>CM077309.1:53577500-56570000 GCA_039655065.1 Glossophaga mutica
ATGTCTAGATGTATTTATCCTACCGCACCCTTAATTTAGTCTTATTTTATCAAATTTAGAGTTTTAATTAATCATCTGGGATGCAAGGCCCTGAATTTGGAGATTCTGTATATTTCCTTGTATTTGCTTTGTTTTTGTGAACTGGCCAATTCTTCCCCAGTTCATCTTTCTAGCAACATCTTCTGTATGCAACGAATGCAGTCACACACACGAATCATCTGTTTTCAGGGTGGCAGGCTCATGTTCTGGCTGCTGAGCGGGCACAGGCACAGGACGCTGAATGGGTTCCCCTTCAGGCATGGACCCCCACCTCTCTGTCCTCTGATCTCTAGTTGCTTGTTGCCTGCTGCCCACGCAACACTCATGTGTATGTTTTATGGTTTTTGTTACGACAGCACCCTGCTTCTGGATTCCAATTTCTGTGTAAGGATAATTAATAACAAAATTTCAGAAGTGTAACACAGTAAATCCCAAATGGTTCTGCTTCAACTAATGGCTATGCAATCAGAAATGTGTGTATGATCTTAAAGATCTTCACAAGCTTCTGTGGAGACTCTGTAGTAAAGCCTAGGAATAGTGACACACACTTAAGCAGCCAACTACTAAAATGTAGTTCCCTTATCAACCACAATATGAAGATGCAGGTAGTGTCCAAATTCCTTTTGTTTTCTGAAATAAAAAATCAGGACTATGCTCCTGAATGTCCCTCTCCTCTGAATTCCTCTATCACCATGGAGCTGGCTCTGTAAAGGAGCATGATCTAGTTTGTCAGTGGTCAGGCAGGGGTTTTTCCTGGAGGTTCTGTGAAACCTCTCTAGTCCCACTCTTTGGAGCTGAATCTGATGTTAGGCTAGGTGACCTCACCCCGATTCTCACCCTAATCTTTTTTATTTAGAGACAGACTCCTCTACTACTTCCTCCCCACCCCTTCCCTTAACATTGCTTGCTTTTCAGGTCTACAATGCTATAGTGAAAGGAGCTTCAAGTTTTCTCTTATTTAATGTAATTTTTAAAAAAAAATATTGAATTTATGGGGTTAAATAGTTATATAGGCTTCTAGTTTACATTCTATAGTACATCATCGGAATATTCTATTGTGTCTCCACCATCCAAAGTCAAGTCTTTTTCCACCACCATTTATCTACCATTTACCCTCTTCTCCCTGTCTCCCCTCTTTCCCTCTTGTAATTACCATATTGTTGTCTGCATCTATGCTTTTCTTTCCTTTTGTTTATTCCCTTGACGTTTTTCACCCAGCCCCACAGTCCCTCTCTGCTCTGAGAGCTCTGTCTTCTGTATCTATGAGTCTGTTTCTATTTTGTTTGTGTAATTTTTCTTTAGATTCCATGTATAAATGAAATCATATGGTATTTGTCTTTCTCTGAGTGGCTTATTTCATGTAGGATAATACTCCTCAGGTCCATCCCTGCTGTCACAAAAGGTAAGATTTCCTCCTTTTGGCTGAGTAGTATTTCATCATGTAAATGTACCACAGCTTTTTTTATGCACTCATCTACTGCTGGACACTTGGGTTCCTTCTAAATCTTAGCTATTGCAAATAATACTACAGTGAATTTAGGGGTGCATATATTCTTTTGAATTAGCATTTGGGTTTCTTCAGATATATTCCCAGAAGTGGGATTGCTGGGTCATAGGTAGTTACATTTTTAATGTTTTGAGTTAACTTCATGCTGTTTTCCACAGTGGCTGCACTAGTCTGCATTCCCACTGACAGTGCACAAGGGTTGCCTTTTCTTCTTATCCTTATCAAACAAATGTTGTTTATTGATATATTGATGATAGTCATTCTGATAGGTGTCGGGTGTTACCTCATTGTGGTTTTAATTTGCATCTCTCTGATGATTAGTGACATTGTGCATCTTTTCATATGTCTATTGGCCATCTGTATGTCCTCTTTGGAAAAGTGTGTGTTCAGATTCTTTGCCCATTTTTAAATTGGATTGCTTGTTTTCTAGTATTTTTTATTAAGTCCTTTATAAATTTTAGATATTGACCCCTTATTAGATGTACTGTATCATTGGTGAATATGTTCTCCCATTCAGTGAGTTATCTTTTCATTTCGTTGATGGTTTCCTTGGCTGCACAAGAATTTTTTAGTTTGCTATAGTTCCATTTGTTTATATTTTCTTGTGTTCCCCTTGCCCAAAGAGATATATCAGAAAACAATTGCTACAAGAAATGTCTACAATTTTACTGTCTATTTTTTTCCTAGGGTTTTTATGGTTTTGAGACTTACACTTAAATTTTTAATCATTTTGAGTTTATTGTGCATGGCGTAAGAAGGTGGTCTAGTTTCACTTTTTTGCATATATGTGTCAATTTTCCCAACACCAGTTATTGAATAGACTATGTTTACCCCATTTTATGTTTTTGCCTCCTTTGTCAAATATTAATTTACTACAAAGACATAGGTTTATTTCTGGGCTCTGTATTCTGTTTCATTGATCTTTATGTCTGCTTTTGTGACAGTATCATGCTGTTTTGATTACTGTGTTCTTCTTTCTCAAGATTGCTGTTGCTATTCAGGATCTTTTGCAGTTCCATATTAATTTTTGGAATAATTGTTCCAGTTCAGTGAAATATACTACTGGTATCATGATAAGAATTTTGTTGAATCTATAGATTGCTTTGGGTAGTATGGATATTCTAATGATGTTAATTCTTCCTAGCCATGAATATGGTATATGCTTCTATATTTTATCTTCTTTAATGTATTATAATTTTTCAAGTAAAGGTCTTTTATATCCTTGGTTAAATTTATTCCTAAGTATTCTTTTTGAAGCAATTGTGAATGGTATTTTTCCTCACTTTCCCTTTCTGATAGTTCATTATTGGTATATAAAAATGCAACCAATTTCTAGATATTTATTTTGTATACTGTTTCTTTACTGAATTCATTTTTTAGGTCTAGTAGATTTTTGGTGGAATCTTTAGGGTTTTTTAAATACAATATTATGTCAGCTGCAAATAATGAGAGTTTTACTTCTTCCTCTCCAATTTGGATGTCTTTTATTTCTTCTTCTTGTCTGGTTACTATGGCTAGGACTTCCAGTACTGTGTTGACTAGGAAAGGTGAAAGCAGACATCCTGTCTTATTTCTAATTTTGAGAGAAATGCTCTTAGTGTTTGCCCATTAAGTATGATGTAGGCTGTGGATTAGTCATATAACCTTTATTATGTTGAGATATGTTTCCTCTGTTCCCATTTGCTGATAGTTTTTATCATAAATGGGTGCTAGATTTTAACAAATGACTTTTCTGAATCTATTGCTATGCTAATATGATCTTTATCATTAATTTTCTTTATGTGGTATATCATGTTTATGGATTTGTGGATATTATAGGACATCACGTCCCCAGCATAAATTCCACTTGATCATAATGTATGATCTTTTTAATGTATTGCAGGATCTGGTTTTGTAATATTTTGCTGAAGATTTTAGCATGCATGTTTGTTCATCAGGGATTTTTAGCTATAATTTTTTTGGGGGTAGTGTCTTTACCTGGGTTTGGAATTAGGATAATGCTTGAGGTGTAAAATGAGCTAGGGCATTTTTCCTCCTCTTGAATTTTTTGAAATAGTTTGAGAAGGATAGGTGTTAGTATTTTGAATGTTTGGTGAAATTCACCTGTGAAGCCATGTGGTCCAGGATTTTTGTTCATTGGGAGTTTTTTGATTATTGACTCAATTTCATTAGTTGTAATTGGCCTATTCAGATTTTCTGATTCTTCCTGGTTCAGTTTTGGAAGATTGTATTTTCTATGAATTTATCCATTTTGTTAGATTGTCCAATTTGTTGGCACATAGTTGTTGTAATTGTTTCTTACAATCCTTTGTATTTCTTTGGTGTCAGTTGCTACTTCTCTTTTATTTCTGATTTCACTCATTTGGATCCTCTCTCTTTTTCTTGATGAGTCTAGTTAAAAGGTTGTCAATCTCATTTATCTTTTCAAAGAACATGCTCTTGGTTTCATCAATCACTTATATTGCTTTTTTAAGCCTCTTCCCTTTATTTCTGCTCTGATTTCTATTATTTCCTTTCCTCTACTGACTTTAGGCTTTGATTCTTGTTCTTTCTCAAATTCCTTTAAGCATTAAAATTAGTTTATCTATTTGAGTTTTTTCTTGTTTCTTGAGATAGGCCTGTAATGCTATGAATTTTCCTCTTAGAACTGCTTTCACTATGTCCCACAGGTTTGGGGTTGCCGTGTTCTCATTTTCATTTGTTTCAAGGTATCTTTTGATTTCTTCTTTGATTTAATTGTTAACCTATTCATTGTTTATTAATGTGTTTTTTAGCTTCTTTATCTTTGTGTGTTTTTCAGTTTTTTTTTCTTGTGATTGATTTCTACCATTAGTTTCATACCATTACGGTCAGAGAAAATGTTTGATATTATTTCAGTCTTCTTAAATTTATTGAGACTTGTTTTGAGTCCTAACATGTGGTCTGTTCTTGAAAATGTTCTATGTCATTTGAGAAGAATGTATATCCTGCTTTTTGGGGGGTGAAATTCTCTGAGGATATCAATTAAATTCATCTGTCTAGTGTGTCATTTAAAATTGCTGTTTCCTTGTTCATTTTTTTGTCTGGAACATATATTCATTGATGTCAATGGGGTATTAAAATCCCTTAGTATAACTGCATTAATGACTATCTCTTTTTTTTATGTCCATCAAGTTTTACTTTATATATTTAGATGCTCCTATGTTGTATGCATAACAGTTCATAAGGGTAATAGCCTCTTGTTGGATTGTTCCCTTTATCATTATGTAGTGTCCTTTCTCGTCATTTATCATAGCCTTTGTTTTAAAGTCTATTTTGTCAGATATCAGTATTTTCACCCTGGCTTTTTAAAAATTTCCATTCACGTGAAATATTTTTTTCCTATCCCTTTACTTTTAGTCTGTGTGTATCTTTCATTCTGAGGTGGATCTCTTGCAGACAGCATGTATATTGGTCCTGTTTTCTTTTCCATTCAGCTGCCCTCTGTCTTTTGATTGGAGTATTTAAGCCATTTACATTTAAAGTGATTATTGACACACAGATGTCTATTGCCATTTTATTCTTTTAACTATGTTCCTCTGTGTCTGTTGTTTCTCTTCTCCTCCTCCTCCTTCTTCCTCAAGAAGACTCTTTAACATTTCTTGTGATACTGGTTTGGTGGTAATGAACTATTTCAGCTTTTTCTTGTCTGAAAAAAGTTTGAAGGTCTTTATTTCTTCTTCAATTTTAAATGATAACCTTACTGGGTTAAGTTGTCTTCATTACAGTTCCTTCTTTTCATTATTTTGAATATTTTGTGCCAGTACCTTCTGTCCTGAAATGTTTCTGTTGAGAAATCAGCTGACAATCTTATGGGAAATACCTTGTAGGTAACTAACTGTCTTTCTCTTGATGCTTTTAAGATCCTCTCCAGATCTTTAAGCTTTGCCATTTTAATTATGATATGTCTTGGTGTCAGTCTTTTTGGATTTATGTTGCTTGGGATTCTCTGTACCTCCTGGACTTGTGTGTCTTTTTTCTTCTCCAAGTTAAGAAAGTTTTCAGTCATTGTTCCTTCAAACAAGTTCTTGATCCCTTGCTCTCTCTATTCTCCTTCTGATACTGCTATGATGTGGATGTTGTTACTCTTTATGTTATCCCAAAGATTTCTTAATCTATCCTCATTTTTAAAAATTCTTTTTTCTTTTTGCTTCTCTGATTGTTTTTTTCCCCTGCTACCTTGTCTTTCAAATCACTGATTCAATCCTCTGTTTCATCCAACCTACTATTTATTCCTTTAGGTGTATTCTTCATTTCAGATATTGTATTCTTCATTTATGACTGCTTTTTTAATGGTTTTTATGTCATCTTCCATGATGTTATAGTTCTAAGTTCCTTGTAATTCTCACTAATTTCCTTGAGCATCCTTGTAACTACTTTTTGGACTCTATATCTTGTAAATTACTTGCCTCTTTCATTTCTCTTGTTTTTATTGTTTTTAATTTGTGGCCTGTTTATTGTCTCCCCATTTGGCTGCTTCTTTGTGTTTGTTTATGTGTATTAGGTAGTTCTACTATGTCTCCTAGTCTTGGTAGGGTGGCCTTATGTAGTAAGTGTCCTGTGGAACTCACTGGCACTTACTTGTGGAACTTACTTATCACCTGACCCGAGTGCTCAAGGAATGTACCTTGTGTGGGTTATGTGAGCCCTCCTCTTATAATTGAGCTTTGATTACTATTGGTCCATTCTTGTGCGGGTTAGACCCTCAGGTTGGCTGACTATGAGGATCAACTTTGACTGCTGTGTATAAGCTGCTGACCACACTAAGTAGAATTTGCCTCAATGGGGTATGGTGCCTACTGTGGTCTCCCTTTGGATATGCCATTTGTAAATCTAATAGGATTTTCTCTGATGTTATTTGAAGCTGACCACTGAGTGTATTGGTTCTGAGGCCTCTTGAGAACTACTCTAGTACAGACCAATGTCAGATGCTGCCTGTGACTGGCCCTGAGAAACCTGTTTGGAGCTACAGAGTGATACACAGTTTGTGGCTGCCCTTGCTGGGTCTGAGTGTTGTGGGTAGGACCAAGCTGTGCACTAAGGCTGGCTTCCACCAGCACTGAATCTGGGGGCAGGTCAGTAAGAAGCCCAAGGAAACCTGATGCCAGCCTTTGCCTTCTGGCTACCTATTAGGCTCAGTCACTGTAAGAACCTTTGGAAGTACTTCACTTGCAAAAGGAAGGTTCTCAGTGAGTCATCAGGTTGGGGCAAGAGGTGTCCAAACTTATAGATACAGGTTCAAACTTCAGTGCCAGTTTTGAGTCTGAGGCCACTCAGCAAAAGTCCCAGGGTATACCAAGCCTAGCTGCTACCTACCAAGTGCCCACAGACATTTTTGGGGGGTCAGAGTCTCAAGAAATCATCTGGGTGAGGCCAGAAGAGTTTACCAATCCTGAACAGACCAAGAGTTGGCTCTGCACCAATTTGGTCATGCAAGGGGAAATGGCCTCTTTCCTAGAACTGCACAACTCTGTCCCAGATTCTACTGAGATCCTGAGCTTAGCAGGGCAAGGCAACTGGGAGTTGGGTGGGTGGGGTTAGTGAATCTCCTGTGAGGGGGAGAGCCAATCTGGCTTAGGGGAAGGAGGGAGGAGTATCCCCTAGAGTCATGTAACTCAGTCACTGACATCCCCTCAGTCTGCCTGAACCTCCACACCTCACTGTGATTCCTCAGCAGGGTATGAACTCCTTGGACTGGGTAATGGAGAGTTTAGGGGGTGGGGCTATTGCATTTCCCCAGGCTGATGCCATAAGGAAGAGAGTGCTCCACCCAAGAAAAATAGTGTGTGGGAGGGACTTGGCATAGGGATCCTGGCAGCTGTCCTTTCAGGTCTCTCCCTAGAGCTACAAGTCTCAATCCTTCCTCATGTAACTCTATCCTGCTCCACCTTCCCTCTACTGTATACTGGGATGAGTGGCTGCAAAGAAGGTTTGGTGCATTGGCCCTTTGAGAGAACACCCGTGTTTCTAGCAGACTCCCATCTCTCCCTAGTTGACAGAATCCTCACTGATTTTTATAGCCAGATGCTATATAGATACCTCTTCCCAGCTCTGGTGCTCTGGGTTGGGGAGCCCCACATGGGGTTGAGACCCCACACTCCTCATGCGGAACCAGGATAGCTGAGATATTCTTCTAGAATCTCAGCCCCTGCCTGTGGGAACGGGGCAGGGGGGGAGGGCTTTTTGCATCTCTGGCCACCCTACCAGTCTTGATGTGGCTTCTTCTGTAAAGACACAGAAGAAGCCTTTGGTTATAAGGCTTCTCTTCTATTACTCCTCAGTTATTCAGGTTGGTTGTTCCATATTTTGGTTGTAATTCCAGTTTAGTTCTGAGAGAAGGTGACTGTATTTTCTATGTACTCTGCCATCATGTTGGGGCCTCTTCCCTTATTTAATTTTAAAAATAAACTGTTTTTTTTTTTTTTGCTATCTTCGATTTTAAGAAAATGTATGTGATGATAAATTTCAAAAATACATTAGTACATGAAAAACAAATCTGTTTTATAACCTAAGGATTGCCACTATTAGCAACTTGTATTATTTCCTCTGGTCTTTTTTTCTAAGCATATCTATTTATATATGATTTAAATCTATTATAGGTTATTCTGTGTCTTGCTTTTCTTAACAGTGAATCATAAATATGACATTGTATTACTAGGTATTTCTATAAGCATAATTGTTTTATTGAAGTAACATTCACATGTTATACAATTAACCATTTTAAAGTATATAATTCAGAGGCATTTATTACATTCACAATGTTATGCAGCTATCATCTCTAGTTCCCAAACATTTCCATCACCCCAAAGAAAACCATTCCCATTGACCAGTCACTCCCTATTCCTTCAACTTCCCTGGCCCCTGGAAGGCACCAATCTGTTTTCTGTCTCTATTGATTTACCTATTCTGGATAGTTCATGTAACTTGAATTATATGTAGCCTTTAGTATCTGGCTTCTGTTACTTTGCATAATGTTTTCAAGGTTCTTCCATGTTTTAGCATGTGTCAGTATTCATTCCTTTTTAATGGCTGAAAAAATATCCTACATTTTCTATATTTGGCATGTCACATAATGATTTATTTCCAAGAAGGATCTCACACTTCAGCCCTTCACGAAGATTTCTGTGGCCTTTTATACACAAGGCCTATCATCTATCTGATAACAATAGTTGAAATAAACTTGACATTCTATCTTAATAATAGTGTAGATTCTCAAATTCTGGTTTGTTTATACCTATGTAAACTCTAGAGTTTTCTTTTAACCAGAGTGAGAATGGTTTATCTTTATTGTAGTTTCTAAAAATTGAGGTTGGAATGGGATATTGTCATTCATTTTTTAAATTAGAAAAAAGTATTTCCTTAGTCTTCTAATAGTTAGATCACATAATACATATAAAACCCTTTGAATAGTACCTGGCACATAAGTGCTTCATAAATGTTAGCTGTTTTTCCAGAAAATTCCCAATTTCCATTCTGTCACCCCACCTGTGCTCATTTACCTACGTGATATAGTCCAGTCAGGGCTGAGAGACAAGGGCATGCTATTAAGGAGACCACTTCAGTCCTGACTCTGAAGTTTTTTAACCCCCAGTTCTGCGTTAAAGCTATGTGAGAGTTTTGGATGCTTTCTGTTAATAAACAAGTTTATTAATTCTTATATCCAGTTTTTAATCTAAATTTAATGTGACCAAAAACATTTAAAAAGATATTTCACAAGGCCACTTCTCATAGACATTCCAGTTGAAGGGTGACTAAAATGCCACACCAAAATATGCCACTTTAGCCTAAGGATTGTTTTGAACTGAAGGCAATTGAGAAGCAGCAGATACAAGAAAAGCTCTCTGCCCTCCCCCTATTAGGCTAAAAGTAGCATGTAAATATGTGCGAATGTATTCCCTCCCCTCTTTACCCGGAAGGACAGAAGTTAATCCCTAGAAAGAACTCTAAAACCAAATGAGCCAAAGATAGTATCAGGGGACTCTACATACCAAACTTTGCTAAAATTAGCCCTTATCTACCATTAGTTTCCCTATATTTTTGCCTTCCCACAATTTGTTGCTCCTAGAAGCTCAGTCTTTTTTCTTGTCTTGTCACTTCTCTAATAGCCTATTCACTTCTGTTGAAATTGTTTATTAGCCCAACTTTTAACAACCCCTTTGAGGTACTCGTGTCTAGGTACTCCCATATATATGAGTGATGCATATACTATCGGGTTGGCCAAAAAGTTCATTTGATTTTTTCCTATAAGATGGCTCTAGTAGCACTTAGTTATCTTTAATTTCATTTGAAACAATATTGTTAGACTGTATTATGACAGCTACCATATTAACATGCATTTAAAAAAACTAATCAAAGTTGATGAATTTTTGTATAGCCATTTTGATATTGAAGATTGAAGAATATATGCAACATTTTTGGCATGTTATGCTTTGTTATTTCAAGAAAGGTAAAAAAAAACTGAAATGCAAAAAAAGATTGGTGCAATGTATGGAGAAAGTGGTGTGACTGATTGAATGTGTCAAAGTGGTTTGCTGGTGGATGATGCTCCATGGTCAGGTAGACCAGTTGAAGTTGACAGTGATCAAATCAAGACATTGAGTATAATCAACATTATGCCACATGGGAGATAGCCGGCCTACTCAAAATATCCAAGTCAATAAAGTTATTGGTGACAATGAAAAACATGTGTTTTATTTTATGGGGAAAATCTACGCAAACTTTTTGGCCAACCCAATAACAAATTTTGTTTGTTTTTCTTTTGTTAACCTGTCCTTTGTTAGTGTAATTTGTAGGGCTCCAGTCAAAATTCCAATGGGTAGAGGAAAAAAAAATTGTTCCCTTCCCTATTACAATTGTGTCTTCAGGAGCTATAACAAGTTGTTCCAGCTTCCAGTATAGTCAGTTCATGGTGCTATAGCTCTTATAGTGGCTCCTGATTATGGTAAAATAGAAAAGATCAAAAGTCAGCCATATAGGTATGATTTGAATAGGTCCAGAGCATGATGCACAAAGACTTTTCTTTTTGCTAAGAAATAAGAAGACACAAGAGTCATCTCCCCTGAAGGGCACCTTCACCAAGAGATAGATGCCCTGGCTGGTGTAGCTCAGTGGATTGAGCGCGGGCCTGCGAACCGAAGGATCGCGGTTCGATTCCCAGTCAGGGCACATGCCTGGGTTGCCAGGCCAGTCCCCGTCAGGGGACATACAAGAGGCAACCGCACATTGATGTTTCTCTCCCTCTCTCCTTCCCTTCCCCTCTAAAGATAAATAAATAAAATCTAAAAGGAAAAAAAAAACTTTAATAACTACTCTTTAAAAAAAAAAAAGAGATAGAACCCCCTCACTCCCATTCCATCCGGAGGAGTTGAGGTGGAACTAGGCGGAGATGGGGTGGGACAAGGTCATCAAGGGGTGAGAGAACCAAATGAGTTCTCCTCATCCATTTCTGGCGACTTCAGACTTCCTCCTATTCCATTCAGAGCACTCAGAGCACTGTTCTTCAAACTTGGTTCTACCATGACATATAGTTATTATATATGATAAAACAAAAAAGTTGATATCAATTATTTTAATAATGTTTCAAGTGAAAATAGGGACTCTTTAGTCTCAAATTAAAGAGTCCTAAAAACCATGATATGATGTGACCCACTAAATTGATTCCACGACCCTTGTAGTAAATGGCAACCCCAGTTTGAAGAAGATCACTGAGTGACCAAAAATCTCCTGAGGAAGAATATATACAGTAGGCTTCAATCTCTCTAGCAGATGCTTTTTGTGTATCTTCACTTTGTTCTCACCAATGAAGAGTCTAAGTTACCTGAACTGATGCAGGGTGTTGCAGCAGAAGTTCCCCTCAAAGTTTTCCTCTCTTTACTATGTTCCTTCTGCACTTGGGTGCCCAGATCTTTCTTTATTCATTGAGTAAGAATCAATTAATCATATCCTCAAATATGGGAAATAGGTATCTATAATTTTTGTTAACCCTATCATAAACTTCCTCTAGCTTACTCTTCCTCAGGTGAGAGAGAGAGACAGCATTTTTCAGTCTCAGCAGAAGGCATCCTGTGATGTTTTCTGACATCAGCAATCAGTTCTCTAATATCAGCTGACTATTCTATAATTCAGTTCAATTCCGATGCTGTCTGCTTGGAGTCAGCATAAGATCCCACAAGGTAAGGACTCAGTCCCATAAGACTGCTGCCACTTGAGATGCCAGTTGAAAGTAGCAGGTTTTCACTGATAGTTCTGACCATCCATCTATAAATTAAAGGTTTCCTATAAACCCCTTCTCAGGTTTGATCATTATCTACAATAATTCACACAACTCTGGGAAGCAGTTTACTTGCTATTCCCCATTTATTATAAAGGATACAACTTAGGAACAGCTGAATAAAAGAGGGGTTTTGGGAAAGGTGTAGGAGAAGGCCAACCTCCAAGCATCTTGATGTGTTCACTAAATCTGAAGCTCTCCAAACCCTGTCATTTAGGAGGTTTTACACAGGTTTTATTACATAGGCACAAGTGATTAAATCCTTGGCCGTTGGTGATTGAACTCAGCCTCTAGCTCCCTCCCTTTCCCAGAGGTTAGGTGTTGAGGCTGAAAGTTCTAACCCTCTAATTATGCCTGGTATTTTGGTGACCAGTTCCATCCTTTAGCTATCCAAAGACCTCCACCTACCATCCATCTCATCAGCACACAAAACATTTTTATCCTTTCCAAGATTCCAAGGGTTTTAGGAGCTCTGTGCCAGGAACCAGGGACAAAGACTGAAAATTTACTTTTTATTGTAACATATTTATTGATTTTTTCCAGGAAGATTTGTGGGTGTCTGTGCTAATGGTAAAGGGTTGCAAGAGAGGGGCCATCTTCGGGTATTTATTTTTTCCCCTCCCTCACCTGGCATTGTGCACAGGGCGAAGGTGAAGTTATAGAAGGAACCAAGTCAGAATTGTTTTCATTCATCTCATTGCCCTCATCTTCTGATCAAAAAGCAGAGTGTGTCTAGAAACCATCTGAATGTGAAAAATCTTCCTACTGAAGGCAAAATTGGAGAGTGGGTAAGAGAAAATCACAAGTGTTGAGAAAGTACTAGAAAGTTTTAAAAAGTTTACTGTAGTCCTTTTCCCTACACCCTTGAAAAATTATGAAAACTTCAAAGAATGTCCCTTAACTGCACCATACAGACTGCTGCAGTGGCCCTGTGTTTGAAACTACAAAGAAAATGCCATGGTTAAAAACATTTCTCCAAATTCTTTACATGTCCTCCCTTTTATTGCATATCTTCCTTGCACCTGTAATTCTTCTGTTCTTATCATGACCTTTTATCATGTTCTTTGTGTTATTTTTCTGCTCAAATTGCTTTTCCATCACAACTCTGTTCGCCATGCAATAAGCTGGTGCTGCTGTGAGTTCCTTTGTTTTATCTTTTTGCAAGTTTTTAAACGCTTGCCTTTCTGCCTCTCAAAATTCATGCCACCCAGCACAGGTTTGTAATCATGATACTTACTCTGATTTCTTAAGATTTTCATTCTAATAAATTAAACATTTCTCTTATAGAGCTGCTCTTTAAGAATAATAGACTATTTTAATTTTAGGTTAACAGAAAAACCGAGGAGAAAGTGCAAAGCGTTCCCATAGATTCACTCAACAGCCCCTGTCACGTGTCAGATTCCCCAGTTATCACATGTTGAATTAGTGTGCTACATTTTTTGTAATTGATGAGCCAATATTGACACATTGTTATTAACTAAAGACCATAGTTTATGTTAGGGCCCTTTGTCTTGTGCATTTTATGGATTTTGACAAATACATGTCATATATCTACCATTGCAGTATACAGAACTGCTTTGCTGACCTCAAAATCCTCTGTGCCCTACCTACTCATCCGCCTCACCCCTGCAAAAATATGGAATTGATCTTTTCAGATTGGCTTCTTTCACTTAGCCACATTGATTTGTTTTCTCAATTGTTTTTTCCTGGCTTAATAGCTTATTTCTCTGTATCGCTGAATAATATTGCACTGAATGGATGTACCACAAGTTGTTTATTCACTAGAAGCTCCTTTTACTGTTACTCAGTTACAGTTGTTTCAGTTTTTTTCCCTTTGCCCTCCTCCTCCCAGCCCACCTGCTGCTCCCACAGTCGATCTCCACACCATTGTCCATGTCCACGGATCATTCGTACAAGTTCTTTGACTAGTCCCTTCTTTTTATCACTATTCCCCTCCCCCTGCCCCTCAGGCTGCTGTTAGTCTGTTGCATGTTTCCACGTCTCTGGATCTACTTTAATTGAAAAGCTTCACAATCTTGGCTTACTTTAACAAAACCCAGTGATTTATTATTCCAGATTACAATGACAACATCTTTATCTTGATACTTATGGAAAACCCCTGATTTTTCATAGTTCAGAATTCTACAAGAAACCGGTGAGAACCATAATTGCATCACTGTACTTCATCTTCATTCCCTATCTTGTTTGACTTGAGGAAAATTTTGCTTGAACATCAACAATATACTAGATACTCTAGAGAATCTCTGAATTCTTAGCCAAGGTCCTCATTTGCAAAGGTAGAGAATATTCTCCCTGGTTTTCCTGTGGTAAGTTGTCATCTTTCTCCTTAGTAAAAAAAATTTGACAAATTATAAAATGACACTGTTGATTTTTATGTTTATCTCAGATATCTATATGTGTATATATTTATATGTATGTATGAGGCCTGTTCAGAAACAGTCCAGCCATTGTTAATATAATGAAAACAGTTTGTATGACATCGATGTAACCTGGCAAACAAGGAGAGTGGACTGGAATGCGCATGTGTGAACAATGATAACTTCACTGCATTAGTCAGTGGATGCAGTGGACACCATTGAGTGAGCATTTGTACTGTGTGGCCATCACATTGTGAATGAGTAGAGCAACAAATCTGCATCAAATTTTGTGTTAAGCTTGAACATTCCTCTACAGAAACTATTTGGATGATTCAGAGGCTTTTGGGGATGATGTAATGAGTGCAGTTCAAATAAAAGTATGGGAGGGAAAGGGAATGGTGGAAAGAAGAGGGAAGAGAGTAGTCAAAGAACACATGTGAATGACCCATGGACATGGGCAGTGGGCTGGGAATGGACTGTGGGAGTAAGACTGGGGCGGGATGGAGGAGGGCAAAGGGGAAAAATTGGGACAACATTCATAGAATAAACAAGAATTAAAAAAAAGTATGGCACAATTGCCTCAAAGATGGTCGAGAATCTGTTGAAAGTGATCCACATTCTGGAAGGTCTGAAACAACCAGAACACCTGAGAATGTTGAACGTCTATGGGCTGCAATCAACAAAGATTGGTGACTGACAGTTCGAGAGCTAGAATCTGATCTACGGATTCCAAAAAGTACTGTGTCTGAGATTTTGATGCAAGATATGGACATGAAACATGTCATGGCAAAATTCATTCCATGGCTTCTGCTACCAGAACAGAAGGAACATTGTGCTGCAGTTGCTAATGACTTGATTCAAACTGCTACCGATGAACCAGATTTCCTCAAGAAGGTTATAACTTTGAAGGGGACTAAGGCATCATTGTCCTATGTACAGTTTCTTATATCTTAATGTGTATGTTCATATTACATAGCTGTATACTTTCTGGACAGACCTCATATATGTACATGTGTATATATCTATAGATGTATATGTGTGTGTGTGTGTGTGTGCATGTGTATTTTATGCCTTTTTCCAGTCTTTTTTTTATTTGATGTCTTGGTCCTTTTGAGCTGCTATAATAAAATATTATAGACTGGGTGGTTTATAAACAACCCAAATTCATTTCTCACAGTTCTGGAGGCTTGATATCCAAGATCAGGGTGCCACCATTGTCAGGTGAGGGCTTTCTTCTGGGTTGCGGATTTCTCAGCCTGTATCCTCCACTGGTGAAAGGGGCCAGGGAACTCTGTGGGATCTCCTTTATATGAGCACTAATCCCATTTATGAAGGATCTGCCCACAAGACCTGATCATTTCTCATAGGACCCAACTACTAATACCTTTGCCTTTGGGGGTTAAGACCTCAACATGTGAATTTAGGGGGATACACAAACATTCAACCCACAGCCTTGGTACGTAGACTCCAAAAATGAACCTGGCTGATACCTTTCCCCTCCACACCCTTCAGTGAAGCTCATTGGCAGGAAGAAGATGGAGACAATCCCAATGTTTTAATAGGCAACTTTGTCCCTGGGCAATCCAGATAGGACTGACCCTGTGAGTTCTGAATTAACATGAAAAACATACTGTGGGAGGGACAGTGCATGTTCTTAAAGGGCCTTTACTGTGCTTTCCATTTCATCCTCTCCATAATCCATGTAGTGCCTTTCCTTGATGAAAACCCAATTCATTAGATGAGCAGAGTTTTTGGCATGATGGATATAAAAATCAATCTTGTTTAAGTAAGGGTCTGATTTATTTACCCAAGGTAGTAAATTAGGAATAAGAAACCTCAATTTAATCTCAATTCAGTGAAGATTTATCGAGGACCTATTAGATGCTGGAAACTATTCTAGGTGGGTTTACAGATGATTAGTCAGAAATGGATTTTAGCCTCAAAGACTTTACAGTTTTAGGAGGACAGATTTGTTGGCAGTAAAAGTAGAAAGAAAGAAATCTAAGTTATGATAAAGGAGTACTTAGAGGTAAAGGAGCTGGTAGCAAAGATTAAGACTACTGGATGGGAATGTTCTCTATTATGAGTACTGCAAAGGGAGAACTAGGTATTCCTAGAGACAGTCATTGGAACCTTTGGGTGGTGAAAACTACAAAGGCAAGAAGAAAGGCCCCAACTATTCCCATCTTGTCAGTATGTCATTCTACTGAATCCTCTTGAATCCTACTGAAACAGCAGGGTTTTCCGTCACTGAATCTCTCCTCATGCCTCCAATTTCCTCTCCTTTTCTTCCTTCTTTTTGCCTTTCTTTTTAAATTGGCTGCTAAAAACTCAAAATTCGGTATATGTTGAATATCTTTTTATGTTGCCTGTTTCTACTTTTTGAAGCTATGTGAAGTAATTTGTATACCTTACAATACTGAATTAAACTTGTTTAATGTATATACAGAGATATTATACTCTGGGTATATACTTTGTATATACAAAGGGGTACTAAGCTCTTTGAGGCAGGACTGTGTCTATCCTGCTTACCAAATGTCTAGAATAGGACACGGGACATATTCATTGTCTCCAATATTTGTTGGAAGAAGGCTTCAGGCCAGAGAACCTGGAGTTTGTATCATTTACTACCTCTGTGGCAATGGACATTTTGGCCAATCATTTTTAAATATGTCTCCTCATTTAAACAGATTAATCATATTTCAAATTTTACTTTAAAAATCAGAGGAAATAAAGGTAAGAAAACATTTAAAAGTATAAAATGTTTTAAGTATAAGTTGCCTTTTTTTTTGGCATGACAATCAAGAGTTCTCAAAGGAATCATTCTCCAGGCCTGAAACAGTCCTGCTCCAGCCTTTTCCAGCAACTGGTTTAGAGAAATAATTGAGGTTTCTGCAAGCTCTATAAATTCCACAGTTCAGGGCCTTCTCGGTTCAACAGGCTCATGATATGTCCCTTGTGAATCTTTCACTTGTGCAAATATTTCCAAATCAGTTCCCTTTCTCCTCTTGGCCACTACTATGTACCTTTTAAAAATATATGTATTTTTATTTTTTTCATTACAGTTTATATTCAATATTTTATATTAATTTCAGGTATACAGCATAGTGGTTAGACACTCATCCTGATAAATCTAGCATTCTTTTGGCACTATACACAATAGTTATAATATTATCACTATATTCCCTATGCTGTACTTTACATCCCCATGGCTATTCTGTAACTACTAATCTGTACTTCTCAATTCCTTCACCATTTTCACCCAGTCCCCCAGACCCCCCAGCCTTCTGGTTACCATCCTCTGGTCTCTGTATCTGTGAGTGTGTTTCTGTTTTGTTTGTACCTTACTCAATACATGCTGGGAGAAGGTAAATTCTTTGCCTTTCTAACTGGGCACAGAGAGCAAGGTCCTAAAGATTTATTTGCAAAATGGATCATTTATGCAGCTCATAGCTCAATGTTGCATAATGAATACCTGGGAACTTTTCACATTTCAGCCTATTAGCTGACCTATCCCCCATGCACATCGTTAGGATCTCACAAGGAGTGAATGTAAATGTCACTCTCCTTGTATGGGGTTACATGGGTGATTCAGCAGGTCAAGACAGTGCACACTGCTGAGCCAGTATCACCATACTGACGACTGGAGAGCTGGCCCCAGGATGTCCTCTTGATGTGCATGTATAGATTATAAAATGCTTCTGAGCTTCTGAATAAAAGATGCTGAGAGAAGCATAAGGAAGACCTGACCCATCATCATATAACTTCCAAGCTCTTAAAGGAGTTTTTGGAGGGATGAAGAGAAGGTTGGTAGTTCTAGGACACTCCCTGCCCAAGGACACACATGCCTGGGCACATGTACACACTCACAAACTTACGTTCTCCCACCCAAACTAAACACTGGAAATGGATCACGTTTGAGCAAAGTTACCATCCAGGGCTAGTATAGGAACAAAGGTGACTCTGCACTGTTAGCTCCCTCATTTGCTCTGTTCTGTGTGGTTCCACAGTCTCTTTCTCCAGCATGTTTTGGGCCCTTCTTTAAAGCAAAGCACTGTCTTCATGTTGCAGTAGAAATATCCCAAGATGAAGGGTACCCTGTCCATTCTCTGTCAATAACCCAATGATAGACCATGGCTCCTAAGTTTGTGTCTTTTCTCCTGGAAACATTCTTTCTCAGAAGTGGTGCTCTGCCAGCTGGGTTGCACACAGATACAGCCAGGATAAAGCAGAATGAGGAATCTGCTCCCAAACCAATTAAGGACAGCTTGGCTTATTTGGAATTCCCAGATAGTATTTGATAATTGCTGCCTTATAGAGTAAGTGTCCTTGCATGCATGTTTCATAAGGAAAACAAGGCACTTGCAGGTGAGCAGGGGTAGGTACAATGTAAAGTTGCCAGATAAAATTCAGGATCTTAGTTAAATTTGAACTTCAGATACACTTCAGATGAAAAATTTGTTGATAGAAGTACATTCCAAATATGCTCAGTTAAATACAAACTTCAGATAAACAACTAATAATTTTTTAGTATATGCATACCCCAACATGCCCATATTAAATTGGGATTTCTTTTTTTTTTTTTTTGTATTTTTTTTTTAATTTTTATTTTCATTGTTGATCTTGTACAGTTTTCTGTCTTTTATTCTCACCCGAATGAGCAATGATGCTTTTGTCATAAGTATGCCCCTTGCAAAATTTTCGAGGTGATTGAGTTAGGTGGTGGGTGAGGGGGGCTGTGACTAACAGCCTTTCAATCCTGTATGCAATTCAGGAAGAGTTTCTAATGGAATCAGAAGAAAGTATGAGAAAAATTGTTGACATGAAGAGACACCATGAACAAAAACACACAGTTATCACACAGATGGAATAGTTGAAATTGGGCTAAAGAGAGAAAAAAGTAATTATTGTAATCCATAAATGTTTTTAGTCTTTAAATTTTGAAGCAATTTTTCCTACAGTACATTCACCACGAGTGCTCTAATTTACTTAAAGTAAACCCACTGCTTACTCTAGGATTTCTTTCTTGGACAGACTGTCCAGTAAGACACATATTCTCTTTCAGGTTCATTTACTTTGCCTTCTCCACACTTTCTAAAATCCCTATCTGTCTATTTGCACATATTAAAAAGTGTTCACCATTTCTGTTCTATAACCAGAACCAAGCAAGTACTTAATCAATTAATGTGGTTCTCTCACTGTCTTCCCACAGGGAAATCTGGTCATTTTGAATAGAAATACAGAGCAACGTCTCTGTTCTCCTTGTCTAGTTCAGATTCAACTTCCCCTTAATGTATGCCTTTCTTCTCAGAAGTAGTTCATTGCCAACTTCTGCTGCTTCATTACCAAATGTGAACCTCTGTCATGGCTGGCTCAGTTGAGTGATTTTTCTCAGGCGAGAGGGTGAAATGTCTCAGTTTAATAGCTTGTGAGCAGAGATGGCACCTGAGAAGCAACCTAATGCTCGCCCAACTGCGGCATTGGTAGGAAAGAATCAATCTAGCATAGAAAGCAGGCACAGATAAATTGCTAAACACTGTAGTACAATGATGGCATACATCTCTGAAATGAGAATTGTGAAAATCAATAAGAATTGAAATTGAAAAAAGGAAGAATTGTAGCTGTCAAAATGCAGGCTGTCCACAGGATACTTGAGCTGAGGTCCATGTTGGCCTCTTGGGTGCCAGGAGAATTGCCTATTAAGAAAAGTTGTCGCTAGGGTGACTTTTATCATGTCTCTTTGATAAACATTGCATCTCATCCCAGAGACTGGATTCTTCTCCCAAGTGTTAGAAGGCATTCCCTCAGCAAGGGAGGAAGCTGGGAGGGAGTGTCAGAGGAGGGATGAGAAACCTAGGTTCAGAGAGAGATTCATGAGGGAATGGGGTCTGGATATCCCGAGGCACATTTAAAACTCATCTAATGATTTTTTTAAATGTTGTCTGGAATACTTGCTGGAGTACAAGTAGCAACAGGGCGCAGTGATGATAGAATTTGTCCAAAAAAAAGTCCTGGGAACCAGAGACCTCTCCTCTGCAACTCAGTTGTAAGATGAAATTTAATATAGGTGGCTTTACTTTTTTTGTATCTCCTTTTTTATAGATTTTTATTTTATTTTTCCAGAATTGTACCTGTTTATATTAGCACATAGTTCCTACTGCTCCACAGTCTTGCCGACTCTTAGTAAAGGCAGATATTGTGTTGTTTGGGGGTTTTTCTTAGCCATTCCATTGGTTGAGTAGCAGTGGTGTGGCATTGTGGCTTTAACTTGTTTCCTTAGTTCTGATCAGATTGAGTGCCCTTTTAGTTGTGCAGCACCATTTAGATATCTTTTGTGAAGAGTCTTTTGCCCATTTTAAAACTAGAGTCTGTATTTTTTCTTATTGATTTATAATTCTCTGTATCTTCCAAATACAGTATCAGTTATATCAATTACAAATATCATATCCTAAATATTTAGTGTATTAATTTTAACATAGTTCAATTATCTTTTTATGGCTAATGCATTTTGGGCCCTATTTGGATCTTTATTTTTCTACTTATTTTTATTGTTTTAAAGACTTTTATTTATTTATTTTTAGAGAGAGGAAGGAAGGGAGAAAGGGAGGGAGAAAACATCAGTGTGCAAGAGAAACATCCATCGGTTGCCTCTCACACCCCCCCCCCACACACACACACACACTGGAGATCTGGCCCATAACCCAGGCATGGGACCTGACTGGGAATTGAACTGGAGACGTGTGGGTTTGCACAATGATGCCACACCAGTCAGGGCTTACTTCTCATTTTTTAAAGAAAATATTATGTTAAAGGATATATCTTTGTGCATTGACCACCAAAAGATGTAACTAGTTATCATTATCTGTTCAAAAGAACAATTGTGCTTTTGTAAAGTAAATCAACTAGCATGATTCACAGACTAATTCCTTCAGCAAACTATGCTTTGAACACATATATTATCACTGGCTTGAAGAAAAAGGGATAAAAGTGCATACACATTCATTTCATTCAGTCCATGTTGATCTCTCACATCCAAGTTTTCATGGGTAGTATTTTCTAAAGCAGCACTTCTCAAACCTTAATGTGCCTATGAATCACCTGGGGATCTAGTTTAAATGCAGCTTCTGATTCAGTAGGTCTGAGATGGGACCTGAGACCCTGTATTTCTCCCAGGTATATCAACGCAACTGATTGGAGAGCCAAGGCCCCAGCACAGGGCAGATTTGGGTAGCAATAGATGAGGAACACTATTTATCTACTAGGCACTATATCAGTGATATTTTTAATAGATTAAACTGCTCTACTCTTACCCCTCACTGTCATTGAACTAGTGACAGACTATTGTTCTCAATTTTTCTCAAGTATAGACTTGAAGCTGGTTATTGCTAATTTCAATTTTAAATATCCGAAGGGATTGGAAGTTGGATCAGCTTGCCTTGCTTATAACTAACAGGGTTTGAATCCTGTACGGCTGACACCAGCAGTTGCCAAACATAAATTAGTACCTTATGAAAGAACTTTTTTAGTGTAGAATTTGGAAATAAATGCTTAATTTGAAATACACTTACACCCTTCTTCTCTGTCCTCCTTTCTCACCCTAACACTTTCCAGCTTCCCACTCAGCTTCTCCCAGGATACTATTGAGAAAACCAACAATAGTGGTACACTATACTCTAGCTTCTTGGGTGACAAATTCTTTAAAATACCACCTAATTATTATATCACATTTTAGGCTTAGCTGCTTAAAAAAAAAAAGGTTTCCTGAGAAGAAACCTGGCAAAATACCTGCATATACTGCTGATCTGATGGAATGAGAAAGGCAACTTTCTTCCTCCAAACCCATGACCTGATGAGAAAACCATCACACAAAACCAAAGTGAGGGATATTCTATGATATACCTGACCAGTGCACCTCAAAATTTGCAAGTTAGTACAAAGACTGAGAAACTTTCACAGACCAGAGGAACTGACGATGAAATGCACTGTGGTTTCCTAGATTGAGTCTTGATACAGAGAGAGGACGTAAATGGAAATCTGACATAAATCTGAATCCAGTGTAGTGTTTAGTTAACAGTAATGTATCAATGCTGGTTATCTAGTTTTGACCAATGTACCGTAGTAATGTGGAAGCATTAGAAAAAACTCAAGTGAGAGGCGTATAGGAACTTTCACTAATTTGCAGTATTTCTGTAAATCCAAATTTATTCCCAAATAGAAAGTTTATTAAAAATGGTGCTGAAGCAGGGGGCAGGATGGGGGGACCATTTGAGGTACTATTGAAACATTCTTTTTCAGAGAGTGTATGTGTGTGGAAGGGGTGTTTTGTAGAACTGTGAACTCAGCTAGTAACATACTGAGAAAATAAACTAATTCAAAAATCAAGGACTACCACTGGTTCAAAAAGAAAAGCAAAAGAACACCTCAGTGTCTTCAAAAAAAAAGTCTTACTCATGAATAGAAGCCCAGACACTCAGCTGACATTTACCAAATTGCTTTGAAAGAAAGCAAAATATAGAGGAACTGTTGAAAAATCTGTTGAGTGACTAATCCCAAATTGGATCCCAATGGGAGAAATTGCAGAGATCCATTAGGCAGACAAGTCCGTCCCTTTCCTGGTAATTATCGACCAGGGCCCTGCCCTTGCTCCATGCGCGGTGCCACTGGAGAAGCTCCCCTGCCGGAATTAAGTGGAAACATCTCAGTCAATAAAAGACACTCTATTTTCCATTTGCTCATGGTTTTTAAGGGCTTATTTTGTAACAGCACATGAAGGATTCAATTCAATATCAATTCACCTTCTAGATGGGAAGAGGATTCCAGATACTGACTTTTAGTGCCTGGTAAAGTTTGTGACAAGGCTCAGTTTGCTGACATTCTGACCAAAGTGCAGCCTCATCCTTGGCACGATACTGGGACCCCTTTGCCTGTTCCCTGAAGAAACAGAATCAACAAAAACATGTCAGCTGAGTATCTGCTGGCTGCTAAACCAGCCACAAGAAACACTCAGTGTTCTCGGTTGCAAATGTTCTTTGGTTTGGGTTTTCTTTTTTACATATTAAATAGGAGTTAAATTAGTAGTCTTCCAACTGCTCCTACCATTCTACTTTCCTGTCCAAAGGTGGCTTAAATGCTACTGTAAGCAATGTTTGAGGTTTTTTAGGGGGCAACTTCTCAAAAAAAAAAAAAAAAACAAAAACACCCAACAACCAGAATTGTCTTCTGGAAGGCCAGTCCCTTATAGTACAGGCTTCTCCCACTAGGCGAGTGTTCTAGGAACCCATCTATATCAGCATACCAGTTGGGGTTGTTGTGAGAGGCTGTGTTTGGTTTCAGTTAATTTTTCTGAAGACTCTGTAAGTGCATTTGCCCATTTCATGATGGGTGATTTACAAGTGTACCTGCCCTCGCCACACTGAGTGTTCAGCATTTTTGGACCAAAAACTGCATGACCCTGGTGTCCCACCCTCCCTATTCACCTGATCTCGCCCCAAGTGACCTTGTTTTGTTTCCCTGGATGAAAAATTCCTCAAAGGGAAATGTTTTGTCAGTGTGGAAGAAGTGAAACACAAAATGGCAGAAGCACTAAAAAGCATCAAAACTGATGAGCCCCAAAACTATTTTGAGCAGTGGAAAAAAAGTCTCAATAGGTGTATTGCATCAAATGGAGAGTACTTTGAAGGTGACTGAAGTTTGTTTAAACATGTAAGAATAAATACACAATTTTTTATAAATATATCCCATTTTTAGGGTCCCCCTTATATGTTAGCATCATTTTTTATATGTGATGGTGATGACAATGTGCTAGACTCACTTAGAATTTTCTTTTCATATTTTTTCCACCTCCTGCTCTTGCCTCAACTGGAAAAATAATGTGATTAACCAGGGATGTGGTTTTGTATACATTTAATATATACAGATTATTATGTAGCAGATTATTTTCAAAGATGACTGTGATCGTTCCTCCCATTCATGTATGCTTAACACCTCTGCAATGTGACTTCGCTGCTCTTCTTATCAAGAGGAGCAAACTGTTTCTCCACCCTTGGCATCTGGTTTGTGACTTGTTTTGGTCATCAGAGTATTAGCCAATATGACAGGAGAGGCTTGAAAATGTGGTCATTGGGGTTTGTTTTCTCTGGCTGCTGGAAACCCTCTGCCCTCAAAGAGCAGGTTAGGGCTATCCGTCTGGAGGATGAAAGGCAACAAGAACAGAGTCCCTGGCTGTCTCAGCCATCCTGTTTAAGTCCTCAGTCATGGGAGTAGGTCCTCCCAGGCTTCCTGGCCCCAGCCAAGTCAACTCAGATGGGAAGAACTGCCACAATAACCCACAGAACAGTGGGAAATTACACATGTTTTAAGCTACAATGTTTTGGAGTGTTTTGTTACATAGAAGAATCTAACTTATGCAGTAAATATTCTTATCAGAGTTGTTTACTTTTTTTTTCTCATTTAACTTAAGTCTTTAGAGTTTCAAATCCTAATTCATGCTGAGGTCCAGATCAAATATCTTGTCCTCAGAGAATCTACCTTATCTGTGAGACAGAATTAATTTTCTTTCCTTGATACTTTCATGCCACTCTGTTATACAATATTTCACATGTGACACTTAAGCTATACTTCATTTTCCTTTAGTGTCCATGTCTGTGATTCTCTCTTTTGCTAAGCTCTAAATGGTAAGGTCTGTACATTTTTGGCATAACCCTGTCTTCAATATGGTAGACACTGAAATACTTCTTGAAATGAACTGTAGGAAAGTTCTAGGAAAATGTTTTTCTTTCTTTTTTTAAATTAACTAGGTTCTTGTTTGCAGTGGAATCTTTGAGGAAGCTCAACATACAGGGTGGGGCAAAGTAGGTTTACAGTTGTGAGTATGCAAAACACAGTTTATTCTTGTATTATTTATTATTGTATTCTATGAGAAGAATGGTAAACCTACTTTTGCCCTACTCTATATTAACATCCTCTTGAGTTTTGATCAACCCAAGAAATAAGACACAGGAGATGGCAAATGGAAACTATACTATCCATTTTATTATTAAAAGTTAGGTTAGAGGAACTGTTTTATCTGTAGGCCAACATGCTTCCTAATTCTCAATTCCAGAATCAAGCTAATGGACCCACCTAGATGTAGGCTGTGGTATACTAGACTGCGTTTCAGTGGAATCTTGAAGGACACCCTGCCTGTCCCTCTCCTATTGTAGAGTTGACTCCACTGTATCCATGTCCTCATTGTACGTATGTCATATGTCTATTTTGGTATTCACAGCTCTTCCTGACAGTCTTAGTAAGTACCTAATAAGTTATAGGTCTAGCCCTGGATGGCTTGCTCGGTTGGTGGGAGTGTCATCACCAACACCAAAAGGTTGCAGGTTCGATTCCTGGTCAGAGAACACACTAGGTTGTGGGTTTCATCCCCAGTTTTGGCATGTGTGGGAAGTAGCTTACTGATGTTTCTCTCTCACATTGATTTTTTTCCCTCTCTCTTACCATTCTTCTCTCTCTAAAATCAATGAACATATCCTTGGGTGAGGATTAAAAAAATTATAGGTCTATCTATCCCCCACCCCCTAGATTGGAATCCCCTCAGGTCAAAGCTTGCCATCTGAGTTATTTCAGTATCCCTCATACCTAGTGGAGTTCTAGGCACAGAGTTAGTACTTCATGGATGTTTGTTGAAAGACTAAGCTCTATAATTCTGTGATTCTAGAAATAGTTTGACATCACATTTCTCACTTAATTAGCATGGAAACCATCACAGTTATTACATAGCAGCTTCTTTATGACACAACATAGTGTGTGGACAGAAGGGGAATCAAAACTGCGTGTGACACACAGTGCTGATTGTAACAGGCACGTGCTCACTCAAGGAAACAGTTGCAGCCCGCTGCAGTAATAAGGGGTAATTATCCCAAGCGTTTGCTGCTTCTGTGCTAACTTAACCACCTCTCACACTGCAGCATTTTTTAAAGACTTAAATATAATGAGAACATGACATGTTCTGGAAACTTAATAGGGCTTTAGCTGACATTTTGTTCTTTATATTTTCCAATGATTTCATGGGCAAAATGCCTTTGAAGATGTTTCTGTAAGGAATATATTTCTTAGATGCTAGTGGGGATGTGGTGCTGGTTAAACATGTGGAAACTGGGTTCCTAGTTTCCAAAATTTTCTGATTCAGGAGGTCTGGGTTCCATTTAACAGCCACTCAGGTGACTCTGATTCGGGTAGTCTGTTGGCCATCTTCTGAGTAAGAGCCCTTAGGGGAAAGGAACAGAGACCTGTTCAACTGGATCAAATTTAAAGGTCATCTTTCTTTTATAAAATTGCAGAGATCCTCCAGGAATCACACAGCCAGACTTCTCTACAAGGTCCCCATCAAGGCAGCTCCGGGGACTGACTTGACTCCACCTCTGTTTTCTCTTGCTTCCTGTGATTCTTTAGGCACCTCTGATTTCTTTTTACTCTTAACCCTGTGCCTTCAGGCCCATAAGTTAAGCCCTCAGCACTTTGGCATATGATACCATTCACTGTGCCCCAACTCTTCTCCCAAGGTTCTCACCACCACCTGAGAACTTAGTTGTGTCTTTCATTTCAAATTCCTGAGAGAGAATTTATTTTATACAATGCATCCTCTGGAGCCCTGGCACACAAGTGAAAGGGCAGGAACAACCTCGGTGAGAACCATGCGCAGTTGGATACCCACTCCTCCTCTAGGCAGCTGCAGCTGATGGTGGAGCAGGGGTGGGGAGTGAGGGTGGAGTTCCATGGAAGAGAGTGGCTGGGAAGCTGAGGGGCACTGGCAAAGATTCCATTACTGACTCTTGAGCCTTCTCACCATTGTAAGTTCAGAAGCTGTAACAAAGCAGGGAGTGAATTCATCTTAATGAAAATCCTTTACCTTATGGAGTGTCAGTTCACCACAAGGAAAGCAATATGAGACAGGGCCATGGAGTGGGAAGTTTTGATAACATAAAAACTCAAACAAACAAAGAAGGAAGTTCTAAGATGTTTATGTACTGAGCAACACCTAGAGCCCAGGGGCTGACAAATGGAAAAAAGATACTCAATTAGGGAAGGGCATCTAATCAGGTGAGCCAAACATTGACTGCTCAATATGCCTTGGTGCTCTTAACAATTAGTTGCATTACTCCCCATCTTAGGCAGCTAGAGTTTTCCATGTTGGGTTTTTTTTCCTGTGGTACTTTTATTTTTTACTTATCAGAGTCAGTGGGAGCAGGATTTACTGGATGGGAATTTACCTGTATCGACACTGCATGTTAAAAAGTAAAATAAATAAATAAATAAAAATAAATAACAAACTCATATCAGAATTGCTTTTGTGGACAAAATAATTTTTTTAAGAGTTCTATTTTTTTGTGTGTGTATGTGTGTGTATACATATGTGTGTGATTACACAGTAAGAAAAGGTATATATTTTGGAGTAAAAAACCATATTCTTTACCTGAAATTTATAAACTGTTCCCAGGTGAGAAAGATTTTATTTTGGACAATGCAACGGAACTTAATTATCCATGCTGTGTGTCTGTGTGCTTGACAGTGATGCTTCAAAATATTTTGATATGCAACCTTTCTTCTCTCCTTTTGTGTTGTCAGACAACACGCCAGCTGTCAGATGGATAGAAGCTGGAACTGGCATTGCTATTCTCACCACCTTTGCCACAGAGTCCCTATAAATAGTATAATGGGATAAACCAGTCACAGAGGGAGAGCAGCAGGTGGTACTCCTTGTATGCAGAGCTGAAGGTGTAAATGAATTTCAATGTCTTCATGATGCCAAACAACAATATTACAGAGAATGGAGCTTTTGTTATGAGAGAGTCCAATGTTTGAAGCAAATAATAATGATGAAGGTACTTTTCATTATCATGCAGCTTTCCCTCTTGAAAGTGTTTCCAAAGAAGAAAGTGCCCTTTTTTCAGAATGGCCAATTTGTCCTCTTCTCTGGCATCATGAGTCCCTCTGGACTCCCTTTTCTCAGAAAGAGGAGTTGATATAGATCTGAGCCAGGTGGTAGGTAGAGGCAAGTAAGTCTATTGTTGAACTGTTACTCTAAAAAATATTTTACTTTAATTTCCAGAAAAGAGTGGCCTTCATGTGGAACATTTCTTGTTGTCACCCTATTTCTTAGCTTGCTTATTCCTTATCCTTTCCTTGATATTTTGAATCTGTTGCTACCTTCATAGCCCATCTGAAGTTCTACCTCCTTTTCTCTCTGCTCAAGATCACAGGAGTGATCCAGACCACAGGAGGTTACTCTCCTCTGACCACCTATAGCATGGACAGACACACAATATGTCAGAGTCCAGCATTTGTATTGTCCTTCAGCTGTCATGGTTTAGCCTGATTTTTAACTAATTGTGAATACAGAAGGTGACTTAAGCCTCCAATGTACTCTTACGGCATTCAGCACCTTTCTAGACTCATAATGAACCTCATGCCTTTATCACAGCTAGCCCAACCCAGGAACATCAAGTCAGGATCAGGAGAGGGAACCCCAAAAAACCCAAACATTTGAGGGTAAAAGGTCTGGCCCCTCTGGCCTTGTGCCATCTTTTCTCACCTTCTGCCTCCCTGTGTCTTCTCAGTTCCCATCTCTGGTTCTGCCCTCACTTCTGGCCACACATGTACCCTTCAAGCTTGATCGCAGGTTTAACTACTCCGCTTGGGTCAGCCCCACTCTTTGCCCAGCTGTATGTAGCTTTGCAAACCCCTCTGCCTCCTTGTCCCTCTGGATGACTATTCCACCTTAGCCAACCTCCAAGATCAGGAATCAGACCACAGATACTTCATTGTAAATATTTAATCTTATCTCTTAGACTTAATCAAAATGAAGCCCAACTTTGTGTCAGGACCACAGCTGTGTGTATCTGACTATCATTCTACTTCTTCAGCCTTTGTATCTGCTTCTCACCCCTTCCCCTTACCTTATTCCAGCCTTTCTGCCCTTTGGAACTTTAGGGCCCTTGCATAGCTACTCTCTCTGCCTGGACTGCTTTCCCTGCATCTGATCCCTGTACCCTGGCTCCTGCCCATCTTTCAGGTCACACTCAAAGGATAGATCACCTGTCCAAAGTTGACCCATTCAATTATTATCTCAACTTGTCTTTGCTTCCTTTACATCATGCATCACTATCTATAATTATCTTGTGTATTTATTTGCTAGTTTGTTTGCCAATTGTCTCCTCTCATCATGGGAATGTAACCACTTTGAGGACAGGGACCTTCCCTATCATTTCTGTCATTGAGAGGGCACTGAGTGTAGAAAATGCTTCATTCATGATGCATGGTTATGTGGATGTAGAAGAAGTGAGAGCATAGAATGATAAAGTTCTTTTTAAAATTTAAAAAAAATCCTCACCCAAGGATATGTTTATTGATTTGAGAGTGAGAGAGAGAGAAAGAAAGAAATATCGATTCATTGTCATTCATATATGCCCTGACTGGTAACCAAACATGCACACTTTTGGGGTAGGAGATGATGCTCCAACCAACTGAGCCACCCAGCCAAGGCTATAATAATAAAGTTCTTTATTGATCTCTGCTCTCAATTGTCTTTTACTCCAGGGACCATGCCCTCTCTATTGCTACATATGGTTTGGCACCTAATCGAGAATGAAATTGAAATTGCTAATGTCAGAGATGCCAAGTTGTCCTAGTAAGCTGTGGCTGGATATCCATGCCAAGCCTTGATTAATTACCTGTTTAGTCTCACATTTAAATAGAAAGTGACACCAAGTTTTAGTTAAGCATTTGCTGAATCTATGTTGTGAGTGAGGCAATGATGCCACTTTGACCAGCTGTGTGGAGATGGTCCACCACCACCTGGAGTAGCAGCTCCATTTTTCCAGCCCTATTCAGTGTTCAAAGGGGGTTCTGCTCTGTGGTTCTGGCTGATATATACATCAACACAGACAACTGGGAATATTAGGCAATATTAATTTCCCCCATTTCACAGACAAACCAAGTCTCAGAAGCCCAGTCATAAAGCTCTTATAAAGAAAACTAGGAAGTGAACATATATCCGATTGGGCAATTCAATCTGATATGTTTCCCTCTATACCACTATCTTTCTTTTGGTCCTCTACTTCATTTCCCACATTCCTCTTTTACAAACCATCATAGTCAGCCTGAATGAAATTCCCATGACCAACAGAATGCAGCCTCCTGCGGCAGCATAATCCCTCGGTTCTTTATGATTTCCCTTAGTAAATGTGTTCCTGGGATAGTGCCTGGAGGCCATCTGCTTTCTTAACACTCTAGAGCAGGGTCAGCAAACTTTTTTTTTTTTTTTTTTTTTTTTTTTGCTAAAGAACCAGCTGGAAATCTTAGACTTTGCAGGCCAAGAGGCAAAATCGAGAATATTTTATGGATACTTATATGACAAGTGGTAAGATGAATTTCCACAATATTTTTAACAATTTAAAAATATAAGACCTAACCTTAGCTCACAGACCATATAAAAACAGCCAGATTTGGCCTGTCAGCTATACTTTGATGTCTTCTACTCCAGGGGAACTCAGAATTATTAACCCAGGACTTGTAAGCACAACACTATGTGGAGTTTAATATATTATATATAATATAACACATATTTAATGTTATACACACACACACACATATTCAATACACAACCATGCATTTTATACATGCACACTCTCTCTCTCACCCTCAGATTTCCTGGGTGGCATCAGTCTCCAGAACTCATTGACCATGCCTGCAGGCAGGAACTCATGGCTCCTTTTTCCTTAGGAGGCAGGGGAGAGCAAAGGGTGTGTCTCCAAACTCCTCACCCCTTAATCAAACCTCACTAGAATTGACTCCCATATTTTCAGTGAACAAAAACTTTGTGTCAGAATCATTGCTGTACTAAGGCACATGAGGTTGGACTTATTTAGAGTTCTGTTTTGCTATGTGTATGGGTAAGGGGGCTCATTTTTAACTGAATAGGGAAGTACTTATGATAGAGGTTTAAGAACTTCCTGACTGTTTAAAACTGGGTTACTGGATCATGCCTTAAGCCATATTTTGACTATAACATATTAGCTTTCTTCTATGGAGAGTTCTTCCCAGTGGCTTTCAACAGGACTTGAAATTCCAACCAGAGTTAAAAAGCCAAACGTCAACATCTCTCCTAGTCATTAGGCCTGCTCCCAAGTGCTCCGTTTTACTACCTCCTTCCTTGTACGTGAATGGTTACACCTCCTACTACTTTGTAGTTAGATGAGGCCTATGACTTGTTTCAGAAGATAAAATGTGATTTTAAAAGGTGCTTTTCCCCCCCAGGAACAGAGAATGTGGAAGCGTGTTTGAGATGGACCTTCTCTCAGCCAGGGGCCCTGAGTAACTCCAATTAACAGATCCTCCACCCCCCGCCCCCCAGCCCCGCCACCAACAAACCATTCAGAATGTGTAGCATGAGTGAGAAATAGACCTTTGTGGTTATAAGTTACTGAGATTTAAGGTTTTATTATTATTGTAATTATAACCCAGCCCCTCCTGACTGCTGTGACCTGGCTAGACCAAATGCTTGAAGGTTGAATGAAAAAAAATCTGTCAAGCTGCTTGTTGGGAATAATCACTGTTAGTAGTGGCTTCCAGTTGTCCCGTGTGCCACACTCGTTGAGCTGTAGCTGTGGGCAGTTGAATGTATGGGTAGAAAAACCAAAGATCAGACCGATATCACAGAAAGGGAAATCGCAAACCAATTGAGCAAATCCAGATACTGGAGGGAAGCCATTACTTTTTTTCTCTGCAAACATTTATTGAGCACTTCTGTATACAGGACACTGTTAGCACTTCACAGTGCTTTATCAGACATTTCAGAAACAATTGCAAGTATTATTTTTTGCCTTCTTCCTTGTTTCCTTTGTGGCCAAGAAGCCAGGCAGGGGGACACCTCATCAGCTGCTGTTGCATCTCTAGCCAAACAGTTCACAAGGCTGTTCTCCAAAAAAGGAGACAGTGAGAATAGAATCCTGTGGCTGAACTCTGGAGAGATGGCCCTCCTCACTTCACTGTGTTCCTTGGGCAGATCTGTTCCTTTAGCTTGCTGAACTTGGGTAGAAGAAACCCTTAGGTTTCACATGACATGAGGTTTATTTTGACCTTGAATTGAAAACTTATTGCTTGTTTACTGGACCCTCTCTGCCAGCACAAGTGGTTAATGTGAAAAATTAAAACTGACAGCATCTTCAAATCAAACTCCTAATTCAAATTGGGTGTCTAGACAACTCTTGGAACAATTTAAATCCCAAATGAAAACTCAAGGGGGTGCCACTGCATTTGCTGGAGGCGTGTACTGAAGGTAGAACTTACTGCTGAGAACCAAGGGCTGGGCACACCAGGTTTAGATTGCAAGCAGCAGGATGTGTGTGTGTGGGGGGGGGGGCGGGGGTGGGCAGAGTTTAGCCACTGACGATTCAAAAAACCAAGAGAAGCCACAACATATAATGATAGACTTTATTTTTTTTCTACTCCACACCTCTGGCCACTATAGAATTTCCTGTTCTAAGCAACATCACTAGGGTTTCATCCATTTTTCCTCTTACTGTAAAATAAACAGATTTATTCAGTATATATTTTTTAATAAATCTCTACAAGAATGTAACTTTGTTAGTTGAATAAGAAAATTCCAAACTCATGAACAAGTGGCCTCCTCAGCCCAATTCTTCACATTCTAACCTGAGGTGAGATCTATCCTTTTGCTTGTAGATCTTCTGGAGCTACATTTGCCAGTGTACAACACACAAAAGAAACTCCTGAACTTCAAATCATAAATATTTCCATGTGTGTTGGGAGGAGAAATATGGCAAAGGAGGCAAATCAGAGGCTATTCTGAGAAAGAGGAAAGAATAAACATTTGCATATTGGCAGAAATTTGAGTATTTGTCTTTTCTGACCAAAATCAAACTGTTTATTTTGAGATGGGAGCCAGTACTGGGTATTAGAAATGTAGAATCTTCTTTTTGTTGACATAAAGGGGCTAGAAGCACCTATTGCTTTATCAAAATGAGTCCCGTGCTTATAAAGCTCAGAAAATTGGGCAAACACTCCATTTTGAGTGATCTTTCTTCAGGAGGTGTGATTAGGGGAGTTTGCTTTGTGCCTGAAGCTCTGGGTGTCTTCCCACAAGGGAAGCTTAGTCCTCCAGTGGTGATCAGCAAGGCTGTGGCCTTGGAGTTGTGCCATGGACAGGGCTTCACATCCTCTTGATCTTTGATTCTACCATGGCTGCAACCAGCCACACAGGCTCCCAGCATCTTTGCACAGGGGCAACTAATCAGCAACTTACTTTTGGGTGTATCACAGGCCTCCTACGTTTGTTTGGAGGGTTCTCTGACACCACAGCATAAGGTGACTGTTGGAACTGTCCGAGTGGTAGGTGTGCAGGTGTATCCTGGAGGCCCAGGAGTTAGTGCTCTTTAGAGCAATCCTTGGCCAACAGGTATTGGAAGCCAGGGGACAAATGCTGCTCCTTTTCATCCTCCAGGTGGACACTTTTAAGGCACATTTCAGAAGGTCTGAGGGGATCAAGCTTCACAGCGCCCACCATGGGGTCAGCCTATTAGCCTGTCTTCATGTTGGCTTTCCCCCATCTCTGTCTCATTCCCCTGGCCTCTTACTGCAGCTCTAGTTATCTGTTTGCCAAAGAAACCACCTGCATCATTCAAAGTTTATCTCTGGCCCCGGTTTGAAGAAGGCTGTGCTAAGACACATTCTATTTATAGGCCTCTCCTGCCTTCTGCAGAACTCTATAATTTTAGACTGAATTCAGTCTTACTGCTGTTGGGACATTATTAGTGAATATGAAAGATCCCACTCACTTTTCCATTTCCAATATGGTTTTAGCACCAGAGGCCAGTGGACTGAAATGATCCCATTAAAATAGGCAATGACCCATTTTTTCCTTTTGACATAGAAGAGGTTCTTTTAATGTGTGTTTGTAGCCTGCTGGATTGCTGCTTTGTGAGCCTCATTATAAAGCCTTGACCTTCAGAAAGAAATTAAAGTATAGGGACATTTTATGGTACCTGCCTTCATTCTCTGTATGGTCTTTGATCTTTGTAAAGTATAAACAGTCTCGGGAGAGTGCTGATGAGGCCAACGTTGTGGCCTTGATCCTCCAATGGGCTGATTAGCCTTGCAGGGCAGAAAACCATCCCGTAGCCTGAAATTACATTCTGAATTCTGGTGGAATGTGGCGTGTTTGCACTTGATCACTCAGGGTAGTAGATGACAACATGCATTTCACCCTCCCTCCCGAACACCAGACACCAGTGCCTGTGACAGTGATTCGGAAGTATGGTGTTGCATGTGATGAGAGGAACATGTTTATCTAAGGGGGCATTTTTAGCTAGCTGAGCAGGGCTCAGATGAGACTCGTGTAGGCCATACCCGACAGTTAGGCAGCAAACCATCAGAAGTGTTTCTCACAGGAGACAGGGATCTCTGGGAGATGTCGGGTGCAAGTGCAGTAGCTTCAAGGCACAAGAGCCCAGGGGTGGAGAGCTCAGGAGGGGCCAGGCTCTCCCCTTTGCATGACACCTCTGCTGCATTAGTAGGGCTGGTTCCATGCTGAGTTGGCACACTTGCCTCAATATGGGTGTTTGTGTGTATAAAATGGGACTAGGATGAGGATACCAAATGGATTCAGCCAAGTTGCTGAATAGTCTAAAAACTGGGTTCTTATGATACATTCACTGTGCTCCATTCTCTGTTGCCCCAGATGAGTTGACCCTGTAGCCATACTTCCAGAGGTAATAGGCCATCTGGCAACTCAGGAAGCTGCTGTTGTCCCTGGGTTTCAGGAAGTGCCTGGTGGTTCCCCAGGAGGGCTGCAGCTTGGCAGAGACTTGGCTAGGAGTAGAACTGGTTCTCCAGGAGAAAATGTGCTTGAATTCAATTTTGTGGTTCAGGACTATCTTCTTCTTATTCGAGAGGTGAAATTTACATGACAAAATTAACCATTTTAAAGTGTACAAGCAGTGGCATTTAGTACATTCACAACTTTGTAGAAACACCATCTCTAACAAGTTCTAAAACATTTTTATCAACCTCAAATAAGCCCCCGCAGGAATGTGGTAATGTGGTGTTAATGCCTGACTGCACAGGTAATTGCCTTTTAATGAGGAGCCAAAAACATTTTTAAGAAAAATATTTTACCACTTTTTAATTTTATTCTATTTCTAAATATCTGTTTTGGTTCCTTCAAATTCAGAGAGGTAATATATTTTCAATGCAGAAAAGTAAAAAAAAAAAAAAAATCATGGAAATCTGAAGGGAAAAAATACCCAGATACAGTACAATGAAGATATCAAAATCTTTTGCAAAATATACATGCTCTTCTCTTTTCCCATGTTGGGACAAAGTGGGAGTTGTGTATGAGAAGCCCCTGAAAGAATTTGGACAAGTGTGTTTTTATCATTGCCCTATGTGATTCTGCTAAGCCCTTTCTACTGAATTCCCGGTGAATCGGCAGGAGTGTTTTAGAATAAGGTAAGACCTGAGGTAAAAACCTGAGTCCTACATGAACTTGGACAAGATGGGTAAAATTTTTCTGAGCCTTTGTTTTCTCACCTATAAAATGGGATTGTTGTACAAACTAATTGCCTAGTACATAGTGCTCAGTGCTGCAAAAATGATAGCTTTTAAGAAGCAAGAACAAAAAGACAGAGATACAGATGTTCGGGGGCCAGTTCAGCGCAGCTCCCAGGCAAGTGCCTTTCTCTGGCATTTATATTCATAGCAGGTTTGATTTAGGCTTATGCCTCCACAAATGGAGTCTCACTCCCTCATACTGTAGCTAGAATGCCAAACATCTGCTGAGAACTGTCAGCTACTGCCAAAGACCATCTCCTAATTTAATGCAACATCAGTTTGAGTAGCAAGTGATACTATGGTGCTCCAGCCAAAGTGGGGGAAATAATGGAAATGGCACTGAGTGCTGAGGGAAGGGTCATGTACTCTGCACATGACTCGGTCAGTTGCACAGAGCATTTTGGAACAACCCCCCATCCCCAAAGGCTATAAATGACACTGCTTGACAGGCAGAGTCCTGCTGGCCTATGGTAAGGCATCCAACTCATGCAGCTGAGAAGACGATCACATGCACTGCTCCAGGGAGGCTGGTTTTGTGAAGGACCTAAGAACTCCATCTCTTGCTATCCAGGTAGGGAGTAAAATTTGGAATCCCATTAGCTTTGCCAGGGTCATAGGTCCAGCTTCCCCAATTTGTAATTTATCCAGCAAATTGTTGAACATTTGTGCATTAGAAACTACTAAAGTTGTTGTTGGCTTCTGGAAACAGGAGGACATGGTCCCAGCCATTACAGATGACCCACTCCAGAGCGGCCACCACCTGGAGTGTGCTCTGGGTCTCTCATCTCTTGTGATGTTCTGTCCATTGGAAAAGTGTCCCGTGGCCAGACAGGTTTGGGAAACACAGAAGGATGTAACTCTTGAAGAATCCTGGTATACATTAGCATTTAAAACCTCAAAGATGTCCACAGTAAAGAAAAAGATGGAAAAATAACTTAATATTTTCCATGCTTATTTAAACAGGAAATATTTTTGTCACTAAACACTTCTTAAGGTCTCCTGAAATCAGTGTTCCCTGCTGTCTAGATGAAATCTGCCAGACTTATGATGGAGGTTTTCCAAGTTGAAATGCATATACAAAACTATCCAAAAATTATGCTTCATGTCAGGTGCAAATCTATCTAGTACCTTTAGAACCTCTGAGATCTGACTCCATTTCAAAAACCTCCTAAAAGAGAGATTGCAAAATGCAGTGTTTCTGTAACCAGCCAGATTATGTAAGTAGGAGAGGCTGGCTGGGTGGGAGTTCATCTGCACCTACAGGCAAATTATTGGGTGCACTGGTTACCTGGCAACTCATATCCCTCAGCTCTAGTGGGTCATTGCTACATGGTGGGAATGTTGGTTAGAACAGTTAGGGCTTTAAGGTTCTTAGAAGAATACAGAAATCTGTATTTTTAAGCATGAAATTTGACAGTTTTAATATTACTTCACATTTATAAAACACTGTGCTGGTGAAGCAAGAACAAAACAATATCAGCAACAACAAAACACTCTGTAGGGCAGCCCTGTAGATGAGCTACCAGGTTGTGACTGGCCCTGTGGAGACAGGGTTGTGGCCGATATTCAGATTAGTAAGGTATATGAAACCAAAGGGTCTGTGAGAGCCATGCCAAGACCATTATGTTGGTGACCTACCCTCCACACACTGGTGGTTCTCTAGATTCATCATTCCTGACTCAGCAGCAGCAACGTCAGCTCAGCTGATTTCTACCTCCCTGATACAGTTTCTGCAACTGGCTTGCAGGACTGCACAAGCTCTTGGTTGGTTAGCTTCTTAACTCCTCCATCTTCTTTGCTTTTCTTCCTTTCCCCCCCAAGTTTGGGAATGTTGAAAAGCCTCAGGGAACAGTCCTTCACTTTGCTTTTTTCTTCATTTACACTCACTGCCTCAGAGCCTGTCACATAACCTCATGTCATTTAATGCCACCTGTATGCCAAGAATGTGTACATTTCTATTTCTAGCCCAATTCTCATTCCTGAACCCCGGACTTGTATATCCAAGATTTATGTCATCTCCAGGCTAGTCGACCTTCAACCTGGTAGATCAAAGCAGAAATCCTGGTCTCCCCAACCTTCAAATCTTCTCCACACATAGCCTTTCCCATTTCGATCAGGGTTTTGGCATTGGCCGCAATGGGTAGTTGGGCTAATTCCCTCACTTTCTTCAAGTCTTGATTTAAATGTTCCCTACTCAGGAAGGCATAACCTGACCATCCTATTTTAGATTGTGTGCCCTGCCTTTCGTACCTCTGATTCCTCTGACCTTGATTTATCTTCTTCCAACATACAACATATTTTATTTACATTTATTGTTCAGTATCAGCCTCCCCATACTAGAATGTAAGTTCCACAAGGTTTGAAGATACTTGTCTGGCTTATTTTTTTCTGTCCCTTCATTAGAATCAATATCAGGCACATAGCAGATGGTCAATAAATATTGAATAAATACAAGGTTGGGAAAATGTAGGTTTACAGTGGTTAGAGTGGAAAATAATACAATAATTCATAAATAATAATACAAGAATTCACTCTGTTTTGCATAGTCACAACTGTAAACCTACTTTTACCCCACCTTGTAAATGCCAGTTGTCACTTGGCAAAGAGAAAATGTGCTTAAAACTCATGCTTGTTATTAGAGTTCAAGTGTTAATTGTCCGCTAATTTAAACTTCTGGGTTTAAAAAAAATGTCTTCCAAATATGTTTTGTTGATGGAAATACTGTTACAGTAGGGGCAGGTTTTAAGAAATAATATATTCTATAAGATGTCTGTCCAGTAAAAGTCCAGCCATTGTTAATATAATGAAAATTATTTGTGTGACATCAGTGTAACCTGGCAGCCAAGGAGAGTGGACTGGAGTGTGCATGTGTGAACGAGGACGACTACACTGCACTAGTCAGTAGGAGTGGTAGAAGCCATTGAGTGACCGCATGTACTGTGTGACCATTACATTCAAAATGACTGCGTGAGTAGAGCAATGAATCTGCATTAAATTTTGCGTTAAGCTTGAACATTTCTCCGTGGGAAATTATTCAGATAATTCAGAAGGCCGCAGCTACAGGCAACTGGTGATTGGCAGCTTTATAACAACAATCCATCCCCTCATGCATCATGTCTCATGAAGAGTTTTTTTTGGGAAAACACCAAATTGCCCACATGATTCAACCCCTCCAGAGCCCAGATTTGGTGCCCTGAGACTTTTGGCTTTTCCAAAACCTAAAATCACCTTTGAAAGGGAAGAGGTTTCAGACCATTGATGAGATTCAGGAAAAATACGACAGGGCAGCTGATGGTGATTAGGAGAACTGTGTGAGGTCCCAAAGTGCCTCCTTTAAAGGGACTGACGTGTCATTGTCCTATGTATAATGTTTCTCATGTCTTGTATATTCTTTAATAAATGTCTCTAATTTTTCATAGTACATGGCTGGATACCTTCTGGACAGACCTTGTACAAATAAGTATGTGTATATATATGTACTTTTTTCTAATTAAGTTCCACATTTTGTTTTATAGACCAAATATTCTAATGGACATTTGACTGTTTAAGCATTCTACCAGCTTTCTGCTAGAGTTCCAAATTTAAAATTTAAAAAAGGTACTACAGATTTCTTCCTCAGTTGAATAGCTCATTTCCCAGTGTGTTGCTAATCTCCAGTTTTTCCCTGAAGATAGTATTTTTAAAACTTTCACACTGAGTTCCTTTGTGTATCAAAGACAAAGTTATTATCAAAATTATTACTCATGTTCTTTGTCATGCAAAAAAGCATAAGTAATGTTTTTAATAATGCAAGCCATTAAAAAGTGGATGGGCTGAATTCATTGTGTCTGTTTCTAACCTGCTTTGGAAAAAAATTTTTCTGTACACATATGGGTAACCCCTTGATGCCTGCCTGAGTCTTTCCTCCATTTTTTGATAGAGAATTGAATGTGTATTTCATTTAGAGACTCAGAGCCAAAGTTGCAGCCTTTCAAGTCCCTTCTCTAAAGACAGAAAGGTTTTCTAAAGGGACAGGTTTACTGTAAGAAACAACTTCCTTTGGTAATAATTGCTTTGGAAGAAAATGTAAGTTCTGGAATTTCTTTAAAGTATGACAGGTATTCCTTTGTTCAAAATGTTGTAAGTTTATTGAGCATGCAATATTTTAGGAGTTAGGATTCCTTTCAGAATTGAGGCTGTTTCATCACTGGCAAGCCCAGGAAAATAATCATGTGGTCCATGGATAGCAGATGTGCCTCCATGCCCCTGTCTTGGGCCCTAACAGACACCACTGACATCAGGGAATCCTTGTCAACTGAGTCTCACAATCTTTTTAAACATGAAGGTCCAGGTACCTACCATCAATAATTTTGAGTTGACATGCAAAATTACAATAGTGGATAAAATAAAAGAAGTAGTAGGATAGTATTTTTAAAAGATGGATGGCGATGTTCAGTGAATAAATACCCATGATATCTGGAGTCAAGGCCAAATTTCAAGTGCTTCTGGTTGTTGCTGCTAGTTTACCAGACTTTCTAAATCCCCAAATTCAGGTTCATGTATAGACTTTTGACCAGTCCCTGGTGGTCCTCTATGGAATGTCTTTTGGGAACTAAAGACTTGGTTATAAGAACTCCATGTTGGCTTATGACCCCAGTGGGCCTTGAATATCCTGGCTGCACACAGCAGACTTTTGTGTCCCAGCCTTTTGAATGACTCAACATATAGGTGTGACTTAGTCTGAGTTTCCTTCAGAAGAATTAGGTAGTCTGTAGCTTTAATTATTTTCCAAATAACAGTCTTTGTTCTAGTAGAAGAGAGCCTTAGCCAGGCTCAGAGAAGTAGTCAGGTAAGGGGGAACAAGGAAAGAAGGCCTGGGCACAGGGCAGCTTCCCCCAGATAGAGGAAAACATGTCATAACTTTCTCAAACCCCAATCCTGCTGTGCTTCTCTGCTGCTGAAAGAAATTGCTGCTTGTTTTTCCTCTTCATTTCAGAGAAGAGATGTGAAAGGATCAAAAGAATGGATTTCTACCAGAAGGGGAAGAGGAAGAGCAACAAGTGGAAAACTTATTTGTACAAATAATGAAGGAGAACTTTTCCAATCTGGCAAAGGAAATAGACTTCCAGGAAGTCCAGGAAGCTCAGAGAGTCCCAAAGAAGTTGAACCCAAGTTGGAACACGCTAAGGCACATTGTAATTACATTGGCCAAGATGAAAATGAAGGAGAGAATTCTAGAAGCAGCAAGGGATAAGGGGACAGTCACCTACAAAGGAGTTCCCATCAGACTGTCAACTGATTTCTCCAAAGAGACCTTACAGGCAAGAAGGGGCTGGAAAGAAGTATTTGAAGTCTTGAAAGGCAGGGACCTACATCCAAAATTGCTCTATCCAGCAAAACTTTCATTTAGAATGGAAGGGAAGATAAAGTGCTTCTCAGATAAGGTCAAGTTCAAGGAATTCATCATCACCAAGCCCTTATTATATGAAATATTAAAGGGACTTATCTAAGAAAAAGAAGGTAAAAAATATGAACAGTAAAAAGACAGCAAACTCACAGCTATTAACAACCACACCTAAAACAAAAGCAAACTAAGCAAACAGCTAGAACAGGAACAAAACCACAGAAATGGACATCATATGGAGGGTTAGCAACAGGGGAGTGGGAGGAGCAGAGAGGGAGAAAAGGTACAGAGAATAAGTAGCATAGACGGTGGGTAGAAAATAGACGGGGGAGGGCAAGAATAGTATGGGAAATGTAGAAGCTAAAGAACTTATGACACATGGATATGAAGTAAAGGTGGGGAATATGGGTAGGAGGGGGGTGTGAAGGGTGGAGGGGAATGAAAGGGAAATGGGACAACTGTAATAGCATAATCAATAATATATATATTTTAAATTTTATTTTAATTGTTATACAGTTTTCTATCTTTTACTCCCATCCCAGCCCACTGCCTTAGCCCTCACTACCTCCCTCCCATTTCCACTCCTCCTAGTTTTTGTCCATGTGTCCTTTATACTTATTCCTGTAAACCCTTCTCTTTTTCTCTGAAATTCCCTCATATCTTAAAAAAAAAGAATAGATTTGTCTGTATGTTAGTGTGTCCTGATTAGGTGGGAATTAGCCTTTTTCTCTCTTCAGCAAGAGAAGCAGAGACCATCTGCGGAAATTATTTAAATTTGTGTGCCTGCCAGGGAAGCTGTTTTATTTGCCACTGCATTTATTGTAGCACTGGGGAGCTTGACAGTCATTCCAAACTTTTGCTTCGATAGGACTAGAGTTGCTGGTGGGCATTAGATTAACAAAAGAAAAAACAACTTTCCTCCAGCTGAAAATTAACACCTTAGACTAATTGAAAAGGAAATGTAACCAAGGCCCCTGTTTTCTTCTGAAGGTCCTTTCTGTGGGGGCCTCAGGACTACAGTGGGGCTTCTTAGCTCATGGGGAGTTGAATGTTTCATCAGGATTACAGTAATTCATAATGCAATCTGCCCAATGTGAATGGAATGGAAACCAGTGGGGTCTGAATTCTAACTTGCGCTATGCAGAAGGGATGGTCCCTGCTGATTATCTTGGAGGAGAAGCACGGGGAGATAAGTCCTTGTGGTGTGATATGTTTTGATCGTCTCCTGTTCACATCCTAGCTGCCTCATTTACTAGTTGATTGACCTTGGACAGGCTACTTCATCTCTCAGGAACTCTGTTCCCTCATCAACAAAGTGGGGATAAATAAACTCACAAACCACAAAGCCCTTTAGCACATAAAAGGCACTGAATATAGGTGGTCATCATGGCCAGCATCTTTGTGGAGGGGTGTGTGGCTAGGGGCACTTAGGCACTTAGTAATTAATCATCACTGATCTTATAAACACACAGACAAAATTATCCATTATTACTTGGTCTTTGGAACCAATACTAATATTCAAAGCCACTTGTTTTAATTATGCTTTTACTGAATGTTGTTTTGTTTGGAGGAACCTGCTTTGGAAAGAGCATATTAAAATCTAACAAATTTTGTCATAGGCAATTTTCTTCTATACATTTTGCTTACTCTTTCCTTTGAAAATACCTTTATACTTTAGAAATGTTAAGTATGTTTCTTCCTTACTTCTTCCCTTCTTCTCTCTCCCTCCTTTCTTTCTTTTCTCCCTCTGTCTCTCTCCTTCCTTCCTTCCACCAACTAAAAACTTGTCTTCTTCTGAATTCTTTGGCTTGGTGTCTACAACTTTTCACTCTCATGTCCCAATCAGTTTTCTTGTCTCAGCCCATGGCCCCTAAACTACACTCACCACACTGACATTCTTGCTGTTTTTCAAACCATCATGGATTTTTATACTCTTCCCTTTGGATCATAAGAGCTCCTTTGTCCTTGACAACTTGGCTCCTTTCTGAATCTGGAAAACTCTTTTCTATTCAGGCCCATCTCCAATATCTATCTTTTCCTCTCTGAAGCTTTCCTCTAATTTTAGTTCACATCCTGGTCCCATTCTTCTTTAAAGGAACAATTCTTTTCTCCTGACATTCTATTGCCTTTTAATGTTGTGTATAGCAATAATGATATCATTAAGGTAGTTATTAATTTATGAGGCAAAATCATTACTTACAATTCCTAGAACATTACCATGTGCCAGGCATTGAATGAAGAATGTACTTTCCTGATCTTGTTTAAGCTTTCCAGCAACTTAATGAGGTGAAGGCTATGACTTTGTGCATTTGGCCAATGAGAAAACTGAGGCTCAGATACTCTTGGTGCAGTCTCACAGCCACATGGGGTACAGTGAGGGCTAGAACATGGGCCAGTTTGTCTCAAAGGTCTGTACTCCAAAACACCTGCTATCCTTCCCAGTCATTGCCAGGACAAATTCCATTATGTTATAATTTATGCTCATGTTTGCCTCTCCTTTTTAAGTCCTCCAAGGTCCAGGACCATGGCTCATTTGTCATTTTATTCCCCAGGCATAGCATACTGCTACCTGGTGTGCACCCAGAACGGTTAGAAGAATTGCATGCATGCCTGCATGGGCTAGCAAAGACAAGACTTAGGACAGTGGCCCCTGCTCTTTGAAATATGACACAGTCCCATCAGCAACATCAGTTTATGTGTCCTTTAGACAATGACTAATGATTCTCAGTCTCCTTGAGCACATTAAGACAATTACATTCTGTTAGCTCAGCTCTCCTGCCTTCTAAATTAGCGTGGGGAGCACAGTTTCTCTGCTCCAGTCACGTTTCACTGCAGCAGATTCCATTCAACCTCCTGACACCAATTTGTGTGATGTTTCAGCATTTAGCACACAGACAGGAAAATGGTATTCCTGCCTATGTGTGCTCTAGGCAGGTTTAGCCACGTGATTTGCGCTCTCCCCAAGTCTAGCCTACTTGATTGAAATTCCTCTCCTGAAATTCACTCATTAAACTCTCCCATGATTTATCACTATGGAACTGATTATCACAGTGTTGTCTTTTACCATTATTAATCTTTGGAGATTGATGCTCTCTGGTGCTTCCAACTGACTCACATGATTTCAGCTATTAATCTTTATCTCAATCAAATTATTTACTATTTTTACATGGAAGGTCTTGCTGCTGCCTTTGGGGTTGCATCTTATCAGCTCACATGGCTTCCCAGTGAAATCTCTTTTAAAACATGCCACAAATTTTTGGTTTGCAAACAAATTCTCCCAAAGAATTCCTGTTCAATGTTATTTTTGAGCCCCATTCCAAACACTGTATTTTCTCCCTTTTTTTCCTGCTCTCCTCCTTCACAGGGCTAATTAAATGTGGTACTTGAGACATGACCTTCAAAAACTCTCCAGTCAGATGTTCATTTCATAGGAGGCCATGGTGGTGGGCATAAGAATGCTCCTTACAGAGGTCTGACTGCAAAGAGCATAAGTGCCTGAGGGTCCCAGATGTTGCCATTTGAAATCTATCATAGGTACCAAGACCATACTTCCTACAGGCTACTTCTGGCTGAAACTGAAAGTGTTGGGGATACTAAGACAGAGCCATTCCTGGAAGACAAGAGACTAATTTGTTAACTAAACTGGGCTCTAAGACTCCCCCAAGACTTTACTGAATCTGCCTTAGACTTCACAGCAGTCTAGAACACTTCCACCTAGTCTTCCCTCACTCTCTAGTTCACTGAGGTCAGATGGCAGCATAGTCTGGTGTCTCTCTTTACTGTCCCAATTTTTTTTCTAAAGCCTAAGACTAACACAACTCCCATTCTACCTCTGTCCATGTAAAGATCTGGCTCTGCATGGAGAGTTTATCTTCAAAGGAAAATGAAATTGGAGGGGTGAAGTTAAAGGGCAAATTAGAAACAAATATTCTCTCCAAGAGAAAACTAAACCAGTAAAATCACTAATGGAATAAAATTGAAGTAGCTAGTTTCTAAGATAGGGCATGTGGCATTTGTCATTTCAAGGATTCACTAGACTAAACACTGCTTAATTAACCTAATTAAGATTTAGTATATTCATTAGGATGTATTCACATATTTCTCACACAATTGGAGGTCAAAGATGGGGAAAAGACATGACAAATATAGTAAAACAGGGATGGTGCAATTATGTACTCTGAATTATCCTACAGATAATCATGTGTTTTTGATTCTGTATCTGGAAAGTGGTTGGTTTCTTTTTTTTTTTTAAGTAAGAGATGTAAACTTTCAGGCTTGTATGATAATAAAGGAGATGTAAAGAGAGGGAGATAATATTCATTAGGAAGACTAAGTTTCAGGAGATAGAAACTAATCCTATTCCATGATAATTTTAGATATTGTATTTCTGTAAGAGCCAATATTTCCTTTTTCTTGTTCCCCTTCTCACATTTTTTTGTGAGGGGGCTGAGAAATGATAGTTTTAATAAATTAATTGGACTGTATAGGGGCATAGAGATGCATGTTTTTAAAACTTTGAAATTAAAAAAAATGTTGCTGGACAAAAGTAAGTACTTGAAAATCGGTACTAAAAGACTAGTAGTACTCACAGTGATAACTTAGATACATAGTTTTTAGGATTTACAAAACAATTTTATACAACCATCACATTTACCCTGCTCTGTGTGAATCTATCTCCTCAAAAAGCTTCAGAGTAGAAAGTGTAGCAACTGTTTCCCATTTCACAGATGAGGAAATTGAGGTTTAGAAATGTTTTAACTCACCCAAGATCACACAGCTCATAGCTGGTGCTTCACTTGCATAGAACCCCGTGGTTGTGAAGGTTACTCTGTCCAGTGTTCCTGCTATGACCTTCCCAAGGCGAAGTATGACAAGCACAGGCTGTACATTCTCATGGGTCTGGGCTGTGTGACCCAGGGAAAGGCTGACTCTCCGAACCTCATTCTCCTTGCCTTTTCTGTATTTCATTGAGTTACAGCATGTGAGATTGGTAGGTGCAGAATCATAGCAGAGAGAAATCAGGAGAGCAGACCATTTTATTGTTGTTGTTATAAAGTAAAAACACATTGATTTCAAATATTTACCCCCAATTCCTTCCCAATGAGTATATTGCCTTTGTGCCTTTTAAAGGAATACATAACATCCCTAGTACACACCAATTCTGTCCAATAAGTATTTATGGAGCAAATTATGCACAATAAGCATTGGGCTCGATGTTGTGGATAAATAGATCGATTAGATGCTGTCAGCCTCCCTGGACCTCATGGTCAGATAAAATGTTTCTCAAACCATCTTCCTCAATCATATGAGTGCTAGTTAAAAATACAAATTCATGGGGCCCTTGCCAGGCTGACCAAGTCAGAATCATTGGGGTGGGGAGTGGAGCCCAGAAATGTAGATTTGGAAAACATAGGCAATTCTGCTCTAACTCACAACCATGTGCAGGGGTTGGCAAAAGTGGGTTTATAGTTGTGAATATGCAAAACACAGAGTTTATTCTTGTATAATTTATTAGTTATTATGGTATTTATTTGTATTGCAACTGTAAACCTACTTTTGCTTACCCCTCTGTAGTTCAATACCACATACTATCTAATTGATTTTCCCCATCTGAATGACTTGCATTAATTACCTAAACAGATAATTTGCAAAGATATGGTCATGACGCAGGAAGAAGGAACTAAATTAGGATGAATGGAACAAGTCATGCATAATGGTTCCTTACACAGAAGTATGAGTTATGTTCTGTCTGCCCTGCACCATCTGCTGGGGACTAGCTCAGTGAAAGGCTGATGTGATAGAACCTTGACCTAGGAGGAAGGGAACTTGGGACCTAATTTCCAATCAGCCAGTAAGTCACAGCAGCTCTCTGCCTCTGTTGCTCCTTTGTGTAGTTGGAAGGATGGATGGGCTGGATAGGTGGGGCATGCCCTTCCAGTGAACATACAGAATCCAGCAGACACCTCCACTCAATGGCTGTGGAAAATTGTATTGATGAGCAGTGTTTCCTGTCTAGGAAGCCAAACATCACAGAATGATTCCAGGATTCAAAATGAGTGAAATTCAAGATGCATATGTATTGGCTATTTAAATATATAGAAAGGCAATTTAAGATAGGGCATAATCCCAGTCGCCTTCCAGCAAGTGTAGATTTCATGGAATTATTTGTTGAAGCTTATTTATGGAGATTCTGCTATGTTTCAGGCACTGTGGTAGGAGTCAGCATTATTTGGAGATAAACTCTATTAGCATTGTTCTGCAGATGAGCCCAAATCACCTGTTAGCTGATTCCTGATGTTCCTCCTCCTTCCTGTGAAAAGCAGAAAGAGACAGATGGTTTGGCTAAGCAGAGCAGTGGTGGAAAATTGAGTTCTTCGCATGAAGCCCACACCTTCAAAGGAGGAACTCCCTTCCTATCAGAAGAATGAAGTGTATACAGATCCAAACTAAAAGCTTTCTATCGCGTTGCCTTTTAACATTTCTTGCTGCCTGTAGAAAGAGGAGAGAATAAGATTCAGTGACACCACTTCTAATGGAGTCTTTACTTTAGATGTTTTTGAAGGGAAAAAAATCACTGTGCATGCTTGCTATGAAAAGCTGTCTTGTGATGTTGGTTTGCTTTTTTCCAGTCACAGAATGGTTCATATGCAGGACTGCGATCATGGGCCCAGGAGCAGATGGCCTGGTGGCTCCAGGAGGCCATTTGAGGCAGCTGAAAATGTCTAGTGACGGTTCCCTTCTTGTGGTGGTTGGTGTTGCCTGCCTCAGGCGCCCTGCAGCCCTGGATTTTCCCAGGCTGGCATCTCACCATCAGGCAACAGACCCAACTCTACCCGGCTAACCTATGGCACAGGTTGTGAGTTACTGAGAGGTTGATTCTCTCTCCAGCCACCTAGAAACCTCCCAGGCCGCGAGGAGACTCTGGGAACATTGGTCAAATTTGCCTTGTCTCCATATTCTCTTTCCAAGTTCACATTTAATAAATTTATCAACACTGATTACGAAGTTATTTCAGACTCTCTGAAATAAGCTTAGAAAATATAGGAAATCAGAAGAAAAACAGCACTCCTTTCATCTATTGCAAATATTTTATATATATAGCTTTTTCTGAAACAGGGATCTTGTTGCACATATTGTGCGGTTTATCACTGCTCTCTCAACACTGTATTTGGGCTGTTTTCCCTGCCTTTAAATCTTCTTTTACAATAGGAGTTTTAGGACCGCACATTATTCTTCAGGATAAATGTGCCAAACCCCATTTAAACATTCTCTAGTGTTAGATATTTGGAGTATTTTTCCCCTTCTTACTCTTTCCTACTATTCTATCAGTACCATACTTACGTTCAACTCTTTTTGCACATATGTGATATTTTTCCCCTTAGGATAAAATCTTCAAAGTGAAATTACTGGCTTAATCAGACCATTTTAAATGTTTTATGGGCTTCTATCATCAACTTCCTGAAGATCCTTGGATTAAAACCACAGCACACTGCAGGCAGCACTGGGGGTGATTTATAACTTTGATTCATTTCATAGGTTAAAACAGGTATCTAAGTGTTATAAGAAGTTTCATTGTTTTGCTCACTGTAAGTTTCCAAGTGTTTCCCTGTTAGGTTGACTGAATTTTTGTTTTTCCTTTTGTTATTATTTTTTTCATCTTTATTAGTATTGTTGTTTTATGTATTGTCCACTGTGATTAAAGTCTCTTTTTATTTTCTTGTAAACTCTTAACACAACAAATTGATCACAGGCCTTTGTCTGACTTTTACATTTTAACAATAAAGTTCTTATTTCATTTTTATGAGGCAGATATTTCTAAAAATCTTTTTTAACAGTCTTCAGCTTTCCTGTTTGCTTACCTCATGCTGACAGTGAGTGAATGTAAACTATACTTCTCTTTGGTTCTCCTGCGATTTTTTTGAAACTTGTTTAACTTACCTGGAATTTATTTTGATATAGGTATTTAACCTTTTGGGGGGGGGAATCTAAATACTATTAATGAAATATCTCCTTCACTGATTTAAATGCCCTCTTTTGCCTATATTGACTATATACATATTTTAAGATTTAAATCACTTTCTTTCTATTCTTTTCTGCCCACTTACTCTTAGGTCAATGCAATGGTTTTTGTTACTGTAAATTTTAAATTTATTTTAACACCTAGCACTTTACATTCCCTGGATTTTTTATAATTTGCAAATTATCTCTTAATTTCTGTTTTTCTTTCTGCTCTTTAATGTGTGGATTTCCCCCTTTGATTATACAGATGAACTATGGTAAATGTTCGTTGGGTGTTCATGCTTACCTTTCCAGCTAACTTGCTCTTGGATTTCCCTGTCTCACTGCCTTACACAAGGCTTCCAGTTCAGACCTCAACCTCATTTGAGTGCCGATTAATACCTGTTAACACCAAACACCAATCATTGTCAGTAATCTTTGCTTTTTTCCCCCATGCCCATTGTTTTCTATACTTCTCCTTCCATCTAATTGTATGACTGTCTCTCAACCTATACAGCTAAATAGCTCAGACTCTTGGGGAAGTTTTCCAAGCCAGAACTTCTGTATTTCTTTTTTCATCCTATGGGATGTGGAAAGTACCTACATGTTCTCAAACATTCTCTAAAGACCTGGAAGATAGTGTGAACATAATCTTCGTAATTGGCCATGCAGTTCCACTTGACCTTGGTGCAGAGAAACAAACACTGTTCTCGCTCTGTGCTGACAGCAGCTCAGTGATCTGTGCTAGAATCAAGTATAGGGACTTGACTATAGGGATCAAGTATGTAGCTTGAACTGTATTTCTCTCTTGCTTTCTCCCACAAGGTGAATGATACATTTTCCATCAAAATCGAATGTAATACTGTATAACACTGTTAGGGCCCTTAACGAATTAAGAAGCCAATAGACACATTTTGCAAGTAATCTTTCCATCCCATTACTTTCACATTTGCCCTATCACTTGCTCTTTCAAGTGACCCAGATGTCTATCACGGGTCTTTTCTAGATGTGATGTTGAAATCTTCTAAGAGGCAGTGAAGCATCATGGTTAAGAGAAAGAGTTGGTTATTTCCTTTCTATACAAGGCAGATAGTATACATTTTTGTTTCATTAGTCATAGGTCCCTATGGCAACTCTGTCTTTGTGGAGAAAAGTAGTCAGAGACAATATGTAAGTGAATGAACATGGCTGTGTTCCCACAGAACTTTATTTACAAAAACAGATAGAAAGCAGTGTTTGTCCTGTGGGACATGGTTTGCTGATTCCTGGTTAAGATTACAGATTCTGGAACCTGGCTGCTTGGGAATGAACATCTGTTCCCCATTTTCTAGGCATGTGATTCTTAACCTCATTGTGCTACATAAGTAGGGCACTCATGAAGTGAGGATGGTTAGTGGTTAGAATCTACTTCAAAGGGTCATTTTGAGGAGTGAAGGAATTAGTACGGATAGGGGCTTTTAGAATCTACGTGCCTGGAGTATAATAAGCCCTAACCTAAGTGTGCAACATTGTGTTAATGCAGCAATATACTACATAGATGGTTGATAAATTCATCCCTGGAAGAACATTTTCAGCTAGTTTTAAACATGTTATTAACATACCCTTTGCTTTCTCTTAATTGCTATTGTTGAGGGCTTGGATTCCCTCCAGTCTTCCCCAGTGTAAAATCTTTAAGGAAAAGTCAGGAGAAGTAACTGCTGCCTACTCCGTTGTTGTATCTCCTGAAGGGAAAATTGTGATGGCAACAGCCAGTCTTCCCAGAATACTTTATAACACAGATAACAAGGTTTGCTTTGTCATAGCTACAGAATAGTTCATTGCTCCTATTTCTTTTCACATGGTTTGCCAGTCAAGATCTATTTACTCCATGGTTTCTTGGCTAATTATTTCCAGCATGGCACTGATTGAGCTGTTAATAAAGTGTGAAGGTGCCTTGCAGATACATTCCAGGTCTTAAAGAAGCCATCTATTTCTGAAACTGTGCACTGCTGTGTCCTCTGGTCCCCCCAATATTCTGGTGGTAGCATCTCCAATTGTAAAATTAATCAAACTTCTCTCAGTGACAGAAATGTTAATTTAAATTTTTTGTCACAATTATCGGGAGTGTTATTGCAGCTTCTGACTCGTAATTAATTTCTCCCTTTCTTTCTCCATCACTGGGTTAGACTCCTTTGTAATAGTGATAAATGAAATAGCTGCCTGACCTTTTTTTATTTAAAATAAATTACTTTACAAGAAAAAAATTACCTCTAGGTAATCAACACCTTCAGATAAATAGGGAAACATGGACATTAGGTACTTTATTGTTTGTCTCTCTCCTCTTTTTAATTTGTGTGTCTTTGGTGATTGAAATGACAAATGAAGAAAGAACAAAGTGAGTCCACTTTTATGTCTGTATTCTCATCTGGAACTAATTTGGGTTGTGGTGTTGGTTTTTATGGGTCCTGGGGAACACCAACAAAGTCAGTGTGAGATACTAAGAAGAGATTATAAATTAGAAGAAAAGAAACCCACAGAGGAAAAGGAAAAATGATGTTTTGTTTACCTGAGAAATTACTAGGAAGTTTAGTGCCCTCTCAGGGGGAGCCAGTCCCTTACTTCTACAAGTGTGGACTGCAGACCAGATGTATAGTGACACCTGGGAGCGTGCTAGAAATGCAGTCTCCAGCCCTGCCCTATCCCACTGAATGAGCAAGATCCCTGTGTAACTTGCATGCATTCTAGAATTTGGAAAACACTGGAGCCCAGACTTGGTGAGGGGGCACCCCCAAGGGAGTTACGTGTGAGATTTACAAAGAAACAGCAAAGCTTCTATCACCACTCCTCATGCAAAGAATAAGAAATCCAAGATACATGTTGGAATGTCAGGACATCAAAAAATTCAAGGTCTAGGAATGAAAAGAGATACAAACATGAGTTGCTTTCCTAGTGCCCTTGCAGGGGCCCAGCTTTGGTGTGACAATCAGAATTTTCTTCTTTTGAAAGGAAGGGACCATTCAGTTCTATAAGAGTAGGAGGCCAACAGACACCTGACTGAGTGAAAAGGGTAATGGAATATACTAGACCTAACTGTAAAAACCCAGTGCAGTTGGTGTCAGGATGTAAAAGCTTTGTTAGAGCGAGTGGGTTTGTTGGTTTGTTTGTTTGTTTAGTTAGAGTGATTGTGAAAGAATGAGTAAGGATTTTCCGCTTCTTGAAATGGAATGATGGGGCATGGGAGAGTATTACCTGGCTGATATGCTGGATGTGTGGCAGCACTTACTGGGGACTGGCGGCAGGCTAAGCCCCCACGCTCAGCACTCCAAGTATAGTCATGGAGACCATAGGGCTCCACTGTGGAGGAACTCCCAGAGTCTGAATGTGGTGGGGCAACCGATTAGCCCCTCTCTGGGCTTGCTTTATTATTTCCTTTGGAATCTGTTACTTTTCTCATTAATCCATTTGGTGGCTCTTTATTTAGTTTCCATTTCACCTCCAGATCTTGTCACAAGTAAAGCTAATGAATAGTGGTGAATTTGGGGAACACATTTATGGGAGTTTGGGCAGTTTGAGTGTACCTTCCTGATATAGCTGTTATTTGTTACTGTTATTCATATTCAATGTAGTTAAAGATGCTAGTTTTTAAACTCCCATCCTCAGCAGAGGGCTATGTGAATAAGGATTACATGCACAATGCTTTTCTGGGGAAAACAAGACTAGCTTGGGATCTTTGTTGTGAAATCCTCTGTCAAAATTAATTAAGAGAATCATGTAATTAAAATTCGTGCATCTAGATGGCCCCCAGTGACTTGTTTCTTAATATAGAATTAGTTTTGAAACATTTGAAATACCAATGAAAGACAAAAATGGCCTTTTTTGGGATATAACTTAATAAAGAAGCTAAAACAATGTTCTTATGGAATTCTATCTTAATGGCAGCTATGGTTAGGATGAGACCATTCCCCTTTAAAGTTTGTCACGTTAGGTGTGAATTCTCAGGCAGGAGTCCAGGGACGGGAGGCCCTACACACATGCTGGTGTTATTGTTAAAGCCCAGCCGCATCACCAACTTATTCCAGGTGGCAGGGCTGGTAGGAGATAACTGCCAGCCCTGAGGTTCGGTGGGAGGCACTCACCCTGAGATCAGGCTCCCTGGCCCTTGATAAACTGAGTTATCACTAACATACACATGCTGCTGAATATATTATTTCATTCACCAAATGGAGATTCAAAATGACTTTGCAACATGCCAAATTAGGTTCATTATCTTTAAAGGGTATTTCGGAAAAACTCTAAATGTTCTAGTAATAAGACTGCAGAGGACCTGGTATGAACTGGCCTTTTTTTCATTTATTTAAGAAATCACACATTTTTTTTTTTGCTCCTGTTTTCATTACTGCTCCCTGTCTCGTGGGACACCCAGTGAGTAACCATTGTGGCAACTACTTCTTTGCCAGCCTATGTTGCTTTCATGGAGACCAAGTTCGTCCCTTTCAACTTCTTTATTCTAACCTGTCCCTCGAGGCTGTTCTGAGCCATGACTGCACTCAGTTTTGGTTCTTAAAGGTTCCCACCTGCTTCTGGAATCTTGATATTTTCACAAAGACTTCTCAGTTCAGTAGGGAGTTTTATGAGGACAGAAGCAGGGCTTTACACACCAGAGAGTCCTAGCCCCAGCACACTCCTGAGAAGCAGGCTCTGAAGGGAATATTTCTGATGGGTGCTGGTGAAGTGCATCCTATCGCCAGAATGCAGCTAGCACTCAGGTGGTGGAATGTGAGCTGTGTGACTTCTGAGCTTGAAATTCCTTAAATTTTTTTGCCTTCTATGGGACAGAGTCAAAGTTCTCTTAACATCACCTTCAGCATCCTCCACCAGGGTCCTTTCTGACCACTTCTCATGTTGCTCTAGAGTTTAGCCCTACTGAGATTTTTGAGACCCTGGAGGCATCAAGCCCCCTCTTGCCACTGGATTTCCAACATTCTCTTTCCTCTCCCTGCAATAGTCTTCTCCCCTCCACCCCCACCCTTCACATTATTTTGCTAGTCAATTCCTGTTCCTCTTTAGCACTCTGCTTTGATATTGCTTCTCTGGAAAGCCCCCCCTGAGCCTCCACAGCTGGTTAATGCCCATGAGTATTTCTGTAGCATCTCACATCACCCCATACCCCATTCCAAATTACTCAGAAGTTTTACCTTCTAGACTGTGAACTCATTGCAGACTGATGTCACAGCTGTCTTATTCATTGTTTGAGTCCCAGCCCCTAGCACGATGCTCTATAGAGAGCAAGTGCTCAATCTTTGTTGAAAGAGTGAATTGCACTGTTCCATCATAGATGAGCAGATTGTCATCCACATAGAGAATAAGGCTTCAGATCTGGTGATCTCACTAAGAATGAAAGGACCTCCACAAAAAGACTTGAGATGTGCAAGGATTGTAGAGAGTCTGCCATTACAGTGGCTGAGACATAGCCTTGTCCTTTGGGAGTGGCCATGTGTTAAGGAGGGTCGTAGCCAGCTCCTCAATGAGTAGGGTCTCAGTTCCTTGGTTCATCTTATCACCTTTTAATATGGCACAAGGCATAATGAAGTACTTACATAACTCTGTTGGTAAGATATTTGGAATGTATTTGTCTCAGAGATTTTAGAGTATATAGCATCTTTCATTTCATTTCACCCTTTGGTGTTACTATCAGAAAAGTCTTTGCTAGGTACATGTGAGAATTTGTTTCTGTCTATGTGTCAAGGAACATGTCTAGGTTTATAGAATGTCCTGAAAAATAAGTGCAATTGCTGGCATTTTCTGGGCATTTCACATGGTGTAGGGTACTATCACTGACCCCCTTTTATCAAAGAGGAAGTCAAGGCCCAGAGAGAGACACTTGCCCAATTTGGCCAAAAGCATGTGGCCAATAATAATCAAAGTCAGTATTTGACCCCAAACAGTTTGTTTCTAGAACCCATGTTCTTACCTGATATATATTGAGGATGGTCTTCTGGACCTCATTTCATAGATGAGAAAAGCATGGGCCAGAGAATTAAGTAATTTCCAAGGTCACCCTGTCCTTGTGGTTAGCAGAGTCAGAGATGAGCCAGTGCTGATTCCGAAGTCAGTGCTGGAGACCCCCAGGTTCTTCTGCTTCCTGGTGGGGCTTCTGGTTTGGAATTAGTTCCTTAGAATATGATCTAGGGGTTCTACCAACCACTTCCTGCTTCACCTGTACAAATGCTTCAGCACAGAACAGCTCCTACATGAGGCCATTCTTGCTCCCCATTCTCCATGAAGCAGCCACACTGTGTACTTACTTCCCAGCCCCATCATATCTATGACTAAGGTCACTCTCAGTGGGTGTTCTGATGGCAGTAGCTTTGGTGAATTGTCTTAAGAGGAGCTAGTGTAGTGTAAATCATCACTAGCTATGAATGTTGGTAGAAACATTACCAGAGTCTCTGGAAGTATTTTGTCTTGAATTCTTTGGACATGGGATAATTATTTTTTCCTCCACTATTATTCTTAAGTACAATGTCCTAAAGCTATAATAGTAGGCTATGACACTGGACTGAGAGATGTTTTAAAAAATATTTTTAATAATGCACCATTCTGTTGGAGGAAGTCATTGAGAGGACATGACCACCTGGTGGCCCATGAGTTGGACTCAGGCAATTAGAAGCTCTTTATCCTTCCTCTGTTCTTGGAATGTATGTTGTGCCCACCATTCCCACACTAGGAGCTGTTTCAAGGATGCAACCTTGAGATAGTAAGATGTTGTTGAGACCATCTGGGTGGTATGATTGAAGGCAGATAAGTCCTTAATATAAACTCTTAAGACACTAGCAGGCAGATGCAAAGATCTACTTGTTTTGTGGGTGCCAAAACAAGACTCATATGTGAGTTCTGTTGCTTTTTAAACCTGCCCCCTGCCAATCTGTAGTTGTCTCTGTCTTTCTTCGGTCTCTCCTTGCCCTCCATGTACAGGGGGCTAGTTTATGAACCAACACATTCAAAGTGTTTCTTCTGGCAAAATCTGTTTTCCCTATTACTGGATTTATATAGGCCAAATGGGAATGGTTCGGCTGGTTTGGTATGTCTGAACTCATCAGCCACCTTCTGTTGAATTTTCCTATTTCCTGCTAACCTTCCTGACAAGACTTTTATGCCTGTGTGCTATAGATGGTATTGCTTATTTTCTTCCAGGAATGAACCACTGCAGGTCAACAAAGTGCCAGGCATGGAGGCACAGGATAAATAAGAAAGCTAAGACCCTTACTTTGGGGGAGTTTGACAATAAACAGAAAAAGTGCAATCAGAGACATATCTGTGCAGTGAGCTAAGTGCTATAAAGGACATAAAGAGGGAGCAGTGATAGGGATGGATAGTGATAGAATGGGTGGCCAAGAACCATTAGGGGTGGCCTCTTTGAGGAGGTTATATTTAGATGAAACCTGAAAAATGAGAGAAAAGCATGAGAGAAGTGTCCTAGGCAGAAGACACAGCATAAATAAAGGCACTGAGGTGGGGAAAAACTCGACATATTCTAGAAACTGAAAGCAGAGCACACTGGCTAGAGAGTGAGGAATGAGGGTTGTCAGGTGACATGCTGTTGCAGAGGTAGGCAGGGTTGTGCAGCGCCATGTGGGTGTTGTTATATTTGCAGAGGCATCGATAAGCCACTGCAATGTTTTAGGCAGAGAAATTACATGATTTCACTGATAATTTTAAAAGCTCCTTGTAGCTGTTGTGTCAAGATTGAATTGGACCAAAAACTACAGACATTGCTGGAGGAAGTTTAAAAAGATATAATTAAGTGGAAAAACATTTGCTTTTATGGATTGGATAACTAAATAGCATTAAAATTATAATAGTACCCAAAGCAATCTATAGATGCAATATAATCTTTATCAAAATTCCTATGATACTTTTTTCAGAAATGGAAAAAATAGTGTAAAATTCATATGGAATCTCAAAGAACCCATATAATGAAAACAGTGTTGAAGAATAACAAAGTTGGGGGACTCATACTTCCTGATTTGAAAATTACTGTAAGGCTATAGTATTCAAAACAGTGTGATATTAGCATAAGGGCACACATATAGACCGATGGAACAGAATAGAGTTTAGAGGTAAACCCTAGCATATATGGTCAGATGATTTTTGACAAGGATGCCAAGACCATTCAATGAGGAAAGTGCTATCTTTTCAATGAATGCAGTTGAAAAAATGAATGCAAAAGAAAGAAGTTGGACACTTACCTTACACCATGTACAAAAATGAATGCCAAATGGATCAAAGATCTAAATGTAAGAGATAAAACTGTAAAATTCTTAGAAGAAAACAGAGACAAAGCTTCATGAGTTTGGACTTAGCAATGATTTCTTGGATGTTATATAGGCAACAACAAGAAAATAGATGCGTTAGATTTCACCAAATTAAAAACTTTTGTGCATCAAAGGACACTATCAAGAGAGTGAAAAGACAACCTTCAGAATGGGAAAAATATTTGTACATTATATATCTCATAACAGATTAATATCCAGAATATATTAAAAAATTCCTACAACTCAACAACAACAAAACCCATAAATTCAATTTAAAAACGGACAAAGGACTTGATAAACATTTCTCCAAAGAAGATACACAAATGGTCAACAAGCATGTGAAAAAATGCTCAACATTACTATTCATTAGGAAAATGCAAATCAAAAACACAATTAAGATACCACTTTACATCCACTAGGATGGCTATTACTAAAAAAAAAAGATACGGAGAAATGGGAACCCTTGTGCATTGCTAGTAAGAATGTAAAACGGTACAGCTATTGTAAAGAAGAATATGGTGGTTCCTCAAAATGGTAAACGTAGAATTACCATGTAATTGAGTAATTCTCCTTTTGGATATGCTATATCCAAAAGAATTGAAAGCAGGAATTCAAACAGATACTTGTACACCACTGTTCATAGCAGCATTATTTACAAGGGCCAAAAGATGGAAAATGATGTCCATTAATAGATGAATGGATAAACAAAATGTGGCTCATACATACAATAAAATATTATTCAGCCTTAAAAAGAAAGGAAATTCTAATACCTGCTACAACATAGATAAAAAACATTATGCTAAGTCAAATATGCCAGCCACGAAAGGACAAGTAATGTTTCCAGTTACATGAAATACCTAGAGAGCCTAAATTCATAGAGATAGAAAGTAGAATAGATGTTACTAGGGGCTGGAGTAAACTATTTTTAATGGGTATAGAGTTTCAGTTTGGGATGATGAAAAGTTCTGGAAATGGATAGTAGGAATGGTTGCATAACATTGTGAAAGTATTTAATGACATTGAATTGTACACATAAAATTGTTCAAATGATAATTTTTATGTTAGGCATTTTTAATGACAATTTTTAAAAATTAAGAAACATTAGATGTGGAGAAGGGAAAGAGTATAAACAGGTACACCAGGGAGAAAGAATTCTGTGCAGGGGCTGAGGAAAAGATGATGTCTTGGTTGAGGGTGGGGGCAGTTGCAATGAAGAAAGGGGATGTTGTGGATGTGTGTAATTTGTGGGGTTGAACTATCACACACTAGGGTTTTGTTTTCTATCTTGAGTTAAAACAAATGTACTTCTTACTGAAATATATTTTACCTCAGCAAGATTGCATCACTACAATGTCTCAGGTACCTATAGATAACTTGCCCAAGTTGAGTAGAAAGTTCATTGGGTGTCAAGTTATCCTTATTTATTTTTGACATTTATGTTCATCCCTTTGATAATTGTTGTACTCAAGGTTCGCCCAACTGGTGCCAGGAAAACCATCAGTAGTGTTAAAGGTCTCTGACTTCATGGTTATATCTGTAAATGAAGTCCCCCTCAAATTCTCAGCAGGCATTTGTTTTTGAGAATGTAAGCCTACAGGGGTGGGCAAAAGTAGGTTTACAGTTTTGAGTATGCAAAACAATTTATTCTTGTATTATTATTTATTTATTTTTTATTGTAAATCTACTTTATTAATTACTGTAAGCCTACTTTTGCCCACCCCTGTAGAAAATGTTGATTTTTTAATACAGTGTTTACATGCAAATTAGCTTTTTAGAGCAGGTAGAATTTTTTGTTTGTACCATCAAAGAATGACAAAATAGTGTTCGTCTTTACCAACTTTTCTCTCTGAGGCTTACAGAAAGAAAATTACATCAGGGGCCCATGTAATTCTACTAAAGAGTCTACTAAATGGCCATAATTTCCTAAAGTGATAGTTTTTCTCCCTGTGTCAAGAGAAAAGTCACAGTAAACATTGTGAAAGTTCATTTTGGAAAGTGTACTGCTTTTAAAGCCTGTTCATTAAAGCAAAGAGAAATACTGTGTGCAGATCTGACACTGCTTTCTGGAGCAGAACAGCTAGACTGGCATTTACGGCAGGTGCGGTGCATTGCTTAGGCCTGTGATGAACTAATTTGAGGATGATGGGCATAGGTGTTAGCCACTGGAGGACCAAGAGTCTAATCCTAAAAGGTACCATAACTCATGACCAATATCAAGGCGGGGACATATGTGCCCCAGTCCACAGATACTGAGTTTCAGCACAAGGAAAATTTTCTCTTTTAGAAGGTGGTAAGGGAAACAGGGGTTTCTGAGAAAGATTTCTTTTTCACTTTTATAATAAAGCAATCTTCTTAATCCATCTTGAGTTTATGGGGAAAATACTCATAACTCCTATTATTATTAAAATAACAGTGTTAATTGTAGTGAACTCTCAGTAAATGTTGACTAATGTGCCAGAAACTGTTAAGGGTATTTTATATACTGAATTATGTCCCCCTAAAATTTATTAAGTTGAAGCCCTAACTCCCAATATGACTGTATTTGGACATAAGAATTTTAGGGAGGAAATTAAGGTCAAGGTCATAAGGGTCAGCCTGTTATTTTAATAGGACTGGTATCCTTATAGGAAGAAGAAAAGATATCAGAAGTCTGGCGAGGACAGAGTGAGAAGGAGCCTCTCTGGAAGCCAGGAAGATTGGCCTAACCAGAAACCAACACTGCTGGTTTCTTGATCTTGAAATTTCAGCCTCCAGAACAATGAGAAAATAAATTTCTGTTGGTTAAGCCACCTGGTCAGTGGTACTTTGTTATGGCAGCTCTAGCAGACTAACACAAGGTCCTATGTAACTTATCCCATCTCATCCTCACAAGCAGCCTATGAGATAGGTATTATTATTCTGATTTTATAGGCAAGGCCACTAATGCTCACACAGGCTTGATGGATTTATAAGTAACATAAGCAGGCATTAAACCTGGAAACCTCTAAAACTTTGTGTGTCATAGTTCTCAGCAAAGAAAATAAAGAGTCATTATTGTTTTTGCCTTACATGGCTTCCTTTCTGTTAATATGGAGTTATTTGGATTATCAACCATTAAATTTTATTGATTTAACATATCATTTTCTCTCTACTTAAAGTAGTTGTGCATTGCCCAGATAGAAATTTCAGCTTCATATCTTGAAAAATTGAATAAATATACTCTGAGGAAAACTTATGATTCTTTGGAAATTTGTTGTGAAGATATAGAAAGATAACCAGGCACTATTGAAGTTTTTAAACAGGAAAGTGGCTATTATTATATATCTTAGACTAAGTAAAGAAGCTCATATGTCAACAACTTATTCCAGGATTACTTTGTTCATTTAATCACATCACTGAATTGTTGAATACAGAAAACTACTTTGGTCCATGTTGTAAACCCTTTTTACTTGCTGGTGACTGATGCTACAGAACCCTAAGTCTTAGGAAGGAAACCATCCCCAGGTGACATTTTTCTAATTTTTCCATCTAATAAGGACCTGATATTTCCTGAGTTCATTCCATGGCTTCTGTCCTTAGTGCTGGAAGAACATTTTCTCAAGTCAGAAGTATATGTACGCTGCCTTCTGCTTTCCTTTGAAATGCTGTCACTAAAGGACATAAATTATTTTTATTTCTTTACACTTTGGTAACAGATGACAGTGTCACACACATTAAAATAAAACAACTCCCAATCTTTAAGACTAAACTCATTGGGACCTCCCTGTTTCCTAGTACATGGCCCTATGTTGTCATATGATAGATGAGCAAAAAGAGTTGTTAAATAAAAAGAGAAACTCTTTAAAAAGATTTTAGTCCTGTGTAAACTGAACTTCAGAAAAAGCAACCCACATGCTCATTGATAGACTAGTGGATAAAAAAGCTTGGTACATATACACAATGGAATATTACTCAGCCATAAAAAGAATGAAATCCTATCATTTGTGATACCATAGATGAACCTAGAGGGTATTATACTAAGTGAAATAAGCCAGACAGAGAAAGGCAAATACAACATGATTTCACTTACATGTGGAGTCTAATAAGCAAAATACACAAAACAGAAACAGACTCATATATACAGAGAACAGATTGATCACTGCCAAAAGGAGGAGTAGTGGCAGACTAGGTGAAAAAGATAAAGGGATGAAAAAGTACAAAGTGATACTTACTAAACTGTCACAGGACTGTAATGTAAAGCATAGGGTATATGGTCAATAATATTGTAGTAACTATGTAGGGTACCAGGTAAGTACTTGAAATATCAAGGGAAATTATCTTGTAAAGTCTATGATTGTCTAACCACTATGCTGTACACCTGAAACTAATATAAAATAATATTGAATGTAAACTGTAATTGAAAAATAAAAAGAAAACTAGACATATAACCATCCATGAATCATCTTTTAGATGTTGACTCCAATCGTACTAGGTGTTTGTTTAAATAGCATTTACTTCCAGAGAGAGGCTGGATCAGGAAACCTGAAGTGTGAAAGTTCTAAGATAGCATATTTATACCTAACAAAACATAGGATCCATTTTACAGATTCAGAATCCAACAAGAGTTTTCAAGAATTCATATATTAATGTGAACTAAATATCCTTCCTCATTGTTTCTTCCAATTAAGAATTCTCTCTTAATCCTTTCACTGTCTTTGAAATGATACTGCAGATTTTGAATACTAGAGCTAGAAGGAAGCTGAGATGGGGCAGATTCTAACCCCCTCACTATAAAAATAAGAAAAATCTGAGTAACTTCTTTGTCCAAGGTCACCTACCTTTATAGCAGCTTCAGGACTAAAACCCAGATATGCTGATTCCCAGGACATACAGACTTTGCTTCCAGTCTTAGAAAAGGGTAATTGCTTTCATCATTTGAAATCAAGATACGTCTAAATACTGCTGGGTTTAGTCTCATCCCAAGATGGATGTGTAATTGTCCACAGCATCATCTGTTATTCTGCCAAAGATTCAAGACACTACTCAGTGGGAAACCACTTCTGATTTAAGTCAGAAAAACTGACATGGTTTTTTCTGTTGTGTGACAAGTTTCAGAAATAATGAGCTCCATTCACCGGACTTCTCTTTGGCTTGGGTATTATACACTAGAATCATTTTTTTCCAATTTCCTCTAAGGAATTGAAGGGTTATAGCATGGCATTTTAGAGCCATGTTTTGCTACAAAAATCATTCATACCAGTTATGCATAAGCACATATTAACAGCAAGAGAAATTCACAGTATTGAGTATGTGTTTAAATGTATGTGGAACGGTGTATTGAGATTTGAGATCATATTAAGGTGCAAATCTCATTTTTATGTAAACTCTCTCTGGCCTGAGGCACTTTTTTTCATTACAACCCTCCCTGCTACAATCTCCTGCCATAAAGGGAGTTTACAATCATGACTGGATATTTTTCAAGTGATTGAAAAATATCAAAAGGTAGATAGTTTATTAATGTCAAACCTCTGAGCAGCTGGTGGAAATGGAGGGGTGAAAACAAGTGCCAATCTTTTCACCTGTGGGAAGAGGCAAAGCCCTCTGTGCTCTCCACACCCCACACGGCCACACAATGCCCCCAGGCTCCGCAAACACTTTCCTCTGTGTGTTGCTGTGTGACCAAAATCATGTTGCTCAACCCTTTTGAGGGGCAGGATCTGTGGAACCTCTGAGGAAAGCCACAGACTTTCTCCTCCCCCAACACTGGTTGTTGCTCATCATTCAGTCCCCAGGTGTCAACTGGGGACCCAAGTTAAGAAAACCTGGTTAATGTGCTAATTTTCTTTAGCCTAGAATCCGGAATTTGTAAATTTGGGGGAAATCATCTTTAATTTCTTGTTAAGGTTTAAATCATGAACACTGGTCAAAATCTGGCCACCACTGAAATACGTTTCTCACCAAACACTCCTTTAATGTGTATGCAGTATATCATGCCAGCTAACCTAGAAGTGCCTGAGATACCCTGACTCAGGAGCATACAGTCAGTTTGGGACAAAGTCAAGCTAACACACAAAGTAGTTGGTTGATTACAAAGTGGTGAACCCCACCAGGTAGGGTTCAGAAGGCAAAGCGATCTCCTTGGGTCAGAGTGATGAAGAAAGTCTTTCTTAGGGTGGTAGGAAATGACCTACTGTTTGAAGCACAAATAAGATTTAGGTAGGTAGAGGGGGGATGTAGGGTGGGGGAGAGAGATTTTGTGCAGCATGGGGGTGCAATGCACAAGCAAAGCTGTTGGTAAGAATCATAAATCAATTCAGAAAGAATGCAAATAAAGCAATAAGCAGTCAAATATTTCTATTCCTAGCATCACCTAACATAAATCTTCTAAGCTGGTGGTACTATTGACCTAATTCTGATGACGAGGAGTGCTTTTTTAACCAATCAGACTAAACTGGCCACTGTTTGGAATTAGACGTACATAACTTGATTGAATGATGTTTTTTGTGTGTCTCTGCATGTGTGTGTTCTTAGCTAAAAGATTTGTTCATTTTCTCTGCCATTCTTTTTGATTCAATGTTATTTTGTAGGTGTCAACTTCTGCTACAATCTATCTTGTCTTTTTTATGCTTTTGCTCTATGGTTTATAAAAACAAAAATTATATTTTTGTGTATTTGCTCATGTATACCCATGCACTTGCACATCCATTTATTTGCATTTATTTGCATGTGTGCAAAAATATTTGTGTACATGAGAAAATAGAAAAGGAGTCCGAGGGTTGGCAGAGTGCCTCTGGAGACTAGCATTGGAAGATGGTGATGGTAAGAGGGGAACTTAATTTCACTCTATGTACTTCTGTATTGTTTGAACTCCTTACAATAAGCACATGTTACTTTTGTAATTAAAGAAAAAAAAGAAAGAAATTGAGTTTGACATACTTCCAGGTAATATGATGCCCTTTGAAGGTACGAAGAAAAACAATTGTACCTCAAGGGAAATTTATTTTATCAGAATCTGTACTTTCTCTAATCATGTAAAGAAGCCTCTTGCCCTGGATTTCCAGTAGGCTTGCTTTGTTTAAGTATGCAGATCTCTGCTAATAATTTACGTGGGAACTGGGAGTGGAATTCATGAGGCTGCTGTCCCATCCACACACTGACATACACATGTGCTTAGCTGAGTTGGTTTCCCTCACACTCTGTAAAATTTGGACTTTTGAAGCGGATGTGATAGTTCTCCATAATCTTGTCTCTCCTCTGCCCTGTAACTGGGGCTGGTTCCTGCACTGCTCTTGGTCTCAGGATGTGCTAAAGAACTACAATTTTGGTGTACTTGGCTGAGTGCCAGCCTGCCTTCTGTGTTCTAGCCACCCTATCATACCAAGAATTAAATGCAGATTCTTGGTAGGATGTGAGCTGAACAGCCACACAGAATCTGTCACTCAGGGTGTAGGAATTATATTGTGCTTACATAAATAGATGGAAAGTACAAAAAGTTGACTAGTAATTCAAGTATTAAGGTCACATTCACTTGGGGCAATAACATTTTTCCTTGCATGATTATGCTATAACATGATGGGGCAAACAACAAACAAAATTACACGTCTAGTCTGCAGACTACTCTGTAAAATCACACATTTAATGAAAAGAGAAACGCTATAAGATGCTGTATGAGAAAGATAAGAATATAAATGGTTTCTATTTTTGAAAAATTAAATTGCTTCTGGAAGTAGAAAAAGAAATGAGGAAAGACTAACCATGTGAATTTTGGGGCAAGTATGACACCTGGAAGCAATAATGTAGGGGCAGCATGGCATTAGAGCAGCTGGCCTCTGGAGGTTAAAATCCTGGCTGCTCCACTTAAGAGCTGCATGACCTTGGGCAAGAGACTCAGCTTCTCTGTGCTTGAGTTTTCTCATCTGTAAAATGAAGTTAGTTACAGTGACTACCTCTTGGGATGGCTAAGAATTTGAAAGCATCTCATATTTACACAGCATTTAGAATAGAGCCTGGCACATGGAAGGAGCAATAAAAAACATAAATTAATAAATATACAAGGCATATATTGATCTCTTAATGCTTGCCAGACCCGGAGCTGAGTAGGTTGTATAATATGTGCTCTAGTTTCTTCCTCAGAACCCTGTAAGAGGGTTTATGATTGCTCTTGTTTCATAGATGAGGACAATGGTCCTCAGAAAGAATGAGTACTTACCTGTCCAAGGTGATGCCAGGAACAGAATTTAAATAGAAGGCACCAGATTCCAGAGCTCATACTCTTAACTATGGTCATCTACTAGCAATGGGAAGGGAGGAGTTAAAGAAATTCCTGTCTGAAACCAAGTATCTAATCCATGGCTTAAAATATTGTAGGTACAATGAATAAAGGGTTTTCTTTTTGGGCAATGAGAAACTTGGTTTGTTTAATACAAACAAAATTGATTTGTATTCTTTAACATTTTTTTTCTTTTATTTATTCCAAAGAGAAGGGAAGGGAAGGAGAGAAACATCAATGTGAGAGAGAAACATTGATTGTTATTCTTGCATGTGCCCCATGTGGGAACAAACCAGCAACACAGGCATGTACCCAGACCAGAAATTGAACCCACAGCCCTTTGGTTGGCAGGCTGATATCCAACCAACTCTCTCTGGCCAGGGCTGATTTGTAGTCCAAAACAAAAAAAAGTACCTTGGCACTGCCATTATAAAGTCAGCATCACTGTTTCTGTAGCTTGTGAAAGAGAAAATAAACGTGTGTGTGCGTGCGTGTGTGTGTGTGTGTGTGTGTGTGTGAGAGAGAGAGAGAGAGAGAGAGAGAGAGAGAGAGAGAGAGAGAGGAATGAAAGAAAGAAAGGAGGGGGAGGGAAGGAAGGAAGAAAGAAAAGCTGGTTTCCTACCCGAAAAGATGAGCTCCAGAGGGCAATTTCTTAGGAATGGCATAGGCTTTCATCCCTCAGCCTCATGTTCCCCTTCCCTGACACATCAGCATCAAAATGTCACTGTTATCTTTTATTATAGATATTGCGAATGATGTTTGTTAAACAGTGAAACTGGTTACCTTTTGTCTTGCTTTCTATTTTTATCAATGTGTGATGCCATAGACTCTCTGGTGATCCCAAAGAATCTTGTCTCTTAAGGTGAAATGAATCTTATTTATTCAGAGTAGGGTGGAAAGACATAGAAGATGAAAATCTAGTAAGATGAAAAAAAGAGAGAGGAATATGTCTTACCCAAGAAAATAGAACTATGTCCTGAGGCTAAGCTTGGACTATCTTTTCCTTGCTCTGGGATTTCATGGTCTGTACTTTGAAGATGAGAAGTTTGAGCTGGTCACGAAGCAGTTGTTTAATTATCTCCTCTATGCAGATAACTGTAGTTGAACAACAATAAAATAATTTTTTAAAAAAGAAATGCATTTCTAAGAAACTCTGTTTCTGTGTGTCCTAGGTCCCTTAGCTATGGTCTCAGTGCCTTGCACAGTTCTCCCTTTGACCTTCTATTTTGTGGTATCAAATTTTGTGGCCTTACATCCCTTACACAAAAATTATTGAGGACTCCAAAGGGCTTTGCCTATGTATTTACTATGTTATGAGTAGAAGTAAATGATGAAATTTATGTACTTATTTTTAAAGTAACAATAAAAAACCCATCGAGTAATAACTAAAATATCTTTATTAACAATAACTATGTCTTCCAAAACAGAAAGAACTTAATGAGAAGAGTGGCATTGTTATACAGTTTTGTTAAACTTTTTAATATATGGATTAATAAAAGACAGATGAATTCTCTTACCTGCTTTTGCATTCCATTTGTTGTGATATATTTATTTTGCTTGAAGGGTAAAGAAAAATCTTGTTTCACACAGATGTGTAGATGTAAAAAAGAGAAATATTTTAAGTTCCCTTTTAGATAATTGTAAGTATTCATTGATAATCACTCAAACTTGACAATGGTAGTTTTTCCATAGCTATGTGCAGTATGAAGTCTAAAACCATATGAATTAATGTTTTACAATCTGTTACATTAAAATCCATTGATCCTTCTTTTACTTTGAATTGGTGTTTTATCCATGAAGGATTTTGTAACATCATGCCTTGATTATTTGGAAAATATTGGTGCAGATCTTCCAAATGTTGACACATTTCAATGTACAGTATAAAAAATTACATTCAATAATATGACCATCTATCTTATTAGACAAATCTTTCTGTACTGGGAAGGTTTTAAGCTTACAGATACAATTTTTCAAAAAATCTAAATTTCACTGGAAAGTTCACATTTTATCATTGGCTACAAATACCATAAATTGTTCTCCTTGAAATAACAGTTTGCCTTTCTTTAAAGGCAAGACATTTTTGGAAAAAAATGTCTGCCAAATCACTAAGTGTCTATGCCATTATTTGCCCATTGTTCTTTCAAGTAAAGATTGTACTCCATGCAAAAAGTGGTTAATTTGGCTCTCCACTCAATCACGCAAGTGCTTTACCTTGAGAAAACCCTTCTATTTCCATGAAAATAAGAATGCTTTATGCAACTTTTCCTTTTTGTCATACAGAATATTGGAAAGATGTGTATTCAAAAGCCAAGATTTAATAGAGTTAATTTTTAGAAATTCCCTATCAAGGACATTTTAAAATGTAAAATGTCCTTGATAGGGAATGTCCACCTCTTCCTCTTCCTTCTATGACAGAGAGAGAGAGAGAGCCGTGATTTGTGCTAGCCACTTAGCAGTTTTACCGCTATTACTTCTGCATCATCAGTGTTGTTTATTTATAATTATTTATATTTTTAAGTAAATTGTATTTATTATGCTGTTATAGTTGTCCCATTTCTTTTCCTCCCCTTTATTCCCCTCCTCCCTTGCACCCTCACTCCCACCAGCATTCCCCCCCTGCTTAGTTCATGTTCATGGGGCCATACATATAAATCCTTCGGCTTCTCCATTTCCTATACTATTCTTAACCTCTCCCTGTCTATTTTGTACCTATCATTTATGCTTCTTATTTTAACTCCTTATTTTCCCCCATTCTCTCCCCTCCCCCTCCCCAGTGATAACCCTCCATGTGATCTCCATTTCTGTGATTCTGTTCCTGCTCTATTGTTTGCTTAGTTTTTTTTTTTGTTTAGTTGATGTTTGTAAGTTTATTGTCATTCTATTGTTCAGATTTTTTATCATCTTTTTCTTAGATAAGTCCCTTTAATATTTTGTATAATAAGAACTGGTGATGATGAATTCTGTTAACTTGACCTTATCTAGAAAGAACTTTATATGCCCTTCCATTTTAACTGATAGCTTTGCTGGATAATCTTGGATGTAGGTCCTTGCCTTTCACAACTTCAAATACTTCTTTCCAGCCCCTTCTTGCCTGCAAGGTTTCTTTTGAGAAATCAGCTGGTAGTCTTATGGAAACTCCTTTGTAGGTAACTGTCTCCTTTTCTCTTGCTGCTTTTAAGATTCTCTCCTTATTTTTCATTTTGGGTAATGTAATTATGATGTGCCTTGATGTGTCCTACCTTGGGTCCAACTTCTTTGGGACTTTTTGAACTCCCTGGACTTCCTGGAAGTCTATTTCCTTTGCCAGATTGGGAAGGTCCTCTTTCATTGTTTTTTCAAAGAAGTTTTCAATTTCTTGTTCTTTCTCTCCTCCTTCTGGGACTCATACTATTCAGATATTGGAACATTTAAAGTCCCAGAGGTTCTTAAGCCTCTCCTCATTTTTTTGAATTCTTGTTTCTTCATTCTGTGCTGGTTGAATGTTTCTTTCTTCCTTCTGCTCCAAATCGGTGATTTGAGTCCTGTTTTCTTTCCCTTCACTGTTGGTTCCCTGTACGTTGTTCTGTATTTACTTTGCATAGCCTTCACTTTTTCCTCTATTTTGTGACCATACTCAACCATTTCTGTGAGCATCCTGATTACCAGTGTTTTGAACTCTGCATCTAATAGGTTAGCTCTCTCTTCATTGCTTAGTTGTATTTTTGGAGTTTTGATCTGTTCTTTCATTTGGGCCATATTTCTTTGTCTTGAACCTGTTACATGGTAAGGGGCGGAGCCTTAGGCACTTGCCAGGACAGGGCAACCCACTTCACTGGGTTTTGGCACTGTATGTGGGAGAGGGGTCCTAGAGGGAACGATTCCTCTTGGTCAGCTCTTGGCCAGCTTTCAGTCACTTCCCCTGCTACTCACAGGCAAACTGGGCCCTTCTGGTGCTGATTCCCTGGTGGGGGGGGTTTGTGTACATTCTAGGATCCTATGGGTCTCTCCAACAAACTCCTTCGAGCCTGGGAGTTTCTTCTGCCACCACAACTCCCACAGGATTTTACAGCCAGATATTTTGAGGCTTTCTTTTCCTCTACTGGAACCCTGCGTTGTATGATCTGTGTTGCTCCCCAGTTGTTCCTCCTGGTTAATCCACACACAAATGTGGGACTGCTCGGTCTCCTGGTTGCTGCCTTGCCTGCCTGGTCCTCCAGCTGCCACATTGCCACCCATCCTTTCACCCCTAGCTGCCCCTGTGCCCCTCCTAGTGGTCTGGATGAATGTCTTCTTTAACTCCTTGGTTGTCAGATTTCCATACAGTTCAATTTCTTAGCAGTTCTGGTTATTTTTTGTTCTTAAATTTGCTGTTGTCCTCCTTTTGGTTGTGTGAGGAGGCAAAATGTATCTACCTACACCTCCATCTTGGTCAGAAGCCCATCAGTGTTAAGTTTAAAAGAGTGAAAAAGGCACTAGTGTCTTAGTTTTATCATGACAGTAGTTTTGACCCAATTCTCTGCCCTTTCACCCCAACTCAAGGGTTCTGTGGACCACCTTTTGAGAAATGCTGCTGTAGAGTAACACTTTGCTCTGGATTATAATCCTTTATGAATTTTCTCCTCTTTTTCTTTTGTTATAAACTCTTTGAGATTAACTAAATCGTCAGCTGTACTGCAACTTCCATTCTAAGTGCTTTACTTGTGTGAAATATGGGTCTCTAAGTGAATCACTTAGCAGACATTCCCACTGAAAAATGAGTTAAGACAGAGATTCTCTGAGGAGAAAAATATTAAAGAGCATTGATCCAAAACTTTAGTGACTAGGTAATATTATTGCAATCTAATGACAGTGGCAGAATGTTCCCCAAATGTAGAAACAAACAGCTTTGTAATTTTATAGTGCGCTATGTGACAGATGGCAGAAACTGTTTTGATTTTCCCCAGTATCTGAGGTGCAGTGAGTGGAGCCTGTGCCTCCCACTTCACTCTCGCTCTTTGCCATTTCTGGTGGGCCTGACAGCACACTGGTCTTTACCTCTATAATCTGTTCTCTGGATGACTCTGTTTTCAATAGCTACTTAGTATAAAAATAAAATGTACCTTTCTCATCAGATAATCTAATTAAGGGTTAGAAAGTGTTAAATTCAAAAGCCAGGAGGAACAGATTAGGCTCTGAATGTAGGAGACCCACAGACCTGACAACTAATGTGTTGCCACGGCAACAGGGGGACTCAGTATCTCTACACTGAGCAGAGAGTTGACAGTGGTTTTCGTTGGGTCAGAGAATTGGGAAGAAAGAGAACCAACCGCCTTCTTTTTAACCAAAAAGCTTTTAAAGGATTTGTAAATGCCTGTTGTAAATTTCCAACCAAGTCTAGGAGACGGTGTTATTGATGGTGTTGGATCAGGCCCTAGTGATATAAAAAGGAAGAAATTGACTGATTCATTTTCTTAGGATGCACCCATTGTCTTCTCTAAAATCAGAGTATGAAGACATATGTTTCTTATGCACACTGTTTTATATAAGGTGTCCATAAAGTTATATGGGCGTCTAACATCTGACTTAAAGCTGATGTGTTTGATCTTCTTCTGTTTATGATTAACCATAACAACAGACGAAGAATTTCTGCATATGATTTTCACTACTGTCAAGTTACATCTAAAATTAATATTTTCCTGGATGGGATATCACAAATACTCTGGCACCCCAACATGGATATAGAAGAGATTGAGCCCTGGGTGGTGTAGCTCAGTGGATGGAACGTAGGCCTGCAAACCAAAGGTCACTGCTTCGATCCCAGTCAGGGCACATGCCTGGATTATGGGCCAGGTCCCCATTGAGGGGCGTGTGAGAGGCAACCACACATTGATGTTTCTCTTCCTCTCTTTCTCTCTCCCTTACCCTCTCTCTGGAAATAAATAAAAAAAATATTTTTTAAAAAATTAAAAAGAAAAGTGATGCTATATACAGGGCATAGAACGAATATTAAAGTACATGGAAAACAAAAATCTTGTGACCCTCTCCTTTTCAGAAGTTCCCATTCTGAGCCTATATGTTCCCCTCCCTTCCTCCCTCCCTCCCTCCCTCCCTCTCGCCTTTCCTTTTTTCCTCCCTTTTCTCCTTTTCTTTCTTTGACCTAAACTTAATAGAACTATTTTGAAGCACTAACCGAAAGTCAATATACAACATAGCCATATAAAGTTCCACAATGTATTTTCAATAATAGTTCTTCATGGCTCTCTCCTATTAAATGCTGTGATGTGATATTATGGTGAAATTAAAATATGGACATGCAGTTTTAATACAAGGGCATTAACAGAAATGTCATCCCTAACAAATTGGGCACTGGAAAATCTGCCCTGGAGTCAGAGAACCGTGCTCATTTTTGCCTTTTGCTATAACTTATGAAAACAAACCTCATGATGCAAATGCCTGTGGGTTAGATTTCCAGTCTAAAGGCAGGCAACAACAGGCTTTGGTGGGGAAATGGGCAGAGATAGAATTTCTGTTTGTTTCATACACAGAATTTCTGGCCTGGGGTGGTCCAGCTGCAGCTGCTGTCAATATTAAGGCAATGGGACTATTTTTTTTCTAACTACATTAAAAAGAGGAAATTCTGACTGTGATTCACTATATCAGAAAGAGATCAATGAAAAGGAGAGGAGGGAGAGAATGAGAATGAGGAAGGGCAGAGCGAGGGATAAAGAAAAGGGTGATTGTTAATTCTTGTGGAAATTATTTGCTGGAGCTGCCACTTTCAAATGAGAACAGACTAATTTTTTGAGGTATCTCCATATTGCTTTTCCACAGTGGCTGCACCAAATCTGCTTTCCCACCAGTGGTGCAAAAGGATTCCCTTTTCTCCACAACCTCACCAGCACTTGTTTGTTGATGCATTGATGATAGCCATTCTAACAGGTGTGTGATAGTATCTCATTGTGGTTTAAATTTGCATCTCTCTGATGATTAGTGAGCATCTTTTCATATGCCTATTGACCATCTGTATGTCCTCTTTGGAAAAGTATTATTTCAGGTCTTTTGCCCATTTTTTAATTTTTTTGTGTGTGTGGAGTTTTTTAAGTACTTTATAAATTTTGGATATTAACCCCTTATCAGATGTATCAGTGAATATGTTTTCCCAGTGTGAATTGTCTTTTTTATTTTGTTGATGATTTCTTTTGCTGTACAAAAACCTTTTAGTTTGATGTAGTCCCATTTAATTATCTGAAGGAACCCAAAACACTAAGTTGAAAGAACATAAGCACCCCTATGTTAATTGTAGCATTATTTACAATTGCCAAGATGTGGAAGCAGCCCAAATGTCCATGAGTGGATAAAGTAACTATGGGACATTTATACAATGGAATTCTACTCGATCATAAAAAAGAAGAAAATTTTACCCTTTGGAACAGTATGGATGGACCTGAAGAACATTATGCTAAGTGAAATAAGCCAGTCAGAGAAAGACAAATACCATATGATTTCACTTATATGTGGAATCTAATGAACAAATGAACTAACAAGCAAAACAGAGACAGACTCATAGATGGAGAACAGATGACAGCTAGTGGGAGGGGGAAGTTATGGGGTGGAGGGATTGAACAGAAAGGAGAAAGGACTCATGCACATGGACAACAGTGTGGTGACTGGAGGTAGAAGGTACAAGGGCACTAAATGGTAATGGGAAAAATAAAATAAAGATTAAATAAAAAAAGAACAGACTATATCTGGATCCATTTGCAGCACAGGAGCACACACACACAAAGAGTAGTGTGATACTCTGCTGTAGAAGTGAGAGGAGGTGGTGGGATCTGTTTTTTCAGAGAAAGAGGTGCAAAACTCAAGTGCAACTGAATTCAGATCAGGTTTACGGAGAACACACTTGGTCTTCTATTTGCCGATTATGTCCTGTTTATTTTTCCTTCCTTGGCATTCCCATCACATTGTTTGAGATCTAGCCCTGGGTGCCAGCCAGTTCTTGGTAGACGGGTGGAAATTCCATTTGCTGGTGGAACCTTCTGGGCCCTCTAACCATCCTTTGGCACTTGGACATGGTGAGAATTTGAACCTTGTCTGGGCCAAGGGCTCTCCTACTCTCTTGACACTGACCCATTGCTTGGGTCACTCTATCTGAGAAACTTGAGAATACGGGGGCAGTGAAAGCCTTTTTTATTCTGTAATACAGCCTGCCTTTCCCCATCCATCACCTTTAGTTCTTCATTTGAGAAAATAAATACAATAAATGGGAAAAGAAAATGAGAAAGTAAATAAACCCAAGTAAGTGAACATAATGACTCTATAGGATTTATTTGTACATTCAAAACATTTTTACTAAGTGCCTTCTCCACTGCATCAGACCCCTGGGGACAAACCTACCACAGAACCAGCAGATCCAGCCTCAGCCCTCGAAGGGCACAGTCCACTGAATCAATGAGAAGACTCCTATTCTGCTGCATCTTGTTGTTTTGGTTAAACAGATACTGGGGAATTAGCTTAAGTTATTGCCTGTTTTAATCTTTTTAAAAATATTTGAGTTTTGTGTATATGCAGACATCACCAACAAGATGAATTAGAAAAATGTTAACTTTTTTTTCAAATTTGGTCCAAATTATCCAGTTTTATAATATACACCATATTCTATACGCAAGAAAAGTATTGTACAGGTTAATGATAGTTATTTCCAGGCTGCATAGGCATGGTTGAGTAGCTCACAAAAACACCAAGCTCAGGCTCAGGGTAGATTCTTCTCTTTGAGTCAGATTAGCTATTTGGGACTAGTGTGTGCCTTTCCAAGGATAGATGGGTTGTCCTAAAACTGTACTCTCCAGAATGGCAGTCAATAGCTACATCTGGCTATGTACATTTAAACTTAATTAAAATTGTGTTAAATGAAATTTAGAATTTAGTTCCTCATCCATAGTAATCACAATTGAAGTGCTTCATAACATTATGTGGCTAGTGGGTACCATATTGGACAGGACATAATATAGATTCTTTCCATCATTCAAGGAAGTCCTATTGGATAGTGCTGCTCTAGAACACATTCAAATCAGTCAACTTTTCTTGGACATCATATTGTACCAGTGAAATTAAGATAGTCCCTGACCTCAGGGGCATTTGGCGCAGTGTAGAAGCAGAGTGTAAATTAGACAAGCAGAGGATGTGGTAACATCAATGAGAATAAGGAAAGGATTGCTGGGATAAGCAATAGTAGAAATAAATCACTTTAATGGGATAGTAGTAAAGGCCTTTTAAGGAGCTGATACTTGAGCTGAAATCTGATGCATGAGAAGGATCCAAACCTGTGAAAGTCAGAAAAACAGTGTTCTGGTGTTAGAATCAGCAGAAGCAAAGCCATGGAGGTAGAAGAGAACAAAGCTTTTCTGGAGCCTGCCCTCATGTACAGGACTTTGAGCAATGTGTCAGAGGATGGTGACTCAGAGTGACATTCACCTGGGTACCTTCACCAGGATGCTTTTCTGTATTTGCATCTGGGCGCTCTTTCAATTCATATTATAACATTTTCTCCACTGTGACAGAAGGCCTATTCTCTCGGGTCTCAGGATGAAGCTGGAAAGAACACAGTAGCTTTTATTAAAGATACTTATGTTTCAGGGACCTGACATGCTCTGATTGTGGTTAACAATGAGCTGTGGAGGCTGCTGTGTGCTAATGTTGGTTATTATCTTTATCTGCAAAATTCCTTCCCAATTCAGATTTTATTGAAGGCTCTTTAGGAAGGCGGGTCACTACGAGGCATTTCCTCTTCTTTGATCAGAGCTTTGAATGCCCAGCTCTGTTGAATACATCTTCCAAGTTCAGGGCATGGGGGCCCTTGAACCAGGGAGGAATTCATGCTTCCTCACATGCTTCCTCTGAGAATTCACAAGAACTTGCTATGGAGAGCTCCTTCTCCTCTGGCACATGCGACAGGCCACAACTCACACTGGCTAGTGGCCTATTTTTACAACTGTCTGTGATCTCAGGAATCCTGGTCTAGCTCCTGGAGAAGGGGAAGCAATAGGCAGTTGACCTAGTCACAAGAAAACAAAATCCCTACTGCTCCATCTCCTGTAAACCCACAATAAGAGCAGTCCTTGGAAAATGGTGTTTAAGCAATTAATCTTTTTTATTTTCAACAGGACTTTCTGAGATCAGGGACTGCTACTTTTGCCTTCTGAGGAAATGTTGTGATAATAACATTAATAATGCATTGAAACAGGTACATAAAATGTCACAGTGCTGAAGACAGTGTGAACAAGAAGGTCCTTCTGGGAAAGTTCTCCACGTATCAGAAAAGTTACCTGGAAAACGAAACTCCAAGAGAACAAGAAAATAGTCTCTTAGCACTCTGCAAAAATTATTTCTAGTCATTGTCATTTTGGCTTCCCAGATGCATAATTTGAATTTGACCACAGAGCATGAGTGTAGAAAAGCAGAGTATTTTTGCAATTAATAGATGGAATGTACTCCCTTCTATATTATACATCTCTAATAGTCAGACACATCATTTGTATTTAGGTATATAGTATTGTCTATATCTATATCAAATATGATTTTCAGTTGGAGAGAAGTAATCAAATGTATTTGAAATGGTGTTTTGTAGAACTATAAACAGATATTATTTAAGGAGGTGGGTCTTTCCTTTTCAAAATAATGTAGTAAAACCAGTAACAACAGTTTGCTCTCACTGCTTCCATAGGCAGCACTGTGGGTGAGATGGGATGTCAGGTAACTCTGAAGAGACTCTAGTCATGTTTGCCAGCTGATGTGTTTTCGGGGCAGAATTAACAAACATACAAATTCTTAATATGTTTCATTAATAGGATCCAGGGCAGCAGGTATAGAAAGGAATTAGGTTGTGGAAGAGTTTTATTTTCTTAGTAGCTTTGTTAGAATGAGAAAATGATGGAAAGGAAGCCTCCTCAGAACAGCTTATTTGGATTTGGTTATTCTTTATAGGAAAGCCTGTGGCTGTGTGTGTGTGTGTGTGTGTGTGTGTATGCATGTGTGAGTGTGTGTGTGTGTGGGGGCTGCTCATTGCCTGAGAATTGAAAGGTGTAAAAAATGAGGTGACTCCTGGCTACATATAAACCGAGGCAATGTGGCCCCAAGAGACATGAACTCTGAGGTCTGTTGTTTTGTATATATGACACTAATAATTTCCCCTTCAGTTTGGTTCACTTTTTATTGGACTGAATTATATTGTCTTTGCATTTGATACAGTATCTCAAATTGTAGTGATATACTCACCACATATCTTTGTGGGTATGTGACAAAATCTACACATGTGATGAGATTAATCTCATGGATGGCTATACAAGAAGTACATTTTTATTCTAGATAAGCTAGGAAATTTATTTCTAGGGGTAATATAAAATCAAAACCCAATGAGTAAAATTGTCTTCACCATGAATCAACTTTATCCTTTAGAGATGGATTCCATGTGCACTGACGACATATTCCCTTTTCATATGTACCTGAGTATTTGCAGGGGACCTGGTCCATAAAAAAATCTGAAAATATGATATTAATGTTTTTCAGTAGATAGTAAAATCATCTGGGATTATTAATAATTTTATGGGTCCTATGACCTTTTTTAATGAGTGCTTCCTTTTAACCACTTCAATCCCAGTCCTGGCAACTTTTTAGTTTTAAGTAATTCTATAGAGATCTGAGAAGAAATTTTATTTTCTATATATTCAAAAGGAAATTTTGAAATGTTATATGATAAACTTTTTATTTGACTTTTTTTCTTTATTCTCAATTTAGAGGAATTTAGAATAACCTATTCATAAAATGCTAATAATATTGACTTTATAGTTCCTGCCAAAATTGCTTTACTAATTATCTTCACAAAACTGCATAATATTAAATTGATTCTTATGGTAAGTGAATCATATTGCACATGGAGTCCAGCCTTTTTTGGGCTTATTTAAGGAAAACAAAATTTCTACCAGTCTTTTATGAATAGTTCGGTTGATCTTCATGTAACCAGCAGAAAGAAGAAATACACTTTGGAAAAGGCAGAAAATATTGTTGTAGGTTGAATTGTGTCCTTCCAAAATTCATATGTTAGCTCTCAGCACCTCAGAATGTGATCTAACTTGGAAATCAGGTCATTGCAGAGATAATTGGTTATGGTCATACTAAGAAGGGTGGGTCCCTAATCTGATATGGCTGATGACCTTATAAAAGGGGGATATTTACACAGACACATACATGGGGAGAATGTCCTGTGAAAATAGAGATAGAGATTCAGTAATGCTTCTGTAAGCCACCAGCAAACCACCAGAAACTTGGAGAGAGGTATGGAACAAATTCTCTCTCGTAACCCTCAAAAGGAATCAATCGTACAGGTACCTTGACCTCAGACTTTACCTTCTGGAACTGTGAGACAAAATATTTTTTTTCTGTTGTTTAAGCCCCCAATTTATAGTACTTTCTTACAACAGCCACAGGAAACCAAGACAGAATGCAAATGGAAAAACACAAACCCTTGGGATCACTATGGCCACTCCTTGTTTTCACATGGTGGTGGTATGGTACCAGGCCAGAAAAGGACTGCTTACCAAAATATCAGGTGCTGGCAATATCTGACTATTTACCAACATCATCATAAAGAAGTGGAGTTATTAAAGGATCTGCAATCACTGGGTAATTCAGCTCCCGACGTTGATGGATGGAGCTTGGCTTTTCCTCTCTGCCAATGCTGCTGACTAGATAAATGTTTTATTCATAAGGCCCAGGGCAAGAAGGGATGCCAAAGGTTTAAGAATATTTTAAGAATCTTTGAGATGTCAGGTAAGTTATCAGGAGGTGCTAAGCAAGGAAGCCAAGCTACTACATCAACCCAGATGGACAATAAACCCCTTGCCAAGACTAGAAGCAGGGACCATGGTCTTAGAAAACCACTCCATTGTCTTTGTCTTCTTGTGTTTTGTATTAACTTGCATCTGCCACCACAAATCAGAGAAGTAGGGGTTCTTACTACAGCTGAAGGGGCCCTCTGTCTTGACAGAGGGATCCATATTGACCCAGTTTGGAGGATAGTCACAGTGCTTGAAGTTCTACCTGCCCATGGATCCAGATTCAGGGTTATCCTCGCTGTGCTGACAACTGCCTGGGCTGAGGGAATTGTTCAAATGACAGCCTGTAGCTTTAGACTAAAGTCTCAGGAGGCCAATTAGATAACCATTTTATGTCTATTAACAAAATGGTATTTCAAATTATTTAGCACAAATTATTCAGATTCTTTTCTACTGTGAGGAGACAGTGCAGCTTAAGTGTGGACAAATTGTCAACCTGATTCTCATCTTTCACTATACAAAGAAAAGTTTTAAAATACAGAAAGTTCTAAGAAAGAATGTTTGTACTAATTCAGGCAGCCAAATAATGGGGGTTCTGAGTATATGTAATGAATTATAGTGAAAATTCTCTATGCCCTTTAACTCTTTATCATGGCCATAGAATTTTAATATCATAATATCTATTAATAAAATTTTAAAATTATTTGGAATCATAGAAAAGAACCAAGGATGAAGTGTGGCTGGTACCTTGTTGTCAATCCAAGCATTTTCTTACTGCCATGGAAGCATGCATGTGAGCCCAAATGAATCTTTCCAAGTTTTGTAACTCTATAGAAATGATACTAGGTTCAAATGAAGGGTTAAAAATATAAAGTTCATCAGTGGACTGAAAAAACATACAACTTCTAGGTATCCATTGACCTTTATGTTTGGGGATTGTCAGTGTTTAAGGCCCTAGGAATGTTCCCTTGGGTTCTAATTAGAAAAAAATCGAAAAGCAGACACTGACAGGGCCAGCCACTCTGAACCATGCTGTCAAGGTGCACCGAACATGACATTATATCCTCTCCTTTCTCTCTGCCAAAGCCATCGATTATTTTCAATAAAGAAAGCCAGTACAGTTGTTGGAATTATAGAACTCAGCAGAGCAACTGGGTGACACCTGTCACTCTCTAAAGAGACAAGTTAAGAAACATTTACTCACTGCATCTGAAGTATATTTTTTAAAATATATTTTATTGATTATGCTATTACAGTTGTCTCATTTCTCCCCCATCACTCCCCTCCACCCTGCACACCCTCTCTCACCCACATTCCCCCCTTTAGTTCATGTCCATGTGTCATAAGTTCTGTAGCTTCTACATTTCCCATACTATTCTTGCCCTCCCCATGTCTATTTTCTACCCACCATCTATGCTACTTATTCTCTGTACCTTTCCCCCCTCTCTCCTCCTCCCACTCCCCTGTTGCTAACCCTTCATATGATCTCCATTTCTGTGGTTCTGTTCCTGTTCTAGCTATTTGCTTAGTTTGCTTTTGTTTTAGGTGTGGTTGTTAATAGCTGTGAGTTTGCTGTCTTTTCACTGTCATATTTTTATCTTATTTTTCTTAGATAAGTCCCTTTAACATTTCATATAATAAGGGCTTGGTGATGATGAACTCCTTGAACTTGACCTTATCTGAGAAGCACTTTATCTGCCCTTCCATTCTAAATGACAGCTTTGCTGGATAGAGCAATTTTGGATGTAGGTTCCTGCTTTTCAAGACTTCAAATATTTCTTTCCAGCCCCTTCTTGCCTGTAAGATCTCTTTTGAGAAATCAGCTGACAGGAGTTCTGATGGGAACTCCTTTGGAGGTGACTGTCCCCTTATCCCTTGCTGCTTCTAGAATTCTCTGCTTCATTTGAATCTTGGCTAATGTAATTACAATGTGCCTTGGCATGTTCCTCCTTGGGTCCAACTTCTTTGGTACTCTCTGAGCTTCCTGGACTTCCTGGTAGTCTATTTCCTTTGCCATATTGGGGAAGTTCTCCTTTATTATTTGTTCCAATAAGTTTTCCAATTGTTGCTCTTCTTCTTCCCCTTTTGGTACCCCTATAATTTGGATGTTGGGACATTTAATGATGTCCCAGAGGTTCCTAAGCCTCTCCTCATTTTTTTGAATTCTTGTTTGTTTCTCGTTTTCTGTTTGGTTGTGTGTTTCTTCCTTCTGGTCCACTCCATTGATTTGAGTCCCAGTTTTCCTTTCATCTCTATTGGTTCCCCATGCGTCTTCCTTCATTTCACGTATTGTAGCCTGCATTTTTTCATTTAATTTGTAAGCAAAATCAACCAATTCTGTGAGCATCCTGATGACCAGTGCTTTGAACTGTGCATCTGATAGGTTGGCTATCTCTTCATGGCTTAGAGGAATTGGCTCTGGCGCTTTCACTTGTTCTCTGGTTTGAGCCATTTTTGGTGATTTTTTTTGTTTTGTTTTGTTTTGGTTTTGGTCTGGTCCCGGCTGTTACGTAGTGAGGCGTGGAGCCTAAGGTGTTCCCCAGGGTGGGGCAGCCCAGTCACTGAGTTGTGAGGCTGTATGTGGGGGCGGGGTCCGAGAGGGAACAATGGCGCCTGCCCTGCTCTCTCCTGGATTCCAGTCCCTTCCACCATTTCCCCTTCACCTGGATTATCTGCGTGCGAATGCGGGACCACCTGGTCAGCCAGCCGCCTCACTGGGTCTGCACAGTTGCCACCCCATGCCTGGGGTTCAACAGGTGCTGCCTGTGGGCCTGCCAACCACCACCTGTGTACCTGGGAACTGCCAGCCGCCGCTGCCTGCGTTCCTGGGTCCGCACCCCCACTTTTTCCTGCCGCGACTCTGCTCCTCTTACCAGTCTGGATGAATGCTTGTTGGACTTCTATACAGTTTAATTTTTTATAAGTTCTGATTATTTTCTTGTTTCTAAATCTTTGTTGTCCTTAATTTTGGTTGTGAGAGAAGGCACCGTGTGTCCACCTATGCCTCCATCTTGGCCAGAAGTCCCAGAAGCATATTTTTTGAAGCATAATTAAATATAGATTCATAAAGGGTAATGTTAAAAGGCAGAAAAATGAAACATCTATTAGACCCCAACACTCTTTTCCTGGTCTTATGGGAGTTTTCTATGAAACTGCTTATTTAAACATCCCTTTTTCCTCTCAAAATTAAACAAGTTAAAAACTTACTTTAAAAGTGTTAACTTCTTCCTGTTTCTTGGTAAGAGGTGCTTTGGTGCCCTGGAGTTCTCGAATACTCAGGGAACGCCATGACTCCTTGTAAGTGCATCTGGCCAGTCACTGTGGGTCACGGTTAACTGAGTTGTTAACTGAGTAGCTTGTGTATTTCTGACCATATTGTCCTTGGTCATCTGGTATCCCAGAAAAGAGTAGAACCCATGATGAAGGTTTACTGGAACCATAAAAAATGATGAACACAGGTGAATGCTTACTGGCAGTGGCAGTGGTATTAGCAGGCATGTTGCCCAGAATTGGGGATGCTGACAAGATCCAGGCCTGCAGGCTAGAGGTTCAAGTCGTTGTGCATTTGCCAGGGGTCCTGAGGTGTGATGTGAACCTGGATCCTGTCTGCCCAACCTCCCTTTTCTCAGAGCCTACTTCACCAGGCCTTCTCCATGACACTCTAGGAGTTTCCCAACATACTTAGAATAACTGCTATCCTACTTCTATCAGTCAGAATCTATTTTTTGTTTTGTTTTGTTTTCTTGTAGATAAAAACCTGAGTGATGAAATATTATGACTATTTTTCTTGCAAAATCTCAGGGGGCTCAGAAATGTATGTAGTCAAGTTGGAGCAACGCTGTGAACTAGAACCTGTTCTGTGAATGTAAGGCAGTATTTGGTGGTTGATCTCTATGTCAAGTTCTGTTACCTCACTGTGCTCAGTCAACACTGGAGAAAAATAAAAATCTATTTTCTAAAGTACAAAATTAGTAGTAGTAACAGCAGCAGTAACAGAAAACATTTATTGACATATTAAGCTTTGCCAGGCACTGTGCTAAAGCCCACACAGATTTTTTGTTGATTTATTCCAACAACTCTAATTACTGTTGTTATTACCATCCTATATGTGGAAAATGAGGCATAGAGAGGCTGTGAAACTTGCTGAGCAACTCACTGCTAGGAAATAGAATATGGGGTTTAAACCAAAGAGCTGTCTGACTTAAAACTTGGGATCCTAATCTTGTGTATACGTAATTGTTCTACTTCTGACTTTTAAAAAGCCATATACTTACTTTTTTAACTTTAATCTTTAATGTATTTTTTCATTACCATTTAGTCCCCTGAAGCCCCCTGTCCTCTTCAAAACAGTCCTGAGACCTTAAGAAAAAAACAGTTACGTAAGTTTCTTTTAATAGATTGAGAGAAAGACAATCCCAGAAGCAGGTCATAATTCATCAGTTTACACCTGAGTTTGAAAGTGAGCCATGCTGGTGTGTTGTTTTCCATGACAGAAAGAATGGGAGTGATCTTTGGGAAGGTAGGTGGGAGCAGGGCTGGGCAAGCAGGGGGTGTGGTTTACAGTTTTTAAGCATTTTGCTCTATAAATTATAGTAACTGTCATCACCCAAAGTTATATCTGCAGCCAGCTAGAGTCATACTCTGAGTAATATGTTCTTTTTTAGATCAGTGCATTGGTTTCAGAAAAAAAATGATGCTGGAGAGGTTTGCCTGGTACATTCTGCTCAAGTCTAACTCGGAAAACACCGTATTCAGTGTTCAGCGCACACTCCTCTGCAACCAGCCACGTGCACGAGCAGCTGCATTTGCAGGAGACATTTTAAATATATAAACATTAATTCATCTACTTGAAATTCATAGTAATAAGCCTTGCTTAAGAGTATAATTTAGAGCTCTTTGGAAGAAAGATGTACAGGATTAACAGTGCTGAAATCAGGAATAAGTGTGCTGAAACACATTGGCTGCTATGCTTTGATGGGCACTGGCAAAGAATCTCCTGATGCTTCTGTAGGATAATGTTACTTGGTTTATTTTTGAAATTTTAAACATTTTAGAGAGTTAAAATATGGAACCCCTGGGGATTTCCTATACTCAGCTAAGCAAAAGTGTTTTTACAAGTTTCCTTAAAAGTATTTAAAAACAAATTTTTATAAAAATGTCAAGAAAATTTTCCCAGGGAAAAAAATCAGCTAGTAGTCTAAGAGTAATTGCAAAATATACTCACTTCTGAAATATATGATACACATATATTTATAATACAATCATATATAACATATACAATGAGATCTACAAAAATGAAATATGCCTATACACAAATACTTTATGCTAAATACATATATTCTATAAACTATAATTAATAAAGTTAAAATTGGTACAATTACAATAGATTAGAATGGGTTTATACTCATTTGTTGCTTTTTTCTCACTGTAGCTAGTTCTGCCTTTCCTCAGATCACATTACTATTAAATCGTGTAGTAATTTGAAAGAAGTATTGCTCCCAGATGCTGCTACAGAAGCAAACTGAAGAGAGAGTTAAACTGAAGAGAGTTAAACTGTCCAGTTAAGAGAGAGTTAAGATAGAAAACAGCTATCTAACAAGCTGCGTTAATAAGATTTTCCTTTTCTGCACTCATGTTTACACGTGTGTGTGTCAGCTAGTTGAGTCTGATGTGCCTTCTGTGAGTACTCTTACTTGGCTTCTGTATTTCATTCTTAGTCTCCGCTCTTTCTTCATTGTGCCATGGAAATAACAGAAAAGCTTTCTGTATTATTCGTAGCTGGAAGAAAGAACCTAAAGATTTGTCATGGTAAATATTTTAGATTTAAAAACATTAGGCTTGAAAGAAGGATGTTAAAAACAAATGAAAGACCTCAAACTTTACATAGTATGCTGTAGTCTTATAGAATTTGTTTTCCCGGAAACGGTAAGTTTTTTATTAAAGAGAAAGTCCTGTAGAAAATTAGATACTCAAAAGATTGATCTGCAGTGAGTTACCAAGCAACTTTAAGCTGTCTGGGAGACTTCTGACTTCATGGATGAAAGCTGTATCTCTCATCAGATAAGGAATCATTTACTGGGTAGACTATTAGTCTGACTTGATTTTCCTTAATTTATTCATGAAATATTTATTGCATATCTACTGAATGCTGGGCTTTGTGCTTGACAGTTAGTATGTGATGAATGACATAGCCACTTTCCCTGGCTGAATGAAGCTTACATTGGGTGGGTGAGAATGGTTATGATATTGTGTACAGGCAAGCAGGGGGTGTCAGTCCCTGGAATCTGGGCAGCTTGCCAGGAGGAAGGGATTAAGCTGGGGTTTAGGGTAATAAGAAGTCAGCAGGAAAAATAAGGGTTGGGGCAAGAGTGTTCTACCTCAAGACAGAGCATGTGAAAATGCTTGAAGGTAAGGGAGAAACTGGGATGCCTGGACGTGTTAAAAAAGTTTAATTGCAGCTCGTCCAAGATTAATAACCCGGACACAAATCACAGTGGAATGATGAGAACTATGAAAACACACTGTGCCCAAGCCTGTAGACATAAGTGGCTTCAATAATCAACATGGGAGGACAAAGCAAGTGACGCGAAGCCAAGCAGCTAGGCTCTATCTCAAGACCAAGTAAGAAACTCAGCATCATTGCTGATGGCCAGAAACTTCACCTGAGGCAGGTGAGCTGCACATCACAGAGGCAGATTTACTATAGTGTCATAGGTGGGCCAGCAGTGATAGACTGTTTTGGAAAATGGTGGAGAATGTTTTCAAGCAGCATTCATTCAAGAGCAGGTCTCAACAGGATCACGTGGTTGATGATGATGAACATGGAAAAAGTGTATTGTTCTAAAGATGGATGGGGCTGAATGTGTGTAAAGTATGATTTCCTTTTGGAGGAAATTAGGTAGTTTTCATAGAGAATCTTTTGTCACTTCCCAATAGTTTCTACATATAAATTTGGGGCTCATTATAGGTACCCATTATTTGTTCTACATTAATAATAGCTACTTATTTTTAGAAAGATAAATTCTTTTAAAAATTAAATGAAACATTTGATGATACAAAATAATATGTAGAGTTTCATAGCAAATCTGGATACACTTTTCACCCAGCTTTATCAGATATGATTTTTACCAAACTGCATAGCATATTTTTAAGAAATAAAAGATTATAAGTATGTTGAATTTCCATGTACACAACTCTCCAATCCCATTCACCTCTCTCCTTTTAGAGGGAAGAGTTATTCTGAATTTAGTGTTTATCACTCCTATGTATGCATGTTTTTAATGATTGTACTGTATTTGTACCTATCCCTAAAGAATACACATACTTGAAATTTTATAATTGTGCATAAATGGTATTTTACTGTGAACAGATATCATTGTGCATTCTTTTTCACTCAGCATTGTGCTTCTGAGATCCATGTTTATACTGGCAACTATAGCTGATACTTTTAAACTACTCAATAGTATTTCTATATTTCTATTACTATATTATATTTCAATGACAGTTTCTTCTATTAATAGACATTTACATTGTTTTACAATTTCTGCTATTATAAATATTGCTGTAGTGAATATTATTTTACTTACCTTCTCATGAACTATTGTTTGGGTATGTATGCCTAGATGCAGAATTGCTAAGTCATAGGTAACACCCATCTCTAATTTTACTAAATATTGCCATCTCCCTTCCAAAATGGTCTTTTTTTCCCTGGGTGATTTTAATTTTATTTCTTTTTTTTTTAATTTAATTTTTATTGTAGTTTTCCATTACCATGTAGTTCCATTATACTCCCCCCCCCCCCAGCAATCACCACACTATTGTCTATGTCCATGAGTCCTTTTTCCTTTTTGTTCAATCTCTCCACCCCCTAATCTCCCCACCATGACCTGTCATCCTGCTCTCCATCTATGAGTCTATTCCCATTTTCCTTGTTAGTTCAGTTTGTTCATTAGATTCTACATGTGAGTGAGATCATATGGCATTTTTCCTTCTCTGGCTGGCTTATTTTACTTAGCATAGTGTTCTCCAGGTCCATCCATTCTCTCACAAAGGGTAAAAATTTCTTCTTTGTTTACGGCCAAGTAGTATTCAATTGTATAAATGTCCTACAGTTCAAAATCGTCTTATTCTTTACACTCCTACCAGTTGGGTATGGAAGTTTACATTGCTCTATATCTTTGGCAGCACATAGTAGTCAGACATTTAAATTTGTGTCAACCTAATAAGTATAAAATGGTGTTTTAGTCAGAGTCCAGCTAAGAACTTGCTGTGTATTTTGACAGGGGAATTTTTTTAAATATATTTTATTGATTATGCTATTATAGTTGTTCCATTTCTCCCCCATCATTCCCCTCCACCATGCACACCCCTCCCACCCACATTCCCCCCCTTTAGTTCATGTCCATGTGTCATAAGTTCTTTAGCTTCTACATTTCCCACACTATTCTTGCCCTCCCCATGTCTATTTTCTACACACCGTCTATGCTACTTATTCTCTGTACCTTTCCCCCCCTCTCCTCCTCTCACTGCCCTGTTGCAAACCCTCCATGTGATCTCCATTTTTGTGGTTCTGTTCCTGTTCTAGTTGTTTGCTTTTGTTTTAGTTGTGGTTGCTCATATTTGACAGGGGAAATTTAACGCAAGTAATTGATTGGACAGATGATGTAACAACTAAGAAGTTAAATAGGAGGGTGATGCCAAATCCACCATAGTAGGAGGCCACTATCAACCGTAGGGTTGAAGGACAAATGGAGAAGGTGGTGTTACCAGAGGGCAGAAGCTGGGGCCACCAGTCAGAAACTAAAATGGAGGTGAGGGATCGGAAGTGGGAGTTGGAGCCACAGAGTCTCCAGAGGCTCATACAGTCTGCTGGAGATTTCACAGGAAGCAAAAGAAAAGGTGAGTAAGGCCCGACTCTCCCTGATCCCATCTGCTCATCTTCCCCCGTTGCCTCCCACTAGAATGTTACCTGGGAGCCAGAAGTTATTCATGATGTAAAAAAAATCAAGGGAAGTGAGGAAAACAGACCTGAAGGCAGACAGATGACTAGAACAAATGTTATTGCATTGTGGTTTTAATTTTCAAGTCTCTGAGCATTTTTTATGTTTTTTGTCATTGTGTTTCCTGTCAGTTGTTTTCTATTTGTTTTTGTCCATATTTTTCTTATTGGCTGTACACTTCTAATTCATTTTTAGGGATTATTTATATATTTTGGATTATTTATATATATTTAACCTTTATCATTGATATGTATTGCTAATGTTACTCATGGTCTGTGTTAGTTTTTCACTGTGCAGTATCGTTTGTGGTACAGTTTTAAAATCTAATATACAAATTTGTCAGTCTTCCCCTTTCAGTTAGCATTATGTTTTGTTCATGGAAATCCTTTCCTATCCTAAGTTATGTTCCCAATGTTCTTTTATTTTTTAATCCTAGTTTGGTTTTCATATTTATGTCTTTAATGCTCTTGGGGCTTATTTTGTTTATGGTGTGATATAGGTATCCTAAAATTTTCTTCCACAAAGGTAACCAATTGTTCTAAGCCATTTTTTAAGACTCTAAAATTGTTTTAAATTTTTCTGCCCGTGTCATGTAGAGTTTCTGTGTGTGTGCCAGTCCCTCCTCTTGTGTGAGTCTGTTTATGGGACGTCTGCTCTGTGTCGGCAGTCTGGTTTGTATCCATGAACAACGCACACTGTCTTCATTAGAATAGCTTTACAGTAGGATTTGACTTCTGCAAAGATTAGTCTTCTTCACCTGATTTTATTTCAAATATGGTTGGGGCATTTTAGATTATTCAATGCTTTTTATGAATTTTGAGATAGTTGTGTCAAGTTCCACAAAAAACCTTGTTAAGATATTAATTTTTGCTCTGCTGAGTTTATAAATTAATATGAGAAAAATGGTCACTTTTATAATTATATCTTCCCATTAATTAACATGATGGTATATGTCTCCTGTTATTTAAGTCATATTTTACATATTCTTTTGTTTTTATATGTAAACATTATATGTATATTTTATAATTTTCTCCATGAATTTCTTGCACACTTCTTTTTCTTGAGATGGTATAGTTTGTATTGTTTTTAAAAGTGGCACTTAAAAAATAACATTTTAAATTTATTGCTGCTAGGACTAAAGAACATACATAATTCTTATTTATAGCCAGCTCCTATCTAGAACACTTGCTAAACAGTTTTATTAATCCTGTGTCTGTAGATTCTCTGGAATTACTGGCCAAAGTCATTGAACAAACAGGACAGCTGCTTGTTCTTAGCTTTGAAATGTATTCTAATGTTTCACCATTAAATATGCTTTTCCACTCCAGGATCTTTGTTGATTTCCCTTTTCAGGTTAAAGGAGATCACTTTCCTTTCTAGTTTATTAAAAGATTTTTGTTGAATTAAATAATAGGTATTGAATTGTGTCAGAAGTTTTTCCTGCATGAAATAATCACGTGGCTTCTCTGAAGAGTTCTTTCAAAACTACCATATTTTTCCATGTATAATGTACACATTTGCCCAAATTTTTGAGGGAAAATAAGTATGCACATTATACATGGGTATAAAAATTACATACCATGGGTATTATAAAGGGAACAATAATCCTGTGCATAATGCAAACAAAAACATGGGTACACATTATACATGCCAAAACACAGTAATTCTCTGTCCTGGCTAGGTGACTTGGTTGGTTAGAGCATTGGGCCATATACCAAAATGTTGCAGGTTCGATCCCCAGTCAGGGGACATATCTAGGTTGTGGGTTTGATCCCCCATTGGGAGTGTATAGGGAGGCAACAGACTTATGTTTCTCACTTACATCGATGTCTCTGTCTCTCTCTCTTTCTCTCCCTTCCTCTCCCTCTAAAATCAATAAACGTATACTCAGGTAAGAAATCAAAATAAAATGACTAATTCTCTGTCTGAGTAAAATCAGAACTTGAAGAATACAAAAATTAATCCTGGATATTTTCTATGGACATAGATGTAAAAAGATTTTTTAAAAGGACTTTAAGACAACATGTAAATATGATTATAGTTGATACTTTGGAACAGAGGGAGAGAAGGAAATTCAAAGAAGATGGGTAGAGATAGTACCAGGCATGGTAGAAAAGAACCATCAGCTTTATCTGTAATGTTCCAATAATTCTTTTAAAAGGGAACATGTTTCTAACTGTTGCAATTGTTTTAGCAGTGTATGTGCAAAAAAAACAGGTATATCAAATTTAAAATGACAAATTTTGAGCCACAGGAATATGAGTGAATGTTACTTCTTTCTTATTACTGTTCTATAATGTTCAAATTTGCACATACAACAAAAAAATCTACTTAGAATGTGTTTATTTTGACTATGGGTGACATGATTTAAATTGTTCAAATTCAAGGTTTGTCTTAATATTTGGAATCAGAAAGTTGAAAGTATGTTTCTTCATGCACATTATCAATCAATTAAAATTCATGTATTTAAGTACTTAATTGAGTATGGATTGGGCAAGATAATTATATGGATGTATCATCTATAACATGGAGAGAAAATATAGACAGGACTTTCAAGGAAGCAAATGCGAGGCGAAAGTGAAATATTGCTACCACATGCTGCCAGCAGTAACGGTGTTTTCTGGGTTGAGTGTAGCAGTGTTTCAGGCACCTAATTCCTATTACCTTTAAATAGTATACTTCTCCCTGGGAGGGTCTTTTCTACCTCTGGTTTTTATGTTTTTCTCTGTTTGGGGCCCAGAAACTTGAAAATTAACCTTCCCCTTATGTATGAAATAAAATAGCCCAGTGTAAGAATTCGAGTGCCCAGGGCTGTGTTGTCCACCTGGCAGACCGACAGCTTGAGTATGGGATTAGTGTGCCGGCAGCATATATAGAGAGAGAGACAGAGATATCCACACATAACACAAACGTGTGCATGTGGTATACACGCACATGCATATGTTTATATATGTATATATACACCTAAGTATTTAAACATGATTCAGATAAAAGAGTGAATGTCATCATCATGATCAGAAGAAATATCAGTTGGACTTAGGCTTACTTTATGCTGTGATGTTGATTTAATTGGAATTACAAGTGAGCAGGGTGTGGATGGGGGAGTAAGTACCACAATCCTTCCAGTGCTTCTAACAGCTAAACACTAAAACCTGGCCCTGTGAATACATCTCCTAGTGAGCCAAACAAAGAAGGAAGGGACTTTGTGCCAGACCAGTAATTCAGACGTCTGCAGAAAGCCTGAAAGCTGAACCAGGCATTATGTGCACAGAGTGGAGACTGAGTGAAACAGAGCTAAGGGATGTGTGTAAAATATGGGTTTAATCTTGAACAAGGTAAAAAAAAAATAATAAAATCCTCTCTGATTAAATGTCAGATGGCTTCAAAGAAAAAAAAAATCCCAAATGGTTGTAGAGGATTTGCCTATGAAGGAGGGAAGAAAAGCTGGAGTCTGAGCACATGGGAGTGTGGGGGGCAGGTGTGCTGCTGTGAAGAAAGACAGCTCCATGAAGAGTGATGGGCAGAGGTGGGGAGAATAAGCTGAGTAGTATCTGCTCTGAGTCTTTCTCACCTGAAGGCCATACTGATGCCCTTTCCTGAGCTTGTGCATGCTTCTAAAATCCTCCTTTATTATATGTTCCAACTCCAATCTCCATCTTGATATGGTCAAAATAAGTTCAGGGGAGAGAAAGCTCCATGACCAGGCTTTTGGTAACTCTAGACATCACTGTTGGACACGAGGATGGCGGGCAAATCAGCTTTGTTTGTGTTCTGCATATGCACAGAGCTTGGAGGTATGTTTTTCACACTTTGTCATAATGTTTGAGACTGTAAGCAGAAAGGACAGGAATTGGAAATTGTTAGGCTTGAATAACATTGGGAAGAATGGTATATTGCAACAGTAAGTCTATAGGTATTAGAGATACAGATTCATCTTCATTTTTGTTCTTGAGATCACTATTATACTAAATATCAATACAATAGCAGTTTTCAAGTACCAGTAATGGTTATTTTATGTGATTTCATAAGATTGAACTCATGATCAAATCAGGTGCTTAGGAGTTAAGCTTTGGAGCCATGTTTGAATACAAGCTTCACTGTGTTCTAGCTGAGTGACCTTGGACAAGGTGCTTAACCATACTGAGCCTCAGTTTCCTCATCTATAGAATGAGACAATTATACCTCCTTCATAAGTTTCCTAGGAGAAATAAATGATACAATGTAATAGACCTTAGTGTATAACCTTAAACCATACAAAGTACTCAGGAACAGGTGACAGTGATATAGAGATGTTGATTAAACAACATTGAATTTAAAATAGTGTGGTTTGTCTCTATTTTGCTTGTTAGTTCAGTTTGTTCATTAGATTCCACCTATGAGTGAAGTTGTATGGTATTCGTTTTTCTCTGACTAGCTTATTTCACTTAGCAGTTTGTGGTGATTATGGGGAAGGGGGTGTTATAAGGGAAGCAAATGGCAATGGAAAAATAAAATTAAAAAATAGTATGTTTGTATTTGTATAATAATGGTATTGTAGTCAGTCGCATGTTTAAACACCCTACTTCAATGGCTTAACCAAATTGTAGAGTAGTTTTCTCATGTACAAGGAGAAACCCCACAAGGGCTAAATGGCTGATGGAATAAATCTGCAAGCACTCCTTCCACATCCTTGTCCTGTCACTCAGCACATGGCTCTAGTCTTCACAGTTGCAAGACCCTCCTGCCTCCTCAGGAGTCATGCCATGCTCCAGTAGAAAGAAGAGCAAGGGAGGAAGATGGGGGCCAGGTGAACCTCTCCCCAACACTTTTGTTTTTACTTGGGAAACAAATTTTTTGTAGAAGCTCCAGTGGACTTACTCTTATATCTCATTGGCTGGAATACAGTAACATGAGCATTAATATGAATACATACAAGCTTGGGACACTGTCTGTCTTTGTTAGGAAGATATGCTGCTCCAAGCAAAGTTTCGGTTCTGGTAGTGATGAAAAAAATAGACACTGAATAAACAGTCTGCCATAGTTTGGCATTAAAAATTACTTTCTGCCTGCCTCTCTATAAGTTTAAGGCCTTAGTAATGAGGGAGGGGACGGACAGAAGGACAGACAGAGAAAAAGAGACAGAGAGAGAGAGAGGGAGAGGGAGAGGGAGAGGGAGAGGGAGAGGGAGAGGGAGAGGGAGAGAGAGAGAGAGAATCATGGCCTGGTTAAATAGAAGAGCTAAACCGTGGCAAAACCCAGTGTCTGCTTAGAAGAAAGCAAACAGTAAGTGCTAGGTGAGAATTTTTAGGTCCTCCTAAATCTTCTCCTGTCATATGGGGCAGCATAAGAATAAGACTCATGACTTGGAATTCTGGCCATGTCCCTACTTGAATGTATAACTTTCAGCAAGTGATTTATTCTCTCTGGACTGTAAACTCCTGTGAGTGCAGTGGCTTTGTCTGTTTTGTCACTACTGCATCCCTATCCATCAGGAGAGAGCTTTCCCACAGTAGGCACTCAGATATTTGATGGATGGATGGATGGATAGATAGAGAGATGGACAGATGGACAGACTTTTCTGAACCCTAGACACTACAGCAATGGAAAGGATTAATATGGTGGCATAGGTAGACATGGCTTGTCTCCTCACACAACCACATCAAAGTTACAACTAAAATATAAAACAACTATCACTTAGAATTGTCAGAAACTGAGTTGAATAAAAGTCTGACAACTACAGAATTAAAGAGACCACATCCATCCAGACTGATAGGAGGGTCAGAGATACAGAACAGGCTGGTCCCATAACCACTTCTGCAGGATAAAAATTTGTGAAAGATATCTCAGGAGCAAGGAGTCCCAGCCCCATACCAGGCCTCCCAGCACAGGGTTCCAGCACCAGGAAGATAAGTCCCCATAACTATCGGCTGTAAAAACCAGTGGGGATTGAGTCAGTGGAAAACACTTCTGGACACCCAAGCAGTTCCCCTTAAATAACCCACACACAGACTTAGACTCACTCCCTCTAAACTTCAGCACAGGAGTGGCAGCTGGAGAGGCACCAGTGGCATACAGGGAAGAAATGTAGTATCTGGCATCAGAGTAAGAGGTGGGGTACAGCTTTTTCCCAGACAGAAAGGTGGGCAGAAGCCATTGTCCCTTTTCTGAGCACTTGCCTGACAGAGCCATAGAACTGGCAGGTGGGTGCCATATCTGAGACTTCAGTAGCCTGTTTAACACTGTTTGTCCTGCCATGGAGATCCCCTGAGACTTCATCCCACCCAACTTACAGGCCCACCCAAGCTGTTAGCCATGACTTTTTCATAGGAATGGTTGGTCTTGGCTCATGCTTTATAACTTCCTAAATCCTACCCAATAAGCAACATCTGACCTCAGTGAGTCCCCAGCCTTAGTATCTCTTGCTAAGTAGCCACAGGCCTGGCACTAGCAGCAGTCACCCTAAATTCACAGCTTGGCTTCACCTGGGAATTTCCAAGCCCAGCACCAGTACCAGCCACTTCAGATTGCTCTATAGCTCATACAGGGTAGTCTCAGGCAGAACACTGGTGGGGGATGACGTTGGCCTATATGACCCAGGAAATTCCATAGCCTGTACATCCAATGGACAGCCACAGACCATGTCAGAGTACCACCACCCTGCCCCTGCACAGCTGATCCTCTACTGAGGGCAGAGGTTGGTCAGTGGTCACAGCCAGTCCTTGCAGCTGACTGGCCTGGGTAAATCCCTCCTATTAACCTGCCAACAGCACTCAAGGCTCAACTACAAGAGGAGGATGTACTCAGCCCACATGAAGGCTATACCTTGAGTAGCCAGCTCGGGTGATAGGGGAGGCTGTGCCACTAGACCCTACCAGATACCTTCTACATTAGGCCATGCCATAAAGACAGGGGAGTCATAGCAGCTCTACCTCATATGTAGAAACAAACACAGGGAAGCTACCAAAACAAGACAAAGAAACATGGTCCAAATGGAAAAAATAGACCAAAACTTCAGAAAAAGAACTAAACAAAATGGAAATAAGCAACCTATCAGATACACAGTTCAAAACACTGGTTATGAGGATGGTCAAGGAACTTAGTGAAGATCTCAACGGCATAAAAAAGATCCAGTCAGAAACAAATGACACACTAACTGAAGTGAAGAACAATTTATAGGGAAACAACAGTCGAGTAGATGAGGCTGAGGATAAAATCAATGATTTGGAACATACGGAAGAAAAAAAACAGCAAATCAGAACAAGAAGAAAAAAGAATCCAAAAATAATAGAATAGTGTAAGCAGCCTCTGGGACAACTTCAAGCATTCCAACTTCACATGATAAGGGTGCCAGAAGTAGAAGAGAAAGAGCAAGAAATTGAAAATTTATTTGAAAAAATAATGAAAGAAAACTTTCCTAATTTGGAAGGAAATGCACATGCAAAGTCCAGGAGACACAAAGAGTCCCAAACAAGATGAAAGCAAAGAGACTCACTCCAAGACACGTCATAATTAAAACGCCAAAGGTTAAAGATAAAGAGAGAATCTTAAAAGAAGCCAGAGAATAGAAGTTAGTTACCTACAGTGCAGTTCCCATAGACTGTCAGCTGATTTCTCAAAAGAAACTTTGCAAGCTAAAGAGATTGGCAAGAAATATTCAGTGAAAAGCAGTGACCTACGGCCAAGATTGCTCTACCCAGGAAAGATATTTAGAATAGAAGTGCAGACAAAGAGCTTCCCAGACAAGGAAAAAAACTAAAGTTCATCATCACCAAGCCCTTATTATATGAAATGTTAAAGGGACTTATTTAAGAAAAGTAAGATCAAAACTATGAAAAATAAAATGACAATAAATAAATATCTATTGATAATTGAATCTAAAAAAGCAAACTAAGCAAACGAGAAGAACAGAATCATGGATATGGAGAGCATTTTGATGGTTGCCTGTTGGAAGGGGGGTGTGGAGGAATAGGTAGAGAAGTGAGGGGATTAAGGAGTACAAAGTAGGTAGTTACAGAATAGCCAGGGGCATGTGAGGTTCAGTATAGGAAATGGAGTAGCCAGAGAACTTATACACATGACCCATGGACATGATCAATGGTGCGGGGATTGCCTGAGGGAGTTGAGAGTGCTGGGTAGAGGGGGACATAGGGAGAAAAATTGGGACAACTATAATAGCATAATCAATAAAATATAATTGAAAAAAAGACAAAAGTTGGTACCACTTTTAGAGGTCATCATGAGGATTAAATAAAAGAATATATGTTTTATAGAACACTCCATTCACTCCATTATTAGAGAAATGCAATTTTATTAATACTTGGAGCTCTCCAAGTTTCCCCAAACCTGAAAAGCTCTGTGGGCTCTTTTTCTGACAACTTACTTAGCCAGGCATTCATTCCCAAGTCTACTGGCTTCTTAGATAAGCTGCATTATAATGGTAACATTTAAGTTCAATACAAATGTATTTTAAACAACTATCCAGGTAATGTATTTCCAAAACATATTAGATGGAGAGATGAAGGTGTACATTGTACATGTCTACATTTATGTGGCTTTAGTTTGGATAAAAGTTTGCTAAGCTTTCAATTATCATCTGTTTCAAACAGGGCTTGTTACTAATTAAGGGTTAGAACACTAAATTAGCAGTGAATTAATGCTCATTTCCGTGTGATACTAGAGTATCAGGAAAATTACCTAAATTAAATTCAGGTAGTCAGAGTCATCCTGCCCCCAAATAATGGGGTCTAAAAGGATTATCTGTGAAACACTGGGAGCAGAGGATAGCCCTAAAGACAAAAACTCTGGTGTCCTTGCTTGCAGTGGATGAGTCTTTAAAAACGGTGATTTAAAAGAAAATTCCCCTCAGCAGCTTGTGCCAAGTACATACAACATCTGACAGTGGTTGACTTATAAGATTTGTGGGAGAATTCAGAACTCAGGCTCAGAAAGAGCTCATGTGGTCAAAGCCAACATCGCCAAATTGGATTACAGTGCAAGCAAATCCTGTCCAAGCCACCCTTCGGAGGCCAAGCCATTCTCTAATATTTAGAAGACATTTCACGGTAATTCACCATCACCAATGCCTCTCCGTAATATAGCAGGGTTTCCACACCAGGGCCAAAGCTGGGATATCTTGTTTTGCACTGAGCACTACTCTCACATTTCATACTTTCTAATTTGACTTGTTTTTTGGCTGGGTGTTGTACATGGCCATTTAAAATGTGTTATTCTATGATGAGTTAGGCTGTGCCACCAAAATCCAAAAGTAACTGCAATAAGCTTGGCACCACATCTGTTCAAAGCAATATGAGTCATTTCTGTATAGAAGTTTACATTTTGCACGTGTCCTTGTGAAGAGACTTATTTCTATCTGCATGGAACACGGACTGCACAAGAGCATTCAACCATGCCTGCCCATCCCTCTGACAACAGTGGGTCCTCAGGATCTCTCTGGCCAGCTCTGCTGTCTGGGCCTTTGGCACCCATTGAGTATATGGCTGCTCTGTGTTTCTACCCTAGCCATTCACCCTGCTCCAGCTTTTAATGGGAATATTGACTAGTCATTGACTAGGCCTAGGCAGACAGACTTTACAGTAATTATGAATGAAAGATGTCAGCAGTGAAGCATCTCATTCCAGATATTCCTACACATAGTTAATATCAGCTTCCATAAGCATGAGCGAGCTCCAAATGGCTTGCAGTCATAAGGGAATGACCAACTGAATAGCTATTATTTCATTCAATTGATGCTGTGCTTCCTGTGCAAAAGGAAACGGAGATGCAGAAGCACACACATTTTATACCTGCCTGGTTCTTCCTTTCAGTAGCTGCTGAAAAATAGTAACCATTTCCCCTTGGAAACCAGATCCTGGGAAGACACTGTATGTTGCAAGTAGCAAATCATGTTAATTTTTAGCAAATGTTACAAAAAATAGAAATTTCCACTTGAACTTAATCATTAATGCTTTTAGTCCCAAAAGAAAGATGAATGTGTATTTTCCAGAATCTCTTGAATCCTGACTTACCAGTTAAATAAGGAGTACAGCTAAAAAAATAATCCACCTTAAAGCAGTATCTTCTTGGCCTTGCACAAGGTCCATGACTTCAGGCAAGGGCAGAAATCAAGGCTTCCATCTGATGCCAGGCTCTGAATATGCTGAGACCCAACCCACTTTCAAATGAAGGAGATCTCTCTCCTCACCTTCTAGATGCCACTGCATGTCAGGATCACATTACATTTTTATGATTACTCTTAAAATATTTACAGAGATTTTTTTATCATTTGACTATAATTATTCTAGTAATAAAGACTTATTTATTTTTTCTTTTCTTTATTTTTATTATTGACATTAATACAAATGTTGCCGTGTTCCTCCCATTTGCCCATCTCTATCCAACCTCCACCCCCCTTCTCTCTGACCATCACCATACTGTTGTCTGTTTCCATGGGTTGTGTATATAAGTTCTTTGGCTCATCCCTTTCCCTTCTTTCATTCCGTCTCCCCTTCCCCCTCCCCTCTGACAGCTGTCAGTCTGTTCCATGTGTCCATGTCCTTAGTTCTATTTTGTCAGTTTATTTATTTGATTCCACATATAAGTGATATTATATGGTATTTGTCTTTCTCTCATTGGCTTATTTCACTTAGCATAACAATCTCCATGATTTTGCAAAAGGTAAAAGTTTCTTCTTCTTCTTTTTTTTTTTTTACAGACATGTAGTATTCTATTGCGTAAATGCACCACAGCTTTTTTATCCACTCGTCTACTGTTGGGTACTTAGGCTGTTTCCAGATCTTAGCTGTTGTAAATAACGCTGCTATGAACATAGGAGTGCATGTATTCTTTCTGATTAGTGTTTCAGGATTTATAGGATCTATTCCTAGAAGTGGAATTGCTTGGTCATGAGGCAGATCCATTTTTAATGTTTTGAGGAAACTCCGTACTATTTTGCACCATGACTACTCCACTCTGCATTCCTACCAACACTGCACTAGGGTTCCCTTTTCTCCACATCCTCCCCAGGACTTGTTGTCTATTGATTTATTGATGGTAGCCCTTCTGGCAGGTGTAAGGTTATCTCTCACTGTGGTTTTAATTTGGATCTCTTTGATGGTCAGTGACACTGAGCATCTTTTCATATGTCTATTGGACATCTGTATGTCCTCTTTGGAGAAATGTCTATTCAGATTCTTTGCCCATTTTTTAAATTGTGTTGTTTGTCTCCCTGGTGTTGTGTTGTATAAATTCTTTATATGTGTTTGGAAATTAACCTCTTATCAAATGTGTCATTGGCAAATATACATCTCCCATGCAGTGGGTTTCCTTTTCATTTCATTGGCTTTTTTGTGTGTGCTGTGCAGAAGCTTTCTTATTTGTTGTGGTCCCACTTGTTTATTTTTTTCATTTTCCTTTTCCCAGGAGAGTATTGGCAAAAATATTGCTATGAGAAATATTTGAGAATTCACTGCCTATGTTCTCTTCTAGGACTTTTATAGTTTCCTGACTTATATTTAAGTCTCTTATGCACTTGAGTCTACTCTTGGGTGTGGAGTAAGTTGGTGATCTAATTTCATTTTTTTGTATGTACCTGTCCAATTCTCTCAAAACCATTTATTGAAGAGACTATTTACTCCATTGTATGCTTTTGCCTCCTTTGTTGAATACTAATTGATTATAAAGATGTGGGTTGATTTCTAGGCTCTCTGTTCTGCTCCATTGTTCTATAAGCCTGTTCTTATGCCAGAACCAGGCTGTTTTGATTACTATGATCTTGTAGTATAGTTTGATATCAAATATCGTGATGCCTCCATCTTTGTTCTTCTCTCTCAAAATTGCTGAGGGTATTTGCGATCTTTTTTGGTTCCATAGAAATTTTTGAAATATTTGTTCTAGATCTATTAAATATGTCATTGGTATTTTAATAGGAATTGTTTTGACTCTCTAGATTGCTTTGAGTAGTATGAACATTTTGATGATGTTAATTCTTCTAATCCATGAACACCGTGTATGCTTCCAAGACTTATTTTAACAAACAGCAAAAGCAGTTACTTGGTATTTTCAAAGCAACATTTCCCAATAACTGAAACATCCCCTTACCCCCAAAATGTCAAATTTAGGGACAGAATTAGTTGGGGGTGGGGGGAGAAATTCACACCAGGCAGTTACAATTGCCCAAAGAGTACATAGCTAGAAAGCAGCAAACCCAGGCACTGACTTCAGAGCTGCCACTTTAAAGCACTGTGCTCTGTAGCCTTTCCAATAAATGAATTGATAGTAGTGGTAGTATAGAGGCAGTAATAGTAGTATCAGCCATTTCTTATTGAGTTTTTTATATAAACCAGATATTAAGGTGCTGTACAAAAAATTTTCATAAATTACCTTTTTCACTCTTGAAACAGTCCTATGAAATGAATGCTATTATCATCCCCATTTTGCAGAAGAGAACATGGAAGATCAGAAATCAAGAAATTTGGTCAAGGAAGAGCTGGTAGGTGACTGAGCCAGATTTCAACCTGAGTCAGATATGATTTCTTGTCTAACTGCTACTCTATCCTGTCTCTCTAGAGAACAAGGGAAAGGAGAAATCATTCTGTTGATATCATAGAAGGACCAAACACTGGACATGGGGACATTTGAACCCTGTAATGACATAGACAGGTCATATTTCAGGTCACATTTGTTCTGCTTTCTTCATTTGGGCAAGCACTGAGACCAGGAGCCATGTGAACCTGCTTGAAAAGAGCATGGAATTTCTGGGCTGTGCAGACAAAAACCTTGAACTTGAAAAATAAAGACAAGGTGAGGTAATGAAGTGTGTACTTCCTGCAGGGCACTGTGCTCGGTTCTATAGCACACTATCTCCAACAACCCTGTGATGGAACTGTTGAAATTCTCCTCCTACAGATTAATAATCTAAAGCTTTGTGCTGCTTAGGCAGCCCATGCACATTTCCCCACTGTGAGTGAGAAACAGGGACAGGGTCATGCACAGGGTGTTGACTCCAGAGTCTGTGGCCCTGGGGATCCCACCTCTGGAAAGGGGACTACGTGCTTGTGATCCTTGCTTGCACCTCTTCGCCTGAGCTGCCTCCGGCCTGTGTCATTACATTTGCCTGTACTTGGACCCTTTCAAGGAGGAGGATTTTGTTCTCTCTCAGAATGAAGTACTCTTTTAGGGTTCCCAGAGGCATTGGACTGCTCCCAAGAGGCCTTGTCAGAAACACTTGTGGCTGGTATTAATGGTTGCAGGGGGAAGTGACTTCCATGCAGTAGGTGAGGGTCAGGAATGCTAAATGTCCTGAACACCATGGACAGCCTCATGCACTAAAAAGGCTCAGTTCCTACAAGACTTCCAGATTTTACTCAGAATTTCATGCTACTGCAAACACCATTTATACCTACCCAAGACTTGAACTTGACTCTAATTTACATACAAAGTATAAAATATTTCCCCCAAAGTTTTAAAATATACATTTTCCCCTAAGAAATGCATCTATTAGGCAAGAGCAAGAACATTGTTCTTTATTATACACAAAAAGCCCTTTTCCAGCACACTTTCAGCTTTTTCAAACCCACTATGGGATCTGTATTAGTTTCCTATCACTGCATAACAAGTTGTCATGAACTTAACGTGTATTTATTTCACAGTTTCTATAGGTCAAAAATATGGCATATCTTAGCTGGGGCTTCAGGGCCTCTCACAGGTTACAATCAAGGTGTCAGTCCAGGATGGAGTCTCATCTGAATGCTCATCTGGGGAAGGATCCACTTTCAAGCTCATTCAAGTTGTCAACAGATCTCACACTCACTGTTGTACAATTGGTCTCAGTTCCTTCCCAGCTGTCAGTTTCTTGACATGTGGTTCTCTTCGTAGAGCAGCTCAAATCATGGTAGCTTACTTCGTTGATGTAAGCAATGAGAGAGTCTACTAGCGATATGCAAGTTACAATACTAAGTAACAGTTACGAAGGTGACATCCTATCACCTTCACCATATTCTGTTGATTAGAAGCAAGTCCTGCCCAGGACTCAGCGAGATGGGGTTACACAAGTTCATGAAAACCAACAGGTAGGGATATTCCAGGCTATCATAGAGTATGCCCATCACAAGAACCAAAGCTGAGTTCTGCAGCTTCATACCAATATTTCGAACACTGTACAACACCTTCCAGCAGAAGGAAGCTGTGGAATAGACGTTGAGTGGCTGCTGTTGGAAGCACTTCTACATTCATTTGGCCCATAAATCCAGGCCCAGTGAATCTAGTATAATGCCATTTCCTCAGTTTAACAGATTAACAGTAAACTGAGTTGCATTATGCAGAGTGGGCTTTAAATCATAAGGCCAATTTAGTCAGTGTAATCCTTAAAGAGAAGTCTCTTCTTTTCCTACCTGCCATCCCCATTTTTTTCTGCCAGTGTCTTTCTATTCAGTGCCTTCTTGAATTTTTTATCTTAGGTATTTCTGCATCACAATGATAATGTGAATATATGTGCCTTTAAAGTGTTCATTGTTAATTATATAGGTTGGGTAATAGGTGTATAGTCATGGTGACATCAGCCTTAGATATAAAAATTCTTATATTTGGCTGATTATATTTTGAAAGGATTTGCAGCCCTAGGCACCTAGAAATTGCAATGCATTATTGTTCACTAGATGAGCATCAGGGGACAGAAATTAAAGCAGAAGTGTGTGTTGGTGGGGTGGGGGGGAGTGGGGGGGGCTCTGGCAGCCTTGGCTCTTAAATCAGCCAATGTAAAGGTACCTCATGATGACCTGGAATTGGAGTGGTAGGGTCTCAGTGCCCACCCTTTGGCCTCCTTGTGAGTATATGAACTAACAAGCCATAGCCAAGGTTTTATAGGTCCTTCCCATAGGAAAGGGTTAAGAAGTAGGTCAAGCATTATGGGTTGGTTCCTAATGTGATGCAGCAGGTAGGACCAGATGGTGAAAGCAGACCTTTCCATGGCAGTGATAAATTAGAAATGCACATCCAAAGAATCACAGAGGCCTGAGGGCCCCTTTTGAATCTTGATTCCTGAAACATGACCATGTAGGAATGAGGGAGACCCCTGTCTTTGAAGCTGAAAAGGTAAAAAGCTTGAGAATCAGATGGTCAGATCACGGATAAAGTATAGGTTGGAACCATTGTTCCTAGAACTGGAAAGGATTTTTAAGAAGTCTATATATCCAATACCTTAATTTGTCAGATAGTGAAACACCAATACAGAGGGGCAATGGACTTGCTTAGGCTGCACAGATATAAGCCAAAACCTGGGTGTTTTATGCCCATTTCACCCTTTCATTTGCCCCTTTGAAGCAGGCATCCCAAAATGCTGGCACCTGAAAAAGCTTCACCAACTAGGAATGAGAAAAGCTAGTTTTTGTTTTATTGTCTTAGTTGGTGTTAGGAATGGATCTCAAGCCACTTCTCCAAGGTGTCATGGATTGTATAACTATCTCATCATCTGTCCCAGTGACCATTCCAGTGAGAGATTTGCACATCTGCCCCCATTTCACTCTGGTAAGCCATGTGACTGGTTTTGGCTAATGCAATGAGTAAAAGTGAAATGTGCCACTTGAGAGTCAGCTCAAGGTTCACCATGTCTTTTTTGTTGCGGACCGTTCAGCTTGGTTTCAGGAGTTGTAACCCTCACCCCATGGTGGGCTGTGTAAGAGCCCAAGGGACCCACTTCATCTGGGTCTGTTCTGTCACAAGGATGTGACCTATTAAGGAGACAAAGCTTATCTCCCTGGCAGGAGCACTGCTTCTGCCTTACCCATCTCTGGCCTCATAGCTTGGTTGGCAGTCAATGATGGGTAAGACTCCTTATGGGAGGGGCAACCTAAGCCAGACGCGACCACTTGGAAGGCCTCATGGAAGGACTCGGGGGGTTGCAGCAAAGAGGATGTGATGGACCCTCGCCCCCCGGCTATTCTGACATAGCCCGAGTCCTCATATCCATCTGGGAGATGTCTCCTGCTTCCTAATTGCCTTAAAGCCTGAAACTGTGGGGGTGAGCAGTGCAGCCCTGTCCTGGCCAGGACGGCTCCTTGGGTGATTGGCATAAGAAAGAATTCCTAAAGTCCTGTGAAACCTGCTTTGCTAAGAGTGCTCTTCCTGAGGTGACAAGTGTCCCAGGAGGAAATGAGCATGTCTCCCAAAGTCTGGCAACCCCCCTTCCTGACAAACACTGGCTCCGATTAAGCCCTCAGATTTCTTTGACATGTCAAACTTGTATTCCGGTGTATTGGAACCCAATAAAAGCCTAGTGAGGAAGGGGCTCTGGGTCATTCTCCTCTGAGAGTTTGACCCCTTTCCTCCCCAAGCACAAGATGTCTTGGTAGTTTTTACTTTCATCCGTGACGGAGGGATGGGGCTCTGCGGGCGGAGCCCCCCCCACATCTGGTGCCCAGGCCAGGGTCCCCAGCACTTTTTCTCAGCCATGAGTTGGATGATATTCTAGGCAGAGTCTGCCTAGTACACCTGAACCTTAGAGTGAAGACAATGTGGGACAGAGACACAGTCATCTTGTGATGGTCAGGCAGTGTGAGTCACCTTTGCTCCTGGGGTCGTTTAGGCTGTCATCATCGCATGATCTTGCCTGTTTTGTCTCACTTGATATGGTATGTGGACTACATACCTTCCATACATGTAGGTAGTCTCACCTTTCCCAGGTACACAGTCTTTCTCTAAGCTGCCTCCTCTTCCTGTGTCATCATCTCTGTGAATGACATGCCCTTACTTAAGGAACTTGGGGTTATCCTCATCCCCTTTCCTCTTACTTCCTACCAGTCACCAAGTACTGCATGCCGACCTCCCAAGCCTTAGATCTTCCTGTCCTTCATGCCTCTGCCCTTGCACAAGCTGCTCATTGCTGCGCCAGCTGCCATGATTGCTGTTTTTCCCCTGGTCTTGCCCTTCCCCCTCCAATCCATTCTCTGTAAGTGGCCAAAGGGAGCATACCTCTTTGGAAAGTTTTCCAAAGGTGTGCAGCAAGAGCAGATGTAATATGGCCTACAAAGTCCTTATAAAAATGGCCCCACTTATATCTCCCTGTGTTCTGACTGGGACCATTCTCTTCACTCTTGTCCAATTTCTCTATTTTTAAAGAAAATTTATCAGGCTGCTTGGAAGCCCCACCTCCTGCCTGCACCACTCAGCCATGGGTCATTATTATGCCTCTTCCTTCTGTTGACTCCTACTTACTTAACTAACTCCTACTCATTTTTGAACCTCAGCTTGGAGTCACCTACTCTTGGAAGCCTTCCCTGGTCACTGAAGTATGAGTTAGGTGTGAGTGGCTCACAGCACTCTGTACTTCCTTGCTCTGCATGACACTATATTTTAATCTTCTGACATGTGAGTTTCCCCAGTTGACTATATTCACTGTTGGGTCCTTAACAATTTATAAAGCAGGTTCTGGCACATAGTAAATGCCCTTGAACATTACCTACTGAATGTTGGATCTTCCTCTTGAAGGCAAAGAAAAATAGTGCCCAGACACTGGACTAAAAGACCTCATTTTGAAAATAGGCAATTTGGGGTAACACGTGTTTGTATTTTATTTGTTGAAAGTAATTAGAACTTTTAAAAATACATAGAATGAGCTATATATGGTGTAAAATATGGGCAATAGTTCTGTCTGTTCTCAGAGTGCAAAAAAATCACAATTTTTTTTATCAAGACATAAATATTTTAAAACAAAAAAAGCAACTGTGCATGCTGGGAGAGTTTGGCTCGGGGTGCAGGATGGGGAGGGGGCAGGGACTGAGTAAGAACATACTTGATTCCATGGGTCCAGGCAGCTTCAATGGGGGAGTTTGTGTACGTGAGAACAGTGTTTTATTTTTTAAAAATACATCCACAAGCGATTGTTCACCAGGGAGTCCAACCTTTTCCTCCTTGTTCTGTGCTGAAAATATGACCCAATTCAAGGAACTGAGTTGGAAGAGATGTTAAGAAATAAGAATCAGCAAAGTTGGTGAGAGGAGAGCTGGGGTTCTGAAGCTTCCTGCAGACATTGTGGTTGATGAGTGCATTCCAGTGGCTGTAGTGGATTTGCTGGGCAGAGGCACTCAGATTGGATCATGGATTTTATTTCAGTGATTCTTAGGGAATCATTCCCAGGGACCATTGATGCACAATTTATCTGTGGGTCTATTTCTGTCACTTGAATGTCCCCACTTTTTGATCCTTAATAAGTAAGGCAGTTAGGGAACACTAAGCCAGAATCTAACCACATTCCTCGAGTATATCTCCTTACACTGAATGATCACAGACCCTTACATGTATTGATTATAGAAATCCAGTTAACCATGGCTACCGGATAAAAAGACTGTCTCAGTAGGTAGTTAAGTAGGCAGGTATGTGGGTAGACAGCAGACAGACTGACTCATGGAAGGATGGAAATGCACAGGGATATATGTGGATAAAGGAAGACTTTATAAGGAGCATAACTATGAAAATATGTTTTTCATGGCACTTATTTGAAATTTATTAAGTCAGCACAGCCATTCTGACAGGTGTGAGGTGATATCTCATTGTGGTTTTAATTTGTATTTCTCTGATGATTAGTGACATTGAGCATCTTTTCATATGTCTATGAGCCATCTGTATATCTTCTTTGAAGAAGTCTATTTTGGTCTCTTGCTCATTTTTTAATGGGGTTATTATTTTTTATTTGGTATTGAGTTTTGTAAGTTCTTTATAAATTTTGTATATTAACCCCTTATCAGATATATCATTAAATATGTTTTCCCATTCCATGGGTTGTCTTTTCATTTTGTTGATGGTTTTCTTTGCTGTGCAAAACCTTTTTAGTTTGATGTAGTTCCTTTTGTTTATTTTTTCTTGTGTTTCCCTTGTCTGGGCATCAGAATGGCTATCATCAATAAATCAACAACAACCAACAAACAAGTGTTAGCGAGAATGTGGAGAAAAGAGAGCCTTTATGCACTGCTGGTGGGAAAGCTGACTGGTGCAGCCACTGTGGAAAGCAATATGGAGTTACCTCAAAAACTTAAAAACAGATCTGCCTTTTGATCCAGTGATCTCACTTCTGGGAATTTATCTGAAGAAACCTGAAACACTGATTTGAAAGGATATATGCACCCCTATGTTCATTGCAGCATTATTTATAATAGCCAAAATTTGGAAGCAGCCTAAGTGCCCATCAGTAGATGAGTGGATAAAAACGCTGTGGTACATTTACATAATGGAACACTACTTGGCCATAAAAAGAAGGAAATCTTACCCTTTGTGACGGCATGGATGGACCTATAGAAGTATTATGCTAAATGAAATAAGCCAGTCAGGGAAAAACAAGTACAATATGATTTTATTTATATGTGGAATCTAATAAACAAAATGAAATATCAAGCAAAATAGAGGCAGACCCACAGACAGAGAGCAGGCTGACAGCTTTTGGGAGAGAGGGTTGGGTGCTGTAGATGTAGGTGGGGAAAATTCTTGCTCCCGTAGCTGCATTTGAACCTCAAAAACCATCCATAGGAGCTTATATTTTGAATATTTCCTTTTCTTCCTAAATACATTTAGAAAGAGTGGTTGTTTCAAACACAGCACATTACTAGGAAGGAGTGCAGGTGAAAGACAGACTGAATGTGAATGGCAGGCAGGGAGTTCCTCCTGGTTCCTATGTTTAGCTCTGATTGTCCCATGGACACTCAAGAATTGAAATTTGGAAAACAGGAATTTCTATGACACTCTCCCTGATACTATGGGCAGAATATCAGCGTATAGTTCACTTTTAAGGAAGTGAGAGCCCAAATTTTCCATTTATAGTCTGGTTCAGTGTCTTAGTTTGGTGTATTTTTATGATTTTGTTATTTATTGATTTGCCCAACATGAATCATTGTTCAGCAAACAGGAATGCATTAATGCATTAAAGGCTCATTATGAGGATAATGGACACGAAGTAAAAAGGAATCAAATGATGTGAGTATAAAAGGTTTTCCCTAGACAGCTGAAAATAAATTAGGAACAAATTCAATTAAAATAACATTCAACCTTTTTTATGTCTTCTATGGTGTGATTCCTCTAAAGAAAGTGACCAAAACTAACACATTGCTGTGAAAGGCTGCCCTCCCGCACTGGACAGACCAAAGCCAAGCTTGAGCTCACAGGGAGCTTCTTGAGGAAGCTGCTCTTTCAAGCCATGTGTTCCTGCCTCCCTACAAGTATCTCTCTATCTCTACATCTGCTTGTCATATCCTGGAGACCCTTTCAGGCAAGGCAAATTCCCCACCATCTCATATCTTCCTGTCTTCTAAACCTTGCGCCCCGAACAAAACCTTGGTCTATCCCCAGCCTGCACTGGGATAGACCACACCCAGACCCACACCCACAACCCTAGTTTCAAATAAGGTCCCATTCTTAAGGAAGAGGCTTTAGGACTTCAACATATTTGGGGGTAGTGGGGAAATATGACTCATCCTGCTGCATGAGGCTGCAGTTGACTGGCCTCCCCACCTGCGGCTCTCACTTCCCTGAAGCAGTTTGAATCAGGTCCTGGTACTCTTTCCCTTACAGTCCCTGGAAGGCTTTCATTGGCCCTAAGGCAAAATCCAAGCTCCCTGAGGCAAACAAGGTCCTATGCGAGCAGGATGCCGCCATCTCTGGGCCACTGAAGCCTTTACCTGGGGTCGCTTTACTGAAGGCGGCTCCCTCAGTCTCTGCCAACATTTTGCCTGCCTCCTTCAGCCAATTACACCTTAGATGTTTCTTCTTTCAAGAGGCCTTCCTTCCAAAATCATCCTCCACTGCAGCTCGTCTCTCTCCCTCTCCTGTGTGCTCCTCACATCGGTACTTACATAAATTATCAAGCCTCTTACTCATCTTGTGTCTTATGCATGGCTGGCAAACTGGCCAATGGGCTAATTGGCCCATGACCTTTGAGATAAGAATGTTTTTTATAGTTTTAAAGATTGGGAAAAAGTAGGTAAAGAAAAATATGCTACACCGACCACATGTGGCCTGCAACATCTCTGATATTTACTCTCTGCCTCTTAATAGAAAGTTTGTTGGCCCCGGTCTTGTCCACTGTCAGCACCCTGACTGCTGGATCTGGAAAACCTCATATGCTGCCTGACACAGAGGTATCCCCAATGGATATATGGTAGTAAAGTAAATGAATTATCAATGATGGTTGATTCCCAGTGGCTGTTGGTCAAGCTAAAAGAAACGAATTTTTAAATAACTACCAGAGGAAATTCTATGGTAGGAGACACAGGTTTCAATGATCTGGTAATTCAGTCATTTAACGAATACTTAGTGACGACTGGTGGTGTTTTTGACGATGGTCTAAGCACCTGGGAAGGAGATTGATAGAGTGCTTCCCTGGGGAAACTGCATCCAGGGGAGAGAGATACGGAGTGTGAGGAAGATTTCAAGCAGGGAGACACCTGCTAACATGGTGAGAAATTGAACAGAGACTGGTAAAAGTTCAACCTCTCCTCTGTGGTGGGGAAGAGGAGGAAAAGAAAGAATATGTGCTCTAATTTTATCTTTTCATTTTTATTGAATTTATTGGGGTGACATTGGTTAATAAAATTACATAGGAAATTTTATTTTCTCAGTACACAGGTGCCTTGCCCTAGTGACAGGCAAATCCTCCCCAAATGGACCAATTCTTTTTCCTCCAGCCCAACAGAACCATCTCTCCTGAGTCAGTCCTGGGTTCCTTGTCCTCGAGGTCCAGCTGTAAAGGACAAAATAAAACTTTTGGCATCCTCAACCCCATCCTCGGTGAGAAAGTTGATCATTGATCTTGTTGTGGGCCGTGGAAACTTGCAGAAATGGCTGGAGGCTGCAGCCACCAACAAAGGGCTCAGCCCTTGGGCAGCCACTGTCTCTCACTACAAGGACTGTCATGAAGGATCTTAGGGGAAATTCTGCCTCAACTTTTATGTTTTTCCAGGTTGTTGCAGTTTTAATGCCTCTTTTCAGACACAGGGTGAATCTGAGATATACAATCTGTTGGTTGACTGAGCTTCTTATAATTCAGTGATTCATTTCAGCATTTTTCCTGGTGAGCCTCAAGGAATCAAGCTTAAGGGTAGCATTAAGCCAGATAGGAAGTCTTTGTTCTCCCCACTTTTGGCTAAATTAGAATCAGTGTGTGGGACTTAACTCTAAGCCTTTCTACCGGAACTTCCCAGGATCTTTATTTCCTAATGGTATTTAAATTTTCTTTTTAACATAAGTCCTGGAGGGGTGTCTTTGTCCTCCAAATGTGCAATGGCCTCATTATACAGCTGGCAATGTGCTTTGTCCCTCTGCCTGATGTCTCAGCTTCAAAGCCATGCCCCTTTCCTGTGGGCCTTTGTTCAGTACTAGGTACTGGGCATGCCTGGTTTTGAGGCTCCCAGCCAACAGCCCTCCTCCCCGCCCCAATGAAATGCCAAATCAAGTGCCCAGATTTCAGAATATTTAAAATATTTAAAATTATTCATGCATAGCAATGTGGAATACAATCATATTCACTTATTCACAGGATGGTGGAGAATTCATTTCATAAGAAGAATGCACAGCATAATGAGTCCTGTGGTTTGGTGGTAAGCCCTTGCATGAGCAGGTTATCAGAGCTGTAAGACGAGATCATCGTTCAGTCCTGTCAGTCTCACTCTGTGTCTTCCTGGGGATTCTCACTGGAGGCGCTGTCAGCATTGGACATGTGAGGCCCTTTCAAATGAGGGGGTCTGGCCAAATTCCCCTGATCCTTCTCTATGGCCAGTAGGTTTTGTCTTCTTCACTGTTCCTTAGCACAGTGTCCTATTTATTTCATTTAGAGCATGTTTTCTGATCTGGTAGCTATCTTATTTAATTTACCTGTGTGTATTCTGTCTACTCCTCCCACTAGAATGCAAACTCTCTAAGAGCATAGGGCACATGTAGTGCTGGTCACCCCAGAATCCCCAGTGCCTAGTCTCCAGTAGATCCTGTGAGTGACAGTGCTGTCAGTGGTGCAGATGGATGTCTGTGAGTTTTCCACAACACCTGAGGGCTTTAGGATGGGGTACTGGCCACACAGGTTGGGCAGCGCTTCAACACCAAAGCCAACCACTTGGTCTGGTAGTTAAGCCTACATGCTTTTCCTCATGCTTCTGCTCAGCTCCTCTTGTCTACTGGGGTCCAAGCAGACAAGGTTGTGCTAAGGTTATTCAGGTTTAAGATTTTGAATGTGAAGAACTCTGATCCTTTGTCTTTGTTTTCCTAGTATTCTCTCTATCTTTCATGTTCTTCACTTCAGTGACTTATCTCTCATTCTCCCTGGGCTCCGCTGTCTTTCCACTTTTCAGAATCCCTCTTCTTTTACTCCGGCCATCTCTGATGCATGATCTCTGAAGTTGGGTCCCTGCTACTGTCCTGGGAGCCAGTCATCTGGGACTTCTCTACTAGTGACCTGAGTGAGACTCTATCATGTCCTTGACCTCTCTGTCTGATTGCATTATTTGGTTTTTCAATGTTAGTTAAATATTTCAATCAAGTTTAGAGATTAGAAGTATGAGTTACAGAGCCAGGCAACCTGGGTTTGAATCCCAGCTTCACCGTTAACTAGCTGAGTCCTATGCAAACTGCTTAACCTTTCTCTGCCTCTGTTTCCTCACCTGTAAATAAGGATAGTAATAGTATCTTTCTTATATACTATGTAAGTGTATATATATGTACATATATATATATATTTCCTTATATACTATAGAGTTGTGAGGATTAACTACAATAATATGTGAAAACACGTATGACAATATCTGGCATATAGTAGGTGCTCAATACAGGTCAGCTTTTTTATCATTCATGTCTCCTAAAGAGTCCTCTTGTCTGGTGCTGGGAGGCTTTTAGTATGTGTGAGGCTACCTGTATAACTGTAAGGTTGGTTAAATGGGGACTTGGCCGGAGCTGCTCCCTGTGGAGGGGGGTGGTGACATAGCTTTTTATAATAATAGCAGTGACCCTTGGGATGGTCAGCATCTGCCTCCCCTCAGCTAGAGGGGGTAGTGCTCTGGCCATGATGCTCAGGGTGCCTCTTCCTGATGGCCGTGTGGCCTGACAGGTGGCTGAGGCCCTTGGGAGCAGAAAGAAAACAGCAAAGAAGACCTGAAGCCTGTGGTGGCCTGAGCCCAATCCAAGGCCAGGAAGCAACAGGCTATAAAAAACCACCAGGCCAGGAATGGGACAAAATGCCAAGGAGTGGCCTGATTAGTACATCACGTCTGCTCCCTGCTGAACTGTCTGCTTCAGGAATGGCAAAGGCAGGTGTCCTGAGAGATGGGCTGGAACCAGGTGCCACATGCCCAGCAGCACAGCAGTGAGATTCAAGCAGTGACTGGTCAGGGAGCCTCAGTGATGAGTGAGCTCTACGTACCCCTTGTTCCTTGGATCTCAAACCACTGGGCAGACAACTCTCAGCCCCATTGCAGCTTTACCACCCGCTTGGCTGGGGGCAGTTTCCCCCAAGCAGTTCTCCACAACAGCCAGCAGATGGCGCAATTTCCCCTGTGTTCCAGTCAGGTTCACAACAGACAGAGTTCTCTGAGAACCAGGGATAATAGATATCCATATCATTCAGAACATAAAACACAGCAGACAAAATACATTCGAGGTGCAGGTTGAGATAGTTTTAATTTTTTAAAAAACACAAGATGAAATATACATTAGATTTTAGAAAACATTTTTTACATTCATTTTCTTCACCTTCATCCCCCCAAAGAAAGAAAAAGATCAAAACAGATATTAACCCCCTTTTGGGAAATGGGAAGGCTGCATCTGAGTCCTTCACCTGCATTTGATTGTAAGATTTTAAATGGAATCATTCCACCCAAGACTGTATGCTAATATCATGGCTGTAATGATATTGATAATGAGACTAACAGAAATAAAGGCTACTATTTATTAAATGCCACTACAGACTAAGCATTGTTCAATCCGTAAAGCAACAAGAGAGGCAGGAACCCCACAGTGACTGCACTGACAGATCTTGAGAATATGGCGTGAACTCTGCTCCCTGTCTCAGAAGTAACCGGCAACAGTGGACAGGAGTTAACTTGCAGCAAAACTCATCCTCTCAGATAGAAACCTGGCAACCTGACCCCTTTGCTTAGGTGGTAATTCTGCTACTATTTCCTCATGCTCTGGTTAATTGAAAGAGACAAATATAACACAGGACAGGTTATGTGTTAATAATATTGTATTTTACCATGTATAATGAGCACCCAAGTTTTAGGGCCAAACTTTCAGGAAAAAACTTTTGTTTTAATTAGATTTTTAATTTATATTTAGAAACAAAACTGATTATCATATTCCAGGATGTTATTTTGCATACAGGTATCATTAGTTCTAGAGTTTTATTTAGGCATAATAAAAGAATTAAAAATATTTATGTAGCTACAGAATTAGTACTGCCCATGTATAATGCCCATCCTTATTTCCTTCTCAGAAATTTGGGTAGAAAAGTGTACATTATACATGACAAAATACAGCAATAACCACAATGACAGCGATCAGGTATTCGACCCTTACTGTGTTCCATGTCTTACTTGAAGAGAATCTTTTAAGACCCTACCACACCATTGCTGGATAGGAACTCATTTTAATCACCACCTCACTGATGAGGGAAATGAGGCCCAGAGAGTTTAGTAATGCTTCTAAAGTCACACAGCTAGCAAGCAACTTTGAACTCCAGAATAGGCAGTCTTACATCAGCTGTCAAGTTAATGGCTCTCAGATCTTAATTGCCTGAGTGATTTATCTCTGTTTTTTCTTGGTTTCACATAGCTTCTTCATTTGCCTGAGATGTCACTTATAAGAACATTTTCTTAATGCTCTGTTCTTTGCCTCTGTGGAAGTATTTGAAGTGGCTTTTGCTACTTAGCTTACAAACATGCAGCTTAATGAACCAAAAATACAGCCCCAGGTGGTTAGTCCAGATTGGTGCTTGGGACACACTTAATATCCCAGAATAAGCCCATCTTTCTGAATTTTTAGAGGAATTTGACTATTTGACATGTAAGATGTTTATCTTGGCAGTCATTTTGTCTTTGCATGTCTCTGTCCTCTGTCTCAGGAGCAAAGGGCACCTTCCCTCTTGTTTCAGAGTCAGCCTGGGGCTGAGCGGGTCATGCACTTCAGCCTTAACTGAGGGCTCTCTTTTGTTCTCTGTCCTTTCTTTCCTTTTGTTTTCTCTCTTTTTCTTCATGCTCCACTTTCCTCCATCATCTGAACTCTTTGTTGTCAGACACACATTTGGGTACCATGTTTGGATGAGAATGGATTGGTTAGGTGTATGTTTCAGCTCCCTGGTGTGCATTCAAACTTTTTTCATTGCCACATGGATTTTGAAAGCACCTCATTGGCATATAGGATGGATTTTTGTCAGAAGGGCTTGTTTTCAAGCCTAGTAAAATTTTTTGTCTGGAGAAGATAGCTATTTCTTAATAATTCAATAAAAAGCACCTCATGCCTGGGGAGCAATCCTGTTGCCCTGCAGATGGGGCTGTTGCTGGTGTCCCTGTCACCCCACTCAACCTTCCCCAGGGGCTCCAGCCCAGCAGCTCCAGTGCCTCCAGTGCCCCCAGACCAGTAGCCCCTATGTTTCATGAGGCCCCTCTCTGAGGCTGGACAAAGAGCTAGTGTCCCAGGCAGATTCACAAAGGGAGGGGCTTAGCCTGCTTTTCCCAGGGGAACTTCAGAGGCGAGGAAGTCATTCCAGTGGTTGATTTGGACTGAAAGTAGAGGAGGCAGAGAGCAAAGGCAGCTTGGCACAACAGCTGCTTCACTGGGAGTTGATGAGATCCTTTTCCCTTACCTAGAGCGTTCTGCTTGTTTTTATGTTTTTATAACAGTATATGAATTCCAACCTAGCATTTTTAGAATTCCCAGTTTTATGATTTCGACAGAAACACATAAGAGGTCAAAGTAAAAATTCAAATTTTGTGATCACTTGTGCCCCCATAATTAGAAGTTGGCCACTTAGCTGTTCCCCCAAATCTGTTTCTACACAGGTCTGTGAGCCGCTGTCCCCTGTCTCCCTGATCCTGTTCCAGCTTTCCATATCCGTTAGTGACAAGCCACTAAGTGAGAGTTTCTAACTTTCAGGGTCTACCTGAGTCCCAGTGCCTACTTAAGACTTTCAGTCCCTTGGTGTGGCTAGCACCATGCAATGGTGACAAGAGCCTCCCTTCCCAATACCTGTCATTTTTATCACTAGTACCTCAAGTCCACCCAGCTCATGTCCAAAGTCTCTCCATTTCTCTCTTTGAGCTAGGATTTTCTGCTTTGAGCTAGATTTTCACCAAGCCCCACATGTGAAACAATAAGTACACAAATAAATAAAAATACAACAGACAGAAGACAAAAGGGCTTTGTCTGCCACTCCTCTGACAGTAGAATCTCAAACTCAGCCCATTATATCAGTTGGGGAAAACCCAACACTTTCTACTTCCTCCCCTGGGTTTTATTTCTTCCCAGCACAAACTCTTCTTTGCCTCTAGACACAACACAAAAACCCTGCTTTGGGTATATAAACAGTGCTTTTAAACAGCTCACAGTAGGTGGTGGTAGAATAGAAATAGTAGAGGTCCTAGTCATCCCAACTAAGTGAGCCCCTTTTCTGCGTTTGACTCAGTGCTGAGTGCCTTACCAGACTTCCCTCACCCAGTCCTTCTAACTTTCTAATTCTAGCGTTATGCCCATCTTTCACATGAGAAAAATGAGAGGGTATGTAAATCACCCATGATGTCACAGTTAGCAAGTATGGGGACCAGAACAACTATTCAGGGTTCCCTGATGCCAAAACCTGTGCTGTTAACCTACTTTATGATTTTGCCCCCCCTCCCACAAAGCACAGAAGTGATGGCAGGCAGCGGGTGGGGTGTTTCTTCCAGTGTTCAGGCTCTGGGGAAGGCTGCCCCAACTGACCTGTTCCCTATCGTACCTGCCAGGATGGGCTGTGGAGCCTTTCTGAGTCATAATTACCTACACTAATGACTGGGTTACAAATCCTAAGGATGAAATTTCAAAAACTAGTCTGGTCTTAATAATATAATAGAAGCCAGTAAAACAGCTAATTCATTCACATTTTATATCTGTTCCACAAATATACTGAGTGTTTGGGAACAGCAGACTCTCTTCCTTTTCTTTGGCTCTGGCTCATATTAAACTGAGTTTGCCTTTCCTGGGTTCCAGGGAGTCCCAGGAAACATGAGTGGCTCAAAAGTATGTTGAGTCACCAAGAAAAGTTGGCCTGGGAGTGAATATCTGTAATAAAAACCTACCATGTGATTAGTCCACTGAGGATGATGCTAACTGCATGTGTTCCTTACTTACAAAGGTTTCAGGTGAGAAACATGTCACTTCTCTGTGCAGTTGAGTTCCCACTTCAGGCCTCAAAATATAAGTAACATTTCTGTTATGACATACACTCATTTATCCTCTGTTTTTTTACCCATAATCTGTAGTTGTCTTAATTTTTTCTCGATTATGCTCAGACATTAACTAATACTAACTACAAACCAACATAATTATTTCTATCTGTTCCTGTTGTAAATATAACACCGGCAAGGAGCTAGAAGAATAACAGCATATTTATAGAAGACAGCTAATTAAACTGAGTTCCAATTGCTTTCACTTTGCCAGAAGAAGCCATTTTCACAGCAAAAATTGGGCGAATGCTTGCATGCTTACCAGGAACAACTCAAGGTAACATAATTCAGGGTTCCCAAGACAAAAAGTCATCAGTAGACAAATTTACATGAGCAATGAAAATCTCATTAAGGAAGATATGAAGATTTTCTTACTACAGCCCAACCCTTGAAAGGGGTATCATTTTGGTGGGTTTATTTAAGGAATAGCATATATTTCATTGTTTGATAATGAAGATAATTGCAAAGGATTGTCTTAGACAATCCTTGAAGAACACTTCTATTTTTGAATCTTTCTTTCCCAGTTTATGAAACTATTTAAACATTCTCAGCCTCATAATATTTAAACTTTCTAACATCTGTGCATTATTGAGCCCAGTATAAAAAATTGTGAAAAGTCTTAACAACTGCCCTTACCCCCTCATTTCCTTCTGCTTCTCATTTATTTCAGGAACTTAATCCAACTTGACCTTTCATGTAGAAGTATGGATGCTCCAGTCCTATGATTTCTGGAGTTTAGTTGAGTTCATTAGTAACAGTCACACACATGGAACTCCTTAGGCAATTCTAGATGTGAAAGTACATCTTAAGTTTACCTTCTCTTCTGGGTTTGTTCAAACTCAAATCAATCACAAACCACAGCTTCCCAAAACAACACTCTCAAAAGAAGCCACACATGGCATTATAAGATGCCAGATCCCATCTATACAAGGAAGAGTGTTTTTCCTTTACCCTAGCTTCAGTAGAGGAAATCAGGAACACATTGGTGCTTTTGGACTTGTACTGCCTACAGAATCTTTCCAAGTATGTCACTTGCTGAGTTTCTGGATACTGTGATGATTTTTATTCCTGCCTAAATATAATTCCTGATTTTGTTTCTATCTACTGGAAGTAGTGATTTGGCAGGCGTCCGCACTTTTTCCATGTTTAATTAATTCCTTTAATTTTGTGGTAAATGAGAATAATGTGGCTTAATTTTGCTATTTATGTAAAATTGATTCATAATTATGGAGAGTACAGGAGATTTGGCTTTACAAACGAAAATTAAGTGACTCCTGGGGAAAAATCAGAAATGGCAGGAAAGCAGATGTTAGGGGGACATGAAGGTAGGTTTTGCGACTTTTGATGAAGTTGAAATAAGGAAGCTTCTGGGGTCTTGTTTAAAGGTCTAAATGAGCTCAAGTAGGATGATCTAGAAGATAACTGTGCAGACAGAAGAAACCTGTTTGGCTGGGTTCTATCACCTCATATTTGGCATAGTTCGATCACTGAAATTCCAGCATATTCCAATCTATTGTATTGACCAAACAGGGGTTGGTGGGAGAGAGGAGTCTTTTTCTCCAGGTGTTTAATGTTAAAAGATTTTTTTGTAGAAACTGGTCTCAAAATAGAAGGATTTCATTATTATTTTCTGTCTTTGGAAACTTTAGATACAACTCCAGGTGATTCTTGATTCTCAGGAAATAATACTTACACTGTAAGCAATAAGAAATGGTATGCTGTAGGTAAAGATCTGGATTTATCTGTCTATATCTACATGGGTCTGTATCTCTACAGAGATCTCTACAGAAGTATCTCTACTTCTGTCTGTATCTCTATATCTCCCCCATCTACATGTATTTTTTTCAGTCTTTGCCTTCTGTCCAAGGAGGCTTAAGCATCTGACCATAACAATAAAAGTTATTATCCCAAAGTGTCAGGACTTAGTTATTATCATGATTAAGTTAAATTTAATTAATTAATAATTTGTTTATCCTGACCTGAGGATGTTTACTGAATTTATTTATTTATTTTTTAAATAAGGCTGAAGAGTTTGGTTTTGCTTTTATTTGTCACCAACAAAACTCAGTTCCTTGTTGGACAGCATTTGAATAGTGCCTAGGTGGCAAGCAGGACTGGCAATCATGCACATGCAGATGAGACACACCATGGACCTTCACCCTGACAGTGGTGGGGAGTGGAAATTCTCAGGTGAAATAGAAAGGAGTTGAATCCTGGAAGCTATGTCCAACCCCAAAGATCTACTGGAATGGACTCATGTTATTTGGCCATGTAGAGCTATTGAAAATTGACAGTATCTTAATTAGTCAACACTAATTGCTATAGATATTGTAAATCTTTCATTTGGGAGCCTTGAGAATAATAGCTTTAATTAAAAAATTGTTACTTTGAAATAACTAACATGCTTTTATCACAATACTGCCCTTCATATGCTTGCCTGATTTTGTACTATAGTGGAAAAAAACAAATATCTCGTAGCATTCATTTTCTCCTAAGTTAATTTTTTCCTCCAATAAAGTAATTCACCCTACCTATGCTTTGTAAGCTAATGCAGAATTACAGAAAGATTTGTATCTGCTCTTAGTTGAAAACATGAGCAGAATGCCCAGAACGCACCACCACCAACAGGATGTGACCTGGTTTAGTAACTCCCTGGCTGTGGCTCATTTAGAATCAGATCATCAGGGACTCAGCTCAACATTCTAAGTGCTGGAAAATAGAATCAAGACAACAGAGAGGCCTAGGGGATCAATTACAAATATCACTGCATAATGAAAAACATTTTCTTATTTTTTATTGATTCCACACCTGGAGTCTCCCAATATAGATTTGATAACATTAAAACTCAGACTAGCATTGCCCTCCTGAAAACAAATTTCAGATTTGCTTTCTTCCTTTCAAAACATACTTTATGGTAAATTAAATTAAATCATTGTTTCTGCTTGTTAAAACTATTGAAATAAGACATTGGGAAAGATGGGGTAGTGCCAGCAAAATACGTGGATCTTCCCAAATCTTCACATAAAATCAGATAGAGCATCTATCTAGTTATCCAAACAAAAATTCATGTCTCTGAAAGAAGGAAAGTGACAAGTTACAGCACAATCCTCAGAAGACAAGCAGGTGTTGGAGTCTGTGTGGGAGAAAATAGATGAAAGCAGTTAGGGGGCTGACAAACCTGAGAACAAAACAAAAAGCCCGCAAAATACTGTACAAGGTCTGCCCAGAAAGTATCCAGCTATGTAGTATGAAAAATGGAGATATTTATCGAAGAAGATACAAGATGTAAGAAAAATTGTCCATAGGATAAGACACCTTGGTCCCCTTCGAAGTAGGCACCTTGGGACCTCACGCAGTTCTCCCAGTCGCCATCAGCTGCTGTGTTGTAATTTCCTGAATCTCATCAAAGGTCTGAAATGTTTTCCTTTTCAAAGGTAATTTTAATTTTGGGAAAAGAAAGGCATCACAGGGCACCAAATCTGGGCTGCAGTGGGGCTGAGTCACCTGGGTAATTAGATGTTTCTCCAAAAACTCTGCATGAGACGTGATGCATAAGTAGGTACATTGTCGTGCTGAAGCTGCCAATCATCAGTTGCCCATACCTGTAGCCTTCTGAATCATCTGAACAGTTTCCATGGAGGAATGCTCAAGTTTAATGCAAAATTTGATGCAGGTCCATTGCTCTACTCACTCAGTCATTTTGAATGCGATGTTCACATAGTTCACATGCTCACCCAACAGTGTCTACTACCCCCACTGACTAGTATGGTAAAGCATCATTGTTCACACACGCGCATTCCAGTCCATGCTCCTTGACTGCCAGCTTACATCAATGTTGAGCAAACTGCTCTCATTATGTTGACAATGGTTGGACTTTTTCCAGGCATACCTCGTATATATTAGTTAGAATGCATAGCAGGCCAATTATAATGTGGCAGCTAAAACTGGGGTGGTTTTGCTGCATCCCCTAACAGGAGAACGTCTGCTGTGTATGAAGGTGCTGCCGCAGCCTTGTTTGTGTGAACTCTCAAAACTGGCCCCAGAGTGCTTGTAAGTCAGATCTCTTCACCAAGGAGAAGCTCCTTGGGTTGAATTGAAATTAGGCAGGACAGGGTCAATAGATACAAAAAGAGAAGGTCCAGATCAAAATGTGAGCAAGGAACAGAGACAGAAAATCTCAAAAAAATCAGGCCACCACATTTAAATACTGTATTCCATAGAAATTCAAAGTACTTAATACTACATTAAGTAGTAGATCTGTTGAGCTTCACAGTGGAATTGTAAAATTAAACTTAAAAATCTTCCCTGAATCAAGCTTCCTTCTAAAGTTTCAAGGAAATTAATTTTACACAGAAATGAGCAAGCATAAAGTATTCAAGTTTACTCTGATATGAAGTTTTTATAAGAGAAAAAAGAGAGTAAGTAGTAGAATATATCCTTATAGAGGATGAAAGCATGCCAGAAATAAATGCTCAGAAAACAGATCAAAATTATGATATTCTATTTGAAACATTCTAAAAGGCATTAAGAAAATTACACATAAGACACAAAAAACCAGAAATCAAAATTAAAAAAGTTCAAATTAGGTGGCAGAGCTCAAGGAAGAATTAGAAATAAAAAGAAAAAAAATAAGATTTTAGAAGTATTGACCAAACTAGAAAAAAATGAAAGAGTAAATAAACGTAACAAATTATGTCTTAAGAAAAATAGGAGATGAAATGGAGGGATCTTTAGAAATCAAAAAGAATTAAAGAAATAAGATTCACATGCAATTGAGAAATATTGGTGATAGGCAAAGAAGATCAAATATATGAATAATCTAAGTTCTTGAAAAAAGGAAATTGAAGCAAGGGAGTAGAGCAAATACTAAAACATATAATTAAGAAAACTTTTCATTAAAAAAAAATTGAAAGTGTGTACTGAAGACATGCTTTTCAGTATAACTACCACCAAGATATATTTCAGTAGAATGTCTAGAATTAAAGAAAAAAGAAAAGAAAAAAATCCTTTGGACACCTAGGCAAAAGGAACACATGATTTACAAGGGAAAGGAAAAGTATATTAGATTTCATCAGGCTTTGACAGCAACACTTTAATACAGAAGAAAACAAAGAAAGAAGACATGAGGAAAGCATTAGTGTCTACCTAAAAGGACCTTTCAGTATAAAGGGTACAGGCAATAATAACATGTAAAAACTCTGGCAATATAGTTCCATGAGTTGTTTTTTTTTTAAAGGATCTGCTAGATAATTAGCTTTAGATCACCAAAATGACTACAGACAGCAATATAAAACTAGCAATAGATAAGAAATGTATAGTGACTTGTATATCTACGACTAAAATCAAGAAGATTATGATAAGTAGTGGCTATATGATCTGATAATTTGATATAATGTAACCATAAACTGGAAAAAATTAGAGGACATGTAAAAATGTTTTAACTATTTTCAGAAATAATAATAGGTGGTGTCATATTCTGCAACTCATGTACATGTATGTGTATGTATATATGTGTGTAAATACACACACACACACAATCTGGGAAAATTAAGTAAAATTCTTATTTCAAATTTGAATTAACAGAGTATTATAGATTAATGAGATATTCAGGCTATGAACATTAATGACTACTAGCATCACAAAACAAGCAAAAACAGAACAAGACGTGTCTTCATGTGAAACAACACAACACCGCCATTAATCTTGCTGAAGGCATCAAACCTGATTTGATCAAGCCTCTGGGTTTGGCTATCAATAAATACCTAGGACAGAGAAACATGTTCAGTTGCCTGTGAGTGTGTAATCAACCAAACGTAGACAGTGGGAAATTGCACAGGTCAAATGTCACAAGCTCTTTAACAGATATATACTAAAAGTAAGAAATAGGAATGGAGTGGGGGAATATCTGTTACAAGGCCCTTATTATCTTGCTTGTATATTGGAAACAATAGAAAATTAAGAATTAATTTAAAACTTCTAGAATTTTTAAAAGCTTGGTTTCATAAGAAAATTTAGGAAAGATTTGAAGATTCAGCTCATGACAATGCTAGAAATGGTTATTATTTATGAAGAGCCTATCATATGACTGGTACTGTAATAAGAACCTTACATATATTTATTATCTCTGATCTTCACAATAACTCTGTAAAAATAGTGACTATTATCCCCATGTTAGAGTTGAGGAAGGAAAGGTACTGACAGGTTGAGTAAATTGCATAAGATGTTTAACATATAGCTGAGTAAATGTGCTAACTCAGGCCTATGAACCTCACAGCCCATAATTTTCAACTGCATCATGTAAAAAATTATATTTGAAATGTCTGTTAAGAAGCCTTCATTGTAACCTTAATGCTGTCATATAGGAATTTATAAAGGTTATTTGTGTTAACATGTCTTCTGTTACTGTCCAGGCATAAAGCTACAAAGAATGGTGTGGAATGACTACTTTATTATTAGCCAAATGACATGGGCACTGAATCATTAGCGTATCAGACAGAATTTATACTGAACCTTAATTTTTGGCTCCTTAGAGATGTCATAATTTTTAACTATTACTCTATGTTTTGAGAACTGCCAACCACTGCTTCTAAACATTTTATCACTTTCAATCTTATTTTTCATCTTTCTTTTTATGGAGAATTTTGTTTAGCTGTTTGCTTAAAATCTTGGTTCCTGATAGAATCAGAGCAAGATTTTGATGATGGCCCTGAAAGCAAAGTGAGAAATCATTAAACTTTTATCAGCATTCTACCACTGCTCCCTTGTACCATGGAGCTTAGCTTCTTGAAGAAAATAACTGCTGAGATGCTGACCCAATGTAACTGAGTTCTCTGCTCAGCTCAGCCCAGATATTCCAGGCATGGTAAATAGGGAGCAGTTGTCAAATGGCACTAATTTTAGAAAATTTCTCAATCTGTTTGGATGGCACATACATTTACAATCCATTTCCCCCCATAATATCTTTATTCAGATGCCACCACCAGAAGCAGCATGATCTTAGAGCATCATAAACCACCCCAGAAATTTCTGGAAGAAATAACAGTAATAACAATATTTCATTTTGCTCTAAGGCCAAGAGTTTCATCTGTAGTAGCTTTCCTTTCCTTTCTATTTTCTTTCCTGTCCAACTCATTCTCACTCAACTTAAAGCCCATCTTGAAATGGTGTTAAATCTAATACCACTCTCAGATTTCATCAATCTTTTAAGTTAGCCAGGGCTGCATAGCGTAAAAAGGGAAGCAAAAATGGGCCTCTATAAATTAGAGATTGAACGGTACCTATTAGAACACCTAGATTCTGACAAAACTTTCCCCGCCAATATACAGGGCTTAAAAATTGAACTGGTTTTCTTCTCTGAAATGCATCAAAGAATTTTGAAATTTCCTTTGTAGTGGTTTGTGAGTCCTTGTGCATCTGTTGCTTACATGGCCTCAGTTTATTTTTTATTTTTAATTTAATAATAAAGGTGGTAACTTCTGCTGCATGACAGATTCGCCAGAATTCCATGTTTCCCCATCATCTATGTGTTGATGATTTTGTCCCTGTCCTGGAGGCTTTGGGGTCCTATGGAACTGATATAATGGAACTTTGACATCTGCTCAGGAATATGGAGAGCTTTTATACTGAAGTCAGTGCATGTTTAAAGGTACAGAGAAAAGAAATTACCTATGGGTATGTTTGCATGCAGGAAAGATGAAACCTGAGAAACTGTCCAATCCTCCTTAGAAGACTTTGTGGGGAAAGAAGATTTTTAAGAGCTCTGTTTAAATGATGAATGAGAGACTACTAACTTCATGAGAATTCTGTGTTGGTGAATAAAATAGCTTAAAATTACTTTGGTATTATGAGAACAGCAAAATGAAATACACAGCAAAATGTAAATTATAAGTGGCTCTTTAAACTTGATTACCTACCTATTTTATACATAATCTAATTTCCTCTTCTGAATGTTGGTGTGTGTATTTGTGTTTTTATGTGTGGAATATCCAGTTTTGGTTGATGTGGGCAGTAGTTTTAAGGACAATATAAAAAATATCCATAGGATCATTGAAAAATGTAATAAGTTTGTACAATGAGTGTCTTTGGAATTAATTAAGGCTGTTTTGTATGACTTAGTAAAGGTGAAGTGTCATTTCTCCTCTCTCCAGACAAATAAGTTTAGTTATTTCAATGAAAGATTTTTATGGAAAATGATCATATTCTCTTCTACAAACTTTCAGACTATAATTTTATAGTGGTCAGGCCTCACTTACTATATTTTATTTAAAGTTCTAACTTCTCTTTCACTTTTAATTCTTAGGAAGAACATAATTTACTTAGTATTTTATCAAGATCTTGTAATCTTCTCTAAATACCCATAATCTGAATGGTTCATACATTTATAAGCTATAAATAAAACAATGGGAACAACTAAAATTTAATCAAATGTTTTAGAGCAAACATTTGTTGAGTAACTTAGATAAGTTACTTAATAGCTTCAGGCTTCAACCTCTCCATCTGTCCAAAATCCAACACACCTTTCACTTAAAATATTCTTCGAAAAGCCAAATGGACATATTAACAGAGAGGGTGGTGCATGAGCTCATACAGGGATGGAAGCATGGACAGATGCATACGTGGTTGGGTGTGTAGACAGATGTATGTTAAGATGTGTGGATGGCTACATGGGTGAATGCATGGATGGATGCTGGGTTGGGCAGATAGACAGATGCATGAATACGTTCATGGATAAGATGCAGGGTAGGACCCTGGCTGGTGTAGCTCAGTGGATTGAGTGCGGGCCTGTGAACCAAAGGATCGCGGTTCGATTCCCAGTCTAGGGCACATGCCTGGGTTACAGGCCAGTTCCCAGCATGGGACACATAAGAGGCAACCATACATTGATATTTCTCTCCTTCTCCCTCTCTCCTACCCTTCCCCTCTAAAGAGAAATAAATTAAAAAAAAAAAAAAGATGCAGGGTAGGGTGCATGGTTGGGTGCATGGATAGGTTCATGGATTAAAGGATGGTAGAAACGAAGGTTAGAAGGACACACAAAATGAATACTTTTCAAAAAATAAAATGAATTTAATAGAAGAGAAATATGCTGAAATGAAACTGGAAGAACTGATAAAATTCACTGAATAGTATTTCCCGTCTCAAAAACACTATAGTACCTAAAATATTTTTTAAATTATTTTTAAAAATTTGAGCCAAACATTGTGCTAGACGTTTCATGTTTTCACTTGCAAGGGGTCTCTGCTGTTAATATGGCTGACACTTCATAGCAAGAGCCCTTCATCTTTATGATACATCCTTTGCAATTAACAACCTTTTACAGTTTATCATATGATTCAGTCCAGTTTGTTGTCAGATCCGTAAAGAGAGGTACTAAACACTATTCTGAAGGGTTCTTCAGTCTATCTAGAGCCCTGTGGTATACGTAAAGCCGACCAGGAGAGCTATTGTTGTGTTAATTTGTGTTGTTAGATTAATGATTCTTCTGTTAATATTTAACCTTTTGTCAAATTGTGATTCATAAGGTTGTACATCTAGATCAATACAAATGAATAATGGGACAGGCATATTTTTTTGTCTCATTTCCTTTCCCTGTAGTACACAACACTGTTTTAATGGCATTGTGTTTTAAATGTTCCACCACCATGTGAAAAGAAACACTAATGTGCAAAGTACTAAGCCCCCATTCTTTCTATGAATTAAACTAGGGCTGATTTATTTATCTTTCTACATTTTATCCCTTTTTAATGTTTCCTGAGGATTTGGAATGTTGATCGAGTGTCTTTGAAGCCTAGATTGAGGGGAGGAATATGGAATGATTCATGGAGTGTTTTTAGGTAAGGTTCTATGTACTGTGCTCAGAGAGGCCAATCTGTGAGTGTTTCATGTTTAGCAACATCTAGGATGTTATTGGCAAAGGTTTTGCAAAAATAAGACATGAGTAGTACCTAGGAATTCATTCTAGTAGCATAGTCTAAAATTGCAAGGCTTTCTCCCATATTAGAAAAGAATGATAAAGTACCTGTTGGTCCCTCATATCAGTTTGTCAGTTCCTAATTTTAAAGACATCCTTGTTTATCCATTCTCCCAATACAATTTTTGAGGGCAAAGTCCTCATTTCACATAGTACCCCAACTATACAACTTAATGCTTTGGAACATGGTACACACTGAATAGATCTCATCTGCTATATTCTTGCTGACCATTTGCTTTTCCCCTGCTTGAGGAAGGGCATTACCCCACATTGCTGTAATTCAGAGCTTCTTAGTGGTCCCTTACATGGTGGGCTCTTGAGACTAGATGAATGAATGAAGAACTTTAAGAACAGGAGTGTTTTGCTTCAATTATCATTTCCTCCAGGACAGGAAATCACAAGGCCTCTGTCCAATGCTGTCAATCCCCTCATCAGATGGTTTTAACTATAAAGAATGCCTTTGACCATGAACTCTTACCTGGGATGTAGCTACATAAACTCTGGCTAACTTGAGAACTTCAGCTTGGGAACTCTCTCTTGACATCAATTTTCTGTGAGCACTAGACTCTTGCAGAACTTATTTGTTTCCTTCTGACTTGGGACTATAACCATAGGCTGCTCTTGTATCATATCTAGGTTGAAGGTGCACCATTGCCCTTTCCTTCCATGTTGCCAATCTCAATGACAGGAGCAATCAGGTCTCAATAGTGAAAGGTACTCACATCAACACCTGTCTGTTTCCACTGACCTGTGGGTTCAGGCTTCCTGCCTAAAGGCTGACCCAGAATCCTTATGAGCTGAATTCAAGCTGAACTTGTTTGTATGGTTAATGTTTTGGCCATATGTTGGCCCTCATAGCTCAGTCAAGACATTTTAGCCCTGACAGCATAGATAAAAGAGACATGGTTTGCATCTGCCAATTTTCCTGTATTTTTTCCACTTTTTCCCATGTTTTTTACTCTTTTCTCTTCCCAGATCAATGGGAAATAAGTTTAAGTGGCATAAAACATCCACTGTGTCTTCATGGTGCTCTTAGCTATTTCTCCCTTCAGCCTGTAGGAGGCACAATGATTTGGGTATCAGGGTCTGGTCAACAATGTTGGTGAAGTAAATGAAGTTAGATGAATGAATAAATGATATTTAGATGGATTAAAAATGGATTTGCACATGTGGTTAATGACCATATCAAGGATTTTACCCAACGTGTATGTAACAACAAAGATCCTTTGATTTACATTATCTCCTCTGAAGATTGTACCATAAGCCACATTAATGATACAACAACTTGAGTTTTTCCAATTTGTGGTGAGAAAAATCCAATCAACACACAATCAATATTATAATAATTAGCATATTATTATTATAACAATTAGCATATAAATGGTTCCTTATCACTGTTAAGTCCAGTAGCACATTTGAATAATGGACTCATCCCCTACATGGTGCCTTGAGTTCCCCGTCCCCAGGCCCTGACACCGCACCCCAGGCTGCTGCCTCTGGAGTGTACACACCATGCTGCAGGTACCCCACTGTCATTTTAGGTACTGGGCACTCTTTCCTTGCGCAGTCTTTTTCTGGATCTGTTCCAAGAGCTCACACAGTGCTCCCATATTCTACCTCAACAACATGTATGGCTTTTCTTCAACTGACCTCCAGCCTTTCAGGTCAGTATTCCAGAGCTTGGTCTGTTCCTTAAAGAGGAGGATCCAACAGGCCTAAACCCAAGGGAAAGGGTGAACCTGTGACCAGAAAGTACTAATTACATGGAGCAAATGGCATCTTAAGCCATTGTGCCAGGTATTCCTGAAATTCTTCTCTAGTAAAGGAACTGTTTTCTAACACACTGTAAAATTTTGTGCAATAATAGCTATTATACTAAAAACAAACATGTTGAGCACTTTCTGTGTCCCAAGTTCTCAATTAATCCTAATAAAACTTTAGTATGGTAAATTCTATCAGTTTAAGAGATAGGAAAATGAAGCTCAAAGAGATTATATATGATCTTGACCAAGATCAGAGAGCTAGTGAGTAAAGAAGCCAAAATCTGGACCTAATATGGTGTCTTTAACCAACACCCCACCCCCAAATAAATTTGTCTCTCTGGGAAACAGTACCTTCTCATTTATCAAATGGTAAAATAGAATTAAAACATTTCAGGTCCCCAGGAAGACTGCAAATATCAGGAAATGCAATTGCTGTCAAGTACTTTGAATATAGGAAATGCTAAATCAAGCTAAATTAAATTCAACAGAGTTCTAGATAGTTAACAAGTCTTTATTAAATCCCTGCTGTGCTGGGCACTTAGCCATGACTTGGGTTAAGCCTAATACTGCTTAATTTATGAAAATGCTGTTATAATTATTCTGTTTCTTAAACTTAGGTGCCCTCAAAAAGAAAGTATAATTTACAATTAAATATAAATTATTATCTCAATTAGCTGACTTTCAATCCATTCAACACACCTTCAGGAGATATGTAGCCATACTATACATCTTAGATGGTCTTCCCTTTTCATACAATTATCTTTTTTTTTTTTTTTGACACCTATTGAGCTGGGTTACCTGCAGCCATGTTTGACCATCTGTTCCAAGTGGGGCCAATCATGTTCTTTTTTCTGTGAATTTGAAATTGAAATTTAGAATCTGTTAATTAGTCTTTGCATGTGGCTGGCATATGTCATGTAAACTTGGAGAAAGTTGAGTATCTTTGTGCCATTTAGGCAGAAGCAAAGGGCCAGACAGACTACAGAACAGAAAGACAATAGCAGGTTTATAGGAGAGAAGATGAAAAACTGAATTTAGAGAGAGACAGACAGATGTAAAAAAGCTTAGAGCCATGATAAGAAATGTGGATTTAAAAGTAGAAATTCCTGGCACCACTCATGTGGTGGTAAAGCTGGCTACTCTTAATACTGTCCTTTCTTTGACACCTGGGGTCTCACATCATGGCCTCACCTGGATTGGTAACTCTGCCAATTTACATGTGCCCTCCTCCTTCACTTGAACTTCTGACCTTCTGTTGTCTTTTAAAATTTTTTCTTCTAAAATTTCTTAACCACATTCTTGATATAATGATGCTCTGAACTGGGCCATTTTTGGTCTTGACAATCTTTCCAGAACATTTATGGAGGTACTGGAGTAAGAGCTGGGCTAGGCCCTCACCTTTGTTAGGTTGATGGCCTATGGAAGACACAAAGAGGAAAATAATCTCATTACAGAGTGTGACAACTGCCACATTGAGCTGTCAGCACATTGGAAGGTGTTGCATCAGAGGCAGAGAATGTCCATGAAAGCTCTCCGGAAGGAAGCTTCCACACTGAGGCCAAAAGCTGAATTAGACTGAGTTGGATGAAGGGTAGGTGGATGGATGACATGCACGGACAAGGACCTGCCTGTACAAAAGCCAGCAGTTAGGGAGTGCACAGTGTGTTGCTGAATTAAACAGTTGGTCAAAGTGGAGACTCATTGCTGCTGGGGAGGGAGGTACAGAGACTGGTAAGGCTGTACAGTCTTGTTTATAAGAGCACACCAGTGGCTTTCTCCCTTGTTTTATGAACTGGGCCTTACAAGCCTTGTTAAAGGACTGTTAACCTGAAAGAAATAGAGTGGTGGAAGTGTTGTAACCAGGGAGAGTCACCCATTTTGATTTGCATTTTCCAAAGACCTAAGTGGTTGACCTGAGTTCACAGACACTAGCCAATCAGACTTACTTGACTTTACAAGTGTTTGCTTTGTTGCAGGAACTTTTTTTTAACCCCTAGAGTCAGAAGTCCCAAGAAATTTAAAAATAGGAAGTATCTTTATTTCAAAGTTGTTACCTCAGCTTACCAGAAGAATTGATAAAATTTTTTTTGTCCTATGAATGCTTCTCTAAATTTTCATTCCATAGAAATATCTGGAGAGGCAGCCCTGGCTGGATAGTTCAGTTGATTAGAGCATCATCCCAATAGTCCAAGGTTGGAGGTTCCATCTCCAGTCAGTGCACATACAGGAACCAATGAATGCATAAATAAGTAGAATGAGTCGATATTCCTTTCCCTCTTTCTCTAAAAAAATCAATAAACAAACAACCTAAAAAAATATCTGGAGAGGCAATCAGAAATTTGAACAAGCAGGATTCCTGGGACATAGTCACTGGAGCAACCATGACTGCCTGACGCGACCCACTTACAGTTCCTTCAGTGGAAGAGGTTCTTCCAATGTTCCTGACTAAAACTCAGCGAGTCTCAGAATTTTCTGTACACTTGAAGCAATGTGGTCTCTTTAAAATTAAACAAATGATCTTAGTTATTTAATTTAAATGTTTCAATCTTGGGTGGACAACTTGTCACTCCATTCAAAACTGAAGTTTGGGAAGGGGGACAGCAGGATTTTCATTTCTCACCTGTTCTTCCATGCTTCTGTTACTCTGACATTCTCTGGGACTAGAAGCCAATCCCAGTGCAGCCATCTCGATTTAACTGCCACAGACTCACTTCTTTAGGCAGGAGTCAGATCCCAGTGTCCTGGGTCCTGAGCTATGGAGGACACTCATCAGGCCCTCCACTGAAGTCCTTCCGCTTGGCTTGAGCCTCATTCCTTCTCCAGGGAGGGTGGGCTGGGGTGGGGCCTCAAAGCACACCAACAGCTCCTTCCCAAAACACCTTCTCTATGTGTCCTGACTACCAAGGCCTTTTAGAGTCTCACCAGAGGTGAGGAACTCACAAGTCAGGAATCCACTTTCCAGGCCTTTCTTTTGAATGTTTGCTTATAGCCCCACTTTGGGATCTTCTCTTTCTCATATTGTGGTGCTGCAGTTAAAAATTTTAATGTAACATTCTACTTTGTAGACTTGTAAGTATATCACTGCACATTGGGGAGAACCAGGCCAAAAAAGAAAGGGATGTTCTCCATGCTCCTTGCTTATGAAAAAATGAATATTTGTGGAATGAAAGGGCAAAAGTTAGGAGAGCCTGAAGTAGGAAGAGAAATAAAATGGAGAAACAATGAGTCATAACAAAAGTGGACTTTCAACGAGCATCTGAGAAACACGTCTTGGGAATATGGATTATTGCTCTGGTTAGCAGTCATAATTGATTAAAAAAATATGCCCAGTTAGAGTCCTGATGTCCAGCCCAGAGCTGCTAGTTTGGTTCAGAGAAGTAGCCCAGTGATTCTTGAGAACATACAGTTTATGAAAGAGCCTTTGGGATTGTGAGAATACAGCCTTATCTAGGATTTCTTAGCAGTCAGGCAGACCATTAGCTCCCTTCATCCTGAAATGACTCTATTTATCCTGAACCAACTCATTCAAGAGCAGAATGTTTATTATGCCACAGTTTACAATCAAATATGCAACTAGAAAGCAATGTAGTTTTGATTTTGGGTTTTTGTTTCTTTGCCTTCACATGCATGAGAGTTGAGGACCCCTAATTCAAAAGCATCTTGTGTCTTTAAAAAGATGCCTCCTGGGATAAGTGCAGTGGTGATCCCAGAACAGGCCCTGAAGCCCCCACTCTCACCCAAGATGATGAGGAAGAGCGACTGTCCACTCTCCAGACTGGCCGACCAGTCTGTTTTGTCTGGTCTGCACGTGCAGCAGAAGTCCACACTGTGACCCTCCAGGTTTGGCTGCCAAACACCTTCTCTATGAGTGTCAGCATCTCAGTGAAGAACATTTTGGCATTCAGATTACCAACTGTATTACCCCATTCATAAAACAAGTGTCTTCTGTGGATGAACATTGGAAGGCCAATTTTAATGTCTCTCAAAGTGCTCTCATTGACTGGTGCATCCAGTTATTTTTTACTCAATGCCAACTCCCTGCCAACCACTGTATTGGCTCCTAAAATATTTTCTTATTCCTGTTAGGAATACCTTTGGGGTATGCTTCTAGGTCTCCAGTCTTACTTTAACTGACCTAGCTATCAAGAGCAATGGATATCCTTCCGCGGCAGCCATCCCATGACAAAGCAAGCTTGAGGACCATCCTCCCTGACCTGGACCAATCAGAATCCCTTCCTTCTAAATTTAGACTCGAGATCAACAGAAGTCAAGGAGATTGTCTGCATGCAGCTAGACATGTAGCGACTAATTCTCAGGAACTCTGGTGAAGCTGTCTTCTTCTGTGTAGCCTGTAGCAAGATGAGGCAGCCTGCAAGGAGAAGAAGGAATGACATAGATTGACAGAGGGGAACAGAGACAAGAGTTGGAGAGATAATAGTGTGAGAGTGCCTGGCAGCATCCTGTGTCCAGTGTCAACCTTTCCTGAGGCCTGGCTGTATTCCTGGTCTTAGTTTTCATGAAGGCTGACAAGACAATCTGGTTTGTCCACTTCAATTACAATAGTCTTCCATTTCACAGGTTTAGACAGTTAAGTCCACAAACACTCTATTTCTATAGAACTTCAATTTCATTCTTGTAAGAAAAATCCTCTTTTGCCTAAGTCAGCTCAAGTTGTTACTTTTCATTTGCAGTAGAAACAATGCATATAACAAATAGATGTTCAAAAAGTTACCTCCATTTTGCAGATGAGAAAACTTAGGCTGTGGAGAGTTAGGGAAGTTATCCAAAATCAAATATGTAATAAATGGTGGAGCTGGGATTTGAACTGGACCAAGCTACTTCTAAATCCCATGAATATTTTATTGGGCTTCACCATTTGTCATGGACAGACAATATTGCTGTTGACTACAACAGGAATATTGTCTGTCTCAAAGCCTCCAAAGATAGATTGGGTGTCCAAAAAAAAGAATCCCAAACTTTTCTGATTAAATATCTGATTTCCAATTGCTCTTTGAAATATGAGATAGAAAATGGCAATGCTGATGAAGATGAAATGAACTCAGGCAAAAGCCTAAGCTGAATTTGGGGAAGATGATTAGTGTTTGCCTTTTTTCTATCATTCGTTTGTTATTGAAAAGGCGAACAAATTCCCACCTGAGAATGCTCTAATTAAAAGGTCTTTTGTCTGAATGTAACAGAGGGACAATAAATTACAGTATATGTGTTCTTTGTACTGTTCCGGTTTCATTAGCCACTGGACCACATCTTTTTCTATTATACACCAGAGATCATTATGGCAGTGCAGCTAAGTCTGGAAGGCCCATTAGACACCAATTCTCATTTTTTTCCTCCCCAATTGAGTAAAATCACATTTTTCAGAAACGAGAGTCATTATACATATTTTTGATTAACCTTAACTGTCTGCCAGCTTTTTTTGTATAGGTCAGTTTTGACACAATGAGTATAATGTGGCTAAGTTTCCCCTCCAGAGATAACTTGGTACTAGTTAGTGTTACAGAGAGTTTTTTGAACCAGACTTCTCTAACACAAGCAAGGCTTTCTGTTCAGGGATGGCACCCAAACTCCACCACCCATGAAAGCCAACCACCTTTGCTGATATATTAGTTGTTGGCAGAAATCAGGGATCCTGGAAGCTAAAAAGTTTTAAGCCCAGTAGGATGGATGTTGGCATGCTTTTCTGAGTAAGTGCTTATATTTTCCCCTGCATTTCACCCTGTCTTCTTAATGGCAAAGGAAGTGGTGCTAATTTCACTGGTCAGCAATCGGAAGAGATCAATATAGACCAGCCAATTTGTAGGGGTGATGTTATTTTTAAATGTCATGCCAAACTCCAGAATCATATTGAGCTTTTAAGAGCAAAAAATAACTTTCTTCTTTCCTGCTTCCAAAATGTCATTATTGTCTCATTTATGAAATGTAATTTGCTTTTGCTTCCTCCAGAGGAAGAGCAGTAGAAAGGGAAAAAAGAAGAAAGATGAAGTGGAAGCGGGTAGAGAAGGAAAGAATTGGAAAAGTTCCACAAATGATCCAGGCCGAGAAGATGACAACAAGAAGTAACTTTAAGTTGTCTGGCAGGGTCTGTACTGCTGATTCTTATTGGCTGGTCCCCATTGAGAAAAATTACTTAATGCAAATTTGTTATTTCATTACAGTTCTCCAGCTAGTGAATCAAATTTCAACATTTGCTCAGCATTGAGGCTAACATGACAGACAGAGAATGGATATAGCTCACTGCCTGGGATAATTTCTCCTTTATGAGGTCTCTTCCCCAGGACAAAGGGATGACTCACTCTGCATGGTCTGTTTATTTGCTCTTTCCCCTCAAGTCTGGGGTTAAGCATGATTTGCCCAGTTTTGCTATTCTTCTGATTAGTTGTTAGGAAAGAGGTACCAGGTCATTGAGCATCCTGTATTCGTGTGATATATGCCCCAGTCATGGAATAAATGGTGGTGGTGGTGGTGGTATTTAACTCTGAAGGAGAATGGCTTAGAATAAGCAAGATGACTCTTGATTTACCAGTTGGGAGCACCAAGTGTATTATCAACATTGATGTGAAATATACCAATAAAAGAGCTCTGGGGCTAGGAGGAAGAACATTTGATTTTCAGAGCATTACTTCATATTTTAGTTTAGAGGAAAATATATCCCTTTCATATTTTCGTTTCTAGATAGATACTCCAGAATAGAGGACTAATATTATTTTTGTAACAATCATTTGAAATTGGAGTGAGGGGCAAATCATGCTTAACCCAGACTTGAGGGGAAAGAGCAAATGAACAGACCATGCAGAGTGAGTCATCCCTAAATGATTTTTTCCTTTTTGCTTAAAATATTGCTATGAGGCGAGAGTCACACATTCTCAAATATATTTACACCAAAATTACTGTACCAACATTTAGATCATTTGCAAGTAACAGTGTGAAACCAGCAGCCTCCAAAATGTTTATAACTGAGATGCATGATTGGTGGCACAGAAATTGTTTTATAAAATAGTACACCTATCATTTTTGATTGCTGATTTAAGGTGAATGAGCTGTATAAAAATATGTCATTTGTATTAAGGAAATGGTGATTAAATGTAGGCTTTCTGTATTAGTCATTAATCTTTCCATTTAAATGCAAATTCTTCATTTCAACCACTACCTGAAGATACTCATATCTAATAAGAAACAAGTTTGGTCTTCTGATTTATTTCAGACAAGGCCTTTAAAATAGGTATTTGCTTGTCATGGGGAAGGGTGAGTTCTCTTTACATTTTTTAAAATGCTCTCTAAAAACCCAACCAGCAGAATACTAGAGAGTCAAATATAAATGTCCCTTGGTAGGCCAAGGGATGTCTAGAAGTGTGTGTAGAGGGGTGTGTTTAAAATAGGGGTATGATGGTGGATATCTACCTTTGTTTGGTGACCCCAAATTGTGGAAGATCTTGGAGTGATTAAAGTTTACAGACACTTGTGCCCAAGCATTACCTTAACTGCCAAAAAGTAAATAAGTCTTTCCTACATATTTTAATAGTAACTAATAGTAATACATGACTGGAGGCACACTAAGCTCCTAACTATATTCTCTCATTTAATCCACAATAACCCAGTGATCTGGATGTTCTTATCCCCAGTTTACAAATTGAGAGGTGAGACCCAGAGAGATTAAGAAGCTGGTATGAGGTTACATGCGTGTTAAATGAAGGAGCCAGGACTCAAACCTAGATCAGCTGACACCAGAGCCTGGTAATTCACCTCTATACCCTACTGCCTTCCCAGATTAAATTTTATTTAAAGGCATTCCTGATTAATGATTTTTTTAAATCAATGTTTAAGAAAATATAATCTTCGAGTACGAGAAGGCTGAGAGACCCCTGCTCTAATGGAATGAGAGCAACCAATTAATTGATTTGGTTGTCAGCTAGATGCTTCCTTAAAACAGAAGGTCAACATAAGGTGGGGGAGAGTAACTGAGGGTGTACAGTTCATTCATTAACTGACTTACCTGCCACTCAAAGGCTATGACACAGCAATATGTCAGGCTCTCAGCTACCCATCAGAGGGATTGACAGAAGTGCTGTAACTATTACATGCCATTCTATGACTGTAGTGCTCCTGTTCTTTTTCAGATGGCCAGGGCAAGATGGTCCCAAAGAAAAAATTAGGTGAAGTGAAGTACAGACCAAGCTAGAAAATGTCATTGCTGAGGAATATTTCATCCTGAACAATATTGAAAAAATAATGCTTCTGTAACTTGCCACCAGGGGAAAATATGTCAGTAACATCATCTTGCAGAGTCCAGTTACATTGCTTAATGATACATTTACCTGAAGCATGTGAAAAATGGACAATTTTTTTTAATCCAATGACTTTAAAGGCAGGATAGAACAGAAGAAAGAAACTTAAGACTAGTCATTTGCAAAACTGTTAAAGTAGCAATTGGCAGAATTCATTTGGTCTGTTGTTTCATAGGAGCTGAATGTTCTAAAATAGCCCACAGGCAATAGAGGATGAGGTTCAATGCCTTTTGTTTGGAAGGATGGCACCTGAACAGGTGGGGTGTCTCTTAGCAACACATTAGTGCTGAACCCTTTATAAAGTCAGCTGGATAAAGGGATTTAATTCATTTATACTTCATAGAAAATCTGTTACAGGAATACTGGCGGCCCAGTGATACCTGCCTTTCACCTTCTCCTTCATTTTAGAGGATGGCTCTGGCCTGAGAGTGTTGGGCTAGAGCTTGAAATTGGCCACATTGGCAGTACTTATGCACTTGAAATTGGCTGCTGCTCCACCCCTGCTCTTGCCACCCAGCCAGGCAAACTTCTACAGGTACACCCACTGACTCCTCTCGGCCACCACTTGGGTGGCTTTTAGCAAGTAGGTTCCCTACACAGTACTTCAGTTTCTTTGTCTATAAAATGGGAATAGCAATATTAGTGCCTAATCATTTTGAGAGGATTAAATGAGGTAATACACAGAAAGCATGCATCACGGTGCTTGGCATTTAGTAAATACCAGAGATATTTTGTCTACAATCCTCATCACTATTCATTAACCAGAGTAGATGTGATTTTTCTAATGTAGACTCCTGTTATTTTCCTACTTAAATTCTTCAGGGACCCCACCTAGCCCCCTCTCTGACCATAGCAATCAGCCTCTAATCAAACCTCTTTAGTGAAGCAAATGACCTATTTAGGAAGCACCCCAGCAGCCTTAACCTACCATTCCAGAGGGAAAGCATTTCTCCTTCCATGGAACTTACAGAGGGTCTGGTGCTATTTGAAGGCTCTGTCCCTGTAGTTATTGGGAGACAGTAAGGAAGGACAAATGGCCTATCATGGCTCACTCAGCAGGCAGGAATCTCTCCAGGGTATGCAGTTTCACAAAGAGGTCAAATACCAGCAGAGTCTCACTTCAGAGACTCTCTTTGGATCTTTACTTAGTTAGTGAGTAAACTAGTCCATTCCACCCCACGAGGCTTTGATTAAGAGGACAAGCTGTGGAGTCAGAAGGTCATCAGTTTAGGGTCTACTTCACAATCTAGTAGCGACATGACTATAGACAAGTCTTTTTAAACTTTCTGGAGTCTCCGTTCCTCTTCTGTAAAATGGGTGTGCCAGCACCAGCTTCACAGACTTGTTGCGTGGTCTAAGCAAGATGAACTCTAGCAGGTCTTTTAGCATAGTAGCTGGTAGTAGTAGCTTTAGTCACTGCTATTGTACCCACGCTTTATGGGCAAAGTGGTAAATGCAGTGATGGGAAAGTGGAAATTCAACTATTTTTTTTCTCTTCAAGTTCTGATGAGACATCAGCTACAGGTACCTCTAAGATTCTAGAAACATTTTCTCTTTAGGCATGAGCTGACACCAGGAAAAAGCATTTGGTAGCTGCAGTCAGTCATTAAAGCAAGAATGGTTCTGGTGGGCTGTTCATTGCCTGTGCTCGAGAGATCAGTCTGGTCTCTGACCTCTTCAGTCTCCCCATGTTTTATTTGCTGGTCAGTCCATCCCCAGTCCCGCTCTGAGGATTACTAACCTGTGAGAGCAGAGAGGGGTCAGCCTCTGAAAACACAGTCATTGTAAAGGTTAAAGTAGTTCATGGCATTATAATTAACTGCTGTATTAGGTATTTTACAATCTTGACACCACCGCAGAGAGAAAATGTTTAATTGGAATAGAAGGTGCCTCAGAGTTAATCCATTTTCATGGAGAAAATTACAGTGAAGTTCTGGAATCAGGTGCAGGAGGAAGAGCCAGCCCATTTTTTTGCAGGTTGGGTGCTAGTCGCTATCTTTTCTGCCACTGGTTAGAACTTCATCACTCAAAACTTTTTATGCTGTAAAGTAACTTTTTGTAACTACAGTGAAATCTATTTATCAGCCCTTTTCCAGGTCAGGATTCTTAAGATGATTCCCCCGTCAGAGTTCTGCACACTATGACCTGTGTATAAAATAGCCAAGAGCGTGGCCCAGACAAGCCACAGAGACCTTACCCAGTACCAACCCTGAGTCAGACCTCTGACCCTCAGCTGCACAGGCATGGATGGTCCCCCATCTCTCGTCCCCAGCTAGCACTGACCGACAAGGAGAAGGTAGGAGCTGACAATGTCAAGGGTGGCTGAGCCAGGTCCAAAATGGCTTCCTGCTCTGTCATTGCATACGCACAGCCCCTCGCACAGCACCTGGCACAACACTCACCTTCTAGAGGTGGTTAGTATTTCTTCCCAGGCTGTACCACGCTGCCACTGGACTGGGACATGCCACTTAACCACGGAAAAATATAATTTCTTCACTGTATGAATAACTTTGTGGGACTCTTGTGAGAAACAAGCTAACAGATACATGACGCCTAGGATATAGTGTGTACCGCAAAGAGGGAAGCTTTAGGATTAATCACCCTTACTGCAATAATGAATGAACTGTGTTATGCAACAGAGGGCATTTATTGTGTGTGCTGTTATTACAACTGCTATTTTGATAAACTTTGACCTAGATAAAATGTAAAGACCATCCTATGCACCTAATAACTCCAGTATTTGCAGACAAATATAATGGCTGAATTCAAAATAAAAAAGCTTAATTCCCTATTATTTTTTAAAAATCACATCCTAGTCCTTATTGTAAAAATAGGAGGTCTCATCCTCATTGCTGACTAACTTATACAGAGCTCATTTGGACAGCCTGTACCCCTTCTACTGTATAAACAGTAGCCTTCTGCCAGTCACTGCCCCTCTGATGCACGATTTAAAATGGTTTCTAGCACCTGTGCAATGCAGTGTGCCCTGAGCGAACACTGTGCCATATCCAAAGGAAAAGCCACTAGGCCTCCATTGCAGTCAGGTCTGGAGGGTACCCAGTAATCTCTCTGTACAGCATGTCTGTCCCTATCTGCAGAACATGTTTATTTTTAGCTCCCTGCACTGTTTCTAGCACCATCTCTCCTTGGAGGCTGACAGCTTGTTCCAGGGATCTTAAACAAGCTGTTAAAAGCAAGAAACTGCTGAAAGCAGGGAGACAGCCTAGCAGCTGAGAAGGTGATTAGAGCAGAGTTCACCTTAGGAGTTAGAGGCACAAGATTGCTTCAATGGAGTGTCAAGAAGTTGGCCAACAAACTTTCAAAAGATGCTCCGGTGACACTGGCCTGAAGCTTTAAAGAAACCATGTTTGAAAGAACCCAAGAGTGTGAAGGCAGCGGGGTATAGAGGCTGATGCTGTGCATGTGACTTCTCACAAATAGCAGGAAGCTGGACTCCTGAGCTTTGACTGCAAATGTCAAGGGCAGAAGCAGGAAAAGAAATCCAGGGTCAATGACATTCCCACGGGGCCTGCTGGTTTGTGCCTGTTCAGGCTAATTTGGGGTGGCGGGAGGTCTGTGCTTCAGGTCATATTCATAGTCGTGATGGTTAGTGTCAGAAGCCTGACACCATCCAAACAGTCCCTAGACACCCAAGAGGAGCAGAGCTCCAAGGTTAAGGAAATCAGCAAGGACTATCTCTGAGCAAGTGAAGTCTCTCAGGTTCATATTCTTTGTGGCAAGGAAGGAGAAGGAGAGACTGGGAATGTTGCCTGTTTGAGTGGAGCCAAGTTCGCTGAGTGCCCTTGATAAGTATCAAACTGTAGTGGTGACATCATATCACATCAGGTGTGTCTTCAGGACTCAGGTAAGCCTGGTTGAACTAGCTCAGTGTGACAGTCACCCAAGGGTCTTACACTAAGGATTTTCAGTGCTAAAGGGACAAAGAGAGTGAATTCCAAAGATTGTAAGAGAAGCTGCAGCTCTCAGACCTGCCAGGACTTGAAAGAATTCATTGCCACACCACGGGGCAGCAGGCAGTTTTTATATGCTGTAGACACAAAGGGCACAAGTAACTTCACAGAGCACCCAGAGGAGGTGAAGGAAAGAGAATTCCTTCATCATAAGGTTTGGAATCCCATGTGGATTTTTGGGAGAGGCTCAGAGCCCTAGAGGCAACCAGGAGGAGAGTGGGTTTTGTCTGCTCCTGCTTGAGAATGTTGCAAGGGGATGAATACCCTGCCAGCTGAGGGTGAAGAAAATGTTCTCCTCAGCTAAGGACAAAGCTGCAGAAACAGAACACTGGTGTATGAAAGCCTATCCTTTTGAAAATCTTGCCTTTTCTATTCCATGACCATTTTTTCCGGCAGTCAGGTGTACATTGAAAGTTGAATGACTTGTCCAGGTCATGCAGCCAATGTGAAAGATGTTGGACTTTAACTAAATAGTGACATAGTGAATATCAAATCACCTGAAAACTGGGAGGCAGTTGTGGGAAGAGCATGACCTTTGGAATCAGAGACAACCTGGACCAAACCCAGTTTCACGGTTTACGAGCTCTGTGAACTGAGTGAAGTGTCTCAGTCTCTGAGCCTTCATTTCCACAGCTATAATGTGGGGGAAACAATGCCAGCTTTCTAAGTAAGGACAAGAGAAAATGTGTCAAACACTTGGTAAAATATCTGTCAGAGTTGCCATTTAACTAATTTTATCTTTCAATCTATGTTAATAATAATAAAAACCAACAACAAATTGGGATCAGAATCCATTGATAAGCTGGTTTGGGGTAGAACTTAAAACTATATGGATTGTGTCTTATGGCATTTAAAATTATGTCACCACTATTTAGGTATGCCCCATAGATAATTCTCTAGAGTAATGTTTAGAAGTAAATGGCATCATCTCCCTAATGTTTACAAGTTAGTCAATTACATAAAAGGAAGAGAAAAATAGGTGATTCTGGGCCACCAAGAAGAGCTGAGTGTGGGTATGTGTTTTTCAGACAAACTGGGACTACAGATAGGAAAAAATAAATCGGTGAGGCTGAGGAGACAGAAAGGATACTTCCAGCTCTGAGAAATGGGAGCTGGAGAGGAAGGATTCCAACAGCTGGGCTGGGGCAGAAGAAAGGCGGAGAAGACTAGAGACCACCACATGAAGGCCGTCTGACAGTGGCCACCATAAAAGTAGAAGTGAGTCTCTGGAGATACCCATGCTTTCCGCGTGGTGCTTCAGAACACCATCCTCATGAAGTCAGAATGACGAGTGCCGGCTCTACTTGAACAAAGGGCCTACATGGGCAACCAGGCAGCGTCTATCTGCTCACGCTGGAAGCAGGAGACTTAGGAAACATGCAGCCTATTAAATATAAATAACCCACAACATCGTAAATATTTTATATGGCTACATACAGAGAAGGTGCCATATTTTATAACCTCACTGTAAATCTAAATACTTTGTTGCCAATTTTGCATTGCTCTCAGCTAAAATAAGTCATTTAATGAGATTGACAGTACAGTTGACCCTTGAAAAGCATGGGGTTGGTGTGAAAAGCTCCCATGTAGTTGAAAATCTGATTACAACTTTTGACTCCCCCCAAAACGTAATTACTAATGGTCTACTGTTGATTGGAAACCTTACTGATAACATAAACAGTCAATTAACACATATTCTATATGTTGCATGTATTATATACTGTATTCTTATAATAAAGTAAGCCAAAGAAAAGAAAATGTTAAGAAAATTATAAGAAAGAGAAAAATACATTTACAATATTCATTGATAAAAATCAGCATAGAAATAGTTCCATGCACGTCAAACCTGTGTTGTTCAAGAGTAAACTGTATTTAATTATATCACCAATGATAGTTCCTGTCAGCAAGTGGCCTGACAACCTTTCCCAAGAAAGTAATTTCTATCTACTGCAAACACTGGAGACTTAATGGGTATTTTGCTTTTAAGTGATTTCTGAAAAATGTACAACCATGTGGGATGGGCTTATCTTATAGGATATGGGAACTTGAGGAAAATATAAAGAAAATCTTTTTTGAGATCTATTCTGCCATGATTGGTGCGGCTGGATCAGTCAGGTCCCAAGGGAAGGCAATGGGGGATTGAGAAATAAAGAGACAGGGTCAAAGAGGGGTCAGGTGGAGTCCCTTCTCTGGGATGCAGAGGAGGGAACTGTTTATTGGTGAAGTCAGGCTGTATATGTTGAGCCAGCTTTTAAGCAGAGCGTGAGAAAGACAAACTGCAAGGCTAGGTACATTGTGTTTTTTAAGAACATATGCTGCTCCTTCTTGGTGCAGTGATATAGCAAGCAGCCAAGTCATTCTTTCCTTACAACAATCTGTCATGCAGTCTTCTGTAGCCTAGGGCAGCTGTGCTGAACCTGAGGCCTGCTTCCGACTCCCTTGGCATGCATTATCCTGCTTGGCTCTCCACATATTCAAATCTATAAAAGGCAATACATTTCTTTATGAAGACCTTGATGTAATTTCTATTTTTTATAAAATTGTGGGGATGAATGAATGCACAAAATGTGGTATCTACATATAAAGGAATAGAAACTCCTGAGAATGCAGAACTCATACATGCTACAATGCAGATAAATCTCAAAAACATCATGCTAAATGGAAGAATCCAGGCATAAAAGAACATGTGTTGTATGATTTCATTTGTATAGAATGTCAAATAAGCAAATCCATAGACACAGAAAGTAGACTGACGGTTTCCTAAGGCTGGGGGCAGGAATGAGGAGTGACCACTAGTGGGTCTTCAGGTTTCTTTCTAGAGTAGAAATATTCTGAAATCAGATTGCCATGATGGTTGCACAGCTCTGTGAATATAATAAAAGATTACCGAACTGTGTACTTGAAGTGGATGGATATTATGGTATATAAATAATTTCTCAATAAAGTTGTTAATATGAAAAAACAAGGACTATGACTTTTGCTAGATGTGGATCCTTTGTGGAGAAAAGGTACAGACAGAAGTTTTGAGGCTTCCGGAAGTATGATACAATAGGGCACAGGGCCTGGCAGACTGAACCATGGACTCTGTTTTTTCTGGTTATAGTGACACTACTTCAGTCCATGGCAAAGGTGTAACCAGTGTCCCTCAAGGTTGGCTAGCTGGTATTTAAGCATATGTTGGCAAAATAAGCCTCAACAATTTCAAGAAAATTGAGATAATACCAAGCTTTTTCTTGGACCACAAGGGCCTGAAACTAGAAACTAACCTCAAGGGAAAAAACCCAAAACCCTCAAATTCATGGAGATTGAACAGCATACTATTGAACAATGAATGTGTTAAGAATGAGATCAAGAAGAAATAAAAAATTTTCTAGAAACAAATGAAACTGAACTCACAATAGTCCGAAAATTATGGGACACAGCAAAGGCAGTCCTGACAGGGAAGTTTGTAGCAATACAGGCCTACCTAAAAAAAGATAGAAACTTTTCAAATAAATGACCTAACCCTACATCTGCAAGAACTGTAGGAACAACAACAAACAAAGCCCAGAAAGAGTAGAAGGAAGGAGATAAGCAAGATCAGGGCAGAATTAAATGACATTCAAAATAAAAGGATAATTGCAAGGATCAATAAATCCTGAAGCTGGTTCTTTGAAAATATAAACAAAACCAACAAGACTTTAAGCAGGCTCATCAGGAAAAAAAGAGAGAGGGCCCAGATAAACACAATTAGAAATGAAAGAGGAGAAATTACAACTGATACCACAGAAATATAAAGGACTGTAAGAAATTACTATGAACAACTATATGCCAGGAAATTTGAAAAAGTAGGTGAAATGGACAAATTTATAGAAAAACATAATCTTCAAAAACTGAATGAAAAAGAAACAGAAAGCCTGAGCAGGCTGATAATAGCTGGCAAAATTGAAACAGTAATAAAGAAACTCCTTGCACACAAAAGCCCTGCACCAGATGATTTCACAGGAGATTTTATAAAACATTTAAAGAAGAGCTAACTCCTATCCTTCACAGACTAGTCCAAAAAAATCCAAGAAGAAGAAAGATTTCTGAACTCTTTTTATGAAGCCAGCATCATCCTAATCCCAAAACCAGATAAGGACACCATGCAGAAAAAAACCATAGACCAATATTACTGATGAACATAGATGCTAAAATCCTCAACAAAATATTGGCAAACTGGATTTCCAGCCAAGATGGAAGTGTAGGTAGATACACTTTGCCTCCTCACACAACCAAAAGAAGGACAACAATTAATTAAAAAAAAAACAAAAAATAACCAGAACTTCCAGAAAAATTAAACTGTATGGAAGTCCGACAGCCAAGGAGCTAAAGAAGAAACATGCATCCAGACTGGTAGAAGTATGGAGAAGGGCAGCTGGGGTGGAGAGGACTCCTGGCAAGGTTGCTGCTGGAGGATTGGAGCAGGTGAGGTGGTGGCTGTCAAACTGGGAAGTCCCATATTTGCATGTGTATAAATCAGGAGGAACAACTAGAGAGTGAGACCACACAACCCAGGGTTCCAGTGTGAAGAAATAAAGCCTCAAAACCTCTGACTGACAAAACCTGCAGGGGCTGAGGTGGCAAGAGAAACTCCCAGCCTCACAGGAAAGTTTGTTGGAGAGATCCACAGGGTTCAAACCACCCACCTGGGAATCAGAACCAGAAGGGCCCCAATTTGCTTGTGGGTAGCAAAGGAAGTGAGTGAAAGCTGGCCTAGAACTAAGCAAAAGATATTGTTCCCTCTCTGACCCCTCCACCACGTACAGCACCACAATGTAGCAATGTGAGTTTCCCCACCCTGCCAAATGCCTAAAGGCTCTGCCCCTTACTACCTAACAGGTGCAGCAAGACAAAAAAATATGGCCCAAATGAAAGAACAGATCAGAGCTCCAGAAAAAATACAACTAAGTGATGAAGAAATAGCCAAGCTATCAGATGCAGAGTTCAAAACACTGGTAATCAGGATGCTCACAGAAATGGTGGAATATGATCACAAAACAGAGAAAAAAGTGAAGGCTTTCAAAAGTCAAATAAAGGAAAATATACAGAGAAAAAACAGTGAATGGAAAGAAACTGGGACGCAAATCAATGGTTTGGAGCAGAAAGAAGTAAATATTCAACTGGAACAAGAATACAAAAAAATGAGGAGAGAATTAGGAACCTCTGGGACAACTTTAAACATTCCAACATCTAAATTATAGGGGTGCCAGAAGTAGAGGAAGAGCAAGAAACTGAAAACTTATTTGAACAATAAGGAAGAAGAACTTCCCCAATCTGGCAAAGGAAATAGACTTCCAGGAAGTCCAGGAAGCTCAGAGAGTCCTAAAGAAGTTGGACCCAAGGAGGAACACACCAAGGCACACCATAATTACGTTAGCCAAGATTAAAGAGAATGAGAGAATCTTAAAAGCAGCAAGAGAAGAGAAGACAGTTACCTACAAAGGAGTGCCCATAAGACTGTCAGCTGGTTTCTCAAAAGAAAGCTTGCAGGCAAGAAGGGGCTGGAAGGAATATTCCAAGTTATGAAAGGCAAGGACCTACATCCAAGATTACTCTATCCAGCAAAGCTATCATTTAGAATGGAAGGACAGATAAAGTGCTTCCCAGATAAGGTCAAGTTAAAGGAGGTCATCATCATCAAGCCCTTATTATATGAAATGTTAAAGGGACTTATCTAAGAAAAACAAGATCAAAAACATGAACAATAAAATGACAACAAACTCACAACTATCAGCAAACAAATGTAAAAAAACAAAAATATTTAAGCAAACAACTAGAACAGGAACAGATTCACAGAAATAGAGATCACATGGAGGCTTATCAGTGGGGAGGGGAAGGAGGGACAATGTGGGAATAGGTAACCGGAATAAGAAGCATAAATGCTACATACAAAATAGACAGGGGGAGGTTAAGAATAGTGTGGGAAATGGAGAAGCCAAAGAACTTATATGTATGACCCATGGGCATGAACTAAGGTGGGGGAATGATGGTGGAAGGGAGAGTACAGGGCAGAGAGTAATAAAGGGGAGAAAAAAGTGGGACAACTGTAGTAGCATAATCAATAAAATATATTTAAATTTAAAAATATATTGGCAAACTGCATCCAGCAATACGTTAAAAAGGTCATACACCATGCTCAAGTGGGCTACATCCCAGGGATGCAAGTATGGTACAATATTTGCAAATCAATATACCTAATATATCACACAAACAAAAAGAAAGAAAAAATCACATGATCATATCAATAGATGTGAAAAAAAAGCATTTAATAAGGTAAATGCTTTTTCATTCATGATAAAAAAAAAACACTCAGTAAAGTGGGAGTAGAAGGAGAATACCTCAACATAATAAAGGCCATTTATGAGAAACCTACAGTCAACATCATACTCAACAGGCAAAAACTAAAAGCTTTCCCACTAAGATCAGAAACAAGACAAGGATGTCTGCTTTTGGCACCTCTGTTCAAAATAGTATTGGAAATCCTAGCCATGGTGATCAGAGAAGAAAAAGAAATAAAAGGTATCCAAATTGGACAGAAGAAAGCAAAACTGTCATTATTTGCAAATGACATGATAGTATACATAGAAAATCCTATAGACTCCACCAAAAAACTACTTGACCTAAGAAGAGAATTTGGCAAAACAGTGGGATACAAAGTCAATATTCAGAAATCAAAGGCACTTTTGTACATCAACAATGAAATACCAGAAATAGAAATAAGGAAAAAATCCCATTTGATATAGCAACAAGAAAAATAAAGTACCTAGGAATAAACCTAACCAAGGAGGCAAAAGACCTGTACTCAGAAAACTACACAACACTGAAGAAAGAAATTAAGAAAGACATAAACAAATGGAAGTGTATATCGTGTTCACGGGTTGGAAGAATTAATATCATCAAAATGTCCATACTACCCAAAGCAATTTATAGATTCAACACAATTCTATTAAGATACCAATGACATTTCACAGATATAGAACAAACATTTCAAAAATTTATATGAAGCCATAAATGACCCAGAATAGCTGCAGCAATTTTGAGGAAGAAGAACAAAGTAGGAGGGATCAAAATACCCAGTATTAAACTATATTATAAGGCCACTGTAATCAAAACAGTCTGGTATTGGTGTAAGAACAGACACTTAGATCAGTGGAACAGAATAGCAAGCCCAGAAATAAACTTAACTCTCTATGGTCAATTAATATTTGAGAAAGGGGGAAGAAGCATAAAATGGAGTAAAAATAGTCTCTACAACAAATGATGTTGGGAGATCTGAACACCTACATGCAAAAAAATGAAACCTGACCAGGAAGTTACACCATATACAAAAATAATCTCAAAATGTAAAAAAGACTTAAATATAAGTCACAACACCATAAAAGCCCTAGAGGAGAACATAGGGAAGAAAATCTCAGATATTCTACTCAGCAATATTTTCACCAATATGTCCCTTAGGGCAAGAGACATAAAGGAAAGAATAAACAAATGGGACTTCGTCAAAATAAAAAGCTTCTGTGCAGCTAAAGAAAACATCAGCAAAATGAAAAGAGAACCAACTGTATGGGAAAATATACTTGAAAATAATTCTTCGGACAAGGATTTGATCTCCAAAATATATAAAGAACTCACACGACTCTACTCTAGGAAGACAAATAACCCAACTAAAAAATGGTCGGAGGACCTAAATGGATACTTCTCCAAGGAGGGTATACAGAGAGTCCAGAGACATATGAAAGGATGCTCAGCATACTGGTTATCAGAGAGATGCAAATTAAAACCACAATGAGATACCACTTCACACTGGTCAGAATGACCATCATAAACAAAACAACAAACAACAAGTGCTGGTGAGGTTGTGGAGAAAAGGGAAGCCTAGTATATTGTTGGTGGGAATGCAGACTGACATAGCCACTGTGGAAAACAGTATGGAATTTTCTCAGAAAACTAAAAATGGAACTGCCTTTTGACCTGGCAATTCTACTGCTGGGATTATACCCCAAGAATCCTGAAACACCACTCAAAAGAACCTATGCACCCCAATGTTCATAGCAGCACAATTTACAATAGCCAAGTGCTAGAAACAACCTAAGTGCCCATCAGTAAATGAGTGGATCAAAAAACTATAGTACATTTAGACAATAGAATATTGCACAGCAAAAGTAAGGAGCTCCTACCCTTTGTGACAGCATGGATGGATCTGGAGAACATTATGCTAAGTGAAATAAGCCAGGCAGTGAAAGACAAATACCATATGATCTCACCTATAAGTGGAACCTAATCAACAGAACAAACAAACAAGGAAAATATAACCAAAGGCATTGAAATGAACAGCAAACTGACAGTAACCAGTCAGTTGAGGGGAGGTGGGAAGGGATAATGGAGGTAAAGAGGGAAGGGTTGTTAAGGAACAGGTATAAAGGGCACATGGAAAAAGCCATAGGAGAATAGGATCAATGGTGGGAGGTGGGGGTGGCTGGGGTGGTGGGGAATGGTGTAATGGGAAATGGAGACAACTGTACTTGAACAACAATAAGAAATATTTTAAAAAGCATGTTAAAAATTATATCCATATATAAAAGGATACCCTGGAATACAATAATTGATTTTCTTTTTAAATATAAGTAAATAATTGAATTAAAAATTTTATTAAAACAACTGTTGGTATATGCACTAGGAGAGATGTCCCAGTTTGAGGCAGAATGAGCAAAATAAATCTAGATTGGAGCAGTCCTCCTCCTGTGGTGGGCTGGGAAGGCATTAATACCACCAAGAAGAAAGAAAGAATGGATCAGGAGCAGTAGAATCCCAAGACTAGAAGGTCTCAGCAAGAGTCAAAAGCCTAAATTGAGTGCAAGCCAGAGGCAGTTGTATTACAAGCAGCAGTAGAGTCCTGGCAGCAGCTTGGAGCAGAGGTGGCGGGGACTCATTGCACAGCACAATCAGAGACACTGCATGCTGTATCCTCCTGTCAGCATGACATCCTCGCAGAAGCAGCAATCCAGCTTATTATTCATAAATGTGATTGGGAACCACACTTGGGTGTTTTTCCCCATCTGTCTAATTAAATGGTAAGTCCCAAAAGGCAGAGACCAGCATGAGCTCCAGCTTATGCTCCCGGCATAGTTTTTTGCTGCTGGATAAATATTAAACAATAGTCTGGTAATAAAAGGCTTGCATTTTCTAGAGGGCTTTTGTAGCTGAAGTGAAAAGAAACCTTTTGAATAGAGTTGCAGGAGGTCCTCCTGGTCTTCATACTTCTCAGTGAGAGGTTTGCTCCGCATTGTCAATCACATCTTTCATACCTAATAATCCAAGCTGACTGAGGGTTGTAAATAAAGTAGTTTCATATTGGAGGATAACCATGTAAGACCTCAAGGTGATAACTAGTCCTTGTTAGAACTAGGACACAACTGAGGAGTCAGCTCATCATGTTAGTTCTTCTCTAAAGGGGGTTGACCCAACTCAACACAATGATGGAGTGGCACTTTCTAATGGAACTTTCTGTGATGGTGGAAATGTCCTATAATGTAGAAGATATATGTCCCTGGTGGCTACCACAGTGAACAACTCAGCACTAGAGGTTCTTAAATGGGGAAGATTCCACAGCCTTTTGATAACCAACGTTGAGGTTTATTTATATATTACAGTGAAGTTATCACTCGAAATAATCATCATGGTGATCTCTTCTGTTGATTCAATAAACATTTATTCACTTATTGTGGGCTTTCAGAGTGCAGGCTGTGCTCTAGACTGTGGAGTTGCCACAATTAAAAAAAAGAAAAAACCTGGCAAGGCCTATGCTCTTGAGTTTATAATCTAATATGTAAAAACAAACAAATAAGCAAATAAATGAATGGTTACAAATAATGATCAGTGTTTTTAAGAAGCACAGAAAGTAGTGAGATAGATACTGAGCTTCTATAGACAGAGAGACCAGGAAAGGTGGGGTGTGGTCTTCAGTTGAAACAGAAGTGGGAGAGAAAGATCACTTCAGGCAGAGGGAATATCCTACAAAGAAGCTCCAAGTCAAGAAAAAGCTTGATGTATTTGAAGACCTAAATGAAGGCTGGTGTGGTGGGACATGGTGGGTGAAGAGGAGGGGGACAAAATCGTGCTGGTGATATAGACCAGGAGTCAAAGCTCACAGTGTTCTGTACATGGTTGAAGTACACAAGAACTTAGGAGAATGTCAGGCAGGACACTGATATCAACTAAGTATAATGAAAAATTTACTCTGACTACAAAGTGGAGAGAGACTGGTGGGGCCAGGAGAGATAGTGGGAACACCAGTTAGGCGGCTGCTATGATAAAAAGTGAAAGGTAAGAGTGACAGTGTAGACTGGGATATGAGGTTGGACATGAGAGGGGTGAATTTGAGAAATGATTTAGGGAAATTGATAGAACTGCTAGAACATTAGAGCAAGAGAGAAGTGGAAGAATCAAAGACCATAGGTTCCTGGACTGAGAAACTGGAGGACTTAGACATCATTGGCAATATTGGGAATAAAGCAGAGATATCTCTTCCCATTCTAAGTCTGTATATCTTTGCATGTCCACAAGTTTTTCCTGATCATGTAAAGTTGGGTGATAACAAGATTGAACATGACAATCCCATATAACATTTCTGTTCCTAGAGCTATCTCTTGAAAGTATTTTTTATATAATGGCTACATTTAACTCTAAAATTTGTCATGTTGTAGAACTAGAAGAAAACTTCTACATATTTTTTCCATTGGTTCCCAACCATTTAAAATGTAGGACACCTGTTACAGGAAAGTATGGATCTCCACATGATGGTAAAAATGCTGTCTGCTTCCTTTAAATGGCATACAGGCTAGAAGAAAGATACCGAACACACTGTCTCCATAGAATTAGAGTGAACTTTCAATAAACCAGCCAAGAATATGGAAACTGACTGAAAACATGACCTACAGGACAGAGGCAGTTGTAGTATTAAGAATTCCATTAGGAAAACAGTGGGATTTTCTAAAATACCATTGCCCTCCAGTGCTTTATAACCATCCTTCAAACTAGGCCTCAGAACTACCTAAACACAAACTTAAGAGAGTGTTTTAAAAAATCACACTCTCCTACTTCTTTGGCTCACACATAGCGTCTCCACCCAGGGAATAAGGCAGAGTGTGTGCACAGATTGAATAACATCATCCTTGTCTCATATCCTAAAAAGCCCACCTCTTCCCCTGTGCCTTACCAAGCACTTCACGGGGCCAGGCATGACCTGTACAAACCCTTTCCAAGCATTATCTCACTTGATCTTCACAAAAATCATATGAGAGTTCATTTGTTATGCTATTAACAGATGATGCTGAGAATTAAAGAGATAAAGAATAACTATTTTACTTTGGATATCTATTAAGAAAATAAAGTGACAAAAGTTCTATAAATTCAGTGATTTTAGCTAAATTTGTATTTCACTCATTGCAACATCTATTTACTTTGGAAAATTATTCTCTTTGTTTGATATTTAAATGCCATTTAGAATGTCATGAATTCAAGGCCCTCTTGCAATTATCATGCCCCTCCCAGAGGTCCTTGAGTTATGTTTGGCATCATCTGATCAAAACCAAACTACTTGATATAGACCAGAAAATTAAAGTTTATAGAGGGCAAGTGATTTGGCCAAGGGCAGAGGACTTGCTTGCTGATGGCAGAGCAGAGGCAAGGGCCTGGTCCTTTCCTCTTGTTACTCTAAATTTTTATTCCTACATCTGAACATGTCATTTACTTGTAGACTCTAGAGAAAAAGGATAATTAAGTCAGGATCATCTGGAATTCTATTGGTGGGAATTGCCTGAAAAGCTCTGTAGAGAAGGATTATTGAGATAGAAGGACCATCTATACTCACTGCAGAACAGTGTAGTGATTAATTAATAATGTCTGCCATGGGTACCTCATTAGAAATTAAATCACATGTGCCATGTTTTTCAGTGCAACTGGTCACATCCTGGTGGCTTTTATGTGAATTTAGGCTGGTTGTCCTCATGGTGTGGAGCTGAGCTCTACTTCCTTCATGTCTGTCCCCATCAGGTCAAATGTCTTCAGCAAGGAGCCACAAAACTACACTAGGTCTGGGCACTGAAGGAAATTTTCCATTTCCTCTCTGCCCCACTCACTAGCTTATGATTTTTTGTTACAAGCAGACACTGGCAATAAAAAGTTCCAATCACTGTACACAGAAACCTTCCCAGAGGTCATTCTGAACTGACAGAAATTGGATCACGATAACTGAGGGGAGCCCTTGACATTTCTTGAGAAATTTAAGTTGAAAAACTATAGAATAACATTAAAATTTTTCTCTGTTCACATTTATGGCCAAAGCAGCACTTTATTGCTTATATGTTTGGGCATACAGCAAGTCTGGAAGTAGTAATAAGAAAGCAGAATTTTTGGTAGAAAGCCTGAATCCACAGACAGGGGTATTGACCAGAAATGCAAGGGCACTAATTCAGTTATTTTCAGTGGTGTTTAACCTATAATCTTCACCCAAGCATATGGGTACCTCAGACAAAGAGAATGAACTTTTAAAAAATTGATTATGTCACACCAAGAAAGAGAAAGCAGGAAGATGGCCTTGTGGGTGTGAGGTTTCTTTGGAGGGCCAGAAATCTGTTTCTGTCAGTACAGCAAAAGCCATCGTGGAGCAAGGAAAAAAAGGAAAATCAAAGTGAAAGTTAAATACTTTTTTCAGATGGCCTGGTATAATGATTAAAAGGCTGAATGGCTTTCTTGAAAGATTTTTCCACTAAAAGAATATCAGAGCTACCCCATCTCTAATCTGTTCCCTTTTTTCAAAATAACTGTGAAAGAAAATAAAATGGAATATATGTTTATATACATTTTTCTTATGAGGTGATAAACAATTCGATCTCTCTTATCTGAAAATTTTGCCAATATTTTAGCAGTTCCTATAGAGATGGCTGTGATTCCACTTTTTCTTTGAACAAAGAATAAATTTGGTTTCTTTGCAGTGAAAAATAGAAGGCTAGTTAAAAGTACCAACTTCAAAATAGTGCTTATTGTACATTTGAGGAGAGCACATTGAAAAAATAGTATCTAGTGCCACCTGTGCCAAGAAGCCCACTGGGGCTTACATTAAACTGCTGGAATCTTCTGGATAAAGCCTATGAGATGGGCTATTGGTACTTCCTTTTGACTCTCTTTCTGATTGTGGTTCCATTAGTAATTTATTTTTAATTCACTCTTCTATGGGAAAAGCACACTGGTGGAAAACAGGCACATCTTACATGCATATGCATATATCTAAACAAAAGAGATAAGCAATCTATCAGATGTACAGTTGAAAACACTTGTTATAAGGATGCTCAAGGAACTTAGCGAGGACATCAACAGCATAAAAAAGATCCAGTCAGAAACGAAGGATAGACTAATTGAAATAAAGCACAATTTACAGGGAAACAAGAGTAGAGTGGGTGAAGCTGAGAATCAAATCAATGATTTGGAACATAAGGAAGCAAAAAACATCCATTCAGAACAAGAAGAAAAAGAAATAAAAAGAATGAGGATAGTGTAAGCTGCCTATGGGACAACTTCAAGCATTCCAAAATTAACATCATAGGGGTGCCACAAGAAGAAGAGAGAGAGCAAGAAATTGGAGATTTATTTGAAAAAACAATGAAAGATAATATCCCTAATTTGGTGAAGGAAATAGACATGCAAGTCCAGGAAGCACAGAGAGTCCCAAACAAGATGGATGCAAAGAGGCCCACACCAAGACATATTATAATTAAAATGCCAAAGAGAGAATCTTAAAAGCAGCAAGAGAAAAGTGGTTAGTTACCTATAGAGGAGTTTCCATAAGATTGTCAGCTGATTTCTCAAAAGAAACTGTATAGGCTAGAAGGGAGTGGCAAGAAATATTCAAAGTCATGAATACCAGGGACCTACGGCCAAGATTGCTTTATCCAGCAAAGCTATCATTTAGAATCAGAGGACAAGTAAAGAGCTTCCTAGACAAAGAAAAAGCTAAAGGTGTTCATCATCACCAAACCATTATTAATAGACCATTAGAGGGACTTATTTAATAAAAAGAAGATCAAAACTATGAACAAAAATATGGCAATAAATACATATCTATCAACAATTGAATCTAAAAAAAAAACTAAGCAAACAATAACAGAGACAGAATCATGGATGCAGAGAGATTTTGATGGTTACCAGATGGGAGAAGTTGTGGGGGAATGGATGAAGAGATGAGGGGATTAAGAAGTACAAACAGGTAGTTACAGAAAAGCTAGGGGGATTTATAGTACAGTATAGGAAATGAAATAGCCAGAGAACTCATATGCATGACCCATGGACATGAACAATGGTGTGGGGATTGCCTGAGGTAGTAGAAGGTTTAGGGAAGAGGGGAGAAAAGAGGGGAAGTTGAGACAACTGTAATAGCGTAATAAATAAAATATACTTTAAAAAAGAAAGAAATGAATGTAATGCACTCCATGCTCAAAATAAACTGCCTTTGCCTTTCCTCCCTGAATAATATTTATAAACCTCCAGGATAAGATTGCTAATGAATCAATCAGGTTGGACAAAAAGTTCATTTAGTTTTTTCCATACGATGGCTCTAGTAGTGCTTAGTTGCCTTAAACTTCATTCAAAATAATTTTGTCAGATTATATTGTGATAGCTGTCATATCAGCATGCATTAAAAAAACTTATCAGAATTGGTAAATTTTTTGTGCAGCCATTTTAATACTGAAGATGAAAGAAGATACACAACATTTTCAGTGTATTGTGCTTTATTATTTCAGGAAAGGTAAAAAAGCAACTGAAACACACACACACACAAAAAGATTTGTGCAGTGTATGAAGAAGGTGCTGTTACTGATCGAACATGTCAAAAGTGGTTTGTGAAGTCTGTTGGTACTATTGACATTTTGGCCAAACAGTTCTTTGCTGTGGGGTTGTCTTATGCATTGGAAGATGTTTAGCAGCACCCCTGGCCTCTACTCACTGGAAGCCAGTAGTGGGAGGTAGATGGCACACTCAAAAATATCCAAGTTAATAAAGTTTATTGGTAAAAATAAAAAATGTGTTATTTATGGAAAAAAACTAAATAGACCTTTTGGCCAACTCACTATTTCCCACCACCAGTATCCCAGGCCTGACTGTATGGCTGCTGAGTTCTGTTCTTTGAAAGGACACTGGTCCCGCCCCCCAGATTTCCACCTGACAGCCCAGGTGCAGGATCACTGACCTACTGTGGGTGACCTGCTGGATTCAGGACTGCAGTAGTTCACAGTTAACCCAAGAAAGTTCTTACAGTCCATGTTACTAATGGACAGACAGTCTTATTTACTTTGTTTAATAGTCATAATCTACTTCCTTTGGATTCTGCACTTTGAATAGTGATTAAACTCATCAGGCACTTGGCATCAGCAGATCTGAGATGAGTCCCAATTCCAGTGTTCTCTGAGACCCTGGGCAAGGCATTCCTCTAAGTCTCAGTTAGGTCCCCTTTGTTGAAACTCATATGTATATTCACATATTTATCTTAAAGGGTTATTGTAAGGATTAAATGAGAAACTGCTTACATAGTGTTTAGCACATTGCTAGGCATACTCCTAATTACCAGCTGCTAAACCAATGACCAGGTAAGAATATAGGCATTTATAAATAGCTTTGCATTTTAAAAAGGTGCTACCTTGAATGGCATCTGAAAACGAATTTGGTGCCCACATTAGTACTACTCTTTGAATGTGATTTTAATATTACTGATGATTTATCTGGACCGAGTCTCTCAGCCCATTCCAAAGTGGGTTGACTGCAACTGAGCCTGTTTGTTTCAGGGTCCTGATGTTCTGAAGAAACATGGCTGCTGCTGCAGACACTGGCTTTGGGTTGAGTCTTAGGGAGTCAATTAACTGCAAAACAGATTTTCTTCTAATAGTTAAAAAAGTCTGCTAAGCCCACAGTTTTGTTTTTTTTTTTTTAATTTATCCAGTATGGACTTGAAGTACATTATCAAACTAAGTGTTGGTGTCTCTTCAATTCTAGAAAGTTCTTAGCCACATCTGTGTGAAAACTGCCCTCCCTTCATTCTTCTTCTGTTGCTGCTATGAAACTTGGACTTGGAGCCTGTCCCTGTTGTCTTTTAACTGCTTTATGTTAGTTCCTTACCTGTGCTGTTTTCCGAGTGGTTTCCTCAATTCCAGTCCACCAATTCTTTTCCATTTGTATCTGATATGTTGTTTAAACAGTTGATTGAAACTTAAATTTAATGACTATACGTTCTGTTGACAATATTTTAGTTGTTTCTCTTTCAAATATCCACGATCTTTTTAAGTTAATATCCTGTTCTTTCACTGGAGTTTCTATGCCTTCTCTACCTTCGATGATTTTGAACTTATTCATTTAAAATTTTCAGTGAATGATTATCTTTAGTTCTTAAGATGCTAATTCATCTACTTTTTGTGTCAGCTGATTCTCCCTAATGGCACTTTGTTCTCTTGTGCAGATCATTCCTTTTTTTTTTTAAGTCATTGTGCTTATTATTGGTGTTGGATATGAGGTGGGGTGGGGACTTCCTTGCGAGTCCTTTGTGTTCTTAATATAGAAATATTGCTATGGAGCAATTAAACATTGGATTCTCCTATACTCATTTTTATGTTCAATTCTAACCTGGGGAATTCCATGCCACATGCCAATTTGGGCCACACCTGATCATCATATGATGTAGGTAGTGCACTTTCATGTCTGTGTGTATAACTATTTTTCCTACCTGTAACTCCAGGTATGTTGAGGTCTTACATGGTATACTTATAGGGAAAGAAGATTTTTCTAGTCTTCTTCTCACAGAAAGACAATGTTTAAAGGCTCCAGTATTTTTTTTTATGGGCTCAGGTCTAGCTCCAAGCCTCTCATTGTCTAAAAGGTCACCATGACATAAGGTCCATTCAGATTATGTGGCCCTTTTTGTTTCTGGAGACTACCTCTTGCTTGCAAGTTCTGATACGTATTAGTAATACTTAATTTGTTTTGTTCTTTTAATTTTAGTCCTTTTTTGCACGTTTAAAAGGAGCACCCCCTCTGTGTCCCTTCTATGCTCTGAGTTGCCCCATTATCCCTCTTTAGAGGGCACTGCTCAGGCCTGTCAGCTTGAACTCGTGAAAAGCACCCACTCAAAGCATAGAGCCCAGAACCAATTTAATGCTTTGATTTCAACTTTAGACCTTTTGGTAAAGCTACAGCTGAATTATACCACTTATTTTATTTAAAAAGTTGTCTTGAATTCATGTGTGTGTGCAGGTGTGTTAAAGTCCTAGGAATTTAACCATTTAAAAACATGAAGAGCAATTTCTCATAAGGATGCCTCCTTACTTAAGGAGCAAACTAGAAAACATTCCTTTCTACAAACAAGCTCCGGAGCATCTCAAAATCTAAAAGATTAAAAGAAGGCAGTTTGTTTCCCCCAGCACTGCAGGCAAGGGTTGTCTTTTCAGCAATAAATGGATCACAGCACTGCCAGCATGATGTTTTCAAAGAGTGTCCAAGTTGTGAAATTCTTCTGAAAATGTTGGCCACAAAGCCCAGCCCCCTTGACATGGTGATACCTAGGCCTCACAGTAGTCATTACAGATTGTCCTTCTTTTTTAAAAGACATATCTATGACCTGAAATAAGCCACATTTTCCTATGATAGAACCAGTTGAAGGTCAACATTTGGGAACTACAAAAACAGAGGGTGGGAGGAGATAGGGGATAGAGGAAAAGATATTTAGATCTTTTTTCCTAGGGCCAGGGCCAGGCAAAAAAAAGTGGGGTGCTGGCCTCAGGCACAAAATTCAGGAGGGACTCCAAAAAGCTCAGTAATTAAAAGAAATGATATTTTAATGCAATACATAAAAAAGAATCGAATTGGCAAACTATGAGCCCTGGGTCATCACCTGCTTTGGTTAATAAAGTGTTATGGGCATCAGGACCAGGACTGGGCTTGTCTAAGTGTCCAAGTCAGATCCTGTCTGTATTTAAAATACTGATATTTTGCTCATCAGGGGATTTTTGCCTTAATTTTGATTTTTAAGCAATATTTTCTTAAAGTATTATTTATCATCATCACCTCCTAAAATTACTTTGTGCCCAAGGGGAATTACTCACTTATAATGCCCTTAGATGGAAAGATGTTACGGAGAGATGGTGGTGTTGGAGCGCTTACATTCCATGGCTAGCAACAGAGCACTAAATCAGTACTCTGGCAGGTGATTTTTCTTTAAGGCATTTAACCTGCATTTTTCTCATCTGCAACATGGTGGCAATGATGGTACTGACTGTATAAGGTGTTGCTGAGGATTAACATAGGTGGCTCAGCACAGCGCCCAATACATGGGAGCAGTGAGCCTGCACTAGTAGCAGCAATAATACAAACGAGGGGTAAGTTTAGTAAGTTCTAAACGAAGGCAGATTGTTTAGGGCCTTGCTTGTCTTCATAAGGATTATTTTTTATTGCAGCAAAACATAGGTCACATAAAATTTACCATTTTAACCACTTTTAAGTGTACAATTTTGTGGCACTAAGTGTATTCCCATCATTCTGCAACTATCTCCAGAACTTCTAAAGATTTTGAACTGTATCGTACAAGCTTAAAAGGATGATTGAAGGCTCTAGAGCAAGAATCTGGCCTCAGGGGGCATGCGGGGAAACTGAACCTGGGAAGAGAATCTGGAGTGATGCAGAGAAAGAAAGGATAGGAAGCAGAAACCGGGAGAGTTCTCAGTGGTCCATGTATGAAGCGGCCAAAGCATTGATCAGGAGTAAAGAGAAATGACAGAGAGGCTGTGGAACCTCATCAGACAACCAGAAGACAGAAGAGTGGAAGGAATCAAATGTGTGAGGTGAGGTTTTGGAAAAGGACACAACTAACTGAAAAGTTCCTTTAGGCATAGAAGCACTAGAGCTGTGGGTCAGACTGGCGCTTCTCCCTCAGGGCGGTGCTGTCCTGTAATCAGCTCCTACTGGCAGAGCCAATTTCTAAATTTTCGGGAATTGTAAGAGTCCGTTGTTAAATACACCATACTTAAAAATTAAATATAAACTTACAATTAAGTAAGTTATAGTAAAAGTAAATATTATAAAGACAGTCTTAATCACTTCCTAGTTATTTTACTACATCTAATATCATCTCTGCTTTGAGGTTATTTAGTCTATTGTATCTGTGCAGTCAAATACTATATACCACTATGCCCTTGTATTTCTTTTCTCAATTCCACATTCACTGATATTTGTTAGTAGCTAGAAACTGGCCATGTTGGGAGTATTTGCACCAGAAAATTTGCTAAGGCTACAAATTAGGGCTGGATTCAGTGCCTAGACTCTAGACAGTGATGGAAAAAATGTTACATATGTAGGTTATACTTAAAAGTGTGTTCTATCAGTAGCTATTATGCTAGAACTATATGTTAAATCAGGGTTTAATGGCTACAAATATAAGAGAATAGCAAAAATCAAAAAAGCCTTCTCTGACAATCAATTAGGATCTAACATAAAGAATAGTTTGTTTTGTTATTATATATAAATTGTATGCCACATATTATTTGTATCCATAAAATTTATAATAAATTTATATTTTTATAAATGCATAGTTTTGGAGAATCGGTTGAAGAACATTTATTAGCAGGTCACAGACCATAATTTTCTCTGATAAAGAGAATTACTGTATGACATGTGTTTATGATTATATCCACCTTGAACCTGTCTTTTTGAAAGACAAACTCCTTGTTCTCTAGCAAAAATGGGAAACTGGACATATCTTTTACCTAGAAAACACTGAGATGTTTTTTCTTCAAGCAAAGCACAGCAATTCCTATACCTGAATACTTTATTCTTATCACTAGAACTAGTTAACATTTTTTTAGCACTATTATGCATCAGGCACTATGCAATGGGCTTTATTCACATTTCAGTCCTCGCTCACCCCTGCCAGGAAGGGTGTTATCCCCACTCTACATGTGGAAAGACTAAGGTAACCTTGCTCTCCTCAGCTTGTGTAATTAGGAAGTAGTGAGGTTGAGATTTCAGTGAAGATCTTTCCAATTTTTTTCCAATCTCTTAATTCTGGTGCATTCTCTACAATATTGCCTACAAAAATTTTTATGGAGGTAAAAGCTTCTACTTCAAAAAAGATACAATATTTTGATAATAGTTATAGATCATCTACTTTGTCCCCATGCTGTGCTGAGCACTAGGAAATTCACAGAAGTGGCCTCTGACTCTAGGAGCTCATCCTATTTACAAGCACTTAGTACTCAAGTATATGGTGCTCTCAACAGCTCCCAGTTTAACAGAGGATTCACCTTCCAGACAAGCTTCTCTGTCCTCACAGCTGACTCCAGTTTGGCTTCATTTGCTCTGAGGCCAAGGCAATCATTTCTTATGTCTCTTACACTCATCTCCTAAATCTCCCTTGAAGGATTTACTTGATTCTCTTCCCCCACCCCCAGTGCTTTGTAAGGCAGCTGGGTGATGATGCAGAAATCAAGCAGTAGGTAGCTCCAGCCAGGAGGTTCTTACAGGTGGTACAATTATCATTAGTTACAGAGCCTCAATGAAGAGTCTCCAATCAAAATTTTATGGTATCATGCAGGCCTCAGCAACTCTACCGAGGTGTGTCCAAAAGGAGAATTTCAAGGGCTGTTGAGCACTGTTGTTTCCCAAGTGGATCAGTACAAGAGCATTTGATACTGGAGGCTTGGAATCTGAGATACATTGGAAGATATTTTCAACTTAGGATGGTCCCAAAATTCTTTCCACTACTTTTCAAAGCAAGCCCAAGTTCACAAACACCTCGTCCACAGTCGGCAGAAAAGGGATGGTGCTTTGAGGATACTTCTTGCTCCTCATATTTCTCATTTCCTTTTTCTCCCTGTCTCCACTTCCAAGATAGTTTTCTTACCTTCTACTTTCAATCTAGGCCACTAAATAAAAGAGAAGTCAGAAATACTGTTGATAAGCATCTGTGATGCAAACAGAAACTCCAATGAAGCAAAATACAAACAGGCCCTCTAAAGATAGAAAAGAGAGCCTTCTGTTCACCAGTGATTAAAAATAAAGATTCTAAAACATTAAGAACAATATAAATAAACCAAATATAAATAAGCATATATATTGATATTTGTATTAAAGCCTTGGCTAAGCGTGTGTGTGTGTGTGTGTGTGTGTGTGTGAGAGAGAGAGAGAGAGAGAGAGAGAGAGAGAGAGAGAGAGAGAGAGAGAGAAAGAGAAAAAGAGAGAGACTGACCAAGATTAAGAGACGGCAGGGGGTCAGGATTGACAGGAACCAGAGTGGCTTCAGCTTGCGCTGTGAGAGTTGATCTGTTCTCCTTTCCAGGAGAAACTGAATATAAAATCATTAGGCATAAAAAGAACCTCTCACATATGGACCCTGGGGATTCAGTTCACATTCTTCCTTACTTTTTCTTTCACTGCCTCTTTTGAACTTGAGGGGGAAGCATTTCCTATACCATTCACTTTCCTAGCTCTCAGATATCTAATATATGAGAGTATAAAGAAAACTAAGGGACTTAAATGTCAAGATTTGTAAAAGTTGGCAAACTGGCCTCACAAAGTTTGCAGTTCGAGTGATTGTTGCAGACTGTTCAGCCTGGTTTCAGGAGTTGTAACCCTCACCCCATGGTGGGCTGTGTAAGAGCCAAGGGACCCACTTCATCTGGGTCTGTTCTGTCAAGAGGACGTGAGCTACTAAGGAGACAAAGCTCATCTCCCTGGCAGGAGTGCTGCTTCTGCCTCATCCATCTCTGGCCCCAATGCTTGGTTGGTTAGTCAATGACAGGTAAGACTCCTCATGGGAGGGGCAACCTAAGCCAGACAAGACCACTTGGGAGGCCCTTGTGGAAGGACTCGGGCACGGGGGGGGGGGGGTGCTGCAGCAAAGAGGATGTGATAGACCCTCGACCCCCACCCCCGCACCCCCTCCTCGCTATTCTGACATAGCCCAGTCCTCATTTCCGTCTGGGATATGTCTTCTGCTTCCTAATCGGCTTAAAGCCTGAAACTATGAGGGCGAGCAGTGCAGCACTGTGCGAGTCAGGACGTTTCCCCTGGGCAATCAATCAGGCATAAGAAAGAATTCCTAAAGTCCTGTGAAACCTGCTTTGCTAAGAGTGCTCTCATTTAAATGATAAGGGTCCCAGGAGGAAATGGGTATGTCTCCCAAAGTTTGGCAACCCCCTTTCCGGACAGACACTGACTCAGATTAAGCCCTCAGATTTCTTTGAATCCGATGTATTGGAACCCAATAAAAGCCCAGTCAGGAAGGGGCTCTGGGTCATTCTCCTCTGAGAGTTTGTCCACCTCTCCTCCCCAAGCAGATCATGTCTTGGTAGTTTTATTTTCATCTGTGATGGAGGGATGGGGCTCTGTGGGTGGAGCCCCCCCCCACATCTGGCACCCAGGACAGGGGCCCCCGCAAGTGATGGCTCTACATCAGCCTTGGGAAAATGATAAGAAATGGGTCTAAGCAAGTAATACTCACAGCAGACACTTGCTTAGTCCTTATTCTGTTCCAGGCACTATTCTGTGAGCATGCATTCAATTCAACTACTTCTTCCAATGACCTTGAGACTTAATAGCAGTATTATTATTATTATCATCATCATTACTGTTGAATAATTTTTGCAGATGAGAAAACTGATGCCTGAGAGATAAGTAGTATGCCCAAGTTCTCACAGCTATTAAGTATGAGAGCTGAAATTTGAATCCCTGCATTTCACTAGAGACCAATGGTTCTTCACTAGGGGCAAAGATTGCCCTGTATGACATGTGGCCATATCTGGAAACATGAGATCAAATGTTTAAGCTGTGAGTAGTTCTATTTCCCAATTGCCCACTGAACCACCCTACTTCCATATTCTCTGGTGCAGAGAGCAAAGTCCTCCCAAATGACCTTGTGCTTGGCTTCTGGCTGACTTTATCACAGAGCTCCTGGCTGTTGCTTTTTAGGTTGAGATACAGTCAGAAACCTCATTCCAGCGTTACTAAGTCCTTATACCCATCCTATCTGAATGCATGCACTGTCCTTCAGCATGCTACCCAGGGGATTCTGAAGGCATGCTACCCAGGGGATTCTGAAGGCAAGGAGGTATGATTTTTATTAAGTCAGATGACAGACAAGGTACAGAGAAGTGAAAGAGCAAGACCCCATCCCAGGACCCTAGAATCTACTAGAGAAAATAAGGTTATTAAATATGAAAAATTAGTTTAAAAACCAGCATGAAGGGGAAGGAATGAGGAAGGGGCCCAAGCCTGGGGATTATTGGATCAATTGCCTTAAGCACTGGGCATGGCCAGTTTCCTGGGAGTTTTGAAGGAAGCCAGCAATTTAACTGGGAAGCACCCTGCAGGGACCAGTCTTGCACTGATTGAATTTCTAAGCACAGTCATGTAGCTGGAAGTTAAAAGCTCAGGTGCCTGAGGGACCAGGAGAGTGATATAAAGGAATGAAGTAGGCCTGTGTGAGGAAATAGGGTGTGGAGTGGGCTGTGCTAAGTTGGAATATGCACAACCCCACTAGAAGGGGTAACTAATTCTCTAAAAAAATAAATAACTAGAGAGCAAGACAAACACATAAATGAAATACAACTGTGCACTGCTAATTTGCAACTAGTTAAAAGGGCTTTTATTTTTTTAGGGATTCAGAGGTAGAGACTGAGTCTGCTTCTGACTTTCCTGCTATTTGAACAAGTCACCTTATCTCACAGATTCTGAGAGTCTTCCCATATAAGGTGGTGGAGGCAGCCCGAAGGCAGAAAAGCTACAATAGTCCTTTTCTTTTCCCCCCCTAAGAACTGGAGAAATTGTGTTAGTGGCCCTTAAACAGCTTTGACCAAAGAACAGAGCATCACCACCAGCAGCAGAATAGTGATTAATATACAAGAATTTGCAAGCTATGGAACTGACTGGCTTTCCTTCTAAAAAGGAAAGAAGAGAGGAAGACAAGCAGGAAAGAGCAAGCATGGTGTGCACAGAGATGAAGAGAGAGAACTGAATTTCTCTTTAGTTAATGCTCACTCAGTGCAAGCCAATGATTTTTTAATGATTATTCAATCTCACAGTTAAAGGGTAAACACCATTCATTCATTCAACACATTTATTGAGTATCTGTTATGTGTTAGTAATAGGTCAGTGTTAACCTGTCTAGAACCCATCCTCACAGGCTGGCCTTCCTGAAAAAGGCATGGCCTCCTTCTGTATTCTGTGGAAGCAAGCTAGCCAAATGCCAGCCACATTTAAAATTAATTCTGACTTCCGGCCAAGATGGAGGCATAGGTAGACATACCGTGCCTTCTCTTACAACAAAAAGAAGGACAATAACAAATTTAAAAATGAAAAACAACTGGAATGTATAGAAAATTGGACTGTATAGAAGCCCAACAACCAAGTTAAAAAAGAAACATTCATTGAGACCCAATAGGAGGGGCATAGATGGGCAGCCAGGCAGAGAGGACTTGTGGAAAGATGGCAGCAGGCAGACCTGGTGAGGCAGCAGATTGTGCACTGGGTGGTCTCATACTTGCATGCAGATAAACTGGGAGGAACAACTGCGGAGTGAGATAGAATGAGCAACCCAGGGTTTCAGCATGGGGAAATAAATCCACAAACCTCTGATTGAAAACACCTGTGGGGGTTGAGGCAGCAGTGGAAGAAACTCCCAGCCTCACAGGAGAGTTCATTAGAGAGACCAACAGGGTCCCAGAATGTACACAAGCCCACCTACCTGGGAATCAGCACCAGAAGGGCCTAATTTGATTGTGGGTAGTGGGGAAAGTGACTAAAAACCAGCAGAAAGTGGAGCAAGGAGCATTGTTCCCTCTCAGACACCTCTTCCACATACAGTGTCACAACACAGGGACATGAGTTGCCCCACCCTGGTGAACACCTAAGGCTCTGCCCTTAGTGTGTAATAGGTGCACCAGGACAAAAAAATAGGCCAAATGAAAGAAAAGATCAAAGTTCCAGAAATAATACAACTAAGCTATGAAGAGATAGCCAACCTATCGGATGCATAGTTCAAAACACTGGTAATCAAGATGCTCACAGACTGGGTTGAATATGGTCACAAATTAGATGAAAAAGTAAAGGCTATGCTAAGTGAAATAAAGGAAAATGTACAGGAAACCAGCAGTGATGGGAAGGAAACTGGGACTCAAATCAATGGTGTGGACCAGAAGGAAGAAAGAAACATTCAACCAGAACAGAATGAAGAAACAAGAATTCAAAAAAAAAAAAATGAGGAGAGGCTTAGGAACCTCCAGGACATCTTTAAACATTCCAACATCCAAATCATAGGAGTACCAGAAGGAGAAGAGGAAGAGAAAGAAACTGAAAACTTATTTGAACAAATAATTAAGGAGAACTCCCCCATTCTGGCAAAGAAAATAGACTTCTAGGAAGTCCAGGAAGCTCAGAGAGTCCTAAAAAAGTTGGACCCAAGGAGGAACACACCAAGGCACATCATGGTTACATTAGCCAAGATTAAAGAGAAGGAGAGAATCTTAAAAGCAGCAAGAGAAAAGAAGACAGTTACCAACAAAGGAGTGCCTATAAGACTGTCAGCTGATTTCTCAAAAGGAAGCTTGCAGGCAAGAAGGGGCTGGAAAGAATATTCAAAGTCATGAAAGGCAAGGACCTACATCCAAGATTACCCTATCCAGCAAAGCTATCATTTAGAATGGAAGGGCAGAAAAAGTGCTTCCCGGATAAGGTCAAGTTAAAGGAGGTCATCATCACCAAGCCCTTATTATATGAAATGTTAAAGGAACTTATCTAAGAAAAAGAAGATAGAAAATATGAACAGTAAAATGACAACAAACTCACAATTATTAACAACTGAACCTAAAACAAAAACAGAAACTATGCAAACAACTAGAACAGGAACAGAATCACAGAAATGGAGATCACATGGAGGGTTATCAACAAGGGAGTGGGAGGAAGAGAGCAGGGGGAAAAGTATAGAGAATAAGTAGCATAAATGGTAGGTAGAAGATAGACAGGGGGAGGTCAAGAATAGTATAGGAAATGTAGAAGCCAAAGAACTTATATGTATGACCCATGAACATGAACTAAAGTGGGGGAATGCGGGTGGGAAGGGGTATGTAGAGCAGAGGGGAATAAAGGGGGGGATGGGACAATTGCAATAGCATAATCAATAGAATATATTAAAAAATTAATTCTGCTGAGTCCCATGTCTCAGAGCCCAATCCTCACTACCACCTCATTATGCCTGGTAAGAGGCCATTCTTTCCCAACCAAGAACTCTAAAGTGGCAAATAATATCTCAGGATTTTCTTCTTCTAGAACTGAAATTTCAAAGCTTGGAGCTCAGCCTCCAGATCATGGGTCCACTGCCATGAACACTGAGCTGGTGGGATAGAGCTGAACCTGAGATGCTGCCATTCTGTAATGCTACTGTATCCCGGGCCCTGGAGATTCTAGGGGAGGGGCTAGTACTTCCCTAACTGCAGTTTAAAGTGCCATAAGCCAGAAGGTCATCATCATCCTATTGAGGTCTGACCTCTAACCTTTCTGTAGCTCTGCATGCTGCTCCAGAATTCATGGGCAGTGCTACTTACTCCCCTCTCCATGAATTCTTTCAAATGAATGCTGCTTAAGCCAGTTTTGTGTGGCCTTCTTGGCCATCTACTCTTGTCTACATGACTGTCAGGGGCTGGGAATACACCAGAGGACTAGTTAGTCAAAGTCCCTGCCCTCGTAGAGCTTACATTCCAGTGGGGGAGCCTGAAAATACACAAATGAGCAAATAAACATAGAGTATAACTAGAATTGGTGGTGAGTTGGGGTTAAGGATAAAGAAACAGACCAAGGCTGGGAGGAGGAGGCTGTTTACATAATGTGCCAGGAGATGCCTACCTGGGGAGGTGATGAATGAAACCAGAATTAATTCAGGAAGAACTTACAGGAGAGGGGCAGTAGCACATGCAAAGGTGTGAGAGGCTCTCTGTGAGCATTATGTGAGGTACTGGTTTCCAGCTGGATTTGGGGACTAAGTGTCAGGCTTTCATTCCAAATATTTGGAGCATCCATGTTGCAAGATACAACTATGATAACCACAATCCCTGCTATCAGAGAGCTTAAGGGTTGGAAAGTCAGGCAGAGAAGTGAAAGACAATTACAACATCAAGTAAGCAGTGCTGGGCCAGGAGAGGGAAACTGTGGAAGCAAGGAATATCAAGGAGGGATCACCAAGGAGATGGAAGCTTCCAGACAGCCTAATTCATTTAGTTCATAATTCAATATGGCTTCAACAAATCGCAATATATTTACTATTTGTTTTTAGTTTATCATAAAGCTAAACATGTTCTTTTTTCAATGTTTTTGTTTGTCTTTCATTTGATGCTTTAAAATATACTTTATTTTATTTTTATCCTTACCTGAGGACATGCTCATTGATTTTAGAGAGGTGGGCAGGGAGAGAGAGAGAGAGAAGAAACGTTGATGTAAGAGAGAAACACTGATCAGTTGCCTCTGGTATGCAGCCCGACCTGGGACTGAACTCGCAGCCTAGGCAAGTGCCCTGACCAGGAATCGAACCCATGACCTTTTGGTTTAAGGGACGATACTCCAATCAACTGAGCCACCTGGCCAGGGAAAAATATGGTTTTATTTATAGAATGCAATGATACAGTTGATCATTTTAATACCTATAACATGCAAAATAAAAGTTCAAAATAAGGATGAAGGAATGTATTAGTTCTACGAGACTATGAAATTGAGACATCCAAGAACCACTTCTCTAGCCAAACATTCTGCCAATTTATCCTAAATAAAAACGAGAAGCTTGTATTTATTGAGTTTTACATGTGAGACATTCATATTAAATGTTTACATGTATTAACTTACTAAATCTTAAAACTATTCCTGTGAAGAAGGGTACTATATTCATCCTCATTTTATAAATGAAGAAAGTGAGGCAGACATAGATGAGGAAACTTCTGCAAGATTATTCTAGGAAGTGTCAGAGCCAGCATTTGAACCCTGGGATGCAAATTTCAGAGCCCATGTACTTATCCCTGTTTTCCTCCCCAGACCAGCTAGCCACAGAGGTACTATAAAATAAGCCCAAATCTCTGACAGTCATTTACATGTAGAGATCCTCTCCTTCCTCCCCTGCTTAGCACTGGTTTTGGAAGCCTTCAATGGGAATTACCCTAGGACCAAGGAGAAGAAGGGACCCACAGATAGGCAGACTTTCTTGGACATCCACCTGGGAAATGAAAATGCTAAGCCTGCGAGCTTACTGTGCGTATTGCTGCTCTCCGGATGTTTCACAGTTGGGCCAACTTCTGTTCATGGTTGTTTGAATATATCCTGGCAGCTCAGAGGTGTAATTTCTCCAAATGCCGCATTCCTGCTGAGCCTGCAGAATAAATTGTGCAATTTCAGGTGAGCATGTCTTTAAACCCTAGCTAGGCTTGTCGTTTCTCCCCTCTTACTTCCCTGCAGGCCCCACTTGGAAGATTGAGGGCCTGAGCCGATGCCGGGGCGGGCGTGAGGAAGGGGAGGTGCTGGGATGGAGACCGAGGAGGATGGGGAGAAAGGGGTGCGGAGTGGTGCTGGATGCCCAGACAGATGCTAGGCCCCCACTTTGAGTATTAGGATTGTCTTTAATTTTCTGATGTTGTCATTCATTCATACATTTATTTGTATGTTTTGAAGTAAAGATATTTTCTGAGTATCTGCTATGGGTCAGATACCGCTAGGTCATCTGGAGGAATGTTAATTGTTAAGAAGGCAAGGTCACTGTATTAGAGACATGTATAATGGTAGGTGGCACTCACCCAGTCAAGGAGGCCAGGGACATCTTATTGGGGGCATGTGGGACTGAGCAGTGGTACAAAGGTAAGAAGGGTCTAGTTCAGAGAAGAGGAGAGGACTGAGAGTTTGAGGCAGAGGAAGCCTGTGGGAAGTTTCTGGGGCAGACAGGAGGGTACTTGAGTATATGAGGAGCCAAAAGAAAACCCATCTTTTCCCCACTTGATTTCTGAGTGCTAACCCTGTGCTTGACCTGGCTGTGAGCTTCACAACCCCATGCAAGGAATGGGGTACCTGCAAATCCCTCAAATAGCCAGATGATTTCCACAGAGGCCGAAATGTAGAGTAACCCAAGTTTTTGTCCGTGGTTGAACTGATGCAAAAGGCAGTGCACACGCGCATGAGTGCACACACACACACACACACACTCTGCAACATTATTCAGCCTTATAAAGAAAGGCTGGATTTCCTGGAGTCTCTTTTCTATCCAGGAACCATCCTGGAGTGATGGATTCTGAGGCATGAACTTGACAATGCCTGGGAGGAGGGGACACATCTCTGCTTGTTTGATGGGATCTCTTTGTTCTACAGAGACCCAGAGACATCCAGAGGTTGGGACTTGGAGGACTTGAGAGGACAGTGATTTTCAGAAGTCCACACATTTAGCAAAAGGGAATGTTGTGGTGTAGAGAGAAGGAGCTTAGCCAAGGACAGATGATAGTTTTGATTTAAAGTCTACATCTTCCCTCCTTCCCTCTCATTTTGGTTCACTATACATGTTGGGTATGGTGCCAAGTGCTTTCCTGCATTATCTCCATTAATCCTGCTAACTGCCTGTGAGGCAGATTTCATTTTAGTGCCCCGTTGCAGGTAAGGAATGTGAGGCTCAGAAAAGCTAAATGACTTGCCCAAGGTCTCCCAACCAGTAAATTGTGGAACCTTTTCCTTCCTCTTGATGGCAGGTGACAGGTTCTCATTCTCATAGGGAATCTTAACAAGCACAGGCAATTGTCCTCATGCAACGAAGTCAGCAGACAGTCAGCCTGGGCACAGCAGTGCCAAGCCCAGGGTAGGGCTACATGCCCCGGGGACATCAGTCAGCTCTGGCAGACTAGCCTGGCTGTAGACACACCATAGCCACCCTTAAACCTCGATCAGGAGTGCCATGCATGGTCCATGGGAGCCTATGGAGCAGGAAGTAGACCTTGGGATTGAGGTCTGGGGCTCTGGAATCAAATCAAATGTCAGCTGGACCACTCAGCAGCAGCATCTTGTCTCGAGTTTCATAACTTCTGTGATTTTCATTTTCTTCATCTCTAAAATGGAATCGTAACAGAACTTATCTCATAGGTTTAGGAAGGATTAAAACAAGGTAATTTGTATAAAATAACATGTATGGTGCCTAGCATTTAGCAGGGACTCTACAAATGGAATTTCTTGGAACAGTACTGTCACCTTTATCATCAAAGATCACAAGGGAATGGGTGTCTGAGATCCCCATGGGAAATGCCTGCAGGCCTGCAGTGGGGAGGGAGCAGGGCAGGATGGCACCTCTGCCTGCTGGTGTGCTGTCTCAGTGGCACCCTTGCATCAGCAGAGAAAAGTTCAGGTTAAACTCCTAAAGTATACATTATACACTGAGCCAAGGATAGAAATACACACAGCGAGGGAACAGCCCATCCTAAGATTTTCCCCCAAAGCTTATTTGTTTCTAGTCTGCTTCTATCACCAAAAGGCAGCCTCTACCCAAAAAGAAAATTTGTCTTCTGTACTTCTTTATCCTTTTCAACTAGAACAGTTTCTGAGTCATTATAGGTACTTAAAAAATACTTCCTGATCAATTGAGTGAGTGAGTGAATGAGTGAATTCTTCTCTGGCTTGATTCAAAAGTCATTCTGCTAGAAAGTGAGGAGCTGGAAATGAAGAACTACCAAAGAACAGCTTGGGCTAAAAGCTCAATACTCAAATAATAAAGGTATTTAATAAATGATAGTTATTTTAATTCATTGCAAGCTATGCCTGTGTGCTGATGCTGTGACAAGTGCTTACTGGGAATTATTTCATAATACTCAATGCCCCGGAGGCAGACATTATTGTTATTCCCCATTTACAGATGGGGAAATGAGACTCAGGGAGGTTAAGCAGCCCACCCAAGATCCTATGGCTCTAAGCCATCTGACCCTGGATTGGTTTCTGGGTCTGTTTCAGTGCAGAGCCTAGGCTTTTAAGCACTACCCTCCCCAACCTCTCCCATTCCCTGCTGAATATCAGAGAAAACCCTTACATTCAGCCTCAGTCTTTTCAGGGCACGTTTTGGGAAAGACAGACCATGAAACATTGAATACGCGTGACCTTTTTGAGAGTAAAGTTAACTTTTCAGTCCTCTAACCCTTATAACATCCTGCAGTGACCAAGTGCTACCCACATTGGACATGACACACCACCATGTCTCCACGGCCTGCACCAGCTCACCTATCCACTGTGTCTGCTTGGTGGCCCATTCCCTCCACATTCCTCTATGCCCTAGTTCTCTGACACAACTAATTTGAGCTAGGATATTAAAGAGTTTTTCTTTTCTGAGAATTCCTCCAATCTCTAGTGTATATCATCAGAAGGAATTGGAGAGCGTAGTCCCAGAACTCCTTGCTTTCAACCCCTACTTCAAACATAAGAGATCAACATCTAACTTCACTCAATCTACCTATTTGGCTTCTGCATTTGAACAAAGGATTTTATAAAACAAATAAGTAAATAAAGAAGTTTTAAAATATTGGCTTAATCTAATCCTCAATACAACCATCTAAAAATATTTTGGAGTGCCTATTTGTGCTTGACACTCTTGTCCATATCAGGGGTTAAAGGCAGGCAAAGTCCCTACTTTCATGGTGCTTACATTCTGATGGAGAGACAGGAATTAAACTAACAAATAAATAATGCACAAATAAATGATGATAATAACAGTAAGTGTTAAACACAGAGTTAAAATCAGACTATATGTCTTGCATGGTATAGCTGAATGGTGGGCTTCAAAAAATATGTCTGGGTTCTACTTCCTGGAACTTCTGAATATTAATTTATAGGACAAAAGGTGTAATTAAGTTAAGAACCTTGAGCCCTGGCTGGTGTAGCTCAGTGGATTGAGCACGGGCCTGCGAACCAGAGGATCGCGGTTCAATTCCCAGTCAGGGCACATGCCTGGGTTGCAGGCCAGTTCCTGGCAGGGGACACATGAGAGGCAACCATACATTGATGTTTCTCTCCCTCTCCCTCTCTCCTACCCTTCCCCTCTAAAGATAAATAAATAAATTCTTAAAAAAAAAATTAAAAAAAAGAACCTTGAGAGAAGAAGTTTATCTAGGGCTATCCAGGTGATGCTGAAATGCAGTCACATGTATCCTTACAGCAGTGAGGCAGAGGGAGTTTTGAGACAGTGGAAGAGGAGGCAGTGGGAACAGAGAGGCAGAGATTGGAATGTTGTAGCCATGAACCAAGGAAGGCCTGGACCCCCCTAAATCTGGAAGAAGGAAGGAAGGCTTCTTCCCTAGAACCTTTCTAGTGTAGCTCTACTGATACTTTGAGATCTGACTTCTGGACTCCAGAACTGAATGAGAATAAACTTCTGTTTTTTCAAGTCATCTATTTTGTGGTAACTCGTTACATCAGCACCAGGACACTAATGCACATGGCTAATTTAGATTGTGTACTCAGGAAAACCTTCTCAGCAGAGGTAACACATAAGCTGTTATATGCATGACAAAAGGATCCTTCCATCAACACCTGGAGGAAGAACATTTCAGGCAGAGGCAACAGCCAGTGAAAGGCCTAGAGGCAAGAACAAGCTTAGCTTTTCCAAGAAATAGGAGGGAGATTGTGTGGTTGAGCTATATTGTGAAAGGGAGAGAAATACAGGAGACAAAGTTGGAAGTATAGGAAGGAAACATTATATAAAGTTCCAGAGAGCCAGGGCAAGGAGTTTAGATTTTATTCTAAGTAAGAAGGAACTCCATTGCAGGTCTTATCAAAGAAGTTGATATGCCCACATTACATTTCTAAAACATCACTCTGGCTTCTGTTTGGTGATTAGACTGAGAAGGACAGGCGTTCTAGCAGGGAGGCTGGATAGGATGCTATTACAGTGGCCAGGTGGAAGGTGTTCCTGATTTGGACTAAAGCAGTGATTGAGAAGATGGGGAAGAGTAGATGAATTCGGAATAGGTTCTGTAATAAAGTCAATGAGAATTGTTTATGGATTAGACATGGTGGTGAGGGAAAGTGAGAAAAGATTTGGCTTTAGTGACTGGAACCAATGGTGCTGTTCACTGAGATGGAGAAAGGGCAAGTTGGGAAGGCAATCAAGAGAACTTCCCTTCACTATATTCACTTTGAGATGTCTGTGGACTTCTAAATCTGGCATTGGGGTAAATCTGGATGGAAGACCCATCCATTTGGGAGCCATTGACACTTTGGTATCTAAACTATGGGAGTTGGAGATTGTGTGGGGAGAGGGTATAGATAGAGAGGTAAAGGGAGCCCAAAGCAGGACTCTGAGGTACTAACACAGAGATCAGGATGAGGAGCCAGTGAGAGAAACTGAGGCAGAATGGCAAGCATAGTGAGAAGGGACAAAAAAAAGAGTATTCCTCAGAAGCCAAGAGAAGAAAAAGTTTTTCTAAAGAGGGAGTCATAGACAATATCAGAATAAGTCTTCTTTCCAGGTGAACTATACCCATTTTCAGTGGGGAGTGCATGCCATAGTTCTAAGCTAATCGGTTCCTTCTCTGCTGCCATCTCATGTAATTGGTATTGGCTCCCTAGAGTTCTTTGATGAGAAGTATTCAACGCTTCTCCTGGACTTGTCAGGAAAGCCTGCTATGACTTTGGGGCAAGAGTTCTATGTATTTTATGATCTGGCCTAATCCAAAGGAAAGTCATGAGTTATGGCAATTTCAAGGGCTCCTGTAAGTCACAAGATGATAAATTGTGGCTTGGGGAACCCATCAATCACCTGCCATAAGTCAAATCCTTCTACAACATCGTGAGTGATCTATTCCTTTAAGATCTATTCTCTACCATCATCCTTATAGAGATTCCTACACAGATAGATTCTCATTAAACGATCAAGCCGACTTGGATCTTGATGTCACTGATTTGTGTTATTGTGACATATGTTACAACCAGATTTTTCTAGATGACAATCTCATATTGAAGGTATAATAGGAAATAACAAGAAAAAGTATTCAATACAGTTCTTTTCCTGCTCCCAGCTCTTCACAATATCACATTGACACTACTCAGCTATTGGATCTTTCTTGGTCAGGTCAGGGTAATGGGTGGAGAGGCTGAGTGGAACAAGCTAAAAGAAGGGAAGCAGATTTCTCTACACAAGTATACACATGGAGCAGTCTATTAGGGGAAAATTATCTAGGAAAGGCTTAAAGAGAAGGGAAAATGAGAGATGTGGTCAGTATGGGATAAACTGCTTGATGACAGGAGAGACAACTGGACAGCTACAATAAAAAAAGTGATAATGGGGAAAGAGATGTTCAACAAGCTATTTGAAGAGGATTTTTGTCATGTTGTGTGGTATAACTCTTCCTTGCCATCCTTCATGAGTCATTCAGTAAAAATGTGCATTGCTTTTCAAGACTTGTTGAATTAAAGTGTGTGTGTTTTTAATTACTGTGCTGAGACTGGCCTCAAGTTGGCCCAGTTTTACTTGGGTTACATTGGTGATAAACTGTCTTTCTACTCATCTCCCAATTTGACCTTTATCAAATATCTGTGACTAAAACTCATCAGGTTTTAGTTTTCAATTGTTTCCCACCCAAGCAAGGAGAGAATAAGTCTTGCACTGTATAGTTGAGTTAATAATTGGAAAATTATAAGTAAAATCTGTTTCTTGACTTTCAGGCCAGGGTGCTTTTTCTTCCCTCTTTCCATCCTTACTCTTCTTCGTCCTTTCTGTGTCCCTTTCTCCCTCACATCCTCCTCTCTCCTCTCCCAATTCCTGTTCTCAATTCAATAATGTTAACAGTACACCTCAAGCAGGAAAGGGGCCCTATCCTGCCTTCCAGCTTTTAGTTAGAAGTTTTTAGTTCCAAAGATCCAAAGCAACACATCTTCTGAAAAACTAGAAGACCTGTGCATGGTGTTTAAAAATGTTGAAGACTCATGAAGACTTACATTTTCAGTTTTTAGCAGAAAGGTTCATGAGGAGCAGCCCAAATGGTGGAGTCTGTGTCTCAGCACTTGGTCTCTGGCCGACAAAGGATCCAGACCATGTGGAGACCTGGTAACTCACCTGGACCAAGCAGGGTTTAATAACCTAGTGACATGGAGGCCACCACGTTGGCTTCTGTGTTGCCGCCTCATGTGGATCATCACACAGGACCTGGGAGAGTGGCTACTGCTGTCTCCCAGAAGCCCACAGTCTTACTCTCTTCCTTCTTGCTTGGGCTGCAGAAAAAGCCAGTCTGTATGTTGTTTGGTGAACAAAAATGCTGCTGCTTTCCAAGTGGATGCTTTGTTGTTTCTGTTATACAAATATCTGAAAAATCAGCATTTCCCACTCAGCACTGAGCCAGAATTGACTGCTGTCTCCATCTAATAAAGCAGCATGCTTTGCGCCTCTCTTCTAATTGGAAGACAGAAAGTCTCAACAGACAGAAAGAATGTGTTTATTGATCAAGCTCCATCCCAGAAACTGGACTGCACCACAGGGAATGAGCAGAGAGATAGAGAACAGGCCAATTTTAAATACCCATAAATGTGCCTTAGCAATATTAATGAGCAGTAGACTGTGAGGTGCATTAAGACCTCACGTGATGGACTAAATGAAGGCAGCATACTGTTTGATAATGACCTGAAATTCACTGGTAAGTGGAAGAAGGAAAAACTATTCATTTCCTGAGTTGCCTGTCCTCTCTTGCTGATTTGGAATGGCACTGGTCCCAAAATTCAGAGATGATAAAGCTCTTATGAATCTAGGAACATGCTTTGTATGCCTGCAAGAAAAAAACAGGAATTCTTCAACTCAAACTTCAACTCAACTCAATTTCTTGTCTGTAAAGAAGCAGCACAGAAATGTAATCTGGGGGGCACAGCTGGGAAGAGCCAAGAAGAGGCTTGCCCCTGGCCCATGGCATGAGTCTGAAGTACCTCTACTTTTCTTTATCCTGTCCTGCTCCCTGCTAACCTGCTCTGCCTACTGGTTGCAGCAAAGTAAGGCTGTGATGGCTGGGCCTGGCCTCCAGGGCCCCTCTTGTAGCCCCTTGATCATTTCCCAGCCCAGAATGAGCTTGCAGAGACTCAGGAATGTGCTACTAACAAAAAAACATGGAGCTGAACGTTTGGCAGAATCCACCAGTGTCTCCATCTGGCGACCTGTGGAAAATGGAGGGCACGCTTGCTGCTTGCCTGGATGCTGGCTTTGGGAGCCAGCTGGCTAGCCTTGCCTATGACAGCTGCATTTTAACTTGCTGCACCTGGCACCATCATGTTGCTTTACTTGCAGAAGCCCCTTGAGGGTAGCCCCTCCTTCAGCTGTAAAGCAATTGCTGCAAAATCTGATCTTTGTTTACACCTGGAACATGAACTATCATGACTGACCCTGAACTTAGAGCCACCATCAGGGGCTTTGTTACCCTTTTGAGGCTGTCTCTGGTTGTTGAGGACAATGCAGAGAGCCAAGAGCCCAAGGGAATCTGGAAGAGTGAAAGTGAGGGTGGGTAGAGGTGAGAGAGTGAAGCAGGAACAGAGACAGAATATGAATGAGAGTGAATGGCACAAGGGATGGAGAGCTTTGAATCTGGCAGACCTAGCTTCCAACATCAATTGTACTCTCTGCTACCAGAAAGTTCACCTAACCTCCCTTGGCCTCATGTCCTCAGCCACAGAGTGGGGATGATGATGATTCACAACACGGAAGGTAAGTTTGGCTGGGTAGCATGTAAAGGGCCTTTGGGCATAGAGTCTGATATACACATGCTGATACTTGTTTCTTCCATCCACCCCTCACCACCAATTTCTGGTCTCTGAGCACGCACTAGGTGTTTTATAAATATCCAAAACAGAGATAATTTGAATGAATCAATGAATGTGTAGTTTAAAGACACTGGGATGTCAGACTAAATGTAATGGATTAGGCACTGGAAGCCAGGTTTGAGTTCTGGTTCTAAGGTTGAACAGAGGGAACTGCAGTAGAAAGTTGATTGTAAACATATTTATTTAGCGTTGTTGTTTTCTTATATTTTTCTTATGATTTTTATTGTGGCAAAATATATATAACAAAATTTACCTTTTTTATTTTATTCTAACCCAAGGACACTTTTTCATTGCTTTTAGAGAGGGGGGGGAATGGGGGAGAGAGATACAGAGACAGAGAGAGAGAGAGAGAGAGAGAGAGAGAGAGAGAGAGAGAGAGAAACATCGATTGGTTGCCTTCTCATATGCACCTTGATCAGGGATTGAACCTGAAACCTGGGTACGTGCTCAAGTGTGGGTCAAACCTGCAACTTTTCAGTCCATGAGACCATGTTCCAACCAACTGAACCACACAAGCCAGGGCAAAGATTTACCATTTTAATTTTTTTTAAGTGTATAATTTAGGGACATTAGGTACATTTATAATGCTGTACAATCATTACTACTCTCTATTCCTAAAATGTTTCCTCACTCCAAATAGAAACTCTGTATCCATTAAACAATAACTACATTCTTCCCTCTTTCTGGCTCCTTGTGACTCCTATTCTGCTTTCTGTCTCTATAAATGACCTATGCTACATATTCCATATAAGTGGAATCATGTACTACTTCTCCCTTTGTGTTTCTCCCTCCTATATTTGCTCCAGAAAATTGCCTTATTTCATTTAGCATAATGTTTTCAAGGTTCATCCATGTAGTAGCAAGTGTCAGTGCTCCGCTCCTTTTTATGGCTGAATTATATTTCATTTTATGAATATACTACATTGTGTTTATCCAATTATCTGTTGATGGACACTTGACTTGTGTTTACCCTTTGGTTGTTACAATGCTGAGGTGAACATCAGCAGCATATACTTACCTGTTTGAGTCCCTGCCTTTAGTTATTTTGGCTATATCCTAGGAATGGAAGTCCAAGGTCACATGGTTGTTCTACATTTAGCTCTTTGAGAAATTGCCAAACTGTTTTTCCTGTGGCTGCACCATTTCACATTCTTACCTGTAGCCCAGCACTGTATGGGTGAGGGGTCCCAGGTTCTCCAAGTACTAGTCAAATTTACTGTGTGTGTGTGTGTGTGTGTGTGTGTGTGTGTTTTCCCATCCTAGTGGCTATGAAGTGACATCTCGTTGTGGTTTTGATTTCTATTTCCCTAAGTTGAGCACATTTTCATGTGTTTTCATCATTGGTATATAATCTTTGGAGAAATGTCTATGTGTCTTTTTTTGTTATTTTAAAAAATGGGTTACCTATTTTGTTGTTGAGTTTTCAGAGTTCTTTATATATTGTGGATGTTAAATGCTTATCAGAAATACAATTTGCAAATATTTTCTCCATTCTTTGAGTTGTCTTTTCACTTAGCTTTATTTTTAATTAAAAGTTACAGACCTTTAAACATAGGTGTGTGATTTAAGATTATGACTGTAATTCTATAGTTCAAGGGCCAAAGCCAGCCTTGTAACAGCTCAACTGCACTGTCCAAAATAATGTCTGTCCCTTAGGATTAAATGATAGGACATTTCTCCAAACAAGAAGTGTGTGACTTGAAGAAACCATACTTTTACACTCAGCTAGCTTCCAGGGAGCAAGAGGCATTTGAATTTCTTGTTATACTAAAGAGGGAGAGAGGTGGTGGTAATGGAAAGAGAGCATTGGCTCCCAGTCCCTGGCTGATGGGATGTATCTCTTCGCCCAATGTGATGCCAGGCCGTAGGATAGGCTCTGAGTGCCAGGCGACAGCAGAAGCAGCACGCTGTATTTTTTTAACCTCTTCACTTTGCCAGATAACCTTGAAGGGAGCTCTCTCTTAGCCCATAAACAACCAGGACTAATAGAATATCTCTGGCAAAGGTGGTTGGCACAAGTTGCTGCCATCTCAGCTGTTGGGCTATAAGAAGGGGCCCAGTTCACTTGTTACACAAGCAGAGTGTTGGCAGACCACAGAGGCAAAATAGACATGGCACAAAGCAAAATGTGCACTGTTGGGAGGGAAATGTGAAGTTGAGTCATATTGTTTTTATTGTCTGTGGAAAAATCTTTCTATTCCATGGGTTTCCAAATGGAAGACATTTGAGATGCCACTTTTTCTCTCTTTGTCCACAACAGAGGGGAACACACTGAGGCCCAGGGAGAGAAATAGTGGCTTTGCTCAGCCTGATCTTCCTCCAGCATTGCTGTCTGTTAGGGTCAGAGGGTGGGCAGAACATGTAAGACCTCCAAAGTCACTCTTTCTCCAGGTGTGTTGTTAGCAGTGTGTCCTTCCAGCCCTGGGGAAGGCAATGTCCATGTCACAAAGGTGACTCTGTGAAGAGCACAGGTCTGTGTGGCTAGCCTCTACCATCAGCCATGGGTAGCACAGGACTTCAGGTGGCGGCCCAGGCTCCAGGTATGGGCCTCCCAGGCTTGATTGGCTTCACTGCTCCCTTGCAGAGTAACTTTGGGCAAGTCACTTAACTTCTCTGTGCCTTGATTTCTTTGTGTCATGGCAGTGTAGCAAAGCAGTTAATAGTGAAGCCTCAGAGCCAGTGTGTCTGAGTTTGAATCTCCTACCTACTGACTGTGTGACTGTGGGCAAAATTTACTTCCTGAGTCTTTCAGGGTCACATTTTTTCTTCATCTGTGAAAAGGGCATCATAATAATACCCACCTCACAGGGTGGTTGGAAGCCTCAAATGAGCCAGTACAGGGAAAGCAGCGAGAAAAGCCCGCAGCAGAGACCGACAGGCAAAGCTGAGTGCCTGCTTTCCCCTGAGCCTGGTTCTGTCCTCTCCCGACCTCTCCCTTTGCACTCTGGCCACTCACACCTTCCTTCAGTCTTGGGACAGGCTATGAGTTCTCCTGCCCACATAGCTTTGCTTGAGCTGTTCTCTGCCAACAGCCCCTGTCCTGACTCTCAACTTCACCTTTGCCTTCAGCACTCAGCCCCCGTATCACCCTCAGGGAGCTTCTTATCCCCTAGAAAAGGTTCAGGAGCCCCCTCGTGCCATGCATTTCCTGTTATCCCACTGATCACAGTTTTAGTATTTTAATTTATCAGTGGGTTAGCACATGTTAGATGTTAGCATGTAAACTTGCTTCTTCACTGCTCCATCCTTAGCATGTAGTATATGGCACATATTTGTAGAATGGATTCGTGAGTAAGCAAATGGAGAAATGCACAAGTCCCTTCAGCTGGCTGCATACCTCCTGTCCAAGAATGACAATTACATTAGCACAGGGCTATGCTTGAATCCACACTGATTTTTGGCAAAGACAAGTATTAAAAATGGTGTTGCTTGGGCATTAGAAACCAGGCATTAGTGACACTATAAGACATGGGTAGATATGCAGGTGCTTGTCAACCTGCTGGTGCAGAAGGGCATCTGGGATTTGAGGAGGCAGTGGGGAGCAGTAACTCAGGGTGTGGTTTCTTTGGTCAGACTGCCTGGGCTCAAATCAATTGCAGCCTCACAAGCCATGTGATCTTGGGCAAAATCTGTGCCTTGTCTGTGGCTTCATTGATAAGACACTAAGGGGGTCATTGCAGAGATAAAAAAAAACCCTGTATCCAAAGCATTTCACACATAGTAAGTCATCCATAAATGCTAGTAATTATTCTTTTAAATTCAGATATTACTTTTCAGGCATTGTAACCAAATCCTAGGGATAAAAAATATCTTACTCCTCTGAATCCTGGTCTCCTTTAATGTGTCAGATTCTAAGTAGAAATGTAATCAAGAGAGACATTTAAATTTATATGTGCTCAAGATAGCTTAGCTGATGTTAATCCAAGCATTTATGATCCCTTAAGGTATGTTTGCATTAGCTACTGGGAAAAAATGTAGAATGAGCAGTGTGTTTGAGAAGGAGGCTTGGGTGTCCGCAGCCACATGGAACATTCAGATATGTATGCAGTGCCTCCAGGGCGTGGTTAAAATGCACATCTGTGTCTTCACCTGGCACGGTTCCTCCCTTTGCTTTATGACTAAGTCCATTTGATCATAGTCTGCCTGACCATTTGGCTAAAGACTGGATGTTTCAAACCATGGATCACTCTGAAAAGGTGTTGTTTTCTATTTGCCAACATCAACAGTTCTTCAGCATATTATCTGTGGAATTATTCTCCATTGTTCTTTATCACCATCTCTATTTTCTATGAGAACAGCCTAATTTACCCAATTTCCTAATGATCTGGGTACAGCCCAAAGAGGAGGCACCCCGCCAGCTTCTGCCATCCAAGGAACCCCGCCAGCACTGCGCTGTTTGTGTGTGGAGACTGCAGGGTAGCAGAGGTGTTCTCACTGACTAATTGCACCTCAGAACCACTTGAGCCAAAAGAGCGTCTGGATGGTGCCTAGGAAGACTAATGCTCATTAGCAATGCGAGCGTTCCATATTGGGCTGCGACTGGTGGTGCATGATAAGCAAAGTTTTTGATTAATTGCTCCATAAGCTGCACTTATGTATGGATGAAATACTGTGGCATTGAAAGGCATTTTGATGATGAAACTACTCAGCTTTTCCAACTTTATTCCTGAGTTTGTTAACTACGTACTGAGTGTTAACTATGTCTAAGGGACTATTCTAGGCTTTGATTACTCAGTGATGACCAAGATAAACCAGATCTTTGGTCCCAAGGAGGACTTACACTTTAAGGAGGAATAAATAAACTAACAAATAAATAAGCCAAAAGGTAATTTGAAATGTGGTAATGACATGAGGAGTTGAGGCTAGAAGCAATGACCTTGGGTGATGAGACCTACTGTATTTTGCCATATATAATGTGCATGTTTTTGCCCAAACTTTTGAGGGAAAAATAAGGATGTGCGTCATACATGGGTATAATGATTACATACCATGGGTATAATAATCCTGTGTATAATATGCATAAAGACATGGGTGCATGTTATACATGGCAAAAGTATACAGCAGAAAGGAGCCAGAAATAGGAGAATCCAGGCAGGGGAAGAGCTAATTCAGAGGCTCTGATGACAAAAATGAACTCTGCCTTATAAGAGAGAGACCAGGAGACTAGCTACATTGCTGTTATCTAGTCAGTAAGAGGGAGATAGGAAAGGGCTAGATCATGAGAGCCTACTTAGGCCTGTTCAAGAGTTGGGGCTTAATCATAAAGTAGGGAAAGTATTGTGGGTTTTGAATAGGATTGTGACATAACTTCATTGCAATCTTTAACAGACCACTCTTGCTACTGTAATATCCTGATAACAGAGGTTCATATACACACTGAAGCTCCCCCTTTTTTTCATCACTGGTCCTCTTCTAAAGAATGACCAGATGGCTCAGTTGTTTGGAGCGTCATGCCATACACCAAAAGGTTATAGGTTCGATTCCCAGTCAGGACATGTATCTAGGTTGTGGGTTTGATCCCCAGTAGAGATGTGTGCAGGAGGCAAGTGATCAATGTATCTCTTTCATATCGATGTTTCTCTCCCTCTCTCTCTCCCTCTCTCTTTCCCTCTCCCTCTCCCTCTCTGCCCCTTCTTCTCTAAAATCAATAAACATATCTTTGAGTGAGGATTTAAAAAAAATGACATAAAAATGAACTACTTTTCTTCTAACTTTGGAATAGTTATTTGATTCTCTACTATTACCCAGTGACTATATAAACCACATGCTTATTTTTCAAAGTTGCTGGGTTTTCCTGGCTTAACTTTAGAACTGCATCTGACTTCCTTTATCATTTGAAAGCCCTCTCCTGGAGGTGGGGTAGGCCATTTAATTCCAGTGGGACTTTAAGGAGTTTTGTGCAAAGCATCAAGTATAGAAAACTTATGAAAGCAGAGAAAGAAAGAGCACCTAAAATAGATGGTGTCTCCAAAAAACATTTCTCAGCTAGTTTATCCCAAAGGTTCTTAGTAGAAAGGAATCAAACAAATGCAGAATCATAATAAGATGGGCTATGATTTTCTTCTCTCTCTGGAGTCTGGAAACAACTGGGCAGAAAGCAAGTAGATTTAACTCCTGACGAGAATGGTCTCTTATGGATGAATGTTGTTAGAAATGACCTTTGGATAATGGACATCTGAATGTTTAGTTATCCACAGGCTGTAAGGTTAGAGCTCCAGCAGCTCTGTCCATTTGGTCCATCACTGGGCCTGGCATTTGGTTGGTGCTCAATAAATGCTTACTTTTCTATTATGTACCTACTGTGTTAAGTAGTTTGGCAGAAAATGGTGGCAAAACCATTTGCTCTGGAGTGGTTGGAAAGATAGAATATATACTCTTTTCTGATCATAGGGCCCAAGGTATGACCTGTGAGTAGGTGATGGAGAAATAAAAAATAGAAGAGAGGCTGACTGGAGATGAGAATGTTAGAACCCGAGAGGTGGGAGTATGAATGGGTCACCACAAAAAGGCCAGGGGTGGAGTACGGGTCCATGAGTTAGATACCCAAATCTCTGATGAGTAAGAAGGAATGACCAGAAGACAAGCATATGACACTGACAAGCTTGGGGTGCGGTGGGAGGGTGTTAAAATTCAGTGGCATATGTCTTAAAGGATCACAGCTTTTTGCAGCTTCCATTGGGTTGAAGTACAATGACCTACTTCTTAGTTTTTCTATCTACTAGACTATAAGCTCCCTGAAGTCAGGGACAGTGTTGTATTAACTGATGTATTCCCTGTGCCTGGAATGTGGTAAGCATTCACTACGTCTTCACTATACTGAGACAGTATTCTTTCTGGTATGCTCACCTGAAAAACTCCGTGATTTGCCAACTCTTGCTGAACACTGACAATGAGTTGGTCAAGTCCCTGTTTTCTTATGTACTAACCTCTCTAAACAGCACTTTTCTCAGCATTTGCAGTTGTTTATTTTCTTAATTCTCCTCTAAAGCAGTGGGCCCTGGGAGCAGGATACTGTACCTGTCATCTCTAGAGTCCTGTGCTTAGCCCATTAACAGGTATTTAGTTGTTCCTAAGGTGATAAAATAAAATGAAAGATTTCAGTGACATCTGCATGCTTCTCACCCTCTAAATCTGAAAGACTTTGGGTTGACTTAGTGAGTTTTTCTCCAAAAACTCATTTTGGAAAATCTGCCATACCCATATGAAGAAAGTGTAATTAAACAAATTTGGTAAGGTGTTTGATCTATCACAAAGCACTATACAAGCACATGTTGTTGTCATTCTTGTATACAGTGCAGCCAGACCAGTAGGCATGCATATTTTGACTATTGGGACTGAGGGTGATGTGAGGGAGTGAATGGACTGGTGAATGCAGTGAATAGATGGCGGTGGCATTCTTGAGCTGGCTCTGACAAGGACAAGTAGATAAAGAGGGCAGGAGTGTGAGTGAGGATGAGTTATCCTCAGTGCTGATTGAGAGGGAATTGAGGGACATGCTTAGACAGCAGTTGAAAGCCAGGGTTCATTTTCAGTAAATAAGGCTTTTTAAGGTGCCACCAGGAGATGAAAGAGCCACTAAGATCAAATCTGACTGGTGTCAGTCTCAATAGGCTCACCTGCTTTCCACAAAAAGGGCACATTCACTCTTTCTTTACTGGAGTGAACTATGTTATGTAAACATCCAACTAGATACATCAGGCAGCTGAAGTACAGCTAAGAAACTGTGAAATGCCCAGGGCAGAAGGGCCTTTTGACCCTGGAACCAATCTGATTTCACACTAAAATGACCCCTACCTGATTCCCATAGCTATATTGAGATTGGCAGGTCTAGTTAGGTCAGAGCCCAACCTCATTTCCACTGGCCACCTCCAACATTGTCCACAGAGACACAGCTGAGATCAATGCAGGCCCATTCTTACTCTAGAAAATATGCCATCTTCTTTTACTCAGTGAATAAACATGCACTAATCATCCAGTACTAGCCAAGCATGGAACTGCAGGGATACTGCCTGCCCTCGTGATGGTTGTAGGGGAGATGGAGACACCATCAAACCTATTGAAGTATGATGAGGCAGTAGGAGGCAATGGTTTTTGCATTTTAGCTCCAGACTAGAGTTAGGCCTGAGGTTCAAATCTCACCTTCTACCACTTTTTAGCTGGGCAATTCCTGGTAATTTAAATACCCTCTCAAAGCCTCAGGCTCATCAATGATAAAGTGATGAAGACGATTGTCCTCATAAGGATTCAGTAAAATGAGCATGAAGGGATTAATGGAGTCTAGTAATATTAACAGTAAATGCCTGATAAATCTATCTCCTTCTTTTCCTCCCCTTTTATTACACCTGTTACTGCTCCCATCCTTTCTGTAATGATTCTGATGGTTCTTATTATTACTAATAATGCACAGAGATAGAAACCAAGCAGAGGAGAGAGCCTGGAGGGTGGGGGGAGGATTCCTGGAGGGCTTTTCAATAAGGAACTATTAATTTCAGATCTCAAAGAAAGAGTGGAGTTTCTCGAGGCAGGGATGACTAGGAAGCTCACCCTGGGGAGAAGAATCAGCAGAGGCTACCCACCTATGAGTCTAACCATTCACTAGCTCGTTTATTCAACATGTACTTATCAAATATCTACTGAGTGCACAATGTAACCACCTCAAATCCCTGCCCTGACACACTTCAGAGCAACAAACCTTGTTTGAAAATATTAGGAGAGACAATTTCTAAGGTCCAATTCCTTATGCAATAAATATATTTCCCAAAAGTAACCTGTCGATTGACTTTCATAACTTGGACTATATTTCATGGTCCAGGAAATCCCGCTACAGGAATCCTATGACAAATCTGGTGAGGTAGAAAAAATCCGTACATAATCTGAAACATCATCAGTCTTACCTTTATTTACTGTTAAGTCTAAATATTGGATCCAGTTCTCCCTTCTACCCTAGGTGTGCGGAGACGCACATTTAGCCAGATGGTTAGCTCTGCTATGCCAAGTGTAGGAAAACATATTTCTACAAGGAAAACATCATTTGGAATGGGTTTTTGACAGTCATGTTATGAGTTTTTAAATTGGTTGGAAACATTGGTATTAGTTTCTTAGAGCAAACCAGTGAAGGAAATGAACATGGTTCGTTGTACACTTGGTAGCCAAAGGCTAGGAAATGTAGTTTGGTCCTAGTGGTGCCAGTGACAGCAGGTGTGAACAACTTCTGAGCAGCAGCAGCAGCAGCAGTGGGGACCCTGCACTGGTGCAGCTGGGGCCAAACATTTGGGTTTGTGAAAGTTAACTGCCTCTGCTTGTAAAGAGGGCAGTGTGTGTGCTGCCTATTATAATTCAGGTGTTAAAAGTTTAATACTGAAGAACGCAACCAGCTGGGGAAAAGATCAATTAAGGGATTTGGAGACATTGAGGAGATCTCTAAAATATTTATTTTGGGCCCATATATCAGACCATCACATAAACAAAATCTAAATATAGTCCAAAGATAAATGCTGCACTTTGCATATTTTAGATGTCTTATTGCTGAGCCATAATAGAATGCAATCAGAATTTCCACATGGGAATGTTTAGGGAAGAAACAGCTTTTCTAAGTTTCCACTTAGGCCCATAGAAAAGCATGAGTGAGACAGGTGATAAGTTACAGTTACCCCTCAGAGTCTCTGGAAAATGTATTAATAACAGTCATAAAATAGTGTTGAGTATCACTTGGATGACAACAGCACACGGCCTGTTTGTTTTAAAATGTTATGTTTATGTATCAAAAGATTATCCTGCAGGTTTCCTGCCCTGTGGGGATAGAGCGCAAGCCAGCCACCCAGGGGCATGACAGCTGTAATAATCAGGATACCTCACAGTTACAGGGTGTCACGGTTTATACAGGACTTAGAATGCATTTTGTTTTTATTTAACACTCATAGCAACCTGTGCCTGGTTAGTTATTACCATTATCATTTCAATGAATCTGAAGCTCACAGGGGTTAAATGATTCAAACAAGGTAAAAGAATCAGTGAAGTGCCAAATGACTGTCATCTTTTCCAATATCTAAACAGAGAGCTAATTCTTGGAGAAAAATCATGCTCACTTTTAAAGGCAGCCATATTCACAGCAGTCCGCAAACTGCGGCCCAACCTGGAACAACACTGCTTCCAGTAACCGCTCAGATCGGTTTGTGCCTCAGATGGTGCCCTGCACTTCATGTACACAGAACTCTCCCACAAATTAAAAGTTACTTTGAAAGATCAAAACTGTGAAGCGGCAAATCTGAAAACCTGTTGTTACTATGTTGCTTCTCTCCGATTGAACCTGGATTGAACCTGGACGTGGAAGCCTGGCCTGTGTCCCCCCTCCCCTTACGCTGGTAGTCACTTTGCTTCACTCTCATTTATTAGTGAAGATTGGAGTCAGCTGCAGATGTCTGTTTTCGGTGAGAACAGAGGTTGGGCTTTCATCATTATTTGAAGTCCAAGCCAAGTCTATTGAAAATAATTTGTTATTTTTATTGTATTTTCCCATTGTCATTTAGTCCCCTTAGGCCCCCCTGACCCCACAATCACTATGCTGTTGTCTGCATCCATGAGTCCTTTTTCCTTTTAGCTGAACCTCCCCACCCCCCACCCTTCCCCCCACCTTTAGCTGTCATCCTGCTCCCTATCTATGAGTCTGCCTCCATTTTGCTTGTTAGTTCAGTTTGTTCATTAGATTCCACATATGAGTGAATTCCTATGGTATTTGTCTTTCTCAGACTTGCTTATTTCACTTAGCATAATGTCACAAAAAGTAAAACTTTCTTCTTTTGTATGGCTGAAGACTAGTCCATTGTGTAAATGCCCCATGTTGTTCTATTCACTCATCTATGGATGGGCACTTGGGCTACTTCCATACCTTGGTGATTGTAAATAATGCTGCAATGAACATAGGGGTGCTTATGTTCTTTCAAATTAGTGTTTTGGGTTCCTTTGGATATATTCCCAGAAGTGGGATTGCTGGGTCAAAAGGCACATCCATTTTTAATTTTTTGAGATATCTTCATATGGCTTTCAACAGTGTCTGTACCAGTCTGCATTCCCACCAACAGTACAAATGGGTTCCTCTTTCTCCATGTTCTTGCCAGCACTTGTTGTTGATTTATTGATGATAGCCATTCTGACAGGAGGCCAATAGACATGAATGTATGAAAAGATGCTCAATGTCGTGAATCATCAGAGAAATGCAAATTAAAATCACAATGAGAAAGTAACTGTCTTTGGAACAGTGAAATGACAATTGACATGGGCCTCTTGCCAGTTTGGGCAAGTGCATTGTCCCAGTTTCAAAGAAGCCCTAACTAGCAGAAAGGAGCAGGACCTCAAGCACACAGGCTGTTTCTTGAAGGCACTGAGTTCTTTCCCACTCAGGGCCTTTGTGCTGGATGTTCCCTCTGCCTGAAGCATTCTGATCCTGCAACTGAAAAAATGGCTTCTCCTTGTCAGCCACTACTGGGCTGAAAGACACCTTCCTTATCCAAGTAAAGCAGGCAGACAGTCACTTTTATAAATCATAACATGATTTATAAGCATTTCTTTGTTTTTTTTTTTTTCACTGTTTACTCCTTTACTCTGTTTTCCCTTTACCAGACAAAGGTCTGTAAGACAGGATCCAGGTCTGTCTTGTTCTTCACTGCATCCTGTATTCTCAGAAACTTGCTAGTACCCGACATATGGTGGTTACTTTATAAATAACTGTTGAATGAAGGGAGGACCTTCAGGACTTAGACCAGGTCCATCCTCTTTGATGGCCTAATGTGTTAATCATTAAGATATTATTATGTAGAAACTACCTGAAAACTCAGTGACTTAAAATAGCAATCATTTATCATCATTCATGCAGTCCGCTGGTTGAGTTGGCTGGTGGAGGTTGGGCTCGGCTGGGGCAGCTCTGCTGGTCTTGCCTGGGTTAGCTCACACACCTTCTGGTCAGCTGGGGCTAACTGATTTAGTCTGGGCTCAGCTGGTGTGTCTCTGATTGGCACTGTTGGTCTGAGGGTACAGGTCTGCTTCACAAGTCTCCCATCCTCCTTGGACCAGCAGGCTCCTTGGAACATTGTTTGCTTGTTTCAACGTAATGGTGGAGGCACAAGAGGGCCAACAGAAACTCATGAGACTTCTTAAAGCCAGGCTCATAAGGGGCCTCCTGGCAGAACTGCACACATGCCACTGGCTAAAGCAAGACCTGGCCACGTGGGCCCAAAGTCAAAGGACACGGCAATACGCTGCCCACAGTGAGGCTATGGCAAACGTATGAGTGAATGGAAGGACAAAGAATTAGGGCCGATCATGGAAGCTGCCACATCCAAGTATACAAACTAACACAAATGTGTAACCGAAAATGGAACAGTCCCCTCAGTTTTCACCGGGTCTCTGGCATTCTCTCTCCCTCTGTGCCAGTCTCACACATCTTTCTGGGCTCCCTCCTTTTTTTCTTCCAGCCTGTCACTCCAGCACATGTCCTGAATTGTTCTAGCTTTTTCTTTTCTTCATTCTTTCTTCTTAACATTTCATATCTTCCCTTAAGTAAAAAGGAATTTGTTTTTGGTAGTATTTATTCTATAGCTTTAAATTCCTTGTTTTGAAATTTAAGAAATGACTAAAATACTTACACTAAATTCAGCTGCTTTTTATTTAATGTATCCTTGCTTTGATTTTTGTGTGTTATTTATACTCTACATAAAACTACCTCTTTAGCTGACAAAGATACATGCACCTTAAATAAAATGCCTTTTTTTTCTTATGCAGTGTTGTCAGAATGTAAATTAAAAGACCTCCCAGGTGGGCAATTTGGGAGTGTATGTCAAAATTTAAAACACATATATCATTTAATCCAAAACTCCCATTCCAGAAGTTTATCCAACATGAGGATTTGAACATGTACTCAAGGGTATTCATTGTAGCACTATTTACACTGAGAAAAGTCTGTAAAGAACTTAAATATCTCTTACTAGGTGGCTGATTAAATAAAGTATAATACAGCCATACAGTGAATGCTCACATAGCCATTTGAAAGAACGAGGTAGAACCTGGCTGGTGTGACTTTGTTGGAGCGTCGTCCTCTAACTGAAGGGTTGTGGGTTGGGTTCCCAGTCAGGACACAGGCCTGACATGCCTGGGTTGTGGGTCTGATGTCCAGTCTGGGCACATGTAACCCTCAGTCCGATCATGGAAGGCAACTGATCAATGCTTCTCTCCTGCATCGACGTTTCTTTCCCTTCCTCTCTCTAAAAGCAATTAAAAAATAATTTTTTAAAAAAGGAATGAGGTAGCTCTTTACATAACAATATGGGAAGATATCCAAAGAATATTATTAAGAATTCAAGATGTAGAATATTGTATGGAGTGCATAATGGTGTTTAAAATATACATATAAATACATATATAATCACTTATACATGTGTATACATGTGTGTATATATCAGTATATAGATATTTCTATGTATACATATGAAAAATTCCTGGAAGAATACCTAAAAAACTGTTTGCAATGATTATCTTTAATGACTGGCTGTAGGGTAGAAAAAAAGACAAACTTTTTTTCATTTGGTAGTTTTTGATTATTAAAAAAGTTTAGTATTCTGTTTTCCTCTTGAAGAAAAATTGACAAATTACAGCTCATGGGTCAAATCTAGCCTCCCTCTTATTTCTATACGTATCTTCTATGAGAACACCGCCATGCCCATTCATTTAAGTGTTGTCTATGGCTGCTTTCATACTTCTATGGCAGAGTTGAGTAGTTGTAACAGACACCAGTGAAGCATAAAATATGTTCCATCTGGCCCTTTATAGAAAACGTTTGCCAAAAAGTTTGCAAAAAGGGGTTCAGCTGTGGGGAGCTGGAAAATAGACTCTGGCAAGGTAGGAGGAAGGCCAGTCTCCAGAAAGGTGAACAGAGAGAGAGTAATATGACTTCAGGGGAATTATATTTTAGTGTAATACGCAATGACTATTTATTTAGTAGCTAGCAGGTATTGTTGGAGTAGCTGTGGAACACGTGGGAGAAAGACAGAGGATGGAAAAAACGTGTTATCTTCCCTTGAGGAGCTCATGATCTGGTAAGAAAGAAAGATACATACACAACATTCCAAAAAGTTGGAAACAGGTAAAAATGTATCAGGTTCTCGAGGTCCTTTAATCTGTAAAAACAGGTTTCCCGACTCTGTAGCCATGCTGTGAATAACCTCCAGATAAGGTGTGCAGGCCAGGCACAAAGGAATGGAGGTGGGGACACAAGGGGAGACACAGCAAACGGCTCATGTGCTCAGGGCCTCCCCAGTGAGGACACACTTTCTGAACCGCCCTGGAGAATTTTGCTTTCTGATAGGAAATGACAGTGTGACTTATCAGTGACAAGTTGTGCGTGTCACCCATTGTGAGCGATGTGTGGCTCCTGTCCCTGCATCTTATCTCTGCTTTAGAAGTCACTATCTGCTAGGGTAATGGACGGCTGATATTGGAACATCTCCTATGGAGTGTCTGAACATCTTGAGTAGATTTTTCATATTCTAACCATGTGGATACAAAATCCAATGCCCATTCCAACCCTGCCCACCTTGGTTAAGACTCATTTGAAAGCCCTTTAGAATAATGTAGGCAAGAAGTAAACAACCTAAGAAAGCCAGGGAACCAAGAACTAAGAGGACATCTAGGTCTTGTGGAAGATTCGATTTAAGATTTGGGAAGGCCTCTGGCTGACCCTCTCTTTTTCTTTAAGATCGTGTGCAGTCATGCCTGTTTGCTCCCTTCGTCTCGTCAGTCTGGACCCACTGGCTTTCTTTGTTATCCCTCCAATCTTGAGTTTGCTTCTGCTCTTGCAAACAGTGAGGGAAGGCTAAGGTTATGATCTATTGATTCAATGCTAAATATTTTTAAAGAGATCACCTGATTGGCCCAGCTTATGTCAATTAACTTGAGTCCAGGAGAGCAATCAGGTAGCAGAAATATGGCATCCAGGGACCCAGGTTAGGGGTGTCTGTGCATGTATATATGTACAGTATTACTCTACTTCAACCTTTAGCTAGAAATGGGCAGAAATCAGGCACTACACTTTTCAAAACCTGCCAATCTTTGGGACAAACGAACATTCGTAGGTCTCCATGAATGTACGCATAAATTCCAGTTAATGGCCAGTACATACTCTTTGGTATGGACTTGGTGAAGTGAGGGTTTATTGGGCCAACTTTTTCCTTATCTCTCTACAACTCACACAACAATAAAAGGAGAATTTTTTTCTCTCTCTTAAAAAAAAAGCCATGAAAACACAGTTTTAAAAGACCATTCTATGACTTCATTATACTATTTGATTCAAGGGGTTATAAATTCCATAGCAATCCAGGGTAACTTTTAGATTTCAAATAGACTCTTGAAGTCTGAACCTAAAGTTTTGGAATCATTTTTCCTAGAATAGGTTTTTAGACATTTGAATCATTGTGTTTCTTTCAAGGTTTGGGGATATTGCAGAAGGCTGGCATTTTAAATTGATCATACACATGATGGCCTAATCCATCTTCTTGACTGTGAACTTCTTGGGTCAAGAGTCAATCCATAGGGCACTGCATCTGGAATATATTAAGTAAATTTAATTTATGAAACCTAGCTTTACCCACTATTGAAAGTTATGGCTATATTCTAAGAATAGATGGGCTTACCCTTAAGAAAACTGTCTTGAAAAAAATTCAGGATCATAAAACAAATTATTTAGATGAATGCTGTACAGCTATGATGCAAGTCACATATCAAATTTTAAATATTCTACAAACCACATTAGAAAAAGTGAAAGGAAAATTTATTTTAATAATATGTTTTATTTAACTTAGTATATCCAAAATATCACTATTCAGCATGAAATATAAAAACTATGAATGAGATATTTTATATACTTTCTGATACATGTTTTATTCTTAAAACACATCTTAGACTGGAGGAACTGCATGTCGAGTATTCAGTTGGCTCTCATGGGTCTTGGGTACCCCGTGGGACAGTGTCAATTGAGCAGCTGATTGCATTTAAATGAGTCATCAGAAGATCCTTCCAAATGCAATGCTCTTTTAGAGCATTTAAAAAGAATTGCATATTATAAAGATGAGATTACTTTATGGCATTTTAGGAATGGCTCTGTTTTATAAATGGAGATATACCTAAAGGGAAATAATTCTGGAATAGAGGTAAAATCTCACCTTCAGCATGAATTTCTGCTAACCAATTCACCTCTGAAGAAAAAACTAAACAAAGCATTTGAATCAAGCTTCAGCAACCACAGAGAACGCCCTATAAACACCTTGATGATGGTGAAATAGCATTTGGTGTGGGGGAACTCAGCATCTTTACAGCCCACCCAGACATCTGGGCCTCTTTAGCCTAGTCAAGTTCACACACAAAATTAGCCCTCAGATGTGTCTTCTCTCTAAAACAAGGGAATTAAATGAGATCACTTGTAAAGTCTCTGGAGTTTCCAACATGCTGTGATTCCCAGTGAATGCGTTAGTGGGTGTAGGTATCTGAATGTGTGTGTAATGAACTATGGAGTAACTAGCTCCTGATAGGAGGAAAGGAGCTGTTAAAGGCAAAAACTCAGGTTAGGGAATGAGGTAGGTTCAGAAGTTTCCAGAGAAATTAAAATTCTCTTTTTCCGTTTTTGTCCTTTAAAAAATTTATATCAGTAATATATGAGTAATTCTGATTCTAGCCACGTGTAAACATATATGATAAACAATGAAAGATTTCCTCTTCCAACTCTGCTCCCCAGAGATAACCAATGCCATTGTTTTGGGGTATCTTTTTTTTCCAATTCCTTTTCTATGTATCTGACCCTGTAGTTAAACATTATGCACGTGTTCTTATTTTTAGTATAATGGCATCGTATTATATGCATTAGTGTGTTACTTGCTTTTTTCCACCAGTCTTGGAGATCTTTGTCAGTATATATAGATTTACTTAAATCTTTTGAACAGAGTTCATAGAATTAATGTAACATAATTTGTTTAAACATTTTTCTAAATGATGAGTATCTAGGTTGCTTCCAGTTTTCCACTATAACACTGCTCCGAGTACCCCTGGGAATCCCATTTGCATGTGCAGACATATTTCTAGAGAGAAAGTCCAAAAAATGGGATTGCTGAGTCTAAAGGTCTGTCCATTTTTAATTTTGATAATTATTGCTGAATTAACTTGTACAAAAGCTTCACCCATTTGTACTCTCACCAATGGTATATTAAAGGACCCATTTCTTCACATAATCACCAAAAGGCTATTATTGATTTTTAAAAAAACATTTTTGCTAATTTTGTTATTTTAATTTACAGTTCTCCAACTTCTGGAATGCTTGGGATCTCCTCAAATATTTATTGGACTTGGTGTTTTTCTGTGAAATGTCTGTTCATATTCTCTTCACATGTTTCTCATTTATCTATCCTTTACTGACACCGGAGCACTGTGCCTATTTGAATATTAATGCTGCTCTTTGTCTTTCAAATATCTTGCACATTTTTTTCCAAGCCTGTTATTTTTTAACTTTATGGCATATTTTTCCCATGTAAAAATGCTTAATTTTGGTATTCATATATTTCTTTGTTGGTTCTTGCTTAGAACAAGATTATTTTGCAATGATTCTCCCAGACTTTTGATTCTATAATACTAGAAGCTAATTCATGTATTGATGTATATTATGCTGGTGGGAAAATTATTTTCAAAAATAGGTTTTAAAATATGCATCATTATTGATGTTTGTGAAGATGTCCTCTCAATGTAAGTGGACTGTTTTCACATCCACTTTCCTCACTCCTCCAGGGGACATCCTGATAGCTTGCCTTCTCTGGCACAGAATGAGTCCATACATGGGATAAACCAGCCTGTCAGTGGTTAAGCTGGCCATCCCCTTGTCCCTTTCCCAGCAGTGATTGCAGCTGTACTTACTCCAGTTCCTGACCACCAAGTAATGAGTCTAGTTCTCCTGACCTCTTGTTTTCATAACCAGAACAACAGTAACTTTCATCTTCCCAAAGATTGATTTCTCCTCTCCCTCTCTCCCTCCGTGCACCTCTTCTTCCTTCTCTTCCTTCCTTTCTCCTTTCTTTTTTTTTCCTTTTTGACCTTCCCTGCCCTCCCCTCCGCTCCTCTTCTTTTTCCCCCTCTTTCTCCCCCTCCTCCTCACACACACACATTTAGTGAGCATCCATGGTGTGTTAGAAACTATCCCAGGTACACTGGGGACACAATGATGAACACAGCAGACAAGTCATGCCCTCATGGGGCTCTCATCCTGCATTGCCTATGCTGCTCTTCTTGGTTCTTTTGACCGGGCTCTGCAGCTGCAGCACTCATACTCCTACACACCATGGAGGTGGTGAAGAGCATGGATTTTGGCCTGTGGGAGACCCAGGCTTAGAGTCTGGCTCTGTCTCTTATAATCTGGGTGATTTTGTTGCCTCAGATCTTCCAGAGTCTCAGTTTGCTTTTCTGGGGACTGTGGAGATTAATAGCACCTATGGCATTGGATTGCTGGAAGGGTGGAAAAAAGTCTGTGAAGAACTTGACCCCATGCTAGAATTTAGTAAATCAATTAGTAAGTGGGAGGTACTTTTGTCCTTTTACTTTATCCTCACCCATGATCTGCTGGATGAGTGGAAATGATTCTCCCTCATCTCACAGACAAGGGGACCCAGGCTGGGTGCAGTTGCAGTCGTGGCTTGGGTCTCCCAGGCCCTGGGTAGAGTGCCCTGCCTGCCTCTTGGACCAGCCATAGGGTTTGCACTATCTGTGCACCACCTGTGCATCCATTTCCTCGTACCCTTTCAAGAGACTCATCTCTGAACTTTAGTTTGTGTAAATAGCCATGACATCCATGAAAACAGATTTGAAATGCTGGTTATAGTTTATCTCAAAAACATGGAGAGAATTAACTATGAGCATTTTAGAACTGTCACCTGAGCCCCACCTAAAATCATCTTGGATGACATGGGCGGATCCAGCCCACATGAGGTAAAAGACATCTCTCTGACCCATGTAGCCCCTGAACTGTCCCAAGACCTGCATCTAAACCAAAATGCAGTACCCAGGGTGAGTCTCCTCTCAGCTCCTGAACAGATGAGCAATTCCTCCAGGTCCCCAGCTGCAGTGGGTCACTTTGTCAGCTATCTCATCCCTGGTTTTGTGACATGCCAGAGGAACCCCAGTTATCCTGTCTGTGGTCCTCAACATCACCAAAGAAAATGAAGCTAATTCAATTTAATTTAAATAAGTGTATTGCAGGTTGCACATAAACATATCAGCCAAGTGTGGAAGAGGGGGCATCATGCGTGGACTCTGAGAGCAGGGCTGCTGCTGAAAACCAGTGGGAGGTTGGTTTCACTGGTCTCAGTCAGTGAGTCTGCTGGAGTCAGGGATGCTCAGGCTGCAGCGGGACCATTTTGTCCTACTCTGTCATATAGTTATAAGGACACTGCTGTCCTTGGCAGATGGGAGGAGAAGGATGCAGGTGGGCAAGGAAGTGGGAAGAAAAAAACTGCATCCTGTTAGGAGAGACTTGAGAGAATGCTCTGAGAAAGCTTGGCCTATGAAGAACCAATGATATACTTCATCCTTAAATTAGGGATGGTTTCTCAGAAGTGGGTTTCCCTCTTCTCTCTGCTCTCACAGTATCTTGGGCTTTCTCTGTTGCATTTACCTACTTTACTATGTCTTCCATATTTGTTTATTCACTTTTTCAACAAATATTTATTGAGGACCTACTGTGTGCTATGGTTCACATTATGCTCGGGACATACAGACTTAAATGAACAACTGTACAGCCATAGTCCATGGGGACCTTAAAGGTCTTACTTTCTAGAAGGCATTGTAGTATGCCACAAAGCCCTATGTTACAAAGCCCTATGTCAAGACCTTGAAATACATTAAATTCATAAGATATAAGTACTATTATTAACTCCCATTTTACAGATGAGGAAACTGAGGTTCAGAGAAATTAACCTACTTGCTCACAATCATGCAGCTAGCAAGAGGCAGAGCTAGGATTCGAACCTACTTCTGAAGCAACTGTTTAATGAGTAGGTTGTTAGGAGGAAATTAAAAGAGTCTGCTATAGAACACAGGTGTTTGAGCTAAGGGATGGGCTAGCTTGTCGTGTTATAAGCTCTTTCCTACCCACGAGCAGAGGCTAGAGGAGATGTTTCATAGACATGATAGATGAATTCTAAAACCCTTCCACTTTCATATACCTAGACTCTAAGCTTAAACTTCAGAAGGTGCTACTCTCTGTTTTTCCAGTGGGCTACACCTGGGGGCTATTCCTCCATGGCACTGGTGCAGTTAGACCATCCCTGAGAAAGAAGCCTACCTTCCTGGCTAAGCCACTGGCCTTGGCTGCTATTTGGCATGAAAGCACCTCTGATAGACATTCTCTCCCAACCTCCCATAACAGCTGTAACATGCTGGAGGACAGAAAAAGAACTTGAGTCCAGGAGAACATGAAAGGCTTGGATAGAATTTTTCTTTCAATTATCAGTTTCAAAGTCTCCTTTATCTTCCTGCTTCCACTGGGCTTTGAGGGAAGAAGGACATTCTATCTTTTCATGCCGGACTGGACTGATGAGAAATTTTGCAAAGCTGGAATGCAGCTGTGGACAGAATCAGGGAGAAATTCTCCTGATTCCCCTCTAACCTTCCCTGTGATAGTGAGACAGGCCCTCAAAGAGTCCTTGCTGAGGTAATGATGTGGAACACAATTAAAGAATAATTAAAATACTGTAAGTCAGTTTTATAACTCTGCCTGTTAATTCCCCTAAGCAGAGTTGAGGGACCTGCTCTGCCTGGTGAGTGAGCAGCACCCTGCCCTCTCCAGAGAGCAAGGTCAGGGATATGAGGTCAGCTGGGTGAAGAGAGCTTGTCCAGTTGCAAGCACAACCCTCATCACTTCCTTTTGCTGTGTTTGCACTTTCTCATTCTTAATCAAGGGGAATCTTCTAGAATATAGCAAAAAAAAAAAAAAAAAAAAAAAAAAAAAAGCCCAGTATAACAGCTGGAGCTATTGCTGTGTGCCTTTGTGCAAATTAGGAAAATGTGTCTGTACTTGTAGATGCAGGAAACCCTGTGTCAAGATGTATGGCTTGGGGAATGAGGGTGGGGATTCAGCCCCTACCATCTTTCAGCTGGTACCCTCATCCATGAGGTGAGGACAGCCGTAAGCCCATGTCATGATTCATCAAAGGCCCAGTAGATCTGTATAAGGATAGGGCCTGAAGACTCACATTCTCCAATGAGATCAAAACCGGGTTCCCCAGGTCTTTGGTTGCATAGACATATGGATTCTTGAATAGTGCAATGGTTTTCACACTGACCTTTGAGGACCCCTTCACGTTCCAAAAAAGAGTTGATATAAGGAATGAGGTAGGGGGTCAATAATGTATCTTTTTAAATCAGGGCAGCTCAAAGTTTACATCCAACACAACAATGAGTTCCAGCATGAATGTGAAAGCGGGGAGTCCTGAGGCTAAAACCATAGATTGAGGACAATTAGTCTGTGTTTCAGATCTAGTCAAGTCAGTGACAGCCTTCTGCATGTGAATTATTTGTGTTTAGGGAAAGCTAATCTGTCTTGTCCACATCGCTTACACTGAATGCAGGTACAAAGAAGGAGATTGTTTACTGTCTTACTTTCTGGTCATGACAGTCCCTCTTGAGATTACAGGTATTTCCAGATGGGAGGAAGGGGAAAGTTTCTGTTTGCCCAAGAGGTTTTATGTATTCTAAGGTGGAGGCTTAGCTTTTATATGGCAAATGGTCTCCCACCTGGTGGTGATCATCCAGTGGAGGAGTCACGCCAACGCCCTCCAGACTCTGAATCAGGGGTGGACTGACTCCACTGTTCATAACTGTCTATGTGAGATGTACCGCCCATAGCACTTCATAAAATTTAATTGATGGTAACATCCCAAGCACTGGGAAGTGAAATGATGCATATTTGCTTGTCTCAGATAGCAAGTGTCCCAGAGCAAGTGGATGTTCCAAAGGTCCAAAGATAAAGTAGGGATTCTAGGTCACTCCTCATGGGATGATGAAGCTTCTCTTGGAGCCAAGAGAAAATTCAGTTGGGTTCTGTTTTCTCAGACAATTGAATTGTACTTCTAGTTCTGAACACCCAATCCAATTGCCTATGACATGTGACTGTCTCTGAGAAGGAGACCTAGGCTCTGGTAGAGTGCTTTCTTTGCCCTGCTCAGCTCTGCAACATCCATCTTGGCCTTAATTACTCAGTCCACAAACAGCCCTCTGGGGAAAAGCCTGGGAGATTAAGTCTGGTTTGTGGCTCAGACTGTCCTGTGTGGATCTGCCCCTTAGAACTTAACCCTGGTGGGTCTGCAACTATCTCAATTGTACCAGAAATCTATGATAATGTCTCATTGTATTTAATAGTTCTTTGAGTTTCTAGGAGAATTTTTAGACTTATTCACTTATAAAATTTTAAATACAGAGAAGCTCATTTTGCATACCTGGAAGCTACTGTAGACAAAAAAGAAAAAGTATAAAGATGAAATAGGAGAAATAGACAAGGAAGGAAATTAATCAGTGAACATAAATTTATAATTCCTGAGTATGTGTCTCCCTGTATCCACCATAAATAATAATAATAGTAAAGTAATATCACAACAACCATTTATTGAGTGTTTATGGGAGTTTTTGTAGGGTGCCTCACAAACATTATCCTAATTAATCTAATTATTTATTCATTCAACAAAATTGGGGTCTATTACATGCTGAGTACTGTGCTAGTGACTGGGGTTTAATGGTGTGTAAAAGCAGGCAGAGCTCCATCTTCATGAAGGTCACATTCCTGGGAAGGAGCTGACAATCAAGTAATTCTCAAATACACATAAAATTGCAAACAAAAACACATTAGGAGAAAAGGAAGACAAGATAGGATTGAAGTTTCAGGGAGGCATCTAGTCCAATCATGGGGGTCACAAAAAGCTCCCCAAGTAGCATAGTCAAGCTGAGATCCAAATGATGCATTAACCAAGACAGATAGATGATAAGGAAAGCACCTAGTGGTTTGTGGGCAAATAGCTAGGAAGCAGCAGCTGGGCAGACACAGATGTACTGGAAGTGACATAGGGTTGTACATGTTGAATGCTCTGGGATCCAGCTGGATGGGACAGTGAAATTCGCCTGTGGAAGGGTCATTGAAAGGGGCCTTGGCTGCACAAAATAGAGGCTCTGCCCACATGTGAAGCTGCTGCATGAGACACTTGGGTGTAGTGTATTGACCCAGTACATGGGATTTTGGCACTGTGAGTGATCCCACATAAAGCAGCAGTTCTTAACAAAGACAATTTTCTCCCCTGGAGACATTTGGCAAGATTGGAAGACATTTTTAGTTGTCACAACTCAAAGTAAGGTCAGGTGGTTCTACTGGTATCTAATTGGTAGAAAGCAGGGATGCTGCTAAACATCCAAAATCATAGGATATATCCCCCAAACTAAGAATTATCAGACCCAAATGTCAGTATTGCTAAGATTAAGAAAGTGTCCAGTGACTTTTGTGGGCCATGGGATGAATACTTAGGGACCAACATGCCTGGTCTCTGAAGTACTTCTCAGTAACTTAACTGGTTTTGGTATCTTTTCTCCTAGATGCTGTTTTTCCTTATCAGTAGCTTTGTGCTGATATTTACTCAAATGCTTGTTACTGGACTTATCTTACTTATCTCTCTAGCCCCTACCACAGGCTCTTGTATGAAGGAAGAAGAGCATCTCATGGATTGAATTCACCGTTAGCATGGATGAGTCTCAAATCAATTTAGATTGGTCTTAGGATCATCTGAAACACCTCTCTTTGTCTTACTCTCTACATCTTATGGATCAGCAAATCCTGTGGGTTCTATTTAAAAATATTATCCATCCCACCACCTTGTCAGAACCAGCATCAGTTCTCACCTACTCATATGTCATCACCCCTCTGATAATGCTCAAAATCAAGAGGTGCAAAAATATTTAAAAGAATGACAATATCAAGTAGTATTCAGGATATAGAAAAATACATGCTTTCCAGTAATATCAATGGAAATAAAACTGGCACAACCCTAGTGGGGATGATTTAGCCAATGCCTTGATTTTGAATGCAATGGTATGAGTTGATAACTCTTCTAGGAATGTTTCTTATATAAATCTTTATCTTAAATATTTAACCATATATACAAACTTGACCCATTGTTTAAAAAATTAAAAATTTTGAGAGAAAACTTTTAAGTATCTGTCCACATGGATTATCATACAGTATGGTATATCAAAAAGAAAAATGTTGGTTTATATTTACTGACATTGAAAAAAGTCCATGCTATAATGTTAGCTGACATAGGCAGATTGCAAGCTGTATTTGAAGATGATACTACTTCAGTTAAAACATAACTCTCATTATCCATAGTTATAGATTTAGACATAAACATATATAGATACATATACATACTTTTTATTCTCTACATTTTGAATATCTTTTTTTTAACAAGCACACACTACTTTTAAAATCAGAACCAAAAAAAAGACTATTTCTATTTTTAAAAGAAAATGTGTGTTCTCATCTTGGCCAAGTTTGGCAGCAGGTCTTCCTGAGCAGATCCTCTAAAAATCATCTTTATCATAACTTCTTGTCAACATACAGAATCTGGAGTCCAATCTTGTCTTTAGAATCCCCTAAGTAATGGCCGCCTCAGTAGAGTAATCAGGCTTTCCCCCAGGAAATGTGGAAGTAATTCTCACCTTTCTACTAAGCTTGGGGAGGGAGTTATACTCAGCAGACTCCTGAGAAATTAGACATGGGAGCTGGGCACAGTGGTTTTATTCCCCCAATTGTTCTAGATGTATCATCCGAGTTTAAAAGAAGACCTTATGTTACGGTCATTTGATGACAATTTTTAGAACACACATTTATTGTCTGATAACTGCCCAGCAACACTTCTAGTGATCTAAATGAACCCTGTCCTGCTATAATTCCTTCACGGTTGCTGAAACTGTATTTCACTATCTTCGACATACCTGTGTGATGAGGAAAGCTCTTCAGTGAGCTGGCCACTGCTTCTTACATCAGTGAGTCATTTTGTAGCCTGGAGCTTAATATAATTTTCCCTCCACATGAACCACTGAAATTTTAGAGTTTCAGATCTGAATTCCACCCTTATTAGACTTAGCCAGAATCTCTTCATGTCAGAAAAAAGGGAGAGGCAAGGTTTTTCTTTTGTACCTATTGTCCCCCCTTAATATCTTCTTTTTGGGGGGTTATAATTAAGGGCAACACAAGCATTTTAAGCATTTTTTTACCAATTTACCAGATGCTTTTGTACTCATTACCTCATTTGATCATTATAATCACTCTGAATATTATAATTGTGGAGGCTAAAAACATATTAATACTCTTCCTTCCACCTTCTAAGTTTTTCTGACTGGGCTAATAATCAAATTCACATGGACAAATTAACAGGAGAAAATCAGAGTTTTAATACATATGCATGGAAATTCACCTAGACATACACATTCTAAAGACATTGAGTAAAAAGACATTTTTGGGCAAAAAAAAGGAGGAGAACAGGCATGAGATTTCAAGCATGAGAATGGGCAATTCATGGGTAGTTGAGGAAGAGCCGAACACATGTGGAGGGAAAAAATCTTGCTGTGCAACTCAGAAACAATGGGACAGAGGGTAGCCAGCTAACAGGTGCCTGCCTGAAGCCCTCTTGTCCACCATACTTAATTCAAATTAGGCTAAGGTGAACATCCTAAAATCTCCTTCCTGAAGCAGTTTTCTCTGTCTGAATCTCTTAACCAGGAAGGAGTAGATGGTCAAAGGTTCTTTCCAAGTCTTTTGTTTGTTAATAAACAGCTTGAAGTCAATATCCCCAAAAGATAGCCTCAAAGTGGCAAAACTTTGGTCCCTTCATAATCACTCCCATTGTCTAGGCGAAGAAAATGAAGCATAGAGAGGCTAAGTTATCTGCTAAGTGTATTGGTCAGGACTCCTTTTGTTGCAGATTCAGAACCACATATACTACTTGCTTAAGCAAAAAAAAGAAAAAAGAATTTATTAATTCCTGTAACTAAGTTCCAGGGTAGGGCTAGCTTCAGGCACAGGTTAGTCCAGGTACTCAAGAGATGGTGTCAGACTTACCTTCCATATCTGGGCCATTTGCTCTGTGTTAGCTTTATTCCCAGCAGATTCTTCCCATACAGTGTGCAGTGGCCACTGTGGCTCCAGGCTGTGACTTGCCAGCTTAGCAACCCAGGCAGAAAGACATCTCCTAGGTTGCTGGCAGAAACAGGATTCTTTTATGGAGTCAGGGGAAATGCATTTTGGAGACCCATGCATAGTTAGACTTGAGGCTTAGTGGCACAATTTTTGGAGCAAAAACAAAGGACTGCTCCCAGTTGCCCAATGTCTCATCCATAATCAGGTGGCTCAGCTCCATCTCACTGCACCAAGCCCAGGACTAGGGCCAGGATCCAGAGCTGCTATGCCATTAGTTTGGCATCCAAGGTTCTAGTATTCCATCCAGCACAGTTTCTGCTCCCATCTGGCCTGAGTTTGGCTCTGTGTTTCATGCCTGTGCACCTGCTGTATAGAGAGAATGTGCCTCAGGCCTTCATTAGGCTTTGATTGTATTTCCTTGGGTTTGGGAAGAGGTAGGCTTTCTCTTAAACTAACCATCTTCTTCCTAATTGTTTGCAGGCATGTGCTGATGCCTCCCTGCACCCAATCCCTCTCCTGGACCTTCTGGAATTCCTGCCCTTATCTTATCTGATTCCTTTCCCAGATTTTCCCAGGCTAGACTTCCCCCCTTTATGGTCACCATTTTGGCTTCTACTGCACATGCCTCAGGAGTGGAACTTCCCCCTCACTGCTTTTTCTCTCCCCAGTCATTCCCCAGGGAGACTGGAAAGCTTGTTGGTCTTTCCTGTCTACTCTGGATTAAGGATGTGGTTGTCCCCTGGGGTGTCTGGGATGCTTCCCTTTTCTAGTTAATACAGTTCAATTAGATGTCTGGCTTCCTTCTCTTTTATTAATATCTAACTGGCTGCCTACTGTAACACTATTTCCCAAACATTTTACCCAAAATCATAATACTAACCATTGTTTTGCTCAGCTTGTTTTTTTTTTTTTTTTTTTGGTCCAGCCCTGCACCTATGGTCAGGGAATGGAGCATTCTAATTGGCATACCCCGGGTGGCATGAAGTCAGCCCCTAAATACGATGTGAACTGAGAGAAGGGAAGGGGGTTCTCCCAAGTGAAACATGGTGCTGTGTGCAGAAGGGGCATAAGCAGGAGATGAAAGAACTACCAGCTCTCTACTGCACCTGGTTGTGTAGTAATAAACAGTGAGCTCGCATTCCCCTATGGAAGGCTGGAGTGTGACCTCTAACTTCTGAAGCCTCTGCAGGAAATCCAAAGAAAGACTAAAGACTGGAGGCTCTCTGATCCCTGGCCCATAGACTATTTGACCATTAGATTGTACATTTGGATATCCTGAATCCATATACACATTTAACATTATCTTCAGAATTAATACCTATGTCATGACTTGTTTGCATGACTGCTTCCTAAACACATATGTATAGTTATGATTGACAAAATAGAAACTCACTTCAAAATGTTACTGAATTCACAGTGGGTTTTGATTATTATATATATTATATAAATTTGTATATATATTAGAAAATTTTCTTCTCTGGAAGAGGATTTTCAGGTTCAGATTACTTAGAAATTCCTAGAATATTGAAATATTGAAAGACCAGCTGAATGAGGGTTAGGAACCCATTTCTGTCATGCTCTCTAGTGATATAATGTTTCTCGGGCCTCAGTTTCCTGACCTGTGCTGTGGGAAAAACCATCCCGCCCACGTCAGCTTGTAGTAAGGTTCTTGTGTGGAAGTGGAAATAAAATGGCTATCAAGTATTTAAAAAAAAATTATGAAATGCTGTTATTGATATTTTATTTTTATATGACTTCATACTGAAGGATATTGCCCTTGATGTGTCTTATACCTACTAATGGCCTCTGATGCAAAATGTCCTTGTCCATTTCTGTATGATTGTGCAGTCCTATGGGTGTTTTAAAGGTACCCGTCTTCCAATGGTATATATTACAGGAAGCACACTTATTCTTATGTACCAAACACACTATAAAAAGTAATCAACCATTTTAATTTTTTGTTCAATTTTCTATAGTAGTATGACATACTGAAAAGTGTACATGGCCTAAGCACACTTTTGATGATTTTTCACAACTAAACACGTTTATGTACCCAGCACCCACATCAAGAAAGAACATCAGCCATTCTCTACAAGCACACCTGTGACCCCTTTCCAGTTAGGATCTTACAAGGGCAACCTCAACCTGACTCCTAACAGCACAGATATGTTTTGTTTGTTTCTTTAGTCCTAAATGAACTTATTTTGTGCCTGATGTCTTTCTTTCAACATTGCATTTGCTAAATGTATTCATTTTGTTGTGTAGAATGACAGATGGTACATTTTTATTGCTGCATAGTATTCTGCTGTGCATTCACATTTGTGTATGTGTGCATCCAGAATGTATCCGGCCATAAACTATGAAAAATAGAGACATTTACTAAAGAAGATACAAAATATAAGAAACATTGTACATAGGACAATGACACCTCAGTCTCCTTCAAAGTAGGCACCTTGAGACCTCACACAGTTCTCCCAGAATCTCTTCCACCATTCAAAACAATCTGCAGAATCCTTTGTTGGAATCACCATCAGATACCCTGTTATATTTTCCTGAATCTCACCTATGGTCTGAAAATCTCTTCCCTTTCAAAGTTGGTTTTAGCTTTGGAAAAAGGCAGAAGTCACAGGGCACCAAATCTGGTCTATGTCACCTAGGAGATTTGATGTTTTACCAAAAAAACTCTTCATGAGACGTGATGCATAAGCAGGCACATTGTTGTGATGAAGCTGCCAATCACCAGTTGTCCATAGCTGTGGTCTTCTGAACCTCCGAATAATTTTTCGTGAAGGAATGTTCAAGCTTAATGCAAAATTTGATGCAGATTCATTGCTCAGTCATTTTTTGACTCTATTTGCTCAGTCATTTTGAACATGACGGCCACACAGTACACATGCTCACTCACAATGTAATAGCACTGACTAGTACAGTGAAGTCATCATTGTTCACACATACACATTCCAGTCCACTCTCCTTGGCTGCGAGGTTAGACTGATGTCATGCAAACCATTCTTGTTATATTAACAATGGTTGGACTTTGTCCGGACAGACTACACACACACACACACACACACTTTTATTTATATTTATTTATATATTTATATATCTTATATTTATATATACATATATAAAATCTGTGTGTGTGTGTGTGTGTGTGTGTGTGTGTGTATTTAAGTGGTTTCCAGACTGGGACTATTCTAGAAGTGTTTTTGTTAATATTTTACATTGGTCTTTGTGTGAGCACATATGCACAGTCCTTTTTGGTCACAGAGAAGGCATAAGTTCAGCTTTAGCAGACACTGTCAAACAGTTTTCCAATGCAGTTGTGCCAGTTTACACCCCCATGAGCAGTGTAAGACAGTTTTATTTTCTTCACATGCTTGCTGATACTTGGTGTTTTCTGCCTCTGTGATTCTAGCCATTCTACTGGATGTACGTGCTTTTATTTTGTAATGTGCATTTGGTTTTAATTTACATTTTCATGATGAGTAATGAAGTTGAAACAACTTTTTATGTTTATTGGCTATTTGGACATCCTCTTTTGTGGGCATTTACTTATTCAAATAGTTTGCTTTTTAAATTTGAGTTGCTATGTTTTTCTTATTAGTTTGTAGGGAGTGGGCAACCATTTGTAGTTCCTATTTTATTGGTGAGTAATTTTCTTTAGTTTTAGTATTAATTTTAAAATATAAAATCATTAAATCTCTGTCATGAGTCATGTCATTTCATTAATTACACATTCTTGGAACAGAGCATATTTAGCGCCCTATCTTTATAAGGACAATGTAGTTATTAGGTCTAGAATGGTCAATAAAGCAGACATGGTCCCCACCCATAGATACTCACCATTTAATGGGAGAGACAGACAGACAATAAACATATATGTAACTAAAAGTTGTGGGCAATCATAAAAGTGTCATGAAGTATTCAATTAGGGTGGAGGAATAGAATAGAAGGGCCTTTTTTTCAGTTCTAAAAACTTCTTTGTCATTTAATGAGACCGGAAGGCTAATAAAAAGGCAGTGCAAAAAGTGAGGGAAGAGTGTTCCGGGCAGCTAGAAAAAACATGTGCTATTACCCAAGGTGGGAAAATATTGTGCATGTTCTAAGATTTGAAAGAAGGTAGTGTATTTAGAGCAGAGGTCAGCAAACTTTTTCTGCAAAAAAAAAAAAAAAAAAAAGGGAAATATTTTTGGCTTTGCAAGCCAGATGGTCTCTGTTACAAATACTCAACTCTGCTGTTGTAGCTTGAAGGCAGTCATAGGCAATACGTAAACAGATGAGCATGATTGTGTTCCAATAAAACTTTGCTTACAAGAACAGGCAATGGGCCAGATTTGATCCATGGGCCATAGTTTGCTGGTTTCTAGTATAGATCGGGGGTGAAAATATCAGTCTCTTACCTGGACCACCTCAGTCAGTTTCTCACTAGCTTCCCTGTATAGTATCCACAGCAAATGTTTAAATTCGTAAACTAGATTAAGATGTTCTTCTCTGATGAAACCTGTCTGGAAATGGCCTGCTGAATAAAGACTGAAATTTAAATCTGAGGTGGGCTTGAGCTAATAGGGCAGGAATTGGTAAGTCATTGACTTGTAGCCTTAATTTTAAAGTAGCAATGGACTTTGCTTTATGTCTCTGTGCTTGGGATCTGGTAAGGAATGTGGGAGGAAAGGGAAGTAATCTATGATGTAATCTGTGGTCTCCAACTACTCTTCAGCTAACAGCAATCTCTTCCTCTTTTGAAAACCCACATACACCTTACTTCAGGCACTTATTGTCTACTTGCTATTATACATCAATATGAGAAGTCCTCTAATTGTTGGCTTTTTCTGGTCTGGCCTTGGGGCCATGGTCCAGTTGTAGATGTGTGGTCCTTGCTGACTGGATGAGTGAATGATGGGTATTACTTGTGCTCTACTCCCTTCACACATGGTGAGTAAGTAAGTGAGTGTTGCAGACCATTCAGCCTGGTTTCAGGAGTTGTGACCCCCACCCCATGGTGGGCTGTGTAAGAGCCCAAGGGACCCACTTCATCTGGCTCTGTTCTGTCACAAGGACATGAGCTACTAAGGAGACAAAGCTTATCTCCCTGGCAGGAGCACTGCTTCTGCCTAATCCATCTCTGGCCCCAATGCTTGGTTGGTTAGTCAATGACGGGTAAGACTCCTCATGGGAGGGGCAACCTAAGCCAGACACAACCACTTGGGAGGCCTCATGGAAGGACTCGGGGGGCTGCAGAAAAGAGGATGTGATGGACCCTTGCCCCCTGGCTATTCTGACCTGGCCCGAGTCCTCATTTCCATCTGGGAGATGTCTCCTGCTTCCTAATCGGTTTAAAGCCTGAAACTGTGGGGGTGAGCGGTGCAGCCCGGTACCGGCCAGGATGGCTCCCTGGGTGATCAGGCATAAGAAAGAATACCTAAAGTCCTGTGAAACCTGCTTTGCTAAGAGTGCTCTCGTGTAAATGATAAGTGTCCCAGGAGGAAATGAGTATGTCTCCCAAAGTTTGGCAACCCCCTTTCCTGACAAACACTGGCTCAGATTAAGCCCTCAGATTTCTTTGACATGTTAAACCTGTATTCCAGTGTATTGGAACCCAATAAAAGCCTAGTGAGGATGGGGCTCTGGGTCATTCTCCTCTGAGAGTTTGACCACCTTACCTCCCCAAGCAGAAGATGTCTTGGTAGTTTTTATTTTCATCCGTGACAGAGGGATGGGGCTCTGTGGGCGGAGCCCCCCCCCCCCACATCTGGCGCCCAGGACAGGGGCCCCCTTAGGTGAGTAAAGGAATGAAAGGATTGGGTTTGGGAGGAGAAAGAAGTACCAAAAATGATCCTGAAGTTTTAAACCTGAGTGACCAGGGACAGGTATGTCATAATCAGAAATTGGGAAGTCAGGAGAAAGTCCTAATTTGTCAAGTTTCAGACATGATGAATCTCTGATGGAAGACATCAGCAGTGCCCAGTCGGCAGATAAAAATGAGATCTGGAGCATGGGAGAGAGGTCTGGGCTGTGTTGAGAAGTCAGGAATAATCTATTTGAGTGAGAGAATTGAAGCTAGACTAGATTCAATCTGAAACACAGAAAAAAGGACAAAAACTATGTTAACAGGTAAGATAGGAAAGACAGGAAATTTTACCATGAATAGTAAAACTGAATAACTATAAGAATTTTAGATTTATGAATAATAAAGTATTCAATAGGAATAAAAAGCTGAATAGGCCCTCAAGGTGAATGCTACAGTTATTCATTGACTTTCCTATGAAGTTACATTAAAATTCACAGAATAGAGAGGGAAGTCATTAATCTAGATTCTTAACAAGATACTCATTTTTTAATTAAAAAATTAACCATCTCTTCCCTTTCTACATTATACTGTGAACGAGTACAGAATAACATATCATTAAAAACTAGGTCTGGAGTCAAACTGGGCTTGGGTTCATGTGCTGACTCTGCTGCTCCCCAGCCGTTTGACCATGGAAACTCTCTGAATTGCCCTAAGATTCAGTTTCCCCATCTTTAAAGTGGGATGATAATTGTACTTTCCTCAGAACGTGGTTATAAGGACTCAATGAAGTGGCATACATTAAAAATCTCTGACATCAGGGGGACACAAAGAAATAGATGTTAGCAATCGTGAGTTAAGATTAACATTTCATCATTATGGCAGTGAATGCTGTTTCTGGAAGTCCTTGGTTCAGATAGACCACGCAGCACATAGGTAATGGCTCGTGCAATGGGCTGGCAAAGACAGATTCCTGGCTCTGCCTCTGGCAGCTGGATGGCTGGGCTGTGAACCAAGCCTGTTTCCTCACCTGTAAATGGGGTATGGGGAGGAATAGCACTGTCTCCCCCAAAATTAAAGAGTCAATACTTTCCAGGCTCTTAAAATAGTGCCAGTCACATAAAAAGTTCTTAATAAATACTATTTGGTAATTTTACCATTATCATTATTACTCTAATTAAATATAGCCATTTTAAAGCAAAATCCAATGCAAAAATTTAAGTTGCAATTTGAGGTTATCTTGGGACTTTATCAAAAAGATTATCATAAAATTCAAAATCCTAAACTGAACAAATTTTTTCTAACACCCATTCTTAAAAGTTAATAAGTCTATCTAAATCAAGGTAGCCAGGTTAATAGGAAATCATAGCAGAGCATCTGCCCCATGAAGGAGCTGCCCAGTCTGAGCCTCAGTTGTTCTCATCTCCTCCAGCGGTGACCCTCCCCCTCTCATCCTCTCCCTCTCCTCTCCATCTCTTCTCCAGCCCAAACCACCCCTAGTGAAGACAGCTGCCTTCTAGTCTGTGGTAAGATGTGGACCGTAACCCCAGGGAGTTAGCTCAGGTTGGGGCAGAAAATTCTATGTTAGGCAGCAGGTTTCTATCAGGTGCCACAGGAGCAAGGTGGCACTCAAAGGCCCAGAGAGAGCACTGGGTATTTAGGGGACCACAGAAATGATCCCCCAGCATTGAGAGCATTATTGGAAAAAATACCTTGGAGTGGGGGAACTTTAAAGAGTATCATGAAAGAAGTGGTAGATAAAAATTACAGAGGAGCAGCCTGGAAAGATGTTGGAGGAAAGGAATTCCCACACCCCACCCTGGAGTAAACTACAAACCCAACTCAGCAATTGGAACATGGAGACCCAGGCCACACAGCACATTGGACTTTGAAGATGCCTTTCTGATGCGGACAACAGCTATCAGTGTCCGCGTCATTATGGATGAAATAAAACATGCACACAGACTACCGAGTCCGGTGGAGGAAAAGGGATGACAGCATGGCTTTTCTCTCAAGTGGAGCAAAAGCCACGGCCTCCGCCATGACAGGCCTTTATTCTATTTCTCCTCCCATTACAAGATGGTCCTCACTCACTATCCCCCGTTACAACAACAGGAGCCAATGCTCCTAATCACATCACAGAAGGATAGTAGCAAATGAAAAGGCAAAAGTGGCTGAGCCAGTTACACTGGTTCCTGAAAGGTTTAGCATGGATTTTAGGAAGTCACAGTAAGCATTTGCAAGGTGAGAGTTTTAGCAAGAAGCAAGTCTCAAAAGCAGCCTTGGTGTATTGCAAATCTGATTACCCACAAGAGAACCTATCTGTGGACGTGGGTCCTCTGCATCTCCAAGTGGGAGCTGGGCCCACGCCATGCAGTAGGGTCTGCCACAGCTTCTTGTATCTCATCTGCAACAGTGAAGATCACACACAGCCCCAGCTCCAGGGCTGCCTCTGCTGCTTTCCTGCTGTGAGACTCCTGAGTGCCTCAGTTCCTCAGATTGTAAGTAGGAGTCATAATAGGTTCCTCCTTGTAGGCTCATTGGTGAACAACTGATATGAAAAGCAATGGCAGCCTGGCACTGTGTTTGCTCTCGCCATCAGTCTTGTCATTGCATCTTTATTAGAAGGGGCAGGCATGTCTTCAGATGAAGCTTTAGTTCTAGAAGAGGCATGGGGTGTGGTAAAGCTTTGGGGAGACAGAACAGTGCTTTGGTTCAGAGGCAGGACCTTGAAGTCAGGCAGAGCTGTGCCTCAATCCCACTTCTCACACTTACAAACTGGAGGACCTTGGGTGAGCTTTTTATTGCTTGAGGCCACAGTTTCCTTATCTGAAGAATGGGAATGCTAATCACACTTGCCTAACACTTTTGAGGGTATTAAATGACAGGAAGCCTAAAAAGCACTTAGCACAATGCCTACCTAATATCACATAATCCATAAATAATAGTCATTATTAAAACTGAGACCCAAAACATCATTCCAGGCTGTAACTTGAGCTCCAAGTGGAGAGGCAGAGGTAGGGAGCTGAGCAGGGCTCCTGGAGCCTGTGGAGGAGTCAGGTTTACACAGGTGAGATTTGGACAAGGCTGCCCCATGCTGCAGTCATCTCCAGCCATTGCCTGTCCAGAAAAAAAGGTCTTTGCTTCTCCCTCCGGGCTGTCAAGACATCAGTAGCTAAGACAAGTGCAACCGCAATGGCTGATCGTGAAGGCTGTGGCTGCATAGGAGTGCTAGGTCGGGGGAGGGGATGAGAAGGGTGAGCAGAGGGGCCACAGACTGCTTTCAGTCACCAGGAAGCAGTGGTTATTCTTTAAGGGGGGTAACTGTACCCACATCTCCTCATGACTAACAAAAAACACTTTGCCCTCATTGCCAGGAAAAAAAAAGATTCATAAGGGGATTAATAACAAGCCAAAGAAAATTCTCGTCTGCCTTTTAATTACACAAGAGTGATTGCTATGCTAATCATAATCAGCATCAAGGTCAAAAGTTCCCACCACTCCAGAATGAACATTTAGAAAATAAATTAACCAGAATACCAATGCTATTTCTGAACTCCCAGCTCACATGGGTTCAAAATAGAGAGCTGTATTTTTTAAGATGAGCCATCTAATGCTAATACATTGATTAAATAAATGTCACTCCACAAACCTGATAATGCCCCAGGCAGAGGGGACCCATTAGGAAGTCCATGAGTCAGGGTGATTGCTTAGGTTGTTACGGTTAAGGTTGGTAAATAATTTGTTGATTGGCTTCACCTCTGGCAAGTGTCACCATAGGATGCATTGAAAGTACTTAGGTCTCTGGTTAATGTGGGTGATGAAATATAAATGTCTTTAGAGAATTGTAATTCATTTTTATTTCCTCCTGGTTATTGGTATCTCCAATAATAATAAAATAACTCTTTAGTGTCTATGATTTTATAAAATTAAACCCCTACCTCACACCACATATAAAAATAGATTTTAATTATAAAACAAAGCAAAATAAAAGTTTAAGGATGTTGTTGGTACAATGGAATATTATTCAGCCACAAAAGGAATGAAGTATTAATACATGCTACAACCTAGATGAACCTTGAAAAGATTATGTTAATAAAAAACATAATGTTAATTAGAAAAAACAGAGTAATATTTGTATAATCTTGGGGTGGGGGTACCTTCTTAGGTATGGGACAGATCTCAAAGCCACAAAAAAAGCATCGATTTATATGTGAATTAAAAACATTTTATAGCAATAGATATCACAGCTAATATAAAAAGACAAGCAGTATTGCAGAAGAAAGTTCCAGGAGGCATGTGTAATATGACTGCTCATTAAAAAATTTCTTTCAATCTATCTCAAAAAAGACTAGAGAAAAATTGTAAAATGATACAGATAAGCAGTTCATAGGAAGTGAAATATAAATGATCAATAAACATTTAAAAAGATGTTTAATTAGTAGTGAGGAGAAAGTTAAAAAGGCAGAAGGGAGATTACTTTTTGCCCATCAGTTTGGCAAAAATCGAAACCGTGTTTGATGATGTGGGGGAAGGGCAAAGCCAAACCTGCCAACAGTGTGTGACACGGGCCAACATGCTTGGAAACCAACGTCATAGGCGCTGTAAAAATTACACTGTGCATGCATTTAAACTAGCAATTCTAAACTTACAAATCTACTCCAAGCATAAGAATGTAAGTGTACTTTACAAGAATTTTTACTGTAGCATTGTCGCTAATAATATAATAAAAAGAAACAAGTTGAATGTTCTTCCATTGGTGAGCAGTTCAATAAACCATTATATTTATACCTTGGGATATTAAGCAACTATTTAAAAGAGTATGTTAGAAACGTACTTACTGATGTGGAAGGTATCCATGTCATGTTGTTATCAGAGAGAAAAAGCAAGGTTCGGAGTGCTGGCTGTCACTGCTGGTGTGCTATGAAGTCTAGCAGACAAACCGAACTTAACTCTCACTGCTAGTCAAGTGGGTGATGTGGGCACATGCTGTTAGCGAGGCAGGCATGTGGACGTGCTTGTACTGCTTACATGTGCCCGGAGGGAAGAGGGAAAGAAACCATACTCAGTGGCAGGGGGCACAGGAAGAGAAAGAATACTCATTTTTTGGTATGCACTTCCATATTCTTTGAATTCATTTGGTGAGTACGTATCATTTTCATAAATTAAGGGAAAAATGATAACTTCAAATAATGGATATGTAAACGATAACTCTAGCTGGTGTGGTTCAGTGGATTGAGTGCTGGCCTGTGAACCAAAATGTTGCAGGCCCAATTCCCTGTCAGGGCACAAGCCTGGGTTGTGGGCCAGGCCCCCATTTGGGGGAAAACAAGAGGCAACCAATTGATGTTTTTTTCTCCCTCTCTTTTTCCCTCCCTTCTCCTCTCTCTGAAAATAAATAAATAAAATCTTTAAAATAATAATAATAGTTTTGATTTATACATTTCACAGTTATCATTTGCAATCTGCTGATACTTTTTTTAAAAGATTTTATTTATTTTTAGAGAGGGGAAGGGAAGGAGAGAGAGAGGGAGAGAAACATCAATGTGTGGTTGCCTCTTGCATGTCCCACATCGGGGGCCTAGCCCACAACCCAGGCACGTGCCCTACACTGGGAATGGAACTGGAGACCCTTTGGTTCACAGGCTGGAACTCAATCCACTGAGACACACCAGCCAGGGCTGCCAATACTTTCAATGGCAAGTATTTACCTGTGAGTTTCTTTAAAAATATAAACACTGGAAAGATTACATTTTCCTTGGTATTTCTTTCCTGAGCATTAGAGACAAAGGCCTGACTGAAGAAATGAAGGCTTCAAGGAACTTTCAGATCTAGCTCAGAGATCACCCCACCCTACGCCTGGTCTGCTTTCAGGTCCAGTATCTACTGAGATGCTACTGTCCTGGGGCACGCCCCCTTCTCCAGATGGCCTATTCCTTATTCAGTTAGCTCTACTCTCTAAAAAATTCTTACATTCAGTTAGCTCATCCTGTCCAAGGGTCTCAGTAGCTAGAACAGGTTAGACCACAGGCCTTGCTCAGAGACACAGGTTTGTCCTTGTCTTAATCTATAGAAGAGGGCCATTTGTTACTCACTGGTACAGTCGGAGGATTAGCTTAGATCATATCTAATTCAGTGAGTGGTGGCTGCTCTAATTAGTGCTGGAGCCACAGGCCGAAGATGGCTTTTACCTGTCCTAACACACAGCACGGGACTAGCACTTTTCATTGAATAACTCACTCATTCTTTCATTCATGTATTTCAAAACTATCCAAAGGCCTTACCATGGCTGCAGGGTCCTGTACTTAAGCCATACCTCCCCGCATGCCACCTCCTTCTGCTACCTCTCACCTTTCTCATGCCCAGTCATCCACTGCAGCCACCCTGGCCTCTGTGCTGTTTCTTAAATACATCAAGCATGCTCCTGCCTCGGGGCCTTTGCTCTCACTGTTGGTTCTTCCTGAAATACTCTACTCTCCAGTCACTCACTCCGTTCACCTATCTGCTCACATGTCACTCAGAAAGAGAGGCTGTCCCAGGTCATAACACCACCACCTATCATGCTCAGTCCTCTTTTCTCTATTTTTCTTCAAGGTACTAACATCTATCTATTTATTTATTGTCTGTCTCCCCCAATTAGAATGTAAGTCTTATATTAAAAGGGGCTCTTTCTTCTCTTTTGTATCCCCAGTACTTAGAAAAGAACCTGGCACATAATAGGCAGTCAGTCGATCAATGTTGGGTGAATGTGTTAAGCAAAATATGTGAGTACTTCCTGTGAGCCAGGTGAGCTCATACAGAGGCAAGCACAAACAGTGAGGCCCTTTCTGCTTCAGTTGTAACAATCATATCCTGACACAGTATAGTTCTAACAAGCCAGCAGACTGTCATAGTAAATATTGTTTATGTACAATCATCTTTATGCTGAGGATAATAAAACAGCCCTACGGCACCCAAATCTTCAACTTGAGTGACTGGTTAACTGTTAGACCATAAATAATTTGAATTGGTGAGAAATATTTTCATTTCAGTGTGTGTTTGTATGCTGTCACTTCTCTGGATTCCATCTGACATGTTGGCATATTATAGACTAAATAAGCAATCCCAGATGAACTGTGGCCTAGCAACACAGGCCTGAGCCAAAGGGGACAGTGCCCTAGAAAACAGGGGATGCAGAGTGGGCCACCAACAAGTTCACGCAGTGCTCTCTGTGTGCCCTTGTGAAGGCAACAACATCTGACCACTACTTTGTCTCAGTGTGCACTGAGCATGCTTCACTGAAAAGGGTACTCATGGTTAACGTCCTCAAGGACCAGAGAGTGACTCTCAGTTCTCTTCTGCTAACTCTTGTGAGTATCACTTTACATGGAGACCATGGAGCAGGCAGTGGGGATTTTATGTACTGAGCACCTTCATCAGTGCAGAATCATAGCAAGACAGACCTGGATTTGGATTCAGGCTCTGAGATTTTCTAGCCAAGCAACTTTAAACAAGTCAGTTGACATTTCTTCACCTCAGTTTTAATAACTCTAAATTGGCTGCAAAGGATTCTGATCTCAGTATTAAGGATTAAATATTAAAATACACAAAAATACTTGGAAAAGTGCCTGGCACATTGCATGGGCCCAGTTTTCATAACTGGTGGTTCAAATGAGCCTTAACCTTGCATGTAAGAATCTCCCCTCATATCCTAAGTTGTTGGTTGTTTGTATGGAACATATGACAACCATGATACAAACACAAGACAAATATGGGAATGTTTCTCTGACTTCCTGACAGGAGAAAAAGTATCATTGGCATAGTCTCATGGAGCAGAGAATTCCTGTGGAATAAACACCATTCGGTGAGGGTCCCAGTCACTTCTAGGCAAACACTGAATTATAGTTTGAATCATGTCAGTTTAGTGATTCACAGTAATAGGTTGGACATGTCACAGCAGAAGACCCAGCCCAGAGGCTGGAGGATGAGGGCTCCCTGTGACCAATACCTGGACTTAGGTTCCTTCCCCTCTGAACCTGGAGTTCTCCATTTCACGTTGAAGATGTGTCATCCGGAAGTTTCATTTTTGAAGTCTTAGATACCACATACCCTAGACCCTTCCATCACTAGATATATATCCTCTATCTAAATTACTCCTTGTAACAAACAGATCTATAACATGAATTCTTTTAAAAAATATTTTATTTACTTATTTTTAGAGAGAGGGGAAGAGAGAGAGAAAGGGAGGGAGAGAAGTATCAATGTGTGGTTGCCTCTCATGAACCCCCTACTGGGGGACCTGGCCCACAACCCAGGCATGTGTCCTGACTGGGAATCGAGCTGGCAACTCTGTGGTTCACAAGCTGGCACTCAGTCCACTGAGCCACTCCAGCCAGGGCTATAACATGCATTCTAATCATTGATGCTTAATTTTAAAATAGGATGCAGCAAATGGCAGCAAGCACGAACATCAGAATTTTCTGTTCATCTCTCTTCTACCTCTGGAGAGTTGATAGTTATCTTAAAAGTAGAATAATTTGAAAACTCTCACATCTGCCTATAGACATTGATTTTATTCCTATCGTTACTCAGGCTTGGTGGTTCTCAAACTGTAGTTTGTATAAGGTTTGCTATTTATTGTTGATGATATAAAATGCATGTTCTACTTCACACTTAATAGTATTTTTTGCATGAACAATTTTTCTCTGACTTCAGAGCATAACCACCCAGTAGCGTGGGGACCCATTAAAAAGAAAACACTGAGCCAGATTATTTCTATTGTTTCTTTCCTGCCAAGAAAATAAAGGTGACAGTAATGGCTATTTTAGAGTAAGACGCTGAAAATCAAGTTGGGTCACATACCTAAAGGACTTGGCAGGCTGTGTCTCCCAGCACTGGTTGTTGGAAGGGCCTAGGGGCAGGTTGTAACATATATTTTTGAGGCATCTGAGCTATACCCCAGATCTGCAGTGAGGATGGGGAGTGACTGGGACAGAACCAGCTTTGAAAACCTTGATGCAGGGGAGCTGGGAGGGAGGCAGGGTGTCTGCTTAAACTGCAGAACAGGGCAAGGTTGGTGAGGTGTGAACACTGCCCTTACGAACCTGGAGAGCTGGTCACATGGAAGAGGGATTCTCTTTCTTCTGCCTGAGCCCCAGAAGGGTGGGAATTTTTGTGGGGGAGGGGTTGGGGAGAATATAAGAGATACTTCAAGAATGTCATTCCAGATCTGGGTGTGTGGCTCCTGGGCATCTTATGGAAATGTCTCCCCATGGTGACTGTCCTTTTCTCCTGCCTTGAAGAAGCCCCACAGTCCTGGTTCAATCACAGGCCTGGTCACGTTCAATCTCATGCCAAGAAGGGCCCAGCCAGGGCTCTGCAGGTTGCTGTACCTTAGAGGGCCATTGAGGGCAGTTGGTGTCACAGCAGCAAAGGCAGGACCCTTTGCATCTGGACCCTTAGATGTCACTCAGACAGGGTCAGTCCCCACAGGACTCTCGACAGTCAGCGTGTTGGCAGGTCTTCTGATATGGGTTCAAATTCTGGCTTTGCTACTTCCTGGCTCTGTCACATTGAGATGTGAGCGACAGCATATGCCTCTGGTGGGGAAGTGAGCTTTTCAACATTTTGAAGAAATCTTGAAGCAGAAATGCTGTTCAGGATAAGGGTGAGGCTTCACTGAAACTGGATGTGGCTCAAGAACTAGCACAGTACAATGTTTATTTACATTTCTGCAAACAGAAGTGCAGAGATTGTTCTAAACTTTCTGAAATGGTGACATAAAAGCCAAGTTTCAAAGGGCTGTGGCATAGCAAAAACTGATCTCTGGGACAGCAAGTCCCCATATTCCCTGGATAGTGTTATTAGCAACTACAAGACCCATAAGGGATACAGCTATGCCTGCTTCTAACCTCATAGGGGTGTGTGTGTGTGTGTGTGTGTGTGTGTGTGTGTGTGTGTGTATCGAGGTGGGGCATCTCTTCAGGTTGATCTGAAGCCCAGCAGGAACCCAATGCTGGCTCCATGGGCTGGTGTGAAAGCTAAATGAAATCATGAATATAAAGCATTTAGCATAGTATCTGGAATAAGTTAAGTGTTTAGTTAATGGAAGTTGTTGCTATTGTCTAGAGGAATTTGCCAGGAGGAGAGAGTGAGTTGCAGGAGGGCGAAGTGACCAAGTTCGGGTCTAGTTCCTTGTTATCTAAATCCTTGAGGACAGGGAAAGCCATCTTCTGGGGTACACTGTATCTTGAATGAGACTCAAGGTCAAGATTCCCTCTCTTCCCGCAGATATGGCATCTCTCAGCCATGAAAGATGTTTAGAAGTCTGGGGAAGAGCTGAGCAGATTTGTCCCAAACACATTTCAAATAGAAAACACGTCCTTCAGTCTGGGACTGGCTCCACCTCGAGTGTTCTATTGCTTTCCACTCTGTCTTCCAGAAATGAAGATCACTTCCCCTTACCCTAGGACTTCAGAGATTCCTTTCATAGTTCATTGCCTGCAATGCTTGATAGCAAATAATGTCATCTCTCAATATTATCTCTTAATTCTGCTGAAAAACAGACACAGAGCAGATCCAAGGCCTGTAAATTTCTTCCTCGCCCATCAGGAAGTTCTCTCTCTTTATACTAAATTGAAGACATAAAAGGGATTGCCCTTGACCATTTTCTGTTCTGGTCTCTGGCAGCAGCACCTTGTTCCCAGGCTATCTACCACAATGGAAAGTGACAAGGACTTTTTCCAGCACTCAGGTCCTAGCAGAAGCGTGAGCTGACACAGAGGACATACGACCTCGGACATGTCCATCCCCAGGTGACAGGTATGGCCCTTCAAACTGTAAGAAAGCTTTCTTTTGTCTTTTCTGTATCAGTTAAGTGTTTGAATTTGGTTGTAAGCAACAGAGCCAAGGTCTGGCTGATCTGTGCAAAGAGAAACATTGACTGGAAGACAAGGGCACCACATGGAATCAAGAGAAGGATAGACCACCAGGCCTCAGAAAGGACCGATCGGGATAAGCAGGAGGCTGAGTCAGCAAAAAGGCTACACTGGGGTGGATCTGCTCCACACTGCACGTGATCCAGGGCATGTGGGCTGGTTGACCCAACGTGTTCCCAGACCCTGTGCGAGGGGTAGCACTCCCCAAGGAAACCTAAGTACTATCACCAGAGAGGCGGTGAAGGGGCTAATCAGAAAAGACAGTGGTGCCCTCTGAAATGGCAGCAACCAGCCTTCCCCCTGAGATTCTCTGAAGTCGTCCACACATCCTCCAGATGAAGTCAAGCAGAGCAGGAGGAAGAACCCTTTTCAGTGTTGCCATCCCTTACAGAAGGTAGAGGTGTTCCAGGGGCCTCACCTGCCCATTCTGAACAGTCTGTCAAGAGTCATGTGCAAGTGGAGGATCTAATCAATTCCTGCACACTCCACTCCCACCAGCCCAGTGAGACTTAAATCTTGCTATTGTTAGTTTCTATCTAACCTCAGTCTCTTTGGTTTTGAGAAAAAACCTCCTTATAAAATGTGATCCTTAGGACACCGTGGGTAAAGAGAAAGAATCCCATATTTAGAGCCAGAAGGCCTGCCCTCTGCCGAGCCTCAGTTTTCTGGTCCGTAAAATGAAGTTGTCATTTCCTGTACTACCTCACAAGAAGGAGAACACAATGAGTGTTCTGTTGAATATGATGTGTCTGTAAAGAGGAAGCCTGATCAGTATTCAAGAACAACAGTGAGCATGTATGTGTTTCATCAAATGACAGGCCGCCTGGAAAACATTGGAGAGACAAAGCAGGGATCAGGGTGTCCTATGCAACTGAAAATCACATTTCAAGAATTCTTGAGGGATTCTAGGAGACAGTAAAACACAGAAGAGTAGGGAGGAACAAGAGAAGAAAATTTGAAAGTAAAGAGCTGTGGAGATCAGATGTCTTTCATTCATTCATTTCTTTATCTGTTACTTGACAGACATCAGACTGAATACTGGTGATATGGAGATAAACACACACGCACGTGTGCTATCTACCTTCCAGAAGTCCTAAAAGATCCCGGAGGAAATTTGGGAGGTGTATTCCTAAGAATATTTTTAGAGCTTGCTAAAATAGAGGAAGTCATCTTATCTTGTAATCCTCACCTGAGGATATATTTATTGATTTTAGAGGAACAGGAAAGGGGAGAGAAAGAGAAAGAAAGTGTGACATGAGGGAGACACACCCATGGGTTGCCTCCTGTGTGTGCCCCAAGCAGGGATCAAATCCGCAACCTAGGTATGTGCCCTGATGGAGAATCAAACCCGCAACCTTTTGGTGTGAAGGATGGAGCTCCAATCAACTGAGCCACCCAGCCAGAGCAATGCCTTTTTTTTTTAAGAAGCTAGAAAAGCCCTGGCCTAGTGGCTCAGTTGGGGTGTTGTTCTGTACACCAATAGTTTGCGGGTTTTATTTCTAGGAAGGGCGCCTATGGAAGGCAACCGACAGATGTTTCTCTCTCACATCAATGTTTCTTTTTCTCTCTCTCTCTCCCTCTTCCTCTTTCTCAAATCATTAAACATATCCTCAGGTGAGGATTACAAAAAGAAAAGCTGGGAGGAAAAAGGGGGTGATCCATAGTGTTGAGATGCCTAGTGTCCTGGCTGCTCTTTGGACCATAGTAGGTCCGGAGCCCCTCCCAAGAGGAGAACGTCTCTTTCATTTACTAGGAATTGCCAAGGTCCCACAAGTTCTCTCCTACTTCTGCCAAGTTTTCTTCTACAGCTGGAATGACTTCATTCATTCCAGCTGTAGAAGCAGATACAAATTTAAATAATGAATTCCTTCATTTTCTTTTCTTCTTTGAAACTAAATAAAAGTGCCTTAACCTTTGGAATCAACTGTAATTTTAGTACCTACATCCAGCATAGTTATAATAATGTGGCTGATGTATAATACATGAGCTGGTGGATTTCTTTAATTAAACCAGTGTTTTCCAGGTTTGGACTTAATTATTTTGATCTACCTGAAGAAAGCAATTGAAAGCTCAGGCTAGTCTTCTGCAGGTCTCATTCTGTTTAGTAGAGAGAACTCAAGAGGGATGGTTTTAATTTCCACAGTGTTAGGGTAACATAGGGCTCATTACATACTTATCAGAAGCAGTTAACAATTGACAACTATTGTGATTGTTCCACCACTTTCTGAGAATGAATCCAATTGCTTCTATAATACCTTTGATCATGCCATTTTCTAAGAATGAGATGATTGATTATTCTATTATTTGACCAACAAAACCATGACAGGCGATGTCATATATGTGCTTTTATAGTCTCTGGCTTAATAGTCTTTTATAGTATCTGAAAGTGTAATTAAACCATAAGGAATTTTTCACAAATGAGCACTTTGGGACCTATGTGAAAACTTTTTAAAAATATGTGTGTGTGTGTGTGTGTGTGTGTGTGTGTGTGTGTGTGTTTAACGAAAGACACTTGGACCAGGTAAAGAATCCCTGGACGGTGTTAAATCACACAGTAAATTACAGGGAGCTGCCCTCTGCAGCTCCGGTTCAGTGTTACGAGCATATTTGCAGGAGAACTGAGCCTGTGGGACATGCACGTGATAACAGGACTCCTAACAGTACAATGCTTGAGATTGCATCATTGTAAATGGAATATGTAATTACCCTGGGCTCTCTTCCTTTCCTAATCTCCCTTTCCCCTTTTGCCCCAATGGGGAATATTATAACAAAATGAATATTCCAGACAAAAGAAAAAAATAAGCCTTTTTTAAAGAGCAATAAATTAGCACATTAATGTTTCAAGTGCAGTAATATCCATTCTCCATTTTTATTTAAAACTAGTTGTATTTGACTACCATTTCATTCCTAATCAGTTTCCATGCCTTCTGTGTTCTTCAATCTGTTGTAACTAAAATCCCACTTTAAAAAGTAAGTAAATGCAAAATTCTGTTATCTTGCAGAGAGTGTAGTCTCATGTAGCGTTAATGAAATTTGGTTTTAAGCAACATCATGGATATTCTCATTTGCTAGTTTAGTCCCTTTCAGTGGGCAGCAAAAGCCCAAGGATGTTAACATAAAGCAAATCAACCACAGAAGCTTTCACTGTTTTTTACACTGAAGTTTATAGTCTGAAAATTAGATCCTTTAAATTTCAGCAAAAACAATTCTCATGAAAACTTTGCTGTGCATGTACAAAGACAGTTGACTTTTCTGGGGTGTTCACTGTCAATATTTTAGCAACCATCGTATAATACAGAAGTATACATGCCATCCCCTGCAAATCCCCCTCCAGAGAGCCCCCAGATCATAACAGGAGGCAGTGGAGCTGGAATTCACTGGTGAGAAAGCTCCACAGGCCTTGTAGGCCCAGCGTCTGAAAGTTGTGGCTACTTCCTCCGGTCCCAGGTACACAAGGGACAGCAGGTCTTCTCCATCTTGGCCAGGATAGGTTGATAACGCTTGTTGGAAATCGTGTTAATCAAATTCTGTTACTGGCTAGGAGTATTTATAGCATTTTAACAGTCAGTTGTATAAGGAAGTCATTTGTTTCTAGCTTTACCAGCTCTTTGGCAGCCCTCCCCATAAATGGAAAGAAAAGATGTTTGGGACAGGAAATAAAGCTGGACCTTGAGGTGCTTCAGAGAAGCAAGAAGTGCGTGGGCCTTCGGGAGGTTCCCCCAAAATCTTAGCCTGACATTCTTGCGGCAGGTTCACAATCTGCTGCTCAGGGGTCTCTCTGCTACTGTTGACTTTTCTACTTTTCTGGATAAGTTAATAGAAATGAAGCCACTTTGCGCTCTTGTTTGTCCAGAGCCCTGTCTGAGGTTTTGGATTCAGATTAAAATGTCAAAGGCTCTTCCTGTTTCTGAAGTTGCCTTAAGTGTGATTCTAAGAGAACTAACAGGCTATAGCCTGGCCCCAAAACCCCTACCAAGAATGTAAGATAGGTTTAAATATCAATCTGTGTTCTCATGATGGGGTATTTCTGTAAGAGACATGATGAGGTGGATGGGCTTGGAACTGGCCTTGAGGCTGAGACGAAGCTATGTGACTTTCTAACTTTGTGGCTTCGCGTCTCAGATTCCTCTTGCATAAGAATTCAGTGAGATGCCATGAGAACATGAGGCAGCTCGTCATATTGTTAGAGGAGAAAGAGTGACTGGCGTGCTGGCAGCCATGAAGCCTTGACTCCACTTTGGCCCCAGAGAACTTGCTCTGGGTCTTGGGAGGCAACTTCATCTCTCTGAACTTTGTTTTCTTCATTTTCAAAATGGAAGCCTGGGACCAGGTGGCCCTGCTCATCCTGTGACTCTCTGTTATTGCTCTTTATCCATCCTGCTTGAAAAGTCAAGTTTCCAGGTCCTCCGTGTTTTCATCGGGATGGGTGGTGCACAGCACAGCCCAAGAATTCATTGCATTTGAGTTTGGGTTCTGGCCTCACTCCTTTAGCAGCATGGCAATGGGTAAAGACCCATGCCCCCACTTCCTCATGTAGGAAATGGAGATCATGATGATGTCCTCTTACGAGGCTAATATGAAAGGTGAAAATTAAATTAATAAAAGCAAAGCACTTTTATTAACATTAGTGCCTGGCAGATATTAAATGCTTCTATTAGTCCTGGGGCTTCTATAACAAATTACCTCAAATGTAGAAGTTTAAAACAACACACATTTATTATTTCAGAGTTCTGGGGTTAGAATGGAGATATCAGCAGGGCTGTCTTCCCTTCTGGAAGCTGTCATGGGCTGAATTATGCTACCCCAAATTCATACACTGAAGTCCTAATCTCTAATACCTCAAAATGTAAATGCATTTGGAGTAAAGTCTTTAAAGATGTGATTAAGTTAAAACAAGGCAGTCTGGGTAGGTTCTAATACAGCCTGAATGGTGTCCTTATAAGAAAGAAATGTGGACACAGAGGGACACGAGGAATGCATGTGCACAGATCTAGAACTGTGAACAAATAAACCTATGTTATTTCAGACACAGAGTCTCTGGGATTTTGTTATAGCAAACTTAGGAAACAAATACAGCATCTTTAGGGGAGAATCTGTTACCTTGTTTTTTCTGCTTCTGCAGTCTTCTTGCATTCCTTGGCTTGCAGCACTCTTGTTCCATCTTCAAGACTAGCGATAGTGGGTTAAGCTTATCTTACAGTGCATCATTCTGACCCCTCTCCTGCCTGTCTCTTTCACTTTTAAGGACCTTTGGAATTATGTTGTATCCACCTGTCCCTCCTTAAGTTCAGCTAATTAACAACCTCAATGCCATTAAAAAAACTTAATTCTTCCTTACCAAGTAACATGATATATTCAAAATCCTTGGGATTAGCATGTGAACACCTTTGGTGGGGGGTATTATTCTACCTACCACAATGTTCAGTTAATTTTAGCTATTGTGTTGAATAGAACTTTTATACCAGATTAGCTTCCTGTACTGACTCTAGCACTGGAATGGAAATATCCAAGAATAAAATTTCACTGGGAAGAAACTGGGGAACCACACTCATTCTCTAGTTTATCTTTATTTTGTCCAATACAGCACACAGTTCTGCTGACACAGGACTCCTGGTGCACAGAATGTGATGTTCCAGAGAGCTGGAGTTTCAGCATCCTGATTCAGCTGCTATTTCTGGCAAATTGTTGACCTAGCGTTGTTTATGTGGACTTTTCTGGTCTTGGTAGAGTAGTAATTCAAGTCAAGATTTGTCATGCCATTTCTAGCAGACCTGCTGCTTTTACTTTTAGAAAGAAAGCTTTCATTGTTTGTGGGGGCCCACAGTTGTGTGGTTTCCACTGCATACTTGGCCTCAGTATGTCCAGAGAGACAAAAATCTAAGAGCAGAAAACCTAATAATTATATCTCTTAAAATTATCTTTCAATAACAGATGATAGAAACCCAAGTAAAACTGCCTTAAACTGAAATGGGAATTTATTATCTCATGCAACTGTCGTACAAAGTCTTGAAGTGGATCTGACTCTGAGTTTGGCGAGATCTTGGGACTGCACGAAGTTCCAAGGATTGGGCGTCTCTCTCTTCCCTGTCCCTGTGCTTTCTTGCATCTACATTAGCCTCACTCCAGGGAGGTACCTCGCAGTATGTTGTGCCCTGGCAACTCAAGGCTTATGTTAGCCTTACAGTCAGCAAACCCAATGCAAAGAGAGTGTTTCCTCTCCAAAATTCAGGCCACAGACTCAGGATAGAGTTTCCCTGAATCAGCTTAAGTCATGGGCCCATGACTTCAGGTTCAAAATCCTGCCTACCCCAAATAAGCCTTGCCTGCCAGCATTTGTTTCTGATCAATAATGAGCAAGGACAGCTTGGAATTTCTCCAGGCTGTCCTCTGTTAGTGGGCCTTATGATACACACAGGAAGCTGGCATGCTTTGCACATGCCAATTTTAATTAATAAGCAACAACAGTGTATCTTTTCTCAGAGGATAATGGTGATTTCGGAGATAATGCAATAGATATCATTGAGCTTGGGTGACTATAGTCGAGGCATGGGGCCAGGGTTGATATTTTTTAATTTTATTTTTAATTACAGTTTGTATTCAATGTTGATTCATTTCAGATGTATAGCATAGTGGCCAGACAATCATATACTTTACAAAGTGGTCCTCCCAATACTTCCAGTAACCACTTGGCACCATACATAGGTATTCCAATACTATTGACCATATTCCATATGCTGTACTTTACAGACTATTCTGTCCTTTTAATTTGTATGTCTCTGATGATTAGTGACATTGAACATCTTTTTATATGTCTATTGCCCATCTGTATATTCTCTTTCCAGATCTTCTGCCCATTTTTAAATGAATTTTTTTTGTGTGTGTATTGAGTTGTCTGAGTTCTTTGAACATTTTGGATATTAGCCCCTTGTCAATTGTACCACTGGTGAATATCTTCTCCCATTCATTAAGTTGTCTTTTTGTTTTGTTAGTGGTTTCCCTTGCTGTGCAGAAACTATTTAGTTTGATTTAGTGCCATTTGTTTATTTTTTCTTTTGTTTCCTTGCCCAAGGAGGTATATAAGAAAAAATATTGCTAAGAGAAATGTCAGATTTTACTGCCTGTGTTTCCTTCTAGGAGTTTATGGTTTCAAGTCTTACATTTAAGCATTTAATTCATTTTGAGTTTATTCCTGTGTATGGTGTAAAAAGGTGGTCTAGTTTCATTTTTTGTATGTATCTTTCCAATTTTCTCAACACCATTTATTGAATAACTATCTTACCCCATTGTATGTTCTTGCCTTATTTGTCATGGAATAACTAACCATGTATAGACATGGGTTTATTTCTGGACTTTCTATTCTGTTTCATTAATGTATGTGTCTGTTTTTATGCCAGTACCACGCTGTTTTGATTACTATAGCCTTGTAATAGAGTTTGGTATTAGGGAGCATGATACCTCCAACTTTGTTTTCCTTTCTTAAGATTGCTCTGGTTGCTCAGAGTCTCTCATAGTTCCATACAAATTTCTACATTACTTGTTCTAGTTCTGTGAAAAATGCCATTGGTATTTTGATAGAAATTGCGTTGAATCTACAGATTGTTTTGGGTGGTATGGACTTTTATCAATGTTAATTATTTCTATCCATGAGCATGGTATATGCTTCCACTTATTTTTATCTTCTTCAGTTTCTCTCTTAAACCTGTTCTCATGATGACTTGAGATGTGGTTACAGGGGTGCAGATATATAAACACTTATAAACTGAACATTTAAGATTTGTCACTTTACCATATGTATATTTTACCTAATGAAAGGGGAAAAGGACAGAAAGGAATAAGATAATAGTAAAAGTCACACTTACGTGCATGTGGGAGGCTGAATAGTGGCTCCTGAAGGATGTCCACATCCTAATCCCTGAACCCTGTACATAGCTTACCTTACGTAGCCAGAGAGACTTTACACACTATGATTAAATTGAGGACCTTGAAGTGGAAAGATTATTCTAGATTATCCAGATGGGCTGGATGTAATCACAACGGTCATTATAAGAGGGATACAGGAGAGTGAAGGGCAGAGGAAATGGCAGTATGGAGGCAGAAGTCAGAGTGGTATGCTCTTCAGAGGCGGGGAGGGCCACAGGCCAGGCATGCAGACATCCTCTAGGAGCGGGAAGAAACAAGGGAGCAGGTCCTCCCCTAGGACCTCCAACAGGGATGCTGGCCTGCCAATACCTTGCTTTTAGACTATGGAAACTGATTTCAGACATCTGACCCCCAGAAAAATAAGCTAAAAGTTACATTCTTTTAAGCCACAAAGATCATAGTAATTTGTTACAGTTGCCCTAGGAAACTCTCACAATATTATCTTGGCAGGACAGAATTTGATCCTTATACTATGTCTAATCTCAATTTATCTTCTTAACTGCCCTTTGACTAAAGATGATACCATTGTTTATACCCATTCTGTAAAGAAGGAAAGTGAGGCTCAAATAAGTTAAGTGCCACAAAGGAAGTGAAGAAACCATATTTGGGTCCAGGCACTGGAGCTCGAGGTCCGTGTCACTCAGCTTTGCCCCTGCCAAGCAGAAGGGTCAGTGGGAGCAAAGCTGCAGAGGTCGTGGGTGACCTGGAGGAAACTGGAGTGCAGGCCATGCCCTGGGAGTGGCGCAACGTTGGCCTCCCAATTGGCCTGTTCTGCCTGCAGAGCTCTCAGCCTGGCCTCCTCCAGGGTCCACAGCCATGAGGAAGAGGTGTGGACTGTGAGGTTGCTATAATAGCTTTGGTGACTAGAGACTTTGGTGCCATAATAAGCAGTTGAAATATTTCACCTGTGCCCATTGGGTATCACATTTCATGAAGAGCTGTTATCTAAATTCACTAAAAAATAAGTCTCCCCTGGATGTGCTATACTGAGCTGCTGCCATCAGTTGTGTGCATGTGCTTGCATACAGACGTGTTTGGTCGTGTTAGTAAGGGAATTATACCAAGCCACTGGCTCTGTCTCTCCAAATTATGGGAGTCCAGCAGACCCATCTTTATTTACCACGTGGGAATTCAGAAAATTGTACAACTAACTTGTAGAGAGAATTCCATCGACTAATGTAAGAGCCAGTCTTGTGATGTTGTTTTCCTGAGCTCCATGTTCAACTGTACTGCAAATAGGATAGTACCCGCCCAGTTAACAGCAGGAAATATCCATATTTTTCTAAGGCTTTTAGATAATTCTTCCAGGTCACAGAGTGAGTGACTTCACTGTCTACTCTTCCTTTGCCCAAAGAAGCACACTGGTTAGAGCTAAAGCTGTAGGGACCATCAGAATACCAGTTTTCCCCCCACAAGCTGGTAACCATAGCCAATCTCCACCTTCTAATACACATTGAGCATTTGGAAGAGGATGGTTTCATTCTTCCAAGCCCAGAGAGAGTGTCAGATCTTTCAAGAATCTCAGAGACCATCTGGTCCAATTTCCATATTTCATAGGTAGAGAAATTTGGCCAAGAACAGAGGTGAGTAGGCAAATAGCCAAAAGAGAAATGGATGGCCATTCCGTTTGCATGGACAACTGTCAGTGCAGGGTTGGCTGATCATGGAAAAAACATTACCATCAGAAGCATTTCTGGTAGACTATTAAGATCTATGATACGGTAATCCTTTGAACAACAATGGTTATTAGTCTTATTTGTAGACAGAATGTTCAATTATGCAGAGCACTCTAGTGCAACAGGCCCGTGGGAATTTCTCAGCCATCGGTGCAGAGACTATTTTAAATGAATATATTCAGCAGTTTCTTCAGACCTACTTATCGTACACAGGAGACCAACTACCCATGGAAAATTAGTTTGCTACAAGGGGTGGTATGGGAGCTTTCAAACACTTCTTATTGCACAGTAGCCAAATAATTTTTTGGAAAAAAAATCTTACCTTCTTGCTTGTAGGACTGTCAGAAGGCTATATTCAAATCTCCAAGTAAGCAGAGGTTAGTTTCTTAGCCTTGTTCTCGGAGCATCCTTACACAGAGAAATCAATACCCCATTGTTGATGGGTCCCTCATGATACTCACCATCTGGTTTTATATATTAATTTGCAATGTGAAGGGAAGAAGGCTTAAGATAAATAGTTATAAAAAACCTACAGTACATCACACATGTATGCCTAACTCAATAACTGCATTGTGTGGAAACTTGTGGAAGTCTCAGAACTCAAACACCTATCAGAGTCACTGCTATTATATTGGAGCAATAAACTATTTTTGCTGAAATTCTCCTTTTTCTAGCCATATTGTCCTGCATCTCTGCCATAGACTATGAGTAAACCAGGGGCCCTCTAAGGAGTCTTGAACAAAACCCCTGCCCACTGGAAGCTTGTCAAGGTTTAGGGAGGTTTGACCATAGAAAACACTGAACAGGACATCCTGCCTGGGACTAGGTTGTTGTTGTGCAGGGCAGTACAGGGCATGAGGGGTGGGCTTGGAATTGGCCCCTCAATTGGACAAAATGCACTCTGTTGATGGGCATGGCTCCAAAGGAAGGCCAGTAGGCGGAGCTTTGGATCTGGTTTTGTGTCACAGGGTAAAGGATTTTCAACTACCTGGGCCCAAAGCCTGGAATGACAAGCTTTCCAAGCCTGTGCATTTAGCTGTAGAAAAGGTTATATAGCCAGAGCAGAAAAATCAAGAGCCTTTTCTACAGAATCCTTTTAGCCTAGAAAGGATTTCATTTAGCAAAGAGTCCATGAGTGAAACCTCTAGAGACACTTTTGAAATGGATCTGGATATTCATGCATGGCAAACAGATTTTGGAACCATCTTTACCATGAAGATCATGCCTTCTTATATCCTCTGTTAGCCTCTTTCCTTGGTCTGCCCATAGCAATAGGGATCCTTAGGGTTTTCTTAGCAAGTGAGGATGGATGCTAGAACGCCCCTCTCCCATGACAAGCCCAGGAGCTTGTCCATTTTGTCAATATATCACCTCGTCTGGATGCTTTGGTGTGGCTTTTCAGTCCATGGGAGTGAAAAGATATGGAGATACTTGTTCTTCTAAGGACATTTTTTGCAGTTCAGTCATGCAGTCACTCTGTCTGACAGGGGAAGTTTTGCTTAAAGTCTGCAGTCCAGTTAATGTATGAAGGCAGCTGTGGGATAATGGAGAAGATGCTGTACTGCTGTTCCATTGTGAGCTCCTAGGGAAAGAAATGCAGTGTTGTCTGAATGTGACAAGAGGGAGGACAGAAATAAATAGGATGACATGGAGGAGATACACTTTAGACTGGACAGCAAAGGCCGCTTGGAGGAAGCAGTATTTCAGCTGAGACTTGAACCTTGAGGAAAAGAATATTCCAGGCCGAAGAAAATAGAAAGTGAAAAGGAATCAGGGCAGGAAAGAGCTTGGTGTATTTGAAATTACAAAAAGGAAAAGCCATTTATAAAAAGGGGAACTTGGTGAGAAAAAAGGAGAGAGCAAGGGTCAGAGAGGTTAGCAGAGTGAGACCCTAGAGGAGCTTGTAGGCCAGGGCATGCATTTGGGTTTTACTCTGTGTACAGCAGGAAGCCATTAAAAGGTTCTAAGTGGGAAATCATGGGCACTGGCTGACACCTTTTAGTGAGAATCCAGCTAATGTGTGGAGGATAAGTTATTTTTAAAAAGCATGGGATCTGAGAGAAGGGGCCAGAGGTCTGTCACCAAAATCAGGCTAACAGTGAGCAGTGACCATGTTTTGGCCTAGGGTGGTGGTGGTTGAGGAGCAAGAACAAAGAAACAGATGGAGAGCGAAGGGACAGACTCCCAGGCTGGAGGTGCTCTAACTGTAGACATGGGAGGGATCCAAATTGTTAGCACAGTGGATGGTGAGGAACAGGGGCTCAAAGAAGGGTTGATCTGAAGTGAACTGCATATGGAGTTTTAGCGTCGTATTCAGTCTTTGCCCCTTGTGCACCTCTGGGCTGTAGAGAAGGAAAATATTTTTTTTTCCTCTGCTCTCCTAGGTTCTTGGCTGAGACCCCTCTATAATAAAAAGACAGATTAGCGTGAGAAAAACAAATGTAATTATGAATGCACTCATGGGAACCTCATAAAGACATAACACTCAGAGGCAGCCAGACAACTGGAGCTATAAAAAAAAGTGGAGTGTAGGGGCTTTAGAAGGGAACAGGTAATTCATGGGAAGATGAGAGGAGATGTTTGGTAAACAAAGGTCTCCCAGTCATCTGGAGAAGTCTCTCTGGTGAAAAAGTTCTCTAGTAATAGCTTTCTGCTTGGTTCAGGCCCTCATCTAAATTCAGGCAGTTAACAGGAAAGGTAAAAAGTTTTTCCTGAGTTACCTGGGTCTTGATTGCCTTCAGTTCCACATGCCAATGTGGTATATTCTGTGGTATCATATTCTGTTACCCTTCAGGGAAATCCTTTAACCTCTTTCAGTGAGGGTCAGAAGGATGGCAGAGCTACAAGTCCTTTGTACATGGCAAGCTACCCAGAGGCAGGGTTCTTGGTGAGGATGGACATTTCTTGAATGTCGGTGCCCATATGGATTTTACCAAACGCTGTTTGTGTTCACCAAACAGGGTTTGAGTGCAGGTGGTCAAGGAAAACTGCATTTTATTTCCACCTCTGCCCTGACTTTGTGCTTAAAACTCCCTGTGGGCTCTTCCTAAGTATAGGCAGGAAAGCAGCTAACACTCCTTGCCCTTCCATTATTGACTTTGGATGCGTTTGTCCAGAGCCTTGTCAATTCACAGCTCATTTGGCTGATAGACAAGAGACTCGTGGGAACTAGGCTGCTACCACAGACCCATCTGATAAAATCCAACAGCAGTCCTGAGGCTCTTGAGGGCTTATTCATCATGGAGAACATTTGGGTGGTGGCTAATTATGTGCATTATGAATGCTAATTTGTGCTGGAAGCTGAGACAGTGTGTGTTAGCATTTAGCTCTAGTTAATGAAGTTGAGTTAAGCATTCAATATATCACTGAGCTCACAATCTCTCCTCTTGGCTCGAACAACTTGGTGGGGAAAACTGAGGGCAATGGTGTTGAAGAGAACACATTCATGTAGTGAGTTTCTTCCCTGTAACTCTGAGTTGTCTCCGATGTTCAGTTTTGTGCTTGCATGGAATTAATGTGAGATAATTTTCAGTGGGATAAAGCCCTGGGCTGTGTTAAGAAAGAAGTATCCTTGTGATTTCTTATTAGCATAATCACAAAGAGCCCCTGTGTGGGTTCCAAGGAGGCCAACAGGAGCTCTGTGCTTTTTTAAATATATCTTCATGTTTTAAGAAGAAGAAAAGGAAGCTGACATAAAAATGCATTCAGCATGTCCTATTCAGCGCATACCTAACTTTAATCATTGCTGAGAACTTTAAAATACAGATGATAAACAAACTTACATTTAACATTTGCAATAAGAAAAACCCACATATTTACTCCACTCTCATTGGTGTTAAAAGCAGCTATCATGTGAATCCCCAACACATCAATAAGATAATAAAGTCCTGGGTGAACCATTTAATTTTTCTTTTATAGCTACCTTTTATGTTGGGCTAAAAGAAGAAAAATAAAACTGTGTCCTCTGTGAAGAACAACTTCTATTGACCTTGATTCTTAGGCATTCTTTCTCAGAGCCGGACTCCAGAAACCGGGCATTCAGGAGGGTCTGGAAGGCAAGGGGCTGCTCCTCCCTGATGAGGCCAGTCACCAGAAAGGCAGCTTAGGTCATCCTTCACCTAAGGCCTCACCCTCCACCCCCTGGCCAGGCCTTCTGTCCTGCTTCTTGGTCCTCCAGTGGGAATTAGCACATTATCCTGCTGCATTGGGTGTTCTATAGTTTTGCGGGGCAAGGAACAGTCTACCTTTCCTAGAGGTGCCTACCACTGTGCCAGGTGGTTGACTGGAATGCGATATTTCTTTTGATCTTCACCACAGCCTCACTGTGGCCAGTGCTCCTAGGATCTCTAAAACTTCAAAGAGAAAACCCGAGGGCACATAGCTAGCAAGGGGAAGAGACTTTTAAGTCAAACTGATTCCCTAATTCAGTGCTCTAAACTAAAGGTTGTAATTTTTTTCTTTTCAGGGCACATAGTACCTGTTTTTAGACCTCTGAGCCCTGCAGGCCATATATTCTCTGTCACAACTCCTCTTGCTGTAAAAGAAACGCACCATAAATAATACGCAAATGACAGGTGTGGCCAGATTCAGCCTATGGGCCATAGTTTTCCAACCCCTGTTCCTAAATACTTGTGCATTTTTGCTCCTCACGTTTGCTCCTCACGTCACTCCAGACTCTTTGATGAAGATCTTAGGCTTTGAGGTTCCATAGAACTGGGCTTATACCCAGTCTCTGCTGCTTGCTCACTGTGTTATGTCAGAGAAATCACTTAAGTCTCTGTGAGCTTGGCTCTCTTCATCTGCTAAGTGGGCTGACGGACAACCAAAGAGGGCAATTGTGAAAACTGAAGGAGAGAATGGGTGTGAAGCACCAAACACAGATTTCGGCTCTGGGCTCTGGGATAGCTGTTGAGCTGCAGCCGAAGGAAGTTTGGGAGCCGCAGGAAGCTTCTGACTCCAGTGGGGAGGAGTCAACCTTGGCCTGTCCACTGGAGCTCAGCAGCCCAGAACAAGCAGGGGGTGTTCTGGGTCAATGGACCAGCTTTTAATCCCATTTCTGTCTCCAAAACAACAAGTTGGTATCAGGGAACGAAAGTCAGAAACTTACAATGGGAATTCAGGCCCCTGAGATCCCAGGAAACATAAGGTCCAAAATTAAAGCACAAAAGAGGAAAGAAAGACATGTTTTAAAAGTTTTTAGAGATGGTAAGAGACACAAGGAACCCCTTACTGTTTTACACTTGTAAGCAACCCCTGCTGGATTCCTGGTTCCAGTTTGTCATAAAAAGCTGCAGGGCTACACAAGGCAGCTGGTTCCATTGCTTGCTTCCTTTTTTCCTTATAGCCTCTGGCATGAAAATTCAAACCAGTGAGACTTCAGAATTTGCTTCAGAGGGGCTTTTTTCTTTCAGTCAGCTGCTCTTACTGGAAACAGAAAGATGGTGACATGACACAATTTCTGTTTTAATATCTTCTGATATAATTCTAGAGGAACCACAGTCATCAACTATTTACCCGTGGCTCCCCAGGGCACTGAATCCTGAGCAATTAAACCACAAAATTAGATTGACATAATATTAATGGTGATGGTGAGCTCCCAAAGTGCTGGGGTCCTGGCTCAGCCTCACAAGGGCAGGGCAAGTGGTATTGGGTCATTTTATTTAACAGTAATGTTATCCACATTTATCTGTTTTCCAAGCCCAAAAATAAAAAGACTCATTTCTTTTGATTCTTTCCTTCCTCATCAATCACCTGCTTAGTAGCTTAAACCCAAAAAAGTATTTATTAGCTCACAAAATTAAAAAGGTCAGAGGTATATTGGCTTCAGTTATAGCTGGATCCAGGAAACTCAAACCAAATGATTACAAATTAATCTCTTCCTCCCTCCCGCTTTATTTTCTGTGTGTGTGTGTCATTCATTTCCCCCAACCCCATTCCATCCCTGTGTCTCTCACTCACTCATTCATGAAATATTATGCATGAAAATATTGGAAGATCTCAGTGGCAATAGAATCTCAGAACTGAGGTACAGAGCTGCATGAGGGTGGTCAGAGAAAATTTGCTGGAGAAGGAAGCATCAGAATTTGGGATTGTAACCTCCAGGGAGAGGAGAAATCTAACTTTTTTTTTCATCTGCTCTCTGACAGTCTCCTGGGATTGGTTGCCAGGATGCAGTTCCCTGGGCCCCACCCCAGATGAACAGAATAATTCCCAGGGAAAGGTCCTGAGCTATATGCATTTCTTTAGCAAGTTGCCTCTGGATTTTGTACATATCCCAGTGTGGATCAGTCTTAGGTATAGCAGCTTCTCATTCTGCACAATTAAACCGTAAGATGCAATTCAATTTTACACATTGAAGCTAGACCAGGAAATATAAAATATGTAGGGTGGGTACTTTAAAGAGTTTCCAGAACACTAACTCTGAAAGGCTTTTGGATTCTCCTACTCTCCAACCTTCTGATTAACATACATAAACAATTCTGAATTTGGCTATATGCAGGCAGCCTCCCTGAGAGCCTCAAAGAAGATGGCATTCTTTTTTTTCATGCAGCAGTGCAGAAAGCACAGAAATTTTGTTAAGAGCCATCTCTAGCTAGACTTTGATCTGGATGACTTTCCTTGAAAGATGCCTAGCAGATCCTCCAGAAGTCCCTCAAAAATTCCCATGAGTTCCTTTGATCCATCATTGCCATCTTGAAAAAGAAATGTGCAGAGCCCCTAACTTGTGTGCTTCCTAAACTTCCTGCTGTACCCTATCCTTGTGTGGGCTCTGCAGTCTGCGGAGAGATGGCTGGGTTCACCATTCTTGCTCTGCCCCTTACAGACTGTGAACATGAACTTGAACTTGATATTTAATATCTCTGAGTTTCCGTTTTCTCATAGGCAACACCTATGTCATCAGATGGTTGGTGAGGATTAAGAAAAGAATCATGGGATATATTTAGCATAACATCTGGCAACTAATAAGTGCTCAATAAAACTCAATTACTGTGATTTTGATACAGGTAGACCTGTCCAGACAGCATGGCCAGGCTCAAAGGGAGGAGCCACAGGAAATGCTGGAGGCAGCGGGGGAGGGTAAAGCCTTTCTGCTAGCAAGGCCATGCCCACAGATTTTCTACCTCTAGGCAGAGATGCCACAGGAAGAGGTACTGGGTGGAGCATCCATGAGATTAGTGAAATGTTTACATAAGGGAAAATCCTCCTACTCTCTTCTAGCACGTGTCAGAAGTGGGAGGGGCTGCACTGGAGTAAGACCTGCCAATCTAGCCTAGGAAAAGGATGTAATTGGCTGGGGAGGCTGGACTTTCCTGAGGGAAAGTTTGGGCTGGGAGATTTAAACAGAGGAAAAGAAGAAATTCACACATCTTCCTCTGGGATCTACAGCATAGACATGCAGGGTGGAGTTCTTCTGGGACCAGCAGGCCCTGGCAGTGGGCAAGGGGTGCTGGGCCCCACCGCTGGCAAGATGGAGTCCCTGAACGGCCAGCCACAGTGGTTGACAGCTGCCCTAGGCCCCCCAAGCGCAGACTCTAGGAAATAGCCTGCAGCTGCACTACAACCAGGAACAAACTAAGCCACCTGGATAGTTGTGCTGTGGTTTCCTGTGGTTCCCAAAGGATGGTATTTTTATTTTTTGTATTTTCTTTTATTTTTTATTTTTTTAATATATTTTATTGATTATGCTATTACAGTTGTCCCATTTCTCCCCCATCATTCCCTTCCACACTGCCCACCCTCTCCCACCCGCATTCCCCCCTTTAGTTCATGTCCATGTGTCATAATTTCTTTAGCTTCTACATTTCCCACATTATTCTTGCCCTCCCCTGTCTATTTCTACCCACCATCTATGCTACTTATTCTCTATACCTTTTCCCCCTCTCTCCTCCTCCCACTCCCCTGTTGCTAACCCTCCATATGATCTCCATTTCTGTGGTTCTGTTCCTGTTCTAGCTGTTTGCTTAGTTTGCTTTTGTTTTAGGTGTGATTCTTAATAGCTGTGAGTTTGCTGTCTTTTCACTGTCATATTTTTGATCTTCTTTTTCTTAGATAAGTCCCTTTAACATTTCATATAATAAGGGCTTGGTGATGATGAACTCCTTGAACTTGACCTTATCTGAGAAGCACTTTATCTTCCCTTCCATTCTAAATGACAGCTTTGCTGGATAGAGCAATTTTGGATGTAGGTCCCTGCTTTTCAAGATTTCAAATATTTCTTTCCAGCCCCTTCTTGCCTGGAAGGTCTCTTTGGAGAAATCAGCTGACAGTCTGATGGGAACTCCTTTGTAGGTGACTGTCCCCTTATCCCTTGCTGCTTCTAGAATTCTCTGCTTCATTTTCATCTTGGCTAATGTAGTTACGATGTGCCTTGGTGTGTTCCTCCTTGAGTCCAACTTCTTTGGGACTCTCTGAGCTTCCTGGACTTCCTGGAAGTCTATTTCCTTTGCCAGATTGGGGAAGTTCTCCTTTATTGTTTGTTCCAATAAGTTTTCCACTTGTTGCTCTTCTTCTTCCCCTTCTGGGACCCCTATAATTCGGATGTTGGGACGTTTAACGATGTCCCGGAGGTTCCTAAGCCTCTCCTCATTTTTTTGAATTCTTGTTTCTTCCTCATTTTCTGTTTGGTTGTTAGTTTCTTCCTTCTGGTCCACTCCATTGATTTGAGTCCCAGTTTTCCTCCCATCTCTACTGGTTCCCCATGCGTCTTCCTTCATTTCACGTATTGTAGCCTGCATTTTTTCATCTAATTTGTGAGCAAAATCAACCAATTCTGTGAGCATCCTGATCACCAGTGCTTTGAACTGTGCATCTGATAGGTTGGCTATCTCTTCACGGCTTAGAGGAATTGGCTCTGGAGCTTCCATCTGTTCTCCGGTTTGAGCCATTTTTGGTCGGTTTTTTGTTTCGTTTTGGTTTGGTTTTAGTCTGGTCGCGGCTATTATGTAGAGAGGGCTGGAACCTTAGGTGTTCCTCAGGGTGGGGCAGCCCAGTCTCTGGGTTGTGACGCTGTATGTGGGGGCGGGGTCTGAGAGGGAAGAATGGCGCCTGCTCTGCTCTCTCCTGGATTCAGTCCCTTCCGCCACTTCCCCTTTGCCTGGACCGTCTGCGAGTGCGAATGTGGGACCACCTGGTCAGCCAGCCACCTTGTGCGGCCTCACTGGGTCTGCACAGTTGTCCCCCTGTGCCCGGGGTCCGCCAGCCGCGGCCTGCGCACCTGGGAACTGCCAGCCGCTGCTGCTTGCGTTCCCGGGTCCGCACCTCCACTTTTTCCTGCCTCGACTCCACCCCTCTTACCGGTCTGGATGAATGGTTGTTGGACTTCCGTACAGTTCAATTTTCTATAAGTTCTGGTTGTTTTCTTGTTTCTAAATATTTGTTGTCCTTAATTTTGGTTGTGAGAGGAGGCACAGTGTGTCCGCCTACGCCTCCATCTTGGCCGGAAGAGGATGGTATTTTTAAATGGGAGGAGGACCTCCAGATGCAGCTTTGGACTGATCTGGCAGAGGGTGGTGGGGTTTTTCTCTGGGGGTTCTGGAGGAAATGGGCTCTGAGGTAGAGGCCTGCCATTCTTCCAAATTCTGCAGTTTTTTAAAAAAATATTTTATTGTTGTTCAAGTACAGTTGTTTGCATTTACAAAAGTTTGCAGTTTTTGAACAAAAGACTTCTTTTTTCACCAAACATCCACCTCCAAAATTTGCCTGTGACCAGGCAGCGGGCGGCCGGATCCCACTTTCTGTTCAGTAACAATGTGATCGTTCTTACCATTACTTAATCTTTGATATGCTCAGGGAGAAGAGAGATAAGATCTTACTCTGAGAAAGCTATCAGCCTCCTGCATCTTTCCCAGACTATGCAAACTAACATTAGGTCAATAGAGCCTTTGGGAAACATTTGGCTTCTATTAGTTTCTCCGTTGGCCTTAATTATATAATTAATTATATATAATTAGATAGAAATGATAATGAATATTTATTTCCTTTCCATCAGGGAATCGCCAGAGCTTGATAGTTAAGACCAAAACCTTTGGTGCATAACAGACATAGTTTTGAGCCTGGTTGTGTCATTTATTAACTTCATGATCTTGGGCAAGTTACTAAGACTCTCCAGCTTGCATTCCTAGACTGTAAAATGGGAGGAATGACAGGAGTTACTTCACCGGGTTCTTGTGAGGATTACTTGGTGGTTAGCGATAAAGTGCCTGTCACAGTGTCTGCTCCCTGGAACGTGCTTGGCCACCATTCCAAAGACCTCATCGAGAGGGCTTGTCTTTGTGCGCCAAACACTTCATGCAAAGGCAGTTTGTTGGTTTGCCTTTTTTCTTATTTAAAATGCCTTGCAATAAGTTTTTAAAGTTTATAACTATCTATACTATTTATATCTCCAAATGTGCTTAACCAAGCCAGAGAAGAGAAAAATGGGAGGAGGAGCATATAGTTGCTTTCTCAGGTCACTGAAGACTATGAATGTTCTAGGGTCCTTGGAGTTGGGAGTAGGGGTGCCTTACCAAACCCTCTTTGCAGAATTATTTCTCTTCCTTTCCCTTCCTTCCTCTCTCTTCTCTCTTCCTTCAGATGGACATGGAGATGGAGATACAGATATAGAGAATCTCCCCTTGAAGTTGGGCCATCACTTTTCTTCTATGGCAGATGCTGGAAAGACACAAAAGTGCCCATTTTTTCCCCCTGCTTATTCATTCTTGCAACCAAAAAAACAGAACAGAGGAAGGCACTATCAAAGGCATTTCTGTTCAAAGAAAAAACTCCTCAATAATCACTATTTCTGTTGACGTTTCCTTCTGCTTCTTTGGCAGTGTGATTGTTTTTCTCTCTTGATTTCTGCCTGTTTCCAGGCAGCTTTTCAAGATGTGCCTGCTGCATGGAAAGCAGCAGGGCCGCTCACTGGCTGCAGGGCACAGCCAGCCACACACCCCGGTTCTGGTGGCCCCAGCGGACCAAACTTCCAAAAAACCATCAGATCACAAGGTGACACATTATTCCCTTTCCACTCCTCTTTCTGTCCTCAAGGAGCAGGACTCTGCCTGGTGCTAGTATACTTTAACACCTCTCCTCTCTAGCACTAGTGTCACTTTATAGTAAAGTGAGAAGGCAGGGCTTTCAGCAGCGAATAGACAGTTGGTAACTAGAGTTTAGTAACTTTGCATTCATCCTTATGGTTAGCTTCCATTTATGGCAACAGATACTGGTTTTCCATTTGGCAGAGTAGTTTTTAGTTTCCTTGAACAAATGTAAGTAAAAAGAAGAGGTGAGTAGAAGAAAACACACTGAGTAAATAATATAGGTATTATGTAGATATGGTGAAAATGTGGAAGGCTGGGATGGTTGCGAAAAACTGAAGCCTGGAAAACTGCATTCAGTGTAATGACATGCCTTCCCTCTCTGGGGCTTATCTCCAAGGTAGAGCCACCTTCTCTTGAAGCCCGAGGGTTCAGTGTATCAGTTTCTAAGGGCCTTTATGAATATACAAAGAGGGATAGAGAGATAGTGGTGGGGAATATTTAGCCTTAGTTTTTGTGTATGAGTGCAAGAGCCCTACCAGGAGAAGGGTCTGGACTGCAGGGCAATGGGACTTTCGAGTTTGGTCAACTTGGGTTTGCATCTCAACCAGGACAACATCATAGATTCTAGGTTCACACTGTCTGGATTCAAGTCCACGTCTAACACTTGCTAACTGAATAACCTTGGGTAACTTGAACATCCTTGTGCTGCAATTTTCCTATCTGTGAAATGAGATAATAGAACTTACTCATAAGATTGTTGTCAAGATTGGCTGAATTGATAACATACAGTACTTAGAAAAAAATGCGGAGAACATAATCTCATAAGTGCTCAATAAATGTTGGGCACTGTTATTATTATTGTCATCATCATCATCACTACCACCTTGGGTGACATCTTTTCTGATTTTCCTTGTTTGTAAAATCAGGATAGTACTACCTGCATCAAAAAGTTAATGGCACATGGCTGATGCACAATCAATGCCGGCTCTCTACCATTCCCTATCCCGAAACTGACACTGGTGAGTTGATACAAACTTCCAAAGCTTTTGTACCTTCCTTAAATTAGATTTTCAATGAGTTCCAGCTATAACAGGGGCAAGTTCCATTTCCCTCAAGGTAGTAATATTGAAGTCTTCAATAAATACCATATGATCTCACTTACATGTGAAATCTAAAAACAAAACAAAATAAAAACCAAGCTCATAGACACAGAGAACACAGAGGGGGGTTCCAGAGGTGGGGCTGGGATATGAGTAAAATGAGTGTAGGGGGTCAAAAGGTATAAACTTCCCTTTGTAAAATAATATGCAGCATGGTCACTATAGGTAGTAACACTCTATTGCATATTTGAAAGCTTCTGAGACAGTAAATTTTAAAAATTCTTATCACAAGAAAAAACATTTTGTAACTGTGTGGTGGTGGATGTTAACTAGACTCATTGTGCTGATCATTTCAGAATATGTACAAATATCAAATCATTGTTGTGTACCTGCAACTAATATGATGTTCTATGTCTATTGTACCTCAACGGTAGAAAATAACACTGAACTCTTCAGCAGCTGACCCCAGTTTTAAACTCATGCTGCTTCTCTTGGCTGAAGTCAGCACATTTTATTAAGTTGGCATTGAGCTGTAGCTGCCCCACTTTTCCTTTGTTCATCTACTATTGATTTAAACTAATCACTTAATTAGCCCAGGCAAGAAGTCTTCTGTGGTGTTAAATAACTCTAAAAACCTACTGGAGATGCTTGAGTGGCCCGATTGGAATTAACTTGCAGTTCATTACCTATAGACTAAAATATGTTAAATGTAAGGCCTGGAAAACAAGCTAGATTCTGCACTGAAAACAAGGCCCGGAAAACAAGCTGGATTCTGCACTGAAAGCAAATATAAAAAACAAAAACAAACAACTCCCCCCCCCCCCCGCCTCCCCCACACACATTCCTTTAGGCCAGTGGTTTCAAAGTGTTTGCCCAGGATCAACATCACCAGGGGATGTGTCAGGCACACTGCAGACCTACTGAGTGGGAAACACTGGAGGTGGAACCTTGCAATCAGTTTTAACAAGCCCTCCCTGTCAGGTGATACTGATGGAAAACCACTGCTTTAGATTGTCTTTCAAGGTTATAGACTTGCTTTTGTGAGCCTCCCTCCTGGCAGAGAGAAGAATGAGAAGAGAGGCAGAGAAAAATGGGGCAAGTGGGATAGAAAAACATAAAAGTGGTGAAGGACATCTAAGCAACTTGGATGAAACCTGTTTACTAAAGCGGGACCTTGGACCAACAGTATGGGGCTCAGTGGGAATCTAGGGGTCTTACTCCAGATCCTTCCTTAAGAAAAGCATCAGACAGGGGGATGTTCACCCTGGCTGGTGTCATCAGGCAGAGTGCTCAGTGAGGGACCAAAATGCTGCTCTACTGTCAAAAAGGGAGAGGACAGCAGGGTACTTGCAGGGTTAAATGAAGAGCCAAACTGCTCTCTGAGAGCCACCCCCATCCTCAGGGCATACACGCAGATGGCACTTAGTAAATGTTCATCAAATTGACAGAAATTGAACCTTAGAGCCTAGATTGAGTTTCCTCAGCTAATTTTGATGTGGGGGAAGTAGGTATGTTTATTGGGCCTGGTCTTACAGTAAACCATGAGTTAACACACAGAGCATCTCCTGTTCTCTCTTGTCCTGCCTTCTGAGAAACAGCTTGGCTTAGGGGAAAGAGCTCCAGGCTTTGGTGCACAGAAATGCCTTATTACTAATGTGCGACCTTAAGCAAGTTACAAACTCTCTGAACTTCAGTTTCCTCATCTACAGAGGAGGCTAATAGTTACTTCCAAATGTTTTTGTCCTACATTATAGCAGCAGCACCTAGTACATACAATACTTGGCACACAATAGGTGTTGAATACATCTTTATTGAATAAATATTATTAAATAAACATTAGAAAAAGGAAGCGAGAAAGGAAAGAAGAAAGACTGGTTGATTTTTGTGAGGTTTATGTAAAAAAGAATAGTAATAGTAATAATAATAGATTCAGAAAAAGAAATCCTCTGCTGCCTAGAAGTAAGGCCTATATTCTTGTTGAAACCAGCCTGGCTCTTCCTATTCCCCTCCCCTCTGCAGTCCAGTTACTCTACTTTCTAGCTGTACCTTAGGGGCAACCTCATTTTTGGCTGTTGAGCCACAGCCTTTGATGCATAGTAGGTCATCAAGATGTTTTCAGAACTGAAATGAGCTGCAAGAGTGTGACCGTGCTTGACGGTTGATGGTGGTTGTTCCAAGTAGGACTGACCTATTTTTCAGCCCTCATAATTAAGTAATTACATATTAATTACTTTATGTTGTTTTACTTCTTTGTGTGTGTGTGTGTGTGTTAAGATTTTTTTTGTTTGTTTTTTATTTTATTTTACTTTATTTTAATTGTTCAGGTACAGTTTTCTGCCTTTTACCCACCCCCCACCCAGTCCTCCCCACCTCCCTCCTGTTTCCACCCCCCTCCCTTGTTTTTGTCCATGTGTCCTTTATACTTGTTCCTGCAAACCCTTTCCCTTTTCCCCTGAAATTCCCTCCCCTCTCCCCTCTGGTGACTTTCAGCATGTTCCCAATTTCCATGTCTTTGGTTATATTATGCTTGTTTGTTTGTTTTGTTGATTAGGTTCCTGTTAAAGGTGAGATCATATGGTATTCACTGCCTGGCTTACTTCGCTTAGCATGATGCTCTCAAGTTCCATCCATGCTGTTGCATAGGGTATGAGCTCCTTCTTTCTTTCTGCTGCATAGAATTCCATTGTATAAATGTACCATAGATTTTGATCCATTCATTTACTGATGGGCACCTAGGTTGCTTCCAGCACTTGATTATTATAAATTGTGCTGCTATGAACATTGGGGTGCATAGGGTCTTTTGGATTGGTTTTCAGGGTTCTTAGGATATAATCCCAGCAGTGGAATTGCTAGGTCAAAAGGCAAATCCATTTTTAGTTTTCTGAGGAAATTCCATACTGTTTTCCATAGTGGTTGTACCAGTCTGTAATCCCACCAACAGTACACTAGGGTTTTTCTTCTAAGATACATAATTATTAACCTTTTATCACATTTGCCTCAGAGTTACAGTAAACATTTTTAGTAACACCTTTCCCACATGTTATTAAGGTATAGGAATGCCATTAATTGTCTTCATTTACATGACTAGAGGGATGCATTCACTTGAGAATGTTTGGATATTCCCTACCTTTTCCAAACTATCCCTGCCTCCCTTTTCCTTTGAAGATCAGTACAAATAACCAACCTGCCAACTCAATAGATGTTTCAGGAGAAAACTGGGAAAGGTATATATTAAATTTGCTGAGAGTCCTTGGTTACAATTCTTCTCCTAAGAGCCTAGGTTTTGGGAATCATACCTAAGTTGACCCCAAACCCACTTATTACCAACTTTGTCTCCTTGAGCAAGTTGCCTAAATTCTCTGAGCCTAAATTTCCATATGTATCATGTAGGGATCTTGTGTGGATTAAATAAAACATTTGCAAATATATCTATAATAAATATATGACAAAAGCTCACTTCCTTCTTTTATCAGAATGTTGGGCAGTATACTTAGAAAGTACAGACCACTGGAAGAAGTAGGTACATGCCCAGACCTGAGTTTCAAGCTTGGATACTGAAGAGGAGAGATGGGAGAGGCTTCTGGTCATTGGGACACACAGCTCCTTCTTACCTTCTGAAAGAACTGATGGGGTTTGAGAAGTGTTGTTCTATAACTTTGGGTAGCTGTGGTGGAGGTAATTATGGGAAAATATTCTTTCAAGCTCCTTGCCAAAAATAGAGTATCATTCTCTTCCACCTTTTGAATTTTGATTTCAGGTAGAGCAATAAAGATAAGAAATGAACCTAGCATTTGAAGAGTAAGCACACAAAGATAAGCAGAAGACATCTTCCTTCTAATGTCAATAGAGAGAGGAACCAGCACAATAGAAATGGACCCAAATCTACCTCCACGTTATCTATTGTTTACCACAAAATTAGCAGCTCTTGAGAAAAACAGAAGCAGCCAAGTGGGTATTTATGTCTAAGAAAAAAATCGGAGAGAAAAGGCAGCTATTGCCAGGAACATTGCTCTGACTTAAGCATTGCTCTCCTTTGTCTTTTGTATTTTCTCAGTGCAGGCCAGACCCACCTTAGTAAAAGGAATAATAGCTGTTTCTTTCCCTACTGGTATCAGAAGGCTTTGTTAGTTCTTAACACATCCCTTAAAAAGCACTCAAACAGTCCTTGTTGGGCCATCATGCCTTCCAGCTAAGTGTGGACCGGCATGGAAGCTGAGATTTGGGCTGGCCTTCCATGCTCGCAGCCTGCAAATCACAGCAGAGTCCTAGGAAGAGCTTGGAATGAGGAAGCTGATGGGTGGGCAGGTGGAAATGAGGCTCCTATAGGGTTTTAATTGCACGGACAAAATGGAAACAAAACTGCAGGCAGGCTTGCAGTATGACTCAACTCATTGTTTCATCAGTGGCTGTTTATTTTATTTACTCCTTTGGTTGAAAGCCAATGAGTGACATGTGGAATCAGCCTTAGAGTCAGAGGCCAGGCATTTTGGTGGCATTTGCTATTAAAACTGAAATGAGATCAATGTTTGACCTGGTCCACAAATCAGTAGCCCTCAAGCTTGGTGAAATTACCAGTACTTGCCACCTTCCCCTCACTGGCATCTTATCCTCTGAGCACATCCTATTCACATTGCAGTAGTTTTTACCTTTAGCTAAGAAAGAAGCCTCCCAGACTTAGCTTGGGAACCAGAGGGCCTCCAAGTCTGAAGAAGTCACCTCCAATCATTGTCAACAAACAGGGCTTTGACAAAGACATAAGATTTGAAATGGCATGCAATTCAGTCATAGTCTATTGACTTACACTGGACTAGATACAATCAAAGGCCAAATGTCCCCAGTAGTGGGTCAAATAGCACCCCTACCATAAAGCTATGTTACCTTATTTTGAAAAAGGGCCTATGCAAATGTAACTATGTGAAGGATAGTAAGATCTTGAGATATCATTCTGGATTATCTGAGTGGACCCTTAATCCAATGACAAGTGTCCTTATAAGATATATGCAGAGGGGAGACACACAGATTGAAGTGGAGGAATGTGAAGACAGAGGCAGAGATGGAAATGATGGCAAGGCCTGCCAGCGGCCACCAGCAGCAAGGACAGATTGCTCCAGAGCTTCTGCAGGGGCCCGGCCTTGCTGCATTCTGGACTCCAGAACCATGAGAGAACACATTTCTGTTGTTTTAAGCCACCCAATGGGTGACCATTTGTTCCAGAAGTCATAGGCAACATGTTGGTGATGGTGTTGGACTCAGGGAGGGGCCCATAGACCAAAGGGATTCTCAAGGAGGCTTTCATGAAACAAAAAAAAATTTTGCTTTTGCTTCTTTGTAGCAGTGCTATTGATGTATTTTATTTTTCTCTCTAAACTCTAATCCCTCCTTTTATTAATATATCGAGAAGAAAAGTTCTACTTCTGTCATTCTCCCTTAAAAAAACTGATTATTCTGGGCATGGGGTGTGCTTCCTAAGACATACTGAGAGCTTTTCCATTCCCCTTCCTTACATTCCAACCACTCAGACAGCCTTGCCAAGGTGTCTGATTCCTGCGTTAAGTGTTTATTAGTTTCCAGAAGCTAACTTTTAGCCATTTCAGGTTCTTTCAACTCTGCTTCTCTACAGGAGAAGGTTATGACCAAGGAAAGGTTGTGCATTTCTTGTTCTAGTTTCTTACCTACCAAAATGGAAATTCTCTAAACCCTACCTCAGCCTTAACACACCTTTTGTTTACAGGGAGCACAGAAGTAGTTCTAAGGGACAGACTTTCTTCGTTGTGACTTTCAGAGTCTCAAAACATCAATTTTTAAGTTAGTCAACACACTAGATAAATATTTTAACTACCATTTTATTTCCATCCAGGCCAAGGAACAATTCAGGAAGGGTTCTGTTCTAAGTAGACAGACCAGGAAGTGTGGAAGGTTGCTGATGCTGTTGTTTTGAAGTTAGCCTGTCAGTCATCATGATTGAAATGTAACCCTGTTGACTTCCACAAGTGTAATAAAATGCTTGGCGAAAGGTTGCAGAATTGTAGGCTGTAATGAAGTCTGCTCAGCGTCATTTCCAATGCCGCAGGGTCCTAGAGAACGAGGCCCACTTCCTCATGCCTTGGGATTTGTTCGCTTTACTTTTCATGCCTGGGAATGATGGAACATAAAAACAGACATTCAAGTTAGAGCCAATAGCAATTTTGGAGTAAGGGCAATAAATAGAATGTAAGTTTGCTTACTACTAATCTGTTAGATTGCCATTAACATTGTACAAGAGGCCAGGTAGTTGTGGGAAGATTATGTGAAATAGGTAGGTTCCAACCCTCCTGATGCCTGTTCTGCCTTGATCCTCACGTTTTCTACAGCTCGTGCCCACAGCCCATGCCCCAGAAGTCAGCCACACGGTCTTGTAAGAGTCTGTTTTATGGACACAAGGCTTACATAAAATTGAAGCCATTTCAGACCTTTAGTAATTAGGTAAGGATAGGTTCTCAAATAGAGCTATTATCAGAATTACCTGGTGAGCTTGTTAACAAACACATTTCTTGGGTCCCTCTCCTACTTCCTGAATCAACATGTAAGGGGAGAGGCTCAAGAATCTGGAGAGAACTTCCTAACAAGCTCTTCATATGAATCTGACATTCTCAGCCCCTGAATTTGGGGAATTATTGAAATAGTGAATAGCAGGCTGAATCAGCTTTGCTTCAAGGCCATGTCACCTCAAGTATCTGGGGCCAGGCCTAAAACAAATAATTTCTTCTCATAAAATAGAAAAGGGGGTGGTAGTTGGGCATTAATCCTATTAGGAAAGATAATTCCTAGATCATAGCAATACATTTCACAGCCCTGACATCCTCCCGTACCCCAAAGGAGAATCTGTATGAGTCTTGGCTTCTAGCCTTAGTGAGAAGTGTCAGAAAAGTGGGTGTGGTCAGGAACAGGAGTAAGTGAGGCTCCTGGCTTTGAGGACATTGGAAAGGCAGAGGGTTGCAGCAAAAAGAAAGTTCAATGGGAGGGAGAGAAGGATGAGGGATTTATGGGCTGGATTTCATAAAATTTGGGGAAGATTGAAAGACATGGTACTAGATGTTTGGGGTAGCTGCCGTAGGTGTGATATATGAAGAGATCCTAAGGAATGGCATTGGGAAGCACAGATGGACCTTCCTTTTAGTGTTCTCAAAGGATTTCGGTGAAGATTCAAATAGCTTTTACTTATTATTTGTGGCTTTGAGTACAATACACCTGGGAAGCTGAGGTGCAAAGATCCAGCCATCTGGCAGTTCCAGTGTGAGTTCAAGGGTACCCCAATACATTACAGCCTCTGGTACATGGAGAGGGTTTTCAGTGAGTCTAGCACTACCCTTTTTCTATAACCTCATAACAAAGTCAGAGAGCAAAGGGCTGGTAGAACCTTCCTTGGAACTATATCTGGCCCCTTTTGGAATCCAGAACATGGAAGTCTAATCAGTTCTGCCTCTGCCTTCACATCTGAGCATAGGATCTGCTTCCCCCTAGATCCACTGATGTCTGTGTGTGAGAGGTGGAGAGTGGGGTGTATGCACCAGTCAGTTTGCACCTCCTGGAGAAAGGGGCCTGTCTCATTCCTTTATGATATTGGGATCATCCCCTATTGTGCCCAGCACCACCCATCTTGTCTGGACACACAGGTAATCTCCCAATCATTCATCATTGCCTTTGTCCTTGAATAGTTATTGACTTTGAGTCAGAGACACCTGTGCAGGCCTGAAAATGGATGTGCCCTTTCTTTTCCTCCGCCTCGCCTGTCTAGGGCAGATTTATGCCCTAGGAGAAGTTTCTTTCGTTTTTATTTTTGGTCTTTTGAACACTGTGGCCCCATGTTATTTCCTGCATCCACCCTTCCCAACCCAGCCCTGTAATTTCTGAATCTCCGTGGGTGCCGCTATCCATACCTGAGCAGGCTTTCTGTCAGTGTACTTACAATGCTCTGCAACCCATCCCTCATACAGCTTCGACATCCAAACGGTTGGCCTAACTTCTTAAGGCTCTGTCTTCTGCAGTTTTTTTTTTGTTGTTGTTGTTGTTTTTTTTTTTTTTTTCTTTTCTTCAACTAGCCTGCAAGCTCATGGGAAGCAGACTTTGCTTTCCCTGACGGAGTACAGCAAGTGCACATGTGTGGCTTTCACAAGGCTTGGGCCTGAGGATCAGGCAGCCTTGTCATATACTGGCTCTGTGTCTCCAGGCAATGTGAAACACACTGAGGGTGGAGGGGTGTGGAGATGACTGAGTGGGCTGATGCAGGAAAGCACTCGGAGCACTGCTTTATCAGTGCTTTATCAGTACTCACTAGTGTAGGCCTCTGTTTTTGTCATTATTATTATTTATGCTCTATCGCAGTGCCAGTCAGAAACTGGAAGGCAACAGAGACCCATGAATGGCCAAGCAAGTGTGTGTCAGTACTTAGCTCCATGGGGGAGATTACACTTCATTCTGGGAAAGGGTGCCTCTGGGCAATGTGCTTATCTTCTCGTCTTCTGATCGGACTTCACACGCTATGCGCCCTTCTTCCTGTCTCTAGTTTTCTTCAATACCACCATCAGACAGCAGTGTTTTCAGTGCTCTCTGGACAGATCGACAAAAGTATTTATTGACATGTAAGGCTTAGAGCGGGGTGTGGAGAGGTGAACGATGATATCCTGAAGGGGCTTCCATCTCATTTGGGGAAACACTTGGACAGAGTGAGGCAGTGCAGCAGCTGATCAGGTTCCAGTGAGCAGTCCAGAAAATGTGCGCTTTCGGAGTTCTGAGAGCAGAGAGCTCAGGGTGCCTGAAGTTTGACTGGTGATGAACATGGGAATGATAATGATGTTTCTCAAATATTTCTAAGTTCCGAGTAAACACAGTGGCAGGTGAACTGACTGACCCCCCTACCCTACAAGGCTGGGCTTGAGGAATAACATGTCATACAATGAAGTTCATTTTCAGGGTTTGCTTTGCAGAGTAGGGGATGAAGGCAAAGGGGAAACTCCATTGCTCTGAACAGTAAAGAGATTTTTTTGGAGGAGCTTTGCATTTGGAAAGAAATTAAAAATGGCTAATGAAGAACATTTGGATGATTTTTAAGTATGGTTTCTTGTATGGATGCACTATGATCTTCTCATTCGTTTTTCCCTTAAACCTTCAGGAAGGTCTTTGAACTCAGTTTGCATTTTGTTGTCAGGAATTAGCAAAGGGTGAAAGCAGAGGTACCAAAGGGGCCCCTACTGGGGTGCCAAAGGACCACCCTGACTTCTCCCGGAACATGCAGGTGCCATTAGGCTTGATAAAGTCTTTCTCCACAAAAAAAAAATCGGGCTGAGTCCCCTGTTTTCAACAGATCTCACCATCCTCTGCAGGCATTCAAAGCAACATCTTTTTACTAAGTGTGCATATGGAGGCTTACAGGCCATTGACCCAAAGAAAGAGCCTCTTCTGCTTTGAGGCTCAAAAATAGGCTAGTGTCTCTGTCTTCTGTAGGTGAGTGTGGATGGGCACTGGCCACAGTCATTCTGATTTGATAGAGTGTAAAAGGCAGATATGGGACCATAAAAACTCAACAGGCTTTTCTTGTTTCTGTAAGGTAATGTTTTTAAACTTGGCTGCTTACTGTAATCACCTGGGAAGGTCTAAGAAATGCCCTGCTGCCATTCCAACTGCAGAGATTCTGCTCTAACCAGCCTTCAGTGTGGGCCTGGCCTCTGGAGGGGAATCACTGACAGTTATGTGATGCTGAGAAGCTCCAAGCTGTCTCCTTCTTGATCCCGTAATATACTCCACATGCCGCAAAGCAACTCAGGTGCTAGACATAGGTTTCAGCAGGTTCCAGTTGCAAATGTTCACTCTTTAGTAAGGTTTTCTGTCTTCTGCACTCTTAGAACAGCCACACAAACAGGACAAGTGCTATTCTTCACAGGCAGTGATTCTTGCTCGTGAGAAGGACAAAAGTGACCTGCTTTACATCCACACCAGGGCTGACACAGAATGGTTTTAGAACCAAGTGATCACGTTCTCGAATGTAACATAAAATCCCTCTGCAACAACTCCCTTCTTTGAAAAGTAACTCTCATTTCCTAGCAGGCTAGAGGCAGACAGCCATGGAAAGGGCATTCTGCTCACACCAAAAACAAGGTGAGCAATTTTCTAAGGGCGGGCACCCCTGACCTCTGCTTTTCAGCTTTTTCTTAATAAACTGAAATCAGAAATTGGACCACAAAGCCACTGGTAGCAATCTCTTACAGAAAGTGGGTAAAGGCGAAAGTAGGGGAGGGATGGCAAGGATCAGAGAGCCACTCTGATTAGTATCTCCATGGCAACACAATTGTCCTTTCATCTAGACACAGGAAGGGTTATCCCAAGTGCAGTGGCCAGAAACCCAGCACTGTGAGGCTGGACTTCAGAGAGCAGGGCAACTTCCCAGCAAGGTCCCTAACTCACAACTGTTCTTCCATGACATGTCACACATGCTGATTAACACAACTTCTTGTGATGGGAAAGTGTAAACAGGGTCTATTTCCCAATGTTCCAAGTTCATGTCCTTCAGGGCAAAGAAAGCTGTGCTGTGGTCAGCCCCATCAGAAGGGGAGATAGACTTCTGTTTTTGCAGTGAGATTGGGGCTGTCCTTTGTGGAGTGACCACAGACTCAGCATTGCATGTTCTTTGAAGAAATAAATCAAATATGAATAGCAAACATGCAAGAAAGATGATTGCCAAGCTTGTCACTGTGGGTGATTACCACAGCCCAGAAGGGCTCATCCCCTCCTTTATCCCATAGTGTCCTGGAGAAAGACACACCACAGGCCTTGAGGCTCAGTGGTGGACATGAGAAGACAGAACAGAGAAACCCACCCTGGAAAACTTGAGCTCCTCCTTGGGCATGTGTTTGTTGGCCCCTCAAAGCCAAAAGGCTTCTGTCTTCCACATTTGCTCCATTTACATCCACTTGCTCATGTCTGTGCCTAGCAAAGACTCTCCCTAAAAGGCTTTCTCGTTCTGATGGAGCTCATGAAGAACAGGCTTTATTTGTCTCTAAATCTTCAGCTGATATTACTTTTCCCTGAGACTCAGTCAAAATGAAAAGAGATTACTTTATATATACTGGTGTCTTTTGTGAGCGAAACTAATTTTGGGAAAGAAAGTTCCTGCAATGTGAAACACTTTCCCCTCCTTCAAGCCCTCCAAAGGGGCAAAGCAAAAGCTAAAAGGCATGTGTGATTTGTCATTTACCTTGTCTGACAGCTCCTTCTTATCGTGCTTTTGAGGGTGACCTTCCTCCAGCATATCCCTTTGCTCTAGTGTGCACTCCTGTTCTAATAGAATTTCAGAACCGAGCATGGAGCAGGCTACCTTTGGTAATTAATAGCTCTGAGAGTTTGCTGAGTGTGTTATTTAATTAATGGCACTTGTGTCTGGAGTGTGTACAACTGTGCGAATAAAAGGTGCATCTGCTAAGGGATTATAGACAAATACTCAGAGATTGTCACATTGAGAATTTGTCAGTGATTACAATTTTTCCTCTCTGCCATTTAAAAGGTACTGAATTTTGTGTATTTGGTACAGTTCTGTTCTTTTTGCCTTGTATGTGAGCTTATTTTACATTTAAAAATCTGTTATGGGGAGCTAAAAGTCTGTTATGGGGAGCAGGGCCTTTTATCAATAATACAAAGATGAAATCTTTCATGCTATATTTTGAACATGAAATTGATGGTCAAACAGGTTATGGTTTACTTCAGCTACTCACAAATAGGCTAATCTGGATTACATTCAAGTTCACTTGGGACCAGTTGATCAAGGGTTGAAAACTGTCAAGAAAACACATTTGAAGGCTATTGAGAATACAGTAATGCACACCAACCTGCTTGTCCTTAGATGCTGGTGCTTAGAATGAAATGCAGATTGTGAAAAGACAAAGATGAACATATCACATACAGAAGCATCAGCAGTCCGTAAGGGAAATCTCTATGGATCCACCTGTGTGTGTTTTCAGATGGAGAATGCAAATACAAAGGGTCCAGTTTTTTTTTTTTTTCTTTTTTTTTTTTTTTTATAATTTTTTTTTTTTTTTTAGATTTTTATTTATTTATCTTTAGAGGGGAAGGGTAGGAGAAAGGGAGAGGGAGAGAAATATCAATGTAGGGTTGTCTCTCATGTGTCCCCTGCTGGGAACTGGCCTGCAACCCAGGCATGTGCCCTGACTGGGAATCGAACCGCGATCCTCTGGTTCACAGGCCCGCGCTCAATCCACTGAGCTACACCAGCCAGGGCAAAGGGTCCAGTTTTAAGCCTGTACTGTCACTATGTGAGCCTGGGAAAGTTATATCCATTCTCTGGGTCAGTCTTCCTTTGTAAAACAATGGGTTGAATTACACGCTCTTTAAACACCGTTCCAGCCCAAAGATGCTCAGTAGGAAGCCGACTGAAAGGAGAGTCCCACTGATAGGAGAGATAGCTGATTGCTAACTTTTGGGGCTTGGGGGTAATTTTCCCAGGAAGGGGCCTCTGAGGATATGCAGAACCATAGAAATGTGCCCTAAAAAGGGCTACAGGCTCATTTCTCCACAGCTCAGCCAGATGGCCCAGGAGACAAAGCCTCAAACTAGGAGCCTCTCCCCCACCAGAGACCTCATCCCACTAAGGGCAGGCAGTGAACATAGAGGCACTGGCTCAACAGGCTTGAATGGAGTCGAGAGAGAGGCTGGAGGCTGTGTGCAGCACATTCTTTCTCCTGGGTGGGAAGAAAAAGCCATCTGTCCAGAGCATCTGTCAGCTAATGCTTGTGCTAAGGTGGAGGTGGGGCGGTGGGGGGGCATGCAGTCTTATATGTGGAAACCTCATTGTCTTCACTTCCGCTCCCTGAAGCAGATGCCACACCCCCATTTCACAGCTGAGAAAAGCTCACAGAGTTAGTAAGTGCGGGACTGGAACCAGATCTGCTTCATTCCAGAGGTCAACCTCTTTTCACAACTGCACTGTCCAGTATGATAGCCACTGGCCGTATATGGCTAATGAGCACTAAAAATGTGACTAGTCTAAACTGAGATGTGCGGAAAGTGTAAAATATCTACTAGGTTTCAACAACTTAATCTAGTAAAAGAATATAAAGTATCTCTATAGCTTTTTATCTTTATGCAATTTATATTATAAATCTGTTATAAAGATATTGAAATAATAATATTTGGATATATTGGGTTAAAAACATTATTAACATTTACTCTGTGGTTAATGTGGCTTCTGGAAAATCTAAATGATGTGTGTGGCTGGCATGCTGTTCCCATCAGACAGTGCTGCTCAGTGAGGACATCCTGGGGCCTGGGTCTAGGTGAGCACAGAATAGCACTGGCCTGGGTTGCCGGAATGGGGCAGGCTCCATGAGTGTCTGAAGAGTTAATTTAGTACTCAGGAGCATGGGCTGTGGGCTCAAGTTAGGCTTGTGACTACTTGCTGTTACCTTAAGTTACTTTGCCTATCTGTGCCTTGTTTCCATCATCTACACAATGGGAAAATAGTAGTATCTCCCTTACAGAATTGTTATGAGGACTAAACAGGACACAAGTAAGACACTTACCATAGAACCTGGCCCAGAGACAGGTCTAGACTCTAAAGAAATGTCAATTATTATCACTTACTCATTTACTTAGCAAGGGTTTTTGGGCACTGTGACAGGCTGGGAGCCATTCTAAGTGTGAAAGACAACGGCCCTGCCCTTGGACACGTACTTGCTAGTGGGGGATGAAGACAAACCTATACTATGATGGTAGATGATGGTGAATACTATGAAGAAAAATTCGGCAAATTTAAGGTATTGCAAGAAACAAGGGTACTAATTTAAATGGTCTTTTTGAGCAAGTTCATTTGAGTCAAATGCTGAATAGAAGGAGGAAATGAGAAAATTCCAGACCAAGAAGGACAACAGGTGCCGGGGGTCCAGGTGGGAGCTGTTGGAAGTGATCTGCTAACAGCAAGGAAGCAGGAGGCTGGAAGTGTGAGTGTGGGGTGGAAATCATGGCGGATGAGTCTAGATTTCATCTTAGTCCTTTACTGTGTCTATAAGTGATGAGATCCTGGCTGGCTTTCCAAAGTAGGGAGAAGGGACGTGATCTGGCTTCCCATTTAAAGGCTCATAATCCTAATACATTTCCAATTATACATTATATATTTATAAATTGTATATAAAATATATATTTCCTTTTGAATGGTCTTTTGTGAATTTCAGGATATAGATATATAATGTAATGTTAAGGTATATACTCAACAGTTGACTATGATATTCTATATGAAGAAGTTATATTTTTAAATGTAGTATAATGAAAGCTTACCAAGAACACAGGGAGTTCTAACTTTTTAGTGAAAATACTTTTTATTTATATTTTCATCATTGAATCCTTTAAAGGACTGAAGGAATTAAAATGAACCACACACAAGATCTTCCACTTTAAAAATAAAAACAAACAGCCCTGGCTGGTGTAGCTCAGTGGATTGAGCGCGGGCCTGCGAACCAGAGGATCGCGGTTCGATTCCCAGTCAGGGCACATGCCTGGGTTGCAGGCCAGTTCCCGGCGGGGGACACACGAGAGGCAACCGTACATTGATGTTTCTCTCCCTCTCCCTCTCTCCTACCCTTCCCCTCTAAAGATAAATAAATAAATAAATAAATAAAGCATTCTTAAAAGGAAATCACTTAAAAAAATTAAAAAAAAAAAAAAAAAAAAAGCTGCTTTGATAAATAACAGATCCTTGAGAGGAGAGTAATAAAGCAAAACTCTGATGGGGATGTCAAAGGTAAATGCTGATTCACTGCGTCGGACATATTCCTTGTTCTACATTGTTAACTTTGAGTCTGCAGGAGCCAGCAGAAAGATTGGATAAGAAAGGGGGCCGAGTTCTGAGCAGAGCCCGGAGCCCTGCAGTGCCAAGACTGGCCAGTCGGTGAGAAGGCTTCCCCTTCCTACAGCTATGACTCTGGCTTACCATTTCTAATTAAAAAATAATTCAAGCACTATCATGAGTTTTCAGTTCTTCAAAGCAAGACCACATCATCAGTCTATAATGCCAAAAGTTCTAGACATTTTGTGGGCCTCACTGCAACAAGATGTGGAGCTTTACCCAAGGAAAACTGGGCAGAGCACATAATTACATTCAAAGCCACTTTGCCTGTCTCAAAGGGATGAACATGATCCGGCGGTTTTCATAGACCTTCTTGACCTAAAGATACCTGCTGGCAGAACAGGATCCTCAATTGGGTTCTTTTAATGCTTTAATTATTATGTGATCTTTCATCTTACACACTGACTTGAACACTTTGAAAAATATCTTAAATATGCATTAAAATTGATGCTAATCCTAGACCTCAGAGTGGCTCCTGGAGGGCATGTAATTGTGTGTGGGCATGGGGGTTAGATAAAACTGACACAAAGTCAACTGCTTTCGGGTGGGATAAGGCAGAGAAATCAGTTTGGTCACAGGTACCACTGATATTGTACTGCTGACCTGCACAGAACTCATACATGCTTGCTTGTTCTTGAATCAGTCTTATTGTTTCAGATTCACCACCTGCTCCTCTCGGGTGAGGACGGACTTCACCTACTGTTTGTCAGATAGTGTTTGCTTAAAGCGGAATTTCCAAAAATAGTTGGTGATTGAGTCCTAGAACCTCAAGGTTAAAAATGCCCCCAAGGAGCAAGCAGTCTGTACACATGTGGTAGCCATGACACTTGACAGCAAGTAAGGAAACCCCATTTCAAATGAGCCTCAGGAGAAAAGTGACTTACCGGTCACTTAACTGTGAAGGATGAGCAGATATAGAAATTCATCCCATTTTTTACCTTTGTCTCCCTTCACTCTGGTCTTCCCCTGCATGAGACTTCTCCAAATGATGAGCAGAATGACTGTCACGAGCCTCAAGTCTACATTGCCCCTTCAAGGGCTTTTCTCTCTCTGCCCATGTACCAAATGGTAGGGAAGAACTCTGGATGAGAACCTTGCCCAGAACCATGGCCTCTGGATGAGGTTGGCAGCTCCAAATTAAAATGTCTGCCATAGCCCATCCTATTTTTTCTGCTCAAATCTCTCAACAATCTTCTAAATATTTTGAAATCCCAGAGTTAATTGAAGACTCTTGGTGAAAACCCCATATCTCCAGAGGAAGCCCTAACTGAAAGGTCTTGCATGGAGCCCCTGGGAGTCCTCACTGATCCCAAGAATGCAACATCTAATGCATGATGGCCCAAAGTTGATAAGTGATGATTCACTCCTGTTCCTCAAATGCAGTGTTAGCTTTCAGGCAAACATGCAGCCCCTGACTGCTGCTTCATAGGGACACATGGGAGAGTGCTGTCTCTTAGGTGGATAGTTTTAAGGAGTGGATAGACTGATCTTCACAAAGCCCCCAACATGGGAATCACACTAAATGCTTGGCTCTTTTCCTGAAGTCCATGAAGAAGCAAGAGTAAGCTCTATCTTGCACCCTAGTATTATTGTATAACTCTTGTCTTCAGTTAGCGAGAGTTTAAGTAGGAAGGACATTTCTAAACAGAGACCCACCAATTTAGTGTAAAGGTAAATGTGGGTTCCAGAGTCAGACTTCCTGGACTTGAACCCTGACTTTCTACGTGGGTAACCTGTGAGTCCTTGGGCTAGTCCCACTGTGGCCTGAACCTCAGTTTTAACTTCTGAAAATCAGGACACTATGAGAGGATTGTTGTGGGGTTTAATTGGAATAAAGCTTGCAAAATTCTTGGTATTGCTTCCCCATAATAAGCTCTTCATTAGTGGTATCATTAAGAATCATTAATAACAAAGCATCCTCTCTGTATTGGTCTCTGTTACTGGGTTCCTGAACTAATCATCTGGCTGGCCAGGCTGGCTTGTTAAAGTCAGGGAGAATGGCTTAGAGGGGGAGAATCGACTCTCCGATGTCATAGCAGTGTGTTTGTAAAGATCATATGCAGTGATTTTTCACTTTTTGTTTAAGCTTATTATGAAATAATTGAATATTCAGTCAGCAATTAGACTGCGCATTAAAGTCAATCTCTTCCTTTCCTTTCTTTTGTCCTCAATTAAAAAAAAATCACTTATCTGATTTATTTTTAGTCCTTTTCATGGTGAAATATAGCACATAGGGAAAAGTACAGAAGATAATATGACTCAAAGAATTAATATAAAACATATATTTTGTCACCACCCATGGCGAGGACTAGAACACTGCCAACTCCCTCCCACCATCCCACCCCGCAGCCCCTTCCCAATCACAACCTCCTTCCCACCTCCCCCACCAAGGTAAACCGTTGGGCTGACTTTATGGTGATTATTTCCTTGCCTTCCCATATAATTCCATTCTCAAAATGAATATAGTGCTAAGTGCTGTAATTTAGTTTTGCCTGGTTTGAACTTTACAGGAATGCAATCACACAGTATGTATTCTTTTGTGTGTTTCTGTTGTTCCACATTCTTGCAAATGCTTGATATTGTCAGTCTTTTAAAATGTTGACTATTGCGTGTATACAGTGATATTCCATTGTGCTTTAAGTTTACATTTTCCTGATGACTAAAGATTATTGGCCATTACGATACTTACTTTTTATGAAGTGTCTGTTTAAATCCTTTCATATTTTCTACTGAACTGCCGATCTTTTCTCATTGATTTGTAAGGTTATTTTTCTTTCTCTTTAAAAAATTATCTTCTGCGTTCTGGTTTGTGGATATGTATGTGACAAGTGTCTTCTCCAATCTTGTGTCATTTTTTCTATTAATGGTGTCTTTTGGTAGACAATATTTCTTAATTTGAATGTTAAAAAGTTTCATTTTATCAAACTTTTTTATGGTAATATTTTTGTGCCCTATTAAAAAAGTCTTTCTCTACTGCCAGATCATGAAGATATTTTCCTATATTATCTTCTAAAAAATTTACTTTTTTATACTTCACATTTTGAATCACAAGCCACCTGGAATTGACTTTTGCATGTGGTGTGAGATATAGTTTCATTAGGTTTCTACATGGAATCCTAGTTTCCTAGAACCATTTATTGAAAAGATTTTCCTTTCTCCGAGAACTCCATGCATTATTTTAGCATAAATTGCATGTTTCTATATGCCTGGACCTGTTTCCAGACCTTCTATTTTGTCCTATCAGTCTACTTTATCCTCGTACCAGTACTGTGCTCTCTTAACGTTTGTAGCCTTGTGATAAGTCAGTATTCTGTACAGTAAGCCTTCCTATGCTTCTATCTTGTTATTTTAATAGTCTCCAGCTACATTTCCATGAGCATTTTGAAATCAATTTGTCAGTTTTCACCAAAAGAAGAATATTTAAAAAATCCACGGGGATTTTTATCTGAATTGCATTGAATTTATGTCAATTTGAGAAGAACTGAGACCTTGTAAAATTGAGTCATTCATCTCTCCATTTATGTGACTTCTCTTTAATGCCTTTTAATAACATTTTGTAGTTTTCTGCCTCAAAATTACATATCTTTATCTTTAGATATTTAATTTCTGCTGTTAAATAAGCTAACTTTACTTTTTTTCATATTCTAACTGGTTAGCTGCTGTGAACTGAATGTTTGTGCCCCCCTGAGTTCATGCATTGAAAGCCTAACTCCCAATGTGATAGTGACATGAGGTCTCTGGGTGGTAACTGGGTTTGGATGAGGCCATGAGGGCAGAGCCTCTGAGGTAGTATCTTCCTTAGAAAAAGAGTGAGACTAAAGTATGCTCTTCTCCATGGGAGAACATGGTGAGAAGGCAGCCATATATAGTTCAGGAAGAGGGATCATGAAAATCAGAGCAAGCAGGATCCCTGATTTTGAACTTTCAGCCTTAAGAACTGTGAGAAATACATGCCTGTTGTTTAAGCCACTCAGTCTATGGTATTTTGTTGGAAATCTGTGCTGATTAATACAGTGACCGATTCAGAGAAATTTGAAATTCACATCTACTGATTTTATATTCAGAGGCCTTGCTAAGTTTACTGATTAATGTTAATTGGTTTCAGTTGGTTCTGAGTTTTCTGCACTCTTCATATTGTCTACAAATAAAGACAGCTGTATTTCTTCCTCTTTAATACTCTCTTCTTGACTTACTGTACTAGCTAAGACCCTGAATACATTGTAAAATAGCAATGTATATAGTGATTATTATTTGATTTATAATCACAGATAAATATTTTTCAACATTATACCTTTAAGGATAAATTCCCTTCTGATTCTAGTTTTCCTAGAACTTTTATATTAAGTTAGATATTGAGCTTATTTTTTTTCTTCATCTACTTAGATGATCCTATTATTTTGTCCTCTGTTAGTCTGGAGAAAGACATTACTTGATAGTATATGAAGTTGACATTGCATTGGTCATAATGTATTTTCCCTTTCATGGATTGTGCATATATGCACATGCACACAAATAACCTATTTGTCTGTCTATCTGACATCTTTTAGGATGGTGGCATCTGTGTTTCCATGTACAATTAGTCTGCAGATTTCCTTTCTGTTATGTTCTTGTCAGGTTCATATGCAAGGCAATTCATACAAAAAATGAGAAGCAGAAGAGTCGTTTTTTTCCCCTCTTCTCTTTCATAAATTGTTGCATAGCCATAAGATTCTCATTAAGAATTTTATGCTTGGTAATATTCTTATTTCCTTTTTATTGTATGGTAGAATTCCCTGTAAAGCTACCTGGGTCTGATCTAGTCTTTGTGGGAAGGATTTTAATTCAGGTTTGAGTTCTTTAACAGATATCAAATTATTAGTATTAGTATTATTTGATATTAACTAAGATCAAATTACTATTAGTTTCTATTTTACTGTGTGTCAGTTTGGGCAAAACTATATTTTATAGAAAGTTATCACCTGGCTGGTGTAGCTCAGTGGATTGAGCGCGGGCCTGCGAACCGAAGGATCGCGGTTCGATTCCCAATCAGGGCACATGCCTGGGTTGCCAGGCCAGTTCCCGGCAGGGGACATACAAGAGGCAACCGCACATTGATGTTTCTCTCCCTCTCTCCTTCCCTTCCCCTCTGAAGATAAATAAATAAAATCTAAAAGAAAAAAAATTAAAAAAAAAGAAGCTCTTTAAAAAAAAAAAAAAAAAAAAAGAAAGTTATCAATTTAATTCCAAATTTCAAATTTATTGGTCTAACATTATTCATTATATGCTCTTCTCCTTTTTAATCACTGCAATGTCCAGAAAGATGTTTAGCATATTAACTTTTACCTTTTATTTCCTTCCAATAAATGTGCATGTCATAATTTAAATTATTTTCTAAACACATCTTTAGTTGCATCAAGTTTCAGTTTTTTTTCATTCAGTTCAAAATTTTTCTAATGTCCTTTGATTTCTTGTTTAGAATGCCTTTTGAATGAGTCTGATGGTAGTGAATTATCTAACGTTTTGTCAGGATGTATGTTTATTTCACCTTCATTATATAAGAATATGTTAACTGGGTATGGAAATCTAGGTTGGCAATTATGTTTCTCCAGCTCTTTAATGATGTCACTCCATGGTCTTCTCATTTTCTTGTTTTTTTTTTTTTTTGTTTTTTTTTTTTGTTGTTGTTGTTGTTGTTGTTGTCTTAGGTCTAATTATTACTCCTTTGAAAGATAGGATTTTTTTTTCACTATTAAATCTAGGAACTTACTCTTTGCCTTTGATTTTCTGCAGTTCTATCATGATGTATCTCATTCTAAGGTTCTACAATCCCTGTTCCGGTTTTGGTATGTTCTTGAATTTTTTGATTGGTGCTTTTGATAGTTAATTCATTCATTTGGTTATAATATTTTTCAGTTATAGAATTTCTGCTTGTTTTTTGTTTATAACATCTGTCTGTTTTACCGATTCTAGCTCTCTGCTGAATGTTTTTAATCTTGTCTTTTCTACCCAGAAACAAAATAAACATAGTTATTAGAATGGCTATATCTCATCATTTCAATTTTAGGTATCCTGCAATTCTACTCTTACTCCTGTTGACTTATCACTTCCTCAGTGTGGTGTGTGTATATATACACACTCCTATAGTGGGCATTCTAGTTGAAAACATTTTTGTAGAAATAATTTAAGATCTTCAATGGTATTATTTTCTTTCAAAGATGATTTTTGTTTTTGCTTCCTCCAGAAACTTAATGGGACTAGCAATTTTGGATCACCTTAATTCAATTCCTTGGACTAAGACTTTCTCAATTGCCAGATGATTTGTAACTGGGCTGCAGTTGGTACCAGGGCTGGCTTACATCTGGTTCATTGTTTTTCCAAGGGTATCACTTTTTCAGATCTTTGTATTCCCACCCAGGCGGCAAGCCAGCTTTTAATGCTTTAGTTCTGTTTCCCTCTCTGGTGCTCACAAATTATTGTACCTCAGGGAAAATAATTTCCCTGAGTTCTTCTCTCTCTCTGGATTTCTACCTTGTTACTTTCAACAGATTTTTTTTTAATATTCTGTACAGTTTTTCTAGTTGAAAAGAGTGGGGAGTTTGATTCAAATTATTTGATTTGTTAGTAATAAGAGCAGAAGTCACTCTTCTGGTTGTCTGAAAACATTAATTATGTTTTTATTCTTTTAGTCTTTAATTACTGTTTAAACTGATTTCTAATGATCTGAACATTTACATAATTTATCATCTTTAAACTATAATACACTTTATAGGGAAAATAATAAATCTGCATATTAACATAGCTAATGGATCCTCTCAGACTTCACTGCTCACCATTCACATTAAATCAGAGGTAGCAGAACATACCAAAATGTCTTTTGGATCCTTAGAGAAGTGTTAAATCCAGAAGAAGCAGAATTCAGAGCTGCTTTTGTTAGTGCCTTTCCTATCCATTGTTTTGTGTTATCCTTATCATAACCCTACAATAAAATGTTTTTCATTGTAGTAATTTAGAGATAGGAAGAGTGAGGCACAAAGGAGTGACGTGTCCAAGTTCAGAGAGTGAGTTTAGTGGCAATGTTGACGGGGAGCCACTTCAAATTATTAAAACAACATTTCCACTGAGAGCAGAAAACAAAATGACAGATGATCCAGGCATCATTATTAGGAGATCCCAGAATGTGCTTTCATTTGGTGTTTAGAACAAGTGATTGAAAGGTAGATTTCTTTTTTGGCAGGGGACATAATTTTTATGCAACTGTAATGTTCACCTTACCATTCTTTTCTTTACAAAGCATATTCTACAAAGACACTGATTTGGTTTGGGGGGGGCATCACTTGCCATATGATATATTCTCTTCATTCCAGATTATTTAAAGAAGCTCTAGTAGAGGAAACATCACCCTGTAATTGGGTTTCGAAATGTTAATAATGAACAAAATAGGCCTGCTCACTGGGGCCTGGGGAGGGCACAGAAAGGGCTGCAGGCACTCGTCCCCTAAAACAGGTGGGTGCAAGAAGGTGAAGGTGTTCCCAAGATGGCTTCCCAGACCGCTCTTCTCCTTTCCTTGTATAGCTCCTCTCCAAGAACATGTGGCGTCTCACTTATCCATGAAGGGAAAAAGAAGGGAAAGAGGAGGAAGCAAAGGCACATTACATAGAACTGGGCTGGCATTTAATTTTACTAACGCCATTTCAACAAGCAGCTCCAATGGGACATTTTAATTCTCTAAATATTCTCTCCTTAGTCCCCACTCTTTCTTCCCTCCAGTTTTTGGACTTTATTTTGATAACTATGACACCAGAGTTAAATTCTCCATTGCCCACCATTCACGGTCAATTAGAGGTAGTAGAACATACTGTGATATCTTTTGGATCCTCAGGGAAGTATTGAAACCAGAAGAAATACAATTTGGAGCTCCTTTTGCTAAGTGTTTCCTGATTGACTGACCAAGTACCCACATGATAGCTTGCTTGGTACCTCTGGAATGTCAAAACAATGCAGCACTGGCCTCAGAGGCAGCTGAAGGACATTTTAGGCAGAGGATGGAGTGAGCTGCATAAATACTAGTTAGTATTAAAGGACAGGTTACAGATTATTAAGGTGAATTTTTATAACCTTTCTTCATAGAAACTTCCCATGATCTCTATGAGAGTCTTTTTTCCTCACACTTCCTTGTGGCAGAGACAAGGACAAAGAGAGAAAAGTAATAGGAAAGGATGTAATAGGAGAGGATGACAGAGTGGAGGGAACCAAGTCAAGAAAGAAAAAAAGTCTTGGAAGTGGGTAGATATTTTTAGGGTTTTTTTTTTTTAATCATATGAAAGTATGCAGATCGATGTGTAATAATAAATTATCTGTTTCTGGAGATGAGATAAGAATGAAGAAGGTGGTGATGAGGGTGATGATTATTTCATTATCATTTTGCATGATTCAAGTAAAGTTTGGAAGTCTTAAAAATTATTTTTGGCATTTGGATTACATTGGTCTTAACAGGATTCTGTGCTGAGGGATCATGTAGTCTCAAATTCGTAAGGGTTAGAATTAATCATAAGAAAGTGGTCATTTCTACAAGTTAAACTAAATCTCAAAAAAATAGTTCTGTATATTTTTTAGCCATCAGTGGCCTGCAGTAATCTTTTGCCAGAACTATTGGGTACATGTTAAAGAAAGCTGGGTCTTGAGAAAACATTTTTAAAATAATCAAACTAACCACCCCCAGAAAAAAACATTTTGGAACCAATCATAGAACATTTATTAAAGGCAGGTTTATGACTTATAACTAGATGGTTATTGTTTTGGGCTATCATGAAATAATTCATTTAGTGGGACATTAGATTTCACTATTTCTAAAGTCTCTATGATTCTATAGTTTATAATTCCCAATTTAGGCCATAGGGACTTGATTTATATTTTTCTAATCCAAACAATTGAGTCTGTAATTCCTTGCCCCTGGAATTTGGTCCTGTCAACATAGTATACACAGCAAGAGAAGAGACAGCACAATCCTGTAGCAACATGAGCAGGAGTGCTTAAGATGATGAGCCCTTTTCCTGGTAAAGAGCTTTTGAACATACTAAAGTATCATTGGGCTTAAACAAGGAATCTTCTCTTGTACTTTAGGCTGAAGAAAACTTTCTCATATCAGTTTGGGGATGGCTGAAAGAGTGTTGGCAGATGCTTTCACTGGTATTGATGATACCCCCAGGTGGGGTTTACCTAGGCAGTTTAGGATTGAATTCATCAAGGAAGTGAAGTTAATCCTTTCCCTCCCCGGAGAAAACATGAGTAGTACTATGATCTAATTACAGGCTGCTGTGCTGAGAACAGACCCTCTCTGAGAAAGCTGAGGGTTTTTCCAGGCTTGTAGGATAGATTTTAATAGGTATAATTCAGTGACCAGAACACAAACTCACTAAGAAAACCTGTTCTTTCTTGTCTACCTCAACTGGCCATGATTATGATATGTGTGGCCCAGTGGCTGAAATCATGGTGATTTTTCAAAAATGCCAGTGTCAAAATTTTGCCTTGACAGTATATCTGTAACTACTAATAATGTTGTCTTGGGCTGACTCAGTTGCTTTGAAATTGCAAGGCTCTGTTATGAGTAAATAAGAGGCAACCAATTATCTATAAACTAAGGGCAAACACAGAGGAGAGTTTGATGAATTACAAATAAACTCTGCTGACACAACAGAGCATGGAATCCTACCCTGCTCTGACTTTCTTTCAGAGTTGGGGGCAATGCTTGCATATTTTACAAACAATACACCCCACTCACTTCCCACATGGGGTGGGAATGTGGACAGGGAGCTGATAGAATCATCCCTCACTAGTACACACTTTGCTTTAAAGTTAACTAGGAAGTGTATCATGGATGTGTAGGGGCAGCAAAACCAAGTATTAAATACCTAAAAAATGATTATGTTCCAGGAAGGATGCATTAGGTAAGGAATGCAGACCCTCCTCTCAACTCAGCCCAGTGTGTGGGGAGGCAATGCATAAATTCACCTAAGCAGGAGGCAGATGTTGAATTCTGAAACCAAGGGGTTACCAGCCTCATCAGGGATCTGTCAGATGGAGGATGAGACAACTGTAGCTTTATTTAGCAACCTTAGAAGGTTGTCTTTTCCTGTGCATGGTGAAGGTAATATCTACTTTCCTCTCTACTATGGTTTAAAAACTGCAATTCAAACTAATTTTCTGCTAGGCAAAGGATTCAGAGAGCAGCCAAAACATCATTATATGGCACGATCAAGAGAATTATTCTATGTAACTAACCTAATGTTGATGTCCTAATGGCTTCAAGAGGCTGAGGAAACATTTGATAGTTTTGGAATGTTTATCTTTGTGGTCCTGTGGCAGTTCTGTTATCAGAGGATTGATCTGGGTTCATACATGAAGGTAGAGAACAGGGTTTGTTGTTAACTGAGTGGTTTGCTATGTATTTCCACACCAAACATTCACCAGAGAGCAGTTTTTTGCCTATTATACTCCATTTTCCTATATAGGGCATCTTATAGGTTTGCACATTCTACTTTGCAACACGCTTGTTTTTAAAGATGATTAATGGCAAAGTGCATGCTAGGGTCCAGCCCTTAACACTTGGCCTCCAAGGAGAAGGGGTGATTGCAAACAGCTCCAATCAGCCTAGAGACTGAGTGTGCCCATGTGAGGCTGTGGGGCATGGTGCAGGCCTTCCCGCCTGGTGTCCTCAGCCAGGTACAAGAGTGTGGCCTCTCATCCCTAGGGAACGTGACTCTGGTTTTCCCACATGTGCCTTAACTTCCTCCACATGCCTGGCGAGAGATGTAGGGAGCACTGACTTAGGGGCTGGAGCAGGTCTGGAGTCAGTTTGCTCTGGCTTTGAATTCTGGCCTCCACTGCTGTTTTCCAAAGACAGGCATCATTTGCCTGTTCAAGATAATTTTAGGTGATCTACATTGAATCCCTCTGTAGAGGATTCTCTTTTAATCCTTTTGAATAGGTCAAATGGAGAGTCTCACGTTAGTGCTAAAATTAAATGGCTCTCTAAGTCTGGCCAACCTTGTGTTTAACAAAGAAAGAATGAACCCCGTCTGGATAGCTACAGGCAAGCAACTACGCAGAACTGCAATTCATCAGCATTGTTTTTCTCTTATACTCGTTTTTTATGTTTAACTTCTAATGACAGTAATACTTGTTTTTCATTGAGGCTCTGATATAAAGTTTAAGATAAATAAACTGAAATTTAAAAAGTGAATCAAGTAAAAAGTAAACAACATGCTAGGTTATACACAAAAGGAGAGAAATTATGACAAAATTGGAATGGACAGAATTTGGGAGACACTGTACTCATCCAAGAACATATTGCTTGGGCACATGGTCAGATGTGGCAGAAAAGAGGGTGGGCAGCCTCAGCAGGGTCTGGAACAATGTGCAAGTGAGCGAAGGCAGTGTGGTGCAAGCTCAGGCCCATTTTGACTCCTGAGACCTGGATGCAAAAGTAGCCGAGAAGGCAGGTGCCGGGAGGGTGGCATTAGCAAGGCTGGTAAGGAAGTCCAGCAGGGGAGGAAGAGGAAATTCCTCAGAGTGGGACCAGGGAGGTCAGCAGACCAGGTGAAGAAAAAAAGAAAATATTTGGAGGGGTCCAGGGGAGCTGGGGTAGGGAGGTGCTGCTGGCTGAAATGAGCTCTTGCAGTGAGGTGGGCAGTACGAAAACTAGGAGAATGGCCTTTGAGATTGCACTGCCTGGGTTCAAGCCTGAGCTCTATCACTTACTAACCATTTACCCTGGAATCATTTACCATGAGACATCATGAAGTCTCGGTTTTCTTATCATCTGTCAGATGGATATAGAACCCATGTCTTGTAAATCTCGGTAACACCGGCTATTGCCAATGTTAATGCTTAGCCCCTTAACATTGCCTTTGCACATGTTGCGAGTCATGCAGTGTTGCAGAGTAAGCCCCATCAAAGTCTTTAAACTGGCTCTGCCTGAGACTGACTGCCCACTGAGAGTACATTAGGAAGCCTGGAGAGACCAAGTTCATCCATGTCAGAAAAACAATGAATAAGTATGTCCAAATATTGCATGGCAGCCCCATTTATTAGCACATTTCAGAAGTTGTATGAACCATTGAACACTATAAACATTTTGTGTATAGATGCATTTTCAAAAGAGAGGAGGTAGGTGTCAAAGGACCAGGTGGACCCAATGAGCAGGTTTCCTGAATGTAATATTTCCTTTCCCCTTTGTCTGTAAAGAGAGGTATATTTAGTCCCATTATACAACAGGAAGGGGTGATGCTTTTAGAGAAATTCTAGCACCCTAAATTTAAGTCCTTCACCTCAAATTACTAGTGTACTGTTGGGCAACCCACATTGCCCGTCCTAGTCTCAGCTCCCACATATGACTGTCTGACTGCCCAGAAAACTGAGGGTGATTTATTTAGTCTGTAAACTAAGCCCTAAAGAAAAATTCATGTTAGTTCATTTAAAACCTTACAAGCATAGTGCAATAGATTGTATAACAAGTGAAGGTAACTGCCTTTCTGGCAAGATGTATAAGACGTGTTGATTCACCTGGTAGGCAGGAGATGCTAGGCCTCAAGGCAAGACAGAAGCAAAACAGACAAGACATACTGGCAACTCTGATGAGAAGTTTAAATCCTCTTAAAGTGTCTAGAAAGTACACTGTAAGACAAAACCCTACAATTCAGCAAGCCTCAGGGAAGGCCTAGAGCTTTCTTGCCTCTGCCTGAAAGTGTCTGTTACAGAAGAAACTCAGACAGAAGAACATTCAGCCAAGGAAGGAAGCCAAGCCTGAAGAATGGTGACCCCAATCCAAATGATACACTGGATTTCGGAAGAGGAATGGAAAGAGGATTGTGGTCATGCCCTTAGGCCTATGTTCTCAGGTAAACTAGCTCGATCCTTGAAAGAAAAAATGAAAGAAATGAGAAGGTGAACAGGGTAAAAATAAAGCACCAAAGAAAGCAGCTGCTAGCACCATATATGCCCCTTCAGGCAATTGAGTGCTGAGCTGACAAACCAGTGACAGCAGCAGATGAAATAAGCTTTCGAGAATGCACGAGGGCCCCTGTAGGACATACCTGTACCATAATGAAGGCGAGGAGGTGACTACTGGGGCTTTAAGTAATGAGAATGCTTTGAAAAAGCAGGTTGCAGGGAGAGGCTATCAAATGCTCATCTATTTTAAACTAACTGAAAAGGGCTTACATTTCACAGTAAAAAGGAAACACAGTGAATGTTTTGTAGCCAAAAATCTGAATCACTAAGTGGTTGATACAATTTTATATAATTCAGTTGCTACTAGTATGTGTTCACTAATTGTGTTTTAATTTAGTATCTGATCTACTGCAGCAGCTTATAATATAAACACATTTACACAGGCTAGCTGAAGAAGACAATTCTAAGGAGGAAAATAAACTATTCAGAGGAGAGGCTCCTCATCGGAGGTGCATAATTCCTAAGGAGGTTTAGTAACAGGGGTACCATGAAAAATACAGGATTTCCAGTTAAATTTGAATTTCAGATAAATAACAAGTAATTTTTTTCATCTAGGTTCATCCCAATATTTCATGGCAATCCTATTAATAAATTTCGTAAGACTCATGAACCCCCTGACACTGTATAAAAATTTGGTGTGTATATGTATTCTGAAAAGGAGGATGGCTATAACTTTCCACCAGCATCTTAAATCTGTGATCCCTCCACCAATAGTTAAACATCATTAATGCAAAGAAATAATTCACTCTGACCTTGACCTTTTCCTGTGTCCTGAGCTGCCTAGCAGCCAAAGCTAAAGGGAAACACAAAGGGTAACTTTCCAAACAGCAGCTGGGGAGCGGAGGCCCGCAGTGAAAATGAGCTGGCCTTGGCATGGCCAACTTGGCCTGCAGGTGGAGAGAGCCGGTTCACAGCACCTTGCAAACTGACAGAGGAAGCGTGGGAGTTGAGCCTAAGGATGATGTGACTGCCTTAAAGGACTTTAACCTCTTAAATGATTAGGTACGAGTCACGAACTATCCAGTTTTGTGCAGAAGAGCAGCATCAGAGAGGAGGAAACGGATGAAAGGTGACAGTGGTCTGGGGTGGGCTGCAAGGGAGTAAACAGACAGGGAGGAAGAGGGGCCTCGCATATTGGAATAAAACCTCAGGAATCAAGGTTTTCTCCACTCTGACTTTTATGTCTTTGAAGCCACCGCCCTAGGCTGTTGGCGCAGCCACTTTTCTACGCCCCCAATCTGGGCAGGGAGCGCCTTTCCTGAGGCCCCTCGGAGCGTGGCCTGATGAGCAAGCGGAGTCTTTACCTGTGTCACTGGAAGTAGACCCGCAGTGCTGCGGCTTCTGCTGCCATTTCCTCCTCCGATCTCCACAAGGTTGGGGAGTCCTCCTCCTCTTTGTCATGTTTCTGGAGCTTTGGAGAAAAAAAATAGAATGTGTTCATTAATGGTTCCTTGGGATCTCCTTGAACAACTATTGTGTGGTAGCTGAACAGAATTTGCAAATCTGGGAAGGGCGTCTTTTAATCGCATTAGTTGCTAGTTGCCCAAATTTGAATATGGAGCAGTTTCATGTATAAAATCATATTTCCATCGTTTGCAATAAAATAACCAAGTTAGGCTACTCTGTAGCCCGTTTGCTGCTTATAATTGTCCGCTGAGGGTGGAAGTGGGGGTCACAGATTGAGGGGGCACCCTGCCATGTACCACAATCCCTCCAACTCTCTAATATACGGCTTCAGCCATCATCACTCACTTATTTCACTTAGCAGACACTAAAGGCATTGAGTTTGCTGCCTGCCCATGGTCAGTCCTCTGAGCCAGCCTGGGGTTTGAGTACCACTCTTTTTGGCTTAGCCTGTCTTATATGAGCTCTGAGCAGTTTTGTTCAGTGAACCAAAATAGCCAAAGCACATTTATGATAATAATACAAGGGCCATGAGTACTGAGTGAGAAAGAAGAGTGTATCTATTAAAAGAGGCTTCAAGCAGGCCAACAGTAAAATAATTAAATTAGGAAACATCAAAATATTAGGGATTGGTCTTAGCTAAATCATTTTAAAATCCTCTTAGATATCCATATTTCTTTAAAAAATATCTTTTATATGTATCAGATTTACATATAGAGTGAATAAAATTTCAATTCTTTCAAAGAGAGGGAATATTTTCAGAACTCTCCATTAGAAGAGCTCAATTCTCCCCTTAATCTCCTATTGCAATTCAGTTTTATTAACTAAATTTGTTATTCCTGTGTGAGGCTCTATACACTGTAAATGCTGAAAGTATACTTCTCCATAGGATGCATGATGTAGTATTTTGTGTTAAGCCATTCAAGGAGATTAAGGCAAACGATTTAATAGCACCAAAGATGGTTAGTATTTGGGATGTGAAGGGCAGTTTCTTTGGTGTGTATTATTTCATCACATATCATTTTATTTAATACTTACAATTACCCGTACACAAGGTGGGCACTATTGTGGTCCCCAGAAGTTCACTTGCCTGTCAAAGATCACCCAGCTAGGAAGTGGGAGCTCCAGAGTTATTCCCAACAATTAATTTTTGCCTTTTATTCCATCCTAGAGGAACCCAAGTGCCACTAAAGAGTGGCCAGTTCTACCAGTCCTGGCCAACCTCACCAGGTGCATTTGCCCAAAAATCAGGTCCAGCTCCAAGAATCTTGCTGACTTAGCAAAAAGTCTATCAACTAAAATGGTGGAATTTGCTAATGCAGGCCCAAATCACTCTAAATCTAACCCAGAGACCCCCATCTTGGCAGCTTGCAACAGATAGAGAAATTGTCCCATAGTTTCATAGCAAACTTTGACACAGAAGGCAAAACAGTGAGGGAACAATAGCCCAGCTCTCCAGTTTGAGCCTAAATGAGTTTCATTAGCACATAACCAGGCAGGCCACAGATATGTTTATGAGGGTCATGGATCTTCCCTTCAGAATCCAGCTGCCAGAGGCTGGTTTTACATTTTGCCACATAGATTTAATTCTCCTTAGTGGAAGGAAACCACATTAAGAAGTCATTTCCTTCCTTGCAGAGGCAGATATGACACAATTGCTACAGGCAAGTCAAACTGGATTGCTATTTTTCTACTCAAGAACTAATTTTCATTTTGATACTAGCTTTGGATCTGTTATAAATCCATCTTATAACAAATCAGTAGGATAACAAAGAACAATGCAAAGCTCAGAAAGCATGGTCTTCCCACTTCTGGTTCAGCTACTTGGAGACACAGAATCAAGCATTAAGTGGCCTCATCAATGCAGATCATACCAGATGAATCCAAATAATTTAGAGCCTGCAAACGTTAATGCCTTTCTGATTATTAGGTGACCGTCTGTTATTGGCATATGCCTTACAGATGGCGACGTTGTGCCAATGCTTAGGAGTTGTTTATGGGAAATAGGAAATAAATAAAACAAAAACTAGTCATATTTGCAAAGCTCTGTTGCACACGGCTTTTAAAATTTCTGTTTTCCTCCTAAATGCCCCTATGCAAGCCTGTGGCTTTTAGAAGACCTGTGCCCAACCCTGGCTCCTCACAGGAATGGGAAGAACTTTTAAAACTGCTCTGATTTAATTGGACTGAGGCAGCCCATGTTTGGGGACTGTTTTCAAATTTCTCAAGCAATTCTAAGATGCACTTAACTGTTGAGAAGCAGCACACTGGCGGGGGGGGGGGAGGGAAACTGTGTGTATGCAGATAAAGCCCATGCACATAAAGAAAGAATGTATCTGTCTTTTAGTCCATTGCTTGAGACCCTTCCAACAGAACAGAGGCTGTCCTTTGCAAACTCTGCTCCTCACTGCTCCCTATACACACCCTGTTAAAGGGGTGTCTGGGCCTCACAGCTGTCCCAGCAACACCAGGCTACTGATCTAGTTCAGGAGCCTCTGAATGGGATTTCAGTCTCTGCAGGGGTAGGGACCCTGGGAAAGGTCCTGGTAGACAAATCTGGTGTCTTGGAAGAGCCACCCAGGCAACTTGGAAATTGAACATGCTGTGGGGTGGAGTACAGTTCTGTTTTCCTAAGGCAACTGAAGAACCTGGTGGCTGACAGCCATTGTCCAGGCTTACCTTAAACACAATGGCTTATTGAATGGGGGGTGGGGGGGGGGCAGAGAGAGAGAGAGAGAGGAAGAAAAGGCACTGTTGGCCTAGGGCAAGTTTTAATGAAGGGGTTTCACACCTGATGAATCTTCTAGAGTACCTTCAGCCATCCAGAGGGAAAGGCAGGGACTACTTATTAATACACCAGGTATTTATTCAGGGCCCTTCCCTAAAGCACTGAGCCAGACAGACCCCTTAACTGTCCTCATGGGGCACCCAGGTAAGGAGGGTAGACACCAAAGGGAAAGATGCTGGGAGGAGCTACCCTAGTTTGAAAAGGGTTTTGAGAGTCAATTTAGTTTCACAAAGAAACAGTATTAGAATAGAGAATGATGGGGTTGAGGGTTATCTAAGGAGCACCTAGCAAGGGCTCTCTAAGAAGATGAGGTTAAGCCGTAGACATTAACAATGAAAAGGTCAAGCTCCTTAAATTCTCCGTGCCTCAGTTTACCTCTCTGTAAAAAGGAGGTAGTAAAAGAAATTGTGAGTTGTGACATGCCTGACACATAGTAACTGGTTCTTAGTGTTTGCGACGACGACGACAACGACGATGATGATGATGATGGTGATGGGTACACCATCCCCATGACAGTGAACAATGAACAACCCACAGAGGACTTTTCCAGGGGTAAAAGTGCCTTTACCATCTTCATGGTTCCCCAGTGATCCCTATCTTTTGGACCTTTCTACCCTGTAAGAAGGATTAAAAGCGATGATCAGAATTCAGACCCAAATCAACTAATCTATGTCTGAGAGGAAATTTAGCTCCTATAGCTCTAAAATAACCTGCAAGAACCCCTAACTCTCAGGGTAGTGGTGAGGAGTTAATAAGGTATTATGGTAAAGGTTAAGGTCCTAGAGTGAAAGCATGTGGCAAAGGTCAAATGCACTCAACATTACCCTGGAAGCATGGTTGCAGATTGGCAAATAAAAATAAGATGCTCTCTTAGTATTTTTTTTAGTATATCTCATGTAGTATTGAGGACATACTTATACTAAAAAAATATTCATTGTTTATCTGAACTTCAAATTTAACTGGGCTTACTGTATGTTATCTGACAGCTTAGTCTAGGAGACCCCATAGGAAGGTGCCATGGGAAGTACTTGGCTTGCACTTGGGTTGTTCCCAAGCCTGCCTAGCTGAGAATCTTGGGAAAGACAGAGGAGACTATCCAAAGGATGACCAAATTCAAGGCTACCATTTTGTCTACTCCAGGGTTTATTATTATTATTATTATTATTATTATTATTACGTGAAATTCAGAGTAAATCCCTAGTACTGTTTAAATTCCGCAGTTTATTAGTTCTAAGATGTACTGTTTTTCGCATTTCAACATCTCTGAAATTGAAGCATGCCCTAAAATCAATGGTGTGTCACAATTTAATTGGTAGTGCTTTTCTTTCTCAGTGGTACATAAAATAACAACACTTCTTCCAGGTGTGGGCCATTCAGTGCACCATGGTCTCCATCTCTCCTCCCTGCAGTGAAGTCACAGAGTTAAGTTGTGAAAATGCTCAGCACCATGGCCAATAGGATGTATGTTCCTCTCCTTCTTCCTGTGCAACAAAACAGTTGAAACTGTTTTCCCTGATACCTGGTTCATGTGCCCAAGTTACAAAGCTTGCAAAAGCTTAAACCAAAGACTGTGTTCACATTCAACAGAATGAGTGCAGTCTATGGTGACTCCTCAAAGTGAATTCTATTTCTACACAGTTTTGAAAAGAGATTTTTTTAAAAAAAATGTATCCCACTTTATCTGCTTGAAATGATTTTCAGGGAAAGTAGTGTTAACAGGATTTCTGACTGAAATACTGATATGTGTTAACTTTGACATTGTGCTCCTTTTTATGTGTTATCACGAGATGTGTGGGTTAATAATTCCCTGGTGTAATGCTCAAAGTGCCTTGGCTATTGACATTTTTGGAGCTCTGTAATGGAATGCAGCAAAAGAATGATTGACCAAGATTGAAATGTTTTTCAGAATTTGTAACTAAGCTGTAGTAAAATACCAAATTATCTTTAAAGGTGGGAAACAATTTAAAGCTACCTCTTCAAGAAGCTCGTGGCTGAATAATAACTTGGCTGTTTTAAAATACATTAATATCTTCCATTGTTTTTAGTTTTATAAGACAACATAAAGAGCAGAAAGCTTAAATAAACCATTTCTTATGGGTCGATGGTTCTGTTCAGGTGTTTATATAAAGCATGAAAGGGAAATAATTTCAATAGATGGGGAATTAAATACTTAATTTTTTATATCTGATTCTCTATTACTACCTGCAATTTAGTCAACCAGCATTTGATGAGAACGTGATATAGTCCAGGCACTTTTCTAGGTCCTATGAAAGCTATACCAATAAATAAGCCAAAAATTTTTGCCTTATGGGAATCTCACCAAAAGAAAAGACATATTCATACAAACCTCATTTAATACAAGTCAGTCTGGTATAAATATTGGGTGAGAATTTCCATCATAGTTTTCTCAAAATATCTCAGAGAGAGAGAAAAAAACTCTTGCTGGACTGGAGGTCTAGAGTCAACTATAAAAGGCCAGGATTTGCACTGGGATTTACAGAAGGGCTCTCCTGGGCCAGGGGTCAGCTTCAGCAAACAAAATGAGGTGTGTGCCCTCGCTCCTGCCACTTGTGCGCATGCGGCTTCACTAATTGCTTGTACTACTATCCCTCGTGAATCCCAACATGGCATTCCAGCCATGCCTCACCATCTATCAGAGGCCTCAACAGAGCTGAAATTTTGTTGCCATTGAGAGAAATCTTAAATTCCAGTGTTTCAAGACAAAACACACAGCCTAGTCGCCCTGGAGATGGCCTCCAGTTCTTCAGTTCAAAGCTGCCAACAACTTTAAATCCTATTGAGAAAGTTGTTCTCTTTTCAATTGTCTTTCGGTTCTTCTGATTAATCAAAAAGCAAGCCTCAGTCCGGACTAGCATGTCCTCAGCATGGTGCCAACAAGCCCCTTGCACAAGGGTGGAGCCACGCAGACTCTAGCTAGACTACAAAAGCAGTTTTGTTTAGATCAGTGATTTTTTACCTTTTCTATTTCATGGTGCACACAAACTAATTACTAAAATTCTGTGGCACACCAAAAAAATATATCTTTGCCAATCTGACAAAAAATAAGTATAATTTTGATCCACTCATGTGGATGGCTATGGTTGTGTTGGCTGTTGTCATTTTTTTACTTGAAAATCTAAGGAAAAAGAGGTCAGTGTCCCAGACTAAACAGTCAGGTATTGCATATTTTAAAATTTTACGGCATACCGGTTGAAAATGGCTGGTTTAGATCATGTTTATTTTTAGAACTATCTCCTACTTGTGACATCATCTCAAATTTTCTTTTAAATTAAATTTACTTACGTTAAAAATAAGAGTTGATTCCAAAAATATTACGTAAACCAGTGGGGGGAATGTGGCGTTATACTTGGCGTTGACCTTGGGAGACAGCCTGGAGCAGGCAAGGGCAGCGAGTGAGGGGCGACGACCCCTCACATGGCCCCTCACACGAGGGTGTGGTTGTTTCTGCTGGACTGAAATATAGGAAGCTCAGATTTTTTTTTCAGATATTGGACATCAAAATGATGTTATATTATGATATTATAAGAGCTCCAAAGAAAACAGAGCACAATGGTCTGTCTGTTGGGATGGCAGGACTTGGGCAGGGGTGTGGAGGAAGGCCTCACCGAAGAGCTGACATTTAAGCTGAGAGGTAAATAATGATTAGAAATCCATTAAACAAAATGCTGGGTGAAAGGGTATTTCAAGCAAAGGGAACAGCGAGTGCAGCATGTCCAGGAAGAAGGGAGCTTAGTGGTTCAGGGACTGGCTAGAAGAGTGACGGAAGATTATTTGCAGCCTGTGGGGATAGCTAAAAAATTTGGATTTTATTTTTGGTGCCAAGAAGATATGAAAGGGTTAGAAGCAGGGAAGTAAAAGGATAAGAATACTTTTCCTAAAAAGTGGCCTGGCTGGAGGATGAATTAGAGGGAGACAGAAGCAGCCAGAGAAGAAGTGACGGAGGCAGGAGGGTCTGAGTGGGGCTCAGCGGCCCCACGAAACAGCGTGGTGGTGAATCCGGGGCAAGGTGAGCAGGTGGGAGTGGGGCTCTGCCTGCCCTGTGGACAGGCTGGGCCTGTGACGCTTCCCTCCCTGCACTTTGTAAGGCACACGTTGATCCTGGCTCCCCTGTTCAAGGCTGCTCTAAACTAGTATGAAAAGTCACTCCCTTCCTGCAGAGTACATGCCTCTCTTAAGTCTTACACCTCCCTAAGTCCCCATGACCCCAGATCGCCTCCCTGGGCCATTTAGTTGGTGTTGAGCTATCGTTCGTGATTTTGGATGTTGTCTCACTTTCTCTGTCTCTCACACACACACACACACACACACACACACACACACACACACACACACACAGCCAGCATCCTTTGAGCCCATGTTTCCTCTCTAAACACCAAAAGCTTTTTCTCTAAGTGCTGGTTACTGGGCAGATAGTCACTCATTTTGGGCCCTTTTGGTGTCCTAACCAATCATTTCATGCTCTCCCTTGGTACAAAATAAAAGGTGTGCCACCAACCTCTGGACACCACTTTTGCTTCCTTAGAACCCTGAGGTTATTCAACTATTCCTTTGTATCAAAATGTTAATTGCCTCCTTCTTACTCTCTCTGTGAGGGGTCTTATGAGCTGGAACCCTAGACTGATTGCTAGCTGGTAAGACCTTTAAGTGCAATCAAACTCAGGTCTTTGCCCTTTGTGGAGAGAAGCTCAGGCAATCAACAAAGCATTCATCATTTGATTAGTTGCTCAACCTCTGACTTAAGCCCAACTTGCTTCAGTAAAACAAAGGTTTTTAGTGTTGCCAATGGGGCCAAAATGCTGAAATAAGCTCTTAATTAAAGGAGTATAGAGTGTTGATGTTTAAGAATTTGTAACCCCCAAAAGTATTTATTAACTAGGAAATCACAGCACTGGAAAATAATTATGCCAAACCACTGTACTATAACAGAACCCAATTGCTTATCCAATTATACATTAAAGTATCACATTGTCAAGCCGATTGCCAAAGCAACAAATTAGACTTTGCCAGCATCACAGTTTGGACCAGATATTCCTTAACTGACTGCACTGAGTGTGGTCTGCAGAGCACCCTATACACCCTGTAAAACCTGTGCAAACCAAAGTAGGCAGCTCACACCTGCTGTCAGAAAATCACTTTAATTCGTTGGACTTGTAGGCTTTCCACGGGAAGCTTGTTAGGAGCAACTCAGAAAAGAATGACTCTGGCTTCTGGTCCTGTGTAGAGTTGATTTCAATGAAAACATCCAATGAGTCACTTCCTGCCAGAGGAGCAATTAGGAAAGCAAACCTGAAACCTGAGAAAGGTTAAGAAGAAAGGGCCTTCTGGATCTGCTGCACTTTCTCCTGGCTGGCCACCATCCCAAAATTCCTTACAAGACATCAGGGGGTTAAGGAACAGGACTTGGAAACCAGACTATGGGTGGGGGTGTCCTGGAGGGATAACATGGGAATCACTATATTTTAGAATTATCTGCACAGAGTGAAGTGCCATCTTGACTTATTCCTAGAATGCCCTACTGCTAGGGTTTTCTTCAAAGCTTACTCTTGTGAACCTCGTGTTTTTAAGGGATGAATGAGACTGATCCTGCCTAGTAGCTGGGCTTAGCATTTCAGATGGAAAGTCAAAAGCCTGTTAGAGCAACAGCTCAGCCCATGGTAGAGCAATCAGTTGCATTCACTCAGTAATTCGTTCCTCTTCAAATTATAATAAGCGCTCAACAATAGTTAATTTGGCAAAAAGCCTTGTGTCTAGCTCCCATGTTCATGGTAGAAATCACCAAATCACAGAAATACCCTTCTCTGTATCCTCACTGCTTACCAGGTCTGACACCCAGTAGAAGAATTTCCAAAAGCATTTGTCCGACGTACCACTGAATTGCACTTCCCCTCTCAACTCACTTCATCCCCATTTTCCAGATGATACATCTAAGTCTCTTAGGAACTGCCATCACATGGCTACGTAGGAACAATATTTGTTGGGATTAGAAGTACAGTTTGTGGCTCCTAGAGTACTCGTGAATCCACTCTGTAAATTCTTGGGAGCATTCTTTTGGTTAACATTTTAGAAAACATGGTTGATAAGGCAGTATAGGGAAAAAACACACTGAACCTACAAACGGAGATCATGCCCCACACTGGCTGGGTCAGGGTCCCACTGGGTGTCTCCTCTAGAATGGCAATTACATCTCAGGTCAGTTGTCAGTAAATAATGCTGATGACCAGCACCTGCCCCAGGCTCCATCCTATCTGAGCTTTCCTGGTTTTTCAACGGGTAAGAAACTGGGGAAAGCATCAGGGGCTAGAGATTTCTACCAGTTTGATTTCCTTGGGCCTCCTGTTTCTAAAAACATGCTCACCAAGAAATGAAATGAAAGTCCTTCTGAAAGGAAGCTCTGTGATGCAGCAAACTTGGGAGAAGGAAACATTTATCCAAAAAGCAATTTTCTTAGCCAGTCGTATTCTGTAAGCTGTTCCCCTGTGTTCGGGATATTGGTGCTGTAGCGAGAGGGTCGTCCTTTATTCCTAGAGTGATGGCAACCTGTGGCACTCAGAATGAGGAAAGGGAAAAGGCAAAGCACCAATTTCTGGTTTTGTTTGAATCTTCTAAGCCTTTGTTTCATATACATTATGGCTTCATTTTTCAAAGGCACTTTAGAGAACCTTTAGAAGCATGGTCCAGGCAAGATAGCAATTCCTTGAGGTGGTGGAATGTCAGCACTTCAAGAAGTTAAACCAACACAGAAAATGCAGTAAAAAATATACCACTATAAACATGGCTTCAGACTCCTGCTCACACCATGTTCCTGGCAGCAATGACTGAGCCCTCAAGATAAAACCCATTTGGAGAAGCTGAACCAGTTTGGGGAGCTATACAATACAGGTCCTCAATGCATCAAAGGTTTGTTTCTCTGCAGAACTCATTCAATTATTCAGCTAATAGTACTATGTCCACCATGTGCTGACACAGTGAATTGTACCATGCAGTGGGGAGCAAGCCAGAGAAGGCTTAGAGCCCTGTAGGAGGCTTCCTTTCTAGGCAAGAAGATAGGCAAGTAGCAAGTAATTAAATCTGTTACTACCATGAGAGAGCGTAATAAAGAGAACTACATTAGACATTGTGGTCAGGGAACACTGCTCTGAGGAGACTACAGTTAAACTGAGAGGGATCAGAAAGCGCAAATACCCAGAGGAAGGACAGAGGTATCTGCATGGTCTGTGAGCTGGCTGCAGGGCAGTGCTGACACACAGAAAGGAAGTGCCCAAAGAGAGGGCAAAAGGTGAGCGGAGAAGAAGGGAAACACCCTTCCTCTGGTACTGGAGGCCAGAAGAGAGAGGGATTGGTGATTCATTAAGTCACATCACCCTTGTTGAGCACCTACTTTGGTTAGGCTCAGAAGAATGATAACCAGGGGGAAACGTGGTAAGTCCAGGCTAGGTGAGGGAAGGTGGAAAGGCCCACCAGAGTGGCTGGGCCCAGCTTTGGCTCTGAGCATAGCCAATGGCACTCTGGCTTAATTTGTGCTTCCTGGGTCGCTCTCTCACCTTGACATCAGGCCTGCTAATAGGAAACTTTCCACAGAAAAGCAGGTAAACGGCAAACTATTTGCACAAACGGTGACCACTGTGGAGCAGGCTGACCTCGCAAAGTTCTTCCCAAACAGTTACCATATGTTTGGCACAGCTACACAAGCTACCCAGCACCATCCGGTCAGGTGCCTGGCACCCACCCATGTGCTGGCAGATGACAAATGCCTAATGCAAAATCCGTATTCCAAGGGTACTCACCACTCTGTTGGATTACTCAAAATCCCTTCTTTCTACAAGACTGTCATTCCACCTGTGGTTACAAAACTGCACCCCTTGGGAGTAACTTCCCCTCTGTCACTCACAAGTTCCTTCACTTCTGATGGAGCTATTCTGATGCCCAAAGAGCTGGGCCCATGTGAGTTGCACGAACAAGTTAGGAGCCAACCTTTCCCAAATGCCTCTTTCTCTATTTTATTTAAAACCTTCTGGGTGGAAATGGGAGGAAGGTGGGGAGGGCTGGGGTGGTGGGCTGGGGCGGGGTAAAAGACAGAAAACTGTACAATATCAACAATTAAAAAATACTGATTAAAAATTTAAATAAATAAATAAATAAATAAATAAATAAATAAATGAATGAATATTTTAATATGAGACCATTATTCTGTTGCCTTTTGTATAATATAGGCCAAAATGTTTTGATTCCCTGCACGGAGCTGTTTGTACTTGGGCTGTTCCCCAAGGACCACACTTCCCATTCAAGGCTTACAAGACTACTTACCTCCTGCCTGCATTGCAGAGAATTGCATAGTCATTGGAATTGGACCACAGCTGTAATAAAGAGCTATTTTCTTTGAGGGAAAAAAAAAAAAAAAAAAAACTTCTTTAATGAAGACATAAAGCCTTGGATGTGGCTGAAATGCTAAATTTACCATGTGTGACAGCAGATCTTTGTCACACAGGATTTCCAGTGTCTGTTTTCCCTCCACCACCACAAATTCTGCACTCGAGGCTCCCACGTGGAGAAATTGCAGGGGTCAGCACACCTGTGGTACAATTGATGGACAGCCTCGCCCTGGGAGAACCACCTTCGTGATCATGCTATTTCCCCTTCCAGGTTAGTGTAAACATCTTTTTTAATTTTTTAAGCCAGAATATTTAAATGGAAAGAAACAGGGGTTTCTTTGTTGCAGGCTTAATTTTATGTAACCTATAATAGACCGTAATCCAGAAATCAGCACCGACAGCAGAGACATAAGGCAACTGCAAACCCACGCACTTCACCACCACTGTGAAAAATTAAGATGCAATGCCATGCTTGTGACTGTTTCAAAGCATCAGGATAGAAAAGAGATACCCTCATTTTTCAGCTTCCGACTATGCATCTAACCTCCCAATTATTCATTATTGAGATGCTCAAGAGGCACTGTAGAAAGAGCGAAGCCTGGGATTAATATTTATACTATAAATATAAATAGTATATAAATAATATACATAACAATATAAACTATAAATACATACAATATAAGTAATATAAATTATTTATATATAAATCCTAGGCTTGGCTCATATACATGTATCTAATACAGCTAAATTTTAGAAATATTATATTTGATATCCCATTAAAGTTGAAAATATTACTGTTAGGCATTACACCTGTATGAATGAAAAACTCATAAAAATCTTTTGAGAGTCCTAATCTTTTAATTAATCTCACCTCTGTGCCACTGAAGGGTTTAAGGAAGTTTATTTGGTTGATTTTAAAGCATAAAAGATCAGAATGCTTTAAAATAGTTTTTTATAATTTCAGGTATCAATTCAAAAGCCCAGAAACAAATATATTTTTTAACTTTTTAAAAATTATTGTTCGAGTACGGTTGACTCCATTTTCCCCCTCACCACTCCCATCCACCCCAGCCATCCTCACTTCCCACCCTTGATCCTACCCCCCTTTGGCTTAGTCCATATGTCCTTTATACATGTTCCTGACAACCCTTCCCCCTTTTCCCTCCATTATTCCCTCCCACTGCCCCTCTGTTTATTGTCAGTTTGTTCTTAATTTCCATGTTTCCGATTATATTTTGTTTGCTTGTTGGTTTTGTTGATTAGATTCCACTCATAGGTGAGATCATATGGTATTTGTCTTTCACCCCATGGCTTATTTCACTTGGCATAAAAATGTTTGTAGAGTCAGTGTTCGATGCTGATTTTTAACGTTCCCCAGTGCAAGCATCCACAGGATACCTGTCTCCCTTCTGCCATTGGTTCCAAGGGGTATTCATGCCTTGGCTCGAATGCTCCAGGGATGAGGCTCAGACTGCTCCCTGAGCCTGTCAGACCCTTACCTGACAAGCTGTGCCATGACACCATTGTTCTTCACCCTGAGTCTGAGTCTCCCTTCCCCCAACCCTTTCTACCCATAAGTCCTAGCTCCAGTGGTTAAAGTCACATAACACAGGAGCAATTTGGTGAATTTGAGCCTCACCTAAATCTGGCAATTTGCTGAGCTTGAGAGGATGTGGTCCCTCAGGATCACTCAGGCATTGCTAGTCAGTGGTGATACTGGAGCAGCCTCTTTGGAAAACAATTTGGTTTATCTCTTAAAGCTGACATTCACGAAAACCCTATGACCCAGCAATACTATTCCCACCATCTACCCAAAAGAAATGCATGACACTGTTCAAAGCAGCTGTGATTAAAATAGAAAAAAACCTGGAAATGATCAATATCCATCAGAGAGTAGAGGAATAAACTATGATATAGTCATACAATGGAATATTAGACAGTGATCAAAATGATTGCTTGATGGAGACAATGAAGCCACATGAATGAGTCTTAACAACATATCATTAAAAAAAAGAATAACTACCAAAAGATAATATGTAGCATGATGATCTTTTGTGAAGTTAAAAAAATAACCATGAAAAATATATATTCTAGGAATGCATAGAGATGACTATACCTATGCTAAAAAAACAAACAACAGGGTATACTTCCTGCCAAGATGGAGGCGTAGGTGGACACACCGTGCCTCCTCTCACAGCCAAAATTAAGGACAACAAATATTTAGAAACAAGAAAACAACCAGAACTGATAGAAAATTGAACTGTATGGAAGTCCAACAACCATTCATCCAGACCGGTAAGAGGGGCGGAGTCGCAGCAGGAAAAAGTGGAGGTGCGGACCTGGGAACACAGGCAGCAGTGGCTGGCAGTTCCCAGGTACACAAGTGGCAGCTGGCAGACTCTGGGCCCACAGGGGGCAGCTGGCAGACCCCGGGCACAGGGTGGCAACTGTGCAGACCCAATGAGGCCGCATAAGGTGGCTGGCTGACCAGGTGGTCCCACATTCCCGCACGCAGACAATCCAGGTGAAGGGGAAGCAGTGGGAGGGACTGGAATCCAGAAGAGATTGGAGCAAGTGCCATTGTTCCCTCTCAGACCCCGCCCCCACAAACAGTGTCACAACCCAGCGACTGGGCTGCCCCCACACAGGGGAACACCTAAGGCTCCACCCCTCACTATGTAACAGCCTCGACCAGACCAAAACCAAAACAAAACAAAACAAAACAAAAAAACACCAAAAATGGCTCAAACCAGAGAACAAATGAAAGCCCCAGAGCCAATTCCTCTAAGCAGTGAAGAGATAGCCAACCTATCAGATGCACAGTTCAAAGCACTGGTGATCAGGATGCTCACAGAATTGGTTGATTTTGCTCACAAATTAGATGAAAAAATGCAGGCTATAATACGTGAAATGAAGGAAGATGCATGGGGAACCAATAGAGATAGGAGGAAAACTGGGACTCAAATCAATGGAGTGGACCAGAAGGAAGAAACAAACAACCAAACAGAAAACAAGGAAGAAACAAGAATTCAAAAAAATGAGGAGAGGCTTAGGAACCTCCAGGACATCTTTAAACATCCCAACATCCGAATTATAGGGGTACCAGAAGGGGAAGAAGAAGAGCAACAAGTGGAAAACTTATCTGAACAAATAATAAAGAAGAACTTCCCCAATCTGGCAAAGGAAAATAGACGACCAGGAAGTCCAGGAAGCTCAGAGAGTCCCAAAGAAGTTGGACCCAAGGAAGAACACACCAAGGCACATCATAATTACATTAGCCAAGATTAAAATGAAGGAGAGAATTCTAGAAGCAGCAAGGAATAAGGGGACAGTCACCTACAAAGGAGTTCCCATCAGACTGTCAGCTGATTTCTCAAAAGAGACCTTACAGGTAAGAAGGGGCTGGAAAGAAATATTTGAAGTCTTTAAAGGCAGGGACCTACATCCAAAATTGCTCTATTCAGCAAAGCTGTCATTTAGAATGGAAGGGCAGATAAAGTGCTTCTCAGATAAGGTCAAGTTCAAGGAGTTCATCATCACCAAGCCCTTATTATAGGAAATGTTAAAGGGACTTATCTAAGAAAAAGAAGATAAAAATATGACAGTGAAAAGACAGCAAACTCACAGCTATTAAGAACCACACCTAAAACAAAAGCAAACAACTAGAACAGGAACAGAACCACAGAAATGGAGATCACATGGAGGATTAGCAACAGAGGAGTGGGAGGAAGAGAGAGGGGGAAAAGGTACAGAGAATAAGTAGCATAGACGGTGGGTAGAAAATAGACAGGGGGAGGGCAAGAATAGTGTGGGAAATGTAGAAGCTAAACAACTTATGACACATGGACATGAACTAAAGGGGGGAATGTGGGTGGGAGGGGGTGTGCAGGGTGGAGGGGAATGATGGGGGAGAAATGGGACAACTGTAATAGCATAATCAATAAAATATATTTAAAAACAACCACCACCACCACCACCATCCTGAAGCAGGGAGGACCACGGGATTCAGGTTGCTGGATTCCTCACTGCGGGGATGTGGGGGAGGGGGTGCTGGGCAACAGTTGTTGTGTGGGCCTGTGAGATGTAGGGTATTATTAAAATCATACCTTCTGTTTTGGATGATGATTTACAGATACTCATTAGTCATTAAACATTAATTAAATGACTACATAAAAGGCCATAAGTAAAAAACAAGCAAAATTGACCATCTTTGGGCAACACGAAGGACTCTAGCATAGAACTATTGCAATCTCCCTTACTGTGGAAATCCTGCTTCCATGCCGAGAACCTCCACAGGATTATATCAGAGCAGCATTTGCCATGTGAAAGCACTGGAGTTATTAATTGAATTCCAGATGCCTGAAATTGATGTATCCCTTCACTGAACTCCCCCTAGGATCTATTTTCAGTATAACACTTCACACAGGATGCTGTTGTTAATTAAAACTGCTCTGCTTTAAGAGCTTTACATCTGTGAGACAGTCATCTAAACCTTCTCCTCTCCATAAATTTGCTCTTATGTCCTATTTCTGAAGCAAAAGTAATACTTAACTGGATTTTAATAAACATGTCTACAGTAGTGATATAAATTTCGCATGGTTTCTACATTTCATAATTGCTTTAGTCCTTTTATGTATATGCTGCTTCCCACACTAGGACTGTATTTTAAGGGCTATGAAGCTCTAGCTCCATCTCAGCTCCCACCATTTGGGGACAACCAACAGTCTGCTGACTAATGTTTAGGCAGGAAGCAGACAAGATGTTGAAAAAAAATGCCATTAATTTCCAAGCTGTTTGCTCTTCTCCCTCTTTAATTTTTGATTTTGGCAAAAACTGACTCTAGTTCATTGACATCAGGTGAAAGCCTAGTAGCAGATATATCAGCCCAAGATCTGTGGGTGTTCCTAATTGGTTGCTCAGACTGTGTTAATCAGATGCCAAAATTCAAAATATTAAAAATCAGACAAACTAGTTTTTTGGCATCCCAGAAGCACAACAACCCACTGATTGGCTCTCCTTTCACTTTGCAAATGGTTATTGGGGCCTTTGGTGGAGAGAGAGCTTGTCTACTTATAGGAGTCAGATTTAGTACTTAACAATTCAGCCAAACAGCAGCTAAATCATGAGAAACAAATACTGCTCCATGGAAAATGGACCCCTGTCCCTAGCTGAAGGAGAAAGGTTTTCTATCCAATGACAGTGGCCCTTCTGTTCTAGGGAGGTGAAAACATCAAAGAATGGGAGCCCAAGGATAATGACAGCATAATCATATTGTTGTTCTATTTCTATTGTTATTAAAGGATTTCTATCAAGTGCTTGCTCCCTAAGTGCCAGGTACCTAGTTCTGGTACAAAAATGATCTACTTTAATCCACTTAACTGTGCTACAGTGCAGTCATCTCCCTTTTCAGGTGAGGAAGGTAGGCTCAGAGATGATATCTTATAGCTTGTGGATGGTGCAGCTCCAGGGCCCACTCCCTCCCCGTTCATTGTCTCGTGGACAATACTGACCAGCTGCTGAGCAACAGAGACTAAGTTGAAGTACCTCAATCAAAGCACTTTTGCTTATAGAATCTCATTGGATCAACTCTGAACCAGTAAGAGGTATAGTATTGTTGTCCAATTTACAGAGGAGGAAACAACAGCCCAGGAAGATCAGTGGATAGTTTGAGTCTTCCACAGTGTTGGACGCAGAACATCTGCATGTTTCTCTACTAAAAAGGACCCTCTATTAAAAATAACAGGGGTAGCCTGCATCTAGTTTCTGAACTGGAACATAACTGAAGAAGCATATACAGGGGACCCTCTTGTTTAAAAAGCAGAATTAAATTCTAGGTAATGGCCCAGGACAGTTGGAGCTCAGTCTCCTGACCCTTTCCTTCTAATGCTCTGGTCCTGAGTGATGTGGTCATTGACACAGCTTTTTTGGTATGATAGGCTCTTATTCACCAATTTACCTTCATCTCTCAACCCTTTGCATCTGTTCCCACCCTAGTAAGTAGGAGTGGTTCCTTCAACAACCTGCCCCATCTCATCACCAGCCCTTTGCACGTAATATTCTCTCTGCATGAAATACATTTCTTCCCCTGCTCCTCCAAGGCTGGACTAAGTCACCCTTTCATGTGGTTCCAGGAAATGTATTCTTGGATAATTTATTCTCTTCTAATTTGTCTATCTTTCCTGTTGCGGACCGTTCAGCTTGGTTTCAGGAGTTGTAACCCTCACCCCATGGTGGGCTGTGTAAGAGCCCAAGGGACCCACTTCATCTGGCTCTGTTCTGTCACAAGGACGTGACCTACTAAGGAGACAAAGCTTATCTCCCTGGCAGGAGTGCTGCTTTTGCCTCATCCATGTCTGGCCCCATTGCTTGGTTGGCAGTCAATGATGAGTAAGACTCGTCATGGGAGGGGCAACCTAAGCCAGACGCAACCACTTGGGAGGCCTCATGGAAGGACTCGGGGGTTGCAGCAAAGAGGATGTGATGGACCCTCGCCCGCCGGCTATTCTGATATAGCTCGAGTCCTCATTTCCATCTGGGAGATGTCTCCTGCTTCCTAATAGGCTTAAAGCCTGAAACTGTGGGGGTGAGTGGTGCAGCCCTGTGCTGGCCAGGACAGTTCCCTGGGTGATTGGCATAAGAAAGAATTCCTAAAGTTCTGTGAAACCTGCTTTGTTTGCTAAGAGTGCTCTCATTTAAATGATAAGGGTCCCAGGAGGAAATGGGTATGTCTCCCAAAGTTTTGCATCCCCCTTTCCGACAAACTCTGGCTTGGATTAAGCCCTCAGATTTCTTTGACATGTTAAACCTGTATTTCTTGTATTTGAGCCCAATAAAAGCCTAGTGAGGAAGGGGCTCTGGGTCATTCTCCTCTGAGAGTTTGACCCCTTTCCTCCCCAAGCAGTCATGTCTTGGTAGTTTTTACTTTCATCTGTGACGGAGGGATGGGGCTCTGCGGGCGGCCCCCCCCCTCGCATCTGGTGCCCAGGACAGGAGCCCCCCGCACTTTTCCACTAAATTATATGTTCTGTGAGGGCAAAATCATGTCAACTAGCAATATTCAATTTTTCCTTAACCTACAGAACATCAATTTCTCATGGTTCCATCCAATACCTTAGCAATGACCTTATAAAATCAGAATTAGGCACATAGTAGGCATTCACAAAATAGTCCTTTCCCAAATAAACAATCATATCAGATATTCAGAAGGCTGGCACAATTATAGCCATCCATAGCTGCAAAGAAGAATTTATATTCTCAAAAAAATGTTATAATACTAATGCAGGAACAGAGACATGTGCTGCGAGAGATAAACAATAAGATTTCTTTGTAACTCTCATCAATCTGAACCTTAACTACCTTTACTTAATAAATTTTTATGACACGGTACACTTAAAAAGAATCTGAGTAGAAAACCACACCTTGGGAGTCCCTAGTCATAGCCCCTGGATCTCAATGGCAGTTCCCCCTTTCAAGAATAACTGGAAAGAAAACCAAACAGCAAGCAGAAAGGCAAATGAAAGATATGTTTGTGCTTTCTCAGAGGTCAGCATTCTGCCCTTATTTGTGACCCATAACTAATGACAATTTTATTGCTTCACAGGCCAGATAGTCACCAAGAAAGCTGACCTCTGGTTGTCCCAGAGCCAATCATCCTTTGAAGGAGAAGCTTGAGAAAACATGTGAACAACAGTTTGGGCAGAGGCTATGGTGGGATGTATGTTTTGAGTGGGCCATGAGCGCCCCTGGCCACATCCCCTTCCTGAGCTGGCTGTGCTGTGATACCTACAGACCTTCTACCGGGAGGGCAGGCAGCCAAGGCCAGCGCCTGCACCCCACCCTGCAGGAGGCCCTGCGTCACACCTGCAAGCTCTGCATACATTCTTCTCATTGTTGGCACTCTTCTACGGGCTTCTTAATCAGGTGTGTGCACAGTCTGTAACAAATGGATGGGTTTTTTGGCCTCTGCTCACTGTGTATTACATTTTTAATCAGTATATATAATTACTTACCACAAGCTGCTGGGCCAGATTTTCTGAGCATTGGTCTAATTAACTTAAGCTTGATAATTATGTTTCAGATACCATAGCAGTACGCATGGAATTTGCAGATTATGCCACCAGCTTATTTGATTCCAATAACATGTTTTCTCTGACAGTGGGTTAGTTTTTATTTTTTTAAATGGCCATCTGATAATTATTTGGGTTTCAAAGTTTCCCCTTAAACAAAATCATTCTGCTATTTAAGACGGTTTCTCTAATAATTAACACAGACTAGACTGAAATAGGTTTCTACATATTTTTACACATGCAAATCTGTTTTCACTAATATAAGCCCCAGGCTGAGGAAATATTAAAGTATAAAGAGTTCTAATGATTAAATGGCAGTATCTTCCATGTTTTGACTGGCTTTGCTTTTTCATTTACATTTCCCTTTGGGTTGATGAAAAATGAGAGAAAAGGAGAAGCAAAAGAAATGGAAAACCTCCAATTCTTGTAAGTGAGAAGGTCAGCTTCTGATTGAATTAGGTCATGATAAATTCCCACACAAAAAACAACCAGCCTACTGATGGCTCGCTATGGGCTAGACACTGTGTCAAGTCTATTGTGTGGATTGTCTCATCCAATCATCCCAACAACCCCATGTAGTAAGCATGTGTTATGGGTTCACTTGTGTCCCCTTCAAAAAATATGTTGAAGCCTTGACCCCCAGTACCTCAAAATGTAACCTTATTTGGAAATAAGACCTTTACAGAAGTAATCAAGTTAAAAATAAGGTCGTTAAAGTGGGCCCTCATCCAGTAAGACCAGTATTCCTACACAAAAAGCAATTTGGACACAGAGACAGTCATGCACACAGAGAGAGTGTCATATAAAGATAAGGCAGAGATGTGGTGACAAAAGCAAAGCAAGACCAGACATTGCCAGCAAACCACCATGAGCTAGGAGAGAAGCATGGGACAGAGTCTCGCTCCGAGCCCTTGGAAGGAAACAGTCCCATCTATACCTTGATCTCAGAATTCTAGCATGGAGAACTGTGAGGCAACACATTTCCATTGCCTATGTTGCCATGTTTGTGGTACTTTGTGACAGCAGTCCCAGCAAACTCGTACAATGTGAGTTCCTCCACTCTCCATTTTACAGATGTTAAAACTACAAAAATCTATGTAATGTGTTCACAGTTGTCACATGGCAGGGATGGAGTCTACCACCAGGTTTTTCTGACTCCTAAGCTCACACCTTGACCTCACCCATGCCCTTGACTTCACCCACGCCCCTGCCAACTGCTTCTTTCCAGGGAGGTAGAGAAAATCAATGCAATAAATCCCAGAAATGGCTGACATGCTATGATCAATTCAATGCTTCTAAATTAAGAGTAAGACTGAGGTGATAGCTGTTTCTGAGTTTAAATACAACACTTTTATTTAAAACAGAAAATGACTGCTGGAAATGCCTGCTTCCTAGGTCCTGACGACAGCACAGAATTGTTTTAGAGTGAAGGCAGTAGTGTTATTTTGTTCTTTTCCACCTGTAACATCAGAGAACAATGGGCCAAAATATCACTTGCCAATTATGAAAGGCATAGGGGAAAAAACGAAACAGCCCAACTCAAGAATAGAATCTGAGAAGAAAGGACAGGTAGGCTTTCCCAAGATGTCATAATGGATGGAAAGGGCAAAAGGGAAAACAAGCCTCCTCTCTGAAGGCCACAGACATGGACTGAGAGTAATTCTCAGGAAGAGCTGCTACCTTAGCCAAGGAAGGAAAGCATAGGAATAGGAAGAATTAAAAAAAACAAAACAAAACAAATCAAGACTATTCTCCAAGAATGTCTACTGGAATAAACCCAAAAGAAAGCTTGACACCAGGCACAGGAAGGAAGCTCAAATCCATTGAGGGTCTATTCTATCAATTTCCCCCAAAATGTTGTGAAGTAGAAGCTATCACCCCCACTTTATGGAAATAGGGGGTCTAAACTATAAACAAATTATCACAAGGCCAACTATCTCCCTGGTCCAACAAATCCTGGCAATGTCTACACAGAACGTCAGTACAACAGAGTTGTCCTTGAGACACTGCATAAAAGTCTTCGGGAGAATTGCCTTCCTCCTTCTAGACCAGTGGTGTCTCTATGTTTATGGATATGTGTGCAAGCTGAAACTCAAAACATTATTGAGAATTTTTACAAATTACACCTAAGGCCCTCTAGAACAGTTCTTACCAATTTTAGGCATGTCAGCACCTTTGAGAAGCTGAGCAAAGCAATGATTCCTTTTCCTAGAAAAAATGTATAGACAAACCCATAAATGTACATTTATATAAACTTCCCAGGGGGTCCATGAGTCTCCACTTTAAAACCCATAAAGGATACTTATGCCCCAAATGACCACAGAAACATCACGATGTGATGTGCCATTACATACACACATAATGTGCCATTGTCCACCTTGATCAGAAAAGCATCTCTCCTCCATCACTAGCTTGTACTTCTGTGTTACCGCATCTGTCTCCACCACTGTTGTGGAGCTCTACTGTGCTTTGTCTTTATTCAGCTAGTACATCTGTGCCCCACACAGAGTAGGTATAAAGTGAATCTGCAGTCAGAAAACCTGGACTTGAGACCTAGCACTCGCTCTGGGTCATGTTACTTCCACTCCACGATTCTCTGTTTCAGCACCTATACTAATAAATCAAAATCATACCATGGCTAGCCCTCCTTTTTCTTAAGGGCTTTGGAAGAAACATAAGCAACAAGTGAAAGCAATTTCTAAGAGGAACACCTACTCAATAGTGAGCACCTATTGTACGCACTTCTATGTACCTTGCATACATTAATTCATTAATCCTTACAACAACCCTACAAGGCTAGTACTACTATCAACTCATTTAATGAATGAGGAAGCTGAGCCCAGACAGGTCTGGGAAAAGGTGCTAGTAGGCACAAGCCTGGGATGCAAATGCAGGTGGGGCCAGAGCTGGCCCTCCTGACACTATGTGTAGTCTCCCTCTAGACTAGGCAATGAATGGCATGCAGATGTCTGAATTCATTATAGCAAAAAGGCAAAAGGCCCTGCAGGCCCTCTATTAACTCAGTAGTGCATGAGGGGCTTTGGGGGATTTTAGAGTCAGACCACTGGAAGAACTCAGTATTATAACTGCAACAAGCTCACCTCCTTTAATGAACCTCAGCATCCCTGGCAGAACCAGACTGGCTGTGATATAGCCCTTCTGCGAAAGAGAAGTACCTACCATTTGTCTACCTTCCCTTTCCTCTCCTTCTCCCCCAGACAACCCTGCAGGGACCAGGCAGTATCAGGGAGGGAAGCAGCAGCCTCCCTACCCGGGGTTCTGATACAGTGGGTGTGGAGAGCCAAGGCCCCTTCTAGAAGCTGTGAGATACACATGCACTGACTGTGCCAGCCAGTACACACACACCTGCAGGCTGTCCGGCTGTGGCTCACCTGCCTGTGCTAAGCTCATGCCACACCGCCAATGTCTTCTCCTTTCTACTTCAAACAATGCCCCTTTCCCTCTAATCTTTCATTTGAGAGTTCCCACTTGTATAGTTTCCAAGGGGGAAAACAGCCCAGATGTATCATGGGTGAGATTCCAACTATTCTGTAAGGTACCATCTTACAGACTACTTCACTCCCAAGTAGTCAAATGGTAGTAACTGATGTACGGGCTGGGGAGAGAGCAGTGGCCAAGCCCCAAGCCTGTCCTCTCAGAGCTCATGGCCCAGGTGGGCCACCCAGAAAATAAGTTGGTACTTACAGAAAGTGTGAAAAGTGCTGTGATGAGGAAAATCTGGTCAACTGTGGGAATACTGATGGGGAGAGACTAGTCCAGACTGGAGGAGAGTGGCATGTTGTGAGTCTGAGGGGCTGAATATCTTCTCTGCCTTTATATTATTGCAAAAACCCAGGATACTATACTGAACACACTGCTAAGTGCCTGCATGCTTTGCCTCACTTAATCTAAAATATTTTCTAATTCTTCTTAGAGCACTTACTCCCCACTGCTCTCTTAGCCAGCGCCTTCTTATCTTCTGGGTCTGAACTTGAATGTATTAATAGCTCCTTTAAAGAGCCTTCCTGACCCACCTTGAGTTGCCTGTCCCCCTCCAGTCCCATCATAGTGTGCTTCCTTCAGAGGGTTGCAGTCTGCAGCCTTGCTACTCCAAGTGTGGACCACAAACCAACATCATCTGGGGCCTTGTTAGACATGCAGAAGCCTGGAGGTGAATCTTCAGCACTTTAAATCTGCCTTGTCCCGTACAGTAGCCAGTAGCCCCCATGTAGCTCTTATGCATGTAAACCATGGCTAGCCTGAGCTGAGATGTACTGTATGTGTAGAATATATACCAGATTTAAATGACCTAGTACAAAAAAGAATGTAAACTTTCTCATTAAGAATTGTTTTATATTGATTATTGAAATAATGTTTTGGACAATTTGAGTTAAATATATTAAAATAATTTTATCTGTTTCTATTTTTAAAACATGGATAACATAAACTTTAAAATTACATGTGTGGCCCTGGCTGAGTGGCTCAGTTGGTTGGAGCATCATCCTGTACATTAAAAGGCTGTGGGTTCGATTCCTAGTCAGGGCAAATACATAGGTTGCAGGTGTGATCCCCAGTCAGGGCATGTATGGGAGGCAGCCGATCGATGTTACTCTCTATCTAATTACGTGTGTGGCTCCCATTAAATTTATATTGGACAGGGCTGTTTTAAAATGTGAGAAGCACCATCTAGGATAATGGTCAGGAATGGGTGTTGGAAAACTCCAGCTCATGGGTGAAATCTTGCCCAGTGTCTATTTGTGTAAATAAACTTTCCTTGGAAGACAGTCATGCTCACTCATTACATACTGTCTATGACCTCTTCCATGCTACGAAAGTAGAATTAAGTAGGTGCAACAGAAACTGAATGTCCTGCAAAGCCTACAATATTTCCTACTTGGCCCTTTACGGAAGTTTGCCAACCCCTAGTCAAGAACACTGGTTCCAGAGCTGCTGCCCAATCCAAACCATGGCTCTACCACTTCTCAGCATACGTAGTTGGGCGAGGTAGTTCATGTCTGTCCCTCAATTTCTGCACAGAGAAAACAGAAATGAAAGCTTTTATAAAGATTAAATCAGTTAATAAATGTGAAATTCTTTAAATACTGCCTTGTACATAGTAGGTTTGTCACCACTGCTATTATTGCTAACAATTATCACAAGTTATAATTATACATTTTTGCTTTATCTTTTTTCTCGTGTGTCACCTCACCAAACTGAAAACACCAGAAGAGCAGGGACATTTTCTCTCTTGCTCCAGCTCTTCAACTGAGCACAGTTTCCTGTGCATAACAGGGATTCAATAATTATTTGTTAAAAGAATGAGGTACAGAGAAAAGTAATTTATCTGAGGTCACATGGCCAATAAGCAGGCAGGACTCAGGTCCAGTCCTTTTGGCTCCCCAAACTCTTCTCCTGCTATACCAGGTGTGGTCTCTAGACCAGCAGTGTCCACATCACCTGGGAGCTTGTTAGAAATGCTAAATCTCAGGCTCTAGCCCAAAACTATTGAATCAAAAACTCAATTTTAACAAGATTTCCAAAGACTCGTGGATACTTTCCCACTTGAAAAGTGCTACTCCAGGCTACAATTCCCACTTAAGACACAGCTGCTTATTTATTCAATGAGTAATTAACACAATATCATCAAATCTCTTCACTAAGCACTCCTTCCACCACCTAATATCAGGGCTGGTCATTTCTATTCATGACACAGCTAAGGGTCCTCGGTTGTTCAGGCTCCGCAGTGAATGTCACTGTGCTGTGTCAGAAAGTGCCCTTTCTCTGACCACGTTCAAATCACTGCACAGAAATCTGCTTATGATTCCATAGCAGCCTCTGGTGACCAGACCACGGGCTCCAGCAGGTGGAAGGACTCTGAAAACCCGCTCCTGGATCATTTCCCAGCGGGTTCTTGTCTCAGTAAATTGGTTCTCCTCTGCATTTTACACACCAGTGGTTGCACCACCAAAATTTACAACCCACTCCCAAATGTAATAGCTCAGGCACCTTTCTTTCTGATTCTACAAATGAAAGCAAATCACCTCTTACTTATATTACAAACCAATTAAAATTCTTTCAACACTGACTCCGTTTTTCTTACTTGTTGCCTGGCTCCAAGGTTCAATGCTCTTTCACCGAACTATTTTCTTAGAAATGGTCCGTTATGTGGCACCTCAGAGGATAAGGGTGTTTAAAATTAGAACAAAATCTTACAATGAATTCCCATTTGTCACAGCAAGAAGTTTCAAATTGTGGTCATCAGATGAACACTTTAAATTAGAAAAAGACTGATTAGCATAATTCTTAAAGGTCTGAACTCTAAACTCACAGATGGCCTCTGAGAGAATTGATGGTGCATGAAAGAGATTAGGATAAATCTAATTAGTTAGGGGGTGTTGCTGTTTCTTGAGTCAAGTGGTGAGCAATGGAAAAGAAGTGATGGATGAACAGATGGATATAATGAAGCCCCATTATAATCTTTTTGATTCCCATTTATAGTGATGGAGCACATTACCCTATTAATGGTTCTGTGAGCTAACAGAGCCAAAGTTTGGCGCTGTGACCTCAAAAATGAATCTGAATTGCCTGCCCTGATCTTTGCACGTATTTATAGGATTTAAATGAGCCTGACAATGCTGTATGCCTACTGAGGAGCCAGCCCCCAGCATGGGCTAGAAGGCCTTCTTGAGGAATGGCCCTTCTCCTGGCTGGTTGCTAAAGGCAGTCTGGCCAGAGTCCCACAGCTTTTCTGCTCCACTGTTCTACAATTTTAATTTCCTAGGAAATAAGCTCTGGTTTACCTAAGTTCCCAATGTGATGGGCTGGCACAGACTGCTGTTCTCTTCATTGGGGTGGTGGCTACACATTATCACCATCACATGCTGGCTGATGAGAAACCTAATGATAGAGTCTAAGGAAGAAAAGTGGCAAGACACGGCCCTTTTCTTGAGGGGCTCATGACTCAGTGGACAGAGATGTGAGATAAATAACAACATAAGACATTTTACAGACAAGATGCAAAATAAGGGCCTGACTGGCTGTGTCAGTCGGAGAACAGAGTGGAAATTGTGGTTGTCCATCGGGTAAAAAGCCCACTCCCATGGGACTTGAGGAAAGGCCCTTTCCACCTCTGGATGACCACAACTACCTCCCAAGTACCTCCTTACTTCGACTCTTGAGCCACAACACTCCAGCATCATTTAAAAGTGTAAATCAGGGTGTGAGATTCAAACATAGGAGCAGACACAGCGATGTGCGATCCAGAGAGACAAGTTAATTGTAGGGACAGTGCACCAACCACAAGGAGCAACATTTCATGGACAAGCTAAGCTGGCATTCAAGAGCAAGGCTTCCAGCTTCGGTTCAAGATGGCAGAGAGGAAGGTCCTGAGCTCACCTCTTCTCACTGACATCAAGATTACAATTACATACAGAATAGCTATCTCTGAGAATTATGTGAACACTAACAGAACAATGGATATAAAGAAAAAGCTACATTGAGATGTGTAAGAGGGGAGGAAACTCAGTCTAGTCAGGAACCATCTTATATCCCACTCCTTATGCAGTTACCCACAAGTGGAAGGGATATCATAACTACAGAGGTAACCCCTGAAAAGTGAGGGTTCCACATCCCTACCTTGGAGACCTGTACCAGGAAGAAGAGCCCCCATAACATCTTGCTTCAAAAACCAGCAGGGTTTAACATCTGGGAGAGCCAACGGGCTGTCCCAGACAGTGCTCTTTCTGAGTTCTAGTGCAGAGGCAACAGTCTGAAAGCACCTGGGTCTGAAAGTACGTGGAGTTGATACAATGATGAATTTTAGGGTGTGTGCTGGAGGGACAGGGATCTGTTGGCACTTTCTTCAGAATCAGAAGTGATGGGACACCATTTTTTCTACTTTCTTTACTCTGTCCCCCCCCAGTTGGTCTGACACAGGCAGGCACCATTTCTGACATTCTCCATTAGCCTTACTAACACTGTTAAACCCACCCTGTTGTTTCTCTGAGGACCCATCCAGGCTGGCACCCCTCCAAAGCAATTCCTGCCCTGCCAAACCTGGTGGATAACCTCAGTCAGCACCAGTACACAGCAGTGTGTCTGCAACAGTTGATGCTGGGCCTTGTAGCTAGCTACACTGAAGGCTTGCCCCATGCCCCAAAAAGCCTGCAACAGTGGCAGCCAGGCCTCAGAGCCAGCCAGGCCAGGGACCAGCCTCACCTGCCAGTGTGTCCATATAAGTTGTGGCTCAGCCACAACAGGAAGCCATACTAGTTCACACAGGGAACACCTCTGGAGCACCTGGCTCTGGTGACAAAGAGGATTCTACCACTGGGCCTCACAGGACACCTTCTAAATAAGACCACTTTTTCAAGACCAGGAGATATAGCTGAACTACCTAATACATGGAAACACACAGGCAAGAATGAAGAGACAAAGAATGTGTTCCCCCCAAAAGATAAAACGCCAGGAAAAAAACCTAAATAAAATGAAAATAAGTCATCTACTAGATAGAGAGTTCAAAGTAATGGTCATAAGGATGCTAATAAAACTCTGAGACAAGTGGATAAACTGACAACTTCAACAAATAGATAAATATTTTAAATAAAAAGGGACCTAAGAGAACTGAAGAATATAGCAACTGAAATTTTTTAAAAATATATAGCCACTCTAGGGATCAGATGACTCAGAAGAATGGATCAGAAATCAGGAAGATGGATAGTGGAAGTCACCCAACTGGAAGATCTAAAAGAAAAAATAATTTTTAAAAATGAGGCTAGCATAAAGGAGCCTCTGGGACAACATCAAGCATACTAACACTTGCATCATAGGTGTCCCAGAAGCAGGAGAGAGAGAAAAAGGAATGGAAAACCTGTTTGAATGAATAATGGATGAGAACTTTCCTAACTTGATGAAGAAAACAAACACCCAAGCCCAGAAAGCACAGAGAGTCCCAAACAAGATGAACCCAAAGAGATCCATACCAAGACACATCACAATTATTGGGTTAGCCAAAAAGGTCATTCAGTCTTTTTCATAAGATGGTTCTAGTAGTGCTTGGTTGTCTTTAACTTCATTTGAAACAATTTTATTAAGATTGTATTATGACAGCTGTCATATCAATGTACATTTAAAAATTATCAAAATTGGTGAATTTTTGTGTAGCCATTTTATACTGAAGATGGAAGAAAATATACATTTTTGGCATATTATGCTTTATTATTTAAGAAAAGTTAAAATGCAACTGAAATGCAAAAAAAGGTTTATGCAGTGTATGGAGAAGGTGCTGTGACTGATCGAACATGTCAAAAGTGGTTTAAGAAGTTTTATGCTAAAGATTTTTTGCTGGATGATACTCCATGGTTGGGTAGACCAGTTGAAGTTGATAGTGATCAAATTGAGACATTAATTGAGAACAATCAATTTTCTACCACATGGGAGATAGTCAACATACTCAATATATCCAAGTCAATAAAGTTACTGGTAAAAATAAAGAATGTGTCTTTCATTTTATGGAAAAAATGAATGGACTTTTTGACCAACCCAATAAAATGTTAGAAGTTAATAAAGAGAGAATAAAGAGAGAATCTTGCCCTGGCTGGTGTAGCTCAGTGGATTGAGTGTTGGCTACAAACAAAAGGGTTGCTGGTTTGATTCCCAGTCAGGGCACATGCCTGAGTTTTGGTCCAGCTCTCCAGCGGGGGCCACGTGAGAGGCAACCACATGTTGATGTTTATCTCCCTCTCTTTCTCCTTCTCTTCCCCTCTCTTTGAGAATAAATAAATAAAATCTTTAAAAAAAAAGAAAATTAAAAAAAGAGATAGAATCTTAAAAGCAGAAAGAGAAAAACAACCATTTACATACAAGAAAATTGCCATAAGACTGTGAGCTGATTTTTCAATAGAAACTTTGCAGGCCAGATGGAGTCACACAATACAGTCAACATGATGAAAGGAAAACCCAAAACCCAAAAATACTCTACCTGGCAAGGTTATCATTCAGAATTGAAGAAGAGAGGAAGAGTTTCCCAGATAAGCAAAAGCTAAAAGAGTTCATCACCACTAACTGGCATTACAAAAAAATGTTAAAGGAAATTCTTCAATTGGAAAAGAAAAGGCCAAAACTAGAAATAAGAAAAAATATAAAAGAAAAATATCTCACCAGTAAAGGCAAACATATCGTAAAGGTATTAAACCAACCACTCATAAAGCTAGTATGAAAACAATTAAAATGGCAATGAGTATGCACCTATAAATAATTACTTTAGATATAAATGGACTAAGTGCTCCTTTCAGAAGACATAGAGTGGCTGAATGAATAATAATAAAAAAAGACCCTTATGTATACAGCCAAGTGAGACTCACTTCAGATCAAAAGACACAACAGCCTGAAAGTAAAGGGGGTAGAAAATATATTTCATAAAAACAGAAACAAACATCAGAGCTCAATGGCTCTGTTACTTGGAGCACTGCCCTGTGCACTAAAAAGCTGAAACTTCAATCCACAATCAGGACACATACCTAGGTTGTGGGTTCGATGCCCAGGCAGAGTTCATACAGGAGGCAATGATCCATGCTTCTCTCTTACACCAATCTTTCTCTCTCTCTCTTTCTCCCTCCCTTTCTCCCTCTAAAATCAATAATCAATAAATATATATCTGTGAGAGAGGATTTAAAAAATGGAAACAAACAAAAAAGTGGGGATACCAATACTTATACCAGACAAAATAGACTTTAAAACAAAGATTATAACAAGAGACAAAGACAGATGGACATAGCAATTCCACGTCTGGGTATTTATCCCAAGAAAATGAAACCTTAATTCAAAAAGATATATGCACCCCTCCCCCACTACATTCATCACAGCCTCATTGACAAGAGCCATGATATGGAAGCAACCTATCCTAGGTGTCTATAAATAAATGAGTGAATAAAAAAGAAGTGATATATATATATATATTACTGAGCTATGAGAAAGAATGAAATCTTGCCTTTTGCAACAACATGGAGGGACTTAGAGGGTATTAATTAAAATAAGTCAGAGAAGAATAAATACTGTATCTAAAAAACTAAACAAGTGAACAAAAGAGACTCATAGATACAAAGAACAAACTGATAGTTGCCAGAGGGTTGGGTGAGTGGTGGGTGAGCAAATAGGTTAAGGAGATTCAGAGGTACAAACCTATAGTTGAAAATAAGTCATGGGGATATAAAATACAGCATAGGGAATATAGTCAATAATATCACTTTTGTATGGTGATGGATGGGTGCTAGACTTATGGTGATCACTTCATAAGATACAAAAATGTTGAATCACTATGTAGTACACTTGAAACACCTTTGTATGTCAACTACATTTTAATTAAAAAGAGCTTATCATTACAGAATGAACAATTTTTTAAAAGTATAAATCAGATCACTTGACTCCCTCCACTAATAATCAAAGCTGACATTAATTGAGTACTTACTGTGTGCTCAGCACTGACCTAAGCACACTTTGTACATTATTTCATGTGATCTTCACAATAACACTCTCTAGAACATACTAGTGTCATCCTTATATTACAGATGGGGACACTGAGGCACAAAGAGTTTATCTGAACCAGTAAGCAGGAGAATTTATAGACAAATTCCATCATCCTGCTTCCAGAATTCAGACTCTTAAACCCTATATAACTCCTATTCTTTGGTCCCTGTCCTCCCATCACACATGAAATAAAATCTAAACACCTCTCTGACCTCATATCACCTCAATCTCTCCCAGGCTTACTGTGCTTCAGCTCATTCTTTGTACTGTACTTTGCATTTATATTACTCTCTGGCTGCCTAGCAAGTTCTCCTGCTCTTGCATACTAACCTGGAAACTTCGGGATGACCTTGATTATCAGCTTTTTTTTCTTTAGTCCCCTTCCCACCCAGGTGATCTCATTCCAGGCATGACTTGACATACTATCTCCTTGACTCCCAAATTTGTTTCTAGCCTGGAAATCTCTAATAAGTTCCAGATAAGTATATTCCAATGATCCCTATTGCATGCATGGCAGATGCCTGATATTTCTTATACAACTAAAAGAGGATACCTGACTTATAGCTCCCCCAACTTTTCAGTAAATATCACTAATCACTCAGCTGGTTACTCAAGCCAAATATTAGGGATCCTTCTTAGCTTCTGAGCCCTCATATTCAACTCCATCTGTCTTTCCAAGACACATTGCCAAATGACCTACTTCTCTCTGCCTCCACTGTACTGTTGTCTCTAACATAAACTACTGTGATAACCTCCCAGTTGGTACCCTTGCTTACACTCTGATCTCCTTTCAACCCAGCCAGAGTGAGCCCTGTAAACCTTACATCATGCCATTCCCTTATTTGAGACCCTCCAACTCCAATTGCATACTAGGCCCACAAGAGCTCTAGGCCATATCTTGCCTCTGTAACTGTGTCTCCTCTACATACTCACCCAAGTTCCAGGCCTTCTGGCCTTTGTCCTCTTTCCCGAACATGCCAAGCTCATCCTGGACCTATGGCTTTTGCAATTACTATTCACTTTTCTAGGAAAACTCTTTGTCCCTAGGTTTACCCAGACTTGCCTTATTACCTTTTAGTCGTCACTGAAATGTTACCTCTTTGGCAAAGCCTTTTCTGACACCTCTGTCCAAATTTATCTGTTCCTGTGCAAATACTTTCATCACATTACCCTAATTTATTTCCTCTCACTATCTGAGATTGTGCGTGTGTGTTTATTTGTTTCTGTCTGTTTTTCCCACCATTGTAATCTCTTTGAAAGTTTGAGGCCTGGGACTGACCTGGGGCTTGTTCACCACCATATGCTCCAGTGCCAGGAACTTTAATGGGGATCAATAGCATTTATTGAATGAAAGTCACCTTTGTTTATAAGCTAACAAAATGCAATGGAGGAGGTAAGATTGAAGACAGATGATAATGCTGGGACTCCAATCCTTTAGTCAGTGGGAGGGAAGGGAATAAAGAATAAAAGGGAACTTCTAGAGAGTGGGAAGTCTAACTTCTTTCTTTTGTTGAGTGACCACATTATCCATGAGGCCTTGAGGATATACAGATGAACAAAACAGCCATGATCCATGCCCTACATGGAGCATGTATTATAGTGTGCTGTTTAAACTTGTCATCCCCATTTTAGAACAAGGTAGGGTTAAGCATTTTTTTCCCCCTGTAAAGGGCCAGAGAATAAATATTTTAGGCTCTGCCTGCATTACAGAATAAATATTTAGGCCATATAGCCTGTGTTACAGATATTCAACTCTACAGTTGTAGAGTGGGAAAGCAGCCATAGGTAGTGCACAAACATGGTTGTGTTCCACTCAAACCTTATTCACAAAACCAAGCAGCGGGTCCAATTTGACACATGGACCACAGTTTGAGAACTGCAGGGATAGGTTCTTCTTTTGTAAGAAGTTCTAGGCCTATCACACAGAAAAGTAGGCTTTGGTTGAATCACAAAGGTCTTGTGTAGACAAAGATAGGTTTATTATTTACCTTAAATCCTCTCTAAAGCTCTTAGAAAATAATAAATAGACTTGAGCTGTAGATCGAATCTTTTATTTTAATTCTCCATACTTCTTTGTAAGAAGCCTCACAATTACATGGCGTTGAATGTACTTAACCTGATGAAGAATAATTGAAAGAGATGAGAAGATGGCGGCGTGGTAGGAGGGAGCAGGCCCTATTCCCCCTCTGCACACGGGAGAAAAACCAAACCAAACTTTGAAAAACCAGAACAGACAAGGAACAGTAACACAGCATATTGGAGAATAAGAGGTCGGAAATTGTAGCGGACACTGAAAAACAAGCGGTAAGGAGAGCTCTTCGGAACAATACGAGCCCAGGGTTCCAGCGCGCGGAGAGCGGGGCGGCTGAGGCCCCGGCCTGGCGCTCCGCCAAGCCTGCCCCAGGGCCCTGGGGAGGGAGCTGGGTCAGCCGCTGAACTGGCTGGGAGATCTCAGGGGCCACCGCGCGACTGCGCCCGAGCAAAAGTGGGTGCCCCGCGAGGGAGCGAAAGTGGGTGCCCCGCACCAGGTCACTGCTCGACTTTGAACCGAGTTTTCGTGGTCGCCGGGCAACTACGAAAGCACAGGCCCCCCAACAGAGACAGAGGCGCGGGCGAAGTGAGACAACTGCATGAAAATAGACACCCTCAGGGGACCGCACACGGTCGCGCGGGCTAGTGGACACTCGTGAAAACATAGGTGCGGGCCGCTGGAGACAGCTGTGGAGCCAGAGGTGCAAATGCGGACAGCTCAGGCCCAAGGTGCAGGCGCCCGATAGCAGCTGGAACGCAGGCCCCTCTCAGAAACAAAGACAGGCAGCTGTGCCCGAACACTGAAAGCCTCCCAGGGACAAAGGCAGGCGGCTGTGCAGTGCGCACACACAAGGAGGCTCAGATCACACGCTGGAAACCCTGTGGGGAGAGGCGCCCACTAACGCTGGGATACATAGCACAGTGAGGACTGAGTTCTGAACACAGAGAAAAGCAATAAGATCACCCCTCGGCCATTGCAGCCAGCAAGACCAGAAAAACCAGCTGGCAAGTTTGAAAACAACAAGAGGGTGTTTTTTTTTTTTTGTTTGTTTGTTTTGTTTTGTTTTTTCATTTTTTTAAATATATTTTTATTTTTTTATTTTATTTTTTTAAAAAATATTTTGTTGTGCTTTGCTTGTTCCTTCCCCCCCGCCCCCGGCTGCTTATATCTGTGTGGGGGTGTCTGTGTGCGTGTCTCTTTTTTGTTTTGCCAGTTTGTTAGTGTCTTTTTGTTTGTAAGCCTGTCTATCTATGAGTTTTTAACTACTCCTTCTTCATTGTTTATATCTTCCTCTTTACTCCCCAACTCCTTTTGCCTCCCTTGAATTCCTTCTTCTCTTATCCCCTCTTCCTTTCTTTTCAATTTTATCTCTTCTACCTTCCTCTTGTTTCCTCTTGCTTCTTTTTTTCATTTTCCCCCCTCTTCTTTTTGTAAATACCCACGAGTGAGACAAAACAAACAAACAAGCAAGCCTGAAACTGTTGGGAAAAACAAAAACAAAAACAAAAACCAGAGTTGGCCCCCAAAAGAGGGTATACCAGCTGATGAGACAGTGAAAGCGGTGAACAACAGGATACCCGAAGGAGAATCCACCACTGAATCTCACAGATATTCTACCACAGAAGGTCATACCACAAACCCAGGGAGCCAGAACAGATCAATTTAAGAAGTTGAGGCTAACAACAAGAGTCTTACAAACAATGGGAAGACAAAAGAACAATCCCCAAACGAAAGGAAAGGAGGAAGCTCAAGAAAGAATGCTAAATGAAACAGAGGCAACTCAACTATCAGATATCGAGTTCAAAGCAATGGTTGTCAGGAAGCTCAATGAGCTCTCAATGAGCTACCATAAACTACAGGGAAGTTATGATGAACTCACGGCAAACTATATCAACATGAAAAAGGAAATAGAAACTATCAACAAGGGCCAAGAGGAAATGAAGAACACAATCTCTGAACTGAAGAACACAGTAGAAGGAATGAAAAGCAGAATCGATGAAGCAGAAGATCGGATCAGCGAGTTGGAGGACAAAATAGAAAAAAACACTCAGAATGAGCAAGATAAGGAAAAGAGGCTTAGAAAGAATGAAGAGGGTTTAAGAGAAATGCAAGACAACATGAAACGGAATAACATTCGTATAATAGGGATACCAGAAGGAGAAGAACAAGAACAAGGGATAGAAAACCTGTTTGAAAAAGTAATGATGGAAAACTTCCCTCATTTGGTGAGAGAAAAAACCACACAAATCCAGGAAACACAGAGAGTCCCAATCAAAAGGAACCCAAACAGGCCCACTTCAAGACACATCATAATTAAAATGGCAAAATTCCAAGACAAAGAGAGAATCTTAAAAGCAGCAAGGGAGAAAAAGGAAGTAACATACAAGGGGGCCCCAATCAGGTTAGTATCTGACTTCTCAATGGAAACGCTCCAAGCCAGAAGACAATGGCAAGAAATATTCCAAGCAATGAGAACCAAAGGCCTGCAACCCAGACTACTTTACCCAGCAAGGCTTTCAATCAAGATAGAAGGCCAAATAAGGAGCTTCCCAAACAAAAGAAGTCTAAAAGAATACACCTCTACCAAACCAATGCTGCAAGAGATACTAAAGGGACTGCTTTAAGGGAAGAAAGGAAAAGACAGAGAGAGAACGAGAGAGAGGAACACAGGTACGAAAATGGCAATGAATCAGTACCTATCAATAATAACCTTAAATGTAAATGGATTAAATGCTCCAATCAAAAGACATAGAATAGCTGAATGGATAAGAAAGCATGACCCACACATATGCTGCCTACAAGAAACCCACCTCAGGACAAAAGACATACACAGGCTCAAAGTGAAGGGCTGGAAACAAATTTTCCAAGCAAATGGTCAGGAAAAAAAAGCTGGGGTAGCAATACTCATATCAGACAAAATAGACTTCAAAAGAAGGGCCATAAAGAGAGACCCAGAAGGTCACTTCATAATACTCAAGGGAAAAATCCACCAAGAAGACATAAATATTGTAAATATATATGCACCCAACGGAGGAGCACCTAAATACATCAAGAAAATCTTAGAGGACTTCAAGAAAGATATAGACAGCAACACAATTATAGTAGGTGATTTTAACACCCCACTGTCAAAAATGGACAGATCTTCCAAACAAAATATCAACAAAGATATTGTGGCATTGAACAACACTCTAGAGGAAATGGACTTAACTGATATATATAGAGCCCTTCATCCCAAAGAAGCTAAATACACTTTCTTTTCAAATGCACATGGAACATTTTCAAAGATAGACCACATGATAGGACACAAATCAAGCCTCAACAAATTCAAGAAAATTGAAATCATACCAAGCATTTTCTCTGACCACAAGGGACTGAAACTAGAAACCAACCCCAAGGAGAAAAACCCAAAACCCTCAAAATCATGGAGATTGAATAGCATGCTATTAAACAATGAATGGGTGAAGAATGAAATTAGGGAGGAAATCAAAAAGTTTCTGGAAACAAACGATAATGAACTCACATCGACCCAAAACTTATGGGACACAGCAAAGGCAGTCCTCAGAGGGAAGCTTATAGCGATACAGGCCTATCTAAAAAAGACAGAAACATCTCAAACAAACAACCTAACCCTTCGCCTACAAGAACTCGAGGAACAACAACAAAGACAGCCCAGAGCAAGTAGAAGGAAAGAAATAACCAAGATAAGAGCAGAATTAAATGACATAGAGACTAAAAGCATAATCCTAAAGATCAATGAATCCAGGAGTTGGTTCTTTGAAAAGATCAACAAAATCGACAAGCCTTTAAGCAGGCTCATCAAGAAAAAAAGAGAGAGGACTCAAATAAACACAATCAGAAATGAAAGAGGAGAGATTACAACCGACACTGCAGAAATACAAAGGATTGTAAGAAATTACTATGAAGAACTGTATGCCAAGAAATTTGAAAACCTAGGTGAAATGGACAGGTTTCTAGAAAAATACAACCTTCCAAAACTCAATGAAAAAGAAACAGAAAGCCTGAACAGACCAATAACAGCTGGAGAAATTGAATCAGTAATCAAAATACTCCCGATGCACAAAAGCCCTGGACCAGATGGCTTCACAGGAGAATTCTACAAAACATTTAAGGAAGAGCTAACCCCTATTCTCCACAGACTATTCCAAAAAATTCAAAAAGATGGAAGACTTCCAAACTCTTTTTATGAAGCCAGCATCATCCTAATCCCAAAACCAGATAAAGACACAACAAAGAAGGAGAACTTCAGGCCAATATCGCTGATGAACATAGATGCTAAAATCCTCAACAAAATATTGGCAAACCGCATCCAACAATACATTAAAAAGATCATACACCACGACCAAGTGGGATTCATCCCAGGGATGCAAGGATGGTTCAACATTCGCAAATCAGTAAATGTAATTCATCACATAAACAAAAGCAAAGACAAAAATCACATGATCATATCAATAGATGCGGAAAAAGCATTCGATAAGGTACAGCACCCATTTATGATAAAAACACTCAGCAAAGTGGGAATAGAGGGAGCATTCCTCAACATAATAAAGGCTATATATGAGAAACCTACAGCCAGCATCATACTCAATGGGCAAAGACTAAATTCTTTCCCACTAAAATCAGGAACAAGACAAGGCTGTCCACTCTCTCCACTTCTATTCAACATAGTATTGGAAGTATTAGCCACAGCGATTAGACAAGAAAAGGAAATAAAAGGCATCCAACTTGGAAAGGAGGAAACAAAACTATCATTGTTTGCAGATGACATGTTAGTATACATAGAAAATCCTATAGTCTCGGCCAAAAAACTGCTCGACCTAATAAATGAATTTAGCCAAACAGCTGGATACAAAGTCAATATCCAGAAATCAAAGGCATTTTTGTATACCAACAACGAAACAACAGAAGCAGAAATCAAGAAAAAAATACCATTTGATATAGCAAAAAGAAAAATAAAGTACCTAGGAATTAACCTAACCAAGGAGGTAAAAGACCTGTATGCAGAAAACTACACAACACTGAAGAAAGAAATCAAGGAAGACACAAATAAATGGAAACACATACCGTGTTCATGGATCGGAAGAATTAACATCATCAAAATGTCCATACTTCCCAAAGCAATCTACAGATTCAATGCAATACCTATTAAAGTACCAATGGCATATTTCACAGATATAGAACAAACTCTTCAAAAATTTATATGGAACCATAAACGACCCAGAATAGCGGCAGCAATCTTGAGAAAGAAGAGCAAAGCAGGAGGGATCACAATACCTGATACCAAAATGTATTACAAGGCCACTGTAATCAAAACAGTCTGGTACTGGCATAAAAACAGGCACGTGGACCAGTGGAATAGAATAGAGAGCCCAGAAATAAACCCTAGTCTCTATAGTCAATTAATATTCGACAAAGGGGGCAGCAACATAAAATGGAGTAAAAACAGCCTCTTCAACAAGTGGTGTTGGGAGAACTGGACAGCTTCGTGTAAGAAAATGAAACTCGAGCACCAACTTACACCATACACAAAAATAAATTCAAGGTGGATAAAAGACTTAAACATAAGCCGTAACACCATTAAAGTCCTAGAAGAAAACATAGGCAGGAAAATCTCAGATATTACACGCAGCAACATTTTTACTGATATGTCCCCTAAAGCAAGGGACATAAAGGAAAGAATAAACAAATGGGATCTCATCAAAATAAAAAGCTTCTGCATGGCCAAGGAAAACAGTATTAAAATAAAAAGAGAACCGACTGTGTGGGAAAACATATTTGCCAATGATATCTCAGATAAGGGTTTAATCTCCAAAATATACAAAGAACTTACACGACTCCACTCTAAGAAGACAAGCAACCCAATTAAAAAAATGGGCAAAGGACTTGGGCAGACACCTCTCCAAGGAGGACATACAGAGGATCCAGAGACACATGAAAAGATGCTCGATATCGCTAGCTATCAGAGAGATGCAAATTAAAACCACAATGAGATACCACTTGACACCAGTCAGAATGGCCCTCATAAACAAAGCAACAAACAGCAAGTGTTGGAGAGGTTGTGGAGAAAAGGGGACACTACTGCACTGCTGGTGGGAGTGCAGACTAGTACAACCACTATGGAAAACAGTATGGAATTTTCTAAAAAAACTAAAAATGGATATACCTTTTGACCCAGCAATTCCATTGCTAGGACTATATCCTAAGAACCCTGAAACACCAATCCAAAAGAAACTATGCATCCCTATGTTTATAGCAGCACAATTTACAATAGCCAAGTGTTGGAAGCAACCTAGATGCCCATCAGTAAATGAATGGATAAAAAAACTGTGGTACATTTATACAATGGAATTCTATGCAGCAGAAAGAAAGAAGGAGCTCATACCCTATGCAACAGCATGGATGGAACTTGAAAGCATCATGCTAAGCGAAGTAAGCCAGGCAGTGAAAGATAAATACCATATGATCTCACCTTTAACAGGAACCTAATCAACAAAACAAACAAACAAGCATAATATAACCAAAGACATGGAAATTGGGAACATGCTGAAAGTCACCAGAGGGGAGAGGGGAGGGAATTTCAGGGGAAAAGGGGAAGGATTTACAGGAACAAGTATAAAGGACACATGGACAAAAACTATGGGGGGGGTGGAAATGGGAGGGAGGTCGGGAGGGTTGGGGTGGCGGGTTCGGGTGAGAATAAAAGACAGAAAACTGTACAAGATCAACAATGAAAATAAAAATTAAAAAAAAAAAAGAAAAAAAAAAAAAGAATAATTGAAAGAGGCTAATGCATATACTATGTGGGGGGCCTCTCTTACACTTACACCGCTGTTAGAAAGAAAGGGGAAGGGGGCTCTCGATTAGTTATACTGATCTAAGTTTAAGCTATTAGGTTGAATTACCATGACATCAGCCAGGGAGGAGAGCCGTATTAAAGTGTGCAGGTCTTTGCGAAAACTTTGCCATTTAGTTGTTGGCTGATTAGCTTGGACATAAAAAAAGATTCCTAGAAAGAAGATGTCATTGTTGTGTGCCATTGCTCCAGGGTGCTTTTGGCAGTAATGGATGCGATCAGAAAAGTAACTACTGTTCAGGGAACAGGGATAGTTGTTCTGGACAGGCACCAAAAGCCAGGCCCCTGGAATCGGGACAAGAGAATCAAATTCTCACGAGCCACTCCTGGGCATTCTGCCTGGATTGCCTTTGTGGGTACTCTTTGCCTGGTTTCCAGGGAGCCTCTGACTCAGAATGGACCAGAGATGATTTATCTTGCGTGTGGTATTCACCCACATTTGCTCCCTTACCATTAACATAAGTCTGTAGTTAAATGAGGAAGGCATAAAAAGTGTGTATGGCTTCACTTCAATAAAACATCAGTATTTCAAAACACTAGTTTCCACTGTCTATAAACTTAGATTGCTCAAATAGGCACTAACATTAACATAGAATAATAAAAGGATTTGATATATATTTATCAGCATACTGAGTTAACCTTGCTTCTACACCAAGAAGCCCTCAAATCAGCACCTCTCCCCAGGCCATCTCCCTACTTTCTTTCCTCTACCTCTGTTTCAACTTGACTTAAGGTGCACAATGGAATCTGTGCCCATCAGCTCAGCCAGCAGAGAACACAGCTGCTTAGTTCCTTACTATCCTCCAGCACTTTGCAAGTGTTCAAATAAACATGGGAGGAATAAGAACAAAAATGCAAATTGCCACCCCATCAGAGTTCAAGAATGCTGAAATGCACAGTCACAGGGATGCATGATGAGTGCCCATCTCTTTGGGAAGAGGAATCAAACTGACTTGTAGAGCTGCGGCTCAGCAGCAGGCAGGCCATGCTGAGGGCTTCCACCTGCCATGCGATGGAATGTTCTCAGCATCCCTGCAAAGTAGGTATTTTTAATCAATATTTTATAGACACTCATCTCCTCAAATGGAGACACCACTACACACACTGGAATGCTATGGGGATTCACCAGGATGCACTTACTGTGTGTAAAGTCCTTCCTCAGCCGAGGGTTTTACACGTAGGGTTCAATAAATGACAGCAGCTGGTATTATTATTGCTTTATCCTCATGACAGAAGAAGAAATAGAGACTTGGGGGTTACAGTGACCAGTCCAAGCTACAGAATGTGACACAACTGGGATTTGAACCCAATGTGCCCGGCTCCTTCCTAGGAATAAGGAAAGTATGCTGACTCCATTTCCCTCTGTGTTTTACCTTCATACCCTTAGACCAGGGAGTACCAGGGCTACCTGAAGGTGACTATAAATTTTCCTTTAAGTTCTTCATGGGATCCTAAAATAGGTTATAGTGATCTTTTATTTTCTGTGCTAGGCCTTTATAATACAATATAAATGTAATTCTTTGCATAATAAACAATAAAGATCCCTCCTTAAAAAAAATTCCTTACTGCACTGAATGGATGTTCTGATGTTAGTTAAGCCAATTTTTCTCTTCCCAGGTAAAAGATCTTAAAGGTATTGGTGAGCCACATTCTCTGCACTGTGAGCAGAGACTGACCTGGAATGGTCTTGTAATATCCCTGTCATGGGTCCCAAATAAGCCACCAAAGATCTTCAAAATGTATGAACACTTTGTAAAAAATAAAGCATTGCTAGGCATATGATTAACAAGCCAGAAAAGCCATACCACTTGACAGAAGCTTGAGGCATTTCAAAGAGATAAGTTGAGATGCATTTATGAGCTGAATGCATCCCTCACTCTGCTTAGCTGTGCTACTTGGTTCATAAACCAGGGATTAAGTCAATTTTAATTTTAGCTCCTTACTTCACCTTTAAGCAACCCCTAAGGTTTCCAGAAGAATTCTGTTTGACCTTTAGCTAAAGTTCAACCTCTACCAAGTTACCAATTTTGGATCATTCCTGGATGATCATTTAAGACAGATTTCACTATAATTCAAGGGAAAGATAATCCCTGGTCCAAGAATTCACCAAGGAAGGATCCCTAGTGGTCTCAAGGATGGCAAAAGCTATGGACTTAGTCCTGCTAATGAATTTTAGTGATATTTTCATTGTGCAACATTGATTACTGACGTCATCTTGGATGCATTTGCTGAAAAGAAACCCAGGGCATTTCTTTGCCTGTCCCTGGTCCCAGATGAGGATTATCTCAGTACTCTCTTGAAGTCTAAGTCCTAGAAAAAAGAGACAGCCTCTGAGAGGGTAGGCCTTTGAAGGTTATCATTTACCTCCAAACTTATGACAGGAATGTTATTAAACCCCTTATTGGACTTTGGTAGTTGTACTGAATAAAACGCTTTTGCTCTAAGCACATCTGCTGTAGATCTGCATTGATCTAATATCTAGCTCTCAGAGGCCTCTCAGCTACACTCAGAGAATGTGGAGGGGAGCAATGAACATAGGAGCGGGCTCTTCCAAATTATCGTGAGGAATGGGCCTTTGAAGTTGTTTACTTCTTACATATCCTGACCTATTGTGTCTACTAGATCTGCCTGATTCTTAGACAAGTATATAAAAGACTCAATATGTATATATATAATCAGAGGTATTTTTCTCAAAATTTTTATTATGTAGTTAGCTGGGTTGTTCATGTACCATGAAAGCAGAGTTGCTCCTGTCCACAGAAGTGAAAACAGAGCTCTTATTTTGCACAAAAGTCCATTCATTTCTGTCCACAGACTCTACCTCCATTAAATAAATAGAAATTTAAAGCCCATCTCACTCATGAATCAGAACAGGGTGCCTGCATGTACCATTTCTCTAGCTTCTCAAATACAGTGGGAACACATTGTTCCCCTCAGTATCTCTGTGGATTGGACGCTTGTTCATTTTGGAGGAAGGACTCATAGCTTTCTGCAGACAGTTCAATACTGTGATAAGTCAGATTCAGCTTCCTGCATTTTGTGTCTTATTGATCAGTGTACCTCAGGCTATTAGGTTTATTAATTAAATGATAATTTTGGGAGGGGGTGAGTATACAAGGAGATAAATGTCTCATAAATAGATTCAAAGCTTGCAGGCAGGAGGCATGCAGTGATTTACAAAGTGTTTATCTTTCTGGCATTTTTTCCTCCAGGAAAAAGTAATCATTGCTACAATCCTTTGAAAACAGAGATGCTTGTTGGGCAGGCTTGGGACCTAGCCAAGACAGTGTGAAGATTACTGGAATTTCAACCTGCTGGGATACTGGACTGAGTTAGCTGATGTACTTGATCTGCCTACAAGAGTCACTCCAAGGTCCCTTATATCCTTCCAAGTCCCTCCTCCAGAGCCTTGGGTGTCTGGGACCACTGGGGCTTGTTTTGAGCTGCTACCTTTTCTGATTGGCTGTCTGGCCCTGACCCTGACCTAATCCTGGAATATCCAGAGAAAGCCATGCTTCCCCACTCCAATTCTCCCCACCTCCAATACAGGCCTGTAATAACACACAGGTCCCAATAGAAGTGCCTACCCCACCCTGGCTTTTTCTTTCTGCCCTCACTGGACACTTTCTGACATTCCCACTGTCCTGCCAGGGTTTTGCAATCTCAGACACTATTGACATTTTGGGTCTGATAATTCTCAGTTGTGGGGGGTGGTCTTATACACTGTAGGGTGTTTAGCAGCATCCTTGGTGTCTACCTACTCATTTGTCTCCAATGCCTTCAGGCAAGTGGGAAATGATGGGAGAAAGTGACATCTCCCCAATTCCATAAGGAATAAAAGGGAACTACATTGTTATCAACATTCAGCCCTGGTTTGCAGATCTCACTTTGGAGGAATCTTAATGAACCAGAGCCCTCCACTAGGAAGCTAGAAAAGGGGTTGGAGAGCAGAACAGAGGCTGAGTTGAGACTTGGATTCTTGGCCAAAAATTGGTATAAAAATGATTGGACTGATCTGGCTCTTACTAGAGTAAAGGTCTATGAGCCACATCATTTACAGAACATTTTTAAGCATGCACTATATTTCTCACTCAAACCAGTCAAGAAGTTTGGTAGATTTTTTTCCTTTCCCTCCTCATAGTCACTCTTCTAGTTTTTCCTCCAGGGTCCTCCAAAACCTCTGTGTGTCTCCTTTCTTCCGGTCTTGCTTCTCACACTCCATCCCGTCCTCCCCACTGCAAATGAGTGGTCTTTTGGAAATGCCAACCAGATCATGCTACCCAGCCATCCAATTGCTTCCCTGATTTCTCATTCTTTCAGGATAAAACACAAACTCCTCAACAAGTCCTACAAATCTGTGCATAGCTTTTCTCAGTTCTTTCTTTCATGTGGACACTCCACTGGACCTCTGGTTACTCCCAGAGTGTGGGTGACATTCCTTGGTAGATACACAAGGTAGGTTTAGGGAATAGAGTCATGACCTTAAAGAATGTGGACTACACAGAAACTGTTTAGGTTCACCATCCTTTTCCTTCCTTGGGCTCCCTGTAGCAGAATGTCCAGTTCTATACTCTTTGTCCTCACAAGCTCTTAGGCTTGCTAAACTTCCATTTATACTGGCAAAGAACAGGACTCGGGCTCAAACAGCAGAACCCAGATGAAATTTAATAACACTGTTTTATTTTTCATTGTATTTACTTTTGTAATTGCCTTCTATTTATGGTGCATTATATTGCTTTTTTATTGCAAGTGATGCAATGTTTCTTTTTTCAATGAAGTACTCAGGTAGAAAAAGGAAGTTGACTTGAAGAAACAGACAATAGAAGTGCTTCCCAGATACAGAAGAAACTGTGATTAAGGATTGGGAATCCTGTGATTAAGGATTTGGGAATAGGAGTTATTTGAATTTGCATTATGCTCTTTCATATCTCAACCTACTGTCCCTCAGACAGAAGGTTGAGTGGACAAGAAGGTGAAGTGGACAAGAACAGAAGGAACCGGGTTGTTTTTTGTCACCTCTCACAGAGTCACTGGAGTTTGATGTAGAGTCAGTGCCCCACCATGTGCTCCTGGGGCAACCTGGGCACCCCTCAGAAGCTCTGTCATGGCACATGTGAGCTCTGGATTCATATCTGTCATGTTCACTTTGGTTTCCACAGTGCCTGGTAAGAAGTTTGCCAGAGACAAGATGCCAGATAAATATATCCTGTTTGCATAGATGAAATGAATTGAAATACATAATCCTTTCCACCAGGTCTGAGCCACCCCAAGAGGAAGGCAAATGAGGTGACCAGATAATTTATGTCAATGAAGATGTTAACCACCTCCCTGGTGATAGAGGCAAGAGACTTGGTGATTCAAATTACTTGGAGTAATCTCCCTCTCCATTTTGAGCATCAGAACTTGACCTCCACTGGCACTGAAACACTCCTGTGGTTTATGCTGGGTCTTGGTCTAGCTTGGCCCAGCTTGGCCCAACTAGAGAACAAAGCAAAAAATACACAGAAACTGGCAAGACATAAGATTGCTTGTTGCTCATCTTTCTCTCTACCTGGAGCTTTACCTTTACAAATTTGTAGCACTTGAAGGAATGTTTCCCCAGACATTTCTGGATTGTAATAATTCCTTTTTTCCTACTGACAAAATCTGAAACTTAGCCTGGAGCACCTTCTTGCCAAGGAGAGAAGTGAGTGTGTCAGCCTTGTGATGTGTGATAAAATACTACAGTAATGTGGAATAATGCTTTGAAATGTTGCCAGGGTGAGCATGCATGCAGAATGACTGAAATCACCTGCAAATACAAATGGTAGCTCTGTGGCTCATCTGTAACCTAGGTATAGGAAAACTGAGATATTGTTTTCCCTCCTTTTCAATTTACACAGCCCCTTGTTGGAAACTACGGTGATTGTGCCACTGAAAGTAACTGCTATGTTTACGCCACACATAATTTTTACCGACTAATACAATTTCCCCATGTAGTCATCAGTCTTGTGAGGATCCCTGATACCCTAAGCTGTTCCCATAGATGCTGCTGTAAATGCCTCATTGAAGTGTTCATGGTGCCAAATGCAAAAGCTTTATGAGAAGGTGTGGAAGTCATTTTTGCAGTGCCCCAAATGACATCCACTTTGTCTACCTTGGAAATAAGGCTGAGTAACTGATTGGGATCCAGTCCCACTCTACCTCCCCACCCCAACACACATGTGCAATGGAAAATTCAATGGGAACTGTCATTGAATTGAGCTGTATAATTTGAAGAGCCAAAATTGTGGGGTATTTACTATGCATCAGACATTTTTCCACATTTTAGGTAAATCTCATGACATAGTATATAATAAATACAAATATCCTCATTTTACTATTGAGGAAACAGAGGCTCAGAAAGGATAACTAATTGGTTCAAGGTCTCACAGAAAGGAAGTGTACCAGTGAGGATTTACCCCAAGACTGTGTGATTCCAAAGCTTTTCTTTTCATGATGAACAATATTGAACTAAAGCTACTGCCTTTTCTTCCTTGAGGTGTGGTCACATCTTCATGTGCCCATCACTAGCAGGATACACGAACCAATGGGAATTTACTTATTCATGAAGAGCCAGTAGCCTAAATGAGAAATTCCTCATGCGCAAAAGAAGACCATGTAGTAAAGAAAACGTTTCAGCACATTTCAAGGGTATCCAACCCTTTATAAAAAGTGAAACGCCATTTTCTTTTTATTACAAAAGGGAAAATAATAAAATTAATTCACTGATGTATTGATTACTTTCATTGTTCTATGATACTAACAGTAACTATGGATTAGGAACTTCCTCCATGCCAGGAATCACATGAAGCACTCTGCCTGAAGGATAACATGATTCTTACAGCTCAATGGTGGGGGCACTACTATTACCCACATTACACAAATGTGGAAACTGAGGCTCAGAGCTTATGTATCTTGCCAAGGTCAGTCAGCTCAGTCAGTATTCAAACACAGGTTTTTCTGGCTCTTATCTGCTATGTTACCTTGTCTCCTACAAACCTTTCCTAGCTAGCATCTATTATTGAATAAATAAGAGTTGCTTTATCCAAGAGTGAAAATCAGAAGTTTGGGGGGAGTGGCATAGTGTTTTAGGAAGAACCCTTGCTTTAATGACGAAGAACCCTTGCTTTAATGACGAGGTAGGCTGGTTAGTCACTGCTAATCCAATTGTGACATGGGCCCTTCTGGGGCTCTCTTCCTAGTGTGCAAACTGATGATGGTGAAAAGCAGAGTCTGTAAAGTCCATTCCTGCCCCAGCATTCTGTGATTCTACTAAACACATTTTCCCCTCTCCCACCATTTCCCCTAGATGGTATTTTTACCTCTCTCCTGGACAAATAGAAGCCAAATATATCAAAGGTGTGGCTGCCCTCCTCCAGTTCAAGATCATTTGAACATCTTGCCTTAATAGAACCATTTTGACAGCTCTGGCTGGTCATTCAGCTCCCAAGGATTTCCTGGAGATGCAGATACCGTATGCAGGGCTAAAAGAGCTTCCCTTCTCACCTCATTCCCACTCTGTGCCCCAGCCCCCTGCTTTCTTTCAGGTCTTCAAATGGTTTCCTGCTACTCCAGGACCCTTTGACATTCTGCTCCCCTACTAGGAACACATGGCCTTCTCCTCCTCATGTGGTTGGCTGCCATCCTACCTTCAGATCTCAGCTCTGAAGATACCTCTTAAGAGAAGGCTTACCTGACCCCTGGACTTGGGAGCCTCCTTCATTACAGATTGGCCCTTTCCTTCAGAGCACTTCTCTGATTTGGCCCCTATTTGTTCAGGTGGATCAGTGGCTGGGTCTCTCACTAGACCCATTCTTATGTCCCCAGCACCCAGCCCAGAGGAGCCTCTCAAAACCTGTTGGTGGAAGTACTGGCACATTGATCTGCAACCCATAACTACTTTCCCTTGTTGATTAGGTGCAGGAAGGGAGGATGGTAGCTAATTTCTGGGGAGCCCCGGAGCGGGGGCACGGGGAGGGTGCGTGGGTTGGGCTAGGTCTCCTCTCAGTCTGAGTAATGTCTTAGAACCATGTTCTTTGATTTTGTGTTTTTCCCCATCTCCAAATACCAAGTAATCTTAGAGATCAATGCCTGGGACCAGAGACTTACGGAAAGTTAAGAAGATTATGCACATAAATATACCAACTATGACAGCCATGCCAAGAAGAACAGTAATATTGTGCCGAGTGCTAGTTTATCAACCTTTGCCACTTAAAAAATTCACAGCCAATTTAATTAAAAATATAACAGCTCTGAAAGCTGCTACAGTGACTACGACGGCAATCAATCATTTTGTAATAGTGTTGAAGATCCATTAGAGATGCTGCATTGGATGCCGACATTTTTTAAGCCCAGATAGTAGGGCCATTTCATTCTGCACAATTAATGTCACTGCATTAAAATATTGACTGCAGAGAAGAAAATACCGAATGGTTTTATAATCCACATTTTTTATGGTCAAAACTTGCTAAGAAAGGTGCATTGAATTTATTTGTTATAAGCTGCACATTTCACATTCAGGAAATTAAAATGGTTTCTACTGACTAACTCATTTAATCATTTAGTTGATTTAATGGAAAACACTATGCATTTTTCTCTTGTTGGTTGCTAAGATTAATACATTCTGTTTATTAGCTATCAAATATTGCAGGAAGGTTTACATCTTATTCTCACTTAACTCATTGCCTTTTATTTCAAAAAAAATCTTCTAATAGAATTTAAATGGTATCTTTTGAATCACGTGGAAACTTTTCTGTTAGTGACTCACTTTGTCTTATGGAAGACACATGGCCAGATGTGACACTGATACTGTTATCCCCACCTCCCTTTTCCAATCTTTTTTTGGCTTTGGTGGGGGGAGGATGTATATGGAGTAGAGAGAGTGGAGACTTTAGAAAAAAATTATGTATCTACCTTCCAGTACCCCTAATTCACTAATATATCAGCAATATCATAACAGCCCCTGAAATTCTGTTAAGAAAGCCCTTTGATTTATTAGTGGGATTTATGAGCTACCCAGGAGAGTGAACTCATTAAAATGTTAATGATAAGTGTCTGGCTTTCATTTATTTTTTATTTTAATTTTTTATAGTGAAAAACGATTAGATGTTTATTTGGGGGAGTATTCATTTTATTTTTTAATTTTATTTCCACTGTTGTTCATGTACAGTTCTCTGTCTTTTACTCCTACCCCAGCCCTCCCCACCTCCCTCCCATTTCCACTCCCCCTAGTTTTTGTCAATGTGTCCTTTATACTTGTTTCTGTAAACCCTTCCCCTTTTCCCCTGAAATTCTTCTGAAATTCCCTCTCCTCTCCCCTCTGGTCACTGTCAACCTGTTCTTTATTTCAGTGTCTTTGGTTATATTTTGCCTGTTTGCTTGTTTGTTTGTTTTGTTGTTTAGGTTCCTGTTAAAGGTGAGATCATATGGTATTTGTCTTCATTTAATAAAGAACTGAAGGCGCCACATAAAAGTGTATCTGAGCACACTTGGTGCCGCTGTCCTGTCTCACGAAGGCGCCCCTGTAGGCACCAGTTCATCACAGCAGCATCTTTTGTGGTTGTGGGCTCATTTCTGTGATCCATTTCTTTCAGGGGTGTATCAATGGGCAGGTAAATTCTCCATTTGAAATGCTTACATGGGCAGATTCTACAATGAAATCTTTTTATGACCAAATTGGTTACAAAATAGTAGAATCAATTCCTATTACTAAAGAGAGTCAGTAGTTTAAAAGCAGCATCTCCAGATTCTCCTTGCTTCTATCCCAAAAAGTGCTTTTTAAACCCCAAATGCTTAGTAGGAGCAAATAATGAAAGGCAGATGATAGCATTTTGTATGAAGCATAAACACAATGGTTTAGGGACACTGGGTATAAACATGAAAACAACAACAATACTGGATCTAACGGTAAAAGGATAAGAGCAAGTTAATCATTGGGCAGCATGAAAATGATGCATTTCAGAATGGTGTTCCAGGAGCCAGCCATTTAGGTGCAGACACAGAAGGTGACATGACTTTTACTCTCTACTTCAAGGTATTCTCTGCTTTTCTTGTGTGTGTGCGCACATGCATGTGTGTAAACTCATCTGTGCTCCTCAACGTATTATTGACTGATTGTGGGAGAGGGACATGGACTTCACTTTTCTACTTTGGGAAAACTGTAACACAAGACACTGGTGTACTTTTACCCTAGTGTAGTGATCTTTTCCTCCTAAGGACTTATAAAAGGATACTTACTTTATCATTTGTGCAACTATTTGTTTAATGTTTATCTCCCCTGTAGACTGTGAAGTCCATGAGAGACAGAATAGTGACTGTATGTTCATCACTGTGGTTCTTGGACTAAGATGGTCCCTGTATATGGTTGGTAGATGCTGGGTAAATTTTTTGAATGAATGAATATTATTTTCCTATGTTACTCCTATTGGAGAATTAGCAAAGCAGGACTCAACTCCAGGTCAGCCTCCTGCACTATTGTTGAATTTTGATTCTCCCTTCTGGATTTTGTTCAAATGTCCACCCCTCTGGGAAGCACCTCTGAGTTTCCCCCTGACTTTTTCTGGGCTCCACTAATGTATTATACTCATTCCTCCATGTTTTGTGTACCCAGATTTCCTTCTACTATCCTCTGTTTAAGGGACCCCTCGTTCTTCCAAGGAACACTTCCATTCCTCACGTTTCAGATCGGGTTGATTCCATTTCTGTGTGGCCTTAGGGATGGGCTCAGGAACCAGATCTGGTCACTCAGTACACCCAGTCCCTTTGGCCATGGTTATTGGTTCAACAATGGGCATGTAACTCAAGTTTTGGGCCATAATCTTCTGTGTTGGTTTACTGTAAGCATTCGTGGGAAAAACAATCCTTCTACTATAAGATAGGAGGATATAAGCCTCAGGCTGCTGGTGTTCACATTACCCTCCTTGGGGAGGCACTGCCTGAGAGAAGTAGAGAGATACAAGACCCCTGATGACACCGCTTGTGCCCCTGGATCTAACTATGTTTAAATCACCTCTGGCATTACACTTCTCAGTTACATGGGCTAATAAATTCTTCCACCTTCCCTTAAAGCAGCTTGAGTTGGGTTTCTGCCACTTGCAGTCAAAGGAGCACTTCATTTCCTTACGCCAGAGTCTATCGACCATAGCATGTTGAGATCATGGGTTGACTCATCCTTGTAACCTCTGTGCCTAATGCAGGACTTGCCCTAGTAAAATTTTGTTGAATGATAAACCAACACACTTCTAGGGCAAGGACATTTCCACAGGGCCTGACGTTTTGGAAGTAAGAGTGTCAACAGCAGCTGCTTCTGGGGGTGGGGGACTTCGTATCTTTTGTCTCAAGCTCTCAGAATAAGGAAGAAGTCATACAGACACTCAGGAATTGGAGGTGCCAAGGTCAGCTGGAAGAGAAAATGAAGGACACTCAGGCAGATAGGGAGGATCTTAGAGCAGCTTAGAATAAGACTGTGGGAGCTGTGTAGCCACCAAATGAATTTCACATTTCTGCATTCCCACAGTGACTAGGTCTTAATCATTATGACAGTATTTCTGCAGCAAATGGAATTAACAATCCCACATGCTTTGGAACTGTTAAATTGTTAACAAGCCCCTTAGAGCTTTGCTTCTTTGAACTCCATGACTGGTTTTGGGCCCCAGACAGGTGCATTAAACCATCTCAATCTGAGCTGGTAATTGAGGGCCTCTCAAAGCCTGCTAGAAGAGAATGACTTCCACTGTGGGGGTGAGCATGTGGTGCTAATGTTTGATTTTTGTTTTTACATCTAAAGCCTGGCCCTATCTGGCAAAACAATTCAAGAAAACAAGATTTTCCAGCCTGTTTGGAAGGTGGGTATTCCAGGTATAGCCTCACTATGATCCAAAAGCCTATTATACTGGTGCTAAGCTTAAGGATCATCCATTCCTGGGTTTAAATCTCAGATTTGTTACCCTTTGGCTGGAAAATACCGAATGTTAATTTAATGTCCATGAGCCCCTGTGTCCTCACTGTGTAAAACAGGACTATACTACCTCCTTACAGACATTTTGTGAAGATTGAGTTTACAGATGTTAAAATTTAGCAAGAATCTGTTAATAGTAAGAGCTCAATATGCATTAGGTATGATTGCGATGAGAATGACCATATTGGTTTCAAGTTTTTATACCAGGCTTTGCAATGCTGAATGCTTTGCCCACTTGTCATATTCTCCACTTATTGCTCACACTAGCATTATGCATCTCACCCTCCCTTTCATTGAGTTTGGAAGCTTTCAGTTTTAGGTCATAAACTGTTTTGAAAGTCTAGTGGAGTCTGAACTAGGAGCCCCTCTCTCCAGCTCCTAATTCCTTTGAGTTCTACCTGACCCCACCATATCTCTGTTCCATTGCATTGTGATTGTCCGCTTACTTGTTTCTAGAAACTTTCTGATTATAATGGAGGCCCTGAGAGGTCAAGGACTGGATCTTCCCATATAACTATTTTTCCCCCTGCTTAGCTCAGTGCCTGGCAGAGAACAGGTGTTCAATACTCACTGAATAAATGAATGAAAATCATAAAGCTTTCCCTGATCCCTTAAATATTCAACCTCCACTTCAGTTTTTGCATCTCATTTCAGGGTCTGTCTGGGAACTCCAGAGTAAGAACATCTCTTTAAGGTGATCATTAAAAAATGAACTGGAAAAGGTGCCAGCCAACCAACCAACGAAACAGCCTTTCTTCATGACAAGCCAGAAAGAATGTGCAGATCAAGCATGGGTCCCAAGAGAGGGAGTTGGTGGTGACATAGTGTGATAGATAAGGGGAACCTTTGGTGAAGTCCCCAAGTCACATGACCAGTGGCAGAGAGAGCCTGAGCCTTGGCTTCCAGACCCTCACCTCTCCACTTCCATGTGGCCTTCCAAGAAACACAGTAACTGAAAGAATTCAATGACAATTTCCTTCAGAGCCCTGCCAGAGGGTAATGTAAAGAAATGCAGGATTCACATGACTATGGTCAAATCAGGGGACAAGGGTTTCCAAGAAAAAGTTGGTTCAAGTCTATGAAAACCTATGGAGTAAAGTACTTGTCTTACTGCCTCATTTGAAAAATGAAACCATTCTCTCTTAATTTTTCATTGGGAGAGTGCGACTTCAGAGGGAAAAATACCTGAAGTTTCTTTGTCACTCAGGTTCTCAGTGTGTGCCATCAGCCCAGGTCTGACTGTTTCACATGAACATGAACCCTTGGTGAGCTTTAAAATGGAACACAATTTGGGATTCCATTAATCTCGCTGCCACATCCATGGGAAGTTTCTCATGAGCTCAGCCAGAGTTTAGTACCATGAAGAGATTTTTTTAACCACAAAGAAAGAAATACATCCCATCGTGCCAGATGCTCTACCAGATAAATATCACATGTGATTAAAAAAAAAATTATACAACTGAGAACATCTGAATTGACTTAAACTAAATATTACACATCAGACTGTGTTCAAAAGTCTTGCACTAAATTTTCCATTTTGGCACAAACAACTCCTTCTGAAACAATATACAGAATTAAAAATGTACCAGCTCATTAGCATTAACTCAACTTAATTTCAGATGCACTCATGTTACCAATGCCAGAGCTCATTCCTACTTCAGAGATGAAGGGTGGAGAAGGGATTTTCCCCATTGCTACTTTGATTTATAAGATGTTACAAATTCAAGACCTCAGTTGTGCCTAGATGAAGAATAGCCACCACTATTTCTGAAGACTACGGGAAAACACCAGACACTGTACTAAGAGCTTTACACACATGACCTCCTTTAAACCCATCAGCAGTCCTCTGAGACAGCAACTACTATCTTCCATGTCAGGACACTAAGGCTAGTTAGTGCCCAAGTGATATGGTTGGTGGAGCACTTGCTGTGTGCTACACACTCAGCTATATATTTTATTTATCTGTCATTTTACCTCACCAAAGTACTTTGAGGTGAGTGCCATCATAACCCCTAACTTACAGTTGAAGAAACTGAGACAGGTCTCAAACCCAAAGCTTATGAACACTGTCCCATTTGACAATATGCACGAGAGTCCATTTTAGACTCTGTAGGCAAACCTCCTAAACTCTACCCTTGCTAGCTGAGTGAACTTGAATAAGCACTAATTGATGTTTTTTGTGGCTAAGTTTCCTCATATTTAAAACAGCACAATAATAGTGCTGTAATTACCTCTGATCATTTAGAGAATGCAATGCAAAGTGCTTAGCACAGTGTCTAGCCCATGGTAATCACTCAGCAAACTGCTAGTATTGTTAATAATAATAATGACAATAACAGTTATTTTTTACCTAGATCAAAGAGATGTCCCCACCAAGCAGAACAGAGCTCTCCTCAGTTAGAAATGGTGTGCTTTCTCTTACTAGTTCAAGCAAGCTTATCCTTTCAAGGAGTTATGCATTGTTCAAGTGCTGTTATGATTCACAATGAGCTTTTCTTCATTTTTGTCTCTACCAGAAGCTCTTCTGAGTATGCTGCCCTGTGATCCTAATCCTGGTCCTGGTAAATGTTCCAGTTCCTGGCTACAGGGAGACAGGAAACATGATCTCTGAGCTCATTAGAGTAGGAGTGTGTATCTGCAGCAAGGCATGGTTCACCCTAGTTTGCATTCAGTGAAAATTATATCTAGTAATTAGGTAGATATTGCTGTGGAGGCAGGATATGGTGTTTCCATTCTATGCCCAATGTATGTTGGGTTATGTCACTCCTTGCTGAATGCTCTCCAATGGGTGTCCAACAAAAGGTGAATAAAATCCAAACCCCTTACTGTCCTGCATGATGGAACCCCAACCTATCTCTCTCCTTCCTCCCAGATCCCTTCTTAGGTCTCTCCTGAACACATGTGGCTCCTTCCACCCTCAGCCCTTTATACCAGCTCCTCCCCCTCTGCCTCTGTTACACTCTCTATTTCCAGATTTTTCACAGTGGCTCCTTCTTCTGTTGGTTCATGGCTCAAAAGTCGGGCTTCAAAAAGATCTTCCTTGCAACCCCCTAAACATCTCTCACTATTCAATTCATTTCTTCATAGTATCCATTTCTACCTGGAATTATCTTATTTACATGGTAGGCTATTGTCTGTTTCCACCACCAGAATGGAAGTTCCTTGAGGGAAGAGACCATGACTGCCTTGCTCACTGCTGACGATCCTGTACCTGACACATAGAAAGGGCTCAGTAAATACTTGTGAAATGAAGAATAAAAGACTGACAGAACCATCAATGGACCAGGAGTCAGGAACTCTGTGTTCTCATTCTTATTTATTCCTCACTCACTATGTGCCCTGATGTAGTCCTGTCCTTGTTGAGTTTTGGGTATTTATCTGCTAACTAGCACTAATAATGCTCATCTGTTTTTCACAATTGGTTTAATGAGCAAATTAAATTCATATGTATGTGTTTACAAACTACTTTATGAATTACGAGTGATTATAAAGGTTATAAAATAAGTTTCAATTGCTATGAGACAGGTTTTTCTGAAGCATGGGTCTGTGATCCCCAAAATGCACTATTCTCAATGAGAAAAGGAGTAGCAATCCATGGCAAAACCCATGTTGGGACAGGAAGAATGGATTAGAGGCACAAATACCACATATCTGTTATTTGTGCCAAAGAAATGTCAAATAATAGATGGCACAAATCAATGATTTACAAACAGCTTCGTCAAGCTTTTAGCAGTGGTATTTCTGGAACGAAGGGTTGGGTATTTTACTCCCTGCCCTCTGCACTATTTGTATTGACCATTTTGTTTTTGTATGAGAAAGTAATCACAAAAACCTCTTCAAAGATTCCATCATATATTCCACATTATTGTTAAAATTCTAGTAGTATTTTTAGAAATCATCAAAATGAAAATCACAGAAGATAGGCAAGGAAAGCAGAAGTCTCCTGTGTAGGAGTATAGGAGTATACTGTTAATACTCCTACAGAGTATATTGTTAACAAAGTATACTGTTATACAGAGTAATATGTATAATCTTTTATACAATACGTATGCATGCTATTATACAGAGTAATCCTGTATAACAGTATAACTGACTCACAACAAAGTACCATTTTGATATAACAAATTTCTTAAATAGTGAAAGGCAAATGTGTTCAATGAAATTAGAGTATTGTTATCTTTCCTTTGGGAGGTGCAGTGTAGGATTTCTCCTTTTTTACCTCTCAGTAACCAACCACGCCATTCTCATTGACACTGTTATATAATTTTGAAAGCATTGAGACAGATTTTAATTCATTTAATAATTAGGTCAATAAAAACCATTATAGCTGAGAGCTCTATTAAAAGTCCATAATGTTACCTTAATGGGGAAAAAACTAATATAGTTCTGTTGGAATTGTTCCATGAAATTAATATTAAAGCATTTTAGTGGGTGTTTTAAATAGCTTAAATAGACATTTTTATTAACAGAACTAATCATGGAATTAAAACAAATGAAAATGGTTACATTTGCTACAATAAAGCATCCATGTTTGAAGGGTTTTATCAGACCCATGCCTGTGAGGAACCTGAACAGGCACTTCTACGACAGCGGTGTGTGTGTTAGCCTGGACTGCATCACCGCTTGTGGCTCCACAAAGGCTGCCAACTTGAGTTTTGGTGATTGCTTCTTGAACACTATGGCTCCACTTCTCAGAGCCTCTCTGCTGAGAAACATTCCAGAACGATAGCCCCTGTCCCCCAACCCCAAAACAAAATCCACTCTCAAGTCTTTTGTTTGCTTGATAACATCAAACCTCATACACAATAGCTAGGATGTCTAAAACAGTTAAAAACAACCCAAGACATAGAAGGAAATGTATCTGCACTACCCAGAGATGTTTTATCAACTTAATTTCATTAGCTTAATTACTAAAGGTAGAGACCGAGAGGAACTAAGTTAGACTCAAGTAGAGTGTCATACGATTTGAGTAAATTCTGACCAGGAGAGCTAGTATGAGGAAAAAGATTAAACAAAGGGATCACTTCTGACCACATGAGTTCTATGATTCTGAGTTATTTAAATATACAAGTCCCTGTGTACAGCAGCATGATTGTTCCTTGGGCACTGACAACTATTTTCATAATCAAACATACCTGAGTTAATAAGAATTCAAGAGTAATCAATACTGATCAAAGGCCAAGGTCAAAGGTGCACCTAGCAACTTTATACATTGGCAGGGCATTGATAAAAGGAAGGTGCTAGAGCATGTGAGGGCAGGCAGAAAGCCTGGGGTTTGGGGATAGAAAACCTAGATTTACTCTCAGCTCCTCCTCTGCTCTCCAAAGAGTGACCATGGGCAAGTTAGCCCACCTATCTACTCCTCGGTTTTAGGGTCTGGAAAAATGGGGATTCACAAAGGCCATGGTTGTTGGGATGTTTGAAAGAGAACATCTAGTATTGTGTCTGACAGAGAGTAAAGGCTGTTTGTTAGTGCAAAGAGAGATCTCTCAATGGGTATTCCCTCAGAGGACACATTTAAAATATGAATGGAAGGGAAACCTGGGCAAACCCCTCCTTATGCTTATGTGCTTTCAGAAAGGCTGCACATGGCCAGACATGCTGAATCTAAATAAACCAGATTTACTAAGATGCACATCTCCACCTAGTACTCCATTTCCTTCCCAGTGAAGGAAAGGAATTCCTGCCCAGCAGAATTAGAAACACTAGGAAATCTACTGGAATGGTTTTATTTAACTCAGGTTTGAATAGCCTCTGTTGAATACCGCCATCTATAGTAAAGGATCTTCTTTGAAGGCATCTGTAGACTAATATGTGCAACATTTACAACTAATCAGTATCTCAGGTGATAAGGCAGAGCTTGGGAACAATAAAAATAAACAATTTCATTTGACCTTCCTGGCTGCCAATCAAGAGTTGGTGCCTAAGAAGGCTTAGGCAGGCCATATTGGTCAAGTTTATAGAGCCATGTAAAATGGGGGTGGGAGGAAGCCCTTAAGAAAAAATCACATTTACACAATGGAATATTAGCAGAAAGAAAGAAGGAACTCCTTCCCTTAGTGACAGCATAGATGGAACTGGAGAGTATTATGTTAAGTGAAATAAGCCAAGTGGTGAAAGACAAATACCATATGATCTCACCTATAAGTGGAACCTAATGAACAAAGCAAATGAGCAAAATAGAACCAGAGGCATGGAAACAAGGAACAGACCAACAGGAACCAAAGGGGATGAGGGGACACGGGGGAAGGGGGATAAGGGAGGAAAGAAGGGGAAGGGCCCAGTTAAAGAATGAGTATAAATGACCCATGGGCTTGGACAACAGGGTGGGGATTGACTGTAGGGGTGGCAGGAGGGGCAGGGCAAGAGAGAGCAATGGGGGAAAATTGGGGCACCTGTAATAGAACAATTAAAAAAGAAAAAAAAATCACTAATGGTAAAATATATGCAGTTCCATTCTCAAGGCCTCTAATCTTCAGGGCACCACAGATGGGGACATTCTGTCTGGGGTTTTCTTGTTTTTGTTTGTGTGTGTGTGTGGGAAGTAGAAGAGAAAAGGGGGAAATAGCAAAAATGTAAAGCTCTTTCTGAGTATTTAACAATTCATATTGGAAACCAGTTGGGACACATTGTCCTGAAGGAAACAAATTCTGTAAAGAAATGTGATATCTGGGAACTCTTGTAAAAGAAAATCCTGAAATCATCCAATAAACTTTATTTTAGAGGGGTATGTTGGAGACAAGAGATTCTTTCTGCAATTTATTTCATTTAGTTTGTGATACTATTGGTAATTAGCTTGAGATTCAGTACTCCTGTGGTAAGTACTTTCGCTAAAATTACCAAATATTCTCAAACGGAGAATCTTATCAGAAAATTGATCTCTAATACATAAAGGCAACTCAAAAGAAAAAGTCCATTTGCGGGAATTTTTTTTTTTTTTAATGGTTCACTGCAGGCCTTTCACAATCTTATGGAAATTTGGAGATCACTCAGATATTGTTTCCGTGGGAAGAGGGAAAAGGGAACAAAGAAAGACATAATACTGGTGACTTTAGAGGCTACTACCATTTTCTAGTTTGTTCCGTGAGGGCAGCAGTGGCTAATAACAAGGAAGTAAAAACTATTCCAGAATACAAAACTATTTACAAAAAACCAGTGTGTGCAATGCATTCTTTTCTATTACTCTGACAATTGCCAAGAAGCATAACTGTGTTTGATCAGTATTATTTAAATTAAATTATCAAATGCAAATGCTAAGTATGACCTCCCAGCAAAGCACTGGATTATAGCACCACATCCCCTATTCAGACTAAAAGCTGATTACTGGTTCTGGATCTACAAACATGTCACATAATTTAATTGCTTTTCAGGTAGAGGAAAATGAAGCATTCTTGTTCTCATTCTGGAACCCAACACAACTAATACAACATAATGATCATAATCACACACAAAGCCTACACTTGATACCCGCTTTATGGTAAAGTGAAGCTATAGCAAATTTTAGCAAAGCTCAAGAAACTAGGCAGTACCACATTTGGAGGGCGAGGGTAAGGGAGGGAGGAGGTAGACTTTTAATAACTGCTTTTATCATCAGGTTAAGTCATGCAGTTACAGAGCAGTTAGAAATTTCTGAAAGGATATTATTGTTAGAAATAAGCTCAGTTTATATAAATAATATTTAGCACTTCACTGGGGCACTACTGTGCAAAAGGCCCTGACAAAGTGCAACCCTCAGCACCAGGTTGTCTCCAGGCTGCTGTTAGTGAAGCTGTGGGCAGAATGTGAGGCCCTGGGAGGGGACACAAAGTCGGGGCACATGGGGCCATTACTGGCAATGCTCGGAGCCACGAGGCAGACTCCAAAGAGGGAGCCCAAGTGGTTTCTTTCTGAGACATGCTATATGAGTTATTGTTCAATCAGTCAACATAACAGATTTTTGAAAGAGAAGAATTAACATGACGAGGAGGTCACTGCATTCTTGGGACTGTATGTCATAATTATGGTTGTAAATTCCAACAATCTTAATAAAAATAGCCTTCATCACTTGCTCTTCAATGATATGTATGAAAAAGCCTGATTTTCCATTTGGTTTTTTTGTTTTGCTGGACAATATACTATTGATAAGTTATAACTGATACTGTATTATGTTATAAAAGTACTAACTTTTTTTCATTTATTATGTTTATAGGCATTCACTGCTTGAGTCAAGGTTAGGCTTATTAAGTGATTAAAGGCAACTTTATTATAGCAGCATATACTTATTTTATTCTAAAAAAATTCATAAAGGGAAAACAGCTTTTATTTTTGTTTGAAAGCTACAGAATTGAGTTTTTGCTGGTACAGAATACCAATAATTCATTTGAGGACCATGCTACCTTCTGAAAATGCCACACACCTGCTTCTTGAACATGTCAAAGTTACAGCATATCTTAGACTTGGCAGCTGACTGCTCCTGAACAGCAGGTGCTTTCCCAGCCCCCGCTCCGATTGCAGGGAGGCAGCTGTGGAGCAAGGAAGTGCACAGATAGAGGGACTTTTTATTTAAAGGCAAAATACCCTCTGGCATCTGTTTTCAGCTTTGTGCATGCACCTCTAACCTTAATTTCTTTTTTTCCTAAGTGGCTGATTTGGATTGACTCATTGAGAATGGTCAAACTCCATTATCAAAGTAATGAGAGAAAGAGATCTCTGTGGTTACACGTAAACTTGTGATAGGTCTACAGATGAAGAGGTGAAGAGGGTAGTGAAGAAGTCAGCTACAATCCATCTGTGTGGAGGTCACACCAGCTTCATTGTACACCTTGAAGACTTTCTCAGAGGCAGCTCTTCTCAGCTCCAATCCCAAGTTGTACTTCCTGGCTGTGTGCATGATCTGCCCTGCTGAGCACTCCATAGTTAAGCTAAGCCAGAGTGCACGATGTCTTTCTCGGATGCCCCAATACCCTATTCTGGAACTCTGCTGTGGGTACAACAGGGATAGTTCCACTGTGCTTTCCAATTTTCCTTTCCAAACTCTCTTGAAAAGACATAAGCAAGTGGTAGTTAGAATCCCTTTCATATCTGAAGGTCAAACGGCTGAAGCTGACATGATTTAGGGTCTTCAGCTACTTAAAATAAGACACTGTTACTCTTCCAGTGTTCCAGTAGGGATCTGGAATAACCATATTATTCCTTTCCATGAAAACCTGACCAACTTCTGGAATTTTCAGTCCATTGGCTTCTTCAGCAGTAATCTTGGTTTTGACTGTAGTGCATTGGACTTGGTCAGAGGCTTCTCACTGGCAGCAAGGATCAATATGTCACAGTCAGCCCCTAAGATGCACCTTTGATAAAGCTTTGCCTTGCAGAAGCCCAGATTTTTTTTTTTTTAGTCACTAAGCAAAATAGGTTTCTCACCAAGTGTTTCAGGCTTTTACTCTGGTTCATGGATTTAAAGATGCATTTTCAAAATCAGTTTAAATCTATAATGGATTTCAGGTGCAAAGGACCACCTTCTAACAGCTAATTTGCTTCCTGCCTTCAGCTGAGCTGTTAACCAGAAGCAGCCAACATGTGCACTCCTTTCTTAAGCCACTGGCAAACAAAAATGTCAGATCAATACACATTAACTCCACGATCAGGATCTGAGGAAGAATCAGGAAAGGAGGGAGGGTCTAAAATGTACTAGGACTTTGTAAGTACTTCTAAGAATTTCAGTTGCTGAGTTTTAAACCAAAACAGGAAAGGGGACAAAGTGGGAGGGGAGACAGAGGGGGAAAGGGTGACTTCCTGTGTTCCAGGTGCCCTCCATGAGTCCGCTCATGAAATTCCCAAGGATCCTGCTAGGAGGACACAACTCAGAACTGAGGCTCAGAGTGATTCATCTAATATCACAGTCTTAAACAACAGAGCTAAATCAAGGCTCCAGATCATCTCCCCCTTCCCAGTTCACCACAAAGAGGTGTTGAACATTGCTTTGCCAACTGGGGATGAAGAGAAGACCTTGAAGTCTGTGGTCCAACTTGGATACTAGACTTCCACTAGACACTGTACAGAAATTATAGAATTACACAATTGCTCATTTGTAGCCCACTGCCAACTCCCATGATCTAACACTTACCAAGCATTCTGTGCCTGGCCCTGTGACACTCATGCCTATTTAATCCTCACAGCAACACCATATAGCCCTATAAGAAGCATGTGCACTTTTCCTATAAGGTATGCAAGTTTAAATTAAATGATTCACACTTACCATATTCATGGTAAGGGTGTGTTTTTCTTTTTTCTTTTTTTTTTTGTACTTTACTACTTTTTAATTATTTTTATAATGGCTTTGCTATAATTTTTTATAAAATCGAGGATTATTTTTTTAGAAAAAGACTGTTACAAATGCCAATCTGCCAAGACATTAACCATGGTTTCTTTCTAGGTGTTAAGATCATAGATGACTGCTAATTTCTTCTTTCCACATTTCTAAATGTTTAGTTTCCATAAATAAGTAAAAAAATCTTTTAAAAAGGAAAGAAAAAACAGCCCCTCATTAGTGCCATAGTGCAAACAGAATAAAGTCCGGACTTGTAATAAAAGGTAGGAAGAACCAACACATTAAATACTCCATATGGATGCCAGGTATGACACCTGGCATTTTCTAGGCATGATCTGAGCAACTTTGGTAGGTAGATGCCACCATCTTAATTGTACAGGTGAGTACAGTGAGGTTTCCAGTGGGTACATGACATGCACAAGGTCACTGGAGTAATTGGCCTCCGCAAACCTGCCTGGCCTGAAGTTCTGTGCTGGATCCTGACCTTTGCTCATGCCCTGGGCTCTAGTGAACAGAGCCCTTACCCTTTTCTGACCACAGCCTCCAGGTTCCCAGGTTCATGCCTCTGCCCATACTCTCTTCTCTCCTCAAAAAGCTCCTATCCTGCCTCCATCCATTCTTCCACAGCCATGTCAAATATTCCTTCTTCCACTACATTTCCCTGAGACCCCTGGCTGTCAATCACTCTGCTCCTCCCACATTCACCACAGTACATGCCTGAGTTTGCCACGTGGCAGACCCAGACCTGTGCAGGGCCTCTGAATGCTTTGTATGGCTTATCTGCTATTTAAAAGACTTAAAAATAATTGTCAATACTCACAAACTGAGAGACTTTACACAAAAAGTTCTATATATCTGTAGACCTTGTCCCCTTTCCTGCTTGGCAATAATTAAATATAGCAATGTAAACACTGTTTAGACAGGAAATATTCACTCTAGTTTTCAAGTTTCCTTTTAACTCTACTTCTTACCTGTGGCCTGTTTCTCTCCACTCATTGCTGCTGCCTGGCCCTGTGAATGTGGATGTTTGAGGCCTCTGATCACAGTTCATCCTGGATTGTTATTTTGGAGGTATTTTTTCTCTCCACTCAAAGACAGACTCATTATATTCTGGTTCCCTCCCTCCCACTGCCCAGGACATAGCAGGTGCTCAAAAAGGGACAGAAAATACAGGAGCCATCATTGTGTTAAGTTATATAACCCAGCAATGGATGGGACAGTGGCCTGAATTAGAAGTAAAGAAAAAAAGAAAGGGAGAGAATAGATTAAAAGAATCTTTCTTCTGAAGTTACAGACCTTATTTGTTTCTTTTAATACTTTCTATCTTAAACTGTAAAAATGTGGATATATGTCTTACCTATTGTGCTACTAGATTATGTCCTCCTTCAACATGTGTTGGGTGCAATACTTGCCCGTGACATCCCTATCCCAGGCTAGCAGTGTGGCTCTCGTGTCCTATGCACTGTATGAACATTAGTTGAAAGATCATAAACTTTAATCCTGAAACCAAGCATTTATATTTCTGCTATATACAAAAGCCAACAAAATACTGGTCCTTCCCTCCTACTCATTAAGTTGAAAGCTCAATATATTAATTATCTGAATTAAAGAGCCTAAGCTAATCCCTCCTATTTATAGACAGGGACAAGACCAATTTTTCCCAAGTTGTGGGCACAGAAATTGGACCAAAGAATGAGGAACTCAAAGCCATGCATGGGGTCAGTAGACATCTTCATTTCCATGTCAGCACATGGCTCTCATTAGTGATGCTACTGTGCATCTGGCCCAGCTGTATGCCTGATGGTTAGGAGACCCACCCGTGCTGGCTTCTGCTGCACTAACTGTCACAGAACATGATTTGGCAGCACGGGTCTCATTAGAGTGTGAGTACAGAGGGACTCATTTTAACAAAACACTTTACATATGAACAAAGGTGGAAGGATCAGGCTTTTAAAGAGAATCTGAGTCTCATCACTTAGCGAACTCTTTGGGAGACTGCTAAGTAAAGAGATTCTTGACCTTTTCAAGCTATTAAAGGTGACCCGACAAAGCAAAGATGCTTTGTTTTCCAAGTTTCTTTTTATCTGTTGCCTTGAACAACCAAGCCTGTACAAAACAGCCTCAGGGAGACTGCAATATAATAACTTCCTATTTGTTTCAGCAAGGGACAGCTCAGAGAAAAGATTTTTTTTTAAGAAGAATAAAGGAATAAAAGGAGGCACATGAAATCTGCCAATCCAGGGTGGGCAGATTCTGAGTAGTGATGAATGAACACAGGGACTGGCTTCAGGGCTGGGTCTTTAAACATTTTAAGCAGCAGCCTGCCATCAGGCAAGATGTGCACATTCTTCAGTGGCATGGCTTTAGGCTGATTCCTTAGGCAGGAAAAGGAGCTCAAAGACAGCTTTGCAAAGTTACCATCATGTGAGATTGTATCCTTGTCTCTAGTTCTTTGGGGTAGGGAAGGAAATCATAGGACCCAAAACAGGGGCTCACAGCTTTTCCTCGCACACTTAAATCCAAGCAAGGACAGCTGTGGGGTGGTCAAGTGTGAAGATATTTAATGAGCCACACATTTTCTACACTGCAGCATTTTAGAGTCAATAACTGTCTGTTTCCTTACACCACATGACTAGGTTTTCCCCTGAGGAGGAAGGCTCTGCCATCTTGGTCTCACTGAGCTCTATTACTGTTTCCAGCAGGAACATTGAAGCTGATTTAATGCAATTCATTTGCAGATAAAACACAGAGATTCAAAGTGAGGCAGAAGACTAGTCCAAGTCTACAAAATTTTAACTCTTCTTGAAATATCCTGTACTTACACCATACATGCCCCACCCCTTTCACTGCCCCCACCCCTCCACACATGAATTCCATCCTTCCCTCTACTTTTTCTCCTTGACACAACATATAAGTGGGAGGTGGGAGGGTTGGTTGAAGAGGAAAAGAGGGGAAGATAAAGAGGAAAAAGAGATTAGGAGGGGAAAGATTCTTGTCTATGAAAAAAAAAAAAGAGCTTATTGCTTTTATTCCAGGGGGGTCAGGCAAGGATCAGAGCTTATAGAGAGGCCTAAAAAATGACTACTCTCTTCTCCTCTTGCCAGATAATACACTCGATACCCTAGGTTTTATATTATTCATCTTCATGTAGATTATCTCTCAGGATCCTTAAAATCTACTAAAGAGGAGTGGGAAGGGAAGTAATATCTGAAGAATACTATACTACATATTATGCTCAGGACACATTTAAGCCTTCAAAGAGTCCCCCTTTTACAAATAAGGTAACCGAGGCACAGAGAGTCAAAAAATTGGCTATGGCCACAGAGCTGGTACATAGAGGAAAATGAACCTAGTTCTTAGACCTCCAAGTTGTATGTTCTTTCCAGTTCTCCAAACTACTATACAGTTAGACAGGTCATGGCTACATCAAAACCTTTAATGTGGAGCTTCTAAATCCCTAGGAGCATGTCCATCCAACGTTACTTTTACCCACTTGCTTCTCTCCCATCATGCGCAGTCACTGTTGCCTCAAATAAGTTATTGAAGATAGGCAAATGATACATGTCCCCAGGTGGCACAGACAGATGTGGCCATGGAACTTACAGCTATCCTCCTAATGACTTGAACCAAATCATCACTGGAGAAACAGCAATGATAATAACAAAATCAAAGGCAAACCATCAAAAACACAAGTATACTCCCCATCTCAAGAAAAAGAGAGGGAAAAATCCTCAGAAAGTTAGTCTAGTCTCAATTCTGACAGTTTTAGAAACAAAATGATGATAATCAGGGCCAGTGCCAAACTTCCGGGTAACAGAGAAAACACCAGAGAGAAGGCCTTGCTGGGCTCTCAGTGGCTCTGGCTTGGATCCTCTCCCATCCAAAACTCTACTCAGGGTCTTGCTTGAGGACATACTGAGATTTCTGTATCACAATGAAATAGGAGGAATATACATAGGTTAGATACTGCAAAGGACATCTAAAATTATATTTTGGGATGTTTTCCTATAGCTAATTGGATAGGGTTTTATCAGAAACCCAGTGAATATTTCATTTGACCTCCCAAATTCAATGTCATACATCTGGGGTGGGGTGGCTATGGAGAGACACAGCTAAACACTTAGTGAGAAAGATGTAGCAACTTAGTTCACTTTCAGGTCAGGGGAATCAGTAGTTCAGCATCAATACTGAACAGGAATTCATCCTTGGGTTCCAACAACTGGAATAAAGTCAGGAGCAAGGAGTTGGGACATTAAGTTTGAGAGTTAGAAAAGACTTTGGAAGTCCTCTTGCCTTTCATTTTATAAAGAAACTGAAGCCCAGAGGGGTTGAATGACTATTTTAAGGCTGCACAGCGAGTTCAAGACAGGGCCCAGGCTGGGAGCCAGACCTCCTAAGGCCAAAGCAGGTGATTATGCCACCATTGCCTATGCTGGCTGATACAGCAGCAGTTTACCCCAGTAGCACCAAGATTTCAAAACAGCAACAGAAAAAAAGGACCCTACCCTGGATAAGGGACTACAAAGACGAACAACTGAAGGGTGATCAGTCTGGAAAAGTAGAGACATGGAGGCATGATGGTGCCTACAGATGCAGGAAAAAAAGACATTAAGAAGGTGTCCCCATGGAAGAGGAACCAGACTCCAGTGTGATCTCATGCAACAGGAAGACCAGAAGGAAGCAGATTATTAAAAATTGTGGTGAAATACACATAATTTACCATTTTAACATGTAATTCAGTGGTATTTAGTAGCTTCATAGTGTTGCACAATGATAACCACTACCCAGTTCCAGAACTTTCCTTATCCCAAAGGTAAACCCTGTACTCATTCTGTAATAATTCCCCATTGCCCGCTTCCGTCCAGTCCCCATGACCACTCACCAGATTCCTGTCTCCATTGATTTACCTATGATCGGTGTTTCATATAAATGGAATTGGACAATAAGTGATCTTTAGTGTCTGGGGAAGCAGATATTTTTATAACACATTAAGGAATTGTGGAACCATGGGCTATGAAACAGGGCCGGGTGGTGAGTTGCCTGATACTTGAGTTTGGGCCAAGGTTAGAACTCTACGTGGTGGTAGTTCTGGCAGAGGAATGGAGCCGGAGAGGATGGCTGGTCAGGGCTTCTCTGACAAGCCTCCTGGGATGAGCTTCCTCCTCACCCCCCAGCTCTGCTGCTGTGGTCACTGTCTGCTGGATCATGAACTGCCACCCACTCCTCCTGCTGCGTGCCTCTCTTACCATTCTTTCCCCACCCTCTGTTCTATTGCCTCTTGTTTACCAACTTGCCCGACGCACCATGGACAATCTTCTCATTGGAACATATTTGACCTGAGTGTTCAGCTTTCTGATAAGCTGATCTGGACTTCCAGTTTTCTGTTGGTGCAGCCAGGCATGTATTAAGAACAGGGATAACCAAGGATCGCCTGAGTTTAACTACACTGATTTGGACTGATAAGCTCAGAAATGTTCTATAAAACCTGACAGTTGAGGGCAATAAAATTAGCTACCAAAGAACTATAGGACAGAGACAGTCTTCCAGTCCTCTGCCCAACACACACTCACACACAGAAGCAACTATTGCCATTCTGACACAAGCCTCAAAACAGCCTGGAGGAAAGGCATTATGCCTAAGAGACTGGATTTAAAAAAGCAGAGGGGGATGGAGGGGGATCACAGAAGTATCATTTTCCAGGTGGTGATGAAAGATTTCATCCATGACCTGGAGATCATGTTAGAAAAATATCAGCCCCGCTTTGTGTCTAGGAATAAAAGTTGCAAGTTCTTTTAAAAAATACAGTTAAAGAACATATACTGGGCTGAACAGTGACCTCCAAAAATTCGTGTCTATGCAAAACATCAGAATGTGACTTTATTTGGAAATAGGGTCTTTGGAGATATAATTAGTTAAGATGAGGCCATGTTGGATTGGGCAGGCCCTGAATCCAATGACTGATGGATGTCCTTGTAAAGAGAGGGTGATTGGAGATACTCAAACACCCACAGAAGGAAGAGGACATGCAAAGACCGAGTCAGAAACTGGAGTGATGAAGCTATAGCCCAAAGAATACCAAAGGCGGGCTGCCAGCAACCATCAGAAACTATGAAAAAGAAAGGGCCTTCAGAGGGAGCAGGGCCCTGTGGACACCTGGATTTAGGACTTCTGACCTCCAGGCTGGGAGAAAAACATTTCTCTGTTTTTGTTTTATATTTTCATTTTTATAAAGTGTTTACTCTCTTATATCCAATGTATTTGTAGAGTGTTAACACTTTAAATCATTTCCCCCAACTGCAGCAATATCTAAATAAATCAAAATACAGTAGGCCTCACAAACGTCCAGAGCCCTCCTGACTCCCTCTTTTGTAAGTTGTACAAACATATTTAAAAAATGACAACCACTTTAGTCCTTAAAATGAAATCCTATTATACCTGAAGTTCAACTTCTGAACACAGGTTCAGAAACAAGCACTGTCCAATTCCACTGACTTAAAAAGGGCTTCTTTCTATTGACAAGGATTTGTTTTACTTATTTGTCCGGCTGTTTTGTTTGTTTCCAGATGAAGAGAAAGACTGACCCTCAGATCCCTTTGTCTTCGGATCCGGCTCTGCCCTCTTTAGGGATCTCTTCTTTTAAGTTTCTCCCTTACTGCTCAGCCTTTGTTCCCCCTTCGCATTTGCCAGAGAGAGAGAGGCCCAGATCCTCAGAGGCAAGCGCACACTGTCTGCGCTGTGTTCCCTCCATGTTGATGATCATTTCTATCACATTATATGGGATCCCTCTGGTGGCTATTAAGAGACACGTCACTTTTGAGAGATTAGAGCCAAACCAAAGCATCTCTAAGTCTGCAGGATAATGGGCCTGATCAGGGTTTACAAATTATAGCAAGAGGAACAGATGGTAGGCTGCTTTGGGTACCACCCCATGTTTGTGAGAAAGCTCCTGTTGACAGAGAAGGGTTCCGTTCGTCTGGGGCGTGAAATGCGGAGCTAGGATCCCTGCAAGTCAACATCATTTGTGTTAATGGAGTAGTGGGTGCAGAGCTGTCTTGTCACAAGAAAAACAACACAGAGGATCCCAGCCACATCAAAGGAGTGATTTCTGGCTGCCAGAGCTCAGAGATAGTGACAAAAATGACTGAGGTGAGAGGTTGATGGGGACAGTATATCCAGACATGGGACAGGTTTTTGAGCATCTCATCAAACAGCTACAAAGACAGCTACTCACAGTGACCCTCCAAAGTCATTCAAAGCCAGTCCTCTTTTTCTATTTGTAATTACGTAAGAAAGCATCCATCTGGCTGTACCCAGCCTGTTCCTTGTTTTACAATGGTGACAAAATAAGAAATAACTTACAAAATGAGGATATTTTCTTGACTGGCTGGGACATTCTGTACTCTGAGTTGACAATAGTAAGGATCTATTAAAGTGCCTTTATGTTCTTATATGCACCAATGTGTTAATTTATAGCATATTCATCAGAAGGCCTAAATTAATTGCTCTCTGATGAATTTTATAACACCTCCTTTCTGCTTCTCCACCCTCACCCCCCAAAGTACCCTGAAAAGGTCAACAGCACTATCAAATGCAGTACACTTCATCTTCCTTCCAAGCTTATAATTAAAGCTAATTAGTAGTTTTGGTAATTAGCACATGTAAGCTTTGTACTCTCTGAATTAATAAGACTTACTCAGGTTTTGAGCCAAGCAGACTCTTTACTTGCTAGTCCTGATTTCTGAACTGCCGTTGGTTGGTTAATTTAAAACATGTCTTTTCAAAGTGGGATACTGGAAGGAAACCATTGCTTACAATGGCCTGCTCTCAAGCCAGCGTTCTCCATGGGCAAAAGTGGGATTGTTGTCCCCAGGTATAATCAGAACCCTCTGGATCTGCAGTAACTGGTCTGACTCAGCATCTCCATGCAAAACGGGTTGTTTCCTGTCACTCTGTCACTTGGACTTCTCCAGCATGTTCTTCTTCATGAACGTCACCCAGGGACGCTGTGTCCACACTGAACACATCACATCCTCTTTATTTGAACAGAATGTTGCTGAGGTGAGGGTTGTAGATGTCACAAAATAACTGCTCATTTTGGTTCAAATCAAAATCAAATATGAGAAAAAAATCATTAGTTAAGTTAGTTTCTGCTTTTATGGAGACAAAGTGACTCTCCAAATCGCTTCCTGTTTCTGTGTCAGCATGTGGGCATCCTGGATGCCCAGACAGATTTAAAAGCATGTTTTTTAAAATCAAAAAATTAAATCTACATTTTATTTTTTAAAAAGCCTCTTTGATTTGTTTTCAGACTTTAAAGACAGTTTGAGAAAAATCTTCCATGAATGAGCTCATTTGTCACCCCCCTCACACCCCCCATTCTGGTCCACCCTGCCAATATTAATCTCAGAGAAGGACAAAAAGAAAAACAAAATAGCTTCATAATTCACTAGATTCCTTATAAGTCCAGAATAATAGTGAGGGTTGCTCACAGCACCAGTCATCTTGATGCATAATGGAAAGGAAAGTCATGTCTGCATGAAGGGGATTACAAGGCAGCCTGGAGTCCCTGGAGTGGATGGTTCTCATTTTAATGGCACCATGACTGCTGCTGTGATAACTACATTTGGATCCATAAGGGGTAGTCAATGTTATTTAAGAACAAAGACACACTTGGTCCTGTGAATGGTGGTGGTGGTGAAGATGACCCGGGACTGTGGGTTCCCAGGCCCCATTCAGCAGGAAGCCTTGTGTCCACGGATGGGTCCCTGTTGCAGGATGCAGTCCAATGAGTTCCATAAACAGTGGTTCCCAACTAGGGCAATCTTGATCCCAAGGGACATTTGGCAAAGTCTATATATACTGCTGATTGTTACAAAACTGGCATAGGGGGTTTTCTACTGGCATCTACTGGGTGGAGGCCAGGGATTCTGCTAAAAAACATTCAATGTTGCACAGGAGAGACCCAACAACAAAGAGTTACCTGGCCCCAAAGGTTGACAGTGCTGAGATTGAAGAGCCTTGATTTAGAAGGTCTAAACCGGGTCAGAGGCTCTCCTTATACAGTATTTACTAAGGACGAGCCAAGCATGAGCTTTCTTGACTGATAGCAGGGGTGATCTCGGCCTCATAACAATGAAAGAGAAGTGACAGCTCACCTGGAGGGGCTAGCACTGAGCCGCCTGGCAGCAGCAGACACTTGGTAATTCCAGCCACCCCAAATGCCAAGTGTTGGGATTTTCACACTGCAGCGCAGGCCAGCATAGTGCACCATGGCCAACAGTTTAAGAACGATGCTTATATTTAATGAATCCTAAATGGTTTATTACTGAGGGTCAAGTTCCTGCTTCCTGCGGGAATTTGACATTTATGAAAACGTTCCTGCATTAATTATTCAACCAAGACGTTCTTCCTATGGAAATTCTCTCTCCTGATGCACTCGGCAGCACCACATTCCCTGCCTGCGCTGCCTGCACCGGCCGAGCTGTTAATCCTCTCAGCACTAATTAAATAAAATGTACCACCAAGACAGGAGGCCTCTATCTTCAAATATTATGCAAAAGACAGCTAAATGCTCTTTTTTCTTTCTGCTAGTAGCCAATCATTGCTCAGGGCTATTTACTTTCTTCCTTTTGTTCTTCCAAGCACAAACCTGGTACCTCCTCCCACCGAGAAGAGAACTACCCTTAGTAATTAAATTACTCCACATTAAACTTACTTAGGTTCACCGGCAGGGAAAGCTCCATGCCCCTAGGTTTAACAATGACTTTTAATCACACATCTTTTCCATGAGCTGTTATAATTTTTGTTTCTGGAATTCCATTAAAAATGGTAATGTCATTACTCCTGTTAATGCTCAAAACCAACAGCATAATCCTGCATTTTAATTAATAATTACAATTAATCATTATTTCATTAATGAAATGTTTAGTTGGTAATTGTCTTTGAGCACCTTACTCCCTAGGCTGATAAGCAATTCACAACATCGAGCTCACTGCCCATTTCTGACGGAGCGGCTCTGCGCCTCAGGCCCGTGGTCCTGGTTGCATAGGCACACGCTGGAATGTGTGCCTTCTGGCTCTCCATAAGGTTTGCGTGAAGATTTACCTGCACATGCTTCCCTGCCAACTTAAGAAGGTGAATCAGCCTGCTCCCAGAAAGCACAATGCATGAAGAGAGAAATCGTTCTTGGAACCCTTAGTTAGAAATAAATCTGGAATCCAAAATCATGAATTTTTGAGAGAGGATAGAGCAAGGATTTGCAGGTACTTTTTGGAACAAGAAGGTTGATTTTAGAGCTCAAAGAATTAAGAATAAACTGGAAGGGATTTCAAGAATTTCATACAAGGCAAGATTTTGGTTGATCCTTCTGTAATACCATAGATACTTTTATATCCTTGGATGGCTCTTGTGGGGAAGGGATACAGCTGTTGTCTCCATGAAAATGTAAACGCCAGGGGCAGTGACCCATAGATGCCTTGCATGTGATTCCCAGGCTTCTGGTGCAGTGCCTGGAATATATGCTGTTTAACAAACAGCTGGGTAAGTTCCAGTGTGGCATATGGTTGGGCCATGGAGAGGGTAACTGAGGTACAAGCGTTAAAAAATTGAGTTGTGGTTTTACGATAGGAGCAGGGTGTTGGATGCTAGGATACACCAAATTGGTGGGCTGGTGTGCTCATGAATGATCCAAGTCAGAGCTGTCTCTCTGACTGGGAATCCTAAAAGAGAATAGATTTATCTCAGTGACCTCCCTCCATGCAAAATAAAGTTTATAATGTATATATGTACATACATATGGGTGTATATATGTATATATGTATACATATTCATACACTGTCACATCCATAAACACACACTCTCTCCCACATTACACTGAGCACAGAGTATTATTTAGGGACGGGAAATCTGTTATCCTTTGAAAATTAAACAAGGAGCTGGAGCAAAGAAAATATGTGCTGTTGTTATTTCAAGTAAGGATTCACAGCTTCCGAGTGAAACTGAGATAGAACGTCAGGCTGGTTGGAGAAGGTTCCATTTCTGCTGTGTATTTCAGACAAGCTTGTCAGAAGCTTCCAAACGTCTGGAAGCAATAAATGATGGCCGCCAGCCTGGCCCTGGCCTGTATGTCAGTGCACACACAGTCGCGGTCTGAGATGACTGAAAGATGGGCCTCTGAGGTCCAGAGAGGTCCTTCCCTTCGGTGATTTTTGAGGCTGCTGCTATTTTTTTTTTTTTTTTTAAAGAACAAATGTCAGGACAAAACTTAAATTTCTGTTGTATTTTATGAATGTGTGCATTTAACAAGTTAATGCTTTAGCACACATAAAACATGATGACTCATTTGGAAATAATATCATAAGTCAAAATTTGGGACCCTCTACAAATAGGGGTGGAGGGTCAACCTAATGTCTACCTCCTACCCCCAAACTGGCCCTATTGTTTCCCAGGTTGCACAGACACTAAAAATAATATCTCTTCCCACCTACCCATTCAATTCTTATAAGGTACCTGCCTTTTGCTGGAAGCTTGGGGACGGAGTCCATTCCTCATGGAGCTCCTAATCTAGAGCTCGTTTCCCTTCGGACTTTCTTTTACTGGAAATCACCTTTTTTCTTTTTGCTGACTCTCTTTATCATCAAGGTGTCACCACGGCTACCATGGTGGTAGGGGAATAAATATGAAAAAACAGCTAAGATCATCACTTCCTAGAATGAAAGAACAAGTTCCTTAATAATCATAAGTGTGTGCTGTTGCTCCTCAGCTTACAGCAGGATGATTAATAAAAATAGATGCGAGTTATTGGACAATCACCATGTGTGGGTATGGTGCATGCCTTGCTGACTGCCTGGGGACGAGCTCTCTTTCTGGTTGGTTTAACTTCAGCTTTAGTTGGATGTAGTCCAGGCCATTGTGAAAGGAAAGGGAATGTAGTCTCATAGAAACAAAGCCTGAGCCAAACAGAAATACTAAAAAAAAAGTGGGCTCCGAGAAAAAGTATTCCATCTCTCAAAAAAGAACACAAAACAGTGGGCCATTTCCAGCTGTTCGCATGATGGTGAACCCACCCACCGGTTGGCTTGTCTTTGCAAAAGAAAAAGTGCAAAGGCCTGTTGTTGGACTGTTTGTGGGCCCTGCTTCATAGAGATTGACAGCAAAGGCTTGGCTGCAAAATGAACAACTGTGAGACTTTGGGCAAGTTAGCTAATCCTGCAGTGCCTCTGTTTCCGCATGTGTGAAATGGGGACAGTGATCCCTAGCTCCCAGGCTTGCTGGGTTGATGACATGCAATTATGCATGCAAAGGCATGATTGCAATACCTGGCACACAGTAAACCCTTTTTTATTATCAGATTATCATCTTCACTCTGATTTTTGCTTATTTGATATAGTCTTTCTACTTTTATTCAAAGTTTAAACAACAGCAGCAGCATTCACAGTGTTTATAATGCTGTTGATTCCTCTCATGGTGTGATTTGAAAGGGAAGATGGAACATTCCATAAGATGTTTTGACGTCCTGGGAAAGGTGTACCAAGAATCCTAGAGTCATGCTCATGTATTACCAGTGGGAGCAACACTGAGCCACGTGGGATGACCTACGTGCATGTTTTTTTAGATGTAACACATGGCAGGGGAGCAGGAAAGGCAGGCACTGACTCAAACTGGGAGGTGGGAGCACAGAAAACAGAGTGCTGAACAAACACATACTGTAAGAAAAACGTGTTTCATAGTTTCTGTACCCTGTTAACTTGTCAACTTTGCTTTCTTTACTCTTTTCTTATCTCCTGTCTTGATCCATTGTTCCCATCTTAACAGAGGATCACTCCTTATTCTCATTTACATCCCATTCAAGAACTGACATTGTCTTGAGCTCAGAAAATGTTTGCTGCATAAAGGCTCTGGAGATCTTTAAAAAATCAGTGTATCCTAAATGGAATGACAGAAATTGAAGTGAGAAAAGCAAGGTGGGACAGAGGGTCTCTTGAATAGCACCCATGCAAAAACTAGAATGGACTCCCAGGCAATGGGCAGGAGTGACGCTGCATTCAGAGGAGATTCGCAGACACTAGGCTGAAGTAGATGGAGATAGCTCCATGTTCAGCCTGGGCTCTGCAGACCCCAGCGTCATCGGTGATTTGAGGTTTAGCAGATGGTGTTTTTGCATTGAGTTGTCTAAATCACCATCTATAAGATTCTGTTTACTAAAGCCTAATTGCCTTACAGCTTTAAAGTTTTAATTTACCTCAAATGTTTGCGTGTGTTGGGAGTGTACCTATTTTGCAGGTTTGCTACACCAGAGGGTTTGTGTGTGAGATCTGGGGAAATCAGGTGGCAACAGACCCTGATGGCCCATGAGACTGGCCCCTGCTCTGTGTAGTGCCCTCTGGACAGGTGTGGGAATGGGCATTGCCCTAGAAGAGCATTTTCAGCGTGGCTTCCTGCACTGCAGCTCTGATGGCATTAGGTCATACGGTAGAAGAAGTCTAGGACTGCTACAATAGGAGCAGTCCTAGAAATCATCACCAGCCTGCAAAGGGTACTAAAAGCTTTGTTTCATATTCATGTCAGCTTCCAAAGCAACTTGTGATGCTGGTTTCATTGGTTTTATTCACAACAGTTTTCTCTCCAATACAAACTCCTCTTTCTTAAATAGAAAAAAAAAAAAAAAAGACAAAGAAAACTCTAATAGACCTTGTTTCACCAGCAAGAAATGAGGCTGCAGAGCACTTCAGAGCCTGGACCTATTTTCTCTAAGCTCAGGCTGAGAGCTTCTGAGCCTCTAAACCCGAAAAGGAGAGGGAGGGGAGGGAAGGAAAACCCAGAGAAAAGAGTGTGGACACCTGCACCTTATGATTCTGAGCTGAGTGTAAGGAGATTTGTGATACAAGAGGAGACATACTGAGAGGAGGGCATTGTATTAGAGCTTATACGAATTCTGGAAAGAAAATAAAGGAAAGAGGCTTTTGATCCACTCCAAAGAGGCAGACAGAAAACTTCAAAGCAGAATAACCATTTCCCATGCTTTGCCCTGCTTTGGGTACAAGAATATTCATTATGCAGAAGCTACCCTCCACTCTCATGTGTGAGTGCTGCAGGCATGCAATTTGGCATGGGCCTCCCCCAGAACACAGCACGTGCCCAGTTCCAGGACGTAAACACAGGAGGCTGCCTGCTCCTAAGTGGGGTTATCTCAGTGCCCCGCCCCCACCCCGATGTGCAAGGCACCACTACCTAGGATGGTGGCTGCCAAATACCAGCTTCCCTTGCCAGAGTCAAAGGAAGAGGGTGGCATTTTGTCTCTTTAGTGCCAGAAGCCATAGTAAGGCATAACTAAATAGCCGGGAGGAAGAAATTTGATCTTTTCAGGGTTTTCTTCAATCTCAAAAGTAAATTCTTGGTTGTTTTTTGTTGTTGCTGTTTTTTTATGGCTGGGGGAGAATTAGGGGAGGATGTTTGCCATTCAAAATGTTCCCATTTCAGCCTGGTACTCCTTTATAAAAAGTACAGTCTGCTACTATGAAAGACAACAGTTCTGTGTATGTGAGCATCACAGACATCACTGGGAGTAATATTTGCTAACTGTCCCAGGAGATTGGGCAGACTTCTGGCACCTATGGACACAAGAAATTATGTGGTAAGGTCACCTCTGCTTGCCCACCTTCTCCTTTAGCAGTGCTGGTCTCCTGGGCAGACATGGGGCAGCTGAGTCTCCCTAGGGGTTGCCACACAGGACCACTTTCCCTCCCAGCAAGCAAGTCCTGATGAAAGAAGCTTAGACACCTCACCAGCACCTATGTGAGATCAGCCCTGGGCTTATTTTTTTAAATAACTCATTTGTGTCAGAGTCAGTAAAAATGGCAATACAGAGAACATAGATAAACATCCTGGAGAATTCTCCTGGTTATTTTAAAAATATTGTCTCTGTTGACTTGAAGTGCTGTAGAAACAGTCCCATATGCTGTGTTTCTTTTTTCCTGTTGGATCTCATAGTTTAAACATAGATCTTCTATCAGATACAACTCGTGCTAACAATCTGGCCTGCTGGGTTAGCAGAGGGCCCTTCTTCTCCTGCAGGCTGGGGGCTGGCAAAGGCTGCTGGCGCCTCACGTCTCCTGCTCCCAGTTAATCCTGCTCTGAAGTTACTTGCCGATCTTTTCTGTAACACACACCAAATGCCACAGTGATTTTTCTAGGTTCTTGCCTGGTTTAAACCACATTATGTCCCAGAATTTCCTTATCTTAGACTCATCATAGTGTGTCTGTCACTTTATGTGAGACAGTATGTTTGGATTTCATTGCTTTGTGAAGACTGTTACCAGTGCTACTTCATTATTTTTCTTTTCTTAGAAAATTACTTTTTATGTGGTACACCTGAAACTAATATCATGTAAGATGCCAACTCTATCTCACTAAAAATAATTTAATTTATACAAACTAATGTATTTATATAGTAAAACCTTAAAGTAGAGACAGGATTATAACCCCCATTGACCTCCCTGCTCCAGTATTACCAGAGTGGCTCATGTTCTTTAGGACATTTTTCTGTATATTTGCACATATCCAGGTACACAGTCATATGTCTCGTTTTTGTTGCTACTGTTGTTACATTAATGAAATACCACCATAGAATGGATGTTTCATAATTTACTTTCCCATTCCTCTTCTTGATTGATATATACTTTGCTTGCTAATTTTTTGAAAATCTAGGTTCCATTTTCAACAATTTATAATGAGACTATACACCAGGCAGGGGGAGTAGGAAGAATACAACACTGAATTGGATTTTAGTCCAATGCTGTCACTAATGTCTCGGTTGTCTTAGACAAGTCACTATCCTCTTCGGGCCAATGTCTCTTCATCTGTAAGGTGGGGGCAGGAGGTGAGTGAAGTGGTCAACTTGTTCAGGCCACAGTCCCTCAGTCCTGAGGTCAAGCTTCTCATGCTGCAGTATGAATGACTTAATTCAATAAACACATATTTAATGTCAAATATGTAACACACCGATATCCCCTGTTATCCAAGTGCCTCCATACTCACAACTATACAGATTTCACAGGAATCATCAGAACCAGCCCACTCTAACTCAAAGGTCAATGACTGGTGGACTGCGGAGCCTACAAATGTATCTTAATGGAGTTAGTTACCAACATTTCAAAGTCTGGAGGCTTTGCAGGAAAAAATACAGTCTTCTTAACTTCTCTTGGAAGAAAATCACATTTGGCAGTACTCAGCCTGAACATCAGCACAAAGAAAAGTTACTGGTGTGTAGATGACATGGGGTCTTCCATGCTTGGAAAAGACCCTAAAGATCCAGGGGATGACCCAGACAGTGGGGAGAGCAGAGAAAGGCAAATGCAGGAACAACATAGACTGCTTCAGGCAAGTCTGGATCAGGACAATCCCAGAGCAATTCCCACCCACTCCCCTAAACCTTCCTCTGCATTCCCAATCCTCATTTCCTGCTTTGTTTTTCTCCCTTTACCTCCACAGGCTATCTGATGTGCCTTACCTTTTACTTATTTTACTTAGTGTCTCTTTCCTCCATTTCAGTGTTAGTTCCATAGAGCAAAGAAATTCCTAGAAGAAGCAATATTAGAACAGGGCCAGAGAAAAATAAGTAAAATTACTCCAGCTGGAGAAGGGAAGCAGGACTCTCCAAGCACACAAGGCTGTGTGTTCAGACACAGAGCATGCACAGAGGCTCAGAGAACGGCACACACAACCTAGTGGATGGTGAGTGTGAGGTCCCTGGGTCAGCTGGCTGGAGAGAGAGGCTGGCCCCGTGAGGTAGGACCGGATGATGAAGAACATTATATTTGCTAGGCTAATGTGCTTTAATTTTATACACTTTGTCAGTGTTTCTCAGAGTATGGTCCTTGGATAAGTTCTCAGAATCATCCAGGATGGCTGTTCAAGTGTTAATTCCTAGGTATCCCTGTAGAGCCTACTGGATCGCTAGGAGTGCAGCTCAGAACCTTACTTTCTTTTTTTTTAGATAAGTTCTCTGGGTGATTCTTATATAAGGCCACTAATGTATTGGAAGCACAGCTTTATAAGTGATTGGTTCTCAAACCTGTTAACTTGAATCAGCTTTAATAATATGAACATGTTCCTGGCCTCAGTCTGCTACTGGTGATTCTGACCCACAGCCAGGACTAAAATAAGCTACGCTAGGCAAAAAAAAAAAAAAAAAAAAAGTTGTTGACCTGTGGGTGAAATGGACTTTTCATGCTTCAGAAGAGGGTTGATCAAATGCCATCCCATAGACCTAACCAGACCACCACCTGTTCTTGTAAATAAAGTCTTATTAGAGGATAATGATGCTCATTTGTTTACATATTGCTTTGGCTGCTTACATCACATAACAGCAGAGGTGTGTAGTTTACAGAGACCTCATGGCCCACATAGCCTAAAATATTTACCACTGGTTCTTTCCAAGTGTTTGCAGATCTCTGCTTCAGTAAGATCCTGGTGGTGATATGGAGAATGCGGGAAGAAGGACAATTTATAATGGGGTGGAGGGCAACTTGAATCAGGGCAAGAGAAAAGAGGAGCAGGATGACAGAAACAATAAGATGAAATCTACAGACATTTTTGGCTGACTGAGTGTATGAGGAAAGAAAGGAGTGAACAGTTTCATATTTTCCAACTGGGGGGGCTTGGGTGCCTATCATTAACCAAGATGACGGTCATGAAAGGAAAGAAGATATTTATGAGAAGGTAATTAGGATCCAACCGATGGCCTTTCTGATTTTAAAGTGCAGAGAAAGGTGTCCAGGAAGCAATTAGGAACATGAGCCTAACATCAGTGAGCTTGGGACTGAATACAAAGGCTCAGGGCCACCACCACTTCAGGCCTGGCAGCAGAATTCATAGAGGCAAGTGGGTGGAGAAAGAAATGCTGAGGAACCCCATCAGTGAAAGGGCTGGCAAAGAAATAAGCCGAGAAGAAGTAGTTAGAGGGTGAGAGAAAGCAAACATGAATATATCTGTGGAAGCAGAGGAACTGATGTTAGCTTTGGGGGTGTCTGTTCTGGGCTCAGGAGGTGTGGAGAATGCTCGGGAGGCCAGGGGCTTCCTGCACACTTCCTCTGGAGATGTCCATGAAAAACACTGACACTCATCCTCTGCAAGGAGACAATGGCAATTCTGACCATTCACATGGTTTCCTGAAACCCACCCCCTGGGAAGTACGGTGTGACTTTCCCGCAGAGCAGACAGAAACCACCCCTACCTCTCAGAGTTCTTCTTTGGTTCAGCTCTGACAGTGCCCATAAGGCGGGCTTACCAACGCCTAGCACCCAGCAGCCACTGAGCCAGCCCTGCTGATATCCCACCATGTCCCGAAGAACAGAGCATCTAGTGCCAAGATCAGAACTCACTCCTTTTTCTCTCACTTCTGATGGAGTTGCTTTCTCTGTATATTTGGAGAGAAATGAAGGAGGAGCAAAGAAGACAGAGGGAAAGAAGGAGTTCAAGAGGAAAAGAAAGAATGGAGACAGTATAGAAACTGAGTACTAGCAGAGGAGCCAGGACCTTGCACTGGGTATTTGTCGCATGCTGGCTGTGTCACCTGGAGAGCTGTGGTCTACACTGAAGGCAACAGCATATGCTAGGTGTCTAGCATAATGTCTAATACATACTGCACATTCAATACATCTCTGTTATAATTATATGTTTGACTATCTAGAGAAGGCAGGTCAGCCTCAGAACTAATAGGCCCTTGGATAATTTTCAGATAACCATGCAGCAAAATTCATGTTTGAAAATTAGAGGAATTCCATATTATATTTCCTTTTTTTCCCCACATTCTTAGCTTGTGGGAAAGTTGATATTTCCCAGTAGTAACTTGCTAAAGGGAACAGGAAGGGAGCTATGGTGAGTACATCGATGCTAGGAAGAGTCTGTGTGTTTCATCAATAAATCACCAGTAGTTTAAAGGTCCATGCTAGTTTCCAGCTTCTAACTTTTCTCTGACATTTTGCTCCCCCATTTTTCAAAGCTCCTTCCTCAGTCCTTCTATCCATCCTTGCCCCATTCCCACTGTAGTGACTGATTTCTTTGGGGCATCTTCTTAAGCCTTTGCATACCTTTCCCTTGGGAAGATCTGCTATTAGAATTTTCCAGCTACTTCTGCAAAGAGTTTTTCAAAGAACTTGTGGAATCTTCAGTGCTGTGTATGTTTTGGTAAAATGAAACAAAGCTTCTGTTTGTTTGGTTGAGTTTGCTGTCTGAAATGTTGTGTTCTCCCTCTGGGGCCTTCCACTACCTTCCAACTAGCACCTCGAGAGTCCCTCCTGCTGACGCAGAGGCCTTAGTTCTCTTTCAGTAGTGCATATGCTGCTGTATTACTGTCTGTTTGCTTTAGTTCATATTTTTTCTCTGGATGAATTTTCTATTAAGATCATCCCTACTTGTTTGATCTTTAATTTCAGATCTCATCATTTTCCTTTCGAGTGTGCTTTTTTTATAGATGTTTCTTTTGGCAGAACAACTTCCTATGGGCCTCAGCGGATGCTAATGGCACTTTCATTTATTATCATAGACAACTTCAATTTCTAGGGGGACAGTTGAGTTGTGCTGTGGTTCACAGGAGAAATAAATCCTCTTGCAACTTTGGTCATTTTACTTCACATCTGTGGCCTCAGAGGAGAAGAGAAGCAGAGAATATTGGCCACATCTGTCCATGAAGTTTTCTCCATTATCAATTTGAATCCTAGCCTGGAGTATTGAACACTCAGAGAAATACTCAGGCTCCCTCATCTAATTCATTGGTTCTGCAGAAGAATAAACCTATGTCTAAGGCTCGCGCGCGCGCGTGCACACACACACACACACACACACACACACACACACACACAGTTTCAAGATCAGGCTTTGAAAGGAGGTCTTTTATACATCAGTAAGTCTCATTCTAGAGTGGACTGCTGGCTTCTGGTGAAGCCTTTAGTAGAGAAAAGGGTCATAAGTCAAGGGACTGAGACTCTGCTGGGCCCAGAGAATCATTTTCCCGATCAGCCCTGGGCTAGGCTTTAAAAACCTCCTCAACTAGAGCCAGCAGTCTGAATTCATACATCAACTACACCCACACACAAGAAATCCTAATACTGTTTAATGATATTTAATGACCACTTGTATGGCCACTTTATATCCATCCATTCATCATTAATAGTAATGTCCCTAGAGCTGCTTTCTTGCAGAATCTTGACAGCTAAAACTCATTTCACTATTCTGCCACAATTTTGAGCATCCTTCAAAGGAGGGATCTTTTTGTTCTATGTCCAGTTTAATCCCACAGCATATTTCCATATCCAGAATGAATGAGAGGTGTCCATATTTCACCCGATTATTCTCATGTGCTCTGACCACTCTACTTTAAAACTGTAATATAAACTCCCTTTGTCATTAATAGCCACCCCCTTAAACTGTTCTTTGTTTTTCCATTACATTTATCAACTCCTGACCTAATAAATACTGGACTCATTTACTATGTTTATAAGCAGGTTTGTGGCCTATTTCCAGAATGTAAGTTCCATGGGGATAGGGATCTCTGTCTACTCAATGATGTATCCTAGCATGAGGCATGCACTAGGCACCATATTTTGCCATGTGTAATGTACAATGTCTTGCCCATTTTGAGGGAAAAATAAAGATGCACATTATGCATGGGTAGTACTAGTTCCATATCTATATAAATATTGTTAATTTTTTTCACTTAGGCATGTGTGTTAAAAGTGTAACTCTAGAAGGCAATAATGACATCCATATGCAAATCAATACCCTGGGATACAATAATCAGTTTTGTTTCTAAATATAAATAGATAAAAATTGAATTAAAAATTAAAATGAAATATTTTTTTCCTGAATGTTTGGGCCAAAAACTTGGGTATGCATTATACATGGGAGCACATTGTACATGGCAAAATACGGTATTTGGTACATATGTTCTTGACTAAGTCTTAGCTTCTCAGAGGACATGACTCTCCAGCACTGCCTCAACACTCAGAATGTGTGTCAGCTCCGATGTCAGCAGAGACAGTTTTTCAGAGTGTGAGCCCCATCTGTGCTGCAGGGTGTCTGGCATGCCTGCTCCTGCTCACCACTCATCAGGAGTCCATGATCAATGCACCAATTAAAAACATCCCCATGCATTTCCAAATCCCCCTTATGGCTCCGGTAAAGCTTTGCTCAATAGCTACTGCAAGCCTTGGAACAAAACTATTTCTGTACACTGAAGTTCCACTTAGCAAATAATTAGTCTACCTTATTGAATGTTAGGGGCCCTTTCAGAAATTATGTACTTTTCTTCCTATGTGCCTTATTTAATAGATTTCAAAATCCTTTCACACAAATAAGGGTAGTGATATTTTGTGGAAAAACTCGTCTGTCAAATATGCTTTCTATGTCAGTCATTAACAAGCTAGTAAACCAATATTTACTAAGTGCTTTTGAGTCTGACTCCATGCTGTGCAAAGTGCATTTTAAAGTACAAATGACACCCCACCCACCAAAGCTGTGCATGTCCAAGGCTACTTTGAGGTCAACATCTGATGTGATCATTCTCCACGCTGTAGGCAAAAGCTAGGCACTACTGTCACAGAACAAATTTGGCTGCTTTCTTTTCATTGTACCAGTCAGTTATTCAACCATGATGGACAAACTAATGAGTTCAACTGGAATAACACAGTCCAAGAGAATGACATCTAAAGTCAGTGATGGCAAAAATAACAAGACATTTTGATGACAGAATATCAACAAATAATTACTGATTGTCTCCTGGATACAAAGGACTATGCTACAGGACACTAAAAGGTGTGTTCAACATGGCATCAAATGCCATTCTGCTGGGTGACGGTGACATGTGTACGAATACTAACGCTCACCTGAATGTCAGCCCTCAGAGAAACTATAGGAAATGCTTTACATGTGCTTTCTCATTTAGTCACTGGCATGGATACCATAGTTACCCTGTTTTATAGAGGGGGAAACCCAAGTCGGAGAACTGAAAGGACAAGGTCTCACTCAGCTGGGAATTGGTGTGGCCAGTACTTAAACTCATGTCTGTCTGAGGCCAAAGGCTGTTAACAACTATGGAATAAATTAATGTTTTCAAATTCCTTGAAATTCAGTTTTCATCTATTTTGGTTGTATAGGCACAAACTCAAGGAAGTAGACAGATAACGTATTATTTAAACTCTTTCTTTAAAGAAGTGTGTGTTGGATTGTTCTCCACCTTCCATTCCATCTAAGTTTTTATTGTTCTAATCTGCTAGTCTCTGAAAATTTGACACTTGATCCAAACTACTCATCTTAAAATGAATAACAACACCCACATTAAAGAAGCATTGAGAGATCCATTTCTCTTCCATTTCAGGAGACTTATATAAGAGTCCTTTCTGACCTGTCTTAGAATTAAAATGAAAAGACATAACCCTGAACATCATGGAATAACATAAGTGTTCAACTCTGTGAACAAGGTAGAGACATAACTGATTATTTGGCGTTTAAGGCAAAGAAATAGTTGTATCATTTGATTTTCATTGTTGAACTCTACCGTCAGACTGTGATGCTTTTTTCTGTCTTCATATAGCTTTTTAAAATAATCATCAAAAACGAGAAACAAAGAAAAAGAAATCAACTACATTTTCTTTGCCTCCAGGATTTAAGACATTTTCCCCTTGACATGCACCCTAATTAGTAAGAATATCTAGAATCAAAGTTATAGTGCTGCTTCAGTAACTTCTAAGAAATCAATGATTCTGGTTTTCTGCTACAACTCTCAAAGAACATCTGATGTATCTCTTAGTCACTGACAACTTTCTTTATGCTCTGAAGCAAAGCTATCCCTGCCAAGTATATGTGCCTGCAGATGATAAAGTCTGGTTTGTTGAAGCTTACATCTTTTTTAAAGAGAGATGCGAAGTTCCCATACAAATGTGACATGTTCCCATAGACATTAGCAAGCATTTGCCCATCTTCTTGGGCCAAATTCCATTAAGTCTTTGAGCCAAGTAAATTAACTCACCCCTCATTAATAAACAATATTTCAAACATGCCATATCCTTAGTTAAAGTAGATTTCTGGTGGAAAAAAATCTCTAATATTGTATGATTTTTTTAAAGTAAGCAGTTTATTAAGTTTTTCACTTTTAAGGAGATTTGGGTTTTTTTAAAACCAATGGAGATTTATACACAACACACACACACACACACACACACAGACACACAAGGTCTGTCCAGAAGGTATCCAGCCATGCACTATGAAAAATAAAGACATTTACTGATGAAGATACAAGATACAAGAAACATTGTAATTAGGACAATGATGCCTCAGTCCCTTTCAAAGTAGACGCCTTGGGACCTCACATAGTTCTCCCAATCACCATCCGCTATTCCATCGTATTTTCCTGAATCTCATTGGCAGTCTGAAATTCCTTCCCTTTCAAAGGTATAAAATCACCAGAAGTTTCTGGGTGCCAAATCTGGGCTGTATGGGAGCTGAGTCACCTGAGTGGTTTGATGTTTCACCAAAAAACTCTGCACGAGACATGATACATGTGTGGTGGTATTGTTGTAATGAAGCTGCCAATCACCAGTTGCCCATATCTGTAGCCTTCTGAATCTCTGAATAGTTTCCATGGAGGAATGTTCAAGGTTAATGCAAAATTTGATGCAGATGCATTGCTCTATTCACTCATTCACTTTGAATTCAATGGCCACACAGTACACATGCTCACTCAATGGCATCTACTACTCCCACTAACTAGTACAGTGAAATTTTCATTGTTCACACACGTGCATTCCAGTCCACTCTCCTTGGCTGTCAGGTAATATTAATGTTGCACAAACTGTTCTCATTATATTAACAATGGTTGGACTTTCCAGACAGACCACATATATACATACATATATACACACATATATAGGTATATATGTATGTATGTCTATATGTATGTATGTATGTATGTGTGTATATATATACACATATGTATGTATATATGCATACACATGCACAATATTACATATATATGCACAAACACTGAGGTGGGCAAAAGTAGGCTTACAATTGTTCTTGTAAAAAAATGATACAATAATTAATAAATAATGATACAAGAATGAACTGTGGTTTGTGTACTCACAACTGTAAACTGACTTTTGCCCACCCTTGTGTGTGTGTGTGTGTGTGTGTGTGTATTACCAAGTCATCTAGTTAAGAAGCAAGTCAAACTTACTCAAGGAAATCACTTGTAGTTATGTAAGTAAACTTTCTGAGAAAGAAAATCTTATGTGTTTCAAAGTTTCTCTAGTTTAACCACAATGCCTTTGAAGAAATAACCAGAAAAAGAATAAAGATGAAAGTACATGCAGAATTATGTTATATATTATATATATAATATATATATAAAACATGCAGAATTATGTTATATATATAAACATATATGTGAATATATTTATGTGATACCCACTGGACACTAAGAAATAGATGATGTTTAATTACAATAATCACAGGAGTTTGGTTAAATAATATGGGACTAATAACACAAATTTCAACTGTGGACAAGGATACAAAGTGGGTTGAGGCAACGTCTGAATAACTAAAGGTATATCATTGTAGTGTCCTAGCAACCAAAATTTATCTTTGTTGTGTATGAATCCATGTAGATGGATTCATACACAACAAAGGATTCATATTCACAATTCAAGATCATAGGCAGTTAGAGGTTAAATGTGTTATTTCTCCTGGGATTCTCAGGGTTGATGGGTTTCTGCAGCAATAGCAGAAGGATATGAGAGGCCAGGGAGCTTTCAAACTTTAAAATCAGACATATAGGAGAAAACATGCAAGACTCAGCCAGGAGAGTCCACAACGCCCGCCCCCCCCCCCCCCACTTTCTCCCATGCTGCCTTCATTATAGCACCCAGAGCGCACACAATCTGATAGCCTTCACTATCACTGGAAAGTGGAGTGGATTACTGCTCCATGTGCTTGATTGCATTTCCAAGTCCCTTGCAGATAAGGTTCCCACTCTGACCTGTTCTGGCCAATGGGCTAGGAGTAAAAATGCTACATTAGGGGACAGAGAATTTCAGAGCCAGCACCTGGCCCTCCAACTCTTTCTTTCTCTGCCTCAGTGACTTGGAGGCTGCATGTCCAGATGTCACTGGAAAGCCACCAGCCATTCAACATAGTCTGTGTGAGTGAGAAATAGACTGTATGTGCACACTACTAAAATGGAGGAGAGGTATTGCCCAGAACAGCATAACTTACCTTTATGATCCACATCAACTACTAAGATAGGTAAAGTAACCAAAAGTCCCACAGTGAACACAACTACTAAACTACATTTATTTTTGAACCTAACCCACTGGAAGAAGTCTAGACAACCAATTAAATAATCCACATTTCAAAGTGAAAAGAAAAACTTCTACAGATTTTTTTCATGTGGAGTAAAAGCTGGGAATAAATATATGACTTCCACTGAAGAATTTTCAGATATTTGGAGATATCCTTAATGCTAAGTAGGTGCATAATTGGTTCCTTGTTCAGGGACTCTGCAAAGAGCCACGTCAAAACTGTTTGCTGAAAATCTTACACTGCAACTCAGAAAGCAATCCAAAGTTTTTAAAAAATTTCTGGAATTTTGCAGTATGCAGTTTTGTTAAATAGGCCTAAAATTAATCGTTATAAGAAAACTATTCCAACTTCCCCACTCTTTTACAGTCTAAATCCTAAATGCAACATCATAATTCTGAAGACATAAATGCCCTCATTATCTGTGGACCAGGTCAACTACAACATGGAGAGCCACCCTAGCAGACCTCTGTGGGAGGCCCGTTAGTGAAGGAATTACACGGATCCTCAAAGAGACTTACAGTTAAGCCCTATAGGAGGCTCCAGTCAGACACAGTGGCCAACCTTTATAATTGGGTCATTTGTTTTCTGGGTGATTTATACACAATGTGGACTCAAGGCTGGTGCTCAGAACAGCATGCCTGCTTTTCCCCAGCTGTACAGGGTGAAGCAGGATGTGGGTGCAACCATTACAAGCTGTGCAGTCACTCTGGCCCCAGAGAAAAACTGGTGTGAGATGCAATTGTGTGTTATTACAAGAAGCACCATGTGTAATGTTGAGCATCTGCAACCAGCTTACCTGGATGGAAAGGCTATCCTACCTCTTCCTAATTATGTAACCCTGGCAAGCTATTAACCATTATGAACCTTAGTTACCTCATCTATAAAATGGGGGGCAGGGTTTAGAATCCTACCTATCTCTTCAGGTTCTTGTGAAGACGAGCTTGAAAAGAGCTCAGAAGCATGCCTGGCACAGAGAAGACATTCGATAATTGTTAACCATTAATGTTATTAATAAGAAATATCAGTGATACATTGTTAATACAATTATCATCCTCATTATCTCTGATAATGGTGGTGGCGATGATGATGATGATCATAATGATAGCGATAATCATCACTAAGTTTTTACCATGTGCTTAGCACTCTATTAAGTGCCTTACGTAGATAATTTCATTGAATTGCTAGGACAGCTATTTAGACTATTATTATCTCCTTGTGACAGATGAAGACATTTTGACTTAGAAAGGTTAAGAAGCTTACTCGAATCAAAGCAGTAATTGAGCCAGAATAGAAGCCAGGCTGTGTGACTCTGGAGCCTGAGCCCTTATTATCACTACCCTGCACTCCTGCATGTCCCTAGACACAGACACAGCCATTAACTGTCCTCACCCTGACAAAGACCCATGCCATGGGACTGTTTTTACAGAACAGATCTTCCTTAATAAGCTTGAGAATTAAGGTAAGAGGGGATCCTGCTCAGAAGTAACCTGTATCCAGGCAAGTTAAGCTAGGAGGAAGTAAGGGGACTGTGCAAAACCAAACCAAAAGAACCTGCCAGAAAGCAGGATAGTACAGGGGAAGCTTAAAGGATATCATTGTTTCACTTCTCACCTGGCTTCAGTTTGTGGCCAAAAGCTGATGGACTTTGTGTTGTACCCATGCAGAGTGGAGTAAATGATGCCTTTTAACCCCTCCCTCTACTGTCCTTAAGCTTCTGTCCATCTTTTCTTCCCCCACCTTCACCTTAGTAAATTAACCACTTATCTCTTTACCCAGGCATCTGCATGCTCCCTTGATGTGCACTGTATGGGAGTCCATGCTGTTAACATACAAATTTGAAGCTCACGGAGAGCTCAGCTTTCCTCTGGCACCTGTGTCCTGCTGGGGAAAGGCCTGGGCCACTCCATGTCAAGCATAGTTGGCTAGCCAATCCTTTGCCACGCTGATGCTTCATTTCATTCATTTTAGAAGTTGCATATTTGTGGGAACCACTTATGTCTATAATAGCATTAACCAGTTTCCCCTCAATTTCAGGGGTTGTGGGGGCAAATTAAGGGGCAAGTTACTTCTATGTCTTCCCAGTCATTTCTCAACCACTGAGTCACAGAGTGGCTTATCTTCTGTAACCTAACCTCCACTTCACTGTGGTAAGTTATAGTTTTCCCCTCAGCTGTTTGTTCTTGTTCTAAGAGGGTTATACACCCTTCCTTTACCTGTGACTTCCCACCATAGTGTCAGGAGGAGCCAAGTGACTCTCTGGACAATACAATGTAAGTAGATGTGAAATATACATGTGCAAGCAGAAGCTATAGACACAATTGCAAGGCTTAACCCAACCTTTTGCATTTCTGTTCTCTGCAGTGAGAACAGCGTGGCCCACATGGGGCTTCTCTGTGGGCCTGGACCCTGGAATAGGAGACACGTAGAACACAGCCAAGCAGAGCCATGGCTAGCCATAGACTTGTGAGCAAGAAAACAAATACCTGATTATCTGGGTGTTGTTTGTTACTACAACCAGGACTAATGAACAAATTATTCAACAGCAAGAGCTCTGTACCCACACAATATCCAAAGTGACAGAAGGAAAAAAGGAGGCAGCACAGCAGAATGGTCACACATACTGCCTGAGTGATCAGGGAGAACTGAGTTCAAGTCCTAGTTTTTCCATTCAATTTAGGTGATTTCTGCCTCCAATGTCTGTACTTCACCAGAATTTGCACTGTTCCATTCATGATGTTTTATGAAGCTTAAATGAGATAATACACTGGAGGTGATTTTCACTGGCAGAGAATGTGTTAAACAATTGTTAGAGATGTTCGTACCTAGAAAGACATACCGATGTAAAAGTCTACAGATAGAGAACTCTATTTCTCTATCTAGATATTTAAAGTTTAATTAAATAAATTATTGAAGATTAAGTGACCAGTCAATTCTTTTAATAGATTCCCAAATAGGTTTAAATTAATTAACACATTGTGGTGTTGGTGGTTTTCCTGTTGTTTTTTAAACTGAATTTGATCAACCTGATTTTACATAAAGATGTATGGCTTGTTCTGTAAATATTCCAGTCTACTGGTTTTTTGCAAAAACAGCCTTTCCCTCAGAGTTACAATCTGCTCTGTCCCCACTATGTGAATCAGAGACCCTTTGACTTACATTGGCCTGGGCAAAAATTGTCATTAGGATGGATACTGTACTTTCCCTCTTTGATAGACCTGGGTAACGGTTTGGAAGTCAAAACAAGATCTGAAAATTTCTTTGATTCAGAAGAAAGTAGAGAAATAATATTCTTGTTTTTAATCAAGGGAGCTTTCTTTCTTTTCCTATCTATTCTGTCCAATGTTATTTTGTACCCAACATGAAACTCTCCTAATCTTCACTCACCTTCATAATAAGGGAGTCCTTGTATAAATCATTTCCTCTATACTTGCAAAGACAAAAGAGCAAGGGGTTTTATGTTGAAGCTTAAATAATTGTCAATTTTATGGATGTTAACCAGAACTACCATGAGCGAGCCTAGTCCCACAGGTCAGTCTGCAAAGTTTCCACACATGAAAGACCAGGTCCTGACCTACCAAATGGTGACATCTCAAGACATTACCCTCAATATGTCTTCCTCAGAGACCTAGCTGAGGACTGCAAATCTTGCTGCCATGATCACTATCCCTCTGTGTCCCAATCCTTTATTAAAAAGACTCCTTGTGAAATGCATTAGAAAGAAACCCACATATATTTGAAGACCATTACCTCATTAAGCTGATTAGTTCTTTGTCATCCTACAAAGAAATTCTGGGGCCTTAAGGAAATGGCATATTAGAGATTAAATTTTGGCCAGTGGTATATTACTAACGGAAGAGGTCAGAACAAAAAGGTAACCCTGATAGACTGAGAGCGAGTTAAGGGGAGCACAAATGATCTCAGAAAAGATAGTTCCCAAATGGTCCCAGAACATTCTATCTGGACAGGCACCCAGATTCAAACATTCTCCTTCACTCTCTATAATGCCTTAAATCAAGGATACCCATGGATGCCAATACAGCAGACCCTAGATCCATCCCCCCGCTGAGTCTATTACATCGAGAAGACCCACAGGTCAAGGAGACTTGAAAGACTAGAAAATACTACTCAATCTTGAGTGGAAAGGACAGCTTCTTGCTAGATGCTGCAGCTAGATGATTAGAATATGAGCATAGAGTTTGCAATCCTCTCAAAATTTCCCAGGCTGGGCTCCTTTGCACCACCTCTTACTATTAGGCTGGGACTTCTCATCCTTTATGACTTTTGCACAAGAAGAAATTAAGCCATACTATGTCCTTTCAAAGATGCTTAGTGCTGGTTTGATGCCCTGGTTAATAGGCTCACACTAACATAGTAGGAGACTCAGTAGATGGGTGGCCACTGGCAGGGAGTCAGAAGCAATGTCACCCAGCAAACCCACTAGGGAATCTTTCTTCCTTCCCTGGTTCTCTCCGGCTACAGTGTGGCTGACCTCTGTACTTGCCAGAAAGCCCTGAAGTTTTCCTTCTGTGTGAGAATTTGGAGTATGTCCTCTTTGGAATGTCATTAGAAATCAAATTATTATGGGTTGAACAGGCTCGAGGACCACTGCTTCAGTATGGAAGCACCACTCCTTCAGCAGCTGAAGGTCAAATTTTTTAGAGTAATTGGGCCGAGGCTGTTCACAGGTATAGCCACTGCCTACTGGAGAGAAAGGACACATGCTATGTGTGTCACACATGGACTCAGCAGGAAGTCACCTGTCAGGAGAAATGCAGAGACTGGGCAGAGGGGCCTGAGCACAAAGCCAAGTCCGAGCGATTACTAATGAGGTTCCTGCAAAGGCTATAGTAGCCTCCACTCATAATTAAAGCACACGCTTACTTCCAAATGGTCAATTTTGACTTGATGTAGTGCTATTTCTGGTCCAAAATTCACCAAATATCTATGCCATTGTTTCCCAAATTATATCCCACACAGAACTCATGTTTGGAAAACACAAGTGGATTTTTTGTGTGTGTGAAAAGAAAAGAGTGAGGTTTTTTCAAATTTGTTTTAAAAACACTGTTTAGTATGTCTCCCTCTGGGAATTTTCAGGGTACACTATCCCATTAAAGAAGACCTGTGAAGTCCTGGAGTATAGAAACCTGATTAATTTTAAGTCACTATTTCTCAAACCAGTATATGATATCTTTTATAAATGTCTCATGGAGTACTATATGAGTAATTCTGGTTTATACAAGTAAACATACCAAAATTGAGAGAATTTCCCTGGCCAGGTGGCTCAGCTGGTTGGAGTGTTGTCCCATACACTAAAAGGTCAAGGGCTCAATCCCTGATCAGGGTACACACCTAGATTGTGGGTTCGATCCCTGGTTGAGGCACATAAGGGAGACAACCAATCCATATTTCTCTCTCACCTGTGGATGTTTCTCTCTCTCTCTCTCTCTCTCTCTCTCTCTCTCTCTCTCTCTCTCTCTCTCTCTCTCTCAAATCAATAAACATATCCTCAGATGCAAATTCTCAAAAAGAGTTGAGAGAATTGGTTTTCCACATCAATATTTGGCAAAGGTCTTCTCTGTCCCTTATCAGCATTGCTTCGTTTACTATGAGAGGCAATTTACTACAGTGGTCCAGGGGACACATTTGGGGCAGAATGTTTGGGTTTGAGTGCCGCCCCCAATACCCATTAGCTTTTAGAGCTTGGGCAAATCCCGAACCCTGCCTGTACTCAGTTTTCTCCCTTGTTAAATGGGGATAATAGCAGTATCTGCTCCAGAGGACTGTGGGAAGATTAAGTCAGGTAGCAAAATTAAGAGCTTAGTGCCTGGTACCCAGTAAACACAAGGTAAATAATTGCTGTTATCATTACCACCCTCACCAACATGAGTCCATCACCATCTTCCACATATCTGCTTCATTCAGATCCTGGAAGTTGTTCTGTCTCTCCCTACTTCACCCACCTCCACAGCCATTCCCTCACCATACCCTGCCTCTGCCTTTGAAAGGCACATCTCCAGCCATCCTAATTGGCCTGTGTGCCCCTCAGGCCATGCTGGGGTTGCACAGCCTTCCCCTGCTGGTGCCCTGACCTCAGTCTCACCCTCCACCCCCACCTCCTGCTCCCCATGGCCCGCAGACCTGCCTCACACCCTGCTGTCTTCTTGGTCCCTCCCAGCTCAGACTCCACAATGGTCCCATCCTGAGTGCCTGGGTGGCAGAGCGCAAGGTTACCAGGTTACCTTGCACTGCAACCCCCTCGAAAGCAGTCCAAATGTACTTTCAAACCTCATGCATTCTGTCACCCCAGCCTTCACTCCTGGGGTTCTTCCCACCTGGAATGTGCTTACTAGTCCCTGCAGGGACTCAAATTCCAAAGGAATTTCCTAGACCCAGCTCAGCTCTTGCACTGTCTTCAATGCCTTCCTCAGCCTCACCAGTTTCCTCTGGGTGGGACACTGGTGTGTGCTCTGGGGCAGGGGAAGCAGCTAGAATCAGAGATCTGGGCTCACGTCCCAGCTTCCGTATGTGCAAGCAGGAATTATTTGATTGAGCTGAGTAACCTTTCCGCCTCTCAGTTTCCTTATTTGTAAAATGGAGGTTAATTGCAGTCTCTCCACAGGGTTATTATAAGGTTTAAATAAAAATAGTGTCACACAGTTCAATCCTTTCCCAGAGTTTCCCTGTCTGCCTTTCAAGAATCCCTCCTTTGCTGATGGTGCTTTAAAAGCAGAAGCAGGGAACTGAAGGGAGGCCAGTTGTCAGACCTCCAGTGGCGGCCTCCATGCTTCACCCATACCTGCACTACCTCGACCAATTTTCCTTACACATTTAGGACCAGTGTGACCTTGATCAATTTTCCTTATACATTTAGGATCAACATAACCTTTCACTAGGACATAAAAAGGAGCTATATTCCAAAAACAGAAAGAAGAAAAGCACTGCCCTAGGCACAAGGAGAACACACACCCTACTTGCACTGCCTTCCACGATCGTTCCCCTGTTTCATAACAGCACTGCTCTCTCTGCAATACGTTCTTTGTGCCTTAGCAGCGTGGCCTGAGTCATCTCTGAATATGTTGTTCCCACAGTAAGTACTTAAATATTTGTCAACAAAGCAGTGTGGCCTTGCTCTGCACCAGTTCCTTCAGAAATCTCCCTTTCACAAGGTCAAACCCATGAGAGGTTCCTTTTCCACTTCCTTGAGCAGGTGGTGGCTTCCTTTTCTCCCGTCCAGTCTTCTGGAAAAACTACTTCAGCCCAGCTCTGTTCTCTCTTCTAGCTCCAAACACCAGCCAGAGAATAGCCTCTGAGATCTGTGTGTCCTTAGCAGGATTCAGGGGATCATAGATATTAGAGACGAAGGAGGAAAAAAATCTATCAGGACACCTTGTCCTCTCCTGGTGCAAAATAGTCTGACCTGAACACTTTCTAAATATTTATCAGGCCTGGTACTAAAGATCTGAAGTGACATGGACTGTCAGGGGAGAAGTGGGCTTAAACCTTACTTTTAAAGAAAATTCCTTAAAGAGGATTTTACTGACGTTTTCAGCCGCATGTTTCACCACTGAATCTCACCTCTCACTTTTAGTTAAAGCCCTTCTCAGTATGCAGCCACAGTGGAGGGGACTACAGAAAGGTCACAGGAAGGGCCAGAGGAGGGCAGAGCCGCCACTCTGTGGGCTATGGGCCCCTTTGGCTCCAGGTAATTAAAAAGTGGGGAAGGTAAAGCCCTGACCTCCAACTTCAGAGTCTCTCCTGAGAAAAGGCACACCCTTGACCTTGCAGATGTTCCCTTGCCATTCTGAGATCCCAAATGCAACCTTGTCATTATGAGATAGTGATGAAGTCTTACATTTTGCCCCTACTGAAGTCACAGCCTTTGAGCCCTTAAAGGGGCCCTTTAGGAGTGGCAAACTCTCCACCTCCCGCAGACTGTCTTGTCACAGGAATGTGCACCCTGTGTCATCAGATCCTCCATTTTATAAAAAAGGAAACCAGAACTCAAGATTTCAATGTAAATTCTCCTAATCTTTATTTATTGTTTTAAAGATTTTATTTATCTCATTTTAGAGAGAGGGGGAGGGAGGGAGAAAGTGAGAGAGAGAAACATCAATGTGTGGTTGCCTCTCATACACCCCTCATTGGTGACCCAGCCCACAACCCAGGCATGCACACTGATGGGAATTGAACCAGTGGCCCATTGGTTTGCAGGCCAGCACTCAATCTACTGAGCCATACCAGCCAGGGCCGAATTCTCCTAATTTTTAAATGTTGGCAACTAACTGCCGTAAGAGGTCATGTTATTTCTGAGAAGCCTGCATCTGCTGAGTAAGCTCAAAAATTACTTTTCAACTGCTGCAAAGCCCTAGCTGACACCGGTCCCCTCAGCTGCATGACACTCCTCCCTCTGAAGTCTACCATGTGTGGGAACTACAATGCTGTATATTTATACTTTTGTATATACATCTTGCCTCCTGGGTTCCCAGAGGGCAGGGACTGTGTTTGATACTGCTTGACCCTAAATTCCTAATATGCACAGATATGCAGTCAGCTGTCTTCTGCATAGTTACATCACTCAAAGGGAATGTCCATGTTCAAAAAATGGCCAAGCTCTCAAGGAACGGTTAAAACTGTTGTGGGGCTAAACTACTTAGATTTCTGAACCTGCCTCACTGCTTAGTAGCTCTGAGACCTTGAGGAAATTATTCAGTCAGTTTTCTTGTCTGTAAGATGGAGATGATAATAAAGCCCTGAGCTTGTAGGGCTGCTGTGAGGTTTAAATGAGATGGCAGGGTGTAAATGTAGTACACAGACTAACAGTTCAGTAAACTTCATTCCGGAGCTGCTTCACATTCCTATTCTGTCACAATACCCAGACGCTAGTGGTGCCCTGACTTCATGTCTACCTAGCGCAAAGAATCTCATTGGTCTAATTTTATTAGGTTCACCTAAAAGTTTGTTTAGTTTTTCCTGTAAAATAAAAGACACATTTTTCGTTTTCACCAATAATTTTATTGATTTGGGTATTTTGAGTATGTCAGCTATCTCCTGCATGGTATAACATTGATGATTCTCAATTAATGTCTTGATTTGATCGCTATCAACTTCAACTGGTCTACCTGACCATGGGGCATAGTCCAGCGAGAAATCTCCAGCTGAAACTTCACAAACCACTTTTGACACGTTCGATCAGTCACAGCACCTTTTCCTTACACTGCACAATTTTTTTTGTTTCCATTGCCTTTTTACCTTTCTTGAAATAATAAAACATAATATGCAGCTGAAAATGTTGTATATTTTCTTCTATCTTCAATATTAAAATGGCCACACAAAAATTTGCCAATTTTGATAGACTTTTTAAAAATTCACGCTGATATGACAGCTGCCACAATACAATCTAACAAAATTGTTTTGAATGAAGTTAAAGACAGCTAAATGCTACTAGAGCCATCATATGGGGGAAAAATGAACTTTTTGGCTAATCCAATATTTACCTCTTTCCATTTTAGTTTCTCCTGTAATTGGCTTGCTACATCCTTTGACAAGTCCATAGCTCTCCTGATGGTTGATGATGGTATAGAGACAGAGAAAACCAGATCATCCTGTCTGGGTAAACTGTCATGCAGGGTCTGGGTGGCATGGGGGGGTGGAGATAGGAGAACACGTACATACTATGATAGGCCCAGATTGGCAACTCCCAAAATCCTCTTCAAGGAAGGGCTTAGTGTCCAACTGTGAGGCAGGTGGTCAGCAAACAGTGCCCAGCCATCGGTACATCAAATGAGCCTCAGCAACACACAGCTGCTTCCCAGGAGGTCACTCCTTTCCTGGGCAGCCAGCATCTCATAACAGAATAAGGCAAGCATGTAAAGGCACTACCCTTTCATCAGGACAACCCTGATGAACAGTATTTACTCCACAGCTCCCAGTCCAACTTCTCCTCTGCGTTGTCCTGCTTCCGCCCCTTCCTTTCACAGGTGCTGATACACATCTTGTGCCCCAGACTCCATCTTATCACTGCTTCCCCAGAACCCAATCTACCACACACATGTGCATGCATGCCCCAACAAGCCTTTACAAGTACATTTTTTTAATAAATAGAAAGCAGTCAGGATTGCTCACAAGTAAGACCAGTTTTGCATTGAGACCTGTAGGATGGGTCAGAGGATCTATAAAGTTGGGAAGAATTGTGGATTATATTTTAATACATTTGAATTAATAGAGAGGGGGGCACCAACAAGATAAAAAGACCACATAACCCTTAAACAGAGTTCTGAACCTTTGGGTACTTTCAATAATATTTGTATGTTCTAAAATAAGGTTGGAGCTCTGGGAAATTATAAAAATAAACAAAAATAATAAATGACTCCTCTGTGCTAACACTTGATAACATTCTTCTGAAATACCCCAAGTACTCGTATTTAATACTATGTTAGGGGGTCGGGTACTGAAAAGGAAAGTTGGGCCTTGGCTCAGGTGCCCAGCATCACTGTCACCCAATAATGATGCCGTTCCCCCTGCTGGCACTCAGACTGACCAAGGGGCCTCTGCAAACATGGCAGAAAAGCTCTGCCAGAAAAGCAGTATTTCAAAGATAAGTCCTTACCTTCCCAGTAGTAATAAAATATTTGGGGACAAAGATACCACTTCAGAGGCCCTGTCTTTCATCCTTCACCTGAGTACTTGGCTGCATCCATCATTCTTAACTGCCTTTATATTCCTCTGTGCTCAAATATGAACTGATCTTAAGTGGAATAAATTCTGTTATCACATAAATTCTATGTAGGAAACTGCTCTCTTACATGAAGGTCAACTTCAAACCCCTAAGTAGGCACATTCCATTCAAGCTAACATCTATGGTCATTTGTTAAGAAAGAAGACTCTTGTGCTGTGAGGTGCATATGAAAATGATGCAACAGTGGTGTATGTAACATGAGCCATGCCTGAGCTACAATTTAATTGAGGCAAAATGATCAAGACTCCAATCTGAGTGGCGGGCAGCAAACCACCCTAGGCATCCAACTCTCAAATGCACGTGGACATGAAAAAAGCTGACTGCTGGAAATTCTATTTAAGCTTTGTAACAACATGTACCTGGGGGCCCATGTGGAAGGGGTGACGTGAGAAGCACATGTTCACTAGCATGAAGCTAGTTCTTCCCCAATCCAGAGCAAAGTAGCTAAAGCATTTTGGTTCTCTAAAAGAATGATTAGCATTGTTTCCAGAAATAAAAATGGATTGTTCTGAAGTGAATAGCTATATGGCAAGAAGAGTTCATAGAATGAGAGAGGCATTATTTCTCCAGAGAATGAAAAAGCCTAATTCAATTTTGGGCAGAGTTCAGCAATATTATAAGAGTATATACTAAACTCACAGAAGCTACCTTTGACTTTAGTTCCTTAAAATAAATTATACATGCACAACTGTATGTACACATAAGCTTAAAGATAAGCCATGGTGGAGACCTTTTATGCAACTTTAATTAGGTATATGTTTTTAAAGTATTTTTTAAAGTCCCTGCTAGGACAAAATGCTAACATGAAATTTCCTGCATGCTGGCAGCTAATTCAATAGAAATTAGAAAGGTGAAGCCTTTTTCCCTGGAAGGAGAAGGTCTTAACATAAAACATTCATATTTCCATGTAAGTTGCACAAGTAAAAATGTTGGATTTCGCATCTAAGCAGAGGGAAACTGTCACTTTCCATTATCAGTGGAAAATGCTTTAATTTGAAAATTTCCTAGCAAAATTGTATTTGGCAACTCTACCTGTTTATCAACATCTACCTTAATGCATAATTTGTAGCTTCATTAATACTACATTGGGCCAGTTGATACCTCTCTTTGAGGAAATGGCAACGTATGTTTGGGGTTTTTTTCCTGGCACTGCCTCATTAAAATGAAACTCAGACTCAGAGTAACCCTGAAAGACCTAAGCACTCCAGTAAAAAATGTGCTACCTCTCTCCTCTTAAATTACATGGCAGAAGTGAAGTCTGGTACATCACAGATGGAGGAGAAGCTAAAGGCCAAGCTGTTAGAGTTAATGAGCCGATGCAAGCTCAGGCTCTCTAACCAGAAAGGTTAGAAAACATGGCCATCACCAAGAAACTTTGTTCAAAATATTAATTAAAAATGAGTCACCTGTCTGCTCAGCTCCCACACTCACCACTCAGCACTGGGCACTGGGGGCAATGACTGAAGGACTCACACACATCTGAGAAAAGTCACCTTGGAAGTGTGACCAGCCACAAGCAAGAGCCTTCCCACATTCGGAAATGTAGAGGTGAGACAGTAAAAAGAATGCCCTGCAGCAGAGGCATCGTGGCATCATAAGGGCCCAGTGTTATATTCTAATCCATTCTGATCCCAGCAAAGCTCCTCTTCATGAGAATGGCCTGGGTTACTGCCAGAGGTGTTTTCTACTGATGTAGTCTTCCAGGCTCATTCATTCGCAAGGACTTGGCAAACCAAGTCAGTCCAAGGGCAGGGTCTCCTCCATCCTGGATAAAGATGAAGTTACAATATTCTGATCCAGGACCAGATGGCTCTTCTCGGGTCCTGGGACGAGAGCAACCTGGCTGAGTCCAGACAATCGGCCCAATGTGTGTTCTAACATGTAGAATCTAAAGTTGGTAATGATGGCAGCGGTGGAAGTGGTTGTAATTCTCATAGCTCAAAAACAGTACCAGCTCATTAATTATTAGTTAACTAAAACTTTCATGGCTCGATAGCTACTAGTTAAATGTCAGTTAAAATGTAGTATTTAATATGGATCATGAAGGTTAGAGGTAGCATTTACAGAGCATTTCTTGCATGTCAGTTCTTATACTAAGTATTTTGTGTACATTATTGTACTTGATTCTTACAACCTCTATGCAAGGAACCTATTTTCTGCCCCATTTGACAGGTAATAAAGATGACTGCAGGAGACTAAGTAACTTTGTCCAAAGTTAAACAGTTCACAAGTGCCAGACCTGGAGTTCAAACCAGGACTGACTAACTGCAAGCTCATTTGATTATTACTTGATAATTACCCAATCTATATAATGCTTAGTGTTACTCTCATTCATCTCTACACTGTTGAGAAGTTCCTTTCACCCCCAAATCAGCTATATTAAAGGCTTTTATGTTCTCAGTAGACAACAATCTCTTGCCCAAACCTATACAAAGTATCACCATTAAGAGTTATCATTCCCACTAGAATTTACCTTGTTCCCACATGATGTCATTCGTTGTTATGCTAGTTTCTTTAGGGAGGTGTTATATTTAAACTGTAAGTTTAAGGTTTCTATAAGCTTCTGACAACATGAAAATCAGACATCACTTTGGAGTTCTTTTTAAAACAAACCAGTAGGACTATTCCAATCAATATACAAAGACACATATCTGTATAGCTGATTCTAATTTACACCTGAATCTTGTTTTAATACATACCACATGAGTCTCAGCTTAGACAGAGGTAAGGTCCACCCAGGAGGAGGATATAGTTCTTTCTAAACCCTCATGCTGAGTGGCTTCTGCAAATCTCATGTGAATGACAAGGTGTGGTAGTGTCCTGCTCTCTAACAAAGGCCTTCTGGCCAGCCCAGGTCCTTCTCCTTTGAGGAAACTGGGAAGAGGTCTTCCATGGAGGCTTTTGTTTGTTTGTTTTTTGTTTTTTAAAACTCTGAAGTGATGCTTTGTTCTTGGAGTAGAGAGTACAGCAAGGAAATGAACTACCAAATAGTAATACCACCACCACCAACAAAGGCTGGCATTTATAGCACACATACCATATACCAAGAAAGATGCTCTACCTTTTGCTTGAATGCTCATTTTTCAAGTAGGATATTATGATTCTCATTTTACAGTCGAGGAACTTGAGACCCAAAGAATATACACATCTCAAACTATTCACTATAAACTTTAGAGGAAAGATTCAAACCAAGTTTAGCAAATTCCTTAGCCCATAATTTTTGTCATTGTAGTACAGCATACTTAAGTCATACCATCTGATGACAAAGTATAATCTTTGTCCCATCAAATATTCTCTAAATACTTCCAACTAGCAAACTCAAAGCTTAATCTAAATTGACTATCATCATGAAGGCAAGAAGTTTTCAACTAGGAAACAAAGAATTTGTAGTTCTCAGAGAATAATTTCCATGGACATACTTTTCTATTCATCATGTTCTTTAAGTGGGTATGTGAGACAGAGAGAGAGATCCTATTCCTCTCATGCTATGCTGGAACTTGCCAGAGACAGTTAAAATTAACTACCTCATTTCCATACAGTAGCAAAATGAAATTATACTTATTTAGATGATAGAGTCCCTAACGGTCATGACGACTCACTAGCTGAAAAGCCTAGGTGTCATGGAATGCCAGTGTTCCTTTCCTGCAGTTCCACAGGCCTGCCACACTTCAGATTCCATCAATAGATGAAGTCATTGGAGCTAATTAGTGCCCAGAAATAAAAGATGAAGAACAGCACAACACCCCAAAATACAGCCACCAACAAAGGATTTAAACCATTGGGTAGTTCAAGTACATGAAAACTGTGAAGCAAATTAATTAGCTTTACATCGATCAGTATCAAAAGTCATTAGGCCTGCACTGTAAGGAAATCCCGAGAAGCCTGAGAGGTGTGAAAGAAGAGGCTGCAAAGGAAATCAATTTCTGCTCTTCAGCGTTGATGCTTTAAAGGGTTCCTGCTGTATAACTTGCCCAGAAGCATTCCAAGGGAAAGAACCCCTGAATTTATATCTGCCACATATGTCACTGAACACAAATGCATCTGATAAATAACTGAAGCTCAATAGAGGAAATTCCTCTGGTACGCGCTCACATCACCTGTGCTAAAGAACAGGCAGAAGAGGGCAAAGAGGTCAAGTTTCCCAGCTGAATTTCTGCTTGGCATCCCACTTATCATTTAGGTCATTACTCTGCCTCATGAAAGAAAGTATCAGATCACTGTCTTAGGGAATCTGGGCGGTGGCATCATAGATTCAGCAGAGCTGGTTTCCCTCTCTCCACTACAGAGCCCTTTGCATGAGTCCAAGTGCAGTGCAGGGCATAATCCAAAATCTTTGCAACAACCTTGTGATTTTTACAGATTAAGAAACTGAGAGCTACAGATAGAGAATCGTTCATTACAGGGCACAAAGCTAGTAAGTGGTAGAGCTGGGATTTGAACCCAAGTCCAAGAAATGCTAGAGCCTGTGTTATTACCACACAAGGCTCCCTCCTGAAATAACATTCATAATAAGTGGGTAAGGGAGCAGCCTGACTGCTTTGAGGCATTTGGTGTTAATTCAAAGGAGACTAAGCAACTCATGCAGCCAGGTCTTTTAGCCAATGGTACTCCCCTAGAAGGGGTGAATGGTCTCTGATAGAATCCTTGCACTGACAGGGAGCTCTCTACCTCATTTACCTGTAGACATGGTTATTCAAAGGCTTCAATTTGCCTTTCCATGATTCATATTCAGTGATCCAAGGCATGGCTTCTAAAGCAGCCTGATACACTGATCAGTACTTGATCTACTGACTGAGCTCAATACTTGGATCCACAATAACAACAGTAACAGTAAATAATGCCTTCACCTGTAGGGGCTCTTGTGTGGACTCCCTGAGTGTTAAATGGGGAGTGGCACATGGTTAGCATTTGTCCAATGTTAGATCTGAAAATTTTCCTGCTTTTATTTAGTAAGCTATTTTTAAGAACACAATAAGCACTCATGAATGCCACATATAAAACAAAAGCTATGACCCTGACAGTTACCTTCATCTATCTGTCTGGACCTCCCCCATTTTATTTCCTTGCCTCCTCCACTCAAAGTAATAATCATCCTGAGTCCCAGGTTCATCCTTCCTTGGTCTTATTTTCATGGGGTTTTGTGGCATTGTCTTGGTCTGTTCAGGCTGCTGTAACAAAGTGCCATATATTAATAGTAAATGGCTTAACCAACAGACATTTATTTTCTCACAGTTCTAGAGTCTGGAAGTCCACTATCACGGTGCCGGTGTAGCTGAGTTCTGGTGTCGGCCCCCTTCCTGGCTTGTAGACTGTACCTTCTCTTCTCTCTGTACACTCACACTGCCTTTCCTTGGCTTGTGCAAGCTCAGAGAGTCCTAGACCACTCTGTCTTTTTACGAGAACGCTAATCCCACCATGAGGCACCATCTAAACTGAATTACATCCCAAAGGCCTTGCCTCCAAATACCATCACATCACAGGTTAGGGCTTCAGCATATGAATTTGGGGGGATAAAAATAGTCACTCTGATACATACCACCTAATTGTTCCTAAGATACCTTCTAACATAAGTTGTATTTAACTTGATAAAAAGGATAACATCCTTACTCAATCATATGTGATCTTTGTCGAGTTATTTTCCCCACTTAATATTTTATTAGTAAGAAATTAGAAGGTACCTAAACTGAAGAACAATGAAACACTACATATTAAAATCTGATTTTATATGAGAAATGGCTTCAAAATGAACAAACTGAATGTCAAGCTTAAGTACATAAAATGAGCAAAATAAGTTCATGTTTAGCAAAAGAAAAACCATAATAAATATGAGTAAAAATTTATAAGATGGGAAATAAATATTTTCCAGAGAGGATCAAAATAGTCAAAAGTTGGTTCTCTGATAAAATTCGAAACAGATAAACCTTTGGCAAGACTAAACAAAAGAAGTTGAGGTGGAAAACAGTGTTTTCAGTGAACAGGTGGATGTGACTACAGCTAAAAAGAGATCACGGATGACTAATATCAATGACTATGTCATAGTACCTTAGATGAAATGGACAAATGTCTAGAAATGTATAATTTAACAGAATGAGTATAAAAATAACAAACAGCTTATATAGTCCTGTGACTATTGAAGACAGGGAAATAGTGGTTAAAAATATTTCTGCAAAGAGAACATCGCGCCAGATGGTTGTACAGGCAAGTGTTCTAGAACGTTCAAGGAAGCAATCATTTCAATTGTATGCAAACTCTTGCATATGATAGAAAAACAGAGCTTACTCCCCACTGACTGCATCGGGTCAGTATAACCCTTTTACCAAGACCAGCCAAGTACATTACAAGAGAGGAAAATTACAGACTTATTTCACTTATAAATGCAGATGCGTGTCATTTTTCTTAGTAGTGTCCTCAATTGTTACCCACAAGAAAGTTCTTTTTCAATACACAAGTAGTAGCTTAACTTTATAGAAATATTTCATTTTTGGAATGCACCATTTCTCAAGCTGTATGATGCAGGAATGTTGTCTAAGCTAAAACTTAGTCTCCTTCTCTGCGAAATGGAGTTTCATAATGTCCACCTAATTCTGTGAGAATTAATGAGGTAAATAATATAAAGCCCTTAGCTCAGTGTTTGGAAGTACCAATAAGCAATAATAAGTCATAGCTACTATTTATCAAGTGCTTAGTTACTTGGCTTGAAGAAGAAGGAAAAAAACACTCTCCTTTAATCTTATAACCTCCCAGGGAGACAGAAAGTACTGTGCTCACTTAAGGAATACAGTAATTGAGTCAAGAAGAATTTCAACCACTTGCCAAAAGTCACACAGTTTGTAAAAAGGCAAGCTAATATAACAATGCACGTGCAGTGTGCACACGGGTGCACAGCGTGGCCACTTCCACTGGGAAGCAATTTTAACAGCTGCTATTGAGTACACAGTGCTTCCTCTGAGAGGCACTCTAGTTCCTTCCATGAATCATGACGTGTGTTCACCTTTGGGGCTGAATGATGCAGTGTCATTAGCATTAATCAGATCCATGTGTCAAGGCAGCCCCCCCCCACTTCTGCCACAAATTCTAGGTTGGAAGGTTTTTATTGTATTGTTTACATTCTGACCACTTCCCTGACCACCTGGAACTCTCTGCTAAGTTTCTGAGATAAAAGATTTATGATAACTTACCTTAGGCAGGGCTTGTAGTTTTATTCATTAAGGTTATTAATGATGTTGCAAATAATCTATTTCATATTTTCTTAAGAAGAGATTATTTACACAAACAAGCAATCTAGGAAAATGAATGGAGGTTCTCAGTTGGGGGAAAAGCTGAGTTGCAGGAAACTTACCAGCCTTGGGGACTCTGCTGGCTTAAAAGTAAATGGGGGAGAAGTGTTCCACTCTAGACTTTCCCCAGGAAAGCTTACATGTTGATGAAACTCAGAGAACTAGCAAAGATTCAAGAAGAAATTTGCCCTCTGAGTGTGGCAAATATCACCACTGCTAAAAATGACACACAACAGCATTCATTATCATGCTGTGCAAGGTGATTTTCTTGTATCTTAAGAGACTTTATACTTGTCTTGTACTACCAGTACTTCAGAAAAAACAAGAATGTGTTTCACACCATTTATGTCCATAGTGATACTGGAGACTATGAAAGTTACCATATCTTTAAAGAGAATCAAAAAACTGTGGTACATTTACACAATGGAATTCTATGCAGCAGAAAGAAAGAAGGAGCTCCTACCCTTTGCGACAGCATGGATGGAATTGGAGAGCATCATGCTAAGCGAAATAAGCCAGGCAGTGAAAGACAAATACCATATGATCTCACCTTTAACAGGAACCTAATCAACAAAACAAACAAACAAGCATAATATAAACAATGACACTGAATTTGAGAACAGTCTGACAGTGACCAGAGGGGGAGGGGAGGGAATTTCAGGGGGAAAGGGGAACGGTTTAGAGCAACAAGTATAAAAGACACATGGACAAAAACTAGGGGGGTGGGTGGAAATGGGAGGAAGGTGGGGAGGGCTGGGGTGGTGGGCTGGGGACAGGGTAAAAGACAGAAAACTATACAATATCAACAATTAAAAAAATACTGATACAAAAAAAAAGACTCAGTATAGACAAAAAAAAAAAAAAAAAAGAGGGTGAAAGACGCTATTGAACAAGCCTGGATGAAGAAAGATTTTTAGTTGAACCTTCAGACACCACCTGCCTGTTACCTGACACCACTGCCCACACCATCCAACTCTCCTAGTTTTCTCATGGGTCAGAGCTGCAGGGCAGGGCAGGTTGGCTCAGCTGAATATTATTAAATGATTTCTGCTTTCGACTATAATTGGACACAACCTCAGAGATGGGTAGGTAAAGCTGAGAAAGTAAAGGGAAGTAAGTGGATGGAGAATAAATATTTATGCATGCAATGCAGATGCAAAAGTGTTGTAAAAGGCATATGGGAGCTTCCCAAATCCATCCATCGGTAAACAGGCATGATCTTCCCTTCCTTTCCTACCTTCCCTTCTCTTTCCCACTTTCCCTTCTCCTTCCCACCTGGGGAGAGGTGAGGGCACTGGAGGAGGCAGAGGTAGTGAGTGGTAACTGCACCATGCACTGTAGCTGAAGACAGAGGGCAGTATGGGGAGGGGGTGTCACACAGAAGTGGGGAGAGTCCTCTGTGCAGTGTCAGAGGAGGCAGAGCAGAGGGGGTATGGGCTGCCGAGGTGGTGGGCAGAGGACAGTTACAGCTGGTTAAGGAGATTGCTTATATTGAGCAAATATATCAAGAATAATGAGAACATAGTTTCTCACTGTCTGAGAAGGTATTTATAAACATAGAAAAGGGAAAGGAGTTACACTTGAATTGATATGAACTCTCTGCAAGGGAGTATATACTCATATACACAGACATTATAATAAATGTATGTGTAGACATATATGCATCTATTTTCTAGCTAGAAAGTGTATGTTGCAAGGATCTAGAAGCAATGACACCCCAGGAGCAATGAACACCCCATGTACCCAGATCTTAGTTTCTAAGCCATCCTCCACTAAAAGGAATCAGGGCTGCTTGGAGAAACGGCTGGACAAGGAAAGTATAAGATGATCCTGAAACTTATTATTTTGTACTAGAAAGTACAAAAGTGCACAGAGAATGAGGAGGAAGCCTGGCAAACACCAACATGATTGCGTGCTCAGGTGAGGAGATAGGTATAAGCCGGGATGAAAATGAGAGCAGCCAAGGAGAGCCAGGTGACCTGACTGAGAGAAAAGACAAAGAAGATTCAGTATGAGGCAGGGAGGGAAGGGTGACTGTGTGTGTGTGTGTGTGTGTGTGTGTGTGTGTGTGTGTGTGTAAGAAAAGAAAAATAATTGATTGCTAGATATTGAGAGAGAGCAAAGAATTGCTATGGGGAATAGAACTTGTGGGAAAAGAAGACTGTTAGAGTAAACCTGGATAAATTTTGGTGTGTAACATTATCCTTCCATTATTCCAAGACACTGCCATTAACATCCACTGAACACTGCTCAGGCAGATGCACATTTGTTACCTTGTTTGTTAGTTTGATTTAGCAAGTACAAAGCTGATAGGAGGACAGGCGCTGCAGGAGCTCAGGGCAGCCCAGTGTAGACAGGGTTTCATAGGGAAAGTGAGAGAAAACATATACAGAAATGCTCTATTGCAAGACTGGCAGAATCAGTGCGAGACACTGGAATAAGAGAGAATATTCAAATTCCTTGAGCTCCCTCCCTTTATATGTGCTGTCTCATTTATTTCTCACAGTGGTGTCAGGAGGTAGGAATTAGATACAGAAACTAAAAGGCATGGAGGTTCAATAACAGACCAGGTCCCCCAGTAAGTAAACCGCAGAGCCAAGATCTGATAACCTGTAGGACCACAGGTTCATTTTATCCCACCATAATGGGCTGCCTTACGCCTTGGCTTGGAGAGCAGGGGTCCAGGGAGGGGACTGGACTGGAGAAGGTTGTGTGGAGATGTGGCATTGAGTCCTGGCAGAAGGTCAAGGACGCACGAGCCAGAGGAGGTAAGGAAGCCTGGTGGTGATATGGGGGCAGTGCTATCCATTCCACGGATGGCTAAAATATAGTGCAATCCATTCAGTGGCAAATATGGGCTCCAAAAACCAAATACAAAGCTAACGGGGGTGAGGAGAACCATTTGTAATGCTGATGTTTGGGGGACGGGTCTGCAAAATGCACAGGTGGGCAACATTTCTTTCTGCTTTCATGCCCTGAAGTTTGAGACCAAAATCACCTTTGCACAAACTCACAGGAAAACACTTGCTTTCAGACATCACTTAAGGAAAGTAATGCCTGAAAGACTGAAAGAGCAAACTTTCAAGGTGCTATTTCTGAAAGCATAGAAACTTGCAGTATGGATACATTTTCTGAAAATTTCCCCCATCATTATCAGCACTTCTGCCAAATAATCACATCCCTAAAAATATACCCTTGGAGCAAGGAAGAGAAGGTGAAGAATTGCAAATCAACCGTAATTTATGCAGATATCTACTGAAAACTACATTCATCACCTTTTCCAAACAGCACCACAGGAATTTCCTTGAAGTGTAAGAAGTCTATTTTCATAAATTGGGCCCTCATTTATTTCTCTAATCAGTGTATTTTTATGCCAAAAGTCAAATAGTAGACAATGCAGTTAGGAGAGGAATTATGAACTAGAAGATGGAGCATGGTATTCAGAAGAAAAAAAATGAACGAGCCAAATACATTTTCTATGGCCTTAGTTTTGCCTTAACATACTTTTCTCCAAAGGACTTCATGATGTAATTGGCCCTAGTCATGCTAAATATGAACACAAAAATGCCAAATTATCACAAAATATGCCTGGGGAAAAAAACTGCACTTGGTGCTCAAGTATGCCCTGCCGGCTGCACACAGAATGACTAATGAATGGAGAGCTGCATTTTCAAAAGCAAGACCAGAACGGTCATCAGCCTCTAAGGAGGGATGGTCATCCAGCAGGACTCACCTGCCATTTCTTTGTGCTATCCATGTCAAATATCACCTCTTTTTCTTAGCACCCCTGAGTACAGGAGCAGGCAGAGAAAAGTTCAAAGGCTGTTACTGATTAAGTGTTTAAATTTGCTTGTCTTAGGCTGGATTCCTCTGAAACAAATCTCAAGGCAAGACTTTGAGGACGAGAAGTTGGTTTGGAAGGTGATTCTGGAAAGCACAGCAGGGAAGTGGGGAAGCGAGCATGGGAGATAATGCATCCTCCACATGTGTGTTACCAAGCCAGGCATTGCTGTGTGTGAGGGGGACTCAAACACACTGGGAGTGGGTGCAGACAGGCAGGTTTCAGAGTCATTCCACCAAAGGAGCAAGGAAGCCTGGGTGCTTACTCACCCACTTCCCTTCGGGGTGATGACTGCTACCAGGAAGAGGTGTGGGTGGAAAAATAATTTCTGCCACTTCCAGTCTGTTTTGCACTGCACATAGGTGGAATGGTCACCAGTGACTAGAGAAAGCCCTCAGCCAGAATGTCAGGGTTTTACAGATGGAAACCAAGGGTCAGTGTGTAGTGGAATGGTCACTGTCCAAGGTAGTATGGGCGGTATACCAACAGCATCTGCTACAGGGCCCTTGTATGGGGAAATGTTGATTCTAAACCAATGCAGACAAGCACCATCGCATGCTCTTTCCTCTCCCTCCATTCTCTCTCTCCCTCCCTCTTCCTCTCCCCCACTCCCAGGATAGTCTTAATGAGCATCAAATAGACTATCAGATGGCCATTTTAAAGGCTTGCTTTTGAGATGCACATTAGTGCTTAGACTCTTCTAGTGCTCATGGATGTCTCAAAGGCAAAGTCATCTAAATTATCTGTGCCTTGGCCTAATTATCTGTTTAGCAGACTCAAAACTTTTGGTTAGCCCTGAAGGGGAAAGTCTAGATGCTGCATAAGAAGAATTCCTGCAACGTATAACTCATTTACTGTCATATGATTTCCATGGCACCCTACACATCTCCTTACTTTAGCATCCATCACATTTTAATTGTTCCTTCTTCATTATCTGTCTTCCCTGAAAGCCCATAAGCTCAATGGGGCCAAACAGTGTCTGATTCTTTACAACTCTAGTTCCTGTATCTAACACATAGTAGGCACTCAATCACTACTTTTGAATGCAAGAATGAATTCATGAATAAAAATTATTAGCATCATCCATTAGGAAAAATTGCTGAGGGCTTGAAGTGATATTACCTAAGAGGAAACATTTTGTAAATTAGAAAAAGGTATGTCTTGCTCAGACAGATAAAGACCTGAGCCAGGGCTCACTACATATCAAAAGGGATTCAGCCCCTACTCACCCATCAGCAGGATGCCTGTGGTAAGTCATAAGAGATGCATACGGATTTTCCTGGTTTTCTTTCTTCTTATGAATCAAAGGATTGAAGTACATGAGGTATGGTCATGTGGCCAATGAACAAAACCAGAAGTGAGCTGCTTCTAGGTGGAGGCCTTTAACAGGTAGTGCCATATTAGCCAACAATATCCTGGCTGGTAGAACACTGATCAGCCTGTATCCCTAAAATAAAAGTGACATATGGCAGAGAGCTCGGCTAATCCACAAAAGAATTGTGGCATAAGGTAGAAATATTCTTTTGTTGTTCAAAGAGTGGGGCTGTTTGTTACTAAGGTATACCCATTCCATGCTGACTGACACAGGGCACAATCTACAGTCCTATATTCAGTGGCTCTGAGTAGATTCAGGTGACCTGTACATTCTCTGCTTTTGTGAACTGCTGTGCACACCACACCCTCATTCAGGCACTGTCCTATCTACACACAAGAGAATCTCCAACAAGCATTGCTTTTCTATGTGCGGAAGAAGATAGTCCATGAACTCAGATCTAACTCCTTCTGCCCATGGAGGCCCTTCTGAAATCCTGTAACATGGAAAAAAGGAACATACCACATGTTGTTCGGAGGCCTAATTCTTCCATCCTCATGTAATTTTCAGAACAATTCCTCCACCATCATGGCTGCCACTCACCAGGGGGTCAGAGCTTCAGGCTTATGATTAGTTGTAATACTACAACTATCACTGCTAATTAATGGTCTATGTTCAGCTTAAATTGAAAACAGCCAATTTCTGACTCCTACACTCTAAGTTAAACAGACACTTCCCCATTTCAAAACTGTACTTCATCTTAATAGTATAATTTCATTAAAAAAGAAAGTCATCAAGAAAAAAATGACATTCTCCAAACTAGTTGGGTTATCAAAATTAAAAGCATAGAAAATTAATAATATGGAATAAATATTATTATAGAAGTGCATTTAATCCTATATTAAAATATAAATCTTTTAAATCATGGCTGTCAGAATTAAAATGTTAATAGTATTAAATATAAATCCTTCTCCCCTCGAAAGAAGAATCATTGTGCAGGCACATTAACTATTCCATTCACTTTGGAGATGCTTCCTGGTAGAGCATTTTAACGCGAGTCAGTGTTAATCCTGATGTCTGATGCTGAGATGTGTGTTATGTTACTTTATGTGATTGAAAAATGGGAAGCCTTTATGTCAGATTACAGGCCAAAATAATGACCTCCTCTTGGAAGCAAGGTCTGGGATATAATGAGGTGCCGAATGGGATTCTAGGACAGAGCCTCTGCAGGATTTGAAAGGAACCAGGTCTTTTGTTCAGACACATTCGCTCACTAACAGAATGCTTTTGCCCCTTGACCTCTACTTATCTCTACTTATGGCTAACCCACAAAGAAAAATAAGCAAGAGAAACAGACTTGATTCACTGTGGGTTGGGGTGGGCATGGGAGAATGGCCATTCAAGATTTGGATTTGGATGGACAATGGTGGAAATGTACTAAGTCCCTCCTTCACTGCCATAATCAAAGTTAGGTGCTACGGTATTTGCTGTGTTCATGGAGCCCAAGGCAGTGAGCAAGAGCCTGAGGTTCCACAGTGGCTGGGTCAGGAAAGGGGAGGTAGAGTGGATTTGGGGCATGTTAGTAAGAGGCTAGGAAATTCCTTGGCAGGTAGAAGGGGGAAATTGAGACAGATAGATAAACACCAAACAATTTATAGCCAACTACTAAATGGCAAGATCTTACCTTCCCTAATCAAGGACACTTAGGAGCAAATGATTTACACAATCCAGACCTTGCCAGAGCTGAACTACCTCAGTCCTGGTCCCTCTCTGGTAACATTCAATGAAAATAAAACTTACCAGAGAATGACCCTGATCTCTCTGTATACTCATTTTGATTTATCAGCATATTAAAGAATGCACCTAAAGCTGACAAATACTCTATTGAGATTCTCTCCTGAGACCTCCCCTAAAACTTCTGCCTTTAGAAAACATACAAAAACCCTTAAGACAAAGGATCCTGTGCGAGCTCTCCCCTGAACATGTCTATACCTTCCCCCACTTCCCTTCCTCCTCAGTTGTGTCTCTTCCCCCTAAACTCTAAGGGTCCGACGAGACTTGTAACCAGAGGAGCAAGGGCAGCAGCAGCTCATCCAAGGCTAACCCCTGAACCTGTCTCCAAGGGCCCTCCCTCCTTTTGCCTAACTTGTCAATGAGCCAAAAAGCAGCTCCACCTAGGCTCACTCCTGTTCTTGTATTCTTGCTTCTTCCATTCTAAGCCCTTCCTTAGTTTCACTGTCCCCAGCTTTAATCAACATACTCTTAAAATTAGCTGGACTTATGCCTTGAGATCTTTTCTACATGAAGTTAAGAGCCCACACGTTCCAGACTGTGACAGGACAGATCATCCTAGGTCCCAGTCCCTTTCTGGTGACAGATTCAGTGCCTTCTCTATGCTTACATGTCTTTTACATACCAGTGCTCTGTAAATGATGGTATATGAAATATGGTTCTACGCTTAAAAGAGCTCACTAGTTCAACAAATATTTTCTAGGCACAGACAATACACCCCTAAATAAATGAGAAAATTTCAGGTAGTGATAGATGGTATACAGACAAGAAAGCATGATTATGGGCTAGAGAGTACCTAAAATAAGGGCCATTTTCATATATGGCAGACACGGCAAGCCTGCATGAGAGGATGGAATCTGAGCTGAGACAAGAATAAGTAGAAATATTCTACTATGTGAGGTCTAGAGGAGAAACATTCCAGGCAGAGGAAGCAGCCAAGACAAAAACCCTATGGGGGGAACAAACTCAGTGTTTCAAGGTACAGAAAGAAGACAATGTGACTCTAGTTTGGTGAGAAATGAGGCATTAAAAAGATGAGGGGGACAAATGATAGACTCAAACAAGGACTTCATGTGTCATTGTCAGGGGCATAGAAGGCAATGGAAGGCTTATAAAAGGGGCATGATAAGATCTACTTTAAAGGACTCTGCCACAGGAGGATATACTCTTGAGGGTAAGAATATAAACTGGAGGATCAAAAGAAGACTGTTAAAATTTTTTAGGTATGAGAAAATGAGGGTCTGGAAGAGAGATGGAGTAAGGAAGATGGTAAAGATTATTTGGATTTGGGATATTTTTAGAGGAAAATCTGATAGGTCTTGATGATCTGAAATAACTAACCGCAGTTTGAGAAGGAGAGGGACAAGCTTGTTGTGTGTAGGGAAGGAGTAGAGGTGATAATGCTCAGAAAGAACAGAGTAATTGCACATCCACAGACAGCTTCTGGCTAACTGATTTACAAAGGACCAACATAATATCTCTGGGCTGAGATCAGAATGCTTTGCCATTGCCTCTTCTTTCTATACCGTTCTCGCTACCTAATCTTTCAGATAATATCGGGTTTCATGTTATCACTTCTTGGACTCTTTCTGTGTCTAGATTACTTATGTTCTTTCTTCACTTGCAGGTGGCCATAACCAAAATAACCTTTATTTATTTATTTATTTATTTGTTTGTTTGTTTGTTTATTTATTTATTTATTTTTGGCATTCTAAAATACTGGGTTGTGAACTTCATCAGTGTCGGAACTGCCTTTTTTCCCCATTCACAACCATCCCATATAAATAGCATCTAATTAGTTAAAAAATTACAAATTCTACCATCAGAGCAATGTATAGTAAAATCTGATGGCTCTAATTATCTAAACAATCAGCAGAACCACTTTCTATTTAATAAGAGAATGAGTCATTAATGGTAGTTTATAAAGATTACCCACCTTCTCTTTGTTTGCTCTGGAGTTTGCCCTTCCCATGTTAAAATTTGGACATACTTCCTACTTGAATCTAAAAAGGGTGATTTTTAAGAAGTTACTGAAACAAAACAAGATTAAAACATAAGTAATGACCACATTCATCCTCAACTAACATTACTGCAAAAGGAACTTATCACAAAACACATAATTATATTATAAATGAAACATCAAGACAAAAACTGTCCCCCTTTTAAGTTTTCTCTTTGCTCATACACTCAGAAATGAAAAGAATTTTCTCTTCCTGATCCTGAGTATACCACTGCAATGGTGACTTCACTTGCTTCCATGCAATTTGTTTTGTTTTGTGATTACCTTATCTTACATTCCCCTTTATTTTTTGCATGATTACTTCAATCCTTTTATCTCAAACCAGAGGAAAATCTATTAGTTTCACCTTTTTGGTATACTTCAGCTAAAGAAAATCTATTGTGTAATTCAAAATTAGTCCAAAATTCAGTACACACTTACCATGTTACACACCTCCTAGTCCTCTGGGAGTTTCACTCTTACCTATGAACAAAATCCTCCATGTACCTCCACCCTCCCCACATCTCATCATCCCAACATAAACCTGTTTGTGTTCAAAATGCAAAGTTGCGGGCAGTTTAAAATGTATCTACTTTAATAATCTCTATTTACAGTGAAAATACCGAGTCCAAGGAAAGGTAAGGACCAAGGTCATGCAAAGAGCTGGTGACCGTCTTGAAACTAAAACCCATGTTTTACTCAGTGAATGCTTTTTTAGGCTCAGTGAATAAACAGCTTCAGAAACATTTAAAAAATAAGTTACATCTCTTTTCATCATGTTTTACCATCATAAAGACTGAACATGGTCCTACCAGAAGAGCTGATTTCAATATTTGAAAAAATAATCTTGTCAAAGAATCAATACGTTCATCAAGTAATACCTTCACTGTCTGCATTATAGCACACCAAACACCGATCCCCTCTACAAACATGTTTTCTGTATCTAGCCAGGGAGATGAATGTTCTTCCATTGCCTGCTCACAGTATAATCACTATGAAGGAATAAGATTAGTATTGTGTCATTTCCACACACAAAATATTTTCTTCATGTGACTGCCTGTGTATGTGCTTCAAAAGGATAATGGGAAGTGTTTAATACAAGGTATTGCCCCTTACTGATTTATTGTGAAAAGACAATTAGCTCATGGATTCCTTGATACAGAAAGCAGACACAAAGACCTGAATTATATCATCCTGCTATCAATACTGTTCTGCTACATGTCGGTTTAAGCTCTGAGTACTACATGGTTCATGGTGCATTTTTCTTACAGCAATTCAGGACCCCCAAACAAATATTTTTGCCTCAAAACCAAGCAATTAGTTGCAAGTTCTATTCCTGAACTCCATGGCATTCAGAAACTTAAAATACTGTCCCTCCATCTTTTCTGCTTTTCTGTGGGTGTCGGGCTAATTTCTGGATCATCTGGGGATGGCAGAGCCTGGGGAAGGAAGTAGATGGTTTTAGCCATTTCTAGGCTTAAATTGTACCAGTTCGACCAGTCCAAATTGAAGAAGGAAAGGAGGAGAAAGAGAAGAAAAATTATCTTTCTTACTATTCAAATATATAAAATTCCAAGAAAAGAGTCTGATTGGCTCTGTTTGGATTACATGCTTACTCCTTAGACCAATCACTGTGGCCAAGAGATGGTAAACCCTGAGTAGATATTCCTGGTCACAAACCCATCCAGTAGCTTGGGAAGAGAGTACTCTAACTGGTAAATCACCCCAAACCATATGAAATGTGAGAGAAATGGTTATCCAGTAAAAATAGGGCACTATTATCAGATAGGGTTGAAAGTTATACATGGAAGATAGAAACAATAGGTGGCTGCTACCATTTTAAGTACTTTTATTATAAAATGAAAGACTGGGTCCTCTTTTATGGCCTTTGATTCCAAAATTAGAAATAAAAGGTTTTTCTCAAATCAACAAGCTCAAATAGTCCAGCTCCTTCTACCAGATGAGCCAAGGAGAATGAGGAATACATAAGGGCCACTCAGGTTACTACTCTATCAATTCTGTCCAAATTCTATAACTATTCAATACAACCTTAATAAATTCAGTATTTGATAAACTTCCTAACTTAGATACCACATTAAAGGAAAAAAGTACCCTTCACCAAGTTGTGCTCAATGCTGAATGCTTGGATTTTCATATACCGGTCATCATTTCATCCTTCCTTAAAGCGCGTTCTTATTTATTTATTTATTTATTTATTTATTTATTTATTTATTTACCACTTCACCATTTCATCTAAAGTCACTGATGAAAGTTGCCTACAATAATCCTAGGGGGTTTTTATTGTTAGTTTTATTTTTCCTAGTCACCTAAACCTGAATGTTTGGAGTCTTTGTCTGGAGTAAAATTAATCATAACCATAACTGCCATTTTTTAACTATTACTTATTAGGTACTGACTCTATCATCAATATTCATGCCAACAATTATTATCTTCTCTACTGTACAGTTGTCGAAGCTCAGTTCTACAGAGCTCAAAGTCTTGGTCAAGTTCAAGCATCTGAGAAGGGCACAGTCTGGAATCAAACTTTCCTCTATTTACTGTCAAACTCTGCTCCTAAATCTTATACACTCTACCCCTGCTTCCTGTGTGTCAAGCACTTAGACTCTCCCAGGTATTTTGATGGACACAACCCATGCATGACCTCATTAAGTCCTTACTTCCCACTTGGAAGATAAGGATTCCCCTCCCCATCTTATTGTTGAGACAGCTGAGGCTCAAACAAATTAATCACCAGACCTTGTTACCTAATAATTGCTAAAGGAGCTCAGATCATCTCATATTTGAACAATTTACTATCATTTTGTTTTGTTTTGTTTTGCTCAAAATAGTCTTGATGAGCACTCTAGCTACAAGTCATCTCATGGTAATGAAGGTTAAAAAAAGATACTGAGAAAAAGTCATCTGGTAAGGGCAAGAATTGTTTTCATTCCTCCTGAAGCTGATGGTTCCTTTTGGCATTGGGTGTTGCTACCTCGAATCACATTCAAAGTAACCTACCTTGCCTTCTCAGATAAGAGAAGAATGGATTTGTGGAAGCAGAGAGTCATATTAATAAGAAAGGATGAAGCTGCAAGGTGCAAATGACTAATCTCTTGCTGCCTTCCTGTTAAAGCTCCATGCACATGTTAAAAAATAAGAACTAGGGGACCCAGCATATACTATGAGAAGATCCCAGATTTCAAAAGCTCTAGGTACTAGTTGATAGGCCATTAATTTACCCTGTTTTTGCTAGAAACACACACACACACATACATGACTCCTCTATATCAGTGCTTCTCAAACAATCTGCAGTGAAGGACCTGTGTGTGTTATACATACAGGATGGGGCAAAAGAGTGGGTTAACAGTTTTGAGTACAAGAAACAGAGTTTATTCTTGTATTACTTATTAATTATCATATTATTTCATATGAACAACCATAAACCAACTTTTGCCCCACTTTGTATTTAACCTCTATTCGTGGCAGACTGATAAATAGTACTAGCATAAATGCTTATTAATAGTTGACACCACACGTGATTCATCACACAAGCTGGGCCCACTCAAACTTGTCTTGACCTTGTTCAACAAGATAAGTCCACTGATTATAGACTTGGATGTCTTGACAATTTCAAATTGCTATAAAATTTCTCATCCTGGACTGTTATCACCCATTTCTTCAGGGCTGGTACTGTTTCTCCAATGACATTTTGAGAGGTCTTCTCCATAATTTTAGACCCAAGAGTGGCAAGTCCACTGCACACAGTGACAAGGAGGTATGTGCTCTGATGAGGAAGCTACCACGGCAGCCACCAGAATGACTGTTTCTGAGGCCATTTAGTGCAACACCAACAACGATCAACATTGTCAGTATTTTCTAATCTTGTAGAGACCCACCTGTATTTTACTGTATACAGTATAATGATAACTAATATTTCTGGAATATCTTAACAATTTTCAAAATGCTTTTGCATGCATTAACTAAAGCAGTCCCATTACAACCCTGTGAAAGAACTCCACACCAGCATCCCATTGAACAGAAGAGGAAACTGAGGTTTGGTGTATTTGGGTGATAAACCTAAGGTTACATAGTAAGTTTCAAAGCCTAGCAGGGATGACACCAAAGTTTTACTTTATGTGTCCAAATGACTGATAATGAAATGACTGCTGGAAGGGAACTTGGAGGCCTTGTCTGGACTCAGTGGCAAACAGCAGCTGACAGATTAGCAATTCATGCCAGGCAGACTAGGTACGCTAGCCACCTTTGGGTAGACTCCAATTCAGGTAGTCTGATTTCATTCTCCAAGGGCTTTGCCATGTGGCACAGAGCTGTTTTTCCAGGGACTCATACTTGAAAGAGGGTATCTAGCAAAACAGTCATTAGACTGCATTTAGAGGGCAGAGTCTGTTTCCTTTGTGAGTGTGAGGTGAGAAGAGTCAGGGTTGTGATGTAACTTACACAGACAATACGCATCTAAACTGTGGTAATAAAGTGGTGAAATTAGCACAGAATTGGAGGCAAAGCAAAGATGATACATATATAGTTTCCTAAGGTTAGAGTTATCTCACATTATACCCTGCAATTATATTAGTCAATTACAGAAATGGTGCTTAGCAGGAAGTAGTCATTTAAGCAATCATTTACATACTTCCCCTCATCATTTTCATCAAGGCAGGGCCCTTCCTGGGCCTCTCCCAAAGACTCAGCAGGGGACAGAAAAACAGCAATGGAAAAGGAGGTTAGGGTCTTCAGCTTCATTTTGGAAGCCATAACACTCAACCACAGCCTCATAATTAGCAGATAAAAAGGTGACAGGCAAAAGAAATAAGAAACTTTAAAGAGAATCAACGATACATGGAGGCAGCTGTGGAACTTGGCTGTTCTTTCTGGTCACTCAAAGTCAGAGCCACTATTACTTGAAACACACTACATGGGCTTGATTATATGAGAATGAGAAACAGGTAGTATCAGTGAAGGAGAAAATTCACTGCAAAAATGGATCTTTGAAATTCTAAAGGAATGGCCCTTTCTGGGAAGAATAATGTCTATTATTAACAGAAGAATTTCTGGGCTAAATGGAAAGTTTTTCCCTAGGTCACACAGTGAGAATCATATCTAGAATGGTTACATAGAAAAGAAAAAAGAAAAGAAAAAAAAATTCCTGCAGAATTCCACATGTTTCTCAAAATGTTTCTCAAGAAGATAACAGGTTCTGGGCTCATCAGATCACCCATGTCCTATAGCTATTGTGATAACGATATAATGTTCAGAGCTCTTGTTCAGAAGTAGAAGTGAATTCTGCGTGAGGATCCCAACCCACGTTTTCACCTGCTTTTTGATAGCCCCACCTTGTACAGATAGCACATTGAACTCCACAGGTACAAAGCTGAACACACCACTTTTCCTACCAGAGGAAATCTTGTTCTAACATCACTGGTCTCTCAGTTACCCAGACTCAAAATTGAGAAGTAGCTCTGGAAATCTCCATCTCCTTTGCACTGTGGAGTGTCAAATCCCGTGGCTAGATTAGACTTACATTTCTAATAAAATCACTTCTTTTCCTTCCTTTTTGAGTTTGCCCTTTTTCAAACACTTTTCCTTTCTTCTAGATACTTGTTTCCTCATCTCTAGTAACCACACATTCTAATCCATCCTTTAATCCTGTGCCCAGTTAACTTCCATAAAACCCACTGTAACAAGGTGCAGCCAGGACCCACCCCCCTGCAAAGAGGAATTTGTAATGGGGTCCAGAACTCAGGGTGTCCAGGAAATATTAGAAAGATATATAGGATGTCCTCCAGGCTCCCCCTCACAGGTGTGAGTTGGGGGAAGGGACACATGGAGCAGGTCCGTTGAGAGCTGTTTTGCATAGCAGCAGCTTTGCAGCTAACCTCTGGCATGGTCATTTAACATATCTATAACTTTTAACTGGTTTCATGGATATGTTAAAAAGCTGTGGCCAGGCTTTGAGCCAGGGAGATGGGAATGACTTCCACCCAGGATGTAACTGGGAGGAGCTCCCTCTGGTTACAGAGCGTGCAGGAGAGATTTGTCCAGAGGAGAACCATGCAGCTTCGGCAAGAGAAGAGGGGACCCACACAGCTTTGGCAAGAAAAGGGGAACCACACCGCTTTGGCAAGGTTTGGAACCACGTGACTTTGGGGATCCCTTTGCCACGCAGCTTGGGAAGCTGGAAAACAAGATGTAGCAGCAATGCAGAACTCTTTCTTAGCGATTTGGAAGAATGCCGGAGAGACACTGCAGGGAAGGAAAGGGGTGGAAGGACTCCTGCTGGTGGGTCATGAGAAGGTGCCGCCTGGCACCTCTGTATTAAGAACTGGAGATCCCGGCAGCACAGCTGATGGTTCTGGGAACCAAGGGAGGCCTGCCAGCTGAGCATGGATTGCTGGGAGGAACCAGGGGCTACCTGAGCCATGGACTTCTATTTCTTTTCCTGAGATAATGGTCTGGGGCTGGGCAAACGGGGGGAAGGAAGGACTGTGTGTGTTTGTGGGCGTTTTAAAGGTCTTCGGGATTTTAATGAAGACATTAAGTCATTACTCTATGTCTGTATAACTTTTTGAAGAAATAATTCTTTTCCTTTTCACCAATCTCTGGCATTGAGAGCTTTAATTCCCTGGCAGCAGGAAAGGCGAACCTAGTACAGAGGGACCCAGGGGAGAAGGGGGGATCCACTCATTAATAGTATTTTGTCCTCCCGCACGGGTCCATTCTGTAACGCCGCCTTTACATTCAACAGTCAGCACTGTGCTTGACACATGGTGGATATTCAGCTAATATTTTCTGGATGGGTAGGCACAGACAGATGGATGATATATTTACTGATCATTTCCATAGGTCTGACATTGTATTAGGTAGTGAAGATAAGGTAGAAAACAAAGGACCTCCTAACAAAACACCTCCCTGCTCACCGGTCTTCAATGGCCCTATTCTAGTTGTTTCACCCTGGTCACCCACTCTTCTACTCAGCCGGTAGCCAAAGGTTTCCAACTCTGGCACCACTGACATTTTGGGTCAGATAATTCTTTGTTTGTGAGTAGCTGTCTTGTGCATTGTAGGATATGTAGTAACATCCCTGGGCTCTACCCTCTATATGCCAGGAACACTATTATCCAGAAGTGACAACAAAAGTGTCTCCAGACATTGCAAATGAACGTGTCCTGAGGGACAAAATCACCCTATTGAGAACCATTGCTTTAGTGTAAATGGAATTCTTTCTTATAATGAACTTACCATTTAAATGATTGTTTTTGTACCTTTAATTATATTTTATATTGTTTCCATTTTATATTGTTTCCTTTTTTAAATTTCCCAGCTGCATCCTACCCCTCCCAACAAGCTTCTTCACCTCATCAAAATTCTTTCCATTCATCAAGTTGATCTAAAAATCCACTTCAATAAAAAGACTTTTCTGAGCTACAAAGGCCATGCCAACTCACGGTTTTCAACTCACTGTGCACCTAGTTTATCTCTATCAACTTATCTAAGCAAACTTTATTTTACCATTGGTATCCTAGGCTTATTCCTTTACAAACTGGCTTTGTAAAGGACCATGATTCCCACTGTGACCCCAGAATGCAAAGCACATTCCCCCTACTAATGAGAAATAAGGGTTCATTAAAGTGAAGTAGAAAGAAATTTTATATTTTTCTCATTTAGGGCATTTTCTAGGTTTCTTGACTTCAGTTAATGGAACTTTTACTAGCTTTCAGCAGCCAGACATGCCCAAGTCTTGCTAGCAAGTCTTTTTATTTCAGGGAAATGAGGAGTGTTTGTTCTTTCTCTTTGTTTATAAAATATAATCCAAATTCCCACAAAACTTCAGAATATAACCCTTCATCCTCTGCCTTTCTACCAGGAATCATAGCTCTGGAGTCAGGAAGCCACTCTTCTCTGCCAGCCTCAAGCCATCCCAGACCTGGGTTAAGGTTGGGAGCAGGGAAGCAAGAACTACTGGAGAGTACAGGTGAGCCCTGCAGGGTCCAGTCCTCAGAGATGACTGTGGATAAAAAAGGGCCACATACTAAACCTGACAAACTCAGGGCAGTCCTACATGGAGGGTCTTACAGACTCAGAGACCTAAAGCAACCACAGAGGATGGTATGAAATTAAAATTTTCTAATTAAAATCAAGTCATGGCGAATAATCATGTCCTAGACTTGAATCTTCCCCGACAAAGGTCAATCTTTACCTTAACTGAGCCTAATATTATCTTTTTGCAACTAAGATAACAAACCTTTGGAATGTCAAGGTAATTTTCTTTTTCCAGACCCCTCAGGGCACAATCATTGCACCAGAGCAGAGAACACAAAATGCTTTATTGTTACTGTTATAATGTTAACTATCCTATACTCATCAATGTAAAAGAAATATGTGTCTACTCCTTGACTTGTTATCCAATCCTAGCGATTTCCCCACGGCCTCACCCCCTTCTTCCTCACCTAGTCAACTCCCCTCCTGCAATCTACCACCAGTGGATTTCATGTAAGCCTTCTTTTGCCTCCTCCTTTGATTCTAATACATAAAATAATGTGCAAAACTGCCATTCTCTGGAGCATTTTCTCAATCCATTGAGATTTTGCTTCTCAGCAATTGTCATCAGTTTGACTTAAATAAACTCATATAAATTCTCTACAGGTTTGGACATTTCTTATGTCGACATGACCCAGAGCAAACTTGCAACCTTGGCATCAGTCTCATGTTCAATCCAATAAATATTAATACATTTCAGTTCATTTTGGTCTTGGAGAACATTAAGAGAGAATACAAAAAAAGAAGACCATGAAAGGAAGGTTTCAAAAATCACAGGTATTGGAATCATCTTTGAAATGTTAACCATAAAACATTTTTTAACCTAAGTCAGCATTATTTTTCAAAATGGGTGTGTTTCCTCAGGAAAGCTGTAACTATAATGTGAACTTTCTATCAAATAGAAGCACACATTCTCTGACGGAACAGGTTTTCTCCATCACATCTACCTTCATCCATATTGGATGATCCTACTGAATGTATACAGAAGGGAATTTACCATACTTCTGAAGACGTAGGTAAGCTAAATGCTCAGGGCTATAAGCATAACAGTTGTTCAAAAAATGTTTTAAAAATCTGTTGTTATCCCCTGATGGAGTAAAATAAAACACAGTAAAATAGTTCTCAGAGGGGGGAAAAGAATGACATAAAGAAAAGTTGCTTCAGCTCTATTTTGAAGAGGTATGAGTGTATGCCTTTTTTTTCTCTTTTGGGAGGTAGAGTAGATGATGTTAAATTGATAATAAGACAAGCCTTTGAGAAAATCGAAATAAAAATTAAAATATAGCAAGACTAACCAATTTAACCACCTAAGAATGCCATGGTATTAAAGAATTATATTGACAATAACACAATTGCAGGGCTGACTCAACTCTAGGCTTTGTTCCAGATAATTCTTTGTTGGGGAGCAGGGGTGGGGGGGTGCTCTCCTGTTCATTATAGGATCTTGAGCAGCATCTCTAAGCCTTTACCCACTTCATACTAGCAACACACCTTGCCACTTCACTTATGGCAACCACATTTACCTCCAGACACTGTCAAATGCCCCTGGGAGGTGGGGAGTAACAGAGGAGGTGGGGTAAGGGATGAGGGAGGTGGAGATGACAATATTACCCTTGGGAATCACTGTTCCTGGGTAAGGCCCAGTTTATACCTTTTGTCACATGGAAATTAATAATAGCACTGCCCTTCACTTTCAAATATATCTCAATTTGAAAGAGATTACATATCTCCCTACTTCTGTCTTGAGCATTGACCTTGCTCTGTTCTAATGCAATATGGAAATGAAGCAACAGATTAGCCTAAAGCCCTCAGCCTCCAAGGAACACATTTTTGTGGCAAAAAGATCTCTTTTAAAAATATGATTCTTTCTTCTCCCTACGTGCATGCAGTCCTGAGGGGCAAAACTGGCACAACCTTTGTGCAGGGAAACGTGAAGGTCATAAACTTGCCCCAGCTCTCAAAAAGGAATCACATAAATGTTTACAGCTTTTCTCCAAAAGCTGTATATCCCACAGATACCATTTTATGTCATACTAACCCAAAATTTCTCAAAAATGAAGTTCAAAAGCAATAAAATCCATTGATCCAACTTCTCTTTCAGCCAATAAACTATTTTATTCCAAACATTAATGCAAAAACTCATCATCTATTCATGACAGATGCTGACACACCTGGTTAAAAAGTTCAAAAAGTTTAAAATGGCTCAGTAACTTTGACTAGTACAGTGGTTCTCAAGCATGGCTGTCCATCAGAATCTGCTGGAGCGTTAGTTGAACCTCAGACTGAAGAGACCCTCCCAGATTTCACCAGGTCAGGGGCAGGCAGGACCTGATAATTTGCATTTCTAACAAGTTCCCAGGTGATGCTGATGCTACTGGTCCAGTGATCTGGGAGACTCCAGGTACTCCTTGCTCATTCCCCCACAGAGAGAAGTATTACATTTTGGGGCCTGAGTGGTGTTTGGGGAAGACAGGAGTGAGGTCAAGAATCTTAATCAGACTGCTTACTCAGGTATTTGATTTTCAGTTAATCATAAGAAAATGATCACACACATGCCTGTGCCAGGCACCATGCAAGGCACTGGGGATGCAGCGGGGAAAGGAGAGACTTCGCCTTCCAGCTCCCCTGCTTGTTTCCATTTTAGGGATGAAAGCTCTGCCATGGGCTCCATTCTTTCTAGCCCTACATTCGGTTTATCAGATGCTAATCAGTGCCTTCAATCACTTTTCAAACCCTATTAGACAGGTCCCATTTTTCAAAATCAAAACCAAAGAAGCCAGATAACAAAATAAAATGGAAAAACAAAAGTTTGGGAAGCATCTCCTATTTGGGCAAGTTCTTCCTTTTTCCTATGACCATTTCCTGGAAAACCTTTACTGGCCTGGTCCATACCAGTCACATCCTTCCAGTCCCCTCTAGGCAAGGGAGCACTGGTTTATTCCTACTCATTTATTTCAGGAGAGCAGTGCTTCACTCTAACACTGATCACCGAGTCTGAAGGTGATGCACACTTGTTTCCAGGGGACAATAATTCAGACTATGATTTAGTATGTTTCCTTTCTTCTGTCATCATCACCAGGGCTGCTGGGAAAGCAATCTACATTCTCGTTGACCTCTGAGGCAACTGCCAGAGGTGTCAGCTGCTTCTCCTTAACTACTTCTCACTGTTTACTTTTTAAGAATTTCCATCTCCCAGGGAAGACATTGCTCTGCTTACCTTTTCATCATCATTTGGGAAGGTGAGGGGAAGTGTTGGCCGAGGCATCTCATTGGAATCATCCAGACACTTGTCTCATGATGGGCTCTTTCTGGGTCTATTATCTTTGCCCAGGGAATAGGGAAAATGTTCTGCAATATTTAATCCCTCCTGTGCAGTGAAGGGAAGCCTTTAAAATAACCACTTATCTTTCTCTGATATTAGGAACATCCAGATAGTTTTGCTCATTCTCCCTTTCTTTACCACCAAAAAAAACATGGTTTAAGTAGTTATTCATGGGTTAACTTTAAGTGACCAGGGATCTAATCAAAGTTGACACTAGAAGGGGGACTAGTTTTGAGAACACTCTCTTCTGGAAAGATGGCTCGTGAGATGGATTCAAAGGCATCCGTGGGTCCCTGTTGTAAAGTTCTGCATAACATCCATATGTCCACCACACGTCTCATCATTTCCTAAGATAGCAGAGGTTGTCCCAAATACACATTCCATTAGGATCAGAAACAATTCTGCTTTGCAAAAAATGATTTTAGTTCCAGAACTGTCTAGATTCCAAATTGCAGAGGTTCTTGATCCCAGCATAGAGAAACAGAAACAAACAAACAAACAAATAAACAAACAAACAAAAAAGATAGTCATTCAAACACAAATACATCGACCAGGTGGGGATCTGTGGTAGCTGTAATTTTAGCACATACACTTAATCATCCTCAGGTAATAACAGAACCACTGAGTGATGTGCCTTTGGCTTCCTATGAAATTGTCAGTGACCAGTACTATTCTAAAAGGCTTCCTGATTCAGAAGGACCCACATTGCAACCATAGAATGTGAATGCTGATACAACAGACCATGTGGGAAAGAAGAAGGTACCAAATTAGGACAAGAAAAAGGTGCAAATGCTCTAGGTAGTTTCAAGGACCAGCTCACTGACATGTGTATCAGTCCTGGGACCTCCTCCACAGCACTGACTATTCTTTGCAGCCACTTCTTTAACCTGTGTGGGGTATGAGCAATATGAATTGTGGCCTGCTGTGTTGAGGACAAGTTGTGATGCTAATTATTCCAGCATTTTTTTTTTTCTGGAGATGAAATCTGGACTGCAAATGAAATCTGGAAAAACAGATTTTGTTTCAGAGGCAGGAGAGGTCTTATGTAGTGTATTTGTTCTAGAAAGGAATCTGGATTTGACCTTAGGGCAGATGTATCCTTGATCTGAAAAGGGTTATTTTGGAAAGCCTTTTCTGGTCATGTAAAGATAAGGCATACACTTCCCAGCAAAATCAGGGAGTCCTCAGTCAGCAAAGTATTCTAAACACAGGTGCTTCAGAGTGTGATGTTAAGAAATTTATTTGAAAATAGAAATTGGACATGAAGAGAAGCTCAACATCACCACTAATCATTAGAGAAATGGAAAATCAAACTAGATTGAGATACCACTTCACATCTATTAGCATGGTTGTCATCCAAACAAACCACACATAGTTATCACAATATTAGTGACTATGCTTTTAGGGGGAACACTTTATAAAGTATATGATTGTCCAACCACTATGCTGTACACCAGAAACTAATACCAAACAATATTTTTTATTGTATCCTCACCTGAGGACATTTTTTCATTGCTTTTTTAGAGAGAGGAAGAGAGGGAGAGAGGAAGAGAGAGAAACATTGATTGGTTACCACCTGCTCATGCCTGGAGTGTAACTGAACACCCTAAACCAGGGATCAGATCTGCAAAGTAGGTACGTGCCCTGATAGGGAATTGAGCCCACAACCTTTAGGTTATGGGACAATGCTCCAACCAACTGAGTCACACCAGCCAGGGCCAATATCAAATACTATTGAATGCCAATTGTAATTGAAAAAAAATTAAAGAAAAGAAATAAAAAGGAAAGACAAACAGAAAATAACAAATATTGGCAAGCATGTAAAGAAATTGGAACCCTAGTGCACTGTTGGTGGGAATGTAAAATAATGCATTCACAGTGGAAAACAGTGTGGTTATTCCTCAAAAATTAAAAAATAGAGTTACCATGTGATCCAGCAATTCAGCTTCTGGGTATACATGTGAAAGAATTGAAAGCAGAAATTCAAACAAATATTTGTACACTTGTGACTAGAGAGCATTATTTGCAAAAGCCAAGAGGTAAAAATAACCCAGTGTCCCCTGACACATGACTAGATAAACAAAATGTGATATATATACATTCAGTGGAATACTCTTCAGCTGTAATAGGAAATTCTGACACACAATATGACATGAATAAAATTTAAGGACATTATTCTAAATGAAAATAAGCCAGTCACAAAAAGACAAATACTATATGATTCCACTTATATGAAGAATCTAGAGCAGTCAAGCTCAGAGACAAATAAACAGAATGGTGGCTGTCAGAAGCTGGGGTGAGGGGGATATGAGCAGTTATTTTTTATGGGTCCTGAGTTTCAATTCTGTAAGATGAAAAGAGTACCATGGACGGACAGTGGTGATCATTGTAAAACAATATGAGTGTTCTTAATACCACTGAAATGTACACTTAAAAACAGTTAAGATGGCAAATTTTAAGTTATTTTATCACAATTTGTAAAAAAAATACAAACTATAGAAGTATATAAAATGTATACCTAAACAAGAAACTGTGATCTCCAAGAGATTTTTTTTTTTCCTAAATGGCAAGTGTGCATTGCATCAGGCTTGGAATCATCTAGTATGGATTTTTTTACGTCGAATAGGCAATATTATTTTCAACTGAATAACTGAGACCTGAGATGAGCATTTGGTCACATGTTTTCACCACCGGGGCAGAACAGGAGTGGGAGGATGGAATGGTGCTTCCCTCAGAGGAAACAATTGCTCTACTGTCAGTCAGCCTGGGACACAAAAATAGATTCTAAGAGTGAAGAGATCTGGAGAGCATTCCTGTCTTTGGGGGTAAATGGGCCCTGCAGCATGGTAATAAGCTAGAGATGAAGGAGGAGCTAGCTAGTAGGGAACCCCCATTTCCTTAAGGGTCAGGAGCAGCAATACCTGAAACTCCACTATAAGCTTGACTTTTCTGCATTAGTAGCAAACATTATTAGCTGTCTCCTCCAACTATATTCCCCCTTTTTGCCTTGCTAAATGAACTTTAATTTTGTTAAGGTATCTATCCTATCCCATTTGTCCACCTTCTTCATGGGAAGCTAATCCCACCATTAACTGAAGTGGTCTAAACCACTCATGGGAATAAGCAGATGATACAATTCTGGCCATTGACATGCTCAATTAGCAGGAAGATAGCTGTGAAAAAGCTCCTGTCTATCAAGAAGAGATACATGGGAACAGATTGGCACCATTGTTCCTCAGTTGTTAGGGAGTCTGGAGGAATGGCTATACCACTGTAGGCATCTTGTGACAAATAAAGGTCACAAGCCTTGAGAAAAAAGCCAACCCAAAGAAAACTAGAAAGAAGGGAAGAAATTATTTTCTTTTTTTGTTTTTTAGCTTCTTTTTTCCATTTTTTTCCTTTTCTTTATTTATTTTAATTGTTGTTCTTGTACAGTTTTCTGTCTTCTACTCCCATCCCAGCCCACCGCCCCAGCCCTCCCCACCACCCTCCCATTTACACCCGGAACTATTTTCTTGATGATAATGTTTGTGCTAACAAGATAACCAACTTTGGAACACCCAGCCTTTGATCTTCTTATTGTTTGCATTTCCTAATCAGGAATTCGATAATGTGCAGCCAGAAATACTTAACTTACTCAGAATTGTAACTTTTTCATTTATCCCTTGAGTCATCAGCAGAAAAAGAGGACTTGTGAGAAATGACAGTCTAGTGTTGTCTGTCTTTGGAGAATGGAGACAGGGCTGATGGCCACAGGTGTACAGAGTGGTTTTGGGAAGAGCCTCAGGAACGTACAGATATGGTTATAAACAGCAAGAGGTGATGAACATGGAGGCCCAGAGCAGTGAGTCATAGCATGAAGTGACAAGTGATGTCAGAGATGAACTTGTGGGACATGTTAGCAGATCCCACAAATCTGAAATATGAGGAACAGGGAATCCACTTAAGACGTTGACCTCATTTAGACATGCTGAGCCATGTCTGAGACAGGCTTGGGCCATGATCATAAGCTATTGAAGGAAAAAGTGAAGTCTGAAAAATGGAAAATTTGGAAGAATTTAGATAACATCGGCTACGAGGAATATCACAGGATCACCTTTCAAGAAAATGAGATTCCTATGTGACTTTCTATATCTCTGTATATTTTCTATAAGAACTATCTGAATGATGAATTCAAATAGGTATATTCAGGCAAGTGGAAAGGAAGTCACCTCTTCCTTCTATGGCCCCCCATGCCCCTCAGATGAGTTTGTTAACCAGGCATGGTGAGTCAGGTGAGACTGCAAATGCAAAAACCCTCACTCAGACCTGGATGGAGTGTTAAAAGATAAAGCAGGATGGTCAAAAACATGGATTTCCTCTTATTTTAAATTCTTTATTGGAAGTGTGCATATAGGCAAAATAATGAGAAATAAGCTATATTTAGGTTAACAGTTGCACAATTATTGGAAAACTTAGCTCATAAAAATGTAACTATGAACATTTTCTGCCTTTTCAAAAAGCCTATAATAAACAGAATGATTGATTATACTTGGCATATTTTCCTCTGTGTGGTCACGTTCCACTGCAATTAAAAAACATAATATAATTTTCCCAAAGGCGAGGCCACCTGACAGGAGCATTAGAAAACCAACTGTACTTTGGGATATCCAGGCACATTGTATGGGTTGTCTGGCAGTTCAGGGGAGAAACTCATATTTGATATCTGGATCCCCATCATCCTGCTTCAAGTAGGTGTCCAGGTGGACTTATGCCAGTCTCACCTGAGCTTCAGTAATATTGGCTTGTCAGAGATTCCTATGGGCCCTGACAGCTGTCCATTGTACCAAGAACTGGCATCTGCACAGGAAGGTCAGGAGCCCATTTTGGACTCTCACGCAGCAATAAAATTCTGCTCAAAAAAGTGAATTCTTTCCCAAACACATTCCCCTGTAAGCATCAGATAGAACTCAGAGCTTTCAAAAAGGCTGAGAGCTTAAAGAGTTCACTGCTTCAGGAATACAGCTGAGAGAAAATAGGAGAATAACAATACAAAGACAGTAACTGTGTGATCACACGCAAGGGAGGCATCAAGATATAAGACCCCATGGTTTCTGTCAGGGGTCTGGAGAACATACATTATCCAACATTGATGCGAACAAGTGAGGTGGTGTCTGAGCAAGTTTAAAGTAGAGGAGGAGGAAAACCCCACCCCCCACCCCTGGCTACTAAGGCACTATGCTGAGAACTCTGCAGGCAGTGCTAGCACCATGTTGCTCACATTTTATATTGTGATTAAACCAAACCATTCTGACTGCAAGTCCTTTTGTCATGATTTCACAGAGGCTTGGTGTGTTAATCAAACCATCAGCAGAGGCAAAACATACACACACATACACACATACACACATGAGCACAGCACATTCCATCCAAATGAAGCAAAATTTGAACTTTCTACAATAAACACATTTCTAGCGGCTGAGCTCTTCACAGAGTAATTATTTCAATTCTCCCAAAGATTACTGATTACATCACACAGAATAACCAAGAGAGGCCTGTTTTATCTTTCCCATCTATCTGTGGTTCTTGTGTAAACTTATACTTGTTACCATGAAAAATGACAAATTTGCCATCTGATCAAAATGTTAACAAGGTAACTGTCAGTGAGATGGATCTCTGACTGTCACCACAAGGCAGAACATGAGGATACATTGATATTTCTCAACACAGCACTGCTTCCCCAATGTTCACTAACAGCATTTCCACATTGAGGGCAATAAATCACCCAGAAATAACAAGCCATATAGGATCTCTGGGATATGATAGATTCATCCTAACAGCACTATCTGCAAGGTAGAAAACAATTGGTAATGATCTAAAGAAAGCCCTAATCAAGGGCCATTTGCCATAATGGGGCAGATGAAGCAAAGATAGGAAATCTTAACCATGTGATACATGCTATGTCAAAATTGAATGGCTTGAAAAAAACACAACAAACAAAATACAAATAAGTTAACATTCTGTAGGGTCAAATGAATGAAAAATAAAGTCAATAACATAATCCAGATACAACCATTATATTAATCACTGGTAGGAATGAAATAACCATAGCAATTTTGGGGCTCAGAAACACCCAAATTGTGAGTGGTTCCTCATATGACACTAATGAAAACTGGTTCTGTTCTCAGTTTGATGGGCTTTCCACTTTTATGTTTCATAAGACTTTTTGGGCCACATTACTTAAGAGCCTTAGTTTAGTGGTGCAGTGAATGAAATGATTTTCTTTTCCCTAGCACTGGGGCCATGTGCCCCACCAACAGAACCAACACATAACAGAAGGTGAAGTCCCTGTGGACATAAGAGGAAGTGGGAAATCAAACAAGAAAGTGAAGCATTGCAAGACAATCATGACATCAGGTCACATGGACAAAGAGAGATGGCTCCAAACTGCCAAAGAACCGCCTTTTAGGTTTTAAGAATAAGACCCTCTCCTACGACTGCTGTCGTAGGACCGCCTTTTAGGTTTTAAGAATAAGACCCTCTCCTACGACTGCTGTTAGTCTAACTCTACTCCTTGCTCACTACCCTTTGCTACTCTGGCTTCTGCTGTTTCCAGAATACTCCAAGCTCCCTCCCTCCCAAGGACCTTTGTGCTTGCTCTTCTCTAAGAGTCTCTCTCTTACCTGGTTTCATGTCCTCCAGCTAAAATGTCCTCCAAAAATTCTTACTTGTCCATTCATTGCAAAGCAACCTCCAGAACCAGCCCCTTTGGTCTCTACCACAGCTTCTTCTTCCACAGCATCAAGAACCATGTCTATTAGGGTCACTGGTATATCTAAGCTTGGCTGCTATATGGTTGTGGTTACCTCCAGCCCCCATCTTGGGCTCTGGGATATTGAACTGTCTGTTTTTGATTCTTGATGCTAAAACTTAAAAGGTGTGTAACCCCTTGGAAAGTATTCAATTTCTATGTGCCCCACACTCCTTATCTGTAAAATGGAAACAATAATAATGCCTGCTAATCAGAGTGTTATGAAAGCTAAATGAGATTAATCATGTAAAAAGTTTTCCATAGTAAGAGGCACATAGGAAGCCATCAAAAATTAATAGCTATTGTTGTTGTAACTGCAAGAACAAAGGTAATTATAATGTATGTAAATGAATTAATTCATAATAATGGATGTTAAATTAATGAGAACTTTCTTCATTATCGGTCTTTATTTTTACCATTAGCCAAAGCAATTCTGTGTTCTTTCTAGTTCCATATTCTCAGATGAACTGGAAGGGGTGAGTACTGGTCTTTAAGTTCCTTTAAGAAGTGCAGGTGATACAATCAGTCACTTCCCATTTGAAAACACCTGGAACAGAAGTGCCATTGTTCATCTGGACAACTCAACAGCACTTACAAGTAAAAGAAAAAAATGGATTCATGGGTCTATTCCCCAAAAACAACAAACGTATTTAACACAAATATTTGTCATGGGTAGTGACACTGCACTTTTGGCTCCCACCTCTCAACAATTAATCTCTTTATCCAATCCACAGTCATGCAATTGAATGCTTCCAATGTACCATGTAGCAGGGATGAAATGGTAGTAAGGCCACCTGGCTAAAGAGATATACCTTCTAAAGAGGCCAGGTTCCAACCCACTGCAAACTATTGACCATATGTATTAATTATTTCCATGACATTGGCCCAGTTTTGAATATTTTTTATTTTCAAATATTTTGTTATTTATCCTTCCTCTGATTAGAACTTGGGATAAAAAGCATCTTTTAGAGACATAAAAGGAGATGTGGGCAATAACTCATTAACATAAATAATTTCAGAGAGGTGGGGAGAATGAGAAGAAAGCTGGTCCCACCATTGATTTAAGGCAGTAATTTTTAAGCTTTTTAGCATCTTAAAACCCCTGCCAGATTCTGATTGAAACTATGTATCCCTCAGGCCAACACACATGCACATAAACATTCACATGTGATTTCTGGGGGATGAGGAGCAACCCCCCCCACCCAAGTTACTCTATGAACCACCTAATCCAGGGTAGAAAACCAGCTCTACAAAGACTTCAGATCATTCTTACTTTTTTTACATATAGCCATCTCTTCCTCAAATGAAAATAAGTAAAATAGTAAGTTTTAAAAGAGGAGGAACTAAAATATATGGAAAGAATATTAGATTTTTCAAAAATCTTTGCTTGGTTACAACTAAAGCTACAGATATTTGCTTTGATTAACATATAATGAAGACAAACCTGTCACTATGTAATTTCTCAGTAGATAACACTATGTCAGTTTTTCTCACAACAAATTATGAGGCAAACTTTCAGTTACTAAATTATAACAATATGGAATATAAGAAAAATATTAATGCCAGGTGCTGTAAAGTGAATCACATGAAGAACTTTTGTTTCCTACTTTCTTTTTCACTAAAATAACATTTTTCTCATTTCAACCAGTCCCAAATATGAGGGGTTTATCTTGCCTACTGTTCAAATTAATCATTGCATACTCTCAAGTACAGACATGATCAAAATATGAGTCCATTTAAAATGCCTGCATACAATATACAAATACATTTAGGTATGGAAGATAAAACATTTAAAACACATGTAAACTTTAATATTTTGGGAAGCATACAGTTAACATATCTTGTAAAATAATTTTTGAGAGTCATACTATTGAAATATCCTCACTCACATCTTCAACTGGGTAGATAAACAAAAAAAAGTATTTATAATATTAAAGTCCAGAAAACAAGTCATTAGGAGGGAGGGATTATGACAGCATATTGTTTTCACTAATAAGCAGAGCAGGCATTAATTGAGTTTTGACAAATTTCTCAGGTGGTATTTGGTGGAAAAATCCAAACTTGGGAATGTAGTTTAGTTTCCCTCTAATTATATTATTTCAATCAAAGAGATAACTTTCATCTTTTCACAAAATAAATTGTTTGCATGGAAGGCTGTCAAGGAGAATGGGTGAAGATGCAGAGAGATTATTGGAAGAATGCCTAGAAAACTGAAATCCACTGCGAAGGGGGAGGCAGATGCTGTCGTGACAGAAGAAACCTGTGTGATCTTGGAGTTTTGGCTCTCCTCACCTGCATGAGCCCTGGTTGTCCTTTCTCACAAAAGAAACAGGCACAGTCCTGGACACAACACCCAAGCCTAAAGCCAAGCTAGAGTTTTCTAGGATCATAAAAGGCAAAACTAAATTGACTTTGGCCGTGACTGTGCTGTTGAGAGCAGGAGGGTAATACACTGTTTAGAAGAAATTATTTTCTTGGGAGCAGTTCTACTAGATCAGCAAACCTCCATCCTCTCCAAACTTCCTGGGTCTCTTGCTTATTTTGGGATCCCCGTAAGTGGGACACAGTGGTGTGCTAGAGCTGGTTTGTACTCGGTAATGAGCACTGCTTGTGAAATTTCCAGAAGTTTTGCAAAATGATTGTTTTAAAAGGCATTAAAAATTAAACTTTATAACTTAAAAAATAAATATATGTAGCAAAGATAATATTTAAAGCTCTTCACTTCCTAATTATTTCACTATATTTTACCATTGTGTATGTTCTTAGGCTATTTATGTCTAGTGTAGCTATACAGCAGAAAAACTATAAGATACAGTGATACTAAAATCAGCCATGGTGGGAGTATTTACACAACAGAATTGGCAAACACTACCAATATACTGTTTGGTTAGTTATCTAGCCTTGAGGAAGTGATGAATACAATATTAACAATGCAGTTTAAACATAAAAATGTGAAATATCTTTACCCATCACACTGTGAATAGCACAAAAAATTTCTTCCAGTATTATAAATCTATTACGATTTATAATAGAATGGAGAAAACATTCTTCCAGTATTATAAATCTATTACCTCATTTAGCAAAAAGTCACTCATATTATTCAGTTTTACTTTTGTTTTAGGTGTTAATATAAAGAAAATATCTGCTAACATTCACGCCCAAAGCATTCTTGTTTGTCACCGATGTTAGCAACTTTGCTGAATCAAAGAGTAAGCAAGCATCCTTCCTCATCTGAATTTCTCAAATTATATCTGAATAGGAACTACAGGTTGACTACAAATACAAGAATTCAGCTAACGTCAACAGAAGCTGTCTGTGAAAATCAAATTGTGTACTTCACATACTTTATATCAGTAAAATTTATGACAAATTGTTTCTATGTATGTGGATATAGACATTGGCATACATATTTTTCCCTTTGAAGAGCTGGTTCTTAACCACTTACTAGCATAACACTGGCTATAATTACAACAATAAATACACACAGCAAAAGATGACCATTCAGGAGTTCTGAACAAGATGGAAGCATAGGTAGAAACCCTTCACTTCCTCGCACAACCAAAGGGAGGATAACAACCAATCTAAAATCAATAGATAAGCAAAAGCTCCAGAAAATCAAATTGCAAACTCTGACGACCAAGGAATTAAAGAAAAAATCAACCAGAAAAACCAGACTGGTAAGGCAGAATGCACAGGCCTACTCAGAAAAACCAGGGCAAGGCAGCTGTGGGGCAGGGCTGACTGCTGAGCTAGGCAGAGTTGCAAGGGAGGGACTGACTTAAGGGGAAAACCGAGACACAGAGCTGACTGTGGGCTAAGACTGGGGTTGCTATGGTGGGAAATACTTCTGGTCTGACATGAGAGTCTATTGGAAAATGCACTGGAGACGTGCAGGCAAGCTGCATTGTTCCCTCTCTGGCCCCTCCCACACAGGTAGCACTGAAGGTGCTTCTGGCAGCAAAGAGGGTTTGCCCTGACTGGGTGAATACCTAAGGCACTGTCCCCTTACAACTTATCAGGTGCACCAAGACAAAGAAATATGGCCCAAATGACAGAACACAACAAGACCTCAGAACTAAGCGATGAGGAGATCGCCAACCTATTTAATGGAGAATTTAAAGCCCTGGTAATCAAAATGCTCACAGAACTGATTGAGCTTGGTCAAAAAATGAAAGAACAAATGAAAATACTCAAAATGAAATAAAGCAAAATATTCAGGGAACCAACAGTAAAGGAAGGAAACCAGGACTGAAATCAACAATTTAGAGCAAAAGAAAGAAACAAACATCCAACTGGATCAGAATAAAGAAACAAGAATTCAAAAAAATGAAGAGAGGCCGAGGAATCTCTGGGACAACCTGCAACATTCCAATATCTGAATTATAGGGGTGCTAGAAGCAGAAGAACAGCAGCAAGAAATTGAAAACTTATTTAAACAAATAATGGGTAGGGACACTGCCATATGTCCCCTCTGCTCAAGGGAGTTTGAAAGATGCAGTGAGCTTGGGAAGAAAAATGCCCTCAGGAAGAGACACAAAGGGTTTCTAGGAGAAGACAACAAGCACATGCTACTCAGTGCTGTATTTTCTCCTTAAAACTATTGATCTCTCTGATTTGATTTGCTTGAAGTTTCTCCTATATCTGTAATAGCAGGAGCACACCAGCAGCTGCGGCCTGTTGGGTTTCACTGTAGTACAGTATAGTGCTCTTCCTGGTTGTGCACTCCCCAAGATCCAGCTTGACAAACTAACCCCATCTTCCATGCCAGGCTTCACTACTGGAATGTGGCTTTTGTTTTTAGTTCCTGAGGTCCATTCACCTGGGGTGTGTCACCAGCAGGTGGGATTTTTTTCTTTGACTTCCCCCCAGTGGAGGCCTCAAGGCATGTATGAAGGACGTGAGCACTGCTCTCATTTTCCAAAAGCAATCAACTTGCCACTGGGAAATCCAAGCACCTGCTAGGTTCCCCTGTAGTGAGAACTCACATGTACTCAGAATGAGTAAAACTGGCAGGGAGGCTGGTCTTGGCCAAAAACTAGTTTGCTAGTTTTCCTTGAAATTTTCAGAACTCTGATTCTAAGAGAAGACAAAACCAGGTATGTATATTATACTTTCAAGGACAGGAGGGTTGTGGGATCAAAGCAAAAAGACACATGAGGGAAACCACTCTATGGGGCAACCTCTGATGTGAAGGTTTGAAGGCAGCTTTTTTCCTCCCTCCAAATGCCAGAGCACCACAGTGCCTTCCTACAGCTCTTGGTCACACATAACATTCGCTATTTCAACAGAAGCAAGAAACTTTACATTCCTACTGTATATGACAGCCTGGAGATCCACACTTCCTCAAGATGGTCAGTGGGGAAAAAAAATCCACCCCCACCCCAACACACCTCCCCTAGCTTCCACACACTCGTTCTCATAGTCTAAGCCACTCTTCACTTGAGCATCTCAGGTCACAGGGCTCAGAGGAAAGAAGGAATTTCACCTCCACTAACTGAAAACCAATATTTACCAGGCACTTTGCAAGGATTGCAGCATTAATTAATTCTCTCACAGCACTGTAGAAGTAGTATCTGAATTCATGGTTTACGATCAGGAAAGTAAGTCTCCTTCACTAAGAAAATACACATTTCTTGAGCATCACTGACTTGCCAGAAAATAGCTGAGCATTGAATTTCATTGATAGAGCATCGACTACTTGCCAGAAATCTGATTGCAGGGTTTCCAGACAAGAGAAAGATGTGGTCCCTGACATTATGGCATTTACCTCCCAGTGGAACTCTGAGAGGCCATTGCCTAGTCAGGAAATCACTTCTGGCTGGCTAAGGAGGAGGGATGCAGGGAAGGAGGAGGGGCAACATAGGATCAAAAGGAAAGAAACACCTAAGCTATCAAGGAGATCCCTGAATGAATATGAATCCCAGCCTATTCACTTTCTACTTCACTGAGTCATGCAGCCTTAGAGACCCCCACAGTCCCTGCTGATCTCCAGAGCAGTAACTGAGGAACCTTTTCCATTCACTGGAGTCTGAGCATCATTTTTAGGGCAAGAGCTGCCTTTCATAGCTGTGAAGAGTACAGGAGCTGAATTATAGATTTAAGTTGAGGACTAGAAAGGTTCAGAACACAGCCTGCCCTTTTAAACTCATCTTTATTAATATTCTTCAAGCACATAGCTAACAACAAAATGCAAAATACAGCCCCCTCTGGCTGCTGCAGCCAGAAAGCCAAGAAAAGTTTGTGTGTCATGCCATCCTATTATGATAACAGATTAAAAGGGCACAAACATGGTACTAACTAGCAGTCATAAAACCTCGAGCCTCCAGATTGCTCATCTTCATATCAGCAGTAAAACTGCCATGTGCACAGGTCCCATGGTAAACATAAAGCATAGAGCAATTGCTGAGGGCTCACCCAGCACGAGCCAGGGGATGCAGCCTGATCTCCTCACAAACCTGTATTCTCCCAAGACTCCAAAGACATTCAGGTGACTGCCCAAGAATGAATAATCAGCCAGTCCAGACAGAGACAAGCCCCCTAACTCAGCAAGGGACAGTAGGAGACCTTGCCAACTTCTGATTAATCATCTTCAAGTCCCTTTCCCCAGGAGGTATTCTGGTCCATGGTCTCTGCCTGGATTTTATGCAGAAGGCTACTTCTAGGATTGTGATGGCTGTATTATCATCCAGGGGCCAAAGTTTAGCCTAAAAGAGAGACACCTTCATCAATAAAATCTTTTTTGATTAAATTCAGTCTTTCTTCTTGGGTCTTCTCAGAGCTTGGAAAGTAAGCCAGGTGTGATTTCTAACTTTTATCTCCAATTTGTTCCCTGAGGATTTCAAGGGTTCTGTTGCCCTCAGGACAATCTGTGAGAAGAAATCAAGGAGTCTGTTTTCTTTAACATAGTGCCTCTTAATAAATTCAGACCCAGTAATTCAGATTTGTAAATTCACTCCACTCAGATACGTAGCTTAGCCAAGTGGCTATGTATTGCAGGTCAACCAATAAAATTATCATTTTAAAATGACCATATGCAATGTATATGGAAAGTTACTTTTTTAAAAAGAATGTGGACTTTCCCTAATAAGGATTAAAGTATATCTATACTAGTCTTTGGAACTGAAGCTCAGCAAATTCCTCTTAAAAATGCAATATGGTTAAATGGCCCAATTGAAGGCAAAGAAACGATGCATGTGAACCACATAATAATCAGTATCATATTCATTTTATTTCTAACATTACAATAAAGGATATAAATTCTTATATATTCCATAATAAATGGTATATATACCACTGCACTCACTATGCAGCAAAAATCTTGGGGAAAATGGCAAGATTTTTTTTCTAAACTACAGCTCCACATTAGAAAAAGATAGTATCTATATTTACTTATTTTCTTCTAGGGATCTGGGCAAATATAATAGAAGTAGGACTAGGTCCTAGGCATTATGCTGGCAGTGATTTGGCCTGTCCAGAATGACTTTTTGGAAGAGTTTGTCTTTGTGTTTCTCATCCTACTCTTAGACTACCCATTGTCTTACTTTGTTCCTACTGCTTGGGATGACATTAAAAAATATTCATCAAGGCATGAGCACTTGCCAATCACAATGGGACTGGATGCCTGGAATTAAGAGCCAGCCCAGCCTTCCTGGTACACACTGCGTGTGCAGCTCTCCAACCCCAGGTGTTTCAAAGGTTCTAATGATGATGTGGGCCCCTTCCCAAGGATCTGGCTTCTTAACTGGATTACTAAAAGGTCAATTTGTGAATCTCTAGTGGTGATAATTCTAGTACACATGCCAAGGACAATAGGAGAACTAGTTCAGATTGCATGAAGCCTTGCCAGACCCTCAAATTATTATATCAGGGAGTGAAGTCATCACAGTCTCTCACTCACTGAGCAACCATGACAAAGTCATTTACCTTCTCTAAGAAACCCCATTCTCCTATATTATGAAGGAAGCAGCCTCGGCCCCAATCTCCCTCAAAGCAATACTGAAAGGTCAAGTAAGAGAAGATGTGAAAATGTGCTTTTGAAAAATACGCTTCCAAAGAAACATATTTTCTAATACCAAGACATAATTGCTAATAAATGGTTTCTCTATTACATAGGGTTAAGGGGTTTTTAATACATACATTGGTGCTCATTAAGAAGACACAAATTTTTCATGGGTTCATAGGCACATATGTAACTGAGAATAATTTGCAATGATGGTGCAGTAGTGAATGTACAATCCTAATGAGAGAATGCACGTTGCCTGAAAATGTGTGTTGTTCTTTTCTTCCTTCCTTTCTTTTGTCAAGGATATTGTAATGAATTTTCACAGGGTTTATCAATGCCTGTTTAATATTATCCCTCTCTTTCATGTGAAAATTTTTATTAGAATATCAGACAAAGCTTTAGGCTTTCAATGAAGAAGTTATTGAAAAATAATTAATATCTAAATGGCACTCAAAATACCACACTATAGCTAATCAACAGCACGGACAGAAGGCGCAGAGATGGGGACAATATTAAATTCCAGAGAGCCTGGCCTGATCCAGCAGTAATTTAATTATTTCCCAGCACAAAATTAACTTCTTCAGGAGGGTAAAGACTGAAGAGCTTCTGGAGGCCTCATGGTCTGAGCAGATGATTTCCTTGTGTGGATTCCACTGAGGAAGTTAGGGTTCAGTTTTATGTGGTCTCCATAGCTGGTTCTCCACTTTTCACATTCTTCATTCCAGGACAGTGAAAAATACAATGCTGGGCATCATTCTGGTACTCCTTTTCACATCGTCTAGAAAGCCAATCATTAGAGTGGAAAGGGCTGCCAATGATCCTCCTCCTTCCTGCTTCATTGGAGGAATTCCAGGAGAGGCTAACTGTAGGGTCCCTGAATAACCAACAGTGCCCAGTTCATTTCTTTCTGGGGAAGTTCTGAAGTTCATTTGTTAGCTTCCCAAGACAAAACAGTTAGTTTAATTCATCTACAAAATGGGAACCAATTGAATCATTTTCTTTTGTTACTCTGAAATTGGCCAAACCAGTTAATGACTCTTAACAGTCTAAATCAGAATTCCCCAAGTATGATCTTTGAAACACTATTACCATATAACTGCTCTGCCAGAGGCAGGGGGTGTGGGGGAGGGGAAGAGAAAGAAATAAAAAGAAAAAAAATAAGGAAAAATATCATAGTTTAAAGTGCTTTTGGAAATGCTGCTTATTACATCTCTTCTTGGAGTTTAATAAAAAATGTTCAGGGTTGAGAATTTTTGCCATCCAGAATCATATTTAATTTTGTTTAGCTGAGCATTTTCCAAGCATATTTACCATAGAACGTTATTTTTTTCTCCTCTGTTTCAACCTGTTACCATTCTAGAGAATATACTTTGGAAAGTGATGGTCTGAGTTAATCCTCATCCGTACCCTGCGTTAGGTGACTGCTGTCAATTTGATGTAATTATGCAAACATAAACTCAGCACTGCTACTACATAAGGTCAGAACAAAGGTAATGCACTCTTCAAGGGCAGGTTCCCAAGTTGGTGGGATATGTGCTAGTCCTCCAAGAACATATATACTTTCAAGAGGCCTCAAAATCTGTGGGCTAAAGACTATTAATCTGTCCTTCTAGATGCCCAGCTGAGGTCAAAGGCCAACTCTCTGGCAGTCAAGATGTCAGGAACAAAGGAGACAAATATGAGTAAGTTGTGGCCTCTACCCTCAGGGAGGCCATCATGACAGAGTCACAGACAACTAACAATAAGCCATAAGATATATGATATAAAAAAGGAGGAGGTTCATTCTGCAGGGGCGCAAATGAAAGTTGGTAATAAAGGCAGTGGCTATCAAACCAGGCTCCAACAGGAGGATTCTGTCAGGTAGAAGAAGACATTGACTAAGCAATATGAGAATCACTAAGGCTGCAGAAGTGAAGGGGATGGCCTAAGTTATTTATCTCCCTCAACATCACAGAAGAGCCAATAGGCCTTAGAGGATCCAGATCTTAAGAATTCTATGATGGGGACTTCCAGTCAATATGGAGGTGTAGGTAGACATGCTTCACTTCCTCATAAAACCACAGAAAGAATTACAACCAAATCTCAAAAACAAACACCCAGAATCATCTGAAAATCCAACTATATGGAAGTCTGACAACCAAGGATTTAAAAAAGCCACATTCATCCAGATAGGTAGCAGAGGTGGAGTTGCCAAGCTGGGGTGGAAAAGATGTGGTGAGGTGTGGGGAGGCAGCAGCAGTAGTGGTGGAACAGATGATCCCACACTCACATGTGGTGGATAAAAATCAGGAGGGATACCTTGGAAGTGAGTGATCCCCTCCATAGGCCAGACTGCACAGCTCAGAGTTCCCGCACCAGTAAGATAAAACCCCATTACCTCTGGCTGTAAAAACCAATGAGGGTTGAGGTGGCAGAAAAAATTGCTGGATTTTTGCTGCTTAAAGGGCTTACTCAGGCTTAGAACATATGCAAACCCTACAGCAGCAGCTAATCACAAACAGGAAGTGGGTGAGGTGACTGGAAATGGGGTGAGTGCCCAGGAGGCCTCCAAAAGCCAGGCAGTGGCATTGACCCCTTTCTGAGTCCCCCTCATCCACACACACTCACAGAGCTACAAAGCGGTAAAGCAGGTTGCCCCACCCTGACAATTACCTAAGGCTATGCCCCACACAATTTATAGGTGCCTTTTCTGCATAGGCTATGCTACTAAGGCAGGGAGTGAAAGCAGCTCTACTTAATACACAGAAACAAACACAGGGAGGCTGCCAAGTTGAGGGGGCAAAGAAATATGGCCCAAATGAAAGAACAGAACAAAACCCCAGAAAAAGAAGTAAATGAAATAGAGATAGCCAACCTAACAAATGCAGAGTTCAAAACACTGGTGAACAGGATGCTCAGAGAATTCGTTGAGTATAGCCACAAAATAAAGGAAGAAATGAAGGATACACTAAGTAAAATAAAGAAAAACATATAGGGAACCAATAGTGAAGGGAAGGAAACCAGGAATCAAATCAACAATTTGGAAGAGAAGGAAGAAATGAGCATTCAACAAGAATAGAAAGAAGAAGCAAGAATGCAAAAAAAAAAAAAATGAGGAGAGGCTTACTTGTGGGTTAACTTTAAATGTACCAACATCCAAATCATAGGTGTGCCAGAAGGAAAAGAGGAAGAGCAAGAAATTGAAAACTTATTTGAAATGTAATGAAAGAAAACTTCCCTAATCTGGCAAAAGAAATAGATATTCAAGTCCAGGAAGCACAGAGTCCCAAACAGGTTGGACCCAAAGAGAACCACAACAAGACATACCGTAATTAAAATGCCAAAGGGTAAAGATAAACAGAGAATCTTAAAGGCAGCAAGAGAAAAACAGAGATTTACCTACAAAGGAGTGTCCATAAGACTATAAGGCGATTTCTCAAAAGAAACCACAGGCAAAAAAGGACTGGCAACAAGTATTCAAAGTGAGGAAAAGCAAGGACCTACAACCTGGATTACTCTAATCAGCAATGCTATCTATCATTTAGAATGGAAGCACAGATAAAGTGATTCCCAGATAAGATAAAACTAAAGGAATTCATCATCACCAATCCATTATTATATGAAATGTTAAAGGGACTTACTTAAGAAGAAGAAGATCAAAACTATGAACATTAAAATGACAACAAACTCAGAACTATCAGCAACTGAATCTAAAAAACAAAAATAAAAACACACTAAGCAAACAACCAGAACAGGAACAGAATCAAAGATATGGAGGGTTATCGGCTGGGAGTGGTAGGGAGAAAATGGGGGGAAAGGTGCATGGATTAACAATCATAAATGGTAGGTACAAAATAGACAGGGAGATATTCAGAATAGTATAGGAAACAGAGAAGCCAAAGAACTTACATGCATGACCTAGAGACATGAACTAAGAGCGGGGAATTGCTGGAGGGAAGGAAGGGTACTGGGTGGCAGGGTGGGGGGAAATTGGGACAACTATAATAGCATAATCAATAGAATATACCAAACAAAAAAAACAAACAAAAAAAAAGAATTCCATGGCAGGGTAGACATTGTCAGCTAGCTCCTTCACACCAGGAAACTATTATGCCCACATTCCACACCTTGCATGGTTTAGGTCTGGAGTGAGCCTCTGTGTTCCCCTCTCCTTGGCCAGCCAGGCCTCTTCATCGCTCCCAGCAGAAGGCTTTCAATACTAATCATCTATCTGATGGGCACCAGCATAGGGATATGCATTTGTGCCCTTGACTTATGGGGAAAAAAAGGTCCTTAAAAATTGGATACTCATGGATGTCTTATAAGTGAAATCATTTTATATTACCATGAAGAATGACTTAACTGAAAGATCCTTGCAGTGAATTTTTGGGAAGCAAGGAATCCACATGCAGTCTGAGATTTCTGTTTAGATTTTCCTCAACAGAACAGAGCTGCTTTTAGAAGACTATTGAATTTAGAAAAATTATGAAAAGCAGACATATGAAAACTCCATTTTTCCCAAACTAAAGAAAAAAAGGATGAAAGTAAGCTTACAAGGTAAAGATGCCTCTTGACAATAATTTGATGTAAAATCATAGTTTCATCCATAAATTGATTTGGCCTGCTCCATATCTTCTGGGACCCTTGAGTTGTCTACAGGCTCTGTCTACCCTAAATAATGACCCTATAATTTGCAAGATGAAGAAAAACAACAGAGAGAAACTAACAGATTTTTACACCATCAGGAGGGACATAGCCAAACAAGCAGTGGTATTGAGCACAACAAAGTAAAATTTGAACCTCGTAAGCAATCTGACAAATTGCCCTCTGGAGTCCAATTCCCAGCATCAGCACCACTTTGCCACAATGGCCTGTCTCCTGCGTCTGCTGCCTAATGGCTCTCCGTGCCAATAAGGGCAGTCAGTGTGATTAAAATAGCCATCAACAAAACAGTCCAGTAATTAGCCGTCTTCTTTGTTAAATATAATTCTGGTCAGCAAGATTGATAGGTTCTCTTGGTCATTAACAGTCTATTTAACAACCATCAATTTACAGTCATCACTTTTCTGAGTCCTAGTGTTAAAGAGGTTAGGGGGCAGATTGCACTCAGGCAGAGTCAAGAGCTAGAAAATTAAACCAGACACGAAAAGCAAGATTTACAAAGTAGTATTCCTCAGAGTGCAGTGTGGACCTACACATAAATAGAGTATTACAATATTGACGCTAGAAAATTTATTCAAGGACTTTCTTAAAGGGAAAAAAATCTTAATCAATGCCCTATGCCGTAGCAGAATAACTTAGGTGGGGCTGGGAAATCATTAAAGATCAAACTCAGCCAAAATCAAGATTTTGTTAAAAATGAATTCCACCTATCCACCAACTATAAAAACATTGCCTAACCTCGAAAAACAAAATGTGTTCTTTGCTCATGTTTAGGCATCCTGAAAACATGGATCCTTGAAAAATGTTCCCATTTTTTCATGTAAAAAAGATATAGAAAGTTTTAAACTAGCCTAAAAATCATATTTAAAAGCTGAATCACGCAGAGCCAGTTATTACAACACACTATATTTTAAAACTTTATCTACAAAACTAATAATTATATAGTCAGTTGTGTTGGTCAGTTAGTGGCATTATCTTTACAGTACCACTTTTTGATCTATCATTTTATCTAACCCAAACTTATCAGCCCATTTGTTTTATTGGTGTTCATGGGTCATCTACAGAAAAAGAGCTACCTCTTCCACTGGTGTAGTTAATAGCACAGAGATCCCAGGCTTCAAGCCACCAGCTGGTGACATAGCTCAGTCTTACTCTACCCTTGAGTGGCCTAATACAGGGCAAAACAGAAAGAATAAGGGAGAAATATATTTTTCATAGCCTTCAAGTTTTAGATTGTTGTACAGAACTCTTTGCAATTCAAGAAGAAAAGAATAAAAGATGAACTGAATTAGTCCAAGTAGCTAAACTGGATTTTGTACACTCTAATCTAAAACAAACATCACTAGAATTGATCCTCAAAAGTATGTACCACTAATGAGAAACCTGAGGATGCCCCTGAAGGTCAAAGATGCCCCTGTGGAACCACCAGTGTGACAATATCACAGTGTTGCTAAACACCACGCATGCAGAAAAGGTGTTCTATCTGCCTTTGTAAAGTTAAAACAGGAAATAAAACAACAGAGCAGAAAAATACTAGTTCTATTGACCAAAGTTCAGAGGAGCCTAAAATGTTACTTATGAAATACTTCAACCATTTTTTCCTTTTCTTTAGAAGTGTCCTGGATATTGATTCACATGTGTTTGCAGCAAACCCATGTTCTGCCTCAGAAGAATTCACAGCATAATAATTGAGGAGGAAGAGTTAAAGTATTGATGGGCAGATAGGTGTCATCTCAAATATCAGCTCTGATCATTTGGCAGTAGCCTGTGTTGAAAAGGATTCTGAGGCCCTATCTGGATCCAGTGGAAAAGAACAGCATGATTAGTTAATGATGTCTGAAGAGCCAGTTTCACATAGAGGTTACCAGCCGTAATTTAGAGGTTAAGAGTCTGGATTCTGAGGAAACACTGATGTTTGAATCCCCGCCCTATGACTTACCAGCAGGGCAAGATATTTAACCTCAATTTACCACATACAAAATGGTAAAAATCACAACAATGATATTATAGGGCTATGATCATTAAAGAAACATGATACATTAAGCAACTTTTGCAATCTCTAGCACCTAACATTCACTTAGTAAACATTAACATTATCACCAGCAGGACTCATCGCCGCTGCTGTAATCAGCATTGCAGAATAGAATGGTGGCTTGTCTTCTGCCCAACAAGCTATGTTCTAGAATCCACTCCTCAACTCAAGTGTAGAACTGACAGGTATGACACTTTGAAATCCAGGTGGCAATGGAGGAGTGAAATAGGTCAAATCTATGCATTCTTCTTAGGAATGAATATGAATTTGGTAGAACTAATTCCAAAATGCAACATGCTATAATGGTGGTTGTAACATCTTTACATTGTGAAAGATCAAAATGCCTTTCAATGACTCATATTTTTAGGGCACTGCAAAGTGATCAAAATCAGTGCATCTTGACTTAAACAATCACTTGGTCTTTTCCAGGCTTCCCCAGACCAATAACATGCAATCCCACACCTCCTATGTTCATGCAAACTGAATGAGGAACCAAAAGGAGACCAGTTCCACCCCAACTGTTACAAGCTGCCTTCAAGTACAGCAAGTTTGGTTCTACCATTAACATGCAAGGACACACTCTCATACCTGGCGGGTGATGAGAACAGGCTTCTAAACTTGACTCTATCATTAAGGCTTCTGTCACCTATGGCCATCAGGCAAATAGGACTTGGAAAAAGGGCATGAGTTCTCAACTGGGGACAGTTTTGCCCCACAGGGAATATATGACTATGTCTGGAGACACTTTTTGTTGCCTGGAGATATTTTGGGAAGATGTTACTGGCATCTAGTGGGTAGAAACCAGAGATGCTTCTAAACATCCTACTATACACGGCCCCACCTCCACAACTAAGGATTATCAAGTTCAAAACATCTATAGTGCTGAGGTAAAGCCCTGAATTAGTGTGAAACACAGATCAGTGTGGACTCATTGCTAAGTGTTTTGCTACTATACTGGTAGCCCCACACGGGCAGGGACCATTGAATCTTCACTGCTTAGCATAATGCCCAGTACTTAACAGGAATTCTATTAGTTTTTCCAAAGTGAATAAACTATAACAGTAGAAAACAATGCAGGTCACAATTTTTCTTGGCAGTAGAGTGAGCCCTTCTTCCATATCAAAGTTGTACAGCAAACTTTAAAATAAAAGTAGAAGATATAACCAAACATGATTTTGCTTCCTTGGGTACTTAGCACTTAGGCACCTTTAATAAATCTCTCCCTTCCTCCATCATGCCCATCTTCCCCATAGCAGTAAGTGGGGAACATCTGGAACCTAACAATAAGTGTCAACTTACCACCAAAATATTTTGAGAATCCCTCACTTTTCTCCATTGTTACCGCTATCAAGCCATCATCACCAATGTCTCTAACAGGTCATTCTGCTTTTGTTTTTGACCTCTAACTTCCATTATCTACACAGTAATAACCTTTTAAAGGCACCAATCAGAGCGCATCACTCCTGTGTTCAAAACCTGCTAAGTCCTAACTGAAGCTTACAATGCCTGTTAGGTCTGGCACTTGCCCACCTCTCCACACTCAAAGAGTAGTGGCCAACTGCCTACTTGATCAACATGTCAAGTTCCTTCCTCCTCGGAGCCTCTGCAATGGCCTGAAATGCTGTTCCTCCAGAGCCTGACATGGCTGGCACTTGCACATCATTCAGGGATCAGTTTAAAGTCACCCTACCACAGAGAAATTTTTTGACCATACAGGATAAAGAACTGCCCTTTCCCCTTATGTATTAGACAACCATTTTGTTTTATTGTCCTCAGATGATGAGGAACAATCTGAGGGCTATTCTTTATGTGTTCAGTTATATTTGCATATTGGTCATTCCTGCCCCACTAGAGCGTCAGCTCCATGATGGAAGAGAAATTGTCCTGTTCTCGGCTGCGTCTCAAGTACAACCCTGGCACAACATAAGGGCTTAATATAAACTTGTTGAATGAATAGATTTCTGAAGAATGGATGGATAGATATTGAAAGAAGATAATAAAATACATTATCTGAAAGGAACTATGTGTGAACTCTCACTTGCAAAATAGTTTCCATGAATTCCAGATTAAATGCCAAATCTCATCCTTTGTTTAAGTGAGATCAATCCAACCTAAGACTAATCATCAGAGTAATAAAAAACAGTGGTTAAGGTTTTTAATGAACAAGCATAACTTAGAAACGAAATTAACAACTGCTTAGTGTAAATCTCCCTCATTATTTTCATGAGCACTGAATTTAAATTTATCATATGTTTTACACTTCTTACAAGTAAAGAGACAATGAAATAAAATGGAAGTACAATAAAATAAGTTTAATAATGCTCAATGTATAATTATGGCAATGCTTTTGTAAGTTTCCAAATATGGTTCAGCAATGTTGACTGGCATGCTATGAAAAAAAAATTAAGTCTGTTTTCCTTTTATAATTTTTGTTACTGTGAAAAAGTATTAAAATATTTAATATTCACAGGCGGTATTGAAGGCAAGAATACAAGTATGCCATCCCTTGCAGAAACCTGGTACATATATAGTACAATGTTGCTTTTTAGGACTATGTGATATATTTGAGTGCATGTCAGCTATAAAGAAAAGAAGCCAGAAATATGATTGCAGTGGCTGGGGGCAGGGGTAAGATGGTAGTGTACCAAATCAAGTAAAGTCAAGGTTGAGACACATAATGCCACACTCACCTCCTCTTGCTCTGCCTCCTGCTCACCCCTCTAGCTCCAGTTGTTAGCAACCCAGCAACACTGCGCAACTTCCAGTGTCCTGAACTTATTACAGTTTGAGGGTATCTGTCCTTCCTGACACCATAGTTCAATGCAGTGTAGCAGAACTCTCTGCAATGATGAAATGATCTAATTCTGCATTGCCTAATGAGGTAGCCTCTAAACACAGATGGCCACTAAACACCTGAAATGCGGTTTGTACAACTGAAAAACTGATGCTTAACTTAATTATAATTAGTTTCAATTTAAATAGCCACATGTGGCAAGTGGCTACCGTATTGCACAGCAAAGGTCCGTTTGGATGGCTTTTCGAAACCCCCTCCTTGGCTGGTCTTGTAGACACATGCTCATCCTTCAAGTCTCAACTTGAATGCCCCCTTCTCCAGAAAATCCTTCCTGGGCCTGTTTCTGTTTCTTCTGTGACAGGAACATATATTTTAAAAATATCCCTCTATCATACCCTATTATAATTATTTTATGACATTGATTTCCCACTAGATGAGAATTTCTTAAGGGCAGGGATGCTGGCTGGCTCATCTCCAAATCCTTAGCTGAGCACTGGGCACATGAGAATTACTTGACAAATATTTGCTGGATGCCCGAGTGAAACAGTGAAATGATCTTAAGATGTGAACAAATACAAGCATGCTTCCCAGGAAAGCTCTTCCCCAGGGAATTTTTTACTGCCTTTACATAAAAAGTTGAAAACCAGATATGACCTTCAAATGTGGTAGTATTTTGCCATATGTATTTTTTTAATGAAAATTGTTTTCCAGTGTTAGAAATTAAGATTTCCAACATTTCCAGGAATGATCATTAGATCTGGCAGTTTTAGTCCCTTATTCCTGCTTGGCAACAAGGAAACTGAATGAAACATGCAGCTGGCATCTTTTAGATAATAAACATACTCTACAGATTTTTTTCTCATCCTGGCCAAATTTAATCATTTATGGTCTCTCTCTTTCTTCTCTAGGTTTTGGAACTTTTTAACTCCAAACACTGAATAAAGAACCACGAAGCTCAAGTTCAGACATGGACCTCTCACTTACAAAGTAAAATAACATTAAGAGCAACAATAGCAATGGCAACAACAATGGCTGCTAATATTTACTGAGCATTACATGGCAGGTATCCTGCTAGGCAATTAATACACATTGTCAGATGAAATCCTCCGAACTACTCCATGACCTAGAAAATACTACTGGCTTCATTTTATCAAAGAGGAGACCAAGATTCCAAAGGATGACACCAGGAATCAGCATGAGGTTCTGTCCCCAAGTCTGACTTGCTAGAGTCCTTGCCACCAACTCTCCATTATAATGTCATATCCCTTCTTACTCCTTCACGTTTCTCCCTGCCTGGATTTAGATGCTGAGTGTGATTCAAAGGGGACTTTGAGCAATTTACATAACCTTTCTGTGTTCTGATCCCCTCCTAGCAATGAACTTCACAAATAAGAAGTGACATTACTTCCAGAGGTACATGTGGGCACATGAGATAATGTAGGTGAAACACTGAACATCTCAGACATTTTCACAAATGGCAAATGATCTCATCTGAGTAGGCAGACAATGCCTGGGGGAAGAATGAACACCTGGAGTCAGGGAGGCAGGGGTAGTTTTAACCATTTAAAGAAAACAGTGGCATTGTGGCTTCAGCTAGCACCCACTCTCAACTAGGAAGAGAATGTCTCAGTGGAACTGATAAAAAACGTGGCTTCCCAGAGGTTGCCCATGGCTTCGTGCCAGTCAGGTGGCATTGAAGGGAAGAAATTCAATGGAGAGCATAAGAACCAGCTGTTGTGGAACCAGTGCTGTGCTGAGCCAGTAGCCAGAAAACTTTTTCTGTAAAGATCCAGCTGGTAAATATTTCAGTCTTTGTAGGCCATATGTAAACCAATGAGCATGTGTGTTTTCCAATATAACTTTATTTACAAAACCAGGCTACGGGCCCACTGGCCATCATTTGTCAACCTGAGCTAGGCACCATGGGGGCCCAGCAGAAGCTCAGTAGGGAACATTGCACCTGGTCTTTGCCACCACCCAGCACAATAACAGGGACAGTACAAGACCATCCCCACTGGGTTCATCTCTCTGGGTAGCCCCTGCCCTCTAAGGTAGATGGCTGGATAATAACAGTGACTTAAGCAATAGGCTCTTAGGGGCTCCAGTCCCAGGCTAACCCCATTGAGTATGAGGACAGTGAGTCTCTGCCTTTCTCCAGTGAATAACTCCTCCCAGCAACAATGCACCTGGAGAGCAGAGCAGGTGAGGCAACAGGGCCTTTCAACCACATGATGTGTTAGCTCCCTGACTAAGTCAAAACCAACAGATGACAGGTCTGCAGTACCCAGGAAGTAGCCAAACAAGAATGCTTAGTGTACATTTAGACAAAAGCAAATGCCGCTTCTCCTCAGCACCCTCTTTGACTCCTCCAGGTGCTGCCCCTGGCACCACCTTGCACCAAGTGATCTACTTGTGCTTGAACTACCCACTCCTTATGCACCATGCATACAGCAAGACTAGAAGTGGTTTCTGCTGGGGCCAAATGTTTTGGAGCCTATGTAGTCCTTCCCTGATGTGATAATCCTGAGGCTGGTTGCTTTCTTCCATGCATGTAACCAACATGATTCCAGAAGGCAGAAATTTATTTCCTGTTTTGGCTGTTCACCTAATTCCTCACTGTCTTTGTGTTTTTGGTTTTGTTCTCATTTCACCCTGTTTTTATGAGCAGTATTAGGTCTGCTCACTTCTACACTACCCTTCTAACTTTATTATATTAATATATTTTATTGCCATTCTTATTCCCCATTGTCTTACTTTTCAAGTGCAATGATGAAGAACATGAGAGAGGGCACAGTGTAGGGAAACATCCTGGGGTGGGAGGCAGAAGGCCAGAGTTTCAGGCCAGGTCTGCTCTTGTGAGTAGCAGGACCCTGGGCCAATGAGTAAACATCTTTGAACTTCAATTGCTTCACTTACAAAATAAAGGTAAGTATATCAATCTCAGAGGGGCATGATTACAAGGATTAAATGATTTAAGTGAGGAAAATTATTCTTACAACTCAATAACAAAAAGACATATAATCCAAATAAAAATGGGCAGAGAGCCTGAAGAGACATGTCTCCAAAGCAGTTAAAGAATGAACAATAATGATATTGTACAAAGATGCTCAATATCATTAGACATCCTGGATGGCTAATCCAATCAAAACCACAGTGAGATACCACTTTACAAGACACCCAGTAGAAGGACTATAATAAAAAGTTGGAACATTAGTGTTGGTGAGGATGTAGAAAAGTGAGTCCTTCACACACTGCTGGGAGGAATGTAAATTGATGCGGCTGCTTTGGAAAATAGTCTGGCAGTATCTCAAAAGGTTAAGCAGAGTTACTAAATAACTCAGCAATTATACTGCTAGGTATATACCCATGAGAAATGAGAACATATGTCCACGCAAATACCTGTACATGAATAGCAGCATTCACAGAAGCATTATTCATAAGTGTTATTCATAGAAAAGTTAAAAACAACCCAAATGTCCTTCACTTGATAAATGGATAAACAAGATGTACTATAGACATAAAACAGAATATTTTTTGACAACAACAGAAAAGTACTGATTCATGCTACATGATGTATGAAACTTGAAAACACGAGGCCAAGTGAAAGAAACCAGCCACACAGGACCGCACAATACACAATGCCATTTATGTGAAATGTTCACAATAGGAAATTCATAAAGACAGAAAATAGGTTGGTAGTTGCCAGGGGCTGGGGGAAGAAAGGAATGGGAAGTGACTACTATTAGGCATGGGGTTTCTCTTGGTGGTGATAAAATGCTCTGGAATCAAATAGTTGTGATAGTTGCACACTCTATGAATACACTTAAAACTATTGAATTATATATTTTAAGTTGGTGACCTATATGGTATTTTAATTATACCTGAATAAAATTGTTATTTAAAAAAATATGGAAGGTTCTTACTCTTGTGCGTGATGCACAGTAGGAACTAAAAATGGTCACTATTATTAACATTAACCTACCTGGACATCAGTTTCTCCATTTTTTAATTGCAGTAGATTATCCAAGAGCCAACTCTGCTATTCTGAGAACCTAAGTGCTTAAATATATGTATGGCAAGGTTATGAAAAGAAAGACTATTTGGACTTAAGTCATCAGGAAATCCCTTTACAAGTTTGGATAGGACAAGGGTGGAGGCAAGGGCTTTTGTAATTGTAGGTAGCAATTTGAAAGAACAAACGTGGAAATGATTTAGTTCCCCATTTAGCCCATAGGAGGGCAGTTTGCTTAAGCAAATGGTTTGTGATTGCAAGGAACAAGTTGGATGAGGAGGCAAAATTAGATTTGAAAGGGTTTGAAAACATTGGCCAAAAAGTTCAGACTTAACCCAGCATTGGAATGTCAAGTTAAGGAAAACTAACCTGCCATTTTATGTGGTATAAATGGGATGGTTAGAGTTCAAGTCCAGGAAGGTCAATAGTCCCCCCAGTCATATGTAGTTTTGCTTTCCATGGCTTCAGTTGCTCATGTTCAACCATGGTCTGAAAATATTAAATGGAAAATTCCAAAGGGAGAGAGAAAGAGACCACATTCACATAATTTTTGTTATAGTACATGAAGTCTGTCCAAAGTACAGTCATTGTTACTAAAATGAGAACGATTTGCACTACATTGATGTAACCTGGCAGCCAAGGCAAGTGGACTGGAATGCACGTGTGTGAACAATGACGACTTCACTATATTAGTCAGTGGGGGCAGTAGATGCCATTGAGTGAGCATGTGTACTGTGTGGCTGTCGCATTCAAAATAACATCAAGTAGAGTGACAGATCTGCACCAAATTTTGCATTAAGCTTGAACGTTTGTACATGAAAACTATTCAGATGATTCAGAAGGCTGCCATTATGGCAACTGGTGATTGGCAGCTTCACCACGACAACACATTCCTGCTCATGAGTCACATCTCCTACAGAGTTTTTTGGTGAAGCATCAAATCACCCAGGTGACTCAGTCCCACTACAGCCCAGATATGGTGCCCTGCAACTTCTGGATTTTCCCAAAACTAAAATCACCTTTGAAAGGGAAAAGGTTTTGAACCATAGGTAAGATTCAGGAAACTATGTTGGGGCAGCTGATGGTGATTAGGAGAACTGTGTGAGGTCCCAAGGTGCCTAATTTGAAGGCGACTGAGGCGTCATTGTCCAATATGTACAATGTTTCTTGTAACTTCAATAAATGTCTCTATTTTTCATATTACATGGCTTAATACCTTCTGGAAAGACCTTGTATTATTATAATTGCTCTTTTTATTATTAACTATTGTTAATCTTTTATTGTCTAATCTATAAATTAAACTTTATCATAGGTATGCACGTACAGGAAAAAAAACAGTATATGTAAGATTCAGTACTATCCAAGGTTTCAGGCATCCACTGGAGGCTTTGGAACCTATCCTCTGAATTTAAGGAAACACTACTGTACCACTTGGTAAGGGCATGAAGAAAGAGGATAAGAATCAGAACAGAAGAGAAATGGTACAAAATAGTGGCTGCTTCATCATCGTAATGGTGACAGAATGAAGAATGAATAATCTCCTTCCTCTCTTCCTTGACACCTAACACAGTTAACAATAACAACCACAAAATAACGGTGCAAACAGGGAAATTTTACCAGTAACTTCTAAATAGGACTTAAGTACAAATCCATGCCATAAGATTCAAAAGAGGTACCTAATAAGTGAATAAAAGGTAGAAAGAACTGGAGAGAGGGAAAGAAACAAAGAGAAGATAATTTTGGTACAATCTGGAGTTGCATCAAATTCTCCTACCCCAACCTTCAGAAAAAGTTTCGGGACAGACTATGAGTTGACACATGATAAGAACGCTCTCTAATTTCACACACACAATCAAGAGACAAGTAGGCTAGGGGCATGATTTGGCAACCTTGGGAAGCCTCCTAAAACCCCTAGAGAGTAGAACCCACGACATCTGCCAAGCTAAGAATAGAAATAACTATGAGAGGTGTTTGTCAGAAAAAAAATGACAGAACTTGGTGAATGAAAGCATACAGGGGATGAAATAAAGAATGAGCTGGAGACGAATCAAGTTTCTTGGCCTGGATTGCTCAGAAGGGAGTGCCAACAGTAAGGATGGGTGGAAGATGGGACATATTATGGGAGAAAGAAATGCATTCTATTTTTCAGATGCATGAAGTTAGAGCAACTGATCTCTTAAATTTGGATATCTGGGTCAGTCTAACCTAGAACCTTCCAAGTTGTTAACCTTTGATAGGTGTGTGCAGGACTGCTTATAAAATGTTCTTTGAAGATTTAAAAAGTGGTAGCACCAGTAAACTCAGATTTTTTTTTTTTTTTTTGTGAGTATATGCTATGCACATATTTTATTTTATTTTATTTTTTTTCTTTTAATCAGTATTTTTTAATTGTTGATATTGTACAGTTTTCTGTCTTTTACCCCGCCCCAGCCCACCACCCCAGCCCTCCCCACCTTCCTCCCATTTCCAACCCCCCATAGTTTTTGTCCATGAGTCCTTTATACTTGTTGCTCTAAACCGTTCCCCTTTTCCCCTGAAATTCCCTCCCCTCCCACTCTGGACACTGTCAGACTGTTCTCAAATTCAGTGTCTTTGTTTATATTATGCTTGTTTGTTTGTTTTGTTGATTAGGTTCCTGTTAAAGGTGAGATCATATGGTATTTGTCTTTCACTGCCTGGCTTATTTCGCTTAGCATGATACTCTCCAATTCCTTCCATGCTGTCGCAAAGGGTAGGAGCTCCTTCTTTCTTTCTGCTGCATAGAATTCCATTGTGTAAATGTACCACAGTTTTTTGATCCATTCATTAACTGATGGGCACCTAGGTTGCTTCCAGCACTTGGCTATTGTAAATTGTGCTGCTATGAACATAGGGGTGCATAGATTCTTTTGGATTGGTGTTTCAGGATTCTTAGGATATAGTCCTAGCAGTGGAATTACTGGGTCAAAAGGTATGTCCATTTTTAGTTTTCTTAGAAAATTCCATACTGTTTTCCATAGTGGTTGTACCAATCTGCAATCCCACCAACAGTGCACTAGGGTCCCCTTTTCTCCACAACCTCTCCAACACTTGCTGTTTGTTGCTTTGTTTATGAAGGCCATTCTGACTGGTGTCAAGTGGTATCTCATTGTAGTTTTAATTTGCATCTCTCTGATAGCTAGAGATATCGAGCATCTTTTCATGTGTCTCTGGATCCTCTGTATGTCCTCCTTGAGATTTTTTTAAAATCACTTTTTTCCAATGACTCTGGAATCAACTAGCTCCATGATGCTTTAAATATTTTTAAATTTCAAACTCTCTCTTTTACATATTATAAAGTCAATCTGAGTCATCTTGCACTTAGAAAATAAGCATGAAAAGCATGGTAGAGAATAGAAAAACTGAATATGTAACTTTCTCCACTGATAGAAATGACAAACATTTCCAATTCTTGCAACTTAAAGACTAAGACTATTTCATATGTCAAAAAGATTTGTAATAGGTCAGTTTCAGGATTATTTTCTGTACCTTGATGAAATCATGTAATTTTCAAACATCGGAAATCAAGTTGATGCACAAATAAAAGTGGAGTCACCAAACTTCGCGGACCTCTGTGACCAGTTTTGTGGAAGCTACTGTGACTGGGGATAGAATTTAAATTAAAGGGAAGGTGAAAGATTCACCTGTGTGATGTGGTCAATTACAGGCCCCTAATGAAGTTCACTACCTCAAGTCTACCGAATATTTCCTTTCCAAAAGATCCCATCCCCCTTCTTGCATATTCTGACAGTGTGTGTCTCTGACATTTGCTCTGTGAGATAATAACTAAACAGTCAAATGTCCTCAAATGGAGAGCAGTCTTGAGTGAACAGTAAGCCTAAAGGATGTGAACACAATTCCTTGGTTATGTGTACGTGTGCATGCATGTATATAAAATTTTTTGTACAAAACCAGTCTTACTAATTTCCTAGACTTTGAGAATATTTTTCTCTCTACCTCAAATTGGGTGTACTTAACCTGGGATTTAAAAAGTCCTAATAATACTTACAAATCTTTAAGGTGTCTGTGTAATGTTTAATATTTTTTGTTTGTTTAGGCAGGAAGTTTCCAGCTTTCCACAGGTTTCTCAAAGGGGTCTATTATCCAAAATGGATCAAGAACCTAAGCACGTGAGATGTCTAAAAATTAAAGACATTAAAAGTTTATTTTGTAAGTCTATATAAGAGCCATATTCACAGCTTTTTTGGAGATCAGTTCCTGGAAGTTCCAGTGGCTCAATGGTGGGGTCACAGTTGTGTCTCAACTGACTTCATGACTCCTCCTCCCTATTATTTTCATATACAAATAATTATTCTCATATTTCCACCCACAAAATAAAATTCCCAAGGAATTAAAATTATCCTCAGAACCGTTTTTCCTCCTTTTCAAAGACTATTGTCACTTTGAAAACTGTAAATAGCATTTAAGATGATATTTAACTTTATGTTTGTGCCAACATTTAGTGAAAATGTCTAAGTTTTGAAATAGCAGAAAACTCACATTCCATCTGGTGTGTTTTCATTTTATCCCCTCTTCTCAGTGAATTTTAAAAGTCAATTGCAGTGTCAATATCTTTTCTGCTATGTTAATGTGGCCTGTAAGAAGAAATCAAAGGGTGGGTGGGAGTCCTCAGGGCAGGTGGTTCTTTCTCAATTGATCAAGTGTCATGGAATTACAAAGGGGAAAGGCAGAGATGAACATATGCTCAGAAGCGACTGAGATGAGATGAATGCCTCTCAGTTTGAGAATAGAGAAACTGAGCCCCAGAGAAAGGGAACTGACTGAAGCCTCATTAGCGATAGAGCCAGGATGACATCCTCTATAGGAGGGAAGGAAGGTGGTCACTTCCTTCCCTGAACCTGACAACCCTTTATCAGAACACACTGTTCATGGTACTTAGTGGCTTCTATTTTCTAGATAGTTATTGCTGCTCAGTCCTTATCCACAAGAGACAGGTTAGTATTTCAAAATAATCATTGGTGTGCCATTTCTCTCTGGACCCTCTCCTGACTAAACGGAAGTATATTTACTGCTTAGTAGTTTTCTGACCTCGCTAACTTAGTTTCTAAGTGCAAAGGGCACTGGTCCAGTGTGAGGGACAAATGATTCATGCAGGGATAAGAATGCTAGGTAGCTCAACCTGACCAACCCTGGACTTGAAGACAGAGTTCAAACTGGAGAAGGGACAGAGATAAGGAGATATTGAGAGGTAAATAGATCGATAAAGATTGAAAGAGGGAGACAGAAGTTGAGAATAAGAGAAAAAGAGAGAGAGAGAAATTAAGAGATTGAAAGAGAGATTGAGAGCGAGGGTGACTGAGGGATAGAGATAAATAGATGATAGATGATAGATAGATAGATGATAGATAGATAGATAGACAGATATGGAGAGATAGGTTGAGACTGGGAAAACACAAATGTGCACTAGGGCAATGTGCTCTAACCCTGCCCTTCCCCCAAGCCCCTATCTGAATCCTGAGATTTAGAGACACATTAGCTTCATATTTGTTGTTGTAACAAAGTTCCACAAATTCAGTGGCTTGAAACAACACTAATTTACTATCTTACAGTTCTGGAGGTCAGAGTCCAAAATGTGTCTAAACTGGCTGAAGTCAAGGTGTTGGCCAGCCTTCTGCAGGCTCTAGGGGAGAATCTGTTTTCTTGCCTCTTCCAGATTCTAGAGGCTGCCTGCATTTCTTGGCTCAAGGCCTACTGCCATCTTCAAGGTCAGCAATGACCACAAGAGTCTTTCTCATGCTTATCACTCTGATACTGACTCTTCTGCTTCCCTCTTCCTGTTTAAGGACTTTTTGATTATATTGGGTCCACTCACCGTAATTTTGGATAATCCCCCTATCTTACAGTTAGCTGATTAGAAAATCTAATTTTATCTGCTACCTTAAATCTTCTTTGTCCTGAACAAGTGAGGCTGCTGAGTAACAGACCAGTATGAATCCCTACTTTAATGTAGCCTCCTGTCTGCCTGTAAGATCAAGAACTCATGGAAAATATTATCCTGAAGAGTACTTTTTCCTAACAAGCCAGAGTGTAGAAACCCCAAAAGGCCATTCCTCTGGGTATTTCAACTTAAGTGATAGGTCACATATGACTATTTTCCATGAGATCTTTACTAAAACTAAAGTCAATTTTTTTTCACTACATTTACCAACCAACTACCAGTATATAGTGGTCTCGGTTAATAAGTGAGATAGAACATAGAATGTCTGCTTTTAAAAAATGACCCCTAATGTCTTCTTTAAATTACAAAATTACTACATATTCATTACATAAAGTTTGGAAAATGCCAAAGAATGTAAAGAAGGAAACAGGCATGATCTTTGATTCCATTATCCAGCCACAGTCCCTTATAATTACTAGGTGCATATGCTTCTATTCTGTTCTTGTTCATATGCCACTCTTTCACTGAATGCCATATCCCAGTGTATTACATCTTTAAAATTATTTTAAAGCACTCTTTCCTATATATGAATATATACCTTCAAACTATATTCCTCTATTTGGAATTCAAATTATTTCTCGGGATATTTTTCAAATTCAATAGAAAAGTTGTAATGCTTTATAGATACCCACTCTGAGGTAATCTGGAAACTATACATGGACACAAGAACATTGTTGAGCCTAGAAAAGGATAAAATAGAAATATCTTTTATTTTCTTAGCAGGGTATTGACACAGTTCCAGAATATAAAGGTACATTGGATTATTCTGTCTTGGATTGGCCTATTTTAGAGAATGATGGTGGGGGCTCCCAGGGGCCATTTATCAGACTACTTTTTGGTAAATACCAGAAGTGGGTGGGTCCAGGGTCCAGGGCTGGCCTTTGTGACTTGATTCTGGAGTTACCAGCCAAGTCCCACCAACCTCTAGCCAGCGGTGTCCAGCCTTTTGCCATCTCTGGGTCACATTGGAAGAAGATGACTTGTCTTAGCCACACACTAAACATATAAACCCTAACAAAAACTTATGAACAACAACAAAAAAAGGTTTTAAGTAAATTTACGATTTTGTGTTGGGCTGCATTCATAGCCATCCTGGGCCACATGAGGCATGTGGGCTATGACCAAACTAGGCTAGACTAAGGCCTGATATTTCAGCTTTAAAATCCCATTCATTCCCCATCAGGTTTTGCTAGTTTGAAAAATACTTTGTCAGGAAAGGTAACAATGTGAAATACCGTTGTGGCAAGTATGGTTCTTTCCTGAGAGGTGGTTTTGACAGGAAGGAAGGTACTGCCCCCAAAGGAGGTGGGGAATTGTAGCTGATAAAGGAAAACCACAGAGGTGAGGAATTGGAGAACAAGCTGCTGAATTGAGAGTGTTGGGGATTCAGCTAAACAAACATATCTTGAGAACCTACTCCATTAAATAATGGGATTTATTGAGTGTGAGGAGGCAGGAAGGACAGAGGTGATTACGGCACCTCTGGGAGTTGAGAGACAGCAAAGCGGAAGGGAGCCCAGACTGTATCCAAGAAGACCTGAGTAGGAATCCTAGATCTGTGATCTCAAAAGAGTTACTATGTTTTTCAGAGCCTTAGGTGAACATAACTCATCACCCCATATTGCATTTCATTGGATACATTAACTCATCAGCATGCTAATGTCATAATCATACCATATTCTCTTCCATTTGACAGTATAACCAATTGATGACAATTCTATTCTTAACCTCTCTCAAGAAATCTAATTCAGCCTCTAGACAAAGAAAACCAAGAGATGAAACCCCTTCAATTTCCTCATGCTCTTGATTTTGAGATGCAACCAAAAAGAAGAAACTACCCCAGTGTCTCAGGGAAGGAAGGTAAATGGTAGATACACCATGTGGATCACTTAAGAAGACAAGTCAGGTTGCTCATTTCAGGTTATTTCAGATTGAGAGGGAAAAAAAACACACCCTCAGTCTTCACATCAACTAACATGGCCAAGATTACCAGAGAAGCCAGCTGAATTACACATGGATTTGACCCAAATGCCCAAATTCCTCTCCAATAACCCTGAAGGGTTTTCTAAGAAGAACCAAAATTCTTTTAAAAGAAAAAAGAAGATGCTGGAGCAAAACTTCATTTCTGTGCAAAGGGAATATTCTGAGTTCTTTAGTCACTGTGAATGTAAGAAGGATTTCCAACAGGTACTCGTGCAGCTTTCCTAGAAGATATTTATGGTCCACTGAGAGTGGTAAGCAAGGACTGTTTCTTTTTGATGAAAAAACAAGGCAGTGATTTCCTTTAATATTTTAGTGTGTTATCATGACATGAAAACACTATAAAGCATACAAAAGTATTTAAGAGGTTCAGTGCTCAGAAAGGATGACTTTGGGAATTATAGATGCTTGACTGGAAAAGGTGGATGACTTCCTTGTGTTTAAAAAAAAAAAAAAAAAAAAAAAGCTCAAAAAGGAGTTATAATAAAGTACCTAGCTGGGAACTAGTGAGTTGTATCCTTAAAACAGAAGGAAAACAAAACAAAACAATCTTTGGAACATGCCAATTCCTAAACTCTAAGTCTTACACATTTAATAGTAGGGAGGTGTTCAGAACCTATAGGATTTAGTGAAAATATAGGATGCATGGTGTGTGTGTGTGTGTGTAAATGTCACTAAGGTTGAACAGAGATCTGGACATTGAGATTTAGCCCTGGAACTCCTAGTCTCTAAGAAAATTACTTATTCACTATCTTTGAATTTTCCATTAAAATGAAGGGTAATATTTTTCTCAGACCAAAGGCTTTGTTGTCAACCAGAATTTGGTATAAACAAGCTTTGTCATGCACTTGTTATAAGATCTTGGGACAGACACTTAACCTTGGTGGGGTTTATGTTCAATTAAGTGGTATAAATGAGACCTACCCTGCCAGGTTCATGAAGTAATGTATAGCATCTAGCAGAGAGTCCTGCTCATTGCAGTCTCTCATTAAATGACAATAAAAATGTTATTCCATTACCAGTTTCCATTAGTCCTCTCCCTAGAAACAAATATTAAAACCTAGAAGCATTTACTTACTTTTACTATTAACCCAATGCTTTCCCCCTATTTCAAATATGTAAACATGAAAGACACTGAGACCTAAGTAGGAAGTCATTAAAGAACATTACAACATTAAAGAATTTGTAATAAATTACTGACTTGACATGTAGAATTCAGAGCTATGCAGGTGTAGTTGTTTTTTGTATATTTTCTTGGTTAGGGGGAAAGTCACACATCTCTCATCTTGTTCCTCTAAATATGGGGGTCATAAAAATCTCCAAATAAGTTGCTTGCCAGTGAGCTAAAGCAATTTGGAAGCATTGGAAGAAAATCATAAGCCAGAATTTCTTCTTTCCACAAGAGATTTCCACATTGTCTTTTAATGTCTAGGTAGTTTGAATGCATACTTGCAGAAGCTTAAAAGTTTAATGTCCTCACAAATTATTGAGCTGCTATGTCTCTGAAGGCTGTTGGTTTACAGTTGTGCATGATGGTGGTCACAAGTAAAGACACTGAGTCCATATAATCTCCTCTTTAATGTGTTCAGAGGATTTGGGAACCTTCCTAAGTCTTCAGAGGTGGCCTCTAACCAGTCACCTACTCCAGCTTCCAACTGCTCACTCACTCTCACCAACTCCTTAGAAGTTCTCAGACATGTCCTCAAGATAATAATGTTAATAATAATGTACTTCGTAAGCGCTAACATCAACTAAGCATTAATTCCCCACCAGACATTGCTCTAGGCCTTTATATATAATAATTCAATTCTCATAGCAGCCCCATCAATGAGGGGCCATTTTGAACAGATGAAGAGGAAAAAATCGAGATATAGAGAAGTTTCAGCAACTTGTTCAAAGACACAGAGCTGAAACTAAACACCAGTCAATCTGGATACAGATCCTCAGGCTTAACCCCTACATGTTATTGCCTCAAAAGAACACTTAATAGCTTTCTTTTCAAAACTGGAATAAGAAAGTTCAACCACCAAAGTGTTGCTTGATTGGGCCACTTGTAGAAGAACAATGGTCTACAGAAATAATGATCAAAACAATGGCTTATCTATCCTCCAAAATGCATGGATTGTTTTGTGAATGTCCCTGGTGAAATAAGTAGCCAAATAATGAAAAATATAAGTAAATTATGTGTAGAGGAATGCATCCTTGAAGTCATTTCATTTTTAAAACTTCACCAGTCTTCAATCAGAATGATAGAACTTAGTTCAATAGTTGGGGGTGATGTATCTCCCATATTATCTTATTGTTTTGAAAACCAGGAGAAATAAATTACTGTCCTCTGGATTTAGAGGGCCAGAGTAAAAAAAAAAAAAAAAAAAAAAAAAAAAAAAATGAGGTTTTGCATCAAATTACACTTTAGGAAAACTAATGAAACTGTTTAGATATAATAAACTCTTAGTTTCACTGTTGAATTTCATAGCCACTAGCCATGTGTAGCTAGTCTGAATTGAGATGTGCTGGAAGTGTAAAATCATATGAGATTTTAAAAACTTATACAAAAAGAGGAGGTAAAACTCTCCTTAAAATGTTTTATATTAGTCACATGTTAAAATGGTGACATTTTGGTCAACTGGGTTAAAAATCATATCAATAAAGTGAATTTCACCTATTTCTTTTTACTTGTTTTAATGTGGCTGATTAGAACTTTTGATTACATATGTAACTCACGTTCTATTTCTATTGGATAGTGCTGCTCTAGAATACAATGTGCAATGTACAGATGGAGGACACACAGATAAGACACACTTTTTTCACCATCAGGGATGGTGAAAAAGTAGAACCACATTTTGGTGACTCAGGCTGGAATTCCAAATACCAGGCTATGTTTTCAGGGATATATGTGCCTTGTAAGAAGCAGGCAACTGGGAGATCTTACTATTTTCTGCTGCTTTCTAAGAATGAACCCTGCTTCCAAGCTAAGGGGTTTTATAAAGGTTATTTAAAATAAATGTATCATTCTTTTGTCTAATAAATGACAAATAATTGAAAAGCAAAAATATTTTCAAATGTTTTGGGGCTTTAAAATTGTAAGTTTTTCTTTTCTACTCCCCCTTAATTCTTGCTTATTTTGCTTTCTGTCTAAAGAGAGATCAAGTCCAATGTTTGGTGCTTTTCTTTTTGAGACCATTATAATTTATATTGATTTGAAAAGTATCAATGCTTAATTCATATTTCTTCTTGCTGTATTCATCCATTTCTGCTCATTATTTACTAACTTATAAATAATTCAGTTTAAAATTAATAACTTATTTATAAATGTTGTTATTCCTATTCCTCAAACTCTCAACTCTAAATAAAATAGAGCTGAAAAATTTTCTTATGTGAAATCTAAATAGTTTTCTTTAATGGGTCATAGGCCCAAAAGTTACCAAATTTTTGGACACTATTCTTAAGTGACAGTTACTAATAGTTACAGCAAGAGACTTGAATAAAAATCTAATTTAAAATTTCAACTAATTTTTAAAAATATACAAATGGTCCAATTTTTAATTATTGATGTTAATTAAGGTTTGATTGCAGCAGTCACTGTGAGAGGCAAGGAAGAAGACAGACCAGCAACAAGGACTCCTTGGAGCACTCATTTTTCCACTTAACTAACACGCATCTTGTAGAGTCCTGCTGGAGTATGTCTGTTTGGAAGGAGAATTCATTGTGGAGGACAGATACACAAAACCATATTCAGAATATAAAGAAGGAAGACCATAGGAGTGGTTTGACAGAGTGGTTGTACTTTGATATTATGGATAGAACAATGTGTGATTAACTTTTTCTTGCTTATTTCTCCCTAACATGCAATTGAGCATATTCAAATGAGAAAGGAGAGCAGTTCTGGGAAAACTGACCTAGAGTGATAATTCTCAAAGCAGACACTAGGGAAATCCATAAAGGTGGCATCCTTTGTCTTGGGGTGTGTCTAGATACCTGTCCTCTTACCATCAGAACCTACAGAGATTTTATTTATTCTGAACAAGGGGTAACAAAGTTTACATTCCAAAATTCTCAAACACACAAAAACTCATTCGTTAGTATGAGGACATCATTGAACCCAGAAGGGAAAAAAAAGTTAATTGTCTCATTGAAACATTCACTCTTTTTTGGAGCTTCAACCAGGGACCCATGGACTTAGAGCCCATCATCAAATGGTGTGTGAAAGAGATCCAAGTTCAAATATTATCAGCAGTATAATAGTTCTCTCCAGCCCTCAGGGCCAAATGATGTGATTTTAGCAAATTGATTTTGTTCATGCACCGTGTTAAACCAAGCAATTGTTTCCCCTAAGATATCTGAACCTACAGTTAGTTGTTCTGTCTTTGAAATTCATGGTTGAATTTGTCCAATTGCTGATTGCTATTTCCATTTGCTCTAATAATAGTCACTTCTTTCAACAGTAATGGGTTTTATATATGGTGCACAATCAAAACCATTCACTGTTACCCATAAACATTTGATGAATTGTCCAACATAGCTGTGAGAGTTGCTTATTTGGGATACAGCTAGGGTAAGCCTAACAGAGTTAATGAGATGATGTACCATGGCATTAGGCAATGAGTGTTTCCCTCCCCCCTATTAGTTGTACATGCTCTTTTATCTAAGGAACTATGTCATTATCATAATCTTCATCAACTTGTCAAGATAATGGAGGGTCCACTGAGTTCAGAGAAGGCCTCACATAGTTCATATAAATTCAAAGGGCATAAATGTAGAAAGAGTTTGGGAGCAACTAATAAATAAGATCTGCACAGAGAATCATAAAGAATGGGCTTTCTAAGAGATCCTGCCTTGGCGAGGGTAGAACTTGAGCTCAGTTTTGAGGGAAAGAAAAAAAGATTCATCCTCTGAAATGGGGGCAATAAATTAGTAAGCAAAATGTGTAAAGGCAAATCCAAGACAGAGAGCTAGAGAAAGAGCAGATGAAGATAAACTCAGGGATAATAATCAAGGTTGTAATAAAAGGAAGAAAGCTCCTGAGCCTGCTTTCAGCAGATACCACATCTGTACTTGTTAGACACACACAAGTGTAGGTTTGGGGGGAGGCAAGTTACTTATCAACTTTGACAAGTGCCTACCAGACTTGCGTAGCAATCAGACAAGGTTTATAATTACTTCACCAAGCCTTTCTGATGAGCCACAATTTGCAGCTGTCTGCATACTGATTTCTGACAAACTGATTTTGTTCTACCAATGCTTCATTAAATTAACCTCAGAGGGCTGATATCACTATGCCAGAATCTCACCCAAAGTAGCTATGAGTTAATAAATTGCCCTTCTGAAAAGCAAGATGTTCTCTCCGTTTAAATTATGTTAGGACTAGTAGAGAACTTCAAGTTCTAGTTCAACACTTTGTTTTTTCATGTAATCACTCATTTAACAAATATTTATTGAAGACCTGCTCTATGCCAGATTAGGTCCCTGTTCTCAAGGCTTTACAATGTAGTTAGGGATGCAGACATTGAATAATAAACTAATAAATTATTTCAAGTGACAGAAATAATAAGGTCATAAACATGGAATATGATAGAGTTACCCGAAAGGATATAAGAGATTAACTGTCTTAGATGGAGTGAGGTGATCAATGAAAAGAATTCTTTGAGCTGAGATTTGGATGGAGATGTAAAGCCACAAGACAGGAAGGAGAAGATGAAAGAAGACACAAAAAGGCCCTGAGGTAGGAACAAGAATAATATATCTGACAAAAGCAAGTAGTGAGAGAGAATGAGAGTAACAGGAGCAAAGGAGGTAGGTAGGATGCCCTACTGAAGTTAAAGAACTCACCCAGGGCCAGATAATTGTAAATAAGTAAGCAAGATAGTATAATGAATGTTACAGATAAGTGGCATGCACAAAGAACTAGACAGGATCCTGGAGACAGTCATTTTGAGTGGTAGAGAGAAGAGGAGTACCCCATGAAACAGGCAGGGATCTCAAACTCTAATTTGTGATGCAAGCCTTCATAAGAGACTGAGTGGTGGGAACTGCAGTGACCTAGAGAATAAATGGCATATCTAATAGCATTCAGACTCATTCAAGATACTTTGCAGGCACAATAAAGCACATCATTAACAAATACATTTCAAGTAAAATAAAAAATATGAGGAAGCAAGCAAATTCCATGGATCATCAATATACAACAATGAGCTGGAGGAAAAGTGGGAAGTAGGCTGGGAATGAGGAAAAAAATCAGTAGAGCATGGTCTAATGTAAGTCAAAGAAGACTTACACTTTATATTTCCATGAACTAAACAAAAAAGAATGTTTTATTAGGCAGTAACCAAATGCTGTAATACTAATAACAATAACAAAGACCCACAGTATTTGTTACAGAACTTGCATAACTTAAAAACAGAGGTAATGATCAAATGGGCCAGATTTGTAAAGTTATGGAACCATGAGATCCATCCAAAGAAGAATCATAGTCACCCACTCTGTGCTTGCATGGACCCAGGGATGGAAAGTTCCCCGTGCCTCCCCTCAAGGCACTATCTATCAATTCGATCTGTTGTTATAGGGAGCTGGTATCTGCCTCCTTGTCACCTAAAAGTCCAAGATCTTCCCCCCTGGGGCCACCTGACAGCCCTTTAGATAGTTAGAAGCAGTGACCCTGTCACTGTCTTCCCTCCACAAGTGTTCCCTTCTCCAAACAAAACATCTCTACTGTTAACTACTCCCCAGATCACTATTTCCAGACTCTACCATCCTAGTCACCTTTCTGTGAACTTTAGTTTGTCACTGTCCCTTGTAAACAATGCCCACAGAGAACACAGCATTCCCAGCTAATTTATAGTGTAGGGCTTCTTTATGCATTGTTTTCTATTACTGCAGCAATAGGTATACAATTGCATTTTATTAAGCTCCGTCTCCTGCTGTCCAAGTTCCCTCCTTTCCACCTTCCAAGCCAGGCTGTCTGTTGTATTTCAGGGACACATACATAATTTCAAGTGAGTGCTCCTTTCAGTATAAAGAAGGCTGTCCCTCATCACTCTATCATTTCTTATTAAAATCAGTCAGTCTAATATACATCACATCCTGTACCAACGATGCAATGCTTTGTGCTTCTCATGCCACTTTCTAGATATTATCTTATTTATTATGTACTCAAACTTTATACATAGAGGAAGATGAATCTGAGAATTAGTGGTTAAAGGCAGATGGAGCATCTGATAATCTGGCTTTGAATCCAGGTTCTCCATTTACCCATCATTGCTAGGTTTTAAAAACAAAATTAAGAAGAAGAACAGAAAGCAGCTATCTATTAAGAGAGGTATAGTATGTAGCAAGCCCTATAATAAACTTTTAATGTACAGTATGTCATATATTATACATGACAATCTCTGAAGTGTATTTGTCTTCATTTCAGAGAGGAGGGAATTAAAACACAGAGATTAAGGGACTTGCCCAATGTTACACAATCAGTAGGTGGCACTGGGATTTGAACCTAATTCTGCTTGTTTTCAAGAAGTTCAATCTTGTCATAGTCCTATGCCACAATCTCCCTCAACCGCCTTCAGTGGTGGCTGTCTATACTACATGTTACTTACCAGTTGATTTAAAACAAAAAACAACAACAAAAAAACCTTTTGCAATAATTACTTCTCCTGAAATGCTTCCCCAGAAAGGGAGGAGGTAGGGACGTGTGTTGCCTCATCTGTAGGGCCAGAGACCCTATGCAATCGTGTACACAAGGACAAAAGAGTAAGGTTGGTGAGAAAGGTCATGCACCAACCGCAGTGCTGGGCACTGTGTTTCTAACTGGGCTGAAATGCAGCCCTGCAGCTTCTATCACAAGTACATTTGGAATATAAACAAGATTTCAAGGTGACGGTTCAACCCCCCCAAAAACCCCACAGTGTTTTCAAGCACTTTTAATACCTTTCTAGCAGTAGTCACTTGTATATAAATCATGTGCTAATTTATTCATTAAAATAGCCTGTACTTGGCAACATTTTATTAACCTTAGTTTATGCTAATAGGATCGGTAATTGTATTTTTTAAAAAACACATCTCTTTATAATTACTCCATAATTCTGATTTTCTTCCAATTTGATTTAAGCTCTTACCAACCTCAAATCACATTCCACATCCAATGAAAATGAGTTTGGATTATAATAAGATATGACTTCAGGAAAGTCTAAATTTGGAGACACATGATTCCCATACCTAGCCATGCATCAGGATCTCCTAGGAAATTTCTTAGACCCACAAAATTACTGATTCCCTAGTGCCTCAGTAATCTACTGGACCAGGGTTGGGACCTCTTGGGAAAGAAGATTTGCAGCAATTAGCCCACTGACCAGCACTTGGGGACCAACAACTAGAGAATTTTCACCCTTCACAGGTCTATTTTAGCCTTTGGAAAACAGGAAGCACACATATTGAGTGATATCCCAAAAGTATAAAACCAACTGCCTCAAAGGATTCAGTGAATCCTAGGAAAATTAATTATAAGGCTCAGTACTAACTGATGACATCTGGTTCTCTATTTGCAGGGCCTAATAGCCATTTAATGCCCAATTACTGCAAAGAACCTTAAAAAATGCACAGTTTTTATGTAACACGTAAAAATAGGGTAGAGATAATCATAGGGGTTAGCTGGTAGAGCCACTCAATAAACAAGTAAAATAAAAATCCCTCTCAACCCTGGCTGGTGTGGCTCAGTGGATTGAGTGCCTGCCTGCAAACCAAAGGGCCAGTGGTTTAATTCTCAGTCAGGACACATGCCTGGGTCGCCCCGCCAGGTCCCCAGTTGGGGGTGTATGAGAAGCAACCACACATTGATGTTTCTTTCCTTCTCTTTCTCCCTCCCTTCCCCTCTCTCTAAAAGTAAATAAATAAATTAAAAATTAAGAAAAAAATCACTCTCAAAGGGTTAGAACAGGAATGTCACATAAATGGCTAAAATGGTACCTCTCTCCTATTTGACACCACAGTAGACATTGCTAACCAATCACAGCACATTTCCTTGTTGCATCCAGAAATCACCTCCAAGCCTTTTCACCTGGGCACTCCAGGGCACCAGTACCATTTGATCTGCTCTTATGTGTGGAGACTATATCTACCCTTCAATGGCAACAGTGAATAGTTATATCATTTAAACCAACCTAGTCTTTGCTAATGATAATTCAAAGTTAGAATTTGAATAAATGCTATTTAGCAAGACAAGCTGAGTTCCAAAGTATTTTAAAAATTAAATGTAACATTTGACTAAAATAACCGCATATCCATCTGCTTAATTTCCATTGGTTGTGTAGATTTTGTCCTATGGAGACACTGGGTCATGGCTCCATGCAAACATTTAGTATCCTGGTAGATGACAGGCAGAAATCACAAGGGCATTTAGGTTTTGCCTGGTTTCATTTGAAAAAGAAGTCACTATAAATTCATTTGTCTTCAGTTCCCATAATGGTCATTCTGGGTTACTTCACCTCTACTACTGCTTCCCTAGTCATATTAGGTGGAATCCCATTCAAGACCATATACATGGTAATGCATACTTAGGCTGCTTTCATCACATGGACAGCCCTTGTGATTACACAATAAGATCAGAGAAAGCAGACCCACCTCATCATAGATGCTGTCATTCCTGTGAAAGTCTCCAGCCTTCCTGGGAAGAACGTGGATGTGAACATGCTGAAAATATACAAAAAAGAAAAAATAAAATGTCATTATCTCCTCATATATTTTCACACTTGACAGTGATGCTCTCATAAAGCCCAATTACTCCACATTGTTTCCTGCTGGATTATTTTTCATAGGAAGATGATGTTCACCTTCAGTAACTTGATCTGAAATCTGTGGAGAATAGAGGCACAGAACAAGAGAGAACAACTTGGTGGCATATACGAAAGTGTGAGTGAAATGCCAGAGTGTTTCAGGGGCCCTGTGAAATTATTCATAGCTGTCAGTTTTGGTTGTATTTAGCCAATGCTTTGAAATGACAGCATGTCTTAAAAGGTGACAACAGTGCCTTTGAAACTGATAAAAAAATAAGAATTGGCTAAAACAGAGAACTGCATAAGTAAAGAGCAAATAGGGAGAGTATGATGGAGCATGGGCCAAATTACAGAATCCAGGCTTCAAATGATAATCATATAATGATAATATAAATAATTCTCATGTATTAAACTTTTAATTATTATGATAAGGAAGCTCTGTGCTTGGCATTTATCACATTTAATGCCCTGAATAAACCTGTGAGGCAGCTCTACTGTGACTTCCATGCTACTGATGAGGAAGTCTGCTCAGAGGTCCAGGCCTTGCAGGCAGTGGTAGAGTCAGCACAGAAAGCCAGGTGGTCTGGTTTTTGCCCCCACCTTCTTCATCAGCACATACGCTGCTTCTGTGATGTTAATCTTTTAAGCAGCCCATTTCTTTAGTCTACAATAGTACCCAGGTAATATACATAGCAATGCTATTATACAGAGATTGGGACTCAAGGCACACAGCATATCTAACTCAATATATTCTTCAAGGCTAAAGTGCCATTTGAAAGTTTTACTTTCCAAATAGCCTCTATTGTCCCTCAGCTGAAGTTAAACTTCATTCCTGTGCTTGAGCTATGTTCGTGTGTTTGTTAGAAACCATGGGGAGGAATGTGAAAATGAAAAGCCTAAGTGTGGAGAGGCAGACAAAGAATAAAACATCATCCCTGAGCATGCCCACCCTCCTTGACTACTGCGATCAGGCCAGAGCCTCCAAAGGGCCTCCAGAGAAGGTGAGATTAAGGGTCCCTGCAGCTTTGCTACACAAGGAGAAACGATGCCCTATTAAAGCCAAGGCAGGGAACAAGACTGTCCAAGGTGAACAAAGCAGAGAGGAACTTCACATCAGCCTTTCAGCACACAGTCCCCAAAGAGTGGCATGTTTTTCTCAGAATATTCTCCAGTGACAAAGCCAGTCACAGCTTCCTCAGCAACTGGGATGAATATATACACAAAGATTGTGTGAGCATAAGGAGATAGGGAGAAAAAGCAGACAGGAAAAAGTAAATCACAAACTTCCCATAGAACCAGTTTCCTAGGAAAAAAGCAGGGCAGGACAGACCCAGGATGAAATTTCTTAAAGTCCATGGGCTGGCTGACTCAACAGCAAGACCGGAAAAAATAAAATGCCACAGTTCAAGGAAACAATCCATCCTTAGAAGGGGCCTTCACTCAATCTTTGCTTCCCCAAACTGCTGTTACCCTTTCCTCCTTTTCCCATCCTTCCTCCCTCCCTCCCTCCCTCCCTCCCTCCCTCCCTCCCTCCCTCCCTCCCTCCCTCCCTCCCTCCGTCCCTTCCTCCCTTCCTTCCTTCCTTCCTTCCTTCCCTTTTTCCTTTCCTCTCCTTTCTCCTTTCTCCTTTCCTTTCCTTTCCTTCCATCTATTTGTCATCTCCTTGTACTTTCTAATAATCAGGTATTCCTGACCAGAGTTCTGTAGTCAAACTGCCTAATGCAAATCCTAGACCTATCACTTACTAGCTGTATGGCCTTGTCTTGTAAGGCCTATGTCTTAGTATCCCCATTTAGGATGAGGATTATAACAATTTCTACCTCACAGAGTTGTTAAGAGCATCTGATCTGCTAAGTATGTACTTATTATGCTGCTTAGTATGTAGTCACTGTTCAACATGTAGCTGCAGTAGTATCACATTCAGGGAATTGTTCTCACACCAGCAGGAAAGACATTTAAGAAGCTCCTTGTCTGGGGCATGGTTAAAGTTTCTCCATTGCTCCACCTTATTTCTGTTGCTTTGATGAGTGGTTCTCAAACTTGAACATGCACCTGGGGCTTGATAAAACAAAGACTACCAGGCCCCCAAATCTGCATTTCTAACCAGCTCCCAAGGGTTGCCAATATTGCTGGTCCACCACCATAGTTTGAGAACCACTGGTTCCCGACACCCTCTCCTGTCAAATGTGCTAATGTGGGTGCCAAGGTCACTCACTGCTTTGCTTGGCTTGTTGTATTATTGGAAAGCTATTGCTGTATGCTTCCCTGGCTTCCTACCCCTGGCCACATTCCATGCCTTGTCTTGAGGGGTATGTCTGTCGTTGCCCACTAATAACAAAGAGCTGGCTGTGAACTTATATTAGGTGAACCTCCTGGGACCAGGCCCACTCCTGATTTCATTTATTTACCCTTGCTCTCCTAGGTTTTGTGTTCAGAGCTATTTCTATAGGCCCTGTTACCATGCAGTCCTGGAAATGCCACTTTTGATTACTGCTAACCATTTGATATCACCATGGTTCACTGTGACACTGATGACAGGAAACGGTTTACTGTATAGGTGATTTCCCCCTAGGGCATAGATCTCAAGTGACAGACTGATCACAAGATCCTGACAATCCGCTTAACTTCTCAGAAAAGAGAAATCGTGATAAAGCCAGACTAAAGGCTTGCTGTTGTAAAGAAATACCATTGTCACATCCTTGCCGTAGTGTCATACTGATAAAAACCCTATGAACAGAACAGATGGGGATAACTTGACATAACCTGTTCTTAGTGAATTCATATTGAGCCTTGGTGATCACAACTTACTTTTCTAAGTGTTAACAAAACCTCCAATTAATGAAGCACTACCAAATTTTGCTAGGCTTTACTATTTACTAGGATTTAAATTTTGCTAGGGTTTCAAGCAGTTTAGTTACTTGTATTGAAAGAGTATTTAAAAAAATCAACAATACCTTCCATACAAAAACAGTTTTCAGGACCAAAAAAAACTCAAAATGATAAATCTCACAATGTTCATTTGCATATTAAAGTATATGATAGGACCAGATGAAAGATATTTTGTTAAGTTTGCTCAATTAGCAATCTAGAAACTTACTTATGGAGTTCTGGGTTCTTTTTTTCTTTTAATATATTTTATTGATTATGCTATTACAATTGTCCCATTTCCCTTTCTTCACTCCCCTCCACTCTGCACACTCCCTCCCACTCACACTCCCCCCCCTTCAGTTCATGTCCATGTGCCATAATTTCTTTAGCTTCCACATTTCCCACACTATTCTTGCCCTCTCCCTGTCTATTTTCTACCCACCATCTATGCTACTTATTCTCTGTACCTCTTCCCCCCTCTCTCCTCTTCCATCTCCCCTGTTGCTAACCCTCCATATGATCTCTATTTCTGTGGTTCTGCTCCTGTTCTAGCTGTTTGCCTAGTTTGCTTTTGTTTTAGATGTAGTTGTTAATATCTGTGAGTTTGCTGTCTTTTCACTGTCATATTTTTTATCTTCTTTTTCTTAGATAAGTCCCTTTAACGTTTCATATAATAAGGGCTGGGTGATGATAAACTTCTTTAACTTGACCTTATCTGAGAAGTACTTTATCTTCCTTTCCATTCTAAATGACAGTTTTGCTGGATAGAGCAATTTTGAATGTAGATCCTTGCCTTTTATGACTTGGAATACTTCTTTCCAGCCCCTTCTTGCCCGGAAGGTCTCTTTTGAGAAATCAGCTGACAGTCTGATGGGAACTCCTTTGTAGGTGACTGTCCCTTTATCCCTTGCTGCCTCTAGAATTCTCTCCTTCATTTGAATCTTGGCTAATGTAGTTATGATGTGCCTTGGTGTGTTCTTTGGGACTCTCTGAGCTTCTTGGACTTTCTGGTAGTCTATTTCCTTTGCCAGATTGGAGAAGTTCTTTTTTATTATTTGTTCAAATAAGTTTTCCACTTATTGCTCTTCTTCTTCCCCTTCTGGTACCCCTATAATTTGGATGTTGGAATGTTTAAAGATGTCCTGGAGGTTCCTAAGCCTCTCCACATTTTTTTGAATTTTTGTTTCTTCATTCTTTTCAGTTTGGTTGTTTCTTTCTTCCTTCAGGTCCACTCTATTGATTTGAGTCCCAGTTTTCCTCCCATCTCTATTGGTTCCCTGTGCATTTTCCTTCATTTCACTTATTGTAGCCTTCATTTGTTCATCTAATTTGTGAGCAAAATCAACCAATTCTGTGAGCATCCTGATCACCAGTGCTTTGAACTGTGCATCTGATAGGTTGGCCATCTCTTCATTGCTTAGATGAATTGGCTCTGGGACTTTGATTTGTTCTCCTGTTTGAGCCATCTCCCGCGCCCCCCCCCCCACTTTGGCTGTTACATAGTGAGGGGCAGAGCTTTATGTATTCCCCAGGCTGGGGCAGCCCAGTGGCTGGGTAGTGACACTGTATGTGGGGGCAGGGTCCAAGAGGGAACAATGGCGCTTGCTCTGCTCTCTCTCAGATTTCAGTCCCTTCTGCTGCTTCCCCTTTCACTTGGATTATCTGCACGCAAATGTGGGACCGCCTGGTCAGCCAGCTGCCTCACATAGCCTCACTGGGTCTGCACCATTGCCACCCCATGCCCAGGGTCTGCTAGCCACCGTCTGTGGGCCTGGGATCTGCCAGCTGCTGCTGCCTGCAGGCCCGGGTCTGCCAACCTCCACTTTTTCCTGCCATGACTCTGCCCCTCTTACCGGTCTGGATGAGTGGTTGTTGAACTTCCATACAGTTCAATTTTCTATCAGTTCTGAATGTTTTCTTGTTTCTAAATATTTGTTGTCCTTAATTTTGGTTGTGTGAGGAGGCACAGTGTGTCCACTTATGCCTCCATTTTGGCTGGGAGTCCCGAGAGTCTCTCTGGGTTCTTTATTTACATAACATCCAATTACTTTTTTAAAATATATTTTATTGATTGTGCTATTACGGTTGTCCCATTTCCCCCCCTTTATTCCCCTCTGCCATGCGCACCCCCTCCCACACACATTCCCCTCCTTCAGTTCGTGTCCATGGGTCATACATATAAGTTCTTTGGCTTCTATATTTCCCACATTAATCTTAACCGTTCCCCCATCTATTTTCTACCTACCATTTATGCTACTTATTCTCTGTACTTTTTCCCCCTCTTTGCCCCTCTCACTCCCCTGCTGATAACCCTCCATGTGACTCCATTTCTGTGATTCTTTTCCTATTCTAGCTTTTTGATTGTTTCTGTTTTTGTTTTTGTTTTAGGTGTGGTTGTTAATAACTTTGAGTTGGTTGTCATTTTACTGTTCATATTTTTTATCTTTTTTTTCTAAGTCCCTTTAACATTTCATATAATAAGGGCTGGGTGATGATGAACTCCTTGAACTTGACCTTATCTGAGAAGCATTTTATCTTCCCTTCCATTCTAAATGAAAACTTTGCTGGATAGAGCAATCTTGGATGTAGGTCCTTGACTTTCATGACTTGGAATACTTCTTTCCAGCTCCCTCTTGACTGCAAGGTCTCTTTTGAGAAATCAGCCCATAGTCTTATGAGCACTTCTTTATAGGTAACTATCTCCTTTTCTCTTCCTGCTTTCAAGAGCGTTTCCTTCTCTTTAATCTTGGCTAATGTAATTATGAGGTGCCTTGGTGTGTTCCTCTTTGGGTCCAACTTCTTTGGCCCTCTCTGAGCTTCCTTGACTTTCTGGCAGTCTATTTCCTTTGCCAGAATGGGGAGGTTCTCCTTCATTATTTTTTCTAATAAGTTTTCAATTTTTTGTCCTTCCTCTTCTCCTTCTGGTACCCCTATGATTCAGATGTTGGAATGTTTAAAGATGTCCTGGACATTCCTAAGCCTCTACTCATGTTTTTGAATTCTTGTTTCTTCATCCTGTTCTGGTTGAATGTTTCTTTCTTCCTTCTGGTCCACACCATTGATTTGAAACCCAGTTTCCTTCCTGTCACTGTTGATTCCCTGTACATTTTCCTTTATTTCACTTATCACATCCTTCATTTTTTCATCTAATTTGTGAGCATACTCAACCAATCCTGTGAGCATCCTGATTACCAGTGTTTTGAACTGTGCATCTGATAGGTTGGCTATCTCTTCATCGCTTAGTTGTATTTTTTTCTGGAGCTTTGATTTATTCTTTCATTTGGGCCTTTTTTTTTTTTCCCCCTCAGCATGCCTGTTATGTAGTAGTAAGGGATGGAGGCTTAGGTGTTCATCCAAGCGGGGCAACCCACGTCACTTTGTTGTGACACTGTATGTAGGGGAGGGGTCTTAGAGGGAAGAATGCTGCTTGCTCCACTCTCTGCTGGTTTTCAGTCACTTTCCCCACTACCCACAAGTAAATTGGGCCCGTCTGGAACTGATTCCCTGGTGGGTGGGGTTGTGTACATTCTAGGACTCTGTGGGTTTCTCAAGTAAACTCTCATGTGAGGCTGGGAGTTTCTCCCACTGCTGTCTCAAGCCCCACAGGTTTTTTCAATCAGAGGTTTTGAGGGTTTATTTCCTTGCACTGAAACTTTGGGTTGTACAGTCTGTCTCATTTCCCAGTTGTTCCTTGTTCCTCCTGGTTTATTTGCACTCAAATGTGGGATCGCCCGGTCTGCAATTCACCGCCTCACTGGGTCTGCCAGCTGCCATCTTGCCCACCAGTTGCAGCCTTGCCCACCCTGCTCCTTCAGTGGCCACCTCATTGTGAGTCCTCTCTGCCTGGCTGCCCGTCTTCGCCTCTCCTACCAGTCTGGATGAATGTTTCTTCTTTAATTCCTTGGTTGTCTGACTTCCATACAGTTTGATTTTTCTGTAGGTTCTGGTTGTTTTTTGTTTTTAAGTTGTTGTTGTCCTTCTTTTGGTTGTGCAAGGAGGCACAGTGTGTCTACCCATGCCTCCATCTTGGCCAGAAGTCCCAATTACTTTTTTCTAATATGTACATTTATTTATACAAAATTATTTATTATCAGTTGCTAGTCTAGGAACCAGAGATACAGTGATGAATAAGACAAAGCCCCTGCCCACATAAAGCTACAGTCCAATGGGCAATACAGAAGATACATAAGTAAATAAATAAATATATGATTTCTTTTCAGGTGGAAATAAGTATTATGAAGAAAATCATAGCAGTCAGAGCTAAAAATTCAGAATTGAGACACTTCACCATATATAATTTGGGGAGAGAAGAAGGATTCAGATTAAGGATACAGTGGGGAAGGAGACAAAGAAAGAGAGGGTAAATTCAAAGGGTGAGAAAAGAAAAATTTCAAGAAGAAGGGTATAATCAACAGTGTCAACATTGCTGAAAGCTAGAGTTGGTTTCAGTGAAATTTGGGGCAATAAAAACTTACCTGAAAACCACATGAAAGATGCTCAACATCATTAATCATTAATGAAATGCTAATCAAAACCACACTGAGATACCACTTTACCTCACTAGAATGACTATTAAAAAAACAAAAAACACAAGACAATAATAAGTGTGGGTGAGGATGTGGAGAATTAGAACCTTCGCATGTTGCCAGGGGAGATGTAAAATGGTTTAACTGCTTTGGAAATTGGTTTGGCAGTTCATCAAAAAGTTAAATCATACAGTTACAAAAAGTTCATCATACAGTTGTTATATGACCCAGAATTCTATCCTACGTATGTATCCAAGACATGAAAATACATGTCCACACAAACACTTGTAAATGCATATTTATAGCAGGATTATTCATAAGAGCCAAACAAAGGAACAATCCCAAGTGTCCATCAATAATGAATGAAAAAAGAAAATGTGGTATAACCAGACAATATGATTTGGAATGAAGTACTTCAAAAAGAATGAAGTACTGCTAAGTGAAAGAATTATGTTATATGAATTATGCTAAGTAAAAGAAGCCAGACACGAAAGGTCAGATACTGTATGATTCCATTTATATAATGTCCGGAACAGGCAAATTCATAGAGACAAGATGTAAATTAGTGGTTGCTGGGGAGAATGGGGAGTGACTGTAAATGGGCATGAGGTTTCTTTTGGAAATTATGAATATATTCTAGAATTAGACAGTGGTGATGGTTGCACAATTTTGTTAATATACAAAATACTATAGAATTGTACACTTACAAAGAGTAAATTTATATTATGTGAGTTACCCATATTTTTCAGACCATAAGACGTACCCAGGTTTTAGAGGAGGAAAATAAAAAAAAAATTTTTGAAGCAAAAAGTGTGGTAAAATATTTAATAACATAAATAACATAATATTTTGCCAATGTAAATGTAAACAGAACTCAACAGCAGCATTAACAACCATTATTCCTCCCAATTTACAGGGTGTGTCTTATAGTCCGAAAAATACTGTATATCTCAATAATGCAGTTATTAAAAAACAATCCATAGATTTAAGAGAGTGCAAGGTAAATAAAAGGAGATAAATAAGCATAGACAACTTTTGCAAGGACTTTTACAAAGAAATCAATAAGAGTAGCTCCAGAGGAGGGAGAAAATCACTCCTTTGGGAAACCTAGGTTTAAGGTTACTGGACCAGCTTGTTTCTACCATCATTATTATCATTAGTAGTGGTAATTGCTGTTGTTAACATTTATTAAAAGCTCACTACATGCTAGTCTCTGGACTGATTTACATCCATATGTCAATTAATCCTACACTATTCCCAAGAGGTAGTTAATAAATGCATGACCATTTCCTGGTGACAAATTAGACTCAAGAGGTTAAGTGGCTTGCCCAAGCTCCTGCAGGGAGTGAGTGCCCAAGAGCTGACACCTGACCCTGAGTCTGTCATCAGACATCATGGTGTTTGCTCTTCACCAAATGACAGCATCCCTTAGGGGCCACCTGCTTCTCCCCATTCCAAAATTAAGGACACCTCCTCCCTGTAGTCCCTTGATGCCTCTCCCAAGGCCCATTATTTCTCAATAATGTTTTTGATCACAACTGTTAAGTCCTTTCAGGATCACAGGATGAGGTTTGCCTTTGCCCAGAGATTTGAATTAACTTAGAGCAAGGGTATTATCATCTGAGTTCCATTTCTACCTCCCTTCTTCCTAGTTGAAAGCCATGCCCAAAATACTATATAGATTAACAAAGTTGTTCAATGTCAAGCCTTTCCCCTCCCTCATTTATTAATTTCATGGAATTTATACCAAGTAGAAGATTCGTCCTTTCTTGGCTCACCTGCCTGAGCAAATCTCAGCTTTAAAAGCCCTTTCTGTTGTCTCTAGGTTTTCCTCCAAAGGTAGGAACTCTCTGTACTTTAATACCCCAGCAACATTTTCCTAGGCCCTGCCTCCTTTTTGCTACCTATGCTTCTCCCTCCATCCCTTTGAACATATCTACTTTACCCCTGAGGATGGTCAGTATAGTCACATGGATGTCTTTGTCTTTGTCAGAATACACTGCAATTCAGTTATAGGAGCTAAAACTCCAGTAGGATGAGGGCAGGGAAGGCTAGAGAGCTATCCTGCTCCATAACTAATATCCTGCAACCTCCACCAGCTGGTCCAGCTGCTGAGGGATGAACCCCTCTCCCTTAGATCAGCACTGAGCAATGGCAGAAGATAAATCTGATTCTAAAGAATAATATAAACACTGCTGTGGTAGTCATACAATGATCCCCTCCAAAAGGTCCATATCCTAATCCCACACTTGTAAATATGTTAGGTTGCATGGTAAAGGAGAAATAAGGTTGCAGATGGATTGAGATTGCTACTCACCTGCCCTTAAAGTGGGGAGAGTACAAATGACCCTGGATTATCCAGCTGGGCCCAATGTAATCACAAGGGTCCTTAGAAGTGGAAGAGGGTGAACAAGTCAAACTTTACAACTTTGTTCTTCAAAGGATATCATTAAGAAAAAAAAAAGGCATCCACAGAATGGGAGAGAAATTTTGCAAATCATACATCTACTAAGGTACTTGTATCTAGGACATACAAGAAACTATTTCAAATCAATAAGAAGACAAAAATACCAAGTAAAAATAGGCAAAGGATGAATAGAAATTTCTCCCAAGAGGATCAATAAATGGCCAATAAATCACATGGTCAGAATTAGCAGGCCATTTTTCCACAAGAACATCCTAAGAATCTGCCTTCCTCCCATCCTTTCTTTGTTTTCCCCTAGAGTCAGATGAGAATACTTAGAATCAGCAGAAGTAAGATTTTACAGCATAGAGCATACTACTAGTTAGGAAACATATGAATTATCATCCAAAGTGAAACTTTTAGGGGTGAAAGGAGGCACTGTTTATAACTACACGATAGGCCTAAGTCTTGACTATTTCAAAAAATCAAGATAAACATCACCCAGAATAATAGTAATTTAATCAGGAAGTATGATAGCATAACAAAGATGGGATTTGACATCCTCTTAACTTGGCTTAGAATCTCAGCTCTGCCACTTTGACCAGTTTAGTGACTTTAGGTAATTTATTCAATTTCAGTAAGCTTCAGTTTTCTTATTTGGGAAAATCAAGACAGTAACTGTTCCTAGTGCTTAGTGTTTTGGGGAAGAAATGATAATAGAGATATATGCACAGTTATTAGTATAAAATGTTTTTATGTAAATGGTAGTTAATGTTATAACTGAGAATAACTTACAAATGGGTACTATAAATGTGTATGTAGAGGCTTTTACCTTATGAAAAAGAAATAATTAAATGATATGTCAATGTTCTCTCAAGAAGTGAACTACATTTAGGGGATTCTTCTAAAAACCACTGAGACCCTGGCTGGCATAGCTCTGTGAATTCAACGTGGGCCTGTGAACCAAAGGATCACCAGTTCAATTTCCAGTCTAGGGCACAAGCCTGGGTTGCAGGCCAAGTCCCCAAGTACTGGGGGCATGTGAGAGGCAACCACACATTGATGTTTCTCTCCCTCTCTTTCTCCTTCCCTTCCCTTCTCTCTAAAAAAATAAATAAAATCTTTTAAAAAATAATAAAACCCACTGAGATTGCCACATGGCTCTAGGCACCAGGCATGCCTCATTCATATTGTTCAACTGACAGCCTCCGAATAGTGGGTGATGCATTTATTTCCATACCTTTGTTACCTACATTGCATACAATAGTTAACCTGTTATAATAGGAGTAAAGTTTTGAGACAGCAAATGGTTCTGTTTGGTGGAAACAGGATGTTCTGTCCTTTGCAAGTCAGGGAGGAGTGGGAGGTGGACACCAAAAATCTATAGTAATCTGAGAGACTCTGTTGAAGGAGTAAAAAACTAGAGGCAAGATAATGGGATGGGAGCCCCGTAATTCTTCATGCCCAGATGTTTCTCTCCACATGGCAGTAACTCTACCACCATTCTTCCCTTTAATTCACTTAGTCAAGGAAAATAGAAGAAACCACTTGAAATGTAATTGTTTCTCACTCCTCCTGTTGGGGTCTATTACACAAACAGTAGGGACATTTCCCATTTCATTCTGTTTACTGTGGTAAGATTTTAAAAAGGAAGTGGAAGAGGAGTTCTCTCATCACCTGCTTTCTCAATCAATAGTAATTTCTTTGCCCCTGAGCTAGTGTTTTTGAATGAAATGGGTACATTCTCATAAGCAGCATCACCATCTTACAAACACATTATTGAAACAGGAAAGGTGCTGGAACCATGACGACAGCTCCTATTGCCTGCTGGGTTGAGCGCCCATATGCCATCCACCTTTTATTTTTCTGCTCATTTGTAATCAGTGCTCCTTTACAAAGACAAATGATAGAAACGGTGTGTTTTCTTCTGTGCACCCCTTTTTGAATCTGTGAGCCATGGCAGAGTAAGTTGATCTACTTCTTATCTGTTCTTTTGTTCTGAATTTCACTGAAAGAGTTCCTTAGAACAAAGAAAACAAAAATAATCTCTCCTGGGTTTACCAAAGGCCTGTCACAGCACCTGATGCCATCAAGTACTTTGGGGCGAAGATGAGCTACTTTCCTGCTTGCCGTGTGGAAGAAGGGGAAATTGATTGGCAAAACAGATGCATGGACACTTACTTGTGTTTGTTCAGTTCCCCAGGCTTCTACTCTCCTATAGGAGAAATTGAAGAACAACCTGCCAATTATTTTCACCTTGTGAGCTGAAAGCCAAAAAGAATAGACACGCACCCAGCTCTCAGAGTTCAGTGTGACACTTTACACAGCATCAGACTCCATCATCTTGCTTTTCTTTGACTTGAAAAGACCTTAATTTTTAGAAAATTTGGAATTTAAAGCTGTCTGGGTGCTAAAAGCTCCTTTCAATTGGCATTTTGGTTTGGAGCCATACATCATCGAAGCCATGATGCTAAGCTGATGTATTGCACCCATATATCATAAGAGCACCATCCCTCTCATGATACATATTATAACTCACAACTGGAGCACCAGCAGTGATGTATGGCTTAGAAACACAAGTGTGAACCACAAAACGCTACAGGGTCTCCACAAATCCTGGGAAGTGTTTGGAAACTGAATTGGTTCTTTATCTTTTTATTCTCCCTTAAAGTTTCTCAACTTGACTGGGACAATCTGGGCACATGGAAAGCATTGTTTCCTCTGTTGCACAAAAGACATACCAGCTGCTTTAACATTGCTGATATCCTAAAGGAAGAGACTCATTAGCAAGAGGGCTAGAAACCATCAAGATGCCTGTGCATTTTGACAGACTACTAATCTTATCCTGAGTTGCTTATGTCAAGGTGTTCTCAAGGCTCTGTGTACAGCCATATTTTCATTGACATTTATTTCAAAACTAGTAGCTGGCAGTGTTTTCACACTGACCCTAAATAGTAGCAGAAGGTGAGGCCTTCCCAAACCAAGAAAGGCAGAATCCAGTCCTGAAGAAAACACAAACTTTGGGGTTGGTGGTAGTCCAGAGTAGAGTATATTTAGCAAGGCTCGCTACAGAATCAAGCATTCTGGTTCAGAATAGAAGCAGGCTGTCAAAAATATATTTGGTCTTATAATATACACTGTCTTGAAATACATTAATTGCTAGAATTTACTGAATATTTAGAATATGCAAGTAATGGTCTAAACACTTTACCTACATTTTTCATATAATATGCACAATAATCTTATGTATTAGGATATGGTATTTTCTCCACCTGAAAGAGGAGGCAAGATGAGAGAAGTTACAGATGTAGAAAGAGAGGTACAAGGAGGCGGAGTGAGTGGGTTTGTTCTATTCCAGAACCCGCGTATGACACTGGCAGCCTTGCAGAAGTTATAAGCCCACTGTCCCCCACACCAGTCACCCTTAGCATATTAAGCACTTCTGCAAGAGAGGCCCATGAGAGAATAAATTTCTTATAAATTTGAAAATCAATCTTGTACAAATATTCTATATTATCTTTTAGCTAATGATGGACTTTCAGTGACACAACAGTTTCAAGTTCTGAAAACTGTTGAACAAGAAAATGGAATTTACAATCGCATCCCTTTAAAAAGTTGACAAGCTCAAGCAAGGTCTATAAAACCATAATAAACCTCTTCTGTGGTCATTCCTGTTGTATTAGGTTATGCTTATGCAACAAGACAGGCGGAACCCCAGGCAGACCACTCCAGGGTGAAGAGTCTTCCTGTTCGACCCTGCATGCAGGAGGTCATGTTTGCTGCGGCACAGGGACAGCACCTTAATGATGCCTCTAGCAAAATGATGTTCGAAAGATACACAGAATGTTTCAGAATTTGTCAAACCTATATTTTATCAACAATCATTATACTCAATATGTTTACAGTAATATTCTTGGTAAGAAAAATTAAAAACTGTTCTATTATTGGGGAGTCCCTATCCCTTTGCTTCACTCCCACTTTCACCTGTCTCAGAGCAAGTTCAAATGCCTTCATTTTCTCCAAACTCTTCAGGTTTCTCTGATTATTTATATGTATCTCAATTACTACTTTTTTCCATACAGTATCAATAATTACAGGTTTCTCTCTTTCATTAGTCTGGAATTCTCGACTATTCCTTACTCTATTTGTTTCATTATTTCCTACCCTCACTCCAGGTTTCTAGCTTAGAAGATACACAGTATAAAGGCTGGCTGGCTGGCTGGCTGGACAGATAGATGGGTGAGTGGGTGGGAAGATGACTCAAGTGTTCCCAATTAGTTAGCCTGCTTTAAATAAAAAGGATGAAGGGACCTCGCATGCACAGATTCGTGTGGCACTCGTCTTTCCCCTCTGTTGAGAGTTCCTGCACACACAAGGATGTGGTCTGTGCAGAGCCCTTATGACTGCTGGCACACAACTTCCTTCCCATTGAAAAGTATGCTTTTACTAACACCTAAGTTTGAAGGTCTTGTCTTTCTAGCTTCATTTAAGTCCTTTTTAAAACTGCTCAAATATGCTTGAGTGTCTGGAGAAAATAGCTCATGCTGAAAACACTCAGCATCCTGCAAACAGCCATGGGGACTTATCCTTTGCTCAGTATTAACATTAGTAAGAGTCACTGCGGTTCCCTCTCAGAAGAAAAGAAACCCACTTTTTCTTTGGGCAGATTCTGACCTTCACAAATTACTTCCCCCACACTCTCTTTGCTAAAAAGACTATCTGGAATATGTATTTTTAATTTACGCACCATATCAGAACATTAATCTGCAGAGATAGTCCCTCTGGGTGTCTTTCTGTTGTGTATACAATAATAAAGGATTTAGATGCAAATGAAGCAACCATGGCACTTTTCCTCATCTTACTCGTTTTTGTGACAACTGCACATTACTTTACTGTTTACCATACACATAATTACAGTTCTTTATGTTTCAATAAAATGTGTAATAATAAACGTTTACTGTTCCATGAATAAGCATTCAAATGAAACCTCTAATGGAGGTTATATGTTTTGAAGCAGCTCTGTGGCTTTCTAGAAATCTCACCCTTTACTTAATGAGCATCATTTCCATAATCTGTGCATTATTGTCCAAGCCTCCCTTTAGGAGTATTTTACAAAGCAAAAAAATTGTGAAATATTATCAGAGTGAAGAAAAAAAAACGTTAAGCGGATTAGCAACTTGTCCTGTGAAAGGGGACAAGACAGGCTTTCATGTCCCTCCAGAGACACTGACAGAGTAATTACAGAGATGGGGCTCCTAATTATCTCACTGGCTGAGTGCATCACTACCATAGTTTTTGCCTTTAATATCTGCTTTAAATAAAAGTAATGAGAAGCCCAGAAAGGTCAGCCATGAAGGGCAAGCCTGTGCTAGTTCCCTTTCTAGTGCTTACAAAGAGACCAGGCAGTAGACCTGTAAGTTAGGGGAGGTCAGGATATGACAAAATGGACACTCCTTTACGTGGAGGCAGACACAGGACTGGAGTATCAAACAGCCACCCTGAAACAGCTGAATCGAGACAAGGTCCTAAGCTGGGCTGCAGGTTAGTTGTGTCACACATTATTTTCAGTGTGAGGTTTTTTGTTTTTTTTTTTTTAGAAAAATTACTTAATTTTATGTCATTATCATTTCAAAAGGTTAATCTATTCTAAATAGTTTTGTAAATTGTGTTCCCCAAAGCAGGTGCTTTAAAATATAACAAACGCATAATGATAAATTTCTTTTTGTCCAACATCTAAGACTAGGTTGTTTAACTAGACAGAGAAAGAGATGCTGGGAGAAATCCAGGAACAAAGATCCCATGCAGCCTGATAAGACCCAGATCATCAGCCTCTGCCAGGCGATGGTGAAATGTGTTAAAGTGACAGCTGTCACATCATGAGATGTCAGTCTGCTTTATTTGTGGGCTGGCACAATTTACTTAAACTTTGTCAGGAGGGAGTCACCTTACATGGTTGGAAGCTGCATTTCTTTAGTATGAATAAATATCTCCAGGCCCTCGTGGAACATTTAGAGGCTGCGGTTATTTACCATTGGCACTGCGGCAAACAGCTAAGAGTCCATAGTGAAGCTCTCCCTCTCCTCCTGTTTCATGATTTGCTGTGAGTAATTCACTCCTTGCTTTCACTGTGACTGCAAAATCTCTCAAATGAACATTATCCTTCCTTAAGAGAGCAAATGTAAGATTTTCACATTTCAATATGGCTATTTTCACGAACGACTTCAACAAAATAAAATATTCAGCATAAATAGAATTTAGTGTGATCCAAATTTTATCATATTTCTCCACTGGATTTTTTTTTCACATCCCACTTTTTTGTTTGCTACATATGCCTTTTCGTTTTCTAGTGTCCCTGAATTAGAAAGAACTAGGCAGAACCATATTTTAGAAGGTTATGCATTTTTTCTAACTCAAGTGAGCAGGCACTTATTTTGGAGTCATGCCTTTAGAAATGACATGTTCTTTTCAGATGGTCCGAATCTCAACCTACACAGCTGCTAAATGGAACTGTTACTTTTTGCCAGGGTTCTACTCAGATAGGCTACAGAGAGCATTAACTTCATAAATGAGATTCTTTTCAACATCGTCACTGTAAAATATACCAGAAAAACCACTCTTCTCCAACTCCCTGCAACCCATGTGCACTGATTTGATCGCTCAAGCCTGGATAAATGACTCTGATTAGCCCAATGATCCCAGTTTTATACGGACCTTCTAAATCACATATCAGTTTGGGTCCAGAATGATGATGCTGGGAGCATCCAGAGGGCTACATATCATCTCAACCCTGCTCCCACATGGGGAGCCAGGGAGATTTGTGGGACCCTGTCTGGTGGCTCCAAGGCATAAACAATGAATACTGCTAAAGCAATAATAATAAAAAGAAAACAGGCAGTGGGGAAAGCCAGCCCTGGAACCGTCCCTCACTTTTCTCATAATATACTTTATTGTTCAATGAGACAGAGTGATTCCATAGGCAGTGCCCAGAAATTAGATAATATGAGAAATCGATACTGTTTCTTTTTCTGCATGAGTTCAGTGACTAGGGCCCTAAGATTTATTTGAACTAAACTTTTTCAGTCCAGAATGGAACGCTCGCTAACTTCAGTCTCCATGGTTCACCGTGAACTGGCCATTAACAGAGACACATTGCATCATGTCATTTGGTCAGAAACTTCCTTCCAGTGGTTGCAGTAGAGTCTTAACAGCAACTCCAGTGTGCCAGGAATCAGACAAAGACCAATAGTCACAGTGGTGGAGACCTTTCAGGAAAGGTTAGCACCAGGGCTCCCTCATGGAGCAAGTCAGGAGTGGCTCTGCAGGAGGTGAGGTCAGGTGCATTGTTTATGACTTCCCTACACCCTTTGCCTTAGAACTGGCTTCTGGTCGAGGGGCCATCCAATGGATGACTATATACTGTTGCATGTAAAGAAACAAATTGTCTTGTTGGTGTTGGCTTAGGATATTACTGGGCCCTGGCTACTGCCAGTGTTGGCTTAATTCATTTATGTGATTAACAAACAATTCATCTTTTAAAATTAGTTACATATGACCCTGGCCAAGTACCTCAGTTGGTTCGAGCATCAGTCCAATATGCCAAGATTGGTGGTTCAATCCCTGGTAAGGGCACATGCAACAATCAAATAATGAATGCATAAATAAGTGGAACAACAAATTGATGTCTATCCCTCTCTCTCTGTGAAAAATCAATATAAAAATAAAATTAGTTACAGAAGCAAGCCAAGTCATGTCCATGAATATAAAATTTGAAAATCAAATTTTGCTCCTGAGAAATATCACAACTTCACTGGCGACAAGTCTAGGCAGACAGTGTCACAGGTAATGCTGAATGAATTAGAAGTCCATGCTGTACACTTGAAACTAATACAAAATAATAACCATAATAGTAATAGTAATAATAATAATAATAATAATAATAATAATAATGTCCTCCAGCCAGTGCAAATTATAAAGTGCTCTTGGTGGATGTGTAGCCACCATCTAGATTTCAGAGTAAGCACAGCTTCCACCTGAAGTCCAGTGACACAGAGGTTTAGGTCCCTGACCCTACATAATGAGATGACAAAACACAGATTGAGTAGCTAGACCAGCCAGGTTCAATTCCTGGTCCTGATAGTTACCAGCTATGGAGCCTAGAATAGTCACTCATCGAAGAGCTTCAGATTCCTCATTTGAAAAATAAACCTCACTCATAGGGTTGCTGTGAGAACTAAATAGCTTAGTATTGCAAAGTGCCTAGACTAGTACTTGGGACTGAGTGAAAATCAACACCAACATTTGCAACTATTATAATTGCTGTCAAATCTGCCACTACTATTACTGCTACTTGACCAAAAAAAACCACAAAAAACCTTTAAGTTTTTTAAAGGTCTTTTAAACCTTTAATGGTATTAAATTTTAAAATATTCATTATCTGAGCCATCTTTCAACTCTCTTAAGGAGATCAATCCATTTCTTTAAAAAATTATTCTTTGAAGCCTAATCTATAAAATAGACAAAAGTAGAGTCATTCTCCCAGAAACCAAAGTGAGACCCCCACACACACATCCTGGGCTGAGAGAAGGCCTGGGCTTCCACAGAGCTTTCAAAGCCCTGCAGAGAGAGACTTAAAGCACAGACCCAGGAGCTTCTCCTTGGTGTACGAATCCTTAGGCTGTGGAACTGGGTGGTTAGGAGTGACGAACTCTATAGTCTTTTAACCTGGGATGAAAATCCTGTTCCAATGGTCAATTCCTGAGTGATCTGGAAAAGCAGCTTTACACATATAAGCCTTGGATTCCACATTTATCAAATGCAGATAATGAAGTACCTTCTTCAAAGGATTGCTGAGGTGGTTAAATGAAATAATACATGGAGAACCCTTAGCACAGCTCCAATAAGAAATTTGGAAATGCACAATAAATGTGATCTTCTCCTCTAGTTATTATGATTTAGGCCTCTACCCAAGTGTTATCTCATATTAGAGACTGAATTTTTTGCAGCCCTGGAATCCATATGCCAAAATCCCAACCCCCAATGTGATGGTATTAGGAAGAAGGGCCTCTAGGAGGTAATTAGGTCATGAAGATAGAGCCCTCATGAGTAGGATTTGTGTCTTCATAGAAAGGCAGTGGTTTTTTGCTTCCTCTTCCTGCTCTATGTCATGCATGGATACAAGAAGACAGCCATCTGCAAACCAGAAAGCAGGGCCCTCACCATCATAAGCTCTGTGAGCACCTTTACTGTGGGCTTCACACCCTCCAGAATTGTGAGAAATAAATGTTGGTTAAGCCACCCAGTCTATGGTTTCCTGTTATAGCACCCAGAACCAAGTCACCTACTTATGAGGACTCTCTCAATTCTTTTATATAAAAGCCAACACCACAACAGTTTCCTAACAAAATTCCCTCTCCCTACCTGAAATTACCATCACTATTTGTTTACTATTTCATCTTTTGATATATTTATAGATATGATCCCAGTACCTGGAGTTATGTCTAGCACATAGAAGACAATAGCTGTACAATGGACAGAGTAAGAGAAATGGGAGCAGAAGGAGAGAGGAAGCATTCCTATTTAGTGTTAAAGAGCTCCCAGTAACCGTAATGGATTTGAATATAGGAGGTACTATTTTTTAAAGGAATAGCAGAAATACATCTGATGGCATGTATTTTTGTGTATATAGTATATAGTAGCATAAAATGACTATGCACAAATTGTCAACTACTCTTACCGTATTCTCCACTATGAAGGCACTAAAAGGGGGCTGAGTAACCAAATCAAGTCAAGGTGTGCCACAGTAAAAGTCCAGCCAAAGCATCCAGCATGCAGCTGGACACCAATGTCTGCATGGATCTCTCACCCTTCTGAAAATTGCTCTAAATTATGGTCTTTCTCTGGATCCTTCTCTCTTTCTGATATTCCCCCTTCCCTCCCTTTCTTTACTTCTCTTATAGTTGACTTTATTTTGTCTATGAACTTGGTTTCTTGTAATCCCATAGTTCTCTTTTACCCTGTGGCATTCTGTGGCTCCTGCTGCAGGGACTATGGCTAGAGTTGTGATTCTTCACTTCATTATGTCTGCTTTGAGGATCTGTGTAATATTAGGGTATTACCTGTGTAAAATAGGATACTAGACATTGAAGAGAGCACGTAGGTCTCATTGCTGCACTCCAGACACCATGATGACATGAGGGCCATGAGAGAGATAAGGTCTTCTGCAAAGGCAATGAGAGCCCCAGGAGACATAGGCACAAATCACTGTCAGATACCATGAGGGAAAATGCTCTGGTCTTTCCTGATAACAATCCCAAATGCACCACTGCAGGTGGTTAGTTAAGGTGAGAAGAACTGGAAGGGATGGAGAGCAGTGGCTGAACTGGAAAGGGTTGGGCACCAGAAGTACAAGGTCTGTCCAGAAGGTATCCAACCATGCAATATGAAAAAGAGAGACATTTACTAAAGAAGATACAAGATATAAGAAACATTGTACATAGGACAATGATGCCTCAGTCCCCTTCAAAGTGGCACCTTGGGACCTCACACAGTTCTCCCAATTGCCATCAGCTGCCCTGTCATATTTTCCTGAATCTCATTGACAGTCTGAACTTCCTTCCCTTTCAAAAGTGATTTTAGTTTTGGGAAAAGCCAGAAGTCATAGGGCACCAAATCTTGGCTGTAGTCACCTCGGTGATTTGATGTTTGGCAAAATAACTGCGCACAAGATGTGATACAAAACTGCCAATCACCAGTTGCCCATAGCTGCAGCCTTCTGAATCATCCAAATAGTTTCTGCAGGGGAATGTTCAAGCTTAACACAAAATTTGATGCAACTTCATTGTTCTATTCACTCAATCATTTTGAATGCCACAGACACACAGTACACATGCTCATTCAGGGGCATCTACTACCCCCATTGACCAGGACAATGAAGTCATCATTGTTCATGCGTATGCATTCCAGTCCATTCTTCTTGGCTGCCAGGTTACATCGATTTCACACAAACCATTTTCATTATATTAACAATGGCTGCACTTTTTCCAGACAGACCTTATATGTTAATGTGTAGAAAGTCATGTTACCTTTGGTGAAGCTTATTTTTGAGAACTAGACTCTTTCCTCAACAGCCTTGTTAAGGACCGTTCAGCCTGGTTTCAGGAGTTGTAACCCTCACCCCATGGTGGGCTGTGTAAGAGCCCAAGAGACCCACTTCATCTGGGTCTGTTCTGTCACAAGGACGTGACCTACTAAGGAGACAAAGTTTATCTCCCTGGCAGGAGCACAGCTTCTGCCTCATCTATCTCTGGCCCCAATGCTTGGTTGGTAGTCAAAGACAGGTAAGACTACTCATGGGAGGGGCAACCTAAGCCAGATGCGACCACTTGGGAGGCCTCATGGAAGGACTCGGGGGGGGCTGCAGCAAAGAGGATGTAATGGACCCTCACCCCCTGGCTATTCTGACATAGCCGGAGTCCTCATTTCCGTCTGGGAGATATATCCTGCTTCCTAATCGGCTTAAAGCCTGAAACTGTGGGGGCAAACGGTGCAGCCCTGTACCGGCCAGGATGGCTTCCTGGGTGATCGGGCATAAGAAAGAATACCTAAAGTCCTGTGAAACCTGCTTTGCTAAGAATGCTCTCATTTAAATGATAAGGGTCCCAGGAGGAAATGAGTATGTCTCCCAAAGTTTGGCAACCCCCTTTCCTGACAAACACTGACTCAGATTAAGGCCTCAGATTTCTTTGAAATGTTAAACCTGTATTCCTGTGTATTTGAACCCAATAAAAGCCCAGTGTGGAAGGGTCTCTGGGTCATTCTCCTCTGAGAGTTTGACCACCTTTCCTCCCCAAGCGATCATGTCTTGATAGTTTTTATTTTCATCCATGATGGAGGGATGGGGCCCTGCAGGCAGAGCCCCCCCACATCTGGCGCCCAGGACAGGGGCCCCCCACACAGCCTGGCCCTATAATACACTGAGTAAAATCTTCTAAGTCTCTAGGATCTGGACTTTTCTTGTGATGTCTGTCTTATGATCCAAAGTGGCCTCAGGAGGAGGACTGGGTCCTGGTGAACCATGAATGTTACCAGCATTGGAGAGGCTGAGTCCTCTGGAAAATGGCTTCCATATGCCATGTTTCAAGCCTCTCCCCAGGCTCCACTCTCCTCCACTTTTTTGAGCCTCTCACTCTATCCCCTTCTCTGGACTGAATCCCTCAGCTGTGTGTCCATAGTTAGCATTTCAGCCTGAACCTTTACATGTGGTCCTTCCTATAGGCAGCTTCGTTGGTTCTTAGACAAACATCAGCCATGGACTCCATCTTCCTAGAGATCACTGGAATCCATGCCTGTGCCTCTCCAATAATCACCTTCTTTCTCACACTCCTATGCCCAAATCAGACTCTCCAAACCAGGCTTGAGTCCAAGTCTCATGTTGACCCTCCTAACATGAGTTTCAGACTGTTGAATAACTATTCAAACAAGAATGGGTGGTCAAAGGAAATCACATTTACAAGATAGGGGGAAAAAAAGACTTTTTTCTTGAACAAAACAAAACAGCATTTCTCCTTTTACCAAGAGGCCATCCTTCCAGAGAGGAGCTTTCCAAGACCCAGCTGCCTTGCTCCCTGACTCCCCTTCAGCAACTTAGTTCTCTGCCAGGGATCTCTCCAGAGGGGTCTGCCTGAGAGATTCAGATGCCTCAACTGGTTTCAACCCAAATGCTGAGCCCACTATTGTGAGTACAGACCTGTTCTCCTATTATACTAGTCAGAAGAAAAAGCATTGCAATAAATCTTAGAGTGCGCACAGCTTTGCTCAAATTGCACTCCCTGCATTGGGAGCATGAAACAAGGCAGGTAGCAGAGTGGAAAATGAGAATCAGAGGGAGACCTGGGCTTGGGTTCAGAGAAGGAGAAAGCTGGCTAGTGCCAAGCACTTTCAGGTTGACATAAGCCAAAGATTTTTTAAAGTCTGGAATCCAAGGGAGATTAGGCAGCTGGATAGGGAGCAAAGAAATACTTTCAAACTTCAGTAAATCAGTGTGAAAATTGAAGGAGGATTTATAGCTGAGAAAGGGAAGAGGAAGAAGAACAGTAACACCTGTATTTGAAATGCCACCCCACCCCAGGCTCAGTCTTCAGGAGTACAAGGAGAGGATCCCTTGGGAAAGTCAATTCCTTTAGAACCATTGGCTAAACATGGAAATGAGAACAACTCCACTCTCCCTGGCTAATTACAGAGGCTGCTTTCCTGCTACCTGGATAAAGGACATTGTGTCCCTACAAGAGACTGGCATACTCTACAGCACCTTTCTCAGACACTTTGCAACTTTCTCCAATAGGAAGCAGCCAAGGAGTGGAGGAAAGAACGTATCAGGCACTACCACAGGGATTCTTCAACATCCCAGCATCCTTTCACTGTCACACACATGTTCTGGCCAGGGGCACTGACACATCCCTTGGAGCCAAGCCTGAAGAAGGCAGTGGCGAGAGGTGCAAGAGCTGGACTGCCTGTGTTTGACTCCTTGTCCCATCTCTTACTCTGTGAGACTTGCAGCCAATTACCTAATTTCTCTAGGCCCCAGTTTCCTCACCTGCACATACACATAACGCCTTATACATTTCATTGCATTTTCCCCTTGAGAATTAGGAATTATGCAAAATAAATACTTAGCAAGGACCTAACACACAGTAGGTGCTCTCTACATATTAGGTATGATTGTAATTTTATTTTATTGAAAAGTTTCTAAAAACACTTTTTATTTTTAGATAATTATCAACTCAAAGGAAACTGACAAAAATAGTACAGAGAGATCTTGTGTAGTGTACCATTCACTTAGTTTCTCCAACTACTGCATATGGTATGAAGATACTGCCATTGGTACAATGTGCTTATAGTTCTAAGTCATTTTATCATATATGGAGATGAATTACCATGAATGAAATCAAGATACAGGACAAATCTATTACCACAAAGATCTCCTTTGTGCCCCTTACAGTCACACTCGGAGCCCTCCTCCTACTGTCCCTAACCCCTGGCAACCACTAACCTGTTCTCTAGCTCTAGTATGTTGTCATTTTGAGAATGTTGTAAAAATGGGATCATCTATTTATTTGACCTTTTGAGGTTGACTTTTTCCATTTGGCATAATGCCCTTAAGACCCATCCAAGCTGTAATGTGTATCTATTGTTCATGCCTTTTTATTGCTAAGTAGTATTCTATAATAGGGACGTACCACAATTTGTTTCACCATTTACCTATGGAAGGGCCTTTGAGTATGTACAATTTTGGGTGACTACAAACACAGCTACTATGAACATCTATGTACAGATGTTTACATGCATATAAGTTTTCATTCTGTGGGGTAATGCCCAGGAGTGTAATTTCATATGGTTAGTGAAAATTTGATTTTTAAGAAACTGCAAACTATTTTCCAGAGTCACTACTGAAGTTTATATTCCCAACAGAGAGATTCCGTTTCTCTGCAACCTTGCCAGCATTTATTGTTGTGACTTCTTTTTATCTGTTCTGTGTGTCCTGCTATCTCATCATAGTCTTAATTTGCATTTCCCTAAGGGCTAGTTATTTTCTGATGTTGTTAAGGGCTAGTGATGTTGAACATTGGAAAAGTGAACATTTCATGTGCTTATTTGCCACCATTTGTCATCCTCTTCAGTGAAATATCTATGCCTTTTGTCCACTTAATAATTTAATTGTTCACTTTTTTTGACTACTGAGTTTTGAGAGTTCTTCAATATTCAAGAATAAATCCTTTATCAATATCTTTATAAATTTCAGGAATCATTTTTTGGCCCCTTCCACTAGAAGTAATCTCTTCTTTCCCTAACTTCTTTACAGAACTTTCAGTTAGGATTTTATTTTTCTCTCTCTTCACCCTTCCACCAACAGCACTGCTAGACCCCTTAGTAATGTATCAGCAGAATCCACGTCTGTCTTCCCTATTGTCTTGCCACGAGTTGGACACCTATCTGGCATTCCATTAATGTCCACCAAGTTACTGAATCAATGATACCTGGATTTTCATTCAGTTACTATAAGACTTCAGCCCAAAGCAAAAACAACAACAACAAAACATGATTTCCATGGATACAGAGATTAGAGATAGATGCAAGTAACTTAATACCCTGAAAAAGATAACTAATTACCAGAAGAAATACACACATTCAAATGTGTCAGTGATTTCTTCTTGGCTACCACACTTACAGCTAACACTGTGACACACTGCTGAAGAATATCTGTTTATGGCAACCTATGACTCAAATTTGGTTAATTAAGCACACATGCATTTCAGCACTTGTGATCTATGATCTGTGTTTACATATGAACATCATATTCAGTGCTCAGGCAGTTGTTTAGCACCTCTAACCTATTTAAAGCCTTATATTTAACTAATGAGAGTTTCTGAGGGGAATGCAAGATATGACTTTGAAATAAAGAGCTATCTACCCTCCTTGCAAATCACAACAAAGCATAATTAAATAATGAGGTACCTACCATTATAGAATCTTTCTTTCAAAGGAATGAATACTCCAAGGAAGACCAGACCAGAGAGGAAGTTGAGAAAGGAGTACAGACAAGGAGACATGGAGGCATAGTCCTTTAGTCCTTCCTTAGGATCCTTGCTCACTGGAAGATGAGGACAGGGAGGAAACATTTCCTTCCCCTCCCTCTCTCCCTCCCTTTGCCATGGATGTTCTAAGAATCACATGCAATAACAGAGGCAAACTGCTTTGTTAAAGCAAAGCCACAATATAAAATACAGGAATTATCACTGTGATTAGTTAAGTGGATTTAATTATTTGGGTCTTTCACAGCAGGAAAAAAAAACAGCTGAATTCAGGGAAGCTCTCCATGACCTGCTCCAGTCTCCCTCCTCACCTCATCTCCCCTTGTTTTCTTCCTCTCCCTGTTCACATGTGCCAGCCACCTTGACCTTCCTCTCTTCCACAGAAAACCAAGCACATTCCAGCCTTGGAGATTCCACACTTGCAAATGCCTCCTCCACAGCAAAGTCTTCCCCTGACCCATCCACATTGCTTTTACGTCACTTCTTTCAGTTTCTTCCCAGTACTTACTGTCATCTAGAAGTACTGTGTTTCTTTACTTGTGTTCTTTTCCACTCCCCCCACAACCCTCCACTGGGATAAGGAGCAGCAAACTCAATGGCTCTGTTTTATCTCTACATTATGACCTCAGAGGAGTTCACTGCAGTCCCTAGGAAGGGAACACACAGCATTTTCTCTGTGACAGACCTCTTGGGTATGTAGCAAAACCTTCCTGTCATTCTACATAACTTTGGCAAACACCATTTATTCTAACATCAACAGCCACTGTCCTCATGCTGAATTCTCAAGAGCTCCCAGGATTCTGGAGCCTGGAATTGAGACAACTTCATATGAATAAATAGCAGTGCTCAGAGTATTAGTATCAGGTCAAACAGCATGAAATGGCCAAGATTTGTTGCTTTGACCCAACCACTTTCACATGGTTCAACACAGTAACAAGTACAGCAGTGTGAGCCCTTGCTATGGGCCAGGGTTTGTGTTAAGGGTTTGATATCATGTTAGCTTACTCACAGCTCACTGCAGTCTTCTAACCTGAGTATATTAATTCTCCATGTGTCACAGATGAGCAGAGCAATGTTCAGGGAGATTAAGGGATTTGCCCAGGGAAGAAGTGGTGGCAGCAGGTTGCAAACCCCACCCTGCATGATCCTGAAGGAAATATGTGTTCCCTTCTCAAGGACTAGTGTGCCCTCAGTTGGGTTCACAACACAGAAAGACAATTGAGCCATCCAGGCAGGGGTTCTGTGCTCTGTTGTATCCAGAACTCAAAGGTTTCTGCTGATGAGTAGGAAGGAGACTTGCAACCGCACTGACCCCCAGTCATTGAGTTGACAACCTTCACAGCCACAGCCACTGCTTCCAAAAGAAAAAAAAAATGTATGTTAACACTTCCTGCTGATTATCTTGTACCCAGACAAGGAACTCTGAGCAGAACACTGACATCAGTTAGCGATGCCTCATCTACTTCTGGTCCTTTAGACACCTGTGGACCTTCAGCAACCTCTTGACCCCTGGTCCAGAAAAAGAGAGCATCAAACCTTATGACCTCTCATCTTGGGGAGTTGACTCTTCTTATCACAAATCACATCTAAGTTCCCATTAGAACATGAACTCAAAGCCAGTGGGGCATCAAGACACAGAGGTATTTCGGGGCTTCCTTTTGGCAGTTTCTTATATTAGAAGTTTTAGAATTCTAGGAGGGACTTTGGAGATGGTCTATTCCAATTCCTTTCTTTTAAAAATGAGGAAACTAGGGCTCCAACATTATATGCTAGGTCCAGAAATGAGATGAGAGCTCAGAACTGTTTTCAAAAGCAATGACTTTGAATTTCAATCCATACCATTGGAATCTGAATTTAAGGAGCTGGCATTGCCCTTTGCTACTTTTTTGTATCAATATTATTAGGAGAGGAAAATGGTGAAGAACTCAGACCCTGAGTCATCAGCTTCAGGCTTGTAAGCTGAGCAGGGGCACTTACAAGTGTGATCATGGCTAGGTCCCCACCACTCTGAGTCCTGAGTTTACACTAGCTACATTACAAAGTAATTGTAAAGATTTTCAGAAATCAGGTACCAAAATGACTCTAACCAAAGTCATCAGTGACTTCTAGGTTCCCAAATTCAATGGACACTTTCTGGTCCCCATCTCACTGGTTCTCTGGACAGCCATGCCTAACAGCTTCCTATAAACCACCTTCCCCTATATCCACTCCCCACCCACATACACACACCTCCTAGGATGATCTTTTCTGGCATTACCTCTTTCTCTCTGGATAATCCTCCATCTCCTTTGCTGTCTCCTATTCAATCTGAATTCTAAATTTTGGGGAACCACAGAGTTTGGTACTATATCCTCTTACTTTCTCAAAAAAACATGCTTTTCATAGCTGATCTCATTCAATCCTATGGCTTTAAATAGCATCCAAATGCTGATGGAAAAACACTTTTATAGTCTCAAATGTCAGACTAACTACTTGAGGCCTCTATGTAGAGTCTCAAGCCAGCATATCAAAAATGGAACTCTCCCTTGCCCCATCTTCAAACTTAATTCTTCCCCATCTTGGTAAATAACACCTCTACTCATCCATTGTTCCAGCTGAATCTAAGAGTCATTCATGGACCCTCCATTTCCCCTTTTCCCACCATCTGTCACTAGGTCCTAAGGATTTTACTTCCAAAGTATATGTTAATCCTGTATGCTTTTCTTCCTATTCACCACCACCACTGTCTCTCAGCTCAATGACTGCAATTGCCTCCTAAGTGGCCTCCTGACTCTGCACTCAGTTCTCCATACAGTATCTAGTGTGACATCTAACAAAGGGAACACAGACCCCAGTATTCTCTTTGTTACATCTTTTACTGGTCTCCTGTTACTCTTAGAATAAAGAACAAAACCTAAACTCTGTCTTCAAAGTCCTCCAGATCTACTCACAAAAATGTTCTAGCATCATTCTCCCTTTGATCCTTTCTCCACATTCCTATTGGCCTGTTTGATATCGTAGAATAAATCATTCCCTTTCTTGTGTCAGGGTCTTCACATGGGTTGTCCATTCCTTAACCAACAAATTCTTCTTCCTTAACCTCATGGATAAAAGCCCTACCTCTAGAGTCAAGCTGTTTTACAGTGTGGCTAAGGGTAGGTTCCTTAATATCTCTATGCCTTAGGTTCATTATCTGTAAAATGGAGACATTTACATTATCCACCTCATGTGGTTATACATATCAAAAAGATACAAATATGTAAAACACTGAGAACATTACCTGGCACATATAAAACAAAGAATAAATGATACCTGTTATCTTAAAATATTACTATTATTCTTCAGCTTTCAGCTTAAATGTTACTTCTTTTTTAATGCCATTCTTCTGCACATTCTTTGTTTTTAATCCTCACCTAAGGACATGTTTATTAATTTTAGAGAGGGAGGAAGGGAGCAGGAGAGAGAGGCAGAGAGAAAAAAAGAGAGAAGAAGAAGGAGGAGGAAGAAGAGGAGGAGGAGGAAGAGGAGGAGGGGAGGAAGAAGGGAGATAGTGGCAGCAAGAGAGACATCAATGTGAGAGAGAAACATGGACCAGTTGCCTCCTGTGTGTGCCTAGGGATCAAACCCACAACATTTTGGTGTATGGTACAACGCTCCAACCAACTGAGTCACCCAGCCAGGGCTGTGCATTCTTTTATTTTTTATTTTTAAATTACAGTTGACACTCAATATTATTTTATATTAGTCTCAGGTGTAAGTGCTACTTCTTAAAAAGCCCTTATTCTAACCCCCAGTATATATCCATTCTATTTTCACAGAACTAATTTTAGTCATAAAATATTTATTTTGAGGCTCACTGTCCACTCCTGTCTTACACTGTACTCCATTCTTCAAAGAACAGGAAACTTGTCTGTGTTTCCTTCAGCCCTTGGAGTCCAGCACAGGGGGTGAGACAGATGGTAGGCACTAAGTATTGATGCTGAACTGTGTCCCCACTGGACCCATATATACTGAAACTCTAAATATGAGGTCCTCTACATGTCACTATATTTGGAAATAGAGCCTTTAAAGATGCAATTAAATCAAAATGAGGCAGTTAAGTGGGCCCTCATTCAATACGGCACTATTTTCACAAAAATGAATACCTTGGACACACAAAGAGACCCATGGATGCGTGTGCACAGAAAAGAGCATGTGAGGCTATGAGAAGGTGTCCACCTTCAAGTTAAGGAGAGTGGCTTCATGAAAAACCAAACCTGCCAACAACTTCATCTTAGAGTTTAGCCTCCAGAACTGTGAGTAAATGCATTTCTGTTGTTCAAGTTACACAGTCTATATTTTATTATGTCTGCCCTTGCAAACTAACACACTCAGTAAACATTCACTAAGCTGATGCATGAACAGATGAACATGCCAGCACAGGTTCAAATGCATGTTAAGTATGCCAAAAACGTTGACTCTTGTTCTTGGAATGATGATGATGAAAGTAATAATGACCCAGAGGCAAATTCACCTAATTTGCTAGTGCCCAAATGACAGAAAAAAATCTCAGTGACACTTAGTGCCCCTCAACTGTGATACTGAAGTATAATGTTATTATATATAAATATCTGAGATCTTCCTTTTTGAGCACCTAAATACTACCCTTAGGACCTCTCTCTCTTTACTAATGTGTCTGTGTTGGAACTCAGCCATTCTTATGATAGACCCTTGAGTATATAACATTGAAGTGTAGACATTTTGTATAGTAAATGTAATGCATGCAGGTGGGGGCTGACCTTGGCCTGCACCACCCAAGAGACACCAGAGTTTACCCACCCAATGGACATCTACAGACCACACTGGAGCACCACCACCCAGCCTCTGCATAGCTGACCCTTCATGGAAGACAGCAGTTGGTGGTCAGTGGTCATAACCAGTCCTTGCAGCTGACTGGCCTGATTAAATACCTCCCATTGACCTGCCAGCAGCAATGAAGACTCAACTATAAGAGGTGGGTGTATTCAGCACACACAAAGGGTGCACCTTGAGTACCCAGCATGAGTGATAGGGGAGGCCACTGGACCCTAGAGGACACCTACTATGTTAGGCCATACTACTGAGACAGGGAGTCATAGAAGCTCTACCTAACATATAAAAGCAAACACAGGGAGGCTGCCAAAATGAGGAGACAAAGAAACATTACCCAAATGAAAGAACAGATCAAAACTTCAGAAAAAAGAACTAAACAAAATGGAGATAAGAAGCCTATCAGATGTGGCGTTCAAAATACTGGTTATTAGGATGCTCAAGGAACTTAGCAAGGACCCCAACAGCACAAAAAAAGATCCAATCAGAAATGAAGCATACACTAAAGTCAAGAACAATTTACAAGGTAACAACAGGAGAGTGGATGAAGCTGAGAGTCAAATCAATGATTTGGAAGGTAAGGAAGCAAGAAACAACCAATCAGAAAAACGAGAAGTAAAAAGAATCTAAAAAGTCGAGGACAGTGTAAGGAGCCTCTGGGACAACTTCAAGTATTCCAACATTTGCATCATAGTGGTACCAGAGGGAGAAGAGAAAGAGCAAGAAATTGGAAACCTATTTGAAAAAATAATGAAAGGAAACTTCCCTAATTTGGTGCAGGAACTAGACATCAAGTCGAGGAAGTACAGAGAGTCCCAAACAAGATGGATCCAAAGAGGCCCACTCTGATACATCATAATTAAAATGTCAAAGGTTAAAGATAAAGAGAATGTTAAAAGCAGCAAGAGAAAAGAAGTTAGTTACCCACAGGGGAGTTCCCATAAGACTGTCAGCTGACTTCTCAAAAGAACTTTGCAGGCTAGAAGGGATTGGCCTGAAATATCCAAAGTCATGAAAAGCAGAAATCCACAGCCAAGATTGCTCTACCTAGCAAAGCTATCATTTAGAATCGAAGGGCACAGAAAGAGCTTCCCAGAAAAAAGAGCAAAAATGGAACTAATGGGTAGACTATGGTACTTTTAAAATATTGAGCCCATTGTTTTATAACTATGTCCTTGAACATGATTGCATGTTTGTATAAGTGTTTGAGTATAGGCATGTGAGATATAGGTGTACTTATATGTAAAAATTTCCCACTGGAAGTGACTACATCAATTCCATCATAGGATGTCAAATAAGACATTTAGCATAGGGAGCCATACGATTCATGTCTACCAAACTGCCTTCAGAATAAACCCCTCCTTTAGCTGAGAGATGTAACTGCCAGAGGAAAGTGCTGGAAAGGAGAAGTTTCTAAAATCAGGACAAAATTGCAAGACCTGGCACAGCTTTTGACAGTACACCATTTCTTGTTTGGCAGTCTCTTATAATAGAGCTTCATGTGAACATATCTAATTCAGCAAGTTATTGGCTCAGAATATGAAACAGCATGTATATTGATTCTTTTAACAGGTCTTGGAATTAAAACACACAATCACTCTGAAAGGCCTGTAAAGAATCACTAGGTTATCATTCTATAGTGAGGTATCACTGAAACAGCAAAGGCTGTGGGAGAAAAGGTAAGTGATTTCTCTTTTGAAGGAAAATCTCCACTTACAGACTGATTTTCTACTGAAGAAGAAAAAATATAATGAAGTAATATAATTTAGTACTTCATATAAATAAGGAGAGATAAAATTAAGAATAGCAAAGAGGTTTTGTTCTGAGTGTCAGGTTCATTCAACTGGCTGCTACTGCCTAGAGCACTGTACTGAGAAGTTGAGCTTGACAGAAAAAATTGCCTTGTTAAAATAATGATGTAGACCATGGTGTGACCATGATGTGAAATAGAAGATGCTTGCTATAAATTTTCTATCCTGAAAAGGATGTCTCCATGATCCCTTCCAGTCCTAACCTTCTATTCCCCTCTCCTTTTTTCTCCTCTTTCCTCACTGTTGCTCTTGTGGTAGGGATGAACAGGTTAGAATCTCCTGAGAATCCAACTGGCTCCTCTGGTATAAAGTCAAGAAACTAGTCAGTCTCAGCTTTAAGTCTGAGGACTCAAAAACAGCAACCTCAACTTTCCACCTGGTGTTGTTTGAATTGTGTGTGGCTTTGGTATGTGCATTGAAAAGCAGCACCAGAGTGCTGTCACTCAAGTAATAACAGACAAGATGAGGCAACTGCCAGAGACCTGAACTTGTAATTGAATTTGAGCATCCTCTCCTCAACAAGGCACTAGTCATAAAGCTAGCCTTGCATGTGTAATTGTAAAGCCAGAGAGCACTGCCATGATGATGGTTCTATGCTCTGCTCTCTCTACCACAGGACAGTGATAGTCGTCATCATCGTCAGCAGAGCTACCAGATTCCCTCTCTGGTTCTTTGATGCTTCTCAATCATTGCTGTAGCTACCATTTAATGGCTCCCCACTATGAATAGTCAAGTGTGCCAAGATACTCAGCACAGACTACTTCATTTAATTCCTTCAACCACTGCACCTATGAGACCTTACTGACTCCATTTTATAAAAAAATAAATAAATAATAGGTTCAAGGAGAGTAGATAACTTGTAAGTAGAAGTTTCTAACAGAAGTATTCTGGCTTGAAACCCATGTTCTTAGTAATTTGAGATACTAGCTCTCAAATCAACATATGAAACACATGGCAAACTGGGAGAGGTGACAGATCTCACAGGATGTAATTTGGGTTATTTGTCATTTCATCTATCCATTCACTCATTCATCATCTATGGACATTTGCTTCAGAAGATATTTACCATATACCTATCACTGTATTTGGTACTGGGACAGAATGGTGAGCAAAACAGAGAAAGCACTTGACCTCACAAAGCTCAGTCATGGAAGAGCAGACATTAATCAATGGCATGACTGTGTAATCACAAATTGAGGTTATGCTATGAAGGAAAGGAATACAGTTTGATGGGAGTCCATGACAAAGGAGCTTCACTTAAACTGGGGGTCATGTTTAAAGAAATGAGGTCCGAGATAAGAACTGAAAGGCAAACCAACATTAATTAGGTGGAAGAGAAGTAGGGGAATGGACATAGAGTCCTGCAGAAGAGAGAACAGCATGTGCAAAGGCCCAGGGAAGGAAGGGACATAAAGTGTCCAAGGAGCTGATGAATGATGTGGCTAGAACAAATCATTGAGGAAAAGAATAATATAAGAAAAGCCTGGTAAGGTAGGTAGGTGTGACATATTAATATGTCACATCATATTAAGATGCATGGAATAGCAGTGGGGAGCCATGGAAGGTTTTGTGAGAGGAAGGGATGGAAGGGAGGGACAATTGCGCTTATCTGTAATCAATTAGAAATTAGAGGGCATGCCCTGGCTGGGGTAGCTCAGTGGATTGAGCACAGGCCTGTGAACCAAAGGGTCATCAGCTCAATTCCCAGTCAGTGCACATGCCCAGTAGGGGGCATGGGAGAGGCAACCAAACATTGAGGTTTCTCTCCCTCTCTTTCTACCTCCCTTCCCCACTCTCTAAAACTAAATAAAATAAAATCTTAAAAAAAAAAAAAAAAAGAAAAAGAAATTATGGGGCGTAAATCAGATGGAAACCATGGTACAACCAGAATGGAAAAATGGAAAATTGGAAATGCAGCAGCCAGTAAACAAGTCACTTTGTGGTTCAGTAAGAAAAGTTTGTAAGAGAAATGGATGGATTTAAGAAACACAATGAAATAAAATCAGAAAAAGTAACTCATAAATTGGATGTTGGAAGACAAGGAAGCACAAGGAGTCAAGGATAATCCTGAGGTTTCTTACCTGACTCATTAGGTTATAAAATTCACTGATAAACTCCAGAAGGTGGTCTCATTGACTTTTGAGGTACTTTTTGGGGACCCTAGCAGACAGGCCTAATAAGCACTCTATGTGTTTAACTTTATTATTTACTTTCTTTTAAATGTGCTATTACACCAAACATGTACTAATTTGGATTAATCATATGACTGGTTATGCAGTTTAGGCGTGAGAAAAGAAAGCTGAGATGGAGATGCTAGCTTGAGAGTCAACTGTAAACAACTGTTGAGGTCTTGGGGGACAGATACAGAAACAATACTATGAAAAACAATTTTCATGGAAAGCTGGGAAAAACATGTTTTTCAGTCACTATATTCTTCTAACCTACTTCTTCCCCTTTTTGTTATGAGTACCTGCATCTTTCTTTTTCACCCATTTCAATAAAAACTTCTATTTTCTTTTAATGTCCCTTCACTTTATTTTTAAAAGTTATTTAGACAATCAATTTTATAATATATATCCCTATAGTTACTCTAGATTTTGGAAAATGAGGAGAGATCAATCAGAACAACCAGATGAGACTCCAATAGTCAAATTATCCTGACAGCTAACAACAAAGCAAACAACAGATTAACTTCATGAATTTATAGTGCATTCAAAGGAACGGTCTTTGAGACTCCAAAAACGATTCTTGATGCTTTCATATCATAAATGCCAACATGTTTGAAAGTGGTGGGCCCAGAATGTGTGATGCCTAAAGAAATCTTCAATGTTCAGTTTCAGGATGGATTAAATTCACCATGGCTAACTGGAAGATTCAAAGATGTTAGGACGCACTAGCTATCAGAGCCATTTTTCTCATCTTCAGGCTTACTGCTTGATTGATTCAGCTCAAACTGATAGGGAGTTATGGAAATATAAAGATGAAGCCATCCCAGATGGCAGTAACTCCTAGAGACATGTAAATACAATACATGTACCAAGTAATGAGTTTAATTACTTAATTATTAGATACTAAGCACTCAAATTTAACCAACACCTGTTTCTTCAAGGAAGGAAATCATTTCATTGCTCTCATAGTCTTCTCTTATGCCTTCCATATTATCTTCAAGCTCAATTTTCCATATTTTCCTAATGCTAAGCTATAAGCATCCTGAGACACAGGATAGCGGTGTCAGTTTTACAAAATCCCTCTGGTCTAGCACAGTGTCTGGCACATAACAAATGTATTAATGCAACCACTCGAGCAATTCTTCTCAATACACAACAGAATCACTTCATAAAACAAATCATTAGATTTGATTTTTAAGTAGTGCCATGTTCCATTAAAAGGCTTTTTAAATATTGAAAATGTTTAATTGAAACAGCCCTGACCACATCCAAAACAAAAGGAACTACATCATTCAATCTTCTTCCTAAAAGGCAACCTATATAGTGAAATAGTTTATAAGGTTATTATAATAGTCAACCTTCTGTTTTTGAGCAAAAATGCCATTAATTAGAACTGGGCCTCCTGGAAAATACTTGATGTTACCCGTCATGGTACCACTCCCCGAACCCACTGTTTTTTTATTTTTAAAGATTTTATTTATTTATTTCTAGAGGGAGAGGAAGGGAGGAAGAAAGAGAGGGAGAGAAACATTGATGTGTGAGAGTCATCAATTGGTTGTCTCTCGCACAACTCCAACCAGGGACTGGGTAGGCAGCCCAGGAATGTGTCCTGACAGGGGATCGAACTGGTGACCTTTCAGTTTGTGGGATGATGCCCAACCCACTAAGCCACACCAGTCAGCATCCCTTCCACACCACTTTTTAAAAGAGCAACTTTGTTCAAGTTTACTCAAATCCAAAAGAAAGCATAATCTATTTACAGTAAACCAATACTCTCCAGGAGAACCTTATTTTATTTCAGCTAATTCTAAGCGTCAGTCTAACGTTCTGAAAATCAGAAGGCCTGAGGAAAGAAATAAGACATGCATGTAATTGGAAGGGGGGACTGTTAAGAAAAGATAAGTTATTATTATCCTAAGCAAAAAGATGGCTAATGACTTATTAAATAAGATAATTTATTGACTAAAAGGTTATAAAGCTTTCTTTCTCTTCACTGTTAAAAAGGTTTTTGAATGTGAAGGACATCTTTTCTAGCCATGGGAGGAAAGTGATAGAAAATGGTGACAATTTTCTTAGCACAATTTCATTTTCTATGAAAGCTTTACTTAAATATTAATTTCCAACTTGATATGTGCAATAAGGATCACAATAAAAAAATAATAACTGAACAACTAGATCCATCCATTTTTCTAATGTACATTGAACATGTATTTTACATTCTGCATAGGACTCAATGCCACAGACATTTATTTGTAACAAGCCAGACAAGGTAGGAAAAACAAAAAAGCATCAGTAATATTATAGGTTTTCTGGTTTTAGTGTGAGTTAAAAATCTCAAATCTCATGCAAATTCAAAATCCCAGTCTATATTCTATGGGTAAACTAGAATGAGTACAATTAGTTCCCTAAATTAGCAACTTCTTTTCTTTTCTTTTCTTTTTTTTTTTTTTTTTTTTGAGGGAGAGAGAGGAATACCTAATCTTTGTTGAGTATACTTACTGTATTTCAAGTGCCCATGTACCATGTAAGAAACTATCATATCTATAATGTCATCTCTTCCCCAAAATTAAGTAACTGAAGTTCAAAAACAAATGAAGTTTTTCCTCAAAGATTATTCAGTGACTAAGTGGTGGAACCCCAGGCCCAAAGACAGATCTGTTGGACTCCAAGATGAGTTTTTTCTCCATAAAGCTATACTACAAATTGGGGGATATGGCTCATCTTTAAAATATCTTCTGAAGATATAAATAAATGAAGTTTTCACAGGAACATAAACAAATTAAGATAACACAATTTAAAATGTTGGATGTGATTTGGTAAACAGATGTGTGCCATTAAACAGTTACATTTTTCATCATAATAGTTTGCAATCTGTTGGCAAAGACCCCAGTAAAGCTATTTTTATACAACAGAACTATAGCTGGTTAAAAAGGGAAAAATCTGGTCAACCAACTACAGTTTTTCAATTCACTTAATTCCAAGTATCTGCATGGAATGGTTTTTTATGTAAAGCAACACACAAGTAGGCTGACCCATAATAATTTATTATTTTGTATTTAATAACTTTAATTTCTTGCTCAAGCTCTTTACTAACAGTATATAAATTCATGATAAAAGCTCAAAATTATTATACTAAACCTGATTTTAGACTCTGGAAAGATTCTTGGGCACAGAGGCATGAAGAACACTTGAAATTAGCTTAAAATTTGGGTGTATTTCAGGTATGTCATGCCATTCAGGTACACATGTTCTACTCTTTATGAACAACAGGCTTCCATTATTAACTCATTACTTTTGTACAATAGATATTAGCTGACAAAGTATGTTCACAACCATTACTCTTTGTGATGGGAATTTAACTCATTTCCAGAGTGTAGCACAAAACTAAGAGTTTATACTTGATATGCAAAGCTAGTTACTTAGGATTTTTTCTAGGATTTGATCAACTAGAACAAAAGTGTCTGTTATGTTTGTGTGTTAATTATTTATAAAATGCCCTCCAAAAGCCCACAAAATAAATTGTAGCATATAAACAGCAGTGCTCAATTACTAAACATTTTGGGAAAAATAAGAGGATGAACATCTTTACCTATTACCAGTTAAAAGGGTCATGAGTTTAGAGTTCTGAATTTTGGTATTTATAAAATTAACTACATGATTCTGAACATAAATCAATTTCAGAGTGCATAAGCAGAAAAAAATACATTGTGTATATATAATTATTCGGTTATTTTTTAAAACCCTATATATCATACCAAAACAAATCAATATAATGCCACCAATGTGAATATCATTAGGCTCAGCATTTTAAACTTAAAATGAAATCTACTAGATCATAAATTGAAAGGAAGAAATTCCACATCAGTCCCATAAATCAAATTAATATTAGAATAAAATCTATTAGAGGGAAAAGTTTTATTCAGGGCCATCTGATGTTCTCAAGGGGGAAAAAGAAAGTTTGTGACACTGTTCTATTAACTTTGAATCTTAGGAAATATCTAATTTTGAGAGGGTTTAAAGCAAGTAAATTACAGGTAGCAAAACATTGCTTATATTATGACAGAAATAAATAACATGCTTTTTTTCTTGTTCATAGTTTATTATTTCACTTGAACAACATGGGTGGAAAAATGGAAATAACATGCATATTTATTAAGCATTACTACCTAAGTTTGTAAGGCTTTAAATTGTCTAGAAGAACACAGAATGAAATATAATATAGGAATATAGGTATCTATAGGAAATATAGGTTCAATTAAGGAGATATATCTGGCATATACACATACACATATATGAGAAGATATATAATTATATACTAAATCTCACAGAGCTACAGAAGTATCTGCCTGCTTGCTTTATATATTTACTGTAAGAGGATATTATCTGACACATGACAGTAATTTCATTTAACTTAAATTATTTTATTTCTTGCAGAATTTCATCCTCTCATAGCTAGAAAATGAAATCTCTTGGTAACATCACATGCTCAAAGATCTTGCACTAACATATCCATTAGTGAACAAATTTCTCTACCCTCAACAAGAGAGAGGGGTAGACCTTGCAATCCTAACCTGGCACTGGGGGTTAGGCTTATTAGACAAAGACAGTAACTTTAAGTGATCTTAGAAGGCCATTTTAAAGAGTATTGAGTAAGTTCAACTTCCAGCCCACACTATATACCCACACTATATCCATGACTATAGCTTAATTTATATTCAAAGCTATCTACAAATATTAAAAATAATTTTATCTACCAATAAAAGTAGGCTATCAGAGAAGTTAAATGAGCTTCTAATTTCCTCCTTTCTGCTCTGACAAGAGGGATGATCAAGCTAGAAACTGCAAATCGAACTGGTTGCTGAGAGAACAGATGGCCGAGACAGGCTGGGAAATGAGACCACAAGGGAACATGTCTGTTTAAAGCCTTTCTAGATGGAATGAATGGGAAGAACTTGCAGATAAAACTGTTTTGCTGATGTGAGGATCTCTGAGGCATCATTGCTATAGGCAAAGGTGTCCATATAAAGTGAACCTTAGAACTTGCAGGTAAAATGATAGAACTGCTTTTGGGAGCCCATGAAGAATCACCATCATTGGCTGAGGTATCTACACAGGAATGGCTGTCATACTCAGCCTTCTGTTGGGCAAATACAAAGATGACAGTCAAGTAGGAAAGCAGTCCTTCCCTGGTTCCCATGCATGGGACTCACAATGGAAGCCCAGACTGGATCACATCCTCACTTCTCCTTTGGCCAGGATCTTTCGTGAGGGACATAACCTGTGTAACACACACAAGGCTGTTCCTGATCTAAATACCATACACCAATAAATGCCCCTTTATCAAAAGAAATAACTATAGCTTAACAAAAGCAGAGTAAACAAGTAAAACAAAAATTTAAAAAAATATCAGCTATAATTTGGTGAAGACATTCACTAAGAGTCAACATGGTTCCCAGATGCACCCCAGTTTCTATATTTGCAGGATAAATGTGGCAGTTCCAAAAAATACTACAATATACAATGTAGGTATTTAGTTACCATAATTCTCTTTTAGGGAAGGAGAGAGAAGAAAAGACTCAATGAAAAAAATAAATGAGAGGAGAAATGATGAAAAGGAGGAAGGAGGAAAAAAATCAGAAAGAAAAATAAAGATATGAGAGTAGATTAAATAAGATATGTTAGAAAATCAAAGGGAAGGAAGAATAAAGATCAGAGAAACAGTCCAGATATCTACAGTCTCTCACAATGGCCTTGGGGAGCATAGTACTTCCATCCACCAGAGCACAACACAAACAACAGTACAGTACCATTGCAAATGAGCAGGGGTAAGTGAGTTCCTTACCAATCAAGAGGGACACTGATTCAGGGGAAAATACCATCTCTTTTTCTAGGAAGGCATTTTTAATGTATAAGCCAGGACTGTGGGAGGCAAACTTGCTTTTTAGGCTGTACCCACTGCTAACTTCAACTGTGTACTTTCCTACAGAGGTCATCAGGTATTTGGGACTCAACTACAAGTGATGAGATCATAGAGTTTCAATCTGATTTTACAATATAAGTTGAGAACTTTTGATAAAGTGAAGACCAGAACAGGGACTTATGTGAACATGAAGCAGTTCAGAAAGCCTAGACCTATTTAACATATATTTTAGACCACAGGTGGCAAACGCAAGGCCTGCAGGCTGAATCTGGCCCCTCTACCTTGTTTTATGTGGCCAAGCACCTTGTTTCTACCTGGTGGCAGTGCCAAGCTCTTGCTTAACTATTAAGGAGTAATTAGTTACATTTATAAGACCTAAAATTACATTTGGCCCTTTGAAGGCAATTGTGATGCTGATGTGGTCCCCAGTGAAAATGAGTTTGACACCCCTGTTTTAGACTAAGGGTAGTGGGCTACTGCAAAACAATAGCAATAAACACAATTGGATCTTCTAGACATCTCTTGAGTGAAAGCTGTTATACCAGAAGGAATCCTTTGTGTCCTGATTCCAAAGACCAGGTACCAGCCTATTATATGCCTCCAGCTTTATGGTTTTATATTAGGTTCCCTTTGCCCCAACAGACCCACAGAAAAGGTGTCTCAGCATATCAGTCCATTAGACACCATGTAGGTCACTGTCTGGCAAAGTTTGTTTCTAGAAAACAATAATGCAAGATGGGATACTATTCTATAAAAAGAAGTGCTTACTGTCCAATAAGTTTGAGAAATGCTGGGGTTAAACAGAGCTAAAGTTATTTACTACTTGAATTCTCAGAGCCTTTCAGATGCTGACTAGGCCTGTGAATGTCTAAGAAAAAAAAAAAAGAATGCAACATTTCCAAAAGGTCTTTACCAGGGTATCTTAACCTTTTAATTTTGCTTAGCATCATGACAGGCAAGAGTTCAATCAAACACATTCTGGGAAATAGGTAGACAAAGAATAGGTCTGCTAGATAGCATGAAAACTCCATGTTTCATGTGTTGTTGGCACATGGGGATTTTTGCACGAATTCATTATACTTCTTTGAGGAGACGGGTTGAGGAGTGGACAGATGGAGAAAAAAAAAGAAAGAGACACAGACAACAGTGTGGTGATTGCATAGGGAGGTGGAAGAGAGTGTAAGGGAGATAAATGGCAATGGGAGAAATATAATAAGGTTGAACTATTAAAAAAAAACAAAAAATGCATTACATTCAGTGTAATCATTCCCCACTTGTACAAACAACTACAAAAAGGTTTCTGTATCTAAATCCACAGGGCTGCAACCTGCTCTATGTATATTTTTTTGTGTTGCTGGAGAATGCCTACTGTTTTTATATTCCTAACCTAATCTTCATTCCATTATTGAAAAAAATTAATCACTAGCCATGTGGTTCTTCAGTTTCCTTCATTTACATGTGGGGGCAGTCTTCACGTGAAAGTTCTTAAGAGCATTTCTTAAAGAAATCTTTCCTTGGACAAAACAGCACCCAAATCTCTATATTTGGGGAATCATATGAGTTACATGGAAAAGTAAACACTAATCTTTTATTGATCCTAATGCTTGAATTTTGCCCAGACCCCAGCTGTACTCTGCTCTCTCGGAAGTGCCTGTTTGTTTTCCAGTTCACCAAAAGCCTTGCTTAAATAAATGTTTAATGGGAACGGTAACTGTGTGTTGTATAATTTGGGGCCAATATCAGTTACTTTATGCTTTATTTGTATATCTGTGTATGTTAGCTGCATTTTGTTAAGTTCAGCTGTGGACAGTTCCCTCAGCAGGAACACATTCACAGTGAGTTTAGGGTGACTTTCAAGGTCTTCCCAGAAGCTATCTAGCCATGTACTATGAAGAATAAAGACATTTATTAAAGAAGATATAAGATTCAAGAAACATTATACATAGAACAATGGTGCCTCAGTCCCCTTCAAAGTAAGCACCTTGGAACCTGACCAGTTCTCCCAGTCACCATCAGCTTGCCCCATTGTATTTTCCTGAATTTCATTGACAGTCTGAAATCTCTTCCCTTTCAAAGGTGGTTTTAGTTTTGGGAAAAGCCAGAAGTCCCAGGGTGCCATATCTAGGCTATAGGGGACCGACTCACCTGGGTGATTTGGGGTTTCGGCAAAAAACTCTGCACAAGATGCGATTCATGAGCAGGCACATTGTTGTGATGAAGCTGTCAATCACCAGTTGCCCACAGCTATGGCCTTCTGAATCATCCAAATAGTTTCCATGGAGGAATGTCCAAGATTAATGCAAAATATGCAGATTCTTTGTCCTACTTACTCAGTCATTTAGAATGTAAAGGCCACACAGTACATGTCCTCACTGAACTGCATCTACCATCCCCACTGACTAGTACAGTGAAGTCATCATTGTTCGCACATGCGTATTCTGACCCTCTCTTTCCTTGACTGACAGGTTGCATTAATGTTGCACAGGCCATTATCATTATATTTACAATGGCTGGACTTTGGACAGACCTTGTACATTAGTTCACCTGCATCTCTGACATTAATATTTCTAGCAGCTCCCTCAAAAGCAAGATATTTTCCTAAAAGTAAAATAACAAAATATACTTCAGGTCAGGTACTGCAAACACCACTTAGTGATCTGTAGTAAGCCCAGCAAAGACATCATTGAAGTTAACCAGCCTTGGGAATTTCAGGTATAATACCTTTCTTTGGTAAAACCATTTCCCAAAGGCTGTCATTTCAATCACACATCTCCAGAAAACTTTGCCTTATTCCCTTTTCACCCCTGTTGTACCAGGTACCCACCCTCCCTCAGGCTGTCTTTTGTTGCATAGGTTTTTCTTTAACCACAGCCCTCTGCTCTTACCATGGTTCCCCCAAGTTTACCTCTGGGAGGACAAAAAGGACAGTCTTTATTTATGAGCAGATGGTATTTTCAGGGAAAAGTAGTTACATTTAAATACAGATAAATGTACTGTAAATAATGGCCTTAAAAGAATTTAGGTCTTTAGGGGGAAAAATACAAGAGCACAAGATACTGTTCGTTAATTACATGAGTTTTTTTCTTCCCTCGAAGACAAAACCAATTTCTAATGAAGCATAATGAATCGTAAAGAGGCACCAATGTTCATTCCAACAGATGTTTATTGATTAGTGTTGACTGAACACAAACACAGCCAAGTGTCACTCGCTACTCTGGGTAAGTTGTGGGAAGCACACCGGCTCCCCCTCGTTCTTTTACCTTCAAAGACAAGCTGACAAATTTATTTTGTTGTGAGCAGCTGTGTTCTTATTTTAAAGGGTTGGCTTACAACTAAGAAAGCAAGCGGGAGGTGGGGGGGATAACAGCCTTTCGGTGTCCAATGTGTTATCTGGCAAGGACAGATTGTTTTAGGGTGCAACGGAAAAGATTTTTAATGAAACTACATTTCAAACATGCAGCATATGCTTGAATTTCCCTTCTGCTATTTATTCTGCCATTTGTTAATTTTTGTTATTGTTGTTCTCTGGGACTCTGAAATTTTCATGCAAGCTGTCTCATCCAGCACCAACACAGCTTGAGGTAAATTATCGCTTGGGATGCAAAAACCTGCACCTCCCGCTTCAGCCTTTTTATTTCTTCCTGGGATTTTTTCTTTTATTATTATTATTTTTTTTACATTTAACCAGGGTTCACTGGTGAACCAGTCGACTTAACAACCAGGGAAGAAAAAGAAACACATCCTGTCTTTACATTAGTCTGCAAAGCCCTAGAGCCTGAAATTGTGACTTCGAGATGTCTGTGGGTGTCTCAGCTACTGCACACAATCCTGGGGTCACAACAGAATGGAGGTCATGAGAAATTTTGAAATGGGGAATTATAGTGAAAATTTTTCCCATTAACACCATAATGCCTCATATTAATTCTAATGATTCACTCAAAATGATTCTGTGGTCCAGCTAAATAAAGTTCAAGGAAATGAATTTTAGTCTTTGGTAATTTGAGTCTGATTTGAAAGCAGTCAGCTTTACAAGATTAAAACAACAACAACAACAACAGAGAAAATAGAAAATATTTGGATAGCAGGCACTTTGATAGACTTAAGTGTAGTTTTCTTAAAAATGTGAACACAACTGGGAGAGGGGAAAAACTATTATTATCTTTGCTAGAAATGCCTTAAAATGAGAATCACCCTAAGTGTGAAAACTAAAGACATAAACAGCTGTATCTGAGGGTGATTGCAGTAAACATCATCAATGGAACCTCCGGTTGGATGAGTTTGTAAATTCTGGTGGGGGCTAATTCTGGTGATCAGCTGAGGAACCTGGAAAGATTCACACCTTACATTGGTTTCAGGAAACAAGCTGAGGCAGACTTGGCCAAGAAAGAAAGAGAATGCCCAACATTTTTTTATAACATGTTTATCAACCAATGGCAGAAAAGGGCCCTGGAAGCCAGCACAGGGTCCTTGCTTAGAGGTGGCTCAGGTAAACTTCTCAAGCCCAGGTTCCCCCATTCTCTAGTTGTATGACTCTGGGCAAGCTAAGCAAACTCATTAAGGTTAAATTTCTTCATCTGTGTTATAGCATGACTATGTCCATTTCAAAGGTCACCGTACAAATGAAATGAGTTATCACATGGCCTTGCATATAGTAAGGACACATTAAATGGGAATAAAATATAATCACAAATAGCACCAATATTAATTCTTCACTCTATCTCATTTCTCCCATTCAGTTAATTCTCTAAAGGGTTCACCCTCTTTGTGGTAGGCCCTGGGCACACGTGGCAAGCTATCTTGCTCACCAGCTTTCAGTGGATGGTAATGTACACCACTTGGTCACTGATAAAAAGCTGCATATGTGAGGCTATTACTATGCAACTGTGGACAATGTAGCAACGTAGCAAGGTGACACTAGTGTCTCAGTAAGAATGGGTACTCAGAAACAAGATGTCAGAGTCAGATGTGGGACTTGCTAAATTCACCTGTGATGCACATATAAGGAGAATACTATGGCATTTCAGATTTACTTGGTAGCTTACTTAAGAGGCTCAATAAGTCCCAAATTGGGCCTTGTGAGACCTTGGGCCACTTACCCCTGGGCAATATCATTGTCATGCCAACTCAAGCATGTCCCCATGAAGAACTTGGGAGACTTGAGAGGTCTGCTTCACCAACCACTTTCCAGCCTCATTTCCCGGTGTGATTGGCTGTGAATCCATCTTTGGTACCCACTTCAATGAACTTCTGTAAGTTTTATGGGTAAGGGTGCTCATTTTTAACAAGCCTCCAACCTAAACCTCAGAGGGTGACTGTCTTTCATTCCTCTTACGTCACCAGTCTCATTTTACAGTTGGGCTGGTCCGCTCTTCTCTGCAGGGTCTACCTTGCCCCAGATTTTGACTCTCTGACCAGTAGAAAGCAGGTCCTGTGAACCCAGAACTCCAGGTTTCACCATAAGTCTGCTTATAGCACGCCCTGCTTATAGCACAGGTGAGGTCACTCAGCCCTGTTCCTTTCCTCAGTCTAGGTCTCTGGGAGCATGCCCAGTACTCCTGTTCTTAAGGATTAAGTACTTCCTTGTCTCCCTGAGATTCTCTAGGGGCAGAAGTACGGCAGTACTTACAGGATCTGCCTGGTCCTTCTAATCACACCGACACTTGTTTGTTGCACTTGGTCACTACCTGGGATCTCTCATTTTCATATTTTTGCTCCTAACTTCTCTCTCCTTCAGTCCCATCCCTACCCCCAACTCCTTAACCAATGAAACCCCACCTGGTTGAATCTAACTCTTCCATGAACCCCAGCCAGACAGGATGTAGCTCTCTTCTCTAATTCTTAAAGTACTTGATCCGCACTTCTGGTGCTTCTTACTGCTTCCTGTGATGCTAATTAACGACATTCCTGTTTTATTGTTGTTCAAACACCTCTTTCTGTGTCCCCTCAGATCCTCTCCAGTCTGATTTCCACTCAAATGTTACAGTGACCTCTTTGAAACACAAATCTAATTCCTTCTGCTTCTGGCCTGGCAGTGGTCTTCCACTGCGCTTGTGATAAAGACCAAGATTCTAAACAAAACCCAGAAGACCTTAGATGGCTCTGATGATCTTTATTGTTTCCTTTGGTATCTTCAGTCTTCTCCAGTCTTGTGCTCCCACCATGTGAACCTCTGTCCCTTGCCACAGGTCCTTTCTACTTGTTCCTCTCCCCCAGATGTCTCCCCATCTCTGCCTTTACGTGGTTACCTATCCATCCATTACAACCCAGTTCAGTCATCAACTTCTAAACAAGATCTATTGTAGCCTTCCCAACTAGGCCAATTCTCTTTAAGTTGTTCCAGCATTGACATGTCTTCTTTATAGTACACATCAAAGACATGACTTTTTCACATTATATTCCTGGCTACCCTAGTAGACTATAAACTTCTTAGGTACCATGTTAGCTTTCGTTCAACATTTCATTCCCTAGAGATTTGCATACTATGTATAATAGTTGCTCAGTTAATATTTGCTGATTGAAGTTATTTGGGCCAAGGACCAAGTTTCATTTTTCTTCTTACTTCACTAATTTCTGGCACATAGAACAGGCCCCATCTTCCCTCCAAAAACAAAAATATGAATGTAATGTCTAAAATCTTCCTAGTACTACTAATTTCTCTTAGTTCTACTAATAAGCAAACAGCAGCAATACTTCACAGGCACTGTGGAGGCTTCAAGTACAAAGTTTTGGAAAAAAATAAAATACTACTCTGTCATATGTAAAGAAGAATATGGTCCTCTTGGGCGACAGTGGCATTTTTCAACAACTGATAGAGACCACCTTATGACCGCTATAGCCACAGCAATCTGTGCTGGCCATAAAGGCAGACTAAAGGGAATTGCTAGGACCTCTGAATGTTACCATTGCCTGCTTGTACCCCAACCCTGAAATAATAGATGATTTTCTACAAAGTATCCAAGAAAAGAAAGAAGAATAACAGAAAAGTCTTTCCTCCATTTGTATAGGAAGTCTAGGAGCCCCCTTCTCCAAAGTTAAAAACAGTGAACTTTGCCTCTTAAACTTTGCTCCTGAATGTGACTGGTAGACACTTCACTTCTTCAATTATACCCCTACTTAATGGCTTTGGTGTCAGGTATTTAGGCCATTCTGGATTATTTCTGCTGACTACTCCAGTATGAATAAAATGCCTTCACCCAGCATGAGAAAGAAATACAGACTATTTTCTACTTTGTCTACCTTGCATTTTCACACACATATTACGTCATGTTTTAAGTGGCACTAACATTATCAGGAACCTAGTGAAGGATGGGTGTGTGTAAAGCCAACAATGTTTACATGTAGACAGTTCCAACTTTACACATATCTAAGTGGCGGCACTGTGCACAGCTGCCAAGCCCAGTAAATTTTAAATCACAAAACTCACACAAAAGCTGTGTATGACTTTAAGTGGGTGAAGACCAAGTTCCCATTCTGAAGCTGCCTGATAATCAGTGGTTGAGGGGTGTGTGACAATAGAGTCCAAAGTAGAGAGAAAAGCACTATGCTGGCTCCAGATCTTACCAGTAGTCAGTATGCTAATGGGACAAGAGCACATTTCACCTCCACCTTGACTCTTCACAAACAATGATTCTCATTAATCCTAACACCAAGCTCCAGCATTTGCTAGTCTCTGTTCTGGCTTTATTTTCCTCCATTTCACTTATCATCAAATAACACATATATTTTATTTTGGGGGGTGCCCCCACACCTCAAGTGGAATGTAAATTATATAATGACAAGGACTTTATTAGTTTTATTCATTGCTATATCCCCAGACACTCTATGATTATTCACTGAAAGAGTGAATGAGGTTCTTACCATTTACAATGCATTGTAACTATTGCTTCATGTACGTTAGAGATAGTACCATAAACAAAGAGCTACGAGCTTGGGTTCCAGGGTCACATAACTGGAATCCAAAACTTATTAAATTCTGATCTTGGGCAAGTCATTTCACCTCTCTGCACCCCAAGTGGTTGCCCCTAAAATGGAGATGATGATAAAGTACCACCTTAAAGGGGTGGTATAAGAGGTAATGACATAATAAGTATAAGGTACTTTGCACAGTTCCTAGGCACACAGTTATTGTACAACAAAACTTAGCAATTATTCTTATATTCTTATTGATAATATTTTATAAGTATTAATACTTTATAATTCACAATTAACCCTAAAATGTAGGTATGACTACTATTAACTATTATTAACACTCCCCAGTAGACACTTTGAACAAGACAATGCTCTTGCATAAGTAATAAAATGGTGAAAAATATGGGAAAATGTTAGAAAAATAGGGTAGGAGGGAGAAGTAAGAGAAATAGAAGTGTTATGACAAGGCGTCAAGAGCCATTAGCCTAGAAATGAGAGGATTCATCTTGGAGAAGTTGACAAAGTTCAGCCCTGTGAGCGCCTGGGAGTCAGGAAGGTTCAGAATTGACACATGGCAGGTCTGGGGCTGGCAGGAGTAGGCCAAAAGGTGAGGTGGGGCCTGGCAGATTGGGATAGAGACAAGGGTTGGAACATGGATTTCCTGGCTCCATTTCCTTTATTCTCAAAGTGAGTAACAGCTTCAGCTCCTCCCTGCACCCCCAAATGTTCTAGGACAACTCAGGGTCTTAGTGAAAGTATGAGCTCTGTATTCAGTGGGACTTAGGTTCAAGTACAACTCAATCGTTTACACGCTGAGTGACCTTGGTAAATTACTTAACCTCTCTGGGCCTCGTTTCTTTTCATTTGCAAAATGGAGATACTAATCATGTCTACCCCAAAGGGTTGACACAAGGATAAAATGAGATGGTTCCTGAAAAGTGTTTGATGCGGTGTGTGGGCAAACAAAGCTTTTAATAATCATATAAGTATAAATAGCATTTCATTTCACTTTTCACAGAATCAGCACATTTTCCTCTCCCTGCCCTGACTAATACATGGTAGAGACAAATACAAAACCATTCCCAAGAATGTGTTAACAATTGTCAACTAGCATTCTTAATGTTTCAGGCAAATAAGTGCAGTTTTCAAATATGAAAAAATTCTCGATAGCTATGAGTTTGTTGTCTTTTCACTGTCATAGTTTTATCTTCTTTTTCTTAGATAAGTCCCTTTAACATTTCATATAATAAGGGCTTGGTGATGATGAACTCCTTGAACTTGACCTTATCTGAGAAGCACTTTATCTGCCCTTCCATTCTAAATGACAGCTTTGCTGGATAGAGCAATCTTGGATGTAGGTCCCTGCTTTTCAAGATTTCAAATATTTCTTTCCAGCCCCTTCTTGCCTGTAAGTTCTCTTTTGAGAAATCAGCTGACAGTCTGATGGGAACTCCCTTGTAGGTGACTATCCCCTTATCCCTTGCTGCTTCTAGAATTCTCTGCTTCATTTTAATCTTGGCTAATGTAATTACAATGTGCCTTGGTGTGTTCCTCCTTGGGTCCAACTTCTTTGGGACTCTCATAGCTATCAAGAACCACACCTAAAACAAAAGCAAACTAAGCAAACAGCTAGAACAGGAACAGAACCACAGAAATGGAGATCATATGGAGGGTTAGCAACAGGGGTGTGGGAGGAGGAGAGGGGGGAAAAGGTACAGAGAATGAGTAGCATAGATAATGGGAGAAAAATAGACGGGGGAGGGCAAGAATAGTATGGGAAATGTAGAAGCTAGAAAACTTATGACCCATGGACATGAACTAAGGGGGGGAATGTGGTTGGGAGAGGGTGGGTAGGGTGGAGGGAAATGATGGGAGAGAAATGGGACAACTGTAATAGCATAATCAATAAAATATATTTAAAAAAAATTCTCAAAGAATTGGATACTTTACAAACACAAGTCAGAAAGGTTTGAGGAACTTTGTCTTCGGAATGACAAAGGTAGACACACCATTTATGTTGTGCTGGTGGTCCTGAGGAAAGAGAACAGGAAAAGGGGAAAGGGAGGTGTGTTGAGTCCTAGCATTTGCTATCCCGAAGTACACAACCCTCCTCCTGTACAAACCAGTCCTATCGCAATCAACCAAAAATTTTGAAGCTTGAAATCTGCTTAAACCAAATCTATATGTGCCTTAGCACTTTCTAAATGTCTTAATTTCTGGGATAGCTCTAGAAATACTGACAAGAGAGAGTGAATTTCAGTTTAGAATCCAAAGCCAGTCATTTCAAAATGTCAAATGAAATAATATCCTGAGTCTTCCACCCTGTTAATAAACTTGGACAAAGAAATTCTAACTCACACAGGTCTACCCTCTGAGCAAGAGAACACATATGCAAGACATTTTCCTGAGTACTAGGGGAGATATTTTGAAGCCACGTATAGTTTATAGGCACATCTTATCAGGAGCTCTTAATTAAGAGATCGCCTGCACACCACCAGGCGATCTCTAAGTGGGCTGGGGTGCAGAGAATTGAGAACCTGGTGAAATTGTGCAGAATATGCTCCTGCCCTGACTATAGAGCTGGGGCATAGCTTTCATCAGCTGATCAGGGAGCCCAAGAACCAAAAGAGGACAAGGACCTACAGAGCATTTTCAACTCTCTCATTTTGTAGATTGTACAACTGAGTCCCAAATGCAGCAGGAGTGTTTTTCTCAAGGTCATATATCTGACAATGGTCCTGGGTTTGTCATTGGGCAAGTACCCCCCAGACTCCAGCCTGCTGTTTCTTCCATCTATCAAGATCTCTTTTCAAGCTACTTGGAGGGCTCTCCTTGCTGAGATAACTACAATGTATGCTCCCTTCCCAACATTTTGATTCACTTTTAGTGAAAGAGTGGGCATCCCTGAAGCACTTATTAAAATCAGCCTGCCAAACCAGCTCTGAGGTACAGTCCCAGCAGAAATATCCACCATCATCCACAACAGCCAATAAAAATTGTTGTAGATGACAGGCTCTTTTCTTTGTATCAGGGTTGAACATTTGACTTTACATTTTGATATCACCAGCTGAGGTGCAGTCCTTGTGTTATCTAATGATTAAAAATTGAAATATGAAATCATTCTCTTCCACAGGCCCCCTTAACAAATCTAAAGCAAAGAGAATTTCTCATGCCAGGTATAAATTTATAAATATTTATCTATAGCCCCAGGACAAAAGACTCATACATACATACAAAGCCAAGTAGATAAAGGGCATTAACTTTTTCAGGCCAAATTTCTAATAGCTCTTGTTATTCTGCCAATTAATTGATAGAGCCACAATGATGAGAAAGAGAGAGAGGCAGAATGGGAAGAAAAAAGGAAGGGGGGGTAGGGAGAAGGAGAGAGAGAAGGAGAATGAAAATTGGAATATTTAGAAGTTGGTGGTTAATGGGCTATGTTCTGCTTCTTTTATGTTTTGATTTTTTTACTCCTTACCTGAGGTTACTTGAGAAAGAGAGAGAGAGAGAGAGAAACATCAATGTGAAAAACACCAATTGGTTGTCTCCCATACACACCTCAAACAGGGATCAAACCCAAAACCTAGGCATGTGCCCAGACCCTTAGTGGGAATTGAACCTGTGACCATTTGGAGTACAAGATGACACTCCATCCAACTGAGCTATCTGACCAGAGCAGGCCATGTTATGTTTTTAAGTATTACTCTTTTTAAGTATTCCATTTTCTTTTAGCAGAAGAATAGCCATGATATTATCAGTTAAGAATGTCATCAGGCAAGTACACGGTATCATTAAAAACACTAAGTGAACATTTACTATTGGCCAGACACTATGCTATGTGTGGGCTTTTCATGTACCATCTCAGTTAACCTTCACAATAACCCTGGGGGTGAGTACAACTGTTAATTTCAGTTTATAGATGAGGAAACCAAGGCCCCAAAACAGGCTCTGCAAATTGCTTCAGTCACACAAAGTCTGTGTGCTCCTCCTCACCATGGTCTGTGGTCTGGCCAGCAAGTATAGGGAAGTCCTGTCCTAAAGCTGTCCTACACACCAATTAGGACTTTATTGAAAATTTAAAGTACTTCATTTTTTCCCAAAAAGGACAATAAAATACAGAACATCTACAACATACCATGCTCTAGTTAGAGCCCTAAAATCACTCCTGTATAATTAGCTATACACATGATCTGAATATATATAATACTCTTAAAAGCTTTACTATAAATATTAGAGACTAGAATAGTTAGACATCTAATTAACTAGTTGTGCTCTTCTTTCCACATCTTAGAATTTGTATGTAGGTCTCTGAAACAACCCAAACCACCATCTAAGTAGAAGCTTAGAACCAAGGGGTCCTTGTATGGACCTGGAAGGGTGGGGAAGAAGGGACTTTGCACTCTCTGAAGTTAGGAAAAAAACTGTCAGATGGACATATGTATGTTTTTCTCAGGAGGAGATTGAAAGTTTCTCTCAAAATGTCCTAAGACCTTAAAACAATCAATGAAAAATCACAGGTCTGGGTATTTATAAGACAATATTTCACCGAGTACTCTGCAGGCTCTGTTACCCCAAAATAAATCTGTCAAGTTTCAAAACTATGGGAGACGTGAGGGTAGTGAGAAGCAAATAAAAGCGAATACTTAGACAACTCACTGAAGAGTTCCCTCTGCATTTGGAGGCTTAGGAATTCAGCAGATGGATGCATCCAAACCATCTGCAGAGCCCTCGGAGCGCTGCTCTTTCTGACATTGTTTCGGTTTCCCCATTTTAAGCATCTGATGGCTGTGTTGACATATGTGGCTAAAAATGTCACATCAAGGCTATGATGCCCCATAGCCAGGACTCACCTTCCCCCAGCACCAAGAAAGACCAGACCTTTGTCTTACGCATTTCAAGAACTACAGAAGTCAGCTGGCATTTCAGTCTCATGGGTTGTTTGTGTGGTTAATGCATTAACACCTAACTCATCCAAGCAGCAGACACATTTTATGTTACTGTTTCCCTCAATGCATTTTTATCACATATTTTGCACATGTTCCTATTTCCAAGATTCAGAGAAAACAAGATGTTTAGTTGAAAATGTTTACAGCGGAGACCTTATAAATTACTTGATAGTCTTAGGAAAGTATTTTGCAAAGTACCAGCTATGGGAATAAACTATTTCAGAGAATCCATAGGGATCATTTTGTTACTAAATAGAAACATCGCAGTGGGGGTAAGAAAGTGCTGATGATGCCCATTTAGGATTTGCATGACCTCATAGAACGTTTCAGGTGGACAGGGCACCTTCACACTCTAGATCAAGATGAGATAGGGCTGCTTGGTGTGCTTGATCACAGGACTGAAGAATGGCTGGGTCACTCCCAGCCTGCCTATAGGTAAGGGAGTCCAGGGACAGGAGTAGATATTTGCAACAAGAAACCATGAAAATTATCGTCACTGTCCTCCCAGCAAGTAAGAACCGAATGCAGTGTCTTCTTACTTGGGGAGCTGGTAACCCTGGCACATGAGCAGCAGCTCCTCTCCAGTCCTTCCCAACACTTGAGAGTCAGCCAATAGCACTGCTCAGCAAAGAAGACTTCATGTGTCTGGCACATGGCGATATACCATAGTGACTTTTTCCTAATTTACCAAATTTGAATCTTTTGTCAATTTTCTTTCCCCGGTGAAAAGATATTTCACACCACCACTCAAGCTTGCATTGCCATTTCCCCCCACCCTCCCTCTTACACAGTACATTTGATACTGCCTGGTGAAACCGAAGCCAACTTTCTAAACTAGTTCATCATCCCAGCCACAGACAATCATCACAGACTCAGAGAGCGACCAGAGTGCCAATTTCCCATTTTTGCTGAGAGAGGAAGCTTCAGCTCAGGCCAGCAATAGTTAACCAAATGGACAATAGAGGATGCTTGAGTCTCTAGAAATAACACATAAAAGCATGCAATTGTGTTTTTCACTTGAAGAAAAGAAAGGAGCCCTTGTTTTATCAGATGCCAAAGAGTTGTGTGTGTGCTTTAGTTAGACTGCCAAACTGCCTTAGGAGCATCAAGTGTTACTCAAATTCAGAGTGGAGAAGTCATGGCCAAGGGTAGCCAGCTGCCACAAGGGGCAAGGGATCCCTTCCATCACAGCTGAGAACTGTCACATGGTTTTTGGAGAAGGGCTTCAAATAGGAATGGGAGCAACATGGATGGATTGTGGGAGTCTAGATTTAGCAGACTCTTCATTTTGGCTTTCTGAAACAGGGGGAATTACATCCTACAGAGGCGCCTCTAATTTAGATCCTTCCTTCAAAGAGCAGGTCCTAATTCTCGTAATCGTGACATTTCTCTTCATTCTTACCTCTGTCCTTGGTCATGCCTACACCTGTCACATGCTCTCATGCTGGGGGAGGAAACGAAGTCCCTGATCTCAGACAGTTTATACCCTGGGGTGTGAGTGTGTGGAATAAGGGGTAGAGAGAAGTGAAATAATAAACAAAAGGAAGTGTCCTGAGAGCAAGAGCTGCTCTGCAGAAAATAATAAAATAGAGGAACAGATTGGACAGATACATCAGCTCAGGGGCCAAGAGAAGGCTCTGAGGAGGAAGCGACAGCCCCACGTGAAACTCTGAGGCAACACAAATCTGGGCGGAGGGAAGCCCCAATGCTAAGAAGGGGATAGACTTGTGTGTTTAAGGAACAGAAAAAACACCAGTATGCATGCAACATAGAAAAAAATGGGAGAATAATGTGAGAGGGGAGAGAGAAGCAGCACTGGGTTGTGACCCAGAAGGTGTATTTATTCTAACAGACATGGGTAGGCAGCACAGGTTTTAAGCAGAGGAATGATGTAAATTGATTTGTTTCTAAACAGGTAGTGATGGCTATTTACTGTAACTTTTCAACGTGTGCTAAAATTAAGTATAATCTTAATGAGGAAACTGCGTTATGACGTATACCACCCTTCTGATAATAATACTAAGTTCCCTTGAAAATCTTTGTGATTATTTTATCAACGATTATCTATACACAAAGCATCTGCAGAATTTTAATTGTTATTCTTCATAAACAACAAAATAAAACAACATTTCTATGGTAAAATAAATTTGGAGAATGTTTAGTTGAGCCAAATAAAATAGATTTCTTTACTGCAAGTAAATAAAAATTATTAGAGCCTCTCATAAATAGAGTTTAGCTTGCTTTAGAGTATTCCTGAATCCAAATAAATTATTTTTATTCCATCTAGAAGGGTCAAACTTTCCATATGTGGAACGTGTGGAGTTAAAGAGGATTTTATATTGTCCTGTCCTGAACATACTTCTAAATTTCAGGATAATTCCTCTGTTTCCAGTCGATTAGTTGGTTAAGGCAACTCAAAAATGCCAGTGTTATTACAACAAATTCAAAATCCAAATTTTATTGTTTTCCTTGAACTGGAGTCTGTGATTTCCTGCTGCAAATAAATAGACCATCAGCAGGGACCTGAAAAATCTCTTCGTTATACAAAGATTCCCACAGTGGCTGTGCTTGGTTGGCATTGCCTAACCTATAGATAACACTGCAGGGCCTGCCATTCCGCCCACGTTGCCTCTGTTTCATAGTAAGGAACATATCTATATGCCCACACATTATAGAGCAAGGTGATGCTCTCAATAATTAAGCATTCTCATGGAGTTTCTAAAATAAATAGTCAAATAGAGAATTTAAAGAAACATAAAACATTTCATGTGAAAAAGCCTAAATATGACAAATTAACTTTAAATGAACTCGAAAGACCTTTGGCTTTGGAATTGACAGCAATTTTGTGGGACACAAGGAAAAACCTGAAGTGCTTAATTTTAAATATATTTTATGATAGAAAGCAACACAATTCCATAGGATTCAAGTTTTTTATTAGTTTACATTCCTGCCAGGGTCAGCAAAAAAAAAAAAAAAAAAAAAAAAAAGGATACTATTGATCTGCTATTAAAAATCAGTTGACTTCACTTCTTTCTGAGCAGGTTCTCTCTGATTGCTGAGCACTGGGTGGTTTTATCTCTGTCTACTGACAGCATGAAGAGATAAATAGACTATTGAAAGAGAGCTCTTCACATTACATTAGTTGAATAAATAGTGATGTATGGGTTTCTTCTCTCAAGTGCTGCCTTAGTTTTTAAGGATGAGAGAGAGGAAGATGGGGCTTATAAACCCTCCTGGGATATTTAAACAAACACAAAATAACTTCACTGGAGATCATTGTTTAAAAGGAAAAAAATACATGAATATTGTGTTTTTTAATTATAGCTTTTGGAGCACCCAAAAGACCCACAATAAACTGTTGAGAGTCAGAGGTTAAGCAGAGCCACAGGAAAAAAATTAATTTACTGTCTCATGAGCAATACCCAGAAGGCACAGGATGAGGGCCCTGCATGCAGTACTTCTGCAGGCTACAGAACTAGCACAAACCAATTCTCCTAAGATGAGTATATTATTAGTAACTCTGGGGATATTTTGGAATGAGTTTTTGCCCACTTGAATGTGTTTTGAAGGAATCTGTGCTCCATTTCCAGTGTGGACCATTCTTGCAGAATGGGGGGAACCTTGGAGCAGGCTACCCTCACGTGCCAAGATGAAACGACAGTTCATGCTCTACTGAATTGCCTTCCCAGTCATAGTGCTAGATAAACTGAACTTCTCATCCTTGCTCCTTATTCCTTTATTATTAGTGTTTTAGACTGGGTTCCCCACAGCAGACACCGAGACAAGAACTTGAGCGCAATGGATTTGAGAGATGCTCTAAGGAAGCCTCATTAGGTGAGGGGGAAGTGAAATAGGGAAGGGCAGAAAGCTACAAGGTATATTCATAAGCAGGATATTGTGTCAAGCAACCAGGGCTCAACCCACTGGGGAGTCTCAGCATGCAACATGCCTCAGTTTCTCATGCAAAGGCAGGGAAACCGGAAGACCTATACTCCAGCTTCCACTTGTTATTGCCTGAGGGCCACTCCTGGGGAGGCATTAAGTCCCCAGCACCCTTGGCCTATTCCCCACACCAGTGAGAAATCCCCTAAGTGGGGAGTAGTAGGCACTTGTAATCGACTGGCCTCCGGATGTATAAGGGTGAGTTCCAAGAGATATGGCCAAGGCACAGCTTTGGCTATCACCAGTAACACACGTTTATAAAAATATGGATTCAGCTATGCAGCAATACTTACAAGCTCTAGTGTATGTAGGTATTCATCCAGGTGTTGGGAACAGAGAGGGAGAGAATAAAGATTACAGTCTTATTTAATACCCAGCACAACTACACTGGGCAGAGGCAAATTCCACTCTATGGACTACACACATACCATAATCTTGTTCTCAGGACCAGCTTTAAGTGTGGTCCCTAATTGTGGTCCCTAATTGTAATAGCAGGGAAATCAGTGTTGGGCTGCCCCATCACCAATCCAGGTATGCTGAGGTCTGTGGTCTAGTAATAAACTTGAATTGAGAACTGGAGCAAGCAGATATGTATTAGAAGGAAGTGCAGTATCCATTATAGGACAGTGAAATAAATTTCACTTTCAAAAATCTTGTGGGACATCCTCCCCACTGTGGCTTGTGCCCAGAGGCACTGCAGAATTGCCTGCTCCAACTCTGCTAGCCGAACAGGGTGTGAGGCTTCTGGACATGGAAAGGAATAATGTTAATTTGACCATCTGGGGTTTAAACTCACACTGGAAACTTCAAATGTACCCTGCAGAAACTAACTAATCTCCATTTCAAACATGAAGAACTCTAACTTCCAAACAGTACCGAATTCCATTTTATCTGCATCGACCAGGGACAGTATTTGCTAAAACTCTAGATATAGGGAGTTGCTTGTAAAACCTTAGAGAATCACAAATATTGCTTTCAATAGGCCATTACACTTATCTAGAAAGTAATTGACTATGCCAGTTTAAGGAGAAAATAAGTTATGCTTATCCTGAAATAAAAGCACAAAGGAGTAATTTTGTATTGTACCCTGAACAATTACATACATTTAGAATATGTTAAAAGGCAATTTCAGTTGTTCTGATTAACTCTACCATTTGACATTTCCTATCTCAGGCAATAAGTCTGAGCTCACAAGTATTCCTTAGCTGTGAGGATTCTACTTGATTAAAGGCTGTTATAATAAATAGTCAGAAAATGAAGTGTCTATGGGAATTGAGACAAGGCTAGTGTGGCCTACAGCAGGGTAAGCAAATATATGTGGCACATGTCCTTGACAGACATCACTAATGGATCACAGCTCTGTCTCTCACTGAGTGTAGACTGAACCTCAAAATCCTTCATGGCACAGTTCTCCAGACAGCCATAAAGGGTCTTTCAGAGCAGGCACTCAGGATGAAACATATCTGACACCCAAAATAAATTTATAGAGCCTGCCACCCTTAACATCACATTATGCCCTCACAGAAAGGGAGAGGAAGAGAGAAAGAGGGAGGAGTTGAAGGAGGAAGTCAGGTGGGGGAGGGAGGAGAGAAAAAGGGACAGAGAGAAAAGGCAAGCAAAAGGAAATTAACTTTTAAAACAAATACCTCTTCCTTTATTCCCTGCAAACACTGCTATTAGGGGTCACAGTGAAGGGGATAAGAACATGCCATACCAAAACATGACAGTTTGGCACACTGATTTTCTTTTTCTTTCTTTCTTTTTTCTTTTTTTTTTTAGCTAAAAGCAAAAAAAAAAAAAAATTGTAGATGCAGGAAGTTCTCTGTGATACCCTTCCTTTTACCTAAAAGCAGGGTTTCCTATAAGAAAAGTGTCCTCCCTATGCCAGGAAGTAGAGCGCATTTTCATAACCAGAGATCGAGGTTAACGCTAAACTGAATCAGGACAAACAATCCAACAAAAATAACATCTCCCATTAGCTTCCCTCACATACTTCCTTGTCTGTTCCCCACAGTTTGCTGCCCTGGCACAATTTATCATTCTTCATTAGAATGGTGGATAAACATTCAGGCCTATCTGTTTCTATGAGTCTTCATTTTTTATGGATATAGAAGACTTTGTATACTGTAAAAATATAAAAATCAAATAAAATGTGTATACTTTTCTCCTGTTTGTCTTTTGTCAGTTTAATTCTCAGGCACAGACATAGTACTTAGGGGGCAGAAGAAAACTGTTCCCTCCCCTAGGACAGTTTATGACTGCCCACTTTGAAACTCTAACCTTTCCTGAGAAAACTCAGACGGAATCATTCTTTCTGTAAGCAAAGGAAAAGGACCTAAAATGCCCATATAACTGAATGGTTCCCAGCAGGAAGAAACTGTCTAAAGAAAACTCAAGGGCATTCTACCTATAAAAGCATGATTAAGAAAGACGAGGTGTACAAAGAAGGATTAAAATTCAACAGATTGTCTTCTCTCCAACCTCCTCATTTTTTCTTCTGCTCATTACTTTACCAAGAGTTATTCCCTTTGCCATATAACACAGATGGCTGTCAGTGGGTCTCCCTTGGAGCTCAAGGGACTCTGGGTAAGGGAGAGGAGTCTAATGCATTTTTTTTTTTTTTTTTGAAACTCTGTAAAAGTTTTCACCATACCAGCTACTGGTGGCAACCCAGATCATCATTCACCTGGTACAAATGAGCCTGGCTGTGAACAAGGTTGAGAATTAGAGCTGAGAATGATCTATGAGTTCACCTTGCTTGTCTCATGGGGCAAAAGCAGAGTTGTTTGTTTCTCTGGTGAGTTTTCTTGAATGGTGTTCCCAGTCTAACTTGAAATCACACTTAAAGTCCAGTGACTTTCCCCTTCCTTACAGCCCACCAGTAATTAGTTGTTTTAACATTTCCACTGCAATGATATCAAACATGAATGCAAACACAGTTTCATACTGCTAACTCATTTCCAAGCATTATTTATTTTCATAAACTTGAGCTAGGATGATTTTTTCCTCAGTGCCTTTAATTAATAAGGAAAGCTTAATATGCACTTTTCCCCCCATCAATCTGGCTCTAAAAATGCTGAATTGCTTTTGTAGTAATTTAAAAAAAGAGTTTGGGGCTATTAGAAGAAATTCACATCAGGCATTTCTCTCCATGGCCTACTTATATATTTCAAAGTGAAGAAATATTTCAAGGAAAATAAAAAACTTGGGGTATTAGAGAAGTCTGCCCCATCTAAAGTCCTACTTTTTGATTTTCTACACAAAGACACCATATGGTGCATTTTAATAATGTAACTTGAAATATATTTTGAAAGAGAGAACACGTTGTAATCTGACCCACAACAGAACAATGGCTCATGTAGATTCTTGAACGAATATCTGACTGTAGGAGCCCTGATCTTTTGTCTCCTGCGTAATTATTTCATACATTTGGGAGGTTTATAGGGAATGTATATGAGCTTTTCAAATAAAAAGGTGTAAGGTTCTGACTCTCCCCAGAAATCTGGAAGAAAAGGAGAATATGAAATTAACAGGTACCTCCAATACTGAACCAGAGATCCTGCAGGTCACCTTCAGAGCTGAATAGTCCAAAGTTACCTTTGTTAAAAATGCAGAAGCAGCTTGAGAACATGGCTAACTTTACCTTTTAAAAGGAGGATTAAAAATTTAAGAATCTTCATGAATTACCCATTTTCCTATTCTTTGGTATTTTTTTAGTCTCTCATGACCTGATAGAATCTATTGTTGGTTTATATAAATAACACAATCAAATGAAGCAAAAATGTGAAATGTTCCTTTTCAAATAGACTCTAATCTGAATATTACAATCAGAACATCTCTCATTCACTTGGATGTTCTCTAAGCTCATTCTGTGTGCCATGTACGTGACTAAGTGGTGAGGATGCACATGGCCACTGGCTCCTGAGTTATAGCCAACTGGAGAAGATGGAATTTAATCAAATGATCACATTCACCTTACGGTATCAAACTGACATAAAGATCATGAAACAAAGGAGCAAACACCTATGAAATAAGAGCAGACTTCCTTGAGGAGGCGTTACTCAGATTAAGCAGAGGTCTTCAACACTAAGTGGAGGTTGAGGAAGGAGAAGGAGTACAAGCAAAGGCCAGGTGGTGTTTGAGGGGCTACTTTGAGACAGGTTCTTCTACCTACATTAGCAGCATGCACTATTTCAGGTTGATAAATATGAATGAATGCAGTAAATATTCTTTAGATTGCCCCTATGAAGGGGCAGTTTGGGGTGGGGGTGACAGAGAGGGTCTCCCCTCAGGCTTTAGCTAAGCATTCTGGGCAAGTGAATGAATCTAAGGTACATAGGAATGCAGGAAAACAGATAAATGTCAATTTTCACTGCCCTCAGCAGCTTCCATTTAGGAAAGACCAACATTCCCCATAGGCCAGTCCCCTCTAATTCCCATCTAGTAGATGGTGTTATTGCAGGAGGGTGACCCTGTACACCTTTGAGAATATGATTGACTGCCTTCTTACTAGCTCAGTTTGGCTGCAGAGGCATGAAATGGCTGAATTTCCACATAAAAGTCTTTGATTCCAAGCATTGGCCAGCACCTGGGAAATGAAGCAAGGCCACAACTTTGGTTCTTAGCTCAAGACACTGATGTTTCATACTCGGGTTAACTTTTACTCCATCAACAAACAGTTTCACAGGTGACTATAAGAGAAACTAACAGCTCCCAATAGCTATCTTGCCATGGCATTGTAGTGTTTCTGAGGGCTGTTGGGTGTCTGACACATCAAAATATGGTGTAAAGAAGCTTCAATTTGGCAAAAAATAAATAAATTATTCCACAATCTATAAATAAGTAACAAGGGATACCTCACTATGATGGTTTGACAAAAATAACGTTGCACTAATGTTGGAGTCTTCATCCAGAGTCATTCTCAGGGCAGATAGAGCTACCTACCTGCCTTCCTCCCCTTCTCTCTCTCCTAATTTTCACATGGCTTTATTTTTGAACAAACTGTGTTCAATTTCCAAGATACCTTCATATCAAAATGACATGCCCCTCTCCACAAACATCAGAGACTGAGACAGAGAAACGCATAGATGGCATTGACTGATTTTCCCTGGATTAAACTTCTTTATCTCAAGAACAATGGAGAGGAAGGGTCAGAAAGTGAATGGGTAGGACAATCTTTGCAAGCTTTGTTTATATGCTATTGTTGTTTTTAACCTTTACTGACAAATAATAATAAGTCCTCAAACTTTATGAAGGCTTTTTTTGGTGGTAGTTTTAAAAAAAGACATTAGCCAAAATATGATATTAACTATGGCTGGATTCAATTTCCTGCTTTGTATTTCCTGCTTCAATTTTTCTGTGTTTTCCAAAATATCTACAATGAACAAGTGTTTTCTTTGCAATCAGAAAAGAAACTATCAAAATCATCCAAATGTGATCTCTGTTTGTTCTCAGGGAGCTGTTTGGTATTATGCGAGACTAGGATGATATGAACACTTGTGGTGCCAAGTCCCTTGAGTACTTTAGTCAAAATGATTTCTAATTTTATTTTACTGTGAATTTTCATCAGTTACTAGTTCATTTAAATCAGTTACTAAGTAAATAAATGTGAAATCTTAAAAAGCATTTAGAGAAACTGTATTGTTCCATATTAAGCAAGCAGGCAGTGTGTCAAATTACATGCACGCACACGAGGGGAACCAGCTCTCAATTATGAGATCACAGTTCACTTTAAAAACTGCTTACCTCTCAACTTTCCTCCCTAATTAAAGCATTCTGTCCTTGTGAATCTTTACCACGACTGCATTGTGATAACTCTTGGCTAATACTCTAGGAAGAAATAATTAATAATAATCCACACCAACCAAAAGCAGATAGAGCAACATGGGTAAAGAACTAGGGTGGTGTTAGCCCTGGCTGGTGTAGCTCAGTGGATTGAGCGCGGGCCTGCGAACTGAAGGATCGCGGTTCGATTCCCAGTCAGGGCACATGCCTGGGTTGCCAGGCCAGTTCCCGGCAGGGGACATACAAGAGGCAACCGCACATTGATGTTTCTCTCCCTCTCTCCTTCCCTTCCCCTCTGAAGATAAATAAATAAAATCTAAAAGAAAAAAAATTTATTTAAAAAAAAAAAAAGAACTAGAGTGGTGTTATGTGGCTCAATGCCATGTGGGGAAAACAAATGAAAGGATTTATATTGACCAAAGTGGTTTAACAAATGACACTTAAGTGACCTATTGGCATATTAGAACAGTGTTAAGACTACTGGCTTATTAAGTCATTTTGAAGATAGTCATATAAAGCCTTTTCCATAAATCAAGAACAAAAGTTTCCAGGAAATAATTTTCTATGAAAAAAATGTTTAATATATATCAATGTAGAGAGAAGGCATTTAGAATGGAATTGGGTTGTTGACTACATTTTTCAGTTGTTTTTCCCAGAAACAATCCTATGAGTGCAATCCTTAAGAACCAAGATGAACTACAGTGGGTAAACTTGGGGGTTGGCAGATTGTCAGACTATTAGCTCCATGAAGTTAGGGACCACATCTGTTTCATTTCTCAGTGTATACAAATACCAGGTTGTGACAGTGGGTCTCACTCAGCAGGCATTCAGTAAACACTAAGTCAATGGATGAATGAAATTTCATAGATTTGCCTGATTTTGCAAACAGAGAATTATGTCCTTTCTGAATTTAAACTACAGAGTAAAACCCAGTACTACAGAATGATAATGATATTTTGGTATTTAGAAAAAGAACCAAGGTCTGTTTCAGGTAGAAAGATGTTTCACCCAGTACTTGCTCTCTGTGTTTGACCAGATTTGATCTACAACATAAATGATCCTGATAGAAATCTAGGTTCTATTGGGTTCTACCACAATCCTTTAGCTAATGGGATCTTGCATTTAATTCATATTTATCACCATCTTATACATTCATTTCTCTCATCCTGGCTCTTACTATTGGGTTGGCCAAAAACTTTGTTTGTTTGTTTTTTCTGTAAAATGGCCCTGGTAATGCTTAGTTGTATTTAACATCATTCAAAACAATTCTCTTAGTTTGTATTGTGACAGCTGTCATATTAGCATTCATTAAAAAAAAACTTATAAATATTTGTGTAGCCACTTTAATATTGAAGATGAGAGAAAATACTCATATGATGCTTTATTATTGCAAGAAAGGTAAAAAGGCAATGGAGACACAAAAAAAGATTTGTGTAGTATATGGGGAAGGTGCTGTGACCAATTGAACGTGTCAAAAGTGGTTTGCAAAGTTTCATGCTAGAGATTTCTCACTGGATGATGCTCCACAGTTGGGAAGACCAGTTGAAGTTGACAGCAGTCAAGTCGAGACATTGAGATAGCCAACTACCTCTCACAGGAGATAGCCAACGTACTCAAAATATCTAAATCAATCAAGTTATTGGTTAAGATGAAAAATGTGTCTTTTATTTTATTGAAAAAAACATATGGACTTTTTGGCCAACCCAATACAACCTCGAGCAAATATCTTGTTATTCTCTTTCATCTCAGTCTTTTCTTCATTCTTTCGGTGTGTCCTGAATGCTTTCTGAATTAATTTCAGACAAGAGACCCTGGCTCTTGAGTCTTTATGAACAGACTCCAAACCTCATGAGGAACTCATGTTCCTGCTGCTCTTTCTTGGACATGTGTATCAGCCAAGAAACCCAGTTCACTACTGCCATCTCTATACGTAAGATAATGTCTGTCCCTTCACTTTATATCTAATGCAGAGAAAGGGGAGCGCAGAGAGAGGGAAGGAGGAGGGAGACACTGGGTCCTGAGGGCATTAAGTTTCCAGTCAAGCCACACCTGAAATCAGAAACTTTGCTTATACTCTAATTATATGACTCAATATATTCCCCATTGACTTGAGCCTAATGGGTTTTCTGTCACTTGCAACTGGAAAAAGTTCTAACACATTTAGGGAAAGGGAGATGAGAAAAGGGGATAAAATGGAAAGAAGTGAAAGGGAGAAGAAGGCAAGAACAATGATAGATTTGTCCAAGGTCTTAGGACTAGCCAGTATGGGAAAAGAATATAGAGTAGGAAGTCTGGAGTTCATTGCTCTTTTCCCTGCTAGTTCCCTCCAGAAACTAGTACTATTATTCATTTTTACACAAAGTTACTTTGAAGCTAAACAAATGATATCTGGCCTGCCATTTATACCCCACAAATAAAGGCATACATCTGCCTTGAGTGACATATATTGTTTTCTTGGTGTTGCACATTTAAGAATTGCTTTTATAATTAAGCTTCCCATGGGGATATGAAAGTCAGTTTTAATTTAAAGAAATACTAAGACTAAAATCAATTTGTATTATAAAATATTTCCACTGGATCAATGGATATAGTCTCCACTAAAACCAAATTATTTCCCCACTACTGTGTCATTGTAAGTGTGTACCAACACCAAACAGGATTTTCAGAGAACTGCTACAAAGCCATTATTCAAAGACACTGGATCAAACAGCCAGGACCAAAATATAAAGCAAAAACTAGTATTCATCCTCGAACTCTGAGTTTTTTCAAACACATATTAGAGCTTTTACCCAGAAGAAGCTCCTTTGTATCTCCTGATTTTTTTCGTCTTCCACAGGGTTTCATAACACTTTGTGTGCGATACCACAGAAGGAAGGCACCAGAAACAGCCACTATCTCTGTGACAGACGCTGACATGCAGCTCAGTCGCAGAACAGAAAGAACACATGAAATCCACCATGACTTTGCAACAGTGTCAGCAGTAAAGTCACTAATATCATGATAACTATGTATGGTGTCCAATGGGTACAGGACATATAGTGATCACTTCGTAAGGTACATTGTATACCTGAAACTAATACATTATGTCAACTGTTATTGAAAAATAAAATTAAAAAAAAGAAGACCCAGGGCCCAAATATGACAATATGGAAACCGTCTCGATGGTGCAATAGTGATGACTCTACCACAGGATTACCAGCTGTATTCAAGCAGATGCGATTTTTTCTTCAAAGACTGGATTTAATGGTTCTGCCCACAAGAAATCCAAGTTATAAATAAAATGATAACTTGCTAAAAACAGAAAAAAAGACCTGTTTTAATCCTATTAATGCTTTCTGCTGCTAATGTTTCATGCAATTAATCATCCACCCTTTTTCTTATAGAATAGCTTCACTGAAAGAAAGTTCTCACTGGACGTCCTTAAGCATCTGAATCCATGTTTAAATTTCACCTTGCACTCACTGCTCAGACCTTATTGCACATTGCCTCCTGTTTGGGGTAATTTAGGTATGTTCCCTATCCTTCCAACAGAATTGCAAACTTCTGCGAAGCTTCTAAATCCGTGGTTTAGAACAACACCCTACAAAGTAAGTGATCAATAAAATTCACTAGTGTCCATCATAGGTTCTTTTAGGCCAGTAACTGAGAATTTTTTAAAAGATTCAACTAGTTAGCTGTGCACTGTATTAAAACAGTGGCTTGAATACTCTAAAATAGCATTGATTTGAGCATGGAAATCAGTTTTAATATCCAAGTGCTGTTTTTGCAGCCTGTCAGGGAACTGATGACACGGCAAACACCAGTTTGCAAGAAGCTTTTCTACCTTCCTGGTCTAGAACACTTTGCCTATAAGTCTTCTCTGCAAATAAAGCCCCCAGACACCATTCTCCTCTGCCACAGGCAATGAAATGCTTAGGGGTAAAAGCTGTTGCTAGGAGCTGAACTTATTAGCCACAATTCTGATGAGGCTGGAGCTACAGAAACCAGGCCGTGTGAGCAGATTCACTTGGATTCCGCCAACATTTTCTCGTAAATGAGATGTCATGGGTCTGAGTGTCTGTTCTTTTGTGCCTCAGACTGGGTTCTAGCTTCCAGACCATGTCACTCTTCTTTTTGAGCCTCAGTCCCCTCACCTTTTAAATAAGGATAAAATTCCTGGTGACCAACTTCACATAATGGTGGGAACATTAATAATAATATTGATAGTGTTAATAATTATATGGTAATAGCTAACATTTACTGAGGCATACCATATGCTAGGCATTGTGATAAAGGTCCTACACTTCCCTTAACTTATATAGTCTTCAGCTCTAAGAAGTGGGGCACTATCATCATCTCCCTTTTAGGGGTGAGTGACTGAAGACATGTTAAACGATGTGCTCAAGCCTTCATGGCTGGTAAGGGAGTACAGCCAGAATTTTAACCCGGGCATCTGGTTCCAAAGCTTTGCCCTCTGTGCTATTCTGCCCCCACCCCACATCACACCATTTAAAGCATGTGACATGAGGTGCTTTATAAACTGTAATAAATAAATGTAATATGTTATTACTGTTACTAATACAAAGAGATGCTCATTACTGTTACTGAGGGATTGAGTAACCATCAATTCCTTTAGTAAAAGAACATACACATCTCTCAGCAAACAATTCATTGTCAGAGAGTCAACTAGGACCATATCAGCACAGCATCACCAAAGTTCTGGCCCCATTTGAAAAAAGAGCTAACTCTCCCTTGGAGTTTGAAAAGGGCAGGGGCCTCCCAGGCCTCACCTGACAAGAGGAGCATTCTTCTTGTAGCATTAGCAACACAATGTCTCCAAAATACCTAGTTAAAGAGGGGCTTCCAGTAACAAGTCCAAACCAGTTACTTGCAAACCAGTAACAAGTCCAGCATGAATCTCACAGAGGGAATCACACCATCAACACTTGTTTCCGTCTACAAGTCAGATGCCAGCCCCAAGCATCTTTCCGTAAAGCTGTCTGATAACAACCCAGAATCCAAACTGGTTACAAAGGGCCAGCACTAATGAGCATGGCCATCCAGGCTCCATGGGCCAAGGGTGAGTAACGTTCATAACACAATGCACTAGTTTGCAATCATCCCCTCCACTGTCTACTCACTAAGTTTTTGACAACATACCTGTTGGTGTTCTAGCCATGAAGCCCCCAGGACATGGCAGATGGCAGAGTGTTTTTATGACAAATGTTCTCCAGCGTCAGTCTCAGGAGGCAGAGGGTGGGGGTGCTGCTGCAGGTGGGACAGAAGGGAGCCAGGGGCCCTCTCCTGGGGAAGCAGCACAGCCTTCAATCCCCAACTTTGTTGGGGAAACTTCCACTTGTGAGGGCCTAGATATATCTGAGCTCTGAATGTTCCGGCTTACTCCTTCTCTGGCAATCATGCCCAGAATAACAAAATCAGCTGGTACGCCAGGAAGCCACATGTGAAATCTAGTGGGTCATTAACGAAGGAAAAAAAAGCCCCAGCAACACCTCATCAAATTTAAAATTTAACTGAAAACTCAATTCTAGCTAAACTTCCAACCTTGCTTTCTTAAACTTAACTTGAGATTTAACTTGCTTTAGTCTAAACTTTTTAATTCTCAAATCTCAACCCCTAACTCTCAACTCTTAGGTTTCTTATTTCTCACTTAGGCTCAAGAGGAGGGAAGTAAAATTTAACAGCTGATTGGAATGAGCTCTGGGGAATTGTGAGCCTATTTTAAGGCTTCACCTCATCTTCAGAGGTTAAGAAAATCTCCACCTTCTGTTATGAAAATTTAACATCAGAATAATGTTGCATTTTTGGATTGCATATGAAAGAAATAATTTTTTGATCATGAAATTGTCCATTTTGTTAGGAATCCATGATGCAAGGAACGTAACATAAGGAACGTAACATAAGGAACATAACGTACTGGAGCACAGGCCCATCTCTGGGCCGTCTTTGCAGATAACCTGTCTGTCTGGAGTGAGTGCCTACTCCTCCCTCTCCCCCAGGGCCATGTGGTAGACTTCATTCAGTGTTTTCAAAGGGAAGAATGATCTCTGTACATTCAGTTCCATTTGACTCACTTGCTCAGATTGCTTGGAAATCAATCTGTTTATCATCGGTAAGAATTCTGGGCCTGCGCCTGGACTGGTGTGGCTCAGCAGGAGGGTTGGGCACCATCCGGCAAACCGAAATGTCACAGGTTCAATTTCCCATCAGGGCACATGCCTGAGTTGTGGGCTAGGTCCTGCCTTGGGAACATTCAAGAGGCAACTGATTGATGCTTCTCTTGCACATCGATGTTTCTCTCCTTCTGTCTCCCTCCCTTCCTCTATCTCTAAAAATAAATAAATATTGGGTTGGCCAAAATATCCATGTTTTTTTCTGAAAAATAAAAGACAGATTTTTCATTTTCACTTATAACTTTATTGATTTAGATATTTTGAGTATGTCAGCTACCTTCCACTATTGACTACTAGTGGGTAGAGGCCAGGGGTGTTGCTAAACATCTTCCAAGGCATAAGACAGCCCCCGCAGTAAGGAATTATTCAGCCAAGATGTCAATAGTCTCAAGAAACTTTGTAAAACATTTTTGATACATTTGATCAATCACAGCACCTTCTCCATATACTGCATAAATCTTTTTTTGTGTTTCAGTTGCATTTTTACTTTTCTTGAAATAATAAAGCATAATATGCCAAAAATGTTGCTTATCTTCTTCCATCTTCAGTATATTAAAATGACCACACAAAAATTCACCAATTTTTATAAGTTTTTTAAATGTACACTGATACGACAGCTGTCACAACACAATCTGACAACATTGTTTCAAATGAAGTTAAAGACAACTAAGCCCTACTAAAGCCATCATACAAAAAAACAAAAAAAAAAAAAAGAAAAGAAAACAAAAACAAAAACATAACAGGCTTTTTGACCAAAACCATAAATAAAAATGTTTAAAAAGAAATCCTGGCCCATTAACAGGGTGACTCAAAGGGACTGAAAGTAAACTGCCATCCATTTTAACTCCTCTCCAGGACTTTGCTCTTAGTTTCTAATCGGCCTTCCTCATGCAAGGGTTATGATAGAGCTATGGGGCGGGGGGGAGGTCAGTGAATAATGATGCTCTTTGAGGGCAGGGACCTTACCTGCCTTGTTCCCTGCTGTCACCACAGAAGCTGGCAAGCAGTAGGGTCTCAATAAATAACTGGTGAATAAAAACAGCTTGCCAAGAGCCATGTAGAAAGTGTCCCATTCATGGTCTCATGTAATAGTCACAAAACCCTATGCAGGAGGCAGTATTCTTATTCCAATTTCATGTGCAAGGAGACAAAGACAGAGTTAAACCACTTGCCTAAATGTGGGCAGCTACCAGAGATGGGGTCACACTTTGAATCCTCACAAGAAACTATTCTTATGAGTGAGGGAGACACTTTACAAAGTAAAATCTCTCAGATGGGGAGAACCTGCCTCAATATTCATCTCATCAGTTTAGGCTGCTAACACTAACTGCCCCTGACTGTTGAGGTGGAAAACAGTTCAGGAAAGTGCAGTTGAGCAGTCCACAGGCGGGCGCCAGGGGACCCATGAAATCAAATGCAGCATGTACATGTACCTGAATTGTTCCACAGAAAAAGCCCCAAACTTTCAAACTTGAAATATTCTATGATCCTTCCAACACCCCAAGTTTAAGGAGTTAGCCCCTGTCCATTAAATTTTGTTTTTAATTATCATACTAGCATCCAGAATGTTCCAAGGGCCTTTCATATGCCAGCTAGAAGGCAGGAAAGCTTGGTGGGTCTTAGATATAAGAACAGTCAGTCTCTGAAAACACCCTGGGTGTGTAAAGAACCCCCTAGAACACCACTTAGTTAAGAATACCAGCTCAGAATTCACCCCATTGTTAGTATATGTCCACAGGGAGATCACAGAGTGGCTCTATAGATGACTAACTACTAGGTCTTGAGGAGAGTGACATCACATGATGCAGTATCACTGACTAGATTTGGTGGTCTTCAAAATGCCACCGAGGAGAAAACAAATTCCACCTTATACAACTATCAACCACTTGTTGGTTGATGGTGATTCCACCTATCAACAAGATCTTCTTAACCACTTCAGCTTCTACAGTCTTTATTTGCAGCAAGAATCCTTAGGCCCAATAAACGTTTATTAAGAGCCCACTATGTTCCAAAATCTGCAGTAAAGTGCTTGCTCCTGTGCCATCTGGATGCCTCCATGTGATTCCAGGCAACATGTTCTAAACAGAACGGTCACCAGACAAGGAACACACACATGTGGGGAACAGTTAAAGGAGCTGATGATTCCTAGGGGAAGAGCAGCACACTTCTTCCAACTGCTACAAGGTTTCTTGGAAGGAAGGAAGTACAGAATTAACCTAGACTGCCCAGATTCCAGAAAGAAAGAGAGTCTCAAGATCAAAGATTCCAATCTTGGAACTGCAGGTTCACAATGAGGTGAGGAGGAAGAGGAAGAAAATGAAAAAGAAAATAATCAAGTTGTTCTAACTGGAGTTATCTAAAAATGGTGTAAGATAACTGGTAAAAAGTTAGCTAGACATCACTGGATAAATTTTCCACAGATTTATACACTGGATGAGCTAACACTAAGACTATAAAAACATGAAAGATGCGTTAGCAGAAGATGATTGTACTAAAATACAAAGAAACAAATTTACTCATCGTGTGACCTTTTAAAGCTAGCATGTTGATTATGTGTTTACAGAGACGAATGTGATGTTCACAAATCAAATTATCACAAATTACACACTTACCATGTCCATTAATGTAATGACCTTGGCAGCTGATGCATAGTCTTCTTTAACCTAATGAGCATACTGAGTACAATCAATTGGGTTTGCAATTAAAATGATAATTTTTTGAATACATTCTCCCCACCCTACCCCAATCTCTCACTCAGGAAACTATTGAGTGATAAATGTGAGCACTTCTGCTTGTAGCCATCTCTCTCTCTCTCTCTCTTTCTCTCAGCATTTATATTATGGATAATTTATTAAATCTTAAATTTCTTTCCTGTTTGTAAGTTTCAGCAAAATTTAGTCAGGTTTCAATAGAGTGTCAAGGGATAATTAGGACGGTTAGCAGTAATTTATCATTTCTCAGCTGGGTTTTCAAGCGTTTGCTGAGTGTCTGGAGAAATCCGTTAGCCAGTTCTGCACAGATAGCTATGAAATCTCCTTTATCTTTGTGCAAATTGCTTTTCTATCTTCCCGAAGTGAGCTGAAAGATGAGCCAATCCATTCCTGAAAATCAAGCCACCTGTGTGCTCGTCACCCGAGTGCAGCTGTGGCCAGGCTTCCGATGAGGGGCTAAAATGGCTAATAGATGACATGATGCCATGAGCAGCATTTTTTCAACTGCTGTAGGTTAAAAATTTAAACTGGGCAATCTGATTTTAGGCTAGATCTTCAGAAAATATGCACAGGAATCTATAAACATGACAATATACATTTTGCACAGTGAATATTGTCTAAGTGGCCCACTAATGATGAAAAACCTTGAAAGACAATGGCTCTCCACTATCTCCATGTAAGAGAAAGAGTTTATTAAGCCTGAATTGAAAAGGGAGGACCTCATGTTCTTTAGAGAGACTCATTTACTAGATGGTGAAAAATGAATGCTCTGGGTAATTCCATCTGAATTGATTTATTTCTAAATGGGGGAAAATTGACACATTTGGTGAAGAAAGTAAGAAAATAAATCTCTGGGAAGAGCCAGCTAGAATCAGGTGTAACCCTATTAGTTGAACACAGAAAATAAGAACACAGAAGGGAAGATAGCGGGTGACCCAGGAAAGTTGTTCCTTGCAATGAATACCTTCTTCTCCCCTTCCTGACAGACTCTCTCAGAAAAGTATAAAGTGATCCATATTTCTAGTTTATTTCTGACACCAAAACCAAATCAAAGTTCTCTTTTTAGAAATTCAATAGTTATTCTTAATTAGATTGCAAAGAAAATTAAATCATAAATTTCTCAATCCTAGCCCTAGTTGTCACATTCCTGAAATACAACTTTCCTTTCTCTGTCATTTTATTTAAAATCTCTTAGGCCAAGCTCCAAAGCAAGTTATAGATTTGATAATTTGCTAATGTAGCCACAGTAATTGTTTTGAGCCATATTTATTATTTTATTGGATCTTGCAATAATCAATAATAATCTATTGATGTCCCTGACTCTGGGGTTTTCTCACAGTCAACAAATGGGACAGTGGACTCATTTTTAATGTACTCATTTAGCACTCCCTCCCTGAGAGAGTTTTGCATATACTAATAAAAGCCAAGAACTGAGTGGCATTGGTACACATAACTTACCCTGAAGAATTAGCTGCAAGGTAAGATTTAACGCTAAACAGAAGGCGAAGAATAGATTAACGGGGCCCATTTTGCACAGCACCACCATCATTAAAGTTAATGGAATTACCTTGTGGTTGTGCATCAGAAGGAGGCTGTTGGACGTAAAGTTCTTCTCTGGCCACTGATTCACAGACTTTCTTCACTCTAAGATACCTATTGGCACGTGATAAGTATTGCAGATATACAGAAGCACTTGAGAAATGGTTTACTCAAACTGCCACTTAAGCATATTAAGAAGTAACAATAACAAATATTTCAGAGTAGATGATCTATTTGGGGACGTTTTCCATTGGAAGTAGCAGAAAATTCAACTCTACCTGGCTTAAATAGTAGAAGACATTGTAGGATCACCTACCCAAACAGTCCAGAAGTTGTACAGGCTTCAAGGGCTGGTTAATTCAGCAACCCAATCATGTCACCAAGGATCCAACTTTTCTCTAATCACTGCCTTTCCATCCCCATCCTCTGTATCATTCTAAGGGAGATTGCCCTAGGAATGATTAGATGGCTGCCAGGTGCAGTACTAGAGAAGAAAGCACCCCATCCCACCACAGATGGATACAAGTCCTCCACGATGCTGGGAACAAGCTAAGGGATTCCTACACTCCAAGTAGCTTAGATAAGAATTAATTAGAGTCATGACTATGGCAGAGAACATTGGTTTAGACCAGGGCTACTTACATAAACTCTAGTCCCTGGGCCAAATCCAGCTCACTGTCTATTTTATAAATAAAGTTTTATTGGGATACAGTCACACCCATTGGTGCAAATTCATTTACATATTTTCTATGGGTGCTTTTCTGCTCTAATAGGCATTTGTATAATTGCAACAGATACCAACTATACCTCAAGGCCTAAAATGTTTCCTATCTAGCTTTGTATGAAAAGTTTGCCAATCACTGGATTAAACCAAACAAGGTTTACACCTGGGGCTAGAGATAGATTTATCTATATCCTAACCTCTTGGCTTTTAAATAATGGAGGAGTTAAAGTTATGCTGAGGAGACAATCACAGTGCCTATAATAGATATGAGATAAAACTATTCAAGTTCTAGAAAGTGGGCTAAGAAACATCAAAAAGACAAATCAATGAAAGTGGCCCATCATATTAGGCACATATGAAATATCCTCTGACTTTAGAATACATTTCAAACACCAAATACATACAATTAAAACTCCTCACAGGGGTATACAAGACCCAGTATAATGGTTCTGCTGTCCACCTCTTCTGACTTAATGCCTATCACCTCTCTCACCCAAACTTCCTGCCACCTGACCCTCCATAATCTAGAACATGCCAAACTCACCTGTACTGCTACTTCCTCTGCCTAGAGTACACTGCTCCTTCTACCCCAGCTCTTCACTTGGCTGCATCCTGTCATTCCTCGAGTCTCATTCCTCTCCAATGAGCCTTTCCTGACCACCCTATCTAGAGCAACTATACCACTCTTATTCTACTCCCCTCCCCATCTCATCCCCTTTCACAGTCCCTCTAATGCCACTCAAAAGCTGTAATTATTTTATTTGTTCATTTGGGAGTAAAGGAAGCTGAAAAACAAGCTGAGATTGCCTGCCTCCCCTTTCACTGTACCCCAGTGCCCAGCAGCATCTGACACATAGCAGGCAATAAACACTAGCATAGGAATTAATATGAACTACACAATTTGTAAACCTCCCCAGTCTTCTCTATTACAGCATTCGTTTCAAAGACTTTCCTTAAAGACAGGGACTGTGTCTCATTCTCCTTGCTCTGATAGGGCCAGTGACAATACCTGGTACACAGTAGGCAATGGAATAACAAATTAAAGACTAAGTACTAGAAATTAAAACACGAGTAGGAAGGGTGCTCATTTTCTGTGAGGCAGGAACAGGACACATTTGACAGTGAGGAAACTGTCATCGTCAACCACAGGCCAGAGCTCCTTAGAAATAGAAGCAGCTAAGGCATCTCCTGGGTCTCCAGGTATAGAGACAGATGAAAAGCTAATCTGAAGGCTACGGACGGAGATCATTTGCACACTAGGTGATGATACTACATGACTTCCAAGGTCACTTGCCCCTCCGAGATTCTCTAAGTTATCTAGGGCTCTGAGTTTCTTCCTCAAGAATGAGTTTCATCTCTGGTCATCTGATGGTAGAGCTCATCTTGGAATCATATTTATTCCTTCCCTGGCTCAAGAGTTTCATAAAAATTATACTGGTAGAAACTGATGACATCTGAGGATATATACCATTTATAACCAACAGATGAATTGAAACACAGATAAAAGGAACTGTTGGGCTGCTCCTCAGGGCACCAATACAGAAAGTATGATATTTTCTTTTTTAGGGAACAGGTAGTGATATTTGAATGTGAACAGTAGGATAAATGGATTTTGCCCCAAAGTATGTTTGGTGAGTTCACTTTGTTCACTCAGTGTTGTTTATTCTTCTAAACCACTTTAGGCAAGGTCAACATCCTAAACAACTTCATGTTTACTTTTCATGTAAGATCAGGAAAAGCTTATTTAAAAGAAACTACCAGGGAAAGAAATGGTTTTCATTACCAGAATGCAATACTATTATCTGTATGTTGAATGAGTCCAAAATGATTTCAAACCATCATTTTGTCCCTTCCCACTGAGGATTGGAATTAATCCCATTTAGAATGCTTCCAGCCAGGGACACTTTTGTTTCTTTGATAGTGGTGGATGAGACAGTTCTCCAGAGAGGGGATCTGCTATGAGGCTACAGGTGTAGAATTGATGCTTCATGACATGTGAAGTTAAAATTTTAAAATTGCCCTTTCCCAGCACTAACATAATTCACAGAGAAGGTGGGGAAGAATTTTAAATTTCTCACTGTTTGGCCTGAGGGCCATTACAGATTCTCAACAACCCAATATTTTTCACTCAAATGTCTGTCATTAGGAAGGTCATTATTCTAATTCTTTCATGTCTGTGGCTCTGCAGGTTGCCATATCTATTCTTCATTAAGCTGGTTCCCGTCTGACCCAGGCTCAGTCATCAAATCCTTACATTTCTAGCTGCTCTTTGGGGCTTGAGAATTACTTTATTAATGGCTTTGGCAAAAGGAACAAAGAAGAGCCCCTGAAAGGGACTGAATAATTCAAGATGAACATGGGAGTAAAAATCAAGTACAGGTCACCCAGATCAAGAATCAGAATGTATTCCTATAAACAGCAGGCCATAAAGCTGGGGAAACATTAGAATCAACTGTGGACTTTTCAAAAATCAGTTTCATGGGCCCCACTGTCAGCTATCTGAAGATAGGAGGTGTGAGAACTTGTTATATACTAAAGACATAAGGCAAAAGGAATGAATTATAATAGTCATTCTTAATGAAAATTCTTCTAATGAGGCCCCTTGGAATAAAAATTATAGAGATAGCTACATATTTTATGTTTTTAATTTTTTTAATTAAATAATTTTTTGGCATTCCACAGTTTATTTTTTGGGGTTTTTTTTAGTATTTTTTGTTGATTATGCTATTACAGTTTTCCCAATTTTTCCCCTTTATTCCCTCTCCACCCTGTCCCCCCAATCCTCCAGCATCCCCCACCACCTTAGTTCATGTCCATGGGTTGTACATACTGTTTTTTGATGCCTCTGTTTCCTATAGCATTTTTTATCTCTCTCCCCATCTACTTTATGCCTACTAACCATGCTTCTTCTTCCCTGTACCTTCCCCCCCATTCCTCCCTCCTCCCTCCCCACTGAACTCCCTCTGTGTGATGTCCATTTCTCTGATTCTGTTCCTGTTTTGGTTGTTTGCTTAGTTTTTGTTTTCATTGTTTTTCTTTTCTTTTAGGTTCATTTGTTGATAGTTGTGAGTCTGTTGTCATTTTATTGCTCATATTTTTTATCTTCTTTTTCTTAGATAAGTCCATTTAACATCATATAATAAGAGCTTGGTAATGATGAACTCCTTTAACTTGACATTATGTGGGAAGCACTCTATCTGCCCTTCCATTCTAAATGAAAGCTTTGCTGGATAGAGTAATCTTGGATGTAGGTCCTTGACTTTCATGACTCCAAATACTTCTTTCCAGCCCCTTCTTGCCTGTAAAGTTTCTCCTGAGAAATCATCTGATAGTGTTATAGAAATTCCTTTGTAGGTAACTGTCTCCTTATCTCTTGGTGCTTTTAGAATTTTTTCTTTGTCTTTAATCTTTGGTAACTTAATGATGATGTTCCTTGGTGTGTTCCTCTTTGGGTCCAACTTCTTTGGGACTCTCTGGGCTTCCTGGACTTCCTGTAAGTCTATTTCCTTTGCCAGATTGGGGAAGTTTTCCTTCATTATTTGTGGAAATAAGTTTTTAATTTCTTGTTGATGTTCTTCTCCTTCTGGTACCCCTACAATTCAGATATTGGAATGTTTCAGGTTGTCCCAGAGAATCCTCAGCCTCTCTTCATTTTTTTTGGATTGTTGTTTCTTTGTTCTGATCCAGTTGGATGTTTATTTCTTCCTTTTGTTCCAAATCATTGCTTTGAATCCTGGTCTCTTTCTTCTCACTGGTGGTTCCCTGAATATTTCGCTTTATTTCATTTTGGGTATCTTTCATTTGTTCTTTCATTTTTAGACAAAGCTCAGTCAGTTCTGAGAGTATTTTGATTACGAGGGCTTTAAATTCTTCATCAGATAGGTTGGCGATCTCATCACTTAGTTCTGAGGTTTTGCTGTGTTCTGTCATTTGGGCCATATTTCTTTGTCTTGGTGCAGCTGATAGGTTGTATGGAGGTGAGGCCTTAGGTATTCACCCAGGCAGGGCAACACTCTTTGCTGCATTACCTGTGTGGGAGGGGCCAGAGAGGGAACAATGCAGCTTGTCTGCTCATCTCTAGCACACTTTCCAACAGACTCTAGTGTCAGACTGGAAGTACCTCTCACCGAGGCAACCCCAGCCTTAGCCCACAGTCAGCTCTGAGTCCCAGTTTTCCCCTCAAGTCAGTTTGTCCCTCACAGCTCTGCTCAGTTTGGCAGTCAGCCCCGCCCTTCAGCTGCCTCGCCCTTTTTCTGAGTAGGCCTGTGCATTCCACCTTACCAGTCTGGTTGTTCTGGCTGATTTTTTCTTTAATTCCTTGGTTGTCAGAGTTCCATGCAGTTTGATTTTCTGGCGATTTTGGTTGTTTACGATTTTGGTTGTTTATTAATTTTAGATTGGTTGTTATCCTGCTTTTGGTTGTGTGAGGAAGCAAAGGGTTTCTACCCATGCCTCCATCTTGGCAGGAAAAGAGATAGCTACATATTTTAAAATACATTTATAATATCAAGATAGTAAATATATAAATAAGATGATACCCATTAATTCTAAAAATAAAACATTATCTATGGTGTTGGAGGCCCCTGGGTACCATTACACCCCATGGTGTGCTCCTTCTCCTTACTACCTCCCTTGGAGTACCCTGGTCGTATTTGTGTCCATATTTCTCAGTTACATATAGATTTGCTTTTTTTAAATGTATATATATAGCCTATAGTAACCACATTTTATATTGTATTATTTCTGCTGTTAATAACTCCCAAAACAACATTTGTAACATCATCTGGATTTGTTTCAGCTGAAATGTCCAACTTCCACCAAAGCACACATTATTTTATGGCAGTTAAATCCCCATTCTGTATTTAAGGTGTGTGGTGCGGTAAAGAACAGATGGCTCATCTATGGAGCCCAAATTGAGCTTTTATATTTAATCAAAAGTATAGAATCTTTGTCGCATGATTAATTGGTCTGAGTTCATTTTACCTTTTCTTTCCTTTTTTTTTCTTTTACAAAACTGACATTTAGAGAAGCCAATTATTTAGATGTCACAGATTTAAAGCTCTGAACCTACAATGAGCTACATACATGGAATTAGAGAATTTTACTAATTATTTCCCAGGCCAAAACATGCAGAGCAAAATCACTATTTTTTGTATACTGAGCACCTAGTGTCCTGTAGCAAAACGACACCAGTGAGTAACTGCCCTTACCGCATCAATACAATTAAGAAGGTGATAGGGTCTCTAAAGCACTTTGCGTTTCACTGGACATTTGATTTGATAGTGCTTAAATAAAACCGCCGAGCCCTGAGCAGCACATGTAAAAGGCCATCTGCCAAAACCTGAGAAGCACTATCATTAACAATACATCCGCAGTATTTGCCACATTTTTATGTTACAAATCTCAAAATTAAGGTAACAGCCAATATCCACTTTGCTACATCAGAACCTCTAATTACTAAAAGAATTTGTTTGGTAGCCATAAAAAAAAAAAAAAAAAAAAAACTAAACATCCAAAACATAATTCTGCTATAAATTGACATACAGCAATAAAGCAACATTTAAGTTAGTTAAACTTCACCTGTGTAATAAATTAAACAAGGACAGTCCTCTGGGTACTTTTTACTATTCCAAGCAGAGCCAAATAGTGCAGATGAGTTTGTGTTCAAAGTGACAACATATTTGCAAAACCTCTCCTGCAGATATTTGACTGTGCTTGCTGGGTGCAAGGCGTTTGAAGCAACAGCTGGCCACCTGATACCCCAGAGAGCTGGGCTTTTCGACAGGCCTGGGTTTGAATCCCATCCCTCTGGTCAACTGTGCGTGTTTTTTCCTGAGTCATTTTACCTCTATAAAGCTTAGTTTCCCCTGGTGTAAACTATTAATGCCCACTCTTGAGGGCTGTGAGGATTAAGTGAAAGTTCTAAAATTAAAAGCAAGCATTTTTTGAGACGTCCCTACATGCCAAGGAATATTTTAAAGGCATTTATTTGCATTCACCAATTCATTTGGTCTTCACAACACTGCTAGGAGGTTGGGGGCCATCAAGACCCCTGCATTTATAAATCTATAAATGGACGGTGGGACTAAGAAAGGTTGACTCTTGCTGGGTCATACAAATTGTACACCGTGTCTCTGGGATCAGGGTCTATAACTGAAACCAGGCCCTCTGCCACCAGGGCCCTCCCTCTTCATGAGTATGTTTTAATCCTGATGACATTCCTCTTCCACCCTCATTCCATCTTCAACATCCCCCATGTCACCTACCTAAGATGCCTTTGAGTTTGAAATAGGAGAATACTGAGGGGTTTGGTTAATTTGTCTTTCAGAGCTTTGACCCAGATGTCATCATGCAAATCAAAATTAACCAATTAGAAATGGAAAAATGCAGTGACTTGATAGCTACTTAGAAGAGGACTTGTGGGTTTGGTAGAGGAGAGAAAGTTTCACATAGGAGACAGGATGGCTCATGATCCCTTCTACCACCTAGAGAGCCAAGGACCAGGGTTTTGAGCACAAATCACCAGAGGAAGAGTCAGAGACATATACATGTCAGAGGGGAAGGGGGCTTAGAGGCACCCACTCTCACACGTACACCCAAACCTCCAAGCACTGAAACTGTTTTTGGTTTACTGAACTCAGGGAAATTGGATTCATTTGACAGCAGAGGTATAAATTGCAAGGCAATTCCACAAGATAAAAGCTACTTCATACTGAAGATACTAATTCTTCCAGCAGTAAATACATGCATTAGGTGTAAACATAGGCAAGGCACTTTTTACCACTGCCTTAATAAAGGATAAAGTTTCCTGGCAAATTACTGCTCTCTTGAAATTTCTCTAGATTAAATTAATAAGTAACAGTCAAGAAAAATCACTTTCATTCTTAAACTGTCGATCTCTCCTTTATGTGCGCACCAAATTTTACGAATTCATTGAGGTTGAAAGCAAGCAGCTATGTGGAGACTCCCCCATATCCTGTCACTTCTTTGGTAAGTGGCTTTGCACTGGAATGAAGTGTGTGTGAGAACCACTTACAGTGTCTCTTAAAATTCAGAGTCCTGGCTCCCACACCAGACTTACTGAAGAAGCTTAGGAAGCAGACAGGTTTCTGTTCTGTGAAAACAGACTTCAGGTAATTGTGAAGTATGCTGTTGGCTCTGAACCATGTCTTACTCATTACCAGAAACTAAAAATATCAGGATAGATATTCCCCACCAGCCAATTAATAAGACAGATTTCTAAATGTTCAAGTGGTCTCTTTTATAACAAGTTCAAACTAGATATTCAAATAGCATAATTCATGTGATCAGGAGAAAGATTTCTCAAGAATTAAAGCTAAAAGGTAATAATTAATAGTGAGAGAATTCAGTGTACAATAATTAAATGAACTCATCAGGGCCACAGACAATCTCAATGCCAGGTAAGTTCCCTAAAGCCCAGCTTTAGCCTATTCTACAGATAAGAAAACTGAGTCCAAGATTAAGACTAAGAAACATGCATAAAGTCCCAGGGACAATATGTGATAGGCTGGACTATCTATTCACATTGGTTTCTCCTCACCATCACTCAATACAATAGATAGGGTTTCCCCTGCTCGAGAAATGTGGAAATGGATGTTCCAAGAGGTTAAGAGGCTGGCCCAAAGGCACACAGCTAGTAATTTAGTAGAGCTAATATTGCTATGGGACCTCTGATTGATGCCAAACTATAGTAACTCCTCGACTTTTTGAAGAGCTAAAAATGCCATCTTTGTTCAGGAACTAAAATGATTCCCAAATCTCCTTGTAGAAAATCTGTTCTAGGGCCACAGAAACTCCTCAGTGAATGGAAAAGTTTAGATCGTTGTTGCTGTTGTTTTTAATCACACATCTTTAAAAGAATCCTTTCCTTGTTCTTCCCTAAGCAATCTGAAAGGTAATTGCTAATATCTCAACAGTTATTAAAAAACACCACTGCATTAATACTATAAAATTAAATATCTAAGTAGAGGATTCAAGCACTATAAACACAGAAGAGTGTAAGCTAGCATATTCTATAAATAGCTCTTTTGAGATTCTAGATTATCTTCCTGCCACAAATTTCTCTTTTTAATATACATCAAACACCCTACCACTCAAAGATACAAACATGGTAATTGCTCTAAAAGAGAGCTCACGTTAAACTTATTAAGGAGCACCCCTTTTATTTTTTATTTTACATTATTATTATTATTATTATTATTATTATTATTATTATTTTCTTTTTATCCTCACCCAAGGACATTTTTTCCATTGCTATTAGAGAGAGAAGAAGGGAGAGAGAGAAAAACACTGATGTGAGAGGAGCATCAATTGGTTGTCTGCCACGTGTGCTTGGACTGGGAATCAAACCCATAACCTTTTGGTTACAGGTTGATGCTACAACAAACTAAGCCACCAACCAGGGTGCAGCATCCCTTTTAAAAGGCTAAACACTGTCTTAATAATTTTGTTAGCTGAAACCACATTTTGGAGCATAATTTTGGTGCTTGAATAGTGGAAATTTTGTTCTTTGTCAGCAACAGCTGAAATATGAGATATTCTTAATGGAAATTCCAGGAAACCCAGACCCCTGAGGGCAAAATGGAATACAAGCACATATCATGTGCCACTTCATGTCAACTGAACTTAGAAACTCAGGAGCAGAGATTTGTTCTATCAAGTGAAGTCCCATTGTCATCCCCATTCTCCTTCCCACTCCACCCACAAGATCTGAAGCAAACAGTGACAAAATGTAAGTCCTTGTGAAGCTCACATTACAGAGACAACACAGGTACAGGAACAAAAACAAACAGAAATAAAAGTCAGTGAAGAATGCCTTAAAGAGAATCAAATAAGGCAACAGGGCAGAGAGTAAAGAGCTTAGGAGGGCTACTTCAGACGGAGTGGGGTGTCAGGGAAGGCTGATAAATGCAGCAATCTACAGCTGTGCATGTCTAAGGTGATATGTACACACATACGGTGACATGTGGCTGAGACCAGCAGAAAGAGATTGTTTTTCAACCCTGCCGGCCTTCCAAATCATTGCAATGTTTACCTGGTGGAGAGCAGTGCTCTACTATTTTTAAACTCAAAAGGGGAATTCAAAATCAATTAAGAAATAAGAGGTCATTTTTTTTTTACTTTGATACTTCCCTTTCCTGCTACAGCCTTGTTTCTTCACAGAGCAAAATATAAAGCCCTTGAAATTAAAAACCCTAAAGTGGCACCATGCTCATGAGGCAAACTCAGTGGTACATAGTCACTGACAATAACAGCAGTTGCTTTGGAAAAGAGATCATTACTAGGCTTATTGCTCTTACCACCCCACATGAGACAAAAATGTTTAGAACCCAGGCATCATGCAGAACACCAAGAGTCAGACACAGAGGCAAAGATGAAGAGAACAGTCACTGTAATCTCCATGGTGGGCTAGCAGGTGCTGTCTTGAGGTGTGCAACTACGTGGATTTCAAAGTAGAAAGTGCTCAGTATTGAAGTGTAGTTTCTGAACTGGACAGTTGACAATTGAAGATGTTGCTTTGCTTCCTGGAGAGGCTGCCTACTACAAGACTGACTTCATGGGTCAAGTTTATGTGTCCATTACCACTATACGTTATTAGCATAAAATAGCAAGGCCAGTAAATACCTACAGTCTGAAAAGAATTATGGGGTGTGCTTGTTAACAATGAAGATACCTAAGCCCCACCTACAAAGATTCTAAATCAGTAGATTTAGAACAAGGGTGTCAAACTCATTTTCACCGGGGGCCACATCAGCCTTGCAATTGCCTTCAAAGGGCTGAATGCAATTTCAATTCCTTAATAGTTAAAGAGTAGTTACATTTATACAGTCCTAAAACTATTTCAGTTCTTTGAAGGCAACCACAAGGTTGATGTGGCCCCCAGTGAAAATGAATTTAACACCCCTGATTTAGAACAAGGGCTGAGAATCAACTTTTTAAAAAAACTAACACCAAAATCAATTTTCATATAGGTAGCATAAGAATTACACTTGGAAAGACATAGATTAGACAACTTTAGATATGTAGACTTTGTCTAAAAGGACAGTTTTCAAAACTTTGTCATCCCCTAAGGTTTTTATACGTATGATTATTTATTTTTAACCATTTTATATCCCACAGAGAATTAGAGACGGTCCTGCTAATTCATATAGGAGAAATTCTGTGATTAGGTAGGAAACAATTGAAATATCTCAAAGACAATATAATCTTTTTTAAAAAGTAGAACTGCAAAAAAAAAATAAGCTAAATAATAATGGTGGTGATAAAAATAACCATATTCTTCATTTCATATATAAGTACTATATGCCAAGAATTACTCTATCCTCACTGTTAAAGTTACCAAGAGCTTAAAAAAAACTGGCCAGATATTTAAGACATCAAAGAGTGGTCGCTATGGTAGTTAGAGGGTCTACAGCCATGGCGCTCAGCCCTGCTAGGCTTGGTTCATGTTTGTTCTTTAATATGTGTCTTATTTTATTATTCTTAATAGAGATATAACCCAAATACCATAACTTTTACCATATTGAATTGTGCAATTCATTACTTTTTAGACTATTCACAAAGTTGCACAATCATCATCAATATTTAATTCCACAGCATCTTTATCACTCCACAAAGAAACCCTGACCCAATAGCAGTCACTCCTCAGACCCCTCAGTACCCCATCCCCACTAACCACTCAACTGTGTTCTGTCTATATGCAAAGCCTGCTTGTATAGAAATGATTTTCACGTCCCCTTCAGAATTCTGACATGAAATTTCAAGATCCTATAAACTATATATTCCTATAAATAGTAGCTATGTGTGGTTTGTGCATATTACCAATATGTGCATTCCACTTGCTTTGGTCCGTGATCCTCCCATGTTAGCAGCCATGCCTGTATGGTGTTACCATCAAGGGCTGAAGAAATTTGATCAGATGGGTGTTCCATGATGCATCTAACTAATCTGGTATTACTAGAATTTACATTTGAATACTGAGTTTTTAAAAACTAGTAACCAGGTTTTTGTTTTGCATTTTAAGAGGCAGTTTCAAAAAGAAGCTACTTCCGCTATACTCTTTTTTTTTAGCATTTGCATATTTAGAAGCCTAGTGTAGGGGTGGACAGTGGAGTGGGGGAAAACCATGTGTCCCCTTTGCCCTATCACATCATAGGTCTGTAACTATCTTTTTATCACTTGAAATTTGTTGGCAGTCCCTATAGGACATTCCCTGCTCAAAAGTACTTGCTAGACTTCTGGCCAAGCTGGAGACATAGGTGGACACACTATGCCTCCTCACACAACCAAAATTAAGGACAACAAAGATTTAGAAACAAGAAAACAGTCAGAACTGATAGAAAAATTGAACTGTACGGAAGTCCCACAACCATTCATTCAGACCGGTAAGAGGGGCGGAGTCGCAGCAGGAAAAAGTGGAGGTTGGCAGACCAGGGCACGTAAGCAGCAGGGGCTGGCAGATCCCAGGCTCACAGGCGGTGGCTAGCAGACACTGGGCACAGGGTGGCAATGGGCAGACTCAGTGACGCCACACAAGGCGACTGGCTGACCAGGCGATCCCACATTCACGAGCAGATAATACAGGCAAAGGGAAAGTGGCAGAAGGGACTGGAATCCAAGAGAGAGAGGAGCAACCACCATTGTTCCCTCTCAGACCCTTCCCCCACATATAGCATCACAACCCAGTGACTGCGCTGCCCTGGCCTGGGGAACACCTAAGGCTCTGCCACTCACTACAGAACAGCTGCAACCAGACCAAAAAAATAAAACAAAAATAGCTCAAATGGGGGAACAGATGAAAGCCCCAGAGCCAATTCATCTAAGCGACCAAGAGATAGCCAACCTATCAGATGCACAGTTCAAAGCTCTGGTGATCAAGACGCTCACAGAATTGGTTGATTTTGGTCGCAAATTAGATGAACAAATGAAGGCTACAGTAAGTGAAATGAAGGAAAATATACAGGGAACCAATAGTGATGGGAAGAAAACTGGGACTCAGTTCAATGGTGTGGACCAGAAGGAAGAAAGAAACAACCAAACAGAAAACAAGGAAGAAACAAGAATTCAAAAAAATGAGGAGAGGCTTAGGAACCTCCAGGACATCTTTACACATCCCAACATCCAAATTATACAGGTAACAGAAAGAGAAGAGGAAGAGCAACAAGTGGAAAACTTATTTGAACAAATAATAAAGGAGAACTTCCCCAATCTGGCAAAGGAAATAGACTACCAGGAAGTCCAGGAAGCTCAGAGTCCCAAAGAAGTTGGACTCATGGAGGAACACACCAAGGCACATCAGAATTACATTAGCCAAGATTAAAATGAAGGAGAGAATTCTAGAAGCAGCAAGGGATAAGGGGACAGTCACCTACAAAGGAGTTCCCATCGGACTGTCAGCTGATTTCTCAAAAGAGACCTTCCAGGCAAGAAGGGGCTGGAAAGAAGTATTCCAAATCATGAAAGGCAAGGACCTACATCCAAGATTGCTCTATCCAGTAAAGCTGTCATTTAGAATGGAAGGGCAGATAAAGTGCTTCTCAGATAAGGTCAAGTTGAAGGAGTTCATCATCACCAAGCCCTTATTATATGAAATGTTAAAGGGACTTAACTAAGAAAAAGAAGATAAAAAATATGAACAGTAAAAAGATAGCAAACTCACAGCTATTAACAACCACACCTAAAACAAAAGCAAACTAAGCAAACCACTAGAACAGGAACAGAAACACAGAAATGGAGATCATATGGAGGGTCAGCAACTAGAGAATGGGAGGAGGAGAGAGGGGGGAAAGGTACAGAGAATAAGTAGCACAGATGCTAGGTAGAAAATAGACAGGGGGAGGGCAAGAATAGTGTGGGAAGTGTAGAAGCTAAATAACTTATGACACATGGACATGAAATAAACTCAGGGAATGTGGGTGGGAGGGAGTGTGCAGGATGGAGGGGAATGATGGGGGGAAAATGGGACAACTGTAATAGCATAATCAATAAAATATATTTTTTAAAAAGTATTTCCTAGATATTCTATTTTAAAAGTTCCACTGCAGCTAAGTTAAACTTTAAAGCCACATGCAAACTAAGATCAAAAGAGAACTATGTTAACACTGTTTGATACCAAGCATTACCACATTATCTTCTACACTTACGACCAGGGTCAAAGCCATAAAACTTTACTTCACAAAGTATAACATTAACACCTCAGCCTGACTTGCTTCTGATTTCTAGCACCAGTGGGGGTGGGGGGGTGGTGTGGGGGGGAACCCTTTCTATGATTTAGGCTTGGGACCTAACTGCATAGGCATTCAGGGGGCTGAAACACAGCTTTCAGAATCAGAAAGGACTTTTGTCTTTTACTTTACTGGGGAAGCAGGGACTATCCTAATAAATCTCCTTTCCTTTTCTAGCATACTTAAAACCCATCTTTGAGCTCCACTGACTCCATTAGGTTAGAATTTAGTACTAAGTAAAAAGGGAGGAAAAGTAGGTCTGTGGGTAGAAAGACAGAGAAGAGCAGGGCCCGGGGGAAAGGGGCAATCTGGGGCACCCACATCTGTGAGGCCTTTGCTCCAGAATGAAGAGGCAAAACACTGTGCCAAGAGCCCAAAGCCTTGTCGAAGGTGCCCAAGCTGGAATGGGACCCACAGATCCATGCCCAGTATGTGTGCTCTTTTCTACACATTGCCTCGCATGAAGTCTCTTGACTTCAGTTTTTGTTTTAGGGCTGGATTTAGATTCTGTTTTAGCATTTGCACAATAATAATTTTATTACAAAAGGTAAAGCTCTTGTAAACTAATGGGAAACATATTGCTTGGTATAGTTTATAATGTCAGGATTTATGTCTCTAACACTGAGGGTCTCTCTGACCTCGAAGATTACATAATGAAACAGCAATGTGCTGCAAATGACTCAGTGTGAGTTTTTATTAGTGCTCATAATTGACCTTTATTAACTTGTATGCACATAATAAGCACTCACCTTCACAGTCTGTCCAGCTTCGGGGCCATCCTAGAAGGAGGAAGAAAAATACAGGGGTGAGAACAGAGAGCTGATATCTCCTGCTTATTCAGAAATATTGCCTGTTAATAATTTAGATCCAATTTCATTTTGTGTTAATTTATAGTATTCTCTGGGAACCATTTGCTTCAACTACGTTGGACCAGACAGTTCTCCATTTCTGCCAGAGAGTGAGAAGTTGCATATAAAAATGATATAAATTATCCAGGGAGCCAATCCCTTGCAACTTTACATGCTCCTTGCTCCCAGCTATGGTTTCAACTGCATTAAAGGAAAGCTGAAAATGTTCAGGGAGGTAAAGTATCACACCTCTTGATTATCTTTAAATCAGATGTAATTTAATTAATATCTGACTACTTTAAATCTCTACTCAGGAAATCTGCTATACATATAACTCATTAATCAAGATGGGTTGTCTCTTATGGGACAAACACCCAAGAGCATGCCCTCGCTGGCTGTTCTGACCCTGGGGGAGAAAGATGGGAGTGTTCATTGTAGCTGGGTTCTTGCCCCATTCTGATTCCTCCTCTCAGCTTTCTGAAACCCAACAAAATTATCTCTTTGGTTGAAGATGAGCAACCTCATTGCAGTCACCAAACACAATGCAAAGTCAAAGGGGCTTAGCAGGTTTGAAATAACAGAACAAAAAATGTCTATACAATCAGAAATCCCAAAATTAGGACATTGTAAATTCAGGCAAGTCTTTCTACCTCTATGATCTATATACTAAGGGGGTGAGAAATGTTGCCCTGGAGTGAGGAGGAGAGAGAGGGGTCGGGGGTGTTGGGTGGGGCAGGAATAAGAAGAATTCTATAACCAGTGGTTTTCAAACTTGGATGCACAACCCATTAGTAGGTAAGGAAGTCAGCTTAATGGCTTGTGATAAGTACTAAAACAAAACAAATAAAATAACAGAACAAAAATTATTAGAATGTATAGAATGAATAAACATTGTCTTGTGAAATCCTGGTTTTCTATATCTACATATGTGTACGTGGGGGTATACATGTTTGTGAAATAAATATATATCTTACTGTGGGTTAAAGTTAAAAGAAGTTTGCAAAGACTGCAGCTGAATAAATGGAAGCTAAACCCACTTGCTCATGCCCCGGTACAGATTTTCAGCTGATCTTCTTACAAGTGATCTGAACAATCAATGAAATCTCAGCTGATTGGAATTTTTGAAGTCAAGGAGTTCAGAATATTCTTTGCACTGTTTTGTAAGAGATTTTATAAGTTGAAGGGAAAATATCTTATGCGAGGCACCAGCAGCAGAGGAGAGACCAGACAGAAAATGCAGCTTAGTAGCTCCCTCCCATTCCAGAGCAGGGGGTTTCAGTCCCGCACAGAGAATCCTCAACCCTAATCAAGAGAGACTGGGGAGGATATAAGGAGTCAGGGAGACTCGGGCTGCACACACACAGTGAACAGCATGTTCATAGCTACAGAGCAAACCAGGAGAGTTCCAGAGAGAAATTCTATCTCCTAAAACTGTCAGAGGCACTGGCAGGATGCAGTCTGCCCTGACCAAGAGAGAATTTTTGCTGTTCGGAAAAGTGGTGTGCACGGAGAACTGGTCAGGGACTTGGTGTTTTGGTGTGGGTGCCACACAGAGAGTTTTTAAAAGGGAAGCTTAAGCATGGCTGGGTAGGGTCCCTACATGTGTGTGCAACTGCCTGACCAACAAAGAAATCAGATTGAAAGTGCAGTTTGTTCCCACTGAATCCATTTGTGCAGGACAATCAGAAAGCTGCACAGCAAAAGGACTTCAGGGCCCCACCAAGTGCAATGGTGAGCACAGGGATACACACAAAATGGAAAGTTAGGGTCTGAGTCTCCTGCAAGATCAGTGGGCTGGAAGTTAGATGGGCAAGAGCTGAGCACCTGAGATTTTTTGCAGCCAGGTAGGACCCCTCACACCACAGAACACAAATCTCTGGGAAGAATAAAGTGTGCCTAACCCCCACCTGCAGGATTGAAAACCCTGCAGAACAGTAAGACCAAGCTCAAGAACCCCCTGCCAGGTGCATATCTGCAGGGGGAAAAAGAGAACCTCCAAAAGAACCCCTTATGAACTTTTATCATACAACAAGCTATGTTGGTTCCTCATTATAGCTAGCAGAGCAGAGATATTGGAAATTGGCACAGCAAAGGGTATTGAGAGCCCCGCACAGCCTCGGCTCTTACACAGATCTACTATCAGCACCAAGCAGGAGAGAGCTCACCCTTTTACACAGACTGACCCCTGGCATGAAGTGAACAGCTAATTTATCAGAAACTGTACACAATCTGGGACAGACCAAGACATGTGGCACAGGGGCAGTGGAACAAACCCACCATCTTCCCTGAAGACTGAACAGTGACTCCCAGGGAGAACCAGGGATCTACTCTCCCTATCACACGAGAAGTCAGGTGAAGGTTGTACATATGGTGCTGTTGGACATTGGATGAACCATCCCCAGCCTTTACACTGATAAAAAGCCAGCAGGGCAAAAGAGCAAGGACCGGCCAAGCCTGAAGGAGACAGCCACAGACTGGATTGCTTATAGCTTCAAACAGGCTGCCGAAGGCTAGACAGGGATACCAGCTAACATTACCAAAGATGGATCCAGAAAAAGGAAGTAGACAAAATTAAACTCTGTTGAGACAAATTCTACCTCATTCTTTATCATTATTTGCATTATTTTTTCTCCTGCATAGCTTTTTAACATTTTTTCTTTTTCTTCAATTTTGGTCCAATTATCTCCCTATTATTTTAATTTCAAATCTCATATTTTACTATTCCCTTCTCTTACTCCATTTTGCCTTCTTCCTTCCCTTTCTTATTTTCATTTTAAATTTTATTTTTCCCTTTCTGTGCCTTGTTTCTATTCCCCACTGTTATCATTTCTCCTCCCTCCATCCACTCAAAACAATTTTTCTTTCCATTAGTCATCTCACATTCTTTTCCCCTCTCCTATGATATCCTTATCTCCTTTCCACCTTTATTTCTCTTTGCTCAGTTGTCATGGATATTGCAGAGGTGGTCATTTTTAAGTTTTTTCCCAAAATTTTTCACTATTTTTTATTTCAGACCTCACATTATACTATTCTCTATTCTTATTCCATTTTGCCTTATTCCCTTCCTTTTTAATTTATATTTTAAATTTTATTTCCTCCTTTTCTTTGCCTTGTTTCTATTCCCTATTCTTATTATTTTCCCTCTCTCTACACTCTCCAAAACACTTTTATTTTTGTTAGTCATCTCACATTCCTTTTCCTTTCTTACAAAATTATTATTCTATTTCCACTTTTGTTAACAGTTGCTCATTCTTTGTTGATATTGTGATTGTGGTTGTAGTTGAAGGGTATTTGTGTTGGTGTGGGTTTTTTTTTTTTTTTTGCTAGGTTGCTTTCTTTGGTTCTGGAAGCACCTGTATAACAGCATACAAGATGTGGTGGGTATTGTAACTCTCAGTTAGCAAGCCAGAGGGGAGAACTCACCGACGAACAAGCCAACAACCAAAACCCAATTACAACAAGAGAGCCCACATAACCTGCATAAAGAGCAACCCTAGAGCATCCAGCTCAGGAAATCACCACTGGGTGACTCCTGAGGAGACTTCACCACTGGGTCCCAGCTGGTCTCCTACCACAGAAGTCCACCCCACAGACAGGAAATCAAAGCAGATCAATCTAATATGCAGAGACAAACAAAAGGAGTCATCTAAAATGAGGAGGCAAAGAAACAACTACCAATTGAAAGGAAAGGAAGGTTTTACAGGGAAGCTTAGATACTATTAGCATACATATAGTGGTCAAGAAGTCTTTTTTGAGAAGCAGATGAGCATTTTTAGTCAGAGCCTTTCAACCTGAAAACAGTGTCTTTATTTATCTGTTGCCTTTGGTAGAGAGCTCAGGAGCTGAAAAGTTCCACTACTATTCAGTTCAACTAAAGCACTGGGTACAGGGTCTCATATGAGAGGCGAGCCCCCTAAAGCTCCCCCCAAACCAGGAATTATCTGGAGGGCAAATTCTTTGTAGACGTGCCCTGCTAGGTGAGTGTTCTAGCATCCCATCTGTATTAGTGTGACAGCTGGTGTTGCTGTGAGAGGCTGTGTTCAGCTTCAGTGAATTTTTTTTTAAGACGTTTGCCCATTTCATTATGGGTAATTTGTGAGTGCACCTGCCCACACTGTGCTGAGTGTTCTGCAGTTTTTGAGCAAAACCAGCATGACCCCTGTGCTCCACCTTCTCTATTCACCCAATCTCACCATGAGCCACCTTTTTGTTTCCTCAGGGGAAACGATTCCTCAAAGGGGAACATTTTGCCAATGTGGAAGAGGTGAAACAAAACCCAGCGGAAGCACTAAAAGACATCAAAACTGACAAGTTCAAAAGCTGTTTTGAGCAGTGGAAAAAAATGTCTCAATAGGTGTATTACATCATAGAAAGTACTTTGAAGGTGACTGAAGTTTAAACATGTAAGAATAAATTCACAATTTTTTACAAATAAATTCTGATTTTTTGGATTCCCCTTCATATTATGGAATGATCCATTTCATTCCAAAGGGTTTTGCAGAGTCACCAACTTTCGAGGCCACAGAGGACTTTAATGTGTATGGATACCCCAGCTCTTTTCCTGGGGCACCCTATGACAAGGGTTGACTCAGCCTGTGCCTAAAGATCTGCAGTGATTCAGAGTCTCATTTCCTTATTAGGAGGCTGGTCATACCAAATATTCAATCAGTCCAGCTTCTGCCCAATCCATAATCAATCACTGAAGCTTGGTTTACAGACAGAGAAAGGGTCTGCCCTCTGAGAGCAAGGCCCCATCTAACTTGCATATCTCAACTCCACTGGAAGTTGAACAGGGCTAAGCTCAGGCAGTGCTTAAAACAGCTGCCATTGAATCAAAATGACTTGTCCAGTCCTAGTTCTAGTAAAAGATCTGGAATGTTGTAATGCCCATTAAATATGTGTCCATTACTCCCACCTGTCTTGTAAACAATGCTGTGGACGTTATCTCAGCTGATATTCTAAAGTCCATGTAGGGCCAGTGGGCAATAAGGTGGTCCGGGATTTGTTATATCTTTTTTGACTATTATGTAAGACACAGATAACCACAACTGTCTTCCCTCTGAGATGGCCAGTTAAAAGGAGGACAAAGCCCAATGCTAGAATTTGGAAAGGAAGAAAACTAATTTCTGAGTATCCATGTACTCACCTGCATAGAAAAGGTAAGAGAAGTCCCCTGGAAGTGCTTTTCCACCACCGTGCCAACTTTCTGGGTCGCCTGAAACAAATCAGCCACTTCATCGGGATGCAGATCTCGGAAGCGCTCCACTGGCCGAAGAGGACACACGAGGACATCTGCAGTGAAGTCTATTAAGGAACATTTTGCTTGCCTCTGGTAGTATTTTTACCAAGAAGTTTATACCTGTATTGAATCCCCTTGACCCAGGCCTGAACTCTCAAAGACTAAATAAAATCCAACACACACTTGCCAACAACCAAACAAATACTTGCCAACAATCGAACTCCAAGGAATTAAAAAAGACTTTCAAACATGGTTAATTATACTTTGAAGGAGAAGCTGTGCTGAGCTGAAGAAATTCTGTGAAGAGCAAGGGATATCGGTATCTCAGAGAGACTCAAGTGCTGGCTGAGACAATTATGCCAAGAGGTAAGATCTATTCTGGACCATTATTTCCTGACCCGTATTCTAATGCACTGGTGACTCAAGCAGCCCAAGGAGCTGGGAAAACAATGGGAATATCCAGCTGGTTTCTCCACCTAGAGCATCGTGATGAAAATTTTAATTTTAATATCTCTTTAGAGAAACATGTAATGAAAATATAATAGTAGTTTTATTTATTTTATTTTTAAAACTAGCGTAGACATTCTGAAAACATACAATGAACTTCCTCTATAACCTACAGATGTTCACATGGTTCAACAATTTATGACAAGGATTCTTCAAGCTGATGATTAAGAATTAAAGAAGGCAGTTGAAGGTAAATCATTAAGTTAAGAAAAGGGTTGTCTGCTTTTGCAAAAAAAAAAAAAGTATTTCAGTGCATTTGTAAGTTAGACAAATCAACATATTTACACTTTTGGTCTAAACAAACAAGATCTAAAAAAAATAAAATAAAATAAAATAAAAAATGAAAAAAAAACAAACAAGATCTAGAGACAATGGATATATACACTCGATCATTTGTTGATAGCAAATTATTATTCAATATTACATCATTAATAACACTTCAGTTTCTTTTTGTATTTGAACTTATATATGTGTGGGTATAAACACATATACCCACATACATGCACACATGAGACATACTAACTTTTGTTAAGTTTTTAGATACCAGCAGGAGAAAAATCACTGTAATGTTGTTTTCTGTTTTTCTCTTTTATCCTTTTTTCTTATTGTTTTAGAAGAACATGCTTCTGCCTGGAGCTAAGTAGCTAAGGGTCATAGTAAAACCACAATTCAACAATTGCTAGTCTCACCAAAATATCAAGCATTTTAGCCCATCAGACCCATGGTGGGGACCCAGGCCCAGGGGAAAATGCACTGAGCTCCACTGGGCAGGCCTCATTTTCATAAAAGCAGGGGAAGGAGAGGGAACACTGATTAATTTTGCTCATAATTAGGAAATTCATGTCAACGGTAAACTAAGAAAAGGAGCATTTGTTTAATCTGAGTTTCCTTTAGAAGACAGGAGAAGGGAGAGGCCTTCATCCATGGGGCATTTGATACTTTAAAAGATAATTATCCCTTTTTTGGCAGGGCTGCTTTATTATCATGGGTCAATGAACTGTTTAGAAATGAAGAATTTCCTTTCATTTCCTTTTTAACAGATTGCCAGTCTCCACTCCCACCGAGTTGCTTTTCTTTGTTCAAAGAGACCTTTCCCCATCTTCCTCCTCCCAGCTTTAATTTACACCCACCCTTAGGCCCTGACTTCATCAAACCACAGCAAGATGATGACTTTGCAAGCTGCCAACAATACCCATAATACCGTGGTAGGCTATGTCTGCAAAGAAAGTAGGTGGGGAAGAAACAGCATTTTATTTAAGCAATTACTTACTGTGAAAACTAGTGGAATGAATCTGACAACCTTTGTAATTTTAGTAATATCACTGACATCTGAAAGCTCTTTTTTCACTGCCATATAAATATCTTATCACATATCTATCCATTCTGTGAGTCTGATGCTAAGGATTGGCTTGGCCAAATGTTTAATGATTTAAAATGTTTATGGAATCAAAAATGTCTGAATTTGTCATATATTTTATTCTGTGTATATATCCAACTGCAGGGAGATACACCATATACATTTATTATTTTCTTAAACATTAATAATAGTAACACAACATGTCACAAAACAGTTAAACAGGTTAAACACATTCTCATTTAGGTGACTATTTTTCATCAGCCCATTTAGGCAACATTGTCCTGACACATACACTCTCTGCAACCCAACCTTTTAAGAAGTCATTTTATCTGGATATGATTAACACACATTTCTATGCAAATAATATGATAAACAAAGATAGCTTTCAAGGGTGCTTGGACAGGTGTTCATAGCCGTGATCATTTTCTTTGTTTTGCTGGGACCCAGAGGATGGCCTTGCAGGCCTATTAACCTGGGAGTGACCACAAAGGTAGGCTCCCTACAACCCTCCAGGGAGGTAGATGGGTCTGGAGTTATACAGGGTGAACCCCTGGAGCTCTGGGTGCTGTGTGAGTAGTTGACCTGGCCAGCAGCAGGTCAGATATTCAACACACTCCTTGGGCCATTCTAGGCACTAACTGAAGACCAGAAAGTCAAGATTAACCATCTTCCTTCAGCTCCTTTAAAGCCAGAGCAGAACAAAGCCTCTGCCTAACCCTCACAACAGGCTACATCCTGCCTGATACCTACCCACCTCCCAGATTTCCTCTTTCCCCACCCTGTCTTGTACACTATACATGCCACATGTGCTTTCTTTCTGTTCCTCAAACACAGTAAGCTCCTCCCCTGATTTGGAGTCTTTTCCCTGGCTATTTGTTCTTCCTAGAATTAAATTCTCCATGATCTTCACACAGTCACTTCTTTCTTTATTATTCAGATTCTAATTCCAATGCCACTCTCTCAAAGGAATATTTCACTGCTAAGTGGTTTAAACTGTTACCTGCTTATTCACTCTTACATCACCTGTTTTAATCTTCTCTGGCCCTTGCCACCAGCTGATGGTTTCCTTCTGTTGGTTACCACCTACCTGGATAAAAACGTAAACTCCACAACAGTGAAAATTTAGTTTTGTTTACTGATATTTCCTCACCACTTATGACATCTGAGACATTGAATAAGTATTGCTGGAATGAATGAATAAATAATACACAAGACTTTATATCAGCCACCTCTGAGTATTAAAACCCTGATGAAATTCTTTTACTTTTCAATTACTTATACAAAATTGAGATAGGCTTCAAGATTTTTTTTTTAATTTGAAGAGATTTATGCTTAATATCTAACATAGTTAGAACTAATGTTGGATAAGAACTAGAGAAATGTAAACTCATTTGTAATGTAAACTAATTTTCATATAAGCCCAAAGGAAATATAATTATGAAGGTAAAATCCTTTTTAAAAATACTTTTATAATTAGAAAGAAGTGGTTTGTAGAATATTCAAAGTCTCAGATAAACTACATATGGAAAAATGCTGCTTTATACTATGACTAGGAAATGTAATTCATTTGTTCATTCAATGAACAGTGAGCACTAGTTAAGTGTAGACATTGGGCTAGGCTCTGGGAATCGCAAAGGAGAGTAAGAAGTTGCTCTTGTCCTTCCACTCCAGAAAACAGGGATTGAGACAGAGAGCTGCAGTAGTATGGGAGGCACAGCATAAGAATAGAGAGAGGGCTAGAGAGGCAGAGAAACCTGGGGCACCTTAATAAGGCAAAGGTTCCAGAATAACCATGAATAAACTCTGAATTGGATAGATTATCCCACGGCTAACTGGAAATATAAATGTGTTCATAAAGGATTTAGAGCAAGTAAGCAAACTTTTTCTGCAAAGGACCAAATATGTATATACTAATATTTTAGGCTGGTGGGCCATAAGCCCAAGGAGTCATACATAATACAAACTCTAGTAGGTGTGACCATATTCCAGTAAACAAAAGGAGAAGGCTGGCCATGGGCCTTAAGGTTTCAATTCCTATATGAAGGAATCACATCAGAAAGAGGTAACTGAAGGAAACAAAAAGTATTGGGTTCCTACTCTTCCTCCCCTAAATTGAGGACTACAGTGCTACCTTTATAGCATACTGGATAAATCTTATGGTATCTTACAAAATTTAATTGTTTAAGAAAAACATCTGAGCATGTTTATGCCCATGTACAATGCTTTTAAAGACTAATCACATCAGTTTTTTGATCCATTCATTAACTGATGGGCACCTAGGTTGCTTCCAGCACTTGGCTATTGTAAATTGTGCTGCTATGAACATAGGGGTGCATAGATTCTTTTGGATTGGTGTTTCAGGGTTCTTAGGATATAATCCAAGCAGTGGAATTGCTGGGTCAAAAGATATGTCCATTTTTAGTTTTCTTAGAAAATTCCATACTGTTTTCCATAGTGGTTGTACCAATCTGCAATCCCACCAACAGTGCACTAGGGTCCCCTTTTCTCCACAACCTCTCCAACACTTGCTGTTTGTTGCTTTGTTTATGAAGGCCATTCTGACTGGTGTCAAGTGGTATCTCATTTACACAATGGAATTCTATGCAGCAGAAAGAAAGAAGGAGCTCCTACCCTTTGCGACAGCATGGAAGGAATTGGAGAGTATCATGCTAAGCGAAATAAGTCAGGCAGTGAAAGACAAATACCATATGATCTCACCTTTAACAGGAAGCTAATCAACAAAACAAACAAACAAGCATAATATAAACAAAGACACTGAATTTGAGAACAATTTGACAGTGCCCAGAGGGGAAGGGGAGGGAATTTCAGGGGAAAAGGGGAACGGTTTAGAGCAACAAGTATAAAGGACTCATGGACAAAAACTATGGGGGGGTGGAAATGGGAGGAAGGTGGGGAGGGCTGGGGTGGGGTAAAAGACAGAAAACTGTACAATATCAACAATTAAAAAATACTGGTTAAAAAAAAAGAAAAAGACTAATCACATCAGAAAATGTGTTATGACACCACTAAATGAATCATGAGTATTTTTCTCCAACACAAGTAAACCAAGTTTGTTCCATCTCTAATTGGAAAAATGCAGCATATGACCTGCAAACACATGAGAGGACCAAAATAGTGTTCTATTTACAAACTCATCTGAGAATAAAAGTATTTTCTCAAAATAAGGGCATAAATCTTGGAAGAAAACACCATATTGCTTAAAGATGGTAGGTATGTGTTACATGTTTCTCCTGGACACACAAGCCAGGGAAAGCAAATTAATTTTGAAGGAGAGTAGACAGCTCTTGTAGTTCTACTGCCACTGTTTATATGGCAATTATTTTCAGGTAATATCACAGATGTAGTATAATTTAATATGGAGACTCTTAGGCTTTGTTAATGGACAAATCCCATATAACACATAGACAATAGGCATACACTTCTCCTGCATCCTTTTTGCTTGAGGTTGACACCTCTGCAGAGACTTGTTAGCCAGCATGCAAAGACAGCCCTCGAGGAAGTGAAGCTACTCAACTGAATTTAATGTATGTTGATCCAGTACATACCACACATGAAAAACTGTGAAAGAAGATTATCAAATGCAATCCGGTCTCTCCCTACAATATAAGTAAAGGCACCTATTTAGTAATAACATTTTTTCAAAAGAAAAGAAGACCAATAATTACAATTTAGTGCCTATGACTGACAAAGACATTCCTCATAGCAGAGGAAAATCAAAGAAGGCTTCATACTGCAGATGAGATATAAAGTGGGCTTTACAAATGGGGGAGCAACTCAAACAATGGGTTGGCTGGCAAACCGCTCACCCATCCATTTCACAACTGAAGGCTTCTCTCAGCCCAGGGCTTGTATTACAGTTTAGGATGCCAAGATGAATACAACAGAGTAACTGACCTTGCAGAGTTCACACTCTAATATTCCAAACTGTCATGCAGTGTAAACAGATCATTACAACACAGAGAGATGAGTGCTATTGATAGAAATCAGCACAGATTGTTGTCGGAGCAATAGAGGAGGCCGAACCTAACTCTGCCTATGGGCAGGATAAACTTTTCAGTATGGGTTTGCGTTTCAATTCTCTAAAATCAGCAAGTATTTCTCCAAATTTGGACCAAATCAGTCCTTGAAAATGGCCTCATAACTTATGGTTAGCTTCAAATAAAGTCATCAGGCATTCCCCCTTTGGCTAAAAATCACTGTTTCATTTATATATGTACTCACATTTACTTAATCTTTCCAACTAACCCATAAAATAGTTTTATAATTCCTATTTTTCAGATGAGGAAATTGCAGCTTATAGAAAATAAGAAACTTATACAAGACAGCACACCCCCAGTACAAGACTAAACTAGACTTCAACTCAAGCCTGTCTGATTCCAAAGTCCATGTTATTAACCAGAGCTCTGTGATGCTTTTTGTAACTTTCATGATCAGTCTCTCCTTACCCTCTTACTAAAAGTGTGCATTGCATTCCCAGAGTTCCTCTGTTCATGGAAGAGAATTGTGGGTTTCATGAAATTCAAAGATATTGTGCAAAACTGCTAAAGTCCTGAGAAACACCTAGCCTTGAAGGAAGAAAGCAGAGGAGACGTAAAGTCTCATGGTGGAAACAGGCCTCAGTGCTGGACGGAAGAGGTCATAAGTATGCCCCTTGTCCTAACACAGAACTGTGGGTAAGGACAGTGACATCAGTGAACTATCTTGTACCAGGGGGTCAAAGGGAGGAAGTAATATGAGATGCAGAGTGTGTATTTCCTCTCTTTTCCATCTTTAAGCATGAATTACTTCAAGGTAACTTTGACTCCACTGGGCTGCCAGACTCCAGAGTAAGATTAGATATTCTGATCAATGTCAATGGATTACACTGTCAGACACACTGAACAATCCCTTTGCTTTTGGACAACCTAATTATTGGAAGCCATTGACTTCCTCATAGCATCATTTATATCACCAAGACCTACTAAAAACCAGGTGATGTCTTCCCCCTTTTTCTCTCCACCTTCACCACCAACTTAGAAGTGACTGTCTCATTATATTGCATGTAAACGCAGTGTGTTTTTGCCACATTACAGTAATGTGACAACATGCCAGGCCCTGTGGTAAACTTTCACTGTTACACAGCTAACCCAGAATACACACAATTACAGAAAGAAATCAGATGAACCTTTGCACTAGTGAAGTACTTAAAATTGTTGTGGTAGATTATTTACAAATATTACTACAAGAATCTTTCCCATTCTGCATGTCCCTCTGCAAAGTGACTTTGCTCCTTTTCACATCAAGAGTTAGAGGCTATGTTCCCTCCCTTTGAATCTGTGCTGGACTTGTGACTTGCTTTGATTAGTGGAATGTGAGAGAAGTGTTGCTACATGACTTGCTATGTTCAGGTGTTAACAGAATTTGCATCTTCTGGGGTTTTTGTTGTTGTTGTTGTTGTTGTTATTGCTCTCTTGGAATCCTGATAAGCATGCTGTGAAAAAGCCCAGCTAGCCTGCTGGAGAACAAGTCACATGGAAGAGAACTGAGATCCCTCAGCAGATAGCCAGCACCCACTGTTCGGCTTTTTAGACCTAGAAGAGCTACTGCCTGACTTCCAAACTTCTGTCTCAGTTATCTATTGCTGCATAATGAACTACCCTAAAATACAGGTGCATAATGAAACATTCACTTGTTTTCTTATCATAATTCTGTGGGTACTTTTGCAGCTGGTGTCACCTGAGCATACGCATGCAACTGCTTCCAGACAGTGCAGTGGGCCCCTAATCTCTGTGCTCTGAAATCCCATCTCCTGATAGAAGGAGTGGAAAGACCACATTGAAAAGAAGCATGGGCACTGGAAGTCACATAGTGTCAACAGGCGTTATTGTAACAATCTACCAAAGTTGGTGACTCTGAAAAGAAGTTCTGGGGTGTTTTGCAAAGATGAGCATGTGCCCAAGGTATCTTGGATATTCTAGTGACTGTATACACCCATGTTATTTTAGAGCTGGGATGGATTCTAAACATTATCTACTCCAATATCTTCCTTGTTGGAAAAAAGTGGAAGTTAGAAAAATTAACTGATTTGTCCAAAGACACAGTTAAGAACACAATTGGAATTGGAACTCAGCTGTTTGGTTTCCGGAACCAAAGTTCTTTCTATTATACATGAGATGACAAAGTGTTGCACCTCAGCTATGTGTTCCAATGCTAAACCTATGGCGGACATTAACAATTGACTACAAAATTTTCTTTTTGCACCACAGAGACTCAGAATCCTTGAAAATCCTGACCGCTAAGAAGTCACCAGCCATGAGAGTGGGCGTGGGACATGAAAACAGCTACAAACCACAGAAACAACTGCAAAGGCCTGGTGGAGTTGAGAACAAAGCGAGATTCTGTCAAAGTGAGAGTCTGCCCAACTACATTAGATATTCATTGTGTTACTACATTATTATTCAGAATTAATTTGATAAGTTCAAAATTTGTTCATCAAGGATAATAATTGATTATTAAAAATAATTTTATGAGCATTTCCATGACAAATATGAAATATTTAAATATGGGGTCATGACAGAAAAATGGAAATGTACTAATTTAGATGATTAATTCAAGGAGACAGCAGAATATTGTACTCAGACTTGCTCAGACTTGCTCCTATTTTTCTATATTTGATCTATTCTAGGGATTCAAAATATAAAAGCACTAAAATAAATTAAACCATCAAAAATATCATTGATTTTGATGAGGCTGATCAGCATGTGTATATATGAATATGGAGTGAGTCTGTATCAAATGACATGACAAAGAATTAGTCATTCTTCTAAACTAATAATAAAGAAGAGTCTCTGTTCATCTGTACTGCAAATCAGTATGCAGTTCAGTGACAAGTAAGGAACCTTCCTGCCTGCACTACAGAGTTCTGCAGACCCTTGTAGTGAATCACTTGCTCTAACAAATAATCCTAGACCTTGCAAAAACCATAAGCACAAATGGCATGAATGCAATTTCAGAATGCAATAAATTCCAGGACAGTGTGATTGAGATAATGATACTACTCTGCTCATACCTGGGTCTCAAGGCAAGCATCTCACAAACATCTACAAGAATTCTCATATTCTGTCCTAGAGAATGCCTTGGGCCAAAGATACAATGTGAGTGAGTTTTCAATTACCTAGGGGCAGAGGAGCCAGGCGTCATTCTCTAGGCACTGCTCTGGCTGCTCAGAGGTGAGAATCGAATTCACAGGGAGAAGCAAACAGGCAGCTTTCAAAGAAAGCAAAAGGAAAGAGAAGCCTGCAGCCTGGAGGCCAATTCTTTGGTTTAAATTTCACACATTATTCTGTGATTTTTTTAAGGCAAAGGAATCTTGTGTTGATTATACTAGGAGAATCAGAATTGGCAACAGTTATGCTTATATGAAACTAAATATGTGGGGAAAATGAATAGTAACAGAAGGGGAAGGAAATAATACATAACATTTGTTTGCTGCCTACTGTGCCCTTTGAGGTAGACAGTATCACCCACTCCTGTTTTTCCACATTCAGAAGTTGAAACTGAACACATTAAACTGCATAACCAATGTCACAGTGATATAAAGTAAAAGCCATGGAGAGGGCCACATGGTATTTAAAGTAGTCTACACTGTTTCGATGCTTCCCAAGTTCATAAAAGTCTACCAGTACTATTGCAGTGTTCGCTAGAGTGATTCACCAGAACACTGGGTCCATGAGATGTTCTTAGATACTATACAAAAAAAAAAAAAAAATCTTGTGGTCAAAAAGATTAAGAAATGCTGAATGAACTCAGGTAAAATAAGTTTTTTATTTACAACACTACTCATCAGTGTACTTAATATGCTAATGTTCATTTTGACTTCCCCAAAAGAAGAGATACTCTCCAGCATTTCTCCTATCTGTTTACAAATAAAACTATTATTACTTTACTTTTTTCTTTCTTTGTAGAACATTTCATAGGATAAATATTGCAGGGAATGTTTACTGTAAATACAAGCCTCATTTACTTAAACATAGAGGTACTTAAAAAGCGGGAAAAAAATCTGCTTTTCAATAAAAAATTAGCCCTGGCTGGTGTGGCTCAGTGGATTGAGTGTCAGCCTGTGAACCAAAGGATTTCTGGCTCAATTCCTAGTCAGGGCATGTGCCTGGGTTGTGGGCCAGGTCCCCAGTTGGGGGTGCATGAGAGGGAACTACACATTGATGTTTCTTTCCCTTTCTTTAGCCCTCTCTTTCCCTAAAAATAAATAAAATCTTTAAAAATAAACAAAAATAAACATCCTATTATTCATATGAGGAAAGCAAGATGGCATCCTGGTAAATGAACTATCCTGAAAAATTGAGCATTAAAATACATCAGATGGGACATGGCAGTCATTAGTGCTGTTTGCCAACTGCTTGGGTTTTTGCCATGTCCAGGTACATAGATCTTGGATCTTTGTGGTTTGGTGAAGCCGAAGAAATTCTGACCAAGGATTTGTGAACAAAAGTGATATATTTCACTTATAGACTAGGGCACTTAACTGCTCGTGTGAGACCCCAAAGCCCTCTTTCCTCTTCCACAGCAACCAGCCACGTTGGTTGTGTGGTGGGTACCAGACCACCATTGCAGGTTTTCTGATCATCCGTTCTTACAGTGACAAGAGCAAGTTTGTTAAATAGGTTTCATTTCTTCTGCTAACTCCAAATAATTTGTAACAGCTGCTTAAAGCAGTACGTTAAAGAAGATTCAGAAGCCTTGATAGAGATCAGGAGAAAAGATGGAGGGGTATATTAGTGTGTATGGCCAGGAGGTTGGGAAGAATATCAGCATGCATACTAAGTGTCTGCCATTCTTCAATTAAAAAGCAATAAAAACATTTTGCTAAGGCTCCTTTTCCATCTTTCTTCATGACATGGAAGTCATGTCCAGGTCTCGAAATGTCTGAGTAACCATGATAAAAATCTAGTATTATTGGTGTTGTCCTGGAGGTATATAGAAGTATGTGTATTTTAAATAATTCTAGTTAGAAAGCATTGAAAAAGAAAGTTACTGTCACTCATAAAATGAAAACATGGGAGTGAGGGCACAGCAAGACAATAATGCTGTAAAACTGCTCTTAAAATGTTAAGAGTGGAGAAGCATTGCAATAGGAAAGAAATAAAGTACATTCTGCAGCTGAAATATTTAAGGATTATTCACAAAGAGGGATAAAAAAAAACTACATATGTACTCTATAAGAATCACCTCAAAAATTCTATGAAAAGATTTTAGTGTAGAGTAGATCAAAAAGTAATGCTAATGATCTGCAATTTACTGGAGATCTCCTGGAAAACCACAAGCAAGATCAATAGTTTACACCCTATACACACTTACATTCTACTAGCCCATGAATGAGGATAAAGCACCCTGAGTGTCTACTTCCACAGGGCGGCCAGGCTATATCCGGACATGAATTGAGTCCTCCCAGGACAAGTTCCATCAGGTCCCAAAAAGTATGGATTATAGCTGTAGGTCTGTTTATGCCACTCAACAGCCAGCAAAAATTCCAGTTTCCATCAAATCATCAGTACAGCGGGGTAAGCCAATGAAGCCACCCACACTTCACATGTACAACATGAGGGCAAATGCAGGTGGAACAGAGAGGCTCTTTAATGAGAGAAATTAATAGAGAGGACATAGGAGGTAAAAGGGAAAGAGAAAGACATAAAAAGGGAATACTTAGCAGGAAAACCTTCTTAGAAGATTGGAAATATTCCCTAGTAGACAGGTTCAGCTGGCACTCCTGGTACCATACATGGTGTTTTATGCAGATTAGGCCTCCAATGAGTATTTAGGGAAAGAGTAAATGGCACATATGCTTATTCCTTGTTTAATCTGAGAAACAGTTCTTTCTTGTAAGTAATCCTTCAAATGTTTCAGAAATTGTAGTTTCTGAGAACCCACTGAACCAGACCAGACTGAACTTACATGTATAAAAATAATTGAGGGAAATGCATTTAACACTAAAAATCAAATAAGCAAACAAAAAATCCACCCGGGTCTCTGGTCTAAAAGAGACATAGAAAAAGAAATATAAGGTGCTGTCCTTTCACACATCAACGGCAGTGCTCGCATTTCAGATAAAAAACTTGCAGATCACTTACTTATTAGAGCTTGGAAAGACTTGAGAATAACAGTGTTCTATGATCTTTTAATAACAATGAGAAATCTCTTCAGCGACAAATACAAATGTTGATGGAAAAGTATTTCAAAAAACAGAAAGAAAACCTTAATTATTCTAATTTTGCATTCTCAGTGATTCTGAATTAATCCAAACCCTGCCCCACTCAAATTCAGTCTCTCATGAGTTAGCAATCTAAGAGACATAATGTGAGAACATTTTATAGTGAAAAGTGTTCAAGTGATTAATGAATGAATGAACTCAATGAACTACTGAAGGAAGATCATAAGGCCAAATCTGGGAGGAAAGGATATAGGCAAAACACTTTTTAGGACTTTGTATGTTTTTCATTTATTTGTTAATTATGTGTTAATTAAGAGCCTCCTACCTGGTAGGTATTGTGTAAGACACTGAAGGTATAGCACACGCCAGCCACATGCATCCCCTCCCTTCCAAAGGTAAACATTCTAGAAGGTGAACAGACAAAAGGCAAAAAATAGATCAAAACATAGCCTCTACTATAAAAGAGATGAGGTTGAGATGAGAAAGCAAGATGCAATGGTATAAGGGGAAGAATATTCCCCAATAGCTAAATTGGGAACAAGCTTGGTCTGTTTACCTGGGATACCAGGAAAAATCACAGGCTCTCCACAACCTTGGCTAAAAGTCTGGATTTATTCCATGGGCATAGGGAAGCCTCTGAGGCATTTCAGGCAGTGGGAATTTGAGGCATATTCTTTTTTAGAAATATCACTCTCAATGCTGTGCAGAAAAAAAAATTCAATGAAAGCAAAGATGGAAGCTGAGGACCACTGAGGATGTCTTTACCAGAGACTAACTGAGAGATTAAAAACAGGCCTGGACTATGGTGGGAGCAGTAGAGATGCAGAGAATTCAAGATGCCTTTCTGAGCAAGGAGCAACAGGACTTAGTGATGGATAGTGGGCAAAGAAGGAGGGTGATCCAAGAGGACGGTAGGACTTTGGCCTGAGTAGGTGGGTGGAGAGTGAAGTAATTTAGGAGATAAGGGGAAGAGGGGCAGTGTCATGTGGCTCACCATTTAGAGACCATTCCTTCTTGAATTTACATATTTCTTAGAGCCAACTAAATCAGACTTCCCTAAATTGGTGTAGGGGTGAATCACCTGAAATTGTTTGCAAAACAGAGGATGGGTGTACATGTGTGTACTGCTATCTTGTGGTCTTCGGTCTCCTGAGCCCAACTAAGATAACAATGATTGATTTAAATGAGCAGAATTATTTGAAATTAGTCCCCAAGAGAACAATTTTAAAAAGGCTCCCATTTTTATGCAATTTAGCTCAGAAGCTAATAAACTCTTTCGTGATGAAAAAAACGTTTACACTGTGTCTGAGCAATATGTTCATGAGGATGAACCCTCCATAAGAGACAAACTGAGTTTTTTTCTTTTTTTTAATGGCATAACACTAAAGTAATTTTAATCTGATTCAGCAGCGAATAATTCAAGACATGTCTCTTCCAACAAAAGACAGCTGGACACACAAAGATGATTGTGTGATCCATTCAAAATTAAAGAATAGGCTAAATCATTTATAACAATAAAAAAGCAGAAAATCCTACTGAAAAAAATAAAAGGAAAATTCTAAGTAGCAAATTATTTCCAAATGTTTCCAAAACAGGAAGCAAAAGACATTGTCATGTCACCCTGGAATCTTCCAGAATAGATAAGTTAATCAGGCAGCCTTTAATAACAAAGAAGCAATTCATTTTTTAAAAATTAATTAAAAAAACCTCAGAAACTTTGGCAATGAACTACATTGCCAGAATGTCAAGAAAGCAGACTTTTTCAAGACAATGCTTTGTATACAGATATAGCTCAGCATTCATCACTGAACCTCCAAAGCCTGTAAAAGAAAAAGTTTTATTCTTTCCATCTGCTTATACCGTTCTCCTAATAAAGAGACTGTCAATGACAGAAGAAGCACTGACATCTTTAAAACAATAATAACTTTTAAAAATACAGTCACAAATATAGGGTTTCAAACCAGAAACTCCTCCAAGTCACTCTTTCTTCCTCAACTCTCTTAGCCTAGTGTCTTTAGGGTTAATATTTATACCTACTTCACTGCAGTGTATAAAGGTTTTTTTTTAATAATAGCATATTTCATACCATAAAGTAAAAGCTGAACATTTTAAAAAGCAGTTGCTTTTTAAGAAAGTCAATGAAGTGAATTCCTTAAAGGAATTTGGTCTTGGCAAACATAATGTGAATATGTGATTAAAACACTGTCACTCACTAACTCCAGTGTTATTATTCACAACCTTAAACTTCACTCATTCCACATATAAAATTGCACCCCTATTTTTCCATGTTCCACTTACCTACCCACCTCCATTCCCTCATATTACTTCTGTCTGTATTATCCTCCCCCATCAAAATCTAACATCCCTGGAAGCAGGGTCTAGGTATAAGTTATCTTATAATTTCTTCTTCCCTTCTGTTTTCAACTGTATGAATTTTAAAAACATAATTGGTAACAATAAGAAAAACCAAAACACAAAACAAACACTGTAAAAATATTTAGATTAAGCACATTTAAAATTTACAACTTTTCTCAGCCTTCTTCTTTCCAAATTTTGTTTAGACAGCACAGCTCATGATAGTTTGCCTAATGTTTAAATTATGATACCCAACAATTTAAAAGGATCTATAAAAAAACATCTTTAACACATTTTGTACATATTTGAATTTCATTTTATATGTAACTGAAAAAATATTTAAGGATGCGTAAGGAAAGCAAAGGTTATGGAAACAGAAGTTCTGGCAATTTCATAATAGTCTTATATTTGTATATTATCATTCTTCTTGAAGGATCCTAAAACTTGGATATTTATATGCTCAGATATTAAAATTATACCTTTGCTACCCATCAGTCTCTGGCATGGAGAATCAGATATTTGCCTCAATAGCTCTCATTATCAACATTACCATCACCACCACTACCTTTCCATTATTACTTAAAATGAGGTAGGAATTGTCTGAATCACGATTGTTGCTAAAATAAGTGTCTCAAATTTCTGATTGATGACTAAATATCCCTTTAGTAAACTGCAACCTCAAATACTATGCCACAGAGTAGAGAGATTCTAGCAACATTAATGTTTGTGCATGGAAAAAACATAAGCCTCTGCCTGAAAAAATACTCTTATTCAGAATCTCATGTGGTTCATCTTAGTCTATGAAAAGGAAAACATAAACAAGAATAATTCAAATTGAGAGGAGTTAGTAATATGGATTTTCAATGTTATTGATATCCCTATATCCATAATAACTTACCTAATACAGATCATTGCCTACAGAGCAGCGCTATGCAATGGAACTTTTGCAATGACAGAAATGTTTTGTATTCTACTCTATCCAATATGGTAGCCACTGGCCACACGTGGCTACTAAGTACTTAAAATATGGTTTGTGTGATGGAAGAACTGAATTTTAATAGTATTTAATTCTAATTTACTTTAATTTTTAAATTAACAGTTAAATTAAACTTTAATTTTTTTATTTAAATAGCTACCTGTAGCTAGTAGCCTTCTGCAGTTAGCAGCAACTACACTGGATTGTGCATTAGCAGAGGCCATGAGTGTTTGGCAGCCAGGAATGATGGGAACTGGGGCAAGCTGGAAAACACATTTCCTAAGGTGGGCAGACACTACTCAAGTGTTTATTCTAGGAGAAACTGGAAATTTGGATGCTACATGTAATTATCTTATATTTAACATCTGGCAACTACAGGCAGCCCTCCCCTCACATGATTCCAAATTTCACTGTCCACATTTTAATTAAATAACATCAGTTCCCCAATAATATAGCTGAAATTTCAGTCACTGTGGTTTATTACCTCAGAATCCATGCACAAATCCACTATGAGGTCTCCAGTCCACAAATTACTATGTTTAATAACAGATGCACATAGCGATCAGTGGCCAACCCTATCACTTCTTCCAAGTCTGCAAGCAATTGGTCACTGTGCACTGTCACTGGGATGCATATGGTCTGCAAAGCATGTAGTTGTGTTGCCTCCTGGCCTGCCACTGATAGACCCCAGTGACATTTTACCAAAATGGATAATTAGAAGAGGGAATTGGCCAACAAATATGAAAGTGCAGCAAAGAAACAAAGAGTGGTAATTCTGGACTAGAAATGTGAATTCAATGTAAATGAAGTTATTAAAAAATAGCTGACTGTGGGAATACTGGCCATGAAGCTGCTTAGGAAACTCTAGGTGTACAGACAGAGAAACTTAGTGAAGACAAACTTATGCACACAATGCAAGAAGTGTTTATGATGAAAAGGAGGAAGATGTGCCAGAGGAAGTGATGCCAGCAAAAATACTCACATTTTCAAAAACTTCATGTTTCATCATATTGAAAACACAAAAGATAAAATGTCAAAAACTGGAACTGATCCAAACTCAGAAAGGAGTATGACATTTTGTCAGTGCATAGAAAAGGTGCTCTCTCTGTATTTTAAACTGTGCAGCCACAAAAAGTAGGTGAGCTCTGTTTAAACTACTGTTGATAACTATTGTCCAAAGGAAAAAAAAATAATTTAATTCTCAATGTTTCTAAATGTTTAAAATTACAACATACCAAATAAGTATTAGTCATAATATTTTTATTTTCTAATATACTTTTAATAAACTATAAGAGTTTTAAGTGTTTGAACAAAATAATTTTAGAGGTCATGAAACAATCATAATTTTCCCCATTGATTACTGAAATTGCTTTACATGGTTTCAGGTACATGGTCATTTTTCATTCCCACACTGGTGTACACAGGGAACACTGTCTGTACTTAAGTTCATGAAAAATACTGGACAGTACAAATAGAAGGTATAGCTAATGGGCTACAAATGGAAAACCTGTGCCAGGAATTAGTGTCATACCCTACATGCATCCTGACAACAGCAGGAGAGAACATGTTGAAGAAATCAAGGACATTCTCTTTAGAAAATATCTTTAGAAAGACATTTTAGTAAATGTCTTTAGAAAGATGTATTTTGGCTCTTCCTGTATACCAATGGTGTCTTTCAAGCTGACACCCTAGTGATGGGGCTCTACCCTGAGTAGACAGCTCCACAGCACAGCAGAGAGCATCGCCCTGCCCTCATGGATACCTCAGGCTCCACCCTTTACAACATAACAAATGCACCAAGACAAAGAAATACGGAAAAATGAAAGAACAGATCAAAACTCCAGAAAAAGAGCTAAGAGATGAGGAGATAGACAACTGATCTGATGGTCATATCCTGGTCATCAGGATGCTCATAAAATTGATTGAGCTCAGTCACAACATGAAGGAAGAAATGAAGGCTATACAAAGTGAAATAAAGGAAAATATACTGGGAACCAAGAGTGCAGGGAAGGAAACTGGGACTCAAATAAATGATTTGGAATGAAATAAAGAAACAACCAACCAACTGGAACAGAATGAAGAAATAAGAATTCAAAAAAAAATGAGGAGAGCCTTAGAAATCTCTGGGACAACTTTAAGTGCTCCAACATCTGAATCGCAGGGGTGCTGGAGGGAGAAGAGGAAGAGCAAGAAATAGAAAACTTATTTGAACAAATAATGAAAGAGAACTTTCCTTGTCTGGCAAAGGAAATAAACTTCAAGGAAATCCAGGAAGCCCAGAGAATCCCAAAGAAATTAGACCCAAGGAGGAACACACCAGGGCACATCATAATTACATTACCCAAGATGAAAGATAAGGAGAGCATCTTAAAAGAAGCAAGAGAAAAGGAGACAGTTACCTACAAAGGAGTTCCCATAAGGCTATCAGATGATTTCTCAAAAGAAACCTTGCAAGCAAGGAGGGGCTGGAAAGAAGTATTTGAAGTCATGAAAGGCAAGGACCTACATCCAAGATTACTCTATCCAGCAAAGCTATCATTTACAATCGGAAGGCAGATAAAGTGCTTCCCAGATATGATCAAGTTCATCATTACCAAGTCCTTATTATATGAAATGTTAAAGGGACTTATCTAAGAAAGAGAAGATCAAAAACTATGAACAGTAAAATGACAACAAACTCAAAACTATCAACAACTAAACCTCAAAAACAAAAACTAAGCAAACAGCTAGAACAGGAACAGAATCACAGAAATGGAGATAACGTAGAGAGTTATCAACCAGGAGGAGGAGGGGAGGATGGGGTGGAAAAGGTACAGGGAATAAGAAGCATAATTGGTATACATGAAATGGACAGAGGGAGGTTAAGAATAGTATAGGCAATAGAGAACCAGAGAACTTGTATGTATAACCCATGGACATTAACTAAGGTGGGAGGTGGTGCTGGAGGGTAGGTGGTGCAGGGCAGAGGGGCGATAAAGTGGAGAAAAAAAATTGGAATAACTGTAATAACATAATCAATACAATATACTTATTTTTAAAATATATATTTTTCCAATACTGTGTCCAGGAAGGTATGTGCTTTTAAATTCTCCCAACAGACTATCTGGCAAAAATAAAGTTTAGAATTTTTTTTTTTTAATCACAAATAGCTTAGTTAACAACTGCATGTTACAAAACCACCTGACCTCTGAATCCATCACTAAATCTGGATGTTAAGCATTAAGTTTTCACAACCAAATGTTCCCTTGTACATAATAATATGAAGGCAGGTAGATTATGTAATGGGTAACACCGATACCATGCATGTCTTCTATTTCACATGGATGTTGAACAACAAGCAAAATTCCTGCCAAAATCCTTGTTTTTAGGTAACAAAAGGGAGGTAGATGTAGCTGTGTTGTCCCTCACATGATGTTCTACCATAGGCACTTTCCATAGTGCATCACCTGCCTACCAGTCTGTTACCAGAGGGAAAGGGTTGGGGGAGGTCAAGTAGTGTAAAAGAGGTCAAATATATATGGTGATGGAAGGGGACTAGACTTCATGTGGTGAGCACACAGTGGAATACACAGATGTTGTACTATATGGTTGTATATCTGAAATACATGTGATGCTATTAACCGATGCTACCCCAATAAGTTAAATTAAAAAAAAAAAAAACAAAAAAAACAAAAAAACAGAGACCCTCTCATTTAGCCTTTAGTTCAAAGGTTTTCTCTTGAACTCTGGCTGAGTTTCAGATCATATGTCAGGTCTTAGGGGACTTGTCTGATCCATCTAAAGTACCCCTTCTTCCATAATTACCCATATATTTACATTCTTCAGAACGTCTTTCAAATTCTGGAACTGTAGTAGTCACTTATGTTTACTTTTTTCCTAACCAGTATGTAAACTGAAATGAGAATAGGATTCACAAATGTGTGATTTTCAACTGAATTCTAGTGCCCAGTATAGTTCCTGAATGTAAAGAACTTTATAAAACTCAGAATAAATGTGTAGGTGCATGGTTTGAATAAATATCTATTTGTGTGAATGACTCTTTGCATAAATAACTGTTGAAATGATGACTTATTAGTTAATAAATCAGACTGAACTATTATCTTATTTTAGTAAGCAGAAGAAAAAAATAACTATTTTCCTTTCTATGTTTCATGTGCACAAATAGAAAATTATCTGGGTTGTCTTCTCCTAATTTTTACCTTTAGACAAATCTAAATTGAGAATTCTTATAGCAGAAGAGCTCCCCAAGTCTGCCTACCATTTGCTCAACTGCAAGATGGAGGAGTCTCATTTCTCAGCGGCATGTGTGACAACAGCTTGGGAATTTTTATTGAGAATATGCTCAAGATGAGTCGACAGAGAAATGTTGTTTCTACAAAAACACATTATATCTCAGACTGTGAATGCAAGTCTGATGTTAAGTCGAGGGAGGTGATTTCTCACTCTGATTTTTGTTGGCAAGGCTACTTGTAGAGTTTTCTGTCAACATGGGAGCCACCAGGGAGAGCCAACTGCATACTCAGAGAAGGAATATGTAAAGATGAGGAATATCAGAGAAAATGGAAATAAAAAAATAAGGGCAAACCTTTAAGCCATAGCATTGGGAAGACTGTTGTGTTGCGGGGAGAAAGACTAGGCTAATCTGACTAGTAAATGATTAAACAGAAACCAGCTAGCAAACAGTACAACAGAATTTGAGTGCAGCATGCGGGTTGGGGAGGAACCTGGATGTGTATTCATATTGCATTTCTACCACCTTTTAGCTATTTGACTTCGGGCTAATAAATTATGTGAGTCACGTTAACTTTATCTGCTAAATGAGTATTACTTATTCTGTTCGAACTGTTTTCAAGGTAACCAAATAGCTCCACTGATAGAGTTATACAAAGTATTCCAGCTCTAAAAGTGAAAGAAAAAAACAGATTTACACAAAACCCCACTCAATCCCTAATAAAAGAACTTATCCATGTGAAATGAATAGATGATTTGGGCCTTAGATCATGGGTTCTTAACCTGGGTGAGGTGGGGGGAGTGACGCATGACCAACTAGGGGAAGGTGTGTGGAGAGAAGAGAGGAAATGCATGAAAACGCATAAAGATATATGGAAAACCAGCAGCAATTTGTCTTCACTAATGTCCTTTGTTTTACTATACAATTTTAATTAATTAATTTATTTTATCAATTATTTTAGAGAGAGAAAGAGACATCAATTTGTTGTTCTACTTATTTATGCATTCATGGGTTGATTCTTGTATGTGCCCTGACCGGGATTGGACCCACAACCAGACGATGCTCTAACCAACTGAGATACATGGCTAGGGCCTGTATTTACATGAACTTCTAACTAAAATTTCTCATCTCCTTAAATCACAAATTTATGTAGTAACAGTATTATTAACATTAATAACACTAGTACCTATGATTTTTATCATTGTACAAAACAGATTTTTTTTTAAGATTTTATTTATTTATTTTTAGAGAGGGGAAAGGAGGGAGAAAGAGAGGGAGAGAAACATCAATGTGTGGTTGCCTCTCATGTGGCCCCCACTAGGGGCCTGGCCTGCAACCCAGGCATGTGCCCTGACTGGGAATCGAACCTGTGACCCTCAAAACATAGATTTTTTTAAAATATATAAAGTGGTAAGTTGCCCAGGCTGGGTGGGTCAATTGGTTGGAGCATTGCCTGATACACCAAAAGGCTGCAGGTTCAAGTGCTGGTCAGGACACATACCTAGGTTGTGTGTAGGATCCCCCATCAGTTGTGTACAAGAGGGGACTCCAAAGAAAACTAGAATTATCTTCTGGAGGGCAGGCCCTTTTTAGTATAGGCTTTCCCCTGCTAGGTGAATGTTCCAGGAACCCATCTGTATCAGTGTACCAGGTGGCATAGTTGTGAGAAGCTGTGTTCAGATTTAGTGAATTATTTTGAACATTCTTTTTTTATTGTTATTCAAATACAGCTGTCTTCATTCTTACCCCACCACAGCCCCCCAACCCACCCATCCCTGCCTCCCACCCTCAATCCTACCCCTTTGGCTTTGTGTCCAGGTGCCCTTTTTCATGTTCCTTGATGGACCTTCCCCTATTTTCCCCTATTATCCCTCTCCCCATTCCCCTCTGGTTACTGTCAATTTGTTCTTTATTTCAATGTTTCTGGTTCTATTTTGCTTGCTTGTTTGTTTTATTGATTAGGTTCCACTTACAGGTGAGATCATATGGTATTTGTCTTTCAACCCCTGTCTTTCACTTAGCATAATGCTCTCCAGTTCCATCCATGCTATTGAGAAAAGTAGGAGCTCCTTCTTTCTCTCTGCTGTATAGTATTCCATTGTGTAAATGTACCATTTTTTTATCCACTCATTTACTGATGGGTATTTAGGTTGCTTCCTTTAACGTGTCTGCCCATTTCATGATGGGTGATTTAACCAGCACACCTGCCCACACTGTGCTGAATGTTCAGCAGTTCTTGACCAAAAAACTGCATGACCACCATGCCCCACCTTACCTATTTACCCGATCTTACCCAATCTTGCCCCAAGACACTTTTTTGGTTTCCTTGAATGAAAAAAGTCCTCAAAGGGAAACATTTTGCTGATATGGAGGAGTTGAAACAAAAAATGGCAGAAGCACTAAAAGGCATCAAAATCAATGAGTTCAAAAACCGTTTTGAGAAATGGAAAAAATGCCAATAGTATTGCATCAAATGAAGAGTACTTTGAAGGTGACTGAAGTTTAAACATGTAAGAATAAATACACAGTTTTTTATTGATAAATTATGGGGTTTTGGGAGGGTTCCCCCTTATATGAGAGGCAACTGATTAATGTCTCTCTGTTTTTCTCCCCTTCTCTCTCTAAAATCAATAAACATATTATTGGATGAGGATTAAATATGTGTATATGTATATATATGTGTGTGTGTGTACAGACACACACATATATACACACATACACATATATATACACATACACATAAGTACAGGGTCCAGCCAAAGTAAAGCCTGCTTGAGTGTGGTTGGTAGGGTAATGATATGAGTGTAATAATTTATAGTTTTAATTTGAACATTTCACCTAAATGTCATATGGTATGCTTGAGTATGATATTGTTACGTTACCTAATTACATGCTTATGATTTTGTAATAAAAGATTCTATAATAAAGGGGCATTACTTGTGCTGGACACTGTATATAAAGCTTTCACTTTATAGTTGTTGCAAATGTCTTGAAATATCATTCACTGTACAATCATTCATTAATTTTAATAGTACTACAAAATTATAGTAGTCATTATACCTGCCTTCAGTGCTTATTATTTAATATGTAATAAAGTAGTACATATTTCTCTATATTACAGATTTGCTTTTTAATATTGTAATGACTGTTATTCAGTAACATCAGTTTCCTTTGTACTTGCATATACTTAGTTTTCCTCATTTAAAAACATTTTTGGAAAGAGAGATCTACAGGCTTCTCCATCTGCTAAAAGGGCACATCTAACAGAAAAGGATTAGAATCCTGCATTAGATGAAAGGTTAGTGGGAACTTTATAGTGGAGGAATTGGAGTGTTACTTTCTAACTCTGCTGATCAACTTTGGAACCCTAAGAGGGGGACATCCAGAAATTGTGTTTCCTGACACAATGCAATTTGAAATACACTGCATCACAACAAATGCTTATACCTGGAAATGATTGATCCTTAGACCACACTGTGTAATAAAACTTTCTGTGAAAATGCAAATGTGTTAATGCTTGTGCTACCCAATACTTCGGCCCACTAGCTGCACCTGAAATATGGCCAGAGCAAGAGAGCAACTGCTTTTTAAGTTCTATTGTAATTAATCTTTTTTTTTCTTTATTTTACTTGTTGTTCTTGTACAGTTTTCTGTCTTTTACTCCCATCCTGGCCCACTGCCCCAGCCCTCCCCACCTCCCTCCCATTTCCACACGCCCCCTAGTTTTTGTCCACATGTCTTTTATACTTGTTGCTCTAAACCCTTCCCCTTTTCCCTGGAAATTCCCTCCCCTCTCCCCGCTGGTGTCTGTCAGCCTGTTCTTAGTTTCAATGTCTTGATTATATTTTGCTTGTTTGTTTGTTTTGTTGATTAGGTTCCTGTTAAAGGTGAGATCATATGGTATTTATCTTTCATTGCCTGGCTTATTTCGCTTAGCATAATCTTTTTTAAAATGGTCATATGTAGCTACGATAGTACCTACACTACTTGAAAACCATCATTAGAACTTTTACAAAGTATAAAATCTAGAGAAATAAGTTAAATAATACCAAGGAAAAGCAAGTAGATGAAGGCAGATTACAGAATGGTCTATAGGAAAACTGACCCAGTTTAAAAAAATCAATGTCAAAAAATATTTTATTAAAAGAGTACTAAAATAAATAACAAAATATCATGTGAAGAATTTGTTTGGATCCTGATGCAACCAGTTCATGACATGAAGACATTTTGAAACAATCCCAGAAACTTAAATATTATGTTATATTAAGAAACTACTATTAATTTTGTTAGGTATGATGATATTAGAAAATTTCTACAGTTTTTGAAGATGCATATCAAGGTATGTAAAGTTGAGATAAAAAACAGTTCTAAGAACTGCCTTACATTATCTTAGCAAAAACAGAAGTGTATAGATGAAGCAAGTATAGGAAAATTCTAGCTAACCATTGAATCTGGCTGAACCTATAAATCTTGTATACTATTTTTACTACTTTTGAGTATTTTGAAATAATCAAAACTGATCTTTAAATGTGATAATGTGATGGGTATAGAGACCGTCATCACATAGTAAGCACTCAATACATGTTAATTATCAACTATTAACGTCATCATTTTTCATAATCCCCAAAGCCAAAACTAAGAGTGATTAGTTAAAAGCATTAAAGTTAGCTTTGGGCTCAATATACAAACAAACTTTTTAACAATGAGAGCTCTGTGAAGATGGAAATACATGTCTCCTGAGGTGGTGGTCTGAGAAATATCCCTTACAACACAAACAGTAGTGGGTTGCACTTATCAAGAACACATATGTGTCAGGCCTGGATCTAAGCCCTTTCCACATACTCTCTCATTTAATCTTCATAACAATGCCATAAGGTGGGTACTCTTACTATCCCCACTGGAGCTATGCCAGCAGAGATTGATCATAAGGTGAGAATGTTGCAGAGGCAGGTCAAGGTGAACGGCTTTGCTAGTTGCCCTTTGCCATTCCTGACAAGCCTGAACTCTTCTGATTCAATGAAAATGTCACTCAAATGAATTGTGCAGGCTAGCCAGATGGCTGGCTCACACACAACCAGCGAACAGAGAGTAAGTCTCCATTTTATTTATCGAAAGGTCTTAAACATCACCTTTCCCTTTCAAGTGGAAGACTAAAATCCCACAAGAATTTAATTATCTGTAGGCAAGAGGATGATATGATCAAGAAAGTGCTATATTTCAACTGCTACATTTATCCATTTTCAAATTTCCCATAAATTGGAGGGAAATATCTTCCCCAGGCTGCCATTTGATCAAGAAATGTCAGGGGTATATCTTTGTCAACAGGTTACAGAATATAAATCCAGATTATGAAAACTAAAGTTGATATACAGGCTGTTGTCACATATTATATCATTTGGAAAAAAATATTGGTGACCTTATCTAATATGACTGTTATAATAGTAATAAAATTGAATCTTGGAAGATTACATTTCTGGTCAAAGTAGTAAAATGTGACCTTATTCTATTCAACATTGATATTTATTATATTAATTCACATGTAAAAAAACTGCATTAAAATGATAATAAATCCCTGGTTAGAAATGGAAATGTTTAAGTTTAGAAATAAGATTTAACTATACCAGTTATTCATAGAATTGAACCTGTTTGGTGCAAATCAAACTAAATTTCCTTCACCAATCTCTGGTTCAATTCTATTTTATTATTATTACCATCTCATTCATACAGAATGTATTTTTTTCCCTGATGTCTCTTCAGACATTTTATAAACCTTAACTCATTTCCATCATGCTCTGGAGAAAAAAGATAACACAGGAAAGTGAATATACAAACTTGACTCAGAGGATCAAGCCATCTGCTCATGGCAGAGAGATTTTTTCATGCCAATAAAATCGTGCTTAGTGCTGAGTTCATGTTGGCCTCTGTACGAGGCCCTGAGAAGAATGCTGAGGTCCAGGGCTGAAGAAGCAGATTCGGAGAGCAACATGGACTGCTCAGAATGGCCACTATGTAGAGAAAAGGTATCATTTTGAATATTAGACAAGAAAAATGTTTTTTAAAATTTATTTTTCAGTTACAGTTTAGATTCAATATTATTCTAATTAGTTTCAAATGTATAATATAGTGGTTAGAAAATCACTTTACAGAGTGATCCTCCTGATGTTTCAAGTACTCACCTGGTCCTCTGCGTAACTATCACGATGTTACTGACTACATTCCCTATGCTGTAATTTACATCTCTGTGACTGTTCTCTAACAGCCAATTGGTACTCCTTAGTCCCTTTACCTTTTTTACCCAGTTCCCTAACCACCTCCTGCCCCAACAACTTTTAGTCTGTTCTCTTTATCTATGAGTTTCTTTCTATTTTGTTTGTTTGGTTTGCTTTTTAAATTCCATATGTACGTGGAATCATATGGCATTTGTCTTTCTCTATCTGACTTACTTCATTTAGCATAATATCCTCTAGGTGCATTCATGCTGTCCAAATGGTAAGCTTTGTTTTTGTGTGTGTGGCCAATAGTATTCCATTGTGTAAATGCAGCATAATTTTGTATCCATTCATCTATTGATGGGCATTTGGATCCAGATCTTGGCTATTGTAAGTAATGTTGCAGTGAACGTAGGGGTGCGTATGTTCTTTCAAATCAGTGTTTCAAGTTTCTTTGAATACATCCCCTGAAGTGTAATTGCTAAGCCATAAAGCAATTTCATTTTTAATTTTCTGAGGAATCTCCACAGTGGTTTTCCACAGTGGTTGCACCAACCTGTATTTCCACCAACAGTGCACAAGGGTTCCCTTTTCTCTACTTCTTTGACAGCAAATTTTTTTTTAAAGACTGGTTAATTCTTTTTGGAGGGGTGGTGGGAATATATACTTTAGTTTTTATCTATGGGGTTCTCTCTGTTTTTTTTTTTTCATTTAATAAACCAAGTGAGTAAAAATACTGTGTTTTGAAAAGAGACTGCCTGTCTTCCATCCCCAGATTTCTGAGTGTCCTGATGGCAACCGCTAGTGTGGCAACAATGCCCACACTCCAGCCATTTCCATGGACCACATCCCTACACACTACTTTTCCTTCTTAAATATGCTTTGTGTACTTGGAGTTTGGGGCAGAGCATGGAATAACACAGTGCATTAAGGGAGAGGCCAAGACACACCATAAATGATTTCTTTTCAGTATCAGCCCAAAGTTCTAAGCTCACTGTGGCTGGTCTCAACTCTTTCCAATATGGTTTTTCACCACTCTCATTAATGCTTTCAGGCTTCAACCAAAATTAAATTTTTACTATGCATTTGCTCATACCTTAGTTAATATTGTTTTCTAAATATCTTTCACTTTTATATTATTAGATTAGAGTAACTAATGCTGTGATAGCAAACTGCCCCAAAATATCAGTGACTTGTAACAACAAAGGTTCACTTCTTACTTGCTTACTGGTTCATTCTAGACCCTTACATTAGTTTTGTCTGCCTGTGTTACTCAGGCAGCCAGGCTGATGGAGAAACCAGCTGCTTAAAACAACATTGTCAAAAGCCATGCTGGAGAAAAGAAAATTCTGTAGGGTCTTTCACCAGAAGACAGAGGCTTAGTTCAAAAATGACACATTCATTGTGCCATAAATAGCCACATGGTTCCACCAAACCACAAGTGCAACTCTACCATATGCCTGGATGGAAGGAGACCTGAAAATTTGTGGCCAACACCATCAATGACTCCTGATCCCATTATCTGCCAAATCTTATCATTCTTTCAGACCTAGGTCAGATTCCACATTCTCAAAAAGACAGCCCTGTTGCCTCTTGCTAAAAGGATACTGTTCACATTTTTAATAGACACAGAATGTTATTTTACTTCCTAACACCCTTATGACTCTGAGAACAGTGTCTCCACTGGGATTCTGTGTTTCTCATAATGCCTTGCTAGATAAATATTGCTGGAATGATTGAATGAGGCTGTGTGCATAATCAGAGCTTCATCTCCAAAGACTGCAAATACCCTAGAGGCTAGTAATACTAATAGGTAATAAGCCTTTTTATTTTTGGTCTTATTTATATCATAAAGATATTTAAAATAATATTAAAAAGATCACAAAGATGAAATAACTATGTCCCCATAATTCCACCACCCTAAACCAACAATTGTTTTCATTTCTTTTCCTTCAAGTCTTATTTAAAGAGTATGCATAGTTCCTTTGCATAGTTATATTCAGGTGGACACAGATGTAGGAAAAAGTCTAAATAAAAGATAAGTGGCTACCCCATCAAATTGTTTGTTTCCATTGTCCAAGGCAAGAGCACATTGGGTCATATATTTAGACTCATTTGTGTTTTCTACAAGATAAGGGCCAGGAATTTAAAGGTTTCAAGCTATTCAATAAAGTCTCCATTGTTCAGAAATAACAGTGTATCCTTCCCCACCACTTCTGCTTCTTGAGCCCATTCTAGAAGAAACTGTCTCTAGTGAAAGGGGCTTGGTTTCCATCATTAGAGGAAGGGAAAAAAATGAAGGCTATTTGTTAAATCATGGACAAGTTTGGAAAATATCAATAGAAGGGAGAAAACTGCTTATGTTACCATGTTTTAGTCCACTTTCGAAACACTGATAACAAGAACTAAACTAATAACATGTAAGTTTTATCCGCACTCTTCAATTTATCTTACTTTATAATTGCTTTATTCCATTTAGCTCACCCACTTATTATTTCTTTTATTATGTACTCTTCCTACTTTTTAAGTTGTTGGAAGTCTGACAACCAAGGATTTAAAGAAGCCACATTCATCCAGACCGGTAGGAGGGGTACAGCCGTGGAGACTGGTGAGTGGTGGAGAGATGCTGTGTGACATGGAGAGGCAGCGGTGCAATGGGTGGTGCCACACTCATGTGTGGGGGATAAAAACTGGCAGGGATGCCTTGGGAGTGAGAGATCACAGCCCCAGGCAAGACTGCACAGCCCAGAGTTCCCGTGATGGAAAGATGAATCCCCATAACTTCTGGCTATAAAAAACAGTGGAAGTTGGGGGAGTGTAAGAAACTGCCAGATTTTTAGGTGAGTCCATTTAAAAGGCCTGCACAGACTTAGAATGTATGCAAACCCACCCACTCTGGGATGCACCACCAGGGCAAGAGCAGGAAGGGTGCTATTCACATACATGAAGTGGGTGAAGTGACTAGAAACAGGAAAAGTGCCAGGCAAACCCCCAGAAGCCAGGTAGTGGCACTGTCCCCTTTGCAAGGCCTCCCCCAGCACAGAGCCACAAAACAGTGAAGCAGGTTACCCCCTCCCCACCCAGGGATTACCTAAGGCTCTGCCCCATACAATTTACAGGTGCCTTTTCTACATAAGCCATGCTACTAAGATGGGGAGTAAAACAGCTCTACCTAGTACACAGAAACAAACACAGGGGGACTGCCAAATTGAGGCAACAAAGAAATATGGCTCAAATGAAAGAACAGAACAAAACCCCAGAAAAAGAACTAAATGAAATGGAGATGACCAACCTATCAGATGCAGAGTTCAAAACGCTAGTGATCAGGATGCTCAAAGAACTCATTGAGTACAGCAACCACATAAGGGAAGACATGAAGGTTACACTAAGTGAAATAAAGAAAAATCTATAGGGAACCAGCAGTGCAGAGGAAGAAGCCAAGAATCAAATCAACAATTTGGAACACAAGGAAGGAAAAAACATTCAATAAGGATGGCAGGAAGAAAAAAATAATTTAAAAAAGATAAGGATAGGCTTAGAAACCTCTAGGACAACTTTGAATGTACCAACATCCAAATCATATGGATGCCAGAAGGATAAGAGAAAGAGCAAGAAATTGAAAACTTATTTGAAAAAATAGTGAAAAAAATTTCCTAATTTGGCAAAGGAAATAGACATACAGGTCCAGGAAGCATAGACAGTCCCAAAAAAGTTGGACCCAAATACAACCACACTGAGACACATCATATTTAATGTGCTGAAGGTTAAAGATAAAGAGAGAATCTTAAAAGCAGCAAGAGAAAAGCAGAGAGTTACCTACAAAGGAGTGCCCATAAGACTATCAGCTGATTCCTCCAAAGAAACTTTGCAGGTAAGAAGGGACTGGCAAGAAGTATTCAAAGTGATGAAAAGCAAAGACCTACAACCTAGATCACTGTACCCAGCAAAGCTATCATTTAGAATGGAAGGGTAAATAAAGTACTTTCCAGACAAGATAAAGCTAAAGGAGTTCATCATCCCCAAGATATTATTACGTGAAATGTTAAGGGGACTTATTTAAGAAAAAGAAGATGATCAAAACTGTGAACATTAAAAGGGCAATAAATTCACAACTATCAAGAACTCGATCTGAAAAAAAACAAATTAAGGAAACAAGCAGAATAGGAACAGAATCATAGATATGGAGATCATTTGGAGGTTTATCAGCTGGGAACGGGAAGGGGAAGAACAGTGGAAAGTTACAGGGATTAAGAAGCACAATTTCTAGGTACAAAATAGATAGGGGGAATGTCAAGAATAGCATAGGAAATGGAGAAGCCAAAGAACTTATATGCATGACTCAGGGACATGAACTAAGGGAGGGAGAATTGTTGGATTGAAGGTGAGTATTAGGCGGAAGGGGGCAAAGGGGGGAAATTGGGACAACTGTAATAACATAATCAATAAAATATATTTAAAAAGGTGGAATACCTATACACAATGTATTTTTGTATTAGTCATACTACTTAACAGGCACTAGGAAATTGTACCAGAGTTTATAAACAATACAGATAGTAATTTAATCCATTTAGCTTACTCAAGATCAAGTAAACCTTAAAATTGTACACAGAGCTGCTTCTATACTGAGCAGAAAAAATCACCGAAACACCTGCAATCATTAAATTTTAGAATAATGATTTCTTGCCTATTTTATATTTTAATAGCTTATAGATTATTAGGTTTTCGAGCTATAATATTTTAAAATTTTATATTCAGTTTTTCACCACTTCCACAAGAAGAAATAATTTATTTTCTTACATTTTTGAAAGTGTTTATTATTTTATGTGCCATAGTTATTGATCTGAATCAAATCTTTCTTACCTAATTCAACAAAATACAGTGGGAATAAAATGTGACTATTTACAGATGTTAATGCTGCTATAATTCAGACAGAATCTGCCAGACCTACTTTATTATAAATAACATTGTATATTTTATAAGACTCTGATAATACCTACTTCAAGTATAAACATTCTCTGGAAATTTGTCAAAATAAAAAAATATACCCATAAATAATATTTTCAGATATGAAAATGTTAGTACATTTCTCTTCAATTTAAAAAGTGTCTCAATATTCATGAAATGCATGACAGTTCAGCAGTTGTTTTCATGAGTTGTGCCTTCATTAAAGTGCAAGACATTAAACACCTAGAAAGATTTTCACACTATCTTGAGAGAGAAATTTTAGTAAAAGATGAAAGAGGTACATGTTTTAGCTGAAAAAGTCACTTACTGCTGATAAAGGATTTGTAGTAGAATTTTCCCAAAAGAACAGAAGAAAGCAATATGAAAAGAAAATTAGTGTTCATCAAGAAATAGCCACCATGGTATGGAACAAAAATCACAAAGCCAAAATTGAACAACCATTAAATTTCTATACAAAATCTAAACATGCAGCATCTATAGTTCTAGTTACCAAATGCTGTGCAACACAATACCCCACAACTCAGTGACTTAAATAACAGTCATCACTTATTGCTTCTCATGGTTTCTGAAGGTCAGGCAGGCATTTTGGAGCAGCTCTACCAAGGGGTTCTATCTCTGGATCTCTCCTGACGTTGGGGCTAAGGTCACACTGAAGGCTTCTTCATATACATGACTGGAACCAAGCTGGGAAGACTCTAACTGTTAGGGCACCCTTCTCTAGCTTTATGTGTTACTGCTTTGTGGCCTTGTCCAGCACCGTGGCATCAGGGTAGTCAGATTTCTCACATGTTGCCTCAGGATTGCCAAAATTATGTCCCAAGAGAAAGAAAAAAACAAACAAAGGCAAAGTTCTTTAAGGATCTAGCCTTAAAACTCACCCAGTCTCATGCTGCCACATTCTATTGAGCAAGGAATTCACAAAGGTGCACCCGGATTCAAGTGGAGGGGATGCACACTTCACCTCACGATGAGGAGATCATCATCACGCTGGGACAAGAACATGTAGGGCAGGACCTGCTTTGATGTGCCCATATCTTTGGGAAATCCAATCTGCCACATTTAGCTACATAGGTTACCTACATTTGGAAAAGTAATTAGCAATATAATCTGCAAGGGAAGGATAATAGCCAAATTCCAACATCTGCTTCAGGCTTACAAATTTAATTGGGAACAATAAACATTGGTTAACTTAAAAGACCAGACATGATCAGAGATTCAGTCTTCAAAAATATTAATTTGGTTAGAACATGTATGAAAAGTAAAACTATAATATATAAACTTCAATTATAATTTAAATGTTTTGTCACTTTCTCTAGAATACCAGTATCTTTAAAAAAGACACAGTGCTTCACAATGAACAATTAACCCTGACAATTTCAGGGTAGAGATGTGCTTGCCATTCTCCCCTGGGGGAATTGACTTCCTTTTGGAGTTTTGCTAGAAGAAACCTTCAGCAGAACATGAAAAATCTTCAAAGATGGATCCATTCATGACAGACTGACAATTCATCTAGCAGATGTTTACTAGGTAGCTACTGTGAGCCAAATGTTATGTCAGGCCCTGGGGACACAGCAATGAATGAGTGAGACAAAAATCTCTGCCAGCTTACGTTACAGATTCCAACCTGTAGACAGTTCTGTGGTGGCCACAGAACAGCAAGCATGTTCACTGAGTTAGTGATAAGTAGCGGAGGGAACTCAGGATGCCCAAGAGAAACATACACATTTTTTGAGGGGATGGGGGTAGTGTGAGGAGAAGCAGACTACAAAAGAAACAGAAAAGGAGTTTCTAGGACATAGGAACATAGAGAGAAAAGGAGAAACATATAGTTCCAAAGAAGAGAGGGTTTAATTGTGTGAGTAAGCTAAGGGCTGAAGACCACCAACACAGCTTGGAAAACTCTAGGATATTTTGGAAAACCCATGCTATCTGAAACAGCCTCTAAATGTAAATAGATACTGCGCTATTCTCTGAAGCTGTGAGGAAGGCTTGATATGTGTGTGCAGCAAAATGTTAAACCACGTTTTCTGTGGATGAGACAACCCAGGGCAGAGGTTCTTAACCTTGGCCTCTCCCCACGACTGAGTGAGCAGGCAGGTGTGAGGCTGCCACAGCTGTTTAGGTATAAGAGAGCAGAGGTGGAGCGGCCGAGGGTTTACGACTAACAGAGCCCTGGGCAATGTCACCTGGCCCTCGGAGCCTCTCACAATGGGTCTACATTGATATGTGTCAGTGAGGGAAGAATTCTGGGAACCACCACATGCACTGAAACAGTTATGCTAGTTATTTAAGTTAATGAGAGAGAATTCATGCTTTTACATGGGACAATAAGAGGTAGTGAGTGAGGAAGAAAAATGTGATTCAGAGTGTGGCTTTGGGCTTTATCCACTCCACTCCCCCCACTTTCTGGTTCCAGCACTAGTTATGCAGGACAATTACTTTGTGTCTCAGTTTCACCATCCTCAGCATGGGGATAATAACAGCACCTCTATCACTGAGTTGTTGCAAAGATTTGCTAAGGAAGCGCTGGTTGTAAAGCTCTCAGTGCTGTGCCTGACACATGCTGACATAGAGTAAAGGATCAATAAGGGCTTCCCATTGCTATTTTGGTTGTTCAGTGACTTTTAACGGTACAGGATAAAATGTTCTAGCTGGACTTCTCAACATTCCTAGATCTTCCTGATGACCTGGTTTCCTTAGCTATATAGTCACCTAGATCAGTTGGATGTTAAATTCTGTTCTGACAAGTCTTAGACAGTCTGAGAATCTGATGAGATGGAGCAAGGCCTCTGAGCTCCTCTCTCTCTTCATCTGAGCAACTTCACTTTTCTCAGTATTATTCACTGGGCTTTGGCATAAAATCATGTTAAACAGCAAATGGGTGTGACACTGGTGTCAATGGGGTCTAATGCCTCAAGTTTCCACAAGTTAAGGTGATGGGGCATGAGTCACTGGAGAATGCAGATAATCAAAGTAACAGCTAAATAGGACACAGATAAGAGCTGGATCATCACTAAACCAAGGTGTTCTGTATATAAAGTTGCACTAAATATCTCACTTTTAATTAGTCTTGTATTCCAACTGTGTAGTTACAATAGGAATATTTTAGTATCAGCAAAAGCAAATGATAGCTTTAACAGGTGTTTGCTTGGTGAATTCAGGTATCTTACAATGGGCAGATGATGAGGAAGACTGTGTCCCAGGCAGTGCTGAATAGCGTAAGATCTTTGAATCAAATATATTGAGTTGAAACCACTTCTAAGCAATCTTAACTTGATCAAAGCATTTAGCCTCTCATAGTCTAAATATCCTCGTCTTTGAGGTGGAAGAGATTATACAAGTTCACAAATTCTCCCTGAGAGTCACTTCTCTATTCATTAATATATCTAGTAAATATTTATGGAGAACTGAATTTATGCCGAGCATGGTGCAGGATGAAAATACAATGGTAAGCAAAAATGACTACCATAATAAAATAATTCCCAAACAAGTGTGTAGCTGAAACCATCAGTAGTCTATAAGATGACATAAAAAAACATATCTACCAAAGTTTGTGTTTGAACAATTGGAGACACCTAATAAATGCTAATTGCCTTTTTCTTGACTTTCCTTTCTTTATAGCATACTGAAATTATAATTAGTATAGTGAAACAGACCAGGGTTCATTTACATATGACTCTCCCTTGTTTTCAAACTAACCCTCCTCTTCCTATTCTCCCAACCTTTGATCCTGAATCTCTTGTTCTTCAAAATTGTGAAACAGGTTCAGAGAATGGAGACAAAAATAAAAATTAAAAAAAAAAACTAGGAAGTAAGTCTCTTATAAAAATTCAGGGTTAGGGAAGAGGAAGCAAAAAGGAAAGAAAACTGGGCTGTACCAGAACCAGAGGGAGAGATTGGAGGGTTGGCGTCTGAGTGTTCTGGAACGGCTCCAGGGCACCGGATTGTTGAGAAGTAAAGACATGTGGCAGAGGGAAACCAATGAGCTCCCGTTCACTGGGAGATTCAAGTAAAGACTGAACTTTCTTTTAGTTAACCTTAAGTATGTGAGGTGTACTTCTTGCCTTTACCTCTAGGTAGAGAATGAAAGACCCTAGGGTCTCAAGATGCATTTGGAATTCACAATATCAAGTCCATTGCTCTCCTAAAAGCTGGAAAGGGGAGAGGGTTACAAAGAAGACTAACTGGGAGTAGAAAATGTGTATCTAAAATGCATCCCTAGACTTCCGGCCAAGATGGAGGCGTAGGCGGACACACTGTGCCTCCTCTCACAACCAAAATTAAGGACAACAAATATTTAGAAACAAGAAAACAACCAGAACTTATAGAAAATTGAACTGTACAGAAGCCCAACAACCATTCATCCAGACCGGTAAGAGGGGCGGAGTCTCGGCAGGAGAAAGTGGAGGTGCAGACCCAGGAATGCAAGCAGCAGAGGCTTGCAGTTCCCAGGTGCACAGGCGGCGGCTGGCAGTCCCCGGGCCCACAGGGAGCAGCTGGTGGACCCCGGGCACAGGGGGGCAACTGTGCAGACCCAGTGAGGCCACACAAGGTGGCTGGCTGACTAGGTGGTCCCACATTCGCGCACGCAGACGGTCCAGGCAGAGGGGAAGTGGTGGAAGGGACTGAATCCAGGAGAGAGCGGAGCAGGCGCCATTGTTCCCTCTCAGACCCCGCCCCCACATACAGCGTCACAACCAGGCGACTGGGCTGCCCCGCCCTGAGGAACACCTAAGACTCCACCCCTCATACGTAATAACTGCGACCAGACTAAAACCAAAACAAAACAAAACAAAAAACCCCCACCAAAAATGGCTCAAACCGGAAAACAAATAAAAGCCCCAGAGCCAATTCCTCTAAGCAGTGAAGAGATAGCCAACCTATCAGATGCACAGTTCAAAGCACTGGTCATCAAGATGCTCACAGAATTGGTTGATTTTGCTCACAAACTAGATGAAAAAATGCAGGCTACAATACGTGAAATGAAGGAAGATGTATGGGGAACTGATAGAGATGGAAGGAAAACTGGGACTCAAATCAATGGAGTGGACCAGAAGGAAGAAACTAACAACCAAACAGAAAACGAGGAAGAAACAAGAATTCAAAAAAACGAGGAGAGGCTTAGAAACCTCCGGGACATCGTTAAATGTCCCAACATCCGAATTATAGGGGTCCCAGAAGGGGAAGAAGAAGAGCAACAAGTGGAAAACTTATTTGAACAAATAATAAAGGAGAACTTCCCCAATCTGGCAAAGGAAATAGACTACCAGGACGTCTAGGAAGCTCAGAGAGTCCCAAAGAAGTTGGACCCAAGGAGGAACACACCAAGGCACATTGTAATTACATTAGCCAAGATTCAAATGAAGCAGAGAATTCTAGAAGCAGCAAGGGATAAGGGGACAGTCACCTACAAGGGAGTTCCCATCAGACTGTCAGCAGATTTCTCAAAAGAGACCTTCCAGGCAAGAAGGGGCTGGAAAGAAATATTTGAAATCTTGAAAAGCAGGGACCTACATCCAAAATTGCTCTATCCAGCAAAGCTGTCATTGAGAATGGATGGACAGATAAAGTGCTTCTCAGATAAGGTCAAGTTCAAGGAGTTCATCATCACCAAGCCCTTATTATATGAAATGTTAAAGGGACTTATCTAAGAAAAAGAAGATAAAAATATGATAGTGAAAAGACAGCAAACTTACAGCTATTAACAACCACACCTAAAACAAAAGCAAACTAAGCAAACAGCTAGAACAGGAACAGAACCACAGAAATGGAGATCATATGGAGGGTTAGCAATAGGGGTGTGGGAGGAGGAGAGAGGGGGAAAAGGTACAGAGAATGAGTAGCATAGATAGTGGGTAGAAAATAGACGGGGGAGGGCAAGAATAGTATGGGAAATGTAGAAGCTACAGAACTTATGACACATGGACATGAACTAAAGGGGGGAATGTGGGTGGGAGGGGGTGTGTAGGGTGGAGGGGAATGATGGGGGAGAAATGGGACAACTGTAATAGCATAATCAATAAAATATATTTAAAAAAAATAAAATAAAATAATAAAAATAAAATAACATGCATCCCTGAGCCCTGGCTGGCGTAGCTCAGTGGATTGAGCGCGGGCTGTGAACCAAAGGGTCGCAGGTTCGATTCCCAGTCAAGGCACATGCCTGGGTCGCAGGCCAGGCCCCTAGTGGGGGCCACGTGAGAGGCAACCGCACACTGATGTTTCTCTCCCTCTCTTTCTCCCTCTCTTCCCCTCTCTAAAAATAAATAAATAAAATCTTAAAAAATAAATAAAATGTTTCTATAAAAAAATAAAAATAAATAAAAAAAATAAAATGCATCCCTGAAGGATTTCTCTGAAGAGAGAAACTCCTGCTGCATTTAAACTTAAGTTACAAAGTAAGAAATACCTATATATGGGATACTTTTACATGCACACCTCCAAACCATGAGCCCTCCTACTAGTAACCTATACTCTGATACCCAGTACAACATTCCAGAAAAAGACAGCAGATCCAATGTTCTGTGGGACCTCACCATGCAGGGGGCCCTCCTAAAATGTCAGGACCATTCACTGCCTTGACAAGACCTCTGAGGAGGTGAGAAAACCCATTTTAAAAATATTTTGATCCTCCGTTTATTTTGCCTCTTATATTTTCCTTTTGGGCCAATGACTTTCTTCAGACACTAATAATTTATACTTCAGGCAACCATCAAAATATAATAATACTCCAAACAGTAATTACTGCCCTGGTGATGGAATCAAGCCTCTCAAAGAAACCTAATTAGCTACAGACCGATCTACCTTTAGGCCAATGATGAAGGCAAGGCACTGGATTAGAACTTGCCTTCAGTTTATTGTCTCTATTAATTCTGGCATCCCTGTCAGTTTCTGAGACCCACTTCTGTCAACCAGGCAAGGCCCAGAGTAAGAAAGGAAAGGAAAGGCTCACATAATTGTCATGGGGAAAAGGACACCAACTAAGCACAAGTCAGGATGCCCGGGAAAAAGAAAAAAAAACCTTGGACTTGCATTGTTTTCTGTCATTATTTTGCCAATTATTGAGTAGTTTTATTTATCAGTACATAAAATGGTCTCTTTTAAGCTTTCCACAATGCATGTGTTTGCAACAAAGGTTGACAGAGAGACAGATTAAGAAATAAGATTTATTCATTCTTAATCAAAAGCATTCAAAATAATTTTTCTACAAATACCTCATTCTTCTCCTTCCTGATTTTTTCTTCCCATTGCTGATAAATATTTTATTTAGTTCTTTGGAAAAATCCATATCTTAGAGCATTTGAGAAAAACAGTGTTTCTTGTAGACATGCTCCGTAATCATGGTTCCTTTCCACAAGCCTCCGGAGGAAATCCTGCTTCTGTCAGCCGTCTTACACATGGGCCCTCACTGATGACTGTGAGGTACTGCTCCCAGGCTGACACTGAACTCTTTGTGTTTAATCAATTCTCCAAGACAAAGTATTCAGAATGTTTCAGATACAGCTCTCTATCCTCAGTTGCTAAGCACTGAAATCACAGCTCCAAAGATACCTACAGTGAGCCAACATCTTGAATGGGAAACATAACCTTAAGTATCTTACTTTGTTCCTTTCTTCAATAGTCCCTCTCTCAAAACATTCTTTGTGGGATGGTGTTAGGTTGCCAGAGCTGCCACACCAAAGTACCACAAATACAGTACTTAAAAAAGTACTTAAAAAACAGCCCATTATCATCTCACACTTTTGGAGGCTAGAAGTCTAAAATCAAGGTGTCAGCAGATTGGGTTCTTTCTGAGGGCTATGAGGGAAGGATCTAACCTTGGCCTTCACCCTGTGTCTTTTCATGTCATCTTCCTTTTGTATATCTGTCTCTGCATTCAAATTTCCCTTCTAATACGGACATCAATCATAAGGCATTAGGGTCAACCCTAATGACCTCATTTTAACCAGATTCCTTCTGTAAAGACCCTGTTTTCAAATATGATCCTTTTCTGAGCTTACTAGATATTATGATTCCAACTTACTTTTTTTTTGAGGGGACACAATTCAACTCACAACAAGGACCAAGAAAAAAGTTGTGACTTTTAAAAAGTAATTTGTCAAAAAGAAAAGATTCTATCACCTTACATTCCTCTGTTCATTGCCTTCTGTAAGTATTTATTCTGTGGTAGGCACCATGCTACGCAGTGGGGAAACAGAGAAACAAAATGCAATTATCTATGCTCCTGAGTGTATCTTCTCTCTATGCCCACCCCTCCATCCTGTAGAAATATGGATGGGCTAGAGCACCAATCTTCCAGTGGGGAAGCATTTCACCTCCTATTTCCTTCTCCCTGGCCCTAGTTAAAAAGTGCTATCAGTGGCCCTGTGAGGCTGGATAGGTAAGGCACCTATCTCATCGACCCAGAACCTTAAATTAGCATAGAAGTGACTGGTCTGCTCTCACACATCTACTTGGTACATTAAGCCCATGATAATTATTTTAACAGAATTCTGTATAAATAAACAAAGGAAAACCACCCATCTTCTTGTCTAGTTGATAATAGGAAAAATGGTAATAGCATCCATTCTTTTCTAATGGTTTCTTTCTGGTACCATGTCAGGAATTCACAATGCACAATTTAATGCTATTTTTTACAAGATGAAATTGTTATTATTAGATCCATTTTACAGAAGAGAAAGAGAATGCTGAAGCTTGAGAGAGATTATTTTACTAAAGCCATCAGTTAATACACGGTGAAAGTAAAATATGAACACAGGATGCCTGAATGAAAACCCCTAACTCCTAAGCCTTATGCAATAGTGCTTCGTTCATCATCAGAACATCCGTCAACTGTCCAATGCTATGCTGTGCTTGTTTTGTGTATGAATAGTGAAATATCTATTTTCACCCCAAAACTCTATGAGTAATGCCAATTACTTAGCAATATACCTTACACTTATTAGAAAAAACTAGCGGCTTTTTTCTCATGTTGACACATACGACACAACATCTTCAGTCAAAAAAATCTGAGCCAACTGATTAGTATGTGATGTTTTGAAAAGCCTAATGGTTCTCTACATGAAACATCTGACATGTGCAGCCCACTTAATTACCTGGTTGCCTGTACAGCTTCAAAAGAGTAAAACACTAATCCAGATGACTGGCCAATGTGGTAAGTGATATTTTAACACCCATTCAACCCTCAAACTGTGAGGCAAACATACTTAACCAAAATCCATTACTTTCAATTTTTCTTTTATCTGTTGTAAGTCAAAACCAGAAAAATTGATCTTTTTGCTTTGACTTCTGTTTAAAAGTTTATCCCCAAACAGATTACATTTGCTGCTTTGTAGCCCAGGGGAAATCTCATAGCCAAGTAAAATCCTAAAATCATGAAAATATGGTATCAAGAAGGTAGAAGGATTTGACAGATCTTTAGTTATAACAGAATAAATATGCTTTGATAAATGGGCTGCCTTTTATGAATTAGACTTAAATGTTTTAATACCTTGATTAACCTTTACACACTAGCATCACAGAAAGTTTTAGGACAGTGTCTCCAAACTTCTAAGTAGGAGATGGCACTGCAAATACATACAGAAACTCCTGGAACATCATTCAGTGATTTTTTCAATATGTGTGCCTAAGTTCCAGCTCCCTCACAGCCCTGCACAGCAAATGTTATCCTTCTTTCCTGCTCCACTGCCAGTGAGCCTTGATTATGTGTCTCAACAATGACGGAAGAAGAGGAGGGGGAGGAGGGAGAAGTGGAGAAGGAGGGAGGAAGAAGGGGAAGGAGGAAAAGGAGGAGAAGGAGGAGGAGGAGGAGGAGAAGGAGAAGGAGAAGAAGAAGAAGAAGAAGCCACCATAAAAATTGATCTACCAGATAAAAATCGAGTTCATATGATGCAGGATTTTGCTGGCAAATGATGACACTTAAATAAATGATGATAATGAGACTCAAATATAGATCCTATATCTTATTCTATTACAAGAAGCTCTGTTCTAAATGATAAATTGGCAAAAACAAACAAAAGTGCTTGTCTTAGGTCATCTTTGCTTCTTTTCAGATTGTTGAATTTTGGCACTGTGTGACACCTAGTGAAAATACTGGGATGAGTCCCCATGCCAAAACCTATGAATACTGTGAGCTTATAAAGCCAGAGTTGCAGACAAATGATTTCACTTAAAACTTATCACTTAGGAGTGTCAAAAAAACAAATGCTAATAGATTAATATTACTTTGGCCCAAAGTGTTCTCTACCTTCTTTTGCTTGTCCTCATTGGCCATTGCAAAGAAGTAAGGAAGAAAGGAAGGAAGGAAGAAAGAAAGGAAGGAAGGAGAGAAAGAAAAGAAAAGAAAAGAAAAGAAAAGAAAAGAAAAGAAAAGAAAAGAAAAGAAAAGAAAAGAAAGGGAAAGAAAAGAAAGGAAAAGAAAAAAGAAAAGAAAGATGGGGACTGTTGTTTAAAGGGTACAGAGTTTCAGTTTTACAAGATGAGTAAATTCTTAAGATCTGTCATACAATGTGAGTCTACTCACATTTAAAAATGGTTAAGATGATAAAATTTATGTTGTTTTTTTCTCACAATTAAATTTTTTTAAGAAATGAAAGAAAGAAAAATAATTCCCTCCCCTCTACTCTCATCCCTCCTTCCAGAGAGATATGTGTCTTAGGTGGGGATGGAAAGATGTGAGCATGTTTAAAGAATATTTATGAAGCAAAACTGAAAAGATTTGGTGTATGTGGGAATGAAGAAAAGGGAGGAAGTAAAGGTGAGTTCCAAGTTTCTTGAAAAACTAAAATAGAGAATGGGTAGAAAAAAGTACCTTTGGAGAAGAGCAGGGCTGGAAAGGCATAAGAAGTTCACCTAAATAGATACCACCAGCAAGAAGCCATCTCTGTGACTCTGGAGCTCCGGCAGGACGGGGAGGGTGAAGATTCTGTGTATCTCTACTGGGAACTCCAATTTTTGGTTAAAATTGAACCTATGTCCTTCTAAAATCCTTTTCTTCCTTCATTAATAATGACAAGCTTGTATTGGCAGAAGTATATATGGATTTATCTTGTTTCACACCTAATACTTTACATATGAGTTAATTCTAGACAGGCATTGCTAAGCATTAAGTAATTTGTGTAAATTAAGAATAAGTAACACAACAGAATCCTTTAATAAAATTGTTTTTCAATGCTTTCATATGTTTTATTTACCAGTTCCCAATAGCTTTTTTAAAAAGCCATTGCCATTTTATACATGGCACTTTGACCATTCTGCAGAATCAAAAGCTGACTTTAGGCAAACGGGGTGTTTGATAAACAGATGGATTTCTAACAGAACACCTATCAAGCCAGCTGTGTCTGTCAATAAAATTATCAGCACCTGGCAGCGTCTGCAAGGCCAGCCTGCCACCAGTGTTTACAAGTTGGAACTGGAGAGGGCTCAGCAAGCTGACCGCAAAGGTTTGTGCAGCACCTGTCTAAAGTATATATGGCTACCCCTGGGCAATCACATTAGTCGTCCCCTTTCATGGACACTAGGACTGGTTCACAAATTTAGGGTGAAATATAAAAAAGACAAACAGGGCTAGCCTCTGGCTGAGAAAAGACCCTTGACTGAGAAGTACCCCATATGGGGAAACAGAACAGGGAAGAAGGGAATGAAAAAGACAGGAAACCACCAAACAAAGCCAGTTATGTTCTACAGGTAGCAGAAGTGCTGAGCTCTCAAAAACAGTCTTTGAGACATTTTTTAAAGCAGAAACGTTCCTGATAAACATACGAAGACCTCACACCAGTCTTTCTGATGCAAATTTCCATTCCAAGGCATATTGCCACACAGGGCATAGTACTTTGAATGGAACTTGGTGACTTGTTTATCTGACATAGTAACAGCTTTCTCAGATCCAACCACCCCTTTTATGTATAACAAGATAACCAAAGGTTATGTGAATTTAGGAAATTGAGCATATAAACAAGTATAATCTCAGTGTATCCAGTGAATATTAACTGCCCACTTTTATCTCCTAGAGCTTGATGTGTGAAGGTAACCAACTTAAGTACATTGAAGAGATTGCATTCACATAATGACATGTTGCTAAGAATTTGTTGTATTTCAAAATGCAGATATATTATAGTAATGTCCCACAAACCACAACAGTAGGTGAATAGCAGGCTGCCCTGAGACTTGTGAAGGCTAATTCTGTCCTCAATTCATTACAGAGGGAAAACAATATCACAGAGATGACAAAACGACATCCATACTGTGATACTGTGGGTTCTTCCTGAGGCTGGTGGTTGCACATAAAGCTATAGAGGTGATGGTTTATTCTTGTGCCTCCAAGTGCTGAGGTTGGTTTCTCACTGCCCCCAAATATCCACTTTAATTACATAGGTCTACATTGACCATGTTAATCCCTAAAGCAACTCAAAATATACCATGTTTGATTTCAGAACTCCAGCAGTTAATTCAAAGGTAAGCTTTTGGAGACTGAACCACTGAAGATAACAGAGAAACCAGAAAACAGTCCACAAACTGATTTCTGTGTTTGTGATTCTTAAGACTGTGCATGGAATGAACTGAAATATTAAGTCTTCCTGATTCTCAGGTTGAATCTACTATACGTGAGCAGTGAAATCGTGACAACTGGAGCAGAATATCCAATCACAATGATCACAATAATAGCTAACATTTATACAGCAATCACTTCCATTCACTCAATTAATCCTCCAATAATCCTATGAGGTAGGTACAATTACTATTCCTGCTTCACAGCGAGAAAGTAGCATGCTAAGAGAGTCCCAGAACTAGTAATTTGAAGACTGGAATTAAGGCCAATTCCATCTGACTCTACAATTTCTGCTGTTAATGCTATACTTCCTCAAGCAACTAATTCATTATATTTTAAAATACAGGTATGTTAGTTTGTGCTGGTTGCCAGAACAAAATGCCATAGACAGGATGGCTTAGATTATGGAAATTTACTTCCTTACACTTCTAGAAACTAGAAGTCCAAGATCAAGGTGTAGACAGGTTAGTTTCTCCTGAGGCCTCTCTCCTTGGCTTGCAGATGAACTTCCCTCTGTCTGAGATCCTCTCTGGTGTCTCTATGTCTGTCTTAATTTCCTCTTCTTGTAAGGACACCAGTCAGATTGGGTTAGGATCCATTCTAAGGGCCTCATTTTAACTTAATTACCTATTATCTTCAAATACAGTCATTTTCTGATACACTGGAGACTAGAAATTCAACGTGAATTTTGAGGGAACACAGTTTAGCCCTTAACAGCATGCACATTATAGTAATACTTCACAAAACACAAAGCGAGGGAATGGCAGTATTGCCCCCTGGCTTGTGAGGGCTTAAATATAGGGCCTTACTTAGCATTTTCTACATATAACAGGTTCTGAGAACACAATGTTTAGAATCTATGTTTATCAGAAGAATGAAGGGCCTTCAGGAAAATGTCCTCTAATTTTTTTCATTGTAACGTCCTCTGGAGATGCTACCTGTGTTTGCGAGTTGCCAATATGATACAGTTTCTGCTTTAGAAAGAACTTCAATTTGGGCATTTGAAAAGGTGATCATGAAAACATAATTCTACATTACGATTCCAATTTTGTCACAGTTTGAGCAGAATTCTCACTGTTTTTTTAAATATATGTATATATTTTAAAGACTTTAATTTTTGAGAGTAGTTTTAGGTTGACAACGAATTGAGAGAAAGACACAGAAGTTTCCCACGTACCCCTCTCCCCACTCATGAATAGCCTCCCCTGTCATCTATACTACTCACTGGAGCGGGACATTTGTTACGAAGGATAAGCCACAATGACACGTCATAATCACCCAACTCCACAGTTTACTTCAGAGTTCCCTCTTAGCTTTGTACATTCTATGGGTTTGGATAAATGTATAATGACATATATCCATCATTATGGTATAATATAGAGTATTTTCACTACCTTAAACATCCTCTCTTCTCCACTTATTCATCACCTCCTAACCCCGGCAACCACTGGTCTTTTTATTTTCTCCATAGTTTCAGAAAATGTCATATAGTTGGAATCATACAATATGTAGCCTTCTCAGATAGGTTTCTTTCACTTAGTAATATGCATTTAAGTTTCCTCCATGTATTTTTCATGCCTTGATAGCTCATTTCTTTTTAGTGCTGAATAATATTCCATTGTCTGGATGTACTTCTCATTGCTTTTTGTTTTAGCACTAGGTGCCTCACACTGCGCTGGGTAAGCTCCTCGACCCAAGCACAGCAGTCTAGAGCTCTCCTAGATGCACTGGGCTTTCGCTTTTGATCCCTTCTTTCTTGATCTCATGCTATCTCACCCTACAGATACAGGTATATATTTTTTCAAATATTTTCCATGTATTTCATTACATGTATACATCATTGCAAAAATACGATGTATTTGTTTTTATACGTTCAAATTATCTAGATGGTATTTTACTATATAAATCTTGTTCTTGTTATATTTTCTTCCATCATTATATTATGAAAAACACCTATGTAGGTACATGTAGCTCTCCACCTGTGCTGACCAGTCCATCAGCCATTACTCATGAGGCTGCTGAGCACCTGACTCCTAGCCACTAGAGTACCAGGGAATCCTAGCTGCTGAGCATCTGAAATGTGGCTAATGTAAATGAGGAATTGCATTCTTAATTAAACTTTAATTAATTTAAAAAATAAACTGATATTTATTCAATTATTCGACCAATTATAAGTATTTTTGAATACCTTGACTATGTAAATCTACTTTTTTGAGTTGTACATTTTCTGAAATCTAAATATATAAATGAGGATCAAGTATTTCAAATGAAAATTTAGTATCTGAGTGAGATGTGCTGTAAGTGTAAAATATACACCAGAATTTGAAGACTTAGAATAAAAAAGGAATGTAAACTATATCATTAATAATTTTTCTATTGATACATTAAAATGATAGTAGTTTGGATATATTGGCTAGAATAAAATATAACATTAAAATTCATTTCACTTATTTCTCTGGACTTATTTAATGTGGCTACCAAAAGCTTAAAATATCACCTTAAATTTCTATTGGACAGTGTTGCTGTAGGTTTTAATTCCCACTGACCACTACACAGTATTCTAGCATAAGCATAAACCAAAGTCTTACTTCGCTATTCCTCTATAAGCAGGCAGATGGGTTGCTTCTAGTACTTTACCATACCAAACATTCCCCCCCCCATATTTGTTTTCATGTATCCTCACTAATATCTTATTACCTGACTTTGTAATTTTTTTAACCAACCTCATGGGTATAGAGTAGTGTCTCTTATTTTAATAGCCATATCTCTGAATACTATAATAAGACAATATCTTTTATCTTTTTAAAAACATATTAGCCATTTGAGCTTTTCCTTATAAAAAAGCCCATTTTATCTTTTGCCCATTTAAACTTCTGCTTCTTAATTAGCAGGAGTAGAAATGTATATCCTCAGTATAAATCCCTTGTGAGCTATTACATATATCTTCAATAATTTCTCTTAATTTGTCCTGTTAGTTTTTCCATGGCTTCCTTCATTGAACACAACTATTTAATTATGGTTTAATTCCTCAAATTCTACTTTAACTATTTTAAGAAATGCTACCCCAGCATAAAATTGTTTTAAAAAGTCTTGTATTTTCTATTCATAGTATCACATTTCCACCTTTCATATTTAGATCTTTAGTCCCACAAATGTCCGCAGCACTCAGTGCAGGTGGCTCCCCGCCTGACTACAGCTCCAGCTGGAGTCAGGCACCTCCCCTTGGGAATCTGATCGAAGCTCTAGACTCTCTCGCCAGAAAAAAACACAAGCCTGTGACACTGCGAGCACAGGCCCAGAGAACTCTCGGACCTCTACGCCAAGCCCTTGCACATGGCATCCTGTGCTCCATGGAATCCAGGTTAATGATCCTTAAGTCTTATCAATTCTACTGCTTATTCTAATGCTTTACTATATTTCCTATGGCTATGTTCACTTTCTATATTCTGGATTATCTCATATTCTCAACTAGTTTATGAGTCCCTTAAGAGCAGAGACTTAGAGTCAGATATCTTCAAGACTTTTCATAGTACCTGACAGCAAGAAATGCTCAATAAGTAAGTCCCTTAGCAATTGATATCTCATAAACTGGACTCAGTCAAGACTGTGGTTTATTATCCCAAGAGTTACTCTAAAAAGGGCTCAAAGTTAATCCACGCATTCAACCAACATTCATTGTGCTGGCCCACTGTTCCTGGGCTAGATGCCAAAAAAATCAGCGAGGAAAAAGACACAGTTTGTGCCCTCACAGGGTTTCTAGTCCACTGTGGAACACAGAGGAGAAACAGTTATGAATGTGGCATAATTGCTCTGCCCGAAGAAGGAGAGGGGCTTTGCAAGTGCACAGGGACAGGGACCTAATGGGGCTTCTGTGGTGGGCAAGGGTGGGTTTCTCAGAAGCCACATATAGGCTGAGACCCAGAAGATGAGCAGAAGATAGTCAGATCATCTAAATATAGCAGGAAGGAAAAGAGGAACTCCTGGAAACCACTCTGTGATTAATACTGTGAATAAGCTAGAGTGCTCCTGCTGCTTCTGAGAATCAGAAAAGTAGCAGGTGAGACATTCAGCAAGGAAGTCAAGCTGCCCTGTTTCTCACAAACACAAATCAATCACACTACTCCCCATTTACAGCCCACTGACAGCTTCACACCTAGAGTGACCAGATAAAATACAGGACACCCAGTTAAATCTGATACTCCGATAAACAATGATTTTTTTTTTTTAGTGTAAGTTTGCCCCATGCAATATTTGAGCCATACTTAGATTAAGAAAGTATTTGTTGTTCATCAGAGTCCAATTTAAGTAGAGATTCTGTTTTCATTTGTTAAATCTGCCTGTCCAGTGCAGTAAAAATTATACTTAAAATACAATCCCCATGTAATTTGGCTCTTCTCCACGTTCCCAATTGCATTTTAGTCTCCACTCTGCTTGCTTATCATGCTTCAGACACACTGACCTGTGGGGAGTATGAGAACATGCTGAGCTCCTTCCCACCTGAGCACCTTGGTTGCAGCATCCTGTCTCTGTTAGGAATGCTTTTCCCCTTCTCTCTTAATGTGGTCAGTTCCTGCTTAGGTTAGATGTTATCTCCTTAAGAGGCCTTCCCTAGCCACAGCATCTAAAGTAGGCTATACCAATTATTTCCTCATATATATAGTATATATGTTAGTCAATAATAATAATAATAAAAATAATAATAATAATAATGTGGGGGGTTAATCATTGATTAACTCTCCCTTACCATAATGTCAAGCACCTCTTCTGCTTTTTGTAGTTTTGTATCCCAATGATTTTGTAATCTGCTAGTCACATATTCAGTACCCAGCAATTCCTTATCAAATAACAGATTTCTTACATTAGCACTTTCCCTAGTGTTCCCAAGCCACATGTTTGCCTGTACATGTAGTCATTCACTATCATGGGTGCTGGTCAAGGTAAAACATATCACCCGCACAGAGAAAGTGCCACACCTGTTCAAAGAAGGATGAAAGGGCTACCAGGATGAAGGGCGGTCAAGAGCCCATCCACTATACTGCCTTAGGAAAAAATCTCTCTAGATGGATAAGAAATCGAAGAGAAATCAGATTTATGTTGGATGAAACTCCCCACATTTCTCTTTCCTACCAGGAAGTAACCTAAGTAGGTTAGGCTTTGCCTACTCAGCCTTCTTCTCCATCTCTTACTATGTCATCTCCATCACTACACCTCCTTCAGGCAGTCCTTTGCTAATGTGACCTTATATGAGGGTCACAGGGTGAAAAAGCCTAAATATTAAATATAGAAAAATGTTTTATTAAAAACATATATACACACATATCTACACATACAATTACTGTTCTCTTTCCCTATACTTCTTAGTATAAATCTCTCCACAGCTGTACTCAAATTAGGCATTTTATACATGTGAATCAGAAACTATGTATGCCATATTCTTTGAAGGGATTAACTGAAGAGAAAAAATCACCCACATATATTTATTAAGAGACAAACAAATGTAATGATTTTAATCGTTGAAAAAATAATTATGAGCTACTACAAGCAGTAAAATCAATTTCATTTGATAATAACTCCACATGAGTTATTTTATCACTTTTAATCATAGAATTTATAAAAAATTTTGGATTAGATTCGAATTTCTTTTTAGAACCAAATGACAATTGCCAACAATTATTAGGAAGTAATAGGCACATACAAAAGCAAAAGAAAGAAGAAAGGTTACACACTTTAAATTACAAACTTAAAAGAAATTCTAACATAAAATCTGGAGAGCAATTAATATGTGTGTGAGATAAAACAGAAGTGCCAAATTCAGATTAGAAAAAATATAAAGTTTCTCCTGACAAATAAATGGCAGAAGGAATGTAAGTATATTCTATATACTTACATAGATTCTATATAAGTATTCTTATACTTCTTATAAGAATACTTCTTATAATTCTTATAAGATTCTTATATAGATTCTATGTAAGTATAGATACATATAAGTATAGTACAGAATTAATTCTATATAATTCTGTCCCCACAGGGCTGGGATATTGCTCTCCAGCCCAAGCAAATATTTCCAATGAGCACCGTGGTTTTTAAATTATTGGGACCTCTATCATAATGATGGAGCAAGGAAGTCCATTCAGTATCTTGACAGCTGTACATTATTTTCCCTAAAGATAATATTGAGAAACAGACATCAAGATTTCTGTCTGATGTACTTATTATTAGCACTAAAAATAGCATTTTTTGAGCACTTCGCAGGTATCAGGTTCCGCTGAACACAGAACAGGAGACCGAAAGTGCTGCCTTGTTTTCTTTATCCTCGTGGCTATGGGGGGGGGGGTGGTTGTTTGTGACTTCAGAGCTCTTCACACACTAAGTCTTTATGAAAAGATTTAAAATCCCACCCTTAGCCTCTCCAACAACAATGACATTTCATCACCTGTTTACTGATGACAAATGCAATTTTGTTGTAAATTAAGAAACCAGTGAAGTGAGAATTGGATGCCTTCACTGCATGCTCCAAATTCTCACTGGATGTAATGCATCTGCTCCGTGTGTGTGTGTGTGTGTGTGTGTGTGTGTGTGTGTGTGTGTGTGTCTTTGGTCAGAGCTGGCCAACATAGAAAAAATAAAATCTATCCTGTTATAATATGATCTCCACAGAAGTAAAAAGAATAGATTATTCTCATTCCAAAGTGCAGCCTCCTATCTTGGTGCCACATCCAAAACACTTTTCTTACGCCAAGCAAGTGGTACCCTTAATTGTGAGGGTACTCCTCCTCTTGTGTTGAGATACCCCAGCACACTGTTGGGGTTTTTCAATAGGGACTACATTGTCAGCTCTGGTTTGCAGCACAGGGAAGGGAAATCTTGAGTAGGCCTGTTGTTGTCACTTTTCCTGTACTTTGTCACATGCAAAAAACACCTGTCAAACACTATCCAACAAATATGGTTTCAAGGATGAGGGAAAAGTAACCACTTTACTATGACAGACTAACTAGAAAAGACAAAGAGATGCCAACTGACAAATGCATGATGATAGGCTTTCTTCTTCTTTCTGATTTTCAGATTTATTCCTAAGGTTCCTGGCCAATTTCTATGTCATCAGGATGGTGCTGCACAGAGCTCAAGTACCTTAGAATTTGCACCAAGAAAAATTATATAGCAGATGAGAGGAAAGTAACAGTGACTGGTGTAGTTCAGTGGATTGAGTGCAGGCCTGGGAACCAAAGGATCGAGGTTCGATTCCCAGTTACGGCACATGCCTGGGTTGCAGGCCAGTTCCTAGAAGGGGACACACAAGAGGCAACCATACATTGATATTTCTCTCCCTCTCCCTCTCTTCTTCTCTCCTTCCCTTCCCCTCTAAAGATAAATAAATAAAATCTTTTAAAAAATGAAAGGAAAGTAGAGGGAAAACTGATATTTTCTGGGACCTGACTACATGACAAACACTGAAAAATAGAAAAAGTTCCTTGATTTTAATTAATCTTGGGGACCAATATGTTGAAGAGGCAGGCTTATCATCATTTTATGGAGAAGCAAACTTTAGCTCAGAGAGGTTAAAATTCTTGCCCAAAGTCACACAGCTAGTAATTAGAGGAATGGGAAGTGTATCTCAGATCTGATTATAAAGCTTATATTCACCCTCCCCCCATGCACCACAAGCCCTCTCTAGACAGCTTTGAAGATACCAATCAAGGGCTCTCATAGACTCAAGAAGTATTTGAATTATCTGGCCAATGCAAATATGTGGAATAATGTCCAGATACTAATTCAAGAACACCAGCTTTAAGGTGTGGGAAGAGCTACTCAGGAACCACCAAATCTCATTCATGTCCTCAAAACAACTCAGGACTAGTCCCTATCTTCAGGGAGATATCTGGGAATACACCTGTGTCAGCACCAGCAGCAATATGCAATTTGCACATGCAGGGCTCTGGGGAAAGTGTGGAGTGTGGGGTCAGTGTATAACATTTCTGCTTTACTCCTTTAGGTTCAACTTGGCTGTAAGTCTTCAGAGACACACAGAGAGAATGGATTCTACACAAGACTTTCCCCAGAAATTTTGGAGTAGATTAGAAAGCTCAGGTGGCTTCTGGTTCTATTACCTTTGATTTATTTGTAGCTAAAAGATTTTCTGCCTGAAAATAACTATTTACTATACTGAGGGCAGGGGAAGGAGAAAAGGATGTGGTTGGTGCTCATTTTTTGCTACTAACCATCACCCCATCCTGATTCTATTATTTGCCGGACATTCTTCACCAGAAACTCTTCTGCACTCCTCACTCTGCTGCAAGTTTAGATGTGCCCAGACAACCAGTAGTTGGAGTCCAAGCATATGCTTCTGATTCAAGTGCCTTAACAGAGGAGGGCGTGTGCTTCTCTGTTGTTCTTCCAGCTAGCTCCCTTGCCAGCTGCTGAAATGGTGCCACGTGGTCTCCATATCATGCAGATTTTACACCTGATACCAGGAAAGCAGAAGCATTTCTGAAAGAGTCTTTTCTGCCTTGGCAGGAAAATGGAAATTGCTTTTTATCAAAATGAAAAAGATTTTTTTCATGGGAAGCAGCAAAGGCAGTTTGAAAGAGGCACATTTTTTTTTTTTCATGGAGAAGGCATTTTCAGTAGGGCAAATAGGCATGCTTTCCTTTCTCTCCTGAGATCAACCAGACCCATGAAGTCAGCCATTCCTGTTTGTGGAACAGATGAGTGGTAAAAATCCTGGAGGCCAAACCTCTTGGTCTGAGACTCTTGCCATTCTTGCCTGGCAGTTCTAAATTCCATGCCCTATATTGTAAGAAAAATACTATTATGTACAGTAGTCATCCCTTTTCCAAGGGAGGTAGGACCACCAGCAGATGCAGATAATACTGAAATAAATAAATAAATAAATAAATATATAATGTTTATATATGTTTTATAATTTTTATATATATAATGTTTTTCCTATATATACATATCTATGATAAAGTTTAATTTATAAATTAGGCACAGTAAGAGAGTAACAATAATAATAAAACAGAACAATTATAATAATAGACTACAATAAAAGTTATGGGAATGTGGCATTATTAAGTAACATAAAAGCTACTTGAACACAAATACTGTGATACTGGACCAATTGATCTGATGATCTAGACAGCTACTAGTGACTTATGCAGTAATTTTTCAACCTGTGTGCAGCAACAATTTTTAAAACATGCAATACCTGACTATTTAGTCAGGGGCACTGACCTCTTTCCCTTAAATTATCAAATAAAAAAATGCTACCAGCCAACACAATAACAGTTTGATGTGAATGAATTAAAATTATGTCCATTTTTTTATCAGATGAGCAAAAAAATATAATTTATTTTTTGGTGTGCCACAGAACTACAGTTAATTTATCCGTGCCATGAGATGAACAAGGTTGAAAATCACTGGATGAATGGGACAGTGGTACATATAACAGATATGCTAGACAAATGGGTGATTCACATCCTGGTTGGGATGAAGAGAGACAGCATGAGATTTTATCACTCTATTTCAGAATGGTATGCCATTGAAAACTTATGAATTATTTATTTCTGGAATTTTCCATTGAATATTTTTGGATCAAGGTTGACCGCTGGTAACAGAAGCCACAGAAAGCAAAGTGGAGGACAAAGTAGAACTGCAATTCTTCTTCATTCCTGTCATGGGTAGCAGTTTCTGGAAATGAGAGAATGGGTGGTAAGTGGAAATGTGGAATTCACTTTCTGAATACCTACTATGTACCAGGCCCTTTATATGAAACAATCCTATGAATTGTTTCGTATAAAGCTCACAGCAAATCTTTAAGAGTAATTATGGTGTTCATATGGCAGATGACAAAGAGGTTTAGAGGAGTTAATAAAAATGACCAAGGTCAGAGTACTACTAGTCAGTGGAATACTAGAAGGACCTGGAATAGGATTCTTGCCTAATCTGTTGCTTCGGAGCCTTTCCATACCATTAAGCTGCACTGCCAACATTTCCTGCCATAGAGAGTCTGGTGTAAAATTCGATTTCTTGAATAAAGCAAATGTGCTATATACATATAATGGAATATTATTCAGTGTTAAAAAGAAATGAAATTCTGACACATGTTACAACATGGAACCTTGAAAATACTACGCTGAAAGGACAAATATTGTGTGGTTCCATTTATATGAGGTACCTAGAATAAATTCACAGAAAATACCATACAGGCTACTAGTAGCTGGGGAGTGGGAAGGAGGGAATAAGAAAGTACTGTCTAATGCGTACAGATTTCTGGAAATGAATAATGGTGATGGTTGCACAGCAATGTGAAATACAGTCAATGCCATTAAGTGAATGGTACACTTAAAGTAGTTAAGATGTTAAATTTTATATTATATATATTTTACCACCATAGAAATGATAATATTTCCTTCTCATTTTAAAGAAATCACAATTGGCTTATTACAAAGCTCTGTCTTAAGGCTACCTCTTGTTAGTGGTGAAGAGACATAAAAAATCATTGAGTCCAGGCATACTAACTCTAATCCACTGATAGTGGCTCTTAAGAATATTGTCTTAAGAAGGATGCGGAGGATGTTTCCAAATACAAGAGGGATAAATAATATGATTTATTTATAAAGCCCTCTCAAAAGAACACACGGAAAAGTCAGATAACATACAACCAAGTATTTTTAATTGCTCTTGTAAATGTGAATTGGGAAACATAGACCAAGTGGCAAGAGCCTAAGGTGGAGAGGTTATGACACAGACAGCCATTGACGGCCAAGTGCAAGCTGACTTTCTGATGGTATAAGAGCCAGGTAAATAAAGATATCTAAGTAGCTAAAAAGTAGAAAATAGAAGAGATTTTTCTGTGATCATGAAGTTCATGAGTAAGGGTGGCCTAGAGCTTCCTTAGTTCTTGTTGCTTTCTTCTGCCAGTGCAAGACTCCTTGTAGCCTTGCAATAAATCTTTCTTCCCTTCATAAAACTTTAATGTCTATCCCTTAAATCTAAAATAGTGAAACTTCAACAGGGCCTCAGTAGGTAGGGTGGCCATATAACATATCATCCACAGAGAGCAATTTCAATACACAGGCATTTTACTATGCCTCATGAGCTTTCTATGCTTAGGTAGATAACATGCCCAGATGCATGTAGAAAAGTGAGTAGTCATCCAATCTCTTACTATTGGTATAAATATGGTGATATTAAAGTATATAAAAAGAAATACTTAAATTTATATGGCCATATGAAAGAATGTAAAAATAAAAATTTAACCCTGAGGAATCTCTCTATAACTTGCTTGAACCATAAATAAAAGTAAAGAACATGCTAGGAGTTATAATTAGTAATAAAAAATAAACTGTTGAAATCCATTCTCATGTTATATAAAAAAATTAATTCTTCAATTCAAAAAGCAATTTTCTAGTTATCTAAAAATCAAATTAAAATGAATTTAGATCACAGAATCAATACTTGGGGACTGAGGATCACTAAGCCCTGTGTTATTGATTGCCTAGAAAAAACTATCTTTTTAAATATGCATCACATAACAATGTCTTTACTTCTAAGATCATTCCCTAAATCCTGGTTTATTTAATGATTAATTCTTTGCATTAACTGCTTTATGTCAGTAATATTGGAATATATATTAACTGCTCTTGGTAAATAGTTTCAGATAGTTTCTTCTATAATGTATATTACCTACTTTGAATAAGTAACATAAAAACTGCTGCATATTTGGGGAAAAGGAGGTTACTGGGCAAAAAAAAATGAGATTTTGAATTATAAGAAATCAATACATGGTTGTCCTAGTCATCTTCTGATTTTAAAAATGTGATGCATTTTTTACACCCCTTATGATACAAGCAAATTCTTTTCTGTTTTTTTAAATTGGAGAATAGTTGTTGATTTTAAGCATAAAGAAGAATCTTGTTTTGATTTCCTTTATCAGTTACTTCTTGGAAAAATGTATTGTAGTAATCTTATTCAGAATCTCAGAAACATTTTTCAAACTGCACCTGAGGATCTAACATCTGGAATTTTGGGAGCTTCTACCTCTGAATTTAGGGAAGGCTTTCCCAGTATGGTGGAAACCAAGGGCAAGCTATTGCTTGGTGCATACAACACCTAAGTGCTGGCTCCACTCAGATCCACAATCCCACTGAAACCTAATGCTTTCAAGAGTGTAAATAATTGGATGGAGAAGAGTACCAGAGTTGAACATTCTACAAGAGCCCAGGGGATGCCTACCTTTCATCTAAGAAACTTCAATGACTTAAGAGCAGATGTGTAGAGAAAGAGCCTAGGTAAAATTTCAGGAGACTCTAAGTAAGAGATAAAGCGTGATGGCCCCAGGCCCTGCCCTCCAACCTTAAGTCCACATCACACAGTGTCTTTAAAAAACTCTCTCTGAAAGACCTGCAGTTTCCACTCTGGTTTGAACCCCTCCACTGAAAAGCTGAAGAGTCAATTTGTAGAGATGGGCATCCAGCAAAGCTGGTTTTCCTTTGTATTCTCCCCCCAACCCTCTCTCAGAATGGAGGGTTTTTCACATTCTAAAACAAAATGCAAATGGAGAACATTTTGTATTTTTGCATTTTGATTCCCTGTTTTGTCAGTGAGTAATTATAGCAAATAAAACATTGCAGATGAATGTAAATTGTTAGGCAACCAGATCACACCAGGATATTTTTCTTCCACAAGTTTTACATCATAGCATGTTAAATATTAAAATATTGCAAGGCAAGTAAACAGAGAGCGTCCTTTGCTCAAAGCATTAATTTTAAACAAACATTTCACTGTTATTCAGATTAGATGCTAGAAAACAAATGATTTTTTTTTTCAAATAAGGTGAATATATCATCTGGAGAGAAAGCAGACAGGAGAATCACATAGAAATAAGGGCATGTATGACACCAGAGATGAATTTTAACCTGAAGAACAAGAAAAAATTCATGTGTATAAGAGACAGAGAAAGAAAGATTTAAAAAAGGAAATTTGGAAAGAACAAGAAAAAGATGGATTTATCCTTAGGGGGAAAAAAATGAAGATATATCTCATGTCAGGACATAGAAATCTGACTCAAACCTAAGGCAGGCAGGGAAGAAATCAAACATTTTCTAATACAGTTAATTTCAGGATCCTTAGATTGTTACCATGAAGGTAGAAGGAAGAAGAATTTTCAGATGTCTGAAAGATTACTAATCAATAAAATACCAATCAATAAGTATTGACTGAGTACCTAATGTGTTCTCAACAAACAAATAGAAAATTGGACATGGTCGTCTCCTGAGATATTTCACCATGGGTTTAAGAAAAGGAAGCATGGAAATAGTGAACAACGAGAATGTGTGTGTATTACACACGATGGAATTAACAAATGTGTAACATAAAATGCAAGGACACCAATATGGAAGTGAGTTCTAGTTCCAGTCATAACATGGCCATTTTCTAAGCACCTACTTTCTAAGCCCTGGGTTACATGCCTGACATTTAGGATTTCCAAAGTTCAAAACAATTCATTAAGAATTACCCCCTTTAGATTACTGAAGAAAAAACAGTTCAGAAGTTAAGTTGTTCATGTTCCACAGTGAATAAATGATGGGTCTGAATTTAACCCCAGATCATGCCTTTTCTTTTACTTAAGTGCTGGGTTTATCCTGAGAAGATCTTCCCCTAGTAATCCTTATAGCCAAATAACAACCAATTAAGACAGAGACAAAAACAAGCAGAAAAACAGCTTGGGAACAGTTATTTGTAAGAGAGATGTTTCTGACATGATTAAAGGGATGAGATTGTACTGATATGGAGTTGGAGCCTTTATATTTTGGCTTTACATTTTTTCTTGGGGAGAACATACCATATTTTCTTGAAAGGCAAGCATTTTACACCACCTCAGAGTACAGAAGTGTAGGGCATGGGCACTGGTGGCCATCGAGCCTTCGCAGAAGGAAGTAAAGCTCTTCCACAGAAACAAGGGTGTGAGGAAGGGTGAGGGCTAGGAGAGGAATTTATTATCTCTTGCAGTTTGTCACTAAGTTTTAAAAAATTCCACAAAGAGAATACGATGGATAAATGTGGATAAGTTGCATATCATATTGACTGGGTCAAAATACTTTAAGACAGAGAAATTCACAGAAAGGGAGAAAGAACTCTAACTTCTCACGAACTGTGGAATTGGGGGTTTAAGTCAATTAAAGTTACATCTCCATAGGGCAAGTGGGTCCCCACTGACATCTAGAATAGAGGATCAATTCTCTGGCAATATGGTATTTTTTAGACAAGTATTAGATGAGATATAAGCAATAATAATAATAATAATAATAATAATAATAATAATATTGTGTGTTTGAAATATAGAGGCAACAAGATAGAGATTCAAACTTTTTTTATCCTATCAGTCTCCCTCTCTCTTAAAATGCCTTTGGTCACAGAATCATTTGCCACCTTGTACTGCCAATTAACTGTTGTAGGTCTGATTTTACTCCTTGATCTGATTACAAACCTATGGATACCGACAAAGTGCTTTATATGATTTCTTTCCTAGTCACTTTCAGTGCTGTTAACCAAAGGTTATTGTCCCCAATTCAAAGCCAACAGGAGTCCCCAAACTGAAGTGTAATGAAAGGAGAGGGGCACTTTTCAGTACAAACAGCTCAATTGAAAAACAGCATGTCCGTGAAAGAGCTCTGTTGTGATACAGCTGAATTAGGACACAGCACAGCGGTGGAAGAGCAAGGCTGCAAAACAACCAGGGTGAGGTGGCCCAGTGAAGTGGCTTTGGTGTTAAAGTTCTAGCTCTCATGTTGTCACTTCAGCCACAGAAACACAGTCTTCAATGGAGATGGAAAGTGTACTTTGGTGAGGCAGAGGTGAAGCTGGCTTATATAGGAAATACTGCTCACCCCATCCCTGATTGGTCTGTTCTCATGCAAATGAGGAATCCAAATCCTCACAGTCTGATTAAGCCAAAAAGCACCGTCTTGACTGGTAAGAATGAAGCTGCTCTGATGCAAATGAGGATATAGCTACACTTCTGATTGGATGGGGAAAGTCTTAGTCCTAATTGGCTGAATTTTGACCCTAGGATCTTTCTTTTAAGAGTGGACTCAGGAGGCAGGAGAACAGTGCATGAGGCCTGGTAGCCCAGGCTGGGGATTCTCCATGAAACGCAGCATGCATGAGGGACCACTATAAACCAATGGCTGGTAGACTGTGATCAATTTGAGCCTAATTAAGTATGAGGAATCCTTTCTGGTGGTATATTCTTCTTGGGGTTGACAGTGCATATCACAGTGGTAGACACATTAAAAATTGTCATTAAGTGCTACAATGCTATAGCAGGAACTGTTGGCCAGCTTATCCAATAAGCCATCACCAATAAGCACAGCTTAAGAAAAGGCCCAGGAGCTAAAAGCACCCAACCCTGGTAAAAAAAAATCTGTCCATGACTGAGTCTCTAATCATCTGTTCAAGTAATTCAAGTACTAAGGTTGAGATGGTAAAGATCAGATTTATATAAGGGAAAATATCTAATATGTATGGGTACATTTTACTATATAGACATGGAAATATATATATCCCATGGTCTAGCACTATGATGGCCTCTCAATAAATATTAGTTGGTGAATGAAAAAGGATGCACACACATGACAAGACCCTCACTATGAATGAATGTATTTTCTTTTTTCTAAAGAAAGATAATCTTACTAAAATAGATGGGCAGTCAAAACTCCATACTTTCACTGGGCAAAGTAAAGAACCCTCTATTTCTTCTTTGATTTTTTCCTTACATGATGTATACTATAAAGCACTTGTTAGTTATATTTGTCAAGAGAACCCACAGGTACTATCTGGCTCATTACAGCTTAACTCATCAATTGCCTTTGTTGTTTGGTGGATATTGATCTGGGAAGACCTTGCATCTTGCTATAGTCACTTGTACAGCAGTTCCTCACTTTTCTTCTTCTAGTTAAAATGAAGGCTCAAGTGTTGCATGCAGGCTTTGGGAATTTCTATCTGACAGCCCCATTTCATCATTAAATACCCTTTTAGAACTTGTTTTCTAGACAAATGTCCAAATTAAACCAGCATATTCTTGCCAACACCTAACAGTGGCAGCAGGTTCAGGCCAACACTTTAAGGGGCAATAATTGATGTAAAAATGTTCTAGGGAGCCACAAGTTTAGCTTCACTTGTTTTACTTTCATCCATTCATTTGTTCCTTCAAAAAGACATTTATCAATAGGTCCCAGCATCTATTCCCAAGCTTAAATGTTGTTTGCTTTCCTGAAGGGATGTATATCTAACCTAAATATTCTCCACAGCACAGTGTAACTGATCCTGACTCTGCATCCAAAGTACCAAGCATTAAGTTGGAGACAACATGAAAAGAATAATAATAGTGACAGTGGAAAACTCGAGACATCAAGGTGGCCCTATATGGTTGTGTGGGTTGTGCATTGTTCAAGTCTAGGGGTACTCTTGCTAGGATTTTTGTATGAATGGTGAGGGGGTGGGAGGAGCACACAGGACAGTAGAACTTGGCATCCTTGGCTGACACTGTTCCCTAGTGCAAGGGACACAAAATATTCAATGCTCCAAAACACATTTAGAAACTAACTGCTTGTATGTGTAGATGAAATACTTAACTCCACAATACATTTAAACTTCACAATTCAATGTACAAATAAGCTGCCAACTAAAAATGCTTCATGAAAAGCAACTTCTTCTATACCTTATTGTTAGTAAAAACAGGGAAATGATTGGATACTAGAAATGATGCTCTAAAAAAATTAAAAAGTCCTACAAAAAAAGCCTCAACAAATTCAAAAAAATTGAAATCCTACCAAGCATTTTCTCCAGCCACAAGGGACGGAAAATAGTAACCAACCCCAAGGGGAAAAATCCAAAACACTCAAAATCATGAAGATTGAATAGCATGCTATTAAACAATGAATGGGTCAATAATGAAATTAGGGAGGAAATCAAAAAGTTTTTGGAAACAAATGAAAATGAACTCACAATGACCCAAAACTTACGGGACACAGCAAAGGCAGTCCTCAGAGAGAAGTTCATAGTGATACAGGCCTACCTAAAAAAGATAAAAACATTTCAAACAAACAACTTAAGCCTACACATACAAGAACTCGAGGAACAACAACAAAGACAGCCCAGAACAAGTAGAAGGAAGGAAATAACCAAGATCAGAGCAGAATTAAATGACATAGAGACTAAAAGCACAATCCTAAGGATCAATGAATCCAGGAGCTGGTTCTTTGAAAAGATCAACAAAATCGACAAGCCTTTAAGCAGGCTCATCAAGAAAAAAAGAGAGAGGACTCACTCAAATAAACACAATCAGAAATGAAAGAGGAGAGATTACAACTGACACCACAGAAATACAAAGGATTGTAAGAAAATACTACGAAGAACTGTATGCCAAGAAATTTGAAAACCTAGGTGAAATGGACAAGTTTCTAGAAAAATATAATCTTCCAAAACTCAATGAAGAAGAAACAGAAAGCCTGAACAGATCAATAACAGCTGATGAAATTGAAACAGTAATGAAAAAACTCCCGACACACAAAAGCCCTGGACCAGATGGTTTCACAGGAGAATTCTACAAAACATTTAAGGAAGAGCTAACCCCTATCCTTCACAGACTATTCCAAAAAATCCAAAATGATGGAAGACTCCCAAACTCTTTTTATGAAGCCAGCATCATCCTAATCCCAAAACCAGATAAAGACACAACAAAAAAAGAAAACTTCAGGCCAATATCACTGATGAACATAGACACTAAAATCCTCAACAAAATATTGGCAAACTGCATCCAACAATACATTAAAAAGATCATACACCATGACCAAGTGGGATTCATCCCAGGGATGCAAGGATGGATCAATATTCGCAAATCAGTAAATGTAATACATCACATAAACAAAAGCAAAGGCAAAAATCACATGATCATATCAATAGATGCAGAAAAAGCTTTTGATAAAGTACAACACCCATTTATGATAAAAACACTCAGCAAAGTGGGAATAGAGGGAGCATTCCTCAACATAATAAAGGCCATATATGAGAGACCTACAGCCAACATCATACTCAATGGGCAAAAACTGAAGTCTTTCCCACTAAGATCAGGAACAAGACAAGGCTGTCCACTTTCACCACTTCTATTCAATATAGTATTGGAAGTCTTAGCCACAGCAATTAGACAAGAAAAGGAAATAAAAGGCATCCAAATTGGAAAGGAGGAAACAAAACTATCATTGTTTGCAGACGACATGATAGTGTACATAGAAAATCCTATAGACTCGGCCAAAAAGCTGCTCAACGTAATAAATGAATTTGGCCAAACAGCCGGATACAAAGTCAATATCCAGAAATCAAAGGCATTTTTGTATACCTACAATGAAACAGCAGAAGCAGAAATCAAAAAAAAAATCCCATTTGATATAGCAAAAAGAAAAATAAAATACCTAGGAATAAACCTAACCAAGGAGGTAAAAGACCTGTATGTAGAAAACTACACAACACTGAAGAAGGAAATCAAGGAAATCACAAACAAATGGAAGCATATACCGTGTTCATGGATTGGAAGAATTAACATCATCAAAATGTCCATACTACCTAAAGCAATTTACAGATTCAATGCAGTACCTATTAAAGTACCAATGGCATATTTCACAGACATAGAACAAACACTTCAAAAATTAATATGGAACCATAAACGACCTAGAATAGCTGCAGAAATCTTGAGAAAAGAGCAAAGTAGGAGGGATCACAATACCTGATACCAACCTCTATTACAAGGCCACTGTCATCAAAACAGCCTGGTACTGGCATAAAAACAGGCACATGGAGCAGTGGAATAGAACAGAGAAACCAGAAATAAACCCAAGCCTCTATGGTCAATTAATATTTGACAAAGGGGGCAGCAACATAAAATGGAGTAAAAATAGCCTCTTCAACAAGTGGTATTGGGAGAACTGAACAGCTACATGCAAAAAAATGAAACTCGAGCACCAACTTACGCCGTACACAAAAATAAATTCAAGGTGGATAAAAGATTTAAATATAAGCTGTGACACCATTAAAGTCCAAGAGGAGAACACAGGCAGGAAAATCTCAGATATTTCACGCAGCAATATTTTTACTGATATGTCCCCTAAAGCAAGGGACATAAAGGAAAGAATAAACAAATGGGATCTCATCAAAATAAAAAAGCTTCTACATGGCTAAAGAAAACAGTATTAAAATAAAAAGAGAACCAACAATGTGGGAAAACACATTTGCCAATGATACCTCAGACAAGGGTTTAATCTCCAAAATATATAAAGAACTCACACAACTCCACTCTAAGAAGACAAGCAATCCAATTAAAAAATGGGCAAAGGACTTGAACAGACACTTCTCCAAGGAAGACATACAGAGGATCCAGAGACACATGAAAAGATGTTCAGTATTGCTAGCTATCAGAGAGATGCAAATTAAAACCACAATGAGATACGACTTCACACCGGTCAGAGTGGCCATCATAAACAAAGCAACAAACAGCAAGTGTTGGAGAGGTTGTGGAGAAAAGGGGACCCTAGTGCACTGTTGGTGGGATTGCAAACTGGTACAACCACTATAGAAAGCAGTATGGAATTTTCTCAGAAAACTAAAAATGGATCTACCTTTGACCCAGCAGTTCCACTGCTAGGATTATATCCTAAGAACCCTGAAACACCAATCCAAAGGAACCTATGCACCCCAGTATTCATAGCAGCACAATTCACAATAGCCAAGTGTTAGAAGCAACCTAGCTGCCCATCCGTAAATGAATGGATCAAAAAACTGTGGTACATTTATACAATGAAATTCTATGCAGCAGAATGAAAGGAGGAGCTCCTACCCTTTGCAACAGCATGGATGGAACTGGAGAGCATTATGCTAAGTGAAATAAGCCAGGCAGTGAAAGACAAATACCATATGATCTCACTTTTAATAGGAACCTAATCAACAAAACAAACAAGCAAGCAAAATATAACCAAAGACTCTGAAATTAAGAACAGGCTGACAGTGACCAGAGGGGAGAGGAGAGGGAATTTCGGGGGAAAAGGTGAAGCATTTAGTGCAACAAGTATAAAGCACACATGGACAAAAACTAGGGGAGTGGAAATGGGAGGGAGGTGGGGAGGGCTGGGGCAGTGGGCTGGGTTGGGAGTAAAAGACAGAAAATTGTACAAGAACAACAATTAAAATAAAATAAAAATGCAAAAGTCCTAATTATCTATACTAAATAATTACATCAGTGTTTATAAAATATGTGTACAAGGATGTGTATTGTAATACTGTTTCTAAATTACTGTCACATAGGAATAGCAAAATAAATTATGGTGCTTCCATACATGAAGTCCTATGAAGTCATTAAAAAGAATGGAGCCTTATATGTGTCCTCATAAGACATACAGCAGATCTTCAAATAATGTCTTTTTGGTCAACATCCTTTTGTTATAACATTGCTGAAATGTTATAGAAACTTAACTCTTGTTTATAACAATTAGTCTATGATAAAACTGATTTTGTTATCCCTCATTTTACTTAGTCACAGTTTCCAAGAACCTATCAATAGCACTAAGTGAGGACTTACTATATTTCCAAAACATGTCCTTAAAGGCAAAAAATGGAAATATAGAAATGCAGTGGCATGTATAATGTGACCCTGTTAGTGTACTTATCAAATGTATGCATGTTGTGTATGTATACACACATGTTGCACATATGTGTTATATAGGTGATGTGCATGTTGTATATGTTAAGGGACAGAACGTGACTTAGAAGGAGGTACACCAGTCTTCTGGGAGTGGCAACCCCTGTGGAGGGACAGGTAAATAGGGGAATTTAATGTTTCAGATTATGGAGTTTGAAATAATTTTTTAAAAGATTTTATTTATTCATTTTTAGAGAGAGGGGAAGAGAAGGAGAGAAATATCAGTGCATGTTTGCCTCTCATACATGCATACTGGGGACCTGGCCTGCAACCCAGGCATGTGCCCTGACTGTTAGTAGAACAGGCGGCCCTTTGGTTCACAGCCCAAGCTCAATCCACTGAGCTACACTAGCCAGGGCTGAAATAATTTTTTTATATAATGAGAAGTAGTTATGTGTTAATTGTGTTTATAACAAGATACAAGTAGTCCAAAATGACAGCAAAACACTTCCAGGATAGTTTGTATATAACTTTATTCCAACCTGTTACAATTTGCAACAAAATGCTGAATCATTTCAACCTAACATCTCTAATGCTGCCATTCAATGTCAATCACTCATTTTGACATGGTACACTCATTGAGTATGTGCATTATGTAACAGACGCTCCTGGTCCAGTAAAAAGGACCGGGCCCTTACAGAGCTTCAGTCCAGTCATTCAAAAAAGGTATATGTGTTTTAGAATGATTTTCAGATTAACCTTTATTTTCCTATTAAATAATTCAATTAAGTATATCATTCTGGGCCCTGTGGCTGAGGGAGAGATTTCCTTTGATTCCACTGAAGTTTCTTCTCCGAGACATTCTGTGCCACACAGCTCATTCCCTGCCTATCAAACATTCATTCATCCTTCTCATTCATCAACCAACTTAGGTTCCCACAAATGGAATCCACAGCATAATAACACTTGACATTCATAGAGGGGTTTATGCCTTTCCAAACACTTTCACATACACCATGTCCTAAGAGAGAGGTGATTAAAATGTAGAAGTAACACAATATAAATTTATGATACAAAAACCTCCTTTGTTGGATGGACACATTTTCCCTGTGCTTTTTATTCACTCAACTTGTTCTTGTCCTTTAGTGCACAGTTTGGATGTCACCTCTTCCAGACACTCTTCTGAGCTGGCTCAGGGGGTCCCACTTGAATGCTTGCATGTTCCTATCACAGTCAATCCCCCAACTCTACAAGGGGATTATGATGCTGTTTTGTAAAGTCCAGCTTGGTGTCCCTCTCCATGACACTGGACCCAGAATTACAAGGGAGAGTCACTGGTTCAGACGCCTCGTTTGAAGACTGGCCCACCCAGGCAGGGAGGGATAAATATTCATATTATTAAAAGCTCTCCAGGGGCTCTAAAGTAGCTAATCTCAATAAATTATAAGGTAGATGTGGGCTGTGTCTGTCTCTACATTACTAGCCATTGTATCACCAGCTTTTAACAGCACCTGGTATATTGTTGGTGCCCAGTATAGAGTTGCTCCTTCATCCACTGATTCTTTCAGCAAATACTGATCTCCTGCAGCATGCTAGACTACCGCTGAATGATAACATGAATTGCATGGCTTTCATCACTAAGATTATTTGGAGCTACCTGATCCCTGAAACAGCTCTAAGAACTCAACTGGCACATATATCCTTGTGTCCTGTGGCATGTGGGTCAAAGGTGGGGGCTTCTGTCATATTCATTAGATGCCAACGTTCAGATACGTCTGGGATGGCAGTAGTGGGCTCCAAGTGCTCAGCTGTGTTTAGAGGTGAGATACAAGCAGAGCAAGTACCCTGCAGGCTAAAAGCAACATGCCTCTGCTCAACAGAAGCATACAGTCAGCAACGCAGAAAATGTTACAGCAGGGTTGCATGGGTTTTACTTCCTAATTTTACTCTGTGGGTATTTTAATTCTTTAAAGCTTTCTTTGAAATTGTTGAAAGATGGTATTCTTACCTTCAAAAGATTCAGCTAGACTCCGCAGCTGTGTGCTGTCTGCTAAGTAGGAAAGGAGTTCTAACAGGTCCATTCACATGACAACGTGAAGACTAGTTATAGTTTGCAAACTGCTTTTGGGGCTCTCTTTATAAGAGAAACGTCTTGTCAAACTTCACATAGACTTCGTCATGGTCTATAATGCCCTTTCTCATCTGTTACTGCCTTTATTTCTGGTTTTAGCTATTCCACTCTTTTTCTTGCTTTCCAGGTTCTGCTCTGTCCAATGGAGTAGCCACTAGCCCCATGGAGCTACTGGACACATGAATTGCAGCTGCAGCCCAACTGGGAATATACTGGAAGTGCAATATGCAGACCAGATTTAGTGCAAGAAAAAAATCATATAGAAGAATTCCATTAATAATGTTTTTTATTGATTATATGTTTAAATGATACTGTTTTTTGGATACATGGAGTTCAGTAAAATACAGTATTGAAATTATTTCACATGCTCCTTTTAACTTTTTATTGTGTCTTCTAGAAAATTTACAACTACATGTGTGGCTGGCATGGATGGCACCACCTTTCTGTTCTAATCTTTTCTTTCCTTTAGTAGGACAAGCATCTCCCCACTTCTGAGGCTTTGTGTTGGCCCTTGCCTTCACTTGGATGACTCGGTTTCCACATTTGGCATGCCTGATGACTCAGCTCCTCACTCTTCCAAATGCAGCTTTTTAGCCTCTCTGGAGTCAGGCCCTTCCTGACCAAACTACTTATAGTGTGTCCCCTCCAATTATTTTCTGTCCTATCCTATTTATATTTTTCTTAGTCCCAACCAACACCTGACATTATTTCCTATAAGCATTGCCTGCCAGTCAGTCCATCTGCCCTCTACAGTAAACTCCAGGACCCCAGGGACCATGTCTGCCCTGTGCCCTGTTCTTTTTGGTATTCCCTAAGCCTAGTATATAACAAGCCTTTGAAATCTTTTAATTTAGACAAAATCATCAATGGAGATGAATAACACACATGCAAAAAATAAAAATAAAAACTGAGTTTGTTGGCTTTAGCGCAGGAGGCAGGAGGCCAGAACCTGGCTTGGCAGGCCAGCCACCTTTGCTCCCACCCCAAATGGCTCCACGGGCAATAGTCCCTTATTTGTAGAAACTCACAGCTTTACACTCTTTAAATGCCATTATCCTAGAGAATTTCTCAAACTTCTCATTCCGCATAGGAGCAGCTGCCAAGGAGATCTGCAGGTAGGTTATGTATAAGAAAGATTTAATCCTTCGCATAACACTTCTCAGAGTGTGGGGCTCCTGGGACAACCAACATCAATATTTCTCATAAATATGGCTCCCCACACAGCACCCAGGTGACATGCAAACCCACTAAATGAGGATCTTGCGGGACCTCCCCAGACTTCATTTCAACCAGGTTCCTGGGCAGTTATGATGCACACCAAAGTTGAAGAACTTCGGACATTCGACAGCAATGGTTTTTCTGACTCTCCTCAGGGCACACCATTCTTCAGAGAAGGCTAAGGGAGTGGGGATGGCATGCGAAGGTTGGATTTCACTGATTTCTTATATTGGGAAGAGGTTAAAAATGGTTGTTCTTGTGGTACGTTCCTAACAAGGTAGGTGGAGACATTTTCTACTAGGGGAGTAATAAGTTTGCAAGCAAGACCTTCCAGACTGGTTGGAAGTTTCTACCAGGAAAAGGCATCTTGGCCTGAAAGTCAGCTCCCACAGCCTGATGGAAGAACAAGACAGAAAACAGGTTTCCTTTGTTTCTTGGTCCTCCATCTATCAGACATCTTCATGAGCATTGTACTGTCTATTTTTTGGGGGGGGGGGGGTAGGTGGGAGGGTTTGCACATTTTCTCAAAACAAGTATGTTGTTGGTCCAGCAACCAAAACCAGCCCAGACTATGCAACATAAAGTCAGAAAACACATAAGACCCAAATGTCAGGGTCTGTCAGGGTCTCGGTAAGCCTTGGCACAGAGCTCAGGCTTACCGAGCACATTTCCATGAAGCATGTTCCTATCCACTTAGCCACCGCAGTTGAGATTGGGACAAAAGGAGACATTTGCTAAAGCAGTGCTGAAAAACATGTGCTGAGAGTAAAGAGAGTAATTTCTTGCACACCAGTGACCATGATTCAATAGTCAGGGAAAATAAGCAAGCTACAATATTAAAACCTTAAACCTGACCCCGGAAAACAAAGTGAACGGGGATTCCTCATAACCCTGGATTTTTCTAAGCACTGCTAGAAAGCTGTCTGTATCTTCTGTACAGCTCACCTTTTCTGCCTTGTAAGTAAAACCACCACCATCTTCACAACCACAGTAATCAACAATGAAGGAGGCAGAGGCTGCAGCAGCTCACACAATACACCACTTCTCTGCCCTGGACACTGTCCCAAAGACTTCAGGTACATGACCTTATTTGATTTTCACAACAGCCATATAGATAAGTACTACTTTCACCCTGTTTTAATGATGTGGAATTTGAGATATACCTAAAACAAGTAACTCACCCAAACTGAGAAAGCCAGTAGGTAGAGTTATAAACCATCCTTTATCAGCTAAAGGGCACAGCTTTAGTTACTCATTGTGTGTTGGGGCTTTGGCAAGTACTCTTCAGATATCTAATCCTGTGAAGGAAGAAAAATTCCTATTTCACAAAAAGAAAAAATGAAGCATACAAAGTTGAAGTAATTTGTTCAAGGCTACTCAGCCAGGAGGCAGTGGAGTTATGACCTAAAGCCAGGTCATCTGTGGCCCATCATCTATTGATCAGTCAATAGGCTCTGAAGTAATAAATAAAGGAATATCCCCAAAGCCTGTTCCACTGTCTCTAAGCAGCAAGAAATAAGCAAATGCTGAAAGCCCTGAACATTCTTCTCATGTAACCTATAGCTCCAAGGACAGCTTTCTCCCTCAACCCTAGACCTCCATCTTACCCCACCTCTGCCCAATTATCTAGTCAACCCATAATCATGTTCCTGGGGAAAATTTACAGGAAATGTCTACTTAATACTCAAAAGCCCATCCTGAAAGAAGGGAGGAAAGAGGAGCCAGTGAGGGGTCTATACTATTCCCATAACAAAACAAAATACAATCCAAGCTGACAGCCACACACACACACACACACACAAAAAAAAAAACAGCTAAGAGTTTATGTGCTTGTGTATGTGCTAGGTACTGACTGCTGCATTTTATATTATGTTGGAGGAGGTCATCAAGAAGGCATCACCTCCAGTTACTTCGGGAGCTGGACCCAAGGCAAGAGAGGCTCCTCACCCCCTCCCATCCTTGGAATCTACATGCTGCTCACCTTTCTCATGCTAGAAGATGCCCCAAAGATAATCCTGAGATAGTAAGTTTTCATTAGACCATCTGGACGGTATATGTGATTAAACCCTGTTCAGGCCTCCACATAGACTTTCAAGACTCTAGCAGGTGGGTGTGAAGATCTACATATCTTACAGCCACCCAAGACAATCCTCCTATGTAAGTTCCCTTGTTTATTAAACCTGCCACCTGCCACCTGCCAATGAGGAGCAATGCACCTCTTCATCAGTCTCTCCCTGCCTTCCATTTATGGGAAGCTCCCAATCTTTTCAATAACTCTTTGAGGTAGCCAATACTATCAGCCCTATTTAAAACATGGAGACACAGAGAAACAAAAAGGTCAAGTGACTTGCCCAGTGTCACAGGACTAGTAAGTGGCTGAACCAGGATCCAAACCCACACAATCTCCAGCTCCTGCTCTTAACCCTTTCAGTATATACTGTTCTATACTTTCTGTCCTACCATCCTCCACTGACAGAACCCAGGCTACCTTTCTGTGGCAGCAGAAGGTATTTTGTTACTCATGATTTCAGTTACACATGCCTTCTCTTCCCAGCTAGACTAGTTGAGATTGAGGGGAGAGATTCAACCACCCCCCATACCAATGTGACCTATTTGGACCCCATACCAACATGCCCTCTGCTGAGCTCATGGTCGGTAGACACTCAATGGATGACTGCATTATATCACTAAATCCCAGGGAATAACAGTTGCAATTACTTATTATTCATGGAAGAAAATATCAACTCCAATCACCCAAGGTTGAAACTAGGTCTCCTTTATTATTGGAGGAAATTTCTGCAGGTGTGGGCAATTAAAAAATTAAACATTAATTAACAATTCAAGTGAATGACTGTGTTAGTAAGTCCCACATAAATATTGTGTCCCTATCTAATGTTTGAAAATAAGGTCCCTTGAGCATGTTAACTAGTAGGAGTGATCTTATTAAGATTCAAGAATTTCATCCACCCCTCCAATACATCACATTTAGAAGTTTAATATGACAAAGGTACTGGGCAAGGGAACTACCTTGCTCATTAACCTTGGCTTATTATCTTACAAAATATCTTATATTCAGTGAAAGGCGAGAATGACAGCTCTATTTCCACCATCTGTGATTCATTATCATGGGACACCAAATAACCCCAGAGTCACCCTTCTTTGAGTAAAAGCCCTCATGGCACATGTTTGTGCATCTCACTTTTACTCTCTCTTATTTCAAAACCTCTCTTCTCCCATGCCCTCTCTGTCTTCAAAAGAAATACAGTTTGATATTAAGTGCCTCTACATGGCTCTCTTTGTAATCTGGTTCCTTCTTTTATTCTTCTACTAAACCTGTTTCTCAAAAGATATCAAAATCACCCCACTAAGTAAATGTGTTTGAACAAGTATTCTTAATTCCCTTGACCATCCTGTGGACCCTGACCCACTGTAAGAACTCATTCCCTGCTAGTCTTTGTGGTACTTTTCTCTCCCCTGCAAACTTCATGTCCCTTTTAGGACCTAAATCCTGCTACTTCTCAACCAGTTCTCTAGACACACAAAATAACACTCTATTCCACAATGAGGCAGGTTAGATTGTTACTCAGGAAATATTTGACCTCTCTCTCCCCACTTTCTCTTTCAGGCTGGAGTGTATTTCCACATTTCTTTGACAGCAGGCTTTATTTGGCCAATGGGATGTTAAGAGATGTGACCAGAGAGGAGGCTTGAACTATGACTTGTATTCCTACTTTTACCATAAAAAGAATATATCTTGGTTTCTGCTAGATCTTGGAAGACCAGAGATACATGAACCTAACCAGCACTCTGGAGCCCCACCAAACCTAGCTGATGCACAGACACACAAATTAATACAAATCAGTACTGTTTTAAGACACTCAAGTATTGAGATGGTTTTTACACAGCAGAAATAGCTAACTGATGTACCTATAAACAATATTAAGGCTTTAAATTTGTTTTCCATTTTCCCTTTTTTTCCGATGGAAATTTTCCTTCGTTACTAAACTTGCACAGTATTACCTCTCCTGTGACACTTTGCCTCCTTTGTGTGTAGTCCTCTCTCCTTTATTGCATCATAAACCACTTAAAGGCAAGATATGTCTCATTCACCCTTGTCCCCACCCCACCAGAGCATCAAACATTCTTACCCCTAGGTCAAACTGAATTAAAATGTCTTCATTCACTTATCCATATTAGCAAATCACTGCAGAAATAAACCTCCACCTCAAAGGAATTTAATACAACACCTGGTTCAGTTTCATAAACAAGAGATACATTATACCTAATGTGATGATTTTACTGTTTTGTTATTCCTGTTAATTATTTATAGTACGAAAATGACATTTACTTAAAGGACATGCTATTCTTATTGGTAGAAACAACAGAAGATTATTTTCTTGGCATTTTTAAACTCTACAACTTCCCTTAACTTTTCATTTCTGATATTCCATTACCCTTTCTTTTTAGACTTATCCCTGGAAAACTTTACTGCCCTCACTAGTATTCATGTGGATAAGCTGTTTATTTACTAAGGCCACTGAGTCAATAGGTTCATAGAATGCTGGACACCTCCCCTCCCTTTCATTGGATATAGGACATAAAGAAACAACACTGAATGAGCATTAGAAGGAAAACTCAATGAAAATTTATTTTGATTGTATTCAAGAATTAGGCTAATAGGCTAGCCAGTTTCAAGTCCTTTGAAACGTCACCATTTGGTTCCAAAACCTTAACAGTATTTGGAACCAAAGTGCCTATGACCAGAAATGGCTGAAGATGTATTAGTCATACACAGGAAATAAAGACACGTTCTCAACTAGAGCAGACGAACTGCCCATGAAAACAGCAGGCTGCCTGTCAAGAGAAGCAAAGAAATAACATGGGTGCTTCTATGAAGGCTAGCTCTATGGAGTATGGGTATAAAGTAAACAAATGAAAGTAAACAGTTTCTCAGCCAAGGTCCACAACTGTGAAGACCATTGTGAAGTACACTGGATTGGGAGTCTGAAGAAAAGTAATTTGACCTTGAACCCATCACTTAACAAGTTGTCATCCATATAATTTTTAAAATTTACAAAGGAATTACATAGATTCAATTACATTTAATTCTATATTATTCAAGTTCTTTGTCTGAAATGGCATTTCTCAAATCAATGGTCAAACGAGTTGGGGAATCACTGGGTTAAAAAAGATGAAACAGGTTTCTTTAACAGAACTTTTTAGTGACTTTAATATTCTACAGTATATTGTGAAACTCTAAGAGCTGGTGGATGTGGTGTTGTTTTCCAAAACCCCATTGTCATGTATTGCATGGGACATAAAGGAGCTAAGAGAATGGTCCCCATAGTTCCTGGTCCTAAGTCCTGCCTTTCTTATAAAGCCCAGTTTATTCCCTTCTCCTGAATCCCTATAATATGTCTCTTTTGTTCTTGAGATAGCTTAAACTGGTGACTGCAATACACCAGCAAATATACCTTAATCAAGAAAAACATGTGTGCAAAAATATAGGGGTTTGAGTGAATACTGCTACAATGGTCGCTTGGGTTGAAACAAAAATTCCAAGTAATTATGGTATCAGTTTGTCATGAGAGCCTCAATCCTTGAGCTGAAATACTTTCATTAGTCAAGATGCAGTCATTTCATATAAGGAAAGCAATGAAAAAATACAAGTTCTATAGGAAACTAAAACCTTTTATAGCAGAAAGACATCATGATTTCCATTAAAAGTTTTTTCCTTTTTCATGTTCACCTTCTCCTACTTTAAAATGAAATTTTCATTTTCAAGTGACTTTTAAAAAGGCCAAATATCAAGCACTGTAAGTATTCAGAATGAAGTCTATTCCTATAATACTAGGTTGGATATGCCTGAAATTCAGAAAAGCCTATTGTTCTTTCTTTATTGATTATTATTTTTTAGAGAGAGAGAGATTGATTTTTGTTGTCTACTAATTTATGCATTCATTGTTTGATTTTTGCATGTGCCCTGACTGGGAATCAAACCCAAAATCTTGATGTATCAGCACAACTCTCTAACCAACTGAGATACCTGGCTAGAACCTTGTTCTTTCTTTAAATAGCCAACTTGGAAAATGAATTATATTTTCTTCATAAACCCTCATTGTCTTACCTGTAGAGGAAGGCTTAAAAAACAGCATAAAGCACACTGTGAAGGATTTTGCTCTTCTACACCCCTCGTCTCCCCTCCCCTCCCTTCCCCACTCCCTTTCCCCCTAGAGGGAGTATTAGAGGCAAGTTGTGAATAGCAACATGTGTAGGGAAACACAGACAAATTAGGGGAGACTATTACCTAATGTCATCTAACAGAGTGATAATACTGTTACTTTGGGAAAATGGCACATGTGTTGAGGATTCCTATAGTTTTAAAGAGAACAGGGAAAGAAGCAAAAATGATTGAAATCATTAAAGCAAGAGAAAATCATTAATAAGAGAAAAAAAAGTCTGTGTTTTACTCCTAAAACAAGCATAAAAAGTGATAGTGACCAATGTGATATATGGTCAAAATATGGAAGGAGAACTCACTTTCCACTCTCCTGTGAAACAATGACTGAAAACAATTTAAGGAAGAAAATTAAGCTACTTTTCATGTGGGATTTTAGGCCTATATTTATATTCTGGTTATTTGTTTGTAATGAACAGTTGGTGACATAAAGTACATAAAACTTGGTAAACACAGACAGACTTTTTTCCATGAAAAAAAAAAAAACACATTCAAAAGAGAAGTACTGTTGGAAACAATGACAACTAAAAATCACTCAAGGACTCTAAAGTATTAATATCTATTTCAGACCAAAGGATAGGGGCCCACAGAGAACTTACTATAGACTGAAAGTATCACTATAAATTCATAGTTTTCAATATACAAACTGAAAAGCAGAGATGCGATATGAGTATAAATACATACATGTATATTCCCTAGCTAAGTCCGCTGAGAGGCTGAGAAGCAATGATACCCCATTACCACGAATGAGCATGCCTGACATTCAGACCTTGGTTTCTAAATACCATTCTTCAATATAAGGAATCAGAACTCCTTGGAGAAATGGCTGATTCCAGGGATGGGACAGAGAAGGAATAAAATGAGCATGGAATATCTTGTGGTAACAGAAAAAAAGAAATAACCAAAAAGAAGTTACAGGAGCATGGCAAAGGACACATAGGCTGGCATGAAGGGGCTGCTGTGCTCAAACCTTGGACAATTTGAACAAAAAAATGAGCATGATTACAGAAATAGAATAAAAATAAATCTATGTGTCTGTACTGACATAAATAAGTAAAAAATGAGAAATACTTTCTCTTATAGAATTCTAACTAATGAATATATAAGTAATGACTAACTTAGAAAATCATCCTTTGTCATTCAGAATAATTTCAGGTAAGAAGCATTAGTACAATAAATGCTAAAATGAATGGGCAAAAGTATAAGAAATAAGATATTTAAAATATCTAAATGTATTCCCCTATATGATACTTATTAATTATAAAGTGAGAAAGTGATTTGGGGGTGGAGAAACTTGACAGGTACATTAACCAAGTGATCAAAGTCAATGAGCATCACCAAGAAAGGGACAGAGAGATGCCATGTGCTCCCTCCAGAAGGATACAATATTACTTCTGTGGTATTCCTGCCAAAAATACAAAATCTGATTCTAATCATGAATAAACATCACATCCAACAAATCCAAATTAAGGAAATTCTGAAAGCAACAGGTCAATACTTTTCAAAAATGGCAAGGTCATGAAAGACTAAGACTCTAAGAAATTGTTTGAGATTAAAGGTGCAAAGACACTTAACAACTAAATACAGTGTGTGACCCTGGAATGGATCATGGGCCAGGAAAATAGGGCATTAGCAAAATCCCAACAAGGTCCATGTACCATAAATAGAATTGTACCAAGCCCTGATGAGGTAGCTCAGTTGGTTAGAATGTCATCCCAATACACCAAGGTTGTAGGTTGGTTTTCTAGTTGGGGTGCATATAAGAATCAACCAGTGAGTGTATAAATAAGTGGAACAAGAAACTGATATTTCTCTCTCTCTTCCTCTCTAAAATCAATAAAAAAACTTACTTCATAGAAATAGAATTATATCAATGTTAATTTCCTGGCTTGATAGTTATACTGTGCTTTTCTTAAAAAAAAGTCCTTCTTTTTAGAAATTACACACTAAGGTATTTAGAAGCAAAAGGGCATCACTTTACTTTCAAAGATTTCAGGGGGAAATATATATATATGGTCTGTCCAGAAGGTATCCTGCCATATAATATGAAAAACAGAGACATTTATTGAAGAAGATACAAGATACAAGAAACATTATACATAGGACAATGATGACTCAGTCCCCTTCAAAGTAGGCTCCTTGGGACCTCATACAATTCTCCCAGTTGCCATCAGCTGCCCCATCATAGTTTCCTGAATCTCATCTATGGTCTGAAATCTCTTGCCTTTCAAAGGTGATTTTAGTTTTGGGAAAAGCCAGAAGTTGTGAGGCACCAAATCTGGGCTGTAGTGCAGATGAGTCACCTCGATGATCTAATGTTTTGCCAAAAAAAACCTCCGCACCAGATGTGATGCATGAGCAGGAACATTGTGGTGATCAAGCTGCCAATCACCAGTTGCCCATAGATGCAGATCCACTGCTCTACATGCTCAGTCATTTTTAATGTGACAGCCACACAGTGCACATCCTCACTCAATGGTGTCTACTGCTCCCCCTGACTAGTACAGTGAATTCATCATTGTTCACACATGCACATGGCAGTCCACTCTCCCTGGCTGCCAGGTTACACTGATGTCATGTAAATCATTCTCATTATATTAATAATGGTCGGACATTCTCTGGATAGACCATTCCCTCTCTCCCTCTCTCTCTCTCTCCATATGGAGAGACAGAGACAGAGAGACAGAGAGAGAGAGAGAGACACACACACACACAGATATGATGAATGCAATCAAGTGTTAAAATCCAGGAAATCTGAGGGATGAGAATAGAGTAATTCTTTGTACTATGCTTGCCACTTTTTTGTAAGACTAAACTTATTTCAATATTTAAAGTTAATAAGAGAGAGACACACAGTCAACATCCCCCAAATCTGAGTTCAAATACTGGCTCTACCTGCCCTGACTTATATGACTGAGATGGATGGGCATCATTCCACAAAGTGAGAAGGTGGCTGGTTGGATTCCTGGTAGGGCACATGCCTGGGTTGCGAATTTGGTCCACATTTGGGGTGTATGCAAGACACAAACAATTGATATTCCTCTCATATATTGATGTTTCTCCCTTCCCTTCTCTCTAAAAGTAAATAAATAAATTTTCTTTAAAAATCAAGCTCTACAACTTAAAAGTATCCTTGAACTAATAAGTTGGCCTCATTGAGGCTTAGTTCCTGCTTCATTCAGGTAGTAATACCACTTCCTGGGGTGTCTGTAGAACAAACAAGATGCTGCAAATCCCACAGTCCAAGACCTGGCTCATAAAGTCTTTAAGACGCACAGCTACTACTGCTTTAGGTTTATCTAAAATATAACACTATTCATTACTAGTGGACATTACTGTTTCAAAGGCAGTTGGGCTGCACAGAAGGTCCTATAAGCCAGGAGACACAATGCCCGTTTATCAAGGACAAGAACGTAGGCAACTGACACCTGCTTTAAAATGGGACCTTTGATTTTCTTTTGTTTTCAATGTTTGTATATTATTGGAGATGTTACCCTTTCCAGAGTGGGAAGATGAAAGCAACTTGGATGGGGGCTTCTTTAGAATAGGGGTTGATTTTTTTTTAACTTTTAAACTGGCTTTAGAATATTTAAAAATAGTGGTTCCTTTTGCTAAGCCTCCCTCTGCTCCCAGCCCCCTCTACTGTTCTTTCTCTTGGCCTTGTCTTCTTCTTGCCCCTTAACCATCTTTCTTCTCCCTCTTTTCTGCTTGTAGTCATTCATGTGCCATCCCCTACTGATAGCCTACCTTCTTCCCTCTCGTTTATTGTTTGCTTCTGATTGGAAAAAATATTAATTTCAAATGAACAAAAGAGATGCGTGGGAAGGAAATGAATGGTGAGCTCTTTGTCACATCACCAACTGCCAAGTTTTAAGCTTTTCCTCCAGCTCACATTAACCACCCAAGCAACTAGAAATTGCAGTGTTTGCCAAAAAAGCAGTTGATAATAACTGAAAAGCAGAAGATGAGGGGGCAGGGGATGGATTCATTTCTATTTTTCATGAGCTCTAAAAATATGCCCAAGAATTTCAAATGGTTTATGCTATTAAAAAGTCACAGTAAAGGTGCACTAATTATAGATTTTCCATTCCAATGTGTTTTAAATATCATAAACTATCATTTACTGTCATTATTTTAATGATAAAGAATGTTTATAATTCAATCTCGGCTAATTCATAAATGAATAATCTTGAAGTAGGAGGGGAAATCTTTTCTATTTTATTTCAAGGTAATTTCCCATTATTCAACAGTTCAAAATGTGCATCCAGAAAAAAATATATTACAAAGGTCATAGAGGGTTGAAACAGACTTAATGGGGTACATAAACTCAAAAATCACTTTCCTGAAATATCTTGTGTGATTACAGAAAATAGAAATGAAAAGGAAAATCCAACTACTACTTTGTTTGATAATGTCCACATTAAGGACCATGTATGTGGGGGGAGGATCTGCTAAGAGAGGAGGGAGCCCCAAGATACACATTCAGATTTGATAGAAACATCTTTCAAATCAAGTCTGCAAACATAAACTATGTCTAAAGTGGAAAGATCTAGTTTCTGATAAATGTCTTGAGATCCTTATAGCTCTACTTAGCTGTTACTAACATGTCTGAGATTTACCCTGCTCTGCTTTATTTCATCTGTGCATTGATCTCTCCTCTGTTCACTCTTTCATTCACTGAGCACTTAGTTATTCACCAGTCACTGTGCTGGGTACTCTGACATGATGGGCAAGTCAGGCCTGGCCTGAGGCCCCATGGAGCTGCCAGCCTATCTTAGTTTGAATTCCTAGAACTCCTGAGAAGGGCAAGGATTAGCAACCTCAACTTCATGACAAATTTGGGCCCAAAACTAAATCCAGTGATTTTCTTAGATGCAAACAGTTGCATGAAAGAGAGAGAGACAATTACTTGTGAAATTGACAGAACAAAGTGAGGAGTAAAGGAGGGAGCATGAGTCCCAGTTCCCTTCCTGGGTGCAACCATCCTTTGCGTCTGTGTGTGCACACAGGGGCCTTGAAATGAGAGGAAAACTAAGGAAAGGTGGGGAAATAGTAAAGGAAGGCAGTGCTTCTCCAAGGTTGGTGCTAGAATGTTCTATCACAATTACCTGAGGAGTTTGAATTTTAGAATCCCCTAAAAGGATTAATTAAAATGAAGATTCCTTCCCTGGCTGGGTGTCTCAGTTGGTTGGAGCATCATCCCATCCACCAAAATGTTGGGAGTCAATTCCTGGTGAGGGCACATACCTGGGTTGCAGTTTTGGTCCCTAGTCAGGGTGCGAATGGGAGGCAACCAATTGATGTTTCTCTTTCCCACTGATGTTACTCTCTCTCTCCCTTCTTCTCTTTAAAATCACTAAACATATTTTTAAAAAAATTTAATGAAGATTCCTGGGGCCAACCAAGGTCTACTGAACCTGAATCTCTGGAGCTGGAATCCTGGGATTTGCATTTTAATCTAGGCTCTGGGTGGTTCTACTTCATAAAACATAATATCCAGCCCCAGCTAACCAAAAGGCTCTGTTTTACTGCAGAGTTGGCTAACACTCACAGCAAATGGATGCCCTCAAAGCCTTGTTACCGCCAGGCTTGGTGGAAATCTGCTTCACCCATGTTTCTGCATCATACTGACTCCTGTCACTGTAAGAAAGAGTGATCTTTTTCTTTCTTTCTTTCTTTCTTTTTTTTTTTTTTTTTTTTTTTTTGAGGTCTGCTAATAGAAGGTCCATTTATTAGCTGAGGATTTGGTATGAAAATTTGGGAGTAATAACATTATATGTCACAGTGGAATTATTCTTTTTTTCTTTTAATTGTTGTTCTTGTACAGTTTTCTGTCCTTCACTCCCATCCCAGTCCTCCCCAGCTCCCTCCCATTTCCACCCCCCTAGTTTTTGTCCATGTGTCCTTTATACTTGTTCCTCTAAACCCTTCCCCTTTTCCCCTGAAATTTCCTCCCCGCTGGTGACTGTAAGCCTGTTCTCAATTTCAGTGTCTTTGGTTATATTTTGCTTGTCTGTTTGTTTTGTTGATTAGGTTCCTGTTAAAGGTGAGATCAAATGGTATTTGTCTTTCACCACCTGGCTCATTTAGCTTAGGATAATGCTCTCCAGTTCCATACATGCTGTTGCAAAGGGTAGGAGCTCCTTCTTTCTTTCTGGTGCATAGAACTCCATTGTGTAAAGGTACCATAGTTTTTTGATCCATTCATTTACTGATGGGCACTTAGGTTGCTTCCAACACTTGGCTATTGTAAATTGTGCTGCTATGAATACTGGGGTGCATAGGTTCCTTTGGATTGGTGTTTCAGGGTTCTTAGGATATAATCCTAGCAGTGGAATTGTTGGGTCAAAAGGTAGGTCCATTTTTAGTTCTCTTAGAAAATTCCATACTGCTTTCCATAGTGGTTGTACCAGTTTGCAATCCCACCAACAGTGCACTAGGGTCCCCTTTTCTCCACAACCTCTCCAACACTTGCTGTTTGTTGCTTTGTTTATGATGGCCACTCTGACTGGTGTGAAGTCGTATCTCATTGTGGTTTTAATTTGCATCTCTCTGATAGCTAGCAATACTGAGCATCTTTTCATGTGTCTCTGGATCCTCTGTATGTCCTCTTTGGAGAAGTGTCTGTTTAAATCCTTTGCCCATTTTTTAATTGGGTTGCTTGTCTTTTAGAGTGAAGTTGTGTGAGTTCTTTATATATTTTGGAGATTAAACCCTTGTCTGAGGTATCATTGGCAAATGTGTTTCCCACATGGTTAGTTCTCTTTTTATTTTAATACTGTTTTCTTTAGCCATGCAGAAGCTTTTTTATTTTGATGAGATCCCATTTGTTTATTCTTTCCTTTAATGTCCCTTGCTTTAGGGGACATATCAGTAAAAATATTGCTGCGTGAAATATCTGAGATTTTCCTGCCTATGTTCTCCTCTAGGACTTTAATGGTGTCACAGCTTATATTTAAATCTTTTATCCACCTTGAATTTATTTTTGTGTATGGCGTAAGTTGGTGCTCAAGTTTCATTTTTTTGTATGTAGCTGTCCAGTTCTCCCAACACGACTTGTTGAAGAGGCTATTTTTACTCCATTTTATGTTGCTGCTCCCTTTGTCGAATATTAATTGATCATAGAGACTTGGGTTTATTTCTAGGCTCTCTGTTCTATTCCACTGGTCCATGTGCCTGTTTTTATGCCAGTACCAGGCTGTTTTGATGACAGTGGCCTTGTAATAGAGGTTGGTATCAGGTATTGTGATCCCTCCTACTTTGCTCTTTTCTCAAGATTGCTGCAGCTATTCTAGGTTGTTTATGGTTCCATATTAATTTTTGAAGTGTTTGTTCTGTCTGTGAAATATGCCATTGGTACTGCATTGAATCTGTAAATTGCTTTAGGTAGTATGAACATTTTGATGATGTTAATTCTTCCAATCCATGAACACGGTATATGTTTCCATTTGTTTGTGTCTACCTTGATTTCTTTCTTCAGTGTTGTGTAGTTTTCTGCATACAGGTCTTTTACCTCCTTGGTTAGGTTTATTCCTAGGTATTTTATTTTTCTTTTTGCTATATCGAAGGGGATTTTTTCCTTGATTTCTGCTTCTGCTGTTTTGTTGTTGGTATACCAAAATGCCTTTGATTTCTGGATATTGACATTGTATCCTGCTGTTTGGCCAAATTCATTTATTAGGTCAAGCACCTTTTTGGTTGAGTCTATAGGATTTTCTATGTATACTATCATATCATCTGCAAACAATGATAGTTTTGTTTTCTCCTTTCCAATTTGGATGCCTTTTATTTCCTTTTCTTGTCTAATCACTGTGGCTATGACTTCCAATACTATATTGAATAGAAGTAGTGAAAGTGGACATCCTTGTCTTGTTCCTAATCTTAGTGGAAAAGATTTTAGTTTTTGCCTGTTGAGTATGATGTTGGCTGTAGGTCTCTCATATATGGCCTTTATTATGTTAAGGAATGCTCCCTCTATTCCCACTTTGCTGAGTGTTTTTATCATAAATGGGTGTTGTACCTTATCAAATGCTTTTTCTGCGTCTATTGATATGATCATGGGATTTTTGTCTTTGCTTTTGTTTATGTGATGTATTACATTTACTGATTGGTGAATATTGAACCATCCTTGCATCCCTGGGATTAATCCCACTTGGTCATAGTGTATGATCTTTTTAATGTATTGTTGGATGTGGTTTGCCATTATTTTCTTAAGGATTTTAGCATCTATGTTCATCAGCAATATTGGCCTGAAGTTTTCTTTCTTTGTTGTGTCTTTATCTGGTTTTGGGATTAGGATGATGCTGGCTTCATCCTAAAAAGAGTTTGGGAGTCTTCCATCATTTTGGACTTTTTGTAATAGTCTGTGAAGGATGGGGGTTAGCTCTTCCTTAAATGCTTTGTAGAATTCTCCTGTGAAACCATCTGGTCCAGGGCTTTCGTGTGTTGGGAGTTTTTTGTCTACTGCTTCAATTTCATCAGCTGTTATTGGTCTGTTCCAGCTTTCTGCTTCTTCTTTATTGAGTTTTGGAAGATTATGTTTTTCTAGAAACTTGTCCATTTCACCTAGGTTTCAAATTTCTTGGCATACGGTTCTTCATAGTATTTTCTTACAATCCTTTGTGTTTCTGTGGTGTCAGTTGTAATCTCTTCTCTTTCATTTCTGATTGTGTTTGTTTGGGTTCTCTCTCTTTTTTTCTTGATGAGTCTGCTTAAAGGCTTGTTGATTCTGTTGATCTTTTCAAAGAACCAGCTCTTGGATTCATTGATCCTTAGAATTGTGCTTTTAGTCTCTATGTCATTTAATTCTGCTCTGATCTTGGCTATTTCCTTCCTTCTACTTGTTCTGGGCTGTCTTTCTTGTTGTTCCTCAAGTTCTTGTATGTGTAGGGTTAGGTTGTTTGTTTGAAATGTTTCTATCTTTTTTAGGTAGGCCTGTATTGCTATGAACTTCCCTTTCAGGACTGCCTTCACTGTGTCCCATAAGTTTTGGGTCATTGTGAGTTCATTTCTGTTTGTTTCCAGAAACTTTTTGATTTCTTCCCTAATTTTATTCTTGACCCATTTATTATTTAATAGCATGCTATTCAATCTCCATGATTTTGAGTGTTTTGGGTTTTTCCCCTTGGGTTGGTTACTATTTTCTGTCCCTTGTGGTTGGAGAAAATGCTTGGTATGTTTTCAATTCTCTTGAATTTATTGTGTCCTATCATGTGATCTATCTTGGAAAATGTTCCATGTGCATTTGAAAAGAATGTGTATTTAGTTTCTTTGGGATGAAAGGCTCTATGTATATCAGTTAAGTCCATTTCATCTAGAGTATTGTTCAATGCCACAATATCTTTGTTGATATTTTGTTTGGAAGATCTGTCCATTTTTGACAGTGGGGTATTAAAATCCCCTACTATAATTGTGTTGCTGTCAATATCTTTCTTGAAGTCCTCTAAGATTTTCTTTATGTATTTATGTACTCCTATGTTGGGTGCATATATATTTTTAATGTTTATGTCTTCTTGGTGGATTCTTCCCTTGAATATTATGAAGTGACCTTCTGGGTCTCTCTTTATGGCTGTTTTTTTGAAGTCTATTTTGTCTGATATGAGTATTGCTACCCTGGCTTCCCCCCCCCCCCCCCCCGTCCATTTGCTTGGAAAACTTGTTTCCAGCCCTTCACTTTGAGTCTGTGTATTTCTTTTGTCCTGAAGTGGGTCTCTTGTAGGCAGCATATGTGTGGGTCATGCTTTCTTATCCATTCAGCTATTCTATGTCTTTTGATTGGAGCATTTAATCCATTTATGCTTAAGGTTATTATTGATAGGTACTTATTCATTACCATTTTTGTACTTCTGTTCCTCTCTCTCTTTCTCTCTTTTCCTTCCTTAAAGCAGTCCCTTTAGCATCTCTTGCAGAACTGGTTTGGTACAGGTGTATTCTTTCAGACTTCTTTTGTCTGGAAAGCTCCTCATTTGGCCTTCTGTCTTGATTGAAATCCTTGCTGGGTAAAGTAGCCTTGGTTGCAGGCCTCTGGTTTTCATTACTTGGAATATTTCTTGCCATTCCTTTCTGGCTTGGAGCATTTCCATTGAGAAGTCAGCTGCTAACCTTATCAGGGCTCCCTTGTATGTTACTTTCTTTTTCTCCCTTGCTGCCTTTAAGATTCTCTCTTTGACTTGGAATTTTGCCATTTTAATTATGATGTGTCTTAAAGTGGGCCTCTTTGGGTTCTTCTTGTTTGGGTTCTTCTGTGTTTCCTGGATTCGGGTGACTTTTTCTCTCATCAAATTAGGGAAGTTTTCCATCATTATTGTTTCAAATAGGTTTTCTATCCCTTGCTATTCTTCTTTCCCTTCTGGTATCCCTATTATACGGATATTATTATATTTCATATTGTCTTGCATTTCTCTTAATCCCTCTTCATTCTTTCTGAGCTTGTTTTCCTTTTCTTGCTCTTTCTGGGTGTTTTTTCCTCCTTTGCCCTCCAACTCGCTGATCCAATCTTCTGCTTCATCAATCCTGCTTTTGATTCCTTCTACTGTGTTCTTCAGTTCAGAAATGGTATTCTTCATTTCCTCTTGGCCCTAGTTGATAGTTTTTATTTCCTTTTTCATGTTGATATAGTTTGCAGTGAGTTCATTGTAGCTTCCCTGTAGTTTCTGGTAGCTCATTGAGAGCTCATGGAGCTTCCTGACAACCATTGCTTTGAACTTAATTTCTGATAGTTGAGTTGCCTCTGTTTCATTTAGCATTCTTTCTGGGGCTCCCTCCTTTCCTTTCATTTGGGGATTGTTTCTTTGTCTTCCCATTGTTTGTGAGAGTCTTCTTGTTAGCCTCAGCTTCTTAAATTGATCTGTTCTGTCTCCTTGGGTTTATGTTGTAATGTGAACTTCTGTGGTAGAATACCTGTGAGATTCAGTGGTGCAGTCTCCTTTAGGTATCCTGGTGTTCACAGCTTCCACTGTCTCAGCTGTTGGGATGCCCCCTCTTTGGGTCAAACTCTGTTTTTTTTTCACAGTTCTGGGTTTTTTTTTTTTTGTCTCATGTCTGGTTTTTCAATGTCTGCTACAATTTTTGATCTCCTATTTTCATATATGCTGCGGTATTTTTGGCTATTTGCTCTGTTCCTCCATAGATTGGCTAGGTTTTTCTCCTGTACGTAGAGGGAAGTAGAATCTGCTACCTCCTATTGTGCCGCCATCTTCCCTCCCCAGTGGAATCAGAAAGAGTGATCTTGAAGTCACTAAAAGTAAAGTCAGGCTAGTGCTCCTCCCTGGTAATAAGGCCCTGTTCAAGGAACTATTGGCTAACCATTCATATTTCTATCAGGATGCCAGGATATTCTATCCAAACATTAACTGTGGACAGATTCCAACCAGGAAATCCAAGACTGTATAATTCATGCACTGTGCTTTTTACTGCAGGATGATAATAAATGTGGGCTATTAATTAATTATGCCCTGGTTTATTAAATGTCTAGCAATAAACTACAAAGACTCCATTTAAACAAACTGATATTGAGATTGTGTGCATTTTTGTGTTTTTTTGAGAAATGTAAACAGGATCTTAATTATTGAAACTGCAGTAATGACAAGCATGCATACCTGGTATCTTCTGTCTCCTTTCCTGGATCACTTGTGAAAACTGGCTTAAAGAAAAAGGAAACTTGGATATCCACAAATACTAAGCGATTTTAGCATTCCCATGAACTGGCTGAGTGTCCTACATTGTCCGATACTGAGTCCTGGCCGGGTCATCAACATATAAGTGGACAGGTCCCTCATGGCCTACAGCAGAGGTCAGGAAACTTTTTTTTTAAAGGCCAGAGAGTAACTATTTTAGGCTTTGCAGGGCTATTGGCCTCTGCTACAACAACTCAACTCTGCCATTAAAATATGAAACTAGTCACAGACAATAGGTAAACAAATTAGTGTATCTGTGTTTCAATAAAACTCTATTGACAGAAACAGATGGGGGCCATATTTGGCCTGCAGGCTATTATGTGTTGACCCCAGCCTAAATTTTCCCTAGGTGAAAGCCCAGCTAACAATGATGGGGCCATGCTCTGTTGTACTGATTATGAAACTATTGTCTTTTAGCATGAAATTCACTCTCTGGTACTCATCTCTGTGATAAATGGCTCATCAATGTATTGAAAATAAAGATTCCTACCACATATTAAGTGGGGGGAAAATCACACTGTTTATAGAAATATTATTTTTAAACAAAGAGAAAATAAGAAACAAAATATAATCCTGACACAGTGTTATATAATAATATGTAAACATCAGGAAAGAAAATACTAAAAAATTCAGAGGAGTAACTTAAAAAATGGAAAGATGACTGACTTTTTATTCTCCATGAATCTGTAGATACCTTACTTTTGTAAGTTAAAAAATAATAAAGAAAAAAATGAGCTTGAGGTCTTATAAATGCTTGAAGACTTTTGTTAACCCTTTTCCACTAGTTCCCATCTAAGCTTCACAGTAGGGGTGCTATGCCAGGCAATCATTCATCCATTCCTCCTTTTCCACTTATATCCTGAGTGCCCACTATGTGCCAGACACTAGAGGAGGAGTGAGGAATTCATGGAGATATGAGTTTACATGGACAAATGGGTATTAATAAAATAATTACAAAAGAAAAGCTAAAAATCACAATTGAGACAGTGATGCGAAGAACATGTGGCATCATTCATTCTTATAGTGAATCCTTTATTGAAAACCACAGCCAATTACTGGAGCATAACATCTGTGGCAGGGAACACAGAGGGAGATGAGAGTAAACATGCTGAGGGTTTTAGGCCCAGTACAATATGCAGGTGCACCTAGCATACCATCTACTTACAATGATTTTGAAATCACTATGAAAATGAAATCATAACAGCTGTTTTAAAGAAACCGAAATTGAAATTCAATGAGATACAGCATTTAGAAGTGCTTTTTGGCTAACATACCCCACAAATCTTGGCTGTTTTTTTTTCTGCCCCCCCCCCCCCCACGATTCTCAGATGCAGAGAAGGGCCAGAGGTTCTGACCTTACTGTTATTTCAGTCATCTCCTGTTAGCATTCCCCTTAGGGAGAAAAAGGCAGGGACCGCATCTTCTGTTCCATGTCTGGACAAAACAAGAGAGCACATACTAAGTGTGACGAGCTTAGTGGAGGCCTGTGAGGCAGCCTAACAGACTCAGAGACCTAAAGTAACTGCATACAATGGTCTGAAATTAAAACTTTCTAACTAAAAGCAGGTCATGGGGGGTAGTCATGTCCAGGCCAGTATATTCCTTGACAAAAGTCAACCTTTACCTTAACTGAGCCTGTTACTTATCTTTTTGCATCTAAGATAACATATCCTGGTAATGCCAGAGTAATTCCCTTTTTCCAGACCCCTCAGGGTGCAGTCTCTCACCAGGACAGGAGACCACAGAGCCCCTCATTTTTATCTTGTTGCCCAATTACCATCTCTATGTGCTATAAATGTTAACTATCCTGTACCCCCCAACATAAAAAAAAAGTATTTTTCTCTCCATTTTACTCTTCATCCAGTCTCAGGGAGTTTCCCACTTTGCTTTCTCCTGCCTCCCTAATCAACCACCAATGAATTTCACGTAACCCCCTTATGCCTCCTCCTTTGATTGCAATGTATAAAACAAGCTACAAAACTGCCATTCTACAGAGCATTTTATCAATTTGTTGAGACTGTATTTCCAGGCAACTGTCGTTGGTTTGGCTCAAATAAAAATTCTCTACAGGTTTGGATTTCTTACATCATCCCATGTTCAAGGCTTCATCTTGTGAGCTGTATGTCAAGCACCTTCTCTGGAAATGGCTTCCTTTTCTAAAGAGATGGGATCCCAGCAGTTGTATTTGTGTAATGTGACAACAAGCTTGGGCATCAGGTCCCGTTAGGCCATAACCTTTTCATCTGGTGTTTAGGATAGGGACGAAAGACAGTGGTCTGGATGCACTCACTCAAAAGGTGTAGGCCACTGTGTCCACTTATGTGGACTAAACGGAGACAGACAAAGGCCCTCAGAAAAAATTTAAAAAACAGAGAAGACATGTACACAGAAGATGACCAAGGGCAGATTATTTCACCCAGGTTGCTATAATTTCTGAGCTCTAGGTTCTTTCAAAGGCCCTGTGACACCCTTTGCTTGGTTTCCATAAGGCAACATTTATGTACAGTGATTTAAAGTCAGAGCAAAACCCAAGGTTTTTTTTTTCTTCAGAATGTTTTCCATAAATTTTCCATCAGTTTGGTGGAAATGGACACCAAATGTTGTCATTTCAGAACCTCCTATAGTCTTTAAAAGCCAGAAACATAAGAATAAGGGAGCAGAGCAGGAGACACTGTTGCACAGTCCTTCAAACAGTCTCTCCTGAACCCTTCAGGCAAATACAGTTCACTCGGGAAACCTGCCAGTCACTGGCTGTGGATCTTAGACAAATTGTTTATCCTCTCTGAATTCCAGTTGCCTCATTTATATACAGACAATACTATCTGATCCACAGAACTGTTGGGAGGATAAGTGAAAAACTGTTGGGAAGTGCCTCAGACACAGTAAGCTGTCAGTCAAACTTAATATGAAGTTTTACAATTAGGAAAATCACATGGTAGAGTAGAAAAGAACACTGGAATGCCAAACACGAGACTTTCATTCTAGACCTCTGCTGTCACTACTAGTTACACAACCATGCTGGTTACTTCCTTCCCTCCAGCCTATGATGTTATACATGAAGTTCCTTCCACCTGAAATGCCATCCCACATTACCATGTGATGGAAACCCTAACTGTAACTGATGAGTCTTCTCAGTCCTGACTTCTTCAGAAATGCCTCCCTGGTTTCCACATTCAGAAACATACATGAACACTATTCATGAGCCTCTCATGAGCAGTGGGATGCATATTCCTCCCTAATGGGAATTATTAGGATCTGCTGTGCTTCACAAAAGCAATGCCGCTCCATTCCCTTCTATTTCCAGTTTAAAGACAATGCATCTTCCAAAATTATATGAGAACTAAAGGCTTAGCATTCACTATAGATGTCCAAGACATATGTTTAATTGGATAATCAACTTGGCACACAATTAGTACTAGGCATACCATTACAGTGTTATATGCCCACACCTAGAAACATACCTGGTACACGGTAGGTACTCAAGAAATACTTGTCGAATGAGTAAATAAATACTCAGACTTGACAGGGAGGAGTATGTAAGGCAACATTTTCAAGGGGAAGTGTTTTTAGATCAATTTAGTTTTTCCAAAGATGGGCCTTGAAATTGAAATGAAACTGGAGACTTCTCAGAACAAATGGCCCTTGGTGTCATGGCAAGGCTGCCACAGATCACCATCTATGCAGTGGGGTCTGCAGTTGGGTAGGAGATGGGTGACATCTGGCAACTTAATTCCTAATGATCCCACTAAAGGCAATTTTGGATGTTCTTAAATTAGTTCAAACATGCCTTCTTATGAAGAGCTATGATCAGTGGTCTACACAAGTATTAATCTGTTACTTTTATGACATTTATTTTTCACAGCACTTACCACAGTTCACACTAATTTTCTTGATATGCTTAGCACCTTTTGTAAAAATTATTATTTTTGGTTGTGTCCCCAGCAGACCTATGTAGAAAGGAGCCAGGACCCTCTGGGCCCATTGTTGTATGTCCACTGCCTGGTACAGCATAGATGAAGTTCAATAAATATTGAATAAATAAAAATGCAGATGGCAGGCTACACGAATGGCTGAGTGAAAGGATAGACAAAAGAAAGCTAGACCAGGTAGATGGTCTTCTGGGTCAAAAACCCAAATAATAAAAGCAAGTCTCAACAACAACAGAAATCAGTCTCATTCCATTTAAGAGGAAGTGAAAGGCTTACCCAACTATAGACAACAGAACAATAACAAAACTATGTGAATTAAAATAGATGGTATAGCAACAACAACACCAATAGCAGCCAGCACTTATATAGCACTTACTGTGTGTCAGGCACTATACTAAATCTTTTACATATGTGAACTCTTAATTTTAATGTGAAAAAAGTGAGTATTTGTCTTGGTCCAGAGCCAAATTATATCTACTAAAGAGGGAATTAGACCACGGCTGATCCCCTCCACACACATAACAATGGCCTCGGTGACCTGGAAGCTTTTAATTCTAGATGTAAATTTAACCCTTCACGAAGTGCCCAACTAATGAGACCATGTGACTTTCCAGCCTGGAAATCTGAAGAATCCATCTTCAATCTGTTTCCTGCAAAACTGCCATTGCCCCTTCATACCCATGCCAAGAGAAACTGTTTTTCAGAACCTTCTACAACTTGGGAAAACTAAATAAGCCCTAATGAGTTCAAAAGTCTGGAAAACTGCTAAATCAGTGGCTCGTTTGGTGGCAAGTCAGTTTCTCTTCTTAAAAGGAAAAATGGGATTATCAATTGAGGTCAGAGAATTTTCTTTACATGATTGATGGGAAGAGAAAGTAGTCATCTTTGAAGTACCACAACATATAATACCTCCTCAGTGTTCTCTTTCTTCTTCTGACACCCATAAGTAGTAGTTGAAGGTGAGGGAGCCTCTCAGAATGTCCAGTGAAGTGAGCGTGGCAACCCCCTCTCTCTGCTGTCTACCAACAGAGTGACATGTGGAGGTTTTGGATAGTTGAGAGCTAACATGATGTAAAGTGTCTTTGATGGATCCCTCTGGTGTCTGTCTCAGCATGCACCTGCTAGCAACTGGACCACATTGGCTTTGGGTAAAACACAGATCATAGGAAACAAGAGTTACTGCTTCATAGAAGCCAATGACCTGTGGACCTGTTGTGAGAAGATCTGCTGTCTGGGTTTGGGGGTGAGGGCAAAATCCTCCAGACAGAAGTAAAGGAAATCAGTGAGTAAAGGATGATAGAGTAGGTAAGAAACACTGAATACTATGTACCCCATCATACTCATCCATAATGACTGAGTAGCCACAATGTTCAGACTGGCAATCAGGAAACCACTAACCTCTTGGCCCTAACTCACTAACACGGAGGTAGACTGTTCAGTCCTCCCCTTGAAAAAGGCACTGCTCTCCCACAGCTTATTTAGTAAAGATGCCTCTGCAAATGTGAATAATTCAGGCAAAACGGAATTGACTATCAGAAACCTTAAGAAGCAGGAATGATTGGGGAAGTGAGAATTTTTATTCTCACAAGGTCACTCTTTCTAAACTCTGCTAAAGCTTGTCTAGGCAGGCTGACCTGTAGAATGGAATAGTCTTCAAGGATAGATTTATTGGAAGAATGGATCCTTGGTTTGTTGCTAAGAAAGCAAAAAATTTTCTGGAGCTGTAGCCAAAATGTCACTTAAAATGCCCCTGGCTAGGTCCCAGAGCCTACTAGCTAGAAAACAGGTGCTTAGAAATGGAGGAGAGGTAGTAGGAATCCATGTCATCAGGCATAGAATATTCTGCTCTGGGTGCTCCCTGTATAGAAGAGAATTAGGGCCCTGGCAGTGTTGCTCAGTTGGTTGGAGTATTATTCCATACACCAAAGGGTTGCCAGTTCAATTCCCAGTCAGGGCACATGCCTGGGTTGTGGGTTCAATCCCCAGTTGGGGTGCATATAGGAGGCAATAGATTGATGTTTCTCCCTCACATCAATGCCCCTCTCTCTCTCTCTCTCTCTCTCTCTCTCTCTCTCTCTCTCTCTCTCTCTCTCTCTCAAAGTCAATGAAAACATGTCTCAGGTGAGGATTTAAGACAAAAGAGAGAATTACATTGGTTTGTGGGTATACCATAGTACTTCCAACCTGCTAATGGCATCAGGTGTCTGCCCTTTGTGGTTATTACCTAGAGGCCCCATTATGTATGACTCATATAAGTAAGACAAAGGTATTTTAAGAAAACAATCATCTCCTCCACCACCAAGTAACGGCTACCCTCCTCAGAAGCTATGTCTGGCACGAAGCAGACATGCAATATGTATCTATTAAATGGATAAACCAGAATGAATGATTATACAATATAGTTGTTTTATACATGCAATTAGTTTATACTGATTCTACCATATCTGTACCATGTGAGATTCTATTGCCTAAAGATCTTTAGTCTTCACATGTGTCCTCACAATAGTCAGCTTCGTCTGGTTCTCAAGAAACAGTGACCTGCCCTGGCTGGCGTAGCTCAGTGCATTGAGTGCGGGCTGTGAATCAAAGGGTCGCAGGTTCGATTCCCAGTCAGGGCACACGCCTGGGTTGCAGGCCAGGCCCCTAGTGAGGGCCACCTGAGAGGCAACCACACATTGATGTTTCTCTCCCTCTCTTTCTCCCTCCCTTTTCCTCTCTAAAAATAAATAAATAAAATCTTAAAAAAGAAAAGAAAAGAAAAGAAACAGTGACCTGTTCCAAAGACAGAGGATAGTCCAGACATGGAAACCATAGAGAAGCAGTGTTATGTCTATGTAGTACTTTAGGGATGATGTGAAATATTTTCAAGGTAATTTTTACTTTTACTATACACAATTTCCAAATTAAGGCATGGCTTTAAAAACCATGTAAAATAGCGTAGAATTTCTCAATTGATTTGATCCAAGGTTGCCTTTCTTTATTCCAAATATACAGTAGATCTCAGACAAAGGGTGAGTAAAGTAAGAACAGAGTCTACAAGAAATGATTAACTAGTGAAGGAAATAAAAGCAGAACAATTCATGGGCAAAGTCCTTGTTAGTCTAACAAGATTTGCTAACATGTCTGAGCTAGATGGAATGCAAACAATAATAAAAATAATGACAACATTTGCTGTGGGCAAAGAATCTTCTAAGTTAAGAAAGTATTAGTGCTAGGGATCTTGACCGCTGATTATAACTAATTTCTTTATGTAATCTCAGGGAGCAGGAAAAAGAAAACAGATCATTCATCTGTTCAAACTGAAAATATTTAATGCTAGAACCAGCTTGGTGTCAGACAACTCTGTCACAGAGAGGGACAAACTCCAAATGGAAGAAAAACTCTGCTTTATGCCCGGATATCATAAACCTGAGAAAGAAACTGAGGAAACCATTTCCTCACTTATGAGACTGTATTAGTTTCCCACGACTGCTGTGTCAAATTACCACATGTTGAGTGTCTTTAAACAATGCAAATATACTTCTTATTGTTGGAAGTCTGAAACAGGTTTCGCTGGGTTAAAATGAAGTTGTGGCAGAGCTGAATTCCTTTCTGGAGGCTTCTTTTGTAGCTTCTGGAGCCTGCCTACCTCCCACAGCTCGTGGCTCCCTTTCTCTGTATTCCAGGGAACAACAGTCCTGCAAGCCCTTTCCACGTGACATCACTCTGTCCCCATCTTCCACCTCCCTCTTCCATTTCTGGGATCCCTGTGATTATACCAGATCTACTGGGATAACCTCCCTCTTTTGAGGTAAACATTTTAGCAACCTCAGTTCCATCTGCAACTTTACTTCCCCATTGTCATGTGGAGAACTTTATTCACTGTGTCCAGGGATTAGGACATGGATATTTTGGGGGATGGGGGTTATTCTGTATTCTGCCTACTAAAGGCATCATTGTTTCAAATGTGTTTCTTCTTCTTCTTTTCTAATCTGTCCAGTTCCATCTACCAGGAGGACAAATGGGACCCTCTCATTTGTATAAACTGTGTGTATATATAAGGTGTGAGAATCAAACCTTTCTTGCCAGCCAAGCTGAATATATGCACACTAGGCCAAAAAGAGGGGAAAGAAAACCAAAATAAACAAAACATTGGTGGGGGTGGAGCGAAGGGGGTGCAAAATACAAGGTTCCCAAGTATCTGAATTTATCCTGAGCACAGTTTCTGAGAGAGTATACTCACTAACAGCCTTTCCCTCACCTCAAGTTCTCAAACATTTATTTTGTTTTATCTCAAATATTTGGAGAATGATTTCTAATGAGTTTCATTGCTATTAGCAGTCTTGACATTTATGATCAATTAAAACCCCATTAGCAGGTTGCCTTGTATGGACTGTGTTTCAGGATGACAGGCCTGCTTCATCTGACTTCCTCAATGAGAACAGCTCTCAGACTCACAGTTCTTGTGACAGAGCACCATTGGCACCAATTTCTGTAGCATGTTAAAAAAACTGCCCACACAGGCAGTACATCTGGTACAGAAATGGAATTAAATACAACAATATTGAGGCATCAACCACTCGGATCCATTTCATTATTTCCCATCCAGAAATGCCCTAATTGAAGGTGGCATTCCAAGGTTAAATCCTGACAGCATCTTGTGGCAGACACCTGTCAAAATGTAATAAGACACCTGTGAAAGGGAAACAGGCGCCAAAGCCACATCCTATTTCCCTGCATGTTGATTCTTAACTTGGAGGATTCGTGTCCTTTATCAAGGAGGGTAGTGAGTTTGGTGCCATGCGCGGCACCACCATTTGCAGGCGAGGAAGAGGAGGAAGAGAAAGATGATACCTCAAAAGGAAGCGCCACAGTGTTTTAAGTTTACCAAATGATTATGAGCATAAAAGGACAGCTCTGAATGGGTTTAAATTTCAGGATTCAGCCCTAGAGCCTTGATGTTGGTTAGAGACAGGAACTTATTTTTTAATATCTGTTTTGGATAATTAAGGGGCAGTGGCTTTCACGAAGATGAATGTTTTGAATGTCCACAACACCAAATTGGCTTCATTAGCTTAACTGAGCAATTATGAAGGAGGAAGTAAAAAGCTGAGATAAAGCCTTGGTTTTTTCTCAAAAAGATCGGAAGCAGGGTCAAGTCGAAAGCAGTGCACACATCCCATTTAAACCTCAAATAAGAGAAACAGGTGGTGTGTTTAAAGCTTTGCAGAAAGTCTTGAAGTATTTCCCAAACATTTGTAGGCTTCACCAAGCCTTTCTCTATTTGTTCTAAATGCCTTTTCTATTGTTTCCCAATTGCTTTCCTCATTTCCCTCCCAGGTGCATTTCAAAGGAAATTGGAGAGCTGAAAATATGGCTAAATATAACACTTCACTAAGCAAATAGGGAATAAAACCTCAAGAAATTATTTTATATGCATAAGCCTCCTCTTCAGATTAGGAAATTGCAATATTACAAATGAGTCTTGCTCAGAAGAAAGGCAATTTGTTTACAAGAAGGCCAAGCACAGACAGGGATAGCTCAGGCTGCGAGGACTAAATTCAATTCTCAGCTATTTTAATACAGATTTTTTTTTTAGATAATCAGCCACGTACACACATGTTGAAGAATCAGATAAATCAAATCTGTCACAGGTTGAGAAAGGCAAAACCATAACCTGTGAGCTCTGCCAATGGCCTTTCAAACTAGCCTAATCTAATGTAATCACCTTGTTTTAAAAATAGAAAATTAAGTCCCATAAAAAGTCACTGACTTTGTTCTGAATATCACCGAGTCGTCACCAGTCAGGATTAAATCCCAGGGCCCGTTTCCCACCCTGGGCTCTCCATCCCTCCACACCAGCTTCAGGGAGATGGACATCAGTCCAGCTTCAGGGAGATGGACATCAGTCACGGAAAGACCACATCGACACCTGGTTCACATCAGGTTCACATTGACACCTGGAAGAGGTCATCAGTGTTCTTCCTTCCTCACTGACATTCCAGTGGCAGGTTTCTGTCTCATGTTTTCTGTGTTTTCCTCCCTTTTACTTACTTTGAATTGAAGCAGATACATGACTCAAAGTAATAACTTGCTGTCTAACTACAGAGCACAATGTCTCACAGCATGTTTGCTGAGCAAATGGATAGGCCCCAGAGCATAGAAGAGGCCAGGAACACAAGGGGCTCTGCTGCTCCTGGCCCACTGCATCTGCCCTTCTCACCTCCACTTACTGTGTGCCCAAACCTGGGACTCCAGCAGACGCAGAGTCACGGGCTGCTGCTGGAGCATATCCCACACTTGATTTTGTCTTTGCTTGTGGGGGACCCTGTCCTGGGCGCCAGATGCAGCGGGGGGGGGGGGGGGGGGCTCCGCCCACAGAGCCCCATCCCTCCGTCACAAATGAAAATTAAAACTACCAAGACATCTTCTGCTTGGGGAGGAAAGGGATCAAACTCTCAGAGGAGAATGACCCAGAGCCCCTTCCTCACTAGGCTTTTATTGGGTTCCAATACACCGGAATACAAATTTAACATGTCAAAGAAATCTGAGGGCTTAATCTGAGCCAGTGTTTGTCAGAAAGGGGGGTTGCCAAACTTTGGGAGACATACTCATTTCCTCCTGGGACACTTGTCACCTAAGGAAGAGCACTCTTAGCAAAGCAGGTTTCACAGGACTTTAGGAATTTTTTCTTACGTCCAATCACCCAGGGAGCCGTCCTGGCCCGTACAGGGCTGCACTGCTCACCCCCAGTTTCAGGCTTTAAGGCAATTAGGAAGCAGGGGACATCTCCCAGACAGAAGTGAGGACTCGGGCTATGTCAGAATAGCTGGGGGGCGAGGGTCCATTACATCCTCTTTGCTGCAACCCTCCCCCCCCGCCCCGAGTCCTTCCATGAGGACTCCCAAGTGGTTGTGTCTGGCTTAGGTTGCCCCTCCCATGAGGAGTCTTACCTGTCATTGACTGCCAACCAAGCAATTGGGCCAGAGAGGCAGAAGCAGCACTCCTGCCAGGGAGATAAGCTTTGTCTCCTTAGTAGCTCACGTCCTCTTGACAGAACAGACCCAGATGAAGTAGGTCCCTTGGGCTCTTAAACAGCCCACCATGGGGTGAGGGTTACAACTCCTGAAACCAGGCTGAACGGTCCGCAACATTTGCTCTTTCGGGACTTCTTACAAGAAAGGCTCTCCCTTCCCTTTCTCACCTGGATAATTTATTCATCCACAAACTAAGGACTTTTGGCATTTGAGATAATTCACAAATGGAATATGGGATGGTCTGGGAGGATAGTCCTTATCCAAAGGTGTTCAAGGAGAAAGGTAAGAAAAAAATGTTAAGACTATAGAAGATAATGATTAAACTAAAACAATAAAAATAATGACAGCTAATTAGGTGCCAGGAACTGCACAAAGCATGGACCATACATTATTCTTTCAATCACCTTGGAGGGTAAGTACAATGATCCTCATTTTATTAGTGAGGCCCAGGACGGTGAAGGGACAGTCATGCCTCTGGCATTCAGACCAAAGCAGTAGGACTTGAGAGCCAGCTATTAGTCCATACCCCTTATGTCTCTAATGGTCCTTCCAACGCTATGATCCTGGCATTTGATAATGTCACTGTACCTCTTTGGAGCCTTCTCTGAATGCCGCAGTGGGGTGCAACCCCTCCATCCTCTGCACACTCTTGTCTCTTCTCTGGTAATTATTTCATTGGTCTCACTTGACATATTTGTATACTTAACTTACCAGCTGGAGTGTAACCTCCTAGGAACCAGGAACTCAGACTGATCTACCCACAGAGCAATCACACTCCTTGAGACACAAAGCAAATGCCAGGTTTGTTTTTTTTTTTTCCTTGAATGGACACCTCCCAAAATACTTCACACACCACAATACTCTACTAATGGGTATTAGTGTTTGTTGAAGATCACTGCTCAAACAATTGTTAATAGTCAAGGTTTCTAACAGTAACAGCCCAGATCCCCTTTTTTTGTTGAGGGCACCAGTCTGACCTTGAAAATCCAGCCAGTCACAGTCTGTTTTCACCAGGCTCAGGGAAGCACTGGAAAACCTTCTCCAGACAAGAAGTGCTTTTATAAAACTCTTTGTGACTGTTTGAAATGATTAAATTCTTCATTGGTGCCAAGGTGCAAACAGAATCATTTGCTTTGGGCATTTGGACAAGACCAGAATTATGTTGTTTATAAGAATTGGGGTTTTGTTTGTTTGTTTGTTTGTTGCTCTTTTTAATCCTGTTTTTTTTCACCTGCAGGAATATTCAGGGAAGCCTTGCTGCCTTACCACACTGACCTTGGATGGTTCAAGTACCATCATTTCAGGGTGTCCCTGCTCCACTCTTGCATCAAAAACGTCAAATCACTATGATTGTGCTGTCTGGGGTCAAGGGTAACTAGAGGGACAAAGGTTAGCTGGACTCTGGAGTGAGTTCTTCCCCCTCTTACTCATGGCAAAGTCGTGACTTCTTTTCTTATCCCTAAAACTAAAAGGTAAAGTCATGTGAGTATAACACCATCAACTATGCCAATCACACAGAATTAAAACAAAGGCTGGTATGTCCATGTTTCACCTAACCATTGTTCCACCAATTAATGGATTTACACATAAGACAATTCATGGCTAAGTTCTTGATTGTACAGGCCAGGAATATATACTAGTTCACATTTCTGTTGGTTCTATCTCCAAAATACAGTCTGAAACTCTTATTTCCATGTCCAATTCCGCTACCCCTGTCCAGACCACTATCACCTCTTCCCTGAGGTATAAGACTGTGCTAAGTTGCCTCCCGGCTTCCCCACTTGCCCCACTCGTCCATTCTTCACAAAGCAACCAGAGTGGCCTTATCATGCAAACCTCATTCAGGTCATTCCCAACTTTGGAGAGTAACCAAGCTAGAGATGCAGGCCCCCTATGATGTGATGTGACACCTGTCCAGAGAGCTGTGACTCCTCAGGCCACCCTTCCCCCCACCTCCTAGGCTCCAGGCTCTCTGGCCTCCTTGCACATCTGGGCACTCACTGTTTACAGACTGGGAGCTGTATTCAGTCACGTGCCCATGGCTGGCTCTGATCATCCTTTAGAATCTCGGCTAAGTGTCACCTCCTCAGAACATCCTCTCTGACTACTCTTTCTATAAGTACGTCTGCCTTCCCTCACTCTACTCCTGCTCTTCCCTACCACATTATAATTTTGTTCCTTCCTGAAATTTCTTGCACAATGTGAAATTATGTATTTATTTATTTTCAGTTTTCCTTACTGAAATGTAAGTTCCATAAGGACATATATATTGTTAGTACGGTTTAACACTGCATTGCTTATTGTTCCAGGGTACATCACCTATACTCAAACAATAACTGTGGAATGAATAAACAAAGGAACCCAAATTTTATTATATTTTACAGGGTCTTCCATTATCTTGGTCCCTGCCACTCCTTTCAACCTCATCAGCCAGCGGTCTCCCCCATGTGGCAAGTATACACGGCACACATGGCACACTGAGCCACCTGTTGCGTGAACAAGTCACTCTTTTTGTCTCTATAATTTTACATCAGCTGTTGCCCTTGGTAAGCCATTTTTCACCCCTACCCCACTCAAATTCTACTCTGATCAAGGCTCAATTTAACTGGCATTTCATCTAGGATTTGAAATGAATATTTGACCATCCCAAGGCAAAGTTAAACGTAGCAATAATTTGTTAAAATACCTGCCTTCCTGTGGGTGAGCCCCAGGAGTGTAGGTACCAAGGCTAAATCATCTTTATCTTGAGCACAATGCCTGACACACAGTAGGTGCTTAATAGATGTTAGAATAAATGTTAGAAACATGAATGAGTTCAGTTTAACTAACATTTATTGAGCATCCTCCACGTCCCAATGACTAGGCTCAGTGGAGGTTCACGCTAAGGGTTTCCAATGTTGGGAGCAACAAAGCCTCCTTAAATAACTCTACTGCATGGCAGGTCAATCAGTGCAAAAGTCAGTGTTGTGGGTGTGTCAGAGATTCAGTCCAGATGAAAAGGGAGCAAAAAAAAAAGGCGACACTGCATGAGTGAGCCAGAACTTTCTACTTTCACTTCTACACCATAGAGATATTTAGTCTAAAATAATACCAGATTTCTAATTTGCATTTCTAGGAGAGCTTTAATCCCAAACTTTTCACAGGACACAAACTAAGAGTCTCTAAATCCAAAGTTCCTGGAATGCTCATTAAGCTATTTTGGAAAGGTAATGCTAAATAAACAAGAACTTAAAAAAAAAAAAAAAAACCTTTATCTTTATGTGCAATTAAGCATCTTTTAACAATAAAGTTTACCCATGTCAAAAATTTTCCTTCTGTAGACCTTTCTTTTCTGCTCTTAGTTTCATAAAGACCATTGCCACCAAAATCATTACAGAATTCAAAGGAAATAAAATAAAAAGGATATGTAGGATAATTTTTTACATAAAGAGAAATAACACACCTACCACATAGCAAAGTACATGAGTCCTGTGTTTGATACAATCACAATTATATGTAAGGGTACATTTAACTGTTCATACACACTGTGTGTGTGAGAAAGCACTCAGAGGGAGAACCGTCAAGAGTCATTGAACACTCCCTAAACTTTTTCTTTACAAGTGTATGTAACAGTTGATATTGTTCACCCTTGCAGCATGAAAATTATGAAGCTTATGATCCCATTGCTCCTTCTTTAAAGAAGAAAATATAGCACCCCGCACACCTCCCACCTTAATCTAGCACATTCCCTTTACACATTCTCCTTTCCAGGGAGCTCTCCCTTAACTGCGTTTCTCTAGCAATAGATGTATTTGTACTTGATAAACACATTGTACATATTTGCCCCCTCCCAGTAAATAATTTTCCTCTGTGCTTTACTTGAATATTACATTACAACCAATTTTAATGATCTCTTGCATGCACATAATACTGTCATTTCTGAAAAGCAGGCTGTTTCCTGAATTAGGAGTCATATCTGGTTCCCTTCCTTGCAGATAACCTTGAGGCAGAGAGAAAGCAAATCCTATGCATAATGGGATTTATCTATTATCTGATATGTGCTCACCTTCCTGTTTCAAATTTACATCCCCTGATCCCTAAATGGCTTTTTTTCTTTTTGCCAAGAACCAGAAAGATAGACAATTTTCCAACCTTGCCACAGCACAGAAATCAGAACTCACTTTGGGGAAAAAAAAAAAAAAAGTGCCACTAAGCCAGTATGTTACAGACTAGACACAAAGGTAACTTTTCATTTAGTTTTCATCATCAAGTCGTTCTGTAGCCTTGACAGAGTCACTTCGTCAACCCATCATCAACTTTCCAGTGTTCATTCAATGCCAATTCTGTGCTAAAACTTACTTGACATAAAGAAATCTACTTGGTATTCAATGTCCTCATTCAGTGCCTTGGTTGTAACTCTCTTTGAATCACCTTAATCATTCCAAATAACTTTATTTTACCAGTATATGAAGACTGACTCAAATATACAATGTAAAAGTCTTCAAGGGAGAATGAGTTAAACTATAATTTTTACAACAATCAATTGGCTTGTAGAAAAGAGAACGACATAGGAGGGAAGGAAAAGGAGAGGAAGTGGGGAGGGAAAGGGGAAGAGAGCGAGAGAGAGGGGAAGTGAGAGATCTTTATTTTTTATGTCTTTATCAATGAGAAGTAGAATGTAGTCCATAATGATACTAAAAGAACAATCCATAGAAGATTAAGGATGAGAACTTCAGTGTTCATAACTAAATATGACTTCAGTATTTATAAAAAATAACACTGAAATAAAGCACGATTCAATTAATGACCCTTGAGAATGTGAAATCAGAAAGAGAATCTGAGACCTTTGGAAACCTCCCTTGAAGCCAGATCACATTTTATCTTTTTTACCCATAATGAAACCAGAGAAACCAGCAACTTCACCAAAACTGAGTTCAAATTTAGCCACTTAAGTCACCAAGAATTCTATTAAATTTAGTTGTCAGAGGAACAGAACTTCCTCTTGAGAAAGGAAGGTGATATTTCTTTCAAACTCCACCAGCTTTATTTAGTCAGCTAAATCCAAGAACAGAGAGGGATGTTCAATTCCTCTCTTGAAGCTCTTACTGTTTTAATGTGTTTTAAAATAAGATTGAAATCCAACAATAAAATAGCTCAATTAAACTTAATTTGTGTCCTTCAACATCTAGCTGGATGACTGCTCCCCATATATCACACTTGTACAGTAAAGCATCACACTTTTTAATTAAGACAACTTATTCTGACCTGGCTAGATAGCTCAGTTGTTTGGAGCAACATCCTGACATGCCAAGGCTGTGTGCTGTGTGTTCAATCCCTGCTTAGGGCATATACAAAATCAACCAATGGATGCATAAATAAGTGGAACAACAAAGCGATCTCTCTCTCTCTCTCTCTCTCTCTCCCCCCCCCCCCCAGCCCCCTTATCTCTTTCTCTCCCCCTCCCTCCCCCTCCCCTTCTCTCTAAAATCAATCAATTAAAAAACAAACAAAAAAAAACACTTATTCTGTTTCTCCTGTACCTACCAAAGATGAGATATTGTTTAGGTACAAAACTCTCCAGGAAAAGGCTTAAAAATGTTCTTTCAAGCGCAGGACAAACATTGGTCCAGAACATAGGCTGTCTATCTTGTGTTAAAACTTATCTCCACTTTACTTCAGCGAGGTTGAGATTTGGTTGCTACTGTTCCGCACTGGGAAACACACGTACACAGGCGCATGCGCACGTGCACGCAAGCACACAATCTCTCCATAATCTTAAACACAGGAGGGCAGCTTTTGTGCTCCATGCTGATATGAAACAAAATACTTAGCAAATCACAAACGGTGAAATACTGTTTCTTGGGATTGAGATATTTGTGGCTTCTCTAGTTTGCTGGAAGTTATATTTAAAATGTAGAGGACCAGCCCTCATTTGACCTTTTATGCCTGCTTTAGGGATCAGAGTGAAATACAGAAGAATGAGACACCAAACCTGTGCTTTCTACTCAGCTAATGATACCTATAAAGAAACGTCTCTTAATTAGCTTTACCCTGAGCTAACTTCCTCTGATCTGCTATGTATAATTAAATGTTAGCAAGACAGAAATGCAAGATACAGCTTTCACACCAAATTTTCAACTCTGAATTTATAAGACAAATGTGGATTTCTTCAGTTGAAAGCCCATTTTGAAATATTTTATATTTACCCTAGAAACTTTCAACATTATGCTGAAAAAGAAAAGGGATGGTAAAATTAATAGTAAGGGATGAATTTTTGAAGAAAAGAATTCTAATTCAAACTAACGGTGTCTCAAATGCCCAGCCAAAGGCTACTCAAAAGACAAGAGTCCTCAAGCCTGTCTATTCACTCAAAGGTACACAGGATACCTGCTGGGCCGGTGTCCCACTCCCAGGAGTGAATGTGAAAGGCACAGTGTTGATGGAAGGCAGGAAACATCCAGCTCTTGGGCACTGAAGAACCTTGAAGACAGTATCCAGCCCCAAACATGCAGTGCCTCCTTGGAGCTAAATTAAATTAAATTATATTTTATTGTTTTTAATTTGGCACCCTTTGAAAATGTGCAACTTGTTCTTCAATAAGAAAATGTGAAACAGTTTTGAAATATGGGTCTTTCCTATATTTATGTCTAAAAATAAGTTAAAAAGCTGAGTGGTAATTCACAGTAGGTTTGTGATAGGTGAATAAATTTTTAAAACTGATATCTTACATGCATTTGAAAATAAACATGGACAATATTTACAAATGTAGGAAAATGTTTATTTGATTAAATAAATTTTGACCTTTATTTTAATACTTTTTTTTTTTTTTTTTTTTTTTTACTCAAAGGATTCTGTTGTGGTAGTTGAATCAATTTACACAACCAGAGAATATAATATCAATAGAACTTCACAGTAAACCATCTTGTTATAGATAGGTTTTCTGAAAGAAAAAAATTCAATTACACAATTCACACTCTCATCAGAAAAACCTACTAACAAGGAAATTAAAATAGATAGTATATATATGCAGACAGTTTTCAATGTGATCTTTGATAAATGCCAGAAAGGTTTTTCTCTGTGTCGGCATTCTAAGTTTGCTTTGAAAGACAATGTCTATTTGACTAGACACAACAATATCAATCATTTAACTAAAACACACACACATGCACGTGCACACTGTTCTGGGGAAGTCTTGAAAGGGCATTTAGAGTGGCCATAGCCTCCATCTTCACATATACACTAGTTTGAATATGTTGACAGATTGTTCAACTTAACCTTAATTCAGTTTAATGGATTTGGAGGCTGGCTTTGCCTTATTTTGACCATATGTAACATGCCAGGAAAATTAGTTTAAAAACTAATCCAGTGAGTCCACTTTGAGGTTGTTTCTGTAGAACAACGTTATGTTTTTATTTGAGTTCTTTGAGGAAGTCCCTCTGAATTGACTAGACCAGCGATTTCTAAACTTTTTCATCTGGTGGCACACAAAAACTAATTACTGAAATTCTTTGGCACACCAAAAAGTATGTAATATTTTTTGCTGATCTGACAAAAATAAGTATAATTTTGATTCATTCACACTGGACAACTATTGTTGTCATTTTTTATTTGTCAATCTAAGGGAAAAGAGCTCAGTGCCCCTGACTAAATAGGTGTTGCATGTTTTAAAAACTCTTGCAGTATACTGGCTGAAAACCACTGGACTAGACAGACCAGAGGTTTAGGCAGTTTAAGAATCTGTACTTACAGGAGCAACTATTCTAGGGCTACTCAAAACTAGTGCAGAGTTAAGTCAAGCATTGGTTAGGCCAAAACTCAGTTAAATTATGTAGCTCCCTCCAGGGGACCATTGTCATTCCTGTGTGTTTGGTTTGTGGTTTTCTGTCTGTCCAGTAGTCACTGCTGCCCCACTGGATCTATTTTGCTGCCATCCCTGCTGTGCTGACCTTTGGGTGGGTGTGAAGCACCATTTCCCACTACCAGCCAGACCCTTCAGTGTCCCCATCAGGACCGGCAGCACAGAGGCCTCTGGACCCAACTGATCTCGCTAAACTTTATTGTCATTCTCTTTCTTGGCCCTCAATTCTCTTGGTTCCTTCTATTTCCTAAGCTCCATCTTTCAGCTGCTCATTGGTTTGTGTTCTCTCATTGTCAACTTAGTAACGCTCCCTTTTATTCAAGAAAACCAGAGCTGGCCTGCATCATATCAACCAAAAGCCTCTGAACTCAAAGACCCTCATGCACTGTTAATTCTACTGTAGATGCAGTAACACAAGGAGAAGAGGAAGAGAAAGAGACTGAAATGACAAAGCAGAAATGCTGTTTCAGCCAGGAACTTTCTTCTCTGCTACCTCATATATTAAAATGGGCCTGATTTTCTAAGTTCAGCAGAAGAGTCTGAGAAGAAATATTAGCTTTTCTGTTAATATCATTCACATAAGGAATTTGTCAGCAGAATGTGCATTTGATCTTTTTATGTCATCTCACGCATCTCAGAGGGTATTAAGTGCCGTAAAACACAATTTCAAATGTGAAATAATTTCCCATTTTGACTCCATAAGTGAATCTTAGGGAACAACAACAACAAAAAAAATCCATCTCTGGCTTTTTCCTAAAGAGCAAATAAATAGCATAAATAGAGACATTTCTTGGACCAAGTAACTGAAGCCCTTAGGGTTCCTGTCCCCAAACCCTCGCAGTCCCAGCAGGCCTGACAAAACAGAGCAAAGAAAGGGCTGGATATATATTATGAGAAAAATAGAAGCACGTGGTTAACGGTTTTCTTAAATGCTGCAGAAATGGCTTATGTATAAATAAATGTCCCATATCACAGAGATTTAGCGAGGAAAAACGTGCAAGTGGGACTCCAGGGACCCAGAGGCCTGTCACCAGCTGGCCTGCTTGTGTTTGTGAAAACTGGCCTTTCTGTGGTGAAGCTCTTCTTCACAGACTGGTTCCTGCTCCTGCCCCTCCCACTGGGCTGCTAACCACTGCCATACCAGAAGTAAACCAATGAGGCATAGGCTGTGCTTCCTCTCCCCTTTCTTTAAACAAGGCTATAATTGTCCAAAGTGGTACTTTAAGCAGAATGTTACCATAGCTACTTTCTGAAAAACTCCTAGGAATGTTAGAGGACTTTTCTTTTAGAGGCTTTCTTTGATCACATATTTAATGATTCACAAACTCAAATAGAGCAAAACTGGTCCAATGTTATGGCTGTATGAGAAACAAAACCTGTATCGCAGGAACAACTTTCATGGCCTTTCTGTTCTTAGTGCTCCATCTTGTGATTTGAGGGGGTTGGGCTACTTATAGAACGATGATACAAGTCTGTGGTCAGCAGATATGGAAAATACTGTGTTAAATGTCAGACCTTTTCTGAGCATGTAATATGAAAACGTGCTGTGTGCCTGACCCTCCAGGTGGGGAAGAGAGACAGAGTCACAACCTCCCAACTCATTTGACTATCTTTTTCCATAGAGCATCAAGATGTACCAAATAATCACTACAGTCCCTTCTAACGTTCCATAACTTTATGTTATTTTTCCATCAGGACAAAAGGACTCAAAAGAATGCTCAGGGGACGTAAGAGGCTTCTTTTTTCAAGAGAATTCAAGACCACTAGATAGACACTATAATTAGTGCTTTAGTGATGTAAAGAAGGTGGGTTTCAGAGCCAGGCTGGCTTGAGTTTAAATCCTGTTTCTGCCTTTTGTTAGCTGTGTATTCTTAAATAAATCATTTAATTTCTCTGAGCCTCAGTTTCTTCATCTGTAAAATACACATACTAAAATTACTTCATTAAGAATGTTTGAAATGAATTATCTAAGATAGCTAGCACCACGTGTTACATATAACATAGGTATTTTACTTCACTTATTCATTTTTTTTTTTAATTTCAATAATTGTTGAGGTTGAGACCTGGTCACAATCGCCTTGTTAAGGAAGGGAACTTGGCATTAAAATCACTCAAAATTTCCTTCCAGTTTAGGGCTTTATGATTGCCTTTAAGATTTGCTGAATTTTTCATGTTTAAATTTATTTAACTAAAAGCTTCTGTTCTATATACATCACAACATACCCTTCGGACCTCCTGCTGAGCTTTTCTGTACTCTACCTGCCTCTTAGGACAATCACCAAAGCCTAGGAGAGTCCTCCAGAATGTGTCTCCAGAAATGTGAGTTGGAAGCAACTAGCACATCTGCAAAGTCAGAGGCAAGCTCTACTACATGTCAATTATACTAAAGAGCTGCCTGCTATGCCAAAAGAAAAGAAAAGTGTAAATTGTTTCCCTACCACAGAATGCTACTGAATATTGATTTTTCCAGTTTTTGGAATAGTCCGTGTTCAGAATTTAGATCAGTTTTAGCAGAAGTCACTTACAAATGTATGTAAATGAATGTTAAAGATCTAGCTTAAATTTAGAATAGGTAGAAGCAAAGAGAGCACTTAAAGTTAAAAATGGCCCTCTGATAAAATGACAATGCTCTTTAACTGGGGGTGCAGTTAAAGAGAAGTAATAAAAGCTGGTGGTGAAATCCCTCCAAAAATTGGATGTGCAGTAGCTCCCACTGAGCCCCTAGAGAGGTGACGCCAACCTAAGCAGATGAGTTTTCTTCCAGCAATGAGGTTAACTGTTTCTTTTGGGTTATATATATATTTTTAATGGGCACTTGGGAAATAATTTTCATTTATATTACATTTTGCATAAATAAAACATATTTGAAGTTTTATAAGTATCTTCTGATTATTTTTAAATTCACTGCTTTTGTCTAAAAAGAAAGGAATACCAATTTACAAAAAGGAAGGAAAACTGTCAAACTACACACAAATGAGTAAATGGTCCCTCTCTCCATTCTGCCGTACCCTAGGTCTGGACCTACCACAGCTTTATACCTACAGATCCCACCTTTCTGCTCAGGCTTAGATTTGTACAGCTGAAAACCTCCCAGGCATCTCCACCTGGACATCTAAGAGACATCTCAAATTAAATACCACCCAACTCTGCACCCGAAACACCATTCCCCAACGCCTTTCCAGGTTTGCTCCTTCTCACCTCTAAAAACTACTTTCAGTTGCAAGAATCAGAAAATCCCAACTACAACTGGCATGAACAATAAGGGAAATTATTGTCTCACATAACACAATATGATAAGTGGATCAATGAAGTCATCTAGTGTGGAGTTAGTTCTTTTCTTTGCTCTACAGAGGCATCGGTATACCAGTTGGGTTCAAGTACAAGAATCAGAACCCACTCTCGATATTTTAAGCGGGTGGGATTTTCTCTGGGGCAAGTTTAAAAATCATTGGGAGGGCTGAAGGAACAGGCTATAGACTGGATCTCCAGCAAGAACTCCCGGAACAGTATCCCACTAACCACAGGGGAGGCACAAGGAGCCATTCCCTCTGAAGCCTCTTCAGAGCCACAATGAAATTAAGACTGCCACCAACACAGCTGACCCTGGGGAACACACAGAAAAGTGAAGAAGGCATGTTCATAGCTATGTTCAGAGCTCAGGAAGCCAGAAAGAGAAAGCTGGAGAATGGATACAGAATCACAACTGTAGGGAATCCCAACATTTCCACAGCCACACTTTTCAGCAAAAAAAGCAGAAGCAGCTAAAAGATAGCTTCCTCCTCACTCTCACCTGCTACTATCACATAAGTGTATCTAACTCTTTGGTACTTGGAACCAAGCCAAAGGAGAACCTGAGAAATGTTGCTTTTGGATTCCTAACCACTCTAACTTGAATGAGGATAAATGAAAATGGTGAATTCATGTAGGGCACAAAGAAAAGTCAGCTTGCCGGGCTAAGTCTCGATGTAGGAACAGGATGGCCATCAGCAGCAGTCAAGGCTGCCTGTGAAGTCCAGACACAGAGAGAAAGCCATTTCTTCTCTGGCCATGGTATATAAGGCCCTCCCTTCAGTCTTACTGAGTCAACTTTGACCATCTGCCAATGCATCGTGCCATATTAGTGACAAGGCAATGCAAGGGGCTCATTGGCTTAGATGGGACATTGGTGGGGTGTCCCCTATAGGGTCTCTGCTTACATATCATCTAATAAAAGAGATCTTTCTTGACCACCTTGTCTAAAATTGCTTCTTCTCCTGCCCTTTGAATACTGTGCCATCTTACCTTAATGATAAATCATTGTCACTTATTGTTGGGAACTGCCCTGCCTGGTTTCAGGAGCTGTAACACCCCCATGGCTGAGGCTGAGTGAGTGACCTTTGGACCATAAGCCACTAAGGAGACAAAGCTTATCTCCCTGGCACGAGCACCGCTTCTGCTCCTTTTACTTCATCCATAACTGGCCCCCAATGCTTGACCGGTTAGCCAATGACAGGTAAGATTCCCCAAGGGGGAAACGACCTAAGCCAGGCACGATCATGTGGAGGCCCCAAGGAAGGACTTGGGGGGCTACAGTAAAAGGGGGTGATAGACCCTCCGCTATGACATAGCCTGAGTCCTCATTCTGTCTCCTAATCTCTTGGCTGCCTTGCTTACCCTGCTTCCACATATACAAAGTACCCAGTTTAGCTAGGCTCAGAAAGACAGAAAGCAGAAAGGCAGTTGCTGGTGTAGAGGCAAGGCAGGAGGTAGGGAGTGGGGTGAGGGAAGAGGAATTGTTGTCTAATGGATACAGAGATTCAGTTTTGCAGGATAAAGTTTTACAGAGCAATTGCACAACAATGTGAATGTACATAACTCTACTGAACTGGACACTTAAAAACAGTTAAGATGGTAAATTTTATGTTCTAAATATTCTATTACAATAAAAACATTAAAAAGTAAATAAAAAATACATGATGAGCCAAGCACATTTTATGTAAATTACTCATTTAATCTCTACAATTATACAAGGTAAGCACTATAAATATCCCTATTTTCTGAGCTTTTTAAAAATATATATTTATTAATTATGCTATTACAATTGTCCCATTACGCCCCCTTCATTCCCCTCCACCCTGCACACCCCCTCCCACCCACATTCCCCCCTCTAGTTCATGTCCATGGGCAACAAATTCTTTAGCTTCTACATTTCCCACACTATTCTTGCCCTCCCCCTGTCTATTTTCTACCCACCATCTATGCTACTTATTCTCTGTATCTTTCCCCCCTCTCTCCTCCTCCCACTCCCCTGTTGCTAACCCTCCATATGATCTCCATTTCTGTGGTTCTGTTCCTGTTCTAGGTGTTTGCTTAGTTTGCTTTTGTTTTAGGTGTGGTTCTTAATAGCTGTGAGTTTGCTGTCTTTTCACTGTCATATTTTTATCTTCTTTTTCTTAGATAAGTCCCTTTAACATTTCATGTAATACAGGCTTGGTGATGATGAACTCCTTTAACTTGACCTTATCTGAGAAGTGCTTTATCTGCCTTTCCATTCTAAATGACAGCTTTGCTGGATAGAGCAATCTTGGATGTGGGTCCTTGTCTTTCATGACTTGGAATACTTCTTTCCAGCCCCTTCTTGCCTGGAAGGTCTCTTTTGAGAAATCAGCTGACAGTCTGATGGGAAATCCTTTGTAGGTAACTATCTCCTTTTCTCTTCCTGCTCTTAAGATTCTTTCCTTATCTTTAATCTTGGGTAACTTAATGGTGATGTGTCTGGGTGTGTTCCTCCTTGGGTCCAACTTCTTTGGGACTCTCTGAGCTTCCTAGACTTCCTAGAAGTCTATTTCCTTTGCCAGATTGGGGAAGTTTTCCTTTATTATTTGTTCCAATCAGTTTTCCACTTGTTACTCTCCCTCTATCCCTTCTGGTACCCCTATAATTTGGATGTTGGGACGTTTAAAGATGTCCTGGATGTTCCTAAGCCTCTCCTCATTTTTTGAATTCTTGTTTCTTCATTCTTTTCTGTTTGGTTGTTTCTTTCTTCCTCCTGGTCCACACTGTTGATTGGAATCCCAATTTTCTTCCCATCATTATTGGTTCCCTGTGCATTTTCCTTCATTTCACTTCGCATAGCCTTCATTTGTTCATCTAATTTGCAACCAAAATCAACCAATTCTGTGAACATCCTGACCACCAGTGCTTTGAACTGTGCATCTGATAGATTGGCTATCTCTTGGTTGCTTAAAAGTATTGGCTCTGGTGATTTCATTTGTTCTTTCATTTGGGCCATTTTTTTTTTTTTTTTTTTTTTGGTCTGATCGCACCGTGCCTGTTATACATGAGGGGTGGAGCCTTAGGTGTTCACCAGGGTGGGGAAATGCAGTCACAGAGTTGTAATGCTGTATGTGGGGGCAGGGTACAAGAGGGAACAATGGTGCTTGCTCTGCTCTCTCTCAGATTTCAGTCCCCTCTGTGAGGCTGGGAGTCTCTCCTGGCTCCTCAACCCCCACAAGTGTTTTCAACCAAAACACTGGCACTGGGGCCCTGGGTTTCGTAGTCTGTCTCGCTGCCCATTTTCTCCTGGTTTATCTGTGTGCGAATGTGTGACTGTGGTCAGCTGCCTTGTGCACCTCACTGGGTCTGATCGTTGCCTCCCTGAGCCCAGGGTGTGCCAACCACCACCTGCGCATCCGGGACCACTAGCAACTGCTTTTTCCTGACGTGATCCCTCTCCACAGGCCACCAAAATGGCCCCTTTTACCAGTCTGGGTGAAACATTGTTGGACTTCCCTACAATTCAATTTTCTATCTGTTCTGGTTGTATTTTTGTTTCTACATTTTTGTTGTCCTTAATTTTGGCTGTGAGAGGAGGCACAGTGTGTCCACCTATGCCTCCACATTGGCTGGAAGTCTAATATATCCCTATTTTTAAAATTTCAACACAGAAAGGTCAATTAGCTTGATCAAGTTTACTTAGCAAGTCAGGGGCAGGGCTGGGACCTGAATCTGAAATCTCAACTCTGTAGATCATGCTCTTAAATAGCACACAGACTTACAAATAAACACCAGTATCACGTTCTCAAATGTGCTATTGCCCTCCTATTTAGTTGACAAACTTTTTCGTATTATTTCTATAGGTAGGTGATTGCACACACTTAATAATATATCAATGTCGATAATAAATTAAATGAAAAGAAGAAATCTTGTACCCTTGGTCTAAATTTACTTCAAAAAACTTCTTCAAAATAAATAATGAAAGGAAACTCTGGTAGTTCAGGTAGTCCTGAGGCACACTGATCTAAGATGTTTAGGCCAACGGACAAAAGGGAAAGGCCAGACAGAAATAGCAGTGTATATAACCATCACCCGCTGAGCAAGGCAGCCGTGCAAATTCCAGAGCAGAAAAACCATGCAGCAAACAATGGTGCAAACACCGGTTACCCATTCACCAGAAATAAGTTACATCTTTTCCTCCTCTCAAATACTACAATAAATCTCACATCTACTAATGAGATTAGAACAGAAAATGGAGCCATAAGATAATTAGAAGAAAATATGACTAGGTATCTGGGTGGGAATAGACATTTTAAGTATGAAGATATTAAAATAAAACAGCAAATTAAAAAAATATGTATCAGTACAGAAAATTCAAACCATCATTTGGTTCCCAAAGACTATTATAAACGAATATGAAAAAGCAATGTAAGGAATATGTGTTTGAAAAATGTACTATAGACTAATGGCTAATACCTTTAGATAAAGAGCTATTATAAATCAATAAGATGCAAACACTTAATTAGAAAACTAGATTAAAACCATGAATAACTCACAAAATAAGAAATATAAATGGATAGGTACAATATGAAAAATATCCAACTTCTCTAGATTCAATTAACCATAATTTTAAACAATGAAATGACATTTTTATTAGGAAAAAAGCAAGGAAATTTTTTAGTAAAAATGTTCAGATCTGCAGAGGTTATAAGGAACAAGGCCTATGCATGTACACTATGGTAAGGGAAAAATGGAATATATATCAAAATATCCATGGCCTTTGAGAAATTTATGCTGTTTTAATTATCAGAGATCCAGACAAAATTAATTGTAAGATATTTGTCACTGTTGTATGTATAATTATAACAAAACTATTAAGACAGAATAAGAGAACAGTTCAAGTTTGATATGCAATGGCTAATATTTAAAAAATATTACGAATCAGGTTTCAAAGAATATTTAACATGAAACCATGTTGCCATGGTTAAGTGTAAAAATACAAGCCACAAAATGTTCAAATGTATGTGTGTCTTTATGAGTGTGTATGTAAATTTTATAGATATAAAAAAGATCTACAGTATATACATAGATATGCATGTTTGCATTTAGCTATAAGTAGAAAAAAGCACTAGTAGAAAATTTACCTGAATAGTAAAAATGGTTATATATGAAAAGTAGAATTAATGCTGACTTTTTTCTTTTCTATATTTTCAAATATCCTTTAATAAATTGAAACTATAATTAGAAAACATTCAATGATATTATAAATACTCTCTAGGTATATTAAATCTGTCAACATATACTATAAACCATTGTACTGTGCTAAGGGACTGCAATAGAAAAATAGCAGCAGTAGAGACAAAAACAATATCTGACATTATAGAAATTCTTGTAAAAGAGGCACATATTAGTCAAAAAAAAAAGTTTGTATGAAAGTAAAGTAGAAATAGAAGCATGATGGCATGGGAACTGATATTGTACGCGAGAGCCGGGAATGTTCCTCAGAGAAGGTGGCACATAAGCTGAAGGTAAAAATGGCTGGAGCCCCCACCAGGTGGCACATAAGCTGAAGGTAAAAATGGCTGGAGCCCCCGCCTGGTGTAAGAGTGGGAGAAGGTTTTCTCAATAGTCGGCATCAACATTTACGCTGGTGCCCCGGGCTCCAATAAAAACAATACAGTCCATGTTCCTGCCTCCCTTTCCTGGTTTCTCCACCAGTTATGTAGTTCCATTCTTTCTCAACCTTCCTCGGACACATTACCAGAAAGGGAGGCAATCCACTTTTTAGAACCCATCAAGGGCTACTACTACTCAGGGAGGAGTCCCCTCATTCTTTCAACATAGTGTGAATTAGGGCCCAGGAGTTGACTCTTCTCTGGCATTGGTAATTACATACTCAATTTATCTAGTCTTCAGTGGTGAAATAAAAGGCGTTCCCCATCTTAAAGTAATTTCAATTTCAGGCAAGCAGGTGGGGAAGTTTAACCAAAAAGAGAGGGTAGAGCAACAAAATGACACCATGTGGCCAATGACTATTTTTCTATTTATTTGAAAATCTTTAGGTGTTATAGGTAATTTGGATATGCTACCTATTTTTCAGAAATCAAAAAGGTAACTTACTGCTAGCGATCTCCCTCTAGGAAAAAGTTACAATCGAAAATGTTATGGAAATGTTGCACAAAATGTACAATAAATTTTAAAAAGGAAGATTTCAATACAAAAGTTAATCTTTGTTTAATATGTCCTCTAGGGAGATCCACTATGTCTCAACCCCTAAATTAGAAAGTCAGCAAAAAGATTAACTGAATCCCAGATGTTAACTGCACCGGCTTAGTGGATTAGAACTAAAGATAATTAATTGCTTAATTTTAATATGCATAAGACTAACTGGATGATGATAAAATTTCCAGTAGTCAGTTTTGAGGTCCAGAAGGGAAAGATTATCTCTTTGCAGGCCTGGGATTCCTAGGGACCAAAGACATTTTAAATGTCTGTATTGAGTGAGTAAGAGACTGGGTAAATAATAGAATAGGTCCTTGAAGAGAGTATGGAAGTTCAACTTCAAATTGTATTCCGCTATTTGAAATTTAGAATATAATTTTGGGCAGCAAAAAAAGTTTTAATTTTCTTTTAATTTGCTTGCAGCTTCAGTGATGAGTGTTCCTGTCCTATGACACCAATAGTGAACCCAAACGGGCCCACAGTCCATTAGCTCCTATCTGGAAGAAAAACAAGAAAATAACTGTTTATCACTTAGATAAACATTTTATTGTTTTTGTTGTTCTTGAGAATTCAGGAGCATGCTATGATTAATTGGGAAAATTGGGAATTATGTCTAAGGTGTGCCCTTTTTTAATTATTAAACTTGTAACAAAGAAAATGATGAAGAACCAACAATTTGCTGATGCCAAGTGTCCAGATAAAAATACACTCAGGGAATTCACACAAGCAGACTCCATTAACCAGTCAGCTGCAAAGGTAGAAGATGAAGGTTTAGAAGATGTAGGAATGTAGAGACCACCAGGGAACAGAAGAAAAGGTCTCCTGACCCCTCTACACAAATTTCAGGCTGCCCCAGCAGCAGAAAAGCCCACCAACCGCCATGCCATTTCCCAGACTCCTTAGAATTCAAGGAAGACTGCCCAGTCCCCTCGCACATCTGCTCTGCGTGAGCATCAGAATCACCTGCAGAGCTTATTGGAAAGATGGGACTCTGAGTTCCATTCCCCAAAAATCCTGTTTCAAGAGGTAAATGTGAGACCCAGGAAATTATTCTTTTATATCTTTGCACAAACTTCACAGGGAATGTGAATGTGCAGATACGTTTGATTGTTTCTTTTTATTTTTTAATTGTTTTAATTATTTTATTGTTGTTCAAATACAGTTTTCTGCATTTACCCCCACCATCCCCACCCCACCCCAGTCATCCCCACCTCTCTCCCCTGATTCCACCCCTTCTTGGTTTTGTCCATGTGTCCTTTATAGTTGTTCCTGAAAACCCTTCTCCCCTTACCCCCATAAATTTAACTTTCTAACATTTAAATATAGGTAGTATTTGGGTGATCATTTATTTTAATTTGAATGATAGGATTTACTAAGAGGTAAATGACATAGTGAATTTCTGATAGCATCAAGGGTTTCCTATGGTGCTTTTTTCTTTAATGCACTTTAGTCTCTTGGATTTCCCTCTGCCCCCAGAGGCAACAAAGATGGCACGACTTTGCCAAGGTCACAGAGCTTTAGTAGACAAAAAGAGGTGAGAACTGAATTCTAATACTAAACATTATGTACCTGCTATAATTATTTAATTATCTAACAAGCTAGAAGTTAATGAGTATTAATAACTGTAGGGTGATTGCCATATTTCCTAAATTTTAAGATACCTATTTTTACATTTTTAACGTAGAGATGCATCTTACAACTGATTTATGTGTCAATATAGTGGCATTACTTTTTTTCCAAAATATTACAAAATCAATGATGTTTTTATAACCAACAGCATCACAGAGCAAGGAAGTATGGGTATATGTGTTTATATCATGTATGTGTATCATTTCTCTGAAACAGGGCTTCTGTTAATTAGTTCTATGTACGGCTTGTCAATATCGCCTTTAAGGAAATCAAGACTCACCTGGAAATACACTTGGGTGACTACTGCCTCCTCCTGTCAGCACTAACCACTCATGGAGTACTGGTGACTCCATTTTTACCTTTTCAGTCTTTTCTCACCTTCCCAGTTTTACTGCTTCAACTATTCCCTCTACTGCAGTGCTAACCAATCAACCAGTGTGGTTACATATACCCTCAGGAAGCACATCTGATCCTGTTTACTTCCTCCTTAAAACCTCTGGTGACTCCCCAGAGATTTCAGAATCAAGTCCAAATCTCCTCAGTAGCATTTAGGATCCTCTGAAATGTCACTGCTCTTACCTTCTAGTCTCATAGCTGACAGCTGCCTCCCTCCTGGTTAATTAGTTCCAAGTTCTATTTCTAAAACTTACAGCCTTGCCACATTTCTTACTAGTTGAAACTTTCAAGGTCCAGGTTGAAGATCACATTGTCCACCAAATTTTCCCAGTCCTGTCATCAAAATCAATTTCCCTCACCTTAGTCAGCATCCTCATGTCAGGGAGGACCACCATCACATAGCAGGTATTTAGTCAACACAAAGACCTTAACAAAGCCAGAACCGATTCTGAAGCCAGGTGACCACAGATTAAAGATACTATACATAAAACTTCATTGAACTGAAATTCTCAGTCCCATGATGGGCACCTACAGATTTTTATTAGGTTCCACCAGGAGTGGCATAATTTTAGCTAATATTATGCTGGTGGTATACAATCTCTCCTCTCATTCTTGGCCAAACCCAGGGAAGCAATTTTCTATTTGATTAAGAGTATGACAGCAGGGTGGACTGGATTGTTAAAAACTACTATAGAGTTGAGAATGTAAGTCTAATTGTGGATCAAATGGGAAGCCTATATGACCTTCAGTCTATATGACCTTTTTATCGGAAGAGCCTATTACACATTACATGATGTCATCCTCAGCATTACGCTAAACCTTGGTTCCTATCTAATTTCAACATAAGCACTCATTCTCCCTTCTGTAGGATCCAGAAAAGGAGGTGGAACTTGCTCAGCTGTCTCAGCTTATCGATTTTTGCCTTAATTATTCTTCAACTAGGCAATTCTTATCATTTGTTTACAGAGCAGCGAACAAGGTTTATAACATATCAGTCTTCACATAGCAGTTCCCAAATTGTGCCTTCAGATTTCCATTACATTACATGTTTAATGATGCATTTTAAATGAAGTTTCCTTCTCTTTGACATAACAATATTCAAAGGCTGTCTACCTAAAATCCTAGGAGATCCTAAAGGGTTTCCTTCTGTTACCCCTCCAGAAATCCTTAAAGGGTATTAAAGAATCTTGGAATTTTGGGGGGTTGCATTAATTTCTTTTAACCATTGATCATGTCTTCATTGCCTTGAAGCACTTAAAAAATGAACAATTTTCAGAGGGGAGAGGGGAGGAAATTTCAGGGGAAAAGGGGAAGGGTTTAGAGCAACAAGTATGAAGGACACATGGACAAAAACTGGGGGGGTGAAAATGGGAGGGAGGCGGGGAGGGCTGGGGCAGTGGGCTGGGATGGGAGTAAAGGACAGAACACTATACAAGAACAACAATTAAAATAAAAAATATTTTTAAAAATGAACAATTTAAATTAGCCCTATATAGGTGCACTAGCCTTAGTGATGAAGTTTGTAAGAAGGCAAAGTCTTTATGTCCAATATTATTATTAGTAGTAGTTTATATTATATGTTAACATCACTAAATAAAATATAATAATGTGAAGTATATATACTTACTAATATAACTATAGTGTATAACAATGTATATTGTTATGCATTTTTATAATTATAAAAATAATAGGAGTTTCAGTCCTAGATCTTCACCCAGCACCACTCTAAGCACTTTAAATGCATTTTTATTACATCCCCACAACATTCCTGGGAATGAGTTTATCTCCTTACGGATCAGGAAATGGAGACCAAGGTGACATAGGGAAAACATTAAAATACTAATGAAGCCCTAATTCAGCCTGCTATTTCCTCCTCCGTGTTAATCTATCCCCATGCCATCGAGGGATTCATGGAGTAGTGTGTTCATTTCAAGGCTTCATTTCACCTGGGTTACTTCCATCCTGCTAAAAGAATGTGCTATGCCACACCTCAGCCCTCCCATCAGAAGCCCTGCAATGAAATACAAGTGGCCCCATGAGTTACACCCCTTCTCTGTGCCTCTGCTCTTGGAACTCCACCGCATGGCTCCAATCTATGCAGTGTCTCACAAGAGAACTAGGAAAGCCCAGCATTTAGTCAGCACAAAACACCGTCCCCTCTTCCCAGTGCTCCTCAAAATTTGGTCAGATTTTAGTGTCTACGGTCAACAAAGAAATAATGATTTTTAAAAATATTTAGTTTTATGTTACCATTTACTCAAAGTATCATTTATCATGCCTGCTAAGTGCAAGTTGTTTTTTCTATGTGTTATGAGAAATATAAAACAGAGTGCCTAGAGAACCTTAAGCTATGAGAGAAAAAGTGACAGAAATGCACAAAATTTTTTTGAGTTTTTCCCTTTTTTAAGGCAGCTAAAGAGTAATTTAACACACATGGCTGATAAAGGAGATGGCACACAGTTCAAGATTGTCGATGGGATTGTACTGCTAACCATTCTAGAAAGAAACCTTCATTCCAAGAAGAAATAATTTTCTCCTTTCAGGGCTGGTAGTACAGGTAATATACATAAAACACCAACATACAGAGGGAACTCAGTAAATGGTTATTATTATTATTATTATTATTACTATTATTAAAATAATACTTTGTGTTAGTGTTTACCACTGACAAAGAAATTTTGCTTACAACCACCTCACTAGATCGTATTTTATATGTGTCATCTGAAGCAAAGCAGGAATTTGGGAGAATATGGAACAAGTTTGTGTTGAATCCCTGCCTTCAAAGAGCTTCTGAGTTCATGAAATAAAGCTAGGAATCATAGAGACTGAGCAAGATGAGTTTTATCAGAAATGCAAGATGGATTCAAGAAAAATATAAATGTCTTCAAACTCAACTGGGAGGCTGGAGTAGAAATCTAGGGGTCAGGTAGAAACAGTCTAGTAACAAGGTCACAAGAGGCTTAAACATCTCAGAGAACTTTTTATAGGAAAATGGATCCATGCCTAGAAACATTCTATTTAGGACACAAAGGAGAGTTAGGGACTCATAGTTAGAATTTGAGAGAAGAGACAACATGGCGGAACCTCTTTTAGAAAGAGGGACTTAGCAGAAGTTATAGGTTTGGAAGTTGTTGAGTTAAAGATCCATGAAAAATCTTACAAAAAGATAGAAGCAACTGCTTACAATTTATAGCACTAGGAAGCACTTAGAAAGGAAGAATAAATGTTAGTTAAACTTTAAAGATTAAATTACAAATTTACTCAAGTGATTTAAACTTCTATTGCACAAGTAGCAATTTTAAGTCATAAGGGATCTGAAATGTTTCTAGAGTTTTAATATCCACCATTTTATTCTAGTGAAAAAGATCTTTGCTTCCAGGGCTGAGCACAGAGCAAATCCTCTGCCTTGTAATGGGCTGGTATAATTGCATAGTTTTGTTGAAATAATTTTATTGCTAACTGATTAGTTTTCTATTAATTATCATTTCAGAATAAGAAAAACTATTACTTTTAAAACCTACATTAAATTGGGATTAAGCAACCATGTAAAAGGAAGGCAGCAAGAGAAAATATAAAAAGACACTATTAATATTAACAGTTATAGTTGGACACTTGTTCATTTAATAAATCTTTGCAGTATTAGCAAGATGGATGAGAAGTAGAACAAATGAGAAGAACATGAGATAAGAGATCATTTGTTATCATTACTGAAATATAAAGTATGATTCAGTGTTCCATAATGGATGCTAAACTTGATTTAACATATGGTTGGCTCATTTAGTGAAAACTATCCTTAAAGACACAAACTCATTCTAAAGTCAAAGCCATTGTCTTGATAATAGGCTTTGAATTATCTTTCCATAAGAGCTGAATAAACTCAGTAAACACAAGTATGGGGAGAAAATGTTCAAAAGCAATTTCTTTACAAAAAATAAATGCACTATATACTGAGACTCACTAAACATATTATAGGAAATACTGTTGTCTAGATTGAAAACATAAAGAATTAAGGTATTTTAACACCAGTACGGATAGAGTTTGCTGAAACAGATGTTTAAATGATCAGTAGATAGACACTGTTGTTGTAACTGCTCCAGCAGCTAGTGAAGAAATTCTCCTGTGTCAACTTTATCTCTATAATCATGATAGAAAGTCAGTACCCACTTTAAATTTAGTGGATTAAGCAGCTCATTGCAAGTGCTGTTAAAATAATTTATAATCTATCATTATACTTTAGGAGTGATCCTATTTGGAAGGAGAGACACTTAGAAATATTTGTTACGTGAGTATACTCCTACCAGCCACTCAATTTTATCTGAATTCTCAGTTCTATCAAGAGAAATGCATTAAAAAAATTTTAAGCAATGTACCTACTTCCTAGAAACACAAGATCAGTTTGAAGACTAGAGATCTTTAGCTTCCCCATGTTAATCCTACAGCTGAAGTCTTATTTCCTGAGCTAGTGGGTATCTGCTCTAAAATCCAGTTCATTAATAAAATATCTACCTTACAAACCAAAATTGAGTCTTCTGTTTTTACTGATGACTATGCCTTTCCACATCTTTGGCTACCTAATCTTATAACCCAAACTATACCCATCTGAAATAAGAGATTGCTAAGCAGTTCCATTATCCTGCCTTTGAAAACAATCTAGATACAGGAACAATGTTTTACTTAGTTCTATGCATTACATCAGTAACTGTTGTTATGTTGAATCTCCTCGATCAAAGTGTCGTCTAATTCAGGGGCCCCCAACCTCCAGGCTGCAGACTGTTGATACTGGTCTGGGCATGTTAGGAACTGGGCTGCACAGTAGGAAGTGAGCTTGAATGTAATGCACTTAAATCATCCCCAAACCATCCCCCGTCCCATCTGTGGAAAAATTGTCTTCCACAAAACCTATCCCCGTTGCCAGAAAGGTTGAAGACTGCTGATTTAATCCACATTTAGCTATCAGAAGCACATCTACAAAAGAGCACTTTAGGAAAACAAGCTTTATACATCCAGTCTTAGGATATACTCTTTTTAAAAAAAAATGTTTATTTATTTTTGAGAGAGAGAGGAAGGACGGGAGAAAAAATCCATACTTGAGAGAAATATCTACCGATTGCCTCTTGTATACACCCACCTGGGAACCTAGCCCACAACCTAGGCAAGTGCCCTGACAGGAAAACTGAAACTGGCAATGTTTTAGTTCATAGGCCAGTGAAAAATCCACTGAGCCACACCAGCCAGGGTTTAGGTTATACTCTTTGGGGAACATTACTCTTACTTGGTGTTGAATTTATTTATTGACAACATGGATACTCATGTTCGACAGTAACTAGTTTTGTGCTAATGAAATAGTCACTCTGATTCTCCTGGCTTCATTTCCCTCATTTGCAAAATAAGGAGTTTAATCTACATCACTGACTCACAAAAGCAGAGTCCACTACAAAGCCAGCCACACTATCCCCTGAGGACATCGCTTAGAGTCCAACCCCATAGATTAGGCCTGGTAGGGACCCCCAAATTCTGCATTTTATTAAATTTCCAGATGATCTTCATGGGCACCCCTATGGGGAAATGTGTTAGATATAGCTAAAACAGTCCAAAATATTATGGCCTGAGCTCATTTAACCATTAGGTCCAAAAAAGGGAAGCATGCTGAGTCAGATCAATAATCTCTTCTAGGGAGATATCTAGCTTCCCTTCCAAGAAGCCAAACTCAAAAGGCCATGTAACCAGGATAGCAGCCAGAGTTTGGAATTCCCACTCCACTCTACATGATTTTGGGCATGGCTGTTAACCTCTCAAAACTTAGGACTCTGTCTCTGTAAAATGGGGATAATACATCCTACTGTAGAGAGAGATTATATATATATGTACATATATTTAACTTGCATAATCTCTATATATACATATACATATATATACATATATACATACATACATATATATAAATATCTTCTTTTTCAAAAAGAAGGTGTTATGGATGGGGTTTATTCATCATTCCATTCTTTATAGGCATGAACACATAAGTGCTAAGAAAACAATGGTTTGAAGGAACAGCATTTAATCCAACTGCTATGAGACATCATTCATTCAGTACACTTTTATTGAGTGCCTAATGTGAGAGGCACTGTGATAGTGGGGTTGCCCCTTTAGATCCATTCCCCACTTCCTGCTCTGCTCTTTGCCCTGGGAGGATGACTCGCAGGGACCACACTGATAGGTTCCCTTGCCTTCTGGCTTTCTCTGCAATCTGGTCAGTTAGGGTTCTAACAGGAGATCAGATTGAAAAAATGGAGGTCAAGCCCCCATTCACAGAGACCCATGATTCCTTCCAATGTAACAGGCTGCAGCCAAGGTGGGCGGGGCAAAAATAGGGATTTGGAATGGGGCCCAGAACTCAGGGTGTGCAGGAAATATTAGAAAGACATATAAAATGTCCTTCCCCCCCCCCCCGCCCCCTCAGGTGTGAGGTGGGGAAAGGGACAAATGGAGCAGGGAAATTGAGAGCTGTTTTGCATAGCAACAGCTTTGCAGCTAATCTCTGGCATGGTCATTTAACATATCTATAGCCTTTAACTGGTTTCATAGATATGTTGAATAGTTGTGGCCATATTTTGAGCCAGGGAGAGGGGAGTGCTGCTACCCAAGATGTAACTGGGAGGCAACTCACCCTGTTTGTGGTGCCTGCATGAGAGCTTGGAGATGATTGGCTCCACACCATGGGGCCACACCTGCCCAGACTCACTATGGCAGCCCAGTAAAGCTGGAAGGATATGGGAGTGCTGGCAAGTGTAGCCAATTGTAGGAGGAGTTGGAAATGGGGCTGCAGAGGAAGATGGGCATGGGGATTTAAAACTGAGACGTGGCAACCATTGGAGGGAGGTTCACATTGTTTTGCCAGAGTGCAGACCCCCGCAGCTTTGGTGGAGAGGGAGAACTACGCACTTTTGGCAGAGTCAGGACTCCCACAGCCACGTGAGGGAGGATCACCATGAGGCTTTAGCAGAGAACCGCTAGTCAGTTTTGGCCGAGTGGCAACCCCCTCCCCTCAACTTAGGTGAAGGGAGAACCATGTGGCTTTAGCAGAGTGGAGACCCCATCTCAGCTTTGCCAGAGAGAGAGCTACGTGGGTTCGCCAGAGTGCAGATCCCCGCAGCTCTGGTAGAAGAGAATCACGTGGCTTTGGGGTGCTCCCTTTGGCTGTGTGGCCTGAGAAGCAGGAGAGACTTTGCCTGGAAGAAGGTGAAAGAACTCTTGCCGATAAACCATGAGAAGGTGCCACATGGTTTTGGATTAATCAGAGATCCTGCCTGGATGGCGACACAGCTGACGGTGTCAGGAGCCTGGATCCCGGACGTTTGCTTCTTTTCCTGAGTTACAGTACCCTGGATTAGGGGCAGGGGGAGAAGGAAGCACTGTGGGCATCTGTGGGTATCCAAAAGGACTTTGATATCTTAGTGAAGACGTTAGGTCACTACTTTAAGTCTGTATAGCTTTAAATAAACATTTCCTTTCCTTTTCACGAATCTCTGGCATTGAGAGATGTCTTTCCTATAAGGCGGTGGACATAAGGAACCTTGGCCCCTGTGTGTGTATGTGTGTCTGTTCTGTAACAGTTTTTGGCACCCAACGTGGGGCCAATAAGTGCCCCCCTTGGACCTGTGTTCTGTAATACAAGGCAGCCTGCTCTTCCCAATACTCTGTAGCAGGATCTCTCCCCTCATCTCTTTTAGTTCCAGTGCTGCTCCCCCAGGTTCTGTATGAGGCTGTGGTTCCTATACACACCAGCCATACTTCTGTAAAGAGTGCCTTTGTGAAGAAGCCCTCCTGAGCTCACCCTCATTTGAGTGTGTCCTCTGCTCCAGTAGGTATCTGATGCAAGCACTGTATTAGGAATTGGGAAACAAAGTAGGAAAAAGGTCATCATCTGTTGCCCTTGTGAGTTCTCATAGCGACCATCATCATAACAAAAATCTTAATAAACAGTACCATTTGCTGGACACATATCATGTGTCAATCTCTAGAGAAATTATGCCTCTGAGGTTGGTGCAATTATAATATCTATTTTGCAAATGAAAAACCCTGAAGCTTAGAAATACAAAGCTCACATAAATGTTTAGCAACAGAACTTGGGTTCAAGCCAGGGCCAACCCAATCCAGAGCACACCCTCTTAAACACTGAGGTGTTGCTAATTTATAACACTGTCCCTGCTAAATGTACCTTCAGTGTAAGTGATAAGAAATTCCCCACCCTTTTTCCCAGAACAGCTTTGGCAGCACTCAGAAAGCCCAGTTTGTGCAGTAGGGAGAATTGAAATCTATCCTGTTACTACTTCCACACATTCATTTGCTTCTGAATTCCCTCCTGCATGAGCCCACACTTATCCCCAGAGATACTAGCTCTTCTGTAAGTAGCAGCCTTTGATCAAACCAGCAAATCTGCCATTTCTTGCACAGCTCAAGATGAATACGGGAAAGCAATGGAGGGTAGCACTGGATGCCCTTGTCCTGGGGGAGTACCTGAGGGTGTATCCTGGGACTTTGCAGGCCTGCGTGATGAGGTCAGACACCTTCCTAAATTGCCTCTGACTGTGCAGTCTCCCACTTGCCTGAGGTATCCCTTCTGGATTTACAGGTGGCCTGGAGGCCAGGACTGTGCTCATCTAATGTTTGTAAAATAGTCACCCCATCTCAGGTTGGGCCAACAGGCACACAGCTGCACTCACTTTATTAATTAGTACCAAGACCTCTCAAGAATTGATTTCTACTTTGCTACTGGCCTATGCATTTCTGTCTCAGATATCTAAACAGCAAATCATGTTATCTTATAATTAAGTGATAATCTTCATGACAGGGAAGATGACAGGACTATAAATGACTTATGCAAGTGATTAAAATAACTTCCTCTCACTTCCCACCTAGCTTTGGAAATGTTCTCCAACTTCGAAAAGCTATTAGTTGTTAATAAACTCTCTATGACATGAACCTCTTTCCTGCTCAACAAGAGCATGTATGCACTAAGTTACTCTCCAGAAACTGCAAACAATGTGATCTTTATGCTTAAAAAGTGCCCCCTGTTAGCCTTAGGAAACTACATCAATTCAGGAAAACAACTGACTTTAATATTCAGATTATTAAGTTTTGCAGCTATATATGACTTATGTGACTAATATATAAGTTCAAAGTAACTCGAGGGTCATTGTTGATATAATATTGAGCATTTAATATGCAATGTGAATAAAAGGGTATAAGAAGGTAAGTTTTACTTCAATGAGTGAACTGGGTTTTTATTGAGCATTTACTTGGTACTGTGATATATGTGCTCAGGATATTACAGTAAATAAAATACAATATCTGCCTTTTAGGCAGAGCAGGACCAAGTGCCAGTAGGGCAAATAAGACTTACTCTACAAAGAGTAGGTTGTTACAATAATTAAGGGTCAGGTGGATAGAGTGCTGGGATTGATTAGCAATGCCTGCCATTAGGGTTAGACATGGAAATGACACAGTCCATTTCACACATGCTCAATGAATGCTGCACATATGAACAAACAGATACAAGAACATCTTCTTTCTAATGAACTGTGACCTCCTTGGGGGTAAGCTTCATGGTCATTCCATTCCCATGTTCCTCAAAATTCCTAACACAGTCCTTTGTACATAGAAGACACTCATTTTGCCAGACAGATGGCTAGATGGATTGCATTGCTTTCCGACAACATAATTCTCTTGCCATTTGGATATCTCATTGATTGTAAACCTTTCCTTCCCAGTTACTCTATACTTTTTGCCTCCCCTTCTTGCTTCTAAATACAGGCATATCTCATTTTATTGGGCTTCGTTTTACTGAGCTTCACAGATGTTGTGTTTTCCTTAATTGAAAGCAAGACCCTACACCAGCCAGAAGATTATGACTTGCTTTACTGCAATACTCACTTTATTATGGTGATTTGGAACCAAAACTTCATTATCTCCAAGGTATGAATTTCTGTTTCTAGATCCTCAGCTTCCTATCTCCTTTGAATGAACTCAACAAAGGTGTTATACATATATATGTATGTATAACCCTTTGCTACCCATGTGTTGAAGGCTTTCCGAATCCAACTTGAAAACTTTCCTAAACTATATGTCTCTGTTAACATTCCTAGTCTCTTAATAAAACTGCATCTAATTATCTTTCCAAGTGATACAATATGTATTAAAGTAGTGGGAGATGCCCTAATTCTACTGTAAGTAATAAATTTACTTTTATGAACAATCACATTATTTTTCTATTCATTCTAAACCCATGCCATTTTTATCATTCATGTTTTATGATGTTTAGGGCACTTCAAATGTATAATCTAATTGTTTTCTACTATGCATATTCATCCTTGGTGCCTTTTTTTCTCAACCCAAGGTTTTCATGGTTTCTTTTCTTATCAAATGCAAAAATAAGGAATTATAAGATCCTTTCAGATTGATATCTAGCCCATTCTTGAATTTTGAGTCTTAGAAACTTTCAATGTATTATTACATTTTTTACAGACTTCACTGAACTTTTAATTTTTGCTTGATTCATCTTCTTAATGATGTTGAGATTTCAATTGAAGAGACATACCTCTTCTTATCCAATCCACACTTTGTGTTTCTGCTTTTCTTTGTCTCTCTGGGTTTCAGTATTTCTCTCTGGGATCCTCTGTTTCTCCATAGTTTGTCATCTCACTCATACACACATATTCAACACCCAAACTCCTAGTCTAAGTGTTTTTGTAGTATGCCATTCTTCTTTTACCTTTATTAAAGGTTTTCCCCCTCTGGCATCAATTCTAAGGAAAAAGTAAAAAAGGAAGTTTTGCAGAGCAATCACTGAAGTTTCAAAAAGAAAATTATCCAAGTCTGGGACTGCCCCTAACCAGCTGTATGAATCTGCCATATAATACCTGGCTGTGGTTTTCTCATCTGCAAAACTGGAGGGTAAAACAAGACTACGTCTACGGTCCTTCTAACCCTGAAATTATCATAATCATGAGTTTACATTTATTGTGCTCTATCTGATGTGTGTCAAGCTAAACATCAGGTACGATTATCACCTTTAATGCTCACAACAACTCTATGAAGTAGGCACAGTCATTATCCACATTACGTCACTGAGGAAACTAAATTAAGACATGGGTCTGAGGCTGGAGCTCAGGCACAGTAACTCCCAAGTTAAATGTCCTGCATCACATTTTTATATCAATTGATCTCCCATATCTTATACAATTTAGAGAATAAAAAACATTTAGTATGTGACTTTTGTAAATAATGAAATCATATACAAAAATAATACCCACATTGTTGAAAATTATTTCTTCTCCAAAAAGACTCACAAAGACACCAATAAGTTCTAGCATGTTTTCCAAAGTAGACTTACTGCATAAATGTATATATTTCATATATATATATACTTTTAATCAGATTCAAACATATATATACAATTTTACACTGAAGTATAATTTTGAGCATTATTCCTCCATATTATGATACAGAGAGGTCTGATCAGATCATTGGGGAGGAGTAAGGAGAGGCTGTAAGAGAAGGTTGCCCAAAGCAATGGTAAATGGTCTAGGATAGGATTGGCTGAGCTGAATGCCTGTGGTGTGCATGGAATTATAGGTCAGAAGATTTAAAATACAGATTCAGCAATGGGACAGAGCGGCAGGTCTTCACCGAAGTCTCACGTTTCTTGCCCTGGATAAAGAAAACCATGAAAAGCCTCAAATTGCAGGAACCAGATTTTCTTCTCTGAAGTTAATCCAGATCACACTGGGGGAGGGAGGAGAGGTGGATCCAGCAACCAAGTACAGAAAAGTCTCTCATCTGAGTAGCGGGGTGGAGGAAGGGAAGGCAGAGAGGGGCTCTCAGGCACTCTTCCTCAAGGATGCCTGGGTGATCATGCTGTAGTTGTCTGAGTTTCCCAGCAGACTATTTTGGATGGGAGAAGCGTAGGACTGGTCTGGCCTGGCAGAGGGTGTCAGGGTTATTCTTCCTTGGGTCTTCTAGAGGGAACAGTCTCTGAGGCAGAAACCTGCCATTCTTCCAAAATTGTGTCGATTTTGTGTCTTACGTTGTTTTAGTTTGAAAATGAGTACTATAGAAATAAGGTAATTAAAAACAGGTGGAATTATAGGCGAACTCAGGAGTTAAAGATTTAAGCCTTATTTGATAGGCTTAAGTGACTAATGTATGTGGAAAGCTGTTATTCCAAAATTGTGTAGCTTTTGAATAAAGACTACTTTCCTTTATCACTAAACCTTTGCCTCCAGAATTTTGCCCAGAGGGTGACGGCAGGCATCGGGACTCACTTGCTGTTTGGTAACAACTACATTATGAACTTGTCAAGTGAACTGCCTATGCTTTGTTCCTTTACAAAACAAGGTTGCTCCAGTAAGGGCAGTTACAGCCGAGTCCCCCAGCCCCACAAGGTGCACCTACCAATGTCTCTTTCTCTCCTGTACTGAGAAGGCTTCTTCCTTTCACCTTCCAATCTCATTTCAAACTAATGGCCTCAGGTTCCACACTGCTGCCATTCTAGGTGACAGCTGGGTCATCTCTCCCCAGTGCTGAGACGGTAGCCTTCAGCCCTGCAGCCTCTGTCCTCTTCAATCCATTCACCACCCAGAAGCCCTGTTATCTTCTCTCAAAGCAAACTGCATAAGTCTCTCTCCACTTATAATCAAGTAATGACTACCCATTCCATCAGAAACAATATCCAAACAAACACCCTTCCATTGTCTCAGATGTTAACCACCCAAATCTCAACATAAATAATGTGCCAACTGGTCTTTTTGCCATTTGTCAAAAAGAATGAACTTTTTTTCAAATCAGAACCTTTGCATATGATAGATCTTTGACGTGGAATATCTCCTTACTCAACCTACCTTCTACAGCTAGTCCTCATGTTTTATGACTGAAATGTCACCTCCTCCAGGAAGTTTTTGATGTCCTTATCAATGTGGGCCCTAGCGCCTGTCACTCCCTCCCTTCATCCTTCATGTGTTTCCTTCATAATCTTTACAGCTGATCATGCTTTATTTATCTGTGTGTGTGTGTGTGTCTGTGTGAACTGTCTTCTCTGACTATAATAGAAGCCACAGGAGGATGAGAGAAGCAGGTTAGCCTTGCTCATATATAGATTTCCAGCATGTAATTCAGAGTCCAGTATGGTTTAGGTAGTCAATAATTATTTGCATGAATGAATATATGACCTCAGATCTTTTCACTTTAAGAGAAAGAAAAATAAAGCACTTGAAAAAGTTAAAAGTTTAGCAAAATTAATGGTTTGGGCAAATATTTAAGACACTTGATAGATGTTGAAAGAATAGAGACAGCAAAAGAATGTCATATGTGATATATCATCTCTACTTAGAAAGTACTTTTAAAATTGTGTCTATGCCCACTAGTTAATAAATGAGTGAGAATGTTCTGTGTGACTACCAAATTGAAAAGTATTCATGAGACTCACTGGATAAGTGAAAGCCTCTGTGCATTTGTACAGGTCTTGCCTGCCTTTCTATTGGCTAATTTTCAACTAAGGTGGGGGAATGTTGGTGGGAGGGGGGTACAGGGAGGAGGGGAATAAAGGTGAAAAAATGAGAAAACTGTAATAGCATAATCAATAAAATATATTAAAAAAGAAATAGTAACTAAAGGTGTTAATATGTAAAAATCTACCCATTAGAGAAATTTTAAAAAAATAGAAGTGATTTTATACCTACTGAAATATAAAAGATTACTAAAAGACAGGGATTTAATAAGGATTGTTATATTGAATCTAATGGAAAACTGTAATGTTTGTTATTGGGATGGAACATGTTTTGTGGTTCTGAGCACATCAGAAGTTTTAACCGCAAAGCTAAATAGTGAGGACATGAGGGCTAGCATACTTCAGACCCAGGAACCTGAAAACCAGAAGGGATCTGACAAAGAAACTCTGAAAGCCTCACGTTTCTGCCTCCCACCAAAAAAACTTCCATTTTTTCATTGCTAATGAAATACTGGAAGAGAAGCAATAAAAGAAAAATTTCATTGTAATGCTTTGGTCTAGCTCCCTGCCAGAACATTTCCTGTCCAGGGCACGATCCAGGGCATGATTCAAGGCAAGCACCAGCCTTGTGGCTCTGCAGTGGAGGTTGAAAATGACGGAGCATACAGCTCAGGGTCTTAAACCTCTACTGATTAATTGATGAGTAAATAAAGAAAGGAAAGGGAATTGCATGAAATTGAAAAGCTCTTTCAGCTTATTTCCTTAGCTCCTCATTAGATCTGTTTGCCTTGATGCCTGGAGGTTAGGGGTCAGAGCCACTGATGTGGTCTGCTCTGTGGCATCCATGCAGAAGAAAATCCAGTTTACACACTGGGCAAAGCCCCCCACCCCTGTTAGCCACCACAGCTACTTCTGCCTTTTTTTTTTTTTTTTCATTTTAGAAGAGGAAGGATTTCAAATGACCTAAATCTAAAAATAGGGTCATTTATGCTCATGACTATTTTAAATAGCATCTAAAAAAAAAACGCTCACATTTCCATTTTTGTGATTTCCACCCAACTCTTGAAAAAAATAGCAAATACTGTAGCTTGATTGTCATTCAATCTAAAAGCAGACATTGTGCCAGCTGGAATCCTAGCTCTATTTATTACTGTGCACAGTTTTTACATTAACTATTTGGTATAGAATGATTTTTACCACCACTGAGACATGATACAACTGAAGGTCTTTCCATGTTGTGGCAGAAAAGTCAATTCAAGTGTGACCACTCTGGGAGAGGTGCTATCTAAAGACAGACATAGAGGTGCTGCTCAGTAACTGATCCAACTGAATCTTTGAAAAAAATCAAGATTCAAGATATATAACTACCTAATAGATTTGTACCAAGATAGAGAAAGGAAAATATCCATGACATTTGCGTAAATAAATAAATTCACATCCTATGCTCTGTAGCACACTTAGTCACTTACTTTTCGACATACCTGGAAAAGGTAATACAATTTAAAAAATCTTATTCTTCCCTTTAGAGAATTGTTCACATTTGTTCCTTAGGAAAGTTCCAAATGCAATGGTTCTCAGATCAGCTCATAATTTACACAAGTTTTTTTTCAAAACAGTATATAATCAGAGTTTTGTGACATGGACCATAGGCCTTGATGAAATTTCATAGGTTTGTACTTTCACGGCTCACAGAATGAACACAATAGATAGCCAGCCCAAAGGCTGAGTGCCCATGCACGCTCACACACATATGAACATGCTATCAAGCCCAACCTAAATTTATATGTCTTCAAGATTTCACTTCTGCAAGAGTGAGTTCCTGTTCAACCCCCTGCCAGTGAATCCTGGAGAGGGGGGAGAGCCCCTCCATTCTCCAACCTCAAACCATAGGGTATTTGTCAAGCACACACTTCGTAAAGATGAAGTGGAGTGGAGCAGAATGGAGTGAAAGGGAAGGGAAAGGAGGGGGTTGATGGACAGGAAGGAAAGGAGGAGGCAAGCAGATAGCAAGGGACACAAGGAAAAGGGAAGCTAGTGAGAAAGTTAATACCTATCTGAGAATGGAAGAATCTGCATCAAGAAAAACAGGGATGTTGTCAGAGGATTTGTTAGAAAGGAAAAGGGGGAAGAAAAACACTTCCACAGGAGCCAGAAGGTAAAATATCTTCAGAAGACACAGACAGATTGCAGAGATGGCACCCATTGCTGAAGTCTGCTTGCCAGGATCATGTGCAAACAAATACAGTCAGCACCTGTGGCTGTGCCGGTAAAGGTCACATGCTCAAAATGCCTAAGCAGACCAGGTAAACTGCATCAATGTAAGCTTATAGGTGAGAAGATGCTTAAACATCAAGCAGAGAATCTATTTAGGTGAAAAACTGTGGAGATCAAACAGCTAAACCCAGTTTATGTCCCCATAGATTAGCAAATCAATTCAAGTATTTCTGAAACACTTACAATGGGGTTTTAATCACAAACCTGTACCTGAATAGCAGCTACTTCTAGTCTTCCCAAGCTTCCCCCCAATTACCTGAAGAGCACAGACATTTCAACACTTGGTAAGAGGAGAAGTTTTACATGAATTAACTCAACCCTGATTTCTTTGTCCTAGAAAAGGAAAATCAATCACTCTGATACAGGGTGCAGCCAAGGCGGGCGGGGCAGGGGGCAAAAATAGAAATTTGGAATGGGACCCAGAACACAGGGTGTCCAGGAAATATTAGAAAGACATATAAGATGTCTTCACCCCTTCCCTCTCAGGTGTGACTTGGGGGAAGAGATACATGGAGCAGGGCCATTGAGAGCTGTTTTGCATAGCAATAGTTTTGCAGCTAACCTCTGGAATAGTCATTTAACATATCTATAACCTTTAACTGGCTTCATAGGTATGTTGAATAGTTATGGCCATGCTTTGAGCCAAGGAGAAGGGAGTGACCTCCACCCAGGATGTAACTGGAAGGCAACTCCCAGGCAACTCCCCCTGTTTACAGTGCCTGCGTGAGAGCTTGGAGATGATTGGCTCCATGCCATGAGGCCACACCTGCCCAGACTCACTATGGCAGCCCAGTAAAGCTGGAAGGATATGGGAGTGCTGGCAAGTGCAGCCGATTTTAGGAGGAGTCGGAAATGGGGCTGCAGAGGAAGATTGGCTCGGGGATTTAAACCAAGAAGCAGCAGCCATTAAAAAGAGAACCATGCGCTTTTGGCAGAGTCAGGACCCCCACAGCCATGGGAAGATCACAACATGGCTTTACCAGAGAACCACCACTCGGCTAAGGCAGAGAGAACCCATGCAGCCTTGGCAGAGTGGAGACCCCCCTCTCAGCTTTGCCAGAAAGAGCCACACAGTTTCGCCAGAGTGCAGACCCCCGCAGCTTTGGTAAAAGAGAACCATGAAGCTTTGGGGTGCTTCCTTTGACTGTGTGGCCTGGGAAGCAGGAGAGACTTTGCCTGGAAGAAGGTGAAAGAACTCTTGCCAGTAGGCCATGAGAAGGTGCCACATGGCTTTGCATTAATCGGAGATCCTGCCTGAATGGCAACACAGCTGATGGTGTCAGGAGCCTGGATCCCGAACATTTGCTGCTTTTCCTGAGTTACGGTACCCTGGATTAGGGGCAGGGGAGAAGGAAGTACTGTGGGCGTCTGTGGGTATCCAAAAGGACTTTGATATCTGAATGAAGACATAAGTCACTACTTTAAGTCTGTATAGCATTTAAATAAACATTTCCTTTCTTTCCACAAGTCTCTGGCATTGAGATTTTCTTTCTTTCTTTCCTAAGGTGGTGGATATAATGAACCTGGTGGGGGTCCTTTCAGTTATAGTATATCGTGCCCCACCCCTTTGGCCTGTTCTGTAACAACTCCTCACCTTCCAGAGTTTCTTGTCTTGGGCAGAGGTCTCTGCAGCAGGAGCCCCAGAAGATGTGACACAGGCACTAACACCCTGGTCAAAGCAACTGTTTGGATTTTTTTTTAACATATTGATTTTAGACAGAAAAGAAGGGTGAGAGAGAGAAAAATAAACATTGATTTGTTGTTCCACTTATGTATGCATGCATTGGTTGATTCTTGTATGTATCCTGACTGGGGATCGAACCTACAACCTTGGTGTATTGGGATAACATTCTAACCAACTGAGCTAGACCAGAGCTAAAGCATTTTTTTTTTTTTTAAGTTAAGATCATCTTACTCAGGTTGGAACACTTTAGAGTTTCTGAATAAAAGGATTTGGGACAAAAGGTGTTTGTCTTGTACATTTTATTATAATTAGTACAGTGACTCAAAATCTAAATCCATCCAAATTAGCCACTGCCCCAGCTCCAATAATTAATGCTCTCATTGAATCCTGTCTGCTTTTTTCACACAATTTCTCAACATCCCTAATAATGTATTTATTTGACTTGTTTACTGTCCATTTTGTGCACTAAACTGTAAACTTCATGAGGTGAAGGACAGAATCTTATGAATCTCCAGTATCTGACACACAGTCAGTATGGGATATATACTTTCTTTATTGATCGTTTACCTGGCAAACAGCAGGACCCTGACAAATGTGTCTCTTGCTGCTGCATGTTTTGTTACATCAGCACACCTCCACCATGCAAGGCAGAAGGAAAGGGATGGAGACCACTGGAGAGCTCTATGTGATGGTTATTTCTGGAGCTACCATGTCTTAATTTCCTGGCTGCTAGAGGTATACTAGCATCTATACCAGCAGATCCAAGGACACTATATTCTTTATCAAGCCATAATCAAGAAAATATAAATCTCTCTGGTATTATGCAAACCCACTGTGATTTCAGTTTCCAGAACCACTTCCCTACTACTGGAACCCCATCTAATTCTCTGACTCACATAATCCTTCTGTGAGTCTGGCGCTGAGTATGCTCCTTTTTCCAACCCAAATCTGCCCACAGATTCCTTAGAGCTGAGTCATTGTCTGATTTCTATCCTAACAGAGGGTTTGGTTTCAGAGTATCCTCATGCATCCCAAATTCTAAACAAGTGCAGGAATATGTTCCTATGTAACTCACACAGGACCTTAAATGTAGCTCAATTCCCAGGGCTATAACATGTAGTTGTGTAGACTGCACAGTGCTGGCCCATGAGATGAGTGGGGGGCTGATATCCAGCGGTGCCCCTCTCATCAGGCCATGCTCCTTGGGGTGGGGCTGTGTCTCTCCAGAAGGGATGTCCTTTTCTATTCTGTACAAACATGCCCTATGGGCTAGTAACAGTCTTGATACTAGAAAAAGAAAAGGGTAAAACTCAATAGGGTGTGGCAGATGAAACCCAGTCACTTGATAAGGTGTATCACATCCCCTCTGGTTTAATATTTTATTTGTTCTAATTAGAAAAAAATTACTTGGAACTTTAAAAAAATACAGTATCATTTTGGCATTAGCATGAATACCTCCAGGGAGCAGCATTATTCAAGCAATTTTCTATTTCAAAATACACAGATAGTGAGAACTAACAAATTCTTACATTTCCACCAAATGCACAGAAACAACCAAGTTAACTAAGAAAGCACTAGAGCAGATTTTCCCAAATGGCACTCTGCCTCCCCCGGGCAGAATGGTTTCCTTTTAAGGAATCCCCACCTGATGGCAGAGCCACCTTGTATAGATAATTAATAATATGTTAAAAACTGAACTCACTTCTCATTTTCTTTCGCAATGCAAAGAGAAGGTGATGGGGGTGGCGTGAGTCCCCTCGGAATGCAAAATGCATTTTTACAAGGCTTCTAAAAGCCCATCTCAGGGAAAGAAGCACATTTTCATGCTTAAATGAGACTTTAAAAATAGTAAATAATTAAAGTGTGAGTTAAACTGAGAAAACATCTGTGATTTCCACTCCAGAAGGGATACCATTAGGTAGCTAGTTGTCAATCACTTTTGTCTTTGCAAAACTGTGAGATGAGGGATGAAGTCATTATTTAAATGGAGCTTGATCAGGGCACTGATACTGATGGAGATACAGCCAGCAATGAATTGTAGGAGTGACTCATTTTCCAGGTAGGAATCTAAATTTTATTTTTTTTTCAGGCATGATCTCCTTGTATGTAGCCAGCAATACCTGAAACTCCTTCAGGAAATCTGAGGGCTTTGGATCTGTATTTAAAGGAAGGAAGCTGGGAACTATAGTCACACAGTTACTATCATGTTAGACAAATCAATTATGAGTCATCTTCACCTGTAAGATGGGACAAGGAATAGCCACCCAAGAAGGGTGTTGTAAAGATAAAGTGATGGAATTAATGTGTGCATAAATAAACAATATCTGCACATGAGAGATCCTGACTAAATATCAATGGATATAAAAGCAATCACTACGTATTTGTCATGTTTGTGGCTCACTGACCTAGTCAAACATTATCTTGACCATTACCACCTCTACCTCATTTTAGTTACATGTGTGTTGGGCTTTCCACTTGTGTAGCTGGATGCTCCTGACAACTTTATGAGGCAGCAATGATTATACAAAGCTCAGACTGAAACTCAGTTCACACTGTTAATGGCTTAGATCAAAGATCTTTCATTGTGCCCTGGCTGGAGTGGTTCAGTCAATTGAGTGCTTGCCTGCAGATTCGATTCCCAGTCAAGTCACATGCCTGGGTTGCAGGCCAGATTCCCAGTGGGGGGCGCATGAGAGGCAACTACACACTGATGTTTCTCTCCTTCTCTTTCTCCCTCTCTTCCCCTCTCTCTAAAAATAAATAAATAAATAATTTAAAAAAATCTTTCATTGTAAAACCCAGTTCTTTGCTTAATTGCTCCACATTGGTATAATGGGTTTTGGCTCTATGGAAATTCCACTCTTAATTTAATGCAAAGGAAGTCAAAAGTTGCACCTGATCCAATCCAGTGTTCTGCACCATGAGAAGTGACTGATGGTAGGCATTTGTTCACAACACATGAACCACAGGAGTAAGTGAGTAGAGCCCAAAGAAAGTCTGACATTATCTGTCCATGGCTGAGAAAAGGGAGTGGGAGAAGTATGGAATCCAAATAACAAAAATAAATAATAAAGAAAATTTTAAAAGATAGATATCTCCTCTAAGATGAGGGAAAGCATTTTCCTTGAGTTCAATTATGTTTCTTGTAGACAGAAATTTTCTCATCTGATGGACGAACTAGCAAGTTCAAACCAGTTAACAACACTGCTCAAAGGCACCATTCATTAAGTAACTTCCACATGCTTTGAAATGGCCTAAAGTCCCCCATGTCTCTGCTTATTGCATCCTCAAGAAAACTTTAAGAGATAGGCTTTGCAATCTCAAAGTTTAGGATAAAGACTGAGTCTTGGAGGTAAATATATCAGTCAGAGTTGAACTGCTCAAAACAGAGATAAAGGAGTGCATCAAAGTCACTGGAAGGGTTGGAGGTGTGGCCTCTGGAAAGGCATCCAGAATGACTCCTAAGGAGCAATGCTCCTTCTGTCACCATGAGGAAGGCAGGGAATCAGGGAACCATCAACAGAACCATTGCTGTTGAATATGTATCACTGGAATCAGGAACAATGTTCAGAAAGCTGTAGTCATGGACACCTCTGGATTTATAAGAATGTCACATCAGCAAAGAAACAGAGTTCCATGCTTTGCTTTTTGATGTCCCTAAAGTTGGGGATGAAAACCCAATATTTCCTCTTATGTTCTAGCAGAAACTTCGGAGAATAAAAAAGATGGTCTCTTCATACAAAAAATACTCCTAACTGGCTAAAAGGGATTATACCAGAACCCTAGCTCTAAAGGAATCTGAGGAAGGTAGTGTTTGGCTTTCCTGCTGTTCCATAGAGTGAAGCACATGAGAAAGAGGTCAGAAAGTCTCCTCAGAGCCCAATCACTCTATTTTAGTAGGTGTACCATCCAACTGGTGGCTCAGAATTTAAAAATGTGAGAACCAAAAAATAGGCAAGGTAAAGCAAATAGGTAAATGTGTGGTGACATGACAGGTAGTGGGCTAACTGGAGAATTGAAAAGTGTTCAGTACAACTAAAGTGAAGGGTACTTTTGGAAACAAGGGAAGGGATGAAGCTAGAGACATTAAAAGGGTTAGATGATCAAGAGTCTATCACGCAGCTAAGAAGCATTCTTAGTCTGTGGGAAATACCCTTCTTGAGCTTCCAAGAAGTCTTCAACAATCCTCAATTACTGCATTTATCAAACAGAATTGTAATCATTCATTTTCTTGTCCTTTGCACTACTCCCCTCAAGAATTAGGATGAGAGGTCAAGGGCAGGGAAGGGCTATTTTATTTTTGTATTTCCAGAACACAGCATGATCCTTGGCATGTAATAAAAGCTCAGTATTGTGTTGTATGGAATTACATCCTAACCTAAATTCTTTCCAAATAAATATTCTTTATTAATGAATATTAATGAATATTGATTAACTTATGATCAATCATCCACTTAAAAAATGTTCCCCCTACACTAAGTACCTTTCATTATAAAAATTGGTTAATTGCATATTACAGGCTAATAACACAATAAGGATATATCCCTAAGATTTATGTTTGTGCATTTACATATAGCAGTAGACAACTGTTTTTGTTAACTGACCTAGCTTACTGCATTCTGGTAATAATATCATCTCAGTTTTCCGGTAGGGAAGTCCAGCTCCTTGCATCACGGGAAGGGATTCAGGTGAGGTACTCAACCTCAGCTCTGGGGTTTCAGGTGGGAAAAGGATCTGATAGGCCAATGAGAGTTTTCTGTGGGACTCTTGCTCTAAGCAGGTGGGAAAAAGATTTTTTTCCTCCGGAGGTTGCTGCTACTGGTACAATGACTGCGTCAGGCTGTCAAGGGCACCACAAGGAACAAGGTATCCAGCCAAGAAAGAAGTCAATATATCAGAATCAGAGCCCATGACATCATTTTGTGTACCTGGACTGAGGGTGCCAAACTACCACTGGCCAAAAACTTCCTCTTTGGGAGGTTAAGATGTCGTGCATGGTTGCTCTCTTGTACCATGAAAAGGAACTCAACTTTTTTCATTTACTATAGACGTACTGCCAGTTGAAGAAATGGTAATCACAAAAAGCCATGGGAATTTGGAACTCAGTTTCAGGGACATGGGTCTGTGGGTTGACCTATTATACAGCCCTTTCTAGGGGAGACTCAGTCATCCCTTGGCCCTTTTTAAGATAATTAAAGAAATACAAGCCCTTTGCTTGTTTATTTCCACAAGTAATTAATTGAGAGGAAATTATCATTTAGCTTCAGAGACCTTCAGGGTTATGGAACTTAAAAATTATTTGGAGAAAAAGTGATTACTTCAAATTTTCCCCAAAGATGTTAGTTGCACAGTATTAATGATATTGAGAAGCAATGATACCCATTAAACAAATAACTGAAGACTTTCCAAATAATTCACCCAAGTGTGATACTGAAAGATCAAAGCAACAAAACCACATCACTAAAAGTGTATAAATATAAGAGGATCAACCAATAGAACACAGGAAGACTCTCTCATCGAAAATGGCCTTTGCTTGTCATTCAAACATATAAAATTCCTAAAATCTGTCAGTGTAGTATTTTCTAAGTGATATGTCAACAAATATATTCACTGAGAATACTTATTCTGCCTAGAGCCAATGTTTTTATAAAAACATTCTAAAGAGTGAACTATTAAATCAATGAAATGCATATTTCGAGCAGGTGTTTGGAATTGTGCTGATTTACCCATATTTTCCAGTTTAATTTCCACATTTACCACTGAACTTCTGCAAGAAAACATAAAGTGGACCTAGAAGTATTATGCTTATAATACATATGAGGACAGTGGTGCTAAACACATCTTTACCAGAAAGGGGGTTCATAAATAATTTTCATTTTCATAAATCCTAAAAGTTTTCTACTTAACCTGTAGTGACTGGAATGCAGTACCATAATTTAAATAGTACTGTGTGAGCTATTAGCAGCTGACATTTAATTGGGTATGTTTATGAGAGACACAAGAGAAAACAGAGGATGAGCAAGGAATGAAAGCTGAATCAAGGACTCATGGGAAAAAAAAAAAAATGAAAAGAACCACCCATTGCTTTCATCCTCTCCTCTCAGTGTATCAGTGGGGAGCAGCATAAGTCAGTGGTCAGCAGTGTGAGATCCAGGGCCAGCCTCCACCAGCTCAGTCCATGGCTCTAGCCTTCACCCTGCACAGGTTCTACAAAGTGCATCTGCTTCACAGCTGAGGGATGATGCCAGTACCTATCTCATAAGGTCGCTGTGAGATGAGAATTTGGGATTACTAAAAACATTGCACACAGGGCCCTAGGGGAAAGAAGTGTTCAATGAATGCTAGCTATTACTGTATTACTTGTAACCTTGCCTACTGGGTAGAGGGTTAAGAGTGGTATAGAATTGTTTCAAACTTATTTACATATTTTTATTTCTTATTGCACTAGAAATGATGTAAAACTTTTTTTTGAAACATATTAAGAAACAACAAAACAGGCCAACTTAAGAATTCAGGTTAAACAAGTAAAACAAAGATTATAGGCAAAAAGAGAGTCAGGAACAAGACAAGAAGAAGAATTACAGAGATATGATTGCTGTAATCAACTATAAATTTGTCTTAAGCTTTCTGGCATCCAGCTTGTGAGACAGTACAATATACTATATATCTGTCCCTGGTTTCAGGAACAGAGTTCCTGAAACACCTACAATTCCCCAGGTGATAAGAGCACTAGGAGCATCTATTATTTGATCTCTGACACTTGTTCCCTATAAAGGGTTCCTGAAACCCTTGTAAATATCTGTGTGGGCTTTTGGTTGGCTCTCTGATGAGGGCTTGTCCCTGGAAAGACCAAATCAAGATTAGAAGTTTGGAATTTTCAGCTTCACCCCACCCCAGTATCTTGAGAAGGGACTAGGGCTAAGAATGAAGTTAATGTTGAAGATTCCATAAAATCTCCATAGTACAGAGTCCAGAAAGCTTCCAGGTCTGTGAATACATTCACATACTTGGAGGGTAATGCATCCCAACTCCACAGGGGCAGAAGTTCCTGCACTCAGGACTCTTCCAGACCTCACCCTATGCATCTCATCTGGTTGTTCATCCGTATCTTTTATCATAACTTTTCATAAATTGGTAAATGAAGTAAAATTTCTCTGCCTTTTGTGAGCTATTCTAGAAAATTAATCAAATCCAAAGTGGGAGGAGATCACAGGAACCTCTGATTTGTAGCCAAGTCAGACAGAAGTTGTAGGTAACCTGGGGACCCACTACTTGTGATTGGCTTCTGAAGTGGGTGGGAGCAATCTCCTAAAACAGAGTACTTAACTTACGACATCTGAAGTTATCCTCATGGAAATCATGCCACAACTGAGTTAAATTGTAGGAGACCCATCTGGTATCATGCAGAAATGCTTGGTGGGGGAAAACCCATACACATTTGGTGACCAGAAGCATCAGAATGCGTTGTTGTGAGAATGGTACTAGTATCAGTAAAGGAGATACATAAGAAGGAATGCTGGGTTTTTCTAATATACAACACAAGAAAGACAACTGAGGTCTGCAGCACAATTTTTAGTAATTGTGAAATTAAAACACACTAAATACTCAGGAAGAGTACAGTGATTTTGTGACAGAAAGCAGACATACAGAACTAAAGGCATCTCTAGGGGACTGGATAATTATTAACCATGGTAACAGCATTCTTGGCCTCAATTCTTGACCTCTTCCTGCATCCACACTTGTATGATAGCCTCTGAGTCCACATGGATTCTCCTACCCCTTAACTTTGAACTTAGATTTTCTTTGGGCTTTATATGTGGGTGCAAATCAGTATGTTCTAAGTTCCAGTCCTTGGCCTGAAAAGGTCTCAAGTATTTCTGCTTGATCTACTGTACTGCTACCACAGCATGAGAAGTAAATAAATGACATGGCCAGTGTGTTTGCTAGTCTAAAGAGGATGAAATACAGGAAGCAGAATCAGATCCTGCATTGCGGAGAAGAACCAATCAGCTAAGCCCTGCCTAGATCAGCCAGACCCCAGGAGACTCACGGAGACATAAAAAAATAATAAATGGCTTTTTGGGGAAGATTTTTGTTCAGCTTCCGTGGTGTTTGCCTTCAGCCAAGATTCCAAATACCTTGATTTGGGCCTTTGGTCAAGATTCCAAATACCTTGATTTGGGCCTTCCATCAGGATTCCAGTTAACTTGATTGGGATTCTACAAGGTCTGTCCAGAAAAAGTCCAGTCATTGCTAATGTAACAAGAACTGATATTACCTGGCAGCCAGGGAGAATGGATTGCAATGCATGTGTGTGAACAATGAAGACTTCACTGCACTAGTCCATGGGCAGTAGATGCTGTTGAGCGAGCATCTGTATTCTGCAGCCATCGTATTCAAAATGACTGAGCAAGTAGAGCAACGAATTTGTATCAAATTTTGTGTTAAGCTTGAACATTCCTCAGCGGAAACTATTAGAATGATTCAGAAGGCTTTCAGGGACCATGCAATGAATGCAGGGGAAATAAAAGTGTGGCACAAATGCTTCAAAGATGGTCGAGAATCTGTTGCAAGTGATCCACATTCGGAAAGGCCTGCAACAAGCAGAACACCTGAGAATGTTGAACGTGTGCAGGCTGCAATCAACAAAGACCTACACCTGACAGTGCGAGAACTAGGAGCTGACCTGGGGATTCCCAAAACTACCGTGTCTGAGATTTTGACACTCGATCTTCGCATGAAACGCCTTGTGGCATAATCATTCCATGGCTTCCACTACCAGAGCATAAGGAGCATAGTGCTGCAGTTGCAAACAACTCAACCCAAACCGCTACCAGTGTACCAGATTTCTTCAAGAAGGTCATGACTGGAGATGAATTGTGGATCTAGGTCTATGATCCAGAAACAAAGACCTGGCCTTCCAATGGAAGGTGTCAGTCATCACAAGTTGCTCTTCCAGGGCAAATGATAAGGAGTACTACCTCAGTGTCCTTTGTTGAGAGAAGCAACACAGTGAAAAGAGCCACAGCTCTGGGCAACTGGTGGTTGGCAGCTTCTTCATGACAACGTGCCTGCTCGTGCATCAAGACTCATGCAGAGTTTTTTTGATGAAACATCAACTTAGCCAGGTGACAGCCCTTCTACAGCCCACATTTGGTACCCTGTGACTTCTGGATTTTCCCAAAACTAAAATCACCTTTGAAAGGGAAGAGATTTCAGACTGTTGATGAGATTCGGGAAAATGTGATGGGGCAGCTAATGGCAATTCCAACAATGGATTTTGCAGAGTGTTTTGAACAGTGGAAGAGATGCTGGATTAACTGTTTGAGGTCCTAAGGGTCCTACTTTGAAAGGGACTGAGGCATCATTGTCCTATGCATCTTGTGTCTTCAAAAAAAGTCTCCATTTTTTCATAGTGAATGGCTGGATACTTTCTGGACAGACCTCATAAATATGTATCTCACCTTACATATTTATGAGAAAAGAGGAGCCTCACCTTAATTTTTGGCAGCTGGCAATGCTTTTTGAGTCCTTTATTTGAGAGGGAAAGTATGTAAAGTGATGTTATTTTTGGAAGATTAATAACTGCCCTTTGGCATAAAGGGGAAAGAAGAGGACAGAACTACAAATTCTTGGGCATAGCTTCAGATCTATATTAACTAACAGACTATTAGAATGTTCCAATGGCCGGGTGGCCCATTTAAGTTTATAAGGAATTGCAGGATGCACTTTAGTATGAGGAGGTTTATTCAAACAGTATGGTCAGTGGACCTAGACACCTCAGAGAATTTTTCGGAATACCTAAGGTGAAAAATTGGAAAAAAATGATACTTGGCCTTTTTAAATCCTTCAAGTTGGTTTTCTAACTGCACTTCTGAACAGAAAGCAGAAGCCCATGAGAACCTAGATGTCTTTATTAAAGATCCATTTTAATGTACTTAATGAATTGTAATAAAGGTGACTATAAATTATGCAAAAAATAATAATAATAAATGATAACATCAAACTACACTGCAAGGCCATAGTAATAAAAACAGACTGGTACTGGCATAAAAACAGACACATAGATCAATGGAATAAAATAGAGAGCCCAGAAGTAAACCCACACCTTTATAATCAATTAATATTTGATAGAGGATACAAGCACATACAATGGGCTAAAGATAGTTCATTAAATAAATGGTATTGGGAAAACTGGACATATACATGCAGAAAAATGAATGTAGACTACCTTTTTACGCCACACACAAGAATAAGTTCAAAATGTTTCAAGGACTTAAATGTGAGACCCCAAACCATAAATACCCTAGAAGAAAACAAAAGCAGCAAAATCTTAGATAGTGCTCACAGAAATTTTTATTAGATATATCTCTCCCAGGTGAGGGAAACAAAAGAAACAATAAACAAATGGGGCTTCATCAAACTAAAAAGTTTTTGCACAGCAAAGGAAATATCAACAAAATAAAAAGACCACCCACAGAATGAGAGAACATATTTGCTGATACATCTGATAAGGGGTTACTATCTAAAATTCCTAAAGTACTTACAAAAGTCAACACTACAAAAACAAACAACCCAATTAAAAAGTATGCAAAGGACATGAATAGACACTTCTCCAACGAAGACATACAGATGTCCAACAGACTTATGAAAAGATGCTCAACATCACTAACCATCAGAGAGATGCAAATAAAAACCACAATGAGATACTATCTCACACTTGTCAGAATGCTATCATCAATAAATTGTCAAACGACAACTATTGGCGAGGATGTGGAGAAAGGGGAACACTTTTGCGCTGTTGGTGGGAATGTAGACTGGTGTAGTCACTGTGGAAGGCAGTATGGAGATACCTCAAAAAAATTAAAAATGGATCTGTCTTTTGACCCAGCAATCTCACTTTTGGGAATATATCTGAAAGAACCCAAAACAGTAATTTGAAAGAACATAAGCACTCCTATGTTCATTCCAGCATCATTTACAATTGCCAGGATATGGAAGTAGCCCAAGTGTTCATCAATAGATGAGTGGATAAAAGTACTATGGGGCATTTACACAATGGAATTCTACTCAGTGGTAAAAAAGAAAATTTTACCCTTTGCAATGGTATGGATGGACTTGGAGAACATTATGCTAAGTGAAATAAGCCAATTAGAGAAAGACACATACCATATGATTCCACTCATATGTGGAATCTAATGAACAAATTGAACTAACAAGCAAAACAGAAACAGAGTCATATTTGGAGAGTAGATGACAGCTAGTGTGGAGGCGGGGAAGATTACAGGGTAGAAAGACTGAACAAAAAAGAAAAAGGATTCATGGATATGGGCAACAGGGTGGTGATTGCTGGGGGTAGGGAAGTATAAGGGAACTAAATGATAATGAAGAAAATATAATAAAGATTATATATTTAAAAAATAAAAAATAAATAAAAACAAATTAATTAAAAATAAAATAACAAATGATTGTCATTTACACCTCTGAGTTTTGGGGGTGATTTGTTATGTAGCAATGGCAAGCTAATACATACATACATACATAAATAAATAAATAGGGGGGGTTCAAGATGGCGGCATGGTAGGAGGACGCAGATTGTCCTTCCTCCTGCACATGGGAGAAAAACCTAACTGATCTACAGAGGAACAGAGCAGACAGCCAACAATAATACCACAGTATATATGAAAATAGGAGATCAAAATCTGTAGCAGACATTGGAAAACTAGACGTGGCAGCCGAGAGACTGGAGGCGGCCCTGAGACCGGGACAGAGGCGACCCGGCGACCTGAGGCGGCTCTGCGACCGGGACGGACTCAGCTCTGTGACCGGAGCTGGCTCTGCAACCCACGGCAGGTGGCCCTGGGTCCTGAGAGAGCTCTGCAACCAACCGGAGGCAGACCTGCCACCAGAGGCGACCCTGCAACTAGAGAAGGGGACTCTGTGGAAGACCCGGAGCTCACATCTGTGATGCTGGGGTGAGTGCGCGCAACTCGGGAAACTCGCGGAGCCCACACCCGTAGTCTCGGGTGGGTGCTCGCGCCCTGTAGGAGACCAGGAGCTCACAGCAATAGGCTCGGGGAGGGATGGATCTGTAAGAGATTCCAGCTGAAACCCATAAACTCGGGAAAGTGCGCCCCCTGCAGGAGGCTCAGAAATCACGCCCAAGGCCCTGCATGGAGAGTACGCCATTAGCCCTGGGGTCAGGGCTCGGCTGTCACTGAGGACAGTAGCCCAAAGCAGACTGAGTGAGGAACAGGGAGAAAAGCGGTACGAGTCACCTCAAAGCCTGCTACAGACAGCAAGTCCAGAAAATCCAGTTTGGCCTGTGTGAAAATAGCAAGAGATTTTTCTTCTTCTTCTTCTTTTTTTTTCTTTTTGGTTTTGGTTTTTGGGTGTTTTGTTTCATTTTGTTTTGTGGTTTTTTTTGATAGTTGTTTTTTGTCTGTTTGTTTGTTTGTTTTGGTTTGTTTTTCATTTTTGTGGGGTTCCTTTTGTTTTGTTTTGATTATATATTTTTTTATTTTTTTATTACTTCTACCTTTTTTATCCCTCAATTCCTTTTGCGTCTCTTCTTTCTGGCTTTATTCCTTCTTCCTTTCTTTCCAATTCTATCTCTCCTTCCTTCCTCTTTTTTTTTCTCTTCTTTTTTCACTTTATTCTTTTCTCTTTTTAAATACCCACGAGTGAGGCAAAAAAAAATCCTAGAACTGTGAAAAAATGAGAGTTGGACCAAAACAGAGGGTGTTCCAACAGCTGAGACAGTGGAAGCTGTGAACACCAAGATACCTGAAGAAGATTATAACACTGAATCTCACAGGTATTCCACCACAGAAGTTCACAGAAGTTCACACCATAAACCCAGGTAGCCAGAACAGATCAATTTAAGAAGCTGAGGTTTACAAGAAGAGTCTCACCAACAATGAGAAGACAAAGAAACAATCCCCAAATGAAAGAAAAGGAGGAAGCCCCAGAAAGTATGCTGAATGAAACAGAGGCAACTCAACTATCAGATAAGGAGTTCAAAGAAATGGTTGTCAGGAAGCTCCATGAGCTCTCAATGAGCTACCAGAAACTACAGGGAAGCTACAATGAACTCACTGAAAACTATATCAACATGAAAAAGGAAATAGAAACTATCAAAAAGGGCCAAGAGGAAATGAAGAATACAATTTCTGAGCTGAAGAACACAGTAGAAGGAATGAAAAGCAGAATCGATGAAGCAGAAGATCGGATCAGTGAGTTGGAGGACAAAGTAGAAAAAAGCAGCCAGAAAGAGCAAGAAAAGGAAAAGAGGCTCAGAAAGAATGAAGAGGGGTTAAGAGAAATGCAAGACACATTGAAACGTAATAATATCTGTATAATAGAAATACCAGAAGGAGAAGAAGAAGAGCAAGGGATAGAAAACCTATTTGAAAAAGTAATGATGGAAAACTTCCCTAATTTGATAAGAGAAAAAGTCACACAAATCCAGGAAACACAGAGAGTCCCAATCAAGAGGAACCCAAACAGGCCCACTTTAAGACACATCATCATTAAAATGGCAAACTTCCAAGACAAAGAGAGAATCTTAAAGGCAGCAAGGGAGAAAAAGGAAGTAACAGACAAGGGAGCCCCGATAAGGTTAGCAACTGACTTCTCAATGGAAACGCTCCAAGCCAGAAGACAATGGCAAGAAATCTTCCAAGTAATGAGAACCAAAGGCCTACAACCAAGACTACTTTATCCAGCAAGGCTTTCAATCAAGATAGAAGGACAAATAAGGAGCTTCCCAGACAAAAGAAGTCTAAAAGAATACACCTCTACCAAACCAGTACTGCAAGAGATACTAAAGGGACTGCTTTAAGGAAAGAAAGGAAAAAGAGAGAGAGAGGAACACAGGTACGAAAATGGCAATGAATCAGTACCTATCAATAGTAACCTTAAATGTAAATGGATTAAATGCTCCAATCAAAAGACATAGAATAGCTGAATGGATAAGAAAGCATGACCCACACATATGCTGCCTACAAGAGACCCACCTCAAGACAAAAGACCTACACAGACTCAAAGTGAAAGGCTGGAAACAAATTTTCCAAGCAAATGGACAGGAAAAAAAGGCCGGGGTAGCAATACTCATATCAGACAAAATAGACTTCAAAAGAAGAGCTATAAAGAGAGACCCAGAAGGTCACTTCATAATACTCAAGGGAAGAATCCACCAAGAAGACATAAACATTGTAAATATATATGCACCCAACATAGGAGCACCTAAATACATCAAGAAAATCTTAGAGGACTTCAAGAAAGATATTGACAGCAACACAATTATAGTAGGAGATTTTAACACCCCACTGTCAAAAATGGACAGATCTTCCAAACAAAATATCAACAAAGATATTGTGGCATTGAACAGTACTCTAGACGAATTGGACTTAGCTGATATATATAGAGCCCTTCATCCCAAAGAAACTAAATACACATTTTTTTCAAGCGCACATGGAACATTTTCAAAGATAGACCACATGATAGGACACAAAACAAGCCTCAACAAATTCAAGAAAATTGAAATCATACCAAGCATTTTCTCCGACCACAAGGGACTAAAACTAGAAATCGACTTGATGGGGAAAATCCCCAAACCATCAAAATCATGGAGATTGAATAGCATGCTATTAAACAATGAATGGGTAAAGAATGAAATTAAGGAGGAAATCAAAAAGTTTCTGGAAACAAATGAAAATGAACTCACAATAACCCAAAACTTATGGGACACAATGAAGGCAGTGCTCAGAGGGAAGTTCATAGCAATACAGGCCTACCTAAAGAAGACAGAAACATTTCTAACAAACGACTTAACCCTATGCCTACAAGAACTCGAGGAACAACAACAAAGACAGCCCAGGGCAAGTAGAAGGAAGGAAATAACCAAGATCAGAGCAGAATTAAATGACATAGAGACTAAAAGCACAATCCTAAGGATCAATGAATCCAGGAGCTGGTTTTTTTGAAAAGATAAACAAAATCGACAAGCCTTTAAGCAGACTCATCAAGAAAAAAAGAGAGAGGACTCAAATAAACACAATCAGAAATGAAAGAGGAGAGATTACAACTGACACCACAGAAATACAAAGGATTGTAAGAAATTACTACGAAGAACTGTATGCCAAGAAATTTGAAAACGTAGGTGAAATGGACAAGTTTCTAGAAAAATATAACCTTCCAAAACTCAATGAAGAAGAAACAGAAAGCCTGAACAGACCAATAACAGCTGGTGAAATTGAATCAGTAATCAAAACACTCACGGCACACAAAAGCCCTGGACCAGATGGTTTCACAGGAGAATTCTACAAAACATTTAAGGAAGAGCTAACCCCTATCCTTCACAGACTATTCCAAAAAATCCAAAATGATGGAAGACTCCCAAACTCTTTTTATGAAGCCAGCATCATCCTAATCCCAAAACCAGATAAAGACATAACAAAGAAAGAAAACTTCAGGCCAATATCACTGATGAACATAGGCGCTAAAATCCTCAACAAAATATTGGCAAACCACATCCAACAATACATTAAAAAGATCATACACCATGACCAAGTGGGATTCATCCCAGGGATGCAAGGATGGTTCAATATTTGCAAATCAGTAAATGTAATACATCACATAAACAAAAGCAAAGACAAAAATCCCATGATCATATCAATAGATGCAGAAAAAGCTTTTGATAAAGTACAACACCCATTTATGATAAAAACACTCAGCAAAGTGGGAATACAGGGAGCATTCCTCAACATAATAAAGGCCATATATGAGAGACCTACAGCCAACATCATACTCAATGGGCAAAAACTGAAATCTTTCCTACTAAGATCAGGAACAAGACAAGGCTGTCCACTTTCACCACTTCTATTCAATATAGTATTGGAAGTCTTAGCCACAGCAATTAGACAAGAAAAGGAAATAAAAGGCATCCAAATTGGAAAGGAGAAAACAAAACTATCATTGTTTGCAGATGACATGATAGTGTACATAGAAAATCCTATAGACTCGGCCAAAAAGCTGCTCAACGTAATAAATGAATTTGGCCAAACAGCTGGATACAATGTCAATATCCAAAAATCAAAGGCATTTTTGTATACCAACAGTGAAACAGCAGAAGCAGAAATCAAGGAAAAAATCCCATTCGATATAGCAAAAAGAAAAATAAAATACCTAGGAATAAACCTAACCAAGGAGGTAAAAGACCTGTATGCAGAAAACTACACAACACTGAAGAAAGAAATCAAGGTAGACACAAACAAATGGAAGCATATACCATGTTCATGGATCGGAAGAATTAATATCATCAAAATGTCCATATTACCCAAAGCAATTTACAGATTCAATGCAATACCTATTAAAGTTCCAATGGAATATTTCACAGACATAGAACAAACACTTCAAAAATTTATATGGAATCATAAACGACCCCAGATAGCGGCAGCAATTTTGAGAAAGAAGAGCAAAGTAGGAGGGATCACAATACCTAGTACCAAACTGTATTACAAAGCCACTGTAATCAAAACAGCCTGGTACTGGCACAAGAACAGACACATGGACCAGTGGAATAGAGCAGAGAGCCCAGAAATATACCCAAGTCTCTACAGTCAATTAATATTCGACAAAGGGGGCAGCAACATAAAATGGAGTAAAAATAGCCTCTTCAACAAGTGGTGTTGGGAGAACTGGACAGCTACGTGCAAAAAAATGAAACTCGAGCACCAACTTACACCATACACAAAAATAAATTCAAGGTGGATAAAAGATTTAAATATAAGCCATGACACCATTAAAATTCTAGAGGATAACATAGGCAGGAAAATCTCAGATATTTCACACAGCAATATTTTTAACTGATACGTCCCCTAGAGCAAGGGACATAAAAGAAAGAATAAACAAATGGGATCTCATCAAAATAAAAAGCTTCTGCACAGCTAAAGAAAACAGTATTAAAATAAAAAGAGAACCAACTGTATGGGAAAACATGTTTGACAATGGTACCTCAGACAAGGGATTAATCTCCAAAATATATAAAGAACTTACAAGACTCTACTCTAAGAAGACAAGCAACCCAATTAAAAAATGGGCAAAGGATTTGAACAGACACTTCTACAAGGAGGACATACAGAAGATCCAGAGACACATGAAAAGATGCTCGATATTGCTAGCTATCAGAGAGATGCAAATTAAAACCACAATGAGATACCACTCCACACCAGTCAGAATGGCCTTCATAAACAAAGCAACAAATAGCAAGTGTTGGAGAGGTTGTGGAGAAAAGGGGACCCTAGTGCACTGTTGGTGGGATTGCAGATTGGCACAACCACTATGGAAATCAGTATGGAATTTTCTAAGAAAACTAAAAATGGACATACCTTTTGACCCAGCAATTCCACTCCTTGGATTATATCCTAAGAACCCTGAAACACCAATCCAAAAGAACCTATGCACCCCTATGTTCATAGCAGCACAATTTACAATAGCCAAGTGCTGGAAGCAACCTAGGTGCCCATTAGTTAATGAATGAATCAAAAAACTGTGGTACATTTACACAATGGAATTCTATGCAGCAGAAAGAAAGAAGGAGCTCCTACCCTTTTCGACAGCATGGATGGAATTGGAGAGTATCATGCTAAGCGAAATAAGCCAGGCAGTGAAAGACAAATACCATATGATCTCACCTTTAACAGGAGGCTAATCAACAGAACAAAGAAACAAGCATAATATAAACAAAGACACTGAATTTGAGAACAGTCTGACAGTGACCAGAGGGGGAGGGGAGGGAATTTCAGGGGAAAAGGGGAACGGTTTAGAGCAACAAGTATAAAGGACTCATGGACAAAAACTATGGGGGGTGGAAATGGGAGGAAGGTGGGGAGGGTTGGGATGGTGGGCTGGGGCGGGGTAAAAGAAAGAAAACTGTACAATATCAACAATTAAAAAATACTGATTAAAAATATAAATAAATAAATAAATAAATAAATAAAGTTATCTTTAAGCTGTATATATACTATAAACCAAAAAACATGTATTCTGACTGACTTGTCATGGCTCAGTTAAAGCAGCATAAAAATATAAGTATATATTCTCATAACTTCAATTTATAAACTCACTAAACTTGCAATTATGATATTGACACCAATAATAATATAAGTAAAATTAAATTTCTGTCTGGTGCTCATCCTACTAAATAAAAGTGCCCTGAGAGGCAGTCATCAAAATTGCAGGATAAGCTTGAGGTAATCAATCTCTAAATTCATAAGCAAAATTCACTGAAGGTTGGGATGTGAAAGGGGGCAGGCTATTTATATGTTAGAGAGATAGATCAACATTTTTCAAAGCAGCGTGGAGCATGATAGTTGTCCCTGTGCCTGGCCCTTAGGAGAGATGTCATAGCATACGAAGATGCAATGGACAGAGAAGGCAAGCCTTCAAATACGTACCTTATTTAAAAGTCACACAAGGGTAGTGCTCCAAATAGCTGTGCTGATCTGAGATTAGGAGGCTTCTCTCATGGGCAACTCTATCCAGTGTGCACAGTACAGAAGAAGGAGGGATTTACTTATTTAACCATGGTTAATGAATCTCATGAGCAAGTAACTGCAAGAATAATAGCTCACCCCTATTTATCTGTATGGATATGTAAGGCACTGTGCATGAATTGTTTCATTCAATTCATGTAACATTCATGATAACCCAGAGAGGTGAGATTTTTATTCCCTTCTCCCACCCACTTTGCCCTTGGCTTTCACACTTTGAATCTTGGAGAGGTAAGTGACTTGCATGTGGTCACATAGGCACTCCTTATTTAACGGGAGATAGAAGCCAAATTACAATAGATATACTTGATTACTATTTGCTTTAGGTAAGTCCCAAACATTTTCTGGGTTCATTGAAGTTTTCATTTTTAAAAATACATAAATATTCACTCATTTCAACTGACCTGTAAAATTATTTTGCCAACTAGAAAGCACTTTATAAATGAAAAGGAGTGATACACTGTGAACTTGTCCCAGATGGCTCAGAGAGAAAACGTCAACTCCAATAATAGTATTTTAGAATCTCTCAGTTGTCTAGGTGTATTCAAAGAACTTTAGCCTAAGCCCTCAATATACTCTTCAACTAATTTTGACTCATCTGAAATTTTATTCCTTCATTCTCACTGTCAGATACAACCTACAATGTTCCTCTCCTTTGAATTATTTTCTACTGAAAAAAAAATACACAACTCTATTCAGTGTTATAGGAATTTGCATTGTTTAAACACGCAAGGTCTTTTGTCTAATTTCCCTTAATTTCTTTCTCTCTCTTCCTGCCTCAAACAGATGAAAGATTTTGCACCCATCTTACATGGAAATTATGTGCACGTGTCACCAGTTGGGTTGGCAGATTACCTAATAATGTTCAAACGATGGAATGTGAGGCACATGATAAGAACCAGCCATAAATCATTAGAAATTAGAGTGAACACTGGATATAAGCATTTCTAATGAAGCACTTTGCTTCAAATTTAGCTCAGATGACTAAAAATGGACCCACGGGATTGTTGAAAGGTACTAAATCTCAGCAAAATCATGCAGTTCTATGAGACAGGCATTCTGGTCCAGAGTATTCATCAATTTTCAGCAACTAAAGCAATCTTGGAATTCACACATGCAAAGTGATAAAATAGATGGGCCTGCTGGACATAGCAGCCTGATTCAATGATTAGCCCTGGGACAGCGAGCAACTTCTTAACCACACTCACCTGGTCAACTTTATCTATTTCAGAAACAAATCACCCCCAGTACTCTATTAAAACTCCACATTGCCCAGATTTTTTTTCCTCAAAGGTTATAAATCTTCCATTGCAATCACTGATTCACAAAGCAAATTTTCTTGTTCCTTTTCTTTGCCACTTAAAGCCTCCCCAAGAACTGTGAATAATCTGTCAGGTTGTTACAATAAGCTATCAAAAACTTATATTACTTCCTTCAGATATTTTTGTAATACCCAACAGGAACACAAAGTCTTTAATCAAAAAGCTGTATTGATTCCCTTATTTTATCTTCTACATAACATAAAACAAAGATGTTATCGTAGTGCCAAAGTAAATAATTTAGCCAAGTCATAACCTGGCTGGCTATGTTACATGGGATAGCGAACCAATTCAAACTAAATGATGTAAAATGCAGTGTGTGAGTGTGTGCCGGGGGGTATAGGAGTTGATTAGCTGACAGGACAAGGGGTCAAGTGATTTTATTTAGGGTGGGTCCAGGCAGTGGTGCCTGGAAAATGTCTAACTATTCATTCATTCATTCATTCATTCATTCATTCATTTTAATGGAGGAAGCTGGTTTTTGGTATCAGCTAGTTTTAAGCTACCCACATGTTATCAAACAATATCTCACATAATTCCTGAAAATTTAACAAAACACTCTCAGGCATTGGTATGACCTAGCTCCAGCATATCACTAGAGCCAGATACTCAAATGATACTATAACTATTCTAATCTGCCCCTCTCCTTTCTGCTTCACTCCATCTGATTTCATTTTTATTCATTTTTTTACCTTTTTTCCAATTTTTATTTTTATTGTTGATCTTGTACAGTTTTCTGTCTTTTATTCTCACCCCAACCCACCACCCCAGCCCTCCCCACCTCCCTCCCATTTCCACCCCCCATAGTTTTTGTCCATGTGTCCTTTATACTTGTTCCTGTAGATCCTTCCCCTTTCCCCCTGAAATTCCCTCCTCCCCTCTGGTGACTTTCAGCCTGTTCTCAATTTCAATGTCTGTGGTTATAATATGCTTGTTTGTTTGTTTTGTTGATTAGATTCCTGTTAAAGGTGAGATCATATGGTATTTGTCTTTCACTGCCTGGCTTATTCATTTTTTAATTGATTTTTAGAGAGAAAGGAAGAGAGACAGGGAGAAACATCTATTTTTGTTGGTCCACTTATTCATGCATTCATTGGTTATTTCTTGCATGTGCTGGCTGGAGATCAAATCCTCAACCTTGGTGCATGGGGACGATGCTCTCACCAGCTGAGCTATGCAGCCAGGGCCTCCATCTGATTTCATTCCAAGACAGGTTCATTCTATATGGTGGCTATAATGACTTCAGGAGAATATGCTCAGAAGGGCTCCAACTAGTTTAGCTCCTAATTGGCCCTCTTAGAACCAAACACTATGGAAAGAGAATGAATTTTTGAGCTAAAGAGAATGGGGGCAGCTACCTTCAAATCACTTGGATTCGGAATCATCTGAGCCCTGACCAGTGTGGCTCAGAGGACTGAGTGCTGGTTTGTTAACCAAAGGGTTGCTGGTTTGATTCTCCATCAGGGCATATGCTGGGGTTGCTAGGACAGGTCCCCAGTGGGGTTGCAAAAATAAAGAAGCAACCACACATTGATGTTTCTCTCCCTCTCTTTCTCCTTCCCTTCCTCTCTCTCTAAAAATAAACCTTTTTTAAAAAAGAATCATCTGAAATGGGAAACATTAGTTCTCCTCAGTAACTCTCTTCGGATGAACATCATGTAGAGTTACTATAACGCTAAGATTAAATCTATAGCAAAATCTACAGCTGTACAAGAGCTGGAATTCCCTACCATATCTCTACTTTCCATAAAAATCTGGGGTAAAAAGCTTAAAATCCAAGAAAGTAAAATGTGTTTTGAAGAAAAATATGCTCTTGCAACATAAAGAAGCTGTCTTCAGTTGTGGACAGATACAAAATGTAAAGATATATAATTGCTGCATAAATTTATTAATGGAAGTGCTAATGCTATAAATCGTACATCTCTGTTTTGACACAATCTTTTATTTTCCTTTCAATGAGCAAGAAAAAATAAAGGAGCGGAACTGGTAATATTGCTTACAACTAAATTGGATTTTCCACCAGAGAAAGCTATTTAGAAAAAGCTATTTGAAAAAGGAAAATAGTACTCACGAAGGGTATTAATGAGCCCAACCAGGAGGAAAAAGCCTTCAATAATACAAAGAAAGGTTTGCAAAACCTCTTTCAGACCTGGAAGCCAAAGGGATGCTTTGAGCTCTCTATCCTTCAGAAAAGATCTCACCTGCCAGCTGAGTGTGAGAGACAGATGAAATTTCAGAATAAGAACTCCTTACTTAGACTACAAGTCTTTCCTATGATTCAGGAGACAAGACCTCAGCAGCTCTGGGTTTAGAAGGAAACTGTTCCATTCTGCCCTCAAACTGTGAGGCATTGTAGAAACAAGATGTAGACTACACTGTGTGTTTGTGCTTTGGCCTTGGCTGCTGTGAATGGCATAATGACGAGGTAAAAGTCAAGTCTGAGACAAGGAACGATCAAGTGAACTCTGTGGCTTTATTCTGGAGAGAGAGCTCTTTTACTGCTTGTCCACAGAGGTTGTTTTCTTTTCAATTTTTTTTTTAAATTCTCACCTGAGGATATGTTTATTGATTTCAGAGAGAGAGGAAGTGGGGGGAGGGGAGAGAGAGAGACAGAGACAGAAAGAGACAGAGACAGAGAAACATCAGTGTGAGAGGCAAACATCAATCCGTTGCCTCTGGTAAGTGCCTCGACCAGGGATGAAACCTGTAACTTTTTGGTGTATGGGATGACACTCCAACCAAGCCACCCAGCCAGGGCACAGAGGTATTTTTTTCATTTTTATTTATACATATTTATTAACAAAAGAACAAGAAACTGGCAGGGAAACAACAGAAAAATGAGCTTTTTATTTTTTTCTCCAAAACAAAAAAGTTGAGTCAGGTCACCGCTACACAGATCCTCTGTACCACTAACCAAGTCAGCTGTAGGAATGTGCCTGTGAGAGCTTCATGGTCCCCATGAGGGGTGAAGCGGTTGGTAAATGACATTCACAGTGCTCTTCATCAGTTAAATAAATCCAGGTCCATTCACGCATTTTTTTTTTCAGGTCTGTCACTCCGGTGCCCAAGTGCTTAGCCAGGTCACCATGAGGACAGTGGGAAACCAAGGTTATGATTAAATCAGCTGCCACTAGGTATTTTCACTTCTGAAGGGGCATCCTTGTAGGGGTTTAATACTAACACTGTCCCTTTCACATGGTGTTATCAGATTATAGAGAAAAGGAAAGGGACACTCGTTGCTTGCTATGACTAAGAGGAGGGATGTAAAATATTAACATTTCCCTGCTTGTGATGTTCATAAGAAAATTAATTTTTACCTTTGATTCCAATGGTGAAGCAGAAGGAATGCTAGCTTGATTTGCTATTATATTATCATGTATATTAATAATCCCTACGGTCCCATGCTTTGCATGGCATATGGATATATAAATGATCATACATGATAAGTAATATTTTTAAAAGAATAATAGTAGTTTTCTACAGGGCAGGGATGGGGCAGTGGTTTGAAGGTAAGAAAGAATAAGCTCTAGCATTACCTAGTGAAAAAATAAATACAGCATGGAGGGTACAGGAAGGCTCTGAGGAGTATCTCACCATTATCCTTTTAAACTACATTTTACTTTTCTTGTAAAATTTCACCTTTAGACAGTTTGCTAATATGGCATGTAGTCTTAGCAGCATCTTTTACTTACAAACACAAACACTAGGTGGAAATGTGTTGAGGGAAATTTACCAGACTGCTTACATGACAAGGTAACCGGACATGGCATCTGTGCTGACAGACAGGCCATACAACTTTAAAGCTCAAGACCAATTATCTGTCAGTATCCCAGGAAGGAGAGATAACTGAGATCAAAGGTTACCTTTTGCAGAATGAAGACTTTATGATTCCTTTAGCTCATATCCCTTATTCAAAAGAGAAAATACATTAAAGTATATTTTCATTTATTCTTGAGCACAGACTATTTTAATAAAGGTAAAGCTTCTCACTTAAAAATAAGTTTAGCTAACAAAGTATGTATAAACATGACCCTGATTTTCATTCTGTTACTTCTTTTCTGCTATGTTCATTAGCTGCTGCTGTTTAAGCTTCCACATGTAACTGTAATACTTAGAGCAAGCTCTCTTCCACTACCAAGAAAAAGGTTCCCTCCATTCTGATAATATTTCTATTTGTTGACAGGCAGGTAAAATAATTCCCTTTGGACAATAAAACCCTCCTTCAAACCAGCTCCTTCAAATCACTCACCTACTAGGACCTTAAAAGTATTAAACCAGTACTGTGAGTATTAAAATACTCTAATACAATTAAGTTCTTGTTTCTTTGTCTTCTTCAGAATTTCTTTCATTCATTTTCTGGTATCTATGCAATAGGATTTAGAAAGAATAGCCATCATCAACTTCAGCTTCCAAGAGGGAATTCTATACATGGACCATACCAGACCACTGGAAATATAGTATTGGATATACTTTTCAACATGCTTTTTTCAGGATCAACACTGATGGGCTCTTTTGAAAACAAAAATGCATTTCTTCTATTGAGCTGTCTTGAACGGCCCTATCTCAGAGATTCACTTCCTCTATCCCTTACAAAGAATATGTGGTATTTTAATCAAAATATATCTTCCACTCAAGCCAGGAGTTCAGAGCTCCATGGCATCTGGATGGTGGCTCCAAGAGGGTAGGTAGCCAGAAGATGCTCTGGTGCTGTCACAGGGCAGTGAACATCTGTTGCTCCCCCAATCTTTTCTGCCTTCCTTGAGCAACAACCCTGGCATCAACTGGGGACTCAATTCTACTCTAATTCCTTATGTAGGGCTCCATCCTTAGGGATGGAGAATATGTCTAAAGCCAAGTCAAGAGGCATGTCACCATTCCCTGGCTGCAGGATTTATTGAGAGGTAGAACCATGACCTATTTATTCCAAGTCACTCTAAAAAAGTCTATAGGAATTATCATTTCAAAGGTACATTCTTTTCTGTTGGAGCTTCTGCAGCCATAATGCCACCAATGGTTAGGCCAAACAACGTTTGAAGGTCCTTAAGCATTGAATGTGACTTTAGGAATACAGACCTGGGATCTCTGTTTGGGGAGAAAATATATTGGAATCAACCTCTGTTGCCCCTATCCTAGCTAGAATGTGGCAATGTTTTAATCCTTTAGTATAGACCTAAGAAAGCTACACCTCAGCACTCCATCTGACTTTGGTCATTCTCTGATGCAAGTATAATGCTTAACTTAATAATAAAAATACCAGCACAAATGAATATTTACTACACAATGGATTAAAGAGTTTCAACATGGCATAACAGGCTTAATATGGCAGTATCGTGCCATTTGTCACATATATAGTTAGATGGGTTTGTACTGGCACCTTTTCACTCTTTTTGTGGGAAAATAATGTATCCAAAGAACTTTGATGAAACAAGATGGAGAGTTACTTGACAAAAGAAATGAGAGTTATTCCAGCTTTGTAATCCTGTCCGTTCCCTCTCCATTTAGTCAGATTTAAGAATAGCACAGTCCCATCTAACTAAAAATTAGGGTCTAAAGTCAGCACACAGATGATATAATCATGTGATATGATTTTTATCATATTAGTTTACATTCCTGGACTATATAATATGGCCCAGTATCTTCAAAATATATCAAATTCTGATCATCTCCCCAGTATCATCAAAGGTGTGCCACAATCATTTGTTTTCAGAATTATTACCTAAGGCTTTTAGCCAGTTTCTCTCCTTCTAAACTTATGCCCATATAATCTAGTTTCCACAGAACAACAGAAAATTCTGTTTAAAAAATCATAATACAGATCATGTATCATAGAATTGTACACTTGAAACCTATGTAGTATTATTAAACAATGTCACCCCCATACATTTAATTAAAAATTTAAGCACTGGCCAGGTAGCTCAGTTAGTTAGAACATCATCCTGATACACCAAGGTTGCAGGTTTGATCTCTGGTCAGGGCACATATAAGAAGCAACCAATGAATGTATAAATAAGAATGGAACAACACATCAATGTTCCTCTCTCTCTCTATCACTCCCTCCTTGCCTCTTTCTCTCTCAAACCAATAAATAAAAAATATTAAAAGAAACAACAACTATGACTGTAACTTTTGTGGCATAACCTATGAGCGATGTGTCCAAGCCAACTGGATCTTTGGTGTCCCCCCAAGGCAGGGGGACATGGCTCTGAAAGACTTTTTGGCAGTCCCTGTGCTGTTCCTGAATCTTAGCAACTCACCTCATCTTTAGAAAATAGAACTTGGATGTTGCATGCAATGGGCTGTGCCTATCAGAAAAGAAGCAAGCATCTGAATATCCAACAGTGGTTGACATACCATCTCAAAAGATGTTTTAAGAAGCACAAAGTTGAACATATGCATGACAACTTCTGGAGCTAAAGGGTGACTTCAGAGGGAGTTCCAGAGAACAAATAAGAGATAGAAGACATTGAACCCTGCAAGGAAGAAGGGAATCAAGGGGTATTTTCTGCAAAAATAAAAAGTCAGGATATAAAACATTCTAGAACCCAGCTACACCATGGGCTCTGAGGATAGACATTGCCCTCAGACTGAATGAGTTGGGGCTGGAACAAAACTCTCCGCAGTGAAAAAAACCATCTCTAATGGATTCAAAGTAGCTCTTAAAACTCCAGCCAAATCTATTATAATTGTATTTCTTTTAAATACTGCAAAACATAACTACCTATAGCATATTTATTTCCAATGATGACATTTCGTTTTAAAAAATAAAACTAAGAAAACACACAAGCACACACAAATCAGAGCGTACCACTATTTACCACTCTCCACTGCCTCTTTTCCTCTTGATTGTTCCATGGCTCCCCGCTTTGCTCCATCCATTTGCTCAAATGTCATCTTCAAAAAGTCTTCCCTGAACACCTATCAAAAATAGCATTCTTTCCCAACACTCACTCCCCTCTTGTTTTATTTACTTATGAAACATACATATCACTACCTGCAACTAAATTATTTCCTTGCCAACTTGCTAACTGTCCTTTCCACTGAAATGTAACCTCTATGGGCATAAGAATTTTTGTTTGTCTTATTTACTGCTGAATCATAGCACAGAGAATGTAACCTGGCACATACAAATTACGCTATAAGTCCAGTGAATAAATGAATGAATGAATTCTGCTATAACCTGATCCAAAGGGAAACAATGTTCAAATCCTACAAATACTAATAACATGGTTAAAGAAGGAACTATTTTTGGTTTTTCTTGGTGAACATCTGATCATCAATGAAAGCTAAGTTTATGTGCTATTTAAAAGTTTGTCTATAAGATGATTTTACTTTGAGGCTACATAATAGGAAAAAGCATCTTTGAGTTGCTAGGAAACATGCACACACAGGTGAGTGCAAATACACACACCCAAATGGCAATGGTTTTTGATGTCCTAAAAATTTTGACTACATTTTTACCTGAAAATATTCTTTAGGATATTAGTAATGCCATGCACCTCAACCAGAGAAAAAGAACTTACTGAGCTTTTTCCAGGAGTGAGAATAGGTCACAGTCATTTCTAGAGAGTCAAAAGATCAGAACATGTATTTATAAAATATGTGTGTGGATTTTTCTGCCCACAGGCAGTTTTCACATAATGCAAAAATAGAATATAAACTAACATGCTCCCAATCAAGAGTAGAATGAAAAAGTTCCAAAGAAATGCTCTGAACCTAAGTGTGATGCACCAAAAGAAGGTTTGAAAAGGTACAAAAGGCAGTTCCCTTAACAATATGCTGGGACTCCCCACCAAAATGATTTTTTAGACATTGATTTACCTATAATCTGTACTGGATGGGGCTTTCCAAACCCAACCAGCAGGGTGTGAAGATGCCCATTAATTTTTACCCTCACCTAAATCAGGCAGTATGATTTTAAAATCATTTCCAAATGGCTAGGTTAAAACACTGTATGTCACTGCTTTAATTTGGATGTCTCTAAGTTGCTTAAAGTACAGCCTCAGTATTCACTTGTGCTTGCTTTCAAGTTAAAAAGAAAAAAAAAAACAAGTAAATTCTTGGATATCTGTCATAGTGAAGAAATAAGAACTTCTACTGCTTAGTTAACCAAGAGTCAACCGGTGGCCTCTGTGAAGTTATCTCTGACTCCTCCTGTTTATTTTCCTGCTGAGCCAACAAATGAATAATAGGAGTTTATTGAATTTGCCTTATGATTTGCCAAGCACATTTATTTATCTTCCTCAATTATCTTCACAAAATTTCTTTACGATGTACAAGACAAATGTCTCTGTTTTCTAGACAAGATTCAGAAAACTGACTTTCCCTGGTCTCTCAGTTATTAAGTGATAAAACCCAGACTGGGGCCTGTGTTTCCCCATGGCCTGTTGAAAACTCTTTTCACCACACCACGTCCCTCAAGATATGCCAAGTGAAAGAATACAATATATCACTTTTGGGTTTTTTTTTTTTTTTAAGGGAGTATTGAATGTGGGAGGGAGGGGCGTGAGCCAAGCAGGGGACAGCAATAGGGAGAAAATGGGGGTAAATGGAAAAACAATAATTTTTTTTTTTAAAAAAGAAGGCCCAGTTCACCCAGTTCACCCAGTGCTAATCCTCTACCTCCCTGCTCTGATGGACTCTAAACTCCAACTAAAATTACTTTCTTATAATCTCAATGTTATACTTAGATACTCAGATGAGCCTGTCTACTTGGCTTCTAAATGAGCTTTAACAAAAGTAGCAATTATTACATTGAAATTCTATTTCAAGATTTATCATGAATGTTCATTTCTACAAATTCTCTTTTTTGTGTGTGCTAGGACTCAGGTGTTTATTCTTTTTTAAAAAAAAATTTTATTGATTATGCTATTACAGTTATCTGTTGTAGACCATTCAGCCTGGTTTCAGGAGTTGTAACCCTCACCCCATGGTGGGCTGTGTAAGAGCCCTAGGGACCCACTTCATCTGGGTCTGTTCTGTCACAAGGACATGACCTACTAAGGAGACAAAGCTTATCTCCCTGGCAGGAGTGCTGCTTCTGCCTCATCCATCTCTGGCCCCAATGCTTGGTTGGCAGTCAATGACGGGTAAGACTCCTCATGGGAGGGGCAACCTAAGCCAGACGCAACCACTTGGGAGGCCCTCGTGGAAGGACTCGGGGGGCTGCAGCAAAGAGGATGTGATGGACCCTCGCCCCGCACCCCCCTCCCCGGCTATTCTGACATAGCCCGAGTCCTCATTTCCATCTGGGAGATGTCTCCTGCTTCCTAATTGGCTTAAAGCCTGAAACTGTGAGGTCAAGTGGTGCAGCCCTGTACCGGCCAGGATGGTTCCCTGGGTGATCGGGCATAAGAAAGAATTCCTAAAGTCCTGTGAAACTTGCTTTGCTAAGAGTGCTCTCATTTAAATGATAAGGGTCCCAGGAGGAAATGAGTATGTCTCCCAAAGTTTGGCAACCCCCCTTCCTGACAAACACTGACTCAGATTAAGCCCTCAGATTTCTTTGAAATGTTAAACCTGTATTCCGGTGTATTTGAACCCAATAAAAGCCTAGTGAGGAAGTGGCTCTGGGTCATTCTCCTCTGAAAGTTTGACCACCTTTCCTCCCCAAGCAGTCATGTCTTGGTAGTTTTTATTTTCATACGTGATGGAGGGATGGGGCTCTGCGGGCGGAGCCCCCCACATCTGGTGCCCAGGACAGAGGCCCTCGCAGTTATCCATTTCCCCCCTTTATTTCCCTCTGCCCTGCATACCCCCTCCCACCCATATTCCCCCGCTTTAGTTCACATCCATGGGTTGTACACATAAGTTCTTTGGCTTCTATATTTCTTATACTATTCTTGCCCTCCCCCTGTCTATTTTCTACCTACCATCTATGCTACTTATTCTCTGTACCTTTCCCCCTCTCTCCCCCTCCCACTCCCCTGCTGATAACCCTCCATGTGATCTTCATTTCTGTGATTCTGTTCCTGTTCTACTTGTTTGCTTAGTTTGCTTTTGTTTTTATTTTAGGTGTGGTTGTTAATAATTGTGAGTTTGCTGTCTTCTCAAAAGATATCTTACAGACAAGAAGGGGCTGGAAAGAAGTATTCCAAGTCATGAAAGGCAAGGACCTACATCCAATATTACTCTATCCAGCAAAGCTTTCGTTTAGAACGGAAAGGCAGATAAAGTGTTTCTCAGATAAGGTCAAGTTAAAGGAGTTTGTCATCACCAAGCCCTTATTATATGAAATGTTAAAGGGATTCATTTCTACAAATTCTTAATTAGAAGTGTTAGAAAACACAGTTCTCACTCAATTGTCATGGGGCAAAATAACACAGGACTCTATTGCTATCCCTAAAACTGGTTTTTTCCAGTTTTAGGGATAGCAATCCAGATTAAGTTTAACAGTATCCTAAGGCCAAGTTTCTGGAATAGAAACAGCAAGGACATGGAATGATTTCACAGTAAATTTTAGATCTGGTATTTTTCATTGTCTTAGACCCAGGGATTCAACTCTGCACAGGAAAATTATCAGAGCTTTCGATGGAAACTCACTCTCCCCAGGTGCTTCCAGCCCCAGCCAGGATGCAGTCATCCATTCTAAAACTTCTTACATCCCCATCTACATTATGCCAGGTGCTGGGGATACACTGAGCATTTCTGTTCTCTGGAGATTTCATACTAGTAAGAGAGACAGACAAAAGATAAGTCTACACAGTTATGATTGATCATAAGTGCTAGAAAGGAAATAACCAGGAGTACTAATGAAGCCTAATGAAGGTGCCTCCTTTGGTTAGGGTGGCCAGGCAAGGGCTCTGTGGAGAGATGAGCTGGTGACAAATCTGTCATCAATGAGCATTGCTTCCTTGACCTGCACTTGCCTCATTCCATATTCTTCCATTTAGTAGCTGGCTGATGACAGGCTAAAACCAAGCAGCCCATGGTAGGTAGGGATGGTCCTGGCTTATGAAAAATGTCTACTTTAGAAATCAGTCATGAAGGGTAATTCTAGTTAAAAAATATAATCAACATATAAGAACCAGAAACTACAATTGGTACAAAAATGATCTCTTCATATTCCATCAAGGAATCGTTTTTCTAAAATGACAAGAAGTATATTGCCAATAAATCCAAAATTCTGTTTCCAGTTAATGCAAACTTATAATATTCCAAGCTGTTATTAGATTTCAATTAATAACTAGTGATGCCTCATTAATGCATATATGCACCTAGTGGTGCTCAAACTTCTTTAGTGAAATGGGTCCAATGACATGACTGTTTCATGTAATAATGGAACTATGATTAAAGGGCCCAATTAATCATTTTCTGCTACCAAATGATCTCTATGACAGTTTACTTATAGAAACATATGCTTTTTTTTTGCAAAAAGCCAATTTATATTCAAACTATTCAATGACAAAAAAAGAGAACAGAAACATCACACTGAAATATCTCTAATAGTGGCAGAAAATCTCAAAAGCAAGTCAGGTTCTTTTCAAGAATAAAAAAGGACACAAAGTTGATACTGTTCTCTGTTTCATGTAATATAAGGTTAAAGCTGCAAATCTCAGGCCTACAGCTGAATGACAGTGCTTTCTAGTTCTCCTGTCTGTGTACTTTCCATTCCTTAGATCCTCAGTTGTTCCACCTGTAGGTTCAAGGCAGCTACAAACCTGTGCCAAACAGCAGAATCAGAACACCACCCCTACCACTCCCACCTGCATCCCATCTCCATGCAGTGAAGTTAGGCAGGAAACCAAACTGCCTAGAACAGTCCCTATTAAACACTCCCTGCCCAGCAGCCCCTCTCAGTTCTGACAATAACACTTTGTTTTTCCTTTGTACAACTGCCTATCTTACATTTGAGTGGTGCCAGTCAGGCATTCAAATACAACTCTTCCCTCAAGCTGGCAAAGTGGAGAGGGTGAAGAGTCAGGCAGGGCCACTGAAATGCCCAAATACTAAGCACAGTGACTGATCCAGGTGTGGGCTCGAGAACCCAGCAGTCTCTTGGGTCTTTTCTACCATTCTTTTCCATGCTTAGGTTTAGGTTGTTAAGAATTTTGTAGAATCCCAAAAACAAAAGGTAAGAAATTGAAAAGTGCCTCCTTTCCCATTCCAACAACCAGCCAGCTGAATTCCATCCCACTCTTATTCTCCCTGTCAGGCCCTGTCTCTTATTGCCCAGAGACACAAAGTGCACAAAGCCACTCATTTGTTCCTCTTTGGTAAAGTCTATTGAGATTTCTTCTTAATTGTTGCTTAGTGATCACCACAAGATTAGAATTATTCTGTAGCTTAAAAAATAACACTATAAAAATTTACTTAGACTTTTAAAGTTAGGAAACTGTCTTAAAATGGAGTTGTTTCAAAACCCAGTTATTATAGTAGCCTGAAATCACACACACAATCCTAAAAATTAAAAGCAAAACAAATGCTTTAGAGATTCCATTACAAGAGTGCAAGTCCATTCCTCTTCAATATTGTACACAATAATGTGCAAACTGTGACTCTATCCCCTTGGCAACAAAAGTAATATTGAGTCTTAATCAATGTGCATTAATGTGCTAGAAAAACTATACTTCTTTCATATATGGTTTTATATTAGATGTTATAAGACATAAGAAGTATATATGGCACTTATGATTAAAATGTATCTCTGTATTCAGCTACCTATTATTAAGAAATAAACATTAATTTATAAAGTGCGCAGGGTATAGAAATGGTTTCAGTACATGTGCCAACAATGGTCCATGGTTTGTTGGAACACGAGGTTGAGGGCTGCAGGACACCCTGGGTGTGTGGTAGAAAACAATGTGGTGAATGATTAGTTATGTCTGCCACAGGTGCAAAATCAGAAGTGGTAGAAGGCACACCAAGCATTTTTTTAAATTCTTTGCAGCATGAAAAAGTCCAGTTTTTCTGCCAGTAGCTGCTTAACCTTTATGAGATCCCAATTCTTTGGGTCTCAGTCTGCTCATCTTTAAAATGAGGGCTCTTCTAGGATGACCTCTAAGGTCCCTTCTAGTTTGAACATTCTACCACATTCTGAGGAAAGGTTATAATAGGCCTTGCGATCAGCAGCCAGAGCACCCAGTGTATGGCGAGTTCAGTACAGTCAGTAAAGTGAGCCTGCACGCGAAAGCTCTGAAGAAAGGGGAGGTGAAGGAGGCAAACCTTCACGGAGCTATTCTACAGTAAATCTGGTCTGGAGAATAATTCTAGGAAGCAAAATATTACCCATGAATAAATGATCCATCATCTTCCCCCTTAAATGTTTTTAAAAATTCTTCATACAATTATGTTGCAAAAGGAATTAGATGTTCATGATTTAAAGAATTTGGTCATTTTCTTACCTGTCAGACATGTCTTCACCTCACAGATGAGAATGTGCCACAGACCTTGAGAGCCAGTCACTATCTCCCAAAATAGGAAGTGCAGACAGAGGTGAGGCAGGCTCCATGACTGGCAATGCCACTGGTGGCCCAGATCCTTTGAGCTCCCTGCGGTATAGGCCCTGTAGAAGTTTGGTCCTAAGGCCAGTTCCCTACCTGGTGCTTAGATAACTGCCAGAAACAGTTGGTGCTCTGTGCTTCATTACTCAGTTCCTGGAAAAGACAAGCTTTTCTTTCTGAGAAGCACAAGCAAGCTCTGAGGCTCAAATGGGTTTCAGAGAGCTCATCTTCAAAGCACTACCTGGCAAAGTTAATGGAATTACTTTGATTGGGGAGGGAAGAAGGGAGGGAGGGAAAGAAAGAGCCCCAAGTATCTGAATACTTGTCTAACACTCACACTAGGCCTCAGTGTTCTCCTGATAGACATGAAAAATCTCACAGAACACCAACAACTCGGGAAAAGTCACTCTGAGATCCAGATAAAGAGGAGACAAAACCACTTGATAATTTTGTCTAAGCAATAACAAAAGCTAGGTTACTACACAACCCACAAAGTAAAACACACCGCCTCCTTTGGTTAACATGAGTTACCACTGCTTCTTCATGAAGCAGCTCCAGCCTCACTCTGGTCTGCCTTTCCCATAACGAAGACTTACTGAGGCACCCAACTATAGAGTTCCCCCCACTTTGTGACAGCACCCTATCCAGAATGAACCTCACTTTCACAGACCCTCCCCAAATCACCCAACCCAAGTTCACATCCTCGCTAACACACTCTTCTTACTCGAAGCCCATGCTTCTCCGTGGTGTGTTTTCTTCCTTTTGCAATGAATAATAAACCTGATTGTTCATCTCCAGGTGGGTTCCCAGTTCTCTAGCTAGAAGGCATCAATATTGGTTTTAGACCAATACTTGTTTGCTGCTCTTTGTTTTTTTCATTATTGCCTTCCAAAGAAGTCTCTTCAGACATTTTTTTCTAACTGTTCCCAACACATGAACTTTTGATACCACAGATATACTGAATATCTATGAATGTACATCTGTGCTATCTACATACAAAGGGTAAATCCCCACAACACACACGCATATACAAGTCACTAGCCAGTTTTCATATGGTTTAGAATAAATTATGTGGGGGTAGAATGGATTCTGGAGAGTCCAGCACATTATGTTAAAAAACATACAACTTACCAATACACCTTTGTACCACAGTAATAATAATAATAATGAATATTTTTAGTACTTTCTATATACCAGACTCTACTCTCACACATCTATTAATTTTTATGTAGATTAACTCATTTTATCCATCCAAAAACCTCTGTGATTGGAACTAGAATTATCCCCATTTTGAAGCTGAGGAAACTGAAGCCCCATGTCACAAGGTTTGTAAACAGCAGAGACACTACCACATGGCTGGGCCTTTGATCCCGGGGTACACGCTCTAAACCTTGAGGATAATAGTGCCCCCTACTCAACAGTAGTTCCACAAATACTTGCTAAACTCACGAACACATCAGCAAATATGCATCTTGATTTTCATGACAGTACTTCCAAACATTTATGAAGTAGTAAAAAATTATGAATTTGGTCCTGGCTGGGTGGCTCAGTTGGTTGGAGTGTCATCCTGTACACCAAAACGTTGTGAGTTCTAGCCCCGGTTAGGGTACATACATACTTAGGTATGGAGATTAAAGTTTGGAGATCAGCCCTGGCTGGTGTAGCTCAGTGGACTGAGCGCGGGCCTGCGAACCGAAGGATCGCGGTTCGATTCCCAGTCAGGGCACATGCCTGGGTTGCCAGGCCAGTTCCCGGCAGGGGACAGGCAGGAGGCAACCGCACATTGATGTTTCTCTCCCTCTCTCCTTCCCTTCCCCTCTAAAGATAAATAAATAAAATCTAAAAGGAAAAAAAAAATCTTTAAAGTTTGGAGATCAAAGTTTCATGTTCAATCTCCAGTCAAGGCATGTACAGGAGTCAACCAATCAATGTCTCTGTCTTATTCTCTCTCTGTCTGTCTCCCCCTTCCTCTCTCTCTAAAATCAATAAACATATCCTCAGGTGAGGATTTTATTTTAAATTATAAACTTGGGGGTAAGAACTAAAGACAAGAGGTCTCATCTAGAAAAGCATTCTGGTGGAAATCTCTCAGGGAAAGTTTTTCCATTGTGTTATATGGCTATTGAATATGTTTCAGAAAATGAATCCCCTTTTCTCTGCGTGTCTGTTTGCTTAACTGAAATATGTCTTGGTTAAGAAAGGGAGGGTTGGAAGGATATTTTTCTCCCAAAATTAGTAATTAAAAAGTGATAAAGACAGCATGCAATTCCAGAGACAGCAAAGCGCTGCTCCCCAGCGGCCTGCCCTGGCGTCTGTGCCGTCACAGAGCCACGGCGTCCTGCCCTCCCCTTTGGTGAAGCCTTCTTCTCCAAAAAAAAAAAAAATCAACTTTGCAGTGCTTATTTTTACAACTCTATTTCATTTCCAGCATTGCCAGCAAATCCAAGATTCAAAATAGTGTGTCCTTTTCTCAGGTGAAGGGATACACTTCTAGGATTTCTGCTCAAGTCAGAGCCTTTAGTTAAACTGATTTTATTCAATTAGACAGAGGAGGAAAATGGCTTTTGTGATGAGCATCTGCTGTTTCGTTAAAAATGTGGTTAAAGACATTAACAAAAGTGACATTACCAGCTGTTCTAATGTCAGGCAGCTTGGCTAAAAACCGTTTTTTATCAAATGACAACATATGACACCCAAAACAATTCCAAACCAATAATACATTGTTACTTGTAAAACAGAGCTGAATGAGAGTGAGAGAGAGCTTGTGAGCAAGAGAGGAAGCAAGAGCTAGAAAGAAGAGTTAATTAAATACAAATTCAAATTTCTCCAGCAACAACAGACAAAAGGATACTGATAATTTCCACAAAACATTTTTACCTCTATTTCGAAGCAAAAGAGGACCATTATCCACTCCCTATTCTGACACAAAAAATAATGCTTTTCATTTGTAACATGCTTGTAAAAGCAAAAAGATATGACAGTGTGTTTCTGGCCAGTTCAAATTTGACTTGACTTCTGCCTTTGAACCACATACCTCCTGAGAAAGGTGACCATCAGGAGAGAAAAACTATCCAGTGTAGATATGTTCGGTTCCTCTATTTTTATCTGCCCATCATTTTTAATTATCAGGCCATTAAAAGGTGGCAGATCAGTGGCACTGCCAACTGCATTGTCCTTTTGGCTGAAAAGTCCATGGCAGTGGATACAAAAAACACCCTCCTTACATTCGTCAGAGCTTATAAAAGCAAAACTGCCTGCCACAGTCATGGTGACTCCTGAATAAACGGTTGATTTCCATGACTGGGACCAGGGCAGGGCATGAGTTGTGCCCAGTGCTTAGGAATCTGTGGGCATTTCCTATGCACCATTATTAATAATGCAATTCACAAATGCAAAGTCCACTGACAGAGACTGAACTGAGTCCTGCTTTCATAAGAGTTGACTTGGCTTAGTCACCAAGAAAGATGACTCTTCCAAGGGCATCATTCCTCCTGGCAGGAAAACAAAGGAATACGCTTTGAGGAGAGAATGCTTGCCAGGAACAGAAGGTACAGTGCACGTGGAAAGAGTTTTAAGACAGGTAACTCAGGAGGGACCTCCATTTGGGGAAAAAACATGCCAGAATAAACAGAAGAGGCAGAAATGAGCAAGCAGCTGTGTGCTACTATTGCTACTAAATGAAAAGAAGACATGACTTAAAGTCACACTCAGCATATGGAGACACAAAGAGGGGGTACCCGGGAAAAATCAACGTACAGCAGGCTTGATGGCACCTGCTTTTGTATGGATCTCATGGTGTTTGAGTAGGGCAGATAAATTCGCTCCTTAGACCAACACAAGTGGATGGCGCATCTCCGCTGAGAATGGAGCAAAGGCTGTGCTGATGATAACAGCAAGGAGAATGTAAGCCGAGTGGTGGAAAGAACTTCCAACAGCAAAGCAGTAACACAACACAGATGACCAACAGAAATGCATTTGGGAGAACATTGGAGAAGGATGGAAAGCCCTGTGAAATGTCAAGTCCACCTCTGTGAAGAGACCAGGGGACAGCTGAATGACATCTCCAAGGTCATTCTAACCCTATTACTATAAGAAGGAAAAGTTTCTTTGTGGGTAGTGGGCTTTATGTTTGCAACAAAGGAAAGACTGTTGTATTTTTAAAAATTTTGTTGTCTTTTAGTACCTTCAAAGGCAAACCTTTTAATTTTTCTTTTGAGACGAATCTTTACTTTTTCTACAATCACCTGTCTGTTTAAGTCCTCTATAACTGAAGGGATACAATTTGGACTAAACACCAGAAGCAGTGGTTATTAGGAATTTTCATATTTGCTTGTTTATTCCTGAATTCATGTATTCACTCATTTATTCAACAAATTACAGCTTGCCATTCGGACTCAGTTTCCCTAAATACTTAGAAAATGAAATGACCGTGAGACTTATAAGAGTGGTGATTTCAGCTTTCTCCCCTGGTTGTCTCCCCTAGTGCTCTGTATTTGTCAAACGCCCTACTATATACTAAATACATGACTTTATTTCATGTTAACACTAACTTTATAGATGGGAAAATATCTAGAAAATGAATACTAGAAGTTAGTATTGGCACCTAGGACTGACTCTAGAGCCAACACCAAGCCCGCACACTCTATGACTCTCCATTAACTCCTAAAAACACAGTACATGAGTGAACTTGTTCACAACTCTCAACTAAGATGTCCTTCTGCAGGTAGGATGTCCCCTGCATATTAGGAGAACAAGTCATAACTGGGAGTTTCAACCTAGGGAAATATCTCAGCCCCAAGACCCAACAGAATCTTTCCTGTGAGGGAAGAACTCAGGCTCACAACAACTGGTTCTTACAGCAGGATCCAGAACTTTTTAAAAAATACAACAGAGAGTTCTAGTTTCTTATGTAGTCTTGGATTTGGATACAATCACCATACTCTGAGCCAGGACAGAAGACAAGAGAGCAAAGCTCTGCAGAAGACACTGTATACGTACGTGTTACCCTTCACTCTCCACATTGCTCTGTCAGGTGGTGTCATTATTTCCAGGTAGAAACAAAGGACTGGATTGCTCAAGCAATGTGTCGAAACTCACCAGGTCATAAGAAACAGAGCTGGAATTCTGGCTCCAAAATTGGGCTCTTTTCTGTGATAACACATGCTGCACTGTCCCCCCGAAGATCTGTAGACACCTGCCTTTACTGCTGAACTCACCTTAGATCTCATCCCACGTGAGATGCCTTCAGACCCTCTGGGCCTCCAAGGCCCCAGGGAGTCCACAACCTCTACCCCACATGCACATTTTGATCCGCTCTCTTCATGTCCACTGTTCTCCAGCCACAATGTCCTCTCCAGTTCCTCCAAGACCCTGAAGTCCCCCCTTTGTATGTGTGTTCTCTTGTCTAGAAAACTCTTCCTCACCCATCTCCATCACCATGCAGACTCCTGTCCATCCATCCTTCAGAACTTCCTCAGAGGAGCCTCCTTGTCATCCTGGGCCAGGCCCATCTCCAGTGCTCCAGAGCAGAGTTTCTCAGCTAGGCACTATTGCCATTTTGGGTCAGGAGATTCTTTGGTGTGAGGTCTACCCTGTGCATTGTGGGAAGTTAGCAACATTAACTAGATTCTAGAAGTACCCACATCTCAGTTGTGACATGCAAGAAATACTCCAGACCTTGCCAAATGACTCTGGAGGGCACAGTCACTCCCAGATGAGAATCACTGACGTATAGCTTTTTGGGACCACTTTCCTCACCTAACAGCATTGGCCGCACTGTGACAATGTACATTTGTTTATGTGATTATTTGTCCATTTCTCCAATTGACAGTGAGTACCATGAAGGCAGGGAGGGTATCCACCAGCCAACATAGTGACTGGCTCAAAGCAGGATTCTAAGAAAAATAAACACTTTTTGAATTTATACCTAAAAAGGGCTTGGTCAGATATCACATACTTAAGTCAGCAGTTAATAGAAGATTATCGAAGCATTTTCAAACACCCACATGAAAGGCCATCACAGTTAGGCTCTAGGGAGATTAAAAACCAGGCAGGATGGACATTAGCCAAGCAACCAGAACATCAGAAAAACTTCTAATGAAGGAGAAGGTGAGAGGTTGTTAACACCCAACAGCACACAAGATTTACAGAATGACACCTCATCCTAGTGTCAGCTGGACCCTAATTAAAAAAGGAGGCTGTTCCTTGGCAAGTGGTCCCATGTCATGCAGTGTGGCTCTGTGGGATGTGGAGCATCCCCCCAACCTGAAAACACATACCGTGACTTGGCATCTTTGCCCAGAGGCACCATCCCATGTTTCCTGATGGAAATTAGAAAATAATGTAACCTCAACTGACAGGTTTATTAAGACAGAAGACATTGCTTTTTTGATGTTATAATCTCTCGGGCAGTCAAGGGGAGATGCTGACTTACCATCATTATTAAAGGTCACTGGTCAAAAATGTTTTTAAAAATTAGAGAAAAGAAGAGTATACCTATAGACTTCTAGTGAATTATTTGGCTTCCAAGTGTGCTCAGCAATCTTAACTTACCCTGATGATGGGGCTTGCCAGCTCTGTGTTGGTACTACCCCACCACTCTGCTCCACCCCGATCTAAGGAAGTGGATTTAAAGCAACAAGACTAGCCTTGGCTGGGTAGCTCAGTTGGTTAGAGCATCACCCCTATACGCCAAGGTTGTGGGTTCGATTCCTGGTCAGGGCACATATAGGAATCAACCAATGAATGCATAAATAAGTGGAACAAAAAATTGATGTCTTTGTCTCCCTTTCTCTCTCTCTCTCTCTATGATCAATAAATAAATTTAAAAAATTTAAGCAATGAGGGTACAATTGAAGACACAATTCTACCTTTGCCAAGCTTTCTTGGGACCCAATCATATTGTCATGTTGGTCCAACACTTCATACTTCCCCATCAGTCTGTCACTTTGGTGTGCCAAATTGCAGTTTTCCAGGACACATGACCCAGATAAAAACCACCAACTAGTGTGAAATGCTCCGTGACACCACTAAACAAAAGCAAGTTTTATTCCAATTGAATTTAGGTTCTTAGGAAGTTTAAAACAGCCATCAGATCTGCAAATAATTTCACAAGTCAGGCAGACAACCTGAATGAGTCAAGTGAGCCAGATGAGTGTGATGATGCTTTCAGAAACAGGGACAGCAGACCAGAAAAGCCCCCTGCGCCAGGGAAGATGGTGATGTTCAGGACTTGGGCTGAGGCCCACCTCATGCCCAGCTGATGCTCCTTCAGTATTTGTTCAGTGACTAAACTCCTGTCTGAGTGTCCACCCTGTTATTTCCAGGTACTGGATCACACTCTCAGAGAGCTTTCTAGGTCTTCGCTGACTCAGTGAGAGCATTAAATCCCTAGTGCTTTCAACACAACTGCCATTTGGAAAGTGCTAAACTTACTCAAGTATTAAAAAATGGAAACAAAAGATGAGTTGCAGCCACTGAGGCATGTAGGGGACACCATTAATGTCATTTCCAGAAATGCAGAGTTCATAGAGCTCATTGTCATAAGCGATTTTATTTCCAACTTGTTATAGGTGGGTGCTATTTAGGACTTAAGAGGCCATAATATTTTGCAAGAGGCTTGGTAGTCTGTCACTAAGAATATCAAATGAGATTGTAATGATACCTATTTTTGCTCAAATAAGGGCAAGAATGAAGCACTACCCCTGCCTCTTCTACTCTCTTTAAAGAAATTCACTTGTGTTCCTCACTTAGTACTCACAAAGACTAAAATATAAATATAATATGCTCAGAAGCCATAAAATATATATTGTCGATAGAAATCTCAAACAGTGCAGAAGGGTATAAAGTGAAAGATGCAGGTCCCACTACTCAGAGATGTCCTTGGTGAACAGAGCAACTGCTTGCTGCCTCAGTATCTTGGGCATCTTTCTATGTCCATAAATATACATCTACTTTGTTCTTCTAGTCTACTGCTTAGTAAAAACCCACTTTACAAGCACAAAAAGTCAATTTATCTCAACACACATCACAGAAAAACTTCTTCAATATTAAAGCCCTTCAATGAATCATCAGAATTGACAGAAGTGGCTGGCATTGGCAGGCTCCTGTTGTAAGGATTCAGTCTTCCATAATTTGGGCTCGTTTAAAAAAATGATCTAGGAATATCTGAGTAGAAGGAGAGAAGCATCCCACAGGAGTATAAGGAATAGAAAGTGTATTTTTAAGGAAGAATTTAGGAGACAAGTTACAAAGCCATAGGATACAAACTACAGACTAGTTATGCCTGGGTAAAGTTGAAAACCTTACATAAATCACAAAAGAATTGAAAAGTACATTTGTTTTCAGTTGCTATTTCAAGGTTTTAGGCATACTTGTGCTCACTATAGACATGAATCCAGTATGTGTTAAGTGTGTGCAACATATGAAGCACTGTGCTAAGCACTGCCCATTACCTACCTCATTTAGTCCTCACACTCACCCTTAGAATAAGGCAGTTTTATTATTCCCAATGGAAGGAGGAGGAAATTAAGGCTCAAGGGTACACAAAGACAGGTGGAACAACAAAGCTGAACCCAAGCAACCAACCTCCAGAACCTGGACTCTACGACCATCACAGGACATCTTTAAAAAGGCCAGAGATTTACAGACAGAAAAAAAAAATGTCTTGTCTTTATGTCCTGGGTTTTCCTCTACAAGTAAAAATCAAAATAAACAAAACATATTTTTGTTTTCTCTTTGCCTAACTAACTAGCTTGCCATTTTATCGGGGCGGGGCGGGGGGCACTACCCTGCCAATTTAAATTAACAGCAGAGAGTTTCCAAAGGGCGGATAAGCAGAGAAGAGGAAGAGCGGTAAGGAAGGACCTATAAAAACTATCTGTACCTTTGTGCCAAGACCGGGGAGGTTAACTTTGTCAGTGTGGCTAAGAGTCCAAACACTCTATTAATGCTCCTTGGAGACCACTTGCTCTTCCTCAAATACAGTAAATGCACCCCATGCTTAGCAGGAGTTAGTTCTTCCTGGGAAGCTCTCCCCTATCACTTACATGGGGGAGATTTCACATCAATCAGATTTCTGCTGAAATGCTACTATCTCCCACCCCATTTCAAAAAGAGCTCTGCCTCATCACTCTCTTATCCCATAACCTGCTTTGTGTTACCCTAACACTTAGGGATATGTAGTAGCAGATGCACTCAAGTGTTTTGTGACTGTCACTCTTACTATAAACCCTGTGTGTACCCCCTGTATGTATCACCATCAGTATAGGTTCAATAAGTATTTTTTGAATGAGAGAATAAGCTGTATTGTTTGAAACACATCTCTTTTGTTGTCCTGGTAGGCATTCTCAAATCTTTATGCATGTATACAAACATATACATGTGTATATATACATATATGCATACTTGCATTTTGCAGTTTAGACTTTCATCACTAATAGATGAGACTTAGTAATAGCATATTGGTAATCTAACCAGTATAAATCATTTAACTACAAGTACAGGACTTACCAGGTGCTTGGACACTGTAACTACTCTGAAGGACAGTGAGTAACAATGTTGAATTTTTTCTGAGTGAGTTATTGATAATTATGCAATATTTATGAATTTCATGGCAAATCCATTTTCTTCTGATGCGTATTCCACCATGGAAATGGAGAACCACTCAGAGTCCTACTCTAGCTATTAACATTTATAGACGTTTAAAACGGTCATCAAGTCTTCCTGAGATAATCAAGTCCCTTGCTTAATGAGGAATTTCTTCCTCATTTTGGTAATCATGGTCATAGAGGTTTCAGAAATCCTTGGTCAGTACTCCCTGGCATTCAGGTGGGGGCATAGCAATGAACACTTGACGGAATGAGACGAAAGACTGACAGGTTTCATCCCTCCAGAGAGATATCTTCCACCCCTTCTCTATGACTGTTAGGCTGATGTAATTAATCTAACACATGGAGCAGATTTTACCCTTCATTTTCAAGTACATTGTCTATTAACAGTTTTCATGAATACTCTGATGATGCAAGGCCCTTGTCAATGGAGCGCTGCCAATACCAGCCATCAAGCTAATGACCTGTGCTTGCCAACTCCAAGATGAAGGACCACTCTTGGGCATATCTCCCCAGGTCTGAAAGAAGAATCCCCCCACAGCAAATGATCTTGGAGAAGCACGTGTCCACTGCCTTCCTGCCAGAAACTATCTCAGCTTGGAGGGCATCAAGGAAGGAAGCAGGAAAATCTACTAAATCATATTGGTTTAGATTATTGACTTCTCTTTCAAGAAAGATAATATAAAAAGAGAGTCCTTTTGAAAAGTGAGATTGGGAACATTATCCTATATTTCATCAATGTCAGGGGTTTTTTGTTTTTACATTGGGCAACTGACAGTATATATTGTGTGGCTTGTCAATAGCACCACACAGTGAAGCTAAAAGGTGGAAGGTTATTTCTGCAATGATTGATACTCTTTCTGCCACAGCAGTCAAGCCTCTGTAGGTGGCTTCCTTTTCTCCTCTGGTGAATCCTGCTTAAAGCTCTTGGGTGAAAGAACTGCAAACCCCATCAGGCATCAAACCTTAAGCACTGACTTGACACATCGGGATGTGAGATGCTATTCACTGCCCAGCTTTAAGCCCTTACCACAGCACTTTTTAAAAACACAGTTGGAGGATTCCTTGAACACAGGGTAAAAGTGCGTGGATGACCTATTTTGCCACTGGCTTCTCTTCAGACAAAATGAGAAAAATCCGAAGGGTCAGCCCACTTCCTCAGCTAATAGGAAGACTATCCAAGTGATGGGGACAAGAATCATGGAAAAACATGCAAACATGTCCACCCACACTGCCCCTCCCTTTCCCGTGTCACAAACCTAAGTCAAAAGACAAACAAAGTTCTAATGAAACAAAATGAATATGTAAAGAATCTCAGTAATCTTTTGGGTGCTGTAATACTCTTGAAAACAGTGTGATTGTTCTGGACCCCTCAAATAGGGTGGGAATAAATAAGCATCACTTATGGGGCGGGGGAAAAGGGAGAGGCTGCAAAAATACGTTTGCTGTTCTAAAATTTTACACACTGTGATCTTTGTTTCAATGGGTGAGGAGGCAAAGTATTAAAAAAACCTTAAAAATTATTTGTTATGGTAATTACTCTTTCAATTTGACAAACTATACCCAAAGACAGATAATCTTTGTAACTCCATTGAAAAATAGAAAAATATTAAGTCCCTTAAAAACATCACTATCCACATTCTTCCATCAAAGGTTAGGATGATCTTCAGTACATTTCAGGAAAGTAATGTCTCAAGTCAATAAAAGGTCAGTGCCAGTGGGGATTTTTACACATCCTCAGGAGACAAAGGTTGGCTGGGGAAGAGAAACCATCCTGCCTGGTGACATTCAATAGAAATCGAAGCTGTTAGAAGGACTTAGATCCACATGTCACCCAGATTTCAATTTAAGAACAATAAAAAAGGAAAAAAGCAATTCCCAGGAGGGAGAATAAAGAAAAGCAATGCAAACAGGGATAACCTACAACACTAATCTGTAAATTTGCTTCAAATGAAAAAAAAAATGCAGTAAACATATGCCAGAAATTATAATGTATAGAGAATAAATATCCACTGTTTCTGATTACCCAGCCTCTCTGATTTTTTTGGGGGGGAGAATCTTTTTTTTTTCCCTTACTTTCAGTTTATGTAATTTGAGAGGGAGCCTTCTAGGCACAAGTATGTGACCAAACTGAGCACTCCATCCGTGACCTCATCCCACCTATGAGAGCTGACTTATTTCTGCTGAAACTTGTGAGGAGAGATTTTTTGGAAGTTGTTTAACAAGATAGTTGGTCATAGGCATGGTGATAGGTAGGCATGTAGACAGGTGACCATCTTTGCCATCAGATGAGGAAAACCATCCACATAATAAAGGTATCACAAAAGAAAACAAAGTTGAGCAATGTCCAGAAATATCTGACAATATATGAGTCCCTAAATGCAGCCACTCATGAAGTTAGGTGTCATTACTTGAGTGACTTCTCTAGTTCGCTTAAGTTAGTGTGATATGCATTTTTATCTCTAGCAATTTTTAGTGCATTTCACATGACGTGTAAATTTGGAATGACCTTCACAAGTTGCCTCAGCAAAAGGACAATGTCATACTCACAAGTGCAACCCTAATACTTAGACTAATTGATATGTGAAGATTTGGATAATTATTCAATGAATAGATAATGTTTTAAGCTTTTATATATTTATTTTTAGAGAGAAGGGAAAGGAGGGAGGAAGAGAGGGAGAGAAACATTGAGAGAAATATCAATCAGTTGCCTCTTGTATGCGACCCAATGGGGGGACCAAACCCTCAACCTAGGTATGTGCCCTGACAGGGAATTGAACTGGCAAGCCTTGGCTTTAAGGGACAAAGCCTTGACATTGAGCCACAATGGTCAGGGCCAATGAGTAGGTATATTTTTTTTTAAAAAATGGATCTTTTTTGACTCAAGAATTAGCTCCTAAATTCATAGCTTTAAAAATAAAAGATAAAACAGGTTTGTCCTTTTTGACAAAATCCCAGCAAGATCAAACACTGGACACAAACTAACAGTCTCCATATTTATCTGACTCACAACAATTTATTACTTCCACACGGTGCTTAGTTTTTGGCAGATGTTTATGAATAGATAATCTGCAGACCATAATTTCATGGGTAAACCTATTTAATTAGCCATTTTTCTCCTACAAACAGGAACACTAATACCAAAATACTGAGCAACTCTCCTAAGAAGATTGTATGCAATTGCATCTCAAATCCCTGGTTTCTAGAGGCAGTAAATTAGATGAGCAAAAACAAGGAGGAACTTCTCAGGAAGAACTAAAGACCTGGTTACAATGAAAACACCCAGCTTCCTACCCCAGCTCACACCACAGGACCAGGTTAAAATAAACACATTTCAAAGACCCTCTATTTTCTATTGCCATAGGAAAATTAAAAGTTGTTCAATAAACTTTCAGCTGTTTAGTAAATTTGTAAAATTTATTTATTTTTTATTATTGTTCAAGTACAGTTGTCTCTATTTTTCCCTCCCCACTCCCCCCCCACCCCAACCATCCCCACCTCCCACCCTCTATCCTATCCCTCTTTGGCCTTGTCCATGTGTTCTTTATACATGTTCCTTAATGACCCTTCCTCTTTTTTCCCCATTACTCACTTCCAACCTCCCTCTGGTTACTGTGAGCTTGTTCTTCATTTCAATGTCTCTGGTTATATTTTGCTTGCTTATTTATTTTGTTGATTAGGTTCCACTTGTAGGTGAGATCATATGGTATTTATATTTCACTGCCTAGCTTATTTCACTTAGCATAATGCTCTCCAGTGTAGGAGACCATTCTGCATGGCGTGGGCCCAACGCCCAGTGGAAAAGAAGGTCCAATGCACAGGACCCACGTCCACAGATAGGTTCTCCCATGGGGAATCAGGACTGCAATGTACCTGGGCCACTATGAAACTTGCTTTTGCTAAAACTCTCTTGTCCTGAATTGAGGCAGCAAGTGCCTACTGTAACTTCCTACAGTCTGTGCTAAACCTCCCCAGTATGTAGTATAACAAGTTCAACTACTTTTCCCTTTGCATTTGCAAATATCCTTCTTTTGTGATGTGATTAGCAACATCATCTGCTTTGTTTTCTGTGAAAGGTAACCACCTAAAGCAAACCTGTGCATAGTAAATGAGGGCCATCATGTAAAGTATGCAGAAAAGAAATAAAGGCTTGTCATGGCGGAGGCTGCAGTTTTTTCTTCCCTTGAGAGAAAACCATGCCATCCCTTTTCTTCCACAGGACTCGGCAGTCCACGTGAATTTCTCGTACCTCATCCACAATGTGGTGGAGCCCACGAGCCAGGGTCCGCATCACTCCAGATCCATCCATGCTGTCGCAAAGGCTCAGAGCTCTTTCTTTCTTTCTTTCTTTCTGCTGTATAGCATTCTATTGTGTAAAAGTACCAGTTTTTTTTTTTTTTATCCGCTCATTTACTGATGGGAACTTAAGTTGCTTCCAACACTTGGCTATTGTAAATTGTGCTGCTATGAACATTGGGGTGCATAGGTTCTTTTGAATTGGTGTTTCAGGGTTCTTAGGATATAATCCTAGCAGTGGAATTGCTGGGTCAAAAGGCAGGCCCATTTTTAGTTTTCTGAGGAAATTCCATACTGTTTTCCACAGTGGCTGCACCAGTCTGCATTCCCACCAACAGTGTACTAGGGTTTCCTTTTCTCTACAACCTTGCCAGCACTTATTTGTTGATTTATTAATGGTGGCCATTCTGACCAGTGTGAAGTGGTATCTCATTGTGGTTTTCATTTGCATCTCTCTGATGGCTAGTGACACTGAGCATCCTTTCATATATCTCTGGGCCCTCTACAACAGTTGTATTTTTAATTTTTTACTATTTTACCTTTCTTTCCTACTGTTTATTACAGGGTAGTATTTCTGTGGGATGCAATGTTGTTTTTAAAATAACTTCTTTACTTCTGCTAGAAAAACAAATAGTTTTTCCTGGAACTGCCTTTATATTGTTGGTTCTAATGTTATATTTTATAGCAAATAAAGTGTCTCTTCCTCTTTGACAGAAAATCTCAATTACCTGTGATAGGAAGGTTTGTGTGAACTTGGAACCTGTCAGACTATGTTCTATTTGGTCATATGACACGGTATCCAGTTACATCCTGATAGCTAATGACTCTTTCTTATCACAAAGCAAACCTCTCCCAAAAGAGGGAGACTTTAAAGATGAAGACTAATTATAGATGTTGACTGGACGTCCAACATCTGAATGGTTTCCACTTGTTTCCTATAACAAATGTAAAATTCCAGAGTAAAAACTGCCAGAGTAAAAAGCTTTACTTTACAGAGTAAAGTAAAACTTTAACCTTTTGCCAGGACCTAGTATTTGGTCACTTTTTAAGTCACAACATCTCATTCTGTAGTCATACTTTTATTTCAAATGAATTCTTCTTTCTTTCCTCACTCGGTACTTATCAGGTGCCTGCCCCATGCTATATAGTGAGCGGGCAGTGGGAATGCCATTGTTAACAGCCATAGCTTTTATGGAAAGTCCATGCTAATAGGGGTGATAGACATGATTCAAATAATCACATAACAAAAAACAAACTGTTTCTGAGGAGTCAAGAGGGGTTCTTTAAGGAAGTAAAGACATAAGGTGAGGACTAGGTATTAAATAGGCCTACAAGGTGTGTGTGTTGGAGAGTAACCTGGAAAAAGTAAGTGGGTGGGGCAAAAAAATGTGGCAAACACCTAACAGCAAGTACATAAACTCTGTGATGGGAAACGGGGCTAGTGGCTGGACCCCAAGGCAAGTCTGGTGTGAGATGGGGGAGGAAGGCTGGGGAGGCCCCACCAAGTAGGACCTCCTGGCCTGCTTCAGGATAGAGGTCTTAATCCTATCAGTAATAAGAAGGGTGCAAAGTTGTTAAGAAAACAAACCTAGTTAAACCCACCCATTTTCTGTATACCTAACAAACATTTCAGTAGAACAGATATAAAAAATTCTACAACGTATTCTGCTTGCTTTACTTAACCATTACTGTATTACACTGGCAATGAATGAAATGTATTTCCCCTGCATGTTTTATATGTACAACATGTCTAAAGTTTCCCCAAAATTGTTTTCCTTGCTCTTTTGCTGATTGTGATGTCATAATTTCAAACAGAGATTATACTATACATCAGCATGATAGCACCCAAAATTTGTTAAAGACTCGCTATGAACAAGACAATGGACCAACTGCTGCCTATGCATTTCTGCACTAAAATCAGCTTCAACCTTGAAAGTTATGTATTATTATTAACCTAACACTACAAAACTGAGGCCCAGAGAGAAAATATTATTTGACCAAAATCACACAACTAATGAGTATCCAAGTTGGTGCATTATTACAAGTCTATTCGACTTCAAGATTTATACTTCTTTTTAAAAAATGAGGAAAAATTCTAATAACAAAATTAAACATTTTAAAATGGACAGTGCAGTGGCATTTAAGAATTCACAATACTGTGCAACCATTACCTCTACTAGTCTCAAAGCATTTTCATCACCTGAAGATAAAATCCACATCCATTCGGCAATTATTCCCCATTTCTTGTTTCTCCTAGCCAGTGGCAACTATCACTGTTATTTTCCACCTCTAGATTTACCTATTTTAGATGTTTCACATAAGTGCCATCATATAATACCTGTATATGACATTTTTGCATCTGGCTTCTGTCACTTAGCATAATGTTTTTGAGGTTCATCTACATTTTAGCATGTACCAGAACTTCACTGCTTCCTTGTGGTTGAATAAAATTCCATCTTATACATACTACAAATTGTTAGTCTACTCATCCATTGATACATATTTGGGTTATTTTTCTGTTCTGACTATTGTGAATGGTGCTGCTATAAATAAGTATGTGTAGGTATTTCTTTAAGTATCTCTCTTCAGTATTTTTAGGTATATACCTAGGAGCAGAAGTGAAGATTCACATAGTAATTCCAACTTTCTAAAAAACTACCAATCTTTCCATATTGGCTACACCATTGTTCATTTCTACCAGCCACACAGCAATGGTTCCAATTTCTCTGTATCTTCACCAACACATTACTATCTGCTGTTCTAATTATAACCAACCTAGTGGATATGAAGTGGTATCTCACTGTGGTTTTAATTTGCATTTCTTTAATACTTAATGATGTTAAGCACTTTTTTCAGGTTTATAGGCCATTTGTTTATCTTCTTTGGAGACGTTTCTATTAAATCCTTTGACCACTTGCATTGTTTGTCTTTTTATTTTTGAGTTGTATATATTTTGGATACAGGACCCTTATCAGATATGCGATTTTCAAAGCACATACATTTTTTTATTTTAATAAAGTCTAATTTATCTTTTGCTTTTTTGCCTCTGCATTTGGTATCATATCTAAGAACCCATTGCTAAATCCAAAGTTATAAAGAGTTACATGTATGTTTTCCTCTAAAAGTTCATTGTGTTAGCAGTTATATTTAGGTCATTAATCCATGTTAATTTTTGTATGTTATGTAACATATCAAGGTCCATGCTTTCAACCATTAACCTATGTAAAAGGGTGATGTCAGATCTGAAGTAAAGATGATGTTTTGAAAATAGAAAAAATAAAATTATACCTATGTTGAAGAAACCTATATCTATCTCTAAAGATGTGGAAGGAACCTTCTGGTTTCTCTTGGAAAAATGGAGTTCGGCGTTCCCATACTGGTAGCAAGGGTTACATGTGGCCAACAGGCATGCTTCACTTAGACAGCAGTATGTGTAAATGTTTTATATCATAAATGAGGAAATCATTTATGAGGAAATGAGACATTTCCACATAAAAGCTCAGACTTCTTACTCTTTGACAATATTAAAAGTTCTGGCCACAGGGTGCTGGAGCTAAGGAGAAACAAAGATGCTCTGAATGCCGGAAGGAAGAAAGACTTCTTTGTCATACACCTCAGGACCATGTTTAATTAATTTGCATTACCCAATAGGACCTTGTCAACAATTGGGTTGCAACTGGTGCCTAAAAGGAAAGTCAGATGTTACAACATCATTAGTCTCATACACCCCTGTGTGAAGAAAGACAGTCATATAAAGAGAAATAAATAGGCAAAAACCGATGGCTCATAAGTGTATGGCCATGAAACAGGTAAATTTCTAAGATGAAAATGGAGGCATATGGTTTGATGATGCTCAGCTTTAGGATTATAGCTCTGTCCTGTATACCTATAGCTTGTAATGAGGTTTTATCTGCCACTCTCTTTTGCTTGGCCAAGTATTAGTTGTTTATGACTCAAGACAAATGTCAATTCCTTCAGGACACCTTCCCAAATTCTCCATGCGTAGATTAAGTAACCCTCCTATTTCTCACTATTGCATTGTTCCAGAACCAGCTATATAATTTTGAGGTCCAATACAAAATGAAAATGCAGGGCCTCTTGTTCAAAATCTTAAGAACTTCAAGACAGTGACAGCAGAAAATTAAGCCAAGTGGGCCCTCTTCTAAGATATTCAGATCACAGACCTGTGAAGTATACCCTGCACTTTTCTCCCCACCAGGCTACTCACTTTCATTTACTGCCATTGCTTCTTCTCACCTTTGAATCACCCCAGCAGAAAACACAGTACCTAGCATGTAATAAACTTTCAGAAAAATGGGTTGACTAACTGAATGTGAGAATGGGGTTAGAAATGAGTAAACCACCGTAGAATCCCAAGCTATTATTCCAACATCCATCATTAGAGCTGCTCCACAAATACTGCTTCAAAATGTGTCTTCTGTAATGGTGACACTATGTCAACCTATCCACAGAGTGCAACAGTATTAGTGCTACCTGTTAATAAACACGCATCATTTCCCAAAGAGCTAGCTATTTATTAACTTGAAGCTTTAGCATCTAGATAATCAGGGCACAGCACACCAAATGTCCACATACCAAAACTAAGCAAAGAAAAGCTAGGCACATTGCTTTGTTAAACAGAAAATCAATGTCATATGAGTGCCTAAAGGGGAGAGTATGGAGTTTTGAGTAGGGTGAGCCTCCTGCTATTTGCCTGGAAATGATCATCTGATTCTGAGTCTGTGCTATGGGACATCACAGAGTCTGAGATAATGGCATAATTAGTTCTTCCTAGTCATAATACCTTAGAAGTGGGAAGATTGGGGGTTGGGGGGAGGGGTTGGAGAAAAAACGTAAAAGCCAACAAAAAGATTAAATTACTTTTACTCAATATAATGGTTCTATGGAAGGTCTAAATAGCAACATTAGCAAAATTACAACGTACAACTCAGAAGAAAGAAACTGGACAACAGACAGAAATTTAGTAGTTTATTTTATATATTCCACAAAGAAATGCACTTTTTCAGAGGGGCAACAGGGTGGAAATCTACACCTTTTTTTAAAAAAAAAAATAGGGCATTACTAAATACTGAAAGGAGCTCTTCAAGTTGGAATTAAAGCATCTTAATTAACAACATGAAAATATATTACACACTGGTAAAAGCTTTCACAATCATAGATGTCAAAATACTTAGAAGTCAAACTAATACCAGCAGCACACCATGAGCTAGCACAAGCTAGTAGATTTCATGAATGTCAACTGCTTGGATCAACCCAGAAAAACCATGAGTGATCATTAGAATTGTATTCTAATAAAACTTGCTGTGATAAAAGACATGTTCTGTATCTGTCCTGTCCAGAGAGGTGGTCGCTAACCACATGTATTAATTGAGTATTTGTAATGGAGCTGGTATGATTGAAAAATGAGTTCTTAATTTTATTTAATAGCAATTAATTTAGATTTCAATTTAAATAGCCACATGTGACTAGTAGCTACTATATTGGACAGGGGAGCTCTAGAGAAACAATGATCCAGACAAAGTCAAAAGAAGGATATTTATGGACCAATCAGATAGTAATAAGTAAAGAATGCAGAAATGCTCTCAAGTAAAACTGCATTTCACAAAGGCTGTCAAAATAGCCTTGTGCGAGGTGCTAAAATTACAATTCCTTAAACTCTGAGGCTGTATGACATATAAACAAACATCAGCAACTGTCATGTGGAAAAGGTAGTCAGGGAGAGATGGAGGGTGGGGCATGGGGCACAGAAATGCAAGTCAAAGAAATGAGAAAGCTCATGGTGAGGCTGGAATGTCTCAAGGCCTTGAAAAGACTTGGAGAGTCAGATTTCTTCAATGGATTTCCATCTTACAAGATGAGTATGGGTACATGCTAACAGGAATGAGAGGCTGACCATGCGCAAGAAGCTGGTTTAATGAATCATGTATCAATCAGGCATCATTGGAAGTCCTGCTGTGGCCTTCCATGTCAGGCCATCAGATCTGTTTCTTGGAAGTAGGAACACTTCTTGGCCACTGAATGCTTCCTCTGACTCCTGCAACTGGGCAGAAGAAGCCATGGAAAGAAACTGAGGAAGGTGAAGTAGGGAGAAAGGCAGGAAACCCAAAGGAGCACCAGACTCAGAAAAGAGAAATAAAAAATAAAATAGTAGTAGGAAATGCAATGCTCCATGGGTGATGGGATGTTCCACAGGATAAAAATGATGAAACACTGGAGAGGAAAGACATACCCAAGCAGCTCCCAACAATGTCACAAATTATGGGCATCCCAGGAGCTAGAAATGCCACACAGAAAATTAGATATGTATCATTAAAAAGGACGGGAGGAGGAAAGGAGTCAGGAGAAGGACACAATAAGCCAGAGCCAAAACAAACAAAAAAGCCAAAAGCTAGGAAAATCTGACCTAGAGTTTGATAGCATCAAGTTAGTTAATACAGAATTAATCAAAGTGCCAGACAAACAGACTAGTGCAACAGCTGAAATGAAAGTGGATATCTTCCCAGAGATATTGGTAACTCTGAGGAATTCCTTATAACCCATTTCTCCCTAATACTGTCATTTCAAAGATGACAGCTAGTGAGAAGAGGGAGGTTAGGAGGTGCAGGAATTGAGCACAAAGGAAAAAGGACTCATGGACATGGACAACAGTGAGATGATTACTGGGGGGAGGTGTATGTAAGGGGACTAAATGGTAATAGAATAAAGATTATGTATAAAACAAAATAAAACCTTAAGTACACACTATGCTTCTAAATGCAGCCCCTTTACAAAGCAGTAGGTCAAAACCAAACAGGCTGACAGGGGCTGAGAAAGAATCAAATTCCAACTCATAAACACCATGGAGGAAGGTGTGTATTGAAAGCACCAGCTTTGGCACTGCTGTTTTACACTTTGAAAGTGATTTTCCAATCACTTCCTACAACAATGTCAGTGGAGATATAATTATTCCAAACGAAATTACACTCTCCTCTTTCTCAGGTTCAGATAGTTTTCTATCAAGATTTTTCTTCTAAAAAGGATTCCCAGGAAAATATTATCATTTCCTATGCTTTGTCACATGAATTTTGGTATAGGTTGGAGAGAGTCAGTGCAATGAATCTGAGAGGAGATGCTCAATTCAAGTCCCCAAGCATTTTTAATTGCTTGTTTACTACTCAGGATGAATAATACAAAGAAAAGTTAATAGTATAATTCAACACTAACAGTCTTAGTTATTGAAATGGAGACTTAGAATTGATTTTATAGCAATTGATAGCCTTGTAACACCAGACTTAAGTTTAATATGACATGCCCCAATTACCAATTTTATAGAACACTGAAAGAAGGAATGCTAAGGAAGAATTTCAAAGAGCTGAGGAAGGACATAGGGCTACTTAGTGCTGCAGACACACTGAAAGTCCTGATTTCCACTTGATTCTTCCATGTGCCCCACCAGGAATAAGTTTATTTTTTCATTTAAGACTTGATAACTTCCCAAATGAGTTAGCAAGGAGAAACCAACACCAGTGTAAGGAAGCACAAAAACATCAAGTCAAATGTACCTCATCAACCTTGAGTTTTATATAACAGCTTATTCACTATTTAAGTTTTTATCCACCAAAAATCTAGTCCTCAGCACTCTGGTCCTACAAGATGTGCACTGAAGACTTTCACAGGTCAAGTAAGAAAGGGAAATTTCAAATACTAAATTCTCTTCCTGGATATGACAGGAGTATATTAAAGGTTCTGAGTTCTATGTTTAAAAGAGAGGGGGAGAGAGGGAGAGAGAGGGAGAGAGAGAGAGGGAGAGAGAGGGGGAGAGAGAGAGAGAAGGGAGGGAGGGAGGGAGGGAGGGAGGGAGGGAGGGAGGGAGGGAGGGAGGGAGGGAGGGAACTGATATTGCACCTAGTGTTCTTTCAAAGTGTTTGGGCTTAGAATTAACTCTTCATGGGCATAAAAAACATTTGTTTTTTAGAACCTAAATAAAAGATCCAATTTAAATCTGCATCCAGGTGAACCAAGCACAATTCTCACAATTTCTCTCTAAATTATTAGATTGTAAGATTAAATATAGAAAATCAAGTATCCTGACATTACTTAATATACATTGCATTTTAAAATTTAAAATACATATTTTCAACATTCTAAATATCTACTTCGATGATTTTAAATTTTTATTTGCTATTTTAAAATATGATTTAGGAAGAAAAATTACAAGTCTCTACACTATCATGAATTGAATTGCCGCATCTCTCCTTACCAAGCATTTATGTGAAGTCACAAAATAAAAAGCTCTACGAATAGTATGATTAACCCCTACAACACTTGTAGAGATTACAGTTATTATAAAAATTCTAATTGTTATCTTCATCTTAAAGGTGGGGACAGAAAGGTAAAGGAACTCCTCAAGGACATAGAGCCAAGAGGCCGGGACCCAAATCGCCTCTAAAGTAGGAGTCATTCTTGTTACCAGTGGCTTTAATGGAACAGAGGAGCAGAGTTTAGGTTACTGGTAAAGACATATCGGTTAGTACAAAGCCTCTTTGTAATAATGAAAGTTAAAACTGGATACAGTTGTGATTTGTTCTCATATTGACAAGCTGAGGCATCTCTTCTGCATTTATTGATGTTAATTTCTATTTCCATTGCTCTTCACAGCTTACAAAGAAGTACTACATTATCCCATTCTGACACCATTACGTCCTTCATATTTTAATCTGTATTTATGAATTCTTTCCATATCTCACTCTCAAAGGAGCATGTGGTATATTCTATCCTGCGTATATAGCTGTCCACAGTTTCCTAGCTGTTATGTTTCCTACATATCCATGTAGCAACCCTCTTGCACCTGCTGTTACGGGGAAAAAAGTCGGAAATATGTGAGGATAGAGAGATGGCAGCACAAAATCCTTAGGGACAGAGAAACATCGTGTTGAGTTGGGTTCTTGCAGGCTGGGAAGGCATCATCAGCTGTCCTGGCAACAGGCAGGAAGCCAACAGTCCCATGATGCCTCAGTTGTGTCAGCACAGCCTGTTAGTGTCTGTAGACAGTGCAAGACATCAGCACTGGGCTGCATCTAGTTACAGTAGGCAAAATCTTGGTTGGCTTTCTTTCATAAAACTTTTATTTTCTATAGATGTGGGGGAGGTGTATAAAAAGCAGAAAATTAAAATCAAAGAAAATATTGAAGTAGGTTTCTCTCTTTTAAAAGAGATCCTATGATGAATACTCCCCATACCCCTACTTAAGGGAGAAAAAGATGTAGTCCTTTATTTCTTATGGTCTCTTACATAAAGTATCACCTTGAATATAACCAGGTGAAAAGTAAACTATAAATCGGGGAAAGGGAATATATTGTTTTGGAGGTGTTTTGTCAACATCATCACTAACAAAAGAGAGTGATAATGTCTCTCAGTGAAATCATACAGACCTCAATGCTCCACAGACTTGAACAGAGGATCAACTGAACCCCTAGGGACTTACCAACAACCACATCAAAGGCTCAACTGTCCCATGTCACACTCACTCTTTTAAAAACCTGATAGTGCCTGAGTTATAAACACACTGATGAAATGACCCTAACACTCCCCTCCTTCCACAAACACCCCTTCAACACCAAGCCCAACTTTTCCCTAACACTTTAACACAGAAAAAAATTTCCTTCTGGGCCCTGCACCCTGATCCTCATCAAGTGTTTTGCTACTTTTTAAAAATAAACTTTGCATTTAGAATAATTTAAATCTACAAAAAAAATGTGAAGACAGTACAGAGTTTCCATATACCATGTGTCCAGTTTCCACTGTTATTAACATCATACATCTGTGTGGAGAGTTGTCACAGTTACTGGACTACCTCTGATATGTTGTTATGAACTGAAATCCATACTTTATTCAGATTTCTTAGCTTTTAATCTAATACCATTTTCTTATTATAGGATCCAATCCAAGATAGCACATTTAACATTGACTCATCATGTCTCCTATGGTTCCCATTGGATGTGACTGTTTATCATAATTTCCTTGTTTATAATGGCCTAGAAAGTCTAGAGAAGTAATGATCAGGTATTTTGGTAGACTGTCCCACAGTTGATTTTGTTTGATGTCTTTGTGTAATGTGCTTCCTATTGTTAGACTTGGGTTATAGTTTTCTGGGAGTAAAATCATAGATGTAAAGTGCCATTCTCATCACATCATATCAAAGGAACATAATATCAATATGACCTATTGCTGTTGATGTTAATCTCAATCATCTGGCTCAGGTGGTGATTTATGGTTTCTTCTCTTTGAAGTTACTCCTTTTTTCCTCTCTCCAAACTGTTCTCATTGGGCAAACACTCTATGCATACATCCCACCATTAAGGAGAGGGTAGGTATGCTCCACCTCCTAGAGGGCAGAGTACCTACATAAATGATCTGGAATTCTTCTACACAGATTTGTCCATTCTCTCCCATTTATTTATATATTCAATTAGGTATTTATATCTTTACTCACAGATATTTTATACTTTGGGTTATAAACCAATACTACTTCATTTTATTGTTCAAAGTGATCCATCTTTAAATTGGTTCCTGTGTTCCCATTATTTAACATATCCCCATTACTGCAGATTTATTTATTTATTTATGTTTTAGCTTTTCTTACCCATTAGCAGTACAAGATGCTCCAGGATTATCTCATGTAATTCTCACCCCAGTCCTAGAAACAACCATTTCTTCAACAAGGATCTGAGTGTTAGACGTACTTATCGCCCCCAGGACTCCATTGCTTCTAGGCCTTCTCAGCTGACAGAGCAAGGAAATGTGTGGGTGCATTCAAACCCCTGCATGTACACACATCTATAAATATCTCTATGTAATCCTCATTATCTATATTAGACTAACTAGAGTTGGATGTCTCTAATTCTAATTATTCATCATGGCTCATTCTGCTGTCTTCCCTTGCTTACCTGTAACCTCCTACTCCAACAGTGAGAAATCTGGCTCCCACCACTCACTTACTTGATTGTTCAACTATAGTATACATATAAAGTGGTTTCGTAATTGTTAACCTGTAACCCCATGAAAAACAAATTTATCAGGTGGAGTGTACAGTTCAATTTGCCTTTAGTCTTACAGACTACATTCATTTCCAAAGTCAGTTATCGACAATTCCCCCCCCCCACTTTAATCAGATGGTTTCATACACTTGTGATAGAGCTAGATTCCATACTAGTATTCCCTGGACCTCCTAAAGGACCGTTTAAAGTTTGCTCATTAAGGTTTATTCTTTGAGATGTAAAGTGCTATGAGTTTTTATGAATGTAGAGTGTCATGTATCTGTTATTATTATAATAGCATACAAAATAGTTTTATCTTCCTCAAAAAATCCCCTATGCTTTACCTACTGAACCTTATCCCTAAACTTCCTGGTAACCACTGATCTGTTTACCATCTCCATGGTTTTGTTTTTACTAGAATGCATGTAATTTGAATTTTATAGTATATAGCCTTCTCAGGCCTTTCTCTTCTTAACAATATGCATTTAACATTCATCCATGCTTTTTTTTTTTTTTTTACATAGCTCATTCCTTTTTATGCTGAAGAGTATTCCACTATACAGATGTACCAGTTTCTTTGCTTATCTCCTTATTAAAGGACATCTTGTTTGTTTCCTACTTATGGCATTTATGAATAAACCTTCTGTAAAGATTCCTCTGCAGCCTTTTCCATGGACATGTTTTTGATTCAATTGGGTAAATACCTAGGCATCTGATTGTTGAATTGTATGGTAAAACTATGTTGAGCTTTGTAAGAGAGTGCACAATTGTGTTCCAAAATAGCTGTGCCATTGTATATTCTTACAAGCAATGAGTGAGCATTTTTGTTGCTCCACATCTCTCTAGTAAAAGTATTGTTAGTATTCTGGCCATTCTAATAGCTGTGTAGTGATATTTTGTTTTAATGTGAAATTCTCTGCTGACCTATTATGTTGAGTACCTTTTCATTGGTGCATTTTTCCATCTGCATATTTTAGTAAGGTACCTCTTCAGGTCTTTTGCCCATTTTTAAATTAACTTGTTTGTTTCTTACTGTTGAGTTGTAAGGCTTGTTTTTTTTATGGTGGACACAAGTCTTTTTTCAGATTTTTGTTATGGCTTCTCCCAATCTGTGTCTTGTCTTATTCTCTTAATATCATCTTCCACAGAACAGACATTTTTAATTTTAATAAAGTCTGGCTGTCTAGCTTACCAATTTTTCTTTCATGACCTGTGCCTTTGGTGTTGTATCTATAATTTCATCAGCAGACCTAAGATTGTACAGATTTTCTCCTATATATTCTTCTAGAAATATTATAGCTTTGCATTTTATATTTAGGTCTATTTTCCATTTGAGTTAGTTTTTTGATTTGTGCAAAGTCTATGTCTAGGTTCATATTTTTGTGTACAGACATCCATTGTTCCTGTACCGATTGTTGACAAGAATATCCTTCCTCCATTGAACTGCTTTTGTGCCTTTTTCAAAAATAAACTGATTGAATTTACATGAGCTAATCAACTGTTTTTAAGAATTGATCAGCATTGGTGAAATTTCAAGAAAATGGGGGGTGTTCAACTTTAAGCCAAGAGCAGTTTGATAATGGCAGGTCACTGGCATCACTATTGTGCATGCAGGTCAGACCAAGAGTGTTACATGATCATAATGGAGTGACACTATGGACAGAAGGTTCTGCATCTCCTAAATGACTTGTAATCACTGATTAATGCTCTGCTAGTAGAGGTGGGCCTCATTAGCTCTTGTAGCAGCCGAGGCATTATGCTAAGGGTGGGGAACAGAAATTAGAGCAGAAAGGCTGAAGAAAGGGTAAAAAATGCCTTGCCTATGAACTTTATAAATGGGTCACGTGATTTCTTTTATCTTTTAAACAAATGTAAGCATGTCTTCATTTCCTCCCTACATTCTCTACTCCCTCATATTATAAGGCACAAGATATTAAAATCCCAGTGGGATCTTTCTTTTCTAATGCCTTCTAATATATACTTCTTATTAAAGCCATGTGATCATTTTATATTTCACTAGTTCACCTCTATGTAGAATTCAGACATATTTTATAAAAAGTAAAAGAGATTATTAGAGTCTGCTAAAAACATGCAAACCAAGACAAGGTTAAAGCAATTTTTTGTGTGTGTGTCTTTCAGTGGGGGCTGTGGAGGATCCAATGGTGCCAACTGTGATTTGATTTTCAATTCTTCTTCTTGCATGTTTACCCATGACAGCCAGGGAACTCAAAACAAAAAGCTTCTCCCTCAAGTCAGCTTATAAAACGTGAAATCCCCTAGTGTCAAACTGCAATCAACATATCCTGAGCCTATCATCAAATTGCTTTTATGAAGTAAAGTGAGAAAGATGGATGAGATTACTACAGATAATATAGAATTAAAGTGGATGAGGCTGAAGTTCAGATAAGAGATTTTACCTTGAGGACCAAAGTCAATAAGCATCCTTTTATTTAGGCCATGAAAGAGAAAACTTTTAGATTATTTCATTGCTGGTGCCTCCAGAAGCCTTCACGGGTTTTCTGTGACTCACGGCAAAGTAAAACAGTGAATGCAGAATTTGATCCCATCTTCATGTTAATCAGTTCTTGGTCTATAGAGCATTTGTGGTTTCTTAGAAAAATGGCATGCATCCTGTTGAATCACCAGTCCTGCCTGTTCTATTCACCTGGCTCATGAACAAAGCCAGAACGGCCGAACAACAAGCAGCACAGAAATTTCAATACACCGATTTATTTTCCTATTTCAATACAAATCACAGTCTATTAAGAATAATGCACTCCAGTCCAGGTTCTGACAGTCAAAAATGCTGATTTAAGAAGAGATTTGTGTTTCTAATTTAATTCATTCATTTGCATGTCTCTTCTCTAAGTATGATATAATTCAGGCTCACTGATCATTGCTGGTAATCACTCCTTTCTTTTGTGGTAGCAATAGACCTTCTAAAATCACAATTCTATTTATTTATTTAGGGAATTTTATGTATTACACCTCTAGGGTGAATGCTCATTAAGTGATACTAATGAAAAGAAAGTTTGTTCAAAGTGACCTATGAAATAATCGAATATCTTCAAAATGATGTATTGCATGGATGCCACGGAATCCAAGCACTTTCTGTAACTGATGACATGGCCTTGATCATTTACACCATTTCTCAGCACTGCTTTCTGGTTTAAACATGGCACAGCCCTTGGAGCATCACAATGCCACAGACATCTATGGAAGCTAATGGGTCTTGACAATTTTGGTTTTTATCACTATTATCTTAAAGGGAAACAGGACATAGTTCCTTCAAATTTAGATATTTCCAATTGGATCCTGGCTCTCCCTTCTTCCACCTCACTTTTTTAATTGATAAAAATGAACACATCAAACTGTGTACACTATCATACTTCTATCACATATTACATAGTACGTAATACTATGTTTTTTAACATTTGAAATGGCAAGGAATTTAAATTGGATTCAATTGTGTATAAGTTTTCTATTGAAAAATTTGTTTTATTTTGCACCTCCCCTCAAACATGAAACCCTTAATGAGAAGTTAAAGTTTTGGACAAAGACTCAGATTCTAGTTTCATGTGGGGAGCTAAGGGTTGCTTTCATTATCCTTCAAATTTTGACGGAAACTATTTTTGTAAAGAAATCAACTCAGCAACTTCCAAAAAATCTCTAAATTACATCACAATACACACCATACTATGATAAAAAATACTGCATCCAATTCTGTTAAAGACACACACACGGTTTTTATTGAACAGGGATGCAAACTTCTTAGAAAAAGAAATAATAATAAACCACTTAGTGTGCTTAAGAAAGCAGAATTTTAAAAAGGGATATTTCTGGGATATATATACCTCTCACAAAATACTTTCTTTTCAGCTGCAGGGTACCCCAGTAGATGTTAAAAATAGATTAGGTTTTTATTCATCCAAAAGAAGAACAGTAATGTGAGCTCTACATCTTGCTGCGTTTCTGTGAAAATCAGAAATGATCTGCGGCCTGGTGAATAAAGTTGATTCACTTACAGAATGCCAGCATTTCTCTCCTAGCTCAGTTTTTGAAAGTCAGCCTGAAACAGCCCCTGCCTACAAAATTGCAGAGGAATTACTCTCAATTACAGGCTTCTTTCTGTCTGTTAAAAAGTAGAGTTGGTGATCAATTCTGACCTTCTTCTCTAACAAGTCAAAGAAATGAAAGGGAAAAGTAAGTCTGACAGGTGTTTAACTTAGAAGCTGGAGATGGGAAAAAAAGATAAAAAGGAAAGAAAAGAAAAACATGAACTACCCCAAAAGATCTCAGATATGGGGGAGAGATTTGAAGGGGAGATTTTCATAAGCCCTTTCAGTAAATAAACAGCATGTGGCAATACAATTTTGCTTGAAGTCTCTTGCTTAATGTTTTAATTTGAGTATCATTTGCTGAACTCTTTCCACAATCAATCATTCGGGACTTTAGTTTCATACTCTGGGGAAATTTTGCTGAATGGTAAAATTTTGCTCTTCCCCATTTCCTCCTTGTAAGTAGGTTACAAATGACTACAAAAGAGTCACCTTACTGGATCCCCACCATTGATGCTTTATTGCAAGATGTGGCTTGTAAACACTAGCCTCAACATTTTACCTATTTATTTAGTCATTTCTGGATTGACTAGATTTGGTTGCAATTGGGTTAGTTGAATGAGAATATTTTAGAAATGACACAAATAGTTTTCCTGTTCTCTGATACCTACCCATGATTTTCCACTTCAAAAGAATAACTACTTTGCCAGGACTGAAAAAGTTGTTCTGATGAAAGACTCTGAAATATTCTGTATTCTTAGGAGTTGGTCAGGTAAATTCTCCATAATCCAGCACTTGTTCTGCAAAACCGCTCGTTAGAAGTAGAAGCCATGCACGCATCTAGCTGCCACCTCTTCAGACTTCAAAGGGAAAAAGAGGAGCAAAGGATGGGCTCTTCCCTTAGGAATACATCCAACCCGAATGCAGGTCAGTTAATGATGGTTCCACTAGGCTTTGAAACATCCTTCTTTTAAGTCAGCTGCTTTTCAGTGGGCAAAGGCTATTTCAAGAAGTAATGATTCTAAAACTCCATGCAGAAGCCAGAGTCAAAATACCACAATACCACACAGAGCTGTAAACAACACTTGGAAATTCTAACGCTGATTGACTGATGACATCACAAGATCAAAATAACGTCCCATATTCTCCTCTTGCTCTGCTAGTTTTGTTTCCTTTACAGTAGCCTATCTGTTTTTCTGAGATGAATGTGATAGTTTGCTCAGAAGTGACACAATGAAGTGACTAATGGCCAGAAAGAGAATAGGCTTAAGCTAAAAACAAAGAAAAAGTAAAAGAAAAAAAAGGTGGAAAAGGTCAAAGACACATAACTCTAAAAGAGGCAAAGACATTCACAATACAAATACTAAGGTAGATTTTTAAGTTTATCTTTTTGCTATTGTGGGGAGGCCCTTGGGAGCCAAGGAAATCTCATTGAGGATTTGCTTTCTTTCCTGGAGGTAGATTCTTCCTGATACATCTTTTTTAGCTTAAGTGAAGTAGAATCCTACAAGAAAAGAAAATAGTTCCTTTCCATAAAGAGTTAGCTAGTAATGAATTGGGAAAAAGTACAATAGGATATTCTATAGAGCTTTGGCACCAGAGCCAGCAACCCACAGAGCTAGTAGCAAAGAAGCAGAATTTATGCCAAGTAATGCTTAAATAACACATTGTATTAGAGGTACTAGGAAAAGGGTAATTTGAAATAAAAATACCTCAATTTCCTGGACATTAATAGCTATCTGTTGACTGGCCAAGTGCTAGGGAGGGGCACTAACTATACCACAGGAGCCTTTCCACCTAGAGAGGGAAAGGGTAGAATGCAAGTCTACTGACCTGAAATGAATGTGCTGTATGAACAAAAGGACGCTTGGCATGGCTCACATACAGAAGCACAAAACTATGGAGATTTAAACGGTATTGTACTTGCACATAACCCAAAGGGAAATAGACTCAAACACACAGAAAAGTAATATATGATAAAGATGGCATTTCAGGTCCTCTACAGGACATTCAGAAACAGAAAAGAGGGAGACAAAGTAGAACTATGAGCAGAACCAACAGAGCAAGCAATGGTTTTCTTTCTTTTCTCCTTACAGTAAAAGGCCTAGACAACCTATCTTCACAGAGGGAGAAGGAAAAGGGGAAAAACATGAGAGAGACAAAGACAGAGAGAAAGAAAGAGAGAGAGGCTGAGAATAGTTGCCTGTGCTTCTGACAGTTTTCCAGATCTTGGCTCCAGCTTCTCAAGAAGTCCACCTTGAATTCTTATGCTTGGATCACTAGAGATGCCCTAGTGACAAACGATACATTCAGTGTAGGTACCAAATGTGATCTGTGGCAGCTTGGAATACTAGAGTTGCCACTAAGATGCCTATACCTTTTCTAATTAAATTAGGTTGGTTGACTTTCTATTAATTCTACTCAATTGAGAACTCTTAGGAGAGCTGCCTATAGAGATGATCAAGAATGCTTTGACGATAAAGAGGGGACTAAAAAGGAGGAACAGGTGGAGTAAAAACAGCATGGACCACCCATCTTTTCACACAAGGAGTAAAAAGGAGAACATTCTGGAAAAATGAAAATAAATATAACAGATGAGAGGTTTTGGCTCCTAGGAACTTCATGACATTTTTGACCTGCAAAATCCCCTTGCTCAGGAGCAAACAGCTGCCTGCATCTTCCTACCAGCTCTGTCAGAGCTAAGCCTTGAGTGGCCTCCATCCCAGCAAGAAGGGACTGCTGGAAATAGAAACTTATGTTGAGAAAATGTCTGTTTGGCATTGGTGCCTGGACCTGATTCTGTATCCTCGCTATGCAAAGCGTGGTTCCCACATTAGTGGTGTTGGCATCATATGGGAGCCAGTCACAAAGTCAGTATCTCAGGTCTTACCCTGGGGCCAAGTAAATCAGAATACCATTTTCAAATGTATTCCAGGTAACTTGTACGTACAATCAAGTTTGAGGTCACTTTGTTCTTAAGCGTCTAGGATTCATCCTCTCCTATTAAGCTGACCAAGCCTCTGACCACATTACTGCTTCTGGCCTTTAGGATCCGTGCCCTCAGTTTTCCACATGCCATTCTAATTCTTGACCTGTCAAGTTCAAGAACGCCCTGCCCTCTACTTGCCCAAGTCGTATCACCATGCCTCTACATTCTTTCTGCTGCTGTCTCTTATTCTTTCTTTTTTAAACAAACAAACCACCACCACCAAGCTTCAACTTAATGACCAGCTCTGATCAATTTAGAGGATGCCTCTGTTGAGAGGATTCTAAGGCTGTGCATGTCAGCTAAGTAAATGAGAGTTCCAAGTTCAATAAAAACACAGGGCAGTAGTAGCCTGAGTCACCTATTTGCCATCCTTATTCTACATGCTACTTAATTACACAGAACTTCAACTTGGGCATGTTTATCTCTAACTGAGCTCACATTTCACCTCTGAGTCCTACCTCCCTCCAGTCTTACAAGATTCCACCACTACTCCTGAAAGGATAACTGATAAAAACTACTGGCTACATGAGCCATGGCTCATTTTAACTTCTGCTAACCACAATCAACAAGGAGCTTTTCCCAAAGAACTTGAATTTTGTGTGACCTCTACAATATTAAATGACACAAGTTCCTCCTGAGGTGGCTAGTCCATCACTTTCAGTGCCAATGGAAGAAACTACATATGTGATTTAAAAGCATTTATTCTGAATAACACTGGGGTAGGATGAGCACAAAGTAAAAGCAAACGACATTTTGTGTAATAGGTATAATTGTAAGTACCAGACTGTACTTCACGGGAAAATGAAAACTTCTCAAAGTTTAAAATCCATAATGAGTATAATTCACAATATACACTTCAAAAATATGAACATGTAGATTACACTTAAGCATTCTACAAGAATTACTGTAATCCTGTCCAAACCTAAATGCAGGAATGAGAATAATCACTGACCAGATGAAAGAGTACTGCTGCCAAGAACAGACCTGCCTCAAGCACTCGCTGTGGAACAGAGTTGTTCTTGGTATTCTTAGGTCTTGGTGGATACTGAGACCCAATGTTCAGGCCACAAAAGCCTCAGGAACATGTCTCCATAGGCTGACAGAGGAATATATATTACACATCAAATTCCTAGTAACAATCTGCAAAGTGATAATAAATTTCTAAAAGAAAAGCAAATAAAGTAAAAACACTAACACTGTTTAGTTGGCTGAAGAGCTCTCTGATGACAATTCCCAAGAGGGCCTCAACCATTTTCAGAAGGTAAATGGACAACCTTCAACCATGCTAATGTGGACAAGGTAAAAAGAGGGAACGCACATGCCTATGACCGAGGGCTCAACAAGCCACTATGTCCAAGTGTAGAATCTAGGTCTTCAGGCACTTTCTGAAAACATTCAGAAACTTCTGGGAACCGATCAAGTGCTAGCTATGGGAATGAGATATCTTAGCCCTCCAACAGTCTAGTAAGGAGACACATCACATAACAGAAAGATATATGCAGTATCCGGTGCCAGCACTGCGAACAGGGTGGGCAGAGAAGGAAAGGAGGGAGTCCTCATCTTGGCCAGCATAGTTTTGGAAGGTCTCCCAGGGAGAGAGCTGTTTAACATGGGTGCCAAAAAACAAGTTTCTTTCCCCATGCAAAGGTGTGGAAAGTGATGCATTTTTTATCACCCTATTGCTCGGGATGGGTGTATATATTTCCTATTGCTGCTGTAACAGATAATCACAAATTTAATGGTTTAAAACAATGCAAACTTACAATTCTGGAGGTTAGAAGTACAAAATAGGTCTCACTGGTCTAAAATCAAGATTTATGACTTCATGATGGACCTGGTAACTGAAATAAGTCAGTCAGTGAAAGACAAATACCATATGATCTCACTTATATGTAGAATCTAATAAACAAAACTGATGAACAAAAATAGAAACAGAGTCATGGATATGTGGAACAGACTGACAACTGTCAGAGGGGAGGGGCTTGGAGGACTAGATGAAAGAAGATGAGGAGGTTAAACAAAAAACATATGTACATAACTCATAGATCCAGACAACTGTGTGGTTATGGCCTGAAGGAAGTAGGGAAAAGACAGTGAGGGCTGGGTGGAGAAGGGCAGAAGGGGAAAATGGGGACAACTGTATTAGTGTCAACAATAAAAATAAAGTTAAAAAGAAAGATGTCAGTAGGGGTGTGCTCCTTCTGCGGGCAAGCATCTGTTCTCCTGACTTATCCAGCTTCTGAATGCTGTGCGTATTCCTTGGCTTACGGTCCCATTTTCCCACTTTCAGAGCCAGCAAGAACGTTTGAGTCCTTCTCATGTCATATCACACGGATCTCTGTTTCCATCAATACATCTCCTTCTCTTGACTCTGACTCTCCTGCCTCCCTCTTTGATTTAAAAAACTCTTGTGATTACATTGGGCCTACCTGAATAATCTAGAATAATCTCCCTATCTCAAGATCCGTAACTTATACTGCACTTACAAAGTACTTTAGCCATTCATAGGTTTGGGGATTAGGACATGCACATCTTTGGGATGCCATTATTCTGCCTCCCACACTGGGTATCACACACCAGCACTGAGTGCAGATGAAAGAGGCCACTGCCTGAGACATGTGACCTGCAGGAGGGCCTCGGTTTGTAGGACAGATGTCAAAACTCAGGTGGCCTCAGCTATGAAATAAATTATAAGGAATTTAGTCCCATTAATAGTTGTAGCATGGTATATACATATGTAGTATGTTTATACATGTATGCATGTGTGTTAAACATGGCATCTACATGTAAATGTGGTATATGCATACTATATGTACTAAACATTTTATTTTTTTAAGAATACCTAAAGCAAGGATTACATCAGTCTCATTCCCTTGAACTCTGTTTGCTTTTGTGTCAGCAAAAAAAAAAAAAAATGTGTTTATGGCTTGTGTGCTGGGACCATGGATGAGCAACACCCCTGCAGAGCCCAGTGCGCATGAGGGCCATCCATTGTGTATATTACTCCCAAAGAAACAAAAAGCTGCTTATTAAGTCAGCAATTCTTAGAGTACGGTGCATATCTATTCACTAAATCAAACTTTGTTTCACTTGGAAAACAACGTATTTATTTAGTGTATGTTTAAGAAAATATAACCAGCATATCATGAGTCTACGAATGCCATAGCTTAAGACTACAGTAGCCACATGAGGCTCCTGAGCACCTGAAATGGCACTAGTCCAAACTGAGATGTGCTGTAAGTGCAAAATAAACACAGGGGCATCAAAGCTTAGTATAGAAAAAAGCATGTAAGACATCTCATTTACAATTTTTTATATTTATTCCATTTTGAAGTGATAATAGGATATATTGGGTTAAATAAAAGATGTTACTATAAGTAATCTCACCTGCATATTTTCCTTCTTTAATGTGATTACCAGAAAATTTCATATTTGTCTCACACCTAGTTTTATTAAACAGTACTGGCTTAGAATAATGCCAAAATATTGTATTATGTTAATTAAAACAAAGTGAGTTGAGCTGAAGTAAATAACAGTAGAGTGTGCATAAAGATATCACAAATATCTTGAAACTGGACAGTTGATAACTTATATATGCTAATACTACAAAGCACCCCTGGAAAATAGAATCTAGCTTTTGAATATTTTCTGGGGAAGACATTTTAGTGCTTCTGAGGTTGTTTAGTCCAATGCCTGACAGAACCAAATGATAGCAAGCTTTCTTTGTATTGAGTGGAAATCTGGAAACCCTGAGTTCATTGTCTCCATTGACCTTAGCTCTGGCTGATGAATCAAAAACACAAACCTATTCTCTACTACCCACAACTAGCTGGTCTCGTGCTTCTGAAGCTTTAGTTTGAAGGCAAAAGGCTCTTGTGAAAGTAACACTGCTGCTTTGTAACTTCACAAACTTGAAAGGCCACATTGCTGGAGGAAGAGACTTACTGCAGGCATCGGCCTTCCCTCTTGATGAGCTCCAGTCAGTTACTGTAAGGCTCAGCACTCACTCTCTGATGATGGATAAAACAAATGCATACATCTCATAGGCACAGTAGGAATTAAAAATACATTAGTTCATTGCAGCTTCAGGTCTGGGATTGAGAAATGTTTTGTTTTGTTTTCCAAATAAACTTTAGAAGATGAAGCAGGAATTCAGCACAGTGTAGAGTTCTGAGACTCCCCAGATCCAGATGAGTAGCTGGGGGGTGGGGAACCAAGTACATTTTATCTAAGGTATGGCACTAACTTTCATCAAAAAGTTATCACATACTCAGTCACAAATGGTTATTGTAAAATCTTTATTAGCCTAAGTGCATATAAAAATTTTGAATTCCTAATACAAAGCAGTATTTGACTTTTAAATTTCATTTTAAGCTTGGCCTGTTCACTTGGAATGTGATTAGAGTAAATTAAAAAGTAATCACATGTGAATTACATTTCTTCATGAATGTAATAACTTCAGGAGGCTGATTAATGTTAAGCAGTGCCTGTCCTGCCTCATGCATACCTTCCCAGGTGAGATATGCAAGATAGCTGTTGTGAGTTGATTTAATTTTCTTTTACTGGTATTCTAGAGAAAATGCCTGCACACATAACAGGCTTGGAACATTCATCAGGACTGAGAAAGTTCTTCCCTTTTAACTGTCCAAGAACCACCTGCAAAACAGCATCACTGTCTACTTATGGTTATGAGAAATACCCAAGGGAGAAGGTCCAACTCTGGTACCGTTTTCTAACTAAACAACTCTCAATTTTTCAATCTCTATTTTCTTGGCAAATCCTTCCCATTTGGATGGAATAATTCAAGAGACTCACTGAAAAATGCATTTTTACTGGTGTAAAGGAAACAAACGGTCTCACAAGGAATGAAAGCTTATTAATAATCTACAGGAATATTAATGCAGAGAACAAAACTTGAACTATAAATGTAAACCATGTTGAGCACAAGATCATTAACATATTTCCCTCATGGGTAACGAGGAGTGTAGAAGTCTAAAACACTTATTTCTTTTCAGTATAATTAGGCTAAGATATTATTTTGTAAAGGAGTCATCAGAGCAATACTGCTACTGTTAGCAGTAGGAAAGGCTTGTGGCTTCATTATTCCTAGGCCAAAGGAGAGCAAGTCATCACGATAGACTTGGTAGTGGGCCAAGTAAAGCCAGATAATGAGAGTTACTTTGGATTAAGAGTTAGTGTTTAGACTTCTGGCCAAGATGGAGGCATAGGTAGCCACACCATGCCTCCTTGCACAACCAAGATAAGGACAACAACAATTTAGAAATAAAAAACAACCAGTACCAACAGAAAAAGTAGACTGTATGGAAGTCCAACAATCAAGGAGTTAAAGTAGACACATTCATCCAGACTGGTAGGAGGGGCAAAGCCGGGAGGCCGGGTGGAGAGGGGTCGCAGCAAAGTGGTGGCTGGTGGACCCTGGGCATGCAAGTCAGCATCTGGCAAACCCAGCAAGGCAGCAGATTGTGGAGGGGCACAGCACACAAGGCAGCTGGATGATGGGGTGGTCCCACATGTGCACAGATAAAGTAGGCAAAACTGGGGAGTGAGACAAACCATGCAACCCAGGGCCCCAGTGCAGGGAAATAAAGCCTCAAAACACCAATTGAAAGCACCTTTGGGGGTTGGGGTGCTGGGAGAAACTCCCAGCCTCACAGGAGAGTTCATTGGAGAGACCCACAGGGTCCTAGAAGATGTACACAACCCTCCCATATGGGAATCATCATCAGAAGGACCCAATTTGCTTAGGAGAAGTTGGGGAAGTTACTGAAATCTGGCAGAGAGCAGAGCAAGTGCCATCATTCCCTCTCAGACCCCTCCCCAACATACAGCGTCCCAACCCAGCAACTGGGTTGCCCCAACTAGGTGAACAACTAAAGGTCTGTCCCTCACTATGTAACAGGTGCATCAAGACAAAAAAAAAAAAAAAATGGCCCAAACAAAAGAACAGATCAAAGCTCCAGAAAAAATAGAACTAAACGATGAATAGATAGCCAACCTATCAGGTGCACAGTTCAAAACACTGGTAATAAGGGTGCTCACAGAATTGGTTGAATGTAGTCATAAATTAGATGAAAAAATAAAAGCTACACTAAGTGAAATAAAGGAAAATGTACAGGGAACCAATAGTGATGGGAAGGAAACTGGGACTCAAATGAATGGAGTGGACCAGAAGGAAGAAGGAAGAAAGAAATATCCAATCAGAAAAGAATGAAGAAACAAGAATTCAAAAAAATAAAAAAGAGGAGAGGTTTAGGAACCTCCAGGACATCTTTAAACGTTCCAACATCTGAATTATAGGGATACCAGAAGGACAAGAGGAAGAGCAACAAGTAGAAAGTTATTTGAACAAATAATAAAGAACTTCCTCATTTTGGCAAAAGAAATAGACTTCTAGGAAGTCCAGGAAGCTCAGAGAGTCCCAAAAAAGTTGGACCCAAGGAGGAACACACCAATGCACATCATCATTACATTAGCCAAGATTAAAATGAAAGAGAAAATTCTAGAAGCAGCAAGGGATAAGGGGACAGTCACCTACAAAGGAGTTCCCATCAGACTGTCAGCTGATTTATCAAAAGAGACCTTCCAGGCAAGAAGGGGCTGGAAGGAAGTATTTGAAGTCATGAAAGGCAAGGACCTACATCCAAGATTTCTCTATCCAGCAAAGCTGTCATTTAGAATGGAAGGGAAGATAAAGCGCTTCTCGGATAAGGTCAAGTTTAAGGAGCTCATCGTCACCAAGCCTTTATTATATGAAATGTTAAAGGGACTTATCTAAGAAGAAGAAGATAAAAAATATGACCGTAAAAAGACAGCAAACTCACAGATATTAACAACCCCACCTAAAACAGAAACAAAAGCAAACTAAGCAAACAGCTAGAATAGGAACAGAACCACAGAAATGGAGATCATATGGAGGGTTAGCAACAGGGCAATGGGAGGAGGAGAGAGGGGGAAAAGGTACAGAGAATAAATAGCATAGACAGTGGGTAGAAAATAGACAAGGGGAGGGCAAGAATAGTGTGGGAAATGTAGAAGCTAAAGAACTTATGTGTACGACCCATGGATGTGAACTAAAGGGGGGGAATGTGAGTGGGAGGGGGTGTGCAGGGTGGAGGGGGTGTGCAGGGTGGAGGGGAGTGAAGGAAGGAAAATGGGACAACTGTAATAGCATAATCAATAAAACATATTTAAAAGAAGAGTTCGTGTTTATTCCTGCGACTCACCATTCCTTGGGGTAGGTTGATGTACCAGTGCATTGTTGTTAGAAGGACATTTTCCATCATAATCTAGAACATCTATAGAGAGTTCATGTCATAAAATTATTGTTAAATGATATTTACTATGTGTGATGCTCTCTGACATCAATTATTCTGTAGTATTTTTTTTTAAGTTCAGTGAGATACACTAAATTAAATTCCATCTATAAAGAGTCATAACCTGCAGTTGGAGACATTCTGGATGAGGAACTTTGGGAATCATGGAAGTTGGAAGATCGCCCTATCATTTTATTGCCATTTAAGTGTGGACCCTCAGAGGGGAATGTTCCCAATGTCAGAGGTTCCCGGCTCTGTGGGAGGGGCAGGGAGACAACACTAGGAGAATAAGATAGAAAAGGTACACAATCCTATAGTGTTTTCCAAGACAGGCTTTTGGATCCCTTTCCTTTTTTGTTTGTTTTTGTTGTTTTAGTCCTGAAGTATGTGAATTTCTAAAACATTCCATATAAATTTCTAGTAAAAAGACTTACTGTTAAAGGTGAGATCATATGGTATTTGTCTTTCACTGCCTGGCTTATTTCACCTTTAACAGGAACCTAATCAACAAAACAAACAAGCATAATATAAACAAAGACACTGAAATTGAGAACAGTCTGACAGTGACCAGAGGGGGAGGGGAGGGAATTTCAGGGGAAAAGGGGAAGGGTTTAGAGCAACAAGTATAAAGGACACATGGACAAAAACTATGGGGGGTGGAAATGGGAAGAAGGTGGGGAGGGCTGGGGTGGTGGGCTGGGGGCGGGGTAAAAGACAGAAAACTGTACAATATCAACAATTAAAAAAATACTGATTAACTTCCGGCCAAGATGGAGGCGTAGGTAGACACACTGTGCCTCCTCTAACAACCAAAATTAAGGACAACAAATATTTAGAAACAAGAAAACAATCAGAACATATAGAAAATTGAACTGTACAGAAGTCCAACAACCATTCATCCAGACCGGTAAGAGGGGCGGAGTCGCGGCAGGAGAAAGTGGAGCTGTGGACCCGGGAGCGCAAGCAGCAGCAGCTGGCAGTTCCCAGGTGCACAGGCGACGATTGGCGGTCCCCAGGCCCACAGGCGGCAGCTGGCGGACCCCGGGCACAGGGGTGCAACTGTGCAGAACCAGTGAGGCCACACAAGGCGGCTGGCTGACCAGGTGGCCCCACATTCGCTTGCGCAGACTGTCCAGGCAGAGGGGAAGTGGCGGAAGGGACTGAATCCAAGAGAGAGCAGAGCAGGCGCCATTGTTCCCTCTCAGACCCCACCCCCACATACAGGGTCACAACCCAGCAACTGGGCTGCCCCATCCTGAGGAACACCTAAGGCTCCACCCCTAAGTACGTAATAGCCGTGACCAGACTAAAACCAAACAACAACAACAACAACAACAAAAAAACCACCAAAAATGGCTCAAACCAGATAACAAATGAAAGCCCCAGAGCCAATTCCTCTAAGCAGTGAAGAGATAGCCAACCTATCAGATGCACAGTTCAAAGCACTGGTCATCAAAATGCTCACAGAATTGGATGATTTTGCTCACAAATTAAATGAAAAAATGCAGGCTACAATACGTGAAATGAAGGAAGATGCATGGGGAACCGATAGAGATGGAAGGAAAACTGGGACTCAAATCAATGGAGTGGACCAGAAGGAAGAAATAAACAACCAAACAGAAAACAAGGAAGAAACAAGAATTCAAAAAAATGAGGAGAGGCTTAGGAACCTCCGGGACATCGTTAAACGTCCCAACATCTGAATTATAGGGGTCCCAGAAGGGGAAGAAGAAGAGCAACAAGTGGAAAACTTATTTGAACAAATAATAAAGGAGAACTCCCCTATCTGGCAAAGGAAATAGACTTCCAGGAAGTCCAGGAAGCTCAGAGAGTCCCAAAGAAGTTGGACCCAAGGAGGAACACACCAAGGCACATCATCATTACATTAGCCAAGATTCAAATGAAGGAGAGAATTCTAGAAGCAGCAAGGGATAAGGGGACAGTCACCTACCAAGGATTTCCCATCAGACTGTCAGCTGATTTCTCAAAAGAGACCTTCCAGGCAAGAAGGGGCTGGAAAGAAATATTTGAAATCTTGAAAAGCAGGGACCTACATCCAAAATTGCTCTATCCAGCAAAGCTGTCATTTAGAATGGATGGACAGATAAAGCGCTTCTCAGATAAGGTCAAGTTCAAGGAGTTCATCATCACCAAGCCTTTAATTATATGAAATGTTAAAGGGACTTATCTAAGAAAAAGAAGATAAAAATATGACAGTGAAAAGACAGCAAACTCACAGCTATTAAGAACCACACCTAGCCTGGCTGGTGTAGCTCAGTGGATTGAGCGCAGGCCTGCGAACCAGAGGATCGCGGTTCGATTCCCAGTCAGGGCACATGCCTGGGTTGCAGGCCAGTTCCCAGCAGGGGACACACAAGAGGCAACCGTACATTGATATTTCTCTCCCTCTCCCTCTCCCCTACCCCTCTAAAGACAAATTAAAAAAAAAAATCTTAAAAAAAAAAAAAAAAAAAAGAACCACACCTAAAACAAAAGCAAACTAAGCAAACAGCTAGAACAGGAACAGAACCACAGAAATGGCGATCATATGGAGGGTTAGCAACAGGGGCGTTGGAGGAGGAGAGAGGGGGAAAAGGTCCAGAGAATAAATAGCGTAGACGGTGGGTAGAAAATAGACAGGGGGAGGGCAAGAATAGTATGGGAAATGTAGAAGCTAAAGAACTTATGACACATGGACATGAACTAAAGGGGGGAATGTGGGTGGGAGGGAGTGTGCAGGGTGGAGGAAAATGATGGGGGAGAAATGGGACAAGTGTAATAGCATAATCAATAAAATATATTTAAAAAAAATACTGATTAAAAAAATAAAAAAATAGAATGAACAAAACTAAAAAAAAAAAAGACTTACTTAAGTATAAACTTAAAAAAAACCTCGAGAATTTTTAAAAAACCCATAAGACCTCTGAACAGGTAATTTATGCTTACCCTGTACTAGGGACATAGTAGAGATAATTGTTCTTGTCCTCTACATTGGGGATGCCAGGCATAGGTAACTAAAAATGTGAAACATTATACCAATCATTCCACTGCCTTAATTGAGGTGAACAGATACTAATACCCTTTACGGTACTAAAGATTTTATTCTACATCCTATTGTTCCATTCCTAAGCATTTTAAGGCCTTTACTAACATAGTGTGTGATTTCCAGAAGAGGGTGAATCAAATAGAAAACACCTCATAGGATAACAACTGGAAGAAGAAACCAGCCACATTTAACATAGACTTGGGCACAAGGGAAGGGCTTAGGAACACATGTCTCTATCTGGAGGACAGTGCTGGGTCCAGGTCCTGAAGGCAGAGATACTGGACTGAGAATGCCCTGAGGGTTTTATTAACCAGAGGACTGGATTAATCAAATCCCCTTCTACTCACCCCCATCTGCAAAAATGAAAAATGATAGCTAAGTTCCCTTCCAATATTTCAGGGCTGATATTTGACAGTAGCCTAATGAGGTACATGGATTCTACAAATTCTGTACTACCATGTTCAATTCACTGTTGTGGATAATAGTGAGCAGAACACAACATTCCCTAACATGTCACAACCTAATTTTAGCCCTCACTCTTCTCTAGGATCTATCACTGGAATTATGCTACACATTACCAAAATTACTTTTACAGAATACAATTTTGTTTAAAATGGGCCCAAGACAAGTAAATTTAATCACTAAAATGTGAAAACAATCTTCTAACAACATCTTATCTCTACCTAGCATTCACAGTTTCAACTTGAAGGACGGTATTAAACTGAAGCAGCCATGTATTATCAGAATCTTTTGTTGCCTTAAAAAAAAAAAAAGCCTGTCACCAAACTTTTAATTAGGTTCCCAAACTGTGACCTGAGACAATAGAAGAATGGCTTATTTTAATGCTACATCTTTTTTAATGGCCTCTGCTTAAAAATGCACCAGCCTTTAAAACACTCTGATACCATACTTTGACACCTAAAATGTTGAAACTACAATTTAATTCTAGTTTCTAAGATGCCTTTATTTACTCCTTTGTCCATTTACACATTCATTTATTCTCTCATTCACTAAACAAATTTTCAATATTTATTGCTAGACATTAGGGAAACACAAGCAGAAAGAATAAAGTGGCCCGATCTTCAACAGAGCTGATTAAAAGTCCATCTAGGAAGACAGCCACTTACCTAACTTAAAATAGAACTACTCAGCCAAAGTTAAGGAGACTACAGCCTCTAAGTTTTGGTCTTTACTGTTCCCTCAAACATAGCTTTCACCTTTGGTTTAGTTATTTAGCCACTATTCCTTCAAATACCCCATGTGTTGCTTCAAACACTCCACAGCTGTTTTTATCAAACTAGAGGTGGCCAGCCTCCTTGAGGAAAATGTGGCTCCTGCTGGTGTCTTAAACATCAACATGGTCATCCACAGATTTCAATCATTATTCTAAAGTCTACATTATGGATTTATATTTCTGAGGGTCACCACTAACCCTATTAGCATCTTTTTAAAAACGATTTTATTTACTTATTTTTAAAGGGGGCAGTGGAAAAAAACATCAGTGTGTGGTTGCTTCTCACACATCCCCAACTGGGGGCCTAGTCCACAATCCAGGTATGTGCCCTGACTGGGAATTGAACCAGTGACCCGTTGGTTCACAGGACAGTGCTCAATCCACTGAGCCACACCAGCCAGGGCACCCTATTAGCATCTTAATGTCCTATTCAGGGCCCCACAGAGGAAGAGAGATGCTACATTAGGCAGACAACCAGATGAAAATAACCATTTAACAACCATCCAGAACCTTTCCTCCTGCCACCCTCCCCTCAAAATATTTCAAGGTCATCAGTAAGGAAACAGAATCATTCATATTTACTCATTTTAATACTAACATTTAATACATGCTGGAGTATTGAATGCTATGGCCTACGTAGTAATTTATTATAATAGTCACTCTACTTCTACATATTTGAAATATTTCATAATACTTTTTTTTACAGTTAATACTGACAACTGAGTTAGCCCATGGTGTATTATATTTGGAGATCACTCAAACCTTCAGAAAAAAACCCTAATTGGACCCTAATCAAACTTATTTTGAGTATCAGAGAGGAAAAAAAGAATGCTTTAGAAAAGTTTGAATTGTGTTATGTTAGTCTAGCATGAGCATCAAAGCCATCGAATACACTCTTACCAGTCAAATGTCTATTACGAAAGATGGATGCTTGCCCCAGGATATACCTCCTTTGTCCCCTTAAAATATTCAAATAAAGAGAGAGGAGAAAAATACTCTTTGAAATTTTTGTGGACTGTTCACAGGCTGTTAGGACTTTTAATCCATTAATTTAATGTATAAAAATGTCCAGAATACTGTAATGTTATAATGGAAAGACATCTTTCCAGAGGAAAATCCCTGAATTTTAGTAGACTTTGTCACTAATTATCTTTGTGCCTTTAAGGATATAATTTCACTTTGCTGGACCACTTTTACTTACAAGGAAAATTAAAGAGTTGGACCAATGAGCTATGGGGTGGCTTTCTGTCTCACATGGCCTGTAGTCCATGGACACCATGAACATGAAATTATTTGAAGATTTCATTTCCAGCCGGGGATAAGCAGTACTCCCTTCACTTTTTTGTGACTGAGTGAAAGTACTAGAGACCTCTAAGCCAGTTTATAAAGAGAAGGGAGGTGCTGCTGCCCAAGTACACATTTTTGTCACAGCACATGGTTAGATGCTCATTGGCACTAATTTACTTACTCACAGTTGTACTGGGACATCACTTCTAAAGAGTAGCTATGGTTACCTGATTGTGGGTATGTAATTAATTTAGCAAATGCTTGCTATAAAGTTATAATCCAAGCAATCACAGCAGGTGTCAATGTAGTCAGGAGAACATATCTTCACATAAATATTCATTATTTATTAAATAGGACATATTCTCTACTGGTCCAGCATCAAATGCTGAACTCCGTTTCTCACTAGGAGGCTAACAGGCATGTCTGGGATCTTTAGAGGGTGTTTTATGTATGCCCTGCTCTCATGCGGGTCTATATGGAGTTGTATCAACCCCAAGGCAAATTTTCTGACATTTTTGAAAGATATACGCAAAATGGCATTCCACAGTATCACTCAGAAAACCACTGCAATACCCACCTTTTCCCCTGACCTCAGTTCTACCTATTTTCATTAATGAATAAGGAGCTTAGAATTTGAGTGGTAAAAGAGTTTGTTTCAAGTGTAGGGTTGAAAAATAACCCCAATAGATCTATGCACACACACACATACACACACACACACACACGTAAAGCAGGTGAAATCTGAATAAGTTCTGTGGAATACACTGAAAACAGTTTAGTTTCGTCATATTGGCACAATACTATAGTTGTGCAAGATGCTAACATGAGGGAGGCCGTGTGAAGTATGCATGGGTCCTCCCTGTACATTTTTGCAACTTCTGTGAATATACAATTATTTCAAAAATACAACATTAAAAATGATAACCTGCAAATGGTAAAGAAACCCATAAATTTAAAAATAAGGTTTACAAAGTAACTGGACAAGTTGCAACATTGTATAATGAGAGATTCTATTCTCACTATCTTTTCTTCAAAAACATTCTGTTATGATAATAAAATTATATCATTCCATAAAGTAACAAACGTCACCAACACTGGCAACCAGGAGACAAATATCATCTCTTAAAAATATTTAAAGGAACTGAGATGACCTTCCCACCCCAGATCATACCAACAGTTATTGCTGAAAGTACTTTCATGAAACAAATAGTTTTGACAAGTAAGGTTTCAGCAATGTGGCCACCTCTCTAAGAGCACAGCTCCTGCACCTTTATTGTAAGTGTCAGCTTTTAAGATCATGTCTACCCACTTGAACTGGTGTGCAAGGACTCTAAGTACATTTCTACATATATAGTATGAACAAATCACTCTCAAAACATTTGCTTTAGAAAAAAATTATCTCTACTTCTACATATTTGAAATATTTCATAATACTTTTTTTTACAGTCAATACTGTCAACTGAGTTAGCCCATGGTGTATTATATTTATCTCAATGGAAATGACAGAGCTAATATCCAAAAAAAGGGAAAGTAATTTTACAAATAAATGAGAAGGGGACAAACAATGTAAATATAAAAATGGGCAAAGAAATGAAAGAATATTTTAAAGAAGAGCAATTATAAATAGCCAACAGGAAGGAAAAGATGCACATACTCACTAGAAGTCAGGAAATCTTAAATGGACAAAACAACAAAAATATAATTTACTTCTGTCAAGTTGATTCAGAGGAATGAATGGGTATTCTGATACATGGTAGGTTCAAATCTTAATTTTCAAGTATTTTTGAAGTACAGTATGAAATCATCTGTTAAAATTAAAAATAGTACAGTGCCTCCACATCTGACAATATACCCCATTAAAAACATATTATATTATTTGTCAGTTATATTTCAATAAAAATATATTATATATGCTTTTCTTGTAGTGATACAACAAAACAAACTAACACAATGGGACAACACAAATGAAATATTACCAGGCAACAAATAGTTGTAAATTATGTTATAGCCACTCAAAGTAATTAACTAGTGAGTTACAGCTACTCAGTAGCCCTGAAGGGATTTCCACAAATAATTTTGAAAAAAAAGAGTAAATAAAATTCCACTTTTTTGTAAAACAATGACAAAAATCCTTTAAGACATGTATGTGCTAACACACATGCACACACGTGTAAGTATACTGATATATTAGTTTGTTGAATAACTTGGAAGTGTAATCATAGGTCAGGATTTGCAACCTATCTTCAAATCTGGGTACAAATGCACAATATCAACTTTTATATGACACACTGGGGTAAAAGGATGCAGTCTGTGCCTAGCCAGAAGTGACAAGCCCAGGGACTTGGACACATAAGAATTAACATTTGAGCACAGGAGTTGCAAGGTTCTGGAAGAGCTTGATTCCTGAGGATAATTTGCTAAGGGAAGAGGTGGGATGGATGGCCATGGGTGGCAGCCATGGCTGGAGTAATGAGAAAGAGAACAGGAGAGTCCTGAGTAGACACAGAGGCAGGAAGGGACTGAATATAGAGAAATATGTGCACAGACATTTACATAGAGTATACAAAAATTTACATGTATGTAGCCATATGCATGAATTACAAGATCATATTTATGCATTTTTATAATGTGAAATTATGTTTCAAAAATATATTTTATGTCTTAAAAATAACGCTTAAGAATGAATCCAAGTAGATGATCCTGTAAGAATTTCTCCTTTCTTGCTTCCAGGAGTCAGTGCTGGTAATATGAAAATCATGTTCCCACATGTCCTGGGTAAGCTTTCTTGTGTGTCTAAGCTGCCCAAGAAAGTGTGTCTTTCAGGATCCAGGGCAGCTAGAATTTGTAGACGGCAACTGGGCAAACCTGGGTAGAGGTTGACTTCCCCAGCAAGCCATGATTTATTGCCAAAAGCACAATCTTTTTTCCTTCTATTTTGACTTAACATGCTAGAAAAACAACATGAGACTGTAAGAATTAAGCCTAATCCATTACAGCTAAGCTCTCTAAGGCATAAAGGAAGTAAGGGCTGAACCAAAATACATTTATCAATCATGCAACTGCAGGACCACTTGTATGATTAGCATAATTCTTTAAAAGAATGCAGAACAGATAAGCAGTTCTGCCATTAAATTATGTTGTTTAAGAAAAATGCAGACTTGGTAAGCATTTGTAAGTGGACGATCTAAGTTTCAATTGTGTGCTTTATCGAATGTGTGTGTATGTATGTGAATGTGTATGTTGATAATAAAAGCAGTTGTCCTTTAAAAATACCAACACTGTATAACTTTGTTAATTTGCAGCCAACTGTCCTTTTTATAGTTCATTTCTGTTGCAATTACTGTTCCAGTTTAGTTCCATATATATTTTCATTATTTCATTGAAACTTGTACCTCAGTAGAGAGGAAGAACATACTTTCCCCAGTAGACCAAAGTCAGAAGAATATCTGTGTGCCAACACACACACACATGCAGCCACACCACAAGTGGCTGAAAGGGAGCAGCAGGAATGTGGAAAAAGCATCAGAAAAATCTCGAAATATACCTAGGAAAGCCTGATTTACTTCCTGTCCAGCAAAGTGCTATCTTGAATATATCTGGTAGGGAGTATGAATGTATGTGAGTACGTGTACACCAATAAACATCTAGAAAAAAATGGAGAAAATCAATTTAACAATAGAATACTTTAAAAAATGCCAAAAAGCTATAAAATGTATATGTAAGTACCATTCAATGCCCCTTATTAAAAAGTTATTTTTTAATCCTCATGTAAGGATATGTTTATTGAATTTGAAGAGAGAGAAAGAGAAAGAGAGAGAGTAGAGAGAAAGAGAAACACATCAGTGTGAGAGAGAAATATCCATCAGTTGCCTCCCATTTGCATCTAGACCAGGGATAGAACCTGCAACCCAGGTATGTGTCCTGAATGGGATTGAACCTACAACTTTTGGGTGCACAGAACAACGCTCCAACCAACTGGGCCATCTAGCCAGGTTTAAGAAAAGGTATTTTTGATGTAATGTTATTTGGCATTATGGTGATACCATGTAAAAAATAGTAGGCACAGAAAATATGAAAACTCAAGATGTTAGTTGGTGCAGGTATCATAGAAGCAATGTCTTCTCAGACTGAGGCTGCATTTGTTCTTCAAAGTTGAAATTTTCTTTTAAAAATATTGTATTTATTTATTTTCAGAGAGGGAAAGGGAGGGAGAAGAGAGAGAAACATCAATGTGTGGTTGCTTCTCACATACCCCCTACTGGGAACCTGGCCCACAACCCAGGCACGTGCTCAAGACTGGGATTTGAATCTGCAACTCTTTGGTTCACAGGCCGGCACTCAACCACTGATCCACACCAGCAAGGGCCAAAGTTAAAAATTTCCGTGAATGATTTGGAATGTGATATCTTTCTAGAGTAAACGTCACATCTAGAAAAGGCTAGGTTCTAGTAAAAACAAACTGTGAGACAAGGGTCTAAATGTCCAAGGATGAAGCAACCAACCTGATCTGATAAGTATTTGACAATAATGTTTTCATTAGAAACACTTTACACCTGCCATTTTACCAGCAGTTCCTCCAGTACTGGGATACATTTAAATCTGTCATTTGAAAAGTGTTTAAACTTAATCTGTGTGCAAGAATTGCTGACAAAGCCAAGCATGACATGTCATACTGGTGATGTGTTAAGCTAAAGAAATTCAAACTGCCACAGGCAAAATCCTAACCTTATGAAACATTTTAATCCATTTTTATTGGAGAAGCTTATTAAGAGATACAGGTTTCAGAACTTGACAAATTTTCTTTATCCTTTGCCAGGTATGAGGTGAGCAAAGTGTACTCTAAAATCACCAACCCCAAATTATAAACTCATCTTCAGAAATTACATGTTGAGGATGTGCTCATATGCCAAGGATTTTGATAAAGCAGCCCAGGAGTTCCAGCCATGATAGAGACATAGGTAAAACTGTTTCACTTCCTCACACAACCAAAAGAAGGACAACAACAAATTAAAAACAAAAACAACCAGAACTCCAGATATTCAAACTTCATGGAAGTCTGGTAACCAAGGAGTTAAGGAAACATTCAACCAGACTAATAAGAGGGGTGGAGATGGGCAGCTGAGGCAGAAAGGATGCACAGCCAAGGAGGTGGCTGATGGATCAGTTGGTCCTACATTTATGGGCTGATAAGCTGAGAAGCTGGGAGTGAGACAGATGGCAGAACCCAAGGTTTCAGCATGGGAAACTAAAGACTCAAAACCTCTGGATGTAAAAAATCTGTGGGAGTTATGGCAGTGGGAGAAACTCTCAGGATCACAGAACAGTCTGTGGGAGGGCCCACAGGGTCCTAGAATGTACACAAACACATCCATCTGTGACTCAGCATCTGAAAGGCCACAATCCAATTGTGGGAAGTGAAGGAACTGATGGAAAGTAGAGCTAGAGCAGAGCCAGCAAGTGGCATTGTTCCCTCTCTGACCCTCCACCCCCAGACACCGCCACAATGCATCAAAGAGGGTTGCCCCACCCTGGTGAATACCAAAGGCTCCACCCCTTACAACATAACAGGTTCATCAAGACAAAGAAATATGGCCTAAATGAAAGAACAGGTCAAAATTGCAGAAGAAGAATGAAGCAACAAGGAGATAGCCAACCTTTCTGATGCATAGTTGAAAACACTGGTAATCAGGATGCTCATAGAAATGATTGAGCTCAGTCGCAAAATTAAGGAAGAAATGAAGGCTATACAAAATGAAATAAAGGAAAATATACAGGGAACTAAAAGTGAAGGAAAGGAAACTGTGACTCAGACCAAGGATTTGAAATAAAATGAAGAAATAAATATCCAACTGGAACAGAATGAAGAAACAAGAATTCAAAAAAAAAAATGAGAAGAGATGGAGAAAGCTCTAGGACAACTTTAAATGCTCCAACATCCAAATCATAGGGGTGCCAGAAGGAGAAGAGGAAGACCAAGAAATTGAAAACTTATTTAAACAAATAATGAAGGAAAATTCCCCCAATTTGGTGAAGGAAATAGACTTACAGAAAGTCCAGGAAGCCCAGAGTCCCAAAGAAATTGGACCCAAGCAGGAACACACCAAGACACATCATAATTACTTACCCAGGATTAAAGATAAGGAGAGAATCTTAAAAGCAGCAAGAGAAGAGGAGACAGTTACCTACAAAGGAGACAGATAGCAGAACCCAGGGTTTCAGTGTTTCAGTTCCCATAAGGCTATCAGCTGATTTCTCAAAAGAGATCTTGCAGGCAAGAAAGGACTGGAAAGAATATTCCAAGTCATGAAAGTCATGGACCTACATCCAAGATTACTCTATCCAGCAAAGCTATCATTTAGAATGGAAGGGCAGATAAAGTACTTCCCAGATAAGGTCAAGTTAAAGGAGTTTATCATCACTAAGCCCTTATTACAAGAAATGTTAAAGGGACTTATCTAAGAAATAGAAGATGATAAAAAATATGAACAGTAAAATGACAACAAACTCACAACTATCAACAACTGAACCTAAAAAACAAAAACAAAAACTAGGTAAACAACTTGAACAGGAATAGAATCACAGAAATGGAGATTACATGGAGAATTACTGGTGAGGAGAAAAGTTACAGGGAATAAGAAGCATAAGAGGTAGGCACAAAATAGACAGGGGAGGTTAAGAATAGTATAGGAAATGGAGAAGCCAAAGAACTTATATATACAACCCATGGACATGAACTAAGTTGCAGGGGGAATGCTGGAGGGTGGTAGGATGCAGGGAGGAGGGGGATAAAAGGGATAACAAAATTAGGACAACTGTAATAAAATTTTAAAAAAACAGAAAAAAAAGAAATTAGATGTTGATATTTAAGTATCTTTATAAAAGTCAAACTTGGCAGGAGTGGTTGAGAATTGAAAATCCTAAATGCCTACATTATGGGAAAAATGTTAAGATAGCAGCCAGTATGGTGAGTATATGTTTAAAATCAAGTTTAGTTCCTTTTCTGTATGTCATGTTGTTAAGAATAAACTTATTCTTTTATACACAATATATGTATTTTCAATCTCTGTTAAGAAATAGTCTTCCATCTTTTCAAAGCATTGGTTATTATTTTCAACAAAAGCTTGGTTTCTCAATAGCCTGATTCCATGTTTGTGGAATATAAAAGAATAGCATTGAGAATATAAAAGAAAATAATTGCTAGAGAAGGCAATGGATTTCTGTGTGGGCAAAAGTTTTACACCTTTCTTTTCATTGGATAACATGAGAGGGCCATTTAGCTCTAAGTTTCCACAATAAGCTGTAAAATGGAGATAGCATTCAATCATTCATTTGATAAATGTTAAGGAAACATCAGCAATATTTCAGGTATAGAATGAGGTGGTACTGTGGTGACACTAAACACACTGAGTATGCCTTTCCAGAAATTTACAGTCTAATGCTTTCATTTAACCCAACTCAGAGACAAAGAATGTTATACAATACAGGGTGGGACAAAAGTAGGTTTACAGTTGTTTGTATGGAAAATAATACAATAATTAATAAATAATAATACAGAAATAAACTCTATTTCAAGTACTCAAAACTGTAAACCTACTTTTGTCCCACTATGTACAGCAAAATTCTTGGAATAAAGTCACTTCTTTGTTGAACATTCAAATGGGACTTAAAAAAGCAAATGCTAAGACATCTATTCAGGCCCCATAAACCTACTGATTAACATAATTTCAAATATTTTATTTCAGCCATTTTATAGCTAGACTATAAAAAATGTTGGTTTATTATAAAACCACAGTTAGTATTACTATCCCACCCAACTCTTTAAAAAAGCATTTACATACCCATAATATGTCTAGGCACTGTGCTGATGACTGGGGACACTGAAGACACATTAGAACTCTGTGACCTTGAGAAGTTCATGGTCCAGAAAGGAAAGCCAATGCACTGTTGGTTATGTGACATCCATTTCCAGCTCTTCCTCACTCTTTCTCTCTTACATAACTAACTCTTACTTAGTATAGGCAAGCCATTCTGCCACACAGAGCCTTGGGCTTTACTAAGCCATGGAAGGAATCCCATTCCTTTTGTGAGGGACTAGGTTAGGAAGGTCATGTGACCTAGTTTGGGAGAATAAGGAAAGTGAGGAAAAGTCTGGTGAGGTGTTTGAGGAAATTTCTTCACACTTTAAAAAGGAAGATAGAAGATAAACATAACAATACTTGGAATATGATCAATATGGCATCTTTAAATTATTAGAAAATGGAGTTTTTAATATGAACCATTGGGATAAGCAGATAGTCACATGAAGAAATATAAGGTCTGGTTCATTGCATATACTATAAACCAGGATGAATCCCAAGTGGATCAAATATTTAACTATGAAAAAATGAAATTAAATACTAAGAGAAACATAAGTGAATTTCTCAACAATCTAAAAATGAGGAAAACCTTCCTAACTATGATTTAAAATCCAGAGGCAACAGAGAAAAGAAAAATACCTCTAATTACATTGAACATTTATATGGTAAAGTTTCCAAAAGCAGACAGGGAAAAGATAATTGTAACTTACACTAGAGACTAAAGTTATATATATATAAAGCCATATATACACACTGTTCAGTCACAGGAAAATAAATGCAAATGGATGTTAACCATACAAAAATAATTCAACTTTGTTTTTAGGAGGGGAAAGGCAAATTAAAATTATGCTGAGATACCATTTCTTACCTAAGAGACAGGCAAACTTTCAGTTTCACAATGTAGTATGTTGGCCAAACTTGGAGAAACAGAAAGTCTTCTACAGTTATGATGTGAATACAAAGGGGTACATACGAAACCTCTGGAAGGGAATCTGCCAATAGCTAGCACAATCATATAGGCATTCATCCTTTCATACAGAAATTCTACTCCTGGGAATTTATACAAAAGACATACTGGCAAAGGCTTTTTTAAAAGACCAAAGCTATTCACTGCAGCAATAAAAACATCTCTAAATAGGGGGTGGGTTGAATAAGCATGATACAATCCCTCAGTGGAGTACTATACAACTATAAAAAAGAAATATCTCTACAAAGTGCAATGTAGAGCTCTCCAGGGTATTTTTCTGAGGAATTAAAGTAAAAATAAAATGTGAACAGTATCCGAAACTTGCCAAAGAAAGGATGGGCCACAAATGTACACATGCAAACACATGCATATATACAATCCTATATATACCTATCTATTTGTTTGTATTTTATAAGTTGAATAAGAAACTATTAAAAATTTGAGGGAGAAAGAAAGTACAGGGGAGAGAGAGAGACATCAGACTTCTTCAAATATACCTTGTTTTATAGATTTTATTTTAGAATCATGTAAATATTCTGTATAATTATAAAACAAAATTAAATATAAAAAAGCAATCTCCATAACTGAAAGTGAAATAAGACAAATGAACCTAATTTCATATCTAGTTGGTGTCATAAGTAGTGATAAAGAGACTCTTCCAAGTGACTTTATATAGAAAAGCAGTAATTTGGAGAAGACTTAAACTCATCATAGTAACTATATTATTGGTAGTAAAATTGGCATTGTTATTCTGAAACTCTTGTGCATGTACTATGAATAAAGAAAGCAATGCAATTATAATGGTATTAGGAACCGAGGTTTTGGGGGGTGGTTGAAGAGCAATGAAGACACAAAACCAATGAGGTTTAAGGCACGACTGGAGAAACCCATATTCCTAAAGACTGTGCTATTGTAAGTTGTCTTAATTTCCTACACTTTTGCATCTTATGATATCATTATGACATCCATCGTTGAACTGTTATTCATTTTTATAGATGAGGCCAATGTGGGTATGTACAAATGTAAAAGTGTATTTGATATGTGTACATACACATACATATACTTATTTAGATAACACACTTTCGTGTATTCATTGCATTTTTGATTCAAGGAAATAGCACACTGACTCAATTCTCCCAAGTTGAATGTCACATCTGTTCATGGCCAGCATCAGAACTCACATTGTTCCCCACTTACTTTTCCTAAACTTCTGGCTCCTTGCAGTCACCAGGCAGAAAGCCTTTCTCAAACCTGTGCTGCCTTCCTAGCTTGCATTCACCAACCTGGACTTTGGGGTCACCAATGGAAATCAATTTAAGGTATGAGGTGTATTTCAAACAAGCTTTGCCTCCAGCCACACCCTTGTCTTCAGAGAAGGAGACTCAGAGGCATTCTAACATCAGGACGTGCAGCTTGGGAGACCTGTGTTATTCACTGATTGGAAGGACCAAAAGCAACTTAGTGTGGAAACAGTGTTTGGGTATTGTCTTGGATTTCAAAGGTTTAAATTGTGTATATTACAGCAGACCTTTAAGTATCAGAAGACAGACTCCAAGACCTCAGTGATAGTAGAGATTTAGATAGACGACAACTCTCGAGTCAAGACTAATTCTATTCCTAGGATAGTATAGGACATTTTCTTCAAAAAACGTATCTCTTTACCATGATAGGACTTGCATAAGTGGAAATATCTCTGAAGTCATTAAGTGTGTTTTAAGAAGTATAAGAAAAATCTAATAACTAGTAAGAATAAAAGAAAAAATCTATGTGGAGAGTAATTGCAATTAGTTTGGAAAATAAATATAGTTAATCTGCAACATATATGAAGGCAATAACATTGGGGCAAGGGACTAAAAAGAATCATACAATGAAAACTGAGTTGAAATGGAAGATGTGTAAATTTAGAAAAGTTTTGAGGAAAAGGAGTGGTGGAATAATCCCAAGCACTAATGGTTTTGTAAGACCAGGAAATAGGGCTGCCTGGTGACTGTGCAGTAGGGCAGCTGCTACCTGAGGCACCTGTCTATCCACACCAGCCCTTGGCCTAGTGTTCAGTGAATGCTTGTGTAACACTGAGACAGGAAGCCAGGAGGCCAAATGAGACAGGGGGACCTTTCTCTCTCTCTAAGGACACAGTGCTTTAGGACACACCAGGTTTGCATTCTTCAGTAGTTTGTTTTTTTTTTTTTTTTTTTTTTTTTACATTTATTATTTAAGACTCTTTGGCTGCTGATGGCAACAAAGCAAATCACAAGAGCTTCAACTATAGAGAGAACTAATTGGCTTATATAAGTAAGCATTCTAAAGACAGAATATCAGGCAAACCCAGATCAAGGTACATACCCTTTCTTGTTCTCTCTCTCCCACCCTCTTTTTCCATTTCCAAATTCTCCAGTTAGCTTTCATTTTTGGCTCCACACTCTTCCTCAACAAGCAGGCTCTGAAACCCCATATCAACAGTTTTCTATTTCAAGCTTTCTCTCTTCATTTATTGAATTTCACAGAAGTGTTCTGATTGACCTTGCTTAGGAAATGCATCAGCTCCATGGATCAATCACTAGGATATATGACATCAAAATTAGCCATGTCCATGTGAAGTCCCCACCTTATGCCAGCAGGACGCTGGTGCTTGCCAATTCTACTAGAACCACATGGGATGGAGAAGGAGCAGTTTTCAAATAGATCCCAAACACAGATGCCTCCCACTATCTTCTTTATAAGACTATTAGCCCATTGAGGGCAGGGTTATCTCAAACACCTTTGGCATTCTCTACACTTTAACAGAATATATTCCTAAAGCACATCTTGTGAGAAGCAGACAGGAACCAGAAATTTATTGTAGGGATCATTAAGAAATAATTTCTACTATTGTCACCTAATTAGCATATCAAAATGTCTCAGAGTACTAGGGACAGAAAAGAGACAAAGACTTGTTAATTTGAAAATATCATCATAGAAAGCGTGCATACCCACATTTTCTATCTTTAAGTTATTAATTGAAAGCATTTAGAACATAAAGATTTTTAGAGCTGAAAAATGGGATGGTTCATGTAATCCAGGGATCTTGCAACTATAATGTGTAGAACACAGGGATTGTGGAATTGTCTTGTGGAGTGAGAGGTTCAGAAGGTGGTTGCGGAGGGGGTGGGGTGGATAGAGGAGACATTATGCAGAGAAGATTCTAGGCCTACTCTCACTGCAAACAGAAGATCAAAGATATATATGTATCTCCTTCTTATTTGACAGGTTCACATAGGTTTTATTTGAAAAAGAATTCTATTGCCAAATAAAAAATACATACAAATAACCAAAAATTTTATTTAATCATCTCATTTTACTAAGAATGAAACAGCTCCTAAACTACAGGCCTAGATTAAATTTGGGATCATCCAAATCTCAGTCCATCATTCTTTCTACTTCACCAGGCTGCCTTTCTTAACTTGATTTTGCAAAGATAAAAAAAGTATACTATTCTATCCTTGAGTTCTTACACTACATATAAATATTTAAGGTGTGCTCATCAGAATTGTAAAATTTTCAAGAGTCTGCCTGAATGCTCAAAGCTTCTAAAAGCAACACCAATGTCAATATGGACATAAGAACCAAAAATATCTGCCTTCTCTCTACTGAAGTATCAAAGAATCTATCTGGTAAATACCTGCAACAGGCTATTTAACTAAAATGAATAGTTCTAGCATTTAGAATCTTGAGTAAATAATATTTGAAGATTACTCTACAATATTTCTCTTCCATTGCCATATACATACAATGTCTGGGCTTTGTAGTATAAAATTTTCAATAATATTTAAAGCAACATTTAAAGGCTTTACAATTAAAAATACTAATTTTTTACAGTAACTTTATGTAGGAGACCATTCTGCATGATGTGGGCCCAGATCCCATTAAGAGATGCACAGGGCCCATGTCCACAGATAGATTCTCTGGTTGGGAATCAGACCTGCATTGTACCTAAGCCGCTTTGAGACTTGCTTTTGCTAAAACTCCCTCACCCTGAATTGAGGCAGCAAGTGCTTACTGTAGCTTCCTAAAATCCATGCTAAAACTCCCCAGTATGGAGTGTAACAAGTTCAACCACTTTTCCCTTTGCATTTGCAAATATCCTTCTGTGACATGATTAGCGGCATCATCTCCTTTGTTTTCTGTAAAAGATAACCACCTAAAGCAAACCTATGCATAGTAAATGAGGACTATCATGTAAAGTACGCAGAAAAGAAATAAAGGCTTGTCATGGCAGAAGCTGCAGTTTTTTCTTCCCTTGAGAGAAAAACCATGCCGTCCCTTTTCCTCCACAGGACCCGGTAATCCATGTGAATTTCTTGTATCTCATCCACAATGTGGCGGACTCCACAAACTGAAGTCTGCTTCAATTTTAAATCTATTTTCTAAACTTAAATGAAGTTTTAAGTCTCATCAATTACCATGACAAATAAAGACATATACTGCAAGTAAATGCATGTATTAATCATAGTAAAATGAACGCACACCATATCAAGCATTTCTCTATACCTCAAGATGGCAATAAGAAAATATTTCTGGTGTGGTCTACAGTGACTGAAGGGAGGTCAGGACTAAAACTGCATTTCAGAATGCCATCTGAAAGCTTTGGCCAGGAAAGGGAAGAAATATTGGCCAGCTGCCCAGGAGATCACCTGCTGTTTTGGATTTTAAGACATTTCAAAAACGGAAAAAAATTTATGTGTAAATTGTGGACAATTTGAAGAAGGTTTTGGAGTAATCTGAGACCACTCCAGGACAGCTACATGCAATTATTTATAAGGGTAAAATCTGTTTTTTAAATTAATTTTATAAATGAGAGATAATAGGAGTAAAACACTAATATGAGTTACAACTAAAATACTAATTCATTGAAAAACTAAAACCCTGAAGATCTATTTCATTTTACCACATGTTTGAAGGGATTTTTTTAATAGTGATAGGTCAGCTTTTATTTTCTCATTGTGGGTTAGATACAATATTTCATTGTCCCAAACGTATTAGAGTCACAAGCAAAACCCCTCACAAACCATTTATAAAACTATTCAATGTGCTGCCTATTTCTTTAATACTAGGCTGAAATGCACTGACAGATCAGAGCATGCTTACTAATCCTATGGCTCATACTTAAACAAGGCTGGTGGGATAGATAATCCAGACAAATGCAGGATTCCATAATACAAAGCATTTTTGAATGTCTTAGGATATCACCTAAGCCATAAGCAAAATTGATTTTTCCAGACATGTTCCAGTGTATGCTCACCCTTTTCCTGCTACCAACTGTCATCTTGTTCCCCTGATAAAACTCTTGACATGTTTTGTAGTATACTCCACTCCTTTCCCATTCCAAACAGCTGTCTTCCCTTGTTGGCAGAAATTCCCCGACATCTGGCTACTCAGGACAGCTACTGTTATGATGGACAGGATCCATTTTATCCAACTACCCATTTCTAAAAATATAAAATCAGCAAAAGAGTGAGGAGTGTAAATGCTTCACCTGCTAAAAAAATAGCCTTTAAGGTCAGAATAATTTCTTTCAAAAGCACAGTTTTGTTACGGCTGTAAGATGGTACAGAATTTACAAATGTCATGATTCTAAAAGAATAAATGAGGACATACTTCCTAAATGTCTACCCAGGTGGTAATAACAAATCTAAACCCCTAACGCACACACAAAATTTCTGTTTCATGGTCTAATTTCATGGGGTTCTTGTTGGTTTTGTTGTATTTTTTCTAGATTTAAAAATGAAAACTTATGTGTTAGATGGAAACAGATGAATTGAAGAAAAAAAATTAATCATTTTCTTTGAGCTCATTGCCCATATCCAATCAATCAACAGTCCCACTTTGTACTACTTCCCAAGTACATATCATCTACTATATATTCAGCTACAGCGCTGTTGAAATTATTTTCCCTATACCCATTCTTCCCAATATTTCAATCCATTCTCCATAAGCAGTCAGAGTGATATTTTTAAAAGGTGTGGATTGGGTCATGTCATCTCCACTGCTCCCTTCCCAAATCTCATTACTGGCTCCCCTTCCTCATACCTGTCCACATGGACAGCAAAGCCTGGGGTGACCCTGACCCAACTCCTCTTTACAGCCTCATTGTGAGTTTCTTCCCTCTCACTCAATGTATTTCCACCACACTGGCCTGCCTTCCACTGTCCAAAGACACCGAACTCCTCCCATGCAGGCCTCAGGTCCCCCTTGGCTGTGTTCTTTGCTCGGTCCCTCCTGCTCATGTTCAGATCTCAGTTTACATGTCACTTCCTGAGAGGATTACTCCTTAGTAGGGTGACACATGTTAGGTGTCCTTTTATACCTCTCATGGGATCATGTAATTTTCCTTTGTGGAAGTTTTTAAACTGTATTTAATTAACATATCAAGTTAAACATTAAAAAGATACGCAAAACTATAAAAACAATGCCATTCTTTTATTTCTTTGTTTTCAAAATGTTTTAATGTTATGTTAATATGTAATGGGTTTATTACTATTAATTAAGTAAATCAATACTTTAAACATTTCTTGGTTTTAATTTATATTATTATAAATATCAAAAGATAAAAATATATTAAAAAAGCCTCTGGGTTTTCAATAATTTTTAAGAATATAAAGGGTCCTGTGACCAAAAAGTTTAAGAACCACTGTAAAAAATAAATATATTCCAGCTTTAGAAAGAATATGTTGCATCATACTTAAAATTAAATCTTTTAAAAACAAAGTTTTTCTTAAAAACACTTTATGTAAGAAAGAATGCTTTCATATAATATTGGTTACTTGGAAAGAAATTCTAAGGTCTTAAATACCGCTAAGTGAGGTGAACCAGGATCAGTTAGGTTAGACCATTGGCAAGGTGCTCATTATAACAGAGTTGATAAGAAAATTTAATTTCCTTTTACAAACATGCTTTACAACTTTAAATGAACAGTTTTCCCCTTTAAAGGCAGTCTTACAAATATTACCTTTAATAACAAACACACACAGCCTCCTCATACTTTAAATGCAAAGATCATGTTTAAAAAAAACAAAAACCTTTGATATTACAGAACAGTTCTTAACAGAAGAAACAGTTTTGTGATGACAAGATAGAAAGTATGTGTTCATGAAAAACTACTATGATCATTCTTACAATAACAGAAGCCCAAATATGGTAGTGCTATGAGCTTCACAATGTCATTAAATCTTCACAACAACCTCAGTTTCCATTATTAGCAGCCCTAGTGTATATAATTTGTCCCAGGTCCCACAGCTTGAGTGCAACAGGTGGGATTTGATTTCAGGGTCTGAGCTCATATATATATATATATATATAAAGTCACTGCTTTCTTATCCTGCTCCTAAACACAAGTTAAAAGTGAACCCTTTCAAGTCTTTGTTTTCCAAAAACTCATCCCTATAGCTCCTTACAAAGGCTCTCCTGAAACAGCCCTCAAACTAACAATCTGATTCACAATACAGTATGTCCTCACTTAATGCCCTCAATAGTTTCTACAACTTTAAGGGAAACACATAACAAAACCAGTTTTACCACAGGCTAACTGATATAAACAAGAGCCAAATTCTTCTCATCAACATCATAACAGAACCACACTGAATGAAACAACATTATTCAAGGACATGCTGTAATTTTAACCAAAGCTGAATCAAATAATCTGGACTTTAATATCATTCACTTACCTAGGGTCTCTCTATCTACTTTGCTGGAATTTTGTTCGATAAACAACTATCTAATTTTCCCATCACATCTGATTTTCTCTTTTTGGGTTTTCACTGCTTCTGAAAATTTTTCTGGCAGTGTGGGGTTTCTGCCCATTCATGGCCCTTTTGGACAGCATTCAGTACCAAATACTAATGTTCCTCAGCCATCAAACTATTGGAAAGCTGATACTGTGAAATCTTGGCTTTCTTAATGGTCCTTTACTTTGTTCAATATGTATTTCATTTGTTTGTGTAACAAATACTGTAAATAACCAGAGTTTGGAGTCTCTGGTAATTCAGAGAAAATGCTATGCAAGATCAATGCATTTATGTTAAACAGAAGACAATATTTTTTAAATGAATTGAATTATCTAGGGGACATCCTCATAATTAAAACAGTTAACTCTGTATGGAGTAAGTAGCCCTAAAAGTAGTCAACATTTTAGCAAAAATGTCACTTAAAATTTATTTAAACAGAGAGAGGACTTTAAGATCTTGTTGAAGTGTCATTGCAATATATCCACACCCCTTAATCAACCTGTGGAAACGAACTCGGAGTGTCTGTCTCCTCAGAGCTTTGTTCCCTTCACTCCATTCTTCTTGTCCTCACCCAGAGGCTAGTGAAACTCAGACTTCTCAGCCCCTCAGTTTAAGGCCCCTCCCAAGATCCCATGTCTAACTGTACCATTGGAATTTTGTAGGCTTTATTGATGTGGACACTGGCTAGCAGTGTTTGTTTCATTATGGATGAAATAAACACTAACTACAGAGTCAGGTGGAGGAAAAAGGACGACAATATGGCTTTTCTCTCAAGGGGAGCAAAAGCCGTGGCCTCCACCATGACAGGCCTTTATTCTGTATCTCCTCACATTACAAGATGGTCCTCACTCACTATGCACCGCACTGGTTACAACAAAGGAGCCAATGACCCTAATCACATCACATAAGAAGGATATTAGCAAATGAAAAGGCAAAAGTGGTTGAGCTGGTTAAACTGGTCCCTGCAAGGTTTAGCACTTGCAGGGTGAGGGAGTTTTAGCAAGAAGCAAGTCTCGAAACAGTTTAGGTACATTGCAAATCTGATTCCCCATGAGAGAACCTACCTGTGGGCGTGGGTCCTATGCATCTCTGAGTGGGAACTGGGCCCACACCACGCAGAAGGGTCTGCCACACTTTATCCTTAGAAGAGCCTCAACAATTGCACAAGCTTTGCATTCTATCAAACCTGAATCTGCCTTACCTAGTTCTAAATATTTTAGTAAACTTACAGTTACTGAATTTATCTATTCATACTCTTGATTACCTGTATTTATACACAAGGAAAATCCTTTGGAGTTACTCATGGGTATTAGTCCCTTGGCTACAACACCTTATTTCAGTAAGAAAATGGCAAAGAATTGCAAGTCAGGATGAGTGATGAAGTTGAAGTTCAGAAGTACATGTCTATCAATATGTGGTTTGATTAAAAATAAGGAGACACAGCAAATGCTTCTGGCCGTCATTGGGCCTGTATGGTTTAAAAACATAATCCAAAATTTGGGGAATTTCACATAAAATTCCAAATGTGAAGCTCCTTTTAAAAACTCAGAAAGTCTGCCAAAGTGGGTATAAATGCTCTAGACTGAACATGTTTTCACTTCACTCATTCCCATTGCCTGGCTGTTGTCTCATGAGCATCAGGGTTGGCCAACCTCAAATTACCTGAATAATGCCCAAGAGATATTATTTAAAAATTGACAATAACATCTATAGTATACTTCAACTTTCACTTTAAATGATATATATGATAAATTATAAGACAAATTTAAATAATACACATTTTTTAAAAATATTCAGGGTGGCGTAAGAATACAACTTTCTTGGTCAGGGTTAGATTTTTTAAAAAATAAAACAACATTTCTCACCACATTTACATACAACTTCAGTAACAAATGCTATGTTAACAGTTTGGCCAAGAGGAAGATAAGGCAAGAGCACTTGCTCAAATCCAAGGATTGGGGAACCCCAAGTCTTGTTTCTCAGACCAGAGCACAGATGGGAGAAACAGATTAAACATTAGAGCTGGCACTTTCTTCACAGCAGTATTAGAAAAGAAAAGCCACAGTAGACGTCTTTTCTACCTAGCTGCACCCAAGCCTTTTTGGATCCCAAGTAATATCCAATTACTCAATACCATTAGAGCAACTTGTGTGGATTATTTTAATATAGATTCACAGCATGTGTCATTATGGCTCCTGGCAGCTATTAAAAGGGTGGGCTAGAAACATGAATTAACAGTAACACATGCGCTGTATATGGCTCCATAATGCCTAAAGCATTTAGCTAGACTCCTTATTATTCTTAATGTAATGCACAGCTCCTGAGAATCATATAACTGTGAATTCAACTGGTTCCAAATGCTAAATAAAAAGCAAAGTATCTCTTCAAAGCATTTTTGAGTAAATACTTCATCCAGCTTTCTTGTTTTTTCATCAACTAACTCAGTACTTGTTATTACCAACACATTCCTCCATTTTCAGAAATTTTTTTGTTCTGTTTTGGTTTGAACAAACAGAAGAACTCTTGAGTAAACAGCAGATAGTCAGGATTCTGGATAAGAGAAAAATAACTTCTCTAGGAGAAGAGCAGTTCAGTATAAATAAAGCCAAAGTATCTCCTATCTCCTCATGTCATCGCCTACCTGAGCTAGGGTCCCTGAACAGGTGTCCACCTGACTCTGCCACAAGCTACTCTCCACTCAGGAGCTACAGTTATCCGTGAAGACATCAAATCATATGGCATCATTCCTGAGTTTAATATGTTCTTAGAACAAAATGCAAACTTTTGGCTATTGCTTAAAAGGCACCTAACTACTTACTTCTGCAACATCTTTAGTACCATTCTCATTACTAACCCTAAACATGTCAAATCACTGCCATTCCAAACTCCTGATACCCAACACTGCCTCAGCCTAGTATACCTTCTCCTAGCTGGGTCTTTCTTCTCCTTCAGACGTTGGCTCAAATGCTCCTTCCTCAGATACTGTCCTGTCTGGACAGTGCCTCCATTTTCCACATTGGCAATTACATTGTCCTTTTTAAGTTTTTTCATTGCATTCAGTATGTGAGATTAGTCTTTTTTATGTGTTTTATCACTGACTTTCTCTACACACACACACACACACACACACACACACACACACACAGAGTTTACATTCCATGAGGACAGAGCCTTGATAACTTGCCTATTACTACCTTCCCAGCACCTAAAACAGAATCCAATAGCCAGTAAGTGCTCAAATTCTGGCATTACAAAATTAACCTGCTAGTTTAATAGTTCCACCCAGAGGATAATCAAGGGAATTATTTCTGTGAATACATGAAATTCATCTGGTTGAAGTTTCATTTAACAACACAAAGAGTAGTCATCTTTCCCGGAAAATACTCAGTCGTAGTCCTTCCTACCAGGGTGGAAAAAATACAAGCTTTAAAGAAGAAAGTTTATTACTCCAAATCCATTTGCACAATCACCAAACACAAAATATTTTTTACTCTATGTTCACACTAAGTAGCAGTATTTGTGAAATAAGTTTGCTGTGACTGTTTATATCTATCTATGCACTGTCTATGTATATATGAGGTCTGTCTAGAAAAAGTCCAACTATTGTTAAATTAATAAGAATAGTTTGTGTGACATCGATGTAACCTGGCAGCCAAGGAGAGTGGGCTGGAATACGCATGTGTGAACAATGATGACTTCACTGTACCAGTCAGTGGGGGCCATAGATGCCATTGAATGAGCATGTGTACTGTGTGGTTGTCACATTCAAAATGACTAAACAGGTAAAGCAATGAATGTGCATCTAATTTTGCATTAAGTTTGAACATTCCTCCATGGAAACTATTAGGATGATTCAGAAGGCTGAAGCTATGGGCAACTGGTGTTTGGCAGCTTCATCATGACATGCCCATACACACATCACATCTCATGCAGTTTTTTTTGCAAAACATCATGTTATCCAGGTGACTGAGCCCCGCTACGGCCCATACATATTTGATGCCCTGAGATTTCTGGCTTTTCCCAAAACTAAAATCACCTTTGAAAGGAAAGAGAGTTCAGACCATCAATGAGATTCAGGAAAGTACAACAGGGCAGCTGAAAGCAATTGGGACAACTGTGTGAGGTGCCTACTTTGAAGGGAATGAGGTATCATTTTCCTATATACAATGTTTCTTATATCTTCTTCAATAAATGTCTCTATTTTTCATAGCATGTGGCTGGATACTTTATGGACAGACCTCATATATCATATACATACATATTACATAAAGGTACACATATCTATATATACCGTGTGTATGTGTGTATCTGACACAGATAACACCCCTTTTGTTACAAAATCTTTTATTACAAAATAATAAGCATGTAATTCTGTAACATAACAATATCACACTCAAGCACACCACATGGCACTTTACGTGAAATGTTCAAATTAAACTATGAATTATTACACCCATATTATTATCCCACCAACCACACTCAGGCTGACCCTGTATATATTCTGCCAGACCCTATATATATAATTTTCCAAATCATATTATAATTAGCCCTTGGCTATTAAAATACACACACATATATACATACTTATACAGCAACACTCTTCTTTTCCATTTAAAATTATCTCTTCCCACTCTTGGAGAAATGATGAATCACTAATAAAAGGGAGATGCTTCCAGGGGTATAAGATCCCCACAAACAGGCATAACACTGCAAAGTGGAATCATAAGAAAAGCTGATGCTTACTAACACTCACTCTGTGAAACACCCTATGCAAGCATTTTATCTATTATACTTCCTTTGAAGAGGTGCTCATACTGGCTCAATGTGTTGCTCTGGTATACTTGCTATCACTCTCAAAAGTATCTTTTTATAACAAATTACATATACGGCTTCCCAAACTATAAGGTCCATGCAGGCAGCCTGGGTCTTACTTCCCTTTGTATCTTTCACCAAGATTTTCAGGTGTCAAATGAATACACCAGTAATGCTTGCTAAATAGTTCTCTCCTTTAGCTAGATGTAATATCTCAGTTTACTGGATATTCTATGGTACTTTGCTTAGGCAAATAATTCCTTCCAGGGATTATCACATGTTGACTCATAGTTCAGACACCACACTGTTCCTCTGTTGCAGGACCAGATCCCTACTCATCATTTATCCCCTGGGATCCTGGTAATATGCTTTACCTAGTGATGGGGTTAACTTCACAGTGACAAACTGAAATTGATATTCTTCTAATGTCCCACCTGAGCTCATTCTTTCATGCACTTACTGAGGACTTGCCCTGTGCCACAAGACACTAGGAAACAAAATGAAAAGGTATGTACATCCTCTGAAGTTAGTTAAAATCTAATGGAGCAACTGTAATGGAACAGGAAATTATCGATCTGTGAGATACATGGAACAAGACTATTGGGGAAAATAAGACATAATGTCTATCTTTACCTATGGAATGGAAGGAAGTTCAGGAGTGAGGCTAAAGAACTAGGAGATGCTCTCCAGTTAGAAATTTCCTGATGGTTGCTTGTGGGAGAAACTTAGGGAGGCCTTTCCAGGCAGAGGGAAAAGGCAGATACAAGAAAGCAAGCAGCATGGTACAAATATGTCACATAACTCATGCTGGAGTTTAAATCCCAAGGGAGTTAAGTAGGAGCAGTAGACAGGCTTACCTTCTCAAAGTCTGCTCTGCTAAACACCACAGAAATAGTTACTATTCATTTAAAGCACAATTTATCCTCTTTTAAGACAGCCATTTGAGATCATCAAATTGAATTATAATTGGGGGTAATGGGAGGATGGGGGAGGGGACAGATGACCTCAGGACAGCTTATTCTGGGCTAGAAAAGACTAAAACTTTCTTTCTCTGCTTTTGTACTTCCATTAAAAGGACTGGCAGAGAACACAGTCCTGATTAAGGATTTGATCATGTTAAAGGAAAAAGTTGTTTCAATACTTCCATGAGTTTTCTCTGCTGAAGGGATACAGGGTGGCTGGGTTCTCTGTTTATAAAACAGAACATTGAATCATGGAATGAGGCTGGACAACAGAGAGGACATGTGATGACTCTGTAAAAGACAAAGGTGGGAAGAGATGTTAACCAGTTTCAGGGCAGCACAACCTGGGATACAATCTGGGAGAAGAGCTTCACATCACTTAATGCTTATAGAAGACCATTCTGCATGGCATGGGCCCAGCTCCCACTGAGAAATGCACAGGATCCACACCCACGGATATGCACAGGACCCACACCCAATTCCCCTCTGGTGCGGAATTAGGCCTGCATTATACCTGGGCCGTGTTGACACTTGCTTTTTGCTAAAACTCCCTCACCCTAAATTGGGGTAGCAAGTGCTTACTGTAACTTCCTAAAGTCTGTGCTAAACCTCCCCAGTATGGAGTGTAACAAGTTCAACCACTTTTCCCTTTGCATTTGCAAATATCCTTCTTCTGTGATGTGATTAGTGGCATCACCTGCTTTGTTTTCTGTAAAAGGTAACCACCTAAAGCGAACCTGTGCATAGTAAATAAGGACCATCATGTAAAGTACGCAGAAAAGAAATAAAGGCTTGTCATGGCAGAGGGTATGGTTTTTTCTCCCCTTGAGAGAAAAACCATGCCGTCCCTTTTCCTCCACAGAACTCGATAGTCCATGTGAATTTCTCATATCTCATCCACAATGTGGTGGACCCCATGAGCCAGGGTCCATATCAAATGATCAGTGCATTGTTAAAAGAGAGCTGTCCTCTGCTCAATTCAAAGCTGCTCACCCTGTACAATTACATCCTGTAATCCTCCTTCCAGATTTAGCCCAAGTTTGTGGTGTCTCTCCTAAACTGCATAACTTCAGGTAAGAAGTACTTCAGGAAAATAAAACACTGAGGCAGTGTCCAAGTTGGAAGAAAACCTGGAGGGAATGCAATGGTAAGGTGTCACCAGAATCTGTACACAGAAGAGGAAAACACACAGAGGGGACTTAGGAGAGCATGTTCATGTGTTCAGTGATCAGAATGAGAAGCAACAATCATGCTGTAGCCCTTTTTCCTTGAGATTTCCCAGCAAGCTTCCCTCTGGGACCCTGAGGTTCCATCTCCTGTCTATGGTCATGATCGTTTTCCACGTGAATGTGAGCCTTTATCTTCTCCTCTTGCAAGAACATCTGTCTATCTGATGTGGTAATGTAACAGGGTGCAGCCAAGAGGGGGGCCTCAAATAGGGATTTGGAATGGGGTCCACAACTCAAGGTGTCCAGGAAATATCAGAAAGATATATAGGATGTCCTGCCCCCTCAGCCCCACAGGTGTGAGTTGGGGGAAGGGACACATGGAGCAGGGCGATTGAGAACTGTTTTGCATAGCAGCAGCTTTGCAGCTAACCTCTGGCATGGTCATTTAACATACCTATAACCTTTAACCTTTAACATATAGGTATGTTAAAGAGCTGTGGCCACGCTTTGAGCCAGGATGGTGGAAGTGACTTCCACCCAAGACTAACTGGGAGGCAACTCCCCCTGGTTACAGCGCCTGCATGAGAGCTTGGAGATGATTGGCTCCACACCATGGGGCCACGCTTGCTCAGACTTACCATGGCAGCTCAAAAAAGCTGGAAAATATGGGAGTGCTGGCAAGTGTAGCCGATTGTGGGAGGAGTCAGAAATGGGGCTGCAGAGGAAGATTAGTGCAGGGATTTAAACCCAGGTGCAGCAGCCATGACAAGAATTACCATGCAGCTTTGGCAGAGAATCACCACTCGGCTTTAACAAAGAATCACCACATGACTTTGGTAGAGAACCATGCAGTCTTGGCAGAGTAGAGACCCCTGCAGCTTTGCCAGGAGAGAACCATGCAGCTTTTGCCAGGGTGGGGACCCCCATGGCTTTGGCGAGAGTTAGGACCACGTGGCTTTGAGGTGATCCATTTTGCCATGTGGCTTAGGAAGCAGGAGAGACTTTACCTGGAAGAAAAGGGGTGAAAGGACTCTTGCTGGTGGGCCATGAGAAGGTGCCACATGGCTTTGGATTAACTAGAGATCCTGGCAGTGACACAGCTGATAGTGCCAGGAGCCTGAATCACAGACTTCTACTTCTTTTCCTGAGATACAGTATTCCAGATTAGAGCAGAGGGATAAGGAAGCACTGTGTGCATCTGTGGGTATCCTAAAGGACTTTAATATTTTAATGACGATATTGGGTCACTATTTTAAGTCTGTATAGCATTAAATAAACATTTCCTTTCCTTTTCACAAATCTCTGGCATTGAGAGACATCTTTCCTCTGACAGTGGGCATAACAAACCTAGTGGGGGGTCCTTTTGGTAATAGTATATCGTACCCACCCCTTGACCCTGTTCTGTAACAGTAATTGAATCAGATTTAACTTAAAGACAAATTAAAAGTCCTGTCCATGCACCCATATAAGAAAGCACTTAATCTCAAATGAATAGTGAGGGTGATGGGAAATCTACAGGAGCTAAGATATACATAGCAAATCGGAATTCTCCCCATTGTGTAAAGGAATAAAGTCTAAGTTTTCTCCTTGGCCTGAGCTGCATAACATAACTTACTTTAGAAAGGTGTGTTGGGGCAATGAGCTGTGACCATGAGTGATTCAGAGGAATCCCCAAACACCCCCCACTGGTCTCACAGAAACTCACTGGCTGCACAAAGTGACATTTACTGAGATTCTTAATAAAATGAACATATTTGGCTGTTTCACATGTTATTGGATTGTTTTGGCATACATTTCCGACCTCAAACACCTCAACTCTGTCTATGAGTGAGATTGGGATCCCCACAGGACCATCCTCCCAGCCTTGGAAATATTCTCATTACCCAAGTCTGGAAATCAGGAAATGAAAGTTTCCTGAGTCATACCAGGTGGATAATTTAATTTAAGTGTGTTATGTTTTCATTATTTGCCTTTACTTTGGAATGTGAGGGCTGTCCTCAGATCTTGTGACACCTGTTTTTTTACCTGCTTTTGTTCAATAATTTCCTGGTGAAGGAAGAATATGGCTTAACTGAACAACTCTTGGTATCCTGCATATGTGTGTGTGTGTATACACACACACACACACACACACATATTTATTTATATGATTTTACTTATATATCTACATATGTGAGATTACATCTATACATATATGTATATGTAAATGTATATATATACACACATGTATGTATATGTATATGTATATAAAATTTATCCCCAATTAGGTAAAATTTGAATCATTGTTCCAAAATATTTTTACATCCCTGGCTGGTGTGGTGCAGTGGATTGAGCTCTGGCCTGTGAATCAAAGGGTCATCAGTTTGATTCCAACTCAGGGCACATGCCTGGGTTGCAGGCCAGCTCCACAGTTGTTGGCATGCAAAAGGCAACCTCACATTGATGTTTCTCTTCCTCTCTCTTCCACCTCCCCACTCTGTCTAAAAATAAATAAATAAATCTTAAAACTATATTTTTACAAAGCCCTTGAATGAAGCAAGTATTAAATACCACCAGGGCTCTGTGTGGGGGTGAGCCATCCGCAGTCCCTGCAACTGAGTTACCTTGTTCTTACAGTGAAGGAGGCTGACTGCTGGCACAGCCTCTGGTTCTGGGAAGTGCGATGGGCACTCACAACCCAGCCTGGCTTTTGCTTCACCTACTTAGTGCTCTCCATTTCTGCCGCCTCCTCCTGACAACTTTCTATCAAAATGGGAAATTTTTTATAAATCAATTATTAAATAAAGTTTAAGATTGTAGAGAGAGTAAACATGGTTGCAAGAGGGAGACTTGTTAAGTTTTTCTGCTATTGTATTTTTTGTTTTATTTTCTATAATTCAATTGCAATGGAGTAAATTCATCCTCCGTACCTCTTGCCTTATGATAAACAACAAACAGATGACCTTGTCACACTAGACTGTGCTTCATAGTGGCAATAAGAATACAAGCTTTTTATCTGCAACCTCCCATGATGTGGCAGACCTTTATCCACATTACTAGAAACAGTGGAGAGTAAGGTTTGAAACCTCTGGTCCTGACATATATGATCTCATTTTTGTAAAATGTCCAGAATGGACACATTCATAGAGATAGAAAACAGATCAGTCATTCGGAGGGGCTTTGGGAATGAGGAAATAAAAGTGACTTCTTATTTGGAACTGGAGTTTGTTGGGGGGAGATGAAGATACTCTGCAACTAGATAGTAGCAATGATGGTTGCATGATCTTGCAAATAAACAAAAATTTGTGGAGTTGCACACTCTCAAAAGGTGAAATTTTTGGTATGTGAATTACATCTAAACAAAAAATATATATAATTTAAAAAATAAAACCAATTTCAGGGGAAAAGGGGAAGGGTTTGCAGGAACAAATATAAAGGACATATGGACAATAACAGGTGGGTGGAAATGGGAGGAAGATGGGGAGGGTTGGGGGTGGGCTGGGATGGGGGTAAAAGGCAGAAAACTGTACTTGAACAACAGTTAAAATTTTAAAAAAAGAAAGAAAAGAAGAAATCTGAGATGACTGACATTGTGTGAGAGATCCAAGCCAGAACCACCATGTTGAGTCCAGTCAACCTCCAGAACCATGAGAGGTAATAATAAATCATTGTTAATTCACATTAAAAAAAAAAACAAAAAACCCAACAACCTATTTCCCTGAATGCAGACCATCCAGCTGCAAACCCCAGCCATGCAGCTCGCCAAGTTTTCCAACCTGAGTTCCTTCATGTGGAAAAGCAACCCTGAGAGAGACCAGAAGGTTATACAACTCCATGGATTTAAGTTGCCAAAACCAAGCTATAGCATTGTGTGCACACTCCAAATTTTTGCCTTTTATTATTTTTAACCCTCACAACAATTCCATAAGGTAAGGAAAACATGTCTGATTTTAGAGATGAGGAAACATCTATAAATGGTGAGCAAGTTGCTTCAGTTGCAGAGCCACTAAGTAATGGAGGTGGGAACGTCAGAACTGAACCTCACACCTGTTACAGCCCAACGTGGACATGAACTGCTTACTGACTTCTTACAGGTGTCAGAACCTTTGGGAACAACTCACAAGACAGCCATTACCTGCACTGGGAAAGGAGAGTGCCCAACAACTAAGGAAAAGAAGGTTTGAGTTCAAAGGTAAAACCACAAAAGTTGATGTTTTTACCATGTGATTAAGAATCTTGAGGTCTACTGTCTTTGCAAGGGAACTTCTCCACCAGAACACCAGAGCAACTGTGCTGGGAAAAACATTATACAGATGCACTTTTGAGAGGTTTTATGAAAAAAATTTTGTAAAAGCCACAATTTCAAACCTCATTGTTTGACACTGTAGCCACTAGCCAGTTGTGACTATTTAAATTTAAATAGATTAAAATTAAGTAATATTAAAATTGTGGTTCCTCAGTTCATCCAGCACATTTCAGGGGTACAGATGCGGCTAGTGGTTGCCATACTGCACAGCACAGACAATAGAACATGTCTGTCACTGCAGATACACTTATTGGACAGTGCTGATCTAAAATATAAAATCACCTCACCAACAGTCAAATATTAAGGGGAATCAGAACATTTTATTTGTTGTCCTAAAAAATGGTCATTGGTATCCAAGCAAACATTTAGAAATATAAATGTTCACCTTAGTTGTAAAGTAATATTATAATTCCTTATTCACCTTTTAAAATAATGGTCTCTGATCATGTTACTATAGTAGACATAACATTTTCCTATACTCTCTGCTATAAAAAGGAAATGCAGGTAGCATAAGACAAACAGATAATGAGCATGTAAGCACACTGCATCTCTGCTTTGAAAGAAATACAATTTATCGGTCTGAAAAAAAAATTCTGGACATAGGATGAAACTCAATTGCTCTGGTCCCTGAATTAACAGCCTTGTGAGCAGATACCTTGTTGTCCAAAAGAATTCTCAAAATGTTGCAATAATCATTGTCATTTTGTAGAGATGGCCATGGTAACTGCCCAGAAATAGAATAATCTTGTGAGATAGGGTCAAATATACTAATGAAGCCCCTCCCACAACTTCCCTCTGAGCCTTGTCATATGTGTCACATGGGAGGAAAGATTTTTCTACTTATTATCCTACTTTGCAATGATAAAACACACAGATACACACATACACACACTGACAGGTTATCCATCCATGAAGTTACTTATCATCTCATTGTATTTAAATTTTTACTTAAGTATAACTAACATACATATATACATAAATTTAATAAATTTTTATCATTTGAATACTTCCATGTAACCTATGCCAGATTTAAAATTAGAATATTATTAGCACCCCAGAGCCTATGTTGTGCAGCTTTCCAGAGACTGCTCTGTCAAGGGTAACCAACATCCTGACTTCCAACACCATTGGTGAATCCCTTGGTGAATCCCATTTTCTCACAATTCACCAATATTCATGGTACCGTTGTGTGTATTCCTTCTGTCACTCAACAAGACACTACACAGTTTTGACACATCCATTTTGTTGCTATATGGTAGCTATTTAATGCTTTCCCACCCCACTGCTTAGAAGAACTAATTCTTAATGAGCAGGTATTATGTACCAAGTACTATAGTAAGTGCTTTAAAAGCCTTCATTAATTTAATTTCCAAAACAACATTATCAAGAAGGTATTATCATTATTAAATAAATAGGGCATTGATGAGTCAACTTGGTTAGGCTGTAGTCCCCATTTGTTCAATCAAACACTTCATCTAGGTGCTGTTAGGAAGGAGTTTTTGCAGATGTAAATATTTAAAGCCCTCATCAGGTGACAGTAAAGTAAGGAGATTATCCTGGATGGACCTGGTTTGGTCAATTGAAAGGCTTTAAAGGCAGAGTTGAGGCTTCTAAGAAAGAGGAAAAGGAGGAAGGAGGGACTTTTTCTGGAATAACTAACAATGAGCAATGATCATACACTAATTTACACATGCTAAGAATAGATACTAAAGCACTTCAAGGCACATGTTTATATATCATTCTTAAACAGTAGCTTATATTAGAAATGGAAGACATCATTGTTATAAAGAAGGTTTATAGTTTATTTATTTACTTGATTATTTTTTAAGCCTCACCCAAGGATAAATCTATTGATTTTAGAGAGAGATGAAGGGGGAGAGATTGAGAGAGAGAGAGAGAGAAACATTCATGTGAGAAATATCAATTGGTTGCCTCCCATATGTGCCCTGACCTGGGACTGAAGCAGCAACAGAGGGCACAATCCCTGTGTGCCCTGACCAGGGATCAAACCCGCAAACTTTTGGCATATTGGGACAATGCTCCGACCAACTGAGCCATGTGGCCAGGGCAAGTGGTTTCTAGTTTAGTTTTCCCAAGCCAGGCCCAATGTCACATATTTTTTTTTAATACTGTTCCTGTACATACACACTGAAATTTCAAATCTGTGGTCAGTTTTCAGGTTCAGAAAGTAAGGTCACCAAATTCATGGTCGGCTGGTGAAAGAAAGTGTTTTTGGACAGTTAGACTTTTCAAAATTGTTATTATCTTTCTTTCAAAGCAATTTCAGTGAGAGACTTTCCCTGAGTAGACCTGAATAGATCTAAAGTAAACCTTTGAATTTCTGAAGAACAGAAACTATTTCTTTCATAATCACATTTCCATTAACATATGTCATTTATCAGGATTGAAGGTAAGTCCCAACAAATATGAACACATAATGCCATTTGTCTTCTCTTTTTGTGTTTAAGGCTAATTTAAAAATTGTTTTCTATTTTCAGAGGTGAAATTAGGGCCAAAATGGAATTCCTAATTTTCCCTTCCATGACTGTATCCCAGTAAATCTTCTTCATCTGAGTTGTTAATTCTCCACTCAATTTCTTAAGCAAAATCATAGTAATGATCAATAAGTGGGTTCTGCCTCCAGACATATTAAAAATATGGCTACTTCTCTACATCTTCATGACAACAACCTCTGTTACAGCCACACTGATGCCAAACCCAGACAAGGATCTCCCAGCTTCCACTAAACTGCGCTGTATACAAGGTATTCTTTTAAAATTGTGAATTAGGTAAATATCATCCCCTTCTTAAAATTCCTATTGAGGCTGGGTATACGATGATGCTAAAGAATTTCTGGAAATTACAGGTATGATAATGGTATGTACAACGGCTATGTTTTTCTCAAAGGTTTTTATATTTTAGGGATATATAGTGAAATACTCAAAAATGAATGACAGGCTGTTTGCTTCAAATCATGTACTATACATTGGAGAGAAGGCATAGATAAAACAAGATTGGCCTTGAGTTGATAATTATTGAGCCTGGGTAATGGATACGTGGAGAGTCATTATACATTTTTCATTTTTGTACATGTTTGAAATTTTTGTAATAAAAAGTTTTTAAATCTCCAATGGCTCTTGACCACACTTAGAGTAAAATTCTAAGAACTTGCCTCAGTCCAAAATGCCCTTTATGATCTGAATGCTGCCCACTACCCTCAGGTCTCCCCCAGTACCCAGCTCTGCCCATTAACTAGCAAAGAGCTACAGGAACTATCCCTGTGTCTCAATCATGACAACCTCCGGCACTTCAGGGCTTTTACAGTAGCTCTTCCATCAGCCTGGAGGGCTCCTCCCCACGCTGTTCTCATAGGCAGCCCCTTCTCCTTTTGGTGGCATCATTCCTCAGGAGAACCTTTTCTGACCACGCTCTCGGAGGCATCTTCCTTCCTTACCCTTCTCTTACCCATCTTCTTCACATATACTTCCACTTGACCTCCTATTTTCATTCTTTTTCTTTATTTATTTTACAATGCTTATCATATTTTGAAATAAACTTATTTTTTAAATAAGTCATCTTTAAAATAAGTAATTTTTATAGGTGTCTCCTCTACCACTAGAATATGTGCTAAGACAAAATGGAAACTTTGCCTGTCCAGTTCACTTGCATACTCCCTGTGCCTACTGTAGTGCTTAACACAAAAGTAGGATTTCAGTGAAGACCTTAAATGAACCCTCTATTAGATCTGACCATTAAGGTTCCATACATAGCACATGAACATTGAAAGAAATAACTAATGTCTTGGAAAATTAAATCATCTTTACATGTATATATCTGTAATATCAATCAATAGTTAGTACATATGGATCTCCTTTGAATTAAATAAATGAGATCTGTCCAGAAAAATTCCAGCCATTGTTAATATAACAAGAATGGTTTGCGTGACATCAGTGTAACCTGGTAGCCAAGAAGAGTGGACTGGAATGTGCATGTGTGAACAGTGATGACTAGACTGTACCAGTCAGTGGGGGTGGTAGATGCCCTTGAGAGAGCATGTGTACTGTGTGATCACATTCAAGATGACAGAGAGTAGAGCAACAAATCTGCATTAAATTTTGCGTTAAGCTTGAACATTCCTCTGCAGAACCTATTCATATGATTCAGAAGGCTGTAGCTATGGGCAACTAGTGGTTGGCAGCTTCATCATGACAACATGCCTACTCATGCATCACATCTCACACAGAGTTTTTGCACAAGATCACCCAGGTGACTCAGCCCCGCTACAGCCCAGATTTGGTACCCTATGTCTTCTGGCTTTTCCTCAAAAACAAAAAACAAACAAAAAAAAACCCCACAACTTTGAAAGGGAAGAGATTTCAGACCATCAATGAGATTGAGGAAAATACAATAGGGCAGCTGATGGTGACAGGGAGAACTGTATGAAATCCCAAGGAGGCATCACTGTCCTGTGTACAATGTTTGTTTCTCATATCTTCTTCAAAAAATGTCTCTATTTTTCATATTATGTGGCTCGATACTTTCTGGACAGACCTTCAGTATATCAATATAATGAATAACTGCTTACACATATCTATACAATTAATAATCCACTAAAGCCTGTAGGTTACCTATAAACTACATACAATGTATCCACATATACATGCATACACATGCATAGTCATTATTTTGAAACTGAATATATAAGATCATTATTAGTTCATATAGAAAGAATATGACAATTTATCATTGCTAGAAAGAGATTTTTCTAAATGTATTGTTGCCAGACCTCAAACTTTAAAATTCATTTCTAAGATTCTTAGCTGATGTTGGACTGTATCAGCATAATAAGGAAGTTTTGATTTCCTTTCAGGTGTTCCTGGCTGTTGAAAAAATTGATTTTTAAGATTTTTCCCATTGACCTAGAAGTCTATGAAGAAGAGATAGCTCTTCTTGATCTCAAAGATCCAAGCTGAGCTTACATCCCCTGGCCATTGTTCAGATGCCACCTTCAGAGCTCACTTCTTTGTGTATCTCTGGAGAAACATAAATGTATCAGGGAGAGAACACTGACTGGTGAGCTTTAAACTGTCTTTGACATGTTATTATAAAGATGAGATGGTTCAGCATCATTCATTCAAGAACTGCACTGAATTATCATAGATATAAGAAAAAATATATTTTAATTTTAATATACCTACCTTCCCAATTATAAATTTATTCTAGGGCTACCCAGGGGACCCAAAAGCACCAGGAGTCATGTTAAATCACATGTGGTTTCTTAGTTGGGAGACTGAATAAATGGAAGAGAGATTCTGAAATACATACAAACCCATTCCAACTACATACAAAGCAATTTGGCTTCTAATATATAAACCCTCTTACTACAGGAAGAGTAATAAAAGGAAGAGACAGCATATCAAATCTGTCTATTTCCTTAAGAAGAGACTTGCCTCAATCCTAATCATTTAATAACCTTCCAAGGCACTTACCCATCTTCCCCTCTCTCAAGTCAATTAAAACAACTGCCATGACCCTTCTCTGTTAAGGATTTTTTAAAAATGTATGTACTATTAAATATTGTTTTCTTTTCCAGATATATGAGAATATCAAGAAGAGAACATTACATAAAGGCATATTCACTCTCAGAGTTTACACAGCAACACCCTTGACAGTGTACAATCAAGTGATTTAAGTGGCAATAGTGGCCCAGTCTGATGCCACTTCTATAAAGGGAAGCTTGAAAACATCACAGCGGGAAGCTGTCACTCTTACTTGGACTAAAGAGGCTGTAGTATGTTTCATAAACAAGTTGGTTCAAATGTGAAGGTACAATAAATAAAAGTAAAAAGCAAAACTCTCTACAGAGATCCTCCTAGTGTTTAACTTGAAAAAGAAAATCACTTCACCACTTGCTTGCGCTCGCAGAACAGAGCTAGACTGAAACCCCTGTTCTGAAAAAACCCAGAGGACTCCCTGCATTTGTTTCTCCAGCAATCCCGGTCTGCATATAATTCCTCAGCTGCGCCCCTCCACTGCACACATCCCGCCTCACACCTATGAACTTGCTCTCTGGCTGAACACTTCCTGCTCATTTTTTAATTATATATATATATGTATGTATATTTATATGTATGTATATATGTATATATATTTTATTTATTATGCTATTACAGTTGTACCATTTTCCCTCTTCATTCCCCTCCACCTTGTACACCCACTCCCACCCACATTCCCCCACTTTAGTTCATGTCCATGTGTCATAAGTTCTTTAGCTTCTACTTTTCCCACACTATTCTTGCCCTCCCCATGTCTATTTTCCACCCACCATCTATGTTACTTGTTCTTTGTACCTTTTCCCCCTCTCTCCTCCTCTCACTCCCCTGTTGCTAACCCTCCATGTGATCTCCATTTCTGTGGTTCCGTTCCTGTTCTAGTTGTTTGCTTAGTTTGCTTTTGTTTCAGGTGTGGTTGTTAATATCTGTGAGTTTGCTATCTTTTTACTGTCCTATTTTTATCTTCTTTTTCTTAGATAAGTCCCTTTAACATTTCATATAATAAGGGCTTGGTGATGATAAACTCCTTGAACTTGACCTTATCTGAGAAGCACTTTCTCTGCCCTTCCATTCTAAATGACAGCTTTGCTGGATAGAGCAATTTTGGATGTAGGTCCCTGCCTTTCAAGTCTTCAAATACTTCTTTCCAGCCCCTTCTTGCCTGGAAGGTCTCTTTTGAGAAATCAGTTGACAGTCTGATGGGAACTCCTTGGTAGGTGACTGTCCCCTTATCCCTTGCTACTTCTAGAATTCTCTCCTTCATTTTAATCTTGGCTAATGTAATTACAATGTGCTTTGGTGTGTTGCTCCTTGGGTCCAACTTCTTTGGGACTCTCTGAGCTTCCTGGACTTCCTGGTAGTCTATTTCCTTTGCCAGATTGGGGAAGTTCTCCTTGATTATTTGTTCAAATAAGTGTTCCACTTGTTGCTGTTCTTCTTCCCCTTCTAGTAGCCCTATAATTCAGATGTTGGGACATTTAAAGATGTCCTGGAGGTTCCTAAGCCTCTCCTCATTTTTTTGACTTCTTGTTTCTTCATTCTTTTCTGTTTGTCTGTTTCCTTCTTCCTTCTGGTCCATTCCATTGATTTGAGTCCCAGTTTTCCTCCCATCACTCTTGGTTCCCTGTGTGTTTGCCTTCATTTCACTTATTGTAGCCTTCATTTGTTCATCTAATTTGCGACCAAAATCAACCAGTTCTGTGAGCATCCTGATCACCAGGGCTTTGAACTGTGCATCTGATAGGTTGGCTATCTCTTGGATGCTTAGATGAATTGCCTCTGGGACTTTGATCTGTTCTCCCGTTTGAGCCATTTTTTTTTTTTTTGGTCTGATCACAGCTGTTAGGTAGTGAGGGGTGGAGCCTAAGGTGTTCACCAGGGTGGGGCAGCCCAGTTGCTGGGTTGTGATGCTATAGGTGGGGGCGGGGTCCAAGAGGGAACAATGGCACTTGCTCCCCTCTCTCTGGGATTCCAGTCCCTTCTGCCGCTTTTCACAAGCAAATTGGGCCCTTCTAGTGCTGATTTCCATGTGGGTGGGGTTGTGTATGTTCTAGGACCCTGTGGGTCTCCCAACGAACTCTCCTGTGAGCTGGGAATCTATCCCAGCACCTCAACCCCCACAAGTTTTTTCAATTGGTGTTTTTAGGTTTTATTTCCCAGCATTGGGGCCCTGGGTTGCAAGGTCTGTCTCACTCTCTGTTCTCACTTGGATTATCCGCGCATGAATGTGAGACCACCTGGTCAGCCAGCCTCCTTGCACAGCCTCACTGGGTCTGCCCATTGCCACCCTGTGCCTGGGGTCTGCTAGCCACTGCCTGCACGCCTGGGGCTCCTGCATTCCCAGGTCCACCAATCTCCACTTTTTCCTGCCGTGACTCCACCCCTCTTACCAGTCTGGATGAATGGTTGTCAGACTTCCCTACAGTTCAATTTTCTGTTAGTTCAGGTTTTTTTCTTGTTTCTAAATTTTTTTGTCCTTAATTTTGGTTGTACGAGGAGTCACAATGTGTCCACCTATGCCTCCACCTTGGCCGGAACTTCCCGTTCATTTTAAAACCTAAGTCACCTGGCTGGTGTAGCTCAGTGGATTGAGCGCGGGCCTGCGAACCAGAGGATCGTGGTTCGATTCCCAGTCAGGGCACATGCCTGGGTTGCAGGCCAGTTCCCAGCAGGGGACACACAAGAGGCAACCGTACATTGATATTTCTCTCCCTCTCCCTCTACCCTACCCCTCTAAAGACAAATAAAAAAAATCTTAAAAAAATAAAATAAAATAAAAAAAAATAAAACCTAAGTCAGAGGTTCCCTTCTTCATAAACTTCCTCAGTGGCATCTTATTTTCAAGTTAATTCTACTCTTCTAGATGCTTTGATCTTACTGAGTCCATGCTTTAGTTTCTCTGTCTGTGACAATACATTGTAACTCACTTTCTAAATAGCACCCCTACTAGATGAGGCCCTTGTGGACAAAGATGGCACCTTACTCAGTTCTGTGTCCCCAGAGGCTTGCTTAGGGCCTGGCACAAAGTGCCTTCTCAAAAACTCTGATTATAAGAATAAAAAAATGAACAGGATTGAATGAGTGAAGCAAGCTAGTATCTCTTTAAACTCCAACTTTATGTCCAGTGCCCCCCACTCTGCTTCTACTTCATGCCTGGGTTATTGGATCATCCACTTACCTTTTCAGCTTTAAATGTTATTAAACTTTTAAGTTTTTCATCATTAAAGATTGGGAAGTGTCCTGGCAGAATAGGTTTACAACTGAGTAATTTGTTGTTGTGGCTTACATAAGGAGTGACTTATATTTGTAAATTTTTAAATCAGCAGTTGTCCTTTGTGAATAGGGATGCTTATATGTTCCTCAAATAGATGCTACTGATTTTGCAGAGTAATTGAGTGTTTTACTTCCTATTTTATTTATATATAAAAGTAATACGTGAAGAGGTTCTCACTGTAAAAATTTCTAACAATACAGAAAAACTTGAAAATTTCCTTTACTTCACTTAATCTGTTTTCATTTCCAGAGGCAACCTTTCTTATACATTTCAGGCCTTTTTCAGTGCATTTAGCTATACACATATGCACATATGTTCTGTGTTGTTTAGGCAGGAGTCTTGTACATATGTGAGATCAAAAGGTTTTGCAATCTTCTCTGTTCAATTAACCATATGTCTCAGAGGTATACCCATGTGGGAAAGATACCTCATAATTTTTAACTACTAGTATTCCATAGTTTGGTTATACCAAAGTTCATTTAATCATCCCAATGTTAGCTAAATTATGTAGTTTACAATTTTTGACTTTTAAAAATCCCTGCATGTGTCTCTTTTTTATTTTTTAAATTTATTTTTCAGTTACAGTTGACATACAATATATTAGTTTAAGATGTACAACATAGTATTAGACATTTATATACTGTGCAAAGCAATCACCCTGGTAAGTCTAGTACCCACCTGTCACCATACTGTCACTAAATATTATTGACTATATTACCTGTGCTGTACTTCACATCCCTGTGACTATTTTTATAACTGGCAATTTGTACTTCTTAATCACTTCACTTTTTTCACCCATACCCCAACCCCCAACCCATTTCACAACCATCAATTTATTCTTTTTGATTATGAATTTGTTTCCATTTTGTTTGTTCATACATTTTGTTGTTTTCAATTCCATGTATAAGCTAAATCATATGGCATTTGTCTTTCCCTGTCTGACTTATTTCACTTAGCATGATACCCTCTAGGACTGACAACATGGATGGACCTGAACATGTCTCTTTATATATAGGTATGAGGAATTACTGGGTTACAGAGTACATACAACAAGCTCATACTGTTTTTCCATATTCTTATAAATATACTGGATATTAATAGTTTTTGGGGGGTTGGTCAATCTGATGATACCAACCATTTTCTACATGATCTAACCCAATGTGGAAATGCCTATATTCATACCCATATGGTGCCTTGTGATTGGCACACAGGTTCAAATGAGATCACAACATAGACACCAAAGTACTCCTACTCAGCTCTTTCAGCTCACATCCCAGTGACATAAACATGGATTCAGCATCCATTCATGTTTAAACTATCAGGAGGGAGAGACTGTGATGAGCGTCTTTCTATAAACTATTTTGTTTTCATCTTAATATCCAATGAGATAGAAACTTTTAAAATTATATTTTATTGATTATGCTATTACAGTTATCCTGATTTTCCCCCTTTCCCCAACTCCAACCAGTACCCCACATTCCCTCAGACAATCCCCACACCATTGTTCATGTCCATGTGTCATGCATGCATATAAGTTCTTTAGCTACTCTATTTCCAATGCTGTACTTTGCATCCCCATAGCTTTTCTGTAACTACCTGTGTGCACTTATTAATCCTCCCATCTCTTAGCCCATTCCCCCACACCTGCCTCCCATCTGGCAACCATCAAAATGTTCTATGTATCCATAATTCTGTCTCTGTTCTTCTTGTTCGCTTAATTTGTGCTTTTTATTTTTTTTATTTTTTAATATATTTTATTGATTATGCTTTTACGGTTGTCCCATTTCTCCCCCATCATTCCCCTCCACCCTACACACCCTCTCCCACCCACATTCCCCCCTTTAGTTCATGTCCATGTGTCATAAGTTCTTTAGCTTCTACATTTCCCATACTATTCTTGCCCTCCCCCGTCTATTTTCTACCCACCATCTATGCTATTTATTCTCTGTACCTTTTCCCCCTCTCTCCTCCTCCCACGCCCCTGTTGCTAACCCTTCTATGTATTTATTGCCATTTTATAGTTTATGGTTTTGATCTTCTCCTTTTTCCTACATAAGTCTCTTTAACATATAATAATGGTTTTGTGATGATGAACTCCCACAGTTTTGCTTTTGTTTGTGTTTTTGTCTGGGAAACTCTTTATCTACCCTTCAATTTTAAATGACATCAGTTCTGGGTAGACCAATCTTGGCTGTAGGTCCCTGCTTTTCAGGACTTTGAATATTTCTTGCCAATCCCTTTTAACCCAAAAAGTTTCTTTTGAGAAATCAGCTGAAAGTCTAATGGGAACTCCCCTGTAGGTAGTGAACTGCTTTTCTCTTGTTGCTTTTAAGATCCTCTCCTTATCTTTAACCTTTGGCATTTTAATTATGATGTGTCTTGGAGTGGGCCTCTTTGCATCTCTCTTGTTTGGGACTCTCTGTGCTTCCTGGACTTGCATGTCTATTTCATTCACCAAATTAAGAAAGTTTTCTTTCATTATTTTTTCAAATAGATTTCCAATTCCTTGCCCTATCTCTTCCCCTTCTGGTACCTCTATGATGCGAATGTTGGACCTCTTAAAGTTGTCCCAGAGGCTACCTATACTAACTTCATTTCTTTGGATTCTTTCGTTGTTGTTGTTCTAATTGGTTGTTTTTTGCTTCCTTATTTTCCAATGCATTGATTGGATTCTAGATTTCATTCACCCTACTCTTGTTTCCCTGTAAATAGTTTTGTTTTTTTTTTTTAAATTAGTGTAGCCTTCATTTCTGACTGGATCTTTTTTATGCTGTTGGGGTTCTAAGTTCCTTGAGCATCCTTATAACCAGAGTTTTGAACTCTGCATCTGATCGATTATCTATCTCCATTTTGTTTAGCTCTTTTTCTGGAGTTTTGATCTGTTCTTTCATTTCAGTCATGTTTCTTTGTCTCCTCATTTTGGCAGCCTCCCTGTGTTTGTTTCTATGTATTAGGTAGAGCTGCTTTGACTCCATGTCTTGATCATGTGGCCAGATGTAGTAGGTATCCTGTAGGGTCCAGTGACGTAGCCTTCCCTATTATCAAAGCTAGGTACTCAAGGTGTATGCTTCATGTGGGCTGAGTACACCCTCCTCTTGTAGTTGACCCTTGATTGCTGTTGGAAGGTCAATGGGAGGGATTTACCTAGGCCAGTCAGCTGCAGGGACTGGCTGTGACCACTGACCACCAACCTCTGCCCTCCGTGGAGGATCAGCTGTGCAGGGGCAGGGTGATAGTGCTCCTATGCGGTCCACTGGGTGTGCTGGCCCTGAGGTTTCTTGGGTGATGCAGGCAAAGTTCAGCTCCCCACTGTGTTTTGCTGAAGACCACCCTGCCTGAGCTATAAAGCAATCTGAGATGGCTTTATAGCCATCTTTTTGCTGGGCTTAAAAATTCCCAAGCAAAGCCAAGCTCTGAATCTAGGCTGCTGCTAGTGCTGGGCCTGGGGCTCACTGAGCCCAGCTGTTGCTTGTTTGAGAGGACTTACGAAGTTGTGAAACATGAGCAGAGACTAGCCATTCATATGGAAAAGCAGTTAGGTGCGGCAGAGTCTCTGGGGTTCTGCAAGGCAGGTCAAACAGTGTTAGCCAGGTTGATGGAGTTTCAGATATGGCACCAACTTGCTGGTTCATATGGATGGATTTGGTTTCTTTAATTCCACAGCTGTAAGACTTCCATTCAACTTGATTTCTGATAGTTCTGAGTGATAGTTGTTCCATATTTTAGTTGTAATTTTGATGTGATTATGTGAAGAGACAGGCCATATCTGCTTATGCCACCATCTTGACCAGAAGTCAAAATTTTTATCCTTGTTTTATAAATGACCAAACTGAGGCTAGCTTCCCAAGGGTCCCAAGCTCTACTCCATTACACAAAGTGCTAAATAGCCCAGGAATTAAGAAACTGCACCAGGGTTATATTGGGTTTAAAATTTCCCAGGTTATTCTTCTTTTGGTATGTGAGTCCTGCTTTTGAATATCATTATCCAGACTAAAAGTGAACATGCCTCCACTTACCATTTTAATAAATACTGTGGGCTGAAAAACACTCTCAGTAGAATAGATGCCAGAAGAAGACAAATACTTATGTAGTAGAAACAAAAATAAATTTCATCAGATACCTACACCCTTTTAATGATTTCCACAGATTTTCCCCCAGAACTAATATCCAGGGCATGAAATGGCAGTGAATATAGCCTTCAGTGATTAATGTAAAGTATATGAGAATGCATATTGTACTTACTGCATTTGCCAATGTTTAATAATATTAAATATTTAAGAATTTTATCCTGGCCAAAAATAAATAAAATAAACTTACTGTTAATTAAATAAATTTGCCCTAATATACAAACAAAAATATGTACTGAGGAAACAAAATAAATTTCACATCACTTAACCAGTTCCACTGAGAAAAAAAAAGTCACATATTTTAGCACCAAATAAAATGAACAGAAAAGTGCTTTCTAAAATGTTGAACGCATGAAATGAAAGGTTACAAATTTCACTATGCATATGTTATGCTGGAACCTTCCAGCTCTTGCTTACATGAGAGTGGCACTTCAAAGATTACTTGAATGTGTTTTCTGAAAGTATGGAATGATCGATTCATTTTTAAAAAACCCTCAGTATAGTGGTATTACTTTGCCTGACAGATGGCAAGGCTCAGGAAAGGCAAAGATCGGAGCTGCAGGAACAACAAAAAAAATGTTGGCACCAGATCCACCTCCCCTTCATGCCAGCCCCTTCTTCTCCCTTTTCATACAACAAAGCAAAAAGAAAAGTACTGGATATGAAAACAGAAATTCCCCATGACTGAGCCTTGGCAAGTACAAATGCATTAGTAATGGGGCTGACTCCTGTAACCTTTTCAATTATGATAATCTCTCAAAGAAAGTTAAAACCATTTTCTAAAACATGGTCCATGGAGTTTCATAGATAATTGAAGAAAACATTTAGAAACATTCCTGGTATTTTTCTAAGTATGCACATATTCACACATGTCATACTCGACAGCCTTTTCAGGCACAATTATTTGTAAGCAAAAGGTCATGTTAACTTGAAAGACATTGTTAAAAGCCTACATTTACAGAGCTTTTGCCCTTTATTTCTCTCTTAAACATACCTGCATTTTGAAATTGAAGATCTAAATAAGAAATACTTGTTTCTGTTTCATGAGGCTCTGTTAGCTAAATGAGCAATTAATACTTCATTTAAAATGGATCACTTTGTTTTGGATATGACAAATATGTGAAGTGGCTTTAGAGTGCCAAGGATTTCCATTGGGCTTCTAGTGAGCAAGTTTTCCCAAGCATAGAAAATATATAGATTTAACTTTACTTAAAGTAAAATGACTCCCAAAGCTCACTTTTGCCCAATTCCAATTTAATAAATAAGCAGACTGAATATTTAAGGAAATTAAAGATCACTTTGTTCCTGGACTTGAGTAAATTAATTCCAGTTTAGAGTCCAGAAGGGAAGACAATTCTATAAACACAATGTCTGAGAAGCTGAGGCTGGTCCTCCACTCTGCTCTGTTATCAACCCTATGACCATGAGTTCACAATCTGAGCTTTCAGTTTGTGCCCTTATATGGGCAGTCAACCCAAGTGAGCCTTTATTTTCCATGAATAAAATGGGCTATTAGCATGTGACACAGTAACTCCCAGGACTGCTAACACAAGGATTAAGTAAAACCACAGATATGAAAAAGTTTTGAAAACTATGTCATGTAAACAAAAAAATAGTGTTAATAGTTACTATTTATCATTTACAAAGCTGGATTTTCAGTATTATTAAGCATTTAACTACCACAACAGGTCAGAGACAAGATACACTGCACTGGAAACTGGAAAACAGATGCTGAGGGACAGAGCCATTCTATTGCTTTTTGATTCTTCAGAGAAAATCTAAGAGCTTTAATAAGAGAGAAAGGGTGATAAAAGGTTTTTGTGTCAGATTTATATTTTTGTTGTTGATACCTATTAAAACTGGTTATGTAGCTATTAAGCTACAGTTGGGAATTTAAAAAAAATTATTAATTAAACCCTTTAAATTCCCTCATCAGAACAAAAGATCAGTGTAAAACACATGCTGAAAGGATGCAAAATGGCTAATGAAGACTTCAGTGTTAGGACTATAACCCTTAATTTCAGTAGGAATGAGCACTGCTGTGAGAGCTGATGCACGTGAAAGAAGACCTCACGGAGCGCCAACGAGCTGTCCCGTGGAAGAGTACTTTACCTTGGTCCAAGTATGATTTCATTTTTATCCAACACAAATACCACAGAACAAAGAGGGGTGATAAAAGCAGAACACTTGGAGAGAAGCTTGGTGAATGAGATGGGGAAGAACACAGCCTGCACTCCTTTGTTTGTGGAAACAAAGTCCCAAACAGCTGGCAGGAAGTAGGAAAAGGAAGCCTGTACAATTTGCTTCAAAACTTGTTAGTAACTCTCAGATCCAAGAGTTCTAACTCCCTTGAAACAATCAGTGTGAAATAAAAAATAATTTTGGAGAAAAAAATCATTTAAAATGGTTAAAATATGCCAGGGTTTTCTCACACAGCAGGAATCAAGAAATCTAATTATTTAGGGACTTGTGAGGGCCTCTTAGTATTATACAAAGCAGACTTATCTGTAAGAATCTAGAAGAAAATATTCCTTAATGCAAACATCACAGAGGGAACTTTCTAAACACTGAAGTTAGGTGCTTACAACACATTTTAGGGAAATGATGGGGACAGAAGTCATTTCACCAAAGAAATGTAAATGCATGTCTGCCTGTGCATTCCGTTTCTTAACAGACATCCCTGCAATTCCTCCTAAATTCTGCGTCATCATTCCTGAAGGCATTATCAGTGGGATCTTTGTCATTTGCTAGATGCCCAAGAAACATAACAGAGGTCACAGGTATTTAAAAATGTATCAGATGGTAAGACTGGATGTGAAGCCCATTCTAAAGATCATTCTTACTCCCCAGGTCTTCACTACTTTTGCCCAACAAATGGTACAGTACAGGTAAGCACAATAGAACTGCCCATTTACGGTCACTTTCCCTGGAAAGCAGCAAGCTCTGGGAGGCCTCAGATTCTCAGTGTCAGCACTGCCTCATCCACAGGAAAAGCTCCCTACATGCGGGTTATTTTTGTTGTTTTAATTAGCATTACCTGGGTATTATTTTTAATTACATTTACACCGAGAATCCTGAGTTTTCTAGGAATTTTAAATTCTCTCTTCAAAACTTTTTGAGTAATTAAGTATGACAATGAATACGTAATAAAATGTATTTTTAACATGTGTTTGTTACAGATGAGGCAAGAAACTATTTTTACAACAAGGTACTGTTTCCCTTTCTAAACCTTATCCATAAAGTTTGGAAAAAGGGGGAAGCAACGAATTATAGGTGGCAGTAGAGACAAAGACATGGTAGAAAAACAGGTGCTCAAATGTCAGGGAATCACCCAGAAAGAGTTTAAATGCCAATTCCGTGGACTCATTCCCAGAGGGAAGAGATGACTCACAAATATTGAGAGCTAAGAAGTTAGTTTTTCTTACTTTCATTTGTAAATTTTACTTTCAGAACAAAAGGGATTACTATTAAAAAGTAAGAAGTGAAGCTTACTGTAATTATTTTACTATTTTCTTGAAAATTATCAACTCTAGTAATTTTGTAATTCATTATTGTTATTTACCCAAGTTTCAAAAAAAATTAATATATTCCTTAGCTTCTAAAGAGGGAAGAATTTTGGTAACAATCAAATGACTCTTCACAATTACTGGTTAGGAAATTGAAAATTACAATGTAGTCATTATAAAAGGAGGCTATGTAGTTACACTAAAACTTTACTGATCACAGCCTTAATATTGGGGAGCAACTAAAAAAATAAACATGTACACATTTCAAATTTTCTTTTCTCTCTCTTTCATTAAGATGAATAAGAATATATATAACAGCATGTTACCAAAACCAAAGAAACCTTCTAACTTCTTGTGGTCAATTTTTTTATGTCCTTGAGTATTTCAAACACAATAGATATTTTACATGTTTTCATAGCAAATTTATTTAAAAGTCTACAATGTATCCTGTTGGCTTGAAATTCTGTTTTACTCCTAAATCATTTCTCAGTACTTAAGTGCTCACCATATTTAAATTTTTACAAAATGTGGACTTCCAGCCAAGATGGAGGCGTAGGTGGACACACTGTGCCTCCTCTCACAACCAAAATTAAGGACAATAAATATTTAGAAACAAGAAAACAACCAGAGCTAATAGAAAATTGAACTGAACGGAAGTCCAATAACCATTCATCCAGACCAGTAAGAGGGGCAGAGTCGTGGCAGAAAAAAGTGAAGGTGCGGACCCGGGAACACAGGCGGCAGTGGCTGGTGGTTCCCAAGTGTGCAGGCGGCTGGCAGGCCCACAGGCAGCGGCTGTCGGACCCCAGGCACAGGATGGCAACTGTTTAGACCCAGTGAGGCTGAGCAAGGCAGCTGGCTGACCAGGTGGTCCCACATTCGCACACGCAGATAATCCAGGCGAAGGGGAAGCAGAGGAAGGGACAGGAATCCAGGAGAGAGTGGAACAGGTGTCATTGTTCCCTCTCAGACCTCGCCCCCACATACAGGGTCACATCTCAGTGACTGGGCTGCCCTGCACTGGGGAACACCTAAGGCTCCACCCCTCACTATGTAACAGCCATGACCAGAACAAAAACAAAACAAGACAAAACAAACAAACAAACAAAAAACACCAAAAATGGCTCAAATCAGAGCTCCAGAGCCAATTCCTCTAAGCCATGAAGAGATAGCCAACCTATCAGATGCATAGTTCAAAGCCCTGGTGATCAGGATGCTCACAGAATTGGTTGATTTTGCTCACAAATTAGATGAAAAAATGCAGGCTACAATACGTGAAATGAAGGAAGACACATGGGGAACCAATAGAGATGAAAAGAAAACTGGAACTCAAATCAATAGAGTGGACCAAAAGGAAGAAACAAACAACCAAAGAGAAAACAAGAAAGATACAAGAATTCTAAAAAATGAGGAGAGGCTTAGGAACCTCCGGGACATCTTTAAATGTCCCAACATCTGAATTATAGGGGTGCCAGAAGGGGAAAAAGAAGAGCAACAAGTGGAAAACATATTGGAACAAATAATAAAGGAGAACTTCCCCAATCTGGCAAAGGAAATAGACTTCCAGGAAGTCCAGGAAGCTCAGAGAGTCCCAAAGAAGTTGGACCCAAGGAGGAACACACCAAGGCACATCGTAATTACATTAGCTAAGATTAAAATGAAGGGGAGAATTCTAGAAGCAGCAAGGGATAAGAGGACAGTCACCTACCAAGGAGTTCCCATCAGACTGTCAGTGGATTTCTCAAAAGAGACCTTCCAGGCAAGAAGGGGCTGGATAGAAGTATTTGAAGTCTTGAAAGGCAGGGACCTACATCCAAAATTGCTCTATCCAGCAAAGCTGTCATTTAGAATGGAAGGGAAGATAAAGTGCTTCTCAGATAAGGTCAAGTTAAAGGAGTTCATCATCACCAAGCCCTTATTATATGAAATGTTAAAGGGACTTATCTAAGAAAAAGAAGATAAAAATAGGACAGCAAAAAGGCAGCAAACTCACAGCTATTAACAACCACACCTAAAACAAAAGCAAACTAAGCAAACAATTAGAACAGGAACAGAACCACAGAAATGGAGATCACAAGGAGGGTTAGCAACAGGGGAGTGGGAGGAGGAGAGAGGGGGAAAAGATACAGAGAATAAGTAGGATAGATGGTGGGTAGAAAATAGGGGGAGGGCAAGAATAGTGTGGGAAAAGTAGAAGCTAAAGACCTTATGACACATGGACATAAACTAAAGGGGAGAATGTGGGTGGGAGGGGGTGTACAGGGTGGAGGGGAATAATGGGGGAGAAATGGGACAATTTTAATAGCATAATCAATACAATATATTTTAAAATTTTACAAAATATTTTTGAGTGGGTTTTTTTTTTTTTGGCAAAGTACATATTACTACCAGACATGTCGTATCTTCATATGTGTTTATTTGCCTCTCCCCAACCCACATAAGTAGGAGAAGAAGAACAGTACTTTCTCCACTGTTGTAACATCAACACCTAGAACAATGACTAGCAGAGAGCATGTACTTGTGGCTGAGTTGGCTGGTTAGGTAAACCCTAATATCTCTTTAGTTCGTCCTCCTTAGTAACTGTAATCTTACCCGGGTATATGACTGCCTGAAACACATACCACATCCTGCAATCTCATGCTCACTGCTTTTACCACTTCTCTCTTTCCTTCTTTCTGGTAGCTAAAATGTGATAGCAATGGCTGAACAGTTCTATTGAACATCACTAAGTTAGACTGTTCCTCCTCCTTGTATAGACATACTTGTTCACATATCTACTTTTACCCACAGACATGTACACACACACACAACCATGCTTCTTCAAGCTTCATCTCCCTTTTTTCTTAACATATATAAACAGATTGAGAAATCGATATTAGTCTCCTCTCTACCCCAAGAGATCTCTTTTCTTGAATCAATGGTTTTCAAATGAACCACAATGGCTTTGAATCAGCTTTCTTATGTTATCACTATGATAATAATCAAAAAAATGAAAAATTTAGACTCGGGCATTCTAAGTGACACTGAACATAAAAATGGGTTGATTACTTTTTCTTTTATACATATATTTGCTATTGTCCAAACAGAAACATAGGGTTTTTCTCATCCTCATTTTGCTCACTTGGATGACTACCTGGTTAAGTGGTACCCATAGGACAGTGAAAATAGTAACATTTATTTAATGTTATATAGTCCTTCACTCAACAGCTGAACAAAATGGACATGGTCCCTGCACTCATAAAGTTTACATTTACATTCTAATGGGGAACACAAGCAAACCAAAATACAATCAATTTTTTTCATAGGTTTTGATACAACTGGCAAATAAATTAGTACGACCAATGACTGTGTGGAAAGAGGGAGGGAGATGAGGGCAGTGCTTGGCCTGTGCTTGCATACACTGTGCAGACTGGAGTTAAAATCATGACTTTCTAAAACTCAATAAATGGCTATGTCTTTTGATTAAATTCTACCTGATGCTCTAAGTTATTAAACCCTTTATAAGACAAGCAACATATCTTGTTTAATCTACAAACACCACTTCAATGGCAGAAACAGTTATCTTGAAAAGGGTCACATCTATAACCATGAGGAATGATAACCACCTTCTTACACTCTGAAGCTGTAACCTTAAAACAGTGACAGGTAATAACTTTACATTCTTGTACAGTATGATTTCACCACGCAGTTCTATAATAAACCTTTTTTTAAAAGCCAGGAGAGGAGATAAAGAATCGATGAGATGTCAAAACAGAGAGGACACACAGGACCAGATGTAGTTTCTAAATAATGTTCCACAAGTCAGCAAGGAGGGCAGAAATAATTTATTCTGGGAATCCTGACAGTTATCATCATCTACATTCTGTTAAATGGTTGGTATTGTTAAAAAACTTAGATGGATCTTATATCATTCCCCTTTACTTCCACCACTTAAGGAAATTCAATCAAAGGCTGCAGTTAAAGATACTAGTTCTTGTCAGGTTGAAATATGGGAAGTGGCTTTTCTGATCACAACAATTCTCAGAATGTTCAGGTGTAGTGATGAGCCTAAAAATAAAACTGGATGTATTTTCAACTGTTCATTCTAATGTTCAATACTTCAATTATTATACTTCATATTTTATACTATAAAACAGTAAGGAGGAGATACTGTCCATAGGATATACACCGTATGTATGTGTGCATGAATTTGTATAGGTACACACATGAAGGAGATTTCTGTTTTGCAAAAGAATAGAGATTAGAAGAAAGGTCAAATCATTGTTAATTTCTAAAAATAACTTCCCAGGATCTAGACTCTTCAAAGCTATACTGAATTATTCATTTAATATTATTAAAACTAGAAATTTAAGTAATACCTTTGAATATAACTCAAAAAAATGTAACAAGATAATCATGAGTCCATCACAAAAATTCATGTTGATTAATAGTAAATAGCTTTGAGATTGACTTACTGATTTTTGTTTATAGATGATAGCATCACCATAACAAAGTCTGTTGCCAAGAAAGTCAGAAATTGTAAAGCAATTCATTCTGAAATAAGGCCTCAATGAAAATTTTAATCTTTAGGATTATCTTCAGGGCCTCAAATTGGGCATAAAAGTATTTACCATACATGTGGCTTATTTATGAGGCAGAGAATATAAACATCATCTTGAATAGAAGTTTTATTTAAAATTCTGTATATTTCACATTTACTTTTTTTTTAATATTTTATTTCTTTATTTTCAGAGAGAGGGGAAGGGAGGGAGAAAGAGAGGGAGAGAAACATCAATGTGTGGTTGCCTCTCACACAGCCCCCACTGGGGACCTGGCCCACAACCCAAGCATGTGCCCTGACTGGGAATCGAACCGTGACCCTTTGGTTCACAGCCCGAGCTAAATCCACTGAGCCACACCAGCCAGGGCCACATTTACTTTTTAAAGTAAAAGATCTTATATTTGATCAGCTTGGCTTTAATTTTAGTAATAATTATCTTAAATATGCTAAAATATTCTTAGCATCTCAAAAGAATAAATTATTATCGTCTGTCAACTCATTTTTAGGAAAGCTATGTCATAAAAAAGTATAGTTTCATATAATTTAATAATTAAAACAGTGTGCACTGACTAAAGTAATATGGACTGTTAAATAATTTAAAATTGTGTTTCGTGGCAGCAGCTCTTTAATTAAAAGGTAAAAACGGCAACTTATCTACTGTGGTTGACAGAAATACAGCCTCTATCAGTAGCAAGATCCCCTAGGAGAGGGAACATGGGTATGAATCAACAAGTCATGAAATTCATTTAATGAATATAATGAAAATAACCACAATGAACCTGTACAGAAATATATTGTACATCAAAGATTTTCTGAATGTTGCCTCACTTTTCATTTCCTTGCAGCTATTATTTTACATTTCAATGTAGCTAAAATTCCTTTGATGTACATATTGTTAACCATCAATGCACATAGGTTTTAGAGAGGGCCCATAGCTTAAGTTCAGTCTATAAGGAGGCTAGAAAAATTCTCAGACCTGTTGATCCTCTGAAAGATCTAAATTCTGGGATCAATATTCAAATTACTAGCTCATAATTGTTCTCAACCTGGAGAAATACAAGCAGTCAATAAATGTATTAAGTTAACCAACCTCTGCAACAACTGATTACTTGAACTTTACAACTTCATTGAGAAATTTTTTTTCACATACTACATCAGGGGGAAAACTTTTTGGTAATTGAAAAAAGAAACTAGTAATAGTGATGATGATATAACTCTTTATGGAGATAATTAAGTAATATGCATAATGTTCTCATCCCTTGATCCAGAATGTCCAGCTCCAGTCAATTTTCCTCTGAAGCAATAACAAATGTAGGCATAACTTTACATACAAAGAAGTTTATTACAGAAATGCTTTACATATCAGGAAAAGTAGAAAAATATAAATCTCTTTGTTGGGGATTCACCAAGAAATTATGTTAGAATGAAACAATGGATTTAAAAAGAAATATACATAACCATGTGTACGCATTACAGTCTATGTGCCAAAAAGAAAATTAATTATTAAACAATAAATGCATTTTTGAAATAACTATAAAATTGAAAAATAAAAAATCAAGATTTCTTAACTTTGTAATTATGCCAAAGTAAATTACATTAATCCACCTCATAAATTTCTGCTTATAAATGCTCATTTTTCTATTGTAAATTTCCCAGTTTACCCTGACTGTGCTTTAGAAAACATTGGAGAAATCTGGAATTAGACAGACCAGGTCCAAGGTGTAGCAGTCACACAGGCAAATGACATAGAAAAGGGAAATGGAAAAAAGTAGAACATTATACAAGGTAGAAAAATTGTTTCTAGAACAAGAGCACTACAATAAAAGGTACATGTCCACCAAAAAATGAAACAAAACAAAACAAAACAAACACTAAAAAACTATCTTTAAAGGAGAAAAACCAAATCACTTTTATAGAGTTCCTTTAATTTTAAAAGGGAAGAAAAACAAAAGTCCTCCTAAAATGGTGGGAGAATAAACAGAGCAGAGTCTCTCTTATATTTTACAAATGAGAAAGATGGTTCACAGCTTTGTTTGTTTACTTAACATTCTATTGACTGTTGTGTGGATTTTGTTTGTTTGTGAATGATGGGGTCAGCAGAGCAGAAAATGGGAGGCCTTCATTAGGCAGCAGATGGCTGAGAACCACAAGGTGAGTATTTGCCACATCTCTGTCTGGTGCCAAAAATTACAGACTGGAACCACAGAAAGGATTTTAAGGGTGAGTTAACTGTCTCCAAAGTCATCTCTTGAGTGGAGTTTAAGCTCCGTGCCCAAGTCTGCTAAATTATGTTTACTCTATTGAATGTGAATTGACATTCTCTTCAGCCTTGGTTGGAATTTACCACTTAAAAATTATTAAAAATTTCCACATAGCCTGCAACCCTCTTTGCTGCCATTGAAGCAAATTCTTGACTTGTTAAATGGTCCTGTTTCCCTTACTGGAAACAGGAAATGATTCTCCTGAACAATTCAATTAGGATTGTGAAGTTAGAATGACTTAATATATGCCATAAAAGTACTGATATAGGTGGAACACTGAGGACTTTTAGAGCAGTAAAACTACTCTGTATAATACTACAATGGTGGACACATGCCGCTGTACATTTGTCCAAACCCATAGAATGCCTGACACCAAAGGTGAATGTAATGTAAACCACAGACTTTGGGTGATAATGATGTACCCACCTAAGTTCATCAGTTGTAACAAATGTACCACTCTGGTAGGGATGTTGACAATAGGGGAAGTTTAGCATATGCAGAAGCACAGAGAACATGGGAAGTCTCTGTACATTTTGCTCAATTTTGCTGTGAAACTAAAAATATTCTAAAAAATATAGTATATCAAAAATACTTATAAATAGATAGAAATCTGTTAAATCCTTTCTGCTTTAAAAAACTTAGGTTTACAAACTCAAACATTCTGGCTTGCACGCCTACAAACAGCAGTGATCTTACCTTAAATGTCATGCTGATCATTTACACTCAGCCTCAGACTCTCAACTGTATACCTCTGTCACATCTGGGCAAATTCTTATGTACTGAGTAAATAGCATTTATGGAAAACATCCATAATATCCTATGTCTCAGTTTCCTCATCTATAAAATAAGACCTATTTCAGTCCTATTAAGCAGTACCTGTTTCACTGGGATGTTAAGAAAGTTAAATAAAAGAAGGTAGTTAGGGGCTCAGTGAAGTGTTTAGTGTGTAATAAGAACTTAAGAAATGCTAACTCCTTTTGTTATTATTAACCACAACTTAGTGTCAGCAAATCTCCTGTGTTTTTACCAACGTCACGTGGAGTGACCAGAGGAGAAGCGTGGCACCTTCAAGGATAAATATGCAATGTTTGTCCTTCACTACTTCAGTGAAGAATTCTTACAGGATTTTAGAATTGCAGTCAAACTGATTCAGCACAATATACTGCTAGATGAATTAGTTATAACCACATCTACAAATTGTAGTTCTTCAGTGTATGACTCCTCATCTGCATGTGAAGCCATCTGGCTACAAAAAGGCTTCAAAATAAATAATTTCAGTTTTTTCCCTTACAAGTCCAAAATCTACTCCCTGGTTTATTCTTTGATACAGGAAACTTTCAAAAGTTGATTTGCTGATAACAAATTTATCAAATATTCCTGATCTAATATGAGATAATAAATAATACAGAAGTTTCACATTAGCAGGGAATTACATTTAGATCAACTGGGATCTCTGTAATGAGAAGCATTCACCTGCTAGAGGAATGCTACTCTGCATTTAATCTTATAATATTCCCTTCAGGGTGCACAAGACAGCTTGTCGGAAAACGGAATGATTCCTGGCTCTACTCAGAAAGAGAACAAAAGAGGAAAGGCAGGTAAAGGACACAGCATGATGGAAGTGATGTTTAGTTTCCATTTGAATTCTAAAGTATTAAACTTTTTAAAATCTTCATCTGAAGAAATTCTGAGAAATTTGTTTAGAGTGGGTGTGAAATATGATACAGCCTGCCAATTAAGATAGGACGTGAAAAAACAACAATTGTTCATTCTAAATAGTTGGTGTTTGGGTGTTGATTTTACTATTCTTGCACCTTTCCATATGCTTGACAATTTTTACAACAAAAAGGGGGAAACCTGTTGTTAAAAAGTTAGAAGAACAAAATTCTGTAGTTTTCTTATTTGACACACCAAGTATTTTTACCCTTTTCTTGGGTATAGCATCTTCTCTTTCTTCATTCACCAAAGCCTTGTTCTCCGGGCGATATTGACTCTATTACCGGGGCCTCCACAGCTCTGCCCTGGGGCAATGAGCATAATACTGCCCCTTAGCCATTTGGGGGGGGATGGGGAAGAAACTAAATATGGACCAATCAGGATGAAGCCCATAATTTGTGTGCAACAGTTACAGGAGGAAAGAAAGAGGCCCATAGCTGCGAGTAACATTGTTAAGATCATGATTGGAGAGTTTACTGGAAACTTAACTTATTATCAAGGAAATAGGGTTGAGAAAGAGAGAGACACACACACAGAGACACACAGGCATATGGAGGGAGGCAGGGGAGAGGAAGAGAGAGAGAAGGGGAAAGAGAGACTGAGTACCAGATAAGCTACATCAAAAGGTCAACCTAGTGCAGCACTTTTAAATTTTTTGATACAATAATTTCCATTGTTTGCACAGGTTAGAATGGGGTTGTGGGTTTTTTTGCTGATTACAAGTGAAAGTATACTGACATAGTAACAGGCAAGAAAGAATATTCTGAGCAATACTAAAATAGCCCATTTTTATTTCATATACTGACACTCTGAGAGCATTATTGTATCATTTGCTGCCAAATGGAGAGGAAAGTTGGTTCAAAGGACCCCCTTGGCCAAAAAAATACAAAACATCTGTTGAAGTCATGAGTGACTTGTTAGTGAAGTTCAGCAGCAGTAAAGTCTTCTAAACAACAGATCTTTGGTTACCATTGGGTGTTGATATAATTAGGGTCAATTACAATTGAGAATTTCTGGGGCATGGGGCTAAATTACAGTACTTTTTAAGAGCACTGCTAAATTTTCCCATTCATCTCGAAGATTTCTAGAGTAACTATGTTATAATTAAGTAATTTTCTTCTTTTCATCTTTATTATAATTTTCTTCTTCAGGCTTGGTAATTACCCACTACCCCAGGCTAACCTCCTTTAGAAGAAGAAGAAAAAGAAGAAAAAAAGACCACCTGATTTTCAACCAATGCATAAACTAGGTTTTGCTTCCCGCTGAGGGTAAATGTTGATGTGTACAGCAACCTCTAAATGAGTTGCTCCAACAAGCTTCTTCTATCCCTCACACCCAAACACAGAGCCTTCCAGAAAATCATTAAATTATCTGAGTGGATAATCAAAACTAAAAAAATATATAAAACCAGACATTATGATTGTTCCCCATCCTTTACATAAGTGGTGGGGTTTTAAGTAATCTCTAGGAAATGTGCAAACAAAGCCTATTACTTTCCTGCGAGTTTTATATATTCTTTACTGGTACAGGCTTCATGAAGACATACCTTTTGAGTTTTATACAACAGAGAGGAAAGAGCTCTCATTGGGTCAATGTATTCCAATTGCATTTACTTCTAGCAACAAAGTACATCACATTCATAGAAAACAGCCAGAGGCCTTTACATTTTAGGTCAATAGCACTTGTCTATTATGTGTTCCTATGAGAAGCTATAGCAAGTTGTGTTGATGTTGCAGAATATGCAGCTCTTCCGTAGAGCGAGCTGGTAGGGAATGATCATAATGGTGACACCAGCTATCACTCACCACCATTAGGTAAGGATTCACTCCATCCAGGTACCCAACCCCCTAAAGGAAAGGTATTATCAGTTCCATTTTTTAAAATGAGAAAACAATACAAAAAAATAAGAAATTGGTTGTCTTGTCTATAATCATCCAACTCGTGAGTGAGAGAACCAAGACTGAAACCCTCTGATTCCCAGGACTGTATTCTGAATTGTATTTCAAGTGTTGAAACCTGAATAGTAGTCATTCCAGTTTCTGACCACTGTAGAAGATACAATCCATGTATGTTACAGGTATCTTTAAAACCATCCTAGTCAGAGATTCCTTCAACTAATCTTATCCTTGTCCAGGCTTTTGGTCATTGTTCATGCCATTTTTTCTATGTAGAGTACACATTCTTCCCTCTCATTTCTACCTACAGAGCACTTTCTTATATTTTGAAGCCCTGTTATTACTTCATTCCACCAGTATTTATTAGGTGACAACTATGTGCAAGAAATGACCAGCACAGCAGTGACATAGACATAGCTCCTTCCCTAAGTACCCCTTAATAGTGTAGGGTAGGTGACAGTGTTTCCAAACTAATGAAGGAATCCCAATGCATTCCAAAAACAACAAAATTCAAGCTAACTCTAGAAAATGCACTCCAAAGATAACAAAGTAGAATAAAGGCAGAAGAATTTCATTTCTGAGTGCCAAATGTGTGCCAGGCATTCCCATATGTACTAATACAATCACCAGCTATATGACAAAATTTGAATGCAAACGTATTAATGTATTCATTTGAAAATATTTTTGGAATAACTACACTGTTTAAGAAGCTGTGCTTGACACTCGATGCAACACAAAGATGAATCAGACCACAGGAAATAAAGTCTGCACAAATGGGCAAAGCAAGAGCTGTGTTTTATCTTGGGGATTTATATATATAATTTTCTTCTGCAGAGTTAAGAGAGATGACTTGTAAGAATCCCTTCAGCCCTCAAAGCCCACATTTGGTGAAGTTTTGAAGCTCCTCTGCGGTAGGATTTGGATGGCGAGTGGACATCTTTATCCCAGCAGTCAGCAATGCACCTGGGAAAGAGCATTTTCTCAATGAAGAATTGAATCAGAGGTGCAGACTGGGGGACTTTCTAGCCTAGCATACAGCCAAAGAAACACAGAATGTTGAAGTATTCAAACTACTTACATTTCTAAGTTTTCATTTCTATCCTACAATCAATTTAGCAAACTAAAATACCAGCCCCTTGAATTTATACAAATTAACACAGATTTTATGTACAATAAAGGCTATCATTAGCAAGTTGTCAATGATTGTCAAAAAAGGAAGATTCATCATGGTATTCTGAGTAAATATTACAAAAAGAACAAAATACATGGAAGAAAAATATTCTAGCCTGTTTCCAGTTATTAAGAACAACAGTTTTGAATGTCAATTTGGAACAATGTGAAATAAGACAAAAGATATTATTCATTATATGTGGTGTGGCAATCAGCTGTCAACCTTCCATAAAAGCGTTGCACTGTGGATGAGATCTTATATATCTGTAGAGTCAAAATTGCAGATGGTGTGGAAAAAAACAGCGAAATGTACTAGGATCATCAGATCTTCCTCATGTTTTGCTTTCTCATTTGTCTTCACTAATACCATGAGCTCCCCAGGACAGAGACTGTATCGTATTCATCACTAGATCTCTAGACAAAAGCCCATTGTCCAGCATTCAATATGTGACTGTTATCATGGAAATAAGGAAGGAAAGAAGTCAAAATATCTGAAAATTAATATATGATTTATTAAGTCCACCTTCTTATCAACCAACATGTTCACCTTCAAGGAGAAGCAATGGAAGAAATTATGAAATAAAAGACCAGGATAAAACATATCATCTTTCTCCAGAGAGCATAGGGAACTTATTAATATTACCAATAATTAAATATATTTGATTGGTACATCTCCCAAAACTGGCCCAATTTCACTTGTGAGTGACTGATTTAATCTGGACTGCTTCTTTTCTTTCCAATTTTTATTTTGAAATAGTACAAATCCATAATAAATTGCAATAGTACAGGAAATACCTGTGCACCCTTCATTAATTGTTCACATTTTGCCATCTCTGCTTTTCGTCTAACACACATGCACACACACACATACCGTTGCTCTCATCGTCATTTGTCCAGCTGCTACTGATGGCAGGATGGCTTGGGTTTCCCAGAAAGGAAGGATGAAAGGTTTTAGCCCCTGCAGAACAGAATGAGACCTAGCCCTTGTTTGAGGTATATTCAGTATCTTGAGTAAAATAATCTCCCAGAAGTGAAGATTTTAGTATAATGGACAGTGGAAAATATTACTGGAAAGACAGGTGGTAAGGATCCTGAGGAGTCTAGATGTTATTTAATTAAGAAAATGAAGAATCACTCTTAAGTTTTCTGAGTGAGCTTGTGATCTAATAAGAATGATATTGCTCTAGGATAATTTGGGATGATACACCAAAAACACAGCAGAAACAAGAGAACAGCAAGAGGAAAATTAGGGAAGCTTAAAAATGCAGAATATTAGCAAAAACATAGTGAAAATGGATATATTCTATTCCTATAACAAGACTATTAAAAGTTTTGAAAAATCATTGGCCAGCAATATTTAATAGAGCATACTAAGTACATATGTCAATTAATTAGGTTTCTTGAGGAGTAGTATGGTATTTAGACTTGGATGTTAAATCAATATTGGCCTTACAGACACTACCCATGTTCCTCAAACCCTGTACACCAGTCCCCTCCTTCCTCCCAAATTTCTACAACATCCTTACAGCAGCAAAAAAGGACAGTAGTGTTTAAGTGGAAAATAGCAATCTAAATTATAACCATAAAAGTCTAAAGCCTGTAGTCTGTGGATTTCCCTAAAGGGAATATTTGGTGTGACTTTTTGTTATTCTTATGTTTGTGTGCATTTACCCATCACAGGGGTGGTTTAAAAGCTTAAGAAAGTGTCATAAATTAGATTTCTTTAAGAAAACACATTTTTGACATTTTTTTTTTCATTATTTGAGAAGAATGAAACAGATTTTTGGTTAATTAGTGCTAAGGCATGTATTTTGCAATAGCATTAAGTTTACCAAAATGGCTTTTAAAACTTGAACAGATGGCAGAATTATAATAAACTTTTCCATATGATTTAGGTTAAGAATAAAGTGTCATGAGAATTCTCCTGCCTAACTTTTCCATAAAGTTAATGCATTTAATAGATATGATGTATTGTTTTTCTCATTGAGGTGTAAAGAACTCATTCTCACCTTAGATGAATATAATGAGGCATGGGGATACATTTCAGTGCTATGTAACTAGGGGAAAGGGATTTTCCAAGGTTTACACATTAACCACATGGAAACCATTCCAAACCCTGAATAATAACTACGTAGGATGAACCGAGATGTCTACTGGGGCCTAGCCAGGTAAGGTAAATGAGTCAAGCTGATATTCCCTAAGGCCAACAGGGAGTAGTAGGGACTGCAACAAATTGGACAGAGCAAGTATCATTCAGAGATGACAGACACAGGCCTTTCACCAACTGCTCTCAGGCATGGAATGAACGCAGACCCTCAGCAGCCAGAGTATCTGATTTTTTTTAATGCAAAGTTTTAATTTTGTTATGTGAAATACCCCTATTAAAAATTTGGCAGCTGTTTCATATTTTCTTTTTTAAAATAGACAAGACCAAGGAAAACAGTCTGTGGCCTCCAGCTCGCCATGGAGAGACATCAGTCTACAGCCCTGGAGGGGTGAGAAAGGGTCTATACGTGGGTGGAAGGTCAGTGCTGCAGCTCATTTCATGCCCTGTCCTTGCTGGGAACTCAGTCCCATGTAAAACGTGAAATGGTTTAAGTTGGTACAAGAGACCTGCTTTATAGCCTGGTTTTCAAGAGTGAATTGTAGTGAAACTGCATGAATCCTAATGAGGAGACCACCATGACACCTAAGCAAGATGAACTTGAGCTCTGTGACCTGCACTGTGCTTATCAGAACTGTGGCTTCATTTCACTCTTCCTGACTCACTTAAAATTCCTATAGTACCTGTCCTAAACTCTCACCCCATGTTTCTTAAAAGTAATTAGTTACTGAAATTATCAAATTATGAGAACGTGTGTCTTTTCCTAGCATATGTATGCTTTAATTTTAAGGAATTATTGCATATCTGATGTTCCCAAGTTTCTCATCAACATCAAGGTCTCCAAATTTCCTTGTTCTTACTAAATTCACCCTTCTTTCTTGATTGAACTTTCTACTTAATTCTGTGATATTACTTGCTTTGTTAATTTCCTATGCCTCTCACTCTTCCTAGATCAACTCCCTCCTTACCTTGTGACTTGATAATAAAGGTCAATGAATATTACTCATCCATCTATTTTTCCCTCACTTCCTCTTGCCTACTAGGTGGGATCTTCTAGCCTTAGGTCTTTTTTATAGGTAATGATTCCACTCATTCCTTTGTTTTCATTATTGTTATAAAACCTTAATAAAGAAAAACAGAGGCCATGGCTGGTGTGGCTCAATGGACTGAGTGCTGGCCTGTGAACCAAAGGGTCACCAGTTTGATTCCCAGTCAGGGCACATGTGTGGGCTGTGGGCCAGGCCCCAGTAGGGGGTACATGAGAGGCAACCACATATTGATGTTTCTCTCCCTGTCTTCCTCCCTTTCCCTCCCTTTCCCGAGAGAGAGAGAGAGAGAGAGAGAGAGAGAGAGAGAGAGCGAGAGAGGAAGGACGGAAGGAAGGAAGGGAGGAGTGGAGGCAGTTAAATAGTAAACAACAGCAATTAAAATTTATTAACCCTTTACTATGATCAGAGCTTACTTAATGTGTACTATCTTATTTAAGTTACATAATACTACAATACTAGAAGATGGGTAGTATTTTTACACCATCTTATAGATAAGCAAACTCAGGCTGAGAGAGGTCAAATATCTCTCTCAGAGTTGTGTGAGGTCACACAACCACGTAGATTCAGTATCCAAATTCTGGTCTAGTCTTAGCCACTAGGCTCCTCTACTTCCTACTTCAAATCAATTGATAATTACAGAGGACCCCACCTTGCTTAGTAATCAGGTGTGGTTCCATCTGTTCCATCTCAGCATCTTCACCTTAGTCACACCTCTTAGAACTGTCCCCTTTGGGACTTGCAATTGCCTCTTAACTGTTTTTAATGTCTCTGGTTTCTTTCTATTCAATCCAAATTTTCACTATTATGATCTAACTAATATCCAGCTTCTGATATATCCCAAAAGACAAATGTAATGTGTGCTTCAGTGGAACACTAATAATTACATGTCCCTGTACATTGTTTGAGCTATTTTACAACTCTGTCAAGATACAGATACCTTACAGTAATGCAAAATATTGGGCATGAAAATTATTTCCTGTCTGATAGACATTTAATTGACTTCCCCCTCCCTGACATCACCACCTATAGAAAAACCAGCTTTGGGTCCATTTGCACATTCATCTCAATATTCCTATTTCAGAATTGAGAATTTTTTGGATTCTCTATTGAACCAGTTATAACATCTGCAGATTCTCTTGTGAATTAACTAAAATCTTTAACACACCGTTCATTTTTATATCTATATGAAAGTCATAACATTATTATTGAAAATTATTTCGTTAACATGTCCAGCTCATAATAGGTTTATCCCTTGCTCAGAAGCTTTCAATAGACACCATTTGCAAATGAGTTAAGAGACCTCACCCAGTAGTTCAAATCCAAAATTATAACCTACTCTACTCCGTCCATTGTAAATTCATTCCACTTCTCACTCATTTACAGCTTACATATAGGCACAAAGAACTCCTTGGGTCCCAGATACACATTTTACTCCCCATTTTTTCTTTTTCTGATGTTAATCCTTCTACCTGGAATGTGGCTACTCATATAGTATTCAATTCAAACAGCTGCTGTGGATCCTTCAAGCCCATATTTCTCATATCTTTCAATGAAAATAACAGAGGCAAAAAGAATTATTATTTGCTTCACTAGGGTGGAAGAAGAGGAGATGAAAATAAAGTGAACTACAAGAAGCAGAAATGTTTATGTTAAAATAAAATATCAGACTTCCGGCCAAGATGGAGGTGTAGGTGGACACAACGTGCCTCCTCTCACAACCAAAATTAAGGACAACAAAAATTTAGAACCAAAAAAAAAAAAAAAACAATCAGAACAGATAGAAAATTGAATTGTATGGAAGTCCCACAACGATTCACCCAGACAGGTAAGAGGGGCAGAGTCGGGCTAGCTGGCAGAGAGGGATCAAGGCAGGAAAAAGCAGTGGCTAGAGGTCCGGGACACACATGCGGCAGATGGCATACCCCAGGTGCGCAAGCAGTGGTTACCGGGTGTAGGAAGGCAACGAGCAAACCAAGCGAAGTGCACAAGGTGGCTGACAGTGGTCACACATTTGTGCACAGATAAATCAGGCAAAAGCGAACAGGCAATGAGACGGACTGTGCAACCCAGGGCCACAGCATTGGGAAATAAAGCCTAAAACATGGATTGAAAACGACTCTACTCTAAGAAAACAAGCAACCCAATTAAAAAATGGGCAAAGGATTTGAACAGACACTTCTCCAAGGAGGACATACAGAGGATCCGGAGACACATGAAAAGATGCTCGATATCACTAGCTATCAGAGATGCAAATTAAAACCACAATGAGATACCACTCCACACCAGTCAGAATGGCCTTCATAAACAAAGCAACAAACAGCAAGTGTTGGAGAGGTTGTGGAGAAAAGGGGACCCTAGTGCACTGTTGGTGGGATTGCAGACTGGTACAACCACTATGGAAAACAGTATGGAATTTTCTCAGAAAACTAAAAATGGACATACCTTTTGACCCAGCAATTCCACTGCTTGGATTATATCCTAAGAACCCTGAAACACCAATCCAAAAGAACCTATGCACCCCTATGTTCATAGCAGCACAATTTACAATAGCCAAGTGCTGGAAGAAACCTAGGTGCCCATCAGTTAATGAATGGATCAAAAAACTGTGATACATTTATACAATGGAATTCTATGCACCAGAAAGAAAAAAGGAGCTCCTACCCTTTGCGACAGCATGGATGGAATTGGAGAGCATCATGCTAAACAAAATAAGCCAGGCAGTGAAAGAAAAATACTATATGATCTCACCTTTAACAGGAACCTAATCAACAAAACAAACAAACAAGCATAATATAAACAAAGACATTGAATTTGAGAACAGTCTGACAGTGACCAGAGGGGAGAGGGGAGGGAATTTCAGGGGAACAAGGGAACGGTTTAGAGCAACAAGTATAAAGGACACATGGACAAAAACTATGGGGGGTGGAAATGGGAGGGAGGTGGGGAGGGCTTGGGAGGTGTGTTGGGGGGAGTAAAAGACAGAAAACTGTACAATATCAACAATTAAAAAATACTGATTTAAAAAAATTAAAAAAATTTAAAAAAAATAACTTTCTAAATGAAAGTAAAAATCAAAAAAAAAAAAGAAAGAAAAAAGAAAACACTTGTGAGGGTTGAAGTGCAGGGAGAGACTCCCAGCCTAACAGGAGAGTTCATTGGAGAACCACAGGGTCCTAGAATGTAAACAAGCCCGCCCACATGGAAATCAGCACCAGAAGGGCCCAATTTGCTTGTGGAAAGTGGCAGAAGGGACTGAAATACAACAGAGTGGAGCAAGTGCCATTGTTCCCTCTCAGACCCTGCCCCAACATACAGCATCACGACCCAGCGACTGGGCTGCCCCACCCTGGTGAACACCTAAGGCTCCATCCCTCACTACCTAACAGCTGTGACCAGACCCCCCCCAAAAAAAAATCCTCAAAAATGGCTCAAATGGGAGAACAGATCAAAGCCCCAGAGCCAATTCATCTAAGCAACCAACAGATAGCCAACCTATCAGATGCACAGTTCAAAGCCCTGGTGATCAGGATGCTCACAGAATTGGTTGATTTTGCTCCACAAATTAGATGAAAAAATGAAGGCTACAATACATGAAATTAAGAAAAATGCACAGGGAACCAATAGTGATGGGAGGAAAACTGGGACTCAAATCAATGGAGTGGACCAGAAGGAAGAAACTAACAACCAAACAGAAAACGAGGAAGAAACAAGAATTCAAAAAAATAAGGAGAGGCTTAGGAACCTCCAAGACATCTTTAAACGTCCCAACATCTGAATTACAGGGGAAGAGGAAGAACAAGAAGTGGAAAACTTACTTGAACAAATAATAAAGGAGAACTTCCCCAATCTGGTAAAGGAAATAGACTACCAGGAAGTCCAGGAAGCTCAGAGAGTCCCAAAGAAGCTGGACCCAAGGAGGAACACACCAAGGCACATCGTAATTACATTAGCCAAGATTAAAATGAAGGAGAGAATTCTAGAAGCAGCAAGGGCTAAGGGGACAGTCACCTACAAAGGAGTTCCCATCAGACTGTCAGCTGATTTCTCAAAAGAGACCTTCCAGGCAAGAAGGGGCTGGAAAGAAGTATTCCAAGTCATGAAAGTCAAGGACTTACATCCAAGATTGCTCTATCCAGAAAAGCTTTCATTGAGAATGGAAGGGCAGATAAAGTGCTTCTCAGATAAGGTCAAGTTCAAGGAGTTCATCATCACCAAGCCTTTAATTATATGAAATGTTAAAGGGACTTATCTAAGAAAAAGAAGATAAAAAATATGACAAGAAAAAGACAGCAAGCTCACAGATATCAACAACCACATCTAAAACAAAAGCAAACTAAACAAACAACTAAAACAGGGGAAGAAACACAGAAATGGAGATCATATGGAGGGTTAGCAACAGGGAAGTGGGAGCGGGGGCGGGGGAAGCTACAGAAAACAAGTGACACAGATGGTGGGTAGAAAATAGGGGGAGGGCACGAATAGTGTGGGAAATGTAGAAGCTAAAGAACTTATGACACATGGACATGAACTAAAGGGGGGGAATGTGGGTGGGAGGGGGTGTGCAGGGTGCAGGGGAATGAAGGGGGAGAAATGGGACAACTGTAATAGCATAATTAATACAATATATTAAAAAATAAATAAAATATGCCCTGGCTGGTGTAGCTCAGTGGATTGAGTGCCAGCCTGTGAACGAAGGGTGGCTGGTTCCATTCCCAGTCAGGGCACATGCCTGGGTTGCAGGCCAGATTTCCCCAGTAGGGGGCACATGAGAAGCAACCACACATTGATGTTGCTCTCCCTCTCTTTCTCCCTTCCTTCCCTTCTCTCTAAAAATAAATAAATAAAATCTTTTTAAAAATAAAAATAAATAAATAAATAAAATATCATAATTTATCATGGATTTTTTTACCTACCTCTATAAAAGCCCCATGGCCCCTTCATTTTCTTTGATATGTTCTTCATTAACAAAGTTCTCTCTATTGCAATGGCCTAGATAAAACTATTTCTTTAATTGTCCAATATATTATTTTTGTGATACAAGACATTTCAAAAGTACACTCCAGTTTGAAAAGTCTATGACTTAATGTGGTACTTCTCAAGATTATAAATGTGGAATCTTGAACTTAACAAGATACTAAATTACAACGGTAGAAAATTCTGAACTTCTGTGAAGATTTTTCTTACCCCTGTCTCCACTAAAGTTAATGAAATTAAAATTGGATCCTTATATTACATTATATTTTTAAAAACCTCAAAATGTATTAAAGACTGAAATTATAAAACTCCTAGAAGAAAACATAGGGTGAAATCTCCATGACATTGGTTTTGGCAATAACTTTTGGATATAATACTAAAAGCGCAAGCAACAAAAGTTAAAATAAACAAGTGGGACTTCATTGAATGAAAAAGTTATCACACCACAAAGGAAAAAAGTCAGCAAAATGAAAAAGCAACCTACAGATGAAGAGAAACTATTTGTAAACCATATATCTGAAAAGAAGTTAATATCCAAACTATAAAAGGAACCTATTCAACTCAATAACAAAACAAAACAAAGCAAAACAAAAAAAATCCCCTATCAATATCTCAATTAAAAAATCAGTAAAGGCTCTGAACAGATATTTTCATAGAAGATATAACAAATGGCCAAAAGATATAAGAAAAGGTATTCAACATCACTAATCAACAGGATTTGCACAAATGCACAAACAGACAAGATAAGTGTTGTAGAGGATATGGAGAAAAGGGAACACTTGTGCACTGTTGGTGGAAATGTAAATTGGTACATACATCCATTATGGAAAACAATATAGAGGTTCCTCAAAAACTTAATAGAACTACATCATGATCCAGCGATCTCACTTTTGCATAAATATCTAAAGGAAATCAGTCATTATCTCCAAGAGATATCTGCACTTCCATGTTCATTGTATAATTATTCACAGTAGCCAAGATAAGGTAATAACCTCAATATCCATCAATGGAGAATTAGACAAAATTATACACACACACACACGTGCACACACATATACCAATATATTATATATCTATATAATGGAATATTACTCAGCCTTAAAAAAGAAGGAAATCCTGCCATTTGCAACAACATGGATGAACCTAGAAGACACTATGCTAAGTGAAATAAATCAGACAGGGATAGACAAATACTATATGAAATCACTTATGTGAAGAATCTAAAAAAGTAAAACTCATAGACACATAGAGTAGAAAGGTGGTTACCAGAGGATAGGGAGGTGGGGGATATAAGAACAATAGTCAAAGAGCACAAACTTTTAATTGTAAGGTGAGTAAGTTCTGGAGGCTTAACATAGGCCAAGATGACTATGCTTAAAAATAATGTACACTTGAAATCTGCTAACAGAAGCTCAAATATTCTCACTACACACATAGAAAAGGTAACTATGGATTTCCTGAAGATGGCAGCAAGATAGGTGGGAGCAGAGTCCACTTTCCCCTCTACATGGGTAAAACACCTGGTTGATCTACTGAGAAACAGAGTGAACAGCCAACAGCCCCAGCATATATGAAGTTTGGAAACCAAAAATTGTAGAGGACATTGAAAAATCAGATGGTAAGGAGAGTGCTTGAGGACAATAAGGTCCCTGGGACCAGCATGGGGACGAGGGCAGCTACAGCCTGGGGCCCAGCACCCACTGGGTCTGCCACAGGGTTCTTGGGAGAGAGCTGGGTTAACAGCTCCCTCCCCTGCCAAACAAGGTTTGAGCAGAACCAGGAGCGACCTGGTTGCTTGAAGTCACAGAGAGGGGAATAAGAAAGAAGCAGTAAACAGACAGGGGCTGTGAACACCCACTGAGACTGTGTGCACCAGCTGGGGAGAGTTGAGAGTTAGGCTGTAAGGGACCCAGACCTGGATAGTCCAGGTCTGATTGGAGAAATGGGCTGTTTAAGAGGACAGACCCTTGTATGGAGCAGCAGGCTTTAGCGGGCAGAATTTCTCAAAAAGAAAAAGTGAAAAAAAAAAAAAAAAAGATATCAGTGACTGTTTGGAGAATTCTCCTGCAGCAGCCACTTCAGCCTTGTCCCTAACCAGCTGCGTAGCACTCCGGTGGTGGCACAGGAAGCCCATGATCACACCCAAAACCCAGGGGAGAGTGCTCACCTGAACCTGTAGGACTGGAGGCTGCTGGAGGACTGGGCTGGAGGCTGGCCTAGTGCCAATCAGGAAGGGAGAAAAGCAAAACCAATCCCCCTCAGCCTGCTGCATCCAGGAAGATGAGCAGAACTGAACTGACCAGTTTGAAGCCAGCAGGAGGCTTTTTTTTTTTTTAAATAATTCTTTCTTTTTTTAAATTTTTTTTATTTTAACTCCTTCTCCCTCTCTTTCCTTCTTTCTTTTTTAAGCCTTCTTCCTTTCTTCCCCTTTTTATCTCTTCTTCCCTTTCTTCCTCTTCCTCTTCTTCTTCTTCCTCCTCCTCCTTTTTTTTAAATTCCCACAAGTGAGACAATAAAACCTGGAACTGTGGAAAGACCAGAGTTGGACCCAAAGAGGAGGAGGCATCCAACAGCTGAGACAGTGAGACAAATTTCACTTTGCTACTTCAGAGAACTTGCAATTTATTGTATATTTGTATTATCATTTTTTTCATTATTCTTACAACTTTCATTTTATTAGTATTTTTGTATTTCTTTTCTTTCTCTTTAGTCCTCTTCACTTGGCTGGTTAAATTGCATTGTTTGACTGATTTCCCTTATTCTCTCTTTCACAGTGTATCGTTAATTTACTGTCCTTCACTTCACTTGTGTTCCATTAGCACATTCCTCAAGGTCCTATACTCTCTATTCTTGTTAGCCACATCACATGGACTCTGTCATATGATTGTTGCTCCATTATTATTGTAAATAATAGCTGTTCCATTCAATTGTAAATACTACACAGCACACCTCCCAGATCGTAGCCCACTTCAGTGTTTCCTGAATTTTATTATTGTTGTGGTTAATTCTATTCTCCAACACACTATACCTATTTTCTATCCTTTACTCTCACTTTACTTCATAATATGACCACCCACAAGCTCACTACTTTTTAGATCCAACTCACAATCCTCCAGACCCCCCCCTCCACCGACAAGAGCGTTATCTTCTTTCCACCCTTTCTAAAAAGTGGCTAATAGGGTGAAAAATCATGGTTAACACTACACATATTCAAAGGATCTCCTGTCTCTTCTCTATGGGTTGATACTTTAAATATCACAGAACACACTCCTGCTGTCTTAAACCTTTTCACCTTCCCCCTCCAACTGATCACAAAAAAGAGTAGGTAGAAGCTGTGAACACCAGTTTCCTCTTCTGCTTGAAGCAGAAACCCAACAACAAAGGAACCACCAACAGATAACAACAGAAGAAGGTGAAGGAGGGAGTGGAAACCACACAAACCTCAATCCAGGACATACGTGGAAATACAACTAACAAGTGGGAAAACTACCCAGTACAAACAACTGAACAAGAGCAAGAGAGAATCCTCAAAACCTTGTACATGTGGAAGCACCAGCTTCAACACAACCTGCCCACACCTGCACAACTGAATACAAGAGGTGGTAGACAGAGTGACCCTCAATTAACCAGCTGGTGGGAAGAACCCACCAAGGAAAGGCCCAACGATAATCAAAACCCAAAGACATATACAGAGCCAACATAAATGACAGCCCACGATCAGCGAGCTCAGGAGATTAAGGAGAACCACTGAATCTCACAGGTATTCTACCACAGAAGTTCACACCATAACCCAGGGAGTCAGAACACATCAATTTAAGAATGAGAGGCTAACAAAAAGAGTCTTGCAAACAATAGGAAGACAAAGAAACGATCCCTAAATGAAAGGAAAGGAGGAAGTCTCAGAAAGAATGCTAAATGAAATAGAGGCAAGTCAACTATCAAATATTGAGCTCAAAGCAATGGTTATAAGGAAGCTCAATGAGACACACAGACAATTATGAAAAACTACAGGGAAACAACAATGAACTCACTGCAAACTATATCAACATGAAAAAGGAAATAGAAACTATCAACAAGGGCCAAGAGGAAATGAAGAATACAATTTCTGAACTGAAGAATATAGCAGAAGGAATCAAAAGCAGGCTCAATGAAGCAGAAGATCAGATTAGTGAGCTGGAGGACAAGGTAAAAAAAAACACACAGAAAGAGGAAGCAAAGGAAGAGAGGCTCAGAAAGAATGAAGATGGGTTCAGGAAAATGCAAGACAATATGAAACATAATAATATCTGTACAATAGGGATACCAGAAGGAGAAGAAGAGCAAGAGATAGAAAACATGTTTGAAACAGTAATGATGGAAAACTTCCCTAATTTGATGGGAGAAAAAGTCACACAAATCCAGGAAACAAAAGAGTCCCAATCAAGAGGAACCCAGAGAGGCCCACTTCAAGACACATCATAATTAAAATGGCAAAATTTCAAGATAAAGAAATTTAAAGGCAGCAAGAGAGAAACAGGAATAATATACAAGGGAGCCCCAATAAGACTAGCAGCTGAATTCTCAATGGAAATGCTCTAAGACAGAAGGGAAAGGCAAGAAATATTCCAAGTAATGAAAACCAGAGGCCTGCAACCAAGACTACTTTATGCACCAAGACTCTCAACTAAAATGGAAGGCCACATAAGGAGCCTCCTGGACAAAAGAAGCCTCAAAGAATATACCTCCTCCAAACTGGCTCTACGGGAGAGGCTAAAGGGTTTGCTTTAAGAACAGGAAGTAAAATAGTGACAGAGAGGAACACAGGTATGTAAAAAATAGCAATGAATAAGTACCTATCAATAATAACCTTAAATGTAAATGGATAAAATGCCCCAATCAAAAGACATAGAATAGATCAGAGAAGATGGCGGCGTGGTAGGAGGGAGCAGACCCCATCTCCCCTCTACACACGGGAGAAATACCGGGCCAATTTACGGAAGATCAGAGCAGACAAGGAACAGTAACACAGCATATCTAAAAACAAGAGGTTGGGAATTGTAGCAGACACTGAAAAACCAGCGGTAAGGAGAGCTCTTCAGAACAATAGGAGCCCAGGGTTCCAGAGTGCGGAGAGCCGGGAGAGCCGGGCAGCTGAGGGGGCGGCTGAGGCCCCGGCCCGGAGTCCGCCAAGCCCGCCCCAGGGCTCTGGGGAGGGAGCTAGGTCAGCCGCTGAACCGGCTAGGAGATCTCAGGGGCCACTGCGGGACTGCAGCAGAGCGAAAGTGGGTGCCCGCGAGCCAGGTCACTGCGCAACTTTGAACCGAGTTTTCATGGTCGCCAGGTGACTACGAAAGCACAGTCGCTCCAACCGCTGACAGAGGCGCATGTAAAATGAGACAGCTGCATGAAAATAGGCACCCTCAGGGGACCCCACACAGTCTCGGGATAGTGGACACTCGTGAAAACATAGGCGCTGGCCACTGGAGACAGCTGTGGAGCGCCCATGCCAGATCACGGGCCCATGCTCGAACACAGACAGCTCAGGTCCAAGGCGCAGGCGCGAGAAAGCCGCTGGAGTGTAGGCCCCGCTCAGAAAGCCTCCCAGGGGCATAGGCAGGCAACTACGCACGACTGGAGAACCTAGCACACACCCATAAACTCGGAGAAGTGCGCGCACACCAGGAGGCTCAGAACACATGCTGGAAACCCTGTGGGGAGAGGCAATCACTAACGCTGGGATACATAGCACAATGAGGACTGAGTTCTGAACACAGAGAAAAGCAATAAGATCACCCCTCGGCCATTGCAGCCAGCAAGACCAGAAAAGCCGGCTCGGCAAGTTTGAAAACAATAAGAGGTTTTTTTTTTTAATTTTTGTTTGTTTTTTTAAATATATATTTTAATTTTTTTTAATTTTTTTTAATTTTTAATATTTTGTTTTGCTTTGCTTGTTCTTTTTTTTTTTTGTGGCTGTTTATATTTGTGTGGGTGTGTCTGTTTTTTGTTTTGCCAGTTTGTTTGTGTCTTTTTGTTTGTATGCCTGTCTATTTATATGAGTTTTTAACTATTCCTTCTTCTTTATTTTTATCTTCTTCTTTACTCCCCAACCCCTTTTGCCTCCCTTGAATTCCTTCATGTCTTATTCCGTCTTCCTTTCTTTCCAATTTTATCTCTTCTATCTTCCTCTTTTTTCTTCTTTCTTCTTTTTTTCATTCTCCCCCCTCTTCTTTTTTTAAATACCCACAAGTGTGACATAACAAACAAACAAGCCGGGAACTGTGGAAAAAAAACCAGAGTTGGCCCCCAAAAGAGGGTATGCCAGCTGATGAGACAGTGGAAGCTGTGAACAACAGGATACCCGAAGGAGAATCCACCACTGAAACTCACAGATAGTCTACCACAGAAGGTCATACCACAAACCCAGGGAGCCAGAACAGATCAATTTAAGAAGTTGAGGCTAACAACAAGAGTCTTACAAACAATGGGAAGACAAAGAAACAACCCACAAATGAAAGGAAAGGAAGAAGCTCCAGAAAGAATGCTAAATGAAACGGAGGCAACTCAACTATCAGATACAGAGTTCAAAGCAATGGTTGTCAGGAAGCTCAATGAGCTCTCAATGAGCTACCACAAACTACAGGGAAGTTATGACGAACTCACCGCAAACTATATCAACATGAAAAAGGAAATAGAAACTATCAACAAAGGTCAAGAGGAAATGAAGAATACAATTTCTGAACTGAAGAACACAGTAGAAGGAATGAGAAGCAGAATCGATGAAGCAGAAGATCGGATCAGCGAGTTGGAGGACAAAATAGAAAAAAACACTCAGAATGAGCAAGATAAGGAAAAGAGGCTTAGAAAGAATGAAGAGGGTTTAAGAGAAATGCAAGACAACATGAAACGGAATAATATCTGTATAATAGGGATACCAGAAGGAGAAGAACAAGAACAAGGGATAGAAAACCTGTTTGAAAAAGTAATGATGGAAAACTTCCCTAATTTGGTGAGAGAAAAAGCCACACAAATCCAGGAAACACAGAGAATCCCAATCAAAAGGAACCCAAACAGGCCCACTTCAAGACACATCATAATTAAAGTGGCAAAATTCCAAGACAAAGAGAGAATCTTAAAGGCAGCAAGGGAGAAAAAGGAAGTAATGTACAAGGGGGCCCCAATCAGGTTAGCATCTGACTTCTCAATGGAAACACTCCAAGCCAGAAGAGAATGGCAAGAAATATTCCAAGCAATGAGAACCAAAGGCCTGCAACCCAGACTACTTTACCCAGCAAGGCTTTCAATCAAGATAGAAGGCCAAATAAGGAGCTTCCCAGACAAAAGAAGTCTAAAAGAATACACCTCTACCAAACCAATTCTTCAAGGGATATTAAAGGGAATGCTTTAAGGGAAGAAAGGAAAAGACAGAGAGAGAAAGAGAGAGAGGAACACAAATACAAAAATGGCAATGAATAAATACCTATCAATAATAACCTTAAATGTAAATGGAATAAATGCTCCAATCAAAAGACATAGATTAGCTGAATGGATAAGAAAGCACGACCCACACATATGCTGCCTACAAGAAACCCACCTCAGGACAAAAGAAATACACAGGCTCAAAGTGAAGGGCTGGAAACAAATTTTCCAAGCAAATGGACAGGAAAAAAAAGCTTGGTTAGCAATACTCATATCAGACAAAATAGACTTCAAAAGAAGGGCCATAAAGAGAGACCCAGAAGGTCACTTCATAATACTCAAGGGAAGAATCCACCAAGAAGACATAAATATTGTAAATATATATGCACCCAACATAGGAGCACCTAAATACATCAAGAAAATCTTAGAGGACTTCAAGAAAGATATTGACAGCAACACAATTATAGTAGGTGATTTTAACACCCCACTGTCAAAAATGGACAGATCTTTCAAACAAAATATCAACAAAGATATTGTGGCACTGAACAACACTCTAGAGGAAATGGACTTAACTGATATATATAGAGCCCTCCATCCCAAAGAAGCTAAATACACTTTCTTTTCAAATGTACATGGAACATTTTCAATGATAGACCACATGATAGGACACAAAACAAGCCTCAACAAATTCAAGAGAATTGAAATCATACCAAGCATTTTCTCTGACCACAAGGGACTGAAACTAGAAACCAATCCCAAGGATAAAAACCCAAAACCCTCAAAATCATGGAGATTGAATAGCATGCTATTAAACAATGAATGGGTCAAGAATGAAATTAGGGAGGAAATCAAAAAATTTCTGGAAACAAATGATAATGAACTCACATTGACCCAAAACTTATGGGACACAGCAAAGGCAGTCCTCAGAGGAAAGCTTATAGCGATACAGGCCTATCTAAAAAAGACAGAAACATCTCAAACAAACAACCTAACCCTACACCTACAAGAACTCAAGGAAAAAAAACAAAGACAGCCCAGAGCAAGTAGAAGGAAAGAAATAACCAAGATTAGAGCAGAATTAAATGACATAGAGACTAAAAGCACAATCCTAAAGATCAATGAATCGAGGAGTTGGTTCTTTGAAAAGATCAACAAAATCGACAAACCTTTAAGCAGGCTCATCAAGAAAAAAAGAGAGAGGACTCAAATAAACACAATCAGAAATGAAAGAGGAGATATTACAACTGACACCGCAGAAATACAAAGGATTGTAAGAAATTACTATGAAGAACTGTATGCCAAGAAATTTGAAAACCTAGGTGAAATGGACAGGTTTCTAGAAAAATATAACCTTCCAAAACTCAATGAAAAAAAAAACAGAAAGCCTGAACAGACCAATAACACCCGGTGAAATTGAATCAGTAATCAAAACACTCCCAACATACAAAAGTCCTGGACCAGATGGCTTCACAGGAGAATTCTACAAAACATTTAAGGAAGAGCTAACCCCTATTCTCCACAGACTATTCGAAAAAAATCCAAAAAGATGGAAGACTCCAAAACTCTTTTTATGAAGCCAGCATCATCCTAATCCCAAAACCAGATAAAGACACAACAAAGAAGGAGAACTTCAGGCCAATATCGCTGATGAACATAGATGCTAAAATTCTCAACAAAATATTGGCAAACTGCATCCAACAACACATTAAAAAGATCATACACCATGACCAAGTGGGATTCATCCCAGGGATGCAAGGATGGTTCATCATTCGCAAATCAGTAAATGTAATTCATCACATAAACAAAAGCAAAGACAAAAATCACATGATCATATCAATAGATGCGGGAAAAGCATTTGATAAGGTACAGCACCCATTTATGATAAAAACACTCAGCAAAGTGGGAATAGAGGGAGCATTCCTCAACATAATAAAGGCTATATATGAGAAACCTACAGCCAGCATCATACTCAACGGGCAAAGACTAAAATCTTTTCCACTAAAATCAGGAACAAGACAAAGCTGTCTACTTTCACCACTTCTATTCAATATAGTATTGGAAGTCTTAGCCACAGCGATTAGACAAGAAAAGGAAATAAAAGGCATCCAACTTGGAAAGGAGGAAACAAAATTATCATTGTTTGCAGATGACATGTTAGTATACATAGAAAATCCTATAGTCTCAGCCAAAAAACTGCTCGACCTAATTAATGAATTTGGCCAAACAGCAGGATACAAAGTCAATATCCAGAAATCAAAGGCATTTTTGTATACCAACAATGAAACAGCAGAAGCAGAAATCAAGAAAAAAATCCCCTTCGATATAGCAAAAAGAAAAATAAAGTACCTAGGAATAAACCTAACCACGGAGGTAAAAGACCTGTATGCAGAAAACTACACAACACTGAAGAAAGAAATCAAGGAAGACACAAATAAATGGAAACACATACCGTGTTCATGGATCGGAAGAATTAACATCATCAAAATGTCCATACTTCCTAAAGCAATCTACAGATTCAATGCAATACCTATTAAAGTACCAATGGCATATTTCACAGATATAGAACAAACTCTTCAAAAATTTATATGGAACCATAAACGACCCAGAATAGCAGCAGCAATCTTGAGAAAGAAGAGCAAAGCAGGAGGGATCACAATACCTGATACCAAAATGTATTACAAGGCCACTGTAATCAAAACAGCCTGGTACTGGCATAAAAACAGGCACGTGGACCAGTGGAATAGAATAGAGAGCCCAGAAATAAACCCTAGTCTCTACAGTCAAGTAATATTCGACAAAGAGGGCAGCAACATAACATGGAGTAAAAATAGCCTCTTCAACAAGTGGTGTTGGGAGAACTGGACAGCTTCGTGCAAGAAAATGAAACTTGAGCACCAACTTACACCATACATAAAAATAAACTCAAGGTAGATAAAAGATTTAAACATAAGCTGTAACACCATTAAAGTCCTAGAGGAGAACATAGGCAGAAAAATCTCAGATATTACACGCAGCAACATTTTTACGGATATGTCCCCTAAAGCAAGGGACATAAAGGAAAGAATAAACAAATGGGATCTCATCAAAATAAAAAGCTTCTGCATGGCCAAGGAAAACAATATTAAAAAAAAAAGAGAACCGACTGTGTGGGAAAACATATTTGCCAATGATACCTCAGATAAGTGTTTAATCTCCAACATATACAAAGAACTTACACGACTCCACTCCAAGAAGACAAGCAACCCAATTAAAAAATGGGCAGAGGACTTGGGCAGACACTTCTCCAAGGAGGACATACAGAGGATCCAGAGACACGTGAAAAGATGCTCGATATCGCTAGCTATCAGAGAGATTCAAATTAAAACCACAATGAGATACAACTTGACACCAGTCAGAATGGCCCTCATAAACAAAGCAACAAACAACAAGTGTTGGAGAGGTTGTGGAGAAAAGGGGACCCTAGTGCACTGCTGGTGGGAGTGCAGGTTGGTACAACCAATATGGAAAACAGTATGGAATTTTCTAAGAAAACTAAAAATGGATATACCTTTTGACCCAGCAATTCCACTGCTAAGACTATATCCTAAGAACCCTGAAACACCGATCCAAAAGAACCTATGCACCCCTATGTTTATAGCAGCACAATTTACAATAGCCAAGTGTTGGAAGCAACCTAGATGCCCATCAGTAAATGAATGGATCAAAAAACTGTGGTACATTTACACAATGGAATTCTATGCAGCAGAAAGAAAGAAGGAGCTCATACCCTTTGCAACTGCATGGATGGAACTTGAGAGCATCATGTTAAGCTAAGTAAGCCAGGCAGTGAAAGACAAATACCATATGATCTCACCTTTAACAGGAAGCTAATCAACAAAACAAACAAACAAGCATAATATAACCAAAGACACAGAAATTGAGAAAAGGCTGAAAGTCACCAGAGGGGAGAGGGGAGGAAATTTCAGGGGAAAAGGGGAAGGAACAAGTATAAAGGACACATGGACAAAAACTGTATGTGGGAGTGGAAATGGGAGGGAGGAGGGGAGGGCTAAGGTGGTGGGTTCGGGTGAGAATAAAAGACAAAAAACTGTACAAGATCAACAATTAAAATAAAAATTAAAAAAAAAACATTAGGAAAAATATGCTTAAACTATATTAAAACACTTCAAAGGAAAAAAAAACATAGAATAGTGGAATGGATAATAAAACACAACCCACACATATGCTGCCTACAGGAGACCCACCTCAGAACAAAAGACCTACACAGACTCAAAGTGAAGGGTTGGAAACAAATTTTCCAAGCAAATGGACAGGAAAAAAAGCCGGAGTAGCAATACTCATATTGAACAAAATGGACTTCAAAAAAAGAGCCATAAAAAGATACCCAGAAGGTCACTTGATAATACTCAAGAGAAGAATCCATCAAGAAGACATAAACATTGTAAATATATATGCACCCAACATAGGAGCACCCAAATACATAAAGAAAATCTTGGAGGACTTCAAGAAAGATATTGACAGCAACACAATTATAGTAGGTGATTTTAACACCCCACATTCAAAAATGTACAGATCTTCCAAACAAAATATCAACAAAGATATTGTGGCATTGAAAAATACCCTAGATGAAATGGACCTAACTAATATATATAGAGCCCTTCATCCCAAAGAAGCAAAATACACTTTTCAAATGCACATGAAACATTTTCAAAGATAGACCACATGATAGGACACAAAACAAGCCTCAACAAATTCAAGAAAATTGAAATCATATCAAGCATTTTCTCTGACCACAAGGGGCTGAATTTAGAAACCAACCTCAAGGGAAAAAAAACAAAACACTCAAAATCATGGAGACTGAATAGCATGCTATTAAACAATGAATGGGTCAAGAATGAGATTGGGGAAGACATCAAAAATTTTCTGTAAACAAATGAAAATGAACTCACAACCCAAAACTTATGGGACACAGCAAAGGCAGTCCTTAGAGGGAAGTTCATAGCGATACAGGCTAACCTAAAAAAGATAGAAACATTTCAAATAAACAACCTAACCCTATGCCTACATGAACTTGAGGAACAACAAGAAAGACAACTCAGAGTGAGTAGAAGGAATGAAATAAACAAGATCAGAGCAGATTTAAATGACATAGAGATTAAAAGCACAACTCTAAAGATCAATAAATCCAGGAGCTGGTTCTTTGAAAAGATAAACAAAATCGACAAGCCTTTAAGTGGGCTCATCAAGAAAAAAAGAAACTTCCGGCCAAGATGGAGGCATAGGCGGACACGCTGTGCCTCCTCTCACAACCAAAATTAAGGACAACAAATATTTAGAAACAAGAAAACAACCAGAACTTATAGAAAATTGAACTGTACGGAAGTCCAACAACCATTCATCCAGACCGGTAAGAGGGGCAGCGTCGCGGCAGGAGAAAGTGGAGGTACTGACCCGGGAACGCAAGCAGCATCTGCAGGCAGTTCCCAGGTACACAAGCGGCGGCTGGCAGTCCCCGGGCCCACAGGCAGCAGCTGGTGGACCCCGGGCACAGGGGGGCAACTGTGCAGACCCAGTGAGGCCACACAAGGCGGCTGGCTGACCAGGTGGTCCCACATTCGCGCTCGGAGACGGTCCAGGCAGTGGGGAAGTGGCGGAAGGGACTGAATCCAGGAGAGAGCGGAGCAGGCGCCATTGTTCCCTCTCAGACCCCGCCCCCACCTATAGCGTCACAACCCAGCGACTGGGCTGCCCCGCACTGGGTAGCGTCAGAGGCTCCACTCTTCACTACATAACAGCACGAGCGCGTGCGCAGATAATCCAGGTGAAGGGGAAGCGGCAGAAAGGGCCGGAGTCCAGGAGAGAGCGGGACAGGCACCATTGTTCCCTCTCAGACCCCGCCCCCACCTATAGCGTCACAACCCGGCGACTGGACTGCCCCACCCTGAGGAACACCCAAGGCTCCACCCCTCGCTGCGTAATAGCTGCGACCAGACTAAAACCAAAACAACAACAACAACAAAAAACCCACCAAAAATGGCTCAAACCGGAAAACAAATAAAAGCCTCAGAGCCAATTCCTCTAAGCAGTGAAGAGATAGCTAACCTATCAGATGCACAGTTCAAAGCACTGGTCATCAAAATGCTTACGGAATTGGTTGATTTTGCTCACAAACTAGATGAAAAAATGCAGGCTACAATACGTGAAATGAAGGAAGATGCATGGGGCACTGATAGAGATGGAAGGAAAACTGGGACTCAAATCAATGAAGTGGACCAGAAAGAAGAAACTAACAACCAAACAGAAAACGAGGAAGAAACAAGAATTCCAAAAAATGAGGAGAGGCTTAGGAACCTCCGGGACATCGTTAAACGTCCCAACATCCGAATTATAGGGGTACCAGAAGGGGAAGAAGAAGAGCAACAAGTGGAAAACTTATTTGAACAAATAATAAAGGAGAACTTCCCCAATCTGGTAAAGGAAATAGACTACCAGGACATCCAGGAAGCTCAGAGAGTCCCAAAGAAATTGGACCCAAGGAGGAACACACCAAGGCACATCGTAATTACATTACCCAAGATTAAAATGAAGGAGAAAATTCTAGAAACAGCAAGGAATAAGGGGACAGTCACCTACAAAGGAGTTCCCATCAGACTGTCAGCTGATTTCTCAAAAGAGACCTTCCAGGCAAGAAGGGGCTGGAAAGAAATATTTGAAATCTTGAAAAGCAGGGACCTACATCCAAAATTGCTCTATCCAGCAAAGCTGTCATTTAGAATGGATGGACAGATAAAGCGCTTCTCAGATAAGGTCAAGTTCAAGGAGTTCATCATCACCCAGCTCTTATTATATGAAATGTTAAAGGGACTTATCTAAGAAAAAGAAGATAAAAATATGACAGTGAAAAGACAGCAAACTCACAGCTATTAACAACCACACCTAAAGCAAAAGCAAACTAAGCAAACAGCTAGAACAGGAACAGAACCACAGAAATGGAGATCATATGGAGAGTTAGCAACAGGGGCGTGGGAGGAGGAGAGAGGGGGAAAGGTACAGAGAATAAGTAGCATAGATAGTGGGTAGAAAATAGACATGGGGAGGGAGGGCAAGAATAGTATGGGAAATGTAGAAGCTAAAGAACTTATGACACATGGACATGAACTAAAGAGGGGGAATGTGGGTGGGAGAGGGTGTGTAGGGTGGAGGGGAATGATGGGGGAGAAATGGGACAACTGTAATAGCATAATCAATAAAATATATAAAAGAAAAAAAGAAAAAAAGAGAAAGGACCCAAATAAACACAATCAGAAATAAAAGAGGAGAGATTACAACTGATACCACAGAAATAAAAAGAAGTTACTACAAAGAAATTACTACAAAGAAATGTATGCCAAGAAATTTGAAAACCTAGGTGAAATGGACTAATTTTCAGAAAAATATAATCTTCCAAAACTCAGTGAGGAAGAAGCAGAAAGCCTGAACAGACCAGTAACAGCTGATGAAATTGAAACAGTAATCAAAAAGCTTCCAACACACAAAAGCCCTGGATCAGGGGGTTTCACAGGAGAATTTTACAAAGCATTTAAGGAGGAACTAACCCCCATCCTCCATAGATTATTTCAAAAAATTAAAAAAGTTGGAAGACTCCCAAACTCTTTTTATGAAGCCAGCATCATCCTAATCCCAAAGCCAGATAAAGACATGACAAAAAAGGAAAACTTCAGGCCAATATCGCTGATGAACATAGAGGCTAAAATCCTCAACAAAACATTGGCAAACCATATCCAACAATATGCTTAAAAGATCATAGACTATGATCAAGTGAGATTCATCCCAGGGATGCAAGGATGGTACAATATTCACAAATCAATAAACGTAATACTCCACATAAACAAAATGAAAGACAAAAATCACATGATCATATCAATAAATGTGGAAAAAGCATTTAATAAGTTACAGCACCCATTTATGTTAGAAACACTCAGCAAAGTGGGAATACAGGGAACATTCCTCAATATAATAAAGGCTGCATATGAGAGACCTACAGCCAACATCATACTCAATAGACAAAAATGTAGAGTTTTCCCACGAAGATCAGGAACAAGACAAGGATGCCTGCTTTCACCACTATGATTCATCATAGTACTGGAAGTCCTAGCCATAGCAATCAGACAAGAAAAATAAATAAAAGGCATTCAAATTGGAAAGGAGAAAAAAAACTGTCATTGTTTGCAGATGACATGATAATGTACATAGAAAATCCTATAGACTTCACCAAAAAACTGCTCAACCTAATAAATGAATCTGGCAAAACAGCAGGATACAAAGTCAATACTCAGAAATCAAAGGCATTTTTGTAAACCAACAATGAAACCTCAGAAACAGAAATCAGGGGGAAAATCCCACTTGATATAGCAACAAGAAAAATAAAGTATCTAGGAATAAATCTAACCAAGGAGGTAAAAGACCTGTACTCAGAAAACTATACAACACTGAAGAAATAAATTAAGGAAGGCACAAACAAATGTAAGCATGTATCATGCTCATGGATTGGAAGAATTAACATCATCAAAATGGCCATACTACCCAAAGCAATTTATAGATTCAATACAATCCCTATTAAAGTACCCATGACATATTTCACATATAGAACAAACACTTCAGAACTTTATATGGAGCCATAAATGACCCTGAATAGCTGCAGCAATTTTGAGAAAGAAGAACAAAGCAGGAGGAATTACAATACCTGATATCAAACTGTATTACAAGGCCATTGTAATCAAACGGCCTGGTACTGGCATAAAAACAGGCACAAAGACTAATGGAACAGAACAGAGAGTCCAGAAATAAACCCAAGTCTCTATGGTCAATTAATATTTGACAAAGGGGGCAGAAGCATAAAATGGAGCAAAAAAAAAAAAAGTCTCTTTCATAAATGATGTTGGGAGATCCGGGCAGCTACATGCAAAAAAATGAAACTTGATCACCAACTTATACCATACACAAAAATAAATTCAAGGTGGATAAAAGACTTAAATATAAGTAGTGACACCATAAATGTCCCAGAGGAAAACACTGACAAGAAAATCTCAGACTTTCCATGCAGCAACTTTTTCATGGATATGTCCCCTAAAGAAAGGGACATAAAGGAAAGAATAAACAAATGGGACCTCATCAAATTAAAAAGCTTCTGCATGGCTAAAGAAAACAACACTAAAATGAAAAAAGAAGCAACTATATGGGAAAATACATTTGCCAACGATACTTCAGACAAAGGGTTGGTCTCCAAAATACATAAAGAACTCACACAACACCACTCCAGGAAGACAAACAACCCTATTAAAAAATGGCCAAAACACCTGAACAGACAATTCTCCAAGGAGGACATATAGAGGGCCCAGAGACATATGGAAAGATGCTCAGCATCACTAACCATCAGAGAGATTTAAATGAAAACCACAATGAGATACCACCTCACACCAGTCAGAATGGCCAACATAAACAAATCAACAAACAAGTGTTGGAGACGTTGTGGAGAAAAGAGAACCCTAGTGCATTGTTGGTGGGAATGCAGACTGGTGCAGCCAGTGTGGGAAAAAGTATGGAATTTCCTCAGAAAACTAAAAATGGAACTGCCTTTTGACCCAGCCATCCCAGTGCTGGGATTATACCCTAAGAATCCTGAGACACCAATTCAAAGAACCTATACACACCAGTGTTCACAGCAGCATTATTTACCATAGCCAAGTGTTGGAAGCAACCTTAGTGCCCATCAGCTAACAAGTGAATCAAAAAACAATGGTATATTTACACAATGGAATTCTACTCAGCAGAGAGAAAGAAGGAGCTCCTAGCCTTTGCAAGAGCATAGATGGAACTGGAGAGCATTATGCTAAGTGAAATAAACCAGGCAGTGAAAGACAAATATCATATGATCTCACCTTTAACTGGAACATAATCAACAAAAGAAAAAAGCAAACAAAATATAACCACAGACATTGAAATTAAGATAAATCTAACAATAGTTAGAGGGGAGGGGAGAGGACAGAGGGGAGAAGGGTTTTCAGGAACTACTGTAAAGGACACATGAACAAAACCAAGGGGGAGGGTAGAAGCAAGGGAGGGAGGTGGGTATGGGTATGGATGGTATGGGGAGAAAATGCAGACAACTGTAACTGAACAACAATGAAGTAATTTTTTAAAAAGGAAAGAGAAGGTAACTATGTGAAGTGATGGATATGTTAATTAGCCTGATTATGATAATCATTGCACATTACATATGTATATCAAAATATCATGCTGTATTCCTAAAATATATACAATTATACAATTTTTGTCAGTTACCCCTCAGTAAAGCTGTGGGGGGAGTAACTATTAAGGATACACCCATAAGATCCACATAAGAATCACTATGGTAGGCCAGGCATTTGCTGAGGCTGCAGAAACTGGAAGAAGTAGACAGAAATTCTTTTCAACATCCTTAAGATTTCTGAAAATGAAGACTGCTAGAAGCAGACACTAGTTTTCATTCCTTCTTTTTTCAATAAAAATTGCTAAGAGATAACAGATGAGGAGAGGGGAACTAGAAATAAAATTTGTTCAAGGGAACCTGTGGAATCTTATTTAAAGTTCTGAAATTCACACCAAAGATAAGGTTCAAAGGATGAAGATGAATGAGGGGTGTGGGAAGGTGCTTCAGGGCTTCCACAAAACATCAAACTGTCTTGAGCGCAAGATGAAAGAACTCAATGATGCGAAGAGCAAATAAAAATGGCTTACATCAAAAATAATTAAAAATGTAAAATTTGCAGAAATTGGACTAAGTAATGTATATTCATTACCTCACTAAATCCTCACAGTAACTCCAGGAGTTAAGTACTATTTTTTATGCCCACTCAACATAAAAGGTAACACAGCCAAAGAGAGGTTAATTAACTTGCCCAGAGTCTTATAGACAGTAAGTAGCTGGTTTGTCCAACTCGAAACTGTTCAGCCTCCCAAATGCTGCTCCTGCAAGACTTCTGGGAAAAGTACCCAATATGTATATATTGGAATCTGGAGAGGAGAGAAGGTGAAAAACTGAACAGGAGGCCAGACTTCCTATGCCAATCCAGGGATTCTGAACTTTACCCCAAGACAATGGGAAGACAAGGAAAAAGCTTCAATGGGAGGCAAAGAATAAGGTAGGGACATAGCAATAGATATTTCAGTACTATGGGGACTAACCACTGGGTCCCCTCCAGAGTATCAAAATGAGTGAGAGGCCATATACAACCATGGCCTATTTTCTGCAATAAGCACATAGTACAAAAGAATATACTTTGAGAGGTACCAGAATGAGCCACCCCTAAATATTCCTCCTTAAGATATGGATTATTTGGAGTAAACTCTATTTAGAATAAACAGACACAGGACAAGCTCTAAAAACAGCACAAATTTTTCTTTTGTAAAGGAAATTTCCATTTACAAAGGTATCTCCTTCTCCCATATTAGAAAGAGGAGGACTCTGAACAACTAATCTGTGAAAAAGAACACAGCTAAATCTGTATTACAAATCTTACTAAACAACCCTTGTTTACTAAATTTGTCCTGGTCACTTTTCTATAACTTTACTCTCCTGCTCAAACACCTAAAACCCCATTTTTCCTTTCGCCTAAGATGGTATACAAGCCTAAGCTCTAACCATCCTTTTCACTTACTCATCTCTGGGCACTCTCATGTGTTACATGTATGATACAAATATTAATATAATTGTTAGTTTTTCTCTCGTTAATCTGTCTTTGGCCAGCCTCATTCATAGGGCCTCAACTGGAGAAACTAAGATGAGTAAAGGAAAAAATTTTTCTCCCCTAAGCTTTATGATATGGCAACACTCAAAACATCTTTAAATACCTGTGAAAACTCAAGGCTGAATACGGTGCATCTAATTCTTGTAGTTTTAAATACTTGAGAAGAAATAGTGTTCTTAGCGAAGACCTAGCAAAAACACGGTACTAGCTCTAAGGACCACTGTGGTGTGGGGGCTGGTTCACACTTCAGGGCATGCCAATCAAACACAATGACACTGCAGACCAGTGGGTAACGTGGGGAAATAGCTAAGTGCCTCTGTCACTGGATTGCTGCCACTGCAGGAAACTTGGAGAAAAAGTGTAAAATACAGAAGTTCTTCTTCTTCCTCCCAGGTAAAAGCAAAAGGGAAAAGGATTCATGGACATGGACGACAGTGTGGTGGTGATTGCTGGGGAGGAGGGTATAAGGGGACTAAAAGGCAATGGAAAAAATACAATAAAGATTAAATAAAATATTAAAAAAAGAAACTGAGTGTATTACCTTTTATTCAGAAATTTGAAAACTTTGAACAAATGAATAGACTATCAAACTAAAAACAATTTTTATGGCCTTAGATTTAATGCAATGTATTGCGAATAAAGGCTTCTAGAACCTTAATGAATTCTAATAAAATTATTTATTATGCCACTTTGTTACTATGTCCATGACAGAAGAGGAAAATGAAAGACAGACATACCATATTCCATTAAATCTAAGAAGGCACCGACTGTACAAAACATAGTGATTTCAAAGAGGGTAAAATAGAGAAAAATAATGTGCACCTTAGGATCAACAAACAATATAATGATCACACTCATCAGTCTTGCCAATAAGAAAATTCTTTCACTGTCACCAAATGAAGGAGTTTTTAGTGTGGTTCTCTATTCATTTGTAAGAGACCCTGTCAATGTTTCAGGAGTCAAGCAAAACAAACTTCAAAACATATGGAAAGAAAACAGTCAATATTAGATACTAATCAGTATAAAATTCCCTTTTTGGTAAATTGAATTGAAGAGATACTTTTAAGGGACAAACGTGGCTATCTGAATGTACCTACCTAACCAGTATACACATGGTACACATCAAGATGTGAGGCATGTCAAAGTATAATTTTTTAAAGAAAATTGCTTTTATACAATATAAACAAACATGTCAAAATTAATTAGTTTTATTAATGAGGGAAAGAATAAAATAGTGAGGAGTACCAGAATATGCCATTCCAAAATATGGCTCTTTGGCATATGGATTATTTGGTGCTAAAAACCCATGAGAGCCAGCGGGCTCTGGAAGAGCTTTAAAAACAGGACACAAGTTTTCCTAGGTGTCTTAACAAACTTCTCTAAACATTCCTTGTCTACCATACTTTTGCCTCATCACCTTTCAATAACTTGTGTCCCTTGACCAGAAACCCAGAACTCCTTTGTTTGTTTTAGCCTAAGATGATATATAACATCTAAGTTTTAATCACCCCTTTGGGTTACTTATCACTGGTTACTCCCAGGTGTATATGCACAATGCATATGTTAATGAACTTGTTTGTTTTTCTCCTTTGTCAGTTGAAAAATCTAAGATTGATAGAGTGTAACTGCCAGAACCAGCTCAAAAAAATAGTCTGACTCTATTTAACAAGATACTGAGATGCTTTTCAAAGACAACAGACGAAAAGCACAAGTCAAACAGCCAAAAACATGTGCAGAAGACAGGACTTTGACATCCAGCTCCACCGGAACCAAAGTCTCATGCCCATTCCCCTCCCCACACACAAACACATGTAATCAAAGGACCAGGAGAAGACCAAAAGTTGAACACCATAACCCTTTCAGAAGCAAAAGGTCCATTGTCCACAAAGATCCAATGCTGACTCCCTTCACCATGAATGGCCAAGCTCCAAGGTCCTCCAGTTAAAACTTGCCCCACCAGCACTTCTGCATATCTATTCCCATTAAACCTTAAAATATGGCCTGAACCCTGGATCATGGAGATTGGGAACATTAGCTTCCCATTCTCCTGGGTGACACTATTCATAATAAAATAGCCTATCTTTCTGCACTGCAATTTTCAGTGTTTAGAGTTTGGCTCTGCTAGTACCAGGTGGGCAAACTCTTTGTGTTGGATAATAAGAGGGAAATGTTTTTTTCCTTCCCAACAATGATAATGTTGGTTTCAAGGAGAATTAAAAAGTCATGTGAAAACAGACACTGACAGTGTCCAACTTTATCTGAGCCCTTGTTCCTGGGAAATAGTGACAGTTAAAAAGTCCTCTCAACCCTGGCCAGGTAGCCCAGTTGATTAGAGCATCCTCCTAATATGTCAAGGTTGTGAGTTCGATCCTCAGTCAGGGCACATATAAGAAGCAACCAATGAATGCATAAATAAGTGGAACAACACATCGATGTTTTTGTCTTTCTCTCTCACTAAAAATCAATAAATAAATCCTCTCAACCTTTTCTTTTCCAAACCTAGATATCTGTTTGTATTCTGGGAAATAGTTTACCGAAAAAAATCACCTTTCTAAGTGTGATTTAGATAAGACTTGCTATTTCGATGCTTTCATAACACTTGTAATATTGCAGATGTTTACCTGTGACTAGGCCACAGCCAGACACGGCCCTCCCTTTCACCCTAGCCAACTTCGCATGCTTTGTCTCAGGAGTGAAAAGGTCAGATGTGTGTAACCCTCAAACAATCTAGACACAGAAATACACATTCACCATTCAGCTCTCTAACTGCAAAGATCCCAGCTGTAAATGCCCTTAACTAATGTTTAAGATTGTTAGTTCTTCTGATGAATTGACCCTTTTGTCACTATAAAAGGACTCTGTTACAATTAATATTTCTTATCATGAATTGAAAAAATTGACTAATTATAAAATTTACATGTTATCACCAAGGAAATACACAAAACAATTTTGAAAAAGAAGATCAAAGGCTAAAGACTTACACTACCTAGTTTCATAACTTAACAAAAGCCTATAGTAATCAAGATAGTATGGTTATTATTATAAGGATAGATAAGTAGCTCAACAAAACAGAATACAGAATCTAGAAATAGACCTATGCATTTATGGTGAATAATTTCAGCAAAAGTGGCAAGATATTTTAATGGCTACTATACAATTTTTCTTTTTTCCAACAAACGGTCCTGGCACAAGTGATTACCCTTAAGGAAAAGAAATTTCAAGTCTTGTTTCACTCCGTACACAAAAGATAATTCAGAATTATAGATCCAAGCAAGAAAGCTAATACTAAAAAACTTTCAGAAAAATTAGAAAAGAAAATATTCACAACCTGAGATTAACCAAAAACTCCTTAGCACATATAAAACATAAACCAAAAAAATGTAAAAATGACCTGGATTTCATGAAAGTTTAAAACTTTAGCTTTTTAAAAGGCACAGTTAAGAAATAAAAAGGCAAGTCACGAACCAGAAGAAAAAATTTGCAATACATATATGTGATAGAGGACCTACATCCAGAATAATTCATAGCTCCTACAAGAAGAAAGAAATCAAGGAAGACACAAATAAATGGAAACACATACCGTGTTCATGGATCGGAAGAATTAACATCATCAAAATGTCCATACTTCCCAAAGCAATCTACAGATTCAATGCAATACCTATTAAAGTACCAATGGCATATTTCACAGATATAGAACAAACTCTTCAAAAATTTATATGGAACCATAAACGACCCAGAATAGCGGCAGCAATCTTGAGAAAGAAGAGCAAAGCAGGAGGGATCACAATACCTGATATCAAATTGTATTACAAGGCCACTGTAATCAAAACAGCCTGGTACTGGCATAAAAACAGGCACGTCGACCAGTGGAATAGAATAGAGAGCCCAGAAATAAACCCTAGTGTCTATAGTCAATTAATATTCGACAAAGGGGGCAGCAACATAAAATGGAGTAAAAATAGCCTCTTCAACAAGTGGTGTTGGGAGAACTGGACAGCTTTGTGCAAGAAAATGAAACTCGAGCACCAACTTACACCATACACAAAAATAAATTCAAGGTGGATAAAAGACTTAAGCATAAGCCGTAACACCATTAAAGTCCTAGAAGAGAACATAGGCAGGAAAATCTCAGATATTACACGCAGCAACATTTTTACTGATATGTCCCCTAAAGCAAGGGACATAAAGGAAAGAATAAACAAATGGGATCTCATCAAAATAAAAAGCTTCTGCATGGCCAAGGAAAACAGTATTAAAATAAAAAGAGAACCGACTGTGTGGGAAAACATATTTGCCAATGATATCTCAGATAAGGGTTTAATCTCCAAAATATACAAAGAACTTACACGACTCCACTCTAAGAAGACAAGCAACCCAATTAAAAAATGGGCAAAGGACTTGGGCAGACACCTCTCCAAGGAGGACATACAGAGGATCCAGAGACACATGAAAAAATGCTCGATATCGCTAGCTATCAGAGAGATGCAAATTAAAACAACAATGAGATACCACTTGACACCAGTCAGAATGGCCCTCATAAACAAAGCAACAAACAGCAAGTGTTGGAGAGGTTGTGGAGAAAAGGGGACACTACTGCACTGCTGGTGGGAGTGCAGACTGGTACAACCACTATGGAAAACAGTATGGGTTTTTCTTAAAAAACTAAAAATGGATATACCTTTTGACCCAGCAATTCCATTGCTAGGACTATATCCTAAGAACCCTGAAACACCAATCCAAAAGAAACTATGCATCCCTATGTTTATAGCAGCACAATTTACAATAGCCAAGTGTTGGAAGCAACCTAGATGCCCATCAGTAAATGAATGGATCAAAAAACTGTGGTACATTTATACAATGGAATTCTATGCAGCAGAAAGAAAGAAGGAGCTCATACCCTATGCAACGGCATGGATGGAACTTGAGAGCATCATGCTAAGCGAAGTAAGCCAGGCAGTGAAAGACAAATACCATATGATCTCACCTTTAACAGGAACCTAATCAACAAAACAAAGAAACAAGCATAATATAACCAAAGACATAGAAATTGGGAACAGGCTGAAAGTCACCAGAGGGGAGAGGGGAGGGAATTTCAGGGGAAAAGGGGAAGGATTTACAGAAACAAGTAAAAAGGACACATGGATAAAAACTATGGGGGGGTGGAAATGGGAGGGAAGGGCTGGGGTGGTGGGTTGGGGTGAGAATAAAAGACAGAAAACTGTGCAAGATCAACAATTAAAATAAAAATTTAAAAAAAAAAAAAAAAAGAAAGAGATCCCAATTAAAAACAGGCAAAAGAATTTTAATGACATTGCACGAAATAAGACATAAGCACAAAAAAAGATGCTTATCATTGGTGATTAGGGAAATGCAAATTAAAATCCAAATGAGATACTACAAGCAATAGAGAAGCTAAAATTTAGTTTGACAATACTAAGCATTGACAAGATTACAAAGCAACTGGAACTTTCTTATGTTGCTAATGGAGTATAAATTGATATAACCACTTTAGAACACAATTGGCAATTTCTTACAAAGTTAATTATAAATATACAATGTGATTCTGTACTTCCACTTCTGGGTATTATTTGCCCAAGAAAAATGTAAACGCATTCTCCAAAAAGACTTGTACATGAACAATCATAACAGCTTTCTTCACAACAGCCATAAAGTGGAAACAACTCAGACGTCCATTACCAGATGACTAGATAAATGTATTATGACATAATCGTACCACACTATCCAGCAATGAAAAGAAATAAGCTACTGATACATGCAATAACAAGAATGAGAAAAGCAGCCAGAGAGCAAAATGTACATACTGCATATTTTCATTTATATGAAATTCTAGAAAGGCCAAATAAGAGCTATAGTGACAGAAAGCAAATCAGGAAGCCTGGGGTTAGCAGTGGTGGGGAGGAAGCTGATTGCAAAAGGACACGGAAGAAATGTTTTCTGATGGAACTCTTCTCTAGCTTTTGTGGTTGCATTCAAATGTGGTTGCATTTGAGGTATATACATTCAATAAAATTCAACACAGGGTGCACTTAAAGTAGGTATGTTTTCTTGTATATAAATTATGTCAAAAATACAAGCTAAAAAATAAGGTACTTGGCTTTAACACATTTTTCAACATGTTCTTCCTTTACAATTTAGCTGATCACACTGAAATAATTTGTAGACTCCAAGTGTAACAGGGTGCAGCCAAGAGGGGGGGCCCAAATAGGGATTTGGAATGGGGCCCAGAACTCAGGGTGTCCAGGAAATCTTAGAAAGACATATAAGATGTCCTCACACCTTCCCTCTCAGGTGTGAGTTGGAGGAAGGGACAAATGCAGCAGGGCCATTGAGAGCTGTTTTGCGTAGCAACAGCTTTGCAGCTAACCTCTGGCATGGTCATTCAACATATCTATAACCTTTAACTGGTTTCATAGGTATGTTGAATAGTTGTGCTCAGGCTTTGAGCCAGGGAGAAGGGAGTGACTTCCACCCAAGATATAACTGGGAGGCAACTCCCCCTGGTTACAGCGCCTACGTGAGAGCTTGGAGATGATTGGCTCCACACCATGTGGCCATGCCTGCCCAGACTCACTATAGCAGCCCAGTAAAGCTGGAAGGATATGGGAGTGCTGGCAAGTGTAGCCAATTGTGGGAGGAGTTGGAAATGGGGCTGCAGAGGAAGATTGGTGCGGGGATTTAAACGTAGACATGACAGCCATTGGAGGGGGAGCCACATGGTTTTGGCAGAGTGGAAACCTCCTTGCAGCTTTGCCAGAGTGCAGACCCCCACAGCTTTGGTAGAAGAGGACCACGTGGCCTTGGGGTGCTCCCTTTGGCTGCGTGGCCCGGAAAGCAGGAGACTTTGCCTGGAAGAAGGGAGAAAGAACTCTTGCCAGTAGGCCATGAGAAGGTGCCACATGGCTTTGGAGTAATTAGAGATCCTGCTTGGATGGTGACACAGCTGATGGTGTCAGGAGACTGGATCCCTGTCATTTGCTTCTTTTCCTGAGTTACGGTACCCTGAATTAGGGGCAGGTGGAGAAGGAAGCACTGTGGGCATCTGTGGGTATCCAAAAGGACTTTGATATCTGAATGAAGACATTAGGTCACTACTTTAAGTCTGTATAGCATTAAATAAACATTTCTTTTCCTTTTCACAAATCTCTGGCATTGAGAGATGTCTTTCCTAAGGCAGCAGACATAATAAACCTGGGTGGGGGGTCCTTTTGGTAATAGTATATCATCCTCCCCACCCCCAGTCCCTGTTCTTTAACACAAGGAAACTGGTCTTGGAAAAAGTGAGTTTCTTTTTTATTGTTAATCAAAGACATTCTAGATTTATTTTGGAACTCTACCAATTATCTGAAACATTTTTCTTTTAAATCCTTTTAATCTGCCCTGGCTGGCGTAGCTCAGTGGATTGAGCGCGGGCTGCGAACCAAAGGGTCGCAGGTTCGATTCCCAGTCAGGGCACATGCCTGGGTTGCAGGCCAGGCCCCTAGTGGGGGCCATGTGAGAGGCAACCACACATTGATGTTTCTCTCCCTCTCTTTCTCCCTCTCTTCCCCTCTCTAAAAATAAATAAATAAAATCTTTAAATAAATAAATAAATAAATAAATAAATAAATAAATCCTTTTAATCTGTTTAAATTAAACTAGCTATGTCCTGCAGTGGTTGGCTAACAATACCACCAACAAAATATTTGCCATTATCTTCCATCATATTCACCAAAATGGGAAAGAAAGATAATAGAGATTGATCCAAAGAGTTAGTCTTCCACTAAGTCTCCATTAACTCTTACTTTTCAATACTTAAACTTGGAGGGAAATGTTCCCCAGAACTCTATAGTGAGTGGCACCCTAGCAGGCAAACGGAAAAACCCTCCTGTACAGACATGGTAAAGTAGTGAAGTCAAAAGCAAGGCCAGACAGATTCCAGTGTTAGAGGGGCTTTCAGTCCACTTAGCTGTACACTCACTAACGAAGTCTTTCTACCAGTAACACAGTTCACATTAGGTATAGTAAAACCAGTAGCCACAAAGTCTATAGCTTTCAAAAACAATAAATGTATGACAGCAAACTTAGTGAGGTTAGTGAGAAATGGAGACGGAATGCTAACAAACATGGCGTTTCTTCTTGGGGTGATGAAAATGTTTTAAAATTGATTGCGGTGGCAGTTGCACAACTCTGAATACACTAAAAATTATGAACTTTACACTTTAGGAAAATGGAATGGTACCTGAGTTATATTTCAATAAAGCTATTACAAAAAATAAAAGTAAAAACAAAGAAAAAGAAACAGGCAGACACCCACATCCTCTCTCCCACTCCCACAGCCAGGAGACCACTTTGCCCCACCCCCTGCCAATGACTTGGACTGTGTCCCTGTAAACAGCCTTGGGATATGGAGTACACCAGGCACAGCTGGCAGCAAGGCTCCTGGAAGAGACTTAAAAAAATAAAACAAAGTAAAAAACAAGACAGTTATTACTTCCAAAGAAAACAATAGGCTAGAAAGAAACTATGGTGGGAGGAACTCTTTGATTTACCTTTACTGGCATTTATACAGTGCACTCATGTAAATATTGGGTATTGATTTCATAAAATTTAGAGTAAAACTCTATGGGGGTGAAGAGAGGACTGGGAAACGTGTGTACACAAGTGGAGGGATGAAGGGCAGTTAAATGTTCGGCTTCCACAGTGGAAAACTGATAGAAAAGGCTTGGAAAAAAAAAAGAAAAATTGTGGTATAAAAATATTTAGATATATCTAGGGAAATACCAAAATAATCAGTTTAAAAAAGGGATGGGGAATAAGGGAGAAAGAAGAATACTGTACAGTTGTTTTTCTAAAATAACGAGACTTGTGAGCTATTTGATGTCACACACATAGAATCAATGGGAAATGATTACAAGTTGTTTAATGTAATAAATTTCAAATATCTGGAAAAAATAAGATACCAAAAATGCTATTATAAAAAATGTGTGTAAATTTTGTTCTCAGTGATTTTTATATGATTTTTGTAATAATATGAAAATATTTTAAATTACTCAGCAAGTAAGAATGTTTAACTCAGGTCCTTCAAATATTTAAGAACAATGCCTTCCTTTTTTTTAAACTGATTTGAGAGAAAGAGCACAAAACATCAATGTGTTGTTCCACTTATTTATGCATTTATTGGTTGATTCTTATATGGGCCCTGGCTGGTGATCAAACCTACAACCTTGGCTTGCCAGGATGATGCTCCAACCAATTGAGCCACCCATCCAGGGCAGAACAATGCCTTTCTAAGAAGATGTGCAATGTGTATTCTGTGCCTCCATGGCTCCCCTAGTATCATGCCGATGACCCCTACAAAATCCCAGTTTGAGAAGCACAGAGGCACAATTAACATCTGACTATCCTTCTATACTTAGCACTTCCTACCTACTATATCACTAATTCATTCACTTAGAAAATATTTAATGGCTTAATAGTAGTCAACTCAGGTGAAACAAAAACATTTGACCCAGACTGCTCCTAACATTATTTTTCTGGTTTTACGTATATTTTACTAGATTGTCAATCACCATGAACATATGAGTATAAATTCACTTATTAAGGCTGATTTTGATAGTTAGCCTAAGTCCTGTAAAACTTAGACTTGATATTCTATGAAGCTATTACATGCACACATTTTTGAAGGACATTTTTAAAAGTGCTAAACTATAAATATTCTGATTTGCTGGTCTTTCACATGTACTAAAATGACTTCATGCAATCACTAACCAGGAGGAAGGTTTTGTATCTTGCTGAAAATGTCACTTAATAAATAACTTTCAAATTTAAATGCAAACTATGGACATCATTCACAGATCTTCAAACCTGTCCTTGAAGTCTAAAATAGGCAAAGAAGATATCTAAAAAAAAAAAAAAAAATCCACCATTACCACTCTATTGCATTAACTCCTTGAAAATGAGTCCCAACTTCACAGTTTTTAGCACAATACTTTTATATTTAAGACTCTGTACCTCTTACAGCATTTAGACTGAGGATGTTAAATATAAATTAACTTCGAGGATAATTTGCAATTTTACTTTCCATTCTCAGGATAAATTACTTTGTGTCATAATTTATGTGTAATATATTTATTTGTCTAGTCAAGAAGTGACACCTTATTTGGAGCAATGCATCCTAGTGTAATACTGTAAGTCTTGACACACACTAGGTGCTCAATAGTGGCAACCCAAAAATTATGGCTAGAAAACATGTCATGGGACTAACAGAGTCAGAGACCAAGAAGCTTGACATTGGAGTAAGTGGTGAGGGAAATGTTGAGATGGAGAATTTGCCACCAGATATAAATTAGATAACCTGAGTGGCTTTTTCATTAGACAATAAATCTCTTTGATCGTAATATAGTGTTTACCTTTATATCATCTATAGTAGGTGTGTTCAGCAGAATAAGAGCCCCATAAAGATGTCTAGTTTCTCTGGAACTTTTGAATATGCTCTTTTACATGGCAAAGGGCATTAAGTTTGCAGTTATAGTTCAGGTTGCTTATCAGTTGACCTTAAAATAGGGAGACTCTCCTGTATCACCTAGGTGGGTTCACTGTAACCACAGAGGTCCTTAAAACATGGAAGAGAGAGAATGACAAGGTCCCAGTGATAAGAAGTGAGAGGGACTTGACACAACCTTGCTGGCACTGAAAAAAGAGAAAGGGCCCATGAGCCAAGGAATGCTAGCCACTCCTAGAAGCTGGAAAAGACATACAAATGGATTCTCACCTGGAGCCTCCAAAGGAATATAATACTGCTAATACTTGGATTTTAACCCATGAGACCTGTCTCAGCTTTCCACCCTCCAGAACTATAAAATAATTTTCTGTTGCTTAAGTCACTACGTTTTTGGTAATTTGCTTTTGGCAGCAATAGAACACTAATATGGTTTTAATAAACTCTTTCAAAATAAAAATAATAACTGAAATGAACATCTAAGGAAATAAAATATGGGTGCACAAGATATTTTCAGTTTGCCACATCCTCAAGTTAATTTGAAACCTCATTGGAATTTTACTGTCTACTCATTATGAGATCTACAACTTCTTAGAACTGGAACTAGTTTTATCCCACTGACTTAGAGCTCTACTCCCTGGGGTTCACCCACTAGCTGCTCTTGGTGTTTTCCTACTGCTCTGTGCCTACATAATGGGGTAGTACATCTCAACAGAATAGAAATTGTTTCTGCTCATCACTTTACGCAGATATTTTGGTTGTTCATGATTTAAACACAAAACAAATTTTACAAATGTGTGAGCACAAAGAGATACCTTTTCATAGAGAAAACCTTTTATCTACTTCCTCATGTGTCCAGTATTTACAGAATACTTAAATGTGCTAGCATTGTGCCAGGCATTGAGAAACAGAAGGATGAATAACACGTGGTCCCCATCCTGAAGAAGCTCACAGTCTAATGAGAGAAGCTGACAGCAGTACGCTAAGGCAAAGTAAGGGTCTAAGAGAATGATTCACAAAGTTTTACAGGGCATCAGAAGGAAAAATGAGTACTTTCATTTTAAAACTGTATTCCAAATCATAAAAAAGTAAGGATTTACATGTTTATGGATGAACATACTCTGAACCTGCAATTAGTTATACACTCTAGAAGACTCCATATACACCCAGAGCTGGAATTACTGAGGGTCTACCTCTAACCCTCACTGAGTCAGCCAATCCAATTTTCTCCATCTCCGAAGTAAGAATTAGAATTCAAAGAATGAATTTGCTTCTGCTGATCTAATGAACAAAGGTGATAGAGACTAGGTGGCCTAGGAAGCCAGGTCACACAGGAATGTGGGGCACCAGACAAAGAGAAACAGAGAAGGCTGGCAAACAGAGAAAAAGAACAGTGAGGCAGAGATTCAGACCATGCGTGCAGTCCTGCTCCCACCTGCCCTGTGAGACCCTGCTGCACTCTCTGTTTCCTACTGCATGAGACATTCTGTGTCCTTAATGTAAAATCCCTACTTTGGTCAAAGTTACTCTGAGTTTTATTGCTTGTATTTTGAGGTAGCTCTATCTTCATGAAACAGATTCTATGTTTTCACTAGTCTAAGCATTTGCCTCAATGAGCTTACCTGCAACAGGGGAAGAGGGAAGCAGTTTCCCCTTTCGGGAAGCAGGCAGCAGAATTCATAATGCATGTGCAAATATAAAAGCACTTGGACTATAAATTATCATATAAATGCAAAACTTTGAAAACTATAACTGCTTCTGAAATACTGTTCACAGAACAGCCCCTATTAAAAGTCAAATGGTAGAATTTTTCAGGAAAAATGAGGTAGGAAAAAGCTCAAATTAAAATGGGCCATGATTCAAAGCAGGGCTCTATATTCCACTTCAGAGATTAGTTCCACTTTGGCCATTTCAAAGTATAGAAGAAAGATAGGAGAGAATGAAGGAATGGTGGAAAGAGAGAGAATCCACACAATCACTGGGATGACACTGGAAAGGATTTTATCTTCTCAGAGAAAACCTATCTTGCTATTAATCCATGTTGTACAGCAGAATGTACCAACAAGCCTCCTCTTTCAGTAAGAAGTACAAGGAACATCAAAAAACAACATTCAAAGGTCTCCACTAGACAAAGCGGGGTGTTCTGCCAAAATCAGTGGAACAGTATTCATTTCTGAACTATGGAGGATTTTCTTCCTATTGTCTATTATCAAGAATTTATAGAATGTTATAGCAGACAATTGCTATTCGGGGCTACCTTCTCCTGTTCATCTTTGAGGTCAATATTAACTTATTGTGATTGACGCTAGCATAGAAAAATGAGGAATTAAAACCTCAGTTGATCTTACTACCTATTAGTGTTTCTGATAATAGACTTTATCATCAAGGAGTTAGAAATTAGCTAACTTAGAGATCATAAAAAAATAAAAAATAATTTCATTTATTGATGTGGAGATTCAGGTCCTTACCCATTATCAAGTACTTAGTAAATATCAAGGTCAAATGATACTCATTTTATGGTACATATGCTTTCCATTACCATGGAAGTTACTTAATCACATCACTGCAACCAAAAAGTCCCATGATAAATCATGCTGAGCTTTTGTTGGTGACAATGAGCTTTCCCTTCCATATTAGAAAGATATTTCAGGCCCTGGCTGGTATGGCTCAGTGGATTGAGTGCCAACCTGCAAACCAAAGGGCCACTGGTTCAATTCCCAGTCCAGGGTACATGCTTGGGTTGTGGGCCAGGTCACCAATGAGGGGCACACAAAAGGCAACCACACACTGATGTTTCTCTCCCTCTCTTTCTCCCTCCCTTCCCATCTCTAAAATAAATAAATAAAATCTTTTTTTTTTTTTTTTTAAAGAAAGGGGACTTCTGGCTAAGATGGAGGCATAGGTAGATAGATACATTGTATGTCCTCGCACAACCAAAAGAAGAACAATAACAAATATAACAATAAAAATCAACCAGAACTTCCAAAAAATCAAACTGCATGGAAATCTGACAATCAAGGAGTTAAAGAAGAAACATTTGTCCACACCAGTAGGAGCAGGGGAGGTGGGCAGCTAGGGAAGAGAGGACTTGCAGCAAAGTGTGGCTGGCAGAGTGGGTGAGGCAGTGGCTAGTAGAACAGGCAGTCCCACATTTGCATGCAAATAAACTGGGAGGAACAACTGGGGAGCAAGATAGACTGTGCAACCCAAGGTTCAAGTGCCAAGAAATAAAGCCTCAAAACCTCTGACTAAAAAAAGCTGTGGGGGTTGAGGTGGCAGGAGAAACTCCCAGCCTCACAGGAGAGTTTGTTCTAGAGACCCACAGGGACCTAGAATGTACACAAACCCACCCACCCGGGAATCAGCACCAGAAAGGCCCGATTTGCTTGTGGGTAGCAGTGGAAGTGACTGAAAGCTGGTAAAGAGCTCAACAAGCGGCACTGTTCCCTCTCATACTCCTCCCCCACATACAGTGCCACAGTGCAGTGGCAGTGGTTTCCCTACCCTGGCAATACCTAAGGCTCTGCCTCTTACTACGAAACAGGTCCGCATTAAAAAAAAAAAAAAAAAAAAAAAAAAAAAAAAACCTGGCCTAAATGAAAGAACAGATTAAAGCTCCAGAGATAATACAACTAAATGATTAAGAGATAGCCAACCTATCAGATGCACAGTTCAAAACACTGGTAATAAGGATGCTCACACCTGACTGGTATGGCTCAGTGGATTGAGCACAGGCTGTGAACCAAAGGGTCATAGTTCGATTCCCAGTCAGGGCACATGCCTAGATTGTGGGCCAGGTCCCCAGTGGGGGCCATGTGAGAGGCATCCACACATTGATGTTTCTCTCCCCCTCTTTCTCCCTTCCTTCCCCTCTCTCTAAAAATGAAGAAATAAAATATTTTTTAAAAAAGGATGCTCACAGAAATGGTTGAGAATGGTTGCAAAATAGAGAGAAAAGTGAAGGCTATGAAAAGTAAAATAAAGGAAAATGTATAGAGAACCAACAATGAAGGGAAGGAAACCAGGACTCAAATAAATGGTTTGGACTCGAAGGAAGAAATAAACATTCAACCAGAACAGAATGAAGAAACAAGAATTCAAAAAAATGAGGAGAGACTTAGGAACCTCCAGGACATCTTTAAACATTCCAACATTCGAATCATAGGGGTGCCAGAAGGAGAAGAAGAACAAGAAATTGAAAACTTATTTGAAAACATAATGAAGGAGAACTTCCCCAATCTGGCAAAGGAAATAGACAATCCAGGAAGTCCAGGAAGCTCAGAGAGTCCCAAAGAAGCTGAAACCAAGGAAGCACACACCAAGGCACATCATAATTACATTACCCAAGATGAAAGATAAGGAGAGAATCTTAAAAGCAGCATGAGAAAAGGAGACATTTACCTATAAAGGAGTGCTCATAAGACTATTGGCTGATTTCTCAAAAGAAACCTTGCAGGGAAAAAGGAGCTGGAAAGTATTTCAAGTCATGAAAGGCAACGACCTACATCCAAGATTACTCTATCCAGCACAGCTTTCATTTAGAATGGAAGGGCAGATAAAGTGCTTCCCAGACAAGGTCAAGTTAAAGGAGTTCAGCATCACCAAGCCCCTTATTGTAGGAAATATCAAAGGGACTTACCTGAGAAAAAAAGATAAAAAATATGAACAGTAAAATGACAACAGACTCACAACTATCAACAACTGAACCTGAAAAAACAAAACAAAACAAAAATAAAAATGAACTGAGGAAACAACTAGAAAAGGAACAGAACCACAGAAATGGAGATCATATGGAGGGTTATCAATAGAGGAATAGGAGGGGGAGAGAGGGGAAAGGGTACAGAGAATAAGTAGCATAGATGGTAGGTAGAAAATAGACATGGGGAGGGTAAGAATAGTATAGGAAATATAGAAGCCAAAGAACTTATATGTACAACCCATGGACATGAACTAAGGAGGGGGAATGTGGGTGGGAGAGTGTGTGCAGGGTGGAGGGGAATGATGGGGGGGGGAATGGCACAACTGTAATAGCATAATCAATAAAATATATTTTTTTAAAAAAGAAAGATATTTCAGCATTCATTTTTGCAGTCCCAGAGTCATCATAGTGTCCAGTACAGAGCAGATACTCAAGTGACATCTGTGAATGCATAAAAGAGCATACAGTCATGTTTAGGCTTCTTGCACATTATGAATTCCTGTCAAAATGCCTATTACCATTGTGTGAGCCCTTGCTAAACTCCAGGTGTAGTAGTAAGTACTTTATGTGTGTTGTTTCATTGAAACCTCACACCAGGCTAATGAGGAAACAGGCACAGAAACCAATCCAAGGTCATAGAAGACACTCATTGGTGGAGCTGAGATCTAGATCCAGTCAATCTGGCTCCAGAGCTCAAGCTCTGCACCCCTCTGCAATGCTGCCTTCCATACTCCGGGCCAGGGATTTCAACTGGTGTGCCAAAAGAATTGTTAACACAAGCAATACTTAACTATTTAGTCAGGGGCACTGACCTCTTTTCTCTTAGACTGTCAAATAAAAAAATGACAACAGCCAACATAGCACTAGCTGTCTGGTATGAATGAATCAAAACTATAGCTATTTTTTGTCATATTGGCCAAAAATATATTTTTTGGTGTGCCGCAGAATTTTAGTAATTAGTTTATGCGTGCCATGAGGTGGAAAGGGTTGAAAATCGCTGGCCTGACATATGGTAAGTGCTCTGAGGGATATAAAAATAAACAAGATTGTAACTTTGCTCTCAAGGAAATTGGTGTTAAGTAGTACTTACACAATTAATTCCAATATAAGACAGAATCTGATCAAAGGCTCAAAATGCAGAAAACAACTCTTAGCTGAGGTGGGAGAATGAAGGATGGCTGTGTGGACCAGGGACACATGGGCTTGGCCTTAAATAACAGAGATTTGTGAAGATTTGCAGAGTTGGGGAAGTTAGATAATATTCAGAGAAATCATCACATATGAAGAAAGCCAGGTGTTTGGGACCACCTGGGCACTGGGCCCTGTAGGAAGTGATCATGATGAGTCGCCTTTTATTCATACTCTACCAACTTTCCCAATGTCCACTCATCAATTCCTGAAGTGTAAAGAGGGTGACGGGCTGAGCACCCCAAAAACTGATCAAAGGATACCCTGAAGTTCTGAACTTCAGTGAGGATGTCACACTACCTTTTTTTTTTTTTTTTTTTTTTTTTGTACAAACTGAGTCTGAGGTCACACAGACAAAGGTTAGAACTAAAGTCCCTGAGCTAAGTAGAGAGGGAAGTGGATGGACCTGCTAATCAAGACAGACATCTCTAACGGCAAACGCCTCCACAAACACTTGTACAGTGCTTTCCTCCCACTATGTCAGGTGCAAATAAGCAGTGATTTTGAGAATGGAACTGCAGGGCTCCATCCATTCACCGAGAACAAAAGCCGAGGACTGACAGTGGTGGTAAATTAAGTGGGATCCTTTGAGCTGGTCCTTGGAGGCAATGTCAGAATAACGGGTGACTACGAATTCAGTTTGAATTTAACTGACTCATCTATTTGTAGCTAACCTGCCTACTATTTCTTTAGCAAGATAAACATAACAGACCTGATAGAGCACTATACTAAATGTTCAGTATTTACACAAAGAGAACTTTTATGGTAAGAAATAATTTGCTTATAGAGGCAATTTTATCACTGCCTTCCATTTGGTTGGAAAATGAAGATTTAGAAGTTTGGGGATTTCTCTAATGCTCTGCATAAACACGGGGGGGGGCTTCATATTTCTTTAAATTAATATCCAATTGTCTTTTAAAAGAAATTTTATGAAATTAGAAGCATAATTCTCCCAATTAAAAGAAAAGCCTCACTATTCTTCAGAATGATTATATTGCTACTGTAATTCTAGTTACTGTCAATAAACAAAATGACACAAATAACTATTCCAGCGTGGCAATTAACATAACAGTACCTCCTACATTCTAGGTTTGTTTATTTAATGTGAAAGCACTATGTCTGTTGGCAAGTATGCGGACTAGAGCTCAGTCTTTATAAGAACATATTAAAAGATCTTTCACAATTCTTTAAAATTACAGAGTAAGGTTATGAAACAGAGAAATTAATAAAAGCATTTCATCTTTATGTGGATTAAATATTTTTTAAATGCTTATATAATCTCATTAAAATTACTAACATTTAAAGAACAAAACTATGACAAATTACGTCCTGACAGGTCCTGGAGTCATACTTCTTACTTCCCTGGGGTTCTTGCAAGTCTCTCCTCTACCCAGACCGCTCTTTGCCTTATTATCTTCTGTTCCTTCCATGCTCCTTAACCTGCTTCATGCCACAGTTCAAATTTCCCCTCCTTATTAAAACCTTTCTTAACCTGGTATCTTATTGTGGTTACAGGCTTTTTATAACATCAGATTATGCTCTTTCACATCACTTAGAGCTCTAAATTAAACGTATGTATCTCATTCCTGGCTTAACATCTATCTCCCTGTGAGGACAGGCATTATTGGTTCCATTCTGTTCAACACTGACTTTCCAGCTCCAAATCTCCAGCACCTGAAATATATATTTCCATCTACATATCAGTCACTCAGTAAATATTTGAGGAAGGAGTAGATAGAAAACCTTTACCTGAATGTTTGCCTCAGAATGTATCTTATATATGGGATGCCTTAGTAAATTTAATGTTTATTATGTGGGTATATCCAATTAAAAGTTTTACTTCTATTGCATGTTTAAGAATAGTGGTCATAAGGCCCTGGCTGGTGTGGATTGAGTGTTGGCCTACGAACCAAAGGGTCACAGGTTTGATCCCCAGTCAGGGCACATTCCTGGGTTGTGGGCCAGGTCAGGCCCCCAGTAGGAGGTGTGTGAGAGACAACCACACACTGATGTTTCTCTCCCTTTCTTTCTCCTGCCCTTCTCCTCTCTATAAAAATAAATAAATAAAACATTAAAAAAAAGAATAGTGGTCATAAGCCATGTTTACAATGGTTGAAATTTATGGAAACAAACATGTATTTATAACAAAAATATTATATACCATCACAACAAATACTTCCAAAATTAAAACAATAGATGACTACTACAAATAATTTCAAAAGAGCACAGACCTATTAAAATAGAGAGCATGATATATTATAGAATTGTATGCCTGAAACCAATATAATTTTATCAACCAGTGTCACCCCAATAAATGCAATAAAAAAGTAAAAAAAGAGAACAGGCAGTCTCTTACAAACCACTGGCACGACTCTGGGAATTTCAGCCTATTTAGGTTCAGCACAGACAAGTCTTTAAGAGAGAACTATTAGAAGTACGCAAACACCAGGCCTCAGTGTCCGGCCAGCACATGTGGCCCAGCCCAGCCCGGCCTAGTACGGAAAACTTAGGGAAAACACTCATGTCCACAAGCTTAGCACGAATGAGTCCAAATACAACAGACTTAAAAAAAAAAAATTACTTTCATTAGAAAGGTCTATAACTCTGCTATAAGAAAAAAAAAATTCTATTTTAATTTGCATCTCCAAATAGAATATGTTAGTTTAACGGAACAAAAAAAATTCCACCACATTTTTTAAAATTATTTTTTAAAAATAAAACCAGCAAGGAAGAAAAAGTTTCTTTTCTTTCATTTAACAGGTAAGGATTTTGCCTTTTGCTTAAATCTTCCTTATGGCTACACTTTAACAATTTATGTTCATTTACATGTGACTACCAAAAGTAACAATTTCTTGTACTTTTCTGAAAATTTTGGAACTAGGCATATTCTTCTTATTATATTTATTACTCCTAACAAGAAGCAAAACAATTTAGCTAACTGTTCTGGGAAATACTTTTCTCCTGGAACAAAAACTATAAACTAACTAAAATAGCTTATTTACCAAGGTGATCGGTTTATTTTTCAAGGCTACTTCAAGAACCTCAACTTCCTGCGGCATCAACACAAAGCTGTTTTGTCCTAAACTCTGTCCAATTCCGGTCAGTTCCCTGACACGCAATACCTGCTTTAATACCACCCAGGTCAAACCTAAACTCCATAAATGCATTCCCTTGGTTTTCCTATTTGAGAAATTACTCAGATCCTTTCAAAGTGGTGTGTCCCTTACTGCACTGGGTCTAAAAGTTTTGCTTTATTTCATCAACCGGTTTTTCTAGTAGTCTTGCACAAAATTGACAGCAGACAATTTTGTCTTATGCCTCACCAAACAGAAAGTTCTTTGAAGTCACAGCTATTGTCTTGATCACTCTCATAAATCTGTGACCATAATAGCTGCTGGCACATAATATGAGATTAATAAACTCCTACATAAAAGGAAGGTTGATTTTGACAAATCTTGCCCTATTGGATTGCAGAGTCAACGTGTTTATTTTTTAAAAAAAGTCAGTAACCGAAACTAAACTGATGTACCCATGGCTTTATGTGGTATATCAGTACCAATCCTAAAGTTATCATGTAAAATGACTTGGCAATTTGTGGTTTTGACATTGAATATCCATTTATGCGTGTACCATTTAAGCTAGTTCCTACAAATTAAAGAACAATGCAATAATTGTTGTGCTTCTCCCAGATAACCATCACGATAGATTTAAACAATAATTTGGAGATTCTGTTTTTATTTTTTGCACTCTATTATCCCTTTACAGAAATAGAAGCCTAATAGATACATTCCCAAACATCTTGCTTATTTTGTGGAAAGACCAGACGTTTACACAAACATTTTCTTCAGACCTGAGACAAACGAGATTAAAGGTGCAAATATTACCAGGGTACTCAGTCAGAGCCCATCCAGGTCTGAGAGTCTACAGGATATAAAACTGGTGAGACAACCTGCCTCAGGAAAGAGAGATGTCACAACAGTGTTTATGTAACAACTGAACAAGGTAAATCACAAAATATTTCTTAAATTCTTCTTTCAAAGTACAAAAGTAACATACCTAGAACTCTTATAAACTTTAAAATATTTAGTGATATCTTAATCACTGCTTAATCACTGAAGTCATGGTGGTGAGCAAAACTAGTGAACGCATAAGAAAATGTCAGTTTATGTATTAATGAGATTACAGAATTTTCTGGGTTATGCTTTCTCTATCAACCATTTGCACAAAGCTTCCCTGGGATGGACATGTGAAAAATTCGGGAGCCATCACTCCCATCCTCATAACAACAAAAAAAGGCAAACTAATGCACAAATCAATGCTTTTCTTAGATCCATCAGAGAACTGAGGTTACAGGGCAAACCACCACCCCACAATATGGAGAGAGAGGTGAATGTAAATGTGCAACCAAGATCAGCTTGCCTGAAGCCAAAGCAGAAGGGGCTAGTAACTGATGGGAGCACGGAAATGGCAACTTTAGCAAATAACGGGAGGCTCAGTGCGAATGAGCTTAAAAGTCAGAAACTCCTAGGCACCCAGTCTTAGGGCAAGCTCCATACTTGTGGGTTTTATCTCCAGAAACACCATCATGTTCTCACAGTGAAGACTGGACAAAGTCCCTTAAGAGGAGTGGAAAAAGTAACTGTTTTTTGAAACTTTCCCAGATTGCTCTCATAATAGAGGCCTTCCATCCTAGGGAATTTATTTTACCACAGCTTTATCTGACTTGGGGGAAGGGCAATCAGCCAATTCCAGCTCCTTTTAGTTTTCCTGCCTTATCATAGGAGACCCTGCTCAAAAAAAAAAAAAAAAAAAAAGTTATGAAATGTTTCTACAGATCACAACCCAGGGAATCATTCCCACTTAAAAAAAAACAAAACAAAACAAAACAAAAAAACACTGAGATTTGATTATAAAATTATAACACTATAGAAGAGAAACCATTCCCAATACTTCCTCATCACATGAATAGGCCTTATAACAATAATTATAATTGAGAAATGAAAGACACAAACTTTATTTACAAAGGAGTTCTTAGGCAAACCTAAAGAAAATAGGGGAGAAAAAAAAAACATACAGCTACAACAAACACAGTCCGTCATAGATAGATCAATATAAAACCTCATAATAAAAGCCTACTGATCTAAGTTCTTATTACCTGAGACATCATTTCTGGCTTTCAACAAAAAATCAAAGGGCATGCTGAAAAGCAAGGATAAAAACACTCTGAAGAAATAAAGCAAGCACCATAACTGGACTCAGATAAGACAAAGATTTTGGAATTATCAGGCAAGGCATTAAACTATGGTTAATATGTGAAGGACTCTGCTAGAAAGGTACACAATGGGCAAGAACAGATGGGTAATGTAAGCAGAGAGATGGAAACTCAAAAAGGCAAAAGGAAATGACAGATACGAAAAACACCATAATGGAAATGAAGAATGTCCTTGATGGGCTGATGAGTAAATATAACATGGCCAAGAATCAGTGCGTTTAAGACATGTTAATAGAAATATCTGAAACTGAAATGCAAAGGTAAAAAAATAGAACATCCAAGAATGATTGGAGAAATTAAAAAGTGTAATGGTAATTCAAAAAAAGAAAAAATATGATTGCTGAGAATTTTTCAAAATTAATGATTTTATCAAACCACAGATACAAAAGGCCTATGGAACACCAAGTATATTTCAAAAAATCTATACCTAGGAATATCATATTCTACAGAAAACCAGAGACAATGAAAAACCTTGAAAACACTGAGAGGAAAAATGTTCCTTATCTGTTAAAGTACTAGTCAAATTTCTTGCTATAAATGAGGCAATCAAGAAGAGAATAGAGGGAAACAATTAAAATTATGAAAAAATTCACCAACCAAATTCTGTATCTCATAAAATTATCATCAAAAAGTGAAAGAGAAATAAAAACTTTCTAAGACAAACAAAAACTGAAGGTTTTTATCACCAGTGGAATTGTTGCTCTGCAAACATTAAAAGAAGTTTTTCAGAGAGATGAAAAATGACACCAGTCAGAAATATGATTGACATAAAGAAAGAATATCAAAGAAAATATAAAGGAAGATAAAATAAAATTTTCTCTTATTCTTAGTTAAATTATTATGTAACTGTTCAAAATAATAATAAAAACATTATATTGGATGATTAGAACATATGCACAAAAAAACTAATGAGAGTAATTTTGTATGGGCTACAAGGGAAAAAGACAGGTTCATACCCATGAAGTAGTACAATGGTATTTGAAAGAAGAGTTAATTGAAAATGCAATGGCAAACACTGAAACTTTAAAAAATATAAAAAATGGAATCATATACCTAAAAGATTAAAAATGAAACAAGAACACATGCAAAGACTAGAAAACAGTTGTAAATCAGGTAGTTATTAATGTAACTACGGTATATCTATAAGAACTTTAAAAGTAAATAAATGCTCTGAAGACACACAGAAAGGATATAGACAGAATAAATCATCATCATCATCATCATCAGAATTCAAATGTATGTTTTCTACAAGTAACCCACTTCAAATATAATGACACAAATATATGAAAAGTAAAGGGATGCACAAACATATATAGGGTTGACCAAATCATTTGTTCAGATTTTTCCATAAGACAGCTGTAGCTGCACTTAGTTGTCTTCAATTTCACTCTAAACAATTTTATTAGATTTATTGTGATAGCTGTCATATCAGTATGCATTTTAAAAAAGTTATCAAAATTGGTGAATTTTTGTGTAGCCATTTTAATATTGAAGATGGTAGAAAATGTGCAACATTTTTGGCATATTATGCTATATTTCAAGAAAGGTAAAAAATGCAACTGAAATGCAAAAAAAAAGAAAAGATTTCTGCAGTGTATGGAGAAAGTGCTATGGCTGATCAAATGTGTCAAAAGTGGTTTGCAAAGTTTTGTTCTGGAGATTTCTTGCTGGATGATGCTCCATGGTCGGATAGTCCAGATGAAATTGATAATGATCAAATCAAGACATTAACTGAGAACAATCAACATTACCGTTGACATATTAAAAATATCCAAATCAAGCCCTGGAAATCATTTGCACCAGCTTGGGTATGTTAATCACTTTGATGTTTTGGCTCTCCATAAATTAAGAGAGACAAACCTTCTTGACTGCATTTCCACATGTGATTCTCCACTTAAACATAATGAAAATGTTCCGTTTTTATGGAATAGGTGGAGGGAAGGCAAGGGGTTATAAATCTGGAGGACTATAATAAAACAATAATAAAAATGATAAAAAATTAAAAAACATTAATGGAAAAAATTGTGACTGGCAATGAAAAGTGGATACTTTACAACAATGTGGAACAAAAGAGATCACAAGGCAAGTGAAATGAACAACCACCAACCACACCAAGTGCCAGTCTTCATCCGGAGAAGGTGATATTGTATCTATGGTAGAATTGGAAGGGAGTCCTCTATTACGAGCTTTTTCCAGAAAACCAAAAGATTAATTCCAACAAGTAATACTCCCACTTAGACCAACTGAAAGCAGCACTCAACAAAAAGCATCTGGAATTATTCAACAGAAAACACACAATCTTCCATCAGGGCAGCTCCAGACAGCATGTTTCTTTGATGACCAGGCAAAAACTGTTACGGATTGGCTGGGAAGTTCTGGTTCATCTGCCACATTCACCAGACACTGCAACTTTGGATTTCCATTTATTTCAGTCTTTACAAAATTATCTCAATGGAAAAAAAGTTTCAATTCCCTAGAAGACTGAAAAAGGCACCTGGAATAGTTCTTTGCTCAAAAAGATAAAAAGCTTTGGGAAGATGGGATTATGAAGTTTCCTGAAAGATGGCAGAAGGTAGTGGGACAAAATGGTGAATATGTTGTTCAACAAGTTATTGGCGAAAATAAAAAATGTGTCTTTTATTTTTACTTAAGAATCAAATGAATGTTTTGGCCAACCCAATATCATGCTAACACTAATCAAAAGAAAGATGTAGTAGCCATATTAATTTCAGACAAAGTAGACTTCAAAAAAAGAGGAATTATGACAGATAAAGGATCAAGGATAGGAAGTGGGGATGGCTGGGTGGGGAGGAGTGGTGGGGGGGAAATGCAGACAACTGTACTTGAACAATGATAAAAATATGTGAGAAAAAAAGAGGGCCCTACATAATGATAAAGATGTTAATTATCAAATAAATAAATGGACAAGTGAAATATGTGCACCTATAACTAGAGCATCAAAATATTAAATACATAAGGCAAAACTAATAAAACTGCAAACAGAAATAGAAAAAAAATCACTTTTATGGTTAGAGATTTGAACAACCCTCTATCAATAATTGATAGATTGAGCAGGCAGAAAGTCAGTAAGTATACAGTTGAAGTGAACAGTATCATCAATCAACTGAATCTAAAGGACATATATAGAATATGCCATTACCATCAGCATAATTACACATTCTTCTCAAGATCACATGGCACCTTCACCACGATAGATCCCATTCTGGGCAATAAAACACATCTTAACAAATTTAGAAGAATAGAAATCACACATCTGCTGGAGTTAAATTACAAATCAATAATAGAAAGATAACTTAGAAAACTCCAAAATAATTAGAGATTAAACATCATACTCCTAGATCGTACTTAAGTCAAAGAATAAGTCTCAAAACAATTTTTAAATATTCTGAACTAAATAAAAATAGTTCTTCATTGTTATTCTATTACAGTTATCCCAATCTTTCTCCATTTGCCCTCCTCTGCCTAGCCTATGCCCAATTCCCACAGTCAATCCTCACACCATTGTCCATGTCCATGTGTCATTCACACATGTTGTTGGACTAGTCCCTTCCCCTTCTTTCCACCATTATGGCCACAGCTAGTCTATTCCGCATTCCATGCCTCTAGCTCTGTTTTGCTTATTAGTTTATTATGTTCATTAGATTCCCCTTATACCTGAGATCATATCAGTATTTGTCTTTTACCAACTGGCTTATTTCACTTAATATAATATTCTCCAGTTCCATCCATCCATATTGCAAAGGGTAGACATACCTTCTTTCTCTCTGCTGCATAGTATTCCATTGCGTAAATATACCACAGTTTTTTTTATCCATTCACTTACTGATGGGCACTTAGGCTGTTCCCAACACTTGGTTATTTTAAATAATGCTGCTATGAACATAGGGGTGCAAAAGTTCTTTTGAACTGGTGTTTTGGGATTCTTGGGGTATATTTCTAGCAGTGGAATTGTTGGTTCAAAAGGCAGCTCCATCTTTAGTTACTCGAGGAGACTCTATACCACTTTCCACAGTGGCTGCACCAGTGTGCATTCCCACCAACAGTGCAAAAGAGTTCCTTTTCTCCACAACTGCACCAGCACACATCCACTTTCGGGGGGGAAAAAAAAAGAAGCTAGATACAAATCTTATACTTTTAAAAACTTAACTCTAAAGATACCACAGAATTAAATGAAAAACTGTAAAACTTCTGAAAGGTAACTAGAAGAAAATCTAGGCCTGGTTTAGTGATAAATTTATTTCTACAGCACCAAAAGAATGATCCCTCAAAGAAAAAATTGGCAATTTGGACTTTATTAAAATTAAAAATGCCTGCTCTTCAAAAGACGGAGAACAAAAATACAAGCCATAGACTGGGAGCCAATATTTACAAAACACATACCTGGTAAAGGACTTGTATCCAACATATAGAAAGAACTTTTTTAACACTTCACAGTAAGAAACAACTCAAGAAAGGATCAAAAGATCTGAAAAGAAACCTCCCCAAAGAAGATAAACATCTGGTGAATATGCATCAGAAAAGGTGCTCAACACCATATGTCATTAGGGATACTGCAAACTAAAACAGCGAGATACCACTAGATAACTATTAAATGGCTGAAGTCCAAAATTCTGACACCACCAGATAGATACTGGCAAAGAAGAGAGTGCAAATGAGTGAATGAACCCTCATTCATTGCTGGTGGAAAGTGATACAGACATTTCAGAAGACAGTTTGGCAGTTTCTCATAAATCTAAACACAGTCTTATCACAACATCCTGTAATCAGAATCCTAGGATTTACCCAACTACATTGAAAGCTTATGTCCACACAAAACCTACTCAGAAATTTTTATACCAATTTTATTCAAATAACTGATCCAACTGAAAGCAACTAAGATGTTTTTCAACAGGTGAATATATTTAAAAACTGTGGCACATCCATGCAATGGAACACTGTTCTGTGATAAAAAGATTGAGCTACCAAGTCATGAAGACATAGAAGAAACTTAAACTCGAATTGCTAAGTGAAACAAGTCAGTCTGAAAAGGCTACATAGTACATGACTTCAACTATCTAACAGTCTAGAAAAGGCAAAACTATATAGAAACCTCTCAGAGGTTCAGAGGAAAGGAAAAGGGGATGAATAGATGAAGTGCAAATAATTTTTGGACAGTAAAACTGTTCTATATAATACTATAAATGGTTGAATACATAATATTCATTTTTTGAAATCCACCAAACTGCACAATACAAGGAGTGAAACTTAATTCGAACTATAGATTTTAGTTAATAATAATTTGTCAATATTGGTTCATTAATGATAACAAACAAAGGTACTACACCAATATAAGAAATTAATATAAAGAGAAACTGTGGGGTTGCGGGGGGGGGGGTAATGAGCACTCTGTACTATTCAATGTTTCTGTACTAAAACTGTTCTGAAAAATAAAGTTTATTATTTTTGAAAGGGAAGGAAGGAGAAGAAGAAGGGAGGGAGATAGGCAGGGAGGGGAAAAAGGAAAGAGGAAAGGAAGGCAAGAAGGAAGGGAGGGAGGGAGGGAGGGAGGGAGACAGGCAGTTCTGAGAGGGGGATCCAGAAACCAGAAACTCTCCTTTCAAGCAGCTAGTAAGATTCTCATGGCTGTTAAAATTTCAGTCCATAGCATTAGGCGTAGAGAACTCCAAGGTGGATACAACAGTTAGTTTGAAACAGGTTTAGTTCTAAAATAAGGCTTGGATCTGGAAAAATAGAAGGGAGCTGGTTAGCTGTTTAGAGGTAATGGATGGCAGAGCCAAATTCCCTCAGAATCAAGCCGCCCTCAATGAAGAAAGACTTTAGAAAGCTCACACTGGTGTAAATATGGCCTCATTTAGGTTCTTCATCAACACACACAAAAAATGTAAGATTGGATGGATTTCATAAGCCTGTCAAAATCCTTTCAGAAGAGATACAGAAAGTTGATTTGAGACTAATGGATAAAACATGTGTATTTATGTCAGCAGATGCTCACCTTTGCTCCTTCGACTCAGTCAGTCTCAACAATTTTTATTGTGATATACAGAAAAATATATACACATACATATATATAATTCACGCTCTGTAAAAGTTACTCTTTTAAAGTGTAAAATTCAGTGGTTTTCTGTATTTTCCCAAAGTCGTGCACCCATCACCTACTTCTAAAACCCAAAGTTTGTTTCCAACATATGCCTCAAATTCAGAGCTCACAAAAGGACTGATCAACTAGAGATATGTCCTGGGGGAAGGCGCCCTGTGTTTTTCAAGTGTCTATTCCACAGATACAGCTACATCCTTTCAATATTTAAGAAGTTTTCTTACTTGTCCAGCAATCATATAGGCTGATACTTACTAAAGTTCCCACAACAGAAGACTGTCATCCTGACTTGCAAAAAGATAAGTGTTAAAATGTATGTATTTGGACTAAATAATGAAACAGGAGTTGAAAGAAAGTGCATGGAAAGAAGCGAAAGGGAGACTATGGGCCAAAGGTAGACAATAGGGATTATAAGAAAGTTTCTAGGACACTGAAGAAAGACAATGACTTCTAGTGATTACCTTTATTAGGCTCTATTGGATCAGGAGCCAATTCATTAAACAGTAATGGCAGGGGAATGCCATCCATATATTCTAAATAGCCATTAAGTCGAGATAGACAGCTTTGCACAGGGTCAGTATGAATTAATAAAAAAACTGAAGCTGGCATTTCAGACTCATAAAAAGATTGATGTAGTAGAAAATATTCAATAATAATAAGAAAGAATAGTACATATTACACTATTTGTCTGAAGAACAAACTAAAAATGAGAACAAATTTACCATAAATCTAAAAATACCCTTCATGATGCAACATTTATTTCTTGAAAATGGTTGTCAATTAAATTTAAGAATCTTAGCAATTCAATGTGTGACATTGGCAAACGGTAAATGCGAAGACAAATGTGAGGTAGATATTAAGGTAAAAATTAGACAAAATGTTAATGGAACCAGAATAACCTCACTGAATACTGTTCCAAGTTTGTGTGACCACAGCAGAACTGAGAATACTGGCAGATAAGATTTAATTTCAAACTTTTCTGTTGGGTTAATTCTGGAATCTATCCTACTTGACTATATTTCCAAAGCAGGTCATCTACAAAATAACTTATATGTTGTTAGTTTGCCATCAGTTTTCACTGTTTACAGAGTATAATTATTTTAGAAAAGTTATGGTATTGATACTTACACATTTAGCTATTTTTTATAACTTCATTTTTCATCTCTGATAGTTTATGCCCACTGTTTCAGAATAATTTGAAGAATTAAGAGATTAATATAAGATTCATTTGACATCATATGTTTAGGATAATAACTCAGACTTCTGCAAGAGTTTGTGGCAGCTATTATGACAGAAAAAATAGTATGGCCTTTGTTAAGAAAAGTTACCACATACTACTGATAAATAGGTAAGGGTGGTCATGGTAATAAGTGGCATGTTTTCCAATATAATACTAGGGTATCACTGAAGAAGCCCACCTAAGGATTTAATTGTCTAAGATAATGTACCTGTGTCTGATATCACTATGTACTTTCTGATCATTGTACAGTTATTGTAAAGTTACAGGTTAACTTGTAAATTTTTATCTTTTACAAAAGCTGGCCACAAAAGATATAGTTTTATTGTTATTAACCAGTCTTTCATTTAACCTAGCAATCTTATAAAAATATTTCCCCCTTCTCCTTTTAAACAAAATACCCAAGTTCTTCAAAATTCTCCTTCATTGCACTGGTTTCCACATTAAAACTTGGCACAAATTTATTCTATATATGTATTATAGTCATGTTTCTAAATCTTTAGAAATATGTTGTCTTCCATCAAGCACCCATGTAAGATTTTTAAAAAATAAACCCATCTCTCTCTCTCTTTGTGACAGTCAAGCTGGGGTGGAACTTATGGCAGGTAACGGCATTTATCAACAGAACAAAAGCCTCTTAACTTTATTTAAGGAGTTCATTGAAAATATAATTTTAGACATGTGGAATAGCAAATGTAATAATTTGAACAAATTTCACTTTGCACTAGTGTTTTTGAGAGGTAAATTAACTCAAGTAAGGTAGCATCAGCAATGTCAAAAAGGTTTAACCAGGATTCATCATTACAGGGGTCTGTCACCTCACCCTTCCTAGATCTTTGGGTTACATTACAGAATAGGAGAGGCACGTACCCAATGCAAGGTATATTTATAAATTATGACATTCTCATGGTGTCTGTTATAGTTTTTTAACGTGTTAACTGGCAAAGCTGAACCATAGCCCCAATTATTCTAACTAGATGCTTCTGTGAAAAGACTTTACAGATGTGATTAAAATCTCAAATCGGTTGAGTTTAATTTGGAGAGATTATCTCCTGGGAACAGACCTAACCAGTTAGAAGCTTTTAAAGGTGGACTTAGGATGTCTCATGTTTGATACTGGCCTTCAGCTGAGACCTTGGCTAGTTTATCAGCTAGAAAACATCTGTCATGGACAGACTTTCCACATGTTTAGCTTTCCCTCACAGCAAGGTGGCTGGATTCCAAGGGAAAGTATTCCAAGATGAGAACAGGGCTGGAAGGAGAAGAAGTGGGGAGGTGAGAAGGAGAAAAGAAGAACTGATGGAGAGAGAGGGAGAATGAGAATAAACACAGTAGGTATTCTACTCATAGAGCCAATCACAAAGTTTCACCCAGGTGCAAGAGAAAGTAAAATAGGCCCTACATCTTGATTGGGAATAGCAAATTCTAGGAGTAGATGAGGGACTGAAAATAGAATTATGGCCATTTTTGTAAAACATAATATGCCACAATGTTCTTTGGCTATTTTCCGTGGATTACCATCATTTTATTTATTTTTTAATATATTTTATTGATTACGCCATTACAGTTGCCCCATTTTTCCCCTTTATTCCCCTCTGCCCTGCACATACCCTCCCATCCACATCCCCCGCTTTAGTTCACATCCATGAGTCATACATGTAAGTTCTTTGGCTTCTACATTTCCTGTCTATTCTTACCCTCCCCCTGTCTATTTTCTACCTACCATCTATGCTACTTATTCTCTGTACCTTTTCCCCCTCTCTCCCCCTCCCACTCCCCTGCTGATAACCCTCCATATGATCTCCATTTCTGTGATTCTGTTACTGTTCTAGTTGTTTGCTTAGTTCATTTTGTTTTTGTTTTTGTTTTAGGTGTGGTTGTTAATAATTGTGAGTTTGCTGTCATTTTACTGTTCATATTTTTTTAAATCTTTTTCTTAGATAAGTCCCTTTAACATTTCATATAATAAGGACTTGGTGATGATGAACTCCTTTAACTTGACCTTATCTGGGAACCACTTTATCTGCCCCTCCATTCTAAATGATAGCTTTGCTGGATAGAGTAATCTTGGATGTAGGTCCTTGACTTTCATGACTTGGAATACTTCTTTCCAGCCCCTTCTTGCCTGGAAGGTCACTTTTGAGAAATCAGCTGACAGTCTGATGGGAACTTCTTTGTAGGTGACTGTCCCCTTATCCCTTGCTGCTTCTAGAATTCTCTCCTTCATTTTAATCTTGGCTAATGGAATTACAATGTGCCTTGGTGTGTTCCTCCTTGGGTCCAGCTTCTTTGGGACTCTCTGAGCTTCCTGGACTTCCTGGAAGTCTATTTCCTTTGCCAGATTGGGGAAGTTCTCCTTCATTATTTGTTCAAATAAGTTTCCAATTTCTTGTTCTTCCTCTTCTCCTTCTGGCACCCCTATGATTCATATGTTGGAATGTTTGAAGATGTCCTGGAGGTTCCTAAGCCTCTCCTTATTTTTTTTGAATTCTTGTTTTTTCATTCTGTTCTGGTTGAATGTTTCTTTCTTCCTTCTGGACCACACTGTTGATTTGAGTCCCTGTTTCCTTCCCTTCACTGTCGGTTCCCCATATATTTTCCTTTATTTTACCTTTCATAGCCTTCACTTTTTTCTGTATTTTGCAACAATTCTCAACCATTTCTGTGAGCATCCTTATTGCCATTGTTTTGAACTATGCATCTGATAGGTAGGCTATCTCTTCGTCGTTTAGTTGTATTTTTTCTGGAGCTTTGATCTGTTCTTTCATTTGGGCCTTTTTGGGGGTTGGGCATCCTCAGCATGACTGTTATGTAGTAAGGGGCAGGACCTTAGGTGTTTACCAGAGCAGGGCAACCCATGTCACTTCGTTGTGATGCTATATGTGGGGGAGGGATCCGAGAGGAACACTGCTGTTTGCTCCACTCTCTGCTGGTTTTCAGTCACTTCCTCAACTACCCATAATCAAATTGGGCCCTTCTGGTGCTAATTCCCAGGTAGGTGGGTTTGCATACGTTCTAGGACCCTTTGGGTCTTTCTAACAAACTCTCCTGTGAGGCTGGGAGTTTCTCCTGCTGCCACCTCAACCCCCACAGGTGTTTTCAATCAGAAGTTTGAGGCTTTATTTCCAAGTGCTGGAACCCTGGGTTGTGCAGTCTGTCTTGATCCCCAGTTGTTCTTCCCAGTTAATCTGCACTTGAATGTGAGACCACCCAGTCCACAATCCGCCACCTCACCAGGTCTACCACCTGTCATCTTGCCCACCAGCCACAGCCTTGCCCGCCCGTTCCTCCAGCCGCAGCAAGGCTGTGCATCCTCTCTGCCTGGCTGCCCATCTCCGCCCCTCTTACCAGTCTGGATGAATGTTCCTTCTTTAAGTCCTTGGTTGTTGGACTTCCATACAGTTCAATTTTCTGTAAGTTTTGGTTGTTTTTTATATTTAAATTTGTTGCTGTCCTTCTTTTGGTTGTGCGAGGAAGCACAATGTGTCTACCTACACTTCCATCTTGGTCGGAAGTCCGATTACCATCATTTTATTAATGACTTCTAGATGCTTTGAATAAATTTGGGAAACTAACTTTATGAATGCAATATGAATTAACAATATTTCTGTCAAACAAATGCATTGTTATTATTTGTATGCAACTTTCTCTTTTCTAAGTCCCTTAATAATATGCACATTTTATTGAATGAAATTGAATGTTTAAATGAAGCACTTATAAAGGACATTTTCAATATTAGTGCATATTTACTAAGTAATTTACTATAATTCTCACAGTACCCATCTTTCTCTCAAATAAACTGATATTTACAAGTTTCAATATATTTTAATGAGTCTTCCTTCTAACTAGCAGTCTAAGCTACTATAGAAACAATAATGTAAATGTTATTTAAAACTCTGACAGAAGAGCAACAGAGAAAATTGGTGTTTGGTATTTAAATTATGTTTTCATATCAACAGGCTTAAAACAATAAAGAGATATATCACTTCATTTTCTTTCATTTTAATGTCACCCAAAAGTCAAGGGATAATCCAGAGATCAATTCACCATCCAATGTACTTTGCTTCACCCCAATTTGGGAATATCAATTTAAATGTAAAATGGTCTTTATCCAAATCCTTGCAAGAAAAAACATAAAGGCCTTCCATAATTTCATATCTACACAAATAGAGAGGGTATTACTTCAAATAATTGCTGTTCAAATTAGCCTGGCTCCTGTTATCTTTTCATACTTGCATATCAGGCAGAATAGATTAACTCAAATCAGAAGAAATGAGTTCCACTTTTGCTTCTAACAGAGAAAAAAGCATGTTGTTTAGCAAGTGCTTTTAACACTGAAGTCAGTCAAGGCATCTACAAAATGGGAACATGTCACTTCCCTACCTTGCTAACAGGGTTATTGAGAGCATCAAGTGAACTTCCATTTACTTCTTGTCACATTAGGCTGGCAAGAGCATAACGTGCATAATCATCATTATTGGAATTGACTTCAACACGTACAAACTCTGTTTAGAACACATAGTAATTGGCTAGTACATTTTATCTGGTGTTTTGTTACACTGCTTGGGTTTTTTTTTTCTTTTTTTTCCAATATATTTTATTGATTATGCTATTACAGTTGTCCCATTTCTCCCCCATCATTCCCCTCCTCCCTGCACACCCTCTCCCACCTACATTCCCCACCTTTAGTTAATGTTCATGTGTCATAAGTTCTTTAGCTTCTACATTTCCCACACTATTCTTGCCCTCCCCCTGTCTATTTTCTACCCATGCTTGGTTTCCTGTAAGAGGTTAAGAGGACCGAGGGAGGAAGTGGATGACTCACAACTTCATCAACTGTCAAGTACTGCATACATACAGTGTGGGAGAAGAAGAGAGAAAAGGAGTAGAGCAGGAGAAGGAGAAGGGATACAGGGCTCTCTGAGTGTCTCAAGCACTGCTGTCTTACTAACACTTTCTCAGCACCAGTTGGGCTCCCATCCCACCTCTGTTGTTTAATAGTCATGTGACCCTGGCAGAGTTACATAAGCCCTGGGTATTAGTTATCTATTTAACTGATATCCCCCAAACTCAGGTGCTTAAAACAGCCATACACAATCATCATCTTACACAGCTTCTCTGGGTAAGGATTTTGGAAGTAGCTTGGCTCAGTGGTTCTGGTAGGAGGTAGGAGTCAACATGTCCACCAGGTCTGAGATAATCTGCAGGCTTGATTGGAGCTGGAAGATCACTTCAAAAATGGCTCATGTACAAGTTTGAGAAGTTGCTGCTGGCTTTTGGAAGGAGACCTCATTCTTTGCCACCTGAACCTCTCCATGGGATTGCTTAAGTGTTTTCAATATGGTAATTAGCTTCCCCCAAAGCGAGTAATATCTTCATGATCTAGCCTCACAAATAAGACTATTGTCTCCACTGTATGATATTGGTCAAAGAGATCAACCTGAAATGTTGTAGGAGGCAAGGATAATAGGAGGCTGGTTACCATGCCCTTTAAGTCTCTGAACCAACATTTGTGAAATGCCAATGATACTGACTCACAGGTGAACTGACTCTCTACCTCACAGGTTGGTGGAAAGATTAAAGCGCATCATCTATTCAAAGCACCTATTATCCAGCACTTGCTCAGTGGATGTGTGATCAATGGATCCTTATTCATTCCACAGAATAATAACAATAAATAATAATACAAGAATAAACTTGTTTCGCATACTCACAACTGTTAATCTATTTTTGCCCACCACATACATGCCTTCTCAGTTCTAGCACTGTGTGTTGGCAGGGAGGGAGGCAGGGGAGTCTGTCCTTTTGCCCATCTGTATCTGGAGCCCTTTGGCTACCTGATGGAGCCTACGTACTGCCTCTAAGAATAATATATTTTAATTAAAAAAGTACATAGTATTACAGAGAATACAAATTAAACTGAAATACAGCTCTCAGAAGATGTTAAAACATATTTGTGAGGCAATAATATGTGCTAATTTATTAAGACATTAAATAATGAGACCTAATAGCAGGTCTAATAATTACTATCTTTTCAAAGGAGTGATAAGCCAAATGATATTTTGAGATAGCTGTAATAACTGTAATGTGATTAAACAAATCTATTATTTCTGTTGGTGACAAAGTCACAAGTACTGCCATTGTTAACTGAGGTCTTATGCCTACATCCATACTTGAAAACATTGCTCAATTCCAGTTAGAGGTTAGTGTAAATGACAGTGTAATTTTTTTCCCATGCAAGTTCAAAGATTTCATAAACACTATCCATGAACCCGATTAGGGCAGGGCGGGTGAGGGGGGCAGACGCTGGGCCCTGGACTACATTTCTAACTACCCTCATCCTTTAAAAGAAAATGGAAAAAAGAAAAAATGGAGATTAGTTCTAATAGTTAATATTCCTACAAATAATACAGTTTTGTTCCTGTAACATTCCTACTATACACAGGAACCTTTACTGTCTTCCATGCCATTACAAAATGATCACCCCTTGAACTGGACATATACTTATGTAATGCTTTCATTTAAATGGGCGTTAATGAATCTTTAGACCTAGATAAATGGATTTACAGAGTGGTACATTAAAAGGCCATTTAAAATTTTGGATCTAAAGGAACTTTAATTTATAGCTCCAGAAAGTATCCATTCTATGGTGCAATGATCCTTGTGGATTATAAAAGAGGAAATGACTAACAGAAAAGGAGTTATGCACCACATTATGAAACATGACAAAAAGCTCTGAATTGGAGCTTAGAATGAGCTATTTAAGATTTCAGCAATCCCTGGGACTTTGGCAACAAAAATGTTCAAAAGTCTTTTATAGTTGCTGTCAGATTTCTGTAAAGCATTTGAGATTCCTGTAAACTTATTTATATAACAAGCTAAAACGTGAAGCCAACTTGAAAGTCTCCTACTCTAATTATGTAGAACTGGAAACGTCTAGAAATGATGTTCAGTGTTCTCCCAAGAATAACCTGCTGAAATGGTGGTTTCAGAACTGGCTGCTTAGAACAAGGAATGAGAGTGTAGCTGCTCTGGTTTATTATAAGGAATAGTTACAGCACATACACAAACTATAGTTTGGTAAAATGGTTTCAAAGAACAGCCATTTAGCAATTCTCTCTGCAGCAGCACATTCTAAATGACTGCTCATACTGTTCCCTTCTGGCCTACTACAGTGGTTTATTTGTGAAGCTCTATAGTTCATGTGTAATCATGTAGCAAAATAATTCAGGAGTTAATGACCCACCAGGATATCAGCTGATTGAGGTTCTCATCACAATACTGTTCCTGATGCTCTGCATGGCTTCCCAAGCCAACTCTCAACTCTTTTGCTTCTGTATTCCAATTTGACATCTGGCCCCTTTGTGCTCAGAAGATATGGCAGAAAACAAGAGTCAGCACTACCCCGAGCTTGAAATAAGAGGAGATGCTCCAAAGGAAAATATTAAGGTTGATTTTGGGGAAGACTACTGCTTTTGACAACTTCTACAATGGCTCATAATAATACCATCTTTTGGGACCTGCACCCTTGTATAATCCCCTCTTCGTCTTAGTAACTTTTTTTTTTTTTTTTTTTTTGACAAACTGAACGTGACAGATATTGGAATGTTAATTCCGAGGCTAGTTTATAAGAGACTATCTTTCTCACTCTCTCTGGCTCTTCTCACTTGCTACATCACATAAAGCTAGCGGCCCTATGGAGATCCTATGTGGCAAGGAACTGAGGACAACAACCAAACAACCCTAGAAGAGCTGAATCCTGCCAACTTCCATGTGAGTGAACTTGGAAGTGGAATATCTCCAATTCTCACAACAAGATATAGACACCAATATCAGAGATGTTAAATGATTTGCTTGCATCTTATTCAGAGCAAAGGATAGTCTAAAATGGGAAAACTGAACCAGCTTTCTACCTCCAAAACTTCATTCACTGTATTATACTGTCCCTCCAAATCAGTTCTGTTTCAAATATTGATTGTTTCAAAGTTAGAGCACACCTTCCTGGAGATGTAATGATGTGACTAAAACCCCGAGTTTCAGCATTTCGGTCCAGGAGGTGGGGGGGGGGTGTGGGGGAGTAGAGACAAGTATAAATTCCTGAAGAAACTGAGAAAATGAAATGTTAGACATGAAGCATATCTTCAACAAGTGGGAGAGTTCCTTCCCTTCAGGAGAAAAAGTTGAGAAACCTGCAGAAACCAGGTGGCCCCAGCCTAACTTGGCTGTTAGCTGCTGGTCACCAGTCTTGAGGTTTTTATTTAAAAAAAAAAAATTTTTTTTTTGATAACCAACCCTTTATAGTAGGTCCTGCTCTAAGAAAGCCTTAGAAAACAGTATAAGGGCAAAATAATTCTAACTATGACTTGATAATTAGATGTAATTAAATTGCAGGCCAAGATAGCCTATACCCAAGCAATTATACAATAAATACAAACTCATGAAGGAAGGAAATGAGAGGATGAATACTGAATAATATTAGTAAACATCAAAAAATCATGAAAAGATTTCTATGCAGAAAAATGTGTGCCACTCTTTTAAAATGTTTTCCCTTACGGAGTCATAAAATGAAACCAAAATGTGTTTTTTTTTTTTTTTTTGCTATTGGCTTTGTTTCAAATGGCTATCCTTGCATCTTCATAGTCAATTAAAACACATTCACCAAGCTGGATATCTGCTGCAATATATATGTATAAGCACACATAAATAGAAACTACTGAATTGAAACATTAAAATATTCTCCATAGCAACCCTAAATCAAACTGATATTTCACTTTGGTTCCCTTGATGACAGTGCTATAGTACATTAAACCCACAGCTTTCAAAGAATAAAGATACCTTTAAAAACAGAAGTAATCTAGAGATGATGTTCAAATGTACTATAAAACACACCTTGGTTTATAGCTATTATTTCTTTCCCAAGATTATATTTCTATGAGAAAATAACAGTCTACACATGATAGTGGGTTATTAATTGTAATAGTGGAAAGAGAAATTTTGATTTTGCAGATTCTGACTATTGGGGTTTCTGTGCCCATAGTGATAGATTACTTATGTCTAATTTGCACCTTTCTGAAAAAGCTCAATTCAAAGACCACAGAATTTATAAACTACAAAAGTTAATGAGGAAAGACACTGATGCTAAAAAAGATGAGAAAAGGATACATATACTAGTCTTTGACTTCAAAGTCATTGGTCTCCACAGAAGTAAAGTAAGCATATGCTTTATCAACCTTTGCTGAGAGCAGACAATATTTAGTAAGTGTCTGTTTATTGGGAAGGAAATGAAGTGATCTCAAAGTGAACTATATATTTTCTTTCCAATATTGTAGGGCATAAGGGAAGAGTCCACAACATGCCTGCTTCTTAGCACTGGAGATGAAACAGTCCTGTGTTTAATGCTGTGAAAACCACCCCAAGAAAGTATTGCTCTCAGGTCCCCTCCCAGGACTTATGGGAAATCAACAGTGAGCACTGGACTGAGCCAATTTAGATGAAGAGCGATGGGGGACTTAAGGGTTCATGATATACACTAAAACTTCCGAAACTGGGCTTTTAAATCATATCAACATGGTTTTACATGAATTAAGACTTATTTTTGGCTAGAATCCATCACCATGTGATGCAAACCAAAAAAAAAAAAAAAAACTTAAAAATGTAAACTATACCTCAAATGGTGCCATGGAATTCAATACAAGGTAAAACTACTGCAAATTGTATCTTTAAAAGCAATCTTAGCAATACAATCTACCCTGAAACCACCAATTCCCTCTGAACCAACGTTTCCAATGTTATAAGTCCAACCAATGTTATAAGACCCAACTTACAACCAACGTTGTAAGTCCTTTTAAACAACTTTCCATGAGCAATGCAAAACCTTGTCTTCAGAGGTATAAGAGGGAAATCAACAGTACTTAGAGAACTTCAATGGGGAGAATTTGGGGTCTTAGTCTTTGTCATTGTTGAAAAGAAATGCTGGTTACGTTCCATGCATTAAAACAACCCATGCAAAACATGCTTGATGACATAAGATAAATAATAGGCCCACTTTTTCATATCTGAGTGTACTTTGGACACACTAAAATGCACTTGATGCATTGAAACATGAAACCATCAAATTCTACAGCTGGAAAGGATGCTTGTGATTAATCATTCCAAAGCCCCCCAGAGGAACCTAAATTCCAGGAAACACAATGAACATGACCAAGGTCACAAGTTAGTTGGTGACAGAAGTTGGATTAGAATACATATCCAATTTCATTATACCACACGTTTAGTTTCTAAATGCCAATGGGCATGAATGTAGAAACAATGACTATAGCTATATGTTGTGCCTAAAATAATCCATAGTCTCAGTTAAACTGTTTACCTTTGTGGTTTTTTGCCCCCAGAACATTTCTATTACCACAGATACCTTGGGTTGCCCCTGTGTAGCCATGCCTACTTCCCTCCTGCCCCAATTCCTCCCCTTCCTTAACCACCAATCTGTCCTCCATTTCTATACTTTTGTCATTTTAAGAAGGCTACATACATAAACAAAATGACACAACTTGTAGCATTTGAAATTGTTTTTTCTCTCAGCATAACTCTCCAGAGATTGATGCAAGTGTTTGAATGCATCAACAGTTCCTGAGATCTCAGCCCTAAATCAGGAGATCATTGAGGTTGTTCGGGACACTAAGGAAATGCTGAAGCTTTTGGACTTTGGCAGACTGTCCAACCTGCAAGTCACTCAGCTTACATTCGGGATGAATTTCAAAACAGCTGTTTGAGTCTTTCTACTATGCTGTAATATTATCAATAAACCATGGACAGCCAAAAAAAAAAAAATAGTTGATTCTTTCTAATGCTGGGCAGTCTCCATGATGTGATTGGCATGCTACATCACATCCAACCATTTCCCAGCGGAAGGGCATCTTGGTGTTTTTTTTTTTCTTTTTAGTTTTTGACTATTATGAATAGGGTTGCTATTAACATTCATGTTTCAGTTTTGGGTAGGTCTAAGTTTTCATTTATCTGGAGTGAAATGCCCATGAGTATAAAAGCTTGGTTGTACAGTAATTGTATGATTCGTTTTAAAGAAATTACTAAATTGTTTTCCCAAGTGGCTGTAACATGTCACATTCTCACCAGCAAAGTTACAAATATTAGTTCATAAAGGAAGGATAGATTTTTCAACTAATGTTGCTGGAGCAAGTGATCATTTATAGGCCAAAAAGAAACAGATAGTTTGACCTAAACTTTACAGCTTGTACAAAAATTAACTCAAAAAGAACAACATGACCCATTTTCTCCATATTCTTGCCAGAATTTAGTATTGCCACTAGTTTTTACTGTAGTCATTCTGATAGGTGTACAGAGATATTTCCATATGATTTTAATTTGCATTTTCCTTATGGGTAATGATGCAGAACATAGTTTCATGTCACTATTTGATGAAATGTCTGTCCATATCTTTTGCCTATTTTTGAATTAAATTGTTAGTTTTTTCCTGCTGAGTTTTGAGAGTTTGTTATAAGTTCTAGGTAATTATTCTTTCCTCCCAGGCTATAGCTTGCTTTTTTAGTCTCTGAACAGGATGTTTCAGAAAGAAAAATATTTTAATTTTAATCAAGCCCAATTTACCAATTTTTCCCTTTATGGCTCACGCTCTTGTACTTGTGATGTCAAACTAAGATCTCTATGCCTAGACGTAGATCCCACAGATTTTTTTACCTTTTCCTGAAGTATCGATAGTGCTACATTTAAGTCCATGGTTTGCCATTTAGTGTTAATTTTTGTTGAATGGGTAAGAGTTAGATTGAGATTTTATTTTATTTATTTTTGCCTATACGTATCCAATTGCTCCAGTACCATGTTAAAAAGGCTAGCCTTACTCTTCTTTTGCACATTCATAAAAACTCAGTTGGACATATTGAATAGGCCTGTTTCTGGGTTGCCTATTCTGTTGCATTGATCTGTGTGCAACATCTCTGTTAATGACACAGTCATAATTTCTGTAACTATACAAGTCTTGAAATCAGATAGACTGATCTCTACCATTTTATTCTTCTTTTTAAAAATTGCTGTAGCTATCCTTTCAGAATAATCTTGTCTATCAATACAAAAAGGTCTTGCTGGGCTTTTGATAGGAATTACATTAAACCTGTATATCAATTTGGGGAGAACTACCATCTTCGCTATGATGAGTTTTCTAACCTGTGAAAACCATTTCTCTCTCTCTTTATCTAGACCTGGCTTGATTTCTTTCACCAGCATTTTTTAGTTTCCAGCATATTAAGCCCTTGTACATGTTTTGATAGATTTACATCTAAGTATTTCATTTTTTGACTGTTTGATACTGGATTTATATTTTTAATTTGGTGTCCACATGTCCATTGCTAGTATAAATATAATTGATTTGTGTATGCTGACCTTTCTTCCTGCAGCATTGCTGAACTGATTATTTTTAGAAAAAAGACAATTTTTTTTATAGATTCCTTAGGGCTTTTTATGTAGACATTCAAGTCATCTGCAAATAGGGGTGATTTTATTTCTTCCTTTTCAATCTGTATTCTTTTTATTTCCTTTTCTTGTCTTATTGTGCTGGTTAAGTCCTCCCACACTATGATGCATAGCAGTGGTGAAAGTGGCCATTTTTATCTTCTTCCCAATCTTAAGGAGAAAGCATTCAGTCTTTTACCATTGAGTACAATTTTACCAAAAGGTTTTTTTTTTTTTTGTAGATATGTTATTTATCAGAACAAAGAAGTTCCCCTCTTTTTCTAGTTTTCTGAGGAGTTATTATCATGATAGATAATGTATTTTTCACATGTTTTTTTCTGCAGGAATTGATATGATCATGTGATTTTTTTTCTTCCTTGGCCTGTTAACATGGTTCATTATATTATTCCATTTTCAAATAAACCTTGCTTGGTCATTGTGTGTATTTCTTTTTATGTCCTGTTAAATTCCATTTGCTAAAATTTCATTAAAATTTTTTGCATCTATATTTATGTGAGATATTGGCCTGCAGTTATCTTTCTATTGTTTTGGTACTGGGGAATACTAGCTTCAAAAAATGAATACACAAATGAATAGCTTTCCTTCATCTTAGAATATCTTGATTCTGCATTCCCACAGAACCTTTTTACTAGATACAGAATTCTGAGTCTCGCCCTTCCTTTCAGCACTTGACTGGGAAAGGTCAGCCTTGTTGTCGCTGGGCAGTGGTGTGAATCCTGCCTCTCTGCTGGGCCTCCTCTGACCCCACCACTCTGGGGAGCATAGGAGCACCTCTTTACTGCTGCTGGGTGGAAATCCAGGCTCCCCAGTGGACTGGAATCATTGCCACCTGGTGGACATGCAAGTTCCATGTCCCTACTTGGCCCTCTTTGACCCTGACCTGGCCAGGAGGTTTGGGGGCTTCACTATAGTCCAGGGAAGGTAAAAGTCAAGGACCCCCACTTCTCCTTAGATACTGTAAGTGAGGTGCCACCAGTTTTTTGTTTTTGTTTTGTTCACTTGTGGTGTTTGGTTTGAGAAGAGTAGTTACTGTCTAAGTCTTCTGTCCTGCTAGACAGCCCTTTCCTAATCCTCTGAGTACAGAAAGCAGGCATTTGTTATGAGATATTTTGTCTGGGCTTTGGCAGTTAGGCTTGCTGGCTTCTTTAGCTCCAGATATAGAATATCTGAGGCAAAAAATAAAATCTAGGGAACTCACTACTGTATTGGTATCTGTTTGACTTCTCCCCACATTTCAGCATCTTTTTATGTTTATCTTATATTTAATACACAGGCCATTCCATCTTCCCAGAAGTGTAGCTTTGTTTTTAAATAAATGTGTTTTCACTGTTACCTCACCAGAACCTGCCAGGTAAGAGAATTTAAGACAAAGGAGATTAATAACTAAATGATAACATGAGGAGATTAGCTTCACTGGAGAAGAAGCAAGAAAAGAGATAGAAAGCAGGGAGAATTATAGTCAAAAGACTGAAGTTCTAATGGAAGGATTGTCACTGAATAGTCTTGCGACCCAGTCTGCTGCTCAAACATTCAGTCAGTCTCATTTGTTTCTGTACGATAGAGATGATACTGACCTAAATATCCTTCCACAGTTGCTGTCAGTACTAGATGGCATAGGGCATTGGATGATGTTTTGTCAATTTTCAGTCAAGATATAAGTAAAAAGCACATTATTTCATTCTGATGATGAACTTCCTGCCCACTGTCCAATCTGCCCCAACAAAACCTATTCCTTTCCAATTTTCTTCATGTTTCAGCGTTGATTGATCTACTATTGGTCTACTAGTCCTCATCAGAAATATACAAGGCATATTGGATATGCCTGACTCTCCATTCCGCACCAATCTGATGAGAACATTAGGGTCCTGCTGTTGTGCTCTGTCTCCCAAATCTTTGCATTTCATTCCATCAGCCCTAGATTCAACCCCCATTCTCTCCCACCTTGGTCATGCTAGTCATTGCGCTCATTTCCCGGGTTCCAAGCTCATTTCTAAACAGCAGCCAGAACCACCTTTGTAGTACCCAAACCAGATCTCCCAAACCCATTCTCAATTCCCCTTGCTTCCTCAGATCTCTGGGTTCCATTTGGGCTTCTACTCTCTCAAGAATTTCATTAGTTCATTCATTCAAAACATTGAACTGATTTCCTCTTAAATGTTTTATTTCAAATAAAAATCTAATCTAAAAGCATTATTCTAACTCTTAAATACATTTATGAGCAACAAAATAAAACTAACATCAGTGTTTTAAAGTAGGAAATTAACTGTGACATACCATATTAGCATTGCTTTATAAGGACAAAAAGAAAAACTGGAAATGTTCAGTAGAGTTAGTATGTTTCACCAGGAGAGTCTTACATATGTATTACTTGGGATTGGAATTATCAATCATAAAACCTGCTCCATGAGTCACAAAACAGATAAGCCATACCTGACCATGCCATGACTACAGACTAAGCTTAAACTCTTGTGTCACTAGCTCATTCAAAGCCACTACTTATCCTCATAGACTTATAAGCTCTGATTGTTCTAGAAGCAGCCTAGTTGATATATTCTGACCAACAGCTATGAAGAGCATCCCATGACTAACTCTAGTCCCCCAAGCCTTTTAGCACCCCTTCACTAACCCTTTCTGTTTAGACACCCACTGTTCCCCTGCAATTTCTGTTCAGTGTTGTTGCAATGATGCTGCACCAATAAACCCACCTTGAAATTCAGGTATGTTCCTGATGATTTTTAATAATTAAGTGTTAGCAAAATAAACACTTAGGAGAGCTATAAAAAATTCATGCTTAACTTTGAATAGTTATTACCTCTTGAAGGGCTGAAGAAGAGGGTGGGAGGGTGAGAAGGGGTACAGATTACTCCTTATTTTTCTGTAGTGCCTGGACTTTTAGCAATGGAAATGCATTCAATATATTACCTCTGTGCTTTTAAAAACATACAAACATATATTAAATGCTAAATATAGACTTGTCAATTGTAATAATCTTATAAAAGAAAAAAATGCTTGCTCTCAGGAGATAATTAAATACCTAGATTGACTAAATGTATTTAAAGTGGTTATGAGTCAATGTCAGGCTGATAATTTTTGCATTTATTTTAACAGCTGTTTAAAAGAAGTATCAGGAGGTTCCAATTAGGAATTAACTGCAGGCCATGTTGAATCAATATGCTGCGGGAATTAAATGATGCTGTTTTGTGTTTTACTTTTTGAAGACACAAGTCATTCCCTTGTTTTTTAATCACTAAGAGTTCAGTTGTCTATTAAAAGAGGCTTCTGACTAAATAGACAGTGTGGTTTCAGTGTGGGGCGCTCTCCATTGTCTCTCCTTCTGGCATGTTCCATCAGTGGAATAGTCACCGATCTTGTGACTCTTATAGCAGACCTGCTCCAGCCCTGAGTAACTTCTGCTGCCTCAGCTCCTCTGACATTTTATCCTGAAAAACGCAGGCAGCTAAGTACTTGCTTATATATTTCACCATAGTTTTCTCTTTCTACAATGCCTCCATTTTTAGATGATTTAATATTCATCTCAGTGTTTAGCACTGTGCCTTGAACTACACAGCTATTCAAAAGAAAACAAAACAACAGATTTTGCTGATTAGAACCGGTATGAGCAATCGCACAGTAAAAGAATTTTGAAATGTAATTCCCAGCTTCAAAAGGTTTTCTTCATTGTTCTCCAGTCTATATTTCACTAATGTCAAAATCATATTCCTGACTTGAGAAAATTCTGCGGCCATGCTCATTCCCCCAAGTCAGTTGGGAAAATGGGTCACCCACCAGAAATCTCCATACAAGTGAAAACTGAACTGAAATGGCCAACCTCAAATGGGGGCCGATCTGACTTTCTGGTCAGGTAGCAGTTTAAGGGATCACAGGCAAAACTGCCTTGAGCTGGAAAGAGCTTTGATGCCATCTGTTTTACTCCACAATCAAAAAACAATTTTCAAGTTTTATTGCAAGTTTTGTTAATAAGTTTCTTCCCTCTTCATCACGGTTATTAAAACATTCTAATATTTTTATTGCATGGGAATAAAGCTAGGGAGGACTTAAATTTCAGGCAAATTGGAGATGCATTTTAAAAATACTATTAAGATTGGTACCTGCAAACTACTTTCTCCCAAACCAGAGTGTGGAGTGATGGGAAACACAAATCATTATAGAAGCCTATGACAGAGATTATCAGAAGAACCTATTTTCACTCATTTGTAAAGCACTAATCACTATGCATGACATCCAAATGCTAATTACAATAGGTTTCAGCTCTCTTTTCAGCATTGACTGCCAGCTACTGCCTGTGACATAGTGGAGAGAAATTCTGAAGTTGATTCTGGGCCTTGCAGAAGAGAGCGGCACGATGAAACAGTGATGTTTGCCAGTGGGGCAAACTAGTGCTAATTGTTCTGGGTCCACTCCCAGAATGTGCGGCTGGACACGTGGAAGGCTACGTCTCAGAACATTGCAGTTGCACAGAACCACATGACCAGCTCTGGCTCACAGGCTGTGATCAGTGATAATGTGCACCACCTACCGGCCCAGGTGCACGGTCCCTGCCTCTCTCCCACAATTTTGGTGAACCATGGAGCCTCAAGATAAATATGCTGCAAGACAGCAGTGGACTAAATGTAAGCCCCCCATCTCCCCTTGGAGGACAGCAGCCCTGGAGAGTCACCTTGGGCAACTGTGGGCCTTGCAAGAATAAGAAATCAATCACAGTTGGTTAAGCCACAGAGATTTTGGAATTGTTTATTACTGCATTGTAACCCAGCCTACTCTGACTTCTGCACAGACACTCAGAGTAGGGACAGAAAGCAGGAGTGCCAGTACCTGACACTTCTTAGAGGACCACAAAGGAATAATCAGGTACACTGTTTGATCTTACATTTGAAACATCCACCAACACATCGTGAATTTCCATCTGGCAAAATGGAAACTTTTATGCACTCACATTGCCTGCGTTCATTTCTATTATTACAGAATAATGCCAGTTGCAATTAGCACCTTGGCTCTTTCCTGCCTCTGTAAGCCTTTACTTAAGCACGCTGTGTTCAGAACAGACTTGACATGTACCATAATTATAAATACCATAAGTACCCTATGGAAAGAGAAGTTGCTATTGCTGTGCCTCTTCACAGTACCTGCAAATACTCTAGCACAGGAAACTTTTAAGCGTTTCAGTCAAGGGGTCACTTGGGCGGCCTCTATTTTGGCAGATAAATGACAGCAGCTGCCAAGTACATCAGGAACATCCTTTCCTTTCTAACAGATCTGTGTCAGCAGGATTCCAGCAGACAAGACGCCTGTAGCATTGGAACAAATCACTGGCACCTAAAGAACAAAAGTTTATGCTTCCACAGTGCTGATTAGATGGCAGGAACAGTATTCACACGCTTGACACAATGTGTTTAAACCTTCCAACAGCCTTGAGAAAACTTTGCTGTTCTTACTCCCATTTTACAGATGAGACAACTAGTATGTGAGTGTACATGCTCACAAAAAGCAGTGATCTTTTATCATCGTGAGCTAGAATACTGGTTCCAGATGAAACAGGAGAGGCAGGGAGAGGCAGCTGAATCTCAGATAAACAACAAAATTTTTTTTACTATACTTATGTGCTACCTATCAAATGGGATGTATACTAAAAAAGAAACTTCACTGTTTATCTGAAGTTCAAATTTAACTGAACCTGTATATTGTTATTTGTGAAATACAGCAAGTATAAATTAGAAGCTAGATTTGAAATTTTCATCAGTACTCAATATTTTTAACTTTATTAAGTAACATTTCTATCTATCAAAGAAAGTTAAAGGAGATACGGGGAGAGGGAAGGAATCTCTGAATCTAGCCTAGTATAAAATAAAATGCAAAAAACAATTTCAGTACAAAAGAACTGCTTTTGCTTTGCTACCACACAGCCTGTGGCATTTGAGCAGGAAATTGTTGATACGTCAGTTTCCCATTGTCACATTTTATATCTAAATTGGTGAAAATCCTACTTATGAGTCTCTATGACATTCACTTTGTTCAAATTTGAGGGTGGGGTTTGCAAGAAAGCACAGAGTATTCTTTATTATTACTATCACTTTACAATGTGAGGCCTGTTGAAACAGTAACATGAATATTCTAACTCAGGCAGAGATAAAAGGACACAACAAATAGGACACATTGTTCTCAAAATGTATTCCTGAGAAGTCATTGTCAATCTTATTCAGCAACGTGAATCAAAAATACTGCCTACCAGAAATAGCTGGAGAGCAGGCTGACAACTCTGGGAGCTTGGGGTGTGTGGGGGGCGGTGTGGGGGAGAGTTGAGAGGTGAAGGGATGGAGCAAAAAGGAGAAAAGAGAGAAAGAGCTCATGGACACAGACAGTGTGGGGACTGGGGGTGGGTGGGTGTGGAAGAGAATATGGGCGGTTAATGATAATGTAAAAAAATAAAAGAAAAAATAAAGTAAGTAACAATAAAAAGAAGAAAGAAATAGAGCTTACTGTGGCAGGAACATGCGCTGAGTTTAAACCCTCCTGAGGCCAAATATGAACTAGGTATATGGTGAGACTAACGAAATTTTCAAGTCTAAAAAATCTTGGAATAAATTGCTTGCAAAGACTCTTAATAACATCATTTTAAGCTCTTGGTCTCTCTTCCAGGTTCCGTTTCAAGTAGGGCCATGAGTTATTGCCAAACAGCTAATATCTACTGTCAGCCCACGCACAGTATGTCTCCAACCACCATTCATCAAAAGCTTCAAAACAATGTGTTTATCTTTATGCTTGTTCTGAATATTAATAAATTAAGATCTTTAAACTGTCTAGAAAGAAGTAAGAAAAACCTGCCAAGAGCTTGGGTGTAGATGATATATTTACATACATTAGAGAAGTACCATTAACAGTAATTAATGGTGCTTTTACATCTCAAAGTGAATTGCAATTGACTGTCAATTTGTTTTGGAGATGTGGGCCATAATAAAATAAGTCTCATTCTAAATGGATACTTAGTAATTTTTAATAATTTTAAACTCCAATGTGCTATTTAATGCTTTGGCAATAACACGATGACTTTTTTTTTTAATTGATTGTAGAGAGAAAGGGAAGGAGGGAGAGACATGGATTTGTTGTTCCACTTATTTGTGCATTCACTGGTTGATTCTTGTACGCGCCCTGACTAGAGATAAACCCATAGCCTTGGTGTATTGGCATGATGCTCTAACCAACTGAGCTACCTAGCCAGGACTGAGGACCATTTTTAAATTTAGTATTTTTATTGAACTTTATTAAAGTTAATGAAACTGCATTGCTTATATTCTACCTTAATTCAGAATATCTATAAAGTTCAGAAGGGCGAACTTAAAAAATTGTATTTTGTAAAAAGCAAATCCAGTCAGTTAATGATTACAAAACTAAAGCATAATTCCACTACTTTCTAAAGAAACCCTCATTTAGTAATGTGGCATGTCTTCATGAGAGGTTTTAAAATTTTAAAGTTTAGGACATACCACTGTCAGGAAGCAGAATAGACACAAATGCAAAGAATTTCATTAACCCTGACTCTATTCTTGACTTAGTCCAACTTTTGACTACAACAGACTACATGGTACTTGACAAGTATAGTGAAGAATATTTACCTCAACTGAACTTCCAAAGAAATTAAAACTAGAAAACATTTCTCCCCCAAGTCAATATATTCTGCAATATTTCATTGGTAATGTAAGTTCCATTTTGCTTGAAAAAAACTAAGAGCAAAAGTAGAAAATATATTTGCTTTGAGGGTGCCAAATACACATGGAATAGAAATTTGAGCTAAAATACTTAGTAACCTAGTTACAACCTTGTCATGAAAAACGGAAATTGTAAAAACAGATTTGGGGGGAATCTTCGTACGAGCTGTTATTATTTGTGTGCCTCGTAAATGACTCTAGACTGAGAGGTTCCCCAGCACTTTTCTTTTGTTGCACTTTGTTTCTGCTGAGAACAACAGTTCAACCGTTTGAGAGTAGAGCTCCATCACCATTCTTCATAACAACATAGCCACAAAATTAAATTGAGTTTCTAGGTACAATTCACAGTATGGTAAGAGAGTTTATAAGGCAATAATTCTAAATATAAAACAAAAAAACATAACTATATCTTAAATATATGTCTCATGATTTATGTTAAATATAAATATAAATCAAATGTTACATGATTTTAAATTAAGGAAATATCTAAGTGGAATATTAAACACCCTTGGCATGTTTAAAAATATACTTGGTGCTTGTCAGCTCTTAAAAAGTACAGACACATTGTTTATGTTACCAATAATAACAAGAAGATCATGGAGAGTGTTTTTTCTTCATCCTAACTACAATAACAGGACCTGTTGGATTTCTTTTTTGATTGGGCAAAAATCCGATGCATGAATCCTAGGAAGGCAAAGCTAGTTAATTTTATTTGTTCTTAAAGAATTCCAAATCAAGAAACCACGCTTCCCTTTTGACACGAGTATTTCCTTCTTCCCCACACAACAAAGACGAGAACACAAAGAGAAATTACGGATATACCTGAGTAAAGACATGTAGGCGTGCCGACTTCAGTAAGGCTTTCCTCACAGAGATGAGGGGTCAGTGTAGCACTGTGTCTCCAGTAGAGTATCCACTCAAAAAATGTTAGCATCCACAGAGAGGTCATTCGCACAATAAAATCAGTAAATCCACCAGCCACACAGTTTTGTCATCTAGCCCTTGATTTCTGTTATGTAGTACTCCCTAATTCCAAAAGAGAAGATTCATAGAATTCTTTCAACACCTCATCTGCTTAAAGCAAGACAGTGAGGTAATATTCATACAAGGAGCCCTAAACACACAAAAAATCCATTTTCATTGGTACAGGGGGATATGAGCTTTTGGGAGGATTAAATACCATGCTTGGATTTTTGCCTTTGAGGAAAATCTACTCTAGCATGCATTGTATGAAACTCATATTTACTTTGAGTACAATTCTATAATGACATCTGCTACAAGTGCCATGGATTCACTCATTCTTTAAGTCCTGCAGCTTATAAAACAGTAGGGGCAAATATTTTCATGAGCCACGGTGGCCTATTGTTTTGTTTCCAGGGAAAAGAGGTACTTTCTCAAGTATGACACTAGGGATCTGCTTCTGAGATTAGATGAAGCTGGTCCTGATTCTGGACAAAAGTTGTGGCAGAAGAGTGTTCCCTGCTATGGTGATTGCTAGAGCTCGAGTACTGGATGTGACCAGACTTGTAAGGCCATCACAACCAACCAAAGTAGCAAAGGCGGGGGCACTGCTGTTTTCCAGACACATATAGGTTCAGCACCTGCAGGTGGTGCATGACTGTGACAACCGTCACAAGTTATGACAGCAGCTGCCAACATGCACTGAGAATGCTCAGCCGTGTGCGTTATGCACTGTGTCCTTACAACACCACTGTAAGCTAAAAACTATCAGCAACACTACTTCACGGGTGAAAAACTAAGGCATAGGAGTTCCCTTATCCAAGGTCATTGGGAGTTGAACTCAAACTCTGTGTTTCCTGAGCTTAGGTAGTTTTTACCACAGTGCCAGCTACATCAGGAGTCATGCATGAGTCAGCCCAGCTCCATCTCTTAATAATCTTGGACAATTTGGTAAGCCTCAGTTTCTTCATTTATCATGTGTACATTATAGCACTACCCACCTTACAGTCATCTGAAAAATCATTTGAAACTTGGAAATAGACAAAGGAGATTACTGGATTCCTTCCTGCAGTGCTCCCATTGCTGGCTTGACTTCCTGTTTACAGAGCATCTTACAGCTCCGATGGGAGACAGAAACTTGTGTGAGCTGTCATGGCCAAGCAGGACATTATGCTGTTCTGTATCTAACCCAACAATCTATCTATCTCAAATTGCAGATAGATAGGTAGATAGAATCAAATTATCATCCTGGGACTGATTTTAATGTCATACTAGGTCCCTCATCGATTAATGAGCTAAATAAGATCTTACACACAGATGTTGAACTGTGTTTATTTTATATTTGCACAAGAAGTATGAATTTGCTTTTCTGCAAATTGTTTTTTAACAACAGATTATTTTGAGAATTAAGTGAGATGATGCCTATGATATTCAGTGTAGGACCTCTTACATATGATTCAATATCATCCATCATGTCATTGCTATGATCATGTCAATAATCGTTATCACCACTGCAATACCATTTAAAATGTTTAATGTTAGGAATGGTTGTTTCTGTTTACTCACATTCAAATATTAATAGGGAGAGTTAATCACTAGTCCTGACAACAGTTGCCAAGTTCCACACTGTTACCCACAGCTAAGGCCACTTTAAAATCTGGCCTTCAGAATGTTTGTCTCACAAATCGCACGTGGCACAGAACTGGTCAGCCAAAGGATCTACATTCTATGCACAGAAGGTTTCCCATCAGCCAGCCTGACATCACCTCTGTTAAACAGGATTCATTCAAGTGATAATTGACAGCTGTTTCCCTTTTAAGTGATTGCTCTGTAGTTCCATTATGTTCTGTCAGGGAAGTGTCAGTAATTAACAAACTGAACACCAACTTTGCTTCCAGTGGAAGGTTTGGAACCATTTATCTTGCAAGTGGGGAAGGTGGTGGGAAAAGGAGACATCCACTTCACCAGGTGCATGAAACGCACTGTAGGCAGGCATTATTACAGGGATGAGTGGGGATGGACAGCTTCTCGGAGAACAAGCCAGAGCTCCACTCCCACGTTTGAGACTCCTGGTTTTATTCAAAAACTAAAAAGGGAGAATAAAAACAATGGTCCAAAAAGTAGGCTCAATTTTTTTAAAGATGCTTTGAATGCTAAAAATTAAGATGCAGAATAATTAAGATAGTCATAAAATAATGACAGACCTCATTTTAAAAAATTCAAAGTACATGGTCAGGTGGTATGACAGAGGGCTTGTTGCATTTCTGCCAGAACATTTCTGTAACTCTCTTTTCCTGGTTATAATTTCTAAAGTCTAAATCCAGGGTTTTGTGACAGGCAGCCTAAGGCCTAAGTGTTGAGCCCCCTCCCCTCAACACCTCAGTCCATGAGATCTAATTTTCCACTAAATCATCTGATACCTGTGCCTCTCTGGCTGGTCTTTCCTGCTTACGTTTTGTTCACTATAGAACCATAGCATCTACAAATGTTATGAGACCTCTATCTCCACTGCTTTTCAACTGCCTCCATCAGCTCAAGTCACCTCCACAAGCACAGACAGGGTCTCCTGGTTCCTCTGATTCCTGCCACATACTACTCACCAAAAATGTGTGAATTCTGTTAATCACACAAGCTTTCAGTATATTTCACCCATTCAAGTGACTTACCTCATCATTAAACTGCAACTCCTTGAAGATAAGGGCACATCTTCAAAGAGTAATTAACTACGGAATGTTACTGCTCTGGACACCACATGGACACAGGCAGATACGAGGAGTGAGAACCACCTTTATTTACTCCTCCACATCATGGGAATCCTGTGATTCCCCACATCACAGGAAACGGTGGTCAGAGCTTTTTTTATTTTTTTCAAAGATATTTTGTGAATTTCTGGTTTCACTAGAGCCAGAAACCCATAAGTAAGGTCTTTGGACTCCCTGATGTGTCCAAACATCTGTTGATCCTTGAGTCCCTCTTCTAGTATGTTTTTCAAAAGAGGATCCTGGAGAGTTTGTGAAGATCAAAATAAAGTGGTGCTCCCTCAAAGAGACTGGTACTTAAAGTGTAAGGCTTTAGTTAACTGAGGCAAGAAATAGGACAACTGGGTAGAGGCCAAAGATTAAGTGACAAAGACAAAAAGAACCAAAGATGCCAGCCAATCAATAATATACTCAGGCACTGGGCCAGGGGTAAGTATTGAGAGAACAGACCAAAATGCAAGGGTCAAGGGCAGGGACAAGAAGTAGGAGACCTGGACACCCCAAGCTTCCTCTGTCAGCTCCTGTGGGAGGTAACAGATCTGGGAAACCTAGAAAAAGCAGAGCCTCCAGGTCAGCTTAGCTTGTCCTTAAATGAGCACAACACCCTAGGAAAAAACACTCCAAGCATCTAGGAAATACACAGAGCTGATTAGAGGAGAGAAAGAAAACAAAGGGCTCATTATTCAACTTTTAATTTGGAATTCATTTCAAACTCATCCACAAGTTCCAAGAAGCAGAATAACATAAGAGCACCTGTAAATACTCCTGGATTCACCTATTGTTAAAATTTCCCCATCTATTTATCATTTGCATTCTTTTCCCTCATACACACACTATTCCCTCCTATTATTTTGAAAATAAGTTGCATTCAGTATGTATTTTTTAGCACTAAGGAGATTCTCTCATATCACCACAGTACAGGTGCAATATTGTATAACTTACATCTTTTGTGGGCCAGTTTAGTCAGCTAACCCAATGACGCAGTTCGGCATTTCACCACTCCAGTGTGAGATCCAGGACAGGATCTCATTCGGTGTTCATGTCTCTTTATCCTCTATGATCTCAAACATTTCTTTACCTGTTTGACTTATTTTTTGTTTCACAATACATCCCCATCCATACTCCCCCCTCACCACATATACACGCTAGCTTTTTTTTTTTAAGAGAACCAGTTCCTATTTGGGGTTCCTTTGAGCTGTCCTGAAGCTTAGATTCATGCTAGGTACTGCTGGCCCACACGCCATATCGGTTACGTTGGGTCCTTCTCAGGACTGCATGTAGGAGGTACACAATGTCCACTTGTCCTCACTGGTGATTTCAGTTCTGATCACTGTTCAAGATATTGTCAGGTTTCTCCACTGTACAGTTACTATTTCTTTCTAAACAGAAGACTGTTTAATATTCTGATTGGGTAGTAGGCAGGAAAAGGATTTATTCACTATGTTTTAATTACTGACAATGTATGCACATTTTAAAGCTCACAGCATGTGCTGTTTGTTTTAAATACGGACACGTGTTTAGGAGCCACACCGAAATGGCCATTTCCCTTGTGTCTACCACTCTTCACGCAGAAGCTATGCGCTCCTTCGGGCCCTCTCAGTGAAACAAAACATACAACAACCAGTAAACATGCCCTTTCGTAAACGTGGTCGGGGTGGATTTTCACATTTCAAACAGCATCTCAGACTGTTCAAGCTGAGAGAAATTTGAAATCAATTGGTCCAACCCACATGTCTTTATAGTTGAGAAAACTAAGGCCTGGGGAGAAAAATTGACTTGCCCAAGGTCGCATAACACCACAGTTCCTTACAAACTGTTATCAAATCAACATAAAGGGCCATGGCTGGCATATTTTAAATCAAAATATAATAACAAATATCTGAGTACTTAGCATATAGCATAGGTATATACTGCTTGGTGAAACTTTTGTCTTAATTACATGTTTATCAGTGTATATAGTCCCCTTTACTGAGAAATGATATAAAATGTATTTCTTACTGAAGGTAACAGTTAAAAACCCTTTAAAAACTCCATGAGCACCTAGCTCCCCAAATGAAAAACCAGTAGCCATTCTACTAGAAAAGTGCTTCTTAAACTTGAATGTGAAAGCAAGTAACAGTTACAATGGAGTTTCTGATTCAGTGAGTCTGAGGTGGGGTCTGAGATTCCGCGTTTTGAACAGGCTTGTGGGTGACATCTAAGCTGCTGGCGCCAGCCCGCAGACCTTTGAGAAGCACGATGAAAACCCTATGTCCCAGCAAGGAACAGTTTATTGTGAAGGAAATCTGCAGAATTTGAACAATAAATCTTGGAAACGTTTAAATTATTACTTTTTTTTAAATTCTCCATGGAGAAATCAGCTCAAATCATAGTCGAGACTGTGTGCTAATGGTGGCACGCCGGGATTCCTGGCATTCATGATGTGTTCCACACGAGGCCCAATGAATCAGTAACCCTGCAGCTTGGGACAAACAGATTCAGACAGATTCAAACACCTTATTTTGCCCCAGGTCATATTGCTTGAAAGTGAAGGGATACAGAGTAGAATCCAGCCAATTTCTAAAGTCATGCTTTCATCAGACTTATTGACTCACACATTATATTTTTCACACACATATTCGCATGCTTTAGACATTGCACTTACAGTGTATATAAATCCATAAACAGGTATGTACATTAGCACCTTTCTTGACATTGATTTTTATAAACAGTCTACAATATTCAGGAATTAGGAATCAGTGAGAGGAAACTGATGTGTCAAAACCAAACTTGTTAGAATTATGTGCCTTTGAAGAGGCTCAAGCAACAACATTTGTTCGTCTGAATTTAAGGGCTCTCTTAAAAACAGTCGCATTAGATTAGGGAGGCTGAGTTAGACGGCTGGTGGGAAAGAGTGTGACCGAGGAATGACAGGAGTTGCAAACAAGATTCCATCATCTATAACTTAGACTTCATGTAGTATATTTAGTTCAAACCCTGGCACTTCATACAAATAGGCTGTCGCATAAAATACGAACAACTCTCTTTTGACAAAGTGATACTGCTGTGGGGCTGCGGTGACAGCTTTATAAACCACAAAGCTCTTTAAGTGACAAATGAAAACAGGGTCCTGAAATTGCAGTGATGTGGAATTACTGCATAAATCCTTCCTGGTTCTTGGGGAGGGGGGAGCTTTATGCAATTAATTTTTTTTAAATCTAAGAGGAGGTTAGATCTATGTAATCTTGACTCTGTAAAATGGATTTTGAAGTTACTGGCACAAGATTGAGATATGGCCCCAAAACCTCATCAAATGAAACGTACAATATTATTTAAAGATCTGGCTGAAGTGCTGCTTTTGACCCAGAATATGCCAACTGCAAGTGCAGTAGCTGTGTCTGCTAAGCTATTGGGTGCCCTGACGTTGAAACCTTGCAGTATGGATGATAGTGCAGCTTTCCGTGCACATACAGTGCCTTCCTAAGCTGTCTATCTCAGTGGCACATTTGAATGAGGCCAGGTAGTCTAAAGGGCTCTGCCTTCACCCAGTTTTATTTAGCTTGAGCAAACTTTCCCAGCCTACGTCATATAAACCTCGCTGTGTAAATGCTGCTGTCCTGCTCTCATCTCTTAATAAGAATTTTTACCAAGAGGCCTGTGGGGCAACCCGTTTTTGATAGATGATTAATAAGAGATATGGGATTTCTTTTTTAACAGTCCTACTGTGACTAAAAGAGGGTGAATTCATTACCAACAAATCAAAAAGAGGTAAGGATTTCAGTTGTGTCAGAAGCCTTATCAGACTTCAGTCTGACAGGTAACTCTAGTCTGTAAATGATTAAATAAAAGTCCAAGTTCACCCAAGCCTGGAAAAAATAAAACTCAAAGCCCAGAATTTCAAATAAAATAAGGAAAAGTCACACATTTCTCAACCTCAAAAAGCAATGAGGAGGAAATGCACAATCTAATGGAGACAGATCTCAAATAGAGAATTTCTTCTGTTGTTTGTGTTTTTCAGAACTAGATTCAGATTTTACAATAGCTCCAACTGGGAACATTTTAAGAGTAAAGTGACTGATTTTAATGAAAGAAAAAACTTTTAAATTGAGACATAACATATATATGGTGTGGCAAAATACAGATGGCCACAAAAGGCTCTGGCATTCCTTCTGTGGGGGGCAGAGGGGCTCTGTTCTTTCTCCTAAAGCCTGGAGGGATAGGTGAGCCTTTTCACCAATAGAACTCAGCAGATTTTACCGTTCTCAGGTCTTTTTTTTTTTTTTTTTTAATATTCTTAGGTCTTAAGAAACTGGTATTTCCACCAACCACCTTAAAACACTACCTCTTAAAGACATGAATTGTTCTAAGGCAAGAAGTCTGACAACCTTGAAGCCAATATGTTGCAAGGGAAACCAAGACAGCCATGTGAGAGATGTCCAATCAACTTCCAGCCATTGGAGTCATCCCAGCCAAGGTTCCCAACATTAACGAACTGAGATAAGCAGTCATCCCTGCAATGAATGCTCCATATAAATCCCTGACCCACAACACTGTGAGGTATAACAACAATATTTTGGTTTTGGCTATTACATTTTGAAGTGGTTCATTACACAACAGTAGGTGCCCAGAACATCTAGTAAAGCGGGATAATCTTAAGTGTACCCTTGTGCATTCTTGCATATGTACACACATATGTAACCACGATACACAATCCGGAAGAGTCCTAGACACTATCCTCAATAAACTCCCCACCCCAACAAAAACACATAATCACAATTCTAACTTTTATCATCAAACTAGGTTAGTTTTGTCACTTCTTAAGTTTTACAATATAGGGCATCTACAGCTTCCTTTATGCCACTCCCTGTGAGATTCATTAATATCACTGTACCAGGTAGTTCACAGTGTGTTTTTATTGCTGTGAAGACTAGTGCATTTTATGTCTGCTATATTTATCCATTCAGTGGTTGATAGACATTTGGGTGGTTTCTAGTTTGGGGATTTAAAAATAAAGCTTTCATGAACATTCTTTCAGTGCTAGTTGCAGGGTAGAGCACATGTTGACTAAAGCACTGGTTTAGATTCTGGCTGCTTATAAAACTGCTCAGCTGGGTATGCTGTATAGGAGACTGTTCTGCGTGGTGTGGACCCAGACAGGACCCGCACCCACGGATAGTTTCTCTGGTGGGGAATCAGGCCTGCAATGTACCTAGGCCACTTCAAGACTTGCTTTTGCTAGAACTCTCTCACCCTGAATTGAGGCAGCAAGTGCTTACTGTAGCTTCCTAAAGTTTGTGCTAAACCTCCCCAGTATGGAGTGTAACCAGTTCAACCACTTTTCCCTTTTCATTTGCAAATGTCCTTCTTCTGTGATGTGATTACTGGCATCATCTCCTTTGTTTTCTGTAAAAGATAACCACCTAAAGCAAACCTATGCATAGTAAATGAGGACTGTCATGTAATGTGCCCAGAGAAGCAATAAAGGCCTGTCAAGGCGAGGGCCAGGGCTTTTTCTCCTCTTGAGAGAGAAACCATGCCGTCCGTCCCTTTTTCTCCGCAGCACTCGGTACTCTGTGTGAATTTCTCGTGCCTCGTCCACAATGTGGCGGACCCCAGGAGCCAGGGTCCGCATCACGCTGTACATAGTTTTTTCTCTTCCTGCATCCAGCAAATATTGAGAAATAATCATGCCAAGCGTTAAATTACGCTATTTATGATTTGTCCTTCCATATTTGACCTTTCCTGACTAACTGCACAATAGTGTAGTTCTCGACAATGTCTACTGTCATGAAATGACACTGTTCTTGGAAAAATCCTATCAGGCAAAGTCAACCTCTAAAATAGCATTGTAATAAATATGCAGAAATGTCACTTTTTGCATTAGCCCAAAGGTTTTGTATAGCTTAAGGATATGTGCAGTAAGCTAACTATAAAAATAGAAACTTGACAGTGGGGATGCATGTGTGTGTCAAAATAATATTACTCTTTCTGGGAGTACGGCAGAAAAAAGTGACACTACATCCACCCGCATGATTTTTATAGATCTGCCTCTTTGCCAGATGTCACCTTTTATAAACTGCTTTATAAAAGTATGACAGTATACGCGCAATAGTGTGTTTATTGCTTGGTAAACTTTAGTAATAAATTTAGGATTGGTTGAAAATTAAAGCCCGAGAGCTTATTCATTAAGCATTTAGGACAATTGCATAAGCAAAAAATGCAAACTATTAAGTGTGCAGTGTATGCAGATAAGCTACTGGCAGCAAGCACTATTTCTCAGTTAGTCTGCCTCATGGAAGTATCTGCTGGCTTCCTTGTCATTGAGCTAAACGCATTACAGCCACATCTAAAGGATGCTGCGTGCCTTTCTACAATTTTGAGTGAAATCCAGAACCTTACAACCACCATAGGCTCACTCAAAACAGATTCAGCCTTTTTAAAAAAGTGTTCCATAACTTAGCACAGCATATCTTATATGCGGCAAAGTATTTCTGACAACCATTTTTCTGAAAAGACTTTAAGGAATTTTGTAAAATAATTTTAAAACCCACACTCACTATTTTCATTATTGATGGACTATATAATAGCCATGTTTCTTCATGTATGTGTAGCCTAAGGGTTTTTTAATTATTTGTAGTACTTGCTAAAAATAAAGATTCTGGAGTCTACTCTTAATTGATTGAAACAAAATCTCTCAGGTAAGAGGCCCAAGAACTGATATTTTATTAACTAACTCCAAATCATTCTTATTCACAATAAGATGTGTAAACCATAGCTGTATAGGAATCTAATAATAAATTTCAGCAGCATGTCCTAGCAGTATGTCAATTTTATGTGAATAATATATATTCTTAGATTCTTACATTCAATTTGTTATTCAACTTTATATTTAAAAAACTTAAATAGCTTGTATCAATTTAAATTCCTTTTTTTCCCCTCAGAGGTATGTATGAAGACCCATAAAACAAAATCTAGTTAAAGACTTTTGAAAATCAATTTCCAGAACAAATGAATATGTAACTAAACTTCCCTGAGGATTTCATTATCCTGGTACTGGCATTTGTAATCTTTGTAACTGATAAATGTGGAAAGCATCAATTAACAAAATGAAACAATCTCTTTATCAAATAACCTGTTAAAAAATTCCTCTGTTGCTCCATAGATTTTTCTATTGCTTACTATTCACAGTGAACCCTATCCATATCCAAATTTCATAGATATTGCAATAGTTAACTATCACAAAACTACCAACATGTAATTTGTATGGGGTAGAATCTCATAACAATGCTGTTAATACAAACATTAAATAATAGTATTATTTTTCTATTAACAAATAACTGCACCAATACAACAACAAGTACAAAAGAGAATTGTCAAAGCTTCACAAGTGCTACAGAACATTAGTACTGCGAATTACTAGTCCTGGATTCCATTTTGGGCATCTGTAAAACTCACCACTTGAGGCCATGCAGCATAGGACAAAGCAGTGTAGGATTTTCCAGACATGAGAGATACAAAATAAGCACCCCAACAGTAAGAAGCAGAGTACCTGCCCTTTTCCCTGAAAGTTAAGAGAAAGAACTGACAAAAACAAAGTTCAGCTCAATTTTAGATAGTTTTATTTTTCTTCTTTGAAAGTAATACAACAGAATCAAAAGTAACATAGAAATCACAGAAAAATGTGGGAAAAGTAGAGAAGGTATGCAAGTAGCAGAGGGAAATGTTCCTTCACAGGAAGAATTCAGTTGTTAATAAGGAATAGGGTCAAGCAAATTCCATCCAAGTCCCTGTTCCTTTGGGCCTTGTCACAACACATATACGTCATCAGCAAAGCTGAAACCATCATTTCTGGCACCCTGGCCATGTGACGTGTTGAGAAGAGCATTAAATTCCCAGGCAGCTAACTGTAGTCCAGTTTGACTTTAGTAGTCACTAATGGACATTTTAAAAGTTTATCAATTTCCTATCGCTGACATAACAACTTACTATAAATTTAGTGGCATAAATCACACAAATTTACTTTCTTACACTTCTAGAGATCAGAAGTGTGAGGTCAGTTTCACCGGGCTAGAGTCAAGGTGCAGGCCAGGCTGGTTCTTTCTAGAAGCTCGAAGGGGAAAATCCGTTTCTGTGTCTTTTGCAGCTTCTAGTGGCTGCCTGTTCTCCTGCATTTGAGGCCCCTTCCACCACCCTCAAAGTGCATCACCCCCATCTCTGCCTCCCTTGTCACATTTCCTATCTGATGCTGAGTCTCCTGCCTGCCTCTTCCAGAGACCCTGCAACTCCACTGCCCTCCCCCACCCCCAGCCCAGATGATGCAGGGTAATCGCCCCATCCCAAGATCCTTAATTTAATCATATCTGCGAAGGTCTTAGGAATTAGGATGTGGACATATTTGGGGGCTATTACTGAGCCTAGCACAATCTGAGTTTTCTTTTAAAAAAATGATTGAAATCACTCATTTACTCATTCACTTATTCCCCAACCCCCGTCACTTTACAGGAGTGGTTGGGGTTCCCAACCAGTATGACAGGGAAAATTGACACGCTATGAACTGTTATGCTAGAAAGGATGTGCTGACAAATTCTAATCAATATGTAAAATTGATTTTTGCTGAAACTGAGTATACATCCTGACAAGGTGATATGTCTCAGGGAAAAAAAAAAAAATATATATATATATATATAGAGAGAGAGAGAGAGAGAACAGAGTAGGCAATGGAGTACTGTATAGATTGAGATAATTAGCTGCCAGTAAAAGGGCAAAGATAATGCTTAACATTAAAGTGGTACAAAAGAAATGTATCAGGTTTCCTGGAATGTGCAGACATTTGTTTGCAGGTTTTTCTTTGTTTACAGGAATTTTCCTTATAAGCACATAAAAGACCATGGCCAGCACAGAAATCTGCTCAACTCGTACACCAGCATGGTCAGAGTGAAACTGAGTGAAGAAAGTGATAATTGTGGAGGCTTCCAGAGATGTTGTGGGAAGTGGTTTTTCTCCAGTAATGATTGCACTATAATTGTCATAACTTGTTTTGAGTTGCTGACTTTTGGTCTCTTCACATCAGAATGGATCCCTGTTTCTGCAGATGGAGTTATCTTCCTATAATCCTAGGGTAAATGAGTAGATGCTTACACAAAATAGAATTCTGTTAGGAAGAAAAACAGGGGTACTTTGGGTAACCCATTAAGAAGGTGCACCTTGGCACCTCTGCCAGAATAACACAATCACTCAGGGCTCTTTCGGTACCTCAGTTTGGAGTGCCCCACAGAGGTGCCATTGCCTGAACTGACTCCCTGGCACTTGCTGTGATGAAGGGCATGGCCCAGTTCATGGTCAAGAGTCCAATGTGATTTACGGCCTAAAGGCCATTACAGCATGGTACGAGTACCGCACAAGTGTCAACTGCCGTGAGGACAGCATCCTCCAGGGGCTTCCCAGGTCTAAACACTTCTTTACCTTCTGAACCGCCTGGCAAGTATCCTGGCCCAGGGTCAGTCTCCTCATCTGAGGCTGCAATGGAAGCTCCATGCTCATAGCTGTCATGCTGGCCCACATACATGGGTCACAACAAGGCCAGCTACTCCTGTTTGCTGACACAGGTGAGCACCATTAGCCTGAGCCTGGATGCTGAGAGCAGGAGGTGTTCATGCCCTTCCATACACTGCTGCCCATGGTGTCGCCAGAGGACCTCATGTTCCACGGCTGGGATGTATTGTTGTGGAACATGGCTAAGGCAATACAGTATGCGCAGGTGCTGGGTTGGAGACCACACGAACAGCTGTGGCTGCACTTGCTGGCCCTGCACCTAAGGCCCTCGGTCTACACCCAGAGTTCATCATGGCTAACCAGAGCATGAGCGCCAACAACCTGAACCCTGGTACACAAGCAGCAGCTGGAGCAGAGCCTCAGGGGCATCTGTAACTTCCAGCCCTGTACAGGGCTTGACAAAGTCATGCTGTGGACGGCGAACACGGAGCACTTCCGCTACTGGTCCCAGGCCTCACTGACACCACTGAAAACCTGTTGTGTAACACCCAACTAGGTCTGGAGGTATCACTCTCCACACTCTTCGTAGTGGCCAGCATCTTGAAGGGCTGTACCTTCCTCAGTGGGTCCCCACAGAATACTCTGGTACCTGTTGCACTCAAGCTCACATGGCAGCTCTGAGCCTTTATGGACAGATATTACTTCAGATCAGTCCAGACCAAGATCAAATCCATGCTCATTGACTCTCTTATCAGCTCTGGCTTCAAGCCTATGTCCATTGTGAGCTACAAACTCCTGGGCAACAATGACCGGTAGAAACTGTCAGCACAGCTATGGTTCTGCTCCAAGGAGGTGTCCAAAAGCAGTGTGATGGTCGACACTGCAAAGCAACCCAATGCTCTACACATCTGGTGAGGACCCTGACCATCTCATGCCTTAGGTGGGTAACAGCAAGTGGGCAACGGATGAATACACAGGGAAGCTGATGCTGCCAGCGCCAAGATGCTAGTGCGGCACACCTGTGATAACTCCGCCGCACCTATCTTGAAAGACCTGTTGCTGCTGACCCAGCTTCTGAACCAACTCAGACCCAAAGCCACAGGGCTTCAACCCAGTGCAGTTGCTGCTCAGCGTCCTCTTCAAGGTGCCGCTGGCTCCGCAGGGAAGCCCAGTGGTCAACATGCTCTTCCAATAGCCCAGCTGCATCAGGAACATCCTCAGGGCCTGCGTGGGGCTTCCACCGCGGAACCACCTGCTTCTGGAGCACAAAATGGAATGCCCCAGCCTCTAACGAGTCATGCATGTAGCTACCTCCTGCCAAGTATCTTGCAAGAACAATTGGCCTCCAACGGATGCCAACTAATGATGCCAATAGGCCATAGCAGGCTGAGGCACTCCTGATGCCCACCACCTAAGGCAGTGGCCATACAGCTCCCGACAACTCCCACCCCCATGCAGCCCTGCCTCCTCACTCAAGAAAGTAAGAGCATTGCTACTATAAAAAAGAAAAGAAAAAAAGTGCTCCAGAGAATGACAGCTTATACAAGGTCTCTCTAAAGTGACTTTATATATGCATCACCAGGTCCATATTTTAAGTTAAACCATTTAAAATAAATCTTTCAAATTCAGTGAAAATCAGCCATTATTCATATTTTCATGTTGTTTAAATATAGATGGAAATAATTACTACTTTAAGCTTACCCATCATTTTAATTTTGCTTATCCTTATATAAAGTTCCAGAAGCCAGCATGCTCACAAAAGGAACAGGCTGGAGCCAGAGCTGGGGAGACACTGGCCGTGCTGCTGTGATGGAGTGGTGGGTAAGGAAATATGTTCACAGCACAAAACCTTAAGTAAACTCAAAAAAAAAAAAAAGCAATAACAAGTTACAAAAATTACTAACTGGAGATGAAAATTTTTTCTAAAATTTTAATCACCTCATAGTCTTTAATAAAGTAGCATTTTAGTAGGTGCGCATGAAAAATAATGTTTTTTATCTGACTTAATTTCAAGTGTCAAACCTTGCCCAATCACTATACTGGGAGAAAGAATGTATATTCTGAATGCCACATTTGATCTTGTTGGTATCAATTTCAGACATTAACGTAAATCTTTATTTTTAAAAAGATGATAAAATTACTGACCTAAAAACATACAATCATATTAAAGTACACATACATTTCTATAAAACTTGTGCTATAAATTTCAAATTATAAGTAACATAAAAGACAGATAATTATAATTAGGGAGATATAAATTTGAAAGAGAAACATTAATATTTTAATGTTTCTGATAATTCTTTAAAATTACCTAATATTTCTTTATCAGCAAATATTGCCTTGAGGACTCAATTGAAATCTAAATCATAATGATCAGCCATTTAACTAATGTACTAAATAAAACATGTCCAGTTTCACACTAAATCTAATGATATAGCTAGAATAAAAGCAAAGCTGTAAATTTCAGTGAGAATTAGGGAAATTATGAAAGGTCTTTTAACTTGTTATCTCTGTGATCAGGAACACCCAGAATGTGCTAGGTCCTCTTCTTTCTGTAGTCCCAGGGCTTCCCCAACTAAGAGTTACAGTCAGTAACAGCATTTGCCATGTGGCACTTTACAAAGAGTGGACAGCCAATATCTCACTTAATTCTTACAGTAACTTGAAAGAGAGGTGTCACTATCCCCACTTTAGAGATTAGAGAACTTGCCCAAGATTACAGAACTACTAATTGACAGAAGAACTCCAAAGCCTACAAGGAAATTGCTGGAATCCAAGGACTTCTTATAAAGAAAAGGTATCTGAGAGTGCTTTTCAACACCAATGCCACATTAGAAATTCCCATGGAGTTTTTTAAAAACATACTTGTCCAGGCACAGCCCATACTCTGTCTTGTTTTATTATACATCTCAAAGTAACTATGAGGCACACTCCAAGGATGCAGGAGCATACCTACTCCTAGTCTGTTTCAAGAGATCCTATTTTATATTAGAACTGAAATTTCTGTTCTGTAGTAACATTACATCACAATGATACCAGAAATACTTAGAATAGATGACATGCCTAAAATGTTAAGGTGCTTTCACATGTTACTATATATGACATTGTATTAACTTGGCAAGGGTGTCCAGGAAAAACTAGCTTATTATACCCACTTAATGTCAGAGTCAACAGGCACAAAGGAAGCATCAACTTCTTGACTTTGGAGGCAGCTCAAACTCTTTATTAACCAATCTTTCTGTTTCGTTAACAAGAAGTCTAAGGTCCAGAGAGGTACACTGACTGTTCCAAGATTGCTCAGCTAGAAAACAAGGGTGCTAATTAGAATTTAGCCCCTATAATTCCAGATGCAATGCATTATTGGGTTGATTAAAAAGTCCATTTAGGGACTTCTGGCCAAGATGGAGGCATGGGTGGACACACTGTGCCTCCTTGCACAACCAAAATTAAGGACAATAAAGATTTAGGAACAAGAAAACAATCTGAACTGATAGAAAATTGAACTGTATGGAAGTCCGACAACCATTCATCCAGACTGGTAAGAGGAGCAGAGTTGCAGCAGGAAAAAGTGGAGGCTGGTGGACCCCAGCGCGCAGGCAGTAGCTAGAGGACTCTGGGCGCACAGGTGGTGGCTAGCAGAACCCAGGTGCGGGGTGGCAACAGGCAGGCCCAGTGAGGCCACTCAAGGCAGCTGGCTGACCAGTTAGTCCCACATTCACTCGCAGATAATCCAGGCGAAATGAGGAGCGAGACAGACCTAACAACCCAGGGCCTCAGTGCCAGGAAATAAAACCTAAAAACACCAATTGAAAACACTTGTGGAGGTTGAGGTGCCAGGAGAGACTCCCAGCCTTACAGGAGAGTTCGCTGGAGAGACCCACAGGGTCCTAGAAGGTACACAAGCCCACCCAAATGGAAATAAGCACCAGAAGGGCCCAATTTACTTGGGGGAAGCAGTAGAAGGGATGGGAATCCAAGAGAGAGAGCAGAGCAAGCACCACTGTTCCCTCTCAGACCCTGCCCCCACATACAGTGTCACAACTCAGCAACTGGGCTGACCCACCCTGGAGAACACCTAAGGCTCCGCCCCTCATACGTAACAGGCATGACCAGATTTAAAAAACAAAACAAACAAACAAAAAAAAACCTAAACTAAAAATGGCTCAAATGGGAGAACAGATCAAAGCCCCAGAGCCAATTCATCTAAACGACCAAGAGATAGCCAACCTATCAGAGGCACAGTTCAAAGCCCTGGTGATCAGGATGCTCACAGAATTGGTTGATTTTGGTCGCAAATTAGATGAACAAATGAAGGCTACAATAAGTGAAATGAAGGAAAATGTATAGGGAACCAATAGTGATGGGAAGGAAACTGGGACTCAAATCAATGGAGTGGACCAGAAGGAAGAAATAAACAACCAAACAGAAAAGAATGAAGAAACCAGAATTCAAAAAAATGAGGAGAGGCTTAGGAACCTCCAGCACATCTTTAAACGCCCCAATATCCAAATTCTAGGGGTACCAGAAGGGGAAGAGGAAGAGCAACAAGTGGAAAACTTATTTGAACAAATAATAAAGGAGAACTTCCCAATCTGGCAAAGGAAATAGACTTCCAGGAAGTCCAGGAAGCTCAGAGAGTCCCAAAGAAGTTGGACCCAAGGAGGAACATGCCAAGGCACATCGTAATTCCATTAGCCAAGATTAAAATGAAGGAGAGAATTCTAGAAGCAGCAAGGGATAAGGGGACAGTCACCTACAAAGGAGTTCCCATCAGACTGTCAGCTGATTTCTCCAAAAAGACCTTACAGGCAAGAAGGGGCTGGAAAGAAGTATTCCAAGTCATGAAAGGCAAGGACCTACATCCAAGATTTCTCTATCCAGCAAAGCTGTCATTTAGAATGGAAGGGCAGATAAAGTGCTTCTCAGATAAGGTCAAGTTCAAGGAGTTCATCATCACCAAGCCCTTATATGAAATGTTAAAGGGACTTATCTAAGAAAAAGACGATAAAAAATATGACAGGGAAAAGACAGTAAACTCACAGATATTAACAACCACACTAAAACAAAAGCAAACTAAGCAAACAGCTAGAACAGGGACAGAACCACAGAAATGGAGATCACATGGAGGGTTATCAACAGGGGAGTGGGAGGAGGAGAGCGGGGGAAAGGTACAGAGAACAAATAGCATAGATGGTGGGTAGAAAATAGACAGGGGGAGGGCAAGAATAGTGTGGGAAATGTAGAAGCTAAAGAACTTATGACACATGGACATGAACTAAAGGGGGGAATGTGGGTGGGAGGGGGTGTGCAGGGTGGAGGGGAATGATGGGGGAGAAATGGGACAACTGTAATAGCATAAACAATAAAATATATTTTTAAAAAGTCCATTTCATTTTTTTCATAAAATAAAAGACAATTTTTTTCTGTTTTACCAATAACTTTACTGATTTGGGTAGTTTGAGTATGTCGGCTATCTCCCACATGGTATAAAATTGATAGTTCCCGGTGTCTCGATTTGATCACTTTCAACTTCAATTGGTCTACCCAACCATGGGGCATTGTCCAGAGAGAAATCTTCAGCACAAAACTTTGCAAACCACTCTTGACACATTCAATCAATCACAGCACCTTCTCCATACACTGTACAAATCTTTTATTGTGTTTTCATTGCGTTTTTAACATACTTGAAAGGTAAAGCATCATATGCCAAAAATGTTGCACACTTCCTTCCATCTTCAATATTAAATGGCTATACAAAACTCACTAATTTGGGTATTTTTTTAAATGCATGCTGATATGACTGCTATCACAACACAATCTAACAAAATTGTTTCAAATTAATGACAACTAAGCACTATTAGAGCCATCTTATGGAAAAAAACAAACAGACTTTTTAGCCAACCCAATCCTTTTAGAATCCCACACTTGGCCTGCCTCCAGCCTTCTTACAGCCAGAATCAATGTTCCAATTATTTTCACAGTGTCAATTACATGTATAATAAAGAGAAAATGAGAATTTTGGAGCTAAAGTTTTCCACTGGGCAATTTTGAGTACCTTCTGAGGGCAAGACATTTTCACATTGTTGGAAAGACCCTAGTAAGTCAGTGTCCCAAAAGATGCAGAAAATGAAGCACAGAGAAGTTATGTAGCTTGTCCCTGGTCACACTGCAGGCTGGAAGCAAGGCCCAGGGCCTGGTGGTCTGAGACCCTACACCATGAGGCTGAGCTCACCTGGAGCAGCCATGGTTTTAGTCACAAGTTGTGCCTGCTGTTCTATCATTTGATGCCTATTTTCTTTACATGTGCTCAACTTGTCCTTAAATACTTTGATTTAATTGGAAATGTTATAGCTCTACCATTACTGGAAAACCAGTATCATTTGGTAGAGATGGTTAACCCTGTTAACCTTGAAATAAAATGGGTGTAAAACTTACTGGAAGGAATCTCTGCCTGAGGCTCTAAGCCTGGGGCCTAAGCAAACTCTCTTAAAAAAAATATTAGCAAGTCTTAGGAAGCTGGTAAAATGTCTCTTTGGCTAATGAGAAGGACTGAAAGGAGAGGAAGGGACAAATTTCCCAAGCTTGCAGAAATGCCAGTTAGAATAGTGGCATTGACCTCCCAGCCTTTCTGGATGGAAGGGGATGAAGCAGGAGAAGATCTCACTCTTTCCTCTTCCCAACTGCTAAGCACAGTGGCAAACAAATAGCGAAAGATCCAAATGAAGCCACTTTATGGCTTGATTTAATTAACTGAGAATTATTCTTTATTTCTTAACATTTTGCTTCCTTTATAGTAATTACCTTTAACATCCCCCCTCCTCTTTCTTTGGTTGATGAAATCTTGGCATACTCCTCTTTTCTTTTTAAGTTAACATCGTTACTGTGCTAGTACCTTCAAAGAATTAAAAGGTTTTCCTTTTTTTCTTTGAATATAAGGCATCAGTAAGGCCCATTTGATAATCATGAGCATTCTAGTTATTTATAAATTCACTCCAAAAGTTATGTAAAGGTGACCAAATTATTTCCATTATTAATATGTTAATATGTTCCTCTAATTCACATTCTTGACATTTGTGAAAGAAAGTATCAGCACTTTATATACAGAGAGTGAAACAGCAAACTGGAGTTTTTCCATATTATTCATCTATGTATTTTTATAGATGATTAAATAAAGAAAAACACATGCTGAAAATGTGGAAATATGAAGGTATGCTATATATTTTATAATCATATTTTATTGCACTCAGTTAGTGGCCAGAGGGGTTTTAGAAGGCAAGATGCTTCCAAATAAAATTATTATTAAACCCCTGAAGCCTCATATTGAGTTTAGGCTGTCACTAGAAACTTTTGATAAATTAAATAATATGCAGTATATAAGCATTCGATGTAGCTTAATATATTTAAAATAGATTATTTACACATCTGTAAGCACAAACTAAGACCTAAAATTTTTTAAATACATTTTTCCTTTAGCAAAAGTGTTTTGTTTTAAATTAGCTTTTTAGAAATCTAATTATTGAAAGCTACAGAACAATAGTCTAGCATATGGAAATACCTTGAAAGTGGGGTTTTTTTTTTTTTTTGAAGTTTATCTCTCTAAATTTATTCTATTGCTAAAATGATATTTTAAATTTTGTTTAAAATAGGATTTTATTGTAAAAAAATAATGTAGATAAGTAGCTAAATTTCCAGCACTATGAGAAATTTCAAGTATAATAAACCAAACCAAAAAGAGAATTGATAATAGCCACTTCAAAATAAAATTGACTCAGTGTCCCTTGCCCTCCATGGAGGACATTTACTAGAGCAGAAGGAACCAGGAAGAAGATTTGCTTTACAGGATAATCATGTTATATTACTCTTTTATTGAATGTACTTACAGTTTGGACTACACAATTGTTCTTGAAATGTTTCCAAATGTATGCAATCATCAGCCATACAACGGTAGGTTTCTACTTCAATTTTGAAATCAAAGGGGAACAGGATGCAAATATATCTAGTGTGAGCACTTCACATCATTTAAAACAGGTAAGAATTTGACATCAGCTAACAATAACTTCTCCAACATCCTGTCTTACAGGCATCCCGCCCCGGTCTCACAGTAATTGGTAATTGCTATACATTCAGGAAATGTAGTCTGCCTCACCAGAACTCTCTGCCTTTGCCAAGAGTTACCAGCAGTAGCAACCATCCATGCGCTGAGGAATGGAGCTGGAGTAAAACATCCCTGTGCCTGACCCACATCTGCCCTTTGTTGAAGAGAGAGGTGAAAATGCTTCCTGGCAGAGGAATTTCCCTAGGCCAGAGGAACACCCACCCATATGATTCCCACCAGCTTCCTATCACTGAAGGACCCCAATAACTGAAAAATAACACTTTACTTTCCAAGTTTAAATGTGAGAGAATCTGGCAATGTTAATTTTATAAGAAGCGGAAAATGCTGAAAACAAATGCCAGGAAAATGAGGCTAAAGTCCTTCCCTCACCACTGAGCTCTCCCCAGCCACCCTAGGGACAGCACAGCGCCCTTCACTCACAACACCCTCCTTCCTGGCTTTATTTTCTCCCTCAGACTCGTACTCTAACACACCATCTGTTATAGATCTCCTCTCCTTTTTGCCTTCTGTATCCCCCGCCAGATGCACTCCACAAGCGAAGGGTTTGGGCTTTCCCCACTCGCTGCTGTTTCCCCAGCACTGGTTAAAATGGATGATGCCCACCTTATTTACACAATACATCCCCAGGATCTAGTCTAGGGGTCTGTTACCTTTTCCAGTTAAGTATCAGGTGGTAAATATTTCAGGTTTGCAAGCCATACAGTTTCTGTTGCAACTACCACTTAACTCTGCCATTGTGGAGCAAGAACAGCCACAGACAATATATAAGTAGTGTTTCAAGAAACCTTTTTTAACTAAAACAGCCAGAAGGCCAGATTGGCCCAGGGCTGCTGTTTGCCAACACTTATCCAGACCATGCCTTGCATGAAGTAAGTGCTGAAAAAAAACATTTAAGTGAGTGAATAAATGAATGTAATTGCCCCCAAACCAGCCAGCTCTCTTGTTTACCACCTGGATAAAACAAACTCTTGCACAATACAACTATTACTATTGCTTTGAGGTACGATACATTAAGTGATTTTAAAAATAGGGCAGGCGAGTAAAACATGCAGTTTGTTCTGACTGATTGGAGACAGTCTCTGCCGAGGGAGAACCAGCACCTGTCACCAATTAGTCTAAGCTTCATTTTTGGATGAGAACACTCTGTTTGCATTGAACATGTGAAGGTGGAGAAAGAGAAACGAAGAAGAGCAACGTGCTCCCGTTCCAATGAGGATATTTCACAGATGTGTAAGGGAAAGTATCAAGGATTTAGTGTATGCTAACTTCTTCAGTGGCCGGAGCATCTCAACATACTAGAACCACCATTCTTGGGACTCACTTCTGATTAAGTGAAGGATTCTCCCGAAGGTTAGCGCCAGTAATATGCATTTGTAAGCCCAAGTTTGAAACCCACTACTGTGTTATGACTGAATGACTTGTCACTACTGAATTTGATTCCCAGAGGAAACAGAATCCAACTAAGATGTTTCAGATGAAGAGACTATAACTAAAGGATTAAGACCAGAAGGATGGAAAGGGAACAGAACAGACAGGGAGACAGGACACACAGAGAAAAGCAAGAACAGAAGCCACGGCATCCCAAGGCCACAAAAAGCAAGGGGTGGCTAGGATGACAGCACAGCCCATGAGACTGGAGCATGGAGGAAGGGCAAACAGGAGGGGGAGCCACTGCTGACTACCAGCCGCAGCACTCAGTCAGGGAAGAAGCAGGAAAGAGACCCCTGGCTGACTTCTGCTCCAGGCCTCTGCTTCCCTGCCTCACAGCCATGTCAGTCAACCTACAGGGCAGCCTGAGCAGAGCAGTGCAGTCCCAGGACAGAATGGGGCAGAAACGGAACACAGAGTAAGGCAGGGCTGTGGGTGGCAGTGGCAGAGTAAACAACACTTTGATCAATTATAATACAAGCAAAATCATCCTAGCTGAGTACAAATATGAAAATCTCAAATCCCATACTCTGTACATAGATTACAATAAGGACCAATGATCAGGATATATCCTAATCCCAGGCCAAAACTTTGTCTTGATTATTATATCAGTCTTTTCTAGGGGCAGCTTCCCAGCTTCCCACTCAGATTACAATCTTCAAAAAGTGGAAACAACAATACCCCTAGAGTCAGCAATAAATGAAAATGGTGTCTTTAATTTTAAATTATGAGGTAACACATTGATGAATAACCATGTCATGATTAGTCAATTCAGGACCTCGATGCACAATGGAAGAATCCATCCATTATCTGTTCAACATAATTCTTTCATTCAACAACTTTAAAAACAACCAAGGAAAATTACTGTCCCTTAGTAAAGCATTTTGAATTTCATATGCATTTAATTAGGTAACTGCCAGCTCAAGGACAAGTACTATGACAAATAGTTGTTCTTTTCAAAGTGGAAGAATAGATTGTTCAATGAGCAATACCGATGTTTCCTGTACTTAGATACTCAAGAGTCTTCCTACCTTTTTTTTTTTAGTTTAGCTAACCATTTTAACATTTAATGCAGCTTTTGTGACTACCATTTTCAAGCTGAGAGTTCTTGTCATTAGCTTTTAAAAACAGCCAAGAGCAGCTTCCCGTGTATGGAAAAATACCTTGTTCCTCACCCAGAGGCCACTGTGATTGATCCACACCATCAGTAGCAGATTTTAACAAGACCATCTTCATGAGCAGAGAGAAAAGCAAACAGAAACTATGGGTCACCAGCCAAAGCTTCTCCAGAGCATAACAGTGTTTTACCTTAACCTACAGTAACGATTCTACCCTAGCTGCTCAGGGCAGGCACAGCTCGTTTCTTTTTAACCAAGGGACAATCTGATGCATGGTAAATGAGTCAGGACTTAGTGGGCAATGAGCTGCAGGAAGTACAGAACCTTCAGACTATACAGCTACCCCATCTGCATTGCTGCCTTGCCTCAAGGGGGCATCCAAGCAAAGTGGGGCCGTGAGAACAAAGCAAGTCAGCCCTCCCCGTGGCCTGCCCTTCCCTCCCACCTTTCTATGCTTCACCTCCCCTGACAGCCCCACCCCTCCACACACAGTACAAGAAACTCAGAAGATTAGACACACTATGTAGCTACTAGTGAATACAGTATATGTGTTTACATTTTAATAGATCTTTAAATTTTTTGTGTCGTATATGGTAAATAAACATTTCTACTTTAAACCAGGGAAAAGAGAGAAAGACCATTTAATAATTTTTGGTATGATCAAAATAAAAAAAAATCATTGCCTTGTAATTTCAAATACTAATTTATAGGTGAACATAATAAGTGAACATATTGGAGGTAGGCTCTGATGATCTCTTCAATATATTTAGTGAACATGATTATGGAATGTGGCAATAAAATATTTTCAATCTTTAGGTCTTCTGGAAAATTCACTTTGTGCTCTACAACAGGGCTCCCACAGTTCAGAGGGATTCTAAGCACATAGCATAGACTGACAGAGCACGTATTCCAGACAATTGGTTCCCCAAGGGTCAAGACAGTGATGCTCAATCAGGATTCAAACGGGTCATAAACCCTTCATGGATCTCTCTCAAGTGGGTGGTGATGTCTCCCCAGGGCCACTCATCATTTGCTGCTACAGTCAAGCACTTGTCATTATAGACAAACACCCCGTCAGTCTTACGTACTCATCCAATCGAGTTTTACTGCAACCAGGGAAGAGAACCTGAAGTACAAAGAAGTCCAAAGAGAAAAATTAGGCATGTGTGCCTGCCCAGCCATGACTGCTCGCTGCACACTTCATGTCTGCACCTGCGCTTTCAGCACTGCCACAGCACTCAGCTCCTGTTTGTCCACCATGATTGCAGGCATCCAAATTGTTCTGGGACCATATCTATCAAAAGTCCTAAAACACCAAAGCTATTTCTAGGAATTTATCCTAAGGAAATAATTGGACAAGTGCCTAAAAGGTATATGTACAAGGTTGTTCACCACTGTGTTCTTTACAGAAGCAGAAGATTGCAAACACATCAATCTCAGTTTTGTTGCCAGCGGAGCTGGATTGCAAAATCTTATTTACACCTGTTACAATTTCATCTTGCCACCTAATGCCAAGAGTAGACTATATATGGCTTTTGGCTAAAGAAACAGTCCTGAGTGCCTTGGAAAACAGAAAGTCAATGTGGTGAGTGTTTTAAAGCAGAAGTTCCAGCCCCCAGTCTTGCTCACATCTCATAATTCTCTGAAAGGCATCCAGGCCTAACTGAGCTTTATTGTACATGATCTCAAGCTCTCCTTATTCAAAACTCTTCCAAGTCCTGCCAAATACTGCCACCAGCATCCTCTGAGTACCTTACCATAGATTTTCAGGCCCTTCATGATCTAAAGTCTTGTTTACCTCTCCAACTCACCTATTGCTACTCCTCTCCTCTGTGCTCCAGCCACACTGGATTTCACAAAGCACTCTGACCCTTAGGCCTTTGCACATGCTGTTCAATCATTCTGCCAGGAATGCCCTCCCATACTTATTGGCCCAGATAGCTCCTACTTACTCTGCATCTCTCAGAGGCTTGTCCTGACTTGTCTCTTGTTCTTTCCATGGGTGAAATAGATGGCTGTTCTGTTCATGCCTTTGTTGATAACACATTATATGGTAAACACCTATTTCAGGTAAAATATGTTTAGCTGGATTTATTTTGCATTTTTAGTGATGCATGACTAGTTGGCTATGTGATTAATCTGCACACGGAGGTTCACGGAGTGCAGTGAACCTTTAATTATAGCTTCTTCACCCTCTCTTCTTTCCATGTCCTTTTCCACTGTTGAAGGTTCCAGTGGGCTGGAAATTCTGAAAAAGATCTAACCTGTACGTAATGGAAATGGTGGCCTTTGTGTACTGAGAAGAAAAGCTACAGTTGTTAGGTATATCCAATTCGTGATACTATGTTTCTATCAAAGATACTTATCTCCTTTCTTTCCTGTACAGTAAGTCCTCATTTAACACAATAGATAGGTTCTTAAAAACCACAATTTTAAGCAAAACAAAGTATAGTGAAACCAATTTCGCCACAGGCTAATTGACATAAATAAGTGTTATGTTCCTAAGGCATATTTCCAGTCACAAAAATATCACCAAATTTCAAAATAAAGATCCAAAACACTTCTAATAATAAACATTGAAATATATGTGAACTATCTGTAAATTTCAGAAAGACTAATAAAACAAGTAAGATAATTATTTTACAACCCACTTATCCCAGTTCAGGGTGGCTGGGGCCTCTCCCAGCAGCTCACACGAGAGGAAACCAGAGTCCCCGGAGAAAATCCACTCCGACACGGGGAGAGCGTGCACACACCACAGAGGGGCCCCAGCCAGGGACCGATTTTTTCTCATCAACTTCGTAACAAAATGATGTGATTCAAGGGCCTGCGGCGCAAGGCTTTTCATGCCCAACTTCTTCACTTTGTCCATCCCTCAATTCCCTCCACCTCTAACACAACCAGGAATTTGCTCTCTGGAAACAGAGATGATGGAAATCAAGTTAGAGACATGAAAATGCTATCACAGCGACCTTGCTTCTCACAAAACCTGGCTCGGCCAACATTGTGTCTGCACCTAGATATCACTTAAAGAAATACTTTGAAAACTTTAAGAACATTTTATTTAAAGAAAACTCCATTTCCAGGATCCTATGACTGTATTCCAAGGTAATACAATATAAATGAGAAAAAAAGAACAAGCTAATAAACTGAATTGAAGGCTGCATGTCAATAACAAGGTTTGAGAGCCATTTACTAGCCACGTGCATCTCACTCTCATGACTTCTAACAGCTGCTGAATTACTTAACAGAAATGAAAGCTCAGACTGCTTCTCTTATCCGATTCAGATGCTTTTTGGAGCTGAATAATGGGACATTTGCTTCAGAGAACTTGTATCTACTCAATACATAATGCTAAATTTGATTTAAAATCAATTTAATTGTGCTCTGCTCTCCTATGAGTCAGGGGAAACAAAGGTAGCATTTGAGATGGGAAACCACGCAGCTCTTCCTAAGGCAGGCATGGACCCCATGCTCCGCACCGGGCACAGGCGGTAAATACGGTCGGTTCCTACCACAGACTTCACACCGGAAGAAGAGTTGTGCTGAAACACCTAGGAAGTTGTCCCCTAAAAGACATATTTGAACTTTAATTCTGTTATTTCAAGCCACATAACTATTAAAAGCTTCTTTACTTGTTACAAAATTTTTTCAAATTATAGGAAATTAAAATATATACGAGAAATGTGTGTAATACATGTTTAATTCTTAAACTTTTATTCACTTCCTAAATATATGCATTCCTCTATATAATGTTTGCTGTGACACAAAGGTTCTGTTTATTGTTCGTAGCAATTATCCACACTCAGAGACCCAACCTTCAGTGCTCCCAATAGCCTTCACTCACCCAAATGACAACAGTTCCTGAGTTCCAAGTTGAACAGGTTATGTTATTACACTCAAGGAAAATTAGGCTCACAGAGATTTTAAAAGCAGCAAATTCAAGACTCAAATATGTGATGATGAAGTAGAATCCAAAAACTCTAGTTTATATAAGTATGTTTACATAATTCCAAAACAGGCAGGGAGTTCAAGCTAAATTTTCATATCTTAAGTGTTCTACTTAAAAAAATGTTAATTAAACCAATTGAATATTTGTGGCAACATAGATATAGCCTGTGAATAATAGTTACTTTTTTTTCTGCTTAAATTCAAGGAACTGTTATAATATGTCAAGAACAGAATTTTTCAAAGGTCTTTCTAACGACAATTAAAAATAACCCTATAGAACAAACCTATGCAAATATTCATTTTTTAAAACTTAAATTTGATTTTAGAATTTTAAAATAATAAGGTTGTACCAAAAAGACCATTTTAATTGCTAGTTGAAGTTAATTGGGGCAGAAATATTTTTGTTTTATAAGAATTAAAGAAAAGATTGAGTAACACGTACAAGATAATCTCTGATTCTTAAAGTTAACAAAAAAGTAGTTCATAAGAAAACTGTGAATGTTATGACTCATGCATTGATATAGAGAGAAAAATGACAAAACTTCTTCAAACTTAGAATTTAAAATGTCACCAGAAGTTGTCACAATTTGAGCAAGAAAAAGTTGACACACCAAAAGTATCTAGTAAAATTTTAAGGCATAACTTTTTTTTTTTTTTTTTTTTTTTACAAATGGTCCCATATTACTGTATATTTATCTTCCCTCCTGATCACTGGGTTAATGACAGGAAATGTAGTAGATGAACTGATCATCTCTGCTGGGTATTTGCTAATTCTTCATTTTGGCAAATTACTCTCAAAAGTCTAAACATCATTCACACATACGCCCTGAACAAGGATCCGGGCGTACAGAGATCTGTATGTACTCCCAACACAGGAGCCACTGGCCACATGTCGTTGTTGAGATGTGATATGTAGCTAGTCCACCTCTTGTGCCATAAGTATAAAATACACACTGGATTTCAAAGACTCATCATAAAGAACAAGAACACAAAATATCTCATTAATTTTTAATACTGATTACATATTTAAGTATCTTAGATATACAGGGTTGAATTAACAGTTTAAAATTAATTTTACCTATTTCTTTTTACTTTTTAATGTAGCTACTGAAAATTTTTAAAATCACATTTGTGATTACCATTTTATTTTGGGGGTTAGTAGTGGGGTAAAAAAAAATGCTCCTATTTCTGGCTAAGAACTTTTAAAAATATGCTAAATTACCACTTATTTCAGATGAAACATATACATTTAAACACAGAACATACTCTGATAGATTTGACAGAAAGCATGAAAACTGTGTACTTTCTATTTTAATGATTATTTTTCAGCTAACAGCTGTTTGCCTGTGCAAGCAAGAGACTGCTTTTGTACATAATACCAAGTATTAGTACTCAATCTGGAAAGAAAAGTAATTCTCCGTGAGCTCTCTCCGCATGCTTTACATCAGCAGCAAGCTGTACATTCGTGTGTACTCTGAGTATAAGAAACAAGTTGGGGCTGCTTCCTGGCTGGCTAATTTGCCATTTCTCTCTTAATATGGCCAAGATAAAGTGCTCACACTGGGCTGATTCAGAAACAAGTGGATTTCTCAAGGCCTATACGAAACCACCCAAAAGGAAACCCAGACAGGTGAGTGCCATTTTTGCTCTTACTAAGGTACAAAGGAGATTAGAAGATAGCTGTCTCTGGAAGGACTATGAAGAAAATGTTTGAAAGTCAATTGTTTAAGAACATAGTCTTTGCTCTATGACACTTGATAACAGCTGGAAATTCTTTCACAAATTTCAAGACCCCATCTATCACATTTTACGGTCAAGAACCACTTTGCCTATCAAGACCTAATTAGACCTGTGCTGTCCAAATGGTAGCCAACGGCCACACATGACTATGCAAATTTAAATTAACTGAAATTAGGAATTCAATTCCTGAGTCTCTATAACCACATGTGGCTGGTGGCTACACAGGACAGTGTTGAACATTGTTGTCATTGCAGAAAGTCCTACAGGGCAGCTGAATAAGATAACAATACGCAACAATCAGCATCCCAGAAAATTTTTAAAAAGAGAGAAGTGAATGGGGTAGAGAAAAGCATGTGACTGTAATACAACTAAAGGACTACTTTAAAACAAATGAAATAAAATCATCGCAGTTACATTATGTCAAACCAAACAAAAGGAACTTTTCATTGTCCACTTGGCAAGCTCATGAGTTATGTTGAGAGATGTAGACAGAAAGTAAAGTAAGTTTACAGACATTTCATTTATATATACTGGTTTGCTGTTTGCCATGGCCACACAAGGACTAAAACTCAAGCAAAATTCACCACTGATGAATTATGGTCTTGCTTTTTTAAAAGAGGAAGCTAGGCTTGGCAACATTTCTTCTTGGGCTAAATTCACAATAGAGACATTGTTCTCTCCTTAAAGAGATAAATCATGGTGCTATAAAGAATAAATACTTTGTTTATCAAGGGTAAGGAAAATCACAATACACACACTGTCTGTTTCTTCTCACCCACTAGGACAAGATGAAGCAATACCAGAAAGTTAAACTAGTCAGACAGTGGTTAAAAGTCTGCCTTTGGAATCCAGGAGTTCTTTGTGGCTTCACTACTTTCTCATTACGTGAGCATGCGTGCTGCTTCAGACTCCTCGTGTGCAAAACTTAAATGACATAGTGCCTGAATAATTCTTGGTGCATACAATTTCTGCCTAAAAGAATGCTTAGCAAATACATCTATTATTCCTCTGATCCTAATTATTAATTTTGAAAATGCATAGCACATTAGGTCATACTGAACACAAATAAGTGTAATCTAAATGACAAGGCTACAAAACTATAGCAAAAACCCTGGGTTATGATACTGAAAGAGAGCACTGAAATGAGACAGACGCACTAACATCTTTCTGGGAAACCAGAATATGGGATGTCTCAAGGATTTTGAAAGAGTCCAAAGATAGTGGGGTCATTGGAACACGGAGAGAGCATGAGGGACTGGAGTGTCCAAAGCCCCACACAGAAAACCGTTTGCATTCCTAGTCACTGAGTACAATCAAACTTCATGATCTCTCTGTAAGGACCCTCAAGTGGATGGACCTCAGGATACAAAATCACACTTTACTGTTGAGCCTGAGCATTTCTAACAGTTTGAAAAATCATATATCCAAATTGCTATTTATTAAAATAATTCCCAAACAAAGTTATTTTTTTTCCTATTTGCATTGAGACCTGGAAAAAGAGCTATACTGAAGCAGGAGGTAAGATGGAACTTTTGTAGAGGGACTTCCACAAACAAACATAAATATCTTCTGAATTGGTAAGATTAATCATAGGAAATTGAGCAGATTCTACCACATTCTACTGCAGGGCTACAGTATACCTTTCCCATTAATTGCTACTACCTAGAGTCTTGCCTAACATTGTAACAGTATATGATAGACTATTTGGACTTGATTTTCCACAACAGACTGCAATACAAAACACTCTATCCTACTGCCTCTGCAAAGCATCAAAATATTGAAAAATTCCAATACCTTAATATCCAAAGTATATATTCCAGATTGTTTCTTATACCTGGAATTGATAGAAAAATCCCTCACACACTGTCTTCCAAATTGAATTCAGAAAAATGGTGTAAAGATTTCTAGTTACTACACTGGTCAGATGATGCTCAAGAAAGATATGGTGCATGCTGTTTTCTGCCTGACATGACATTTCTGAACAACTCCACTGAATGCAGGAAACCATGACACATAATGGGGCACGGTCACAGGGATTGAGCACTGTGCTAATTTATTAGAGCATATAAATTACCAACTGATATATAAAGCACTGACTACAAAGTCAGCCTTCCTTCAGAAGGAGAGAGGGCCTGGGGGTAGAATGAGCATGTGGCTTTGGGAGTCCCATGGGCCTGCCTCAAACCTGGGCGTACTCACTAATAGCTGTGGGACCTCAGTTTCCTTGACTCTGAGTAGAGATAACAATGCCTCCTTTCCGGACTTCACATTGGAAGTAAAGGGCATGACCAGCAAAAGAAAAGAAGACACCATCCTGTGTACATCTTACAAAGGAATTACAAACCATGTGCTCTATTTCCCAAGTCAATGGCAGACATTACTTGTCAGTCTCTACACTTGCTATTTCTGTTATGTATGTGCAAATTACATATTTACATGCTTCCATTTTGATGTATATCACTGTATTATGTACATAAGCAAATATGTGTGTGTGCATGCATGTGTGTATGTAAAATGAGTGATTTTTGCTCTTTGATCTTTAAATATTTTCTTTAGGTACCAACTTTTCTTTTTTTTATTTTCTGGATTTGAATCTCAGAACCCAAAAAGAACCTAGCTCCCCCAAATCTCTTCAGCTTTTGTTAAATGAAAAGTGATTCATTTTGAGCCAACATGCTGTTTCTTACCCATATGTTAAAATGAAGGAGAATGTTTGACAGCAGTATTCTTACATCTAATTCTTACTTACTATACTCGTGAAAGATAAGAAAATTAACTTATCAGACAGCAGTAATTTCTTAGAATTCTGCACTCACGGCTGCTCGGCACACACAGCTCTCCTGTTGACAATCAGCTCTTCTCACCTCCAGTACACGACGCGGGGACACTAGTCCAGCCGTTTTCCCAAGCTCCTTGCTTATTCTCATCTATCCTCTTGAATTTTATTTCCCGCTCAGAAAGAAGAATCCCATCTGCTACAAAGAAATATTTGTAGCCAACAAGGCGAAAGTGGAATTCCTACTTCAGAGCAGCTGTGAATCAAAACACCAGTGACTGAAATTAACCACATTGTGCTTGGTTGCAGATGTGCACAAAGAAACTGACTCAAATTCTTTTATCCCCAGGCACCATGTGTAAGTTATCCACAGACAACAGGTGGGCCACGTTCTCACCTTGTTATTCATGTTCCTTCTTAATGTTTCACCGAACTATTACAGAAGGGGATTTTTTGTTCTAAAGTTTAGGATCACTCTTTTTTTTTTCCCAAAAGAGAAGATTTGAAAGTTGCCAATCACTCACTAGAAGTTCTCACTAAACAGATGGGTTTTGACACCTCTGGTTTGATTTTAAATGCAAACATGTCAATTCATTCTTTGGCACAGGTTTTTCTGTCTGAAAATTTTTGGGGTAATATATGATTTTTTTAACTTTTGTTCTCTGAACTCAGTTGTTCCTACATTGTCACTTAAGCCAATAGAGATCTTGTTACAGAAAGTTATATAATTGTTATATTTTAATCCTGATAGTCTTAACTATTTCAAATCATTACTAAAAACTCAACAAAATAAATTCCAAGTGAAAAGACACACCTACAACTGAAGTTCAATATTTACATGAATATAAAGGTACAAAAAATTAATTGGGCTTTCTTTTTCGGTGACTCTTCCATAATTAATAAACTTGTGTTTTTATAGCTAGAACTGTGGTGTGTTGCCTCTAGCCTTTGTCCTCATGCCCCTGACAAACACTGCTAATCCACTGTTCACCTCTGCGGCTTGCCCTTCAGATGCAAAAGACTCACTTAGCTGTCCTTGAGAGATATAAACCAAGGACAGACAGTAACATCAAACAATTGATTATCTAATTAAAAAGATGAAGCCCAAAGATAATATATGTGCGTGTGTATCTACATACATACACACACACACACACACACACACACACAAATGAAATGATAATATTGTAAGCAAAATGTCAACATACACAAGATGATACACTACAGAATAATTACTCAATTATTGAGAGAGCATATTTGTTTTATTCTACCATGGAGTTTTGTTGTTTTGAAGTGGTTATGTCTATATAGCACTTTCGTTCATACTGGTAAACCTATATTAAACCTTTGGGGGGGGGTAATATGCTTAATATATTATCATTTAATTTATATGATTAAATAAATAGTATTTTTAATGGTGAAATTAAAATCTGTTCAATTACAGCACTGTATTTTAAAACCCACAGATATCTAAACTCCGCAGAAGCCTAGAGATTCCAGTCTACATGGAGATGAAGGCACAGAGAATAGGAAAACACTTGTTATCACAAGTCATAAGTAATTATATAAAATCTTCTAATCTCTATGTTAGGGTCCATGTCTTAAAAATAGAAAAACCATATATTTATTCTCCCCTATTCTGCCTCCACCCTCTGTGGCTACATTTCTCTCAAGACATCTCTTTCGTGGATTGAAGGTAGGAAATGCTATGTGCTCATCACTGAGATGATGCCTCCCACCTACTCTCTTCACTTTATAATTATCATTTGTTTCCAAATTCTTGCCTTAGGATGACTTCTATCCTCACTGTAGGTATTGCGATAAGTTTCTTTTTTTTTTCTCTGTCTGGATGGGTATTTTGGTGAAAGGTGGATAAAGGTTGCATGTTCAGCTGCCAAGGAAATGCTCACAGTGCCTGGGTCAGTGCCCCATCCACTGCATGGGCTTGGTAACTAGTCATTGCAAGAAAAACTGCATGAACAACGGTCAAAGAGCAGAGAGAGCTCTTTGCACAGCAGAGCAGGGAGATGATCGTTTGGCATGATCCAAAAGGTACTGAAAAGACCACCTTTGTCCCTTAATCTGGTAGACAGAACAAAGTGCTGGGGATTCTCACTTTATGAATATTTTATGTTTGGCTGCTGAATGTAAAGCTATTTTTTTAAATTTTTATTATGTGCCCTGGCTGGTGTGGCTCAGTGGATTGAGTGCTGGCCTGCAAACCAAAGGGTTACTGGTTCGATTCCCAGACAGGGCACATGCCTGGGTTGCAGGCCAGGTCTCCTGTAGGGGGCATGCAAGAGGCAACCACACATTGATGTTTCTCTCCCTCTTGTCTTCCCCTCTCTGTAAAAATAAATAAGTAAAATATTTTTAAAAATAAAATAAAAATTTTATTGTGTTAAAATATATATAACTCTAAATTTATAATTTTAACTATTTTTAAGTATTTAGCCCTATGGGATTATATACACTGACATTATTATGAAGGCTTTTTTTTTCTTTAAATAAAATGAGTACCGTTTTCTTCTGATAAATAGCAAGAAAATTTATATAATTTTATAAAACTCCGAGTTGCCCCGTTCTTCAAATTAAACACAAAGACTTAAAATTAACATGGCAGACAGTTAAAGAACTTTGAGACTCACAAGATTTTGTCTTTGAATGAGGAGCCATTAATTTAACTAAGGCTCAAAAGAGCTAAAAATATTGTCTAAGGGTATTAAAAGCTGAGAATGATGGAGAGTGATTAGAAATGAAGAAGTTAAATAGATTAGATGGAAAATTAGAAATAATCTCACACTTCTTGTTTTTTAAAGCAAATTCTGTCATAGAAGATTCTTCACTCAACCTTTCCAAGGAATTCATCATAACCCCTATTTTGTAGCTAATTTTGGTGCAGAAAAGTTACATTATATGCCCAGAATGAATAAATAGTAGAGCATAAGTTGAAGCTCATATTGGTAGACTCTGACTTCTATGCTTGTTGAAGTCTGCTATATTGTCTTCTCATATGAAGACAAAAAAGATATCCTCTAAATAAAAAATGAGAATTGACAGCACTTTAATTCTACTATTAACTGACAGTTACCCCTCTGGACTCCTCTGTTCTCACTTGTCCTAGGCCTTATTCAGGTAGCTGGACTGCTGTGTCTTCATGTCCTCTGGGCAGGAATGTGCCAAAGCTGAAAGCTAAGGAAAAGTGGAAGCTGTCTGGCTTTTGTGTATCCATATCTAGGATTTGAGGAAATAAATTGGGTTACCAAGAATAAAAGGCAAAAACACAACCCGTTTTCTTCCTACCCCAACCTTAACCACCACTCTCTCCATTTAGACAACTTGGACTGGGAGCAGGGAAAAGGATAAAGAGAAAGCAAGGATAACAAAGAAGAACATTAAGAGAAAACCCTACAAGGAGGATTTGACTCTTCTTTAGTTCCTTTCCTCTTAGGATTTGATACATTTATCATTCTTACCCAAAGTTCTTGGTGCTCCAACATGGAATTAAAGCAAGAGAAAGAGCCATATGCCCAAGAAGTGACATGGACAGAGCAGAAACTTTGAGACCAAGATGCTTTGCAGATGCTCGCAACAGGTACGTCCAAGGTGATGCCACAAACTGCATCAATGCAAGGCAATGAATGTCTCCTTGGATGCCAAAATGGACAGGTGACACTGGAGACCAGAGGGAACCTTGCCCCAACCCCCAAAAATAATACAGCCCAGGATAGAAAGGGAAAGAGAATCCCTAACATAGTATCATTTTCTCTAACCACTTGATAGAACGGATATTTGAAATAGAAATTAAGTTATAGATAATGGTTGTAGTTTGCATATCTTTGTTTAATAAATTATACCTGCTATATAGTATTTTAAAATGTAATTCAATATACTGAAAAAAACTACAGAATAACAGCATAAATTGTTAGGTTTAAGCTACCTAATACAGCAACACTAATATTTCAAGAGGAGATTTTTACTTTCTATCTGTTGAGATACTGCAAGATGCCTGCAGTTCTGTAGGTGTGGGGAACTGGGGTTAGGTATGGGACAGAGGGATGGGGCTGGGGACTTGTCTAACCATAGGCTGATTAAAATGAACACATTCTCTAGCAGCCTAAGGCAGAACTATAGTAAGGCAGCCTGCAATAAAAAGGAAGGGGCAGAGCTCTATAGCTGTCACTCAACATATCAAATCGTACTGTTTGATTAGATTTCACCTGGAAGAAGTACATGCAGATGATATGGTGGAGAAAACCAGGTATTATCATTCTAAATGTTACCTGCCTATACCACCCCCAAATACGTTACTAATACCACCCCCGATTTCCCAGTATCACTTGTCTTAATTCCCTTCATAGCCTAATTAATAATATTTCCTTTTTTTTTTTTATGCTGGCTGGCCTGGGATGTAATTTAAAATTAGTGAGAATGGTTTCTCCCATCCACATTTTAATCCACATTAGATAGATCTCTACACACAATAGAAAATCTTTCCTTTTCTGTTTTAACGTCCCCTTAACGAGCCCTGGATTCTGTCAATTTGACAGAAAATAACTTCAATACTAACAATGGTGGACAACTGGTATCCCAATGAGCACTCTTCTGGTGACTCGTATTCATAAAATCATGTACCACTTTCTCTTGTGACCTGTCATCAAATGTGACATAATTTAATGTGACAGCTGTGATTTTAAGGGTGGCATTTTGCACTTTGCTTTCAAACTCTCCAACTGCAGTCATCCCAGAGAAGCTGGCTGACCTCCACAGAGCAGACAGGGGACTGGTAACAGGTTGCCAACTTTAAATTACTGCTGAGTAGCTTAGCATACCTCTAGAATAATTCCTTTAAAAAGTAATTAATCATCATTTTGAAAAGGTCCTCAGTGAAGCATCTTTTACTGATGGGAGACATTTCATTGGAAACTGCTGATGTGTCTCCAAGTCACTAGGCTGTTTTCATTTTGGGTGGGTTTTGGTTGGGTTTTTTTTGTTTTGTTTTGTTTTGTTTTTTAGAAAAATAGCAAAAACTTAAGTAATCAGACTGAGATGTGTTCAACATGGATAATATAAATAGCAGTTAAGAAGAGTAAACATTAAGCAGCTAACGGCTAGAAATATTTGCACTTTGCATCTATTTTCTCCCTATTCTACCTGAAGATTCTTACCTCACATCAGAAACAGAAGGAGGAAGGCCACCTACGGCAGCCAGACAGAAAGCACATCCCAGGAACCTGTCTCTTTGGCAATGTGTTGTGCAACATCGAAACTATTGCATGTTATCCTACTTCTGGAGGCCATAAAAGACAAGAATTAAAGGCAAGCTATGTGAAGAGCAATTGCAGAAATAGCAAAAGGCTTGATTTTAGAGATTTCCCCAGCCTTGTTAACAACAAAAAATGTTGATTTTTGAGGTTTCAGGGAAATTAATAAAAACTATGCTAGATTCATAAATATCTTTCAAGATATTTTCCTAATTAAAAAAATAAGCTACATTAAAACTTCATTCTAACATGCTTTGAAAGCTGATATCAAAACTGTCCATCATCCAGTTCAAAGAATTTTATTAACCAAAGTATGAAAGTGTCTCCATTTCAAGTTATTATCCTAAAAATTTTCAAATATAACACAGAATAGTTAAATAAATCACATATACCTTCAGTACCACTCGAGAAATTATTTTAAAGTAAATCCCAGACAATATTTAAGACAATGGTATTAGGACATTTCCCCGTATGAATACTGTAAATTGCTTGAGACTGAGTACTATGAAAATACTGTGTTTTGTTTAAGATCAAGACTATCCAAACCCTTCTTCATATACTTCACAGCTTTTAAATGTAACATTTAAGGTAATGTTTCAGGTAACATATGTTACTTGAAGTTATACCAGTAATTTCTTGATAGGAAAATCACTTCCAAAACTGAAGTGTACGCAAAGTTTTTGTGTTTTTCAGTTTTGTTTTTCAGTTTTGTTGTATGCAAAGTTCACTATTACCTCTTCTTTCCAAAACAACTCCTTGAGTGATGCAGGCACCAGCCCGCAGTGTCTGGGTCATTATGGATGAAATTCGACATTCACATGGACTACCAAGTCCAGTGGAGGAAAAAGGACAACATGGCTTCTCTCTCAAGGGGAGCAAAAACCTTGGCCCTTGCTGTGACCGACCTTTATTGGGTTACTTGACATATTACATGATGGTCCTCATTCACTATGCACAGGTTCACTTTAGGGGGTTATCTTTTACAGACAACAAAGGAGATGATGCCACTAATCACATCACAGAAGAAGGACATTAGCAAATGAAAAAAGAAAAGTGGTTGAACTGGTTCCACTCATCCTAGGAAGGTTTAGCATGGATTTTAGGAAGTTACAATAAGCACTTGCTGTCTCAATTCAGGGTGAGGGAGTTTATAGCAAAAGCAAGACTCAAAGCGGCCTAGGCACATTGCAGGCCTGATTCCCCACTGGAGAACCTATCCATGGGCGTGGGTCTTGTGCATCTCCAAGTGGGAGCTGGGCCCACACCACACAGAATGGTCTCCTACACTTGAGCAATGGACTTAAAGCTATGAAAAAAAGTCCTGTCTAGAGAAGAAATGCCTCTTCTCTGCCAACATTTGCTTTTGTCTGTGCCCAAACTCACAGTGACTCCTTTGGAAGGGCCCCAGAAAATGTTCGTCAAGTAGTATTTTTATTCTTAGAGGCTGGTATCCTTCACAGCTATGGAGACCTGGAAATTCTGCCAGCTCAGCCAGCCATGTTACCCATAATAGTAGAAAAATAACCAGCTGGCAATGCTCTGTAGTATTTACTGATCAGAAGAGCTATAAGCCTACAGAACTATTTAATTACAAATATGAAAATAATAACAATAGTAGCTCTTGCCAACTGAATATTGAGGAGTAAATGCTTAAAACATTTTCCTACAAATGATGAAAAAACTTGGGATTACAAATTAAATGGGAGCTGCAACTGGAGTCCACTAAAACAAGTGTGCAAGATCATTTTGGACACCTGCATTCCATTTTGATAAGGCAGAAAAGCAAAGCCCATAATGAGGTCAAAATTGAAAAGGACCTGAATTTAGGTTTTTGATGTAATTCATTCTAAGAGTGTTGCTTTCTTAATTTTTTTAAATACATTTTTCTCTTCTATTTACAGAGAAACGTTTTTTTCTTCTATCGATCACACGGATCCTTAATTTCTTTTACAAGGCGTAACATCATGAAGCATAATGATTTGATACAAAAAATAGTTGGAGTTACAATTTTTATGATATTCTTCAATTTTTTTTAAATGAAAAGATTCCCAATCTGTCTACCAACCAAACTTTTTGGTCATGAAACATTACCTTCTCAGCATGGGGATACCCATCAGCAGAAAAGAAGAACAGACTAACTTTATTTATTACATTTGAATTGCCTACAAAGCCATTTACTTAATGGATGAGTCTCATTAGCAGTCCTACCACAATATAAAGAATACAATGATGTGTTTCACAGGTTCATTAAAATAATATTTCAAAGGAGTCATTAGAAAAAATGAAGCTGAAGATTCAACAGACAGTAAGTTGTCTGCAAATAAATGAGATGGAACCAACATGTTTTCAAGTAAGTTAAGAAACATGTTTACAAATACATTACAGCCATTAAAAAAGGAAGCATCAACATAGCAAGTGCTGGGGGGGGGGGCACAAATTACTTACGCAATTTACAAAAACAAAACTGTAACATTTTCACATCAACATTTATTGTGGATGCAAATGGCTGCAGGTACCAAAAAAAAAAAAAAAAGTGTGTCTTAAGAAGCAAAATTTGTTCTATAGCCCAGAGATAATTCTCATTTGAAGCAAAATTTAAAACATCCAATCCTGTCTTTAGACTATTATTTTTGTATACAATTTATTATTTATCCCAAATCTGCCAATTCTTTCATGTATTAAAGAAATTCATAAGTTAACAAAATGAATAACCCTGCAAAGGCAGAATCCACACCAAGAAAATCTGTGTCTATTTATACTGTTGTACTCAAAATACAAAGTTCTGTAATACTCTATTCTTTAACCACACCTAAGGGCTGACAAATGTGTGTTCAAGAAATGAATGGATGAATAAATAAGTGAGCAAAACAATTACTTAACCAAGGGTAGTTTTTAGATTAGGCTGTTAATTACTGTTGCTTGATCAATTTTTTTAGGCAACATTTCCACCTTTAAGCAGAATAATAAACAGGGTTTTTTTTAAAGATTTTATTTATTTTCAGAGTGGGAGAAAGAGACAGAAATATTGATGTGCAAGAGAAACATCCATTGGCACTGCTCGCACGCCCCCAGCCAGGGACCTGGCCTGCAACCCAGTCATGTGCTACAAACAAGAATCAAACCAACGACCTTTCGCTTTGTAGGATGATGCCCAACCCACTGAGCCACGCCAGTCAGGGTCCTTAAGCAGCTTTACACAGCATATTTCCAATAATGTTGAAGGCTTTTAACATAAAGTACTGTTTCAGGAACCTGGTTTCAGGAGTTGTAACCCTCACCCCATGGTGGGCTGTGTAAGAAGCAAGGGACCTGTTTCATCTGGGTCTGTTCTGTCAAGAGGACGTGACCTACTAAGGAGACAAAGCTTATCTCCCTGGCAGGAGCGCTGCTTCTGCCTCATCCATCTCCGGCCCCAACGCTTAGTTGGTAGTCAATGACGGGTAAGACTCCTCATGGAAGGGGCAACCTAAGCCAGCCATGACCACTTGGGAGGCCCTTATGGAAGGACTCGGCGGGGGGGGGGGGGGGGGCTGCAGCAAAGTGGGGGTGATGGACCCTCGCCCCCAGCTATTCTGACATAGCCCGAGTCCCCATTTCCTTATTAAGGGAGATGTCTTCCTTATCTCTTGCTTCCTGGGCCTAATCAGCTTAAAGCCTGAAACTATGAGGGTGAGTGGTGCAGCCCTGTGCCATCCAGAATGGTTCCCTGGGCATAAGAAAGAATTCCTAAAGTCCTGTGAAATCTGCTTTGTTTGCTAAGAGTGCTCTCATTTAAATGACAAGGGTCCGAGGAGGAAATGGGTATGTCTCCCAGTTTTGCAACTCCCTTTCCTGACAGACACTGACTCAGATTAAGCCCTCAGATTTCTTTGAAATGTTAACCATCGTTTGATCCTTGCCACCTGAATTTCTTACCTGTATTCCTGGGTATTTGAACCCAATAAAAGCCTAGTGAGGAAGGGGCTCTGGGTCATTCTCCTTTGATAGTTTGACCACCTCTCCTCCTCAAACAGATCATGTCTTAGTAGTTTTATTTTCATCCGTGATGGAGGATGGGGCTCTGCAGGCAGAGCCCCCCCCCACCCGCCCCCAACAAAGTACTGTTAAATTTTCACTAAAGTCATAGTGATGTAGAAAAAAACAGATCAGAATAGAGCCCCTAATTAGGGGGAAGGAATAAATCAGAGGAAGGGATAAATCAAAGGAAAAACCCCCAAGGAGGGAGGGAGAGGGGGAAAGGGAGTTAAAATTTACCACCGCATCTGCCACAGAAGCCAGGAAGTAATAATGCTTAAAAGGAGAGTTTTGCCTGAGATCGGCGCCCAGAATTTGGAGACTGCCTCCTCTGGGACTGTACATGTAATAAAGAGTCGTGCTTTGCCAACTCCCTGCGTTTGGATCATTTCATTTCTCCGTAACAATAAAGTCTATATTAAAACCAAGGATTTCATAGGATTCTTTTTTGGATTTTTTTCCCCACAAAGAAAACTAATGTAGTAAGCCATGAAAGAAAAAAAAAGGCTACAGTTATTTATTCACTTTCTGTCACTGAAAGGGTTTGGTTTTCTAGTTATAATAGGCAAAGAAGGTTACACACACACACACACACACACACACACACACACACACAGAGTATACCGAGGATTTTGAAATAAGTCATGGGCAATGGAGAGTGTAGCACTTGAGCAAGGACGGCTCTATGTAATTTTTCAGTGACCTTCTACTATGCATTCGACCTCCCCCATAGATGCTTGGCTTAGCCATGTGATTGATTTGGTCAATAGACTATTAGCAAATGTGAGTCAGAATTAGGCTTAAAAAGTCCTGTGTATTTCTGTTGGTGCTCTCCCTGACTCCTTCAGCATGAGAACATGCCTGGCCTAGCCTCCTGGAGGTTAAGACATATTGGGAGCAGAGCTGAGTCATTCTAGACAAGGACAGCCTAGATGGAGCTGAGATCATCCCACAGCCAACCACCCCCAGACTTGTGAGTGAACAGAGCCAACTTCAGCAGAGTTGCTTAGGTAGCTCCAGCTGACTCCAGATGTCTAAGTAATAAACACTACTGCAGGGCAGCACTACTTGACATGCAACATACTCATGCACAAGTTTTGTAGTAAGATTTACACTCCCAAAAAGAGGATGCATATTTCAGATTTCATAAGGTCAAGCTAGTGCTATGTTTCATTAAAATAATTAATAAACCATTATCCATCACCTGCTTTTAAACAGAAAAGATAAATTAGAAGACTTCTATGCAAAGTCTCAATTTTGTGTTAGAAGCTAATTCAACCAAACATCACCCGCTGATTTCAACACATGAGTTCTGTCAACCTCTGTTCTGGTACTAAGAATGCTCCCTGATCTCAAATTGTTTCTAGATTTTGTTGGACAAATATAGAGTGCATCACATAAAAGAAAATAGTCATACTTTAATGCTTACTATGGAGAAATGTAACAAATATGGATTTTTAAATGCCTTCTAGAATACATGCCTAAGAGGTTAAAAAGAAACAAAAAAAAACAAAACAAAACAAAACAAAAAAAAAACTCTGACAGCTCCCTACAATTAAGGGGTTTAATGATATTTTTAAAATACATGAGGAGGGACCCAAAAAACCAGGAATTTATTTATAAAAAATTGTGTACTTATTCTTACATGTTGAAACTCCCGTTACCTTCAAAGTACTCTTCATTTGATGTAATACACCTATTGAGACATTTTTTCCACTGCTCAAAAGGTTTTTAAAAACATTTTATTGTTTGTGTTATCACGGCTGTCCTGTGGTATATCTACACAATGGAATACTACACAGCAGAAAGAACAAAGGAATTCCTACTTTTGTGACAGCGTGGGTGGAACTGGAGAATATTATACTTAAATAAGCCAGTTAATGAAAGACAAATACCATATGATCTCACTTATAAGCGGAATCAAAACAGTTTTTGAACTCGACAATTTTAATGCATTTTAGTGCTTCTGCTGTTTTTTGTTTCACCTCTTCCACATTGGCAAAATGTTTCCCTTTGAGGACTTTTTTCATCCAGGTAAACAAAAAAAAAAGTTGCTTGGGGCAAGATCAGGTGAATAGGGAGGGTGGGACAAGGGGGTAATGCCATTTTTGGTCAAAAACTGTTGAACACTCAGTGTGGTAAGGGCAGGCACACTCATAATCACCCATCATGAAATGGGCAAAAATGTTGAAAGAGTCTTCAAAAAAATCACTGAAGCCAAACACAGCCTCTCACAACAACACCAGCAGGTACACTGATTCAGATGGATTCCTAGAACACTTACCTAGTGGGGGAACCTTGTACTACAAGCGGCCCACCCCCTAAAAGATAATTCCAGTTTTGGGGGGTATCCTTCCTCATACAACTGATAAGTAATCAGATTCCAAGGGATTCACCACAAATCTAACTTGTTCTGAGGATGCTAAAATCCAAAAATAAAAATGTCTTTCTGGTTAAATAGTTTGTTCATAAATTAAAGACTTCAGCAAATATAGTTTCTTGACAGAAAGTACAACACAATTCAAAGATGGATTTAGTTAAAATTTTATCACAATTTGGATAACATTTTCCAAAGGAATAGCGCATATATATATGAAAGCAAACCCAACTGCTAAATGAGTAAGGTAAAGTGTTGCAAATAATATATTACTGCCATATTTATGTCTAATATCATATATCATCTTCTAGGCTGTCAGCTCCCTGAGGATAAGACCTGGTTATGTTGGCATCTGTTTTCTCAAGTATTTGCCACAATATTTTTTTTAAAAATTATTGCATGGGCCCTGGCTGGCGTAGCTCAGTGGATTGAGCTCGGACTGTGAACCAAAGGGTTGCCAGTTCAATTCCCAGTCAGGGCACATGCCTGGGTTGCAGGCCAGGTCCCCAGTGGGGGCCACGTGAGAGGCAACCATACACTGATACTTCTCTCTCTCTCTCTCTCTCTCTCCTCCCCTTCCCCTCTCTAAAAATAAATTAATAAAATCTTTAAAAAAAAATATTGCATGGAATAAATAAAACATTTGTGCTCTCCAAAAAAATGGTGTCATTTTTGTTCCTGGTCAAGGAAGCTAAAAGGAAACCAGAGGTGTGTCTTCCTCTTCTTTATCCCTCACTGTACTCCACCAATATTGCTCCTCTCTTCAACCTATGTATCTTTGACCTTCGAAGAGGTAAGTGTGGTGGCCAGGTTATGTCCCTGGTCCTTCCTGCTGATATCCATGCTCTTGTGTAAGCCCTCCCTTGTGTGAGGGAAGGACCTGTGACTTGTTTCTAACCAACAGAACTTGCAAAGGTGACTCACGTTACTTCCATGGTTACTATATGTTATGTAAAACTTTGTGTTGCCACAGACTCTAGAGTCTCTCTTCCCCTTGTTGGCTTTGAAGAAGCAAGATGCCCTGAATCTTACAGCCACAAGGAAATAAATTCTGTCAAAAGCCTGAGGGAATTTGAAGTGGATCCCATCCTAATCCTATGGCTGATGAGATCACAGCCCCAGATGAAACCTGGAGAGCAACCTGGTGAGGCTCTGAAGCAGAAAACCCGTCTAAGCCACGCCTACACATCTGACCCATGTAAACTGAGATGTTAAACGTGTGTGATTTCACACCTCTAAGTTTGGCATAATTTGTTACGCAGTCATAGGAAACTAACACAAGGAATTTGCCCCAGAATGTGAATCAACTATTTCACTAGGCACATTGTTTAGATAGGCTGACATTTATCTTTCATAATAAGACTTTCTCAATGACGGAAGCCCTGAATTCAATTACACATTGAAGCAAGCTCCTTCTCTCACAGCAGAACCATAATTTGAGTAGCTCTATTTTGCATTTTCTCAGCATGGCCAGAAAGTACATATGCAGAAAAGAAGAAAAGTGATATTTTCTTACTTTGACATAGATTTTTGTCTAATGATACGTCAACAGGGGTGGAGAAGAGCAGGGTCAAGGACATAGGGACCACGGAGAAGCAGTTTTATCATCTATCATCCTTTGAAGTTACATTATAAATACTTGTTATTGACTACAATGGGGAGCTAACACTATTTGTAATAAGCTGCCAACAACATGATATGGTGAGGATAGCCAGACAAAAATTCCTATAAAATTCCCATAATACTACATTTCCCTGGAGCATTTGAAAGTCTAAGGAACTTTTTTTTTACTTTTTATTGAATTTATTGGGGTGACAAGATTAACAAAATTATATAGGCTTCAGGTACCAATTCCAGAACACATCATCTATACACTGTATTGTGTGTTCACCACCCTGAGTCAAGTTTCCTTCCATCACTGTTTATCCTCATTACCCTCCTCCACCCTCCTCCCCACCCCCCACAATTATCACACTGCTGTCCATGAGGTTTATCTCTGTTTTTCTTCTTTGCTCAGTCCCTCTATTCCCCCAACACAGCCCTGAGAGCTGTCAGCCTGCTCTATCCACAAGCCTGTCTCTATTGTAGGGAACTTAACATTGCCCACAGTTGGCAAGGAAACAGATCAGTCATCTTTGTCATCCCCTGCTCACAATTTATTTCTTAATACAACAAAATGCTTTACAGACCCCTGCAAAAACCATGCATTTTCCTGTCTTCTCAGCCCCAGCTCTAGCTCACCCTTACAACCCCTGAAGATGTAACTGAGCAGCCCTTACTTCTTGATATCTGTCCTTCCGCATTGCTTCACCAATATCCTGTACAACCTCAATCATTTCACCTCATGCCTGTACTATAAATTACCACTTCAGGTGATTGTCTTACCCACTGGAGTAACTGCTATTTGATATGGGGAATCATGACTTCCTTTTTTTATGACTTGCATTTCCAGCATGCAGAAGAGTGCTTTGTGCCTAGTAGGTCTCAATAAACACTAAGCAGAAAGTAAATAAACACTATTACCTAAGGCAGTACAGAAGCTAAGAGAGAAGCACTTTATGGTGAGGTAGCAACAGGCTCGGATAATTCAGGCAAAATTCCTGAGAACTTTGAAACACTAACTCTGTTAGCAGTGAGCCTAGGGCAGGGGCCTTCAAAGGTAAAAGATTTATACAGAACAATAGGAAACTAAGAATTCTACAACCCAACACATCTTGAAAATGAAAGAAATATAATAGGTACCCATTATATCCAGAAGTTAAAGTTTTTTCCTATATTGCTTCAAGCAGTATATGAATATTATTAACTCATATCAAATAAAAAGACCTATGCTTTTTCTGAAAGCATGTCTTCTTAGGATCCTCTCAGCTAGTTTCATTAGGACCAGGCAAGGAGGGAGCACCCTCTGGTCAGAACGACCCTCCAACTCAGGGAGAGGGATTCACTCCTGTACTTACACCCCCCTTGGAGATCAATTCCATAAAACCCCACTGATTGTGTGGCAGGTAGCCTTAATTTTCAATCGAATAATTTCTATTTGTACAGAGGCCAGTTCTTTGCATTTTATTTCAATGGTTTCACAGCATAAACTTGAAATCATTCCTCCCAAAATAACTTCAAGCTGATCTTAATGTTATTCTACCACTCTTGCCATGACTCCTTTAGAGACTTTAACCTGTTCTTTCTGAAGTTTGATGGAATTCATATTCTCTAAGAAACTGAATCTTCTCTCTCTCTACTCACTCCCTTCGTCAGCACCTGAACACCAAATAAACCAGGACAAACGTGTCCTGTCCCCTCCCCCCCCCTCAGATGCCCGGGCCTGGTCAGTAAAAGACTAATTGCTTGGATGATTATTTTGAACTATCCAATTCACATTGCAAGTTAAATACTTAACAGAAAAGGAAGTCTATTAAAAAGGGCTCAGACTGAAAATTGCCAAAGGGAGTCCCTCCTCTCCCCCCTGAGGGCACAGGGACCCACACTAACGAGTGTCAGACATTTCCCGCACCACCTTGGGCTGCTCAGTCTCAATCTGAATTACTCTTCCTCCAATGAATTTAGAAAATAAATTATTAAGCATGAATATTGCTTGGCATAATTGCTTTAATAAAACAAAAAAGAAATGAGCTTTTTTTGTCTCTCAAACATGACATTTTGCAAATATAAGAGCTTTAGTACAAAAAGGAGTTTAGTTATTATTAATTTGTAAAGTAAACTTTAGAAATGAGATGGGCAAAGAAAAAAGTCATTTCATAGTAAAGAAATATTTGAGCAGCTGAAAAACAAACAAAAAAAGAGGGCAAGCTCATAAACAAAAATTAAAATTAAGATAAGACATTATATTCACTGTTAAAATGGCAAAGATTTTTAAAAGTATAAGAAATGGATAGTGATGATAGGTTCAAAAGTTTTTCTAGAGAGAAATTTGATACTATGCAGCAAAAGCCTTACAAATTTTATGCATTTGTCCTTACTATTCTACTTCTTAGAACTCCAAAGAAACAATCAGATGCCCAGAGATTTATACGCCAGAATTTTTCTATCACGATGATTGGCTGGGTAATGTAAATGGTTCATAAGAAAGAACTGGTCATGTCAGACCTGACAAGGGTGACTCAGTCGGTTGGAGTGTTGTCCTGTACACCAAAAGTCTGAGGTTGTATTCTCAGTCAGGGTACATACCTAGTTGTGGGTTCAATTCCCAGGTACAGGTGTGTACGGGAGGCAACCAATCATTGTTTCTCTGTCATACTGATGTTTCTCTCTTTCTCTCTCCCCTCTCTCTATTTGCTCCCCTCCCTCTCTCTCTAAAAAGCAATTCAAGAATGTCCTCATGTGAGGATAATAAAAAAGAACTAGTTATAACAAATACAGTTTATAATACAGTGAACTACTTTGCTATGAATAATAAAGTTGTTTTAAATGATATGTATGTAACATGCTCATACTATATTAAGTGGGAAAGAAGTAGGCACCAAATATTATTTAAAATACAATTATTGTTTTATTTTTAAAATGTATGTAAATGCATAGCAAAACAGCATGCACACTAAAATGGTATTAGTAGCTATCTGTGAAAGACAGGTATATCAATGTCTTGTTTTCTTTGTATTTTTACTATAAACTTTTACTATATATGTAAAGTGTGACCCATCAGATCCACAAAAATAATCAAAACCCAAAGCATAGGACTGGAAGGCATAAAGTTCCTATACCCTGCTAAGTACAGACAGAGCTTTAGTAATAACCCTTAGGTTCTAACATAGGATAATCCTCTACAAAGCCCCAAGCCAATCTAACCTTAATAGCCCTTCATGCTACAATCATCCATTAAGATGTTGCCACACAGAGTGTGAAGAAACAGAGACAGAAATGGTTATCAGAAAAAAGATCCAATACCAGTTAACTCATTTTTACCAAATTTAATTCCAATAATAGTTCCACATTAAAGAGCTAAGGTTTATATCATTTAGCATTAATGAAAAAATTAGCTCATTGAGAAAATATGAAAAACAATTCTAAATTAAAACCAACTCATTCAATCTGGTTTTTAAATGTCAGTAGCTACATGTTCCCTCAAATTAACCAAGTCTAACTGTTCATACCTCATTCTATTTAATTCTACTAAATATATATCTATAACAATATTATAAAAGAATAAGCAGTTTTCTTTGGTATTTTTTTAGTGACAAAAAGGGATTCAACTTTGAAGACTGCATTGGCAAGGTAAGGACAGATGGCTGTATGGTCCCTTTTAGTCCTAGGGTCTGTGATCAGTTATCCTTAAATATACCCACTAAATTTACATTGTAATTATAAATCACTAGTCTGCAGATGAGGATCTTAAAGAATCTTGAAACATAAATCTTTTTAATCTGAAATGAATTAAAAATTCTACATTTGTTAGTAATTCAGCCCAACAAAACGATGGTAGGCCAGTCATTCTGTGCGCCACATGAAACATGCATGCACACACGGAATAAATGGTTATGTGTTCTCCACGTGTTTTGTTATGGTCTTGACTCACTTGCCATGTAACACTGAAATAAAATGGTCACACTGATTACCCAAACACAAGTTCCACTTTCGATTTACAAGCTTTCCATTTTATTCTATAAATTCTTAGCTGTCAGGGAGTCTGCAAATTATTGCCATCATCAATAGGAAGGTTGTTTTAGTGGTGCAGATGGCTGTCCTTTTATTGGACAACTTAATGACTTGTTCTTACCTAATCTGTCATCTGTTATTTAGTTGTCATTATGAACTTTTGGGTTTCATATCAATCAATTTTCCATGTTTACTAAACAGATGGCTTTATTAAAAGAAAAAAAGCAAAGCAAGAAAATGCCATTAAATTATTAAAAAAAGAAAACTCCAATGGTTACATACACTTTTTTGAATGTCAAAATGAAATTTAAAAATACTACTTAAAAAAGTAAATTTAAAGCCAAAGTGAAACAAATTTTAAAACTAATGGACATACAAAGAAACAATCAGTAGCAGCTATCTCCAAGTAGAATGAATTATTTGAAAATATGAATATGTTTTTCTTCCAATTTTTACCATGAAATTTTTTAAAAAATCTATCTTGACAAAGAAGACAAATATCAACTGATATAAAACCTCTGAATTAGAAGCTCTTTATCTTGTAATTCACAGGTATACCTCCTTTGTTTGTTGTTTGTAATATTTTTTAGAGGATGGATAATTACAGAAGTAGTTTCATTTAGTGAAAATTGTTCCTTATCTTGGTCATTCTTAAGATGCCTTTGTTTAATCAGTGAGTTCTTATCAAATTTACCCCCAAACTCAGGAAGCATAATGGTAAGTTTAAATGGCTTCCATCAGTGAGATTAGAGTTCAGGAAATACAAGTAAGCATTGTGCCATGGAAGAGCACCGTTCGCGCTGTACTGAAGAAGGAACCTGGCAAGTCTGACAAAGAAAATGTAGAACATCTTGGCATACCAAAAAGCAAGGGCACACTCTCAAAGATCACTAAGATTGCTCAAAAGACTCAGAACACACTGATAGACAGCTTTAAGTACCAATAAGGATAATGACAGCAATGAATTAAAACCAGCAAATATACTTATTTCAGAAAAATAATTTTAAAAATGAATGAGTCACTTTCGAAGGATGCTAACTGTGGATGAAAAAGGGGGTTCTATGGAAAGTAATTTCAAAGGGTGATCTTATCATAAATTCTTAACTGGACAGGTCATGGTGAGTAGTCAGGCTCCAGACATATAACTTCTTTTTTCTTTTTTTTTTTTCTTTTACTGATTCTAGAAAGAGGGGAAGAAAGAGAGAAGGAGAGGGAAAGGAACATCAACGTGAGAGAGAAGCATCAATCAGTTGCTAGCTGCATGTGTCTAAACCCACAACTGAAATGGGGACCAAACCCACAACCCAGTCATGTACCATGACTGGGAATTGAACTGGCAACCCTTCAGTTTGCACGATGACACCCAGCCACATAAGCCACACCTGCCAGGGTATAATTTCTTTAGTATAAGATTTATCTTGCCTTAAGCTGGTCCTGTCCATTATTTTCTGTACATTTAGGTTAACACTCCTTTGAAATGCCTTTTCAAACCCCTCAAACTAAACCACCCTCAAGATAGTGCATAATCTTATTCTTGCTTTCTCTCACCTCCTTACATAATATTCCTTACATTCTCTCAATTTTAAATGTATAAAACTGCAAAGTATTTTTCTCTGAAGCATTTCAGAACTTGATTTCTGACAATTATCAGTTTTGGGTCAAATAAACTAATAAAAATTCTCTAAAAAGGAAGGAAGGAAGGGAAGAAAGGAAGGAGGAAGGGAGGGGAGGAGGAAGGAAGGAAGGAAGAAAAAAACTTAACAGTTATAAGAAACCAAAATATTACTGTGAAATAATCTTACATTACAATTATGATTGTATATTTACATTGTGTATATGAGGGATATTTACCAGCCAACAGGATTACCTTAGTTAGTCCCTAATTACACTACAAAGGTTATAGAGCAGAGCTTTCTAATAAACATATGAAAATATTCTGTAAGTGTTTCCTGGTGTCATGACAACCACATCTTCCATCGTTGAATGGATTGAGGTCAACTCTGATTTCTACTTGCCCACACCAAGGTTCCATAGCAGTAATAAAATGAGGAAGTTAATGAAGACTTATTCTTTATGTCCTTAATATAAACTAGAAGAATTTTAGACGGCAAGCCAATATTTTCAAAAAAGACAAAGCCACAGTTTTTTAAACTTTTTATATGATAATCATAGTAAAATATAAAGCTATTTTAAAGGTACCTAGCCATCGTGTCATTACAAGGCCTTTAGATGACCTGATATGGGGGGGGGGGGGGGGAGCTATCAAAAAGAAAAATTGAGTATCAGGTACTTGATGTGAGACTGGTATTCCCTGTTATGAAACAGAAAATCAAAAGGGACTTGAATACAAGGATTATATAAGAAAGCCAGAGACTTTGAATCAGAAGATTTAAATCCTATAAACACCTTTACTAAAACTTGGAATGAGACTTTCTACCTTAAAGACTTCTCTTTGGTCTTTGGCTCAAACTCTTTAGGCAGAAAACACATGTTTGATGTTAAATGTGTGGCCAGAGCTGGACCAGGTGCTCTACATGTACTAAATTGTGTGTGTGACGGGACAGGGGTGGGGGGGGGGCTCCACCTGCAGGGCCCACCTGGACACCACAGATGAGAATAAGTCTACCAAGACATGATCTGCTTGGGGAGGAAAGGTGGTGGATCTCTCAAAGGAGAAGGGCCAAGAGCATTTTCCTCAATGGGCTTTTATTAGGTTCCTTTTACACAGGAATACAGGCTCAGTACAATAGATAATGTACAAAGAACTCTGAGGGCCTATTTTGAGTAAGGGTAAGATAGCTAAAGGGTTATAAAACTTTGAGGAACAAACTCACTTCTTGCTTGGACTCTTATTTAATTGAGAGCATTCTAAACAAAGCATGTTTCACAGGATTTTACATACTCTTTATTAGGCCTGATTGCCCTAGGGAACCTGCCCTTTCCAGCACAGGGCTACACCCACCACCAGCATTGTTTCAGGCTTAAGGCATTGTCTCAGGCTTAAGTCACACAGGGTAACTAATGCAGCCAAGCAATTACAAGATTTCTCACAGACAGAATGAGGACTCAGGCTATGTCAGGATAGCAGAGGGGCGAGGGTCCATCATCCTCTTTTGCTGTAGCCCCCCAAGTCCTTCTTTGGGGCCTCCATGTTATTATGCCTGTCTTTGGTTGTTCCCCCTTGGGGAATCTTACCCGTCATTGGATAACCGATCAAGCATTGGGGGCCAGTTATGGATGAAGTAAAAGGAGCAGAAGTGGTGACCCTGCCAGGGAGATAAGCTTTGTCTTCTTAGTGGCTTATGGTCTGAAGGTTGCTCACTCAGCCTTAGCCATGGGGGTGTTACAGCTTCTGAAACTAGGCAGGGTAGTTCCCAACACTAAATCAATCCCAAGTTACTAGTGAAAGCAGTCCAAATTCAGCAAATGAAGCTCTTAAACAAAGCAATAAGGTGAGAACCCGCATTGTGGAGGAGAGTCACAACACAGTCAAGGTGTATGTGAAGCTGGTTTTCTTTCCTTTAGGTCTACTGGTCCATAATAGGTTTTAATTTGTCCAAAACCTTTGCAGGCATTCTCAAATGATTCAAACAAACAAACGAACTTTTTGCAGCTTCAGATGATCAGGTCTACTGAAAGTCAACAGCAGCCAAGGTCACTTTTAATAGGTCCCAATATAAACTGATCATTTATCAACAAACTTTTACACCCTATTTAAGGATCAGTTGGTATGAACCGTCACTGAAAGCCAGAAAGGTCAGTAGAACACGAAAATATTCCATGGATATTATACTTAGGTATATTATTCTCTCTAGTGTATATTTTCATAATGAAATATGAGGTCTGTCCAGAAAAAGTCCAGCCATTGTTAATATAAAAAGAATGGTTTACACAAAGTCAATGTAACCAGGCAGCCAAGGAGAATGGACTAGAATGTGCATGCAAGACTAATGACAACTTTACTGTGCTAGTCAGTGGGGGTGGTAGACTCTGTTGAGTGAACATGTGTACTGTGTGGCCATTGCATTCAAAATGAATGAGTAGAGCAATGAATCTACATCATATTTTCTATTAAGCTTGAACATTCCTCTGGGGAATCTATTTGGATGATTCAGAAGGCTGCAGCTATGGGCAACTGGTGATTGGCAGCTTCATCACAACAACATGCCTGCTCATGCATCACATCTTATACAGAGTTTTTTGGTGAAACATCCCATCACCCAGGTGACTCAGCCCAGATTTGGCACCTGTGACTTGTGGCTTTTTCCAAAACTAAAATCACCTTTGAAAGGGAAGATTTCAGACTGGCTATGAGATTCAGGAAAATACGACAGGGCAGCTGATGGGGATTGATAGAACTGTGTGAGGTCCCAGGGTGCGTACTATGAAAGGGACTGAGGTATCATTGTCTTATGTACAATGTTTCCTGTATCTTCTTCAATAAATGACTCCATTTTTCATATTGTATGGCTGGATATCTTCTAGACAGATATGTTTACTATGTTTCAAAAGCTTAGGAGTATGGTCCATTGTTGATTTTCACAAAAGTGAATCATATTACCATAATAGTCCTTAGATAAGATTACCCCTTCTTCTCAGAATGCCTGTTGGTCACAGTGGCTCACATGAGAACTGACCTTCTCCCACTAGATGAATGGTTCTCACAGTGTGGTCCAGAACAGTAACATCAGAAACAACTGGAATCATGTTAGAAATACAAATTTGAGGTCCCGACCTCCTGAATCAAACTGGAGATGAAGTTTTTAGCAATCTGTACCTTAACAAGCCCCCTACTGTCCCTCAGCACACTCAACAGCACCCTAGACATAATAACCACTTAATAAATGTCTTTTGATTTAAATCAAACTAAATGTTCTAAAGACAGAACTTATTTATTTATTTAGAAGTAAGCATGGGCTTCCTTTTAGTATTTCCACTATTTTGAGATCTTAACACTGGGGATGTATTTTGCCAGGAAATTTTCACTCCTTAACTAGGCATTGCTAGGCTCTGCTGACTTGTCACTAATTGAAACCAAGGATGGACCATGATCAGACCAAAGAAATGTGAGGAAGAGAAATGCAGTGAAGGAAAAAAAAACTATTTTATTCCTTCTGTTCCTCTGCTACAAAATTCCCCAGTGTTCCCTAAATTCTTAAGAAGTAAATCACACTAAACCAGAATAATTGACTGAATATTAGTGTGATTTTAGGAATAAAAAATGTTAAGATTACAGTATTTTAATGTAAGCAAAATTCAATTTTAGGCAGAGCATATAGTTTAGAAAGGCCAATAAACACTGGCAAGTAAAGTGGGAGCAAATAATAATACAAACACCACATGACAGGCCTACACAGCCTGATGTTCCTTTACTATTCTGTCAGCTCCATGCGTTTACGGCACAGCAATCAAGTACTCAGGCTAAAGCCAGATTAACTGGGTCATCAAAATAATAATTAATAACAGTTAATAATAGTAACTCATAGAACTGATTGAAGATTTAAATTAAATGTTGTTGTTGTAAATGCTCAACATATATTGTAGGCTAGTATTTTGTTTTTGAAGGGGAGGTTGTGTGTTGTTTGGTTTTTTTTTTGCCTGTAATGGGTGTTGCAGAAGTCAAATGTAGTTGTGACAGTCACTACATTTAATAGATTTGTAGTTTGCCTGTCCAAGTTACAGAACATTAAACAAAAGGTTATTTAGTCAGGGGTAGAATCCTATCAGCCAGCACCGGGCACACAGTAGGGATTCAGGAAGTACAGAAAATAAGATGGACTACACCACAGTACCAAGTAGCACCCCCAGGAGCTCAGGTTGTAAGTTACACAGCAGACTGCCACTTCACAGAATTCAGTAGACTGGCTTGATTTCATGGAACCTGGATGACAAAATTGAGAAAAGTAAATTTCCCAAATACATTATTATTTAAAATATTAAAATATATTTTCCTAATTCTGTGACAGCCTGTGACCCTCTTCTCTGTAGCAACATCATTTCTTGTTAATCAAAGAGGCAGGGGATTAAGGTTCTGGTGTTGTCACCTAGGCTTTATCTTCATCTTGATAGATTCTGAAACTCCAGAACCCTCCAGGCAAGTCCAGTTTCATAGAGTTGCTTGCCTCCCTCCCCAAAGCACAGCAGCATCATAGGCAAAGATCCCAGGTAGGGGAATTGTACACAGGAGGGTAGGGGTTGGCTTTCTGAGGCCAATGAAACCCATCACTGATGCAGAATGTAATAGAGATCCTCTAAAGCAATTAGCAGAGTGAGATGGGAAGCAATTATATAAATGCTAGGACATTCAAGACTCTTTCACTCTGAGGAAATAGATCTGTGCCTTGGGCAAAGAAAACAAACGTACAGGTCTTAAAGTTTCCCACTATTAGCATCTAGCATCTATCACTTCGGTTCTATTGGAATATTGGGCTTTTTAATGTTGGGTTTATATTAGATTTTGCAGCCTAAATATTCCTGACCACTCCCTCACAAAAAGCATAAGTCAAAATATTAAGCAGTGGAAGAGTCTAAGGGCTGAGTATGGGTGGGGCAGGAAGCCATCACGGAAGGTCCACAAGGAACAAATTTACTGGCCCCATAATAGACAAACACAATTTAGTGAGGCTGAAGGGACAAGGGGAACAATGCAAAGAGAGGGGCAATGTGAATGAAGATTCTGTGGACACTAATGAATAGTGTTTAGATACCCAACCTGAATGGGAAAGTGATAAATTTGGCATAGAAGGATCCTCTGGGAGCATAGAAAACCCCAGATGTTTTGAGCCTAGGAGCCCTAGGTTTTAATTCTGTCTCTTTCTAATCTGTTGCAAGATCCACAATCTCACTGCAGTTCATCTTGAACACTCACAAAATGGGGACAACAATACCTATTTTATGAACTAGGTGAAGAGTAAATAACAGCAATAAGGAGTAGGTATACAAACTCAATCGTTTCTCTTCCCCATCAGAACAGATGCCTATTCTTTACTTCATAACCAATGTGGCCAAAACCAAAATTACAACTTGTTCTTAGAAGCTTCCCTTCTCACCTGCCCTGTCTTACCAACAGGGCTACTGCATCACCATTGACCCGGGCTTGGATATCTGACTGATCACCGCCACAGCTCTTGCCTTCATAACAAATGCCCCATCCTATTGTATCCTCCAAAAATGCTTGTATCCATCTCTTCATCTGTGTTTTGTCAGCCACAAGCCAAATCTAAGTCTAAAGTTTGGCAAAGGACTTCCCTCTCACCCCTTGATTACCTTCCCACCAATTAATCCAGCACCCTGTGCCAGGGTCATCTTTTTAGAATACAGATGTGACACACACTGCAGTGGTTCCCTGATTCCTGTACCCAGTTATTTACTTGTTCAATAAACAGTGCCCAGGTACCCACCAACCTGTAAGTACTACACTATGTAACAAAGATGCAAAAATGAATGAATTATATTCTTGAGAGTCCAGTGGGGAGAAGTAAACAGATAGATTATAGTACGATGCTACAAACAAAAGATAGAAATGTGAAAACTAATTTTGTAGAATAAATAGAATACAATTTCACAATGCTGTTTCTATGTCTAGACAGCATCTCAAGGGACAAGAGGTGTTTGTCAGACAAAAAAGTGGAGGACACTCTTTTCCTCTTTCAGGGCACAAAACTAAAAGGAAGAAAAAAAGACCACACCCCCACCTTGCTCCATGGAGTAACTACTGAATTAAGTGTGTAACCAAGTAATTATCCAGGATGCAAAGTGACTCCCTCTTTCACCAAACAGGTAAAACAAACAAAACAAACAAACAAACAAAGGACAGTTCTTCACAGAAGATGCAGTGGGAATGACTAACAGTTCCTTTGGACTGCTATTGGCTCAGCTATCAAAATAAAGAAGGTAGAAATTTGAGGATTAAGCAAATAAGAGTTGAAAAAACAACACAATATTATAGACATGTGCCTTCTCCACTGGCCAAAGGAAGGGTGGGGGAGGGAAGCTTTAATCCTCAAGGACACTGAACATAGAACTTTAGGAATATTCTTATCACAACCACTCCTGATCCCCAGAAACACTGAAGAGTAGCAGGAGGATAAGTCCTTTTTAGGTCAATGAGTTTTAATGTCACCTCATACCTACCCTCAGATGGATTCATTCACAGGAGAGGCAAACCCAGAGGCCTGTTTCATTCCAGACCTCATTTAAAAAAAAAAAAAAAGTCCTCCCTCCATTCTTAAAACAAGTGACATAGATCAGCTCAAAGTCTGCAGCATCATGCAGCATCTCAACCAACTTGTACGCAAATCTCTGACACAGGTGCCCTGAGCTGATGATTGAAATTGCAATTTAATACTTGGAAGGTCAACACATGTTAAACATGAAAGCTTTTCTGTTTGAATTTTTTAGAGGGAACAACAGAATAGTTTAATCTCTTTTTTAGATCAAAATAATCTCTCTTACCATGTTTTTGTTTGTTTCTAGTACTACGGATACTACCAGGTGTGAGCTGTGTGCTCACCACAGATAAGAACAGGACCTTTCTTATCTCTGCTTATATCACTACCTGAACAGTGTCTGGCATTTAAATGTTAAATTAATCATGGGAGAAAGCAGTGAAAGGCGGGCATATCCTACGTGAATATATTATCACATAGGTGAATGAAGTTGAACACCTTATCTATTCAATGGTACATCCAGTTTTATTAACTCTTGCCTGAGTCTGTTTCTTCATCATTAAAATATACATCATATTGCCTTCCTTATAAGGTTGTGATGAGGAATAAACAGGGCAGGGTACATGCAAAGCCTAATGAACCTTTAATAAATGCCATTGAAATCCCAAACAAAATAAAAAACAAGCAAAAATAAAAAAACAATACCCTTTAGACAAATCAAAAATTAATCAACAATGATAATGATAAATAGCAATGCCTCAGTAGGCAACCCAGCCTCTCAGGAAGCTTCTTCAACATACTCGTGTTGGGTAACTTTAGGAATAAAAATGGAAAGATACTATTCATCCAAATGCAGATGATGATCAAAGAAGCAGGGTAGGTGACAGATAAAAGTCCTCAGGGAAGATGATGCAAATGAAATAGATAGGGATCCAAAATTCCACTCGCCAGTAAAGAAAAAGGCTCACTATTTTCCTGGAGACAGTCCAGGCAAGATATAAGATGAAGGAATCAGTGCAGGTTTGGATATTTATTCCTCTTGTTCCTCCTTCGAAAGTCACCTGTATCAAGCTTCCGCAAGGCGAGTCCTCTCCACACCTCTCCTTTGTGGTTATATCTCAGCTCTCTCCTCTTGAAAATTTAGGTGAAGGAGTGATAACAGCTCTACAGTCAGTAATTCTAATTTATACATTTTCCTGTGGTTCCCCTACATCCATTCCACAACTTCGTAAATAGTCCCATTATAAATAAACTAATCAACTTATCCTGATTTAAATGTGCCGTATGTTTCTTGTTGAACCTTGACTGACCCAGCCTTCAAAAGAATGCTCTGGTCTAGAAACACCATACCACCTCTGTTCTCCAAACATCCCATGCTTTTCTGTCTACAGCTCCGTGCCTCTACACTCCATGCAGCTTCTAAATGGAAGACTTTCCCACTCTTTTTGCTGGAGAATTCCAACTCATTCTTTACGACGTCTCAAGGCAGTTCTTTTAATCAAACCTCTTTGGATCCCACGATGGGCAGAACTAGAGGCTTCTTCTGTCATATTCTATAGACATCTACAACTGTGACAACACATTATATTGTATACATGTGGGGAATAGCCAAGTCTCAGCATCTACCACTATACATGGTACCCAGTAGATAAAAATAAATGAGCAGTGAGTGACTGAATGACTACATTGCTGTGATATGTAATATTTATTCAGTTCTACCCATCAAATCAACTATTACCAGCAATCCATTCAGCAACATGAAGACTACACATGTCTAATCACAGCATGAAATATTAATACTAAGAATTTTGAAATTAGGATCTTTCTGGCAAACAAAATCTAACATACATTTACTATTTCTTTATTTTAAAAACACACACACACACACACATGGGGGCCCTGACCAGTTTGGCTCAGTTGGTTGGGCATCATCCCATAAAGCAAAAGCTCGCCAGTTCAATTCCCAATCAGGGCACATGCCTGGGTGGCAGGTTCAGTCCCCTGTTGGGGTGCAAGCAAGAGGCAACCAATGACTGTTTCTCTCTCATATCCATGTTTCTCTCCCTCTCTTTCTCCCTTTTTTTCCATCTCTCAAAAAATTAAAAAAAAATAAAAATTTTAAAAACACATATGGAGGAGGCAAGTAAGAAGATATGGTTTGAGTCTAAGTTTGTAGGTTACATGTTTTCTTTAATAACCTGATTCACTGAAAAAGTATATGATATATCTTAGAAAAATGAAGGTTATTTTTTTCAGTAGTTCATCAGTTACTGACTTTTAAAAAAATCCCCATCCAAGGATATGTTTATTGATTTGAGAGAGAGAGGGAGGAATGGAAGGAGAGAGAGAGAGAGAGAGAGAGAGAGAGAGAGAGAGAGAGAGAAGAAACAACATGTGAGAGAAAAACATTAATTGGTTGCCTTCGATGCACGCCCCTACCTGAAATCTAACTGCAGCCTAAGTATGTTCCTGGACTGGAACTGAACTTGAACCTTTTGGTGTAATGTTCCAACCAACTGAGGCACTTGGCCAGGGCAATCAGTTACTGAGTTTTAAATTCTAATACAGTTCACTTTTTGGAGACAGATCTTAAAACCATACACACACACACATTACATATGCTGCATTAAAATAACTGATTTGAACTCACCTAAAGAGCATAATGATTCGTTAAAAACAACTTACTTTTCTGTTGTGTAATATTTTCTTCCTTCACACATGATTCATTTCTCATCTAGTTATTTCCAAAGAAGACTGTATTGCTGTCACAGACCCCTTCTGTTCTTAGAACTTAGGAGGTCATTTCTTGCAGAGCACATTATCTAGTACTCATATGTAGACTTCCAAAAATGTAACACCTCTTCTCACTCTGCAGAACTATTATTACAATGCAGTTACTCAGAAAGTCAATTCCTAGTAAAGGATTTTTAAATGATTTGACTTTGAATGTTTAGTAACTAACTATAGCTAGCTCTCAATCATGATCATTGTGGAACTCTTTTCCTCCTCTCATAAAAAATACATGACAATAAACCACACCTGATTAACAGCTTAGTCCATGCAGCATGAAACATTCGCAGATGCTAATGCCTCTTTGAACGGTATTTAGTATTTACAAATCATTTGGTTCCCTTTATGACCAAAGCACTGGTATTCTAAGTAAAACAGAATAACATGGCAATTATTTACTTGCCAAAGAATGGCTATTGCTTTCCATGATTCATTTCCATTTCAGAAAATGAGTCCTTGAGAAACACAATGGATCACTCTCTTTTTTCTCTTTTTTAATATATTTTATTGATTATGCTATTACAGCTGTCCCATTTCTCCCCTTCACTCCCCTCCACCCTGCACACCCTCTCCCACCCATATTCCTCCCCCTTTAGTTCATGTCCATGTGTCATACTTATAAGTTCTTTAGCTTCTACATTTCCCATACTATTCTTTACCTCCCCCTATTTTCTACCTACCATCTATGCTACTTATTCTCTGTACCTTTTCCCCCTCTCTCCTCATCCCACTCCCCTGTTGCTAACCCTCCATATGATCTCCATTTTTGTGGTTCTGTTCCTGTTCTAATTGTTTGCTTAGTTTGCTTCTATTTTTGTTTTAGGCGCGGTTGTTAATAATTGTGAGTTTGTTGTCATTGTACTGTACATGTTTTTTATCTTTTTCTTAGATAAGTCCCTTTAACATTTCATATAATAAGGGCTTGGTGATAATGAACTCCTTTAACTTGACCTAATCTGAGAAGCGCTTTATCTTCCCTTCCATTCTAAATGACAGCTTTGCTGGATAGAGCAATCTTGGATGTAGGTCCTTGCCTTTCATGACTTGGAATATTTCTTTCCACCCCCTTCTTGCCTCTAAGGACTCTTTTGAGAAGTCAGCTGACAGTCTTATGGGAACTCCTTTGTAGTTAACTCTCTCCTTTTCTCTTGATGCTTTTAAGATTCTCTCCTTATCTTTCATCTCGGGTAATGTAATTATGATGTGCCTTGGTGTGTTCCTCCTTGGTTCCAACTTCTTTGGGACTCTCTGAGCTTCCTGGACTTCCTGGAAGTCTATTTCCTTTGTCAGATTGGGGAAGTTCTCCTTTATTATTTGTTCAAATAAGTTTTCCACTTGTTGCTCTTCCTCTTCTCCTTCTGGTACCCCTATAATTTGGATGTTGGAACGTTTAAAGATGTCCCGGAAGTTCCTAAGCCTCTCCTCATTTTTTTGAATTCTGTTTCTTCATCCTTTTCTGATTGGATGTTTCTTTCTTCCTTCTTCCTTCTGGTCCACTCCATTGATTGGAGTCCCAGTTTCCTTCCCATCACCATTGGTTCCCTGTACATTTTCCTTTATCTCACTTAGTGTAGCCTTCATTTTTTCATCTAATTTATGACTATATTCAACCAATTCTGTGAGAATCCTGATTACCAGTGTTTTGAACTGCTCATCTGATAGGTCGGCTATCTCTTTGTCACTTAGTTGTGTTTTTTCTGGAGCTTTGATCTGTTCTTTCGTTTGGGCCATTTTTTTGTCTTGATGTGCCTGTTACATAGTAAGAGGTGGAGCCTTAGGTGTTCACCCAGTTGGGGCAACCCAGTTGCTGGGTTGGGACACTGTGTGTGGGGGAGGGGTCTGAGAGGGAACAATGGCACTTGCTCTGCTCTCTGCCAGATTTCAGTCACTTCCCCCACTTCCTCCAAGAAAATTGGGCCCTTCTGGTGCTGATTCCCATGTGGGTGGTTTTGTGTATGTTCTAGGGCCCTGTGGGTCTCTTCAACAAAGTCTCCTGTGAGGCTGGGAGTTTCTCCCAGTAACCCACCCCCAGAGCTGTTTTCAATTGGTGTTTTGAGGCTTTATTTCCCTGCACTGTAACCCTGGGTTGCGCAGTCTGTCTCGCTCCCCAGTTTCACCTGGTTTATCTGCATGCAGACGTGGGACTGCCTGGTCCACCAGCCACCTTGTGTGCTGTGCCCTCCACAGCCCCCACCTTGCTGGGTCCACCAGCTGCAGCTTTGTCTGGATCCCTCTCCATCCGGCCACCTGACTCTGCACCTTTTACCAGTCAGGATGAATGTGTCTACTTTAACTCCTTGGTTGTCAGACTTCTATATAGTTTAATTTTCTGTCAGTATGGGTTGTTTTTTGTTTCTAAATTGTTGTTGTCCTTATTTTGGTTGTGCAAGGAGGCACAGTATGTCTCCCTATGCCTCCATTTTGGCAGGAAGTCTACCATTCTTTCTTTCTGAGTAAACTGAAGCTTCCTGCCACCTGCGGCTATAGGTTAATGTCTAAGCTGTGTGGAGGGGCCCAGAACTGTAGGAGGCCTGAGTTTGGGTTCAAATGAGGCTGTGGTCTCAGACCCAGGTCCAGAGAGCCACATTTCCACACTTGCCCACCAGGAATGTGGGATAGGTGGGACTCACATCCTGACATGCCACCCAGTGAATCACTCTCTTACATACAGCTAAATTTTTGTAAAAGGAGAAAAAGGCTATGTTCAGTCAACATACCATATGCTAAGCAGTTTTTGTATGATATCTTACTCCTTTCTACAGTAACCTTTGAAGACAAAGTCAGGAAGGCTAAGGAACTGGCCAAAGGTCATAGTTATGCAACTCTGACACCTATCTCATGTTCTTTTTATTACATCATGCTGACTACTCACATAGGCCAAGGCTGTACATATGCTAAGTGAAAATATCCACATAGCAGTTCCATTTGTGACTCTTCTGTGCCCCATTCTATTTGCCCTCTGAGGACAGTGAGGGAGAAGAAAAGGAGACATTTTTGTGTTAGTCCATTATCACTGATCCTCATCGCCAGAGTACTACTCTATAAAATGAACTCAATCTTCCCCTAACAATGCTAAATGCTGGTAGACCCTGGATGGGCTCGTTCGTTTTCATTCTCAGTGGATCAGTGTTCTTAATGGGTATCATCAATTCCTTTCAATTAAGTCAGGTTCTATTCCTTCCTGGACATTCAGCTCCCAGATAAATGACTTCAATTATCCAGGGTCTGTTTCTCAATCAGTATCCAGTTCCCAGGGATAAAAGAGCTAACGTTCCTCAATGTCCCTCCAGAGCACTATTTGAAAAGAATTCAAAGAATATTCCATTTCAGTGAATCGTCTAGGGACTAAGTTGTTTCTATTGGAGGAAAATTTCTGTTAATCTGCTCCTTTGTAAAGACACTAGAAATTGTAAGCAAACCGTTATCCTAAAAAAACATAAGAGGTAGGAAAAATCCAAACCAACTTATGAAACAACAAATACACCCTGCTAGACTGTATCCTTAGCTAAAACACATTTGATGAATTTAAAACACTTGATACATTTATGACCAAACCTACGTTGATTTATTATGCAAAATTATAATTAACAATTTCAATAGATTATTTCATGGTTATTATTTTTAAAAATCTAACCTTTTAAATAATTGAGGTAAAAGTTACATGCAGTGAAAGATTTTATAATGGGCAAATTTTGACAAATGTATATACACATAAAAGCAAGCCCGTATTCAAATTACAGTATATTTCCATCACCTGAGGAAGCTCTCTAGCACCCCTTCCAGTCCTCTCCATTGCATCCATAAGCACTTGCTGATCTGATTTCCATCATCATCAGTAAGTTTTGTCTTTTCTTGACATTAATATAAATGTAATCATACAACATGTACTCTTTTGTGTCTGGCTTCATCAAATATTAAAGATTCATCCATGATTTTGCATTTATCAGTAGTTATACTTTTTATGACTGAATAGTATTATATAAATGAATGCCCAACAATTTGTTTTTATTATTCTCTCGAAGGACATTTGAATTATTTCCAGTTAAAGACCTTTCTGAATAATGTTACTTTGAACATTGGTCTAGAAAATTTTTGTGGATATAAGGTTTTCATCTTTCTTGGGTACATACCAGAGAGAGCAACAATGATGCACGGTAAGGTATATGTTTAACTTTGTAAGAAACTGAAACTATTTTCCATAGTGTTTGTATCATTTTATATTCTCATCAGCAATGTGTAAGAGTTTATGTTACTCTATATCCTCACTCACCCAGACTTCTTGATTATGATTGTCCGAGTGGGTAGAAAGTGGTATCTTACTCTGCTTTTTCTTTTACTTTTTCATAACTAATGATATTGAACACCTTTTAATGGGATCAGTGGTCATATATAAATATACATACACACACATACACTTATATATATAGGTAATGTCTGTTGAAATCTTCTGCTCTGTGTAAATTGGGTTGTTTCTTTGTTATTAAAATGTAAGAGTTTCATCATATATATGTACATGTATATGTATATATATCCTTTGTTAGACATGTGTACAAGTATTTTCATCCAAACAGTAGCTTGCCTTTTCATTTTTTAACTGAGTCTTTTGATGAATTTTTAATTTTAATGGAGTGCAATTTATCAAGTGTTTTCTTCTGTAAGTTAGTGCTTTTTTGTTTGCTGAGAAATCTCCGTCTATACCAAGGTGTCTAGATATTTTTCATATTTTGTTCCAGAAGCTTTATGGTTTTAACTTATACATTTAAGTATGTGATCCAACTCAAAATAATTCATAAGTTTTTCACTCTTTTTACTCACACTTCTTTAGCTTGAGTAATTTCTATTTAGATGGCTTTAAGTGCACTTACCTCTTATCATGCAGAGTTTAATGGCTGCTATTCCCATCTATTACATTTTTCATTTCAGCCTTTGCACTTTGTCTATATAGAATTGCCTAGTATTTCCATTTGATTCTTTTTACAGTTAGCATTTCTGCAGTGAAATTACCCATCTGTTCCTGCACTATGTCTAACATTTCCTTTAAGTTCTTGGACAACGTTATAATCTCTGTGCTAACACCACTATCGTGATCATCTTGACATCTGTTTCCCAGAGACTGACTGGATAGCATATCTTCCTGCTGCTTCGCTGCCATAATTGCACACGAAACCTGCAAGGTGTGTGGATGATCTTTTCTTCCCTTGGAGGCATCATTGTTCTAGCAGTCAATTAAATTGTTGACAGAGCCTCTTGATCGTGTCAGATTTGTTTTTATATTCTTTTAGAATGGGTCTATGTGGTCTTATTCTTAGCTCTAAGGACATGGCCCTCATTCTAGTTGTGATTCTTACTCCTAAATTGTGGTTCTTCTATATGCTTAACCAAGTTCCTATGAAGTTCATCAAGATTGTTCTACTGGGGTGAGGCCAGACAGGACCCCAACATCTCTCAGCATTATATGACCTTTGAAATCTCTGTGAAGCAGTCAGCCCTGAGGAAGCTACTCCATGCTATGTCCTATGGAGTTCCTCTCTGGGCATGCACAGCACAGCTGGTGGCCAGTGACATAAAGAGGACCCCCACGAGTCTCACTATGCATCCAATTCTGCACATGTTCCCCTTTGCTGATACCCTGATTGTCAACTTTTTGCCACTGAAGCAGCTCTGAACTTGAAATTCAAACAAATACCTTAGTTCAGTTCTCCCTTCTCTTTGTCAGCATCAGGAAATCCTGTGTGTTCCCCTCTTTCCAAGGATCAAACCTATGCTGGCCGTCTTCCAACACCTAAAATCAGTTACTTTACATACTTTGTCCACTTTTAGAGTTGTTTACTGAGCTATGCTAAGTTGTGCCAGTTATTTTGTCATGGTTGAAACACAAATTGATACTCAATCTTAATGTTAAATTGGTAGGCAGTCCACCAGCTAGCTACTCATGTTTATTTTGATTGATGACCTTCCAGAGAATACTGCTCAATTGAAATCCTAATCAAGGTAAACCAATAAGAAAACAGGCTCAAGAGTATTTTAGAGAACATCTTTAAGCCCCAGAGAAAAACAGTCGAGATTAACCATATTGGCAATAATTTCTAAACTACATAAAAAAGGCGTTTGTAACTTATCTGTATTATCCTAATAAAGAAAAGTGCCTGCTATAACAGTAAGTAACTCACTGCCTGTGTCAGAGAGCCTTGGAACCTTCACTCCTTATACACAGTGTCAATTTTTTCATAGTATGTTAAAGAAAGAGCTATTAGAAAAACCTATGTCATAAACGTTAAGTTTATGAATATATGCTTGAATTAACAACATATCTGGCCAAGATTCAAAATGATTTCATGTTTTCTGAGGTCCAATTCAGTTAGAACTAGAGGTCAAGCAAAGAAGCCAGGTCAAAAAGCTGAGTTAGAAATAGATTTCCTCTCCATACTCTCTCAGGTACTAATTAACTTTGCTGGGAGTGTTTTTCTCCTGAAACTCCTGTAGAAATTCTCTCCTCCCAGGACTTTCATGAGCATCAATTCACTAAATCAACATTTCAAGATCAAACTCCCCCTCAGTTTAAATGATTATCTACCTATATATCCACCTTGAACTCAACACCTCCAAAACAGAATTCCTTCTATCCCCACACAAGTCTGTACCTTCTCCCAACTCTCCATTCTGGCCACATTATGTAACTCATCATCTGAAAGTGGACTCCCACCCACTGGATAGGAGACTCCCTACCTTTTCTCCCATTCACCCTCTCATCTATCCAACCCATCACTAAGCATGAAGCCCCAGTCATTACCAGCTTTAATTATACTTAAGTTTGTCCTCTTGTTTCTATCTTTGCTCCAGTGCAAGCTTTTTTTCATTGCTCACAAAGTCTGTTTCCACAGCCTTCAAACTGGTCTCCACCCTTCAATCTAGCTGCAACAGAGCTCCTGAGTGCTCTTCTTAAAACACCAACTTGGCCTCTTCATCCCCTATTTTAAAACCCACCAATATTCCCAAACATTTCCAGAATAAAGTTCACAATGCTTTTGTTGCTTCTCATCTCTCCTGCCTAGGCCCCGGTCTCCTCTGTGATCATTGATACTCTGGCCACATCAAACTGGTTGAAGGCGCTTGAATGGATCATGAAGTTTTAGAACCTCAACACTTTGAACAAGCCAGGCCATCTGCCTGAGATTAAACTCCTACTTGTCTCTGAGACTCAGATCAACCCTCTCCACCTCAGAGCTCCTAAGGTAGAGTAGCCTGGTTCTTCTATTCTGTTTTGTCCTGATCCATTTCCTTAACTACTCTACATTTGAAATAACCAGTCAGTCCCCTGCTAGATTGCAAACACCTTATTTAAAAGAAATGTAACAAATATATCTTCACTCACCCATGATCTAGCACAGTGCTTCACCCACAGAGTACCTCCAATAAACACTGGGTGACAGATGGATGAGTTACAGAAAAATAATTGAGTTCCATTAAAGCACAGAAGGAACACTACGACTACTACACACCACAATTCTGAAGGGTGGAATGTGGCCTATTGGCTGTGACTGAAGCCGTTGAAATGAACAGCAGTATGACAACCAGCTCTTTAAAACACTGAACAACCATCTAGTTGTTGTCATGACTAGAGTCTCTACCTCTAGCCTATATATTCTTTCCTTCTTTCTCTAAAATATGACTGAACTGGTTTTCAATTCTATGTGATCTTTAGCTCAACAGATATACAAGGGGAGACCCCCCAAAATCCTGAATTATCTTCTGTTGGTCAGGCCCCTTGCAGTAGAGGCTTCCCCTGCTAGGTGAGTGTTCTAAGATCCTATTTCTATCAGTGTACCAGCTGTTGTTGCTGTGAGAGGCTACATTCAGCTGCAATGATTTTTTTTTGAGGACTTTTTCTATGGATTGGCCCATTTCCTGACGGGTAATTTACAAGTGCACCCACAATGTCCTGAGTGTTCAACAGTTTTGACCAATAAATAGTATGACCCCCATGCTCTACCCTCCCTATTCACCCAATCTTGCTCCAAGCAACTTGTTTTTGTTTCCCTGGATGAAAAATAGTCCTCAAAGAAAATAATTTACTGATGTGGAAGAGGTGAAACAAAATATAGCAGAAGCACTAAAAGGCATCAAAATCAACAAGCTCAAAAATGGTTTTGAGCAGTGGAAAAAAGTCTCGATGGGTGTATCACATCAAATAAAGAGTACTTTGAAGGTGACTGAAGTTTAAATATATAATAACAAATACACAATTTTTATAAATAAATTCCATTTTTTGTATACATATGTAAGAACATAGGTAGGGATAAAGATATAGTATACAATTGCACTTTTCTTTTTGAAAACCAAAATAATCTAGTGTTAACAGGTGTTACCTTTTTTGCCCATTTTGTGGTAGTCCTTTGGAAAGTAATTTTGACTTTTCAATAATTATTTTAAAATATCTGAACTGGGAACCTAAGAGTTTGAATCTGCTCGAATGAGTACCTTAAGGAAATTAGGTTCCTTTTTTTTAACCTCAAGCTTCTCTCTCAGTCTTACACCCATTTTATAAAGGTAAAAGCTGTGGAACATACTGTTTAGGGGACCATGTTATTGTACGCTGTTCATGATAGGTCTGGTTCTAGGGGTGACATGAAGAGCTTGAGATGGGCCCACACCATGAGGACAGATGCCTTTTCCAAAGACCACAGATGTTCAGTATAAATAATTGAATAGCTGATGATGCTAATTATATTAATTTATTTAACGAGCATTCACTATGTATGAAGCAGCATGTTGAGTGTTTCCTGTGTCTTTCCTCATTTCGTCTTAGGGTAGCCCTGTGAGGTGGGTATTATTTCCCCCTTATACAGAAGAGGCAACCTGGAGGCGGAGAGGAAGGAGAAGTACCTCAAAACTCTCTGCAGGAAGGCCCAGGTCCTACTCTTGCCTCTGACACTACCTTTCTGTCCAGAGAGAAGACTAGATTGTTTCTAACGCTGCTTCAAGCTTTGACATTCCAGAATTCAAATCAAAATGGCATTAGAATTATTTGTGAGGAAAACAGAAGCCACATTTTATAATGAAATCTCTATTAAAAATGCATTTCTTAGCATAGTAAACCTTCTCAAAGGAAACAGGGAAGATTAAATGAAAGCAGCCCAATGTGACTAGAGGTACACAGACTGCATCTTTGTAAGTGGCAGTTTTTAACTAAGAAGATGTAGCAGTTGCTACAGGGCCCCTCCTTTTATTTTTCAATGTTACTGAAATAAAAAGTATTAATAATTTTTAATATTAAAGTTATCATTCTCTTCTACAGCTTAATTTACAAAATGCAATAAAATTGCAACAGTATTTCCGAAATGCATTTTTCTAAAAACCCAACTCAGATAGAGGAACATTCACAAATTAGTTTTTGGACATTTGCAAAGGCAGGAGCAGGGTAGGAACAGTGAGGGGGAATGAAGAGTAATGACTGGTTATTTGTGAACTTAATCTTGATTTAACAATTTTTTTTTCTTTTTAACTTAAAATATTTACCTAGCAGGTCAATTAAAGGTAGGTTTCTATATCTATCCCATTAAACTTCTAATTTGTTTTCACAATAGAATCCTCATGATTACGTAAAAAAAAAAAAAAAAAAAAAAATGGCAAGGCCCTGCTAGTCGCAACACCTGTATTTTTATTCTGTAAGGCCTTTGAGCTTATAAAAGGGTTACCAAGAGGAGGTGTCTTCATTATTTAGGTCACTGCCTGGTGGAGATAGGTCTAGGATGGCTTAAATGCTCCTCTAGTTTTACCCAAATGGTATCTGAACAGAACTATTAGTGTAGATATCTGTCAGTTCTTGGGTCCTGGAAATGCTGTTTTCCAGCCCAGCAAGCCTAGGAAATGCTGAATATTCCACTCTTTCTCTGAAAAGTATAAAAATTAAAAGACCTGCCCAGTTTTATTTAAACCAGTCTTCCACACTCACCTAAGCGGAGACCACCACCCCTGCACCACCAGCTCTTTCATTTCCTCACAAACACTTGTTAGCACTGCACAGAACCCTAGTGGAAGATTAGTCTGTGATTGTGACACATCATAGCATGGCTATTTAGAACATCATGTCAAAGGATAGACTTAATGCCATGGGTTCCTTTGCTTATCTCCATCTCATTTTACTTTTCTCTTCTTGGTCTTCTTTCCCTCCCTCTGTCCCTCTCTCCCTCTACCTCTAACCCATGCTCACACCTGCATTCTAAATTAATTGGTCCAAGACCAAGAGTCACAAAAACAAATTCAGGTCCACCTACTTCAATGAATAAACAACCCAAAGCTCTCAGCTTCCTGACCAAAAAAATTACATGAAATTAACGACATCTTCCTCAATACCCATTAACCTCTTTTTGACAAGCTGCATCTTTTATCTTCATTTCACAGTATGCATTAGAATGTCTTTTATTTCTTCCTTATCTGTGGCTCCTGGTTTTCCACAGACTTTTTTAAAAATACATTTGGTGGGTGATATGATCAGTGCACTTCCTCTGAAATTAAAGTTTCTTTTGATATTGAATTCAGTACATTTGGAGTGGAAATCGAATGACTCAGGCTGGTTACAAAGATTTAAGTCAATAGAGAAGAATTTAATTTGCGGGTGTTGCGTTCCATAATCAAATAGAGAAGAACTTGTTTCTGTTCTACAATCTATCAAGTCAAAATTTACAAGTGTCTCCAAAATTGCATTAAGTTTATTTATTCAACAAATATTTAGTAAATGCCTTTTATGGGCCTGATATAGCCTTGGCTGCTAGGGTTACTGATATAAACTGTTCAGTTCCCACCCTTGCATCCAAGAGCTTCCAGTCCAGCAGAGAAGGTAGATATTAATTCTATAGTTAAGCTTATAGTGATCTAGATACAATTATGATCATAGCCATGATGGAGGTGATGGGGCAGACCCAGCCTCATCTGTGGGTGGGAACAGTGGGCGAGGATTGGATCAGAGAAGGATGACCTGAGAAAGGAGCATTTAAGCCGAGACCTAAAAAATGAGGAGGACTTGGTGAACTTCCCGATAGACAGGGAGAATCAAATGGGAAGAAGCTTACCATGCCTGAGGGAAAAAAGACAGGGCCAGTGTGGTTGTAGTAATAGGCAGCAAGGCAGAAGGACATTGGATTGGTCAGAAAATAAGCAGGGCCACCATCATAGGAACTCAAAGGCCACATTAATGCCTTAGAATTTCATGCTAAAAGCAGTGGAAAGCCATCAAAGGTTTTTAAAGCAGGAAATGGGCATGATTAGGTTAAGAGTTTCAACCCATCCACTTGGCTCAGTGGAGAGACCCTGTACTTCTTGGTGATAGTGGGGAAGACTGTGATTACCCCGTAGTGTCTGTTAATGACAGGAGACACACTGAAGAAAATAAGCAACCCAAGGAAAGCAAGGACAGCTTTAATGGAACTCCCTCAGCTTTGAACCTCTAACCAAATTGTCCTCCCTAAATCTCTTATTTCAAACTTCTGGTGCAAAAAGCTCTGGCAGTGAAGTGAGAATAGGTTAAAAGCAGTAGAGCTGGAAGCAGAAAGGCTAATTAGGAGTTCATTGTGTAGACAAATGATTCTGGTGATTCAGGAAGGAGAGTAAAGTGAGAGTATATAACCCATACAGAAGGTAGAATCTACAGTACATGGTGACTATCCTTATTAGTATTTTAACACTGAGTTTTTGAAAAATTCATGCTTTTGCTTCCTCTTGAAATATATGTGATACTGTAATATGCTCATAAATTTTAATTATTTTTCATACATATTACCATAAATAAAATGTGACCCTTCCTGATACTGAAGCCAGCAAATATTTCCATCAGTCTCAAATCTTTTAGGACCTTAACAAAAGGACAACTTATACCAGTAATTTCATTATAAACAATTCTTAGCTAATCATTTAAAAAGACCTGTTTGTGCTCTGGTCACTGTGGCTCAGTCGGTTAGATCATCACCCTGTACACCCCAGGAGGTTGCAGGTTTGATCTCAGTTCAGGGCACATGCCTGGGTTGAGCGTTCAAGTCCCAGTTGGGGCGCGCGCAGGAGGCAACTGATCGATGTTTCTCTCTCACAGTGATACCTCTCTATCTCTCTCTCTACCCACCCCCACCCCTCCTTCATTTCTCTCTAAAAAAGCAATGAATTACGGTCCTCAGTTGAGGGGGAAAAAAGAATGTTTGCTAGACAACACAGTCCAGATTTACTTTTTTGCAATTAAAAGTAAAGAAGTAAACCTCTATTTATTCAACAATACAGGGGTGGGCAAAAATAAGTTTACAGTTGTTTGTATGAAAATAATACAATTGTTAATAAATTAATAAATAATAATACAAGAATAAACTCTGTTTCACATACTCACAACTGTAAATGTACTTCTGCCAACCTCTGTATTTGATCACTCTACTGAATCAAAATTAACTTGCTCCCTTGCTAATCCAATTCCATAAGGTTTTACTCAATCTTACTCTACACAATTAAACTGGAATAAAAATATTAAATTTAGTGATAGCATACCTTTAATTTTTTAAAAAAATCATGTCCATGTGAGCTATAATAACAGACTTTGGAAACTGAAAGTTATCACCAGTGGGATCTTCCATCCTAGCTTTCTTACCTCCAATGTGTTAAGAACATAAAAAAGTAAACAAACCTACTCACTAGATTAGCCTCTTAGGCAAAATAATGGCATTTTTAGCATGAAGCTAATAATATGCATATTGAAATAACGCCTTGATTCTAAAACCTGTGGAGCCTAAAGTCAAGATCTAATAGCATTATCAGTTTTCCCATAAGCATTTAGAATGTTTTTACTCAATGTTGAGATGTGATATTAGCTGTGAGGCAGTGCCTTTTTTAAAAAGTCTTTTAAGGAGGAGGGTTTGCTACTCACTCTATAAACTGTTGTCCAGTAGCCAGATAAAAGGATATCGGGAAAAGTTAAAAATGAGAAAGAGAAAAAATTACCAAACATGATAAAGAACCAAATTAGAGACGATGTGTAAGACATGTAAGATTCTGGAAGAAGAAAGAGAGACTTTCAGAGTGGCAGTGGTGTGTGACAGAGAAAGAAGGAAGAGAGATGGTAAAAGACTTCACTCGATATAATGAAAGAATTTTGTGTTCTCTTATGCAGGAAAAAAAAAACTGAAGTAAAGATTTTAAATGTTTTTCAATTGTTTTAGATGCCAGATTCATTATTGTTTGAATACACCCCCATCCTTACACAGAAGCCTGATAAGACTTGATTTTACATGGTTCCAGTAGTGTTGAGAGTATCAATACCCTTATACCATTTGAAAACAGTCACGTGTGGAACAGTGGCAATTCCATTCTGTGAACACAACAGCTTAAGTTTAATCCAAGTTTATTTCCATTTGCTGGAGCTTTCCTCTGCCAGGACTGTTCTCGTTTCTATCACAAATTTCCATTGGGTCAGTGACTGCTCAGATACCATATCTAAATTAACACATCTGTTCTGCAGAGAGATCCTCTCAGAACCTACAGCTGCAGTGCTGCCCTACAGAACTCTCTGCACTGACAGCAGCATTCTAGATCTGCATGGTCCTACTTGGAGCACATGTGACTATGGAGCCCTTGAAATATGGTAGGACAACTAAGGGAGTAATTTTAAATTTTCTTTACTTTGAATGAAATTAAATACATTTAAATTACAATTAAAATTAAACAAAATTAATTTCAATGCAAACAGCCACATGTGGCTAGTGATGACAACACGCAATAGCGGACAAAGCTGGTTTTCAGTTTCATCAGCATCCTTCGTGTCTTCTTTCCAGTACTACGCACACGTGCAGTTAGGTGATGTTTGTAATTATCCATTTAATGACCATCCTCTCCACTAAACTATCAGGACTGTCTCGATCCCACCACCATGGTATTCCACAATGGACACACAGTGCCCATGCAGAGAGCTGTGGACAGAGTGACTTATCATTTAAAGAAAACTTTGCATTATTTTAATAATATAATATCAGATGTTAAACTTTCGGTTATATGGATATCAGAGGCTGATGTAAGAAAATTGAAACACTAGCTGTTTACAAGCTCCCCACAGCCCCCTCCCACACACATGAACACAGCGGCCTTCAGAAAAGCCTCTTCTTTTGCTCTAAAATCTGTTCTGGCTGTGCAAATGATGACACTTCTCTGAAAAAGAAAAAAATTCAATACGAAGCAAATTCACAATTTAGCTTAGAATGGTATGAGAAGGTTGACACAAAGAAGCTGTCCCTCCTTAGTTTAAATAAACACATTATCTTTAGATTATGGAGGCTAATTTTCTTAAATCCTTTTAAATATGCTAATTTCTCCAGAGGCAAATGTTCACTAATTATTCTATGTCAACTTTGAATATGAAAATACACATATATAGGCATAATACAGTATGCAGTATATTATTTTAATAATCCCAGTGAGAATAGTAATATAGAAAAGTGTACAGCATGTATGAAAATATGAATTCCAGAGAAGAACGGTGGTTATAATTTACTGGGAAATATGCTTAGTTTGTTCATTCTTTAGCTGGTTTACCCATCTATCCATTTATGCATCTCTCTACACATAGGTCTGCCTTTTATGTTTACAGTATCCTGCATCCCAGAACACACAGTCTGTGTTCAAAGTTGGAAAAGTACACAAGCAACTAAAATACAAATATGGAAAGCTGCCCCCAAGAGAAGCATGTATAGCTCATCCTGGGAAGAACCATTAAGATGAGAACAGTTCAAGTGCATGCAACAGAAAGAGCCAAAATACTTCCATTTAGAATTTTTAATAGATGACATTAGTGTGAACCCTTCCCTCTAATCCTGAAGTTCATTGGATTAAGACTCAATCCAAGAGAATATGGGTGAGGATGAGAAAACACGTAAACACTGAATAACCCATATGTGTTACATAAATTCATGGATTAATGTTTAATGCAATTAATGATTTAAATATATAAAAGGACAGTTGACTGCATCAGTGTTTTGATACAAATGAAGCAATGTGAGGACCATTGTTATAAAAACCCACAGTGTTGACCCAAATAAATTCATTATGAAGAGTTATAGGGAAGCATTAAATTATACCTTGTGTCTAAATTTTCTTAGTCTGGTATATGCTTATCTTTTCAGAGGCCTAGCAGGTAAAGCTTACAAACCAAGACCATCGGGGCACTTGTGACACTTTTCATGTCTCATAAGACCGGTCTATAGACATTGAGTCATTTTAAGGTTGAAATACTAGGGAATTTCTGCCAAGTCCTATTATTTTTCAGCAATAATTTAAACAAATAAATGTTTGTTAAAAGTACAGAACAACCTACATAGACTTAACATGTCAAACTAATATGATAAAATTATTTGCTATTAAGGTAATTTCAAGATGGGCATGACATTATGCTTTTCTGCTTTCTTCTGGAAAACGAAAAATGTCTTTGAATATTGTTAGCAATGCCTGACCTCCATAGGCACTGGCTATGCAAGTAATGCAGGAAGCATGGTGATTATTATGTAAATCTGGGCCTTAAGGACCAAGCCAAGAAGTTCATTTCATTATCACAAAGTAACCTGAAGATAGACTTAACATGGATTTATAAAAATAAAGCATTAATGGGAAGAGAATGTAACCTATTAAAAACACTACAAATTGCATAGGTGGTAGACATACCCAATCCTTGGAGAATTGCTCATATGACCTGGCTAAAAAATGGTCTTGCAGGGTTTGATTTTCATCTTTGGTTGTGCAATGGTAGAGAATCCACTTAATCTCACAGCAGTGAAAATGAGAGCATGCTACTGCTATGGGGTGAACTGCTAAAGGTTAATTGAGTTTTAGATACTTGCCCCTAATTGTTCAAGACTTTATCCTAATATCATTTGCTGCATTAATGCACAGGCACCCTGAGGCCAAGGAATAGATTTCACTCTAAATTTAAATATATACTTATACCCAAAAAGAGAAGCATTTTTTTTTTCAGATAATTCTCATAATCAGAATCCAACTTCCTAAATGAAATAGGTTGAATTAATTAAATCTTCCCCAAAATATTGCTTTAAATGAGTGGATAACTGAAACAGTTAGTCTAATTAATCCAAAAACTGCAGGTACTCAATGTTGATAATTTAGAATGTTAATTAATATGAAAATACATAGTATGTAATTTTTCTTAAGTAACTATATTTTAGTAATCCTAACACTTCAACTTAATAAATTAGAGATACTTTTATCTTTCCATAGCTAGAACACTGAATACTGTTGGTTCAACAAGACTGGGTAATTTGTCATGAGTTTATTCCAGCATTCAGGGAAGGTCATCAATAAAAAGAAAATTACCATAAGTATTTTTAAGTCATTAGAGCAAGATTTTGTATAATTGGACAACACCTTAAAAGATATGCTTATTTAATGTCACAATAAACCATCTGGTTCATTTTAAAGAGCCATTTTTGAGAGGTAAGGGTGTGCCCAGCTTTCAGAACAGCTGGTTAAAAACTCTTAATTTACAAAACAAGTGAAATTAGTGGAAATTGATGTGCATAGCAAAAGAATCCTCAGGCTGGGAAAAAAATTCCTACCTAAATATTTCTTTACCAGTAGCACCTCTAGGCCTTTGTATATTTGAATTTACAATACTGTATTTTATTTGATATATATATATATAATTATGATATACAACAGCAGCAGCAGCAATTACAACAGCTACGATTTATGAAGTAATTTCTGTGGTCCATGCACTATGCTGAATCTACACACTTATTGTCTAACTTAAGCCTCAGAGCACTCCTAAGGGTTGGGTGCTCTCATTATTTGCCTTTTACAATGAAAACACGGGGACTCAGAGTAACTTCTCAAGATTGCACAAACTTGTTGGAAAAGATGACAAAGCTTAAATTTAAAATTTTTAAAGGTTAAAGAGGAGCGCCACTGCGAATATTTACATGCTTTCAGACATGTTAAGTTTGACTGATTGACTGCATAATCATTGTCCAGCTTTTCAGATTTATAAATACAAACCAAGTATCAATTATCATCACTACCAGTTTCCAACCTCTCTGAGGTTTTTGACCTGATAAGGCAGGGATGGGGAAAATTTTCTTGGTGATTGTATTCATCCTATGGTGTCCACCAGAGAATAGGGGACTGACACTCTCTTGGTTCACATAAGACTGGAAGCTTTATAAACTCAAAAGCATTATAAACTCCAGTCACTTCCCAGGTCCTCATACCAGCAAGAAGGCAAGCACATAACAAAAGAGCCACACAGAACAGCTCCTGGGTCTTAGTGTCATGACCAAGGACCTTGCATCCTCTGAAATTCTATGATTTATAACATAACCAAAGAGTTCACAGATGACACCTTGGTGATTCATGTCATACATAAATATTCTACACCACTCAAATAGAAAATAATTAGTGTTTGTATGGAAAGTAATACAATAATTAATAATAACACAAGAATAAACTGTTTTGCATACTCACAACGGTAAACCTACCTTTGCCTCACCCTGTATTCTGTTGCTGTGATTAGCCCCAAGCATTTTTCCCCAACTTAGCAGAGGTGTGCTAAATTGCTTAGTGGAGAATATAAGGGAAAAAATGCTACAAAACGATAGGAAAACTTACATGGAGCTATTTCATTGCATAGATATAATTTGATAAAATACGGAAGAGGGTGGATTTACAAGTACTGTCATACCGCGCTACTCAACAGCTTCACAACTCCTCAAACCCCGTACTAGTCACATTTTGATGAGAAAAAAATGTTTCATCACTCAGAGCTTCCTCCGGGACTCACTGCACTTGCTAGAACCTGTATAGGTCACGATGCTGTGCCACAAGAGAAAATGATTCATCACTGGGTACTCATAAGTTTCAGGACTCATCACAAGGTCCGGGAGAAATTAATAATGAGTACCAAAGTACCACTCTTATTTGTCTGTACTTTCTCCTCCCTTTCTGTATCAGAGATGCCTAAATTAACATTAGCACTTTTTATATCAGACTTTTGCAATTTCAACCTACTAGGATTTCTGGACTGTACAACCATTATTCTTTTTTGGCCCAAGTGAGTAGACTGAGGGCTTGAGGTTGTGATAATTGCCCTGGAACTGTGGGTATGACCTGTTCAGAAAGACCAGGGTGACTTTGTTCCCAGGTCTGAAAGTGTTTCTCAAAGCCTACAGCTGTACTGTCCAATATTATACCTAGTAGCTACAAGTGGCTATTCACATTGATGTTTAATTAAATAAATTAAATAAAAACTTCCATTCTTTGGTCACACTAGCCATATTTCAAGCTTTCGATAGCCACAGGTGGTTCAACAGCTATGATCTCAGACAGCACTAACACAGTTCCATTGGACGACTCTGGCCTAGAGTAACATGTTCTAACATGTTACCTTGACCAGGGTTTAAGTCAAGACCAGCCCATGGATCTGGGCTCACGTGCCAACACTGGTCAACTTCAATTGGCTTCTTAGAAAAAGTTTTCAGTGCCTGGAATAGTGATGTCTCTCTGAGACATAAAATTGGGGAGTGACAGATACGCATGCCACATATGGCTCCTAAGGCCTTCTATTAACATCAGTATAAAACTTCCAAATATCTAAAACAAAGATATAAATCACATCTCAGAAATCACCCATGTCCTTCCATGAGCTATTTCAACATAAGCATGAAAGAAGTATTTTCCCTCAGACACTTAGGTTTAAATAAAGTCTTTAATATCACCCCAACCACAATCTAGGTTTGTCCAAGAAACAATCATATCAAGTCAGAAAATACTCTACAAATCCATAATATAGATAATACCAATATTTAAATGCCAATTTATCTACATAAAAACTTATCATCTGAATATCACTGCTCTTTTTTCCTGTTAAGTAAACAACTGTGCCACTGTTAACAGCTCCAATCTAGAGCCCATATTTTTTCCTGATGGAACTCAATAATCTAATCAGAGTTTTTTCCCCTCACTCAGAAATCATTTTTGGATACTCCCACTGCAACAGGCCTTTTGTAAAGCAAACAGAGCTGTATACGACATATCAAATGCAGCATCTGGTCTAGTCTAAATTTCTAAATGACAAACACATCAAGCACAACATGCATTTGGAATTAGGCAGGGAATGAGAAATCAGGCTGCTAGCTATCATTAGCAATCATCTTCCCCAGACGCTGCCTCCACTCCCTGCTACAGCACCTATGCCTTCCACAGATCTCTTGCTGATGTCATGATTAGCTTGTCAAATCAAATTCAGCAGTATACAAGCATCTATTGTGACATTTCTCCTTTTGCATTTTCATTCACTAGGAAGAAATGAACTCTACTTAGTAGATAGACTCTCTATTATCTGCTGCAATTCTAAACCATTTGAGTGGCATTGCTAAAAGGAATTGGCACTGAAAATAGAGTAATAGGAATGTATACTGATTGAAAAGTAGGTAGGGACTAGGAATCTTTTCTGTGCTTACTTTCCAGTGAACTCCTAGAGTTCTAATGAGGCCAAAGGGGTGCAGGTTTTTATTGTATTTTATTTTTCCAGCTCTGACCACTGAGTGAGATCTCATCTTCTAATGGCCTTGATGACTTGCCAAGCATGGTTGTGATTGATAATAAAACATAAATCATTGGAAACTTGAATTAGATATTTCTATCCCATATCTCTAGAGCAGTGGTTCCTAACAAAGGGGCAATTCTGCCCCTCCCTCACCCTTTATGGGTATTTTACAATGTCTGATGACACTTTTGGTTTTCGCAATTGGGGATGAGGGTGCTACTGGCATCCAGTGGGTTGAGGTCAGGGATGCTGCTAAACATCCTGCAATGCACACCGAGGCCCCCTCACAAAAAATTATCCAGCCCAAAATGTCAATAATTCCAAGAATGAAAATCATGCCCTAAAGGCACATATAACCACTATCACTTACTTAATTATTCAAGGACTTACATTTTGCATGGGCATGAACTGCTTGGAAAAAAAAAGAAAAAAGATTCTTCTGTATTCCTCTGTCCATTCACAGAGTTCAAGCTTAACAAAGGCACTGTTTCAAAGGTGAAGAGATACCTCTATTAGTAAAAATAGTATTTTTCAACATAAGCTATTTACTCAATCCTTATTCATCTAGTCTTCCTAACAGTAACTAATTTTTAATCTACCATCAACATTTAATTAGTCTTGGATCAAGTTCTCATGGTCAAAAAGACCTTAATTATAAAAATGCAAAATGTGACCATCATCGCAATATTATTTTCTGGAACACTTATGTTAATGTAATGCTGATAAGGTGTCCTTTGTCTCTGAGAAAAATCCAATTACACTTTTAAAATTTTTATTAATTTTTATTTTGTAATTTTTCAACCACGGTTTACATTCAATAGCATTCCGCACCAGTTTCAGATGTAAAGCACACTGGCTGGAAAACCATGCACTCTGCAGAGTATTCATCCTCACTCGCCCAAGCACCCACCTGCCCTGTACCCCGTTATCGCGGCATTATTGACTGCAATCTCCATGCTGCAATCTGAATCTCTATGGCTGTTCTGCAACTGTCAGTTTGTACTGCTTACTACTCCCTTTGCCTTATTCACCCAGTCCCCTCTGACAGCCTTCCTTCTGTTCTCTGTATGTATGGCTCTGTTTCTGTTTTGCTTGTTCATTTATCTTGTCCATTAGATTATACATATAAATGAAATCATATGGTATTTGTCTTTCTCCGACTGACTTATTTCACTTAGCATAATACTCTATTGATCAATCTGTGCTGTAACAAAAGGCGAGATTTCCTTCTTCTTCTTCTTCTTCTTCATTTTTTACTGCTGAGTAGTATTTCATTGTGTAAATATACCACAGCTTCTTTATCCACTCATCTACTGATAGGTACTTGAGCTGTTTCCAAATCTTGTCTATTTTAAATAATGCTTCAATGAACATAGGGAGGCATATATTCTTTCAAATTAGTGTTTTAGATTTCTTTAGATATATTCCTAGAAGTGGAATTGGCTGAGTGCAATTCATCACAATACCTGTCAAAATACCAATGGTATATTTCACAGAACTAGAACAAATAATTCAAAAATGAATATGGAATCACAAAAGACCCCAAATAGCCTCAGCAATCTTGAGGAAGAAGGACAAAATTGAATGTATCATGCTACTTGAAATCAAACTATACTATAGGGCTATAGTAATCAAAACAGCATGGCACTAGCATAAAAACAGACATATAGATCAATGGACTAGAATAGAGAGCCCAGAAATAAACCCATGGCTATATTGTCAATTAATATTTGACAAAAGTTACAAGAATATACTATGGGGGCCCTTGCCAGGTAGCTCAGTTGGTTAGAGAGTCATCCTGATACCACAAGGTTGCTACTTTGATCTCTGGTCAGGGCATATATAGGAATCAACCAATGAATGCATAAGTATGTGGAAAAACAAATCAATGTCTCTCTCTCTCCCTCTCTCTCTCATCAATCAATAATTTTTTTTAATTACAAAAGGAATATACAATGGGGTAAAACAGTATGTTCAATAAATGATGTTGGAAAAATTGGACAGATACATTCAATAAAAATGAAACTAGACCACCTTCTTACACCATACACAAGAATAAACTCAAAACGATTAACAAATTAAATGTAAGAGTCGAAACCATAAAAACCCTAGAAGAAAACATATGCAGTAAAATTTGATACATTCCTCAGAGTAATCTTTTTTCTGGTACACCGTATTTTTGGATTATAAGACACACCTTCCCACCCAGCCCCCGCTGACCAAATTTGGGAGGAAAAGGGGCGTGTGTTTTATAATACGATTGTAGCTTACCTGGCTTGCTGTGTGTGTGTGGCAGGGGGAGTGGCGGCCTATGTTATTTATGTTATTAAACATTTTCCCACGTTTTTTGCTTCAAAAATTTTGTGCCTATTTTCCTCCTCTAAAACCTAGTGTCTTATGGTCTAGTGCATCTTACAGTCCAAAAAAATTTGGTATCTCCTCAGGCAAAGGAAACAAAAAATAAATAAACAAAAGGGACTACATCAAACTAAAAAGTTTTGCATAGCAAAGAAAACTATCAGCAAAACAAAACCCATTTACAATTTCAGAGTTTGGTATCTCTTCACCCATGCAAGGGCACAATAACACATTTTTCTTTCCCACATGATAAAGGAAAAGCAAACACACTGTAGTTAATACCTAATAGTTTGTTAGTTCCCTTTTTGTTACTGCATCACCATGAAATTACTGCATTACCATGTACTGCTCAGTCATGGGCATGCATAGATGTACATAGGATGGTGAGTGATATTTCTCAGCATTTTCTACCATTAAAGGCATATTTTAAAACCTGACAAAATGTTAAGTCCACCTGTTACAACTTTGCCCTAAGTCTTTAACAACATCACCAATAAAAGAAAATGCCAAGCATCACACCTTTAAATGCAAGAGAAAATGCTTGTACTTTGAAGGTAGGTTCCACAATCTTAGGAATAATTGAATGTAATCATTTAAAATACTACAGCAAAAATTAATGACAGCATGTAAGTACTACCATCTTATTTTCAAATCAATTATATCATAAAATACGAGGCTTCATTGAATGAATGTAAGTGATCTCCCTGGTTCAGAAGTAAGTTGTAATGTGTGTGATATATTTCTATCTTAAAAATATGATTTAAATGTTTCAAAAGGAATCTTGAGCTTCCAATATAGGAAAAAACACAAGAGCAATACTTCATGCTTGGATTCTGGTGTTATACTGGGAATTGAAAAAGCATGCAAGGATAAAGTAAGCTTTTGCTCACATAAAAATTGCCAAGCACTAACTTCATCTTAGATCAACATGGAACATAACTAGAAAACTGGAAAAAAAAAACCAGCAAGGAGAAAAAAACACCACTTTGAACCATGGTAGCCCCCTCCTCGTACTCAATAGATATACAATTGTTTAAAAAAGGGAACAAACGTATCATTCATTCCCCAAGTGCACACAATACTTCAGGACCATGCTAGGAAAGATGAACAAAGCTGAGGTGTTCCTGCAAGTGGAAAAAAAAATCATTTTAATGAAAATCTATTGTCAGAGTCTAATTTTATGCTCCATGCCTTTCCCTCCTTCCACTCTGCAGCTTTTAAATATGTTCATCTTGCTCTAATTGCTCAGTAATGGACATAGCCTTCTAAGCAAACACCTATTATTACAGCATAGGAAAACGAGTAAGTTACTGAACATAAGAGACTCTTGGTACATGTAAAATATTCTAACTGCATTTCAGATAAAACCCAAACAAATACACTAATGATGTTGTTATGACAAAGAATGCACTTAAACTATACCTTAGGTAGCTTTCTGCACAACATAAGTAGCCCAAAATCTGACATCCAGCTCTGAAAAGAGAAGTGATACCTTTCAGTCTTTCCCCATATATGTTGGTGTGGTCTGAATGTTTGTGTCTCCACAAAATTCACCTATTGGAATCCTTATGCCCAACACAATGCTGTTAGAAAAAAGGGCCACTGGGGGGTGATTAAGTCATGAGAGTGGAGTCCTCAGAAATGGGATTAGTGTTCTTATAACAGAGATCCCACAGACTTCCCTAGCCCTTCCTTTCCATCATATGAGGATACAATGAGAAGTGTGCAGCCCAGGAAACAGTCCTCTCCCAACCATGCATCGACCTTGACCTCAAACTTTAAGTCTCAAGAATTGTAACAAATAATTTGTTGTTTCTAAGATGCCCAGGCTGTGTGTGATATTTTGTTATAGAAGCCCCAAAGACTAAGGCATATATGAAGTCATATATAATTACTTTCCTTAGGGATATTATTGATGTCTTCATGTAATAATGGAACCTCCCTTATATGCCAGTTCTCATGCTAGAAGTTTTCCATGCATAACCTCATGAAATCCTACCAGCAACTCCACAGTGTAAGGAATATGGCCAGCTGCATTTGACCCACAGGGATGCTGAGGCACAGAGGAACTCAGTAACTTGCCTGAAGTCACAAAATTAGCAAGTGGAAGAAATTGATTCCTAGAATCCAGCTTCTCAGAACACAAAGCTTACCTTCCTCCCAGCACCACTCTGGCTGATTTTGGCCAGCCCGATGTTGCTTGGCACTCAGTTTCTAACAGAATCATCCTAATTTCTATTGCACTGGCAAGTTACCTTGCTTGTAAAAGTGCTCAACTTAGTAATTTAATTGTATTCACTAATAGTTTCCTATATAAGTAGTTGGCAAAGTGTGGTCCTTGGACCAGTAGCATCAGCTGGAAGTGTGTCAGAAATGCACATTCTCAAGCCTTATCCCAAACCTATTGTATCACAGCTTCTTAGGCTGAGGCTCAACTGCTTGCAGATGTCTAAGCCTTCCAAGTAATTCTGATTCATGTCAAAATTTGAGAAATACTACTCTACCCGATATTTACTGTGAGATTTAGGTAACGGTCCTCCTGAAGACTCACTGTTAGAAATGGAAGATAAAAAATGCATGGTGAGGCATCTTGTTTCAACAACACACAGGGGTATGTTCTGTCTATAATTCCTTACTCTCATTTGTCCTCACACCTACACTTTCTGCTCATAATTTCCAAATTACAACCACCTAACAGCTTCTGAAATGAGTGTCTAGCTTGGCAGATTTTAAAATGCTAGGAGAGTAAGTATCTTTGTTTCTGGATTGAACTTGTCTGATGCAGACAAGAAAGGCAGGGCCACAGATGACCCATCACTCCACCTCTGAGAGCCAATTAATTACCCCTCGATGGAAGTACCATATTTATGTGTCAAGTATGGTCTATAATGATGTCTTTACCACACAACCATATTTCAAGCAATTGTTCACTTAAGTAAACACATTTTAATTACTGTCATTTCCTTCATTATTTACTCTCTAGCCTACACCACACCTGTCAGAAGAAACATTCCTGTTTGACTGATTGTCATTTCCTTCCATGCTCCCTGGGTCCTGTAAACACCATCACTACCAGCCCCATCTCCCAATATGCTTCCTTACCCAAAGTCAAGCGTTGCCTCCAAGTTCTTATGGACTTGGAGGCAAGTGGGATGGCTGACTAAATCTAATTAATAGCTGGCAGGGACTCCCATCTGCTCCTTTGAAAACACTTTTCACATGTTCTCACAGTACATCTGACTACTGCAATTAGGGTGCTGCAAAGCTGTTCTTGGTGAAGCAGCATGTGTCCTAAGTATTGTCATTTTGAAGACTACCCAAGAAAGACAATGAAAATCAATGTAATTCCAAGTTATCAATGCCTAGTTTGATTCACTTACTTGCTTCAAAGCTGCCAAGTGAAAATAATTTTAATTTATCTGAGTAGCAAATATGGCTATACAAAAAATTTAAGTTTAATTTCAAGCCTGAATTTTTAATATTAACAAGATAAAAAAGCAGTCTAATTTTCTTTAGAGATCTCTAGCTCTTCACAAAACACTTAAAATTGAGGGGCTGCCTGATAATTTACTATAATAAGTAGTGAAATGCAGGTTTTAAGCCAAATGCTTATTAAACTCTTGACTGCTGACTTAGCTGATTCTGTTTGTTTTTTTGTTTTGTTTTTTTTTTTTTAATTCTAATCACTTTTGGGACAGAAGGTGGCACCTAAATGAGATATCATATATGATCAATTCCAAATAATAAATACTTTGTTTACTTGATGCTTATGGTAATTCTTTTATCCTCAAATTTTGTGCAATAAATGTTGCTTTAAAAAGAGTTTTACAAAAGAAGCAATAGAGAAAATCTTGCTTCTTCTAAGCAACTTCAGAAACCCTCACCAAATACAAAGACAATTCCCTCTAGCAGACGGTATGAACAACTTTCAAAAGATAAATGTGGGCAACATACCCCTTAGCAAAAGCCAAATCTGGTGACTACCCCAAACAAATTTTATTTGCTTCCTTGGTAATTTTTTAAAAGTTAATTAATTGTCAACTTTAAAAATTCAGGACATGGCACTTAAATAACAAGAGTCATATTATCTCTTGAATAACTGCTTCTGCCAACAGTGGGCTCTCACCCCACATGGTAATTATCGGCTGGCTTTGCCCTATGAGCTTCCTTCTGGCTCCTCTGGGCCTCTGAGTTTGCCACCCTTGTACTGTTTCTGTGGTAGTCAGAGGAAAGTTCTCTCACTATAAGCTTAAAGTTATCCATGAAGAACTCAAAGGGAAGTGGGTCAGAGGGTAAGTTTTGGAGAATGGGCAGGAAAGAAAATGGGAAGGGGTGTGAGGGCCTCATAGGATGAGGTTGTGGTGTAGGCGAAGCTTCAGGAGTGAAGGCAGGGAGCAAGTGTAAAGCAAAGTAAAACAGTGAATGAAGGGGTTAGACTGGGTCAGGGGTGTAGAAATGAGAACATTGGGACAAAGTTTTGAGAAAATTAACTGAAGCATGATTGAAAAGAACCTTGAATGCCAACTTAAGGAATTTCTGGAACTATATCCAAGTTACAGCTCTTAGCTTCATTTTGAGAAACAAACCAACCCACTCTACATGCAATTTCAGTGTACTTACGCACCTAATTAGGTTTGGGTAACATGCCCCACCTTCCAAGTCCCAAGGTTTCCTGTCAGGGAACAGCACTTATTGATACTCTGATGCAACAGTAATCTGGCAGCAACAGACTCAGACTCAAGAGGACTGACCGGCATTGGGAGCAGGGGGAGCTCTTTGGCAAGGAAGTTGGAAAGGCCAGGGAGGCAGCAGAGAGTCACTCAACACACAAGCATCTGAGTCTCATTGGCTGGGTTCAAATCTTCCTGCTACCAAATGTAAGTGCCATGCCCTTTTGCAGGTCATTTAATATTTGTGAAGCTCGATCTTCTTATCTCGGATGGAGGAAATAGTACCTATGTCAAAGGACTGTTGAGGATTAAGTGAAGTCATACACATTTCATATATGCTCAGATTAGTTCCTGACACAAAATAAGAGCTCAATGATAGCTGTGCTATCACCACCACCATCATCATCATAATCACCAACACCACCGCTTAAGAAACTTTATCAAGTCCTGAAGGGTGGTACCTGAGGTTTGACCTGTGGCCTTGGACATAAAAATGGAAGTAAATAGATGACAACAAGGTTGTAAGGTAAGAATATCTAAGATGTGATTATTTTAGAAATATGGGGGGAAAGAGCTATTCAGAAGTATTCAAAGATCACTGCATGAATCTGAAGCTTGATGATACTATAAGACAATAAAAGATGGGGAAGCTTGCAAAATAATCTGATATTTGGAAAAATCACATTTCAGGTGACAGCAGAATACTGGAGTAGAACCATTCAGAAAGCAGCTGAAAGGATGAAGTAGAATTTGAAAGAAAGGCCTGTGGCAAGATGCACATTTGACAGCTAGTAATGTTTAGTGAGGATAATGATTTCTACAAAGCAAAGGGATTAGTAGCATAGATAAGCCACAGCATCAGGATCATTATTATCAGATAACATTTACCATATGCCAGGAACCATCCTAAGCATTTCACATGGTCTGTCTCATTAAGTCCTCAGCACAACTGCCTCCTATTTTATAGAGGAAGACACTGAGGATTAGAGAGGTAAAATCCTTGCTCAAAGGTGTCTCTCTTTTAGGGAGTATGGGTTAAAAGTAGAACCCAGAGCTCTCACTTTTAACCATTGGCAATGCCTCTTCCCATAAAAGGGAAATCTAGGTGTTTTTATAGGCAAAGAGGAAGATAGTAAAGAGGCAAAGGTGAATGAGTCACGCCTCTGAAGGAGAGGAGGGCAATGGGTTTGAGCCACGCAGAGGGGCGTCACAAGGCTAATCTACTCTGAACATACAGAAAAGCATTGAAAAAGGAAGGATACAGATACACTTGATAAGTTGAAAACTAGTGAAGAAAGCAGTTCTTCCCAAGATCAAGTTCGAATTGCAGTTAGAATGTAAGACAAGTGGCAGGATTTCAATTGTTTACTGTCACCAAAGAAATGGGTAACAGAATTCTGATTTCACATTCATTTACAATAGAATTTTGGAATTATCTGTTGTCCTTTTCTCCAGCTTGAGCAGAGTTATTATATTTTGCTTGGAAGGTTGCCAGGACTTAGATTTCACTCTCAAAAGACACAATGCTTCAAAGACACTCAATCTGTATAGAAAATAACACCAATTCCAAAGCTACCACAACCCCCACACCACATACCACAGCCCACCATACCACAGAGCACACCACAGCCAACACACAGAGCATGCCACTCATCAGGGACCACACTAACCAAGGCCAATATCCATTTTATTTAATATTCAGAACTACCCCCATGGGATCTGACCCATCATTAGCCACATTTATAGATGATGACCTGAGCATGTAGTCTATGGTTATATTCTTAGTAAGTGGCCATGGCAACTACTAGTTTTTAATTAGTCTTTAAAACCAGTTGAGTCTACCTCTGCCACCCCTCAGGCTGACCTCTTTTCCTTGATATCTGGTTAAGTTCATTGGAACTTGAAACATCTATTTATTCCATCAGAAAATTAAGAACTGATTTTGTTCTAACAGACAGTACGGTACTATATAAACTCTGTGTCACCCTGTGCAGATTCTCTGTCACTCTTGTACAGGGGTGGACAGAAAAGCAGCAAGTTGATGTGGCAAAGTTTGGGAAGTAGTGACAAGAAGAAAAAAAGATAAAATACAACAAATATTCATTCTCCTCATGCTTTGAAAGAAAATGATGCTGGGGGAAAAATGTCACTCCTGTGCAGGGTGAAATCATCATTATTACCAAGGACATTTTTGATTAGGAAAAACAAAAGATTAAATTATAGGTTCTAAATGAAAAAAGGCAGGTACAAAAAGGTTACATATTGCATGATTGCATTCATATGAAATATCCACAATAGACAAATTCATAGAGACAGAACACAGATTAGTGGTTACCAGGGCTGGGACAGAGAGCCAGTGGGGAGCAGCTGCTTCCTGGGAGAGGAGCTTTAATTTGGAATAATGGGACTGTTTTAGAACTAGATACAGGAGGTGGGGGCACAATACCGTGAATGCACTAAGTGCAACTGAGTCAGTCACTTCAAAATAGTTACTTTTATGTCATGTGAATTTCACTTCAAAAATTATTTTTTTCTTTTGAAATTTTCTACTTCTGATTTTTAGAGAGAGAGAGAAAGGGGGGGAGGAGAAGAGAGAGAGAGACCAATTTGTTGTTCCACTTATTTATGATGCATTGATTGGTTCTTGTATGTGCTCTGACTGGAGGTCAAATCTATAACCTTGGCATATGGGAACAATGCTCTAACCAACTGAGCTACTCAGCCAGGGAAATTTTTTTCTTTTGAGATTAAATTCCAAGATGTATACTAACAAAGAGATCTTCCACTTTTTCTCCAGAACATTTTTTAAAAATCACTGCAAAAAATGTAACATTTTCTTTGTCATGTTTGGGTTTAATTTGGGGGGTAGGGGGAAGACTTTGTTTTTCTTTCTTTTTTTTTTTCTCTTCATTCCCCCACAAAATCACATAGAAAAATGACCTAGGGAAACAATAAAACTTCTGTATGGGTTATGCCTACTACAGAATAAATACAAGACAATGAATCACACAGAAACAAATTCTTCACTGTAAAGGTAGTACTCTTTTCACTCAAAAATGTTCAAAAAATAAAGAGCAGAAAAGATAGGTAACTTTTAAATCAATTCAGAGGCAGAGCTTGGTCTGCTGTCTGTGTTAGTTAGTTCAGGTTCTCTGATCAGCAGACAGAGTCAGGTTATACACACAACAGGCTTCTTGGGGGATGGAGATAAGGAAGCAGGAACAGGCAGGGAGGGCTCGGAGACCATGATGCAAGTCTGACTCCTGAGAAGGAGGGGTCCAAGGTAGAAGATTTGGGTAGGAGGAGTTTTGGGCTCCAGCATAATTCCAAGAAAGGTTTAGTCAAACCCATAAAGAGCCCATGAGCTAGTTTTCCAATGAAGGACCCTCACATGTCATAGGTTTGGGTGGGTCCCACATTCATTCATATGCTACAGGAAGGGTGACCCAGCATAAGTCAGTGGTGGATGTAGAACAGCAGAAACTGGGTTCTTCAGTCAATGATGTTCCTGCAACAGGAGGTCTGAGCAGCACGTTGTCCTGGAACCACACCAACACACATACATTCAGAGCCCACCCCCCCCTTACACAGGTGGCAGGGCATGAGCACTGCCTCTCCTGGCAGTGAGGAGCAGGAGGGTCTAACTGAGTGAAATCTGAAAACAATATCCAACTTTAAGTAAAAGTTTGCACAACCTCTGCCTCCTAAATCCATGAGGTATGTTGCTGAGGAGGGAAGGAAAGAAAACATGCAAAAATATTCATAATCCAAGCGAAATTCCAGCCAGCAAAGATAATGACAAGATGAGCAAGTGAAAACCAAGGGTACAATCCACAAATGGCAAGTCACATACTGTATATCAAGTGTGACAGGTAATTAACATTAGTTGGAAAGTTTACAAAGATATATAGATTGTTGCCCATTTAGCCGTATGGGGAACAGGGTCATCCCCATAAGTATTCACATACATGTTAACATTCCTTCTTCCAACACGATTATTAAACCTGTCCTCTTAGAGCAATACAAGCATTTTATAACATATATGCATCAGCTTTGTACAATTGTAATTTATGTCTGAAATCTAGAGAGATACTTAGTAAATTACACAGTTGATATGTTAGAAAATATTAAGGTTACCAAATGACCCAATAAATCAAATTATAGAATGAGGGACCTGGAATCAACTTATTTGATTTCATGGGAACCTTCTTCTACTGTTGGCAGGATTGCAAATCAGTGCAGCCACTATAGAAAAAACAGTATGGAGTTCCTCCAAAAATTAACATTAGAACTACCTTATGGTCCAGCAATTCTACTTCTGAGTATGTATTTGAAGAAGTCCAAAATTGTAATTGAAAAAGATATATGCACCCCTATATTCATTGTTGCATTATTTCGATAGCCAAAATATGGAAGAAACCTAAGCGTCCATCAATAGATGAGTGGATAAAGAAGAGGTGCATGTATAAAATGGAATATTATTTGGCCAAAAAATCTTACCATTTGTAACAAAATGGATGGACCCAAAGTGTATTATGCTAGGTGAAGTAACTCAGAGAAAGAAAAATACCATATGATTTCACTTATATGTGGATTTAAACAGACTCATAGACACAGAAAACAAAACAGAAACAGACTCATAGATACAGAGAACGAACTGAGGGTTGCCAGATGGGAGGAAGATTGGGGGGCTGGATGAAAAAGGTGAAGGGATTAAAAAGTACAGATTGGTTAGTACAGAATTGTCATGGGAATGTAAAGTACAGCATAGGGAATATAGTCGATAATATTGTAGTAACTGTGTACGGTGCCAGGTGGGGACTAGAATTATGAGGGATCACTTCATAAATTATATACGTGTCTAACCACTATACTATACCCCTGAAATTAATATGAAATAATACTGAATGTCAACTGTAATTGGGGGAAAAAAAAACAACATAATTCCACATAGGTGGAAACAAAATCTATGTTTTGAGGAAAAGCAATAAAGTCAGGATGTCACAAGAAAAGTCTTTAAAATAATACAATAATACAAACAACAAAACAATTTGTATATCTACTCACATATAATTCTAAAAATAAGTTAAAACGGATTAAAAGTGGAAAACGCTATGTATAAGAATAAAATTTTATCGTATTCTGAGAAGTAAATACTATGCTTCCCATAGAGTTTCTTGAAAACTAATGCTAATGCATCTATTTTGGGCCAGCTCATCAGCTCCTTTTAGAATGTAATGTCCTTTATGTCAGCTTTCTGGTCCTTGCAGCAACAATTTACTAGCTGGGAATTAAAAATTAAAGTACATCTTAAGGTATTTCATTTATATCATAGGAACTGTTTGTTCTTATTGTAGCACCTGGTTTATTAATTTTAAGTGTTTTTAGTATAAATTCTAGTGAATATACCCTTTCCCCCTTTCTTAACCCTCAGAATGGGGGGAATTAGTACCTTCCAACATTTTGTGAAGAAAGACTCTTTTCCCCAAAAGTAAGCTCAAGGGGAGAGATGCTGAGCACACAGGTTAACTGCCTGTGATGTCTGCTGCCTCCCACAGTGACCCCTGTGGGAGGCCAGGTGCTACTGCAACCTGATTGCTCATCTGCCTCACGCCCCACGCTCCACGCCCCATGCCCCAGGTTGGAGTGGTTTTGCTGGAATATGGAGGACAGAAACACCCGTTTCAGGGTGAGTAGGCAACCTCACAGTCACATGCACAATGGAGCAATCAAAAAGGTGAGCAGGTGCTATCCAGCAAAGCTGTCATTTACAATGGAAGGGAAGATAAAGTGCTTCCCAGATAAGGTCAAGTTAAAGGAGTTAATCATCACTAAGCCCTTATTATATGAAATGTTAAAGGAACTTACCTAAGAAAAAGCAGATAAAAAATATGACAGTAAAAAGACAGCAAACTCAAAGATATTAACAACCACACCTGAAACAAAAGCAAACTAAGCAAAAAACTAGAACAGAACAGGGACAGAACCACAGAAATGGAGATCATATGGAGGGTTAGCAACAGGGGAGTGGGAGGAGGAAAGAGGGGGGGAAGGTACAGAGAATAAGTAGCATAGACGGTAGGTAGAAAATAGGGGGAGGGCAAGAATAGCGTGGGAAATGTAGAAACTAAAGAACTTGTGACACATGGACATGAACTAAAGGGGGGAATGTACGTGGGAGGGGGTGTGCAGGGTGGAGGGGAATGATGGGGGAGAAGTGGTACAACTGTAATAGCATAATCAATAAAATATATTTTTTAAAAAGGTGAGCAGGTGAATATTCCCTTTCAGAGGATAAATTACCTTTTCCTGCAAAATGATTACTGGCTGACAATGAGGTGGTAATTTTCCTCCCTCCAGCCTATAATAAACAAAAACATAACATCGGACACTGTTTTCAACAGCTGTGAGGTTGATTATAATCACCTTTTAGCCTTGAAGCCAGTCCCTATCTCATTAGCTATGATACATAAAAATAATTGATTTTAGGTTTTCATGCCTTCTTAAAAAAAAAAAAAAGCTTTTCTGTGTCTCAGCTTAGCAAGCTGTCCCTTATCCCATCTATTACCATACTTTACAGAGGGTGACATTTCTTCTGAAGTAAATCCTGCTTCTTAATTGAGAGTATCCTCTTGTTCCCAGCCTTCGGATAGGAGTCTGAGGCAGGCAGTTCCATTAGGGAAAGGGACATAGGAGGGAAATTATTTAAGCCAGTGGCAACTGGGCTGGTTGCTCTGGGTAGGACTGCTTGTTTCAGTGGGTCTTTTGATCATCTAAGGCTGAAGTAGACGTTAAAACAGTAAGACACTGAATGGGATACACCACATAGGAATTCGGGTGTTGTCTCTGGGTGCTATGTAGTAAAGTAGGAGACAGGAGACAGCATAAATTGGGGACCTACAGGAGGTACAAAAAAATAACCAAATTAGGAAGCAGGGGATGGGGGACTGTGACAGCAACCTGGGGCCTAAGAAGGAAAGAGCTGGAGGAGAAATGGCAGGTTAGGTGGTGGCCAAGCTTATAGCATCAGAATTTGCATTGCAAGGGAATTCCCCCTTTGTCAAAGAATTGGTTTCTATTTTCTCCACACCTCCAGAAAAGTCTGTTAGAAACCACCACCTCAGGTCAGAAGTACTCTGGGGATTGGGGATAGGTAGGAGAGACGTGCCACCAAAGGCCAGAGCTGGCTGGGACCACACGTGCATGCAGAAGTGGGGCTCCAGGGAAGAGGTGACAACACAGCAGATTCTCACACGTGTTTGGAAGTTCCGAGGGTAGGAGATGGTGTTCCCATAGTTCGTAGGATTACACCATTTCCCGTGGGACAGAAGACAGGAGAGCTTAAAAGTCCAAAGAACTTAGGGACCATTACATCTTCACAGGAAGTTTGTTGGTGTAAACTTGAGATCTCTACAAGTCCAAGTTGAATAAGCTGTTAACTTTTAAAAAATAGACAATTTCATTAAGAAAAAAAATTGCTATATGGCTTCTTTGGAGAAAGAAAGGGGAGGGAGAAAGAATTTGAAAATATCAGGCTTGAATCCCTACATGTTGCATAGCAACTACCACCATTAGAGATGACAAGGGTTCTCCCTATTACTTAGCCCCAACCCAGTTCACTCATTTATTCAGCCCAAAGGCCCCAGAGGCAACAAACACTTTTGCAGCCCTTAGTAGTACAGAACTTGAAGGATCCAGCTCAAGAAAGATATTTTCTATGCATTGGAATGGTTAGAGTGGCTACTCAATATATTTGTGGCAAATACTTTAGTTCTGTATTTGAGGTGAAGTGCAAGTTAATCTGTAGATATACATGTAATCTCCATGTTGGTTTCATGTTAACAAAAAGCAGGTGTGCTGGTTATTTTCCATTTACCCCTATATCCCATTCTCTGCCCTCCTACCCTGTGTCCTGGCAAGTTATTTTCTACTCAGCTGTCAGACTCTTTTATCCTCTGACTACTGCTTTGATTTGGCCGATGAGAATCATCAGCAGAGAATGGCAGCCGGGAAGGGGAAGAAGATGTGGTATTTACTCCCTCGCATACTTACCATGGTTCTATGCCCCTCACTGATCCTCCTTGGATATGGTTGGCTCTTGCATGGTTCTGGTAACAAATTTGCACCCCACCTCAACCCCAGGCTTAGAAAAGATACCAGCTCCCCTCCATTGCTGGTCCCATTGCTTCTCTGTCCTTTTTAGTTCCCTTAACCTTGCCCCAAAATTATAAATATTCTTTTTATAAAACTAAAATCACTCCCATTAAATAGTCTGATTATGCCATCTGTTTCTGGCTGGGAGTTGATAGATCAGATGTGAACATTCCAAATTCAGGTACAAAAGTAGTTGGAAAGAGAAGACAAAAGGAGGTAGAGAAAGATTTCAAATGAGTCTTGAAAAAAATGTGAACAAGTGCCATCTCGCAGTTTGGTCTTTACAAGGCTTACTCGCCTTAATCAGATACTTAAATGGTTGAGTGTTCTGGGTCATTTCTCCTCTAAAGCCTTTCATTTCATGCGTAATTAGAAACACTCCAGTCTGTAATGATGACAGCCTTCAAAAGGGTCAGTCTGTCACTTCCACATCCCTAACTCAAGACACAAATGCCTGCCTGATTACTGGAGTCTTATTAAGGAACTATTGTTCCCCCTCCCTGCCAAACTCCTCCCATCTCCTGATCTTTATCATCTTGCATTCTACTTAAAGAAGGGTTTAAAAAGAAAAAAGAAAAATCCCATAGACAGCCACATCAGACTGTATTCACAACCGAGATAAAGTGCATCTGGTCTTGTCACTCACAGTTTTTGTTTTCCTGTCTAAATCTAAGAATAACCTGCAGTCAATTGCAAAACAGGAAGGAAGTTTTCCAAGGAGCACAGGGTGGCAGAAGTCAACTGCACCAAAAATTCCAGCGTAAGAGTCTGATTGGATTCAACTCTCACTGCCATCGAACTGTCCCAAATTTGCTAGTCTTGATATTTAGTTTTAGAAACTTTAGGTATAACTACTCTCTTTTATAAAACTAATCAGATCTGACAGATAGTGTCCTTTAAAAAGGACACTAATTCTAAAAACTGCTTAGTTTTTTTGTTGGCTGAGATAGAAAAAAAAATAAGCTTTACTTTTACAAGTGATTGATTCAATTCATTTTTAAACATATTACTGCAACAATTTTCAGTTGATTCGGACAGATACCTGTTTTCAAATTATCTAAGTTTCAGAACAGGATAATTTGAAATTGGTTTAGAAAATATTTTACCTGCAATAAAGTAGTATAGCACAGGAGGCCAGAAAAAGTCCAAAAATGGGACATACCAGAGTTTTAGATTATTGAGAGTTAAGAATATTAGTGTATCTTCATCAGTAAACACAGTGCCTGCCTGGCACATAGTAAGTACTCAATCAATGCTTATTGAATGAAAAGAATGCCTTGTGGACAACGGTTTTAGCAGGCAGACTTCACCCACTCTTATACTTGGAACAAGTATCTGCTCTCAAGAACACCTTTTTGCAGTGATGCTCAAGCCCAGAACACAACTGGTATTGACAAAGACACATACAAGCACCTTACAAAGGTTCTGGCTGGTTCTCTGCTTTAGCATACAAAGCATGCACTCTAGTCTGCAAAGAGGATGATGGGAGCCAACAGCCCTAGTCTTCCTCACGTGGCACTTACTTCCTCTGAAAATAAAAGCCCAGTTAGACAGACAAAGGCAGAGAAAGAAGCACTTAAGTGATCAGTGTGGAAAGCAGAATGGTAATGATAGAGTTGGGCAGAGAAAGAAGCAATTAGTAGGTTTGTCTTCATGTAGCTTCAAGAGTGCTGGCTATAAAAATTATCTCAGGAGTCGTTGGTGCTTGGATTTCTTTTCAACAGATTTTGAACTGTGCAGTGTTTAACTTCCTTTCATGAGAACCACCTAGAGCCATCCAATAGGGATGAATGTACACGTCTATTTCTGGACCACTGTGGCCAACAGTCACCGAGCTCTCTTTAGTAGCACAACAAATGCAGAGCTGTAAAAAGCACAAGGGGGACATTTGCAACACAAACTCTCCTTAGGTAATAAGGACAAAGGGTTATGTTGCTAGATATGTTCTGTGGTATTAAATTTTTTAAGAGAGTTATACTTAAAAATTTCCATGGATTATCTTCCCCATGCAAAAATAATATACATACCATTGATCAAAGAAAATTAAAAATATCTTCCAATAGCCTAATAACACCAATTGAAAAAAATAAGGTGCCCTTCAATAAATATTTGTTCTGATTATATCAAAGAGGGAGAGGATCTTTTAGGCTCCAGGATTTCTTTAGCACCTACACATCTCTAATCTAAGTTGTTAACCTTTGAAAGAGGAAGGCTTTTATTTCCAGCCAAGTTGGATGTTTCACCTCCTCACACAACCATAAGAAGGATAACAACCAACCTAAAAACAAAAAACAATCAGAACTCCCAGAAAATTGAACTGTATGGAAGTCTGACAACCAAGGATTTAAAGAAGAAATATTCATCCAGATGGGTAGGAGGGCCACAGACAGGGAGCCAGGCCAAGAGGACATAGTGTGGTACCTTAGGCAGCAGGGGCAGTGAGGCAGCCGCTGCCTGAGGAATGGGTGGTCCCACATTCCCAACCCACAGATGAAACCCAGGAGGGACAACTGAGGACCCAGGGATCCCAGCTCCAGGACAGACCTTGCAGCCCAGGGTTCCAACTGGCCCCAGGACTGGCAAGAAATATTCAAAGTGATGAAAAGCAAGAACCTACACCCAACGTTATTCTATCCAGCAAAGCTATCATTTAGAATTGAGGGGCAGATGAGGTGCTTCCCAGACAAAGTAAAGCTAAAGGTGTTTATCATCACCAAGCTCTTGTTATATGAAATGTTAAAGGGACTTACCTAAGAAAAAAAGAAGATCAAAACAATGAACAGCATAATGACAACAAACTCACCTATCAACAACTCAATCTAAAAAACAAAAACTAAGCAAGAAACCAGAACAGGAACAGAACCATAGAAATGGAGATCACAGGGAGAGTAGCGGTAAGGGGAAAGGGGGGAAATGGGGGAAGGTACAGGGAATAAGAAGCATAAATGGTAGGTATAAAATAGACAAGGGGAGGTTAAGAATAGTGTGGGAAATGAAGAAGCCAAAGACTTATATGTACAACCCATGGACATGAACTAAGGGGGGTGTTGCTGGAGGGAATGGGCATACTGGGTGGAGGGGGGCAAAGAGGGGAAAAAATGGGACAACTGTAATAGCATAATCAATAAAATATACTTTAAAAAAAGAAAGAGGCAGGCTTTTATAAGGTAACCCTCCCTGGCCAGTATCAAGAAACCCTGTGGCAATGAAACTGAGACGGCCCAGGGAGCAAGAATATAAACATATTGCAAACCATCAGAATCGTGAAAAGGATTCAAAATCTCAGATCTTTAACCTAATAATGTATAGACTATTCATTACCTAACAAAAAAAAGAAAAGAAAAGGAAAGTATTTTTAAAATTAATCTTCCCAAAATGAGAATCAAGCATTTCAGGCCATCAAGTAGATAGATAGTAAAGGTTGTTTCAGGATGTGACAGTAGCCAAGACCCTCTTCCTGACCTGGGGAAAAATGGTTCATTCTCTAGGACAAGGTTTAAAGTCACCTCCTCTGGTCACCTTCCCCGAGCTCCACAGGTGTTCCTTTCCCCAGATTTATACAGATAACTCTTTGTTCCTCCCTCCATCATAGCACTTGTATTACATTGTTGTTAAATTTATCTCCAATGAGACTGGAGGCGCTGCAAGATCTAGGACCTTGTCTTCCAAATTGCCAGTACATGCAACTGTACTTGGCTTATAGAAACACTCAATGAACAGCCCTTGGATTTGTTGAATATACAAGTTTTTTTAAAGTTCAGGACTATGCTCCACAATAAAAGCTTAAATGTTTGAGGAATTTCCAGTATTATGGGTCCCAAACTCACCACAGCAGAGAAAGAACTCAGGTTCCCAGGTTCTCATCCAGCTCAGACATGTGACTGAGGCCTTGCTGGTGACTATGAAAGCAATGGCAGGTAGCAGCACCGAGTGTGACAGAGGACATCCGGGTCTCAGGGGCAGTGTAGCAGACATCAGTAGTATAACATCTTCCTCAAACTAGCTAGCCCAGTAGTTTTCAACTAAGGGCGATTTTGTGGTGTTGCTCCCCTCCCCCATTTGCAGAGACCTTTTTGGCCATCACAGCAAAAAGGGTGGTCCTGACATTTACTTAGGAAAGGCCAAGGATGTTGCTAGACATCCTGCAGTGCACAGAACAGTCTCCCACACAAATGTTGACAGTGCTGACGTGAAGAAACCCTAACCAAGACTCATTCTTATCGTCTGCAATGATAGATGACCATCTTCACCTTTCTAAGCCTCCATTTCCTTATTGGTAACAAGGCAATAACAATCATACTTGTGTTAAGCAGTAGAGCCTAGCACAATTCTATTGTAATTAGTATCAGATATTTGTAGTGATTACTATCATAACCAAAGCTAACGTTTATTCTGTACTTATTATGGATATCATTTACTGTGCTAAATATCTTTTAAAAATGATTATTATAATTGCATATCCCCTAGTTCTCAAAGCACACTTGGCATAATGATAAATGATGTATGACTGCTTATTAAATAGTCACATACATAAAGCAGATATGTAAGCCATAAAAATGTTTATCAGGCACAATACTAAAAACAGAAAATTGAATTCCTTGTATTCCATTAAGAATTTCCTTTAAAACTTTCCTGATCTTAAGAATGAGGCAATCTAACATACGAACTGAGAGCTGTTTTATCCTCTTCTTCAGATGAAATACAATCAAAGGAGGTGTGGCTGAAAGCTATTACCGCTGGTTCGCAGACCACTGGAGCCAAGACTGCCACTGATTCCATTCTGCTATATGCAGGAAAGCGAAAGAGACATGCGGCTCTAAATAAATAAATTTCCTTTATTAGCTTCCTTTCTTTATTGTTTGCTTTTATGGTATGTTTTGTGAATCAAGTTAATCATTTTCATGCAAAGATCAATCTCAATATGCACGTTCATTGGAAAGTCGTTGTCAGATTCTGTAGAGCAGCCAAATTCTAGAGAAGGATGGGAAATTACACACCAGACTTTTGTGGTTTCCAGTGGCCCGACCCCATTCAATGTCTTTTTGATAATAGCATGCAAAAATCTTCTTCCTCATTGTTGGCTAATGTTAGTTAAGATGTGCCCTTGTCAAAAGTGGGCACATTTCCCAACTTAGACTAACTGGATGCTCTCTCCTTGAAATTTCGATCTCGATCATAGTAACCAAAACTATACTCAAAAGAACTGGAAATTTTTCTTCCAATGGTTCTGCTCTCATAAGACGGTTTGAGTAGCTCTTGTTGTCTGTTACTCCAAATCTTCCCTGCCTCCTGTCTATTCCCAACTCTCATTCTTCCATCTCCTGCAATCTGTACAGTGAACTACCCAAGAGCCTGCCAACAAAATCTTTTTCTCCTTAAGTTAACTAGAATCATTTTCTGTCTGCTTACAACCTAGGCAATGCTGTTACTGGTATAAATACTGGAATACTTAGGATATTATACAGCTATACTGACATTTAGGGATCTAGAGTTAATATGATATTTCTGTCCCTCCTCCTTTTAAGCCCCTACCCACCTCTCACTTCAGTTAGAATGTCTGCAAAACAAAACATGTTGAGAAAGCCTACTTATTAGAGATACTTCATAAACCAAGAGTGTTGTTATTACAAAGTTTCCTACCTATCAGTTTACCTGCAAAAATAAGAAGTGATTAAAATTTTTGAATCCCTTGAAACTTATGAAGAACACACACTTATTATGGACTCACAGAACTTCTGAGTGAAGAGAAAATATCAAAGTTTAGACAATATTCAAGGGCAACCTACACTTACAAATATGTATAAATGTATAAATAAACACACCCACATATATTTTATTAATAAGACCCTCTACATTTCTTCCCCTTCAATGAATTGTTGCTCTAAAATAAGAAGAGTTTTACACAACCATTAATGGGACCTGCTGAGCCACTAGAGGTGAAATTCCAGTACTTCAATGTTCCAGCGTTACACTCTGGAGAAATGTTCTATGAGTGACACAACTTGCCTCACTTTAAAGATATCTACAAACATTCTTCAGGTTTCTTTAAGCATACTTATCAAGTGACTTTTTGATAACACAAACAAGTTTACATGTATTCATGTGTATACCCACATACACAGTTGGTCATTTATTCTGTAAATACTCATTTAAGTAAACTGCACCGGCAACATTCTAGCCTATAATGTTAAAGCTAATGAAACATCTTGAACATGATGTTGAGCTTCAACACACTTCCTCAATTAAGACTTGAGCTGAAAACTGGGGGTAACCAGGGCTTCCAGATTTAGACCTATAGGTTTAGTCCTAAATTACTGTATTTTTCAGACCATAAAACACACCTAGGTTTTAGAGGAGGAAAATAGGGGGAAAAATTTGAAGCAAAAAATGTAGTAAAATATTTAATAACATAAATAACATAATATTTCACCAATGTAAATGTAAACAGAACTCAATAGCAGCATTAACAACCATTATTCCTCCCAAATTTGGGGGGAGGCGTGTCTTATAGTCTGAAAAATACGGTAATCTCATCCTCCCATCCAAGTACTAACCAGGCTCAACCCTGCTTAGCTTCCGAGATCAGACGAGATCGGGCACGTTCAGGGTGGTATGGCCGTAGTCCGGTAATCTCATCCTAGGACACCTTCCACAACTCTAAATCCACATTTGTCTCCCCAGGAAAAACCACCTACATCCATAACATTGAAAAGAATATGGATGTCTCAGATGGTCACTGTACAACCCAATGTGGCAAGACATCCCAGTCAAAAGAAATGAACAAAAAGAGTGTGATTTAAGGATCTTGAAAGATAGATGGCGAAAAATAAAGAAAAAGAGGGAAGCAAAAGTGTCATGGAAAAGTCACAGGAAGACTGAAGTACAAGAGATGAAGAGAGACAGATCAGGTAAAAGGATGTTGAATGTTAGAACTACAATAACTGCCAACAGAAAATGAAGGTCAGTAATTTGGGCCAAGAATATATCTACTTATCAAATTGGTACTTCCTAAGATTTAATGGTAGAGTGGATACTACAGAAATAGGAAAAAATATAACTTTTTAACATTGATTCAGTTCTACTCTGGCATCTGCCTTCAAGGGAAAGATCAATTCCCATTATTGGGGATGGACATGTTTTCTTTTTAGGATCCCTAATGACTTTCTTGAGCATGTTTGGAAAAACTGCATGTCACCAATTAAAGAATACCTATCCTTTAGCAGATGATAACAAGGAGCGATATAATCCAGAGGTTAAGGATATATGTCATGAGTCTGGTGTCAGATTCTCCAGGCTCAAACTTCAGTATCTCAGCTTAAGAACTGGGTGGCTTCTGCCAATTTCTTAATGTGTCTCTCAGTCTCTATTTCCTCCTTTGCAAAACAGAAGAATACTTAATTCACTGGATTCCTATAAAGATTAAATATGATAGCATAAATTTTAAACTTAAACCATTAGCCCCAAGTTCTCTTAGTTAGCCTTAATTAAAATTATAATTAAAACTACCGACCATTAATTTCAGAGCAGTTAGTGAAAAACTTCTAGGTACAGAAATTATTGACCCAAGAGTTATTGAAAATATAAGTCCTCAATTCATCAACCTTTGTTTAAAGAGAAAGGAGAGGGCTAAAGAAAATTTAAGGTCAAATTTAAGATAAATTTATAATTTTCAAGTTCTCATAAAGTTGAACATATGCATAATTCAGATTACCAAAGGTGGCAATGTACAAATTGAAAATTTGCTCTAAGAGGACAAACAACAGTCAATCTGTAACCTTGGATTCTGGATATTTATAATGAGAAATTATATTTGTTGGAATCTTTGCATTATTTTTTCCCATAAGTTGGTTTTGCTAACTAATCTTATAATAATCTCTAAGACCTCAATGATCTACTTATAGTTTACTCAAGCTATATAAAAAGCTAACTATTTTCTTGCTGCTAGTAATACATCTAACGTCATTCTTCCTTAGGAGAACAAGTGATTTTGCTATTAAAAGAAATGAGAGGGGAGGGAATTTTAGGGGGAAAGGGGAAGGTTTAGAGCAACAAGTATAAAGGACACATGGACATAAACTATGGGGGGTGGAAATGAGAGGGAGGCGGGGAGGGCTGGGGTGGTGGGCTGGGGTGGGAGTAAAAGACAGAAAATTATACAAGAACAATTAAAATTAAAAAATATTAAAAAATAACAAATGAACAGATGATCATCAAAGCACAATGAAAAGTCTCAATTTTTCACAATAATGCAATTTATTTAGCAATGCTTAGTACTTCAATGCAATACTAAACTACTTCAAGTTTTCTCCTGGATGTATCTTTGAAGATAAATGAGGAGCATTTACTGTATCTTAAAAAGCAAACAGGTGTGTGTCCTATCTGTTTAAAAGTGTATAGGGCATTACAGATAAAGCAAGCTCAAAAACAAACAAACAAACAAAACCTCTCAACTTTAATAATAAAAAGCATTCAACCTTTAAATAATACAAAAATTGAGCAAAAAAAAAAAAACACCTTAACAACAAAAATCCCATTTTAATGCTTAATATTTCTGATAAAAATGCAAATTTAAGGAAACAGAAGCAGAATATAGGATAATTTAGAATACTAAGTATCTGTCACTGATGAGCTCAGTGCACAGGTAAAAGTAAACAAAGTGATGTAGACTCTTGATGTGGGTGCTGACTAGTGGCATCTAGAGAGAGGCAAGTACATCTCAGCTCTTTCTGCCCAAGGTACGTGAAGCTATTTACCGCTGAGAGGAAAACAAGAATAAATCAATAGTTACCCAGATGGTACAAGATAGCAGGTATTTTGGATAACTGACAGCCTTTCTGGAATTCAGCAGAGTGCTGATGAAGAGAAAGTCTATATATAAGTAGGAGAAAGGAAAACAAACCATCTGGTTACACTGAGCATTTTTCATAATAAGACTGACACAGGTTCATTTCATTCTTAACATGCAATTGTCAGTAAATTCATACAAGGTCTTACTATAGATAGAAGTAGTACAAGAAATGATTTAAAGTATTTTTAATTGGCAAAGGTAAATGTACAAAGTGTTCAAATCACTTTCTTACTTTGAAAATAATTGACATGAGCAGATAACACCTTATATAACTATCTGTTAAAAACAAGACAACATGCCCCAAATGGAGTCTCTTTTGTGAAGGCCCACGACACCAGACCAAGAACTTAACTTATCCTTTCAGTTCTCCTACAAATGGAATCAGAAACCAGCCAATCAGGAATCACCCGATCAGCATAGTTAGGGAATCTATGGGATAGACACCGACCATCCCCTGAAGGAAAGTGACTTGGCAATAACCAACACACTTATAGCTCCTTATGCCCACTCTCTTCTGCTTGTCAGTCTTTCACTTAATGCAACTCCTTGGAGTTCTATTTGCTAGATTGCACGCTGCCCAATTGGAATCAATTTTTGCTCAAATAAACTCTGAAAATGTTTAATATGCTTCAGCATATCCTTTAATATATTTAAAATATATAGAAGTTACTATTTGCACAACTGTATCAAAAAGAAGAGTTGAATTTTCATATGTAGGATAAACAGCACATCCTTCATTTTATTTTTAAAATGCAAGTTAAGTAATTTTCCTGAAAACTTTTTGTGTGGGGTAGGAGATTCAAGATCCTAAAATTAATTTTCCAAATATTATTTAAGGAGTTTTTATATACAGTTTGCTTCTCTTCTCATATGCATTCTGCTTATTTACTGACTCCAAATATACACACCACAATCCAAGATCCTTCTTTTCCTTTATGGAGAAAAAAAGACATAAAATTTCAAATTTTGGTCTTTGCAAAATACATCTAGCTTCCTGTCTACCAATGACTCCTGGATTCAGAGGCAGCAGGAAAACTTAAGTAGGGTCAATGAAGGGAGAAAAATTGGAGAGGGGCCATTAACTCCTCGTGCATATATGTAAGATGTTATATAAACATAAAGAATGTCTATATGTGGATAAGCATCTAAATTCCAAAGTATTCTGGATTACAAGATACTGACACCAATATTCTTTACAAATCAGAAGATTCTTAAATTTTCTTCATTTGGTTCTCCCAGTCTATTCAAGACAGCTTGCCTTTTGTTAAGAGGAAAAGCTATACTTATTTTTATTTCAACTTGCAAATTTTCAAAGAAACCCACATCTGCTGCAGGGGGAAAAAATGGCACGTTATTTTTCATGATCTCTTCTCCTCTTACTAAGAAAATAATCCACTTAATGTACCCAGAAGGATAATCATCCTATTTCTATACTAGGGGAGTATAGACTCCCGGGGAACAGAGCCATTTTTTAAAAACATTGAGGAATTGCCAAACATTGTAGAGTTCATACAGCCGCTGCTAATTACTACATATATTGCATTTCTGGACCTACTGGCGATACTTTGGCTGATCTTTCTGGACTGTGTCTTTCTAGCTGAATGTTGTTTATTTCCCACATAATGCAAATGATAGGGAGGATGTTGGTTTATTTTCTGATTGGCAAGGGAAAAACTGAATTATGTTTTAGATTAGATCATCAACATGTGCCAATATAAAAAAAAAAAACACTCTCAACAAAATATATAAATGTCCTACCATAAATATACTTTAGCATAATCCACCTGACAATGTTGACATATCTAATGGAGATGAGTTCTATAAAGGTGCAAACCTGTCTTTTCCCTCTGAAAAACTGCTAGGTAACTCCTCTGAAAAGTTAAGTTAAAACATATGTTTTAAACATTTTACCAAAAAAAAAAATGCATTTATATTTATCACTTTGGGAGAAATCTTTCTCCCTGTGTTATTTTCACCTGTAGAATTTCAGCCTGGAATGTTTATCAGAATAAAATGAGAGGAGTTTATTATCATTTAAGAAGAATCCTGAGGAGGGGTAGGAGCTTGTATTCCTCACAGTTCATTACCAGGTATTTTTCTCAATGGTGCATGAGGATAAGAGAGTATGACCAGTTTCACATTTAGGCCTCTAAGAGATTTAAAGTCTCCATCTCCCTTCTGCCTGCCAAAATATACATTTTATTTCTAATGTGGCCTGATACAAATCTCCCCTCCTCTCTAGCTTTCCTAAAATTTGTATCAAATATGTTAATTGACATTTACTGAGCACCGAGGATAAACTGGAGACTCTGTAAACTCACCCCATTTGCACCGTCATGACAGGAGGGAGCTGCTATTGAAATTATCTCCATTGTACAGCTGAACACACTCTAGCTCCCTGAAGCTAAGAACCTGGCTCAGCCTTCCACACCCAAGAGGCTGAGCTGGGGTTCAAATCCATACCGAACTCTCAAACCTGTGTTGTTGATGATAATGATAAAAGGAAAAATACTCTACTTTTAGAAGAAAGGGTTATTTTACCAACATGAAGCAAAAGACTTTTACCAGCCCTTAAGAGAGGATCTAAAGAACTAATCAGAGAGAAAATATGTTAAATAGAAGGGAAGGCCATCAAGGAGTTAATAAATCTGGAAACTGTGCTCTGCAAGTAAGCCAGGCATTGAGAAGGTGGCCAGACTTGGGGCTGGGAGTATGAGGAAAAGGGAAAGAAACACTGGGGAGAAGAAAAGCAGATCTGGGGGATGGCTTCCCTAATTTTGACCATAAAATTAAGTTGTAGCTCAGAACATTGCAGTTACTAGGTCAACAAAGTTGAAGATCATAGTCAAGAAGTATCATGCAAACTCCATTCCTGGTTGCCCAGCCCTAATGTACTAGTTGTTAGTTCCTCAGTGAACACACATTAAGTGAATCAAACACTGTCTCTTTCCTGAAATGGAAACATCTATAATGGTAAAGACATTGCAACTGGATTTGAAAGCTGCAAATCAAATGGACTGCAGGGAGCAATGTGAGTGCATGTGTGTGCATGCACATGTAGCTTGTAAATTATTCTTGTAAACTGCTTACAAATTAGTTATGAAACTGGTGATGAGTGGTTGTCTGCATCAATAACAAAAAAAGCAAACAAGCAAAAAAGGTGTGGATCAGAAGAAATATATAACCTTAGTCACTTCACATTAATTGATCACTCATCTATTTGCTTAAATATTTATTTAATGTCCACCACATGCTAGGCACTGTGCTACATACATGCTAGGGGATATATTGGTGAATAAAATAAGTTTGGTTTTAGCCATTACAAAGCTAATGATCTAGTTGAGAAAACAGACAATATTAAAGTAAAACAGAATATATAAGTACAAATCATGACAGGGTACGAAGGAAACAAACTGGGTGCAATGACAAAGACTAGCAAGACAGCAGGAGACAGATTTACATCAGATGGCCAGAAAAGGCCTCTATGAGTTTAGACTCTAGAAAGCAGCTTGTTCCCTAACTTGAGCATGCATCAGAACCACAGGGAAGGCTTGTTACCAGATTGCTAAGCCCCATTGCCTAAACATTTCTGAATCAGTGGCCATGGAGTTGTGCAGAGAATCTGCACTTCTACTAAGTTTCCAAGTAATGTTGATGCAAATGCTACTGATCTGGGAGAGACCCTCTGAGAACTGGTCTAAAGTGTAGCATGTGAGGGAAAGAGTAACATGAACTGAGGCGAAAGATTGGGCAAAGAAACTATAGAAGTGCTAACAAGGGATTAATGGTAATATCAATGCCAAACTAAAAACCTGACTATGAATTACACAGACTCAGTCTTCATAACCAAGATTATTAAGTATTTCTCTTTCCTAGAAGGTAAGACGTCTATTGTCCTCTTTTAAGCTAACAACCTGTAAGAAATTTGACCAAGGAATACAAAGAACTAACTCCTAAATCAAACAATATATTGTATAAGACATTCCTAAATTAACACAGCATCTATCATCCAAAGAACTTGATGTTATCAGAGCATACTTAATGAGAAGGTAAAAGAACTCAAAGGATGACAGCTGCCTTCAAACAACTGACGTAAGTATTATGGTAAAGAAGGCATTTCTGTTAACAGAAGGAATTATGAGCTTAAAATTAATGTAGGAGGAATCTAAATTATATGTAAAGAAATACACTTGACCACACATGGTTTGAAATATTTAGCTAACTTCCAAAGGAGAATAATCTTTCTTAGTATGGAGGTACCTTGGCACTTGTTGTTAATTTGTTCCAGAACTCGTGACGAGTGCCAAAACTGACCAGTACCAAATGATGAAGCATTTTTCTCTTGTGGGGTGGAGGCGTCACTCATTCCAGGTCTAGCAAGTGTGATGAGCCCCAAGCAAGCGCAGAGTGCTGAAACATTTTTTTTCTTGTCGAAATGTGCAAGTACAGCATTCCACGAGTTCTGAAGCCAATGAGTACTGAGGTATGGCTGCATTTTTAAAAATAAAAAGCCACCAGCCCTGACCTGTATGGCCCAGTTGGTTGGGCATCATCCACAAAGAAATAGGTTGCTGGTTTGATTCCCAATCAGGGCATATGCCTGAGTTGCGGGTTCAGTTCCCAGTTGGTGAGGGGGAGTGTAAAAGGCAGCCCGTTGATGTTTCTCTCTCACACTGATGTTTCTCTCCCTCTTTCTCCCTTCCTTCCCCTCTCTCAATAAATAAACAAACAAACAAATAAATAAATAAAATCTTTAAAAAAAGAAAAAGAAAAGAAAGCTACCAGAAGTATGAGGGTTTAGTAGTTCTCAAATGTTAGTCTACCCCCAAATCATCTGGAAACCTGTTCAAAGTGTAGATTTTAAGGGCCATCCTCAGAGTTTCTGATCGAATCAGAGGGCATGGAACTCAGGAATCTACATTATTATTCAACAGATACCTTCAGACATTCTGATGTTGGAACACTAAGGACTACAGTTTGAGAAATGCCTAATTAAGACCTGGTTCCCCGTAACAGGCAAAACCCAGAGATACAACTGTTACAAAAGAATTATTATGTGCCAGATACTGTGCCAGGCACTTCTTAGAAGCATCTCTAATTTTGAACAGTATTATTATTCATATTTAAGTGAACAATGAGGAAAATGGGACCTAGCAAGGCAAAATAACTTACCCAAGGTCATATAGCAAATAAGTTAGGAAGCCAGAATGTAAACTGAATGTTTGTGCCTCTAATAATCCATCTACTGTACTTCCACTATACTAAGCTCATGACTGCCAACCCCTGTGAAGCTATGGCAATCATTAAGTGATTTGCTGGCAATCACAGTTTCTCCTAAAGTAGTATGTGATCTAGACTTCTGAATTAAAGAGAATCAAGGTTGAATTATGCCTTCAGACTTTAGAGGATCCTTGCATAGGAAACACTCACAGGTGCTAGATGATCAAGGGCATGAATTAAGAACGGAGTCCCTAACTTGGAATTTTTTCCACTAATATTTCCACTTGACATGTTTATCCTACACTGGCCTCAAAGACAGAATGTTAACAGTGAAGGTCGGAAATTGGAGACAAAGGTCTGTATTACAAACAAACAAACAAGCTGAGAAACCCCTATCTTCATCACATGTCAGCTTCTCCAATGTGGATAAGTAACTTACCTCACTGAGCCTCACATTGCTCATCTGTAAAACGAGATAATATTAACACCTTCCTCAGGAGTTGCTGTAGTGTTTATAGAACATTTGTGAAACATTTAGCATAGTTATCTTGCATATACTATATGTTCAGTAATGTTATTCTTACTTCTTATTCATTAAAGCATTATCTCTAAGAGGCATGTGATGCAATTACAAAAATAAAGAAAAAATATGAAAAGCTAAGAAACATGAAAAGATGTCCAATCTTATTAGAATCAAGAAAATGCAAACATAAATTAGAACAGAAAAATACCACTGCACTCTATATAAGGGGAAAAAGTCAATTCTGATAATATAAAAAAAATTGGCAATGATGCAGACATAGAGAAAAGTATTCTCTCCCATACACCAACTTAAAGGGGCAGCTGGCAGGTGGTTAATTTTTTTTTTAATGCTCGATTCAGAAATTCTATTTCTTATTATTGACCTAAAATCAGAAGTCAGTAGATCTTTCCTGTAAAGGGACAAATAGCAAGTATTTTTGGTTCTGCGGTCCTTACAGTCTCTCTGAAAATAACTCAGGTCAGGTGTTATAATTCAAAAGCAGCATGGACAGCACATAACTGAGTGGCATGGCTGTGTTCCAATAAAATTTTATTTATAGAGACTGATACTTGAATTTCACGTAATTTTTTCATGTCAAGAAATATTCATCTTTTGATTTTTTAACCACTTAAAGACATAAAAATAATTCTTAGCCTGTGGACCACACAAAAACAGCAGGGCGCTAGATGTGGCTGAATGGCCCGCTGGTCCCAGTCTGGCAACCCCTGCCTTGTAGTGACTGTCGCACAGGTGCACAGGGAGGTGTGGGCACGGATACTAAAGCTGGGAAACGTGCAAACAACTGTCAGTTCCTCAACAGAGAAATGGCTACATAAATACATTGTTGTATATCTACCATCTACCATCTGAAATACTATGCTTGTAAAAAAGAACAAAGTAATTATAAAGATACTCATATAAAGGACACTCAAGAAGCCGTGAAAGTTGCATGTCTACATGTACAGTATGGTTCCTTTAATTAAAAACAAAAGTAATCAATTTTAATTTCACAATCGTATACGTTTTCTATTGAAAATTCTACTGACAAGCAAATACATTTCTTCCAAAAGTTTGGAAGAATTAGCCAAAACTTGATTACAGGAGTGAAAACTAAGATGAGGCTTAAAGGTGCAAAAGGATAAGTCTTATCTGCATAATTTCCACTTTGTAGAAGGAGATTGGATTTATGAGAAAACAATTAAGTGAGCTGAAACCATACTTGGAGCACAAAGGGTCACTTTTGGTGGGAAATTCTGTGATCCCAGATTAAGAAGTAGACCATTTTCCAAGATAAAAATTACCTGCTATTCACAACTGCTCACATTTGTCTCTCGATAACCAACAGATAAATCAGATATAGGCTTGAATAAGAAAAGAGGCAAAAAAAATAATAAATCCAAGAAACATTCATTTGATAAGAGTATCCCAGGGAGTTTCAGACAGACTCCTGTGTTTTTATTGTGAATGTCACTGTTCTCAACGATCAAGAGGCTGATAACAGCATCAAGAAAATCTGAGTTACATTTCAGCACATGTGCTTGGGCAGAGGCAGGCTCCAGTCTGCCTAACCAAATCGGAGAAGAAGATGGCCACAGCAGATACCCTGTCTCAGTTCATTACTCAACACCTGTTAAATGTGATTAACAACCCTGGCTAATTATGTGTTAAGAGCATCTTAGGCTATAATGGATCCCAGAGGTCTATGAAGTTGACTTCATTCACATGTTTGTCTCCTTTCACAAGGTCTCAACCAAACATCGAAAAAATCTACTGAGCATTTTATGAACTCCCCTGTGATCAACTCAAAAATTCCAAATAGACCGGTGACTTCCTGCAAAGGACAGTGAGTGCATAAGATGTACTCTGTTCAACAAATAAAGCAGGCAAGGTTTACATTTTATGGGGCACAAATGGGCCTCTTGTTGCAATTTCTATTACAAAAGGCCACTAACCTGTGTGCATTAAATTAATCATTACATTTTGTGATCTCAGCTAAAAGACTAAACAGCACTTATGTGGCAGAATGTGCCCAAACCCTCCTCTATCTCACCTTAAATAAAGCAAAACTACAAAAATCAGAAATCAAAACAGCTTCAGGAGAAGGTTTTCTTGTTCATTTTAAATATATATTTATTAGTATGTTGTTATAAAATTATACGTGTATCATATAATACATATCATATGTACATATATAAAACCATATTATGTTAGTATATATTAAATACATACACAGATATATATATCTAACTGTTCAGGGTATATTTCTTGCTTCCTTAAATGGCATTAAACCTAAGTAATTTTGAAATCTTCCTAGAGTTAGTTAATTACATACTAATGTTTTTTGTTTGTTTGTTTGTTTGTTTGCAGAAGAGTGGAGTTGGAGTCAGGAATTAATTACTTCATCAACTAGTGCACATGATGGGACATTATGTACCAGTTAAAAACACTGAATGAAGATCTATACATGTTGACACAGAAAGATATCTGTAATATACCAAGTAGAAAAAAAATAAGCTGCTCAATATATAGCACATGGTGATGAAATTTTGTAAAAATAATATGTAAAGTACACATATATACATCTTCAGATTTGTATGTATGCAAGAATCTGAAAACATATACAACTACAAGGTCTTACATGCAAATTGGTTCTGTCTCCTTTAGTCCCAAGAGAAAATGTGTGTCCCTAATGCCTGCATGGTTTTCACAGCTAGAAAGGGATTTGCAGGGTCCCTTCTTACCCAGCAACAGCACAGCACAGTGGTTTAGATCAACTGCACTTCGAATCTCACATCCACCACTTACTAGCCAGGTGGTCCTGGACAAGTCACTGCAGTTTCCTCTACCTTTGCCATTTCCTCATGTGCACAATGGAATTCATAGTGCCTACTTCACAAAGTTGTGGTGAGGATTAAATGATTTAATAACTGCACAGCACTTGGTTTAGCAAGTGCCTCGAACACTGACCTCTCTATCACCACTAGCTAGAATTGTCATCTTGTCCCAGCCGTGATGTGAAATTTCCTTAGTCACCACCTTTTCTAACTCACCAAATGTAAATCAGGGGCACAAGTCAGCAGTCTCCATGCCCCCCAACCCCCTGCCCACTTTAAGTCCCAAATAAAATTATTGATTGGTTTGTACATCCCTGAAACCTTTCACTCTGTTACAGATCAAACACCACCTTGCTTCTGACTGGAGTTAATTCTCCGCTGTGGACTGAGGGTGACAGGGTGGCATGGACTGTTGACTTTTCCTGGTGGCTGACAGGTCCATTAACACATTTGTGGTTTCTGTTTACCTCCAGTTTTCTTTTTGCTAAAAGCTCTTTCTGTAATTTCTTACTTTTAATTTTCTTTTCATATTGGTCTATAAATTTCTGTCATTTTGGTGTAACCTTAGGCTCTAATCACATCTCCACTGGGTACCATCTGCAACCCTAGTTAAGGTACTGTTATCAATGATGTTGTTCTTGTGGATAAAATGGGGATAATAGCATCAATAGTTCTTCCTTAGTCTTGAAATAAATTTGATTTCCTGCAATTACAGATTTCATGCTCATTTTAGTAAGCAAAGACAAAAAATAAAACAAATAACAGAAGATAAGCAAAATCATCCATAATCCTGCCATCAGTCTTAAAAGCCTGTTATTTTCTTTTCCACTCCCTATAAATGTACACAGCTAATGGTTTGGGATCAAGTGGTGTAGATAGAGAATTCTGAATCTTCTTTTTTCTTTTATTTCTTATTGCCTTTTCCCAGACCACTTTCAATGTTAACTTTCAGTCTGATATGTTTCATTGAACAATTTTCATTGTGCTTAACTATATACCCATAATCCCAGATATAAAGACTTTGATTGATTTGGTTTTACAAAAAAAGAGAGAGAGAGAGAAGAAAAAAGAGACACAGAGAGAAAGGACATATCATGCTTTATAAATTACCTGTAACCTGCTTTGATAACTTTACAATATATGCAATCCTCCACATCAAATATGCATTGTCATTTTTGATCTCATAATAATCCATAGTATAGCTATAACACAATCTACTTAACTCATCTTCTACTGGTCAAAATTTATTTTATTTCAAGTTTTTGCCACTATGGACAATGTTGCAAAAAATAATAGTGTGTTTGTGAGTGTGTTTTTCTTTGTGTGTGATAGATTCCTAAAGGTCAGACTATTGTTTTAAAGGCAAAGTGTGAATCAGAAATTTTAGACTTCCGGCCAAGATGGAGGCGTAGGCGGACACACTGTGCCTCCTCTCACAACCAAAATTAAGGACAACAAATATTTAGAAACAAGAAAACAACCAGAACTTATAGAAAATTGAACTGTACGGAAGTCCAACAACCATTCATCCAGACTAGTAAGTGGGGCGGAGTCACGGCAGGAGAAAGTGGAGGTGCGGACCTGGGAACAAAAGCAGCAGCGGCTTGCAGTTACCAGGTGCACAGGCAGCAGCTGGCGAACCCCGGGCACAGGGGGGCAACTGTGCAGAACCAGTGAGGCCACACAAGGCAGCTGGCTGACCAGGTGGTCCCACATTCGCGCACGCAGACGGTCCAGGCAGAGGGGAAGTGGCAGAAGAGACTGAATCCAGAAGAGAGCGGAGCAGGCGCCATTGCTCCCTCTCAGACCTTGCCCCCACATATGGCGTCACAACTCGGCGACTGGGCTGCCCCACACTGGGAAGCGCCTGAGGCTCCACCCATCACTATGTAATAGCCGCAACCAGACCAAAACCAAAACAAAACAAACAAACAAAAAAAAACACCAAAAATGGCTCAAACCGGAAAACAAATAAAAGCCCCAGAGCCAATTCCTCTAAGCAGTGAAGAGATAGCCAACCTATCAGATGCACAGTTCAAAGCACTGGTCATCAAGATGCTCACAGAATTGGTTGATTTTGCTCACAAACTAGATGAAAAAATGCAGGCTACAATACGTGAAATGAAGGAAGACGCATGGGGAACTGACAGAGATGGAAGGAAAACTGGGACTCAAATCAATGGAGTGGACCAGAAGGAAGAAACAAACATCCAATCAGAAAACAAGGAAGAAACAAGAATTCAAAAAAATGAGGAGAGGCTTAGGAACCTCCGGGACATCGTTAAATGTCCCAACATCCAAATTATAGGGGTCCCAGAAGGGGAAGAAGAAGAGCAACAAGTGGAAAACTTATTTGAACAAATAATAAAGGAGAACTTCCCCAATCTGGCAAAGGAAATAGACTACCAGGATGTCCAGGAAGCTCAGAGAGTCCCAAAGAAGTTGGACCCAAGGAGGAACACACCAAGGCACATCGTAATGACATTAGCCAAGATTAAAATGAAGGAGAGAATTCTAGAAGCAGCAAGGGATAAGGGGACAGTCACCTACAAGGGAGTTCCCATCAGACTGTCAGCTGATTTCTCCAAAGAGATCTTACAGGCAAGAAGGGGCTGGAAAGAAATATTTGAAATCTTGAAAAGCAGGGACCTACATCCAAAATTGTTCTATCCAGCAAAGCTGGATTTAGAATGGATGGACAGATAAAGTGCTTCTCAGATAAGGCCAAGTTCAAGGAGTTAATCATCACCAAGCCCTTATTATATGAAATGTTAAAGGGACTTATCTAAGAAAAAGAAGATAAAAATATGACAGTGAAAAGACAGCAAACTGACAGCTATTAAGAACCACACCTAAAACAAAAGCAAACTAAGCAAACACCTAGAACAGGAACAGAACCACAGAAATGGAGATCATATGGAGGGTTAGCAACAGGGGAGTGGGAGGAGGAGAGAGGGGGAAAAGGTACAGAGAATGAGTAGCATAGATGGTGGGTAGAAAATAGACGGGGGAGGGCAAGAATAGTATGGGAAATGTAGAAGCTACAGAACTTATGACACATGGACATGAACTAAAGCGGGCAATGTGGGTGGGAGAGGGTGTGCAGGGTGGAGGGGAATGATGGGGGAGAAATGGGACAACTGTAATAGCATAATCAATAAAATATATTTTTTAAAAAAATAAAGGCAAAGTGTATTTTTAATTTAAAATGAGATGGGCAATCTTACCCCAGCATTTTCTTGTATTCTAACTACCGTAAGATGTTATATATTTTTAGGTTTTGTCTAAATCATGGATCAAAACCTTGTTATTTTACTTAGCAATTCTCTTTGATTAATTCTTTTTTACTGGCCATTTGGATTTTTCAATTTTTAAGAAATATATTTTATTGATTATGCTATTACAGTTGTCCCATTTTTTTCTCCCCTTTATTCCTCTCCACCCTGTACCCTCCTTCCACCATCATTCCCCCACCTTAGTTCATGTCCGTGGGTCATGCATGTAACTTCTTTGGCTTCTCTATTTCTCATACTATTCTTAACCTCCCCTTGTCTATTTTGTACCTACTATTTATGCTACTTATTCCCTGTACCTTTTCCCCCATTCTCCCCCCTCCCCCTCCCTGTTGATAACCCTCCATGTGATCTCTATTTCTATGAATCTGTTCAGGTTCTATTTGTTTGTTTAGTTCTTTTTTATTTTTGTTTAGTTCTTATTTAGTTCTGTTTTTTTAGGTTTGGTTGTTGATCATTTTGAGTTTGTTGTCACTTTACTGTTCATATTTTTTATCTTCTCCTTCTTAGATAAGTCCCTTTAACATTTCATATAGTAGGGGCTTGGTGATGATGCACTCCTTTAACTTTACCTTTTCTGTCAACCCACAGTTGCTGCATTGTGGTGCTTGCTCAGCTCTCAGTTTGCTTTTAGTCACTTCCTCTACTAGCTACCCACAAGCTAATTGGGCTCTTCTGGTGCTGATTCCCAGGTAAGTGTGTTTGTGTACATTCTGTGGGTCCCTCCAGTGAACTCTCCTGTGAGGCTGGGAGTTCCTCCTGCTGCCACAGCCCCCACAAGTTTGTACAGTCAGAGGTTTTGAGGTTTTATTTCCCTGTGCTGGAACCCTGGATTGCAAGGTCTGTCTCGCTTCCCAGTTGTTCCTCCCAGTTTACCCGCATGCAAACGTGGGACCAGCCACTCCACCAGCCACCACCTCACTTCAAGTCCTCTCCACCTGGCTGTCTGTCTCGGCCCCTCCTACCAGTCTGGATGAATGTTTCTTCTTTAACTCCTTGGTTGTCAGACTCCCATAGAATTCAATTTTCTGGCTGTTCTGGTTAAGATTTGCTTTCAAATTTGTTGTTGTCCTTCTTTTGGCTGTGTGAGGAGGCAAAGTATATCTACCTATGCCTCCATCTTGGCCAGAAGTCCTAGATTTTCACTTTTACAAATTGTCCATTCACATCCATTGCCCACTTCATCTGGTGAGTTTTTAAGAAACATTTTTTATGGAGGTTCTTGGTATTTAACTGGTTTAACCCTTCATCTGTCATATGTGTTACATATATTTTTTTACCTTGCTTTTTTTAAAAAGACATTTTATTTATTTTTTAGAGAGAGAGGAAAAGAGGGACAAAGAGAAGGTAAGAAACAGCAACTGGTTGCCTCTTGCATGCCCCCAACCAAGGACCTGGCCTGCATCCCATGTGTGTGTCCTGACTGGGAATTGAACTGGCCACATTTCAGTTTGTAGGCCATTGCTCAATCCACTGAGTCATACCAGCCAGGGCCTTACCTTGCTTTTGAATCTGCTTATGGTCAGACACACATTGAAAGGCAGTTTAGAGAAACGTGCTTTAATACAGTTTCGTTTCCCCTTTGCCTTATAATGCTCTGCTTTGCACATCAGGGTTAATCTCCCTACTCCACGTTTTATTACCATCATATCTCTTCTTGTCCCTCTTGCTTTGGAAGCTCTAACTTTCTCTTCTCTATATCTTGCTCTCCTGTCATCACAATTAGCCCCATAAAGAACTACGATTTCTCCCCATCCTCAGCCTTATTGTTTTTTTTTCAAAGGGAGAATAGAGCTTTTACCAAAGACAGTTTTGATGAGATGGCTAGAAAAACTGCTTTTCTTCATTGACATTTTGGAAATATTGCTCAGTGGTTTGGGACCCATTTGTTCCTACTGCCTCCATCTATCTTTGCTTTATGGCTTTTGACTTTTGCTGCTTTATCTCCACATTCTGTTTTGCTCCACTTCAACTCTTTCACTGCCAGGTGCAGTCTGGTTTCACAGATTCACTGTAGCTGACCTTATTCCCTCTCTGGGTTCTGAACCCCACCCTACAAAAGGCTGCTTCCACCTCACAGACTCACTCACTTATTATCTGAATAAAGCTTCGTGCAATCAATAAACATTTTAGCCTAAGTGGGTTTAAATCCAGAAGCACAGATGTTTTCAGATAGTTTCAGATGGTGAGAACCAGAAATTTTCATCTTTTTGCAAAACAGTATTAAATAGTGGCATCCTATGAACTAAATTTCATCCTGTGAACTAGAAATAATTTCAACTTAGTAGAAAATCAGGATGCAGATATATGTAATTATGTAATAAAGAATTATTATATTTGTTTTTATATTAGATGTTTTAGTTACTATAGAAGTATTATGTTATCTGTTACTATTGCAGAACTATTATAATGAAATACCAGGCACAGTCCAGAAAAATTATGTTTTTGAACTTAACTTTCTCTAATTTTTCCTCATTAATATCAATGTGCTACATTTTACTTATATGGAAGCTAGAATCAAATATTTAAGAAAATTTTAAGATCAATAACTCGAAGTGGAGGGCATTCTATAAAATTATCCCCTCCCTCCCACTGAGCATTGTGAAAGCACGACTTTGCCCCCCTGGATGTGGGAAACCCCAGGGGAAACTGAGAGGCTCCTTCAGAGACTCTCGAAATCTCCTGAAATGCTTTCAGCCTGGAGCAAGGCAGTGGAAGGGAGCTAGGAGAGTAGTGATCCACATTAAAGGGTAAACTAACAGAATTTGCTAGAGAGTTATTTGGCAGCATGAGGGTGTATTAATAAATTTTGTTACTTTTTCCTGTTAACCTGTCTCATGTCAATTTGTTTATTAGAACAGCGAGAAAAACTTACAAGGGCACAGAAAAATTATTATTTGTCCTCTATAACATCTTATAGCCTCTACATTTTAAAAGTTCTGTCATTTTTGCCCATCAAAATCTCAGCCTAGTTATCCTTGCTTACATGTAGTATAAGTTTCCTTTGACTTAACTACCCAAACACAGCTCTAGTTTTCAATTTTCAAATACTTCTCATGCTTCGTCATAGGTTCCAAAGTCCAAACACTGGTAGTGTAGAAATATTCCAAAGATGTATGTGTAGAAGCCTGACACATGAGGAAAAAGGAGGCCACAGATTTGTTAACTCTGAGTGGTTCTGCAAAAGAATCAATCCCAGAGCCAGCACTATGATGTTTGGGACCAAGTAGTATTCAAATAAAATATCTGAGCACCAAAACAGAGCATGTCCTTAAAAGCTGTTCCCCTCTGTAACTATTCTGAGCGTTTGGGAGCTCTTCTCATATCTTATCACATTTTAAACATCTAAAAGGATCAATATTTGTTCTTTACAACATTCTATTTTTTTGTCGCTGTTGCTAATGTTGAAGGGCAATCAATTGTGATTTGCATAAACTCAAGGGCAACTCAGAAGACAGCGGCAGTAACTAAGATTGAAACTGGCATGTCTCTCCCTGGTGAGGTGTTAGACCTAAAAATGGCTTTTATTTTATAATGGAGAAAAAGACTCCAGTCTCCAGGACACACCAGTCACAGCCTCTAATCTTTTCCCCAAACAGCAGCCTAGGTGATCTTTTTATAATGAAAATCCTATCAAGTAATTCCACACATTGAACCTTTTTCATGGTTTTCCATGGTCGAGGGGTGCTACCCAAATTCCTCAACACAAATTCCAAGGTTCTCAACCCTAGCAGACCCAGCCCACTTTTCAACAAATAATTCGTAATGCCCTCTTTAGTTGCCTGAAGTGGAATTTACCATTAAATTCCACTTTACCAGAACTCCTGAGGTATAGTGTCATAACATTAAAGTCGTTATAATGCCTTTACTCTAAAGAAATATTAGATGGAATATGACACCAGGAGGGAACATGCAGGCTCAATTGCCCCTAGCAGGCATTCTGGGACTGTGAGAGAAACTAGCCTGAGGGGAAGACAACACTGTCGGTGGCAGAGCAGAGAGACAGAGAGGACCTACATTCTGGTAACTTCACAGAGCTATAGAATCCACCAGTCTTGAAGTGCATACATGTTTAGATTTTTCATTGATCCAATACCTAAGTTCCTTTATAGTTACACTTTCTGCATTGGGTTTTCTGACTGTGACCTAAAACATCATAACCAATACATCCAACCCAAAATAGAACATGAGGAACAGGACCAACACTCTCTTATCAGACTGTAAAGCATGATTATATGAACATCCAAAGAAAATATAAAAATTAGTGTTTTTCTTTGATTTACAAGTATGAGATATTACAGACTTTATAGAAATCACATGCTATCAGAACAGCCTAATTTAGGTGTTTAGGGACATGTTTCCACTTAACAACACTTAAAGTTCAAGATGCACGCCCCTGATTTCTTATGTCCTTTCCTTAAGGTATAACATAGTTCTCAGGGCTTTCTGGCAATGTCGTAAGCAGTAATCAAAAGTTACCAGAGTTGGTTACCTGTACACCTCCTTCTCCTACCAGTCCTGGTGCACCTGACCATGAACATACCTGAAATCTCACACTAATGTAGCTTTTCATGGGCAGGGTGAGAAAACTAAAAGCAATTGTTAACTTCTTCTAAGCAAATATCTACATATTTTTTCTTTAGTGTCATTTTCTTAATACCATAATAAAATTATTTCCCCTGTCATATTCACATTCTTTCCAAAAAGTAAAAATAGCTACTAAAATAAACTGGCAATGTAACAATTTATGTTGTACTCTAGATTATAATTATACTACAATAACTATAGTGATAAGAACAACACTTACATGGTGCCATTTGTGTAGCAGGTCTCTGTTCTAAACACTTGGAAAATACTAAGTCCTTTAATTCTGTAATAACTCTACAAGAGTAATTACCATTTTTATCACCATTTTATTGATGAGGCTCAGAGAGTTTAAGTCACTTACCCAAAGTCACACTGTCATAAGCCAAGATTCAAATGCTGGGTCAGTATTCTTAATCACTAGGCTGTAAAAGCAAACCTCAGAGCTATGGCTGTTTCAGTTCCACAGTACTGCAAGAATTGAAATAAAACGAGTCATAAGGTTTTGCTGGTGGAGGATCTTGTCTTCGATTTGTTAAAAAAAAAAGAGAGAGAGAGAGAGAAACAGAATATTTGTGATGCACAATAAAACAAGGGGTGCTGTACTGCCTCTCAATACAGAACATGCTGGGAAAAACTGGGTAATACTGGAAAACGTACCTTGAGATTATCAGAAAATGAACTTGAAGAAATCTCAAATCTCAAACCTTTAGATGCAGGAAGATAAACAGTTTTTAAAAAGAGAAAAAGGTAAACAAAAAGTGTTTCTTGAAGAGTCTGCAAGGCTAACGTTAGAGATGGATCACTATATTGTCCAATCTGGTCAACTTCCACATCCTGTAGATTTAGTTTCCAGTCAGTCACAATCACCTGCTCTCTGATACACTCACACTTACACACTCTCTCACACTTGTGCATTTCTGCTCACACATGCACAAACACAGACCGAATACATGGCAGAAAAAGAAAACAAAACTGGCCCTTTTTTCTTTGTCGTTGATCAAATGTACCTACAGAGTCAGCAAGGGATAAATATCTTGATGCTTACTGCATGTACGAGTGCTCTTTGAAGTAGAACACAGAGAAGGAACTTTTAATGGAGCATTCGGAAGGAAAAAAAATGCTGTAAAATCCAGTCCCCCTGGTGAGTGTCATTTCTAGCACTGAGGTTTGTTTTCTTTATCTGTAGTGCATCTAGATGATCAAACCAAAAATAACTGATCCACAGGCTGTGAAGTTCTCATCAGTAATCACTTTTTGCATTCATAAATAAATCAAAAAGTAATTTGAATCCTATCTTCCCTCTAACTCCTAATATCATGGCAAATACTTTTATAATTGGCAAGGGGCAAATTAGGGGGCTTTCTCAGATGCCGGCAGGAAAGGAAGAAGGATGTGAGCTTAATCTGCCTGTTTGTGTGGTAGAAACACGTGGACAAAGGCAGAACAATCTTAACACACCTCTATCAGGGCCAGACGCAGCCCTGTGCAGCACAGCAATGCACCTGCAGGAGGGGTGAACACAGAGTTCAGCAGGGAGATGGGCCTGGTCACTGAGCTGAATTATGAATAGTGGTTGACACTAACAGAAAAGCACCATTTTGTTCAATTTCTTACAAGCAGAAAAGAAAATACCAGAAAGGGGGAAATGTAATGTCAAGACCTCTGCCAAAGATGAGAAGGATCTTCCTCTGCAATGTTCAGTAACATCAACTCAAGCCCAGGGTGCTCCCCACTCTGGGCCTCTGTCATTCAAGGACTGAAACAGAATCCAGAAAGCCAACAGGCACTCATCTCTTTCCCTTTACTGAGAGAGTTCTCAGAACCATGATGTATTCATTCCCTATTTTTTAATTAGGTGAAATCTATTTTATAAAGTAAGAAACTCCTCAAAGAGGTCACAGATTTATCATGATGTTAAAAGTCATAAAATTACAGTCCAGTCTAAGAAGTTAAATCCAAATTACATACCACTCCATTAATTTTATAATCAATAGAGATTAAAGGAAATGAGGGAGTCAATGATAGGATCCCAGCTGAAATCAAATCAATACATATCTATTACACTTAAGATGGAAAGAAGAAGACACAGCAGTGCCATGTTCCATGCCTTGAGGAGCTTACCATCTGGCCAGGAATCAATATATAGCATAAGGAAACTCTCTGTGCGGCAATAGCAATGCTAAAGGAGTCACAGTCGTATACAAGTACCATGCAGAATAGCACGCTAGTGCCACTGCAGTGGTGACCAGCGTGGGCTCCAGAGCCAAACTTCCTGGGTTTGAATCTAATTATATTTTTTCAAGCTCATTCACCTTGGACCAGTTAATAGTCTTTAGTGCCTAAGTTTTCTAAAATAATGGGGAGAAAATATTACCTATCTCACTTAATGGTTGTAAAAATCGAATGAGCTAATACTTGCAGCAAAGAGCTCTAAATAAGGCCTGGCACCACCTAACTGTTAAATACATGCAATACTACTGAGCGAAGGAAAAGATCTCTGTTGTGGGAAAGGTTCCTAAAGTGCTGGCAGAATTTAAATGTGAAGGGAAAATACTATGTTCACTTTTCCCTTTCCACTGATTCTTTCTCTACCGCTACAAACATCCTAAGGTTTCAACCATTCTAAAAATGAAAACTGTCAAATGCTTCTCTACTTGGTAACAACTTGTAAAAATCTCCTCTCTTTTTACTTGCCTTGATAAACTTTTCAAAACTTATCTACATGCATGCCTAATACTTGTTCATTGTCAGTTATTCCCCTGCCACTCAAAACCAGACTCTGGCCTCCACCATTTTTCCCACTGGAGCAACAGCTAAATCCAACATCGCTTTTTCATCAGTCAACATCCTCCCACTTCTCTAGAACATTAAAACTTATTCCCCATTCTCTCATAACAATTTTCTCCTTTCTAGGCTGTCACTATTATTAGAAGGTTGACTTCCAGAGACAAGGGACTTTCTTCCTCACACCGACATTCCTTAGTACTCAGGAGTGTGTCAAAATTAAATTGCTTTGCTAGACTCTGCTCTCTACCACTGTGTGAGGTGGCCTCCAATATGCCCACCTCTGATACGTGTGTGTGTAACTCATGTAAACCCCTCCTGCTAAGCATGAGAACTTTGATATAATGGAGTTTACTTCTATGATTAGATTAGGTTATGTAACAAAGAGGGATTTTGAAGATGTAATTAAGACCTCCAAGTCAGCTGACTTTGAGTTAATCAAAGACCCACGTTGGGTGAGTCTGACCTAATCAGATGAAGCCTTAAAAGAGACTGGGCTCTTCCAGAGAGAAGAAATTCAAAATTTAAAAGAATTTTGCTGCATCCCATAAAAAAGTAAGCTCCTAAGTTGTGAAAGGACTTAAGAAAGAGGCCAGGACATCCCTGGCTGGGTAGCTTGGCTGGTTAGAGCATCGTTCCAATATGCCAAGATTGTGGGCTCAATCCAAGGTCAGGGCACAAAAAAGAATCAACCAATGAATGCATAAATAAGTGGAACAACTGAACAACTGATAGATCTTTCTGTCTTTCTCTCTCTCCTCTCTCTTACTCAAATCAATAAATTAAAAAAATTAAAACAAAAATGTGGCCATGTGGCAATGACCTTCTAGGGGCTAAGAGAAGTCATTGTCTTATAGCTAACAAGATAATGTGGAACTCAATCCTGCAACCACAAGGAAATAAAGTCTGCAAATAGAAGGAAGTGTGGAAGGGATTTTTCTCTAGTCAAGTCTCTGATAAGAACACAGACAGCTGGCACCTTGATTTCAGCCTTGGGAGACCCTTAGCAGAGAAGCCAGGTAATATATGCCAGATTCTGGGCCATGAGAACTGTAAGATAATAAATGTGTGTTCTTTTAAACCATGAGGTTGATGATAATTTGTTAGACAGCAACAGAAATCTAACACACCACTTGTCCCATTTCCCTCTGCCTTCCACTGCCTTCTCCGACTCTGTTGTCTTCACCTAACACCTAAATAACTGTGTATTGTTTTCTCTGTCTCAAAATGCTCCAAACTGAGTATAGTCCTTGATGAGTCACTTTAATAAGCATCTATATGTAGCCATCTCTAGATCTCTAGACTTTTTTTCCCTTTTAAGCCCATGCACTGTTTTTCCTATTGTCTAATGGTCAACCTAACGTGGGTAGAAACTCCTCATTTGGTGGTCCAAAATCTACCTTGTTATTGTCCCTTCTATCTCATGCTCAAAGCATCTCCTAATTGGGCCAGTACTGCCTATCACATCTCGACTTTTCCAACATTTATTCTGCAAGCATTACTAGGAGACTCACTTGCTCCTTTTTCCACCGTTAGAACCAATGACTAGCCAAGTTCTAATGGCTTTTAACACTACAGTTCACATTCAAGTCTTCTTTTCTATTTCATATAGAATCCAGACCCTTATTCTTACTGGTCTGGCCTTTTTCCTAATTTATCTAAAACTTGTTTTAAAATCTCTCATATTTCTAAGTAAGCCTTACAAAAGGCAATGGAACTAACATCACTTAAAATGGGCTGTCAAAGTCCAACACATGTAAATTTCAAATCTCATCTCTGTCGACTGCAATGGCTTCATAATATTTGTAACATCTCTAGGCCTCAGTGTTCCATCTGATTACTGGGGAGGATAACAATTACTTCACAGTTATCTTGAGGGTGACATGACAATCCAACAAATGGTGGTTGTTCTAATTATCACCTGGAATATTGGCAACAGGGCCAGTTAGGCTCGAAAGCTTAACAAAGACTACAATTCCTCTTCCCATTTCCCCTTACTAAGCCATCAGGGTGACTTTGAACAATGCCTTGCATGGTAACTTCATCAGAACATGTTTTGAGTCTCTTTTCAGCTTGTAAACTCTTGGAGAATCTTGACAATATTGCTTGTGTATTCTTGTCTCCCTGAAAACTGACTACTAAATACTCATAAACATTGAGGAAAAAATTGAGATGTGGTTAAAATGGAAATGTGGGAGCTTAAGGATAGGAAGACAGAGAAGAGAGGGAAAGGAGTGGATGTAAGGGGCAGGCTTCATCTCAGCTAAAACCAAAGTGAAGCAAAGACGCCCTGAGTTCTGGGGTTACTTAGTGAGTCATTCCTCTTGGGACATATGTGCCATTACTGAAACCAAATCTTCTGGGCGGTTACAATTTTTCCATGGGAGGAGGGAGGCTGATTCTAGTATCATTCAACTCATCACATACAACCTTCCCTCCAAATACCCAATATCTATAGAATTACTTTGTAAAAAAGGGAAATAATAAAGTGATTGGGTATGCTCAACAGCTCACAGTTAGCCTCCTTGCCCCAAAGGTGTAAATAGTTGAAAGTCTAGCTCTTCTGTTTTATAGCTAAAAATATCTCTGTATGGTTGGAAAACATCAAACCATGAAGCTAAAGAGGTGGCAGCACTGAGACCTAGTAATGATATTAGCAGGCTGTTAAATAGTACATAGCAGTGATGCAATTTTATTTTTCTGTCAGATATTGGGGGTATAACATTCATAAACATTTATAAAAATTCTGGTCCTAATTTATGGCAAATAAACCAAAAGGCATCAGTTAAAAACTGTATAAATACCTTCTTTTAAGATACTTGAGGAAGCTTTCACTGAATTCTTCCATCCATCACTGTCAGAGCGGGTATATTCTGGTCAATATTTGAGTAGATAAGAGTTTACAAAAGTGTGTAGGAAGAGTATCTTAGAAAGGATAATGCTGAATATGCAGATAAAATTCACAGAAACACAAGCAGGAAGGAGGTAGGGCATTTGGAAAAATTCTGCAAACAGGTGCAACAGCCTCAGATCCTATAGAACAGGGGTGTCAAACTCATTTTCACCAGGGGCTACATAAGCCTCACATTTGCCTTCAGAGAGACCAATGTAATTTTAGGGCTGTATAACTGTAACTACTCCTTAACAGTTAAGTAAGAGCTCAGCGCTGCCTCTGGGTAGAAATAAGGTCCCGGGCCAGATAAAACAAGGTGAAGAGCCGGATTCTGCCTGAGCACCTTGTGTTTGCCACCTATGCTATGGGGGATGGGAAACAAGAGAAATGATGGTTCTAGTTGGCGTTGCCAGATCACCTGGCAAAGAGAAAACAAGCAGTGCCTGATGGAAGCATCTCCAGTGAACAGTTCTAACCTGGGCCTACCTGACTGAGGTGTGTCACTTGGTGATGGATGATGCTTTGATAATGCTCTTCAGAGTGGTGGAGGGCAGGAGAGAACTCAAACCAGATGTGCCAGAGATGAGGGTGAGAAGGTAAAGAAGAGAGAATAACAAGATTACTATTTGCTGAGAACACTTATATGTGAGTTTATACATGATTCCCACAACTCTCTAAGGCATGGGTGGCAAACACAAGGCCCAAGGGCCGAATTTAGCCCTCTGCCTTGTTTTATCTGTCTGAGCACCTTGTTTCTACCTGGTGGCAGCGCCAAGCTCTTTGTTTAACTGTTAAGGAGTAGTTACACTCATACAGTCCTAAAATTACATTTGGCCCTTTGAAGGCAACCTCAAGGCTGATGTGGTCCCCGGTGAAAATGAGTTTGACACCCCTGCTCTAAGGTAATAATAATTATACCTATTGTATAGGAGTGAAAGTAGGGGCACCAAGAGGCTAACGGAGAAGGTATATTAGGTTACTGTTGACCTCCCTGCACATTTGATGTTGGTCTTGGTCATGTGACTTGCATAGAATACGAATGGAAGACAGTATCATTCTAAGCCTACACCTCAAGAAGTTTCTTCTTATCCCTCCGGGAGCTTCTGACTACCATGAGAAGAACATGTTCCGGGTAACCCTGAAGCCTCCATCCTGGGCACCAACATAAAACAGGAAGAGCAGAGCCACCGACCTCCACCTGCAAGCTTGCAGTATAAAAAAGAGATGCCCAGCTGTTCCACGGAGCTGTGAGGGTACAATGATACTGTCACATCAAACTGACTACTACAGTAAGTAACCAGTTTATTGAAGTGTCTAAAATGAGTTTTTTTCTTAATTGCCACTTATTAGCACTTAGTGCCAAGGCTAAAAGACAGAAGCCATTTCTCTAAACAACTGTTAGTTTTCTTGCTCGGAAAGAGTGAGAGAAATTTAATATAGAAAGCCATTTCTGATTTCCACCTCACAAACTCTAAATATAGTACACCTTATTTGGTGTGCTTTACTTCTGAGTAAACTTGATTCTTACAGAGTGTATCCAGTTTCTTATGGCTCATGGGGCAAGGTTCTGGTTTTTCATCCTCCTTTAAGTTGCCTTCTTGTGCTGCTCTTTCTACAAATCACATTAACTAAAAAGACTGCATTTTATTCTTTTACATTATCTTCCCAATCAGTATACTTTACTTTTCATCATATTTTTATAATCTCATCTAGTATTTTTTTGTTTCTGCTTCCTGTACTTACCTTCATCAAGTTTACATGATAGTCACTGCCTCTTTGATGACTCAAAGCTTTTACTGAATACTGTGGAATTATGTCCATAAAAGATTTTCATGTCCTCTAGCAATCAAAGATCTCTATGACTTCCAGAAGTTCTCATCCTTCAAGATTAAGCCAGTAGTTTCGAGGACAGGTAGTTTCAGAGGAGCAATAATCCTCTACTATTCTCTCAGTCTTGATTTCCCTAAATATTTTTTCCTTTCTTATTTAACCTCATGATTAAAAATGTTACCATTAACTTCATTCCATTTCTTGCATCCATTACTCTTACTTCTTCATTTCCTTTTATGATGTTGACCTGATAATTTAGTAGTTAAGTTTTCCCAACAAACAGGTAAACAACATGTTACAAGAGAGTGAAATCTCTCTCAATGTAAAAACCTGCCAGCTCCCCTTTCCCTCCCATACCAACTCTGAACTCCTTAGCCTGGCACACCAGGCTGCTCACTAGCTGGTTCAGTAGCCTCATCTTTTGCCAACAGCACCCTCCAATGCATTTTGTCACTTCCCCCACACACTTTCTTAAAAGTGAACTAACACTTGTGCTTTCAGTATATATTTTGATTGTTTTAAACTATTTATTATTTTACTATTGAAGAAAGGGATCAACAAAGTAAAATACCCCACCTGAGACCACACACCTAGTCAGTAGCAGAGCTGTCATACCAAAGGCACTGCTTTTGTTTCCTGCCATGCGCCGCTCACACCCTGTGCCTTTGCATCCATAGTCCCCTCTGCTTGACACGCCTCTCCAGCCCCCAACCCCCTTGCAGAGAGCACTTATGGACTTGGACTCTCAATGTCAGCTCAGTCTTCTCTCAGTTCCTTCCCTGACCACCCTGAGACGAAACTGCATATATATAATATGTGGTTATCTGTATAGGCAACCCATTAGGGTGATAGAGTATTATGTAGATAACTCATGTAAATTATCTATAATATATTGATGAAATAAAGACAAAAACTGAGTGCAAAGTAAAATAGTGGCCAAATATGCCTCCCTGTGTCATGTTTATCTTAACACAGTTTCTTCTAAAAGCTTTTGAGGATGGTTTGTCAATACTTCATATGCTGGAGATGACTAGAATGCAAGCCACTTTACAAATAAAGATAACTTCTAATATTCACAGCTAAACAATTGAGAAGGTGTTAGGAACTGCCCTGCCTGGTTTCAGAAGCTGGAATCCCCCCATGGCTAAGACTGAGTGAGCAACCTGGGACCATAAACCACTAAGGAGACAAAGCTTATCTCCCTGACAGGGGCGCTACCTCTGCCCCTTTTACTTCACCCTTCCTGGCCCCCAGTGCATGATCGGTTAGCCAATGAAGCGTAAGATTCCTCAAGGGAGGGATGACCTAAGACAGGCACAATCATGGGGGGCCCAGGGAAGGACTTGAGGGGCTATAGCAAAAGGGGGTGATGGACCCTCGCCCCTTGGCTTTGACATAGCCTGAGTCCTCATTCTGTCTGCAAGAAGTCTCCTAATCGCTTGGCTGCCTTATTTCCCCTGACTGACTTAAACCTGAAACAATGACAGAGGATGGTGTGGCTCTGTGCTGAAAAAGGCGGGTTCCCCTGGGGCGATCAGGCTTAAGAAAGAATATATAAAATCCTGTGAAACCTGCTTTGTCAAGAATGCTCTCAATTTTCTGATAAGGGTCCGAGCATGAGATGAGTTTGTTTCCCAAACTCACATAGCTCTCCTAGATGTAGAAATTGTAATAAGAATAAAATGTTCATGGCCACACTAAACAATATGCCTTCTTGGATTTTGCCACCTATTAATATCACATGGCCTATGGTCATTTATGTTTTTATTTTATTTTTTACTTTTTTTTCTATGTAATTTTATATATATGTTTTATTTATTTTTTTTTGATATTAATTAAATTTTTTTTAATCAGTATTTTTTAATTGTTGATATTGTACAGTTTTCTGTCTTTTACCCCGCCCCAGCCCACCACCCCAGCCCTCCCCACCTTCCTCCCATTTCCACCCCCCCATAGTTTTTGTCCATGAGTCCTTTATACTTGTTGCTCTAAACCGTTCCCCTTTTCCCCTGAAATTCCCTCCCCTCCCACTCTGGACACTGTCAGACTGTTCTCAAATTCAGTGTCTTTGTTTATATTATGCTTGTTTGTTTGTTTTGTTGATTAGCTTCCTGTTAAAGCTGAGATCATATGGTATTTGTCTTTCATTGCCTGGCTTATTTCGCTTAGCATGATACTCTCCAATTCCTTCCACGCTGTCGCAAAGGGTAGGAGCTCCTTCTTTCTTTCTGCTGCATAGAATTCCATTGTGTAAATGTACCACAGTTTTTTGATCCATTCATTAACTGATGGGCACCTAGGTTGCTTCCAGCACTTGGCTATTGTAAATTGTGCTGCTATGAACATAGGGGTGCATAGATTCTTTTGGATTGGTGTTTCAGGATTCTTAGGATATAATCCAAGCAGTGGAATTACTGGGTCAAAAGGTATGTCCATTTTTAGTTTTCTTAGAAAATTCCACACTGTTTTCCATAGTGGTTGTACCAATCTGCAATCCCACCAACAGTGCACTAGGGTCCCCTTTTCTCCACAACCTCTCCAACACTTGTTGTTTGTTGCTTTGTTTATGAAGGCCATTCTGACTGGTGTCAAGTGGTATCTCATTGTAGTTTTAATTTGCATCTCTCTGATAGCTAGAGATATCGAGCATCTTTTCATGTGTCTCTGGATCCTCTGTATGTCCTCCTTGGAGAAGTGTCTGTTCAAATCCTTTGCCCATTTTTTAATTGGGTTGCTTGTCTTCTTAGAGTAGAGTCTTGTAAGTTCTTTATATATTTTGGAGATTAATCCCTTGTCTGAGGTATCATTGGCAAATATGTTTTCCCATACAGTTGGTTCTCTTTTTATTTTAATACTGTTTTCTTTAGCTGTGCAGAAGCTTTTTATTTTGATGAGATCCCATTTGTTTATTCTTTCCTTTATGTCCCTTGCTCTAGGGGACGTATCAGTGAAAATATTGCTGCGTGAAATATCTGAGATTTTCCTGCCTATATTATCCTCTAGAATTTTAATGGTGTCATGGCTTATATTTAAATCTTTTATCCACCTTGAATTTATTTTTGTGTATGGTGTAAGTTGGTGCTCGAGTTTCATTTTTTTGCATGTAGCTGTCCAGTTCTCCCAGCACCACTTATTGAAGAGGCTATTTTTGCTCCATTTTATGTTGCTGCCCCCTTTGTCGAATATTAATTGACTGTAGAGACTTGGGTTTATTTCTGGGCTCTCTGTTCTATTCCACTGGTCCACGTGTCTGTACTTGTGCCAGTACCAGGCTGTTTTGATTACAGTGGCTTTGTAATACAGTTTGGTATCAGGTATTGTGATCCCTCCTACTTTGCTCTTCTTTCTCAAAATTGCTGCCGCTATCCGGGGTCGTTTATGATTCCATATAAATTTTTGAAGTGTTTGTTCTATGTCTGTGAAATATGCCATTGGAACTTTAATAGGTATTGCATTGAATCTGTAAATTGCTTTGGGTAGTATGGACATTTTGATGATATTAATTCTTCCGATCCATGAACATGGTATATGCTTCCATTTGTTTGTGTCTTCCTTGATTTCATTCTTCAGTGTTGTGTAGTTTTCTGCATACAGGTCTTTTACCTCCTTGGTTAGGTTTATTCCTAGGTATTTTATTTTTCTTTTTGCTATATCAAATGGGATTTTTTTCTTGATTTCTGCTTCTGCTGTTTCACTGTTGGTATACAAAAATGCCTTTGATTTTTGGATATTGACTTTGTATCCAGCTATTTGGCCAAATTCATTTATTACGTCGAGCAGCTTTTTGGCCGAGTCTATAGGATTTTCTATGTACACTATCATGTCATCTGCAAACAATGATAGTTTTGTTTCCTCCTTTCCAATTTGGATGCCTTTTATTTCCTTTTCTTGTCTAATTGCTGTGGCTAAGACTTCCAATACTATATTGAATAGAAGTGGTGAAAGTGGACAGCCTTGTCTTGTTCCTGATCTTAGTGGGAAAGATTTCAGTTTTTGCCCATTGAGTATGATGTTGGCTGTAGGTCTCTCATATATGGCTTTTATTATGTTGAGGAATGCTCCCTCTATTCCCACTTTGCTGAGTGTTTTTATCATAAATGGGTGTTGTACTTTATCAAAAGCTTTTTCTGCATCTATTGATATGATCATGTGATTTTTGTCCTTGCTTTTATTTATGTGATGTATTACATTTATGGATTTGCGAATGTTGAACCATCCTTGCATCCCTGGGATGAATCCCACTTGGTCATGGTGTATGATCTTTTTAATGTATTGTTGGATGCGGTTTGCCAATATTTTGTTGAGGATTTTAGCGTCTACATTCATCAGTGATATTGGCCTGAAGTTTTCTTTCTTTGTTATGTCTTTATCTGGTTTTGGGATTAGGATGATGCTGGCTTCATAAAAAGAGTTTGGGAGTCTTCCATAATTTTGGATTTTTTGGAATAGTCTGTGAAGGATAGGGGTTAGCTCTTCCTTAAATGTTTTGTAGAATTCTCCTGTGAAACCATCTGGTCCAGGGCTTTTGTGTGCCGGGAGTGTTTTGATTACTGATTCAATTTCACCAGCTGTTATTGGTCTGTTCAGGCTTTCTGTTTCTTTTTCATTGAGTTTTGGAAGGTTATATTTTTCTAGAAACTTGTCCATTTCACCTAGGTTTTCAAATTTCTTGGCATACAGTTCTTCATAGTAATTTCTTACAATCCTTTGTATTTCTGTGGTGTCAGTCGTAATCTCTCCTCTTTCATTTCTGATTGTGTTTATTTGAGTCCTCTCTCCTTTTTTCTTGATGAGCCTGCTTAAAGGCTTGTCGATTTTGTTTATCTTTTCAAAGAACCAGCTCCTGGATTCATTGATCCTTAGGATTGTGCTTTTAGTCTCTATGTCATTTAATTCTGCTCTGATCTTGGTTATTTCCTTCCTTCTACTTGCCCTGGGCTGTCTTTGTTGTTGTTCCTCGAGTTCTTGTAGGCGTAGGGTTAAGTCGTTTGTTAGAAATGTTTCTGTCTTCTTTAGGTAGGCCTGTATTGCTATGAACTTCCCTCTGAGGACTGCCTTCATTGTGTCCCATAAGTTTTGGGTTGTTGTGAGTTCATTTTCATTTGTTTCCAAAACTTTTTGATTTCCTCCTTAATTTCATTCTTTACCCATTCATTGTTTAATAGCATGCTATTCAATCTCCATGATTTTGATGGTTTGGGGATTTTCCCCATCAAGTCGGTTTCTAGTTTTAGTCCCTTGTGGTCGGAGAAAATGCTTGGTATGATATCAATTTTCTTGAATTTGTTGAGACTTGTTTTGTGTCCTATCATGTGGTCTATCTTTGAAAATGTTCCATGTGCGTTTGAAAAAAATGTGTATTTAGTTTCTTTGGGATGGAGGGCCCTATATATATCAGCTAAGTCCAATTCGTCTAGAGTATTGTTCAATGCCACAATATCTTTGTTGATAATTTGTTTGGAAGATCTGTCCATTTTTGACAGTGGGGTGTTAAAATCTCCTACTATAATTGTGTTGCTGTCAATATCTTTCTTGAAGTCCTCTAAGATTTTCTTGATGTATTTAGGTGCTCCTATATTGGGTGCATATATATTTACAATGTTTATGTCTTCTTGGTGGATTCTTCCCTTGAGTATTATGAAGTGACCTTCTGGGTCTCTCTTTATAGCTCTTCTTTTGAAGTCTATTTTGTCTGATATGAGTATTGCTACCCCGGCCTTTTTTTCCTGTCCATTTGCTTGGAAAATTTGTTTCCAGCCTTTCACTTTGAGTCTGTGTAGGTCTTTTGTCCTGAGGTGGGTCTCTTGTAGGCAGCATATGTGTGGGTCATGCTTTCTTATCCAGTCAGCTACTCTATGTCTTTTGATTGGAGCATTTAATCCATTTACATTTAAGGTTACTATTGATAGGTACTGATTCATTGCCATTTTCGTATCTGTGTTTCTCACTCTCTCTTTTCCTTTTTTTCCTTAAAGCAGTCCCTTTAGTATCTCTTGTAGTACTGGTTTGGTAGAGGTGTATTCTTTTAGACTTCTTTTGTCTGGGAAGCTCCTTATTTGGCCTTCTATCTTGATTGAAAGCCTTGCTGGATAAAGTAGTCTTGGTTGTAGGCCTTTGGTTCTCATTACTTGGAATATTTCTTGCCATTGTCTTCTGGCTTGGAGCGTTTCCATTGAGAAGTCAGTTGCTAACCTTATCGGGGCTCCCTTGTATGTTACTTCCTTTTTCTCCCTTGCTGCCTTTAAGATTCTCTCTTTGTCTTGGAAGTTTGCCATTTTAATGATGATGTGTCTTGAAGTGGGCCTGTTTGGGTTCCTCTTGATAGGGACTCTCTGTGTTTCCTGAATTTGTGTGACTTTTCCTCTCACCAAATTAGGGAAGTTTTCCATCATTACTTTTTCAAATAGGTTTTCTATCCCTTGCTCTTCTTCTTCTCCTTCTGGTATTCCTATTATACGGATATTATTACGTTTCATGTTGTCTTGCATTTCTCTTAAACCCTCTTCATTCTTTCTGAGCCTCTTTTCCTTTTCTTGCTCTATCTGGCTGTTTTTTTCTACTTTGTCCTCCAACTCACTGATCCGATCTTCTGCTTCATCGATTCTGCTTTTCATTCCTTCTACTGTGTTCTTCAGCTCAGAAATTGTATTCTTCATTTCCTCTTGGCCCTTTTTGATAGTTTCTATTTCCTTTTTCATGTTGATATAGTTTGCACTGAGTTCATCGTAGCTTCCCTGTAGTTTCTGGTAGCTCATTGAGAGCTCATGGAGCTTCCTGACAACCATTTCTTTGAACTCCTTATCTGATAGTTGAGTTGCCTCTGTTTCATTTAGCATTCTTTCTGGGGCTTCCACCTTTTCTTTCATTTGGGGATTGTTTCTTTGTCTTCTCATTGTTGGTGAGACTCTTCTTGTAAACCTCTGCTTCTTAAGTTGATCTGTTCTGGCTACCTGCGTTTATGGTGTGAACTTCTGTGGTGGAATACCTGTGAGATTCAGTGTTATAGTCTTCTTCAGGTATCCTGGTGTTCACAGCTTCCACTGTCTCAGCTGTGGGAATACCCCCTCTTTTGGTCCAACTCTGGTTTTTTCACAGTTCTAGGATTTCTTTGCCTCACTCGTAGGTATTCAAAAAGAGAAAAGAATAAAGTGAAAAAAAGAAGAGAGAGAAAAAAGAGAAAACAAAAAAGAAAAAAAAAAGAGGAGGGAAGGAGAGATAAAATTGGAAAGAAAGGAAGAAGGAATAAAGCCAGAAAGAAGTAAAGAGAAGCAAAAGGAATTGAGGGATAAAAAAGGTAGAAGTAATAAAGAAATAAAAAATATATAATCAAAACAAAACAAAAAGAACCCCACAAAAACGAAAAACGAACCAAAACAAACAAACAAAAAACCCAACTAAGCAGACAAAAAACAACTATCAAAAAAATCCCCCACAAAACAAAACAACCCCCCCCCCAAAAAAAAAAAGAATAAGAAGGGAAAAAAAAAGAAAAAAAAAATCTCTTGCTATTTTCACACAGGCCAAACTGGATTTTCTGGACTTGTTGGCTGTAGCAGGCTGGGAGGCGACTCGTACCGCTTTTCTCCCTGTTCCTCACTCAGTCAGCTTTGGGCTACTGTCCTCAGTGCCAGCCCAGCACTGTCCCCAGGGCTAATGGCGTACTGTCCATGCAGGGCCTTGGGTGTGATTTCTGAGCCTCCTGCAGGGGGCGAGCTTTCCAGAGTTTATGGGTTTCAGCTGGAATCTCTTACAGATCCATCCCTCCCCTAGCCTATTGCTGTGAGCTCCGGGTCTCCTACAGGGCGCAGGCGCCCGCCTGAGACTACGGGCGTGGGCTCCGAGAGTTTCCCGAGTTGCGCGCACTCACCCCAGTATCACAGATGTGAGCTCCGGGTCTTCCAGAGTCCCCTTCTCTAGTTGCAGGGTCGCCTCTGGCCGCAGGGCTGCTTCCAACCCGGTCGCAGAGCCGCCTCCGGTCGCGCGACCTCCTCCGGTCGGTTGCAGAGCCCCCTCCGGTCCCGCGGCCGCCTCCGGTCGTTTGCGGAGCCGCCTCCGGTCGCCGGGCCGCCTCCGGTCGGTTGCGGAGCCGCCTCCGGTCGGTTGCGGAGGCCCCTCCGGTCGCGCGGCCGCCTCCGGTCGTTTGCGGAGCCGCCTCCGGTCGCGCGGCCGCCTCCGGTCGTTTGCGGAGCCGGCTCCGGTCGTTTGCGGAGCCGCCTCCGGTCGCCGGGCCGCCTCCGGTCGTTTGCGGAGCCGCCTCCGGTCGCTCGGCCGCCTCCGGTCGGTTGCGGAGGCCCCTCCGGTCTCGCAGCCGCCTCCGGTCGTTTGCGGAGCCGCCTCTGGTTGCCGGGCTGCCTCCGGTCGGTTGCGGAGCTGCCTCCGGTCGCCGGGTCGCCTCTGTCCCTATTTTTTACTTTTAAGGTCAGGAGAGATCAAAGCACTTGCTAGAAGAAGTGTCAGCCAATTGCTTCCATGATGGCTGGTCTGGGCCATCTACCCCTTCTGCACCCTCTGTTTTTCTCGACATTCCTATTTCCCACTGGGGATTTTCCAAAGCTTCATCCCACTATCCATCTCTCAGCATTTAGAACATAAGTGTTGAATAATTTAGCTTCCAAATCTCTACTGACAGCAAACACTCAAAGAAAATCTATATGCTCACAGTTGCTTTGAAAGAATAGGCAAACTAGATACCCAGTAGGAATCCAAGGACCCCAGGACTAAGTTTTTCTCTTCCAGACTTATTTTATTCCCTTTCTTCTCTGTCCTATGGGGTGAGGGCTGGCGAGGGTGCATATGGGATAATTTCAAGGTGTACATCGTCTGACCCACCAGGGTGAGAAGAATCGAACCATCCTAGTCCTCTACAGGACCTCTGGGGTAATACTGGAACATTCCTCTGCTCTTAAAAAATGCTGCTGATGAACATTAACTTGCAGCCTTTCAGATTTTGATAATAAATTCATACTGTCTCTTCAAACCATTTTATTTAATGCCTTGACAGACTTATGCTAGCATTAGTCTAGATAAATGCATGCTTCATCCCAAAGAGATAACAGAAAGAATAATTTCTCTTCAATTTCTTCCTGCATGTTGCCTGTTAATTATTTTGAAACATTTTGCAGATTTCTCAGTCCCATTAAATAAAAAATCTATCTTAAATTCCTTACCCACTTCCACCCCCTCATCACAGTTTTTATATTTGGTGGTGTTATTTTTGAAATAACATTTTACTAACTACAACATCCATAGCTAAACCAAAGGACAGAAGCATCATTTATAACAATGTTTTTCTCATCTGTAACATGTAACACAGGTTTTTCTTTTTCAGTTGATTTTTATATTGCCTCCAAACAAAGAAATAGTATCCCTTGCATTCTAGGCTATGTGAAAAGGTAATTTATACCATGCATGACTAAAGTGCACAGCCTGAGCAGAATGAACTGCACAGAAGGAAAGCAGTGATGCAGCACAGGACCACCCCATATCCACCAGTCGGCAGCAGAGATGACTGTGCGCTGGTGGCAAGTGGTCCGCCTGCACTGGTTGTCCTCTGTGGTTTGTACTAACAGATAGGCTATCCTATCCACACAGGTCTTGGCCAAAGACCCCTAGGAAGAAAGTGCAATCCTTAAATACCTAGTCCTTTCACAACATTCTTAATGGATAAAGTGTGAAAATATAGCCACCAGCATTTCCAGGGAGTGAAACTAGTATATGACTGTTATTGGAGTGGATTTTTAAATGAAAAATTTAGATGTATGGCAAGGCAGTGTTTCATAATCCTTGATATGATCTAGAAGTAGGTGTATTATTGGAGAATTACATACTTCATGATGTAATTAAAAAAAAAACATGTATTTTCTTTTTACAACCAAGTTGGTTTATAAAGAATGGTTCACACGCCTGCTGAAATATCAAAGGAAACATTTAATTTACACAGTTGAGGAGGCAAGAAACCTAATCAGCACATGGAAGCCTAGACCTCCTTTTGGCTCCATTTCAGAGTGAGATAAATGCCAGATTAAGTTATTTCTACTCAAAAATCTCATCGACACACACATTTGCACCTACTGTGCACCAAGTGCTGTCCTAGGTTCTGGGCACACAGAAGTGAATGAAATGGATCAAAACCCCTGCCCTCATGGAGTCCATTCCAATCAATGTGTTTAGTTCATCTTTTCACAGATGCTAGCCAAAAGATGTAATTTTTTATTTCTAAAGTATTTTAAATTGAAATGAATTCAGTTCACATTTTATTCTTTCTCGTAGAGAATGGATTTTTAAAAGCCATTTTTCTTCAGAAGATGTTTGCCTGATGTCTAAGAAAAGCATTTTTGGTCTGAGATTTTTTTTAACTACTCATCTACTTCACAAAATGCATGCTGTGAATGAAACTGCACAGACTATGGAAAAAAGTAAAAAAAAGAAAAGAAGAAGAAGAAAGAAGAAAGAAGGAAGAAGAAGAAGAAGAAGAAGAAGAAGAAGAAGAAGAAGAAGAAGAAGAAGAAGAAGAAGAAGAAGAAGAAGAGAAGAAGAAGGAAAAAGTCCAAGTGAAAGTGAAGTAGAATATCAAATGTTCACCTCCTATTTAGTACTTTCCTGCCTGAATGTACTTTTATGACATCCATCTCTGCCCTGTTCACAGAGGAGGCCCATTAAAACCTAAGTTTGCTACAGCTTTCTCTAAATTTTGCAAAGTAGCAAACAAATTGAGAAGATCATCTACGTAAAAACTCATCACTATTGCTCTTGATCAATAGCTGGCATCAATAAATCTTAGATAGACATGTGGGCAAGACTGGTGGAGCCAGGCAAGGATTTTTCTTAATATGGACGCTGATGTCATTTAGGTAGAGAGAAGCTGGGCAGATTTGCAATAAATGGGACATGATTATATAATACATTCTAACCATAAATAAACACTCCATTAAGTCATAAAATTATATATGTCCTTAGGAGGGCTTCCTGTCAGCCACTTAACGTAGAGAAAAAAAGGAAAGCTCTATTAATCATTCATTCAGCCGAAACTTGCTGAATCGATGTTCAGTACAACACGTCCATATCACTACCCTGTGTGGAGTTTACCAGACACTGCTTGTTGATTACATGCTTCACCTCATTTAATCAATGAGCAAACCTGGAAGTTGGGTAAAATTTTTATTCTCATTTTATAAATGAAGTAAATAACATTCAGAGAAGTTATCTACTTGTGATAACACAGCAAACTACATAATTGGACAGCAAATGAGGGTTGTCAATCTCCTAACCTCATAGTCTCCCTCTGCCCCAGGTTTATAAAAATATAACGGACATACAACATTGTTTAAGTTTAAAGTGTACAACATGTTGATTAGATACATTTATATATTGCAAAATTGTTACCACTTAGCTTTAGCTAACACCTTCACAACTTTACATTTCTTTTCTTTCCTTTTTCTTTCTTTCTTTCTTTCTTTTCTTTTTCTTTCTTTCTTTCTTTTTTTTTTTTTTGATGAGAACATTTAAGATCTAAGGTCTTAGCAACTGTCAAGTATATTATGTAGTATTATTAACTATAATCAGCATGTTGTACATTACAGCTTGAACAATTTATTCATCTTATACCTGGACGTTTGTAATGTTTAAACAACATTTCCCCTTCTCCCTCACTCCTCAACCCCTGATAACCACCATTCTAGCCTCTATTTCTACAAGTTCAGCTTTTTTTAGATTCCACATATAAAAGACACACAGTATTTGAGTATTTGTCCCTCTCTGCCTGATTTATTTCATTTAGTATAATGCCTTTAAGGTCCATCCATGTTATTTCAAATGACAAGATTTCCTTCTTTCTCATGGCTGAATAATATTTCATTACATATATATATATACCACATCTTCCTTATCCATTCATTGGTTGACAAACACTTAGGTTACATTTCTATATCTTGGTTACTGTGGGTAATGCTGCAATAAGTGTATACAAATACCTTCAAGATCTTGTTTTAATTTCCTTTGGGTATATACCCAGAAGTAGGATTGCTGGATCCTATGATATTTCTATTTTTGAATTTTTGAGAGACTTACATGCTCTTTCCACAGAGGTTGCACTGATTTACATTCTCATCAACAGTGTACAAGCAACCCCTTTCCCTACATCCTGGGCACCACTTGCTTTTTCTTGTCTTTTTTGATCATGGTCATTCTAAGCATCTGAGGTGATATCTTAGTGTAGTTTTGATTTGTGATTAGTGATGCTGAGCATCTTTTCATGTACCTGTTGACCATTTGTATGCCATCTTTGGAAAAATCTCTATTCGGTTCCTTTGTCCATTTTTTAAGCTGAATTGTTTTTCTTCCTACTGAGTTGCGTGAGTTATTTATATATTTTGGATATTAACCTCACACCAAATATATGTTTGCAAATACTTTCTCTCACTCTGTAGGTTGCCTTTTTATTTTGTTTTTTCCTTTGCTGTGCAGAACCTTTTTAGTTTAATGTAGTCCCACTTGTTGATTTTCTTTTGTGTTGTTTGTACTTCTGGTGTCAAATTAAAAAAAAATATGTATCATTGCCAAGATTGATGTCAAGGGGCTTAACCCTATTTTTCCTCTAAAAGTTTCATGGTTTCAGGTCTTGTGTTCAAGTCTGCAACTCATTTTGAGTTGACTTTTGTGCATGATAAGATAGGGGGTAAGTCCATGGTCTTAACGATTCTATTTTACTGTTTCCAAATCAGTTGCTTAATATGTACATTTATTTGTATCAACAGCCTATATTTGGTTAATATTTTGTTAAAACAACAAAAGCTGCTTTATAAATAAAAATAAAATAAAAATACTATTTAACATTTATTGTAACTTAGGACATTAAAATGTGTTTCTGCTCACCAATTCTTTGTTAAATCTAGACCCTATTTGAATATGAAATGCTATTTGAAGTTCCACCTCTACTGTATTGTATAAATGATAAGAGTACTGCACTAATTTCTGAGTTGAAAAGCACTTTGAACATTACCTAATGAATGACAAACTAGGATTTAGGTTCTAACACAAGCTTGATTCTACTACTTCATATATAATTGTGGATAAACTGTAACAATAATGATAATAGCAGCTATCGTTTGTGGATCCTTGTCCATCAAAATTTTAAGCATGATAAATATAAAACTCAATCTTCACAACTTTATGAGATAGATTCCATAATCCCTGTTTTATAGGTATACAGCTGTGAAATAGGAAACTATCTTTCCCAAGGGCATGGAGCTACTGAGTGGTGGAATGAGGACTTGAATCCAAATTGGTACAGGTTCAAAGCCCAGCTCTCATCTATTATACCATTCTGCTTTTTAGTAGCAAAAACACAATTTTCCTGATGTACTAAGCTTTTTTAAAAAATGCAGTCGATTGCTCTATGATGCTCTTTTGACCTCCCCAGTCCAAATTTATAACTTTTTTCAACCATGCCTTGAGACTTTGACTCTTCAACTTATCAGCCTGATTCTGTGAACACACACAGCTACTCCCAACTGATTGCTGCTTCTGAGACCAGGGACTGTCTCTAATTCTCTCTGTTACTTCCAGTACCTAACTTTCACAATGCACTGACTATAGTAGATAACAAAAACTTTCAGAACTGGATCTCCACCAAAGGGGGAAAAAAAAAGGATGGCAGCTGAAAATGATACTGCTAATTTATGTTAACTAAATTTCATAAAAGACTTGTTCATGTAAAATATTCCATAACCAAATTCAGGAAAAATCCAGAACTAAATATCATATTTTACAGACAAGTATTGGGCTGGCCAAAAATCCATTTAGTTTTTTTTTTTTTCATAAAATAAAAGTTAAGATTTTTTTATTATTTTCACCAATAACTTTATTGATTTGGATATTCTGACAATGTTGGCTACCTCCCGTGTGATGTAATTTTGATTGTTCTCAATTAATGTCTCAATTTGATCGCTATCAACTTCAACTGGTCTTCCCAAACATGGAGCATCATCCAGCAAGAAATCTCCAGCACAAAACTTCACAAACCACTTCTGATACATTCAATCAGTCACAGCACCTTCACCATACTCTGCACAAATCTTTTTTTTGCATTTCACTTGCATCTTTTATTTTTTTTTAAATTGTACTTATTTATTTTTGAGAGAGAGGGGTAAGGGAGAAAGAGAGGGAGAGAAACATTGAGGTGTGAGAGAAATATTGATCGGTTGCCTCTCATATGCCTCCAACCCAGGACCAGCCCCCAACCCAGGCATGTGCCCTAACCAGAACTGAACAAGAGAATTTTTGTTTCACAGACCAGCCCTCAACCCACTAAGCCACATCAGCCAGGGCAGGTTTTTACCTTTTTTGAAATAATAAAGCAGAATAGGCTGAAAATGTTGTGTAGTTTCTTCTATTTTCAATATTAAAATGACTACACAAAAGTTTACCAATTTTGATAAGTTTTTAAAAAATGCATGCTGATACAACAGGTGTCACAATACAATCTAAGAAAATTTTTTCAAATGAACTTAAAGACAACTAAGTGCTACAAGGGCCATCTTACAGGAAAAACTAAATGAACTTTTTGGTCCACCAAGATTTAACTAAGATATTTGCAGGATTTAATTTAAGATATCCCCCACCCATGCACCAAAATCCTGATTTATCACTTAAATTAATAGATAGCCACATACTTCAAGTTCAACAATAGCTGCCTGGAGTTGTATCATAGTGTTTTTAAAATACCTAAAAGTCAAAGTGAGATATATACAAGTGTCTGGAAAACCTCCAGCCATTGATACAACGAGAACAGTTTGCACAACATCAATGTCACCTGGCAGCCAAGGAGAGTGGACTGGAATGCACATGCATGAACAATGATGACTTCCCTGTACTAGTCAGTGGGGGTGGTAGATGCCAAAAAATGAGCATGCATATTTCAGGGCTGTCATATTCAAAATGACTGAGCAAGCAGAGCAACAAATCTGCATCATATTTTGCATTAAGCTTGAACATTTCTCCATGGAATCTATTTGGATGATGTACAAGAACACAGCTATGGGCAACTGGTGATTGGCAACTTCATCACAACAACATGCCTGCTCATGCATTATGTCTTATGAAGCTTTTGGTGAAACATCAAATCACCCGGGTGACTCAACCTCACTACAGTCCAGATTTGGTGCCCTGAGACTTCTGGCTTTTCCCAAAATTAAATTACCTATAAAAGGGAAGCGATTTCAGACCATCAATGAGATTCAGGAAAATACGACAGGGCAGCTGAAGGCAACCGAGAGAAATGTGTGAGGTCCCAGGGTGCCTACTTTGAAGGGGACTGCAGCTTCATTGTCCTATGTACAGTGTTTCTTGTACGTTGTGTCTTCTTCAATAAATGTCTTTATATTTTCATGTTCCATGGCTGGATACCCTCTGGACAGACCTCTTATTAAGACAATAGGAAAATAAAAACACTCTTGTTCATTACCAACTAATTGCATCACTATAGTAACTCAAGCTCCCCAATATCTTCTAAAACATAATGTATGTTATCCATGGTGCCTAGAACATGGACTTTGCCTAGACTACCTTCTAGCCTATGATATAACCTACTTCCATTAGCTCAGTTGTATGTTGAACCAGAAATATGTATATTTATTGTCAAACTTACTGCACTTGTGATTGTATTTATATGATGTAAGCATAACATAAACTGATGAAATTACAAGTTAGAAAAGAGATCTGTTGTTTCACTTACTTCCTTGGAAAGATAAATCCAAGGCATGAGAATAATTGGCTTTATAATAGATATCAAATGTAAAACTTTACAAGCTGGGAAAAAGCATGGTAAAATTCCAGAACTGTGCCTTAGATTGCTTTGCTAGTGTCCACATTTTGGGTCTACTTTGAACAAACTATAAGCAGTGCATTATGATTATCACTTATGCAAAAAAGTAGAGATAGAATGCAAAATAGCAAATTCATATTCAAATGGGGTCTACATTCAACAAAGGATTGGTGGACAGATGCACATTTTAATGTCCTAAATTAAAATACATGTTTAAATCATGTTTTTAATTTTTTATTGTTAAAGCAACATTTGTTGTTTTAATCAATTAACAAAATAGAAGTCATAACTAACTATAGGCAAGCCACGGGTGACTAGAGGTAACAAGGGCGCTGGTCCTGAGCTTGACTTCCAGACCTGTTCTCATTCCATACATTCTCACCTCGTTTTCCCCTGTGCTAGCTCTGAGATCCTCAGAGCCTCTCCTCATGTTCTTTGTTATAGTCTCTTATGTACAAGTTTTTCCTCCCAGAAATTCTTCTTGTAATACCCCTGAGCCCTGCTGATGGCCATTCTTTCCTGCCTGTGTACTTGCTATTCCTCCTACACTTTACCCCTTCTTCACCTGGTTATCACCTCTTCTTCTTTTTCTGACCTTCTAACCTTATTCACATCACCTCCTTTGTGTTCTGTTTTCACTGGATACACACTGGCCCCTTTTTACTTTTACTTCACTATGTTCATCTTTGGTTGTAAGCACCATGAGGGCAAGAATCATGTTTGTTTGTTTGTTTTTTTAATTTATTTACTATTGGATACCTAGCAGCCAGCATTTCACCTGACAGAAAATAAGTACTCAAATATTTATTCAATTTCTAGATAAATTAATTAATGAATTAATCCAGGCAACCAAAATTTCCAAAGACTAGATTCTTTCTTTCTCACTGTGTTTTCTGTATGGCACCCTGTATGAAAGCTGAAGGTTGCTTCCCTGTGCTGGAAGACTTGAAGTAGGACTTTTCACATTCACTTCTGAACTCTTCTCTTTGTTTCGAATGTGGGACTCTAAGGACTGATGACACATGACAGGTGCTCAGATGCATGGCACTCTGAATCACAGGGTCTGAATCCATGCTTCTCTCAGGCACATCTTCCTCCTGAGATCACTGTCACCAGAACCACACAGAGCAGCCCAGTAAGATGGCAAATGACACGCACTCCTCTCTGGGCATCATGTATCTCCTCACCCTTGGATGTCAAGAATCCCTCCTTTTAAATTCTCAAACCCTCCTTGACCAGTGTGGCTCAGTGGCTAGGCATTGACCTGCAAAGTGAAAGATCACCAGTTTGATTCCTAGTCAGGGTGCATGCTTGGCTTGCAGGTTGGGTCCCTGGTCAGGGCATGTGTGGAAGGCAAACAATCAGTGTTTCTCTCTCACATCAATGTTTGTCTCTCTTTCTTTTCCCTTACTTTACTCTCTTTAAAAATAAATAAATAAAATCTTTTAAACTTTTTAAAAACTTAAATAAATAAATAAACTCCTGGAAGGGCATATTTTGTCTTTTAGAATGGAAAGAGTGTTACAAACAGACTACCTTAGAAGGAAAAATGGTATTCCAGAGACAACATATTTACTTCTCTTTGGATTTGTTCAAAAGTACCTCCCTTCTTCCACTGCTTTGTGGGCAAGAGGTTCACATACTGTTCTAATGCACCAAAGCCATGTTCACATTCATGCTGCTTCCCATCACACTTTAAATCCTTTCTTCCCTCCCAACACTCACTAGGGTACTCTCACCACTGCTTTATATCTACGGCCCCACAACTGGACACACTGCATCACAGCCCTGCAAGTTCCAGCTTGACCTTGCTGCTTGAGTCTCACTTAATGGAGGCAACAGAATCAAGAACATTATTTATTCACAAGTCGAAAAAAATTTAAAATAACCAAAGGGTTCCTTAGCTTCTCTATGAGGTACCAGGAACAACTCAAGGGCCTGGTCTGCTTTTCCATCCCACTCAAATTCCAGACTAGGAATTGGTATCTATCCTACCACCAGTTCCCAAAACTAGGATTTTTTCCCAATCAGGAGGAAATTGAACTTGCTGCATTTCTAAGTCATTTGGTTCCAAATGTCCTGCTGCCTATCTCTACTTGCAAGATAACATACAAATTAATTATTTTATACAACTGTGTTCTGATTTGTAAAAGAAAATTTACACATGTTGAATTAAATGCATATACCAAATAACAAAAATAACCTAAATAATAATAAAGGCCATATGCTGAGCATTTACCTATGTATCAAGTCCTATGCCTAGAATTTTACCTGCATTTTTATTTAATTTTCTCAACAATCCTATGAGGAATGTACTCAAGAAAGCTTAGCATTAAAAACTTTCCCATAGTCATAGGGAATATGAATTTGTCAAGTTCCCAGTTCAAACTACGTAGCTCACAGAATCTCCAAACATAATTGAACAAATATACAAAATTTATACAGATCTATAGTTTTTCTCTTGACTTCCTGACTTTTTATAATATTCCATGGGGCAACAAGTCTCCAGGATTTCTCATTTCAGAATATTTTCTCTAAGAAAGGCTCTCCCACACAAACACTATGTGGCACCTCTCTCCAGTTGCTCAACCTGGTAGAACTAAACCTGAGTGCCAATTATATAGCACTATACATTATGTTTAACATGAAAGGTGCTTTGATGTTTTCAGTACAATGTGATACTGATACTCTAGCAAACTGCAGCCAGTTATAGCAATGTATTGTAAACTTCTTAGGTGTAATATTATAATAACCAGTTATAGGAAATCATCCTTTCTTGAAAATTTGTGAGTTTACCCTTTTTGCTTCTGTGACTTGTTCTTAAAATTCTTTCAAAGCCCAAAAAGGTAGACTAGACAGCATCACTATCTTTATTCAAGAGAGCAAGTATAAAAGTGGAACAATGGGGGAAAAAGGAAATTTTACACTGACAGTACCTAACTCTGAATACATCACCAACTTTTTATGAATCACTGATGAACTCTAGCTTTCCTCTCTTCAGATTCCTACTTGACTATGCTATCAATTACATAGTTTGACCAAGTCACTTGCCTACTAATGAAATGTCAATGGAGGGAGTTTATTCACAAAACTGTACAAGTTACTAAAACTGACTAGCAATTATTGAACAATAAATGAAGACGCTCTTGAAGGTATTTTCCTAGGAGCTAGAGGAATCTCTACTCAGTTAATAATGAAGTAGATCACTGAATCATTTTAAAAGTGGGCTAAAGAAAACAATAAGATCTTTAAAACCATTTATCATTTCAAACTTCTTCTTAGACAACTGTTTAATTTTTTCTTTACCTTAGAGAATAGGCACGAGAAAAAATCATTTAACCTGTGGTGATCAGAACATACAGACATCCTTTTTAAAAATAGCTATATACAAACTGGTTAATATAATCAAGTCATTGTCAAGTCATTATTAGAAGTCTTAGACCAAGAGATAATATTTGAGTTAATACTTGATTCTTTACATATGCCTAATAAATAAATATTTATAACATACAATTTTTTAAAAAATCAATGTTATGTTGCACACAAAAGGTCTTTAAAAGTTTGACTTTCTGTTCTACCTACCCATTGTCCTTCTGAAAGTTAACCTTCTCCAATACCATTACTTTTTTTCTGTTGGTCTAGGTCATTCTTCCTCCTAGTTACCTTTAAAGAGATATGATTCACTCTTTTTTTTTTTCATAATTTTCTCACAATGCCTGACTGATTTATCATCTAGTTGAGGGACCTGATTCATCTTCCTAATTAACAAAGACTTTTTATATAGGATTAAAGAACTTTTGGTGGAGAAGTGGTCTACAGAAAATGCAAGATCTAATTCAACTGTGTTTTTTAAAAATCCCTCTTCTAGAGGAGCTAGATCATGTAATTTTAAGTAGTGGAGTATTTTCTTGATATTGTCCTGATAGCATTCCACAGATGGGGCTTAGGGGGTCGGGCCCTACCTGGTGACTCCAAATAGATTAGTATCAGTATTCGAGAACAGAGCTTCTCAAATACTAACGCAGTTAAGTGTCACTGAGAGAGCTTGTCAAAACATAGTTTCCTGACTCCCATCTCTAGAGATTTAGATTCACTAGGTCTGGGTGGAAACCATGAACTGGTATTGCTAACAAGCTCACAGGTGATGCAAAATGCTAGTCTGAAAACCAGTTTGAAAATCACTCCAGAGCACTGTGATTCCAAAGCACTCAAGGTAAACTGTATCACTTACCTGCTTTTAAATTTTTGTTCTTGGATTTTCCTCATCTTCTGCTTTACAAAGCACATAGTCTTTAAAGCAACCACATTGCTGCAGGAGGCTATCTTTTTGTTTAAAAATAAATAAAATGAAATTGGAACTAAGGAATGGCTCTACACTTGGAACAAAGAGCAAGCTGACTCTGGTTTACAAATGCCTAACTCACTCCTGCTCCTTTGTCTGTGAGATGTGAGCATTCTATGTCAAAAACGCACATTGCACGTTCCCAGAAAGCCACTCACAAACAAGTGTAATTGATTTCAGCATACCTGAGCTTGCTTTTCCTATTTTTTCCTTGTAACTCAAGTTTTTTTTTCACGAAAGAAATCAAAGGCAAAGATGCAGATGTCACTTCACAAAACTAGCACACTTTAAAGCAAAAAAAGAGAAGCATGTCTGTTTATATCAAGATTCACCCTGTAACCCCTCTACTCATTCTCCTAAGCAAAGAGAAAAGCTGAACACCAAAATAGCCACTCTTTAAAAATGGTTAAGTAAAAAATCATCTGAACATCAGATTGTTGGTAACGTTTCCATGCCTTTTGTGTGCAAATCCATGTGGTAGTTAGGTTGGAAGACCAACTGTCTAAGGAAAAAAGAGAAATACTCCTTGCTATAAAACAGCAACTGCAATTGAATTCCTAGAGTATAAGTAATGCAATTTAATGGATCAAACCAGGAGTAAGGTGAGAGAGAGAGAGACAGAGACAGAGACAGAGACAGAGACAGAGACAGAGACATGCAGAGATAATGGGGAACTTAGGAGTCCTCCCTTACCTAAAGATAGCTGCTACTTCTTAGCTCTACACCAAAGCCTATTTCTGGGAACATCATTATTTGGATCATCCTCAGGACTATTTCTATTTTCTCCTTTCTTCTCCTAGTCCTATTTCTTTATTGCCTAATGATTTTAAGCTGAATTACAGATATTATATATGAAAAATTATAGAGAAACTGAATGATAGTGACTTCCTCCAAAGAAGGTCCATCCTAGTCTCTGATAGGCAGCCTGAGATGAGACAGGTCATATTACACATTTCAGGATGAAGGTGACTCAAAGATTGCTGGTGTTTTGAGAGATTTTGTCAGCCTCCTTGGCACATACTATTGAATATCCTGGGTTGGCCACAAAGTTCATTTAGTTTTTCTGCACGATGCCTCCATTAGTACTTAGCTGTCTTCAACTTCATTCAAAACAAGTTTGTTAGATTGTATTGTGGCAGCTATCATATCACCATGTGCTTTTTTAAATGTATTAAAATTGGTGAGTTTTTGTATAGCCATTTTATTATCGAAGATGGAAGAAAATATGCAACATTTTTGGCATATTGTGCTTTATTATTTCAAGAAAGGTAGAAACACAACAGAAACACTAAACAAGATTTGTGCAGTATATGGAGGTGTTGTGACTGCTTGAACATGTCAAAAGTGGTTTTCAAAGTTTCTTGGTACTATGGACATTTGGGCCAAATAATTCTTTGCTATAGGGTTGCCTTATGCACCAGAAGATGTTTAGCAGCACCCCTGGTCTCTATCAACTAGAAGCCAATAGCAGGAGATAGCCAATATATGCAAAATATCTAAATCAATAAACTTATTGGTGAAAATGAAAAATGTATCTTTTATTGTATGGAAATAACTAAATGGACTATTTGGCCAACCCAGTAGATTGAAAGCCAGTATTTACCAATAACCCCTGTCCTTCATGGATGGTATACTCCAATTATTTCATCCTTAGTGCTGCCTGTCAAAAACTTTGCTTTGGCCCTGGCTGGTGTAGCTCAGTGGACTGAGTGCGGGCCTGCGAACCGAAGGATTGAGGTTCGATTCCCAGTCAGGGCACATGCCTGGGTTGCCAGGCCAGTTCCCGTCAGGGGACATACAAGAGGCAACCGCACATTGATGTTTCTCTCCCTCTCTCCTTCCCTTCCCCTCTAAAGATAAATAAATAAAATCTAAAAAAGGGAAAAAAAATCTTAAAAAAAAACAAAAAAACTTTGCTTTGCTTTTTCAGTAATTTGCTTCTTCGCTTTCTAGCCTCATACCCTACAAAGCATAGGAATTAGGCAAATACCTCAAGGAGCAAAACTGCCCAGCATCCAGCACACTATTCTCTCTGAGATTTTGGCTGCTCAAGTCCTAGCTGCTTTAGCAGCCCTAGACTTCAAGATTTGTATCTCTAGCCTTCTGAGATTGCCAAAAATTCTTCTGCCTTCTTAGCCTCCTATGTATGACATTTTGCCTGGTTTCTCAGCTTTTCATCCCAAGCCAAAAATTGGCAAGTTCCCTGAAGGGAAAAGCAGCTTGTAAAACGCTGGCTCACCACTTTATAGCTCCCTGCACTCTAGGAGTCTTGGATTTTTTGGCAGCTCTTCGATGTCTTCAAATTAAATAAGTTTCAGATTTCATTTACATTTGGCTTTTCTACTGTTTTCCAAGAAGCACCAGTTTGTCACAAGCTACTCCAATTTACCCAAGGCAGAGGTCGCCAAGTTAATACAATAACACAATGATTTCCCCACAAAATAATGTGTTTCTTTTGAAATTTGGGGTGTAAATTCAATTTAATCACTCCACATTACCTATGTAGGAATTGTTTTGGTAAGAATTAACTACAAATGTGATAATATATATTCCATTTCAAAGAAGACATCAAATAAGTCTTGTGGTTCAGTGATCTTCTTTAAGAAAGATGTGTCTATTTTTAAAAATTTGTCAGCAGTCTTAAAAGAAATTTCAAATAACCATAAATCAATGTTAGAGTTTACAGTACATAAGACACTCTAGATAGATATTTGATAATAGACGGATAGTAGGCAGAGGAATGGTTTCACCTAATACAGGTATAAAAAAAGTAACACGACACATACCCTTAAGGCTTATCAAGGAGCAAGATGAGAATGCTGTTGACAGAGTAAAACCTCACAGTTGCCAGTAACTGGCCCTACTTGAAATAAAGAGCTAGACATTTAAGTGGGAATACCATCTGACTCAAGCCTTTCTGTATAATGAGGTGCCCTGGATTAAGATGTATACAGGGAGGATAGGAAAATTACCAAATTACTCCCATTCCATTTGTCATTTCCAACATCTTCTAATATTCATGAGAGTTCATCTGCAGCAGAAAGCAAAAGAGCCACAACAGATTCTCTTTATCATGAATGCTGAAGGTTCTGTGAGACTGTTGTCCTATTGGGGCACCTAGCCTAAGGAGTAAGGATCTTCCCACCACATAGGTAGCCCAGAGAACATGAAAGTGGCCTTGGTATGAGATTGGCCATAGTGATGCTGACCCAAGTTCCTCTAGGATTGTGACTGACTACTTGGTGAGTCCCTGCTGAGAAGGCTCTAGACTCTTCTGCAGCACGGCTGTACTGTGGTTGTGATTATTGAGAGCAAATACCCAGGCCTCCAAATGATAGGGCTGTGGAAAGACATCGGAACACAGCAACTAAACCAGCTACTTGACTTTCACAATTATCTACTTTTAAGATTGAGTAACACACACATACACATACACAAAAGTTTAAGCCTAAAAACAAACAATAAATGCTAATAACTTCAGCTTGGTGGATAATATCTAATGGTATCAACTAATGGCAAAGGAAGGAAGGAAGGAAGGAAGGAAGGCAGGCAAGCAGGTACATAACCTCTTACGGCCGGCACTGTGCCAAGGATATTACATGAAAGGTATTCATCTTTGCAACTCTTTGAGGTAAATACTGTCATAATCCTCATTTTTATAGATGAGAAAAAGTAAGGCACAGAGTGGTTTAGCAGTTCACTCAAGGTAGTAGGTAGTAGAGAGGCAACCCAAAACTAGGTCTTCAAACTCCACATCATGAGTTTAACCACATGGCTTTACTGGCCTCCTGGGCGTCACTGGTCATCTTAATGTCTAGATGTTCCCTGTACTTTAATAATGTGATTATGGATTACGGACATGTGCCTTTCCTAGCTGTTCTTAAATTCTGAGCTCAATATAAAATTAATGACATCCCAGGAGCTGTGATTCTTCCTAGCACATTTTGCTAAGAACATGGTTTAGGAAATCTTTCTATCTAGTTGAAAAATATTTATGTATTAAGTCTTGCCAGGAAGTTCATTCAATGGGGTATTACACCCTGGCCATGTAAATTGCTGTAAGGTCAAAGAAGCCTTCATTCCAACCAGTCCTTTACCACTAAGTAATTAAGAAGTAGCTTAGTACAATTGGAAAATGAGGCACTCGTTTATTCCATTTCACAAGTTACTAGACTGCGTAAAGTGCAGTCACTTAATACAAAAAGAATGAGAAATTACCTGTCTGACTGGTGGAATTTGCCTCCCTCCATGCTGCTCCAAAGTACACATTAGTGTCGAAGTATCTTTGAGCAAGCACAAACCTGCGTTGATTATCTAGAAACTCCACACTTAAAACTGCCTTCCAACGAGCATTTCTAAGCACTAGAAGAAAGAGATCTGGCCTCCAGGCTGCTGGTCAGCATCTTGTCTCTGTCTTTTCTCATAGCTGTGCAACCATCAGCAAAACACACTGTGAGCTTCAGTTTCCTCCTTCATAAGAGGAAGGTGTCTACATGCTTCATGATGTTCTTGTAAAGGTGGTACTTGTTAAAGTGATAGGTGACTCAAGACCTGGAAAATTTTAGCTTAAGGAAAAAGTTATTAAGCCTAGCAAATAATGGCTATGTTAAAGCTTTTGTTTCAGAAACTGCAGATAAGGCCCATCCTGGTTCCTGGGAAACAGCCGGCCTCCTGGGGCGCTGGCTAGAGATTACCTCCTGGGGCCTAGTTGGAGGCATCCATGCCTTTGTATCAATGGGGAGACCGTCTCTCCACCCCCACCCCTTGGGAACTGCAGCTTGGCTCACCTAATCCTCCCTGAATTTCAAAGCCTCACCGCACCTTGTTTGTCTTCCCCCACCTCCCTTATAAAAATTCTGGCCAGGAAAGAGAGAAGAAGATGGTTTGTTAGGGTACGAACCCTCCTCCATCTTCTCAGATCGCCGGCCATCTGAATAAAGCATTTATAAAAGATTCGATCACTGTCATTGCTTATTGGATTTGGTAGTGACAGGCAGCCCGTATGCCGGTGTCTTTTCCAGTTGCATATTTTGGCGACTCTGTGCTGGAACAGACTTTGGGACTGTCCAGTAAGTCTGGGTGTTTGGCAGGGAGTCCCATTGGCTGCCTGGACTGAGAGGCCCTGGGGGTTTGGAGTTGGAGAATCCCAAGCAGCTGCCAGGTGATTTCACTTGGGGATCCTCCCCCCGCCCCTTGCTCCCAGCAGCTCTCGTTGTGCATCACACTGAATTGAATCGTTGCGCTTTCTGATTCAGGTTAAAATCCCAGGTCACAGTTTAGGTCATCTGTTCTGTTTGGGTACCCTTCTGTTTGGAACTCCGTCTGTCAGCCCGAGAGGATTTCTGATATTATGGTGGGGGCGGGGGGCGGGGGGAGCACTCCGTTCCGGAAAACAGCCCACTGGGGCGGGTTCTGGTAAATTGATTGATGTATGCTTATAAACCAATGATGAAAAAGAAAAGGTTTCTTACTGTAACACTGTTTGGCCTACGTATAATCTAGATTCTGGGGAGCACTGGCCACTGACGGAGTCTTTGAATTACCATAGTATACTGTAACTAGAGTTGTTTTGTCAAAAATCAGGGAAGTGGGACAAATTGTCTTATCTAGAAGTTTTGGGTTTACATGATAAAGATGCATTCAGAGTTAAAAAAAAAAAAAAAAGGAGGAAAATGAGTTAATGTCTCAGAGAAAAGAGAATTTACATGTAAAAGAAGCCCAGAGGAGAGGGGCCAGGAAGATCTAGATATTGTGGCCGCTGCAAGCTGGTCAGAGTTCCCGCAGCCCCAGGGATCCACTCTGGTGAGTGAAATGGGGAAAGTGCGCCTGAACTGGCATCGCTATCTTGACTCAGTCAAAGAACCAGATTTGGTGGAGGAAAAGCCCCTGCCAGGGCAGGGCAATATCATTTTCAGAGACTTTTCAGTGAGAGTAAGGCCAGAGGGCCAGCCTGCTGGGTTTTATTGGGCACATACTCTGTTTTGCACACCAGATCTTTTAAACTGGAGAAGCTCAAACCCTTCTTATGGGCATGATCCTGCTAAAATGACTGATTTGGTTGTGTCAGTTTTTGCCACGTACCATCTCAATTGGGCAGACATACGAGCCTTATTGAATTCTTTGCTTCAATAAGGGGGATGGAGCAGAGGCTGGTGTTGAATAAGGCAAATAAAGAGGCTCAGAGGTTACACCAAGAAAATCCAGATGGGGCTCTGGGCCTTCCCAGGGCAATACCTGTACCTGAGCCCAACTGAGACCCTAATAAGGATGGCCTTTCTCTTTTAGAGCATTATAAGAGATGCCTTCTTGAGGGAATGGGGAAAGGCGTCCCTGAGCAGAAAAGTCTGAGTATGAGCAGGCCGTGCAGCAAAAGTTCACAGAGGACCCCTCCCAACACCAGGGTACAGTTAAAGAGATTCCTGGGGATGGCAAGCGACTGCTGCATTTGAATTCCAAACTTTGGGCTCACTGCTAATCCACTGTATGAGGCTCTGAAGGGACCAGAATATAGCCCTTTCAAATGACAAAGACATCAGGCACTCAGGCTTTTGAGTCCCAGAAAGTGCACCTGGCTTCTACACCAGCCTCAGGGCTTTCAAACCTACTGAAGCCCTTTCAATGATACCTGTGAGAGAGACAGGACATTGCCCTAGGAGTCCTCACCCAAATGCTTAGTGACATTTGCAGCCCATCGCATAATTGTCAAGGAAATTAGATCACACTGTCCAGGGGTGGCCAGCCTGCTTGAGAGGGGCAGCCACCTGCGAGCTCTTGGAGGAAGCTGAAAAAGTTTGCCTTGGGACAGCCTATGCCAGTTATGTGTCCCAGCAAGTGTTGAGCTTGCTGGAGCAAATGGGAAACATGTGGCTGACTGCTGAAAGGATGGGCAGGTATCAAGCCCTTTGTTCTTCACAATCACATCTCCCTCAAAACTGCAAGTAAGGTAAATCCTGCCTTTCTTTTCCCAGACCCTGACTCAGCTGTGCTAATACATGACTGTGCTAAAATACCTGATGAAGTATATTCTAGCAGAATTGATTTACAGGACCACCCTTTAGAAGAAGCAGACTGGACTGTCTATACAGATGGAAGCAGTTATATGGACAAAGGAAGCAGAAAGGCTGGGTATGCAGTCGTGACTCTTGAAGGGGTAGTAGAGGTCAAGGCTTTGCCGCCAGGAACCTCTGCTCAGAAAGCTGAACTGATTGCATTGACGTGGGTACTGGAAATGTTGCATGGAAAGAGAGTAAATGTGTGTATCAACTCAAGGTGAGCTTTCCTGATTTTGCATGCACATGGTTTCAGCTGGGAAGAAAAACAACTGTTAACCTCCAAATAAAAAGGAGATTAAGCATGCAGCAGCAATTTTAAAATTATTAGAGGCTGTTCAGGTACCTTTACAGGTGGCAGTTATACACTGCCCAGGGTATCAGAAAGAGGACACTAGAGTGGCTAGAGAAAGCAATCTGGCTGAACAGGCAGCAAGAGAGGCTGCTAAAAGAATGTTTGTAATGCCTTTAGTACCTGTTCTGGACTCGTCAAAATTTGACCCTGAATATTCAACTGCAAACTCAGAGAAAGCTAAGAGATGAGGTTTTAATGAAGAAGGTCCTGATATCTAATAGAAAAAGAATAAGAAAGGAGCTATACTGTTTTCCTGAACATTTAGTAGAGCCAGTCATGAAGCATTTGCAGGAGGCCACACACTGTGGAAAAGACTCATTAACCACCTATGTCAAACTGTGGCTCACAGGTCCTGGAATGTTAAAGCCATAAGAAAAGTAATTGCTAGATGTGTTATGTGCCAGAAGAACAACCCCATCAAAGAAAGAAGAAAAGCATTATCGAGGACAGTGCCCATTTGAGGACTGGCAAGTAAACTTTACCCAGATGCCAAAGCTCCAAGGGTGGAAATATTTGTTAAACTTCATGAACACCTTTTCAGGATGGACACCACTTTCTGGTGGGCTTATCCCACTGGAACAGAGAAATCTTCAGAAGTAGTGAAAGCATTATTGAAGGAAATAATCCCTCGCTTTGGTCTCCCTGGCAGCATTCAGAGTGATAACAGACCTGCTTTCGTTTCAGAAATCACACAGAAGGTTAGTAAAATCTTAGAAATTAAGTGGAGACTCCACATGGCATGGAGACCCCAGGCTTCTGGGAAAGTAGAGAAGATGAACCCACACCTTGAATAAAAATATAGCCAAACTGTGTCAAGAAACTCATCTTCATTGGGATCAAGCTTTACCTATTGCCCTGCTCAGGATAAGGGTGGCTCCTCGAAGTGGGATTCAGTTGAGTCCCTGTAAAATTGTGTACAGGTAGCCATTTCAGGTCACATTTGGGGTAAGAGGTATGTGTATAGATAAAAAAACTGAAAATAAAAAAAATATGTGCAACATTTAAGTAACACCTTAGCTGTGATGAATGACGTTGCCTGTATTAGAGGCTTTTCTCCCACAGGTTTGCTGCATTCCTCTGAGCCTACAGACAAAATACTACTCGAGATTTGGGTGAAAGCATCTCCAAAAACCAACTAGGAGGAAAGTGGACTGTACCTTGGGACATACTCCTCACTGCCCCCACCATGGTGAAACTGGCAAAAATAAAACCTTAAACTCATCACAACAGAATAAAGAAAGCACTGGAGGAATATCTGAAAGTCATCTCTGAAAAACAATGACTTATGTTCTTTTCTTTACCTCTTGTTTAACCCCTTGTTATGGACAACTTATTCCATTCAAACAAGATGAAAATATTTGGGTATATTTAGCAAAAATTGTTCTGAACATTTCTGACTTTTGCTTTGCAGGAAGAACTTACATTGAGCAAACTTTCACGTCATGTCTTATAGGTGTCTGTACCCCTTTGGAAAGCCTTAGAAATTGTACTATGCTTGAGCATATTGAAAAGAAAATTACCTACTCTGACATTTATAATTGGGGACCAGTGGTAACTATAAAGGACAGGGAAATGTTTTCATTGAAAGTCGTTAATGTAGCCCCAGCTAGAGAGTGTGTAAGTTTTGTCAACTGTACTAAAACTGTCTTGTGTTCTCAGCAGGTGTGAAAATGAATTGCACCACCACCACTGATGTATCTTATGCTTATGCTCATGTTAAGCTGCCATCAGGATGGTTCCTGATATGGGAATGACTGTCTATTCCTATGTTCCAGCAAACAGCTCTGGGGGGCTGTGCTCTCTGGGAAGAATGATGTTGTTTATTCCTCAGAAGCCCCTCTTGACACGGGTTTGATGGGATATCTCCCTTACACCTGATTGCATCAGTGACTTACACCTTTTTAGCCCTGCTGAATACGTGTCTTTAACTGTATTTGTAAGGCCAACCATGGTAACTTATTTAAATATAAAAATAAGCAGATTAGCCTTCATTATGGCAAAAGCTTTGAATGCCACCTTGCAAGCCATCAGTGCCATTAGTCAAGAACTAGGACAATTCAGATAAGCACTACTGGAAAATCGTGCAGCCACAGACTACCTTGTTTTAAGGCATAATCATGGATATGAGGAATTTAAAGGACTCTGCTGTTTTAACCTAACTGATAGTTCATGGCTCATAGAACAAAAAGTAAAGCAAGTAAATAATATAATGTCTAATGTAAAACAGAGAGAAAAATTCTTTAGTATTGACTTGTCTAAACTAACTTCCTGGCTGCCTAGCATATCTGGTCTTCGAGAGGCTTTTATTGTTTTTTATCCTTGTCATTTTCTTCAGTATCATAGCTTGTTGTATGCATTGCGCCTCCTTATGTAGGTCTGCAGTTAGGTGTTTTCCTGAAGTCCCCACTGAACACTCCAATGCTAAGCACCACGCACAACAAAATGAATACTTCCACATGAAGTTGATCTCATAGAAATGAGATAGTTTAATACTAAGGGTGGGGAATGATAGGGGACTTAAGACCTGGAAAATTTTAGCTTAAGGAACAAGTTATTAAGCCTGGCAAGTAATGTTTATGTCAAAGCTTTTGTTTCAGAAACTGCAGATAAGGCCCATCCTGGCTCCTGGGAAACAATCGGCCTCCTGGGGCACTGGCTAGAGATTACCACCTGGGGACCAGTTGGAGGCATCTGGGCCTTTGTATCAAGGAGGAGACAGACCTCCCCCCTCCCCCTGGGACAGCACTGCCCAGAAAACAAATGCTGCATCTTGGCTCACCTAATCCTCCCTGAATTTCAAAGCCCTCACCGCACCTTGTTTGTATCCCCCCCCCCACCACCCCGACCTCCCTTATAAAAATTCTGACCAGGAAAGAGAGGGGAAGATGGTTTGTTAGGTATGAACCTGCCATCTTCTCAGATCACCGGCCATTTGAATAAAGCCCTCATAAAAGATTCAATCCCTGTCATCGCTTATTGGATTTGGTAGTGACAGGCAGCCTGAACGCCAGTGTCTTTTCCGGTTACAAAAGTACTTCAAAAAAACTATGCAAACATAAGATCATATGTGTGATATGTATACATACATGGTGGAGCAAAAGTAGGTTTACAATTGCTCATATGGAAAATAATAAAATAATTAATGAAGAAGAATGCAAGAATAAACTCTGTGTTTCACATACAACTGTAAACCTACATTTGTCCCACCCTCTATATGAGATGTGTGTGTGAGAGAGATAAACCACTAAAACACACACAGCACCAAGAGCTAAACCATGCATATTATCCAGATGCCAAGGACTTTATAAGGACAGTCAGAAGAGAACATACAATAGTCCGCTAAACTACCCCAGAGGAAGTGAGCCTGAGAGGAGATGCTGGGTTTCCATGGTGATGGGAAAGGGCAGAGCAGTCCAGGCAGAGAGGGAGGGAGAAGAGTATACAGGTTGGTTATAGAAGTGGGTCCTGGAGAGCCCCACTAATGAGCTCTGGGTAGGTGTGGAATTCTAGTAAGAAACACCAGCAGACAAGACTTACTCATAAAAAAAATAATTTGCTATAGAAAATTTGTGTGCCAGGATCCTGCTTAATCCCTATAATAAACCAGGGAAGATATGATCCTAATTTACTGATTAGGTACTAGAGGCTTTCAGCAATTTATTAATTGCCAGATCCAGATACAGGCCAGTGGCAGAGGCCAGGTTCAAACAAGGGTCTGTTGGACTCCAGGACCTGTGCTCCTTGACCACCTTGCTATATTGTTGCCTTCTTTTTATTCCACATCAGGATATAAACTAGCACATCTATTGGGCTATATTTCTGTAGATGAGAACAACTTTGTGCTTAAATACATAGAAAAAATTCAAATGTTCACAGCACTATTTCCCTGCTGTGGGATCCTACGTGCCTTTCTCAACACCCTTAAATATTATATGATTTTTTAATAATCAGAAAGAGAAAACAATTTAAAAAGTGCAATGCATCTGTATTTTTCCTCCTTAAGACAACTATTATAGCAAAAGAATTCAGAACATCTGTGCAAATAAAATAGAAATAAGGAAGTCCAAAAGGAGATTTTGTTTAAATATTATAAATTTGATTTTTAATATAAGTATGTACAGTATATCAGTAAAGAGCTGAAAACATTTGAGTGAACCTAGTCTAGTGAGAGATTAGACCTGAGGTTCATGATTACAATGGGAGATGAGAGGGGGTGGGGGTTATTGTAGGGCTCTTCCCAGGCTGGGTAGTCCCACCCTAAAACTTCCCAGGGAAATCTAGTGAAAATTGTTAGTATAGAATCCACTATGCTGGTGGGAATAAGCAGTTAAACCTCAAATAAGTTGGCTTGAAGAAAGCCAAAGAATCACTGATATGCAAAGAGATAATCACTAGAGAGCTCTGCAATTTAGATAAGACAGTATAGAGAGAAGTAAAAGAAAAGCAGGAAGCTCAAAGCAACGTCAGGGAACTTCATATCTGGAGACTAAAAGGAAGATAAAAGAAAATGAAGGGCAGGGGAGAGGTTAGTGAGCCTGAAGTGTGTATGAGGGAGAATAAGAGCATTCTAATAAAATGCTTACTTCTTAATAATAGAAGAAAACTTTAAACATAAAACTCTGCTAGTTTTAAAAGAAAGATTTTTTTATAAAATCTGCAAATCTTTACCTGGATTTATAGGGACAATGAAGAAGCTGGTTTCCATTGAGAAATGTTAGAAACATCATAATCTCATATTATTGGGAGGAGACCACAAACACTATTTAAATGAGATTTATAAGTGAATAAAACTCCCAAATTAACTGCTTCCAATAGAGTTAAAGTGGATACCTGTAATTTGTGGGGCGACATAGGAAACCTGCCAAGCTCCGGTGAGGTCTTACAAACCTAGAGACCTAAAGTAACCACAAAGGATGAAATTGAATTAAAATGTACTAAAAACAGGTCTTGGCTTGCATTCACTGCCATGGGCTAGAATATTCCATAACAAAAAGTAAATCTTTACCTCAGTTGAGCCTGGCTATTGTCTCTTTGCATCTATGATAACATACCTTTGGAATGTCAGGTAACTTCCCTTTTTTCCAAACCCAGGGTAGGATGGGGGGCAACCACCACACCAGAGCAGAGACCAAAATCCCCTCATCATTATTGTTATCATGTTAATTGTTGACTGTTAACTACCCTGTACTCACCTAAGTAAAATAAGTTTTACCCCTTTATTCAGTCCCCTTCTCTTTGCTTTCTCCCGCTTCCCTAATCTCCCTCTGATGGATTTTTTGTAAACCCTTTATGCCTCCTTGGATTCTAATGTGTACGATAATGTGCAAATCTGCCATTTTCCCAAGCATTCTCTTAATCCACTGAGGTTTTGCTTCCTGGAAACTGTCGTTCAGTTTGGCTCACATGAACTCAAAAATTTTTACAAAGTTTGGGCCTTTCTTACATTGATAATATTGAAATGCTTTGAAATAAACATTGGTAAAATAACAGTAAATTGAAAGTCCAATATGCTTTTATTAATATTAAAAATATTTCACAAAGTTTTATCTACCTGGCGCTGTTGAACTTAATATGAACCCAGTGCTCCCAGGAAATAGCCAAGGTCAAGAAATCCTTACAATTTTGTATTTGGGGAAACACCCCAAACCACAAAGACCACTTGCCCTTGGATATTGTGATAAGACCCAATCTCCTCCCTTCCTCAAGGACTCCCTTATTTCATAAAACTACAATTTTTCTCCTTCCTTGAGACAGTCCTCAGTAATGAACATTTCCCTTATTGCAAGCATCTGAATAAAATCATTCCTGGTGGCAAGGAATAAATAATACCATATCACACATACTTTTTCAGAGCTCATTTCCAGATGTCTGCATGTGAAACATCAGGTAAATAAAATTTCACGTAGGATATTAGTGATGAATTGATGACACTAGTGCCACATCTCTAAGAAACAAGTGCCTATTGTGGCAAAAAAGGCCACATACTAAACCTGACAAGCTCAGGGAAGCCTGGGTGGCAGCCTTATAAATTCGGAGACCTAAAATAGCCACACAGGATGATGTGAACGTAAAATTTCTTAACTAAAAGCAGGTCATGGCAGGTAGGTTTGGATGTTTCTTATGTTGACACTATATAATATTTCACTTTGCATGAGGATAAAACTAGTTCAATTGAAAACTATTTCATCTTTCTCCTTTGATGCCAAGGAAAACATTAAGCAAAGAATCTGACTCCCCAACAGGAGACGTCCCAAACATGGCACAACCCCACAGGTATCAATGGGGCATTTCGGGAGGGCCAGCTTAGCCAACTGTAGCAATGTGGAAAGAGAAAAATCACAGATTTTGTAAGGAACAAAGCGTTCACTATGAAAATGATAACAATGTGGACTTTAGACCCACATGGGACTCGGGGACCACTGATGTTCAGGTTTTAAGTTTCCCAAATCTCAAATACCAGGCACAATTCAGTGGGGCAATCCCAATTGATGTTTTAAGACTTGTGATTTTTCTACAAGTTTATTTCACACAGGGGGAAATCATTAAATATACTGTAACAGCAGGGTTTGACCAAATCGTTGGAGAAGACAGGGAGTAGGAAAAACCCTGATCTGGCACAGAAGCAGCACTTCTCTGGAGAAGGAGAAAGGGTCAAAAGAAGCCCCAAGGTGGCGGACTGAAATTACAACTGAAACCATGTGACAGCCTTCCCACACCCCAGCCTACTGTAAACAGAGACAATGTGGCTGCTGTGTAACTGGGGAGCTCATGATCCAGCCAGGGAAAGCCTGCAGAGAGCCTGCATGAGCTGTGGGGGCCAAACGCCCTACCCCAGGCAGACACTGCACCTTTGCGTGCGTTTGGGAAATTTATGCCCTCTTGCGCAAAAGGGCAGCTGGAAGAGAGTCAAAGACACCGGGGAGCTGACAAATATGGTGGACACTGGCACCCGTGATGGAAAAGCCAGGTGCTCTGGCACACAGGGACTTCTGGGCGAAACCTTTAAAACGGAGCATCCTGAGAAACACGAGGTCTTTTCCTCTTCTGTGGCTAACTGGGTCCAGCTCAGGGAGCCTGAGCGTTCCTGAGACCAGTGGGACCCCAGAGGTTGTGTGGTCTGGGAATGTTCCTGGAGCCTCTTCCACCTAGACAGCAGCAGCAACGCTGGTAGAGCTGCAAGGCCCTGCCTGGACAGACACACAGACAAACCAGCAAGTAGCTCCGGAGGGGAGAAATGGCACTGTGGGAGGGACTCATACAGGCACACACAGGCTCCAAAGTATGATGGTACTTTTAAGTAGCACATTTTGAAATGGGTCTGGCTTGACAGAAGGTGGCAGGATTATTAGTCTTCGGGTGTTTTAAAGGGAGCAGAGCTCTGAAGCAGAAACCTTCCAGTATTCCAAAATGTATAGCCTTTAAGTAAACAACTTTTCCACCAAAATTCTGACTCCAGAGTTTTGCCTTTAGGCAGCAAGTGGTTGAATGCCACTGACTATGCTGGGACAGCACTAACTGGTAACAATACCACACTTTATTTCTATACTTCTATGAGACATCTTATATATGAAAGCCCAAATCTGGGAAGAAAATGGTTAACCAATTATCATTTTAGGTACTACATAAGTAAATTTACACTTTGGTGTAGCAGGCACACTTGATTTTTTTTTTTAAGCAATAATTTGTACTATTTATTAGAGATGTATTTCCTAAGCATGATGTATTTGTTTTATCTCAAAAATCCTATAAGATTACATTTGACAGATGCAAAAGGCGAGACATGGCGAGGACTTATTGTATGTCCAAGATAACTAACTTGGTGGAGAGTAAGTGGTAACTAGTGAGTTTTAAGGAAGGCTTCAACATGAGCCTTGTTATAGTTAAAGAACATCAGAGTCTGTATGAGGCCAGCACAATGTGGACGAATGGATATTTCAAGCAGCCAGTTTAACTCATTTAAAGTGATGATTAATACACATCAATCTTCCAAATTCCCACAGATAGTTCTAAAATGCTGGAACTTTCTTGAAAAGTTTCTTCTCTTAGGCTGATTAGATATTTGCTCTAAAACCTTGTTTATGTTATTAAGTTGCTCAGCAACCCCTATCTTTGGAGAAATGTAAATCTCCACTCGGTCCCTGAAGAGTTAGCACATATTTTTAAATAATGTGGAATTGTTATATTTTATAGGTTGCATTACTATTACAGAACATAGGTTCCTTATATCTGCTGCCTTAGGAAAGATGTCTCTCAATGCCACAGATTTGTGAAAAGGAAAGGAAATGTTTATTTAAAGCTACATAGACTTAAAGTAGTAACCTAATGTCTTCATTAAGTTATCAAAGTCCTTTAAGATACATACAGACGGCCATGGTGCTTCCTTCTGCCCCAGCCCTAATTCAGGTACTGTAACTCAGAAAAAGAAGCAAACATCGGAATCCAGGCTCCTGACACTGTCAGCTGTGTTGCTGTCCAGGAAGGATCTCTGATTAACCCAAAGCCATGTGGCACCTTCTCATGGCCTACTGGCAAGAGTTCTTTCACCTTCTTCCAGGCAAAGTCCCTCCTGCTTCCCAGGCCACGTGAGTGGCTCCCCCTGCAATGGCTGCCCTGTCTGGGTTTTAAATCCCCGTGCCAAATCTTCCTCTGCAGCCCCATTTCCGACTCCTCCTACAATCGGCTACACTTGCCAGCACTCCCATATCCTTCCAGCTTTACTGGGCTGCCATAGTGAGTCTGGGTAGGTGTGACCCCATGGTATAGAGCCAATCATCTCCAAGCTCTCAAGCAGGCGCTGTAACAGGGGGAGTTGCCTCCCAGTTACATCTTGGGTAGAAGTCGCTCCCCTCTTCCTGGCTCAAAGCATGGCTACAGCTATTCAATATATCTATGAAACCAGTTAAAGGTTATAGATATGTTAAATGACCATGCCAGAGGTTAGCTGCAAAGCTGTTGCTATGCAAAACAGCTCTCAATGGCCCTGCTCTATTTGTCCCTTCCCCCAACTCACACCTGAGTGGGAAGGGGTGAGGACATCTTATATGTCTAATATTTTCTGGACACCCTGAGTTCTGGACCCCATTCCAAATCCCTATTTTGGGGTCCCCCTCTTGGCTGCGCCCTGTTACATTACTACTAGTATTAACTTCAAATAAGATAGCTTTAAAAATAAGGTACATTAAAAGTATGCAAATATAGGTGCCTTAAACATTGAAAGATATATCTAAACTTCATATAAAGATCTGACTACAAATTATGAAAAATGGTCAGTGAGTTATTTCTGTAGTTTTCATGAATGATTTCCAGCAACATCAAATAATGTAAAGCAAAAGTTTACAAGTTTATAGTACAATCTGGAAACATTCTTTAGGAAAAGCTAAAATGAAATTTTAAAATTTGGCACTTTGCTCTCTTATGATCCAAATCATAGTAACAGTTGTGTGCATAATGATGCAATTATATGTTATCATGAAAAGTTTAATTATTAGAAGTCTGGACAGGATTTTTTTTCTTTTTTTTAATATATTTTATTGATTATGCTATTACAGTTGTCCCATTTCTCCCCCATCATTCCCCTCCACCCTACACACCCTCTCCCACCCACATTCCCCCCTTTAGTTCATGTCCATGTGTCATAAGTTCTTTAGCCTCTACATTTCCCATACTATTCTTGCCCTCCCTCTGTCTATTTTCTACCCACCGTCTATGCTATTTATTCTCTGTACCTTTTCCCCCTCTCTCCTCCTTCCACACCCCTGTTGCTAACCCTCCATATGATCTCCATTTCTGTGGTTCTGTTCCTGTTCTAGCTGTTTGCTTAGTTTGCTTTTGTTTTAGGTATGGTTCTTAATAGCTGTGAGTTTGCTGTCTTTTCACTGTCATATTTTTATCTTCTTTTTCTTAGATAAGTCCCTTTAACATTTCATATAATAAGGGCTTGGTGATGATGAACTCCTTGAACTTGACCTTATCTGAGAAGTGCTTTATCTGTCCATCCATTCTAAATGACAGCTTTGCTGGATAGAGCAATTTTGGATGTAGGTTCCTGCTTTTCAAGATTTCAAATATTTCTTTCCAGCCCCTTCTTGCCTGTAAGGTCTCTTTGGAGAAATCAGCTGACAGTCTGATGGGAACTCCTTTGTAGGTGACTGTTGCCTTATCCCTTGCTGCTTCTAGAATTCTCTGCTTCATTTTAATCTTGGCTAATGTAATTATGATGTGCCTTGGTGTGTTCGTCCTTGGGTCCAACTTCTTTGGGACTCTCTGAGCTTAGGATTTTTTTTTTTTTTAAATCAAGTGTCCTATAGAATTTCTATACCTGAATGCTTCTAACTTGGCTTTGCCATTCTTCTAATATAATCTATTTTCTATGGATACAGAGGAGTGGTCTTTACTTTAAAATAGTTCCATAAAATTCTTTTCACTTTACTTTGAAGCTCTTAAAGGCTAAGTACCATTTTCCCAGGATCCACTTTGCAGAGGGACTGAACTCATTCAATCATACTCTCCAGTGCTGTAATGGCACCTACATGCCAGGTACCAGGCTGGGATATAAGACAGACATGCAAGAGGGCACAGGATCTTACTGACCAACGAGGGGATTGTAAACAAACAGGGAACTGTACAACAGAGAGGCAACTTTGAGTCGTGTCTATGAACTCAGTTTCTACAGTCAAACACGTTTTAAATCTTAGATGTTACTTTAGATAAATTACTTAAACTTTCTAACCCAACCTCTTCCTCTTCTAGAAAAAGGGGGCAATGAAAGTCTTTACCTTAGAATTGTTGTGGGGATTCATGAGATGGTGATGCAAAGTTTTTAATCTAATGCCTGGCACATGGTATACACTCAATGATTATTAGCTGCCATAAAAATGATCATTATATTATTATTACCTTGTGCATTAAAAAAGTGCTGCAATGAGCTATGTAAAGGATGCTAATAAGCATCAAGGAAGAGCAATGAATCTTTCTGGAGTAGTTCAGTCTGGACAGACAGAATTGCAAGGGAGAGGATGCTTAGATGGGTCTTCCATATTGACAAGGGGAAAAAAAAATAACCTGAATTTTGTTCAAGAAAATCTTTTAAGAAAAGATGCCATGTTCACTTAAATGAGTATTTAACATTAAGAAAGCAGGCTGAGGCTACTGATCAAACTGGACCCCTAGACATGCTAATGATTATCACCATCATTATTCATAAACTAATTTGTTGTGTCACATCTTGGCATACAAATGCTCATTTGTTACAATTATCCCTTCAGTTTGACATGGAGAGAATGCTACCATAAAGCAACTTCTATTACCCAGGGAAGCTCCTCCAAATCATTAAAATTCTGAAGCGCTCCTCAGGCTGAAAGCTGATCAGACCTTCATCAAGGCCACGTTCTATTAAATAAGCAGGCTTGTGCTTGTTGTTCTTGCAGCACAGATCCTCAAGTTCACTGTGGCAGACCTTTCTGCGTGGCGTGGGCCCAGCTCCCACTCGGAGATGCACGAACCCACCCCCACAGATAGGTTCTCTTGTGGGTAATCAGATTTGCAATATACCTAGGCTCCTTTGAGTCTTGCTTTTTGCTGAAAACTCCCTCACCCTGCAAGTGCTAAACCTTGCATGGACCATTGTAACTGGCTCAGCCACTTTTGCCTTTTCATTTGCTAATATCCTTCTTCTGTGATGTGATTAGGGGCATTGACTCCTTTGTTGTAACTTGTGGATAGTGAGTGGAGAAAGAAAAATAAAGGCCTATCATGGCTGTGGCTTTTGCTCCCTTCGAGAGAAAAGCCATGCTGTTGTCCTTTTTCCTCCACTGAACTCAATAGTCCATGTGTATGTTTTATTTCATCCATAATGATGCAGACACTGCTAGTCGGTGTCTGCATCAGTTCACAAATCCCACAGTACTGAAAGTCTGTTTTTTTAACCTAATTTAATGTTAAAGTCCCAAATCCATCATTTAAGAAGGGCCACCATTCCTCACACCAGTCTTGCACCCTTTGTAGGTATTTGTCACTGTGCTAAAAGTGTTACATATATGACTGTATCTCCCACAATCTTTCCAGAGAGATGCTACTATTACACAGTTTGAAAAATAAGAAAACTGAGGCACAGGAAGGTTAAGACACTCACATACATTTCATTGTTGAAACACATGAGAACTATGACTTACACTCAACTTTGAATTCGATGTCCTTAGCCACTATATTATAACATATGCACCTTGCAAATATATATTTTTTCTTTTCTTCTATTTTTTTAAGAACAGCACTGTGGAAGGGCTCCACCCGCAGAGCCCCATCCGTCTGTCACAGATGAGAATGAAACTACCAAGACATGATCTGCTTGGGGAGGAGAGGTGGCCAATCTCTTAAAGGAGAAGGGCCAAGAGCCCAGTCCTCAATGGCTTTTATTAGGCTCGTAACACACAAGAATACAGGTAAAGCTCATCAATCAATGTCAGGCAGCAAGGATCAAACAATGAATAACATTTCAAAGAAATCTGAGGGCTTAATTTGAGTCAGTGACCGTCAGGTAAGGGGGTTGCAAAAACTTTGGGAGACATACTCATTTCCTCCTTGGACCCTTATCATTTAAATGAGAGCACTCTTAGCAAAGCAGGTTTTGACAGGGGACTCAAGACCTGGAAATTTTAGCTTAAGGAACAAGTTATTAAGCCTAGCAAGTAATGTGTATATCAAAGCTTTTGTTTCAGAAACTACAGATAAGGCCCATCCTGGATCCTGGGAAACAGCAGCCTCCTGGGGCACTGGCTAGAGATTACCACCTGGGGACCAGTTGGAGGCATCCGGGCCTTTGTATCAAAGGGGAGACAGACTCCCCACCCCCTCCCCTTGGAAACTGCAGCTTGGCTCACCTAATCCTCCCTGAATTTCAAAGCCCTCACCGAACCTTGTTTGTCTTCCCCTACCTCCCTTACAAAAATTCTGGCCAGGAAAGAGAGGGGAAGATGGTTTGTTAGGGTATGAACCCACCATCTTCTCAGATCGCGGGCTATCTGAGTAAAGCGCTCATAAAAGATTAAATCACTGTCATTGCTTATTGGATTTGGTAGTGACAGGTAGCCCAAACGCCGGTGTCTTTTCCAGTTACAGTTTCACAGGACTTTACAAATTGTTTCTTATGCCCAATCACCCAGGGAGCCGCTCTGACCAGCACAGGGCTGCGCTGCCCTCCATCATAGTTTCAGGCTTAAGTGGATTAGAACCAGGAAGCAGGAGATGAGGAAGATTTCTTCCAGATGGAAATGGGGACTCAGGCTATGTCAGAATAGCTGTGGGGTGAGGGTCCATTACCCACTTTTTGCTGCAGCCTCCCCAAATCCTTCCTTGAGGGCCTTCCATGTGGTCATGCCTGTCTTAGGCGATCCCTCCCTTGAGGGAATCTTACCCGTCATTGGCTAACTTGACCAAGCATTGGGGGCCAGTTACGGATGAAGCAGAAGTAGCGCTCCTGCCAGGGAGATAAGCTTTGTCTCCTTAGAGGCTCAGGTTCTCATGGCAGAACAGACCCAGGTGAAACGGGTCTCTTGGGCTCTTACTCAGGCTAGCCATAGGGTGGGGGTTACAGCTCTTGAAACCATGTGGAGTGGTTCCCAACATAATACTGATGTTGAAAATACAAATTAAGGTAGGGTGGGCACAGGGAAAGGTAAGGTGAAGTGAAGGGGTGAATGGGTGGATAAAGGAGAAGGAAAGCAAATTATTCAGCCATGGCACTCAGATATTGAATAATTGGGTATGGCCCCAGTTAGGTTGGGTTTTCATGAAGATCACACAGGACTCTCTTTTAGCCAAAGACTGAACTCAGTTTTGAGTCAGGGTCTAAACACCAGGGGTCACTCATTTACTATTAGAATTTGAGGTCTTGTTTTTTTCCCCACTATTGAACTTCAGATCAGCAATCTTCTCATGGGCCTTTACAAGGTGACTGGCTAGCCTTCCTTATGAAGAAGGATGAGAGCAACTTACCTACATCAAGTCTCAAGAACCAACCAACTGAACCAATTACAGATGAATACAGGATTGTTGTAAGAATTAAAATGAGATGATATTTTATTTAGCACAATACAAGGCACATCGTGGGCACTTAACATACATGTGCTCCATTACTGCTAATAATTTTTATGGATAGTATCATGATTTCTAAAAGGAGTCATTAAACTAGTGTGAGAGAAACGGTCTATACTAGATGTCTCTCTCTCAAGATTACACAAGCTAAAGAGAGAAATAACTAAAACAAATCACTGGCTTCTGTAAATAAGGAACCCTGCAAATGACTGCCCTGTTTGGTTTGTGCCAATAGCCACCTATTCAACCAGAGAAACATTATTTTAATAGAAGTTGGTCAGTAGAGAGAAATGGGCCAGGATTAAGCTGGTATCAGAGAAAGAAAATTCCTAGAAAGAAAAAAAAAATAGTAATAATTTTATTTAAAAAAATCAAAACCAATTATTAGACAAACCTGTTTATCAGTTAAATACCATTAACATTTGGGTAAACTGAGTCCAAAAGTGACTGGACTCATGTAATGAACTGATTAATTTAAGTAGTCAGTCCAAAAGATACTCAATCCATGTGCTTGAAGACAATACCAGTGAGCCAGACTAGCGGAAAGAACTGGTACATAAAGGGCTGCCAAACTCAATTCACATTTGATGAGATGCCCATGGATAATGCTGGTTCACAACTGGATTTGCACAACACAAGATATACTTAAATATTTATAAGTATAAATATTTAAAAGTATGTCTTCTTTACATATTATACAGCTCAGGGAAATAAGGAAGGATACACAACTTTTGGACACCTGGAATGAGGGGGTGCCCAGGTCTTTGCTGAAGATGAAGAGCATTCACTTCACATCTTCCCTGTCACACTCAACCCTGCACATTTCTCAAAACCACAGCTGAATTGTTACTTCCCTTCCGTGTTGACTTTAGATAGAACTGTCAGTTCTGCAAAGTCACACTTTGGGGAAATCTATGTTCCTTCTTAAAGACAATGTTAATTATGGGAGTAACCTATTTAGTCTCTTGACCCAAAGATTTCAGCCTTTATCTCCACTTCCCCATAATTCACTGTAGTGCTGCAATTAAATTAATGACAGCAGCAGCAGCAGGGAATCTTCTAAAACCCTTCCAGGCTTGTTCCTTTGATTAGACTAGATCAAGGAAGTTGCAGCTATTTGCAGGCAAATTAGAGGGGTTCCACCCACCCACACTGTCTTTTTTGCCATCAGCACTAAGGATTGAAAGGTTGTATGGATTGACATCCTACTTATATTCATCAGTGACAGTTTACATTTATGTTATTCTTTAAAAAGGTTTTTAATACAGCAAGAGGAACATATGGATCAGGAGGCATGAAGATACGCTTACACATTTCTGGTAAAGTTACCAGGCAGGTTTATGCATATCTGCTTTTTAACATACCCTGACAGTCAATTCCAGGCACCAATAACCAGTGCAGGAAATCAGTGTCCTGATAGTACAGGTCTTCAGGGTCACATATTTGATTATGCCCTTCACGGTTTGAGGTCTAGGTTGCATTTTATTACATGTTAGTCTTTCGTGGAAAGAAATGCATTTGTTATCATATGCTTACCAGTCATTCCCAAATCTAGCTTCATCCAAATCACTTGGGCATTTTATATTAAAAGAATTTTTAAAAACAGCTTCCTAGGCTTCACCCCAGAGCTAATGATTAAGTGTCTCTTAGGGATTGGGCCAACAAATCTGTACTTTCCTAAAACTGGCAAAGTAATTCTAATAATGAGCCAGTTCAAGGAATAATTGGCATATGCCATAATGCACAGGTACACAGAAAATAAATAAATAACAATACTCAATCAATTTAAATGAGTAGGTTGTGAAAGTCAAGTTGCCTGGGATTAAAGTCTCATTCTGCAACAGCTAGTAGAATAGATAAATAACAATCTCTGAGTCTCAATTTTCCTCACTTTTAAAATGAGTTAATAACACCTACCACAGATACATGTATATAAAACACTTGGCATTGGGGCCAGAATCATAGGAAGCTACTCAAAAGTATAAGTGATTAGCCTTGGCTGGTGTGGCTCAGTGGATTGAGTGCCAGCCTGTGAACCAAAGAGTCACCAGTTCAATTCCCAGTCAGGGTACACGCCTAGATTGCAGGCCAGGTCCCCAGATGGGGGTGTGCAAGAGGCAACCACACATTGATGCTTCTGTCCCTCTCTTCCTCCATCCATTCCCCTCTCTCTGAGAATAAATAAACAAAATCTTAAAAAAAAATAAAAAGTATAAGTGATTATTATTTTTAACCAGATTCCAGAAATTCTAGAAAACAAAGTTCATTGTATAGCAGTAAACATTTTTCAGAAAACTAAGTAGTCTTTTTCTCTCATTTAATTCTTTACACTTAATACCATCCTTCATGTGGCTGAACATGATGATTACATCAGAATTAAAATTACATCACTTAATATTAATTTACTTAATTCTAAGACACCATCAATTCATCAATAGCTTTTCTGGAATTAAAGGAATAAAATTCCTATGCAATGATTGTAAACTGGACCCCAATTTCAGAAATGTTAAAATTGAAGGTGGGAGAATTGAATGCTATATAGAATCCAGGAAAACTTGTATTTAAAAGGCTACCAGTACCAACCACACAAGTCATTCTTCTGAGCTGCAATCAGCAGAAAAAGAATCCTTCAAAATACTCCTGAGTCAAATAGTTTGGAGAAGACTGCTATTAAGCCCAACTCCCCACACCACTCTCTTTGAGGGTTCACAACATGTATTCACACATTAAACAATCTAAAGATTAAGAAGTCTTTCAATGGAATCACCAGTTGAACTTGGCTTGGACTTTTCTACTTACCCTTTTGGGAAATAACTCTGTTTAGGATATATTTTGAGAAACATTAAAATAAGGCAAAGTTTCTTGGCTACACTAATTATGAAAATCTTTTTCCAAGTATATGTCTTGTTAAAATGCAAGGTCTGCCCTGGCTGGTGTGGCTCAGTGGATTGAGCACTGGCCTGTGAACCAAAGGGTCACTGGTTTGATTCCCAGTCAGGGCTCATGCCTGAGTTGCAGGCCAGGTCCTCAGTAGGGATACACGAGAGGCAACCACACATTGATGTTTCTTTCCCTCTTTCCCTCCTTTTCCTCTCTAAAAATAAATAAAATCTTTAAAAAAGTATAAGGTCTATGGAGAAAGGAGATTCATGTTCTTTTGACTAATGAAAAGGAGCATAGCTTCCTTCCAAGGGAAATAAGACTCTTTTTTTTTTGTTTTTTATTGCATTTTTAAAAAGAACCATGAGAAAACAATGAGAGCCATTACTTTTCCTGAGAAACTTTGTAAGTTGAGAACATTATCGAACATTTATAATGTATGATAATCTGACAAGTAGAATTTTTTTTTACAGGTTTTAAATATCCCCGTAAACTTACCTTGGTAAAATAAATGCATTCAATAAACATAGAATATAGACAGCTTTAATTTTACATGTGGGGCAGGAGGATCCACTGCTCCAAAACATGTATCATCCCATATGTGCTGCGATTTAGATTCCCCAAAGCATGAAAGTTTAAATTGTGAATCTTCTGTTCTGAATTCATTGGAATTCTGATCCTATAGTAACTCTAAAATAAGTGCAGGCTAGAAGAAAAGTCTCTGTATTTCAAAGCCAGATGGCATATATCAGATAAATATTTTTTCTTTCCTTGTTCAGAAGAAAATTCCTAATGGAAGCAGTGAATTAACTTAGGTAGATACAAATTTAAGAGATCCTTAGTCATCACTCCCAAACTTAGGACTTATTTAAAGAAAATAAGTTTTAATTTTGTTTCAAAATTGTAAAAACAAATATATATAACAACCCTGGCATAGAACAGTTTTCTTAAGAAAATTCCCTCACCCTGGCCATTGTGGCTCAGTTTGTTGGCGTGTTGCAGGTTTGATCCTTGGTCAGGGCACATTCCCAGGTTGTGGGTTTGATTCCTGGCCCAGGTGCATATGAGAGGCAACCAATCAATGTTTTTCTCTCACATCGATATTTCTTTCTCTCCCCTCTCTAAAAGCAATGAAAAGAAAAAAAATGTCCTCAGGTGAAGATTAAAAAGAAAAAAAAAATCCTCCCAATGTTAAAAGAAAAAAAAAACTCTTCTCCACTCTATTGTGAAATCAATTAATAATTTTTCCTTCACACTAAAAAGTGAGATATTTATTTGAACTACTTTTAGAAGCACCTAAAAAAAGATCTGATTATTTATCAAATTATCTGGTATTCAATATGGTATTCAATAGTGAGTCTTTATTATAATCCTTTTGATTAAAAAAAACAAAACAAAGTCCAGTTATATTATTTCTTTTTTTATGCTGACATACTGCAGATGTCCCTCGTTATCCCCTCCTATGCCCACCTCCACTCAGCATCCCCCACGTCCACCGCACTATGTGGTCTGTGTCCGTGGGCTATGCATACATGCATATATGTTCTTTGGCTGATCCACTATTTCTAATCTTAGACTGGTAGAAAGTTTCTACCCAAGACCTAGACTATATTATTCAACATTCTTCGGCAAATCTTCCTCTTGGGATCTCTCTCCTACAGATGCAAATTTGTAAAAATATACACAGAAAGATTCCCCAGCAGTCTCTGAAGACATCACCACATAGTCATTCTGCTCGGTGAAATCAAGCAGCTAATAAAATGGATTGTAAATTTGTTCTCTTTATCATATTTAACATCTCTTTTCTTAGGATGAAAGGCTTAAGAAGCATTTTCTGTCACAGTGGGATCTTCTCTCCAGCACTACAAGAATTGTTCAGCTGTATACGACTTGACCACTTCCAATTAATCCCTATTTGAGGTAAAAAAGTTGGAGACTTTTTCTTTTTGCAAGTTAACTCCAAATTTGCTGATTCTGCATTCAAAGTTAGTCCTTCACCTGACAGTCTTAGAAAACAAGCCATCATGATTTAGGGCAAATGTCTGAAGGGGCAGTCATGGGAAACAAAAAATGGGATGCCCCGACCAAGCCCTAAACCAGAGCACCTCCAGTTTGAACCAATTCAATAAACTGAGTTTCCACATAAGACTATATAAGTGATTAAAAAAAGGGATGTGCAGTTTAAATATAAAAATCTGAAAACCACCAGTTTAGTGGAAGCATGACAAAGTTTACCCTTGCATCAAGTCAGGATCCTGGGTCGGACGCTCCATTTGCTGAGACAGTTCTTATACCTAACAGCCCAGAACAAAGTATGCTGTATAGAGAGCACCCTGAATGCCTGATAAGAGCTACCATCTCTGTGCCAAGAGCACACCTCTAAATCCTATTACTGACTCAAGTACTGATTCCAACAGAGGTTGAGTCACTTATAGTTTGCCTAACACAGAATCAGCCTAGGGTAAAAGTGCCCTGAATAGGTGCCTACAATAAAGTAGACATTGTGCCTGGAGCAGGGGACATTGTTAAAACACAGTCATAGGCAGGATCCAACAAGTCCCTGTCTATCTGGAGTTCACAGTCCATGGAAGGACGGTCATTAATCAATAATAAAAAGTGTTACTACATAATGGACCCTTCCTATATATTAGGCATCATTCTAACACCAACAATACCTGGAAGAATGAGGCACAGAAAAGTCACAGAGGGGACACAGGGCTTCTAAGAGTCCAAGTTTGATTTGAGGCCCAGCTGTATGGCTTGAGTTTCCAGTCTCCCAACAATCACATTCTGCCTCTCCTCTCAAACATTACCACCAAACAAATGCAAAATGCAGCTGAGACCAGTCCTCAAAGGAAAGGCATGTGAGGATGAGTCTATCTATAATCTCTTGGGGATTTTACCTAGCCAGGAAGAATACCACTGTGGAAATGACATCTCAGCTAAGGGCTGAAGAAACTATTGTAAATAAAGGATGAACAAGCATCTGGGCAAAGCATAGTGAGCACAGAGGACTAAAAGTCAGCCCATCAGAACATACAGCATGGGGGCCAGAGCATGGAAGTAGGCCAGAGAGAAAGGCATATCGGAGCCAGGCTGGGGAGGGCCCTGTAGGCCACTGTAGGACTCATGGGAAGTCACTTCAGGGAGAACTCATTTCAAAAGACCTCACTGGCTGCATCTACACACAACCAAAGAGTACCCTCTCAGCACATCAGTAGTGACCCAGCACCATCTTCCCCCACAGACTGACCAATGATGGTACTGTGCCATGGACTGACCACCTGTGCACTTAACCTCACTGTGGTAGTTACTGCTCAGCTAATTACTATCCAAATTTTTGCATGCGAGACAATGTATTAACTCCTTAGACTTTAGCATATAAGTGTAACTTTGTGAATAGAAAAGTTTAACAATACTACTCTCTTCCAAACTGTTTTTTCATTTGTGGGTGGAAGAAGGAGACAGATATATCATGTTATTGAATACCATGGGACATTTGTTCACACTTAAAAGTATTCAAGTGTTATTTCCTATAAATGCTGAGAAGAAAAAAAAATCTTGTTTTTCTAATCTCTTGAGAATCAGATTGGATTTTTTAAAATTTACAAATTAATGGAAAATGATATATCCTTGCTTATTTCCCTGAAAAGAATTTTTTTCTTTTTTTGGTTTTTAAGAATTTAATCACATTTATATAGATTTCACCACATAGACCAACCATTGAACTCTAACCAAGGGCAGACGTCTATGAGACTCAGTCTTTCGATCAGAACTGCTGGTCCTAGCCCTGGCTGGCATGGCTCAGTGGATTGAGCTCTGGCCTGCAAACCAAAGCGTCACCAATTCGATTCCCAATCAGAGAACATGCCTGGGTTGTGGGCCAGGTCCCCAGTATGGGGCACACAAGAGGCAACCACGCATTGATGTTTCTCTCCCTCTCTTTCTCCTTCCCTTCCCTTCTCTCTAAATAAATAAATAAAATCTTAAAAAAAGAAAAAGAACTACTGGCCCTAAAACTATAATTCCTTTGATAGTGATTAAATATACTTTACTCTGCCCTTCCTTCATTCCTTCCTCCATTGCTTCCTCTTTGAATAGAGAAAGGAAATCTTTACTAAATCCATCTTTTGTTAGGTGGAAAATCATAAATTCCTGAATTCTAATAATCATGATCTTGCAAAGCCCTCAAAGCATGTCTGAAAGATGCCACAGATATGAACAAAGCCTTGAATACAAAGAATTTGGTTGCTAGTTGACTCTCTGGCTTTGGGCAATTTATTTAAGCCCTCGCAGCATCAGTGTCCTCCCAAGTACAATGGAGAAGGTAAGAATATCTCCCTTACAATCTTGTGGTAAGATCACACAATGAGCACAGGGCTTGGCACAATAAAGGGCAGTGGCAGCAGTTTTTTATTATTCCACAAGTCAGTGTAATTTTACCTAAGAAAATAACATCTACTTTGGGCTGGACCATGGCCCCTCTGGCAAGGCTGTTGCAAAGAGGAATATCAGAAGCTTTTTTGTGAGGGAAACTATATCATTTGCCCTTTATCTGCAGAGCTTAGGAGTGTCACCACATCTAACTGCCCCTTAAATTCTTTGAAAGCATAGAAGTAGACAGAAGTAAAACCACCTCCTTAATAAACAACCTATGCAGAACTGAGCCCACTAAATTCCTCTTGTCTCTTGCTCAAAAATGCATGGTACAAGTAACAGAAATAGATCTTTCTAGGTTCCCCTTGGGGAAGAAAAGGGGCCACATATTAACCTGACATGCTCAGGGGAGTCCATCAAGGCCACCTTATAAACTCAGAGACCTAAAGTAACCACAAAGGATGCTCTACAATTAGAACGTATTAACTAAAAGCAGCTCATAGCAGGTAGTTGTGTCCTGGACCAGTATTTTTACCTAACAAAGGTCAACCTTTACCTTAATAAAGCTTGTCTGTTGTCTTTTTGCATCTATGATAACAGACCTTTGGAATGTCAAGGTAGCATTCCTTTTTACCCAAATCCCATGGGTACAAACTGAGACCCCAAATCTCCTCATTATTATTGTTATGTAATTGTTGACTGTTAACTATAACCCACCTATGTAAAAGAAGTATGTGTCTATCATTTTACCTTTTATCCAAACCCAGAGGTTTCCCTGCTTTACTTTCTCCTTCCTCCCCTAATTACCAATGGATTTCATGTAACCCCTTTATGGCTCCTCCTCTGATTCTAATGTATAAAATAAGGTGTTAAATTGCCATTCTCTGGAGCATTTCTTAATCTGTGCAGACCTTGGTTCCTGGGAATTGTCATAAGTTTGGCTCCAATAAACTCACCAAAAATTCTCAACAGGTTTGAACGTCTCTTACATTGACACACTGCTTTATTCTTGACATGAATAAAAAGCCCCAGGATAAGCCATGTAATTGACTCTTTCACTGTTGAATTGGAAGATGAGCAGTCATATTTCAAATAAAGGGGTTAATTTGGTATTAATTTTATTTTTACTCACTTATTAAAGAGGGTTTTATACCGAGATGGCATTGTAAGACTTCATCTTCTAATAATTAATTTTTAGGCCCAGTTATTATTACTTCAAACTAAATTCCCACTCTTTTTACTATGTGAAGTTTTGTACAATGTTCTCTTTGAAAAGCAGTCTAGTCTTTGCTGCCTTTCAACTCTTCATTCTTTGTTTTCTCATAGAGAATACAAAAATATTCGTAATCCTTCAAGCACTTCTGACAGGATAGGAAAATGCCTTCTGTGTCCAAAAGCCCCCAATCCCCAAGACACCTAAGCAAGCTAAGTTTAGGGAAAAATTTAAATAGCAGTAATTATCATATCTCAAATTGCATGAAAAATAAATGCCTCAAATACCATTATTCATTTAAATTTTCTGACAACCTGGCATTTATCTCCTTTGCTGTTATATTATAGAAATCTCTTTTATTATATTCATTTTACAGAGACTGAGCACTTTTAATACTAATGAGATGCATGTCCCAAAGTTGATCCTTTTCTCAAAAAAAAAAAAGTTCGAAAAAGCTAAAGCTATTATGTTGATTACAAACCAAACTGTGTTACAGTAAGTGATAAAAAGGAAATTTAACCACTAGACATATGGCCTTCTCTGTTCTCAGGGTTCTGGTCATAACATTCTCACCAACATTGAAAAATTCATCCCCACTTAACCAATTTCTTCGAGAAAATTCAATTCAAATCAAACAGCAATTAAAACACTTAATTTGCCTGAGCATTCTTCCAAGATTAACTAAAGGGCTGAGGGGAGCTAGAGGTGGGGCAATCAATTAGGAACCTATTAAAATGTTCCAGGAGAGAGAGACCTGAACTTGGAATACATAAGTGAAAATGGCAGGGGACCCAAGAGCTGGAAAATTTTAGTTTAGGTAATAGCTAATAAGCTTGGTAACCAATACATGTAAAAAAGCTACTGTTGCAGGAACTGAAGGTATGACCCACCTTGATTCCAGGAGACCATAAGCGGTTCCACCTTTATGCCTTAGGAGGACTGCAAGCAATCAAGATGGTATCTGAGCCACTGTACTCTAGGGTGAGACCTCAACTGTCTGCTTCTACTACCCAGGACACAGATAAAGACCACCCCCCAGGACACAGATGGAAGAATGCTGCAGCTTTTATCTGATGAACTTTCCCCCTCAATTCCAAACCCCTTGCCTACACTTTCTTCTGCTTTTAAAAAGGGCCCATTTAAAATGGAATTTAAGACAGTCTGTTAAGGTACATAACCCACTGTCTTCTCAAATCACTGGCCATCTGTATAAAGCACCCATGAGGATTCAATCCCTGTCTCTGCATTTTGGTTCTGGTAGGTGACAGGCAGCACGAACACCAGCTTTTCCAGTTTTGGAAATAGAAAAGGCACGTGTGAGAGACACTCATGAGAGTAAATGAATAGGATCTGGAGAGACAATATGAAAGAGTGGAGAAAAATATTACAAGGCTTAAGAAATGTGACTGTGGAAAAGCCACTATCCAACGGAACAAATGGAAACATGGTGGGTTGGTAGGAGAGAGTTTTTTTGGAAATACTGAGTTTGAGACACTTGTACATGAACATCTAATCCTGTACAGAACTGTAGGTGACAACACTAGGAGACATATTAGAGGTAGAGACATTATCTGGGGAGACGCTTGCAGAACTAGAAAAAGACATCTCCATAATTTCCAATGCATTTTCCTCCCTAACTCCAGCAGTGACACAATCAGGACAGGAACCAAGCCTGCTTACCCAGCAACCGAAAGAGATGAAGTGGAGAGGCTGACAGACGGCCAAGAGGGGTCAACCCTGACTGCACCAGCCCCAAAGGCAACATTCTCTTCTGGTGTAGGAAGCCCAAATAATTTTAATCATTAAATTTTTTCTTTATCAAGCTTTTTTTTTTTCATCCAGGGAAAAATAAACATGTGTTCACATTATAATAATTTGAAATATTCAGAATTAATGAAAAAATAAGTCTCAGAATCCTAAATCAACTGAATAACATAGCAATGAGAATAGATGAAGCCCCAAAGGGTTTCTGTCATACTCATATATAATAAAAATACCAGTAATATCTATAAACCAATTTTATGGGGCTAAATTAATGAGTAGTTTTGGCATGTGTTTAGAAATTTGACAGTATTCATTTTTATATTAGTTTGTGCCTTTATTAATTATTACACAAGAAAATCATTAACTATATGTTCAACACATAGAAGTAAGACACAGGAGGCTCAGTTTCACATGTACATTACTCTCAAGAAAATATAATTCCAATATGTAAGTAGCATTATTTAAATAGCAAACACAACCAACTGTTAAAAGGAGTCAGATTGAGTTATCTGCCATTTTCTACCTCTAGAGATTTGCTCATGTCAGAAAAGGACACTGTTTATACTTCTTTAATATAGACTGAGCACATGGGAAGAAATGAAAACTAATGATTAATACCAATAATAATAATGGCAGCAGCAATTGAGGAAGTCTATTCATTAGCACTTTATTCATCAGCACTCTATTCATCAGCACTCTATTCGTCATCTCTTTAAACTTCTCAACATTTCTATCAATTAGGTATTTTGTGGTGTCCCTTACACAGATGACAAAACTAAAGGTCTGGGAAGTTAAATAATTAATTTACTTATATATTTTTCTTCTTGGCTAAAATAACACATGCCATAGGGACTGAAAAGCATTATGTTCCTAGTCTATCATTTATTTATGTAAGAAACAATAAATACACATTAAACTCAATGTAAATAGAAGACAGATTCAATACTGTGGTTATTGCTTTGAAACCGAAGCTCCATCCCCACCAAAAACCCACATTAGCTAGCAAAATATACAGGGGCTGGCTGGAGTTGGAGGAGCTCTTACATGCTCAGAACTGCAGCAGGTGATGGAGGAACTAGAGGGGCTGCATCCAGGAACCTAGGCAGTTTCTAGAAAAATCACCAGGTAAAGGTACCAGTTTGGTGGTCATTTAGATACTCAACAACTTCCTGGGCTTGGCCCAGTAGCCAACCTGCCCAAACCTCATGTTTCTCTAGTGCAAACAAATGGGGATACTAATGGCATCAACCTCCCAGCTTTGTTGTCAGTATTATAATGGGAAAAACACAAAGCACTTGAGAGAGAGACAGAGAGAGAGACAGAGAGAGAGAAAACAATTCACTCACCAGTAATACTGTCATCATTTCTATTTTTGATAGTAACCATGACCTAACAAGGGTAATAGAAAAGCAGAAAGCTATGACGGCAGCCACAGTAGTCTTCAAATTCTGTGTCTCTCATTTCGGGAATGTACACCATTTATTTGCAAAGTTACTTAACATACCAGAACCCCGTTGTCCCTGGGAGTAAAATATAAGTAAAAATATTTCCCCATAGGACACAAAAAAACAGATCTAATGTGTCAAAAATACCATGTATAGATCCTGGAACAGAGAAAATTTCTTTTATTGTTAGTATGAAGATGCTTTAGACATTTAAACCAAATCACAATTACAGGTCATAGAGGGAATAAATGTAAAAATGTCAAATAAAAACATTCGGACTTAGGTGAAGAACGAGAGACTTTATATGAAAAGATGATCTCAGTAAGGGGAGGAGGACTATTATGACAGGAAGAGGGAGACCATTGCAACCGGGAGAGAGCTCTGACCATGAGATCTCTTAAGTGCCTTGAAGGTCAGCAGATAGGAATTGTCTTTACCAGGGGTAAACACAGCTGGAAAGAGCAAGGTATAGGGAAGTGGGATGAGCAAGGGGTATGACCAGACAGCTGATCTGGAAAAGGGTTTCCCTGAGGTCTGCCCACCATCTGGAGGGGTCTTTACAGAGGGGCCGTTTTGAATTCCAACAGCTCAAGGGTAGGCCATACTTCTTGGGCCTGGGAGGAGGAGAGAAGCCTGAGTACAGTTTGATCAATTTAAATTAGCAAGTATTTAGTCAGAGGGAATAAACAGTTCAGGCAAAAGCAAAGGAGCATGTGGAGGGTCTGTGTCTGGCCTTGCCCTTGGTGCACTAAGGTGGCGTCCATTGCCTTAGTCAAGCCATCTGAGCAAGAGTGTTCTCTGCGAGCCTTTGCCCTATTGCTATTTTCCAGGAACATGGGGCTCAGGTAAAGATTAACATTACCATAAACAAAACTATAGATAGCTCAGGATTTTTAAGAAAAGAATTTATTGTAACATCATATTTAACCATTGGGGATTAAGAAAGTCTGTCTTTAAACCATAAAGGGGGGAGAAACAATTTTAACTGCTTGAGGATTTCAGAATGTATTTCATATATTTTTTGGTTCTTCTCTGAATGCAGTTTCATTGGTTACAACGTTTTGCACACAACCTTAAACAACAAATCAGAAAAATTGCTGTTGCAGAAAATGAAGGCTATTTAGAGAATTAGGAAAGATTTCTTTCCTTTTTTGTCACTACTCCTTTGCTTTGAGGAGGGCTGTAGAGAGGGAAGTTGAGTGTTTATACTTGTGTTGGGTTTCTAACTGAGTTACATCTTCTATCAAGTCTTCTTTGATATGATTATTATTAGCTTATGCACTTTAAATGTGTACTTTCTTGCCAGGCCTTGAGATAACCACATTATGTAGTAATTATAGATTCCTGCAGAGCGCAATAAGGGCAGTACTATTGTTAAAATATTACATATAAAGTTTTACATTCTAGAATTACTGCAAAGAATCATACATTATTATGCTGACAGATGGATTTTAATGCCAAAAGGTCAACTGAAGTTTTATATCTATAGCGATCATTACAGGCATAAAGTTATAAACATACATAGAACATATACTTGTATGTTTCAGGAATCAAGAAGAGAATGTCGTAAACATTTTTATCTCAGAGAGCAGAAAGCTCAGAGTTTTATTTAAAGATCAGTCTAGAACCTATGATGATTATAGCCAAACTTTTCTAATAAGGGAGCAGCACTCTTCCACACTGTTCACTTGGTGAATGAAAGGTGAATTGTCTTGCTCTGGTTGGAGTTCTATTTGCTCACTTCATAAAGTATGTACCATATACAAGCATGGAGGTTCTTTGTTGAGTGATAGGCAGAAAACTGGTCCTCACTGTAGAAATAATAATGACAACAGCAGCAAAGTAATAACGAGTAATAGTAATTACAACAATTAGAGCAACAATAAAAATTACAGCTTTGAGATGCTGATTGCTTATGAGAGGCCAGGCACTGGCTGAGTCACTTACGTCACTACCATATGTAATTCTTCCAACAAGCCTTAGTTCCATGATGCCCATTTAAAGATAAAGAAATGAGACAAAGAGAGTTAACATTGCAGTTACCAAGAGTGGAAACTCGGAATTGACCCCAGGCAGCCTGATTCTGCAGTCAGGCCTGGGCCCTTCACAACAGTCAGGTTAAATGACCTGGGTCCAGTCCCAGTCGATATATCAGAGAATAATCTTAGTCAACAAAGAGTAAAGGAATGAGTAAATTGCAATGAACTTCATTTACTGAAAATATATTAGGATTTGATAAAATGCTGTTACCTCCAAATTAGTTACCTAACTATGATTATCTCATTTCTTAGTGCCACTTACAGCAAAGAAATCGTACTTTATATAAACAATGGAATAAGATCTGTCAAAGAACATTAGAAGAATGAAAATGATGGTGACAAGGATGAGGATAATTACAAAAACAGGAGGAGCAAGAAGAATGCCATCAAAACCACCACCATTAACGTGCCAGGCACTACGTGGAGTCTTTCCCCCCATGCTGTGGCATGTTCCTGCACTTACTTGGCAAAATGTTTTTACATATAACAGGCACTTCACTTTTTTGTATTGATTAGTGAATAAACAAATAAAGGAAACAATAGGATATACTGAAGGTAGAGAGAAAATATTCGTAAGACACGCTCAAAATTCCCAAATGACTCAGAGAGTATAATCACACCAAATATCATATCAAGTTCAAGTCGCACACTTTGGAGTGTGCTATTGAAATGAAATGCAATGTAACTATTGCTTTGGGACTAACAGACAGGATCCAGTAAAAGACGCTGTATTAATTGTATTGTTTTCTATGGAACTTTTCTAAGGTTGCCCAGGAGAGAAAAACTTTAGAACGTACCTGATGAAACTGTCAATGAGGACTAGACTTGAGGGACCTTTGGGGGAAAAGAGATTTGAAAATAATGTACTGCCTGCTCATGGTTCAGACGTGCCTGCCTCTTCAAGTATGACCACATTATTGATTCTCCAAGGAAGAAAGGAAATATGACTTTGTCCCTTAACTGACATCAAAGTGACAGTGCTAGGCAACAGTGCCCAAAAGCGCTTGCCAATATTTTAATTCAGATACAAAGCCTATAACACCAACTGATTCAAGATGCAGGGGTCAGGGGCCATTGAAAACTTGGAGGGGGTGGTGGGAATACTTGAAATAGACAAGTCCCTAAAACCAAAGGCCCTGAAATTCTCTATTAAATGAAAAATCCACATCTTTCACCTTTTCATGTAACCCGAAAGTATGAGCAGTAATGGCAGTGAGATCACAGGAAAAATGAACAAGTCTACCAGGGAGCTGAATATAAAGCTATTCTCTAACATTAGTCATTTGTGTAAGACTGATGGACCAACCTGAAGCAGCGGTGTAAAGGACACACTCTGTGCACCCACCAGAGTATGTCCTCTTTACAATGCCTGTCTCTACAGACTGATATATGCCCTCAACTCTAATAGGAACTTAAAAAAATGCAATTTCCCAACCATGACAGAAGGTACAGCAAATATTTCCAGAGCACTTAATATGAAAGTGTATATAAATTAAAAAATTGGTGATTTGACCCTGAAATTTCCAATAGAAAGTTTTATTTTGCTTTTTTAAATACTCTCTGACCAAATAAAGTTTATTCCAGAAATGAAAAGTGATTCAATCATATTAAATCAATATACATTAACACAATAATAAGTCAAAACAGATAAATCACTGGAGGGAAGCTAAAAGATATTAAAATAATTTTAAAGTTATTTCTAATTCCTTTTAACAATAGTAAACTGGAAAGAAAAGGGTAGTCTGTTAACCTAATCAAGAGTATTTATTTATTTATCATCAATGTAGTTTTCTTTATTTTTTTATTTTTTAAAAAATTATTTTTTATTGTATTCTTTCCATTACCATTTACCCCCCTTATACCACTGTGCCCGGCATAATCACCACACTGTTGTCCATGCCCATGAGTCCTTTTTCCTTTTTGTTCAATTGCTCAATCCTTCCACCCCTAATCCCCAACTCCCCAGAGATGTCACCTGCTTTCTATCTATGAGTCTGCCTCTATTTTGCTTGCTAGTTCAGTTTGTTCATGAGAGTCTACATATGAGTGAAATCATATTATATTTGTCTTTCTCTGACTGGCTTATTTCACTTAGTATAATGTTCTCCGCGTCTATCCATACTGTTGCAAAGGGTAAAATTTTCTTCTTTTTTATGGCTGAGTAGAATTCCATTGTGTAAATGTCTCACAGTTGTTCCACCCATTCATCTACTGATGGACACTTGGGCTGCTTCCATATCTTGGCAATTGTAAATAATGCTACAATGAACATAGAGGTGCTTATGTTCTTTTGAATTAGTGTTTTGGGTTTCTTCAGATAAATTCCCAGAAGTGGAATTGCTGGGTTATAAAGCTGTTCCGTTTTTAATTTTTTGAGGTATCTCCACACTGCTTTCCATAGTGGCTGAACCAATCTGCATTCCCACCAACAGTGCAAAAATGTTCCCCTTTCTCCACATCCTCATCAGCACTTGTTTGTTGATTTATGATGATTGCCATCCTGACTGGTGTGAGGTGATACCTCATTGTGATTTCAATTTGCATTTCTCTGATGATTACTGATATTTAGCATCTTTTCATATGTCTATCAGCCATCTTGGATTGTTTGTTTTTTGGGTGTTGAGTTTTATGACTTCTCTATAAATTTTGGATATTAACTTTCCTTTTTTAATTATAGAGAGGAAGAAAGACTATGCCATATGGCAGATGTAATACATTTTTATAAAGCAAAATCTAATTATATTGAGGGTTGCAAAGAGTTAGAGATGAACTGATCATAAAAAGCATATATTTCTCATGCACTACAAACAATCATCATCCCTTGAACCATTCCCCCAAAGTTGACTAACATCAAACATCAGTCAGTTTAGGGTCCATCAGCAAATCTAGGATATCTCCAAAGGGGCCTGAGGGGTTAGGCAAAGAAAGCACTATGGACAGTCAGTTCGTTCAGTGGTGACTGAAGATCTATATGTCAGAGAGGGCAGGCTCTGATGTCTCCTTCATTAATTATTTAAGGTAATATTCTAGATGCTACTAAATCCTAACAATTCCAAACATAAACTACTCTATGCTTTGAAAATGTGCTTTTGATAAACAAAGTGAAAACATTTCTCCAAAAAAGGTATCTTATAATACATAATTATCCTCCAATGGATATGCTTTCATGAATAAATTTTGATTTAGTCACATATTTCATGTCAAAGTATGATAACAGGTAGAAACCTTTTTCTCACTTATTGCACACTTTATTCCCTTATTACCCATCAGTCAATATACCCATGTAATTAGTCCTGGTTACCTAGTTATAGCTGATATAGTTTGTGATAAATTCATTCACCATAACTAATAATAATGACTAGGTTTCAAAGTACTGCAAACTAGTTTTTTTTCCAATTATTGTGGTGAATTTCATATATATGTAGAAATAGATAGGCTAGTCAAATACATCTCGATTTACCCACAACCTTGCAAAAATGCTCAATTCATGGCCAATCTTGTTTCATGGCCAATCTTACTGTAATCTATCCCCCAACCCTATATTATTTGGAAGTAAATCCCAGTCATCGTATAATTTATTTAAATTAAATGTATTGAGGTAACATTAACAAAATTATATAATTTTCATGTGTACAACTTATAGTACAATATCTATATACTCTATTGTTTGCTCCCCACTTGAACTCCAGTCTTCCTCCGTCACATTGTGTTTGACCCTGTCACCCTCTTTGTCCCAATCCTGTCCCCTTCTGAGAGCCACACTCTGGTCTGTATCTAAATAGTCACCGTGTAATTTCAACTTAAAAGATTTCTACATATACCTCTCTAAAAAAGAAGAACTTAAAAAACATTAAAAAACCTTCAAAGATCAACAAATTAACAATATTATGTGTCTTTTAAGATATTTAAAATTAATAATATTATTTATGTGAGAAGTGTGCAAATTTCTAATTCTCATAAATATCTTGTCTAAGTCTAGTTTTAAAAAACTCATGTCACCAGTTATTTTTTAAGCTACTATAACTTCTCAAAACCAAAGTAAGTTTAAGCTTTAATAGAGTTAATTTAATGTGCTTTCAAAGAGAGAGATCACAAAATGCATCTAAGGATTGTCTATTTTTCAGAACATTGGGTATGACAGATTTAGATGGAATCAAATGATTTTTAACTCCATCACAAGCAAACTGGCTCATCATAAGTCTTGGTAAATGATAAATAAGAGTTAATATTTGGTAAGGACTTTGTGTGTCAGATCCTCAGCTAATCTCTTTTTCTTCTACTTCATTGGATCCTTATAATAAGCCCTGGAAAGATTTGATGAATTCACCAAGGACATCCAACCAGCTAAATAAGATACATAAGTAGGCAAGTTAAACCACCCAATTACATTGCCATCACTGACACTGTACCCAGCACTTGGGGACACAAATGCAAGTGCTCCATAAAGGGACCACAGAAGCAGGGAGAGCATTCTGAGAAGGTTGCAGAAGCTTTAACACTTAAAGTAGAATGACGAACTGACTCTTGCTGGCTCCAACGATTTCACAAGTACTTTTTTTTTTTTTAAGTTTAATTACTGTTCAGAGTCAGAAACATTAAAGGTGGAAATATTATCCAAGTAGGGATCCACCCATGAAAGCAACAATTAAAAAGTCCAAATTCTCTCATAGGACACTTGGAAGTCTCATCTCTCATGTCACATTCTTTCAAGGTGGTTTGAAGAAAACGGATTTGAAGTGCAGCAATTAATAGCTACAGTTAAATATTTCTGCGGGCTAAAAGTAATCTATCTTGAACTCACCTTCCAATTATTTCATGCTTGGAGTTTTCCATGGTGCCTAGCTATCTCAAATTTGCTAAAAGAAATAAGCCTATCATAAATTCGAACACTTCACCATCACATTTTATAGTACAAAATAGTGAGTCCCAAGTGTAGTTCATTGTCTGACAAGTCAGAGATGATGAAGTCTTTAATGCCAAGTCATTTATACTGCAGTCTTATTTCCATTTCCCCTTTTCTGCTATCTCAAAGATATAACCAGGTGACAGAGTTCAAGTTCATTACCCAGAGAATCTATTTCTCCAACTGAAGCAAAGGGAATTTGGATGAACCTTCTAGGTGCCTGTCAAAATACCAAGTAATTAGAGGTTTTTTATTCAGTTATTTATAATTCCCTCAGGGAAGCCAACAGTCTGTAGTACAAATGCAAATATTCTGTGAAGGCAGGAAAGGCTAGAAGAAAACTCTGACAAGGCCCGCAAGTTACTTAAAGCCTAAAAAAAGTTCAAGTTTCCTTTGACCTAAATATGAACTTCATTAAGGGATCAGGCAACCACAACAGTGGGGACCCTGCTGAACAATTATTAGTTCCTATGACTGAGTTAAAAATATTTTGGCCCTGGCTGGTGTGGCTCAGTGGACTGAGTGCCAGCCTATGAACCAAAGGGTCCCTGGTTTGATTCTCAGTCAGGACACACGCATGGGTTGCAGGCCAGGTTCCCCAGTTGGGGGCGTGCAAGAGGCAACCACATGTTGATGTTTCTCTACCTCTCTTTCTCACTCCCTTCCCCTCTCTCTAAAAACAAAAACTAATAATAATAATAATAATAATAATAATAAAGATTGCATTTTGGATGCTCTGTCTGAACATATTCACTGAATTCCTGGTATATTCCTGGCAGTATTTTAGGTACTGTAGCTTTGTCCTAGATCTACCTCATGTTTGCCGTGATTTCTTGTTTACTTTAGATTATACAGTTTAGGGAACCACTTAGCAATATTTAAAGATACTTTTTCCTGCATCTGATTCAAAATAGCCTTATATTTACTCAGCTGACATCCATTATAACACCATTCACAAGCAACCTTCACTAAGGGTAGGGCACCTAGAAGCCGACAGTGTTGCCGGAGTGCAGTCTGGGAGGCCCTCTGGGGTATGGGGTTATTTCTGCGTGCTAGATCTCAGGACAGGCTGAACACCAGGGGGAGGGCCCAGGACAGTCAGAACGGCAGGGTAAGGGCACTCCTGGGAACTCAGGGCAATCTCTGTGTACAACAGAAATTGTTTAATATTTTAATAACTAGTATGACTAAACCAATATTTAAGACTGAACAGAACCTCAGCAGCCCTGTGTTGTCTAGTATTGATAAATAAGCCCAAGTCCTATATTCAGGAAGCTCTCCAGCTACAGAACAAATAAATACTGTGTAGGTTCTAAATAACATAAAGGACAGGCTAGCTTGGACTTTGCAAAATTTTTTACTGAAAACATAGGAAATAGCTTGTATAGAGATTTTACAAAAAATATTTTTAAATTTACTTTTTCCAATACAAGCTTTGCTGTTCTAAATATGATAAATATTTTCTTGGTCACAAATACCTAACAATATTTAATTCCCACATTCAAGTTCTATAAGTCAGAATATATAAATAAAGACCAGGTAAAACAAGAAGTGAAAATGAGGTAGGAATTTTGTGTCAAGATTATATGTAAAACATGAAACTGTGAAGGTTTTTCTGAATAATCTGAATAACTGCAAACAAACAAAGTCCACTCCACCCTGAGCACTCCCTTTTAAGGTGTAAGTCATGTGTCCCGTACTTCTGCTACATAGAAGGTTTCCGTGGTGGGCTAAGGATTAAAGTATGTGGTATCTAATGGCTTGGAATTTCCAAGACAGAGAATGAACAGAACTGAGAGATGTTAAAAAAAGAAATAAACATCTTGCCATAATGTGTAATAAATAAAATTTCTTAGAAAAAAACAAATCCTTTTATCTTCCTTTAAGTAAATATCATTGTGATTATTTCTCTCCAGAACAGGAACAGAGTTCTAACATGTTACCTACTCATTTTACATTTTTTTTCCTCAGAGGCATGGGCCCTGATTGGAAAGTTTGAAAAATCAAGCTGCAACTGAGCTAGGTAGCAAATCACCATTAGGCAAAGAAAATTGCATTTTATCTCATTAGGAAACATGTGCTTGTACTTTCTACTTTCTAAAAAACAACCAAAATCTTGGCTTCCTTAACTGTCTAATTGAATGAAACATTAGTTAAAACTCCCTGGATCAGTGTTTGAATTTTCAAAAAACAAAACACTGACTTAGACAAGAACACCAAGACTAAGATCAAATTAAGGTCTTCTTGAATCTAGCTTACACACCTATTTGCCTCAGACAGTATGAAGCATGGACCCCACATACATTAACTAAAGCCACCAGTGCCCACCCACTAATCACTCACACCTGCTCCCACCGTTCTGCTAAGAGAGCAACCAGAACATCTGCACGCTTCAAAGCTTCTGCGCACATCTAAATTACACAATGGGCTTTTAAACTATTATTGCAAAAGGAAAGGCAGTAAATATGCTAATTTCTGAGGCTCTCTGCCTAATTTTCATTAGCTTTCCCTAATTTCTTTCTCATCTTTTGAAGCAGGGCCTGTGCTTATTTTCATCACCAAAAGATGGCCACACTCACAGAGAGCCAAAAAGTCTGAGGAACTCCTTCTACTTCAAGTTTCCCAGGCACAAAACAAAGGCACAAACTAAAATCTTCTCCTTGGAGTTTTTATTAACCAAGCAAGCTCTATTCTGTACTGGGCCTCGGTGTTCTTCCTGTATCAAAAGAGAGGCAGGGAGTAAACTGTTTCAGCTTTAACATTTAATAAATTTACTTTTAACAAAAATGGTAATAAATTTCAAAATACAGAAACATGGCCAAGTTCTAAAACTCTGAAATAATCAAATCAACACAAAGGACAATATTCTACTATCAACTGGCTATCGCAGGCTAAGGTAATCAATATAACGCTTTTGTGAAGCATAGATATATATGGTTTTATTCAACTTTACTTGGTTGTGTGTACAAAACCAAAAATAGGTGCTAAGTTAATATTTTCATAATATTTAGTGCTTAAAGGGAGCAAAATGTTACATTAGACATCATTCAGAGATAACTATAAAAAGGTAACAAAAAATATGATACAGGTAAATATGATATAGAAAGAGCCAATAGCTATTGAACTCAAATTTTGTGCCAGATGTACATTTTATTTCCAAATATAAAGTAACATTTATTCCTCAAACCCATTATGTACTTACCCTAATCATTCCCAGTTTAGAAAAAATGGAAACTGGGGCTTAGACAGATGGATTTATTTTTCCCAAGGTCAAAACCATAAATACCCAAGCCCAGGTGTTTCGCTAAACCCTCTCTCAGCAGACTTGAATGTAGAGGACATTCAGGCAGTGATTTCAATAGTGTCTCAGCGGATTTTATAAGGAAAAATGTGATTAAATTTAAGTTTCATCTCTTCTTTTTCTTACTAATGTTCTAATGTGGAAATTAATAACTGCTAGCATTACTGAGTGCTTTCTTAGCTCTCAAAACTTCACATAATTTAACTAATTCTCAGAACAACCCTATAGGGGAGCTTTATCATTATACTAATTTACAGGTGAGGATACAACTTCTAAGAATTTAACTTGCACAGGTAGCAAAAGCAGGCCTCTAACCACAGCACTCTGGCACCGCGTCCCATGCTTTCACCCTGAACCTCAACCTCTAAAAACCAAACATAGCTGCAAAGCAAAGGAGAAGTGAGATATGCTGCAAAGCAACAAATTCGATCTCCTAACCTGAAAAACACAGCTTGTGCTCAAAGCACTCCTTGCACTTCCAAACTCAGGATCCCTATTGATTCAAAGAGGATGGTAGGTCAAGAGTAAGTGCACAGACTTAAACCCTGCTGAGTTTTTCATTGCAATCAGGTTAAGGGGTTTACTAAATATGAAAGGCAAACGATAACCTACTGACATATGATCTTAAAATTAAGCAGTAGCAAACTAGATTGTATTTACATTTCAAGAAAAAAAAATGGAAATAATTCATTAGCAAGACAAGATAGAGCCAGCCAACCTGATAGACAGTGTCCTGCCTCTACATGCACTCGCCTCTCTTCTCTCCCTCTCCACAAAAGGCACAGTTATAACAGAAATGCTGACACAACTAATCTTATAATGTTTCATACTGAAGGCTATAATTACATTTTCTAATTGTATATTAAGCAAAGGAAATACCAACCAGAACAAAAACAACTAGCTAGAAACAGTCCATCAGAATTCTTAGATTAAAGAAAATGCATATAAAATACTATTATCTTCAGCCACAGCCAGATGTCAGACAATCAATTCATATAACATGCCAGCTTAATAAAACCTGCATACAAAATTTATGAATGCAATAATATTCCTTTTTATCACAAGTTATTAATGGTCAATTTAGTGAACATCTATAGCTGGACTGCTTTGGTTCTGTATGATATTTTAATCAGCTTTAGCCATGGATTTAAATGCATCATTTTATAACCATCAGCTCTTTGAGATAAGAAAGCCTTCACAGAACTACTGAGCTATTTGGGGTAGGCTACCAGTTTCTTCCTTATGCTGTTATTGATTTCCTTAAAATGTATTGCAATACAAACAGAACTAAATGTTCCATTACAATAATATTTGCTTTAATGGCTATCCTAAAATACAAAAGGTTTCTTGAAGTTGTATTACATGTTCAGTTAGTTTAAAACCTCCTTTTCACTTCCTTTCCAATAAAGAACTTTCCAACCTTGTTTACACAAAACGATCTTTCTCAAAGCTATTATCTTCTCAAAAGTATCCTACTGGAATGTTGACATGTCTGATATAAATATTTTTGGAAATTCATATATCATATTCCCTAACATAAAGTATCTTACTTATTTTCATTCATTGCTTAACATAATAATTTAAAATCTATTGTGTTCAGTTTCTGCAGATTCTTGGCTAAAAGTAAATTTTACCACATGGTGTGCATATGGAGGAAATGGAACATTTAAGAAAATAGAAAAACAACAGTGGATATATGGAAATATAAACATTCAGAGTTTAAAATGTTGGTATCTGTTTATGGCCACAAAGTCAAATAACTAAGAGATTTCTACATTTTAGCATTAGAGGTTTAGTATAAAAACCACACTCATCTTTCAGAGAATTTCGATGACCTAGATATCCTGCAGAGGGTAAGGAATACAAGTCATGATCTTAAAGTGTGAGAACTAGCTGGAAAAACTAGTAACTGTCCAACAGCACTACTATGGAATGAATGATGGCAATTTTTAGGTTAACTATCTGCACCCTTATGTGTCTTTTCTCATTCACATAATCTGTTCCCACAACAATTTCTTTTGGGGATCCTGTCAGTTAATCTGTGATTGTTCTGGGGGAATAATTCCTGATCTTAGAACCTAATTATCTAATATAGAACATGATATATGTTCTATACATATACACAAAATTGTAAAATAGGGTAAAATGGGTAAGAGCCAAGATAAATACAAATTGAGAATTCAGAGAGGATTGTTGTTACTTATGAAGAAGAGGACAAGTGGAGATTTTTGGAAGAAAAGCTGGAATGTGGAAGGGTAGAGGAAGTAGGGGTATTTTTAGGTAAAGGGAACATGAAATAGACTTAAAAACAATGGACATAAGAACAAAAAGTGCTTACGGTATCGATTTTAGATTCAACAATGCATAAATCTGTAGATGGCAGACATTTTCCAAATTTCTCTAATAAGGAAGACATGCATATATCCAGAAGGATCATCCCTCATTAAGTTTCATTTTAAGCTTCTTGAATCTGCCTAAATGTTCTCATCTTATCAGACAAGCCAATATATGCTTACACTGTGAGGTTAAAGCAATGAACTTGTGAGAAGAACTTGTCAAATCAAATTACCAACAAGCAACAGGCTAACTATTGAGGAGTATCTAAGCCTCACTTTTAAAGAAGTATGCTTACATTTGTATTTTAATTAGGTCACATCTTCAACATCATCATATTAATTTTGGTCTAATGCTCTGTTTTATTGCCACTTCCAAAATGACAATTTAAAATGTGGACATAAAGAAAAAAAACTGTACGACTCATAAATATTGAACTGAAAGTAGAATGAAGAGAGATATAACTATGTCTACAATTCTAAGTATTTAGAATAATTGAATTTCAAAAATATTCCACGAGCAAATTATTAGGTTCTTCTTTAAAGGCATGATGGACGGAGTGTTGGTAGAACATGAAATTTATGTTCTTGTGAATCACTAGAAGCAAACATGGATATCTCTTTTTAAAAAAAGGTAAAGTGTATTTTGTTAAGTTAGACTTATCACTGTAGTTGAGATATAATTTATATTGTTTCTTGAGGGTGGAGTGGAGACAAATTAGGACTCCTTTCTTTCCATTTAAAAATATATTCAAATACATTTTAACTGTGATAACATTCACCAAATCGACCTTTCTGATGTGTAAAATTCAATGTCATTTAGTATATTCACAATGTTGTACAACCTTCATCACTATTCTATTTCTATGAATATGCCTATTCTGGGTATTTTATTTAAATGTAGTTATATAATATGTGCCCTCATAGTATCTGGCTTCTTTCATTTAGCATAATATTTCAAATTTATTTTATTATTTTTAAGATTTTATTTATTTTTAAAGAGAGAGGAAGGGAGGCAGAAAGAGAGGGAGAGAAACATCACTGTTTGGCTGCCTCCTGTGCGGCCCCCACTGGGGACCTGGACCACCCAGGCATGTGCCCTGACCATGAATCGAATCAGCGACCCCCCAGTTCACAGGCCCGCACTCAATCCACTGAGCCACACCAGCTGGCATCAAATACATTTTAATTAAGTGTACACATAAGGAAGAAATGGCCAACTCCTCCATTTCTAATATTTTCACATTTTTCACTTTCCAAAAGTATTCAAAAAAGTATTGAGCCTTTGTTTACTATTTATGAGATAAATAAATGAGTTTTTACTCTCTGATTTTTCCAGTCTAAAAAGCCAGTGACAAATATCCATTTAAATTAAAAATCCAAGTCATTTACTGACATCAGAACTTGATTCTATAAAAGCACAAAAGAAGATCTAAAAATATGAAGATCTATATTGCGTATAATGTTGGAGAAGCCCAGTATCACCAAAATGTTAACTTCCCCTAAATTAATCTACCTATTCAATGCCATTCCTTTAAAAGTCTCCACAGAAATTGAAATAATGAAAAAAATCACTTGAGTCAAGGGTGAAGATCAGCCAAAAAATGTGAAGTAAGAAATGCTTTGCCCTTCAAGACACACAGACACTCTAAGAGTGGACGGGAACCCTGGTTGTCTCTCTGAGGAGAAGTGGGTCCATAGTTCACGCCACACAGAATATGTGAGGGTGGTATCAAGGCATATATGAACAGGAAAGAAATAACTTTAGAAAAAAATTATAGAAAAATGCCACGATGAACTCAGGACTGGGAAGATTTTCTTAAAATAGATCCAAAATGCATACATCATGGATAAATACATAAAATTTGGCTACATTAAGATTCTGATTATTAAAATGTGCACACACATAAACCCACTAAAAACCCAAGCCAAAAAATCAGAATATACTTTGAAATGCATATAATCACAAGGGAATTGAAACTAGAAAATAAAATAGTATATAAATTAGAAAACAAAAGTGGGTTAGAAAACAAAACTAACCCAGTGAAAAATGGGCAAAGAATACACATAAGCAAGTGACAAAAAAAGAGGCAAACAGAAGACAAATGAAAAATGTCTGACCTGAATGATAGGGAAATGAAAATTAAAATGATAATGAGATAACATTTTGTACCCACCAGGTTAGAAAACACAGTGTACACTAATAAAGTGTGGATGAGGACACAGGAAACAGAAATTCTCACGCATTGCTACGGAGTGTTAATTGATGTAAATATGTAATTGGGATTGCAAAACTGCTCTTCAAAGTTGCAGAAATGCATTCCTTCCAACTTGGAATTCCATTGCTAAGTAAATATTCTATACAGATTCACTCACCAATGCACCAGGAGATACAAGCAAGGATATTCCTTTCACATTCTCTTAATGGGAAAATAAACTTAGAAAAATCGAAATAAAGAGAATAAGAACTTAACTTGTCACATGTTCAGAGAATGTAATACAATATAGCAGATAGAAGCAAAAGAATTAGATCTTCATTTATCAATGTGGCTATAGTTCAAAAACAATGCTGAGTAAAAGAAATAGATTATATACAGAAGGATGCCATGAAAACACTTAATAGACAATACTACTTGCTTTGGAGGGAAACAGACACATAAGAAACATACAAACCTTAGCAGAAAGGAAACATACCTACCTCAGGCTCGTGAATACCTCTAAAGCAGTGGTTCTCAAAGGGGATAGGTCATTTTGTCTTCCAAGAACATTTGTCAATATGTGGAGACATTTTTGCTTGTCAAAGTAGGAAATGGCATGTTACAAGTAGGAAAGTATCCAGTGGGTTAAGATGATAGTTGCTGCTAAACATCCTACAGTGCACAGGACAGTCCCCACAGGAAAGAAGCATCTGTCCCTACGTGTCAGTGCTCCCAGGTTGAGGAACCTGACTCTAAAGAAAGAGCAAGAGAAATAAGATGAGAGTAAGGGGACATGGGATGCATTTGTAACTTTTTATTCTTAAAAATATCTGAAGCACATATGGAAAAATGTTAAATATTTTTAAAATCTGTGTAGCATGTAGGTGTCTGCCACATTTTTCCCTGTACATTTTTCACATTTGAAATATCATTCATAAATTTAAAACATTTTAACAATTCAACAAATAAATACAGTTAATTTCCAAATTTGATGGAGGTTATGTAAATCTTTTATCAGCTTATTTCTGGAAATATATCTTTGGAAAACTATTCTGTTACTCATGATCAGATTTCCTTTGCACATTTTTCTTCGTATTCGTTTTGGAGAGGGCTATGTAGGTAAGGTTGTAGAGGATCTCAGGATTTACGGACCCTATCACAGTTTCAGGAAAGAACATTCTAAAACCAACCCACAGGAAACTAATTTAGTCCTTTCCTGTTTTAACGGTGCACTGTAATAATTCTAGTCAATTTTCTGAAGAAGCTGATGTGTTTTAGAATGGTGGACCAGCATCACACACACAGTCTGCTTCCTAACTGATGACTCCTGATGTGAATTTCTCCTCACCTATGGATTCTGGGTGTTCCTTGAAACTATTTTGAGATCAACTAGGGCATGATTTATAGTTTCTTAGTGCAGGAGTCAACAAACTTTTTCTGTAAAGGGCCAGATAGTAAATGTTTCCGAATTTGCAGACTATATGGTCTCTGTCACAACGACTAGCCTCTGCCATGGCAGCGTGGAGGCAGCCCTGACACACGGAAGAGCAGCGTGGCTGTGTCACCACAGGACTTGCTTACAAACACAGACGGGCGGTGGGATGTGGCTCAAAAGCACGGTTTGTGCACACATGCAGGTCAGCAAGATGATAGCCTTTAAAATACTACTTTAAATTTAGGGCATCGTCTTCTTCAGAAGTGTAGGTTTGTGTACATTTTGTTATAGAAGTTTTACACAAATAAAAATAAACATATAAGTATGAAACAACCCCAGAAATGACAAAAATGTCCATTTTTTAGATTTACAGTATACTAACTTCTTTCTGGTATGTTTTATGATCTGATTTACTAAATTACTACTTATAATTGGTTCCATTTGTTAAAATTTTGCTATTAATGATTTATTTTAGTAAAATGAATATACAAATCTTGCCTTCAATTTGACTAAGGGGTGAGAATGACCAGGACAGTGGAACTATACTCCCTGCACAAATAATAGCTTTGCTATTATCTATCAAGTTTGCCATTTCATCTGAATAATTCCTTATAATCATGAATGATGATGTTATTCAACAACCTAATGATATCATGGTATGTAGCTGCAGTCTATCTGTCTTTGTTAAGAAGGTCAAATGTTTGTATTCTGCTGCACCAGGCAGAGTTGAACAAACAGTTAACAGTATCATGCTCCTTAATTATTTCTCCAAATGAAACCAGCAAATACCATCTTACATTCTAAGATCTATGTAATACAAATCACTGCAAAAAAATTTGATACCTATTAATTTTTTAAACAAACTTGAAGCTCAACTAAAAAACAAAACAGTTGAAACAAATAAAAAACCTAAAATTGTCTAAAGATATTCTTAATTGGTTGTTGCTGGAACCTTAACTCTACAAAGAGATTTGTGAATATCACAATATTGCAGGAACTTCCATATTACACAGAAATCTGATATACTCAATGTTATATATTGAAATTGACAATGAAGGTAAAGAACAAAACAATATACAACAAGATCTGAATTCTAGCATCAATATAAAAATGCTTCGTAGTGTTTGCCTTCCTAGGAAAATCTATGAACGACTTCTGAAAAACAATGCCAAGTGGCTGATGTGGATGGGCACACCTCGCTCACTGCTTCTACAGGGCCCGCCTAAGGCCTGGGCTCTTGGGGTGGGGATGGTCAGAACAGCAAGGTAAAATGTGGGGACACCTAAATGATAGTGCAGCAAAAAAAATCCATAGATATTGTAGATAGATAGATAGATAGATAGATAGATAGATAGATAGATAGACAGACATAAATACGCTTCCTTCTTTAAATTCTACCAGTGGTTTCTCACTGCACCAAAATATACTTATCAATTGGTTCCAGGCTCCAAGGATTTTCCCCATTCCTCGCCATGCTTCACCCCAGAGGCTTTCTTTCTGTTTTTTAAACATTCCTGAACATGTGAATGTGTTCTCACTTCTCTCTACCTGGAATTCTCTGCCATTGTTCTTTGCTGGGCTGGTCACTCTTTGTTATTCAGTGTAAATCACATGTCACTCCAAAGAGAAGCCTTCCCTGACCACCATTTCAGAGTAGTCTCTGTTTTATTTTACTAATAATCCAAAATCATGTTCATGATTTATGGGTTTATGTGTATAAGTTTAATCTTCCATCGTCGACCTCTGCACACAAGAATAAAGTAGGACCCTTACCTGTCTGCTCACTGTCATATATCTAGAGCCTGGCACACAGTAGGAACTAATTATTATGCGATAAATTAACATATTCATTCACAACAGACAGCTATGTGTCTAATGTGAGGTTAGCAAACTGTGGCTAAAGGCCAAACCAGTCTGCCACTTACTTTTGTAAATAAAGTTTTATTGGAATATGGCTGTACCGGTTCATTTACCTATTGCTTATGGCAGCTTTCACACTACAACACAGTCAATTAGTTGCAACAAAGACGATAGGGCCTGGGAAATTATATATCATATGTTCCTTTACGAAAAAAAAGCTTGCCAACTCTTGGTCTAGTGCACAGCGTATGTTCTGAATACATAAATTAATAAAGTGATGACCTTGCCTAGAAAGGAGTTATAGTCTATATGTTTTTATTCACTTTTGAATTAAAATCCTGTTGCCCTAAAGAAAGCCCCTTCAAAGCTCTAAGTGTCACCTGGCAAGAGCCGTATTTGTCCCCCCCCACAACGCTCCCTGCTTAGATCAGCTGGTGAAAACCCTGGCAATGAAGATCCCAAGCAGTAAGGCCGGGAACAGGTCACTGAAGGTAACAGTGAAAGCCATCTGGAGCCTCACAGTTTGGCACGGTACCCACTAGTATCTGTGGCTATTTAAACTAATTAAAATTAAGTTCCTCAGTTACACTAGTCCCATCTTGAGTGCTGAGGCCCCACACATGGCTACTCCCTTGAATAGTGTAGATTTGTAAGACTTTCCCATCATCACAGAAAGTTCTGGTGGACAGAGTTCGCTGAGAGATTCAAAACAGATAACACTCAACATGTTCAGGGGCAGCTTGAGCTCCCTGGAGGCTGCAAGGGGAGCCAGAGCCCACAGGCAGACACCTCCTGGGGAACTTATCCATGAACAGCACAAACTAATAATGACCTATGGTTTTAAAAAACCAACATGGTATTCTGAAACATAATGCATTCTGCTATAACCAGAAAGCTCCAAGAGAAAATAAGTCACATCTACCTGTTCATCAGTAAAACTTGTGGTTAAGAGTGGAGGCCCTGGAATCGGTCTGCTCAGGTTAGATTCTGGCTCCACCTCAGGCAAAGAATGTAACCTCTCTCAGCCTATTCCCTTATTTGTAAGGTGGGGACAATAATCTTCAGGGTTTTTTTGAGAATTAAGTGAGTTTAATATACATAAAGCATAAACAGCACCTGGCCCCTAGTAAGTATTTTAAAGCACTTAAAAAACAAAACAAAAAAAAAAAACAAACAAACAAAAAAAAACATCATTCTGAGCAGCTAGCACAGGACTTGGCGCACAGCAGGTAACATTCAAGATTTGTTGAACTGAGACTGAATTGAAGTGAACTAGACTCTTGGAGCCAGAGGCACCAACAGGCCAATTTGTGGAATTAGTGGGCAGAAAACTGACTCACTCATCTGAGAACAAGCCGTTCTGGAAAACAGGCTGCTGCCTGAAAAACCATTCCTCATCACCCTTTACAAGCGATGACAGAGTAATACAATCCAAGCAGCCAGATTTTAATATGCATTTAATATTTTTTGATAACTTGTTATAGTCAGGTGCTATTTATCTTATTTGAATTATAAAGAGGCACAAACATAAAATTTAAACAATTCAAGTTAAAATTGCCATACTATCATATAATAATACTTGATTATATATTTCTTAATAATTAAGAGATCCCAACCAAGCCATATTTTCACCACCTCTCTCAATCATGATTAATTTCTGTACACTATCTCTTTAAACCTGAGTATCTGGGCCATTTCCTGTCAAGACTAGTGGTTGTGCATCACAAGTATCTGGTGTGATTTGTTTGTTTCAAACTCGAATCCCTGGCTCCTATACTGGACTTTCTAATCTAGAATGGCCAGAGTAGAGTAGTCAGGCACGACCCAGGAATCTGATTTTTAACCAGCACTTCAGGTGATGGTCCTCCCGATCTCAGTTATTTTGGATCAAGGTTTCATATAGCTATGAGAAGAAAAAGTGCCAAGCAGCTAAATACTTTTGGAATCAATGTTTTTCTCTTTGGGAAAGGTAATAAAGTAATAATATGTTATATTCTTGATTCACAGCTATTCATATGGCTGTATGTTACATGTATACACACCCAATACTTGTAGGTATGAAGTAGTCAAAGAAAAATCTAAGATGTTGCCTCTTCGCCATCAAGGAGCTTCTTGGATAAGGTGCATAAATATAAACGATGTAAACAAATGATATGATGACCCGTGATTGAGAGCTCAATGAATAGAAAGATGTGTAATGGGATTTCAGAGGAAGAAGCAATCAAGCTGGTCCGGGTTGTCAGCAGTGTGAAAAATGGTCTTCTCTGGGTAGGTAGCTGGGCAGGCTGGGAGGGAGTGACACTAGATGTTAACTCAGTGAATTTCCCCGGACCTTTTTCTTCTCCCAGGTAAGGGCTTTGGTCTTAGGGTACAAAGGGACTAAAGCAGCAACTACAGCCTTCCCAGTTATCAACCCAGCTTGGGAAAGATTGCTAAGGCTTCACAAGAATGCCAAAAGTAGTTGCATCTCAGTAGTCACTGAACAATGCCAACCTGGGCACCCTGAAGCCCCTGTGTTCAAGAGGTTGTCCTGACAACCTTGCACAGCATGGCAGACCTTAGCTTCCTATAATAAATATCATTGGCTGGGCTCCTCATTTGACATTTAATCAAATACTTCATCCTGAATTTATATTTCTCATGGTTTAGGCCTTAACACTCCAATGATCCTGTAACATTCTTGAGAGAAGGGTATGCTTTTTTTCTCAGGAACTTCCCCAGTGCCTAGCACAACAATGTCATGCATCAAGAAAGGGTTTTTAATTGGTCATTTGGAAAATCCTATGTAGCACCTACTATATGTCAAAAACTGTGTTAATGACTACTGGAACAGGCTGCTGCATCTCTGCCAGTGGCAGTGACAAAACAGTCTGTGGTCCTGATAGCTGAAAACAACCCTGTGACATAGGAAAAACCATTGAGCTGTCCACTTCAAATTAGTGAATTGTATGGTATGTGGATTATATATTAATAAAGTTGTAATAAAAAATAGTGGCAGAAAAAGATGGCCACATCTTAGAAATCCACTAGGTTAGACCTGGTTGGGTAGCTCAGTTGGCTGGAATGTCTCCCGATAAGCAAAGTTGTGAGTTCTATCCCTAGTCAGAACACATACAAAAATCAACCAATGATGCATAGATAGGTAGAACAACAAATCTCTCCTCTCTCTTTCTCTCACTCTTTTTACCTTTCTCTTTCTCCCCTGCTTCCTCTCTCTCTAAAATCAATGAAAGATAAAATGATTTAAAAAAAAAAAAGAAGTCCACTAGGTTAAAGTTCAGGAAAAAAAACACATCTAGAGTGTAGTCATTCCTACTTAGATGGATTGTGACACACTGATAATACTTGATAGCACTGTACCTAAATATTTTTCAAAATGGAATGCTTCTAGCAGGTAACAACATAAAACTAAATTTACATAACATTGATTAAGCACACAAGTATTAAATCAGAAAAACAAGGAGTCAACTCTTGTTTCTCTTCCTTAGTGTATGACATTGATCAAATTACATAGCCTATCTAAGCTTTCCTCACCAGTAGAAATGGAATAAACTTATAAAAAATGTTCAGTCATAATCCATTGCTTGTCATCAAATAAATGCAAATTAACATGGCACCTTTTTCACTTATAACACTAGCATACACTAGGGATATTATCGCTATTCAATATATGCAATAGCAAAATGACTTCTAGCCCTTCTTATGGATGCATAAACTTTACAATGTTTGCAGCATGACTTGTAATAGTAAAAAAATACGAAGTAAACATTCAAAACCAGATGAAGTAAAACAACTATGGAAAACCAAATCAATGGAACATTATGGAATCACTGAAAATGATACTGTTAACCAATGCTGTTTTAATGGTAAGGAAAAACTATGATACTGGAAATGAAGTAATAGAATTTGCAAAGTATTATCTTAGAAAACATTTAAAAAGATTAACAGGGATTATTTCTGGGTCTGGAAATATCATTCCTTTTTACTTTCTCACACTGGTGAATTAAAAAAATAACAGCATTAAAGTTTTGATCATTTTATTCATAATATCCAAGGAATTAGAATTCAAGAATTCCATTTCTAAGAAATGGAAAATAAGCTCTATTTTATATGGCATCACTGGTCATAATGGCACTAATGATCAAAAGAAGAATTGTGAGGTATATTCTCAAAATATAAGCATACCACTGTTCAACCCTATTCACAGCCACTAATGTCAAGAGTTATTATCCCTTTTAAAAAATAATTGGTTCAATAAAGCTGCTGAGTATATAATTTGAAATTCTTCATTATCCTAACCAAACATTTCACCCACAGCCATTTGTTAATTATGAAATAATTATATAATACAATTAATAAAAGAACTGCCAAATACAATACATTGATCTGTGAAGTCTCATGAAGCTTTCAGAGCTTCAGTGATAGTACATAATCTCTGTACTCAACCACAACCTCAGATGTGAAAGTGATTAACAAAATAATGAAGAAAATTAATTCAAAAGAAAAAGTGTGCTTTAGAAAGATGTTTCTTAAAAATAATTTGTGAAAAAAGATGAAATGTGGTTCTCTAAAAATCACGTAACTTCTTAGCTACAAAGTTGAGTAGCCTTTCTGCCCGGTGGCAAGGCCAATTGTGAAAATCAAATTTAGCAGTGATTTCATTTACAATTACTTTTCAAAGTTTGAGGGAAAGAAATAATTTATTCACCTAGCTGAAAAAATTCTGCTCTTTGAGTTCAAGGTGGAAATCAAAGTGTCATATGCCAGGATGACATCGTGAGGATGAGCCCACAGGTGGCAGGGGGCCAGGGGGAAGGGTCTGCTTCCCTTCTCCCCCATCACCCCAGGAGGTTTGCAGTCCCGGTTATCCTTGGATATTGGTCAAAGCTATTTTCTCCCTACCTATTTAGACCATTAGCTGTAAAACCTGGAAGGGTTGGAGGGGGAGGAAAAACAACAAAACAAAAACAAAATCACCAACAGACAAAAATCCATCTGAAACCCATAATGTTTATCTTTTTTTTTAGAAATAAGTAAAAAGCTAAACCAGGTCAGCTACCAGGCACAAGCTTGTTCCAGGCCTGTGATATGGTCCAGTGGTTAAGGAAATGATGTTTGCAATCGGAATGGTTTTGTTCATTTTGAGGCTTCACTAGGTGGGTGAATTTGGACAGGTTACTTCCTAGACCCTAAGTTTCTTCTGGAATATATGTAAAGTTAACTAAATAAGTTTGCTTTCAGTAAAAATAGCTGTTATAATTACTGAATGTAAAAGGTTCATAAAAACAATGTGCAAGTACATTTTAGTTACTATAAGAAAATTGTCCCTAAAACCTATTTTAAAATGTTTTATATGAAGGTTGCAAAAATATTTTTAGCTGTTTATAACTAATACAGGTCCATATTCTCTCTTACATTTATACTCTACACTTTTGCTTTTTTTCTGGACAAGGTCATCTCTCAAGGTTTCTCCCAGCTCTATCATCCTATGATAAGCAGACTGTGAATGAGGGAAACACATTATTCAGGCTCTGTTTTTGATTGCTATTTTTCCTGAGGTAAATCTCAGAGGGCTGCCCAAACCCCCTGCTGACCGTCAAGGCCAAGATGTTGATAAATTCTTAGATTTCTGCCATCTGATGGCACTAGCCTGCTAGGACAAAGGGCTTTTTTGCAAATTATGAAAGCTTCTACATCACTGTCTTTCTTCTAATGTTAATAAGCTTTAGTTTGGTGACATTAACACCAAAGGTTACCAAGTGTGGCCTCCTCATGACAACACATCTCAGCTTTTTGTAGAAGATGCCATTATGCCATTTGCAAAAGTCAGATTTGATTACTTCTCATTTGCAGCCAATTTCATAACTAAGACAAACTTTATCCTTAGTCTTATTTTCTTCTAATTAACCAACAAAGCCATGAGAGAAATGTGAAAGCTTAATGATATTTTCTGATGATAACACTCTTCACAGTCAATAGAATCAAGATTTACCTGACATTTTACAACTTCTTCTTTTTAATGAAAGGGTTTATGGTGAAAAGTAATCACCCCAGTACCCATTTCACACCCCACCTAGAGGCAACATGATTATAGGTAACACATCTCACTAAATCACCTGTGCATATACAAGCATACATGTACACACATAGGTGCCACACACACGCAAATCCATTTTTATCAAATTATAAATACTTAGTTCTTTGTTTTATATTTTCATTTATTTATTTATTATTTCAGCTTTTCAGAGAGTGAATACCAATGAAGGAGTCCAGAAATACTTGCTACCTGGCACACATGCCTGATGTCTTTTTTCCACACAGTACTTTTTTAGGCAGGGTGGGTGGGAGGGAAGCAACAAACATACTGAAAGGGATCTGTAAAAACTAGTCTAAAGTTCATCTCATTTTGTAAACTTCAACTCAACACTGGTCACTTGGCAGAAATTCCTTATGGTTATATTCTCTACATTATGGGGGGTTCTTTTTTTGTGTGGCCACTCCATGGCTTTCGAGTCAGTATAGGAGGTAGGTATCCTTTGTTTTAAAACCTTGGCTGAATTTATTTATCATTTATGATAGAAGGCAGTATTTACCAGTATTCATTCTCTCTCCCTCCTACACTGTGGGAAGAGTATGCTTCTCTGTCATCGCTAATAGGATGTGACTTGTTCGGACCAAAGGGACATGAGTGGCTGTATCACATGGCCCTTCTGATCAAAAGCTTTAAATATGGGTATTGCAATCTGGCCTGGCCTCTTAAGCTCCTGCCCTTTACCATGACAACTCCATGTTCCAGATGGTGATTGCTTCTTCAGCTGGGGCAAAGAGGAGAAGACAGTGGGACAGACCCAAACTTGGCTGAGCCCAGTCAAGCCTAGCAGGGCCACAGGTGACCTGCAGACCTGTGTGCAAAAAATAAATGATGCTGTTTTCATAAGTCACCAATTCCAGGTTGTTAGCTATGCTATAAAAGCTGACAAACACACTATCCCTAAATCTGAATCACTTCATTCAGTAAATAAGTATTGAATAAGCTTCCTGTATGCAAAATTCAGTGCTAAGGTTACCATAATGCGAAAAACAATAGCATATACCATCCCTGCTCTCACTGTGTAGAGGAAGCAGATGAAAATTATCTGATCACTCTGGCAGATGTGCAGTTATAAAGAAGAAAATGCTCTGAAGGAAAGGAATATTGCACTAGAGCACACAATAAAGGCAAGCGGTCAAGGCGCGGGGTCAGAAAAGCCTTTCTGGAAGAAGGGACAGGTGAGCTGGCACAGGTAAGGAAAGACTGGAGCAAGACTTTGAAGGCTGTGTTTCAAAAGCTAGTGAGTATTAATTCTGAGTGCCAAAAGAAGCCACAACAGGTTTTTAATGGGGATAGAGCAGGTGATTCTGTGATCAGATCTGTGCTTTGTGAAGCTCTGTCTAACTAATACATGGAGACTTAATCGAAGAGAAAGCAGAGAGGATGCAATAGTCCAGGCAACAAATGCGGGTGCTTTGGGTTAGGATGCTGGCGTTGGAAGTTAGAGAAACAGATGAATTTTTGAAATTTAGGAGGTAAAACCAGCCAGACCAGACCTGTGAAATAAAGTACTAGATATGAAAGAAGGAGGAATATTCTGTTATATCACCCTCTATGAAGAGATACTTTTTACAATAAAGAGGGAATATATAAAATAATGTCTTTTGATTATGAGTTTGATTCAGTTTCTAAATTAGTTTGACTACTTTAAAATAACCCATTTTGATAGGTAAATTAAAGTCCTTGCCACTGCAGTTACAGATAAAAATTTATTACTAAATAATGATATAAACATAAATCATGTGAAACTTGTGAATGGCAGGAAGGAATTTAAGTGGATGAACACAATATAGATTTATTTAGAAATTCAAGTTGAGTGTTCATATTTTACATATTTGTATAATCTTTTTGGAAAAGGTGAAAACAAAAATATAACTATTCTGACATAATAATTGTTTCAATACTATCATGGAGTACCTCAGTATGCCAAGGACTCTACCCGCTGAGTTAGCTTCAGTTCTATTCCTGTTATGTTAGATTTAAAAAATAACTATAAGGCTTTTTTCTTGGGTGTCCTAAAGATTCAAAGAGGAGTTCAACAATGTTAGGAATAATGGCTCATGGAATCACAATTTAGCTTCTCAAACAACCAACCATACAGCACAGCTGGGCCTGTTGAATTCCATATATACATTGTTTTTTTTTTTTCTTGTTTTTAATTCTAATTCCACACCTGGCTCAGAAGCAAAGAGGAGGTTATGGCAGAGGGAACGTGCACCACACCTGCATCCACGTGCATGCACACAGATGTCTCTGGTTCAAGTTTCTCCCCCCAGACTCACAGAGAAGACATTTGTGGCATACACCAGCTAAGCTTCTATTCCCACCCAAATTCTTTTAGCACACCTGCCCTGCAGCAATAGCAAGCAGTCCTGGTAGACTGTCAAACAAAACACTTCACTTCCCCAGGCAAGCGGCCAAAGTTGGGCCAAACAGGCATCTGCTCTGGGGATCTGTCTCTTGGCAGTTTCATGTGACATACAAACACACATGGCTGGAGCCGCGTCATGTCCACGGCAGCATCCTGCAGGGACTGTCATTTCCGCAACCAAGATTCCCAGAGCTGCCCTATTTTTATTTAGTTCTGAGTTCTGCTCCTGTTCGACTTTCCCTTTGGATTCTATGACCTGCTTCTTGCAGCTAGTCAATCTATTACTTTTATACAAGTGGAAGTTGATTCTCAGGGAAGATAACTAAATTGTTCAAAATCACAGATTTGGGATTCATATTTTTTGTTGGTGTGATCCCAGATCCACAATCTAATTCATACATTCACTATATTACTCCTGCTATCATATCTCAAATGGAATTTATAAAGAGCCCCGTAACATTTATTGGTTGCCCTAGTGCACCATTGACTTAAATGAAGTGTAAACTACATCTGCTACTTTCCTATTTGCAAGGGACAGGTGACTGAAGTGGCATGTCCACTTTATTCCTCTAAACACATTTGTGTTCTCATGTAACCTTCAGATAATTTTTCTGTGGCTATGCTACTAATCCAGAATGATCTTTCATCCTTTGTTGATAAGGACCTGTTCCCTTTTCAGAGAAAACTGCCCAATGTGCCCCTCTAACATTACGGAGAGAATTAAAATGTGTTTGTTTGTTACACTTGTTTTATATTTTATTTTCTTACAGATTCTTCTTTCACTGAATACTCCATAAGCCTGCCTGGTTAAGGGGCCTTGCTACCAACTGAATGCCTACTGACATTACCATTCACAGAAATGCCAGAGTGAGGCACCCCCCACCCCCTGCCCCAGAGCATCAGGCCACAGCTTGCCAGGTGACTACAAACGGCACTCTTCCGCGGAGTCACCAGTGCGCTTACTCTGCTCCCTGTATTACACCTGTGTTTCCTGACAGTGACAGCAATGACAGTGCTAGCTGCAAAATATGTGGAACTCAGAAACCCAAGGTCAGGAATGAAGAATGCAGGAAACTGAGTAGCAAAAGGCAAGCAGATGCCTAAGCAGGGCGTCTTTGGAAGGAGGGAACACGGAGTCAGCACTGAAAACCAAGCATAGTTAAGCGAAGATTTATGGGCAATGTCTGCAAATACATAATTCATCTGCAATCAAATCCAATTTCACATATTCTGCAAGCCCAAAGTAGTCCAATTGTCATTAAGTTTCTACGAGCGTTTGGTTAAAGCCGTCATGCTTCATTTTTGTTTCCCCACAGGAATTTCAGAACCCCTCAGGCAAGATATCTCTTCTACATATTATTTTTATTCCTTGAATTTAGATGGAGTGTCTGTTCAGTATAATGGCACATTTTTGGCCTTTTAGCTCTCTTACTTTTTGTCAAGCTAGTCAAATACCTACCCTTCCACTAGGATCAGTACCAATGAACTGGATTGGAAAGCATTTTGTTAGAAACAGGTCTCATGGGAGACGAGGCTTCTAAGACAAGAAAACCTGGGTTCAAGTGCCAGCTCTAATATTTACTAGCAGAAAGGATTTGAGCAATCATGTCATCTTTCTGAACCTATTTGCTTTACAATATGGATAGAAACAGCTCTTCTGTATGATTGCTCTAAGAATCCAAAATAATACATTTAAGGTTTTAGTACAATGTTCGACGCAGAGGAATCATGACTTTCCTGCCATTATTAAAAACCAGAGTGCACTTAGGCACCATGTGCTGTATGCATGCTGCATGTTCAATGGCAAACAATAGATTCAAGGTCTCTTACCGCTCACGTCTTACGTCTGATGTGAAGGACAAACGAAGAAACAATTCCAGTAAGGGATGAAAAGCATTCTGATAGGGAAATTAAAGGTTTCTGCAAGTAACTATTCTTATTAACACATTTTTAAAACACATGTATGACATAGAGGTTAAGAATCTATACTCTATCATCAGTCTGTCTTGGTCGGAGCCTCGCCTTGTCCATTACTATCATTGTAACTTTGCATAAGGCTTTTGAACACCGGTGAAATAAAAAAGATAATAGTAACTATCTTGAAGGGTCTTCATGAAGATTAACAGAGAAAACATGCCAAGTACTTACAACAATGCTGGACACACAGTAATCCTTCAATAAATATTAACTATATAATTACTAGCACAACCTCCATTCCATCAGCACTGAGCTTAACAGAAATGGTCATCACCCTTCAGAATATCTTCTTTCTGAGATCACAAAGCAACTAGGGCTAGGATTCGGGTTAGGTGAGGGTTTTGAGATAACCAAGCTGCAGCTAGAACAAAATCAAAGGTATCTCACTAAAGATCCTCTCAACTCAGACCACTCATCTCGGATCAGAGTTTTACAATGCTGGTGTTGTAATTCTGAAATTATTTTGAGTTACTGTAGGATTGCAGAGTAAACACAAGAGAAGAGAAATACAGATATGAAATGGGGGAATGTGAAGGAAGTTAAAAAAAGAGTCAAGTACTTCCTTACAGAAGAATGCTAGGTAATATAGGAAAAATTGGTGCAATTAGATAGTCGACATTTTGTAAGCCTCATATTATAAATAACGCAGGCAAAGATATTAATGAAGGTAAAAACTAAGCCAATGGAAGAAACTTTATTGGAAAACATGATATTCAGATGAGAATTAAAAGTTGTCATAACCTAGGAAAAGATAGATTGTTCCATAGCTATGGTATGAAGTGACCTCCAAAACCAGATTGAAGCTTATTCAATTGACATTCACTTGTTGATCAACCAGTAACAGCCCTTTGTTGCTAAAAACCAGCCAATGACAAACAGATTCACGCATCTCTGAAAACCAACTAATCAACCTGACTTCCTTTTTGTGAGTAAACATGTCAACCCACCTCCAAAAATCTACTAGCCCCTAACTCCACACTTCCTACTCTGATCTGCCAGGAAGATTGTAGCTGGTCAGCACAGTTTTCCCTAAACAGAAATTCAGCTTTGTCTTAAATAGAGAGTTACAAAATAGTGATGGAAATGTAAAGTATAGCATAGAGAATACAGTCAATAATTTTGTAATGACTATGTATGGTGCCAGGTGGGTACTGAAAATATTGAGATGAACACATTGTAAAGTGTATGATTAACTAACCAGTATACTATACACATGAAACTAATACAAATTAATATTGAATGTAAACTATAATTGAAAAATAAAATTAAAGTATAAAGGACTCATGGACAAAAACTATGGGGGGTGGAAATGGGAAGAAGGTGGGGAGGGCTGGAGTGGTGGGCTGGGGCGGGGTAAAAGACAGAAAACTGTACAATATCAACAATTAAAAAATACTGATTAAAAATTTAAAAAAATTTTTAAAAGAACTATGCATTAAATATGATAACCTTCATTTTATGTTAAAAAAAAAGAATAAACTCTGTGTTTCACATAAAAAAAAATTCAGCTTTGTCTTTTACTTTGGATAATGAGTGTCAGTCTGTAATATTACCCTGCTACATAATAAATATGAAGAAAAATGTGTCTTTCACACCAGGGTGATCTGACAGCCACTACCTAACCATGTGGTCAAAACTTGGCAGTGCTAATGGTGACCCAGGGGGCCAAACATGATGCTGGGTAGGTAAACAATATCAACAATTTGGTGTCCTTGCCAGAAATGTTTGACCTCACCTGAATCATTAGAAAATAAATGAATTAAGAAAGTGGAATGCTATATGGGAATCTTCAAATGACTTAATGCCATGAAGAACCAAGGGAATAGTAAAGCGTTACACATTTAATACCAACTGCAATGTATGAGCCTTGACTGGCTCTTTAATCATGGAGGGAAAAGCCAATGAAGGAAGTCTGGGCATGGAAGGTATGATGAAAACACTGAACTGAGGTAGATTTTCTTGGGTACAGTAAAGGTGTACCTTTGTACCTAGTTATGTAGGAGGGTGCCCTTGTTCTTAGGAGATACATGTGGAATTACATATTTTGTTGTGTATAATGCACACATTTTGTTTAAATTTTTGAGGGAAAAATAAGGATGCACATTATACACGGGTATAATGATTACCTACCATGGGTAAAATAACAAGTATAATTATCCCATGTATAATATGCCCCAAAACATGGGTGCACATTACATACAGCAAACTACAGTATTGAGTGAACTATCTTGATATTCCTGAACTCAAGGAGTTCACCCACCACTTGGTTGGTCTATTCAAGAATGAGACATGGCCCTGGCTGGTGTGGCTCAGTGAATTGAGTGCTGGCCTGTGAACCAAAGGGTCGCCAGTTTGATTCCCAGCCAGGGCACATTCCTAGGCTGCAGACTGGGTCCCCAGTGGGAGGTGTGCAAGAGGCAACCACACATTGATGTTTCTCTTCCTCTCTTTCTCCTTCCCTTCCTCCTTCTTTAAAAATAAATAAATAAAAATCTTAAAAAAAAAATGACTTCCAGCCAAGATGGAGGAGTAGGTGAACACACTGTGCCTCCTTGCACAACCAAAATTAAGGACAACAAAGATTTAGAAACAAGAAAACAATCAGAACTAACAGAAAATTGAACCGCATGGAAGTCCAACAACCATTCATCCAGACTGGTAAGAGGGGCGGAGTCACGGCAGGAAAAAGGGGAGGTTGGTGGACCAGGTGCACAGGAGACCCAGGCATGCAGGCAGCAGCTAGCAGACCCTGGGCACAGGGTGGCACGGGCAGACCCAGTGAAGCCACGCAAGGCCGCTGGCTGATCAGGTAGTCCCACATTTGCATGCAGATAATCCAGGCAAAAGTGGGCAGCGAGACAGATCTCGCAACCCAGGGCCCCAGAACCAGGAAATAAGACCTAAAAACACCAATTGAAAACACTTGTGGGGGTTGAGGTGCTGGGAGAGACTCCCGGCCTCACAGGAGAGTGTGTTGGAGAGACCCACAGGGTCCTAGAATGTACACAAGCCCACCCACATGGAAATCAGCACCAGAAGAGCCCAATTTGCTTGTGGAAAGTGGCAGAAGGGACTGAAATATGAGAGACAGCGGAGCGAGCACCGTTGTTCCCTTTCGGACCCCATCCCCACATACAGCATCACAACCCAGCACCTGGGCTGCCCCACCCTGGGGAACACCGAAGGCTCTGCCCCTCATTATGCAACAGGCAGAAACAGACCCCCACCCAAAAAAAAAACCAAAAATGGCTCAAACAGGAGAACAGATCAAAGCCCCAGAGCCAATTCATCTAAGCAACCAAGAGATAGCCAACTTATCAGATGCACAGTTCAAAGCACTGGTGATTAGGATGCTCACAGAATTGATTGATTTTGATCACAAATTAGATGAACAAATGAAGGCTACAATAAGTGAAATGAAGGAAAACGCACAGGGAACCAATAGTGATGGAAGGAATACTGGGACTCAAATCAATGGAGTGGACCAGAAGGAAGAAACAAACAACCAAACAGAAAAGAATAAAGAAACAAGAAGTCAAAAAAATGAGGAGACAGTTAGGAACCTCCAGGACATCTTTAAATGTTCCAACATCCGAATTATAGGGGTACCAGAAGGGGAAGAGGAAGAGCAACAAGTGGAAAACTTATTTGAACAAAGAATAAAGGAGAACTTCCTCAATCTGGCAAAGGAAATAGACTACCAGGAAGTCCAGGAAGCTCAGAGAGTCCCAAAGAAGTTGGACCCAAGGAGGAACACACCAAGGCACAACAGAATTATGTTAGCCAAGATTAAAATGAAGGAGAGAATTCTAGAAGTAGCAAGGGATAAGGGGACAGTCACCTACCAAGGAGTTCCCATCAGACTGTCAGCTGATTTCTCAAAAGAGACCTTATAGGCAAGAAGGGGCTGCAAAGAAGTATTCCAAGTCATGAAAGGCAGGGACCTATATCCAAAATTGCTCTATCTAGCAAAGCTGTCATTTAGAATGGAAGGGAAGATAAAGTGCTTCTCAGATAAGGTCAAGTTCAAGGAGTTCCTCATCACCAAGCCCTTATTATATGAAATGTTAAAGGGACTTATCTAAGAAAAAGAAGATCAAAAATATGACAGTAAAAAGACAGCAAACTCACAGCTATTAACAACCATACCTAAAACAAAAGCAAACTAAGCAAACAGCTAGAACAGGAGCAGAAACACAGAAATGGAGATCATATGGATGGTTATCAACAAGGGAGTGGGAGGAGGAGAGAGGGGGAAAAGGTACAGAGAATAAGTAGCATAGACGGTGGGTAGAAAATAGATGCAGGGAGGGCAAGAATAATGTGGGAAATGTAGAAGCTAAAGAACTTATGACACATGGACATGAACTAAGAGGGGGAATGTGGGTGGGAGGGCGTGTGCAAGGTGGAGGGGAATGAAGGTGGGGAAATGGGACAACTGTAATAGCATAATCAATAAAATACATTAAACAAAAAGAACGAGACATGGTTGTCCTTAGGTAGTTTCACTTACTTGCAGCAAGTGCAGGAGACCGGATTCACATCTGAAGCCCTGTCTCCCAAACAGAGGCTTAGCCATTGCTCATATACATTATTTGGTTAATTGCATGTTGATTTCTTCTTTGCAGTTGGCTACACTATCAGGTTAGGTTCCTGTCAAGCTCATTCTGTTTATAGCTGCATCTGCAAAATACTGTACTGCATTTTAACATTTGGCAGAAATAGCATTGAGCAAGAACAGGCCAGACCTTGAGACCTTGTCCTGTCTGACACTGCTGCCTGCTGCAGCCTACTGATTTTGTTCATGTCTTCAAGGCTCCTGTTGGATTGTTTGACCAAAGAGATGTATCTAAAGTTGATGAATCTTGGTGAAAGAGAAACAGGTGATTATTGAACTGTTTTTCAATTTTTCTGTATTTCAAATTTTTATTCATGTTTATTTTTTATTTTGAAAATTACATTCACATAGTACACTTGGACTAGTCCAGCTATTTCACTTCTATCTCAATTTCTCACAATCAAAGTAAATCTGTTGTACTGCAAATATTTTTTGTAAGTCAGGTTATATCTTTTTTGGCAGAAGGAATAGCCCAAATAAGCAAACAAAGTTCAAAATATTTAATTTACAAAATGATTAAAAAAAAAAGACGAATGTTCTTCAGTTAGGAATAGCGAGGATAAGATTCTCCAAGTCTTAATCATAAGGCATTTTATCCTCATTGTCAATAAGACAGCCTGGAAGTCTGTGAGGAGGGAAGAATCTTCCCAGATTTATCAGGAGAAATGGAGGCCATCGTGATACCTTCGGTCAGACACATGAAAATGCGACGGACATCTGTGGGCTCTCAGGGTTCCCTCTCTGCAGCCCACACTGACACTAGTCTTAGTGTCACATCTGAGGAGTCCTTTGTGGGAAGACGGGCCTTTGTCAGAAGACTGTGTGAACGGTGGTGGCATGCCTGGATAAAAAACTGCAGCTGGTTGTTAGTTCCCATGGGAACCTCGAACTGATGCAGAAAAGGTGAAGCAAGGCAGACAAGAGAGTGGGCTCTACAGACAAATAGGCAGACAGGTGGTGTCTGGAGAGAAACCTTTGACCTGGAGCACAGGATTGCAGCTTCAGAAACAAGCTATCAGAGAAGGGTAATATGATCCTAGTGAGAGCTGAAGCCTTGAACAAAATCAACCATGGGCCACTGAGCGGGAGGCAACTTTGAATACAGCTGGCAGAGGGCTGCAGAGCTTCCAGCTTGCATGGACATTCCTCCCCTGTCCCTGGCACAGAATACAAACACTGACCCTTGACAGCCTGGGGAGGAGAGAAAGGAAAATCTATACATTTACGGGATGTGAACTGCAAACAATTGAGGGAATTCAGTGAGGGAGGAGGGATGGCAGTTTCCGTATTTGAAAGTTTACAGGAAGAGACATGCACTCTGATAGCAACCCCACCCCAAATGGAACTAACCACACAATTTAAAATGAAAGGCCACTTCATAGTCCAAGCCCAGCTAAGGAAAACAAATTAGATCAGGTAGCTTAGGTTTTAATAGTAAAGTGTTCATAAAGTAGAAGAGAAAATAATTTAAGAAAACTCATGGAACATAAAACACATTGGACTCTTCTAGAACTCTCATAACTGTGTGCACAAATACTTAATAACAACAAAGCTAATATTCGAACACTTCACATGTGCCAGGGACAGTTTAAGCATTTTAGGTAGGTTAGCTCACATAATCCTCATAACAACTTGATTAGTTAAATACCATGACCCTGTTTTAGGCACAGTATAACTAACTGATGGAAGGACGATTAAATCACTTCAGGTTGCGCAGCCAGTAAGGAGTCCAGCTAGTCACAGGCTGCAAAGCTTATCATCCTCAGCCCCATGGCTACTGCCCTTAGTGTTCCAAACCACCTGTGCCATTAGAAAATAAAGCTCACACCTTTGTTCCCTTTTTAAGGGAGAATTAAATCAGAATTAGTGGGAAAGATGGGAGAAGCTAGACCTGAAGCAGAGGAGTGAGGGAGCACAACTATGGGGTTCAGAGAAGTTCACAAACCTTTTGGTCTCTGTACCCCCAAAGTTTATTGAAAATTATTGATGACACCGAAGAGCTTGTGTTCATGTGGATTGTACTTATTGATATTTAATTAGAAATTACAACTGGGGAAATTTAAAAATGGTTTACTTAGAGTAATAAACATCTTAACATAAAATTTTTATAATAATCATATTTTACAAACAAAATAACTAGTGTGAAGAGTGGCGATGTTTTACAGTTTTGTAAAGCTCTTATGAATGGCTAATGAAAGACAACTGCATCCTCATTTCTACTTTTATATTCAATCTGCCATGATTGTCTTTTTGTTGAAATGGAGGAAGAAAAGCTGGTCTCATGCAGATACACAGCTAGGAAAAAAAAAAGATCTCACAGATCCCCAAAAGGGTCTCAGGGACCCTCAGAAACTGCAGACCCACTGGTTTAGATCATCAACTCTGGAGTGAGACCATTTGTGTTTAAAACCTGGCTCTGCCACTTAATAGATGTTTGATTTGGATTACTTAAGCACTGAGTAACTTCATCTACAAAACAGTGGTACCTGTCTCATAGGGTTGCTTATGAGTTTAAATTAACTTTTATCAAATGCTTAGAAAAATCTCGTGACACATATAAATGTTACATGAGTAATGCTAAAAAGTAAATAAAATAGTCGTTCGGTTTTACAGGCAGAAACTCTGTCATCGGGTGACTTCATTACACTGAATTTTATGTTCTCCTATGTGGGACAAGGATAGGGATCACTTCAGTAGGAACAAACAATTGCAGGCTTGTTATAATAGGGGCTCCAGTACACTGAGAATTTAATTGAGATGTATACTTCAACTACCTGAGATCAAGAATGAAAAAGTCATTGGAACGCCACTCCACAGAAGATGGATAGCAGCATCCTACCTTTAAATCCCCCGCAGGTTCAAAGTCACATCAGACAGTGGGAATTCTTTAATGAAACATATTGAATTTTGGCCTTTAAAACATGTCAGGAATTTAAGATGATCAATTCAAAAGCATTTTTTTAATAACAAAAAGTGGGTAAGCAGTTATAAACAATCAAGTTGATACTAAGGAGAGATCTTAAAAGTTCTCGTCACAAGGAAAAAATTGTAAATGTGTGGTAGTGGACATTAATGAGACTTGTGATTATTTTGTAGTATATACATGTAAAAAATCACTACATTGTCCACCTAAAACTATACTATAAAATAACACAATATGTCAACTATATTTCAATTTTTTTAAAAAGTAAATACTGTATCAGGTTTATGTTAAATATATTTCTATTTGGACAAATATTTATTAAGTTCATTTCTAAAAACTGAAGAAAGTCATTCAGAAGTAGTCTGAAGGATGAACGTAGAATGAAGAATTTGTTAGATATAGTATTTTCCTACTTATATTAATATTTCTCTATGTGATGTAATTTCGACTAAATGTATAATTCTCCCACTCAATTCCACCAAACTCCTATATATTCTAAGACAATCGGAAACTTGGGAAGTGGGATAGTTCTCTTGCCTCTCTACCCAGGCCGCAGGTAGATGACCTACTGAAATCGCTGTGTTCTTTTTTGCTTTTTTGTTTTTCATCAACAGTCAAAGAATGGTACTCAGAATAATGAAATAATCTGGCTAACTGGTGATTGCCATGTATGTTTTATCTTTTCCAAGGGTTTAGTTGAATTAGAGAATGCATTTCATATAATTATATTAAGCATAATCTAGAATAGCAATTTCCTACCCACGTGCCATGGCACACTGGCATGCCATGAAAAAATTTAAAACACCAGGGACACAGACCTCTTTCCTTAAATTGTCAAATAAAGAAAATAGCAACAACCAACACAAGAGCCATCCAGTGTGAATGCCTTGATTGGAACCATAAATACACAGGTCATATAATAAGAGTTGTATCTGATGGGTCACATTGCATAATAAGGTTGCATCTCATTGATTAATTCTTAGTACCAGAACTCTTTATATACAAGTATACACACCTGATTATTTTTAAAAGTCAGTTTAGAGCAAAAAGGGTAGGTAATAACTAATTATTTTTTGTAAATCAATAAAAATTATACTAATTTTCTTATATCAGCAAAAATACATTTTATGGTGTGTTGCAGAATTTTAGTAATTCATTTATATGTGCCACAAGATAAAAAAGGTTGAAGATTGCTGATCTAGAATGTAAAATACTCATATCATATTTATCATAACATCTTATTATTCAGAAGACACATTACAAAATTGCCAATTTTGCCAAGATCTACCTCTTCAATATGGACTTTAAGCAGAAAATATGTAAAACTGGTAACTAATAATAGACAAACTTAAGACCTTACTAAAGAAGTCTGAATATATTATTAGCTTTAGAATGTGAAACCACAGCTCTGCTTCTGGAACACAACTATCTATCTGGTTCATTGCCACATCCTCACTCTCTTCTTTTATAACTTGGGATAGCCTTCTCTACCTCCATCAAAGGGCTGCTGAAAAAATAAAGTGAATTTTTAAAGCATGTCCATGAAGTTCTGTGAAACTCTTGGTAATAGTATACTAAAGGGAAAGAAAAGAAAATATTTAAAAAAAAAACAAAGGAAAATGTACATAAATATTTAACTTATCTCAAGAAGGGTTGAAAGACTTTGTAAGCTTGAAAAAATTGTAAAACCTTAAAAAGGAAAAAGTTGATAAATTTGAGTACAAAAAAGAATAAAAAAATTTATGTTAATAATATAAGCAAACAGAAAAGTAGGCGGTCAAAAGAGGAATATTTGCAACGAATATGATAGGCAGAGGGCTAATTCCTAGAACATCTCTTAACAAATTGAGCTTTAATAAATACCCCAATAGAAAAAGAACCAAGGACATTAACAGATAAAAATAATTCCTAAATATATTTAAAAGTTCACCCTATATGACTCAGGTAATACAAGTGGAAACAATGCCACATGTAAAATCTATCAACTTGATAAAGGTTAGGACAAACCCCCAAATTTTAAATTCTTAAAGTCGATGAGGGTATAATGAGATACATTTTCTCATGTGTTGCTGTTGTAAAACAACAAATTTGAGAATATTCATCGATTAAAACCAGTGATTTTCAAAAGGCGTGCCACAAAAATTTTTAAAGCATGCAATACCTGACTATTTATTTGTTCATAGGCACTGACCTCTTTTCCCTTAGACTGTCAAATTAAAAACCTACAACAACAAACACAACAGTAATCATCAGTGTGAATGAATCAAAATTATACCTATATTTTTTGTCAAATTGGCAAAAATATATATTTTGTTGGTATACTGCAGAATTTTAGTAATTAGCTTATGTGTGGCATGAGATGAAAAAAGTTGAAAATTGCTGATTTAAACAACACATAACATTTTAGCAAGTGATTCTAGTTTAAGAAATTTATCAGTAATATGACCAAAGATCCTTTACCAAAATATTCATTATAAATAGGCTGAATAGTGACTACTAAATTATAGTAAATCCATAAGATACAATATTACTCCATCATTAAAAATCTCAGTTGATAAGTACATATTAAAACATCAGAAAATGTCAATAATAAAATTGGTTAAAAAAATCAGGTTATAAAGTGTTTGTTTTGTAGAGAAACATATCAAAAATAGAGTGGAAAGAAACATTTTCACCTGGGTTATTTCTGGATGATGAGATTATAGATAGTTTTTTATTTTGTATAATAAGCAGTTATTCTTATAATTAAAAAGTAAATATAGCACTTAATAATCTATTTTATTTGCTATAATTAGATTGCTTTTATGTAGACATAATTTAAACAAAACATCTATTTAGTCAAGCAGTTCTTTAGCTGGTCACTGAAAGGGACATTGAGAACATCAAAAGCCTTAAACAAGATGTAACTCCTTTATTCCATAACATTTCAACAGCTTTAAAACTCCATCGATGCTGAGTACCTACTGTGTACTATCAGAAAGCTCAGATGTGAACGTAGGAGGGGAAAAGAGATTAAAAAAAATAAGAAAGAAAAGTTTCATTTGACACTGAACACAAAGAACTCTAAAGTCCAAAAAGTGAGCCAGTCCTGTCCCAGACCCTTCCAGTCTGTGTCGGTTGAGGATTGCAATGAAGGCGTGTTGCTTTTCAACAACCTCATCACCCTAAAGTTGCACAGAGATGATGCTTCACTTAAAAAAAAAATCCATTAAAATTAGTTCAAAGGGCAAGAAACAAAGGTGATGCGAGACTATTATTTTTCAGTGCTGTGTGTGAAGGAGAGAGACATGTACAGTAACTCCCATTATGGTCAATGAGAGTCAAGCATCTAAACTAATCGAACCCCCCTGATGATTTAATTTAAAATCACCAGGGCAAAGTAGTTCTCAGCCAGGAATGAATCCCAGGATCGTTTATGCACCTACTCTCCTAAGGCACTAAAAACAGTAGAAATTTTATATACTTTTATATATGTTATATATAATATGTGTAATTATATATAATATGGTATTTTATATATATTTTACACACACACACACACAATATATATATTTTACCATGCCTTACAGGGGAAAAAAACTAAAAGGTTCACAGAACATCAGATTTCTATCAATTTAAAGGTTTATTTTAAATTATGGGTGTTATTTTAATGTCTTTTTAATTAACTACTTTAAAATTGGTCTAGGTTATTCCAGTTGCTATATGATATTCATATAAAAATCCAGGAAGGTTCTCTTTAATTCAGCTTAAGCTTTGGTTTTACAGGTATAGGGCCGCAATTAAATGGCACACCTTACACAAAACCAAGCCCTTGACCTGCCTTAAAGTATCAGGATAATAGGCAAAGAGAAAAGTATAAATATTATGCCATAGTCCCACATGCCCAATCCATTCACTCTACTGACTTTCTCAGTACCTGAACTTAATACTTGAAATAGTCCAGGGGGCAGGTAAGTGTAGTATCTTTATTTTCAGATGAGAAAACAAAACCTAAAAGGTTAAATGACTTGGCTAGTGTCCCCCAAGTGGACCTGAAGTCCAGTTCTCCAATTCTCCATCCAAAGCTCACTGTAACTGCAATTGGTATAAATGGTCCTACACCCACAGAGGGTAAAGGAAGCAGAGAACCTAATCCTCAAGGGGGGCTCTTCCTGCTTCCTGCACATTCAACGTCCTGGCGACAGAACAGGAAGAGAGCCCCTTTAATGGTCCCTAATCATCACCCCATGGTGTGAGTTCTGTGGTAGGGTCAGGGAAGGCCTCTGTGACGACACGGGAACTGGAACGGAAAGAAGAGAACCAGGAAAGCATGTGACGATCCGAGGGAAGCACATTCTTGGGGAGACAACAGCTGATGCAAAGGCCCAAGTGGAGAGAGAAGCTCACTGAGGTAGGAGCCTGAAGTACAGGATGCCAAGGGGAAGACTCCAGATTTTATTCTAATTGAAAGAAACAATCATGAAAAGCTCTTAAAGTAAGGGAAGAACCTGGTCTAAGGTCTATATTGAACAGACCACGCCAGCAGCTATGCGATGTTACATTGAAGTATGGGGAGGGGTTAGGAAGAAATGCGAACAGCGAAACCAGAGAGATTATCGCACTAGTTCAGGCAAAACTTGGCAGGTGTGGTGGAGGTGGGGAGTAGTAGACTCCGGATGTATTTCTCAGGAAAGCCTCTGTGTGACTTGTGGGATGTTTTGAGTATGCTGTCAATTATGAATTCTGGCAGGACCCTCACCAGGAAGGATCCACAGAGAATAGGACTCTTACCTCTGCCATTGGTCACATTTCTGCAGTTCCTGAACAATCAGCCTACTTTCGCCTCAAGGACAAACACTCTTTTCTTCTTTAGAGTAGTGCTAGAAAGTTCGGGCCAACTTTTTGACTCATCTCTAACACGTACATGGGCATGATATATCAGTTTCACACACTAACTTCACTTTTGGCTGTCTTACTGTCTTTTCCTTATTTTCTTCTTGACTTGTTTGTTGTTTTTAAAGCACTTAATAATACTGTGCTAGACAGCTTAAGTCATTTTTTTCAACATTCTAGGAAATAAATGAATACACAAACTACATCAGCAATGCCTTGGCTGTTATACAAATAACAGCAAACTTAAAGAAGGTCTTATCAAAGGGATTAATGAGGAAGAAATAGAGATTTATAAATAAGGATGTATGTACAAGTACCAGTATGTGTGAGAAGCCAAGAAGCTAGAATGACAAAAACTGACCAAAGGACTGGAAAAATTGCATACATACCAGCAACCCTAAGGAAGGCAAGAAAGTGGCATATAAAATCTTGGGAAATCAAAGCTCACTAGCTGATGAGCTATCAAACCCTATGTTAATTTGTGATCTTTAGGAGGCTACAAAATAATGCCTCAGAAACAGGGCTCAGCCAAGAAATAACTGATTTCACCAGCCTGGCTGGAATCCACATGGAAATCTGTGAAAACTGTGCTAGGCTGGGTGGGGGAAGATATTTTTCATGCTGAAACTACCTGTTACTTTTTTTTTTTTTTTTCAGAGCAGGCCACTGTGAAATGATACATATTAACTATGCATCCAAGTGTGAGCACATGCATATGGGTAACTATATAAAAATCCAGGCAGACACTATCTTAACACTACACAGCATATAGCCTGGTGTGGGACTTTATCAAATCATTTTACTTGTTAAATGAGGACTCTTGTCTTTTTTTTCACTTTAAAGATAAAAAGTCCAGGTGGCCATCCAGGAGTAACCATTTAACAAGTATTTTTCGAATGCCTGTCATGCACCAGGTGAAGCTTCTGGCTGTGGGGATGCAGTCCTGAACAAAACAGACAGCTATCCCCACCCTCATAGAGCTCACATTCCAGTTACCCTGAGGCAAAAACAGTAAGCTACCAAGTAAGTTGGAATATTAATGCTACACAATATAAAATGGGAGGGGTGATGCAGTCTTAAGTAAGATAACGGTGAGGGACTACCATCCTGAGATGTTTTGCATGCAATTTGAATAAAGGGCTGGAGGAGATGAGAGGGAACAGAATACACACCCAGGGTCATTGCATCCCATGAAGCAGGAACAGCTGGTTCAGGGCTGTGAGGCAGGAGAGTGCTTAGAATATTCAGTGAACAAGGAATGGGGTGTGGCAGGAACACAGTGTGGGGACTGTATCAGGTTCCTGTGGCTGCTGAAACAAATGAGCACAGACTCCTGGCTTAAAATATCAGAAACTGATTCTCTCTATTTTAGAGGTTGCAAGTCTGAAATCAAGGTGAAAGCAGGGCTCTAGTTCCTCTAGAAGCTCTAGGGGAGAGTCTGCCCTTTGCCTTTTCCAACTTCTGGTAGCTCTCTGCATGACCTGTGACCCCATTACTCTGCCTCCCTGATCCCACTGTCTCCTTCTCCTATCTTCTCTATTAAAAGCCCCCTCTACCTCACTCTTATAGGGATACCTGCCATTAGATTTAGGGTTTACCCAGTGTATCTAGGATGATATTCTTATCTCGAGATTCTCATCTGAACTGCTGCTACAAAGACCCTTTTCCATGCAAGGTTATGCTCAAGGTTCCACAAATTAAGACATGAACATATTTTTGGGGGAGTCACCATTCAATCCACTATGAGGATAACAGGAGATGAAATGAGGAGTAATGATTGCTGGTGAGGGATAGATGGTGTTCACATAGGAAACTTGTAAAACATCGTGATAATTTTGGCTTTACTTTGAGGAAAATAGGAAGCTATTATGAGGATATAAGCAGAGATGTGACATGGGTTCAACATGTTTATAGGACCACTCAGGCCACTGTCATTCAGAAAAGTCCAGAGCAGTCAACCCTTAGGCTGGTATTTCTTCAGCCTAAGGGTATGCCAAATTTAGATCAGAATGGGAAAAGGAGATGAGAAGAACCTGGCATACAGTAGGCCTTCAGAAAACACCTGCTGAACAAGTAAATGAAGGTTCCTTTACCTGACCACCCTGTTTCAAAACAAAATTAAATTCATCCCATAAATATTTACCAAATATCTATAGTCAAGATTCTGTTCCCACACAATAAGCACCTGACAAACCCCATACTGCTACCTAACATACTACTGAGTGACAGACCACTTTTTCTTCAGGATTTATGTGATTATATTGCTTCCATAAACAGAGATTGAAGAATCTCAACTCAGTGGAGCTATAGATGAGCTGCCGTTGTATCCCTTGCTATTGCTGTGCCAGTCATGCTTTACTGAATCCCTTCCCACACCCTTAATAATATCTTGGGCAGAATCTGTAACTTTGCATTCACTTCTCGTAATTAAAAATATCTCCAGAAATAGATAATCTGAACAGACCAATTATTACTAAAGAGATTGAATGAGTAATTAAAAACCTTCCTACAGAGGTCCTGGACCACACAACTTCACTGGTGAATTCTCCCAAACATTCAAAGAAGAATTAACATCAATCCTTCTCAAACTCTTCTAAAATTTAGAAGAGGAGCAAACACATCCAAAGTTATTTTACAAGGCTAACATTACCATGATAGCAAAACCAGACAAGGATACTAGAAGAAAAGAAGATTACAGGCCAATATCCCTAATGAACATGGATGCTAAAATTCTCAACAAAATATTATCAAACCAAATTCAACAATACATTAAAAGGGTCATACTCCAAGATCAAGTGGACTTCATTCTGAGAGATGCAAGAATGTTTCAACATCTGCAAATCAAGCAGTGTGATACACCAAAATGAAGGATAAAAATTATATGATCATCTCAATAGATGCAGAAAACGCATTTGAAAAAAATCAAAATTGATTTATAATAAAAACTCTCAACAAAGCATTGATGGAATATACCTTAACATAATAAGGCCATATATGACAAGCCCACAGCCAGTATCATACTCCAAAGTAAAAAGCTAAGAGCTTTTCCTCTATGATCGAGAAAAAGACAATGATACCCATTCTTGCCACACTTATTCAACATTGTATTGGAAGTCCTGTCCAGAGCAATTAGGCAAGAAAAATAAATTTAAAAAAATTAAAATTGTTAAGAAAGAAGTAAAGCTGTCACTATTTGCAGATGACATGATAATACATACAGAAAACCCTGAAGAGACCACCAAAATTCTTATAAGTAATAAATTCAATAAAGGTGCAGAATACAAAATCAATACCAAACAGAAATTTGTGTCATTTATTTATGCTAATAGCAAAGTATTATAAAGAGAAATTAAAAACAATTCCATTTACAATTTCAGAAAAAAAGTAAAATATGTAGGAATAAATTTAACCAAGGAGATGAAAAATCTGTATCTTAAAACTATAAGGCATCGATGAAAGGAATTGAAAACACAAATAAATAAAAAAATATTCTATGTTCATAGATTGGAAAAATTAATATTGTTAAAATGTCCATACTATCCATAGCAATCTACAAATTCAAAGCCATCCCTATCAAAATTCCAATGGCATTTTTACAGAAATAGAAAAAACAATTCTAAAATTTATATCAAACCACAAAAAAAAAAAAAAAAAAAAAAAACAGGAGTCAAAGCAATCTTGAGAAGGAATAATGAAGTTGAAGACATCATGCTCCCTGCTTTTAAACTATATTATAAAACTAAAGTAATCAAAACAGTACGGTATTAACATAAAAACAGACATATAGATCAATGTGACAGAGTAGAAATCACAAAAATAAATGCACATATCATCAATTTATCAGGACTAGACCACTATTTTACACCATAAATAAATTAAGTCGAAATGGACTAAAGACTTCAATGTAAGACCTGAACCATAAAATTCCTATTAGAAAATTTAAGACAGTGAGCTCCCTGATATTGGTCTTGGTGATGACTCTTTGGATTTGACAACAGAAGCAAAAGTAAACACGTGGGATGACATCAAACTAAAACGTTTCTGTTGCGGACCATTCAGCCTGGTTTCAGGAGTTGTAACCCTCACCCCATGGTGGGCTGTGTAAGAGCCTAGGGACCCACTTCATCTGGGTCTGTTCTGTCACGAGGACATGAGCTACTAAGGAGACAGAGTTTATCTCCCTGGCAGGAGTGCTGCTTCTGCCTCATCCATCTCTGGCCCCAATGCTTGGTTGGCTCCTCATGGGAGGGGCAACCTAAGCCAGACACAACCACTTGGGAGGCCCTCATGGAAGGACTCGGGGGGCTGCAGCAAAGAGGATGTGATGGACCCTCGTCCCCAGCTATTCTGACATAGCCCGAGTCCTCATTTCTGTCTGGGAGATGTCTCCTGCTTCCTAATCGGCTTAAAGCCTGAAACTGTGGGGACAAGTGGTGCAGCCCTGTACTGGCCAGGATGGCTCCCTGGGTGATCAGGCATAAGAAAGAATTCCTAAAGTCCTGTGAAACCTGCTTTGCTAAGAGTGCTCTCATTTAAATGATAAGGGTCCGAGGAGGAAATGGGTATATCTCCCAAAGTTTGGCAACCCCCTTTCCTGACAAACACTGACTCAGATTAAGCCCTCAGATTTCTTTGACACATTAAACCTGTATTCCAGTGTATTGGAACCCAATAAAAGCCTAGTGAGCAAGGCACTCTGGGTCATTCTCCTCTGAGAGTTTGACCACCTTTCCTCCCCAAGCAGAAAATGTCTTGGTAGTTTTTATTTTCATCCGTGACGGAGGGATGGAGCTCTGCAGGCGGAGCCCCCCCACATCTGGTGCCCAGGACAGGGGCCCCCGCACGTTTCTACACAGTGAAGGAAACCATCAACAAAATGAAAAGACAACCAAGTGAATAGGAGAAAATATTTGTAAATCATATACCTGATAAAAAGTTAATATGTAAAATATATAAAGATCTCATTCAACTCGAAAGCAAAAAGAAACACAATTAATTTGATTGTTTAAAAAATGGGTGAAGGATCTGAATAGACATTTTTTTCCAAGGAAGACTACAGATGGCCAATGGTACATAAAGAGATGTTCAACATCAATAATCAGGAAAATGCAAGTCAAAACCACATGCCTGATAGAATGACTATTGTCAAGAAGACAAGACATAAACATTGGTGACAATGTGGAGAAAAGGGAACCTTTGTGCATTGTTGGTGGAAATAAAACTGGTATAGTCACGATGCAAAACAGTATGGAGTGTTCTCAAATAATTAAAAATAGAACAACCATATGATCCAGCAATTCCACTTTGGGGTACTTATCCAAAGAAAATGGAAACACACCAACTCAAAAGGTATACACATACCCTGGTATAGGGGGGTAACAAGGTAATGTTTGTTGCAGCATTATTTACAACAGCCAAGACATGGAACCAACGTAAGTGCCCATCGATAGGTAAATAGATAAAGAAAATGTGGAATATATAGACATGGAATATTATTCAGCCACAAAGAGACTAATATCTTGCCATTTGTGACAACATAGACATACCTTGAGGGCATTGTGCTAAGTGAAATATGTCAGATAGAGAAAGACAAATAGCATATGATCTTATTTGTATGTAGAATCGAAATAAGAAAACAACAAACCAAGCACATGGATACAGAGAACAGATTGGTGGTTGCTAGAGGCCAGGTTAGGGGTGGGTAAAGGGGATCTAAAGGTAAAAATGTCCAGTTACAAAATAAATATTTTATGCAGATGTAGTACATCATGACAACTGTAGTTAATAATACTGTATTGCATATTTTAAAGTTGCTAAGAGTAAATCTTACAATTTCTCCAGAAAAAGAAAAATCTGTAGTAAGGTATGGTGACAGATGTTAACTAGACACAATGTTGTATGTCAATTATATGTTAATAAAATTTTTAAAAATTATCTTCAGTTAAACAGCCCAGTCTCGTACTAAAATTTCATGTCCTCCCAACATAGGCTTAAGACACAGCCTTGACTACTTAGAGTTCTCTATCAACAACTTCCCCATCCTGAGGCTGAGCTACTCATCCTTTTATTCGGGGCAGAGTGGTCTTAGGTGATTGGTTGTCTGTTAGCAGGTGAAAGGCAGATGTCCCTGGTCTAGCTCCAGTTCCAACTGCTAGGTCCCTCTGCAAACATGGTGGTCTCTATGTAGTTTAGAGCTGATAGATATGTTATTTCCAGGAAGGTTTTCAAGCTTCACCACCACTCTTTTTCTGAGGCTCCATTTACAAAAGGAGTCTCGTCTCCCTTTATAACTCCACAAGTGGTCCATGCCCCAACCTCCTTTCTGGATAGGTCAGTGCTTCAGTTGAACCAATGTCTATCTGCGCAGCCTTATGGCACCTGACTGCTACATTGGTATCAACGGTCCTGACAGCAACCAGGGGGCCTGCCTGGGTGTGTTTCCCCCAAGGGCTATAGAAAAATAGGGTGGAGTAGAAACGATGTTCCCACCTTTTTCCTAGGAACATTATTTCCCAATCCCTCCTTGTGTTACCAGAGGCCACACTAAAAGCCTCCCCAGTACCACTCTGCATTCAGAAATATGCAAATGAGAAACAAGCACTGGTCCGTGCTCATGTGCCATCCCAAACTCACAGACCAAATGGGAAGTGCTCCTGGTGCCGGTACCATCCCGCAGGCCTCTCATAGCAGGGCCTTGGGAGCCTGCCCATTCTACAGGTCAGCCAGCATCAAGCCAGAGAACAAGATGGCAGCATTGTTTCGTTGAAATCATCCTGCTCGGAGCTTTGAGCATCCTCTTGCACATGCCTTTTAGGAGCAGTAAGAGTAAAATCACTCCAGAAAGAGGAATGAAGAAAGCCTCTCACACTCCTCCTTCCAGCTATCTTTCCCCTCACCAACTCTGCCCTTACATAGTTTGGGTGCAATGGGATGGGTCTGGTTCTGCTGCTTTCTCTTAGTAAAATGAGCGTGGGTGTCTGTCGCACATGTGAATTTCTCCAGAAGTGCCGGCACCCTTCTGTTTGTACCCCAGATGCTCATGTTCCAGGACAACGTAAAAAGTCCCACTGAATGTGTGTCGCACTCCTCAATTTCAGTTACATTATTGCAGATGCGGCTCTAGGAGAAAAAGCTGCTAGGGGTTCATTTGGCCCCTAAACAGAATAGGAAATACTAACTAGTATTCTAGATGTCTACATGAGAAACACTCCAAAGATTTTACTGTAATTTCTGTTGATTTATTTTATCCTCACATATCTTATTTAACAAGTTTTAAAGCAATCATCTTCTGTAAATGGATGAGAATCATGGTTTACTCTTAAAGTATTAGCACTCAACAGATAATTCCTCGTTCCAACAAATGTCCTGAACTGGAAATAAGTCTTGAAAATGAAAAGAGCTCTTGATAACTACAGCCATTTCAAAACCTATTAGAAAAGGGAAAAATTACAGAGCCAGATGAATTTCCTCCTGAACTTATTTTATATTGGAGCAAACTGAGCTGCTTGCCCCCCTAGGCTGCCGGAGCCACACTCACAGCCCCAGTGTCAGGCTTGGCCTTACAGACATTCAGAAGTCACCTAGGTTAATCCTGTTCTTCCATAATGATGACAATTATAATAAAACAAGAACCCACCAAAGTCAGTGAAACTATGAATGACAAAGTATAGATCTGTAATAATATAGCACTGAAAAGGAGGAATGACAGGGAAGATTTAAGGCTAGGGGGAATAACTTCTCAGAACACCTAAGCAATGACACCATAAGGTTCGCTGCACATGGAGGGCAACAGAGGGGTGGAAAGAACAATGGGATCAAGAGTTTGGGTAAAGTCTTGACTCCTATGAAGTAGGACCACCGGCCTGAAATTTAGCTTTCCTTTTCAACTGCTTGTAGGTCAACAAACACAAAATAGTGACTCCAACAATGCGCTGTTCATCATAAAACATTATTTTAATTTGATTCCTAAAATATTTAGAAATGTTTAAACTGTGTGTGTGTGTGTATATGTATATATATGCATATGTGTGTGTGTGTGTGTATACACATACTTTAAACACCTGACACCCCCACATGGAAAGACATGAGAAACACTGCCTCAGTCTCCTGCTACGGTTCGGCTTTCCCCTGAGCAGTGCACTGTGAGTAGATGGCCATTTGAAACAAAAAGAGAATTCTGTTGTTTTTAATTCATTGGGTGAATCAATCTACTCTTCTGCTAGCCTGAAGGATGAAGAAGAAATACCAGGTTTGAGCGCATGGATTCAATGGTGCTTCTTCCTATGTGTCCTTACCTATCTAAAACCAGGCCTGTTACTGACACTGCATCCACTGCCACATCCGTCCATTTCTGCTATGAAAATACTGAAGTACTTCTGTATTCACAACCCCCCTGAGTGCTGCTCACTCCTGTCTGCCTCCTCCCCTGTGACGCTCCAGACCTCCCCACAATGCAGAAATTAACAAGCTGATGTCTGGCACAGCAGAGAGCTTACGGGAACCACTATCACATTGGTCAGGGTCATGCGTCATACTAATTGTTACATGTAAAAGTGACTCCTCTGCCTGAGACCTACCTACCCACATCTTGACCCTCAGCTGTGGGCGCATCTAAGCTAAACCAAGATCCTGAAGCATATTTGAAGCCTGGAGCAGAAATACCAGAAAAATGTTTTAGATCATAAAAGTAGTTCAGATAGCTAGTACTGTACAGAGTTCTTAGGATAAGGCCAATTTAAGATTTGTGCCCAAGAGCTATTTGCAAATTTCTAGGAGCTACTTTTTCAGTCAATTAGCTCGAGAAAGGAAATGGGAGCTAAGGAAATAAAATAGATCATTAATTTGCAATAAATATAAATTAATTATGCTAATTCTAAGAATTGAACATATATACAAATTATGTACATATAATAAATAAATAATATATAATATGAGACTATTTCTAAAAGAAAGCCATCTTAACTTACTGTGTTATAGAAAATCCATGTATGTTTATTCCATAGATTTTAACAGTTTTGATATGTGTATAAAAATGTAAGGTAAACATTAACTGCCTACTGATGTTCTAAGAAATCTATTTTCATTCAAAATGGAGATCAGGATATATTTTGCATTATTTGAGTTAATTACATGACATTTCTTTGAGTAATGATGTATTGTTCCATTCATTACTTCTAATTATGTTCTGTTCCAAGAGCAAGGCTGGCAACACCATGATCAGCCTTTTCCTATTCCTCGCAATCTGATGACTTTTATGGAAAGCCAGTCAAAAATATGCCTAGAATATAATGAACACAGTTAACCATGACAGTTTAAAATTACCTGAGGAAAGTTTCACATAGAAATAAATAGAAATGGGTAATGGTTTTCTGTGTTATAGGGTATTCATTTTTGCAATTAATACAAGAAATACTCAGAGTGTTATTTTAAGACATATAATTATCATCCTACCATTTGCCAGAGCTGGAGAGAGAGCACTCCTACCTAATGTCATCCTCTCCTTTCCACACTCACACACAACCTAACAAATTTATATTTTGTATAGATCAGCAGATTGTAAATGTATCTTTTTCTGGTTGTGAGAGTGATTCTGTAGGTTTTGTGCAATTCTGAGAGAGTGTGGGAACCTCCTAAAAGCTCTGATCAAAAAGCCAGTAGGATTTTCCTCCTCTAACATATAACCATATTCAGGCAGCCCATCTCAGCTCATCCACAGCTGGGTCTAAAGCTAGAAGGTAAATCCTATTATGGAGAAGAGGTCAAGGTCAAGGGAAGACTGTCAGAACTAAGTAGTAAGGCACAGGAGCCAAGTGAACCACAATGCCATCATGCACCAGTCAGCAGGCAGCAAGGAGCCAGGGAGAAAGAGCAGCTAGCAGGAAGAGGCCTTGATGAGGTCTAGAGACCACTGTGTACAACACAAGGTTCAGGCACACTGTCTCATAGGCAAGCCACCTTTACTTGAAGAGGCCAGGGTAAAGTGTATAAAATTCATACTTTTTTTTTCTTCACCCAATTTCAAATGTTCCTTGCACACATGCAAAATATCTATTAATTCCTTCAGTACCAGGTGCCAACAATCCATCATCGTGTCTGTAATATAGAATAATAAAGATGCCATCTCAACTCCAGGAACAAAAAAAAATAAACTTGGGAAAGTTAGACCCTGGCAAGAACGGCTCCTCTTTCTCTTCTGGTACCCATGACGGTCCCTGCCCACTGACCCTGCCACCTTCAGCCTCAGCTCCTCCTCAATACTCTGAGGTCCCTATTAACTGAAGAGCTGGGGTTTGTGGTAAAATGTATTTGCTGTGACAATTTATCAGATAACAAGTCAAGATGGATGACAGGCCCACAAGGTTTGTCTTGCAATGGGGGTTGGCAGGATCCTTTGTGGCAGGTTCTAGACACTGAAAAAAAAAAAGATGTCAAGCAACTTCATGAATAACAGGAGCATCCAAGAGCTCCCTTTGCTCCTGCTGACCAATGCCATCACAAACTGGTTTTAGCTGGTAGCAATGTACAGTACTAACCCAAAAGTAGGCACACATTTATGTAGGAATTCTTCCCATAGAAACAGGATAAAGAGCACTCTGAGCAATCATGGCTACATGCAGATCTTTTGAATGCAATCATCTGCCAAATAAAGGGAAGAAAAATATGACCACAAGAAAACCAACTTCCCCAATTACAGCTCAGGACAAAGAATAGCAAGATCCCCTTTGAACATCTCTCCAAGAGCATATTAAGCTAGCCAATATACAAGAGGCATACACAGGGGGCAAAATAGGCTTAGAGAAATTTAAGAGAAAAAACATCTGTCTTTAGTAATAAAGATTTTAAAATAGTACTTGTGCTCATTTTATTTGCACAGGAAGGCTTAAAAGAAACTCTTTTGAGAAATGAAAGCTCATCAGATTACTAATAACTGCAGTTTCCTGAACAATTAAAGAAATTCACAAGATTGCAACCTACTTAGGAAATGACAAATATTTCCGATTTTTACAGAAGGATTAAAAGGGCACTTTTATCTATAGCATCTTATAGTTTATAGTGCTTCCATAGAAAGCACTGTTAAATAATAAAAATATTTTTATTTGTTATTCATTTATTTCAGGAGTACTCAACATGGCAATGGTCTGAATAAAAGAGAAAACTAAACATCGCTTGTTTAGATAGGTAAAATTTGGTTTTAAAAGGCATTCGCCAGATTTTTTTCTGTATCTATTGATGTTGGACCTAAGAGCACAATTTCCGTTGTAGAAAACTTTTGTTTCTAATACATCAGCCAAAGTGTCCTTTAAGTTACCTAGTCTTATTCTTCACAAACACACTCTGGAAGGCTGTCCTCAATGCATCATCCTAACATTGTTTGGCTCTGATAACATTCTGTGTGCAATGCTCATGTTTAGAAAAAATCTGCTCTTTTAAATAACTGATTCAATAATCTATTGACAAATGATTTGTATAATATAGTATGGCCAGCAAGCAAGGTTTGTCTCTGCCATCGCATGCCACACTCAACCCATCCACAAATGTTGCTGTGTTATGTTAGAGCTCCCCATGCCATTCTGAATAGTAGCCCAAAGATCAATACACTGTCTGCTGAAAACTACAGCACATAACAAATGAATAATTTTATTTACAATAAAAGCCCCATTTCCCAAATGGATTCCATTAATGTTCAAATTCATTTTTCATGCTCAACTCGAGATGAGAGGTAGACATAGTTCAATGTAAAGAGAGGGGGTGAGAAGAAGTATTAACTATAGTGGTTCAAATATATTTAAGCCATGAACAATAGCTGGGCTACACTGAGGTACATGAGTAATGTGTTCACTGCAGAGTTCTAAAGATGTAATCTCCTAAACACTTGTATTTTCTCACCAAGACACTTTGAAAAGCATTTTCCAGTAAGAAGAAATTAATGGATTAAAGACATTCTGACATATTCTTCTGGAGTGTTGCACTACAGAGGCCAAAGCCTATTTAATTGGCTTTAGACACTGTACCGAATAGAAGTGTTTGCTTCAGGTATGGCTCTTTTGAGAATGAAGCAAACAGTTTTGCTTCAAAATTATATCTTCAGACCCTGATCTGACATTTCTTTCCCTCCTCCGAAAGGTATGAAAGAATCTGTGAGCAAAGTCAAAAGAAAAAAAGGGTGGAGAGTGGGGGAGCCCTCGAAATGTTAGAGAGGACACAAGTTCAAAGATAACATTTACAAGTCTCTGATGAATGGCACATTCCCTGAAGGCCACCTGAATACTCTTTTAAAAAAGAAATCATCAAAAATACAAAGGAAAAATTTCCAATTCACATAAAAATGCCTTAAAATATACACTTGTCCATTGACAAAATAATTAAGAAAAGGAGGGGAAAGAATCTTTTCTCATCAGCATCAATTCTATTCACTGCTGTTAGATTTAACTTGGGTATACTTATAGCACAAAAATGTAAACAAGATTGTAACTGACAAGGCATGAAGGGAAAATACAGCTTGAATATGATACTAAAAAATCTGGAATAAAATGGTGACAAGACTTAGCTTGGTGCATAGGAACACTGAAAAAGCAGGCCTTCATAAGCCCTTTATTACCCCATTCCATTAATTGAAACAATCCAGGTACTCCTGCCATTTACACTTTCACTTTAAACTCAATCAGGAAAGTACTTGAGATGCTAGGACCAAAAATTGTGCAAGAGCAGGTCCTGTTCCCACTCCTTACCAGGAACCAGTGGCTCAGTGCAGAGACAAACAGGAATGCACATAGTTATTCCATAAAGGATAAAGGTTTGGACTGGTGTCTGGAACAGAGTAGGAGCTCAATAATAAACTGTAGAATGAATAAACATGTGATTAATGAACCAACTGTCACAAAAAGAAGAGAGTATATTTTTTTTCCCTAAAAAGGTGGGACAGGTATCAAAGCACTTTAGCTGAAATGAAAATGATGGGGAGAATAGCAAGGTGGAGAGGACTGCATGGGGAGGCATAATAATGGAAAGAGAAGGCCTGGTTAGGGAAGAGCTGGGAAGGGTTGAGTCAAGATAATGGATGGTGACAGGTGGGTACCGGAAATATCAGGGATCACTGTGTGAAGCATATAACTGTCTATCACTATGCTGTACACTTGAAACTAATATAAAATAATATCTAATGTAAACTGTAATTGAAAAATAAAAATGAGATTAAAAAAGATAAAAAAAGTTAAACTATGCTAAAAGATTAAAAAATTTAATTTTTAAACTATGCTAAGGAGTTTAAACTTTATCCTAAAAAAAAGGGTGGGAGGTGGAGGAGTCTCATGTGTGTCATTAGTTGTCTGTAAGCAAGGGAACAGGAGAGTGATATGATCAGAGCTGTGGTTTAGAATGAGGTATATGCTGGACTGGAGAAGTCCAGATACAGGGAGGGCATGCAAGGGGGCTAAACACGAACAGATGGAATAGAATGTGGGGACAGATTAAAGCCCACTGCAGACATCTCACCAATTATTTTACAAAATATTAGAGGGCAGAGCTATCCACAGCTGCAATTCCCAAATCACAGGACAAAAGATTGTCACTTTCTGTGAGTAACTTATTAAGATTCTTCTTAGTTGTCACTTAAGAGTTTACAAAGGTAAAATAAAATAAAAAGCTACAAAATCATCACATAAAAAGGGTTGTCTGAATTTAGCATCTACCAGCTCCAAGACCACTTTACACACTGTAGCTGTACAGTGGCTTACAGAGTGTACTGATTACAAAAACAATTGTGCTCTCACCCTCGGAAAGGGCCAGGTCCCTCTTGCTACCTTCCAAACAAATAAGCTTGTTAATTTTGATACAGTGCTCCCTATCTCCTTGGTACTTACTCAAAGACATGGTAACTGACCAGGACTCATTTCCAAAATGGCAATTCCAGTGCCATCTAGAACAAATATAATGATCATTCAACACTTGCTTACTGCTCAGTGTAGACATTTCCCTAGATTCAGACATCTCAAATTTTCTTGAGTTTGAAAACATATGTGACTCAGGTCTTACACATTATACATTCAGAGCTGGTCAAAAAGACCATGAAGAATCAAGTTTCTTACTATAAGTAAAAAAATCATAGAAACAAAGTTCATTCCATTATTAACCATTAAAAAAGCATTGCAGCTCTACAATCTTACATTTTCTCAGTCTAAGGCATAAGATTTGTTCACCTAAATTCACATTTTTATCTGAGGTCGCCTCAATTCTTTGATAGAAGTCAATTAAAACTGATACCCAAAGAGAGATAAAATTTAAACCATTATTCTTTTGACAGTGGAATTCTCAGACAGTTTGCATAAAAAAGTTACTCAAAGGAAAAAGAAAACCACAAAATTGCCGCACAATCAAATGAAAAAATAAATTACTTCTGTTATTTCAACAACTTCAGGTCTTTGAGAAGAACTCAATAAAAAAATTGGTATGCAAGTTGAAAATTGTTCTGTTTTATAGAACCTTTCTGAATTATTCTAATTTTTTTATTTTTTACTTCAATAAACAAAAGAATGAAATTTTCTAATATTGAATATAATTTAAACTATTTTATTAATTTAGAAGAAGAGTTAAATATTATCAATAAAAATATAATATCATTTATGAGTTTATTGCTATCGCCACTAGTTCTATATTTACAAATTAATTTAGTTAAAATTTAGATTCAAGAAATTTGAAAGTCTATCATAAAATCACAATGATCTTTTGTTAATATTTTCTTGCTTGTACAATTTTTCAAAACAGGTTATTCATAAAATTCTCAAACACTTTGAAAATTCCCACTGAAAAAATAACATAACTTACTTTGAAAGACATCTTGAAGGATTTGTAGATTTAGATTGACTAGAAATTTATTTTGAAAATCATGTATCAGTGTTGAAAATGCTTATTATTTTAAATATAAAATTGTATGCTTTGTTGCACTCTGCATAGTGAATTAAGTTAGGGAAAAGAGAAAAACATTCTAAAGAATCAGTACAAAATCATATGCACACAATCACAAGTGATATCTTCAATAACATAAAAATTACTCTCCAGAGCGTTTCACCAATTCTCACTACTCCACTGCAAAGAACAAAACTTCTACCAAAGTCCATAGGAGAAAAGACTACAATTCAACAGTCAGAGAGAAATAAAACAACCCACCGCCAATGACACTTGACAATAATCTGGAAGGTGGGATGTTTTCCAAGAGAATATGCTATTTCAGGTCCTAACATGAAAAAATATTTTAAGTATATTTATTTATATGACTTTAATTAAAACTCCTAGCTTGAATGATCTCCAAGAGGCAAAGAAACCAAGCAGGTCTCAAATCTTCACATAACACCTTACTTTCACATCACAAAAGTGCCACCCAATCTCTATCTTACCATTACAATTCACAATTGATAACAGAAAACAAAGTGCCCATGATACGTATTGGAACCATTTTATAAGCACCTGTTTATTTGCATAGCTACTATAGTAAAAAGGTCAAGCAAAAACTCACCTCCAAAGCCTCAGTTGCCAAGCAACTCTTTCTAGAAGATCTTCAAAACTAATCAAACATATTATTGGTACCACCAACTGGATTCAGAATAAATGTAATAATGTCTTACCTGGTTTATCCAAAGAGGGAGGGAAGTGGAGGCCAATCCTGTATTCACTTGGTATGTTAGGTTCAAATGCTTTTCCCCACTTTCTTTAAAAAAAATTAAAGGATACGTCCTGGTACCACAGGTTTCCTGTTCACAAGGGCAAAGGACAATTCTGTCTTGAGAAATACCACAGAGGGCTTGATGAGATGTTGGCCGAATCGGAATGACATTTTCTCACAGTTGAAATCTGAAAGAGAAGATGATTTAGGGCCTTTAAAAAATTCAACTAGGAAACTTAGATCATATACCACCTTAAAGAAAGCAAATTCCATTGCTGCAAATTCTTAGTTGAGAAGAAGAAATAATTTAATTTGTTCCTCACTTAATGTTCAGTAAGATGTACTCTGGGGAAGTCTTCCCCAAAGACTCCCCTCTCCCCACCAGGGTGGTCTTGATTGGAGTTAGTGTTTTCAAGCAGAAGCGTATATGTAGACAATAAAGTGGTCTTCTCAATCTTCTGTACTTCAGGTTGCCACCTTAATCCCAATCTACTAGGTCCTATCTGTCAGGTACTTTTTGTTTTTACCCATCCATTTCATCATATTTCCTAGGCTAAAATTTTTCATTGTTAAACATTTACTCTAAACTATCTAATTCTTAAATGCTTTTCTCGATTGTGTTATCTTTGTTTATATAAAAGCAATTTTAACTAAGTACAAACACTGTTTGAACTTCTCTACAATTATAAAAGCATAGAAGCACTCCCAGGGAACTATTATAGTAAAAATTCCAAAATTAAAGAGAAAAAAAATTGTGAAAAAAAGGAAGGGGCAAACTATAGCTCAAGATGAGAACAATTTCTGGTTGACACAGAGCTAGGATATAGCAAAGTATGTGAAATGTTTCATATCCTCTTTTGTGGGTGAAGTCACATTACAGGGTGGGAGTAGTAGGAAGGGGGTACAGCAAAACCTGGCACTTGGCTTCTAGGGTACCAAGAGATGATTTTCTATCATTTAGATGACAATACATGACAGAGTTACTTCCTGAAGGACTAAGACACACCCTCCTTGGGCAACCACTTCATTTTTCTATTTCAGGATGACTCTACTACAAAACTGATGAGGATAGATTAACCATGGGAAAACAGACAGGATTACAAAAAACAATATCAGAAAATGGCCAGTGATGTCAGAGGAATGATTGTGTGAGAGATCCCCTCGATCTCTCCCCTTGAAGTGTCAACAACCGAACAGCTGTAATTCGACAAGGGATTTTCTGCTCCGTGGACAAATAGGTCTAAGAGAGTCACACTCTGAAACATCTAAAGGTGGGCAAGTGGGAACAAACTGACTAGGTGAGAAGAGTGAAAAGCTGAGATGAAACATGGATGTATCCCTGCAGCCCGGAGCTCTCAGTAAGGCTCAGCTTGAAAAGAGGAGGAATCAGATTGTGGCTGACACTCCCATCAGCCAGGAGGAGCAAAGAGATTCAATGAGCATTCCTGTAGGAGTAGGCAGTAGTAGCTGTAGCTGAGTCCAGTGACGAAGGCAGGGACAAACGCAAAGAGGAAACCAAAGTTGTCTGGCAATTAGCATTATAGAGAGTAAAACAGAGCCACAGAGCCTGGCTGCCTTCCTTCAACCTCCCAGAGCTCACCTCTCCACACCCTTCATGTTGGGTTGCCAAGTACATTATCTGCAAACCCAAGAACTGGTACTACAGAAACACTTTTTCCATGAACAAAAGGTGCACTCTGGGTCCAATCACAGGTTGGGTGGAGATGCAGGGATGATTCCACAGAGGTCCGAGGCCACCATTGCTGGGAAGGCAAAGCAACAAAGAAGGCAGGTGGGTTCCTCCAGCTCACCCCACCCTCACACATTGCAATTGCACTGCTGGCAGCATCTCACTGAGGAGATAGCTTTGAGATTTCATGGATTTGGAGTCCCATTGTCCACTGCATTTCCCTGTGGGGTTGGTCACCTGGAACCAGGACAACTGTCTCACAAGGTAAGCACCCACCTTTTCAGGGAACACAGGCCATTTTGCACCAGTTTACAGAGACCTGATAAGCCAGAGAAGTGCAAGAAAGCTCAAAAACTTATGATTTAGTGCCACCTATTAGAAAACAACAGAAAGATTTCTTATCAATCTACTATAGAACTGCCACTCATAGATGCCTAGACAGAGAAGGAATCCATCAAATACTATGAATAACCAAGGTAATGAGGCAGGCTCAGAAAAAAAATGAAAAATCTCCATAAAATCGACTTAAAGACATGGAAATATGTGATTTAAATGACAGAGAATTCAAGATTGTAGTTATGAAAAAACTCAATGATGTACAAAAACACAAATAGGTAGCTTAATGAACTCAGAAACAAAATCAACAAACAAAATGAATACTTTACCAAACAGATTGCAACTTTAAAAAAGAACCAAATAGAAACTCTAGAGATGAAGAACTCAGTAAAAGAGATCAAGAATGCACTATTGAGCATAGGAAATAAAGCTGAACAGATGGAGGAAAGAATTAGTTATATCAAAGATAGAAATCTAGAAATGGCACAGAGGGAAGAAGAGAGAGACTTGAGCATAAAAAATAAAAAATAAAAAAAATAAAAAATAAAAAAAACCAACTCTGTGAGACCTATGGGACTCCATCAGAAAGAGCAAAGTAAAAATAGAAGCTAAACCAGAAGAAGAGAGGGAGCCCTGGCTGATGTGGCTCAGTGGATTGCGTGCCAGCCTGTGAACCAAAAGGCTGCCAATTCAATTCCCAATCAGGGCACACACCTGGGTTGTGGGCCTGCTCCCCAGTTGGATTTCCCCAGTTTATTTTCCCTCTCTAAAAATAAATATTAAAATCTTTTTAAAATGTTAAAATTAAGAAGAAGAGAGGGGAAAGGGGAATGGAGAGCCTATTCAAACAAATAGTTGACAAGAACTTCCCAAAGCTGTGGAAAGAGCTAAATCCTCAAATCTAAAAAAGAAATAAAACACCTAATAACCTCAATCCAAACAAAAGAAAAACCTTCTCCAAAGAATATTGTATTAAAACTTTCAAAAATTAATGACGAAGAAAGAATTCTTAAGGTATCCATGGAAAAGAAAGAAATAGTCTATAAAGGAAAGCCCATTAGGTTATCATTAGACTTCTTAGCATAAACTCTATGAGATAGAAGAGAGTGGAACCAAATATTCAAACTACTGAAAGAAAGATATTACCAGCCAAGAATAATATATGCAACAAACTTAGATTTTAGATATAAAAGAGAAATAAAGACTTTTCTAGGCATACAAAAGTGGAGGGAATTTATCACTAGAAGATATCCACTGCAAGAGCTGCTCAAGAGGGTTATTTTGCATGAAACAAAGAACAAAAGGTCACAAAACCATGAGTTCAATCACCAGCAAACTTACTGCATAAACCAGGATAATTTGCAACAACAAAAAAAATTAAAAAGGAAGGGGTAAAGATCTGAATTTGCAAAGGAGAATGGAGATCAGACACATTCAAAAGAAAAGGACTGTATATATGGAACTTTCTTTTTCATGAACTTAATGGTAATCACACACCAAAAAACCCCAAACCGAGACACATAACTTTAAAAAAGAGGAAACAGAGGGGGAAAGTATATAATACCCCCAAACAAAATCAAGACAGAAACACAAAGGAAAAGAACCCATGGAAGGGTGGCACTGAGCTACCAGAAAACAAAAGATGAAATGGCTATAGGAAATCCTTATATATCAATAATTACCCTAAATGTAAATGGACTGAATTCACCAATAAAAAGGCATAGAGTAGCAAATTGGATGAAAAACAAAACAACCAAATGCTGCATGCTGGAGACACATCTAAGCTGTAAATATAAAGACTCAAAGTAAAATGATGGAAAATAATTCTTCAGACAAATAACATCCACAGAAAGTCAGGTGTAGCCATACTTATATCTGACAAAATAGATTTTGATAACAAAGATAAGAAACAAAGATGATAAAGGGGACATTACATCAGGAAGACATAAAACTTCTCTTTCTCTCTCTATATATGTCTATGTCTATGTCTATGTCTATCTATATCTGATCTGGGGGCACCAAAATATCTAAAGCAATTACTATCAAAACAAAAGGGAAAAACTGACAAAAACACAATCATAGTAGGGGACCTAAATACTCCATTGAAAGCTCTAGATAGATCATCTAAATAGAAAATTAATAAAGAAATATCAGCCTTAAATAACACATTAGACCAATGGACATAATTGACATTTACAGAGCCTTTCATCCCAGACCATTAGCTTATACATTTTTCTCCAGTGCACATGGAACATTCTCAAGGATAGACTATATATTGGGTCACAAAACTAGACTCAGCAAATTTAAGAAGGTTAAAATCAAAAGAAGCTTATTCTCTGACTACAATGCTTTGAAATTAGAAATCAACTGCAGAAAAGAAGTAAAAGCCCCATAAATATGTGGATATTGAACAACATACTACTAAAAAATGACTGGCTCAAAGAAGAAATAAAAGATGGGGTCAAAATATATAGAGAGACAAATGAAAATTAAAACATGATGTATCGAAACTCCTGGGATACTGTAAAAGCAGTAAAGAAGAGGGAAGTTTATATTAGTATAGGCCTATTTCAAGAAACAAGAAAAATCTCAAGTGAGCAACCTAACATTACATCTTGAACAACTAGAAAAAGAAGAACAAAATCAGGCTAAAATCTTTAGAAGAAAGAAATAATAAAAATTACAGCAGAATTGAACAAAATAGAGAACAGAAAGACTATACCAAAATTAACATAATAAAGAGTTGGTTCCTTGAAAAGATTAATAAAATTGACAATTCCCTGACTAGACTCACTTAGGAAAAAAAAAAAGAAAAGACTCAAACAAAATCAGAAATAAATGAGGAGAAATCACTACAGATATAAGAGAAATACAAAGAATCATACTAGAATACTATGAAAGATTACATGACAACCAATTCAAGAAGAAATGGATAAGTTCCTAGAAATATGTAAACTTCCTAGACTGAATAATGAAAAACTGGAAAATGTAAATACATTGATCAACAGGGTGAAGATTAAAACAACCATCAAAAACATCCCTCAAAATAGATGTTCAGGACTAGATGGCTTCACTAGTGAATTCTACCAAACATTCAAAGAAAATTTTAAACCAATCCTTCTCAAACTCTTCCAAAAAAATTGAAGAAGAAGCAATACTTTATAATACATTTTATGAGGCCAACATAAGCCTGATAGCAAATCCTGGCAAGGATAACACAAAAAAAGAAAACTACACACAAATATCTCTGATAAATATGTATGTAAAAATCCCAAACAAAATACTATCAAACTAAATACAATAATACATTAATAAAATACATTATGATCAAGGGGAGTTCATTCTAGAGGCACAAGGATGGTTAAACATACACAAATCAATTAATATAAGACATCAAATTAACAAAATAAATTATAAAATCATATAATCTTATCAACAGATGCAGAAAAATGTTTAATAAGATACATCATCGATTTACGATTAAAAATACTCAATAAAATGGGTATAGAAGGAAAGTACCTCAGCAAAGTAAAGGCCATATATGACAAACCCTCAGCTAGCGTCATACTCTATAGTGAAAAAATGAAAGCTTTTCCTCCAAGATCAGAAACAAGGCAAGGATGTCCACTCTCACCCCTCTTATTCAAAATAGTTCCAAACATCCTAGCAACAGCAATCATGCAAAATTAAAAAAAAAAAAAAAAAGACATCCAAACTGGGAATGAAGAGGTAAAAGTAACACTTTTTTTTTAAAGATGACATGATTCTTTATACAGAAAACCCTAAAGACTCCACCAAAAAAATATATTAGAAACAATAAATAAATACAGTCAAGTTGCAGGATACAAAACCAATGTGTAAAAGTCCACTGCATTAACAATAACATTTCAGAAAAAGACATGACAAAAAAAGAATTTATTTTGCTATTGCAACAAAAAGAATAAAATACTCAGAAATAAACTTAAAAGATCCTTACAAAGGACCTATATAGTGAAAACTACAAAGTATTATTTTAAAAGATTGGAAAAGAAGACAATGAAATGGAAAGATATTCCATTTTCATGGGTTGTAAGAATCAACATAGTTGAAATGTCCATCTTACCCAAAGCAATATATAGACTTAATGCAATCTCCATCAAAATCCCAATGACATCTTTAAAAGAAATTGAACAAAAAACCCCATCAAATTTGTATGGAACCACAAAATACCAGAATAGTCACAGCAATCCAAAGGAAAAAAAAGAATGAAGCCAGAGGTATCATACTACCTGACTTCAGCAATACAACAGAGTGATGATAATCAAAACAGCACAGTATGGGGAGGGGAGAAATGCTGACACACAAGTTAATAGACCAGAATTGAAAGGAATATTGTTCCTGGCATTTGTTTCCTCTTAAGGATAACTGAATTATGGAATTGACTGAGGCATAGGCTCTGGTTGATGAGCTACTATTACAAGTCCATGAAGGCTTGGCTCTTTTTCTGGTGTTCATTTTACTTATCATTATTTCCCCTTCATCCTCTTGCTCACCCCATCTTCCTTTCCCATCATGTGGTCTTACATTAATGTTATATTTATAATCTTCATTGAATTTTTATAAATATTTTCTATGTCAAAGTATATAGGGTTCTTGTGTATGGATTTTAAATCTGCATATAAATTTTATTATGCTTTAAATCTCATTCTTCCTTTTTCCTCTCAACATTGTTTTATAGACTCATTCATTTTGCTATAAATAGATTGCTTTTTTTATTTTTTATTTTTTATTTTTTTTCTCTCTTTTCTCTCTCTCTCTCTCTCTCTTTTTCTTACTGCTTATTACTGCCATGTATCCCACTGCAGTTTTTCTGGGCAGTTCTAGTGCTAAGGCACTACCTTGTCTTCCATCTTTTCCCACAAGTAACACTGTGATGATCATCCATACACATATTTTCCTGAGTATCTATGCTAGAGTCCCATTACTGGGTTTTAGGTTATACAATAAATTTTGTAAAGTATATGCACCAGTTTGTATTCTCAGAAATAATCCATACAGATTTCTATTTTCTTATATCCTTGCCAGCATTGGAGAATATCTGATTTCCCAGCTTTTAATGATATGTAGGCAAAACAGCATTTCTTAATTTTAATTTGCTTGTCTCCAATGTGAGGTGTGTGTGTGGGCACAACTCCTTCTATAAACTGCCAATTCATACTTTGCCCATTTTATTGGTTTTCTTTCTTCTATTTTCTGATGTTCCAGAGTCCACTGTATATTCTGAACACTGATCTTGGTCTATTAAACATGACGCATATTCACAATCTGTTAGTTTTTCTATCATTCCCTCTAAACAAAAAACATTCATTTTGATGTGTTCATCAATTTCCTTGTTAAGAGTTGTACTTGTTGAATATTATTTAACAAACCCTTCTCTACTATAAGGTTACAAAAATAAATTCTTAAGTTTTCATCTATCAACTTCATGTTTTCACTCTTAACATTTAGGTATTTAATTGTCTTGGAGCTTTGTTCATGGTATGAAGTCCAGAAATGATTTCATTTCTCTCCTTTTATGAACTAATGTTCCTAGAACCAATTCCTGGGTATGATTACACCAGTTCCCATAATACATAGGACTAAGTCTGGACTTTATTACCATTTGATTCTATATCAGATACTGGAGAGACAGGTACACAAAATTTTTTCTGTAAAGGCCCAGATTCAGTGGGCCACCCAGTCTGTTTTATCTATCCAACTTTGTCAATGCACTACGAAAGCAGCCACAGACAATACCTAAATGAATGGATGTAGCTGTGTCCCAATAAAACTTTATTTGTAAGTACAGGCCTCAGTCTGGATTTGGCTTGTGGGCTGTAGTTGGTGAACACCTGCTGTGCATTGCTAATGCCTTGGAAAGGGAGGATCCTTCTTTATTTATTCTCCCATATAAATTTAGGTTCAACTCTTCCCCTCCCCAAAAATTCTTGCTCAGGTATTGATTGGAATTACACTGAATTTTAATGGAGTGCATATGTCATCTTCACAATATTCAAGCAATCCTTGTATGAATGCTACATTTACACTCTATAACACCTTCATAAAACTCTCATTATTGTGTTTTAAATTTCCCTCGTATGTTTAATAAATTCTTTCCTAGGCAACTTTTAGTTTATTTCACTATTATAAATGGTATTTATTATCATCAGAGTTTATAATTGGTTACTTCCAGTACAGTAGAAAACTATTGATTTTTATGTGTTGCTCTTATAAGCTGGTAACCCAGCTGAACTCCTGTATTGCTGCTAACAGTTTCTGCTGATTCTCTTTGGTTTTCTATATACAGTTGACCCTTGAACAATGCAAGGGTCAGTGGTGCTGACCCCCCACACAGTCAAAAATCATGTCCAACTTAAGTAGACCCTCCACATCTCCCTATTCCCTAGCATAGGTACAAAACCTGGGGATATAGAGGGCAAACACTATATTTATTGAAAAAATCTGTGTTATAAGTAGACCTGAACAGTAGAAATCTATGTTGTTCAAGGGTCAACTTTATATGATTTTATTTGAAATAATTACAGTTATATGTCCCATTTCAATTCTTCTAATTTTGTTGGTTTCTTTGTCTTACTACATTGGTAAGGGATCTGCTAATATTGAGAAATGGGATTATCAGGAATTCTTGTTTCCAACCTTAAAATTAATAAGTTCAAAGGTTTGCTTTTTTTTTTTCCCATTAAGAATGATGTCTGACATAGGCTTTTAGTAGAAAGTCTTTGTCAAACTAAAAAAAAATTTCCCCATTTCAAATATGCTAATAGTTAGTTCCATTTTTAAAAATTTTAAAAATGCTTTTTATCATTGGTGACACAATTTCTTGTTCTTTGCCATTAACACAGTAAATTATAGCAACAGATTAAAAAAACACTTAAAACATCCTTTCACTTTTATGATTCAACTTAGTCAAAATGTATTATTTTTAATATATTGCTACATTAGAATTAGTGTTTGTCAAATGTCATAGGTAAAGGTGGCCAAATTATTTTCCCCTGGTTTTTGTTCTCAAAATCAAACCTAATAGGTTGGCTTTTTTCTCTGTTCCATAAACAGTTTCATAAACAAGAATTTTCCATCTTTTGAGAGTTAAATAGAACTCACAATCAAACTATCTGGGTTCCTTTTTATATTGCAGGGAGGATTAAGTTTTGACAACTGTTATACTTTATTTTGTCTGCTGACTAAGATTTTTCTTGCATCAATTTTTTGGCATATATCTTTTTCAACTAAATTGTACATCTTTATTGGTAAAAATTTATAATATTAAGATTAAAAATCTAATATATATTTCTTTAACGTTTTTGTATTTTGTTATTTTATTTTATTATTAATGTATACATGCTTTTCTTCATCAATCTTGAAAAAATTATATTTAGTCTATTAAGTTTTTCAAAGAACTGATTTCTGGTTCTTTGCTTTTATTAATTATCTCTACTTTGTTGCTTACTTTCGGAACTTATGTTTGTTTCCCTTTATTTTTTTTTCCTTCATTGTTTCTCCAAGTTTACCATGTTGCAGTTTTTCTAAGTACTGCAGTCAGACATTGAACTTACAGAGTTTCAGACTTTCTAGTTTTCTCATAGGTAACAACAAAAAGCTATATATTGCCCTTCATTAGCACTTTCTCTCAAATTCTGACCAATTATGCTTTTATTATCATTCAGCTTTAAAATTTTGCTATTCTTAATAATTAATATGTCTTTTCATTGGCTCTTTTTCTGTTAGTGATGACTGATTTTAAAACACTGTAAAGAAATGCTGTTTTGTTTTTTTTGAATGAGGCTTCCTTCCTGATCCTTTGAAAGATGAAGCATGTGCCTAATCCACATGCCCACACAAATAAAATGTATTCTTTTTTTAAATATATTTTATTGATTATGCTATTACAGTTGTCCCATTTTTCTCCCCTTTATTTTCCTCCATCCTGCACTACCCTCCCACCATCATTCCTCCACCTTAGTTCATGTCCATGGGTCATACATGTAAGTTCTTTGACTTCTCCATTTCCTATACTATTCTTAATCTCCTCCTGTCTATTTTGTACCTACCATTTATGGTCTTATTCCCTATACCATTTCCCCCATCCTCCCCCTTCCCATCCCTGCTGATAACCCCCCAACTGATCTCGATTTCTGTGATTCTGTTCCTGTTCTAGTTGTTTGCCTAGTTTGTATTTGTTTTTTTTTTTATTCAGCTGTTGATAGTTGTGGGTTTGTTGTAACTTTACTGTTCATAGTTTTGATCTTCTTTTTCTCAGAAAAGTCCCTTTAACATCTCATATAAAAGATCTTGGTGATAGTGAGCTCGTTTAACTTCACCTTATCTGGGAAGCACTTTATCTGCCCTTCCATTCTAAATGATAGCTCTACTGGATAGAGCAATCTTGGATGAATGTCCTTGCCTTTCATGACTTGGAATACTTCTTTCCAGCCCCTTCTTGCCTATAAGGTCTCTTTTGAGAAATCAGCTGACAGTCTGATGGGAACTCCTTTGTAGGTAACTGTCTCCTTATCTCTTTCTGCTTCTAGGATTCTCTCCTTCATTTGAATCTTGACTAATGTAATTATGATGTGCCTTGGCATGTTCCTCCTTGGGTCCAACTTCTTTGAAACTCTCTGAGCTTCCTGGACTTCCTGATAGTCTATTTCCTTTGCCAGATTGGGGAAGTTCTCCTTTATTATTTGTTCAAATAAGTTTTCAATTTCTTGCTCTTCTTCTTTTCCTTCTGGCAGCCCTATGATTCAGATATTTGAATGTTTAAAGTTGTCCTGTAGCTTCCTCAGCCTCTCCTCATTTTCTTGAATTCTTTCTTCATTCTGTTCTGATTGAATGTTTATTTCTTCCTTCTGGTCTAAACCACTGATTTACATCCCAGTTTCCTTCTTGTCACTGTTGGTTCCCTGTAGGTTTGCCTTTATTTCAGTTTTCATAGCCTTTATTTTTCCTCTATTTTGTAACCATAATCAACCAACTCGGTAAGTATCCTTATTACCAGTGCTTTGAACTCTGCATCTGACAGGTTAGTGATCTCTTCATCACTTAGTTCTATTTTTTTAGCTTTTTTTTTTTTTTTTTTTTTTTTTTTTATCTTCAGAGGGGAAGGGAAGGAGAGAGGGAGAGGAACATCAATGTGCGGTTGCCTCTTGTATGTCCCCTGCCGGGAACTGGCCTGGCAACCCAGGCATGTGCCCTGACTGGGAATCGAACTGCGATCCTTCGGTTCGCAGGCCCGCGCTCAATCCACTGAGCTACACCAGCCAGGGCATATTTTTTTAGCTTTGATCTGTTCTTTCATTTGCACCATTTTTTTTTTTTTTTGTCTTGGTGAAGCTGTTGCATAGTCAGTATGTTCACGAGGGCAACCCAATTCACTGAGTTGTGGCACTGAGTTGTGGCACTGTGTGTGGGAGAGGGGCCTGAGAGGGAACAATGCCACTTGCTCAGCTCTTGGCCAGCTTTCAGTTACTTTCCCTGCTACCCACAAGCAAATGGGGCCCTTCTGGCCTTCTGGTACTGATCCCCAGGTGGGTGGGTTTGTGTACATTTTTGGACCCTGTGGGTCTCTCCAACAAACTCTCCTGTGAGGCTGGGAGTTTCTCCCACTGCCACAACCCCCTTAGGTTTTGAGGCTTTATTTGCCCGCTCTGGAACTCTGGGTTGCACAGTCTGTCTCGCTCCCCATTTGTTCTTCCCAGTTATCCACATGCAAATGTGGGATCACCCTGTCCTCTAGCCACCACCTTACCCAGTCTGCCAACCGCCACCTTGCCCACCTTGGTCTTCCAGCTGCTGCCTTGCTGCACATCCTCTCCACCCTGGCTGCCAGTCTCTGCCCCTCCTACCAGTCTGAATGAATGTTTCTTCTTTAACTCCTTGGTTATCAAAATTTCTTACAGTTCAATTCTCTGGAGCTTCTGGTTATTTTTGTCTTTAAATTTGTTGTTTTCCTTCTTTGGAAAGAAAGAAAACAACAAATTCTTCTTCTTTCCTTCTCTGGTTGTGCGAGGAGGCAAAGCGTATCTACCTACACCTCCATCTTGGCAGAAGAACAAATAAAATATATTCTGCTTTTGATGAGTGTGAAATTCTATATACGTGGTATAGATAGTTCATCAAAGACTTTCTCTGCTTACTTTTATTCTCATTGTTTCTTCAGTTTCTGAAAAGACTGTTAGATTTCTAAATACCAGTGCTCACAATGTCAAATGCAACAAATTATGCTTTCTACATTATTGCATGTATTCCTACTTGTTTTACTCCCTCGATCTATTGTTCCTTTTTCTTTTTGACTTTATCTGACAAGTATAAATTTTCCGTTCCCTTAGTTTCAATCCTTGCCCTTTTAAATGGTTTTTATAAACAATATAGTATAGCATTTTATTTTTTTATCCATTGGATATCTACCTTGATTAGTTTAACACCTATACATTTATGCCAATTATTCTTTGAGCTTATTTTGACCATCCTATTGCATCTTCTTGTTTCACTTTTTTCTCCTTCTTATTTCTTCTAGCTAGATCAGTTTTGTCCTGTGGGTAGAAAATTATACATTCTACTTCTATTTTGAAATAGTTATTTGTATTACAATCTACATTAATGCTTAATTCCCCCATCAATATCTAAAAGCAGATCATATCTATGTCCTTAGCATATTCTCACCAACTTGGATTTCTTTCATAGCTCATTCCCCTCCTCCCCCCTATCTAATTTCTTATATATTTAAATAGTATTGTTTTATAATTTCAAATAGTTATTGACATGCTGTGTTTTTTGGTAGTTTTTTGCACACCATTGGTTACTCAAACTATCCTATTGTTCATTTATCTTACTTAGAAAGGTCTGCGGATATTCCCCTTATACTAAGCTGCAATGGACTCAGCACTACTTCTTTTGAATTTTAGTTTCTTCTGTGTTTTTTGCACCCCCCCTTCCTTTTTTTTCAAAGCTCACCATCTCTGTGTGTCCTCTCTTCTTCTGAAGATGCAAGTCATTTGATTTTGGACTCCCCCTAGCATAAATTCATCTTAACTAGTTACATCTGCAAAGATACTATTTTCAAAAAGGTTAAGTTCTAAGGCTCCTTTTTGAGAGGATGTTATTCAGCCCAATACAGACTGGTTTCCCAAATCCTCCTGTTTGCAGGTCCATTAACATTTTCCATATGAAGTCTTCATTTTTCACTACATTCTTTAAATTCTTAGTCATTATGTCTTCAAATATTCCTTGACCAAGTTTACTGCTCTGCCTTTCAGGGATTCTGTCTAACATTTCTACTCATTCTCCCTAACTATTTTCTCAGTCTTCTCATATTTTCATTTCTTTGAGATGCCTTTTGGGAGGAAGCCTCAATCTATCTGACTGCTGACTATATTCATTCTTATACTCAGCCATTCATTAAGCTAGTTCCTAGTGTTACAATTTAGGCTTAATTAACCCTAACCCTAGCACATTTCTCCTCTATCCAAGGCTGCCCTGCCTCTTGTTTCTCCCCTTCCCAGGCATCACTCCTGCCATGAGCTCATGTCAACCCATTACATTTCTTCTCATGAGTTTAGCCTGCCAACAGTTTGAAATATTAATCATCCTCCGACCTCACCATTATTCCTTCCCTTTTGATATGTCCACACAACTCACAACCTACCCTTTGTTGAGAGAAAGCATGAAGAGGTGAAATGCGAGTTCTTGGCTCTGCCACTTCACAATCTTCAGCAATTCACCAGACTTCACATGCTCAGAGACCTTGTCTGAAAATAGTAGATGAGGGAGTAAGCAAAGCACATCTGCATCTGTCACATGACACTGGCACCCCAAAATGGAAATGTTACATGTCCTTGTCCAAATCCAATTTTGCCTCTTCCTAATTGTGGTAAAACTCTGCCTATTTGTGCTGCTTGCAGACATGCTTTCTCAAATTTTAGTTTCACTGGTGAAGAAAAACAATCCAGAAACCATAAAAGAGACAAAAGTAGAGAAAAGTGTGAGAGCCAGTATCACGTGATGGGAAGATTCCTGCATCTCCAGATCTGAAACTGTCTGCAAGGCTGAGACAAATATTAAATACTTTTCATTCACATGAAAGTGGCAGAAAGCGATTTTATTTTAAGCAAACAGAAAATTGCTGATTCTTTTTTGTCAAACAAGAAGGCTGGATGTACCAATATTCTTTGGAATTCTCAGGAAAAAGATCATCTCCTGGGAAATCTGTTTCTTAATAAATATGGAGAGAATGGCTTCTGACACCCAGATAATCAAAAACTGGGTTAGGGATCTCAATCCATGGTTTATGCCCTAGACTTATTTAGTGGGCTTTGGCTAAGACAGAAATAGAAGGGACTAGGTTCATTCCAGAAATAGTGACTGAGGCCTACATATATTACTTTACAAGTGAACAGAAGTATATTAATGAAAACCAATGCCATATTTTTAGCCAATTAATTTTTTCATATTCCTTAGTAATGTTATTTTATTTTGAGCTAAAAATACGTGCCTTTAGGTATTTAATGAGTCTCCATTTCCTACCTTTTCAGGTCTAGAAGTAATTTGTATCCTCTCTACCTCTCTATCACCTGTAATTCTCACTAAGTAGTAACATCAAATTATTTTTAGAACTTTATCTTCGAAATTTGGTGAATAAAAAGAAAGTAATGAAAAGGTCTCTACTATTCACATTTAATTTATGGCTCAGTAGATGTGATCCATTGTTTTCTTATAGAACTAGATAGGCAACCTAACTTGCATTGGAAAAGGTTCAATGGCCACCAAAGCAAGTGCCCCAAAATGTAAAATGTCCTATTTACAACAGGGATGACAAGTTACTTCAGGATAGATCAGTGCTCTTCCTGATTTGCTTTTAGATGTTATCATCCAACCAATGTAACTGCCATATGTTTCTATGCGGCCTTTCCCCAATAACCTCTAGCATTTTTTAGCATAGAAGGACCTGAGAGATTGCTTAGACCCAGTCCTGTCATTTTAGAAATGTCAACTATCTAGCAAGTCAAGTGGCTTACTCAAATTCACAGAAATTTAGAGGGTCTCCTTTAGAAAAATGCTATTTATAACAGATACTGTCTATGGATTTCTCGAACTTGAGAATTTAAGATTTCAGGGACTCCAATCTGAGGCATACCAAATTAAAGATAACTCTGCCACTTTAGGACACAGGTGGCAAACACAAGTCCTCCCTGGGCTGAATCCGGCCCTCCACCTGGTTTTATCCAGCCCAGCACCTTGTTTCTACCCAGTGGCAGCACCAAACTCTTGCTTAACAGTTAAGGAGTAATAACATTTATACAGTCCTAAAATTACATTCGGCTCTTTGTTTTCTTTTTTTTTTTAAATATATTTTATTGATTATGCTATTACAGTTGTCCCATTTCTCCCCCATCATTCCCCCCACCCTGCACACCCTCTCCCACCCACATTCCCCCCTTTAGTTCATGTCCTTGTGTCATAAGTTCTTTAGCTTCTACATTTCCCATACTATTCTTGCCCTCCCCCTGTCTATTTTCTACCCACTATCTATGCTACTCATTCTCTGTACCCCCCCCTCCTCCCACGCCCCTGTTGCTAACCCTCCATATGATCTCCATTTCTGTGGTTCTGTTCCTGTTCTAGCTGTTTGCTTAGTTTGCTTTTGTTTTAGGTGTGGTTCTTAATAGCTGTGAGTTTGCTGTCTTTTCACTGTCATATTTTTGATCTTCTTTTTCTTAGATAAGTCCCTTTAACATTTCATATAATAAGAGCTTGGTGATGATGAACTCCTTGAACTTGACCTTATCTGAGAAGCGCTTTATCTGTCCTTCCATTCTAAATGACAGCTTTGCTGGAAAGAGCAATTTTGGATGTAGGTCCCTGCTTTTCAAGATTTCAAATATTTCTTTCCAGCCCCTTCTTGCCTGGAAGGTCTCTTTTGAGAAATCAGCTGACAGTCTGATGGGAACTCCTTTGTAGGTGACTGTCCCCTTATCCCTTGCTGCTTCTAGAATTCTCTGCTTCATTTTAATCTTGGCTAATGTAATTACGATGTGCCTTGATGTGTTCCTCCTTGGGTCCAACTTCTTTGGGACTCTCTGAGCTTCCTGGACATCCTGGTAGTCTATTTCCTTTGCCATATTGGGGAAGTTCTCCTTTATTATTTGTTGAAATAAGTTTTCTACTTGTTGCTCTTCTTCCCCTTCTGGGACCCCTATAATTCGGATGTTGGGACGTTTAACGATGTCCTGGAGGTTCCTAAGCCTCTCCTCATTTTTTTGAATTCTTGTTTCTTCCTCGTTTTCTGTTTGGTTGTTAATTTCTTCCTTCTGGTCCACTCCATTGATTTGAGTCCCAGTTTTCCTTCCATCTCTATCGGTTCCCCATGCATCTTCCTTCATTTCACGTATTGTAGCCTGCATTTTTTCATCTAGTTTGTGAGCAAAATCAACCAATTCCGTGAGCATTTTGATGACCAGTGCTTTGAACTGTGCATCTGATAGGTTGGCTATCTCTTCACAGCTTAGAGGAACTGACTCCGGCGTTTTCATTTTTTCTCCGATTTGAGCCATTTTTGGTGGGTTTTTTTGTTTTGTTTTGTTTTGGTTTTAATCTGGTCGCAGCTATTACGTATGAGGGGTGGAGCCTTAGCAGCCCAGTCGCTGGGTTGTGACGCTATAGGTGGGGGCGGGGTCCGAGACGGAAGAATGGCGCCTGTTCCGCTCTCTTCTGGACTCCGGTCACTTCCGCTGCTTCCCCTTCACCTGGATTATCTGCGCATGCGCGCGTGCTGTTACGTAGTGAGGGGTGGAGCCTCAGGCGCTCCCCAGTGCGGGGCAGCCCAGTCACTGGGTTGTGACGCTGTATGTGGGGGCGGGGTCTGAGAGAGAACAATGGTGCCTGCTCCGCTCTCTCCTGGATTCAGTCCCTTCCTCCACTTCCCCTCTGCCTGGACCATCTGCGTGCGCGAATGTGGGACCACCTGGTCAGCCAGCCTCCCTGTGCGTCCTCACTGGATCTGCACAGTTGCCCCCCTGTGCCCGGGGTCCGCCAGCTGCCGCCTGTGTGCCCCAGGACCGCCAGCCACCGCCCGTGCACCTGGGAACTGCGAGCCACTGCTACTTGCGTTCCTGGGTCCGCACCTCCACTTTTTCCTACCGCGACTCCACCCCTCTTACCGGTCTGGATGAATGGTTGTTGGACTTCCGTACAGTTCAATTTTCTATAAGTTCTGGTTGTTTTCTTGTTTCTAAATATTTGTTGTCCTTAATTTTGGTTGTGAGAGGAGGCACAGTGTGTCCACCTACGCCTCCATCTTGGCCGGAAGTACATTCGGCTCTTTGAAGGCAACTGTGAGGCTAATGTGGCCCCTGGTGAAAATGAATTTGACACCCCTGTTTTAGGGGATCTCTTGGTGCCAAAACTACATGATAGTACTTCTTATATGACAGTCAACTGATGATTCAGAATATGTGCCTATGCTTATTTTTTTCATATTATTTCATCAAATGAAAAACTCAGTAATTTCTAAGCAATTTCTATATAAAAATCTTACTTAATCCTCTCAACAACCCTATGAGGAACATCCTTCATACACCAAAATTTATGCAACTCTTTGAATCCTTGTCATGCATCAGTTCCTCAATTTAAGAATCACTGTTTTCCAAGCATATTAAATCTTCAAACCTATTGATATGTATGGCTAAATATCTCTTGGGCAATGTTTCTAAAAATTACATTCAAAGCAATATAAGGAGAAAGCCAATTTCTCCATAACTTTATCAGCACTGAATTTTCTCTAATTAACCAAATCTCTGATAAAAATTTGTTTGTACTTAGGGACATAATGTAGGGGAAAATGATTTCTTCTAACTCCCTAACCAAAACAATCTGCCATGAGAATGGACTTCTGGACAACCAGGAAACCAGACAGGATTAAAAGGATCGTTCTTTTGGTTAAAAGAATAAAAACCTTGTATTTTTTTACCTTGAAAAATAAATGTTATTCCATGATGGCTGGAGTTTACTTTAAAAATAACTTGCTATTTGTAGACCCTGACATGACTCAGCAAATGGCAGGAATCTAACCCAACCCTAAAAGGCATGATCCTCTTTGGAGTAGGCAGGAAAAAACCATATAGCACATCTGAATTCCAGACACTTAGACCAACTGATAAAATATATTTCTTTTTCAATTCTCTTCAGGTAAAAACTGGAGGCTCAAATGTTAACCAAAAATGTACATGAGCTTGAAAAGCTGCTGTCTAGTGGATCCCAAGACTAACTTTCACAGGAAAAAAAAAAAAAGACATGTCATGTAACTGAGGAAACAACATACATTTAGGCTCTCAGACACATTTTTATTGATGACTTGGTAAAAAAATCAAGGTACATAAATGGATAACTGCAGACATACATTTAGGTTTAGATGATTTATAAAACATTCTAAACTAGCAGACATACTGTATGTCAAAATTCCACAGGAGACACTGTAAGAATATCCCACAAGAAGCTAACAAGAAGAACAAAGGGAAAGAGAAGACAGCCTAAAGCGTCTCAGAATTCAAGCAAACAAAAGTGTACCTGTAACATTTTTATACAAAGAAAAAAACAATTTTTAGAAAAGTATATTAAGTCATCAACCTATGATGTCACGAAATAAACATTTCAATTGTTAACAAGACAAAAAATACTGAAGCTCAGCTATTTACAAACAGGAAACAGATATTTCAAAATGTCAACTGCTTTTTCAAGATCTCACTGTCAGGCACCTCTCCTTCCTTCTCTGTCACTTTCATGTTTTGAAACTTGTGCTTGTGCAGCATCTCTAGTTTCACTCTCACTGGCTCCTTCCCCTTCTACAATGGTTTCAGAATTGCCTACACTGAAATATTCCTTTTTTGAGTTGGTTGCTCATTAAACTCTAATCACTTATTTTCATTCAACAATATTTATTATATACTTGCCATATTTAACTGCTATTCTGGTGGTGAATTCTCAAGAAACACTCCAGGTACAGACTAAGGAGGAGTGGCAACTTGTGGATACCACAAAGCACTCCACAAGCAAAAATATTTCTGATTATAATCTGAAGGAAATAATCAGCGTGTAAAAATAAGTAGTGACTTTGAGGAAGTGGAAGTGACTAGTTTAGTAACAAAGGAAAGAGAACCTAACTTTTAATCTTGAACTTGGATCATGAGGAGTCCCCTACATGGGGGTGTTCAGGGGCAGAGGTTCCAGGTGGAGAAAACAGCAAGTGCTAAAGCAAGACCAAGTTCAAGGTCTTAGATGCATAGAAGGCACAGGGGGACAGCAGAATCTGAGAACAGAAAGCAAGACAAAAAAGTGAAGAAACATGTTTGAAAGCTAGACAGGGACCAGATCACACAAGGCCTTGTTTGGTGTGTCATTCAGTGAGTGATGAGATGTTTATGGTGACAAGCAGTTAAGCTACATAGTGTTCAGTTTTTAAATTTATTTTTTTTTAAAAGGTCTTTACTATAGTACATTAAAACCATCTTGGGAGCTTAAAAAAGACTGTGTGCCCCATATTCCCATACAGTTTTTCTAAGATATTTAAAAAAAATGAGATACAATTCACATACCAGAAAATTCACCCTTTTAAAGTAAATACTTCAGTGGTTTTCAGTATATTCACAAAGTTGTGCAATTATGACCACTATCTAATTCCAGAACATTTTCATCACTCAAAAAGAAACCCAATATCCATTAGCAGTGATTCCACATTTCCCCTGCCCATAGCTCTTGGCAACCATTCATCTATTTTCTGTCTCTATAGATTTGTCTATTCTGGACATTTCATATAATGGAATCATACAATACACTGCCTTTTGTGTCTGGTTTCTTTCACTTAGCATAATGTTTTTAAGGTCCCTCCATAGTGTAGCATGTACCAATACTTCATTTCCCTTAAAGGCTGAATAATATCCCATTATATGTATATAGCACATTTTTTATGCATTCATTAGTTGATGGGCATTTTTTCCCCACTTTTGGCTATTGTTAATAACGCTGCTACGAATATTTAGGTACAAGTTTCTGTGCAGATATATGTTTTCAGTTCTCTTGAGTACATACCTGGGAGCAGAACTGCTAGGTCATAGAAAACTCTGTATGTAAATTTTTGAGGAACTGCCAAAATGTTTTTCTTGGCAACTCCACCATTTCACATCCTGCCATCAATGAACAAAGGTCCCCATCTCACAATGTTCTTACCAACTGTTGTAACTGGTCCAGCTAAGACTTGGGCAATGGGGATCTTTTTGGTTTATATCTGTTTGTTTTTAGAAAGTCCCATGGTAATTCTCATGTCCAGTGAGGGCCAAGAAACCCTAATGTGTGATTGTGCACTGTCAGCATCCTGACCTGCATTTACGCCTGCTCTGGGTATGGGTGCAGAGCGCTCTGCACCTGTTACATTGCTACCACCCCCCCTTTAATGCCACCTGCTTTGTAGCTGACTCATCCAGTAAAAGAATCCAATACAAATAAGGAAGTCATAACTTTGTAATACACAAAAATGGATATTCATATAATTATAATATATTGCCTTACATTTATATAATTATTAAATACACATATATAGCCTCATACTATGTAAATATAAGTCATTTATTTTTAAGGAATAGTGACCACACATATGAAAATATTTTAAAGTCATATGTGTATATACAGACACATAAGGGAAATCTGGAAATTAATCATTTTCCTTTGAGAAAATAGGTTTGGAACTGATTCCACGCCTTATCGTATATTTTCACTTTCTACCATGACCAGACACTGGAGAAGCCATGTGAAAGGATTACTTGAAAGTGATGTGATTGCCAAACCCCTTTTCCCATTGACTCACTGGAGATCTGTTCTTCAAAAAGAGTCTGCCTCTAAAAAATTATTTGCTTCTAAAGGTCTTTTCATCCAGTAAAGAAATACATAGGGAGTGAATGGATGAGTTCTATTCATTTTACACTTTAACCTGATCTCTAGTATTAAACACAGTATTGTATGTGCAAAAATGTATAAAGTTTATAATTACTTATGTCATTTTTAAAAGTTTCCTGCCAAACCAACCACAGATAGTGAAGATCTAAAGCACTAGCATCGAGGCCCAGAACCATGAAGAAAACCAACAGCCGGTGTCTGTAGGTAACCAGCTCAGGTTGGAAAGACAGAGCCTGAACAGGAAGGGAACTCCTGAACTGAAGGACAAAGAAAGTGACTTCCCAGTCTGAGAGAGGCTGAGATTCACCTTAACAGTAAAAACATCACAAATCACATCTTTGTACATGCCGTAATAGCGGAAAGGAACTTACAGTTTATGCAGGGTGGAGCAAAAGTAGATTTACAGTTGTTTGTATGGAAGATAATACAATAATCAATAAATAATAATACAAGAAAAAGCTCTATGTTTTACATAGTCATAACAGTAAACCTCCTTTTGCCCCACCCTGTATTAAAATAATGCTTAAAGGAGAGAATTACTGGTTAAAAAATCACTTTAATGTCAGGTATCCTCCTGGAGTAAACAAATTTTCTACTGCCTTTCCACTTCCACTACACTCTTTACTTAGTAATAAAAGATACATAGGAGTTGATCTCTGCAGAAATGTTTGGGAACACCAACTGAGAACAGGTGCCAACAGCTTCTGTGGCAACTTTAAATCCACTGGGCTCTTCCTGAAGCAGAAACTACCTGCTAGCATCCCTTTCTCAGTGCACAGGCCTCTCAGAGGTTAAGAAACACCAGAGGCCTTTTGCTTACATTTCTTCTTTAGGGCTTCTGGCACATTTAAAAAAAAAAAAAAAATGCCAAAGCAAAACTACTCAAATGGTGTCAAATTTTAAACATTAACATTGAACAAATTGAACAACACAAATGAATACAAGACAACGATTACTCTCTCTCTTATTGCTATCATTTTTTGACTAATGTGAAAATTTCTAGATTTTTGTGGCAAAGCAATGTCACTTGCAGATTTTTGCTCAAATGGAATTCTAAGGCTAATTACAGTGTCAATTATAGCTACATGTCACTCATAATCTATAGATGGACACACTTCTATTTTAAGCATTCTACTATATTCAGCAGTTTCTAATTGTGCTATTAAGAGAATAATTACATGATGATGAAATCTGTTACTTAATTAGGGTACAGGTGTAGAGCTGTACAACAAAGATCTTCCTTCAGTTCTGTTCAATAGCATATGGAAACCCCAGTTGAAGACATCAAGTTCTAAATGTAAGGCCTTGACCTTAAGGCCATTCCAGATCACCCATGCCCCAGCTTCTTCTAGGACCTCAGAAGATGTTGGTTAAATGAAATTACAAAAAGTCAAACTATAGCCTCTGCATTATGCCCTCACTAAAAGCAACATGGTCAGTCCTAACTGCAACAGCAAATAATCAAGGCAGGTTCTTACTCACAGGGTCTTGAAATAGTGCTCCCCCACCCTACAACTGTTTCTGCATATTTTGCTATCATAAAATACTAAATAAACATAAAATTTATCCAAGACTTGACCCTTCAATAATCAATCCAAGACTCGACCCTTCATCCCCATCATGGATTCCACAGCACAATATTATCCAGGGCTCCATCAGGGTAGTGTGCCTTTTACTGTCCGGTAAAATGCCTTTCCATATTCCGGAACCACAGACAAGTCAGTACTTCTCAGTATCTCTTGGAGTAACAACAATGGCATTTTTTAAAATTTCCTCATCTTCTCACCATGATAGGCACCCATCAGGGGATCTCCATTTCTACCCATCTCATTACCTCCTCATTCTATTTGTCACCATTTGGAAATTCAGAACACTTATTAGCTTACTCTCATGAACAGTAATGAGGCTCTGGCTGCCTACCGGGGCACATCGTGGAACACTAATGAGCATGTAGACTGAGACCCACACCTGAATGCCATCACGTGGCTCCATTGTTCAGGCCAAGAGGGATGTTTCTGTCTATAAGCAAGCTTCTGCGGCAGAGCTGAAGTTTGCAGGGTGGCTATTATGTATTCACTTTGGTCTTATGATTCACACAGACTCAAAACAGCTTTCCTGTGTGGTTGTACTCATTTACATACTGACTACTACCTCCCTTGCAGTAATACTACAGTTTTATCCTTGTCCTTCTCTTCACTTGTTTAAGAGCTTACTGGCGCTGAGGGTTAGCAAAGGGAAAACTAAGTGGTAATTTTCTTACTGCTAGTTTTGATCTCCTCCTGACCCCCAAAGAACAATGAAGCTCTTACAATCATCTGGGTGATCTGTCTGTAAAACAAACCTCCCTTGACATTTCCCACAGTATTCAGCACATTGCCTCAAATGTGAGAGGTGCTGTATAAATATTAATTAACATCTATAAAGTTTCTGAGCACCTAGGAAAAAGACAGGCCCAGACCCATAGGAGACAAAGATAAAGAATGAAGAATGAGCTGGCCCCCCCTGAATCTATAATGAGGGTGTCTTTGTAGATAATGAGGGAAGATGGGACTGACCCAAAAGCCATCCCTTCCTGGACTCCATATCCTTTTACAGCTTCAAGAGTCTTGCACCAATGACAACAAATAATCATTGAGTGAATACTATGTGCCAGGCCTTACATCAAGCACTTGACCTGCCTTAGCTCATTTAAACCCCAACAGCCTGTACAGTTGATATTGAGAAAACAAACCCATAGAAATCTAATGACTTGATCAACATCATCTATTAGCTAAGAGCTCAAAGCTCTTCTCAACAAACCAATTTAACTACCAAGCACTGCTCAGAGAAGGGGGGGTACAAAACGGGAGCTTGGGGGAACACCGTGGAGGTGACGAAGACTGGCCATCAGAGGTGAGGAGCAGTGGCCTCACCCAGGTGTGGAACTACCTGTGGCTGCTTTCTCACGTCCACACTGAAGTCCACATTGAACACTGTCAATGAATGACCATGCACAGGAATTAAAAAGTTCTTTCTTTTCACAGCTTTAAAAGCTAAGTCATCCCCGAAACAGTATTTCAGGGTCAGCATTTATACATATGATGCCAGCAAAAACTCTCTCACTAGTACCCATGATGTAGAGACACGTAGAAAACTTGTGCAGTAACTCACTTAAAATTGGCATTTGTTAATCATACCAATTAATATGAGCTCATAGTCTGGCAGTCCTCACCGTAAACTAGGCATTAGACTAAATGCTTCATGTAAATATCTCAATTAATCATCTTAATAGCTTTGTGACATATTTTTATCTCCCCAGTTTTACAGAAGAAGAAAGCATTGAGAGTGTAAGTCACTTGCCCAAGTCCGCACAGCAAGTAAAGAATGGAACTAAGATTTGTACCTAGGACATCTGACATCGGCCTTCTCTCTACCTCTAGCAATGTGCAGAAAGCTCTTATGCCCATTTTTCACCACTTGCTATATTTTTCTTCAATGAAAGTGATCATTTTAAATGCCTCTATGTAGGTGGTGGGTCAGCAGAGGAGCTAACAGGAGGAACAGAGAAAAGATACAATATTAGGAAAAGTACAGTGGCACCTGGGTACTTGTCATTAATTTGTTCCAGAATTTGGTCAAGTGTCAAAACAGACGAGTATCAAACAATGAAGCACGTTCTCTTGTGGGACAGCGGCATGACTCATGCAAGTTCTAGCAAGTGCAATGAGTGCCAAGCAAGTACTGAGTGCCAAAACATTTTTCTCTCATCAAAATGAAATGAGTACAGGGTTTGATGAGTTCTGAAGCTAACGAGTACTGAGCAATGACTGTATTAATTTTCAAGTGCACGAATACAACTGCTTAGAGAGTCAGTGTGCCTTGGGTCAGTTTTCCATGGGTGGAGAGAGATTATGCAGGGCCCACAGGGTAGCCATACAGGTCTCTGAGACTTGTGGAGAGGCCAAGGGCATAATCAAGCTCTCTTTGACTCTCTATATGGCTCTGCCTCATCTGTTCCCTTGGCTCCCCCATGACATGAGAGAAGCATCAACTGTACTTTGCACATGTGCCATTACTAAGGGTAATTTATGGTAACTTTCATTGCCAAGCAGGTTGAGAAGCACAAAAGAAGAATGAAAAGGCTGGCAAGCAATACCTAATTAAGGGTATACATACTGTGGAATGGATTTTGAGTCCTAGAAAGACAACAACGAGTATTCTCCTAGAGTAGCATCTCTGAGTTTAGTCTTAAAGGCCTGGCTTTTTAAATAGCATTGCAAATGCCAGCTATTAGTAACCTGTACATTTGAACCTTGGTTTGATGAAAAGTGTGAGGAAGGACCATTGCTTTTCAAAAAAGCAACAAATAGAATTTTTTTTTAATGTCTGTTGAAAAGTCGTACCCCAGCTTCAAGTGATTTTGTTTAGATGATCCCTACTCCAAGAGTCCTGCCAGGACAGAGGCTTTGATCTCCTGTCATTACCCAACTCCTGTCATTACCACCCTGGCCTCTGTGTGCCATGATGCACGCTGTTAGAAACCACACATGCAGTCCTGCTGACTAGACAGAGGTATGCGCTCTGGATCCTGCCGCAGCCCTTTTCTCTAATGGGAAACAAACTCTGAGCCACTTGGTCTCCTGACCTGCTTCCCTGTCTGAGATACACAAATGGCTGTGTGAAGCTGCATCATGGTTCAGGTCAATATTTCACTCAGCATGCTCTTTAGAGTATTAGGAAAGCATTATTTATGCCTCCTGCCCCAATGTCCAGGATGAACATTTTCCCCATAAACAGATTGCCAAGAGCTCTGATCCCTGATAAAAAGAATATAAGCTCGTAAGCTAAGTGCCTGGTTTCACTGAGATTGGGAAGGCCCACACCTGACACTCATGCTGTGGCTCCCTCCTCCTCCACCAACAACAGACACCATCACTCAGCTAGAACATGTTCCCCTGAAGGATTTTTACAGAGCCCTCCAGAGAGTCTTTATTAATCAACTGGAGTTGCTGCAAGACCACCCTGAGATGGTCCCATCCACTTAAGGCTGAAGATGTAGTAACACATGTATCTCTTGGAATCTCAACTCTTCGAATTAGGAACATGAATAATAAACTTCTAGCATTGAAATAACCATCCTATAATAATCCTCTGACTAATCACCTTGTTAATAAATATCTAAAGACCACATTTTTTCTCTGGGCTTCCAGCTTCTGTGGGAACATTCTGATGGTGACATAATTTTTAAATTAGTAGGTTTATTTGTAGATTTGTATTAGTAAATGTCAAGCTTCTTACTAATTAGCAAATTCCGTAATTCCACAGTAGTGTTAATTTTCAACTGTACAGGGAATATGAGGGGGGAAAAGGAATAAAAGAGACAATTAAAATTTCCCTAGGGGCATTTATTTCTATGAAATGAAGCACAGAGCAAGAAAACACGAACCCGTTTGAGGGTGCATTAGAAAGGGTTACAAAGGATGCACTGTTGTGGACCGTTCAGCCTGGTTTCAGGAGTTGTAACCCTCACCCCATGGTGGGCTGTGTAAGAGCCCAAGGGACCCACTTCATCTGGGTCTGTTCTGTCAAGAGGACGTGAGCTACTAAGGAGACAAAGCTTATTTCCCTGGCAGGAGCACTGCTTCTGCCTTACCCATCTCTGGCCCCATAGCTTGGTTGGCAGTCAATGACAGGTAAGACTCCTCATGGGAGGGGCAACCTAAGCCAGATGCAACCACTTGGGAGGCCTCATGGAAGGACTCGGGGGGTTGCAGCAAAGAGGATGTGATGGACCCTCGCCCCCTGGCTATTCTGACATAGCCCGAGTCCTCATTTCCATCTGGGAGATGTCTCCTGCTTCCTAATTGGCTTAAAGCCTGAAACTGTGGGGGTAAGCGGTGCAGCCCTGTCCTGGCCTGGATGGCTCCCTGGGTGATCCAGACATAAGAAAGAATTCCTAAAGCCCTGTGAAACCTGCTTTGCTAAGAGTGCTCTTCCTGAGGTGACAAGTGTCCCAGGAGGAAATGAGCATGTCTCCCAAAGTTTGGCAACCCCCTTTCCTGACAAACACTGGCTCGGATTAAGCCCACAGATTTCTTTGACATGTTAAACTTGTATTCTGGTGTATTTGAGCCCAATAAAAGCCTAGTGAGGATGGGGCTCTAGGTCATTCTCCTCTGAGAGTTTGACCCCTTTCCTCCCCAAGCAGATCTTGTCTTGGTAGTTTTTATTTTCATCCGTGATGAATGGGGGGTTCTATGGGCGGAGCCCCCCGCAATGCACCACCATCACTGAGGGGTGCAGTGCACACTTACTGTGTGGACTCTCAGTTACAGTTCAGTCCTCTGATGACACTTTCCTTCAGGTCTGGCTGCTGCCAAGATGCCCCGTTTTGCCTTTGATTTTGTTAAATGCACTTTTCCAGCAGTTTCTCATTTAACAACATTGTATGACTTCTTTATTGATGTTTACAATCAACTGCTGAGGCACTTTCTCTGGCTTTAGAGGACAATGCACAGTGTAATATTCAGATCTTTGAAAACTGCCCCAAGTGCTTTCTAATATCAAGCTGACTTTCTGCACTAGCTCATTGTGAAGGTGGAAAGCGTACATATCTCTGGGTGGCTGTTTAACCTCCCAGCTCCAGAGAAAGCATGTCCCTCCTACGGATATATATATTTCAAAGCCATTCTATAAACACTGTGTATATATATATATACACACACACACACAAACATATATATATGTTTACACAAAGCCATTTTACAAATACTGTTAAACAAATCTGCTTGTTTTTCAAACTCTCCCTGAATTGCTGAAATTAAGATGTTGGTGTCTTCCTGTGCAGCTGGGTGTGGAAACCACCTGTCTATATTAGGACACAAGGTCTTCTCTTAGCTTTTCTGGGTATGCTACACTGCTGGTGATAGGCTGGAGGCCTGTGTTTGGAGAAGTCAAGTACAGATGTTTCAGGATGGGTCTCAGTTAATAACAAAATTAAATGTGACAAGGCATGCTCTGATGGGCAAACTGCAAAGTTTGTAAGTATGAAAGACCGCACAGACCATTGTAGCTTAGGTTTGGGGGCAACTTCCTTCCACTGTCATAGATATCAATGATGTAGTCTGTTGTGAAGCATTGGTTTAACACACATGGAAGGGCCTGTCCTACCATCCTGCCTTATTTACAAATATTGCACTCCTCTGACACACTTTAATTATACACCCATTCCATTTTCCATGTCACATACTAGATCATGATCTCTGAGGGCGGGACATGCTGTCCAAGATCAGGGTTTTCTACTAGTACCCACTCCCCAAGCAGACCCAGAAGCCACAAGGGGTGGCAGGAATAGCTTTATAAATGGCTGGGCAGTTCTCAGCAGTTGCTGTATTCTATAAATAAACTAGGAATTACTTGGTTCAGGCCAAAAATCAAATGGGTCTTCCTACTTCTTCACCACAGGACTACAGGTCAACAGTACTAGTCTGATCAGACTTCCTCCCCCAGTCCAAGGTTGAAAATGATAACTGGGAAGAATCAGGCAGGCCTCTTCTAGAGGGTAGACTGATGAGTGCACCATTCACAGGTACCAGCAAGTCTACTTTTAGGAGATGAACTGCTGCCTCCTCGCCCCACCCCCACACCTATTATTCTATAGGCCATAAACCCAGACAGGCTGTCATCAGGCAGGATAATTGCTACTTTTCCTAAAGGAAAGAGTGAATGTATATATGTAAGAAAGGGATAGAGGGAAGGAAGGAGCCAGAGATTAGGGAGGAAATAGCTTTCCAAGACAGAAATAAGATTTTCATTTAACATTCCCATATACATTGCAGACAGCACAGTGCCTGGCAAATGGGCAATACCCAATAAATAGTTGAATAATGAATTCATTCAATGCACTTTTCAATGTCTCTATCTGTAGTGTTTACAGTTGTTGAACGTATCCTGTAAGAACTGTTTTAAAACAAATCAAACCAATACAGAAGGATATTCTAAGCCACTGACATGCGTGGGAATTAAATATTAAATTACCAATCAGATAGATGCCAAGGCAGAAGGATCTATACAAAAGACAATACCATTTTGGAAATGAAGAACAAAACCAATACCCAAGGCCAAACTTTCTATATAGCTATTCTTCCAATGTACCTAGACCATAAGACACACTCAAAAAACTTAGTTCATTCCTTCTCTCCCTTTCCTTCTGTGTTTAAGACATTTGGAGCCACGTTATAGAAGTGGAATGCTGACAATCTCTATGGACAGAATCAGAGCTAGTCGAAGAAATGTCTGAGCCTTTTTTCCCCTAACTTCAGAAAATGATAAAATGGGGCTGGGGGAGGGGCGGGAGGGTGGTGGTAAAAAACCCCTATCAAGGATTTTGAAATGAGCAAATCTGCAGTTGCCATTTGGGCAGAAGACAGGTGAATAGCCCATTTCTCACAGAGATGATAAAAGAATCTAGACCATTATCTGCTGTGACTTGAAAAGGCAACTCAGTGATGGAACTTTGTGGTTCTGAGAGCATTCAAATAAAACAGAGGTGGAGGACCAATGGCTCATTCTCTCTCAGGAATGTTTTTGCTTATGCTAAGAAGTGTTGGTGGACAAAGGCTTCCAATTAAATGGTACAGTTCTTGGCAAACTCTTGAAGATAGAATAGACTCTGCTTCAGCCCCTACCCCCACTGTAAAAAGAGTCCTATTTCCAACTATTCAGGCACCATTCTTAACATCAAGACACTCTCCACTTTTTATTACCCTGATTACAGGAGTCTGGAAATTAATTTATTAAAAAAAAAAACTGAGAAAGTATGGAGCTAATCCTGACTGTCCACAGGTAACTTGAGCCACTAGTTATTACTCTAAAACAGGATTTCCTTATTTTTAACTTGAGTTCTCATTTACTTATTCAACATCTACAATATGCCATGTCCTGTGTCAGGTCCCAGAAATACAATGATTAATAAGAAATGGCTCCATCATCCTAGAACTTATGGATACAACATCTTACTATACATAGTAAACACTGCCCTTGATGGTTCTGAGTATACATCAGTAAACAAGACAGACAAGCTCGCTTCTCTGATCCTGAGAAAAACAACCAGCAAGTAAAATAAGATGCTCAGATTATTATGAGAGCTGGAAAATGTAATAAAATGGCATGATAGAGCTAAGAAGGATGAACAGTAGGATCACTGTTTGAGATTGGATGGTCTGGGCAGATCCCTCTAGAAAGTCTCACTTGAGACCAGGGTGAGCTAAGCAGCAGTCATCCAGGCAGGATGTCAGTTAGGGGGGCCTGCTTTTGCCCACTCCTGTGTTTCAAGAGGAATCTGGCACTGAATAGTTCACGAGAGCAAGTCTAATGCGAGAGTTCAATACAAGCCAGCCCCTGCATACTCGAAGAGGTCCAGGGAGGAGCAGTGCCAGCACTGCCACCAGCTTGGTAGGCATGTGAATCCTCAGTTCCACCCCACTCCTATTAGTCAGAAGTTGTACTTAACCCGATCCCTAGGTAATCAATCCATATGTATATTGAGACTGACAATTCCTGAGCTAGAACCTTGACTAAGATTTACAGCCATGCTCACTAAGCTTGGTCTCTATCAGCCATTCCTTTGTTTCATAGTTTATTTGACAAATTTGGGGACCAGAGCAGGAAAGAGAGTTGCTATTTATTGGGGGCCCTCTAGACCTTCTAATTAAAGGGAGCAACACACACAAAAGGCCTGATGCAGGCTAAGTTGAACTGTGAATGAAATAAACAGAAAGACGGCCAATGTTTCTGGAGCCTGACAAGTAGGGAGGTGTAATCTAGGATGAAAACAGAGATAAGGCTGACACAGAGCTTGTAGAGCCAGGCTAAACCATTTAAATTTTATTCTTATTAAAATGGTGGTTTATCTAATTTAACCTTTAAAGAGATCTCTTACGGTGCTATGTGCCGAATGGATTATGGTTAGGCAAGAATAAAAGCAGCCCAAACAGTTGAGAGGCTCAGTTGGTTGAAGCACAGTCCTGATACACTAAGGTTGTCAGTTTGATCCCCGGTCAGGGCACATATAAAAATCAACCAATGAATGCATAGTTGAGTGGAACAACAAATTGATGTCTCCATCTGTCTCTCTGTCTCTCTGTCTCTACCTTCTTCTCTATCCCTAAAAATCAATTAATACTTTCTAAAAGGGTATACAGGGTAGCCAGGGGCCTGAACTAGTAAGGCTGTAGTGGTAGAGTGAGAAGTGATCATATTCTGGCCATATTTTGGAAGAAGAGTTAATATTACTTACTGGTGGATGGAAAGATGGAGGAGCAGTTAGGAAAAGGGGGATCCAAGTAGCCACAAGTGCTGCTATGAAGACATGCAGGTGGACACATTACCCCACTGCCTGTGCCCGTAACCCCTACAGGCTACCTGTTGACTCAGCCTGATTGATGATCCATAACAATCAGCTGGGCTGATCCCAAATAGGAAACAAAAGAATTTATAAACAGCACAGCTCTTTCAGTTGATAGACAAGTCCAGAACACCCAGTCCTTACTTCTGTTCCTTACTGATGAATTCTAACAGGCATTCCCTCTTCCTTGAGAAATATCAAAACAGTAGATTTATTGACCTAAAAAAAGGTAAATTTATGTTAATTTAAAACAAATCAAACACTAATTCAGGTGAATACTACAGGCAAGCACAGGTAAAGCCAGGTTTGGTTTTGTTTTGTTAAATCCTGTATATTTAAGATAACTTACTCTCTCACAGCTGATGTTCAGCAGTAAGAAATGGATTGCAAATTACTAGACTCCTCAACACTTTAGAAGATAGTTGGCACCTAACTGCTAAAGCAAAATGAACTAAACCTGACCCTGGAACTCAACCTTTACGCCTCTAGAAAGGCCATTTTTAATGAGTTTCCTTTCAGTTCTAAGCTGAGCTCATCTGTTTGAACTCAATTTTTATTAAAAAATGAAGCCCATCAGTAAAGCAGCAGCAGTAGCCATGCAGAAGTCAATGGAGATCATCTTTGCATAAAAGAGACAGAGCCTTCCTCTCAGAAGAGTCGCCGGGCTGCTTTGGAGACTCACACCACCAACATTCTTCCCAGAAGACACCTTTATGACAATTCATTATGATAGAGAATCATTCTTTCCTTTCTAAAGTTTTCTTCCTTTGGTATTTTCCTGGGATGGGTAACAACAGAGCTTCCAATCAGCCTTGCTTTCTTATTCTCCATTCAAGCCCAAACCCAAACATTTCTTCTATTTTATAATAGTTGATCTATTTTTATGTACATTTTGTACCCAAATTCAGAAGAGAGCTAACAAAATGCAAGGTACCATTCCAGGCAGTTTCTTTTAAATAGAATTCTGTTTTCAGGTTTCAGGATGTGGAACAGTTGCTTTTAAATTTATAACTTTGATACCAGTGTGTCCCTCTTTAAATGTGCTTCTGAGGATGCCTCCTGGCCACCAAAAAAGGCTGGCTCCACTTATTTCAGTACCATGATAAAGTGATCAAGAATTCTATTCCCAAGTAGACTAATTCTTTTATCTTGTCCTAAAGCCAATTATTTTACAAATGAGATCCACTGCTCATAGAACATGACATGTTGACAGTATATGGATTGATGGGAGCAAATCCATTATGACTTCTCCAAGTCATATGACTCAAGGTGCCTGTTGAGCTAGGCATCGGAATCATCTTCATGTTTGAAGACAATAGGATGGTGTTGCGAGCATAAGCTCTAGCTTAAGACTGCCTGAGTTTCCATTTCACCCTCAAGGCTATGGAAGTTTGTGCAGCTCACTTAGTTTCTCTAGGTCTCGGTTTCCCCATTTACTTTATAGCAGTGCTTCCCAAATTATTCACTTAAGATATTGTTTAATGTAAGAGCTGCATTGAGCTATAATTTATATACCACACAAATCACTCACTGAAAGTATATCTTTCAATGTTTTAAAATCTATTCAGAGTTGTACAATCAGCACCACAATCCATTTTAGACCATTTTTGTCACCATCTGGGGAGCTTTTAAAAAACCAAAACTCAGGATGCGCCCCAGATGAATGAAATCGCAGTCCCTAAGGCTGGGCACAGGCATCAGTAGATTGTGAAGGTCCCTGATATTCCAATGTGCAGACGAGTGCAGGAAGCAAGGCTCCACAGGGTCATTGTAAGGATTACATGGAGAATAAACACAAAGAAATGGGGACTTCTCTGCACCCAGACTGACCTATAATGAGCACCAAAAATGTGTTGAGAAGAAAATAATGGGAAGGACCATTGAAAGAGTTATACTGGAACTAGCATAATCTGGACTGAAATGAACTTCTGTTTGTAATACATTTGACAGTACTACATTTCCACGCACAGCATAGTCTGAGAGTCTCTAACTTGGGAATGAGAACTTTGGGGGTCGGACAGAGACCATGAAGGCATGGGAATCTAAAACCTATCTGTCACACTGCACATAACTCCCAAGCTTACCGGCCCTTTTCTTAGCCTTCCAGAAACCATGAAGCACCACCCCTTTGTGAAAACTTCGCCCACTAAGTGTACTCTCTGTTGCAATTTCACACTGTGCACACCACATACTGCAGCACTTCCCAGCCTGTGACATGTTCACTTAGAAATTGGTCTCCTTCATCAGAGATGAGCTCCTTACAAAAAACAACAATACCTAATCCATTTTAAAAAAATCTCCATAGCATAGCACATGTTTTGGCATCAAGTATACAAATGTTGGATTGAACCACAGTGAATTCATATCAAATACTGACAACCCTGCAATGATGAACAGAGAGTGCACTTGTTCCAAAGTTCTCAGAACACTTAGTGGCCATTGTAGCTCAAAAAAGACTGGCAAGCCAGCCCTACGATTTTGTTCTATTAGGCACACATCCCAAGGAGCATTGCTCTGGGTACTTAACTCCAGTGAATAAATGGCACCACCACAAGCTGTTATTAAGAACACTGAATAATGCATTACCAACATGGAGATAAAAAAATTGTTATTTAGGGGAAAAAGATTAATTAATATCAATCAATTTTCTTTTACAGTAATAGATTGTGCAGAAGTCTTTCAGATTCTGAGGAGAATTTGAGAAAATTTGACAGTACACAGGAATTTGCATACACTGAGGCAAAAAAAAAAAAAAGAAAGAGAAAGAAGAAAAGCTGGTCCCCAAATCAGTTACCTGGGGTAATGTTCAAGATGAAGAACAAAAGACTGGCATTTGTGCAAGTGCAGAGTGATGGGAGAGGCAATAAAAGAAAGGCAGGCTTTAGGGAATAGAGAAAGCTGAGGAATTCAAAAGAAATAAAATTATAATTACAATACAGTGTACATGGTTACACAATAAGGAATAGTGTTCTTTGGAAACCAAAACGCAGAAATGATCTGAAAGCAAGTTAATGGAAAGCTATTCAGTAAAGTCCATCAGAGAAAGTATTCCTTTTCATTAGCATCTTCCTTCAAGTACCAGATAATAATGTTTAATTTGTAGCACGGGACTAGAATACAAGAATTTTACTATAGAGTAAACTTGGGCAAATCATTTCTTCAGTCTTTGCTTTTCACTTCTAAATGGAAGGCTTGGAAAAGAGGTAGTGTTTCTCCAAGTTTGTTCTGGAAGATTTAACAGGCATTACTTGAAAATGGTCTATGTTCAAACATTTTGAGGAAATGTTGGATAATCCAGCTTCCTTTCGGGACTTGGCTGAAAGTTAACTCTATCGATATTGATTTCAAGAGGGGAATAATCTGCAACATTTCCCCAACCACAGAATTCTTTGCAACAGACTTTCCCAATTGACTAGTGTTTCGCTGAAGCCACCTTAGAAAATTCTGGATTATAAAGCTCTCACAGGTCCTTTCTGGATTTAGAGTGCATGAATTCCTAATTATGGCCACTTGAAAACAACACCACTCAAGATAATCCATCAATAGCCAGGTGATGACAGTAATAATTAATATTTAGGCAGAAATTAGATGCAAAATCTGTAACTGCTAGGCAATACAAAGAAGCAGTAACTGGCCTTCCTCTCAGCACCTGTGTACAGATTCCTTTGTGTTTAATTACCCCAAATTGAGCATCAGTGGGCAAGATTCACTCTGTAATTTTGAATTACCATTTATTCTATCGGTTGGATATGCCCTTCACATCCTAGCCTCTTAGGCATCTTTCTTTACAAATAATATAGGGGAGAAAACTGGATTGCTGATAATAAAATGGCTTAAAAGTCCACAGCCAGCATTTCCAAAATGACCATCCCTCTGTCCTACTGGCATCTAACCATGAGGCCCATTAGGCTTCTCTGTGTCACCCATACCCTGTGGATTCTCTTCCCACCCCCTGCTCAACTCCTACCATCCGAGTCCTAGAATACACAAAAATCATGTGGTTGGTTGACAGAAAGGATAGAAGGCTTTAAGTGGGAGAGAGTCAGATTTGCCACGTGATTTCCTTTAATCTGAGTCAAAAGGCTCTTCAACAATCTGGTGCAAGAAGAGCCTATACTGGCTGGGAAAAGGCAAAAAGAGAAGAGGCAGCGAGAGCAGACATCTGGGACCAACTGGTCAGCAAGTGAGGGGCTTATTTAACCACCAGCACCAATTTGCTTGATAGGTGGCACTTTATTTCATCAGCTAGTCATTCCTATCAGGTGGCTCTTGTTTTCCTGTTTTTGCTTGATAAAAGCGAGGCTCAAAGAAGTAAAATTAATTGTCCAAGACCCAAACCCACCAAGTGGCATGCCAGGACCTGGTCTCAGGTCTGTCCCAGGCCCACATGCAAGCTCTTCTCCAGAAATGCCTGGATTTGTGCCAGAAAATATGGACTTAGGAAGGTGAAGTCGCTCACTCAGTTGCACAGAGCTCAAAAATGGCAGGGCCTGGGTGAACCTGAATCATGAGGCTACAACGGTGCACTGCCTGGGATTATGACCATTTCTCTCAGACACTTCCCTTCCTCTGCAGAAATGTCCATCTCCTTTGGACTTGAATTTCTGCAGAAAAGCCCACATTTGCTTATGAATGTCCCAGCTAACCTCAGTCCCATCTCCTGCACTTTTTCTCCCCACCTCAGATCCCAAGATTGAACATTACCAATGAGGATGGGAAGGGGAGCCTGGAGCACTGCAAAAGTCTGCCTGAGAGGCTTGTGCCCTTCTGCAAGGACGGCCTCCTGCAGGACTTTTGTTCCCCAGGAAACTGTGCCTGCCCTTACCAAGCCCAGGACTATCCTGCAGGATCCAGGGCAGCTATAGCAAGCGCCAGAAGACACGACACGTGCTCAGCTCTCTGCACTGCCTTCCCAGAAAGGGAGGGGAGGACAGCTGGCCCCACTTAAATGCTGATGGGGTGAGGGGTCAGACAACTCTATCACCTGGATTTTGACGTTTCTCTTTACAGACAGAAAACTGAAGATGCTTCTATTGATAACAACTAATTGTATGTTCATTTATGTTTTTTGCATACCTTTCAATATTGTATTCTACTTGCCAGTTAGAAATGATTTGAGTAGCTCTTCAAGACTTCCAAGCTCTCTTCTCTCCTCCCGCCTTCTGCTTCCTCACCTTCTGCTTTTCCTTGCAAAGCAACAAGGGGGGGGTGACTTGTATGAAGCCACATAAGCCTGCAATTTCACTCACAAATTGGCAACTGCATTCTTGCTCACATCTCCTTCTCCATCTTCTCTTTTAACCTTAGATTTTTTTAAATCACAACTCTCCCTTGTGACTTTGAGCATAGCTCAGAGTAACACTAACCAGTGTTACACTGGTTTAAAGCAGCCTCACCTGTGCATCCGCTGGGGCGTGGTTGAGGCAGGCACTGAGATCATAGAAAAGTAGTCAGCCACAGCTGAACAGGATCGTACAGGATCGTCGTGGAGCGTCTGTGAATTCTACAGTCACTCCCCTCCTACAATTACAGCCTGAGATAGAAGCCACTTCAGGGTGGTGAAGACTCCATCCTCAGATAATAATCCCTACCCATGACTACACCACAATCCATGTGATCACTTTGGAACAAATGGCTCACTGAAGTGTATGCCCCTGGACACACCCTGGTCCTGAGTTAAAAGCAAAGCTCCACCAGTTGACCCTTGTGTATAGAGGACTTTTGCCCATCCCCTTTCATTCTTTCCACCAGCCAGGGTCAGAAGTCTCAGGGCAGCCCTTCCCAGCCCTCCCTGGGCTCCCTCCTTCATCCCTAGAGGGTGAGTTGCTGCTCCCCTGGGATTTATACTGACCCCTTTCACACTCTGTCCTCCTTTCTGAAGTGTTTGGCTCCCCAGGTGACTGTGAACTTCCTGAGGGTGGGAACATTCCTTCTCTCATCTTGACAGACCCAAGAAGAAAGATGACAGACAAAAATGTCTGAAGGAGTAAAGAGTGAGTGAATGAACGTAAAGAACATAGTCTCTAGAAAATTTACCCTCCAGCAGGTAAGATAAGACAAAAAATACACAAGACAAGGTAGTAAGCAGTAAATCTCAGAATAAGTAATAAAGGAGGAAGGGACCTCTGGACTTGGCTAAGGAGATAAATGGCAAGCTAGTTAGGAACCTGGTAGGAATATGTCCACAGGTGGGAAGGTTGTCTTTGGGGGAAGCAACGTCTAGGCCCAGGGTCTGCTAAGGAAGGGAGAGAATCAAAAAGATAAGCTGAGATCCAGCTGTTAGAAGACTTTCGATACCAAACAAAAGATTATCTTTTTCATTGTTGTTGTTGTCCACACATTATTGGGGAGTGCCCATGGAATGCTAATGTGGCAGTGATACCCAGGAGAATGGGCTGGACAGAAGTGGTGGCAAAGGGACTCATCAAGTGTAGGGACCAGCTTACGCAGTAACAGGGGAAACACCAGTCACCTATTTTATAAAAGGAGATTTTCATTTGAAAGCATAAATGAAGTTTAAAAAGACCATAGCACACAAAAAGAAGAATTAGTATTATATTAACAGGAAAGAAAATGACATCAGAGACTGAATTCATGCGTCAGATGGGAACTTAACAAATATAAATTCTAGTTCTAATTCTCAGAGAGATCCAAACATTCTTTACCTATAAGTTAAGAACAGGTTATTTATCCTCCAAGAAACAGAATTCATTCCTGATAGTTCCTGTGAAGAGTTTTAAATAAAGGTGTGAGCAGTGTTTTAAAAAACACGGCGGGATGATGGGGCAACAGAGACAAGCAATGGAGGGGAGGCATCACCACCCCTACTGCTGAAGGAACAAGGGAGGAACAGTGTCACTCAAAGCCACAAGCGCTACACCACAGAGACCAGGCTGCCTGAGGGGAGCTGCCTTAATGGGAGGACACAACTCTGAGCAGAGAAGAGGCTGCAAGACAAAAGAGGGAGTAAGAAATATCCTGATTTCATGGAATGCTCACCCTCCTACCTTCTGCTGGTGGCTCCTATGGGGCAACCCAGCGGGAAGGGCAGGGGATGCAGGACAGGAAAAAGTGGACAATGGACCTCGTTGAAACGAAGATGAACCAACACAAGCTATCCTGCAAAAGGAAAATCCAAGTGTAAGAGGCAAAGGGGTTCTTGGATATTAAGAATATGACAGGTAAAACAAACACACACATATGCACAGAGTGGAAGGCAAGGTATGGAAAAGTTCACAGGGCAAAAGATAAGAAGGTGAAAATATGGGAGAAAAATCAGAAAGCATCAGAGAGGGGTCCCAGAGGGGCTCTATGATTACTAAATGCCAAGAGTATGGTGTCTGGAAACATTCCAGGGAAAAACACAAGCAAAGCAGAAGAAATGAAACTGAATCATTCTTTAGGATTCAATAACATGTAATGATAAAACACTCCCTTCACCCCTGAGTCCTTGGAGGATAAAGAAATCTGGGACAATCTGTTCCCTTAACACATCAGAAAAGCAGCTTTTTGTTTTGGAAGGTCTGCGGTGAAACATAATTCCATGATGTTAATCAATTTATTTCAATTGAGAGTGAAACATAAATGAAAGGTCCCCATTTCAAAAAAAGGCCATGAAAATGGGAAGACGTTATCATTTCCAAGCTGAGAGAAGAGGCAAGTTTTTCCGCCTGGCACATTTCAGAAAGGTTCAATCAGCCAGGGCAGGGGAATAGATTTAAAATAGAGAAGTAATGGGAAAAGGGCTTTCCACATAACGGAGATGGTGACGGATGAAAAACCATCTCTCTGGATCCTACCCTGTTAATACCCACTTTCCCAGGCAGTCTGGAAAGTTTGTAAACCTACAAGTTCTCATTTCCTACAGTGTCTGAGTCTAATTACATGTTTGAATCCATACGCAGACTTACACGTGCATGTACACACTGTTCTCATCCAGGGTTAGAGATAACTGCACATTCAACTGCTGATAACCATCTTAAAATAAGACCTGCATGTGAAAAACCATCTGTGTGCTGTTTTTCAAAGAGAAAAAAGGATAATATTGGCCCAAAATTATAATGCCCAACTCATTCATTCATTCATCTATTTAACATTTATTACTGGGCACTGTTTTACCTGATCGCAAGCATGGGGCCAGCCTGTCCTGGTTCTGTCCTTCTCAAATGAACACAGCCAGCTCAGGGAGCAAGCTCCCCTCTGCCAAATTTTGGAGCTGTGTTTCAGCAGCAATCAAAAAATTCAAATGCATAGGCTTCCCAAATGTCGAGAAGCTACCCAGATTCCCCTCCCCTTAATTTATCCTGTTCCGGTTAGGTTCCCCATGCTCACTTGTGTGTCAGAAATAACAAGGGCAATTTAATGCCTTTATGACTGCCCCATAAATATCTAAGTTACGAGTATTCAGATGGAAGCTGTACTAGTATTTAGTAAAAGTACGCTAAACAAGGCAGCTGACAATAAATCTCTTAATGAAAATGTAGTCAATGGTGCATTTAATTTGATGGCACAGTACACTTTCAAATAACCCAAAATTTGTATTTTGTAAGAAAAAAAGAAGTGAGTCCATTTCTTTTGTGCTGTTCTTCAAAAATGTTTTCGCACACTTAGAAGACATCAATGATAAGATGCTTTTTGACATTTTTGGATTTGGTGAAAAGCTGTGTTTTTTATTTTAATTCAATAAATACATATACTTTTCCAGCTACCCCAGGACACTTATAAAAACAAGGCTCTCTGTTTTAATGAGGTTAGCTTTAGAGCGACATTTGAATCATGAGATGCCTCATTAGCTGCTATGAAAACAGACTTCAATCTTCTTTCCCTTTCCTAATATTAGTGCCAACAATAAGCCAATTGCTGCAGTAATTCCAGGTGACTGCAATTTTGCAGAGAGCTCTTCAAAAGGCTTAAAGGGCCACTTTAAGGTCCTAAAGCCTTGAGAGTAACTGTGTTTAAATCACTTTGTAGGGCTCCAGCTTGGCATCAGGCACTAAGGGGAGGAAGACGATGGAAAAAGACCAACACATCTTCCAAACTCTGTTTCAGAAACTCTGTTTCTGAACACAGGAACAGACATTTAAACACACAGAAAGGCACTGAGAATTATAATCCTTTTAAGTATCTAGTTGATAAATATTTATATTTTCTGCCCTTCGTTATTCAGCCTATAGTTTAAAATGTGGGGAAGAGATCTTATTCTGATAAATCACCTGCATAATTTCATTTGCTGGAAATTAGTAAATTTCATTTCTACCGTATGTAGAATATGCTTTCCATGAGGCACATATTTTAAGAATAATTTAAAAGAAAACAAGTTAAAAATTTTATATGAAATATAGTAGTTGACTCCAAAGAGAAAGTGAGTTTTGTTTATCCTTATATTAATATTCTAAAGTAAACGCAAATTTAGTGAGGGGAGCCCTACTTCATCGCACCGATGACGGTCACGAGAAATTATTATAAATATATTTCTTCGTACAGGCACGTTTCTAAATTTCTCTTTTGATTATGGGGTAGAGCTAATTCCTAGAAAACATCTCCTAGGTGTCTTTCGTCTTATACCATGTATCTTTGGTATGAAATTAATTCCAGGAGAGGAAATAAAATATTCAAAAAAGGAAAGTGGTTTTATGATCTGACCTTTAATGTTATTTCAAGAGATTCCACCATAGGTCCTTAGTCTGGCTTCCAGGCAGCTGCATTATTAACCCCTTCACCCACCTCTATGGCAGAGGACCGTTAATTGTACACGAAAAAATTCCAAATCATAAAAATGGTGTGTAAAAATGGTGACTAATTAAAGCACTGGGGAAAGAATTATTGTTCCCTGAAAATTTTAAAACAAATGGTTATAGTTTAGTTAAAGTAAAACAACATACATGTATAAAGTATACATATAGATACATACATATTACATACATGTATAACCATATATCACACATACACGGATATACATATATACATAGATATACAAATACACACACATATAGATATATAAATACAGAGTTTTTTTAATTGATAGAGTCTGTCTTACATTGCTTAAACTATTATTACAGCTTAGAATAAACATGAATTGGGAAATTTTGGAATGCCTTGTTCCATTTTGAGAAGGCAAATGTTGGCACATTCTCCAAGTAAAGAAAGAGGCCCCACCATGTCAGCCAGACATTTCAGAGAAACGTTAATATCTTGAGATTTCTAGCAAATTAACATCCCAGGGAACAAACTGCAAGGAACTCTGGCCACTTACTCACCCAGTTGGATCTGGCCACCTCTCTGTGTATTCCCACCACACTAAATGGAGCATGAGTCATTTGAGTAATGAGTCAGAAAATGTTTAGCAGCCTTGCTGAAACAGCAGACACAATGCTTAAGATAAATTACAGAGGTATTAGGATGGTGTTTTCATTTTTGCTCTAGGAAAACCATATCTCTTGCTGGTGATGAACAAAAATTTTCCCTCCTTCCCAAGAGACAGAAGGTGGATTGTTCACTATCTCAAAGTTCATTCCATCCCCAAGGTGTAAAATTTCAAGCAAAAACAATTGCTTGAAAGGCAATTGTAATGTATAAATATCCTCAATTTGCACCTTATTCAAAGTTAGGTTGTGAAATGCTGTCTAATGGATTCAGTGGTCACATTAATGACAACTTCACAGGAAAAAAAAGCTTTGAAAATGAAATTTGGAATTCAGTGGAATTAACTGATCATCACATTTTTTTTTTTCCAATCACAATGCCTATATTTTCACATTAGGAACTGCCATTAGTATTTGGGAGTTAATCACAATAACATCATTCTGTGACTGTAACCTATTCTGACTGTAACCTATTTTCAACTTCCATTTTCCTATTGAATCCAATTTTGTCTTTCTGACTAATAATTTCCTTTTTTACCTTCCAGTTGTAGAACAAAGCCAGCTCTACAATAGTTGAATGTTGCTGAATGGCATCACAGAGGCAGAGTAAGAAAATATATAGCTAATCCTCAAATAACATCGATTCACTAATTATTTCATTATAATGTTAATGAAGGAAAATTATTTCTGGCTGGGGCCACTGGGTAGAGCTTGCACATTTTCCCCATGTCTTCGGGAGTTTTCTCTGGGTTCCTGGTTTCCTCCCGCACCCCGATGATGTGCACGCGAGGTGAATGAGCCTGCCAGGTTGAGTGAGTGTGCAGGTGTGGCGGAAGGGCACCCTAGCGGGGCGGATGCCGTCCTGAGCCCTGAGCTGCTGGGACAGGCTCCAGCCACCCTCAGTGGTGAAGGGAAACGAGTGAGTTGGAAAATAATTATCTTACTTGTTTTTATTCACCTTTCTTAAGTGTATGCATAGTTCACATTTATTTCAATGTTTAATATTAAAAGTGTTTTTGGTCTTTCTTTGTAAGTTCAGTGATGTATTTGTGATCAGAAATATGCTATAAGGTCTTAACTCTTGTTGGTATCGATTAGCCTGAGGTAAAACTGGTTCCATTATATGCTGTTTCATTTAATGTCAGTTTCCAAGGACCTATTTTTGGGGGTAAGTGAGGAGTTAGTGTACAGTATTACTGCTTTCAGATAGAAAAGCCCTGAGTTCGAGTATTAGTCTGGTGATGTGCCAGACGAGTTCAGGGAAGTCACTACGTCCATGACATAAATTCTTCCGCTGTAGGGTTCATCTGGCATGACAATTCCCTTCAAGCAGTTGAGGCTGTCTGGAGTGGTGAGGCAGGAGGCCGCTGGGGTGGACTGCCCTGCTGCCGGGTGACGCCCACCCAGGGGGCACTACCGGGGAGTGCTGGCAACTGTGTCTGTGTTTGCCATTCACTGACTAGAGCAGTGTTGCTCACATGTGCACACGAATCATTGAGAATCTTTTTGAAACACAGATTCTGATTCCGTAAATCTGGGTGGCGGCTGAAATTCCACATTTTTAACAGCATCCCTGGTGCTGCTGCTGCTGCTGGTTCAGGAACCACAGAGAAGCAAGGACTGAATATATACTCTCTCTCTCTTTCTTCCTCTCCCTCTCCTCCCTCTCTCTCTCTCTCTCCCTCGTTCTCTCTCTCTCTCTCTCTCTCACACACACACACACACACTTTCTTCCTATTTCATGTATTTGAAAAAGTGCTTACCATATGCCAAGAAAAGTAATAACCGCATTAAATACATGATTTCATTCATTATCAACACCCCCCACACCAAAAGGTACCTAGGAGTTTCCAAGTAAGGAAAAAGAGATTTAAAGAGGGTAAGTTAATTGCCTCATGGCTGAGAGGTAGTCTGGATGAGATTGAAGCCCAGGTGCCCAGGGAGACAAACACCAGCGCCCTCGTGCTTGGCCTTTGTTACATGTCGCCTCAGCGTCACAGCAACGCTGGCACGCTTACCAGTGCCAGCCACTCAGTTGTTCTTCTCATAGTACCTCCCCACTTTTCTTAAGAACCCTAGGAGTTGGGTAATATCATTCTTTTTATTTTAGAGATAACAAAATAAATTAACCTTCCTCCAACTGCCTCAAACTCAGTGAAACTGTAGCAATTCTTACTTAAGTAAAAGAGAAAATTAATAAAAATGTCTAGAATGAACTAAACATAAGAAACAGAATGTTAACAAGAAGAAAATTTAGTAGCAGGTATATTCACCAGGTTAAAAAATAATGTATAAGAACATCAGTGAATATATAGAAAATATTCTCTTATAAATTCATGCGAGGTAAAAGCATTTTGACAGGCGAGCCCAAATGTGTCTGCAGGGTTTAGCCATGCAGTTATCAAAACCCCAGTGATTATTGGTCCCAAGCAGAACCTATCAGTGAGATTTACAGTTGGAAAAGTACCAAAGATTTATTGTTTATCACCCTCTTTTACTACCTAAAAGATCCTTCTTTATTAACAAGCTAATGAAATAAGATTATATCAGCAAATTTCCCTGGAGATGAGCCCCCAGTACAAACAGTTGACAACAACGTCGCACTTGTGCATGCTTAAGAAAAGCAAACACCATGGGAACACGACAGCAGGGTTTTTGCTTTACTTTGTTTAAAAACATAAAGATTTGAAGCAGTAATTATCAACCTCGGCTGCAGGCTGCACTTTAGAATCAACTGTGGAGAGGACTTTAAAAAAAAAATACTGATGTCTGCATCCCACCTCCAGGGATTTTGATTTAATTGATCTGAGGTGTAACCTGAGCATCAGGATAATTTAAACCTCCTTAGTTTTCTACTGTGCAGCTTAGGTTGATAATTACTTAATTAAAGCAATAGCTGCACCTCAAGTTTGTATGTGTTGGGGGGCGTGTACAAATAGTTGCCAAAGGAGTAAATGTCTAACTGGTGAAGGCCAGCATCAGAGTAGACTGTGGACGAAGTACCGGGACAGTGGGAGAGCCTTTCTGCCCTGAAGGTATGCTTAAATTTCATAAGCAAATATACTATAACAGAAAAGAATTTTTATAAAATATCTGCACTGTCTTCATGACCAAAATAATTTTCTCCCCTTACCAGAATTGATTCTACTGCAGGGCAGTCTCCTCTTAGGGAAAAAAAAAAAATTAATGGGAACACTTAACTTCTTCACCAGCCCAAAGTTTTAAATATTGGCTAGGTCTGTAACACTGTAGTATGAATTTCATTTAAAGACAATTTACAGGAGATAGAGTATGTGGGGTGAGAAGAATTTGTATTATATGTAAAGACACTATCAAATTAAATATTTATTTCTGTCTGCTAAAATATAAAAAATAGAAGCTAAACCTAAAAGATAAATATGCACAGGTATGGAAGGCCCTGAGTTGTACAAACATAATAATAACAACAACAACAAATAAAAAGTAACATTTAGTATATGCTTACTATATGTCAGATCCTGTGCTAACCAATTTATATATTGTACTTGATTATCAGAGTAATTCTATATGGTATAGATGAGAAAACTGAAGATGAGAACTGTTGAAGAAATTTGTTCAAGACCGTATATCAAATAAGTGGCTGAGCTAGGATGGGCCCCTGTGCATCAGGAGACCATCTGGATCAGAACACATCAACCCAGGAAAGCACAAGAAGGAAGCTTCCTTTGTATTAGGTTATGAAAGAAACTAAAAGGAGGTGATTTGGCAATGTGAGAGATTCCTTATTCCTCTTACTGTTTTTCATGTTTTAAGATTTTTTTTTCGTATTGAATTTACTGGGTAACATAGGTTAATACAATTATGTAGGTTTCAGGTGCACAATTCTGCAACACATCATCTGTATGTTGTATTGTGTGTTCACCACCCTAAGCCAAGTCTCCTTCTGTCACCATATATCTCCCCTTTACCCTCTTCTACTTCCCCTACGCCTCTTTCCCTCTGGTAATCACCATGCTGTTGTCTGTGTCAATGAGGTGGTCTTGTTTTGCTTTGCTCAATCCCTTCACTTTTCACCCAACACCACAAATCCCCTCCTCTCTGAAAGCTGTCAGTCTGTTCTCTATGTATGAGTCTGTTTCTATTTTCTTTCCTTCTTTTTTATGGTAGAGTAGCATTCCATTTTGTAAATGTACCACAGCTTCTTTATCCACTCATCTACCAATGGGCACTTGGGCTGCTTCCAAATCTTGGCTATGATTAATAATGCTGTGATGAACATGCACCCTTATATTCATATTTTAAGAATTTTCACAATCCATATCTGGTTCTCTCCATTTCCTTATGCAACGCCTTTCAATTTGGCTTTCCTATTGCTTTAGTCACTGTAGAGAACCTTGAATATGAGACTTGATTGCCTAGATCATGGGTTAGCAAACATTTTTTATAAAAGGTAAGGTAGTAAATATTTTAGCTTCTTCAGGCCCCATAGAGCCTACTGCAACTACTTAACTCTGCTGGTGATGAAAGCAGCCAGAGATGACATGACAGTATAGATAATAGACAGTAAGAATGAAAGAGCGAGGCTGTGTTCCCACAGAACTTGATTTATGGTCACTGAAATTATCATTTTCATGTGTCACAAATTATTCTTCTGCTGATTTTTTGAATATTCAAAAATGTAAAAATCATCCTTAGCTCATCAGCCACATAAAAACAGTAAATGGATTCAGTTGATGGGGAATTATTTGCCAACCCCTCTCCCGGATGATAACGTGTCCTGTGTTAAAGACGCTTGCCATATTGCAAAGCTTTTGTGACATTTAAAGATTTCATCTGACAATGGCTCCATACTCAAAGAGCAAAAGTATCCCCATGCGCCAGTGTGCCAGAATCATTTGCCTTCCCTAGACCCACTTTTGAATACTATAAACAAATTCTCTCTGTACTAATAGTACCCCAGTTAAAGCACCAGCTCTCTAGGAAATATTAGCAACAACAAATAATATCGATATCAACTTTTAACAGATCATCACACACAATTACAATGCATTCTGTCTCATAAACACTTCTTGAGAAAGGATTATAAATCTAGAATCTGGAAGGGATTTAAAGACCACAAAGCCCAGTGATTTTCCAAAGTCAGTCTCCAGAGCCTTCAAGGGCTTTCCAGGTGTCTGCAAAAACAACCTCACAGAGTGCCCGAGGGTTAAGAATTCTAGCTGGGGAGTGCAGGGCCAGCCCTCACTGGCTCATGAGAACTGCTTGTTAAATTTTCCAGATTTTGTGAGGTGGTTGATGTCAGGATGATAGCCTGAAATTGGCCACAGCAGAAGTATTTACACAACAGAAATCCCAAAATCTGCCAATGCTGCATATCAATAATTTTTTTCCTCTGAGAGCCAGTTGTTAAACATTTATCAGCAAGCACATCACTGCCCATTACCCACTTCCAACAAAGAAGCTCCTTGTCGATCTGTTTTACACACACATAGGAAGGTGTAGAATCAATAACGACATCCTTTAGTCACTGCTCCTTCTGAAATGTACTCTTATTTTATGTTAAATACCTTCAGCTGGAGATTGAAGAATTCAGACATTTTGCCTAGGACCAAAAATTTATTAGAACCTATTATTTCCTCCAATTTCATGTGTTCATCTAACATGGAAAAAGAAAAGAAATGAACAAGGACTGCATTGCATTGCGCTCCTTGCGATACAACTGTAATCCAAAACGCACATTTCCTGGACATCCTGGTAGTCTATTTCCTTTGCCAGATTGGGGAAGTTCTCCTTTATTATTTGTTCATCATCACCCAGCTTTTATTATATGAAATGTTAAAGGGACTTATCTAAGAAAAAGAAGATAAAAATGACAGTGAAAAGACAGCAAACTCACAGCTATTAAGAACCACACCTAAAACAAAAGCAAAGTAAGCAAACAGCTAGAACAGGAACAGAACCACAGAAATGGAGATCATATGGAGGGTTAGCAACAGGGGCATGGGAGGAGGAGAGAGGGGGAAAGGTACAGAGAATGAGTAGCATAGATAGTGGGTAGAAAATAGACAGGGGGAGGGCAAGAATAGTGTGGGAAATGTAGAAGCTAGAAAACTTATGACCCATGGACATGAACTAAAGGGGGGAATGTGGGTGGGAGAGGGTGGGTAGGGAGGAGGGGAATGATGGGGGAGAAATGGGACAACTGTAATAGCATAATCAATAAAATATATTAAAAAATAAAAAAATAAAAAAACAAAACAAAACAAAACGCACATTTCCACTTCTTTGTAATGTTAGCTAGTTATCCACAAAGCTCCAGCCCATTTCCTTTGTCTTTGTTTTTGCTATTGTTGAATGAAGATCCTTACAATGCCCTAGTGCTCCTGGACTGTATGTGTTTATTTTTAGGCAAGAGGCTATCTGATTATTCCTGGTTCCCAGTCTCACTCCACTGAAATACATGAGCTCATAAACCTAATCTAAACAAATCATTTTGAATTTGTTTATTTATTTATTTATTGTTTTTGCATTTGCTGCCTTCATCTTAGTTTTGTATCACTTCAGGCACAACAAACACATTTAAGTACAACCCTTTCATTCTAACTTTGCTAAGTTTACAAAATATAAAAAATAACATTTACAGCTACTAGTTGAGCTGGAAAATCTAAAGACGGATTATATTCCTATTTGTCATTAAAGTGATAGCTGTTCATATAACAATTGGCTGAAGCTAAGTGTCTAGACCTAATTCTGAAACAAACTACTCTCTGAGCTATAGAAAAGAATACCCAGGACTCAAATGTTCCTGAAACTTTGAAAAAATGTGTTTATGCATAATCAGAAATGTGTGGGCTCTAATAAATGCACCTCTCTAATCTTTAGAGTGAATTTTTGGAGCAAGACAGATGTATTTTGTCAAATTCTATTGAAACTCTTTTACATTATATGGCCATAGTGGTATTCCCCCTGGGGTTATTCATACACAATTTTAATTATATATTTATGAACATTCATGGTGTTATTTTTCATTCAGATCCATAGCTAGTTACACATTCAGCAACAAAATATTTAAATGAAACTCTGAGATTCACAAAGTCTTGCAGCGAAAGCAAGAAAGATGTATCAATTCTCTTCTGAGTCAACAGAGCACACCTACAAATTAAACCAGGCCTGATATTCAAATGCACATCTCAACTTAAAGTTAACACTTCCATATGTAAGTTTTAACTCCAGTTGCTTTTCAAGACAAACCTTCTAGCAACCTACTTTTTCTTCTTCTAGGATTGGTACACAATTAAGAGAATCAATTACCTAGAGCCCTTTCATGATCTATAAAAGTATTTTGTATTCTGGGTTTATAGAACACTCTTTTGAGATATTTTACAGTTGTTTTACTATTTTTTATTTAAAAATTTATTAAAATTTGAGTAAGTCTGAAAGATGTGGTTTAACTTCTTTTCTTGGGGACAGCTTAAAGCCGTTAATACGCTAGTGTGCACTGCGATTCTCCAAGGAGGCCATCCTGGTGTCCATGTTTTCCACACATTTTAAACCAAAAGAACTTTCTGCTCATGAAGTAGCTTCAGAGATGAGTGTTCCATGAAACACACTTTGAAGGATGATGGTTCATAAGACATAGCTGGGATTTAAACACGATTGTACTAGAGAAAGCAGAAAATCACCTGAAATACCTCTCATACTAGCACACAAGCAGCAATAATGACACAATGGAGAACTCTGAGTTCTTTCTCACCTGTTTCCAGATAACATAAAAAAAATTAAAAATAAAAGGGGTCAGAGTGGAAGGTCAGCAATCTTGTAAGATATCCTTTGCCTAATGTACTTGATAGTTCCTATGATTTACAACTTACTCATCAAAATAGTCAAATGTGCTCTAATTCAACAAACTTCAAAGTAAGGAATTTAAAACAAACAAACAAACAAAAGAACTGAGCTTTTTCTGCAGCTAAGGAAAGTCAACTTTAGACTAAGGAATGCAAACATCCGGCCTAGGATCACAAATTTAGAGAAAAGACTTCCTTCCATCTGAGCTCTATACAAGAAAGGTAAATTATCTGATATCCACTGGGATAAAGGAATTTTAAGAAACATTTTGTCTTGTCCCTAGAGTTTAGAGTTAAAAACAACAGCGGAAATGAACAGGCCCTTAGAAGTCATGTAGTTCAGTTTCCTCATTTCACAAATTGGAAAACTGAGGCTCAAGGAATTTAATGGTTTGTTTAGGTCATACAAGACATTAGCTAGTGGCAGATTTGGAACCGCTACTCAGATCTCTTGACTAATGGGTCCACTGAACTATAGGAAGTAATTGACAAGCCCATGTGATTGTCTTTGTCTTTATTCCTGCTGCTTTATTAAAACAACTAGCCATCATTTATTGAGCTTTCATAAATGCCAGGCACTGTGTTAAACTGTTTATATATATTCTCTCATTTTTATATTCTGACTCTGGTAACGCGGTCTCTTTTATCTGCATTTAACAGCCTCGACACAGAGAAGTTCAACTCTGTGTCCAACATCACATAGCTTGCTGGGATTAGACGGTCTGTCAGGAGTCAAACCAGCTTGATTCCAAAGCCCATGCACTTCACTTGACTTTCTTTTTTCCCCATTCTGCCCCTCTCCTGCCATTCCTCCCACTTCCTATTTCCATTTAAAAACAGTTCTGATTAAAATCAAAGGTCAGCTGCCTATAACTTAACTCAAATGCTGTTTCTGCCTCACTTTTAGAGACTTATTACTATCTTCCATCATCCATGTGGACCAAGAAGGATTTAGGCTGAGATGAGTATTCGTAAAATAATCTGCATCTCATTACAAGCTGGGCACCTTGGAGGGGCCATTCTCTTAGATCTTAAGGAAGCTGAACTTCGTCATATTTCCTTTCTCACCATTATCTACTAAAGAAAAACTGGTATAGAATGGATGGAGCTCTTCATAATTTACTACTGATTTCTTTAAAATATGTGCCTTTAGTAAAGGAGGAAAACAGTCAAATGTCTTTGGAACCTAGGGACAGGATCAGAAAAATACCACTCTAAATTTCTCAGAAGAAAGGGAAGGGGGAAGAAGCGAGGGAGGGAGAGGTGTACAGATCATGTGCTTCAAAAGGCCCCGCAGGCTACAGTCTCCTGATCCCACCCCAGGCTAAGTCAGAATCTCTGGGCTGGGACTCAGGACTCTGCATTTAAACAAGCTCCCCTGGTGACAGAATTTTCACCAAAGTCACAGTAACCTAAGAAGTGACTTGTAAGTATGTTGCTTTTGGGATTCATATTTCCCAAGTTTCCTTCAAGCAACCAAAGTTCAGCTACAGAAGGAAATGATCATAAATATAACTATGTCACACATGGGAGAAAATGTCTGAGCCAGTCCAGGAAAGAGTGAGAAAAACATTCTCCTGAGAGAGACTGCTCTGTGGGGTGGATGGGATCTGTTTGACAAGTGACTCAGGAGAGTGGTCATGCTTTGCAACAAGACCACCTGCCTTGGTGCTAATTTTAAACTCAGCAAACTCAACAAGAAACAAACTATCTGAATGTCATTTAAACTATTTTTTAATAGAAAACATATATGCAAGCACAGGGTCACACATTCAAATAGATGCAAAACACATATAGTGAAAAATGAGTCTCCCACTCCATTCCTTCCAGGAGCAAGGACTTGTTTGCTGCATTGCAGAAACACACATTGCAGAGTAACATGCATATGAGTGCATTCCTTTCTGCTGATACAACTGGAAGAAGCCCATTATATGCACATTTCTTTATCTTTAGTTTTCCCCTCAATGGCATATCTTGGAGACCACTCTCCACTTTATACAACCACATAATTCTGTTTACCAACAGCACAGCTTTACATCATACAAATGTACCATAAGTTATCCGACCAGTTCACTTTTGATAGATATTTAGATCTCTTCCTATCCATGAATGATGCTACAAGAACACTCTTATTCATGTGTCTTAGCCCACGTGTGGGAGGGATAACTTTATTTTGAGGATAAATATATCAAACCAATATTGCAAGGGAAAAAGATACATGGATTTTTATCTGACATAATGCCAAGTATTCCCTCTGAAGAGGTTGTAGCAATTTAAACTTCTATTAATAGTAAATGATACTGCTTGTTTCCCCCACACCCTCACCAATACAATGTATTTCTGATTGTAATTTCATTTGCCACTGAGACTCCACTGGAGAAATTGCTGACCAGATAACATCAATATAACTTGGCAGCTGTATTTCTCCTGGAGCAGGAACACATTTGTGTTCTAAGTCATAACTTTCTTATGAGTTGGATAAGGATAAGTCAGTGGACTTGACTCTCCTCAACTCTTGGTAAATATACAAAGTGGAGTTTCTGGACTTGCAAACCTAGATAGACAGCAATGTGTCAAGAAACTACATATCTACAAGTCTGTTGAAATGAGTATTATTCTGACTTTGCTCTTTGAAAATTTAGAAACAAATTATGAAAACAGAATATTTATTCTAATCAGTTAATTATTTAAAATGTAAATAAACTCAGAAATTTTTAAATGACTATGAACCAGTTTTCCTAGCCAAAGACCTCAAGAGAAGAACCATATTGGATACTTCAGACCGAGCCTTCTCAACAGACAACAAGAAATCTAGTTCAAACAGAGTCTACCCTCAGATTCAATGCTCTGCATCATGGATTCAAAGGCTAATCAAAATTCACAATGTAGATGTTGTCAACAATCACAACAGACACTCAGCTACCCTTCTTACCCATCACCTGTACTCTCCACCTCTTGGAATAACAGACAATGTGCTCTTTCTTCCAGTAATTCTTCGGCTGTTATCAATTTATTGTGTAGTGTTCACTGAGTCCACACACTTGGGAGGAATTAGAGTAATATATATGACTTTCAGAAAATTGCTTTAATGCTGTAAATAATATTCCACACCATTAATGAGTCTTTCAGAGGTGCTTCCTTTGCAACAGAGACTTACTTAAGCATTGGAAATACAATCAACAGATATTTGTCTTGCAAATTCTACGCACACATCTAAAATTTTTATTCCACAAGACAATATGTCCATCCAGGAAAATATATTAATTCAACACATATTTACTGAGCATTCCCTATGCGCCATGCACAGTGCTGGCTCCATAGCTCCAAAAGGGAATAGGGCAGGCTTCCTGCTCTCGAGTTATAAACAGCCAGATGGAAGATACAGCCCAGTTGATGGATGACTTAAAGCATAGAATAGGGTAGGATCATAGAAAAAGAGCCCATAAGCAAGCCTTGAGGGAGTCAGGGAGGACTTCTAGGAGGAGGCACTCAATTTTATTTCTATCACAGAAGTTCACCTAAACCCTATAAAAAATGACAATGGAAGTATATCCACCTGAAGTAGTTCAAGCCAAAGGTAGAACATGTGCAGCCCTTGTGACATAAAACAAACCCCTAAAAAGTTTCCTGAAAGTCTGAGCCTCCCAGTAAGCCTAAAAAAAAAAAAAAAGAACACAACACACACATGCACACACATGTGCATGCATACCCACTAAGTCACCTAAAAGATACTTTCTGTTACAAGCCCCAAACATTTTCACCAACTTTGAGGGTTAAATGGATCTTTGACAGACTCTAGAAGAATTTTCTCCCTATTTCTCTCCATGTGCCTCCTCCCCCATTTACACCAGCATGAAGCTCCGGTTTTGAGGCCTACTTTCTCTGTACTTCAAATTTCAGAATGTAATTAGGGGCAGTCATAGAGAAAGGTGATGGGCTTGATGGACTGAGACATGTTTTTCCTTCCCTGGTGTTTATATTATGTTGATAACAAAGAGGCCTAAAATGGGAACTGGTTCCAAGCAAACTCCCCCAAAACACTGACAGAGCTGTGTACATCCACAATTCAAGACCCAAACTTCATCTGGCCCTCCCCACATCTTAGAGGACTAAAGTTAGTTACTCTTCAATGTGCTGTGCCAGGAAACAAGATGAAATGGCAAACAGAAAGGAAAGGAGCCTTCTGAGATTCATTCTTTAGTTTGCTCCAATCCACTGCGGAGAAGAGTACTTTCCATAATGGAATCATTCAATTTTGTACACTCTTAACTTGTGCTATTTGGAGAAGAATAGCCTGGCTCTACTTAAACAGCTGACATTTCTAAAAGCCCCGCAAATTATGTGGTTTTTGGGAGAAGAAAGAGTTTGGTAAGGTTGAAGAACAGGAACATTCATTGCTTCCGTATTGAAATGATTTAAGAGGAATCAATTTGGGCTACTACTGTCACGTTGGCGACAAGATCTATGTGTCACCAATGGCTTCCAATGTGCTCTTTTCAGAATTTAAGAGAGGAAAGGGAAAGGAAAATCAGATTTTAAACCTGCCTTTTAATGAAAGTCTGTTAAAGTGATTTATCTTGACTAAATGACCTTCAAATTAGAAGTATTCTTATAACATTTTTAATGCATATAGCCTATCAAAACTATGGAATATATTTATTCCATATATATATATACTGAAAAAAGTCCAGCCATTGTTAATATAATGAGATGGTTTGCATGACATCAATGTAACCTGGCAACCAATGACAGTGGACTGGAATGCACATGCCTGAACAATGACAACTTCACTGTACTAGTCAGTGGGAGTGGTAGACATTGTTGAGTGAGCATGTGTATTGTGTGGCCGTCACATTCAAAGTGACTGAGCAAATAGAGCAACGGATCTATAGCAAATTTTGCATTAAGCTTTAACATTCCTCCGTGGAAACTATTTGGATGATTCAGAAGGCCGCAGCTATGGGAAGCTGGTGATTGGCAGCTTCATCACAACATGCCCACTCACATGTGTTGTGCATTTTTTTTTTTTTATGAAACATCAAATCACCCTACAACTTTTGGCTTTTCCCAAAACTAATATCACCTTTGAAAGGGAAGAGATTTCAGACTGTTGATGAGATTCAGGAAAATATGACAGGGCAGCTGTTGGAGATTGGGAGAACTGTGTGAGGTCCCAAGGTGCTGACTTTGAAGGGGACTGAGGTGACATTTTCCTATGCACAATGTTTCTTGTATCTTCTTCAATAAATGTCTCTATTTTTCATATTGCATGGCTGGATACCTTCTGGAAAGACCTTGTGTGTGCGTGCGTGTGTACATATATGCATGCACACATAATGTATATATTGTGTATTTGTGATACAAAAATGTATTGAGATGCTGAAGGAGATGCAAAGAATATATATATTCTTTATATATTATATATATACATGTATACATGTATACGTGTGTGTGTATGGTCTATTAGTTAGAAATCAGGTATGTATAACTATGTAACCATATAGCCACACACACACAAACAGTAAAACATCAGTGGCTTAAACAGGCATGGTTTTATTCTCCTCATAAAGCATAAACCTAGGGATCAGCAGACCAGAACTGATTTGGTGCTGGCCCTGCAATCATCTAAAACCCAGGCTACCTGACCATTTTTCTGTTCTACCACCCCTCATTCTCATGGCCCAGGTTGGCACTCCAGCCACCTCAGCCACTGTCTGGGCAGCAGGACAGAGGCAGAGAAAAACCTCCAACCTTTAAGGACATGATCTAGTTGTTGCACACATTGCTTCTACTCATGATCCCTGGCCAAAACTTAGTTATACAATCACACCTAGAAGCAGGGAGAGCCGGAAATGTAGTCTTCATTCTGGGCAGTTAGGTAGGCTTACAGAAGCAATAGACTGGTTTCTTTAAGAAGCGAAGGCATCACATGTAGGAGAGTGGCCTGGGTTTGTTGAGAGTGAGTAAAGTTGCCCTGAGGGGAATTTTGTCCTTTCCAACTCTGTGCACTGGCAGGACTCTGAGTGTTCCCCATGTATGTGCCTGGGGTACAGCACTGCCCTGATGGCCAAAGAAAAGGCCCTAGCATCTGTGCTTGGCATGGAAAGCAAGATGTAGCATTAGCAAAGCCTGGCCTTGAGTCATGGCTCAGAAGACAATGGGCAGCTTGCCTATCACAGGGTGTCCTGAAAACCAGAGCTCTTCCCCAAGTTCCAGGGCACAGGTGAGCTTTCATTAAGCAAACAGTGCCTGCACTCTTCCGTTTCACCAGCACATACACTGCTAGTTGGTCTCTGGTAGTATCTGCAGTTGGTTAAATTTACTGGTAGTAGTATTCTCTCAGTTTGCACCCTTGAGACCATAGGCAACACTGTTTTAGATCAGAAATAGAGATAGGAGACCATTTTTTTGTCCTTATGATGTCAACTAGCCCAAGGAACATATTAAATTACTTTGGATTGATAATATATTACAATATTATTAACAGCAGCACTAACCCCAGGTGACATAACACTTCTCTCTAATAATTTTCCCTGGCACGTTAATTTATATATGCACCCATATTACTGAAGAAAGGCATTTGGAGTTTTGACCAGGACAATAAATCTGGAAACAGTGAAGAACATTCACAACCAGTATTTTCCCCACAGGTTATCTATTTTACCTTTCTCCATTGGTAACCTTTCAATTTTTGCTCCTCAATGAAAATAATAATTAGCTTAGTGATATAAAAAAAACTTTCAGAGTACATTGTAGCTCTATGTTAACTGGAAATGATTGGCACCATGTTTGACTTCCCGGTCCTCCAGCCTGTTGACCTCTCTATGAACAAAGACGAGGAATATTCACGTGTATCATTTTTAGGAACACACTGCTCTTTCTTTTAGCTGATGGCTCTAGAATTAAGAACTCAGAATCAGGGAATGTGCAAATACTTTTCCCAAGGCCACATTCTCAGGTGGGTCAGAAAGTCAATCACTTGTACTTCACAAATAAAAGTTATTTCTATAACATGACATAGGAGGCTGCATTAATATTTCTAAGACAAAATATTCTCCCTCAAGTAATATAAATGTATAGCTCTGACTTCTCCCAATGCTCTATCGACTGTTCGTGGTGCATGAAAGTAATTAGGCTTCTATGAAAGCTGCAGCTGCATTGAGAACTATATTTGAGTAAACAGAAAAGAAAGGCATTTTGAGTGTTACTTTTAATGTTTCCATAAAAGTTAACATCTCTAAAAATATTGTTTCCAGTTTTCTGTACAGAAGCCAGTCCCTGAGTTCTCGATGGGAGACACATGAGAGTCTGAGCAAGCACAGTGTACTGGCACACTGGGGCCTGGAACTCTGCAGAGTTCTGCTACAACCCAGGCCTGGCCAGGCTGTAAGTCAGAGCATGGCCCGCACAATAAGGTACACACATAAAATGAAAATGACTCTGGAACTCTAGCCCGTGAGAGACTAGGAACAATGGCCAGACCCTACACAAAAACAGAATTTCTGCCCACAGCCTGCTGTAAACAGTCCAGGAAGCCAAACCACAGCCTCCTCAGAAGCAAGTGGCCCTGAATGGTCAGGACTTCATCAATAACTGCCAGCTTCCCCATCTTTTGCCCCCGGGTTCCAACCTGGGACAAACACAAGAAAGTGAAATAAGCTCCCTCTACCAATCACATAAAATGTCCTGCTTCTAGTTAGCTTGGCTCCAGGTCCCCCATGCCAACCACTCCCAGTCAGGGCCACCTGAACCTCCCCTTTTATCCGCTATGGAACTGCCACTCCCATGCTTGCCGTTGAGTCTCTGCCAAATACAGGTGGTGGTGGCTGATTCCGTTGCTCCAGCATGCTCTCAGTAAATAGCCTTTGCTGATTCTCATTTAGATGGTCTTTGTTTGTTTATATGCCCCACTCTCCCTGGTGTCTCTCTGTCCTGCCTGGGAACCTGTGCTAGGAGTTCATCAGCCTTCTTCTCTCTATCTATAGCAGATTCACTCTGCTTTGCTGCCCTGGGCTAGCTTTTTGGAGATAAACTGCTCCTATATTCTAGGCTGACTATTCCAACTATCTTCTTTTTTAATAATTCTCCTCTTCCTTCCTGGAAATTTTGTGTCCTTTTCTATATCCCATGATTCCACTGGGACAGCAGAGGAATAGTCACAGGGCATCCACTGGGCTAAGTACAAGCAGCTTGCTGTGGGGATAGCATATTAAAAACCAAGACCAGGCCTCACCAAAAAAACAGATCATTACAGATGGATTCACCTGCATTAAATTTTGAGCCCAAACTGGGCAGCGAAGATCTGGAAGCTCCAAGAACGAAGAAAACAGCCAGGAGCCAATAGCAACCAAATGAGTGGTCAGTCAGAAGTGGTTGGCATCAAGAAAGTGGAGTGAACTAAGGTAAGCCAAAAGAAGAGGATTCAGAGGAAAGTGGAACCTCAGTAGGAGGAATGCAACGGTTTAGGATTAATCTGATGGCACCTTGTTAACCATTGTTTTCTTTATCCTAGACTCTGGCAGGCTCAGCGAGTCTTATCTTAAAGGAAAAGAATATGGAGTGTCACTAAGTATTTCTGTCCAAAATATATTTTCCTTTGCAATACAGCCTACAGTTAAGCATTCAAATCTCATACAGCATATGATAAAATACTTCTCACCATTTCCTCTTCTGTGGCTCAGGAAAACTCTCTTCTTTTCATCCTGTCTTCAATCTCTCCCTGCCTATTTTTTTTCAAAAAAGATTTTATTTATTTTTTGAAGAGAGGGGAAGAGGAGGAGAAAGAGGGGGAGAGACATCAATGAACAAGAGAAACATGTATCTGTTGCCTCTCTCATGCTCCCAACTGTGGACCTGGCCTACAACCCAGGTATGTGCCACAACCAGGAATCAAACTGGTGACCTTTTGGTTTGCAGTCCAGTGCTCAATCCACTGAGCCATGTCAGCCAGGGCATTCAATCTCTCCCAGTCTATTGATTACTCTACTAACTCTTAGCTTCCTCTTTCTTACAAATAAAAGTATGCTCACTCATGCTGAACTCCAAAATATTACCAACCACAAATATGCTTGAAATAATCTGCACATCCAGTGTCCATGGTCTCTTCAGCCAAATACAATGTTGGCTTCTTCCCTCTGCATTCAAATACAATTGCTTTCCAAGATCACCAATGACAGCCTCAGGCCCTGACCTCATGCCTTCCCTCAGTCCCTACAGGCCACACACTCACAGGCCCACCTTGACTTTCTCCAACTCTGGCTATCCTGACACCCCATTATCCTTCTGGACCACCTTTCTTCAGTCAGTTATTCCTCGTTCTTTCAGTCCTGCCAAGTCCCCTTTGCCCATCCCTCAGTCTTCTCTGCTGTGGAAATTCAACCTACTCTACAAAATCCATGCCGATTGCCATTTCCTGCTGATTCTTGATAAACAGACCAGATTAAACCTTTCTGTTCTTGGTGTTTGAACTACTCCCATAGCCATTTTCTCATAGTAAGGAGATCTGCACCTCTATGTTCTACTTCTCCCTTAATCTATAAGCTCCTTGCAGGTAAGAACTAAATCTTATCTATCTTTATATGTCCAGCTCTAAGAATAGAACCAGACACAAAACATGTATGACCTCTGACCACCCATAATGTGAGGATAATAATAGTTTCTACTTCATAGTATAACACTCAGCATGATGGCTGTTATCATCACCATCATCATCAAGAAATGAGACTTAGTTCTGGCCCAGTAACTCAGTTGGTTGGAGTATCGTAGATACATCAAGGTTGTGAGTTTGATCCTCAGTCAGGGCACATACAAGAATCAATCAATGAGTGCATAAATAAGTGGAAACAAATCAATCTCTCTCTCGTTCTCTGTTTCTTCCTCTCTCTAGAAATCAATAAACAAAAAGTTTTAAAAAGAGAGATGAGACTTAAATTCTATTGATCCTAATAATGTGCAGACAGGTGTCATTATTATTTCCCTATGAAGTTTCTACTGTATCAGTTTCAAATATTTCAAAATGTGCTTAGGATTTTCTAGGTAATATCAAATTCAAATTTACCACATATTTCTGGTATTATCAGTTTTGTACAAAGACACTGTTTATTAAGTGATTTTACCCAGTATCTTTCCCACCTCATTTCCTGTGCTGTGTAGAAGGGAGGTCTGTAGAACCATACTATGTCTAGTTACTCTGAAAGGAAAGGGGAAAAACACTAAGGTAGTGATGGAGAAATAAGGGCAAGTACACAGAAAACAGTCAATCAAAGTCAACTTCAGACAACACTGATATGGGGAGGAAGGAGGGGTAGAAATGTTTTTCTCACAAGCCTACTTCCCAGAGCCCTAAACACTTTCATTGACTTCTAATAACAATAGTGAGAACTATTATTATAAAATTATTTGTATAACAGCTAATAAGCACTAAATGTTTAATCATTAGAATATGTAGAGAGTGGCATTATTATTTTATAGATAAAAAACAGGGGGCTCATAGAGCTCCAACAGCTTGCTGAAAGTCTTGCATCTAGAAATCAGTAAAACCAGACCTGAACTCTGGTCTTTCAGACTCAAGAATCCTTACCCATTTTTAATCATATCTATGGCACTCTCCAAGAGTCATGTGAAGACATAATCACCATCCAAAGGAATTTCCAGCTCTTTTTCCATGATAAATGAGGGATTAGATTTTATGAGGATCAAAGTTAAGCATAAATCCTGTTTCTAACACCAAAGAAATAACAGGAGATTAAGACAATCAAGTGTTCACATTCAAGGGTAACCCATAAACCCCTCTTATAATGTCATTTGAATGGAAGCTAACCACACTGTTTAAAATCTATGTTATCAATCTAACAAAGCTTCATTTTTTTGCTTTATCAGGACATCATCTTGAAATTCCAAAGGATCAACCTACACAATTTGTATGTGAAGAAGTTAAAACAACCAAAAGATATTGAACCAGGAGTCCCAGTCTAGTAGGTGAGAGGAATAACAATAATACTAGATTAACATAGACAAGGAAATAAGGAATACAAGGAGGTGCTACACAAAGGCATATCCACAGCTGTTGGTGTAGAGAAGGCTTCATAGAGAAACTGGCATTAGAACTAAGGATGTTTACATCATCCTTTCATCTTAAAATTTTAAAAAGGTCTGAAAAGATATTAAGCACCTACCACCCAAATTACACAGTAGAGATTTAATTCCAGCTTTCATATTGCAGAGCACACAGGGAGTTAACATTCATAGCAATTAGATGTGTGTTTTCTTTTTTGAACAATTTAAAGAGAGGACATTTTCCAGATTAATGGATAGCAATTGAGTAAATGTGTATTTTTCTTAGAAATCTGACATGTAAAGTCACCATCAAGCAAAATGTCAACAATTTTTTAAGTTGGATTTTTCTCCCCTCTCAGGCTTATTTATAAACTTATCACATTTTAGTTAAAATATTCATTCACAAGGAATATTAATTTTCCTAAAATGAATGGTTATAATACTAAAAATGTACTTTGTCAACAGAAATTAATTTAGGTTGAGTTTTTGAGTATAGATAATTCCACTGGGCAACGAAAGTTACTTAATCTTCCATTTTGTCACAAGAGCAAAGAAAAAACTGCATTTTAAATGTTTAAGTAAAAGTCAAATCAGCTTTATATAGTGATATACCATACTGCTAGCAAGTAATAAAAATAAATATCTTTACACATTATTCACACTGAGAAACACGTCAAAGTTTAAAGACACTTGTGTGGTATTCAATAGCGTTTCAAAGAATCAAACTTCTGAGTTTGATTTTTTTTTTAAGAACTTGTGGTTGGGATCATTTGAGGCATTAGAGAATTGACAATGACATTTCCTTATAATTGAGAGAAGTTGGTGAGGTTCAAATATGATTGTGTTTGCCTTTAGCAAACATACTGTTCACATTTTGTGAGAAACTGACTGTGCCATCTGAGGGAACTGCTCCAGCACTGCGAAATCACCAACAGATGTCCTTGTCAGCCAAGGGATCTCCCTAGCAAGGTTCTAATTTTCTTCTATCTGCTTAGAGAAAGTTCATTTAAAATCCATTCAAATGTATTAACATGCCATGCTGCATTATATCTTACTGTGGCCATACTGGCAAAAGACTGGCACTGGGGTATCTACTGAAAACTTAAGAGATCTATCCAAAAGAGAAAGTTTCCTGCCTTTAGCATTCCAGAAGAAAGAGCCCATCCAGCCCATGTGACTCACATAGCATAAGTCCACGGTGCCAGGATGGATGGGAGCTCTTCTGTTCCTCCACGCTCATTTCAAAATACGTCTGTTGTTGACATTGCAGTCTAGAGAGATTAAGTGACTTGTCCACAACCACATGGCTAGTTGCCAGTCACAAGGAACAGAACTACCTGCAGCCACCAACTGATTAAGAAAACAAAAGGCAGTTCTTACCCATTATTTTTACACAAAGGATGGGAGACTCAGAGATAAGATCCTTTGTGTACAGCACTAAAACTGATCTTTATTACCAAATCAATGTGTTCTATATTTTGTATGGTGACCATTATGTAGGGATCTAATTTCACAAAACTCATTAGAGTTACAAACAAATTTAACCATTAAGTGGAAGATCAAAATGACTTTATTTGGTGAATTAAAATTGACTTCTGGGTGTTGGTGCAAGAGTAAGACACTATCTCAGTGACTATACCTCCAAGGAAATAAAATGTTTAATTTTTCAGTTAAAAAGACAAGTTGAAAAAAGGGGGCACAGAGACAATATTCCAAGTCTGAATGAAACCAGTATATACACATGCATTCTGGATTAACATGAATGCTCATATGCCCACTGAACAGCTATTGTTCTTGCCTACCTAAATTCCCTCCCTTAAGGACAGAATTTCTCCACCTCAACCCTGTTGACATTTTGGATCAGATGAGTCTTTGCTGTGGAGCACTGTCCTGTGCATTGTAGATGTTTATGTCCTCAACTCACTGGGTGTCACTAGCATCATCTGTCCAGTTAGGACAACACAGAATGTCTCCAACATTGCTCAGTGTCCCTAGGTGGTAGGTGAAGAGGGGGCAAATCACTCCTGTTAAGCACCACTGCTTTAAGAGAACAGCCCTTCCTTTGTGCAATGATAGGGCTGCCATTCACGTTCATGCCCAGTAGGTACTTAGAACTCAGTAACCTCATGACCAGGACCTTCCCAACATCCACAAATCTGTCCTGCTGGGGCACCAGTGCCAGCTCTTCTTCAGGATGTGTTAATTCCATACAGCATGCTCTCAAACCTCACTTTCTCTGCCCAAGTTATTCAAACTATATAACTGCTTGCAACCAAGGAAATTTAACTAATAAAAAAACTAAGCAGAAAACAATTGCTTTCTTTCATTTTTATTGAAAAGCGCTGTATATGTTGTATGTTAATAGTTGAGTGAGGTAGAAGCATAGAATAACACTGCCCCCCCCAAAAAAAAAAACAAACACACACAAACTAACAGAAAGTAGCAAAGAAATGATTTAGCATTTTTAAACATGAAAATTTTACCAGCATCATGCTGGCCAATTAGCTCAGTTGTTTAGAGCACTGCCCTGATACTCTAAGGTTATGTGTTCAATCCCCAGTTGGGGCACATATAAGAATCAATCAATGAATGCATAAATAAGTGGAACAATGAATTGATATTTCTCTCTCTCTATCTCTCTCCCTTCCACCCTCCCTCCTTATCTCTATAAAATCAGTATTAATTATCTTATTTTAGTCAAAATTTTACCAGCATCTATAAAATCAGCAAAGTAGTATGATCTTAATCTAGAAAATTTTAAACAAATGAAATAAGAGAAGAGAGAAAGATTTTAGTCTCTACTCAAACTCAGCCAGGTGTTCTTACGCAAGAACAACATAAACAACAGGTCATGACACCCTGCCAACAGGGGTAGGAAGGGCCACTAGAGTTTGCGATTCCCAGAGCTGCTTGCCAGTGAGGGAATGGTTTCAAGTCCAAAGGAGTATGGCACCCCTGGTGGATGAATGGGCATAAACCACTTATAAAAACATAACAATCATTGCTCCAAAATGAATATGTAAAATATGACACTACTTTTTCGGACTTAGTAACTGAATATTAGTGACTTTTTTTGATAACCAAACATTATGAAGTACCTCTTGATAATGAGGCATCATTCTAAAAACACATCCTCATGGTAAAGCACACCAGCCAAAGGGAACAGCACGTATGAATGAGCAAAATGGAACCAAGGTAATTACCTTAGGAGGTGCTGTAGTTAATTTTCTTAAGTAAATCTATGTATGGCTTTTGCTCCTTTAATTGGCAGTACCTGACATTTATTGAGTGCCTACAATGTTCCAGGCAATATGCTAGCACATTTTATGAATATTTTATCATTTAATCCTCAGAATAACTGGAATGTGGAATGAGTAATAATAGTGATGAGATTAATAGCAGCTCAGATTTACTAAGTGCCTACTATGTGCTAAGCACTGTTTCAAATGATTTGTGTCAATAACACTTTTCAGTGGAAGTCCTGATCACAATGGGCATCCATTGTGTGGTAGAAGAGAAAGCCATCAAGGTTAGCATTTAGAAATGCAAGCTTTTTAGAGGAACTGCACAGGTGAGCATGACCTTGTGTAGAGAGAGAACACAAGGCAGGGAAGCTGGCAGAATCATGGAACTAATCGAATACTTTGACCACAAAAGGGAGAGGAATCAAGACTATAGCAAGATTCAGACTATTTAGATACAAAGACCTTGGCCAACTTCTGGTTGTCCTGGAAACAGGATTCCAACCACTGAAATGAGATAAAATCACATGCTAATAAAGAGGACAATAATTAGAGATGGGGCCACACACAGAGCTCAACACCATCAGGGTGATGATCAAGAGGACCTTGAGATGTATCTTTGCCACAAATAATTAAATACTGAAGAGGTAGGATTTGGTTTCAGTATGTAAGGGTCAGGTTGAAATGGCATGTTCAAGAGAACTCCTATTCTGAATGTAACTTCTCTTGGCAACTCTGACCAAATCAAAATAGGTAGCAAACTATACAGATGCATATAGCCCCATTCCACTCATTATTTTATACTCTGTGTAGGAAATAGCATGAAGTAGGAAACGAGGAGATGCATGCTCATGGTGTCCTATGTGTCTAGCCATGGCATTGAAGAGATCCCTGTTCCCTCGCTGTCCCTCCCTCTACTATTGCCAGGGAGGTCTGGACCTATGCAGAGTAGAGAGTAAACCAAGAGCCAATAAATTAATTTAAACCTCACAACAAACCTATAAATTACATTCTGTTATTATCTTCCCCACTTCACAGATTACACAACCAATAAGGAGGGACAGTATTCAGAGGGTACATAACCTAACCACAGTCTATTTGAAACAAGAGCTTTCTGACTCATTCAGATTTCCCTGTTGGCTTGTAATTTCTCTCTTCTCTAAAACATTCTAGTTGGAATTGTTTCTTTTTTTAAAGGATTTTATGCTTGTGTATAAACCATTGTTTATATCTAAATTAAGGATTCTGTACTCAGACACACACAGACACATAGGTACACACAATCTAAACCAGAAAGGAAGATAATTTCCTCCAATAATAATGTCCATAAATTGAAAGCTTAGGCTTTATAGCTTACTATGGTTTGGTTTAGCTCGGTTCAGTTCGAGGGATCTGACTTTGTAAATTAAAGGTCTACTCCCTTGAAACCACTGTGATTTGAAAATGTACTATTGACAGTCATAATAGAAACAAATGCCTGCTTACCATTCACAGCTCAGCTCTGTAAGAACAAATCAATAGAGTAAAATGCTTTCAGCTTCTCAGAGAAAGGTTCCATCTGACAGATACCAGGGGATCAAATATTCACACTGCTCAGGACCAAGAAGTATATGGATTATGGATTATTTGAGAAAGCAGTGAGAGAAGCACCAGTGTAAAATCTAACTCTGTGAGGTCTCTTCACTATTCCTTTATCATTCAATTTGTTCATCTCCTTGTCTCTGTGCTGTGTGTTAAAACTATGGTAATAAAAGACAAGTTTCCTGCATCAAGGATCTCTCAGTCCAGTGGTGGAAGCAACAAACATAATATACAATTTTGATCTATGTTCTGCTAGAGGTGTATACAGAGAGTATTATGGGGATACAATAAAGAGGTGACTATTTTTGCCTAGGGGAGTTTTGAAGAGGTTGCCTGAAGTAGACTTTAGATACTGATTATTACAGGAAATGGGTAAGAGGGAAAGAGAAGTTGATAAAGAATTCCAAGATTTGGGGCATGTCAATTTTTATAAGACATAGTATTTGGTTACTCTATCACAGATAAAAACCTCCAAAGGGAAACAAATACCAGATAGAATCTGGAAACCAGAGGATGTTACTATCCAAGTTTACCTGGCTACCTGTAAGGGACCCGGTAAAAACCCTAATCTCTCAGGGAATTTATTCATCTTGTCAATCAGTGTTACTAGAGCCAGAGGGACCAAGTCTTTCTACCTCATTCCCTGCCCAGTGAAAAATCCTCCTTTTTGGTATTATAATGGATGTTTGGTCAATTTCTATAGTAAACATTGCTTGCTAATTTTTTGGCTCCTTGGCTCCTATTCCCTTTTTGTAACAGCATCACAATTCCCTTTTGGAGGATTTCCCCTATTGCAGGCTGTCTTTGTAGGATGGTAAACTGGTGCCCTACAACTCCCCCAACTACTGAAGTTGAAGGGATCCCTAGAAACCTCTGGTAGATGTTCCACTGGCCCTACTCTAGATGACAAAAGATGGCTTAAGCTCAGCCACCTGGCCCTTCTCTCCCAGGACTTTGAGTCCTAAGTAGGATGACACACCACTCAGTCCTCCCTATAACAATGCACCTCAATAACCAAGTAGACTCCATCCTGATACCTTTCCTCTTTCTAAGTCTGGTCCTCCTGATTCTATTTTGATTCTGTTAATTTCTTGTTAGTCTTCTAATAATTTTCATTTTCAACTTATATTAGTCCAAATTGGTCTCTGCTACTTGCTTCCAAAGAACATAAATCTTGAATCCTTCCACTATGGGGAATATAACAACTTTTAAGAGCTGATAATTCCACTGATAGACCACTCGATTTGCTACCATGCAATTAACTCAAGTTAAAACAAGCTTCTCTATTACTAGGGTCTGTCATCAGGGACTAGAAAGAATAAATTTTAATCCCTTTTCTATACGATGGCCACTTTAGTACCTGAGGACAGTAAGTAATCACCAATAACCACACCACAAAGCCACGTCATTTCTTTCTCGGGTTGGAAACAACCGGCTTCTTTTCTAACATGATATAGAGTCCCAGTCCACATAAATAGGAGACTTGGATTTGTTTTTGGGCATCTCAGTAATTTTCATGGGGTTTTAGGAATGTTAAGAAGGCACTTCCTAAGTGAGTCCCTTCAGAAGCACACACTTCCATGTCTATTGTCTGCAAGAGTTGGTGAATGGTAGAATTCTTTTCTTAGGATGTGGAAAGCCATCTCTGTATTCCTCTTCCATCTGCCCCTAATTAAAAGTACATTATCCTCTCTCCTGAAGTTGGAGTAATCAGTGGTTATTTTTTTGAGCAACTCATCAGTATGAGAGAGATTGATTATTTTTAATTGAGGTAGAGGAGGTGTTGAACATTCATTGAGCACTGAGTAAATGTTGCCAGAACTACAGTTTCCTAAACTATAAGCATCATGTCTTCAACATTTGCAAATAGACCAAAATCACTCCTCTCCTATTCAATTTTTCCCTCTTCTCATTCTAACATCCATTCTAAGGATGTGTTTATGATTCTGTATTTATCTTACAAGTTCAGAAAAGCATTTGATTGTAAAAATATATGTTCTTGAGCAAGAGGTCAGAAACTTTAGTTTCTATGAAAATCAGAGGAGACTCAGAAAGGATAGACAGAGGAGCAAGCCCATTCTCTGCTGAACTTCTAGTCCAATACTCAAGCATACTTCCCCTCCTCCTGCTCCCTTATTCTTTATACCTTCTCATGATGAGTGAACATTAAAGGCAAGTAATCCCCCCATTCCTGGGACAAAGGAGCTCCATTCAGAGTACCCTGCTTCCTTGGACAGAGCATTCAGACATGTGCAGTGTAACATCCATCTTCTCTTGTCTGCTCTTGCAGATGATAAGATCTTCACTCTCCCTCTCGATTTCTTTCTGCCTCTAGTTCCAGTGGCCATGAGCCCTGGGGATAGTGCCCCAGCCTGAGCAGGCCTGAGGCAAGCAGTGTGAACCATCAGCAGCCAGGAGTAAACATGCTCTTGGTGCATTTCCTCCAGTGCTATGGGTGCTCTGGGTTGACCACCCCTCCCATTTCTATGGTGAGATCTAACTCTCAGTTAGGTCACAAGACAAAAACACAGTCCAGCCTGGATCCAGGCCAGTGAAGTGATTTTAATGCAGGCAAAGGCATTCTTCAAACATTCAGTCCAACTCGCCCAGGTTCTACATGCATGCAGATATCCAAACACCCAGCTAATAACATAAGATGAGTTAGTTTTCCTTTGGTGTCATGTATGTGTGTGTGAGCATTTTCCAGAAAGGAAAGGGGTTGAGCCAATTAGGGACTGGGCCCAATGTCATCAAGACAATATCACAGCTCATTCATCCCAGTGCTGTGAATTTGTATTTTTATGCTAATGAAAAAATATCATACAAAATAAAAAATAAATCCCAAATGATGTACATCCTTATTTGGCTTTGCAATTCAGTCAGAATCACATAAACAGAAAGAATGAAGCCAAATATCTGAGTGACATATGAATAGATGAGACTCTAAAGAAATGGGATGATGCTAAAATAGTAAAAAAACAGGACATGAGAGTTTGTTTTTTGATTCTAAATAGTCATCTTTCCTCACATTTTAATATTTTATAAATGTGGGTTCTTTTTAAGTGATATACATATTTAATGTAGATTTTTCTTTTTAAATTTTCCAATAAGTTTTATTATATTGTTGGTGTACTTTATAATTCATGATATCTTGGAACTAATAAAATTCATAAATTCAATAATTTGACCTGTAGACCAGAGGTTGGTATGTGTAAATCTGTCCAGGGTAACACCCACAGGTTCAAAATTATTTTTCCTATTCCTGCTGAAATTTTCTCCCAGTGATTGTTTGAAGTTGTTCCCTATGCCTGGTGAAGGAGAGGAATGTCTTGACTGACAATAGAGTAAATAAAATATGTTGGAGTCTTTTACCTTAACCCTCTTGTTAAAAATTATGGGCCCACTCCTGCCTGGTTCGAGCTTCTCTCTGGAGGAGAGAACAGGCCTGTGTCCCTTACAGGCAGGCACTGTTCCCAAGAAAAGAGAAAATGAAAGAGGTGAGAGAACAGACTCCTGAACGTTGACCCTCAGAATTTGATAGACTCACCCACCCAGCAGCTCTGGCCTGGCGCAGGTATTTTCTTGTGACTTCTTCAAAAATATTCCTATGGTCTGGCAAAGAGAAGGTAAAATCAAGATATGATACATAGTGAATGGTAGGTTTGAAACATGAGCCTTATTCACCTACCACTGGTTGGGGCTGGTCTCAGAGGACAGTAGGTCCCCAAAGGTGGGGCACACATCACTATGGACACACAGGAGAGGACTTTAGGCACCTCTGAGAGGTGGCATTAAATAACAGTGACTGATACAATGCAAAATTTATTTCTGTTGAAATTCTTGTTCAGTGCTTTTTATTATATCAAGGAGAAAGTCTCAATGTGGTGCCACATATCTTACTCAGCTGTCTAATAACACTCAAAAATCTCCCTTTTAAAGAAAAGGAGCATAGGCTTTAGGTTCAGAGCCATTGTTAGCAAACAACATCTACCTTGGATTAATTTGTGATAATTTACTTTCACTGAGTATTTTTGTGTTTCCCTTCTTTTCATGATAGGTGGCATGATTCCCACTTAAAATGGTGAAAGTTTCATTTAAAAAGAAATGTATTGTTGGGAACTACTCTGCCTGGTTTCAGAAGCTGTAACCTCCCTATGGCTAAGGCTGAGTGAGTGACCTTCGGACCATAAGCCACTAAGAAGACAAAGCTTATCTTCCTGGCAGGGGTGCCACCTCTGCCTCCTTTTACTTCACCCTGCTTGGCCGAGTGGTTGACTGGTTAGCCAAGGACAAGTAAGATTCCTCAAAGGAGGGATGACCTAAGACAGGCATGGTCACAAAGGGGCCCTGACGGAAGGACTTTGGGGGCTATAGAAAAGGGGGTGATGAACCCTTGCCCCTCAGCCTTGACATAGCCTGAGTCCTCATTCTGTCTGCGAGAAGTCTCCTGATCTCTTGGTTGCCTTACTTCCCCTGCCTGACTTAAGCCTGAAACAATGCTGGAGGGCAGTGCAGCCCTGGGCTGGAACAGGCGGTTCTCTGGGGCGATCAGGCCTAAGAAAGAATACATATAATCCTGTGAAATCTGCTTTGTTAAGAATGCCCTCAATTTTCTGATAAGGGTCCAAGCATGAAATGAGTTTGTTCCCCAAGTTTCATAGCCCTTTAGCTAACTGACCCTGACTCAGAATAAGCCCTCATAGTTCCTTGTATGTTATTTGTTGTTTGATCCCTATTGCCCAACAATGATTGATGAGCTTTACCTGTATTCCTGTCCAAATTGAGCCAATGAAAACCCATTGAGGAACAGGTTCCTGGCCCTTCTCCTTTGAGAGATTGGCCACTTTCCTCCCCAGGCAGATCATGTCTTGGTAGACTTATTCTCATCCGCAGCAGATGAGGAGCTCTGTGGGCAAATTTCCCCCACAATTTATATTTTAAAAGTGATTCAAAGAAATATTAAATATATTAATATATTATATATAAGGTCTATCCAGAAGGGATGCAGCCATGTAATATGAAAAATAGAGACTTTTATTGAAGAAGATACAAGAAACTGCATGCAGGACAATGACACCTCAGTCCCCTTCAAAGTAGGTACCTTGGGACCTGACACAGTTCTGCCAGTTGCCATCAGCTGCCCCATCATATTTTCCTGAATCTCATTGATGGTCTGAAATCTCTTCCCTTTCAAAGGTGTAAAATCACCCAAAGTTGCAGGGTGCCAAATCTGGGCTGTAGTCAGGCTGATTTGATATTTTGCCAAAAAACTGCATGAGACATGATACATGAGCAGGCATATTGTTGTGATGAAGCTGCCAATCACCAGTTGCCCATAGCTGTGGCCTTCTGTATCACCCAAATAATTTTCACAGAGGAATAATCAAGCTTAGCACAAAATTTGATGCAGATTCATTGCTCTACTTGCTCAGTTACTTTGAATGTGATGGCCACACGGTACATGTGCTCACTCAACCGCGTCTGCTGCCCCCACTGACTAGTATAGTGAAGTCATCATTGTTTGTGCATGTGCATTCCTCGGCTGTCAGGTTACATCATTGTTGCTCAAACCATTCTCATTCCATTAAAAATGGCTGGACTTTTTTCAGACAGGCCTCACATATAAATACCATTAACAGGTCAAACACAAATATGGCAAAAACTGTATAAGGGGCACATGGATGACTATCATGCCACTTTGGGGACTGATGCATGATTAGATCCTGTTTCCCAACCTCCTCAAAAGAAAATAGCATTCCACTTGATAGGTGTGTGAACTCAAGCCTTTCCTATTTATGGGAAGCATTAACATGTCCATCATTGCTAATCCAAAACATTCACCAGCACTGTTTTTATCCTGGTACTGCCTATGGCTTCTTACTCCCTTCTGCATAGAGTTCTACCTTTTGCTTTTAATGGAAAAGCATTCTTCACGATTCCATCCACTCAGCACCCAGCCCCACAGATGACACACCCATTCATTTCCACCTGTGCACCCTTCTTTACATGGTTTCCCCAGCTGGAATGTACTTCAAAGGTCTCATTCCCAAACAGGGAAAAGCTTCTTGATATCACAACAATGTGCTATGTACTCAAAGCACATGTACCTAATAAAGAACTTTAGTTGAAGTCCTTATTTGCAGGAGGAAAAATAGATTGATTGAGTACATTGTTCTACAATGATTTTAATTGTTGCTATAATCTGATCTGTCTCTAACCAGCTAATTAGTACTTAATAAGCTGCTTTAATTTTATTACAAAGTAGCTAGAATGCAGCTGTAGCTAGACACCACACAAGTAAATAAAATGCATTATTATTTTAATTATATTTATGCATATGATTTTTATTTAGTTGGGTCAAAACCATATCACTTGCACTCCCCAAGTACTTTGTTTCTATTAAACTGCCCTGCAGATCATGGTGACAGAACAGTTAGAGATGTCTATTAATTGCCAACTGTAAGTTATTTAAGTTTCTAGATGTATCACCCTTCATTTGCCAAATAATCTTGTGATTCAGTGATTTGTTCAGTGCTTCATTTACTGACACAGTTTCTACTAATTAATGATATTAGGGTTTTGTTCTAAGGAATAAATGCAGAAATAGAAACAACAGAATAAATTCACACATACAAAAAGAGTCTGACTCGATTGCCCTAAAATATAATTCCATGCGAGAGTTTCCACACAATTCCCTGGAGAATGAGGTACAGCAGTGTTCATAAAAGTCTAAGTGTTTTAGGAGACTTTGAACATGGCTACAATCAGTTCCAAAGTCCCATGTAAGTATTTGAAGAAGCTGACCCTATTTTGGTTTCTTGAGAGAACTATTAGGGACAGTCACAAAATCAACATGAAACATTTGAAGGACCCACATGGCACTGCCTGAAAGGGCTCAGACAACTACAGTAAACTTCAAAAAATATATAAATAATAAAATTAAAACACCTCAAGGCTGCTCTATTAGATAGCTATGTATTTTTCTTTTTAAAAAAGATTTTATTTTTTTTTATTTTTAAAGAGAGGGGAAGGAAAGGAGAAAGAGAGGGAGAGAAACATCAACGTGTGGTTGTCTTTTGCATGCACCCTACTGGAGACTTGGCCTGCAACCCAGGCATGTGCCCTGACTGGGAATCAAACCAGTGACCTTTCGGTTCACAGGCCTGCGCTCAATCCAGTGAGCCACACCAGCAAGGGCAGATTGCCATATATTTTTAAGAGGTAATTTACCAGGACCTTCCTTCTGCTCTTCCTTGTCATTTCAGCTGTGAAGGGGCACAGCGCCCTGTCCCCATGCCAGTCAGGAGAGCTCTGCTCCTCTCTCTTGAAGGCGGGACTGGTATGATGATAAGAGTGGTTTGAATCACAGAGACCCTGGACACAGTCCAGTGTTTACAAACTTCAGGCCACTTACTCATAAGCCTCAATTTCCTCACCTGTAAAAATAGGAGTCCTAGCAGCTAGTCTTGCATTAGTGAGTGAATTAAATAACATAGTGTCACGAGTCTCTAGCCAAGGGGTCCAACTTCTCTTTGACCACCGGGATCTCTGAGGTTTATTTAGCATAGTGAGTTCGGATCACCTCAAGATCTTCTTCTCATCCTGCTGAGGTTCACTGATTCTACAAATGTTCATTGAGACCTATGGTAGGCCAGGCATGAGGCTAGGTACCTGGAATACAACACTGGAAGTTCAGGTTGAAACAAACTCCAGTTTGCTCAGTGAAAAATAGGATGACTAGATTTGCCTTCCAACAAAACAACCTACGTAGATATTTATGTTTAAACCAAGGTGAAGACAACTATCATGGAAATACACAATAGGACATTTAGGAAGGAATAGTCCAAACTTCTTATACAGCTGAGAAAAGAAACCATTGTTCACTTATCAGCATCAGAGCAAGAGCTATTATTTACATAGTATTTTGTCAGTTCTGAAGCATTTTTTTTTTTTTTTTTTTTTTACAGGAGGACAAGGATCTCCTAACCTTCAGGTCCATTCTAGACTAAATCTAAAGATTTATCTGAATGTCACTAGCTCATCACTGAGACCATCTACCAGGGTGCAGATGGCTATCAGGAGATGCTTGCATAGAATGAATTCTCTAGTAGTTTGGTTTCTTTCTTGTACTGAACTATTAAACTGGTTCTACCTACACACCACAGGGATGACAGTCAGTGAAGGCTATCTGTGTGTGTGCAGTGGGGGTGGAGAGCAGTGCAGCTCTGTCCTAGGCAGTCACATAAGGCTCCCTTATTTTGCTCCTACTTAGAATCCTGATACCAGCACTGTTCCTGATCTTCCTGGCTTCAAAGCTTGTGGCAAGATGCCCCATTACTCACCTAGAGGTCACCTACTCTACCTTATGACTCTCACCCACTGAATGAGATGCAGAAATGGCACCTGCCAATTATGGCTCCATATGCAAACCTAAGGCTCTGTCTCTGACTGGCAGCCTGGGTGGGATCTCCGTGGCCTTCAAAGAAAAGCAGTGAAAGAGAAGAGAGGGCAAAGATAAAGGTGAATTATTTATGCAAAAGAAAGGTGATTTATGAACTAAAAGTAAAACCCTGAATAAGTCACATATTCTTTGATCTTCATTCTCCAAACCATGTGAATTGAGAGCCATCTAAATAACCTTACTGCTCTGAGACTCTGGAAATGCACACATCATCACAGCAAAAACATGTCTGCTATGGAAGCCAAAGGAATCTTCTCACTTTCTCTAATCAGCACACACTGGATTGCTCCACCAAAGGACAGTTGACCTTGCTGAACAACAGAACCAAACTAAAACAAAAAATATCCTCTTGTACTGTAATTCAGAACTGTGTGCCCTGCATTTACAGTAGAGGATAAACATTTGGTTATTGGATAATTTTTAACATGGGATAAAGGTGTATCTGTTGCTTATCAACTTTTGGCCCTTTCTCATAGCTAAGTTACCTGTACCAAAGCTGAAGACAATGAATTAGGCAGTGGTGAAAGATCATTACATTCCCAGATTTTCTGAAATTAGAGGCGCCATCCCTCTCTGGCTAACTATAAAATATCTATCTGTGGAGAATAACAAATGCTCTTATAGAAATTTTAAAACTAGCCGAACAAATGCATGGCACACAGCACACCACTCCCACACATCCTTCTGTTATAGCAAACATTGTTAATCAACCACAGAACTCTTTCCATTGTGTCTAGACACAGCACCTTCAGATGCCTTTCAATACTGCCTCAGGAAACTGCTGGTAGCAAATGATACTTGGCCTGAATGATAAAATCTATTTGGAATCCCTACTTTATGGCATAGACTCTATTACCCTCACTGCCATTTTGAGTATTGAGTCAAGAATATCAAAATGTCATTACTTACATAAAAATAAGAAGGGGATCTTGCCTCCAGGAACATGGCTCTGAATATTAGGAGATTTCATTTCAACCCTGAAATTCTCCAGAAATTTCTTTCTTCTTTTTTTAACCTGTATTTTATTTTATTATTTTATTTTATTTTATTTTATTTTATTTTACTGTACTAACTTGTTGTTCAAGTACAGTTTTCTGCCTTTTACTCCCATCCCAGCCCACCCCCACAGCCCTCCCTACCTCCCTCCCATTTATCACTCTACTGTCTTGCTTTTGCTTCCTCTGCCCATTCCCCCACCCCCTTCCCGCCCCTTACAAAGTATAAAGGCCATCCCTAGATTTGAAGAGTCCTCAGATTGAGTTCTAGCCAAAATCTGTAGTAGCTGATGGTTTCACACTTCACAAGACAAATGTAACTTGTACAGTGGCTGTGAGTGCAGAGTGAGGGGGAAGCAAAGACAGCCCACACTGTCAAGGCTGGAAAAGATGGTCTGGAAGGGTGGGGGTTGCTCTGCTGTGAGAGTTGGGCTGGGGAGCAAGTAGACAACAAAGGAGTCAAGAGAATGAAGTCAAAAGCACAATGGTACAAAGCAAGTAAACTCAGGTTCAGCAAATGCATGTGAAAACCCTGGCTCTTGAGTGAAGAGAACCTTTTCACAGAGCCTGGAATAGCTTTCCTGGCTATAAATACCTTCCCCTTTTCTACTGTCCATCCCTTGCCTCCTTCCTGTACTCTCCATCCTCTTTGCCCTTCATCTTCCTCTCCTTCTCTGCCCATCCCCTCCTCTTTAACTTCTAATTCTTTCTTTCTATTAGTCTCTTCCATCATTCCCTCTAGCCTTTCTCTTTCATTTCCCCTTATCCAAGCTTTACACAATTTGCCCACCAGCCCCCAAGTGGTAAGAGCTACCATGCCAGCCATCAGGGCTAAGGGGCTTTTAGCTCACCACCCACCTTACCCCCCAGCAGCACAGCACAGAGGGACAGAGGCACCTGGGGGCTCCAGGGTGCCACACAGCAGAGGTGAGGGCAGGCCACCTGGAAGAAGGAGGCAATGAAGCAGAAAGCAAGGATGGAGAAAGTGTGTGCAGGTCCACAAACAGGACCAAAGTCCTGGATGAGTGTCACCAAAAGGTTGGCAGAAAACCAGCAGAGCAGAAAACAGCATCAGGCAGAAGTGGTGCAAGTTAGAAAAAAGAGAGAGAGAAATGTGAGTCAAGCAAGCAAAGAAGCAGCACTAATAAGCAGCCAGAACTAGAAACAGACCTGGGGGTGGATGTTAAGACCGAGGGGAAAAGCGAAAACCAAAGTGATAAATTGTGGCTTTGTAACTCCACAAAGGAAAAAAGAGGTGGGCCAATGAAATGGTGGCACCACGTGAGAAACTCAGTAGATGTTTCTAGGTTTTGTCTGAATTTTTTATGTTAATATCACTTTGTGAACAGAATTGTTGTTCTGAGACTTAAAAATAACCTAAAACAATTTGGGAGCCAAAATAAAACAGAACACCTATTCTATTTAGATTATAATGAGGACTGACAACAAAGAAATTCTTTGTTAAATATACCCTATTGGACCAGAAGGTCAACTCCATCATAACGGGGTACCTTACGGAGTCATTCTTCCTAACGAGTTATTGATTTGTAAAAAAAAAAAAATATATATGAGTGTCTTATATTAAATGACTGTTGCCGAATTGTTACCTTGGATCAACAGAGAATAAGTATTGGCATTTTCATATGGCAATCTGCTTTTTGAGAATAATCTAGCCTTCCTGGAGGGATGAAAGTAAAGTACATAACAGTCATTTACCAATCACATAATATTAGACACCAGTAACTTGTCATTCACTGCGGTGCTCTAGAATCATTAGAGGAGCCGTTCAGCTGCACTCAGACGCACCGGGTGTGCTCAGGCGGGAAACGCGACTCTACCAGCTGAACGCATCATGTCTGCACTGCTGTTTCATGACTCTATACGGAAAGTTAATGACCAGTGCAAACCACCAGGCTACTACAGTAAAAAGGGCTAATAAATTAGAAATTTAAATGGAATATTCATTTTAGTTACAGTCATTAGAGCAAAGGGATGTTCCAATTCACCTACACAGTGACTTATGTGGATCATAACAGTTTTTTAAGTAATATTACCCATTAATTAATTAAGCAAATATTTGATTAGTACCTACTATGTGCATGACAATCTTCCAGAGGCTTCCAGGTATATTCAGACATAAAAGAAATAATCTCTACCTTCAAAAACTTCTAACCCAATAGAGGAAAGAGACATTTTGCAGAACTCTCATACAAAGTAAAATATGATTATATATTTTAAGAGGTATAAAAGAGAATGCTTTAAAACTATAAAAGGAGAAGTGACTTTTACCTCATGTTATAGGTGAATTCAGTTAAGGTTATATATGACAAATAATTGCACATGTAATTAAAAATAGAGCAGACTTTGGAGAAGCCAAAGTTTGGGGGAAAGGACATCCCAGTTATACAAGTAAATTATACACATGTGCTGGATGATCTATTGTCAATCCTGAGTCACCAGCTCCTTCTTAACAATCTGCATTGCAAAGCAGACAACAGGAACTACATTTCACAGAATCCTCTTTCCTGAGTGTTCTGAGTGGAGTCTGGCAACTAAAGAAGAGTGAGAACATGTGGAAGGTAAAAGAGATGAGAAGCTATCCTTCAGAAGTCAGACGAGGTGCACAAAGGAAATCTTTCTCACTGTCGTTCACTGCAAGAGTGATTGAGAGTGGAGTGGTTAATTCCACGTGGCCCTGCTTTTTGTATTAAACTATGATGTGTCTCTGAGTTCCTAACAGAATTACTGCTATATAGCTGTTGACACTGAGTCCTAAATGTTGGAACTATCATTGTCTAGCAGGGGTGTCCAACTTTTTGGCACCTCTGGGCCACACTGGAAGAACTGTCTTAGGTCATACATTAAATACGCAAACGCTACAGAAAACTGATGAGCAAAAAAAAAGGTTTTAAGTAAATTTACAATTTTGTGCTGGGCCACATTCATAGCCATCCTGGGCTGCTTGCAGCCCTCGGGCTGCAGGTTGGACCCCCCTGAGTCTTCTTTTTCACATGCTTTATTTGCCTATTAATTGACTTAAATATTTATATGTACTAATACTGTCACCTGTTTTGATGTCTACAGGACTTACACACCATACCTCTCATAAGCTCAACTGAGACATGTTGGTTTTTGCTTTGTTTAATTTATTATATGAATCCCCACAGTTGTACATATAAATAAAAGTAATCTAAGCCATTATAGGAAATTCACAAAAGTTATACCTGGTGTCAAAATATTTCATTACATTTTAATGATTATGATGTATATAGGTATGTTAGATCAGTTTTCTCTTCTATCCCCTTTGATTTCTTTTTTAAAAAAAATATATAAGTAATATTCTCCTAGAACTAATAAACATCTGTGGCAGGGTTTCAGTATATCAGGTTAATATATGAAAGTTGATTACCTTCTAATATACCAGCAATGAACAATGAATTTGAAATTAAAAATACAATACCATTTATATTTACACCCCCAAAATGCAATACTTAGGTATAAATTAAACAAAATATCCCAGGATCTATTATGAAAAAAAAATTACAAAACTCTTATGAAAGAATTCAAGACAGATCTTTAAAACTGGAGAGCTATTCCATGTAAATGGATAAGAAGACTCAATATTGTCAAGGTGCTGGTTCTTCCCAACTTCATCTACAGATTCCACGTAATTTCAATAAAAATTCCAGCCAGCTATCAGTTGATATCAACAAACTGATTCTAAAGCTTATCTGGAAAAGTAAAAGATCCTGAATATCCAACACAACACTGAAGATGAACAAAAAAGACTAACTCTACCAAACTTTAAAACTTAATGCAAAGCTACCGATACCAAGAGAATGTGGTACAAATGTTTAAAGCAGCTTTATTCATAATTGCGAAACTTAGAAGCAACTAAGATGCTCTTCAATAGATGAATGGATAATCAAACTGGTGCATCCAGACAACAGCATATTATTCAACACTAAAAAGAAATGAGCCATAATGCCATAAAAACACATGGGGGAACTTTAAATGTATATTGCTAAGTGAAAGAGCCAATCTGAAAAGGCTGCATTTTGTATGATTCCAACTATATGACATATTGGAAAAGTCAGAACTATGGAGACAGTAAAGATGAGTGGTTGCCAGGGATTTGGGAGGACAAAAGGAAGGAGGAACAGATGGAGCACAGGACATTTTTAAAGCAGTTAAAGTATTCTGTGTGATCCTGTAGTGTTGGATACATGTCATTAAATATTTATCAAAACCCATAGAATGTGCAACCCCTGAAGTGAACCTTAATGGAAACTACTTTAGTACATAACAAGGCATCAAACTGGCTCATCCATTGTAATGAAAGTGCACATCACACTGTTGCAAGGTGTTAATAATAGGGGAAACTCGGGTCTACGGGATCTCCACATTTCTTGCCAAATTTTTCTGTTAACTTAAAACTCCTCCCCAAAAGTCTGTTAATTTTTAAAAGAGGAATATATTCTTATTGCAAAAACCTTAAACTATTCAGAAGCCTGCTGAATGAAACATTTAAGTCCCGAGTGATTCTTTCATACCAATTCTCTTTCATATCCCATAATAAATGCTATTAATAATTTGGCATAACTTTCAGTCAGCTTTTATACACTTATTTACATATAGGTGCACATCCACCATCCACTAGTGATCATGCTGAACATTATGTGAAAAAAAATTCCAGAACATACATTCCCAGGCTTGGCACTCTCTAAGCTGAAACATCTTTTGTCTTTCCAGAACATTGTACAGTGATGAGCAGGCACGTAGCAGGGACTCTAGAAACACTTCAGGATTGGCAGGTAATTGACTAAGTCAAGATGAAAAAGAATTAGTCTATTAAAATAAGCTACATGGTCTGAGAGTTAAATTATGGAGGGAATCAACCCTTCACTGCACAGTCAGTATGCCAGTGGAGAATCCATTATACGAAGAGAATAACCCTTTTTATTTTTAATCAGGATTTTGGCCCTCACAACACACAATGCAGGGCAATACATAATGCAGGGATAGCCCCTATATCGTTAGCTCATTTTAGAGGCAGGAAAGTTGAGGCTCAGGGAGGTTAAGTAACTTGCTCAAAGTGACTTGACTGTTTGGAAATGGAGCCGAGATTCAAAACCCAGCCAAGTATCCAAGTCTCATGGTGCCACTTCAAAGTACTTTGCACAGGTAACAAGCGCCCATTGGCCTTTCCTCGTGGTCTTAAATTGGATGCAAGAGCCATTTACATCCATAAGGGACAGGATTGTATCTGCATTTCACTCAATATAATGGCTCTAGTTTTCCCTTCTCTTAAAGTGAACCACATTTAATCAGGTGGAGTTTTTTTTAAGGTAGAACATGGTTATTACACAATCTGGTGCTCAGTTGCTTAAGGAAACTGTTTTTGTCATGTGGTAGGCAGGGCTAACAAACTGTTAAGTGAGAGAAAGGCAGAGGGGGATATATAGTAAATCCAGTGTTTACATGAATTTCATCTGCAGGGAATATAGTATAATAATCACAACTGAACAGAAAAAGGAGCTTTTGAGTGGGTTGTGAAATAAGCTATTAAGTCATGCAAATAAATTCAATGTCAACACCTCAGCCTGGGCTGATTGCATTCATGCACTGAATTCATACTTCGTGAGGATTTAAGGCCCCTGAATGCTCTCAGAGATTTTTGTTACTGCTCATTTGGTTTTCTGGCCTTGTGGGGCAGCGGGTATTGGGGGTGATCCTATGGAAGGCACACTGCCTTTAAAATGCAAAGTTCCTGAAAAAGGGGAGTCTGTGTGCTGCAGGGGTTAAAAAGTGCATTATTCCAAGATCTTATCCTGCATCAGTTGTTTCAGCCTCTGCCACATTTCTGAGCTCTGTGTTCTGGAGAGACATCCTCTCTGCTTTCATGTACCCTATCCACCTAATTGTCCCATAAGGCACCTCTGTCCAGCCAGCAGGGATCCAACATTCAGGTAATTCAGAGGGTGTAGCCACCCATGACTTGGCAATGTTGCTCTTGACAGTCGTATGCTCATTAACCAGTGAGTGACTGCAAACAAAGACAGATTTTTCCCCATAGAGCCCATCTTTAGAAGCTCTGCGAGACTTAGCTTGCCTTGTTCAAGGCCCTATCTGCAGTACCTAACCCAGCACTTGGAGCACATAGTAGATATACAACAAGTATTTGCTGAACTGTTGCATGAGCAACAAATAATCATCTGCTTTGTTATGTCCTTACATGGCTGGATCTATTTGATATACTTGACATCAAAGTTTTGCTTCCTGTGATCTATATACCGTCATTGTAGTCCCAGTGCCAAGCACAAGTCTTCTTGGCTTGAGATCATTTGTGTTATGTTGTGTGCTCCAAATTTTATATGCCAACTCATTTAATTCTATGCAATACTTACGTAAATCTATATTCCCATTTTACAGATGGAACCAGGGCTTTAAAGAAATCAAGTAATCTAGCTATAGCCACAAAGGTAATAAATGATAAAACAGAGATTTAGACCCTATTCAGTTTCATCTGCAAAACATGTGTCCTTTTTATCTGTGCTGGGCTGCAACTGTCCTGAATTAAGCACTGCATAATTACTTTGCATCCCTCAACTGAAGATAACAATGCTTTGTCCAGAACCTCCGTGACTTACAAAGGACTACTGTGTGGAAGCCTTTGGGTAATCCATAGAGTCAGTTAACCCAGAAGAGAAGGCACAAGCATGAGGATATACTATGGGTGAAATACGAATTGAATAGTAATTAGAAATGAATTATCACAGGAGTAAAATCCTAGAGAAAGGAAGGAAGACACTCATATCAGAGTGTCTCCAGGAAAACATTGAAGAGATAACTATCTGTCCTATCCGATTTGGTCTTTAACTTGTCTTAAGCCAAGTAAAGGATTCTCTCAAGGCCAGTCTTCCTCTCTGCCTTTTTTTCTCCTCTTCCTTCAGTATCTCTTATGCACTGTGCAGTGTACTGTAGAATAATGAGAGAAACAAAGTCTTTACTTAAAAAAAAATCCTACAACACATCAAAGTATAGTTATGACAAAACATGAGTAATGTAATGTTAGAATAATGCAGAGGGAAGCAGACTCAGCCACTGCACGGTCAGAAGAGCTGTTCAGTCTATGACTCATTGAAGTCAAGGGGCTGAATTTGATGAGGAGATCATTCTAAGGAGAGGAAGTGGTATGGATAGTTGGTGAAGGCAACAACCAATGTGAACTTCATGAAGTCCAATGCTGCCAGAACATAAAGCAAGAAGCAAGCAGTGGTCAGAGATGAGCAGGAAAGGTTGGCTTTATACGTAAGCCATATCGACAAGCTTGAGCTTCATCTTGACAATGATATATTATATATATGGAGAGCTAGGGCAGAGGATTGACAAAGTTGGATATAAAGTTTAGAAAAGTCTCTACAGTTACTATAGATTTGAATGGAACAGGACAGAAGGTCAGAAGGTCAAGTTAGGAAACTGGTACAGAATCTCGGTAAAACATAGGAACCTGAAGAAGAACAGGATAATAGTAATGGAGAGAAAAAATGGATTTGACAATGATTGACAAGCCAAAATTTTTCAGACAGATGGGAGAGGAGTTTATCAAGGAGGAAAAAAAAAAAAACCCTAGCAAACAGAATAAGAAGAGGGAGCACAGAATATTAAAACAATTACTGAGCAACGTTAAAAGTTTTAAGTATGCCTGTGGGAGGTGATACTAGGGTTCTCTATTGCCAAATATGTGGTGTTTTTTCACTAGCTCTTTTCACTTCACATAATGTTTTCAAGGTTCATCCATGTTGTAGCATGTATTATACTTTATTTCTTCTTATTGCCAAATAATATTCCATTCAAATGATATACCACATTTTATTTATCCATTCATCAACTGATGGACATTGAGGTGTTTACACTTTTGGGGACGTATACCACTATGAATATTCATGTAAGAGTTTTTGTGTGGAATCATGTTTTCTTATCACTTGAGTATGTATATAGGAGTGGAATTGTTGAATTTATACATATAGCACTATGTTTAACCTCTACCTCTTCAGTTACTGTTTCCAAAATGTCCTATCAGCACTGTATAATGGTTCCAATTTCTCTACATCCACTTTTTGGTTATAGCCATCCGAGCGAGTGTGATCTAGTATGGTTTTGACTTATCTTTCCCTGATAGCTAATGATTTTGAGCATCTTTCCACCACTTATTGACCATATATCTTTTTTTGGGGGGATAAACATCTATTCAGGTGTTTTGCTCACTTATTTTTTTTTGACTTAGTGTTTTGGATTTCTTTTTTTTAAATATATTTTATTGCTTATGCTATTACAGTTGTCCCATTTCTCCCCCATCATTTCCCTCCACCCTGCATACCCACTCCCACCCACATTCCCCCCTTTAGTTCATGTCCATGTGTCATAAGTTCTTTAGCTTCTGCTTTTCCCACACTATTCTTGCCCTCCCCATGTCTATTTTCTACCCACCATCTATGCTACTTATTCTCTGTACCCTTTCCCCTTCTCTCTTCCTCCCACTCCCCTGTTGATAACCCTCCATGTGAACTCCATTTCTGTGTTTCTGCTCCTGTTCTAGTGGTTTGCTTAGTCTGCTTTTGTTTTAGGTGTGGTTGTTAATATCTGTGAGTTTGCTATCTTTTTACTATCATATTTTTTATCTTCTTCTTCTTAGATAAGTCCCTTTAATATTTCACATAATAAGAGCTTGGTGATGATGAACTCCTTGAACTTGACCTTATCTGAGAAGCACTTTATCTTCCCTTCCATTCTAAATGACAGCTTTGCTGGATAGAGCAATCTTGGATGTAGGTCTTTGCCTTTCATGACTTGGAATACTTCTTTCCAGTCCCTTCTTGCCTGGAAAGTCTCTTTTGAGGAATCAGCTGACAGTCTGATGGGAACCCCTTTGTAGGTGACTGTCCCCTTAGCCTTTGCTGCTTCTAGAATTCTCTCCTTATCTTTCATTTTGGGTAATGTAATTATGATGTGCCTTGGTGTGTTCCTCCTTGGGTAAAACTTCTTTGGGACTCTCTGAGCTTCCTGGACTTCCTGGTAGTCTATTTCCTTTGCCAGATTGGGGGAGTTTTCCTTTATTGTTTGTTCAAATAAGTTTTCCACTTGTTGCTCTTCCTCTTCCCCTTCTGGTGCCCTTATAATTCAGATGTTGGGACATTTAAAGATGTCCTGGAGGTTCCTAAGCCTCTCCTCATTTTTTTGAATCCTTGTTTCTTCATTCTTTTCTGTTTCTTTCTTCCTTCTGGTCCACTCCATTGATTTGAGTTCTAGTTTTCCTCCCATCACTATTGGTTCCCTATGCATTTTCCTTCATTTCACTTATTGTAGCCTTCATTTGTTCATCTAATTTATGACCAAAATCAACCAATTCTGTGAGCATCCAGATCACCAGTGCTTTGAACTGTGCATCTGATAGTCTGGCTGTCTCTTCATCGTGTAGATGAATTGGCTCCGGAGCTTTGATCTGTTCTCCCATTTGAGCCATTTTTGGTTTTGTTTTGTTTTGTTTTGTTTTGTTTTTGGTCTGGTCACGGCTGTTACATAGTGAGGGGCAGAGCCTTAGGTGTTCACCAGGGCAGGGAAGCCCAACTGCTGGGTTGTGACACTGTATGTGGGGGTGGGGTCCGAGAGGGAACAATGGTGCTTGATCCACACTCTCTCGGATTCCAGTCCCTTCTGCTACTTTCCCCAAGCAAATTGGGCCCTTCTGGTGCTGATTTCCATGTGGGTGGGCTTGTGTACCTTTTAGGACCCTGCAGGTCTCTCCAACAAACTGTCCTGTGAGGCTGGGAGTCTCTCCCAGCACTTCAACCCCCACAAGTGTTTTCAATCGGTGGTTTTAGGCTTTATTTTCTGGTGCTGGGGCCCTGAGTTGCGCAGTCTGTCTCACTGCCCATTTTCGCCTGGATTATCTGCATGCGAATGTGTGACTTCAGTCAGCCGCCTTGTGCACCTTGTTTGGTCTGCTTGTTGCTTCCCCGCACCTGGTAACCGCCGCCTGTGCACCTGGGGTGTGCCAACTGCCGCCTGCACATCCGGGACCACTAGCTACTGCTTTTTCCTGTTTTGATCTCTCTCTGCCAGCCGCTGACTCTGCCCCTCCTACCGGTCTGGGTGAATCGTTGTCGGACTTCCATACAATTCAATTTTCTATCTGTTCTCTGTGCTTTTTTTTTTTATTCTAAATTTTTGTTGTCCTAAATTTTGGTTGTGAGAAGAGGCACAGTGTGTCCACCTATGCCTCCATCTTGGCTGGAAGTCTTCTTTGCTCACTTTTAATTGAGTTGTCTCTAAATTATTAAGTTGTATATGTTTCTAAATACATATTTATACACAACTCCCTCATCACATATATGATTTATAAATGTTTTCTTCCATTCTATGCGTAGTCTATCTGTGTTCTTGATGGAATATTTGAAGTATAAAGGGATTAATTTTGATGATATCCAGTTCATTTATTTTTTCTTTTTGTTGCTTGTAATTTTAATGTATCTTAAAAGTGCACAATTTAGACTCAGGAAGATTTACACTTATGTGACAGCTAGTGGTGGGGGGAAGGATGGCTTGAGGAAAAAGGAGAAAGGACTCATGGGTATGGACAATAATGTGGTGATTGCTGGGGGGAGAGGGGTATAAGGGGACTAAATAGTAATGAGAAAATACAATAAAGATTAAATAAAAAAACAATTACAGTTTTAGCTCTTACATTTTGGTCTTTGATCAATTTTTGAAGTAATTTTTGAATATGGTGTGAGGTAGGGCTCCAGCTGAATTCTTTTTCATGTGAATATCCATTCCTCCCAAATCATTTATTGATATTATTCTTTATTAAATTGTTTTAGATGCTCTGTTGAAAACCACTGAAAATAAATGTGATTTAATTGCAAAGATATATGGAACCCTATGTTCATTATAGCCTTATTCACAATGGCCAAGACATGGAGAAGACCAAAGTATCTTTTGATAGAGGATTGGATAAAGAAGATGTGGTACATATACAAGGCCTGTCCGGAAAAATCCAACCATTGTTAATATAATGAAAACAGTTTGGATGACATCAATGTCACCTGGCAGCCAAGGAGAGTGGACTGGAATGAGCATGTGTGAACAATGATGACTTCACTGTACTAGTCAATGGGGGTGGTAGACACTGTTGAGTGAGCATGTGTACTGTGTGGCTGTCACATTCTAAATGACTGAGCAAGTAGAGCAATGAAACTGCATAATATTTTGCATTAAGCTTAAACATTCCTCCATGAAAACTATTTGGATGATTCACAAGGCCACAGCTATGGGCAACTGGTGATTGGCAGCTTCATCACAACATGCCTGCTCATGCATCATGTCTCATGCAGAATTTTTGGCAAAATATCAAATCACCCAGGTGACTCAGACTGACTACAACTGAGATTTGGTGCCCTGAGACTTCTGGCTTTTCCCAAAACTAAAATCACCTTTGAAAGGGAAAAGAGTTCAGACCCGCTGTGAGATTCAGGAAAATATGATGGGGCAACGGTTGGTGACTGGGAGAACTGTGTGAGGTCCCAAGGTGCCTACTCTGAAGGGGACTGAGGTGTCATTGCCCTATGTACAATGTATCTTAGATCTTCTTCAATAAATGTCTCTATTTTTCACAGTACATGGCTGGATACTGTCCTTTCTGGACAGGCCTCATAGTATACAATGAAACACTAATCAGCCAAAAGAAAAGACGAAATACTGCCATTTGTGAGAAAATAGATGAACCTTGAGAATATTATGCTAAGCAAAATGTCAGTCAGACAAAGCTAAAAACCTAATGATTTCACTCATATGTGGGCTATAAAATGAAAACTCAGAGACACAGACAGACAACTGTATGATGGTTACCAGAGGGAAGGGGTGGGGAGATGGCAGAGTGTAAAGGGGGTCAAATATATAGTGAAGGAAGATGATTTGACTTTGGGTGGTGGGCACGCAATGCACTATATAAATCGTGTATGATAGTAATGTATATTAGAAACCTGTATGACCCTATGAATCAATGTCACCTTAATAAATTTAATTTAAAAAATAATAAATGTGAGGGTTTATTTCTGGAATCTCAATTCCACTCCATTGAACTATATGTCTATCCTTATGCAAGTAGCACATTATCTTGATTATTTTAGATTTGTCAGTTTTGAAATCAGGACACTCTCCACTTTGTATTTTTTCAAGATTATTTTGGCTATTTTTGATCTCTGGAATTTCCATTATTTTAGAATTATCTTGTCCATTCTGCAAAGAAGTCAGCTGGGATTTTGATAGGGATTGCATTAAATCTGTAGGTCATTTCAGGGAGTATTGCCATCTTAAATATATTAAGTCTTCTAATTCATGAATGCAAAATAATCTTTTTATTTACTGAAGGCTTATTTAATTTCTTTCAACAACGTTAGAAACTTATTTTTATTAAATTTATTCCTAAGTATTTTATTCTTTTTAATAGCATAGTAAATGGATTGTTTTCTTGATTTCTTTTTCTGATTGTTCATTGCAAGAGCATAGAAATAAAATTGCCATTTGTATATTGCTTTTATACCCTGCAAGCTTCCTAAATCTGTTTATTATTTCCAATGGTTTTTAGTGAGTACCTTAGGACTTACTACACACAAGATCATGATATCTGCAAATAGAGTTAGGTTTTCTTCTATGTTCCAAATCTGGATGCTCTTTCTTTCCCTCCCTCCCTTCCTTCCTTCCTTCCTTCCTTCCTTCCTTCCTTCCTTCCTTCCTTCCTTCCTTCCTTCCTCTTTCTTTCTTTTGCCAAACTGCCTTGGCTATAACTTCTAGTACAATAGTGAGAGTAGATATCCTTGCCTCCTTCCAGATCATAGAGAAAAAACATTCAGTCTTTCATTATTAAGTATGATGTTAACTGTGGGCTCTTAGTACATGCTCTTTATCATAACGAGGAATTTCTCTACTATCCTAGTTTGTTGAGTCTTTATTATGAAGGGTCTTAAATTTTAATTTTTTTCCCTGCATCTTCTTAGATAATAATGAAGTTTTTTGTCTTTTATTCTATTGATGTGGTATATTGCATTAATTGATTTTCAGATGTTTAACCAACTTTTTACTCCTACAATAAATCCCACTTGACAATACTGTATATAGGTCATTTTATATGTTGCTGAACTTGATTTACTAGTATTTTGTTGAGGATTTTTGTGTCTATATTATTTTGAGGTATTTGTAGTTTTCTTTTGTTTTGATGTCTTTGTCTGGTTTGGTGTAGAATACTACCTACCGGCCTCATAGAATGTGGAGGAAGTGTTCTCTCCTAATTTTGGAATAGTTTGTGAAGAATTAGCATTAATTCTTCTTTAAATGTTTGTTAGAATTAACCAGTGGAGCTACCTGCACCTGGCCTTTTCTTGGTTGGCCTTTTGCAAATTACCAGTCTTTTGGTAATTTCAATCTTGTTACTTGTTATTGGTCTCTTCAGATTTTATATTTCTTCTCCAGTCAGTTTTAGCAGCTTGTGTCTTTCTAGCAATTTGTCCATGTCATCGAATTTGTTGTTACACATTTCTTAAGTTTTACTTTATGACCTTGTTTCTTTCTGTAAGATCAGTAGTAATGTCCTCTCTTTTACCCTTATTTTGTTAATTTAAGTCTTCTCTCTTTTCTGTTTGGTCAGTCTAGTTAATGGTTTGTCACTTTTGTTGAACTTTTCAAAGACACAACTTTTACTGTTGTTGATGTTCTCTGTTTTTTCTATCTCATTAATTTCTATTCTGATCTTTATTTCTGTACCCTTTGCTTTGGGTTCACTTTACTCTTTTTGCTGTTTATTAAGGTTAAAGGACCAGTTACTGATTTAGAGCTATATAGCTGTTTACAGCTATATCTTCCCCTCTAAACACTGTTCTTCTTTGCATGTGTGGCTTTTTTACTGTTCTTCAATTACAGTTGCCCCCATTCCCACCCCCCCATCATTCTCCCCTGCCCTACTCATCCTCACCTCCCACATTCAATTGTCCCACCACCCTGTTGTCCTTGTCCATGGGTTCTTTATACAAGTTCCTGACTTGAACCTTCTCCTTCTTTCCCCCATTATCCCCTCCCCTCTTTCTGGTTACTGTCAGTTTGTTCTTTATTTCCATGTCTATGGTTCTATTTTGCTCACTTATTTGTTTTGTTCATTAGAGTCCCCTTATAGGTGAGATCATATGGTACTTGTCTTTTATCACCTGGATCATTTCACTTAGCATAATGCTCTCCAGTTCCATCCATGCTGTCATGAAGGGTAGGAGCTCCTTCTTTCTTTTTGCTGTGTAGTACTCCATGGGGTAAATGTACCATAGTTTTTTGATCCACTCATTTACTGAGGGGCACTTAAGTTGTTTCCAGCACTTGGCTATTGTGAATTGTGCTGCTATGAACATTGGGGTGCATAAGTTCTTTTGAATTGGTTTCATGATTCTTAGGGTATAATCCCAGTGGGTCAAAAGGCAGTTTGGTTCTTAGTTTTCTGAGGAAATTCCATACTGTTTTCTACAGTGGCTGTACCAGTCTGCATTCCTACCAACAGCGTACTAGGGTTCTCTTTTCTCCACATCCTCACCAGCACTTGTTGTTTGTTGACTTGTTTATGATGGCCATTCTCACCGGTGTAAGGTGGTATCTCATTGTAGTTTAATTTGCATCTCTCCGATGGCTAGTGATTCTGAGCATCCTTTCATATGTCTCTGGACCCTCTGTATGTCCTCCTTGGACAAGCGTCTGTTCAGGTCCTTTGCCCATTTTTTAAGTGGATTGTTTGTCTTCTTTGAATGAAGTTGTGTGAGTTCTTTTTGTATTTTGGAGATCAAACCCTTGTCCGAGGTATCATTGGCAAATACATTTTCCCGTACAGTGGGTTTCCTTTTCATTTTGCTGATACTTTCTTTAGCCATGCAGAAGATTTTTAATTTGAAGCCATCTCATTTGTTTGTTCTTTTTTTATATCCCTTGCTCTAGGGGCCATATTGGTGAAAATATTGCTGCATGGAATATCTGAAATTTTTCTGCCTATGTTCTCCTCTAGGACTTTTATGGTGTCACGATTTATATTTAAATCTTTTATTCATCTTCAGTTTATTTTTTGTATAGTGTAAAAACAATGTTCTTGTAGCATTCCAAAAGTTTGAGTATGTTGAATCTTCATTTTCATTTACCAGAAGAATTTTTGTTTTTGTTTTGTTTTGCCATTTCCTTTGTGATTTCTTCTTTGGACCATTGGTTATTTTAGGACTCTGTTTAATCTCCACATATTTGTGAATTTCCCAATTTTCTCTATTGGTTTGCAGTTCTACACTGCTATGGCCAGAGAACGTACTTTATATAATTTCAATTCTTTCAAATTTTGGGTGGAGCCAGGATGTGGTTAACTGCCACAGACTCTTGCCGCTTTTACTAAGATTTAGTAGATTTTCTTAAATGTTTCTTAATTAGCTATATACCATTAGAGCAACTCCAGAAACTTTGAACAGTTGGGTTTCTTTCTCTCATTGTTGCCAGTTATGGTTGTTTCATTGGGGAGCAGGTCTGTGGAGCTCCTCACACAGTCACTCCAGAAGTGGAAATCCAGTAAATGCCTCTGAGACATAGAGGCTCCTTATTATCACAGCAGAACCTATCTCAGTGTGACAAAAGCAATGTCTAATAAATAGTAAAGCAGAATTTAAATAACCTCAGGCAAATAAAATACAATAAAAAATGATGATCTGCCAAATCTGTCTTTCTTTGATAAGTTCTTGTCCCTTAAAATTGAGTAGCCTTCACTGGTCACATTCCAGAAAAATAACTTCCCTATTTTTCCTTTGTTTTCTCTGTTGCTTCAACTGTTTTCTGTAATGGGTCTATGAATAGGCATCCCTCTGATAAGAAGTTCCAAGAGACTTTAGGCTACTTGCAATCTTTAAAATACAGTACCCACTTAAGGACGGCGATGTGACCTTCATGAGGGCAATAGACTATGTATTTTATTCACTGCAGTATTCCCAAATCCTAAGACAGTACCTGGCTTACCTGACACTTGGTAGCTGCTATCAAAACATATTTTTTGAATGAGTTATATTATCAAGAATGCACTGCTACTCTGACTGGCAAGGCTCAGTTAGTTGGGCTTTATTCCTCAAAGCAAAGGGTTGCTGGTTTGCTTCCCAGTCAGGGCACATGCCTGGGTTGCGGGTTTGGTCCCCAGTAGGGCATGTGCTAGAGGCAACTGATTGATGTTTCTTTCACATATCAATGGTTCTCTCCCTCTCTTTCTCCTTCCTTTCCCCTCTCTTTAACTATATACATATACAGATATATATGTAAATAAAATTTTTTAAAAAAATGAACTCATGTGCCTTTGTCATACTGGCTGCCCTGGGAATGGAAGTGATGAGAGGATAGTTTGTCTTACAGCATCTTTCCTAAAGGACCCTCCCATGGGATCTACATGACACCTATGTCCTAGGGGCTCTATGTCTCAATAAAATATCACACAAGTTTTCTAGCCAGAAGGCGTGACCTCATTTTTAATTTATCTCAGGAAATCCAAGGAGTACATTCTTGTATCTATAACTAACTCCACAGAACAGAGTGTGGTACCATCAGTTTTGTGGATGAGAAGCAGTTTGAGGAAGCTGACACCAGAAGAAGATGCTGTTGAAATGAAGGCAAGTTATTCTGAATAACCAGCCTATGGAGCCCACAGAAAGACCTAAATGCCTAGCAATTCCCTAGAAGATCACAGGGCAAATAGGCTTGTCCTTTTATTTAGAACTGAGAGAACTGCACCTCTTCTCAAAGCAATCAGAGCCCTTCCTAAGAGAACAGATCTAGATGCCCTACAAAATTCCCAAAATAATAAGGCTAAAAATCATTGAACCACCACAGCAAGACTTTCTGGAAACTAATTGTGTTCTAAACCTAAGGTTTTGGCTCAGTGTACTGCTTATGTGGAACATTGGCACCAATGTCCACCCACTTGGTGTGAGCCTCACGCCAACCCTACCTGCCTACTCTGCCGAGACCCTTGCCTACTCACCCAGCCTGGTCAGTTGAGCTTTACCAGGAACTTATCTCATCTCAGCCTGTAGCTTTCTGGTCTTCCATTGCACCTAAGATTTACCCACCCCTCATCCTATCTTGACTTCACTCTGCTTTACATAGAGAAATGTATTCATTTAACTGAGCAGTTCAATTCATTCATCCATCTCCCACTTGGGTTGCTGTGGGGATTCTGTGTCTGTCTTTAACTTTTTTGGAAAGTAGCCACATCTCAGATTTCACCCTCTCTTCTCTCCAGGTCATTAAAAAAATGAAATGAAATAAAATAAAAGTCAGTCCAGAAAGAACTGGATGAAAAACAGCCCTCAGTCTTTGCCCTCTTGGTATCAGCTTTGAGACACCTGGCCAAGAACTGCTTGTGCTAAGTTTCAAAGAAAAGGCAGATAACTTTGAAGATTTCATTTCACAGGGGACAAAAGATAAAGTCTCTGTCAAATTGTCATTAGACACTTAATGCTATTCGTAGAGGCTCCTCCTCTGTAGACTTCCAGCAGATTAGGTTTCGGATCTTTAATTTGAGAAAGGATTTACAGCTGTGAAGAAGTATAATATCATTTTGATTTGAGTTGTACTAGGCTGGGGAAGCCAGATTACATTTGTACGAAACTGTATTAGGAGATATGGCTGAAACCACCAAAATCAAATAAAGAAAAAATTTTCCAGAGAGCCTCAAAATAGAGGACTTTCTTTCCCATGCCTGTATGTTGTTTCACAAACTTATTTGGATTTACACACAGAGGATCCAATAAAAGCACAGAAGGCAGATGTCCATTTATCAATCTGTCATCAACATAGTCCAGAGGAGGGTTCTCTGAATAAAGGAAAAAAATTAATTAACCCTCAGAGAGGTGAGGAGTTAGCAGAGGGGAAGTACTCATGAAAAACACTCTGCTTTTATCTCCAGGGTCTCTGTCTAATTCAGGCCAGAAAAATCTATCAGATCGTCTCTGAAGTTTCGCTGGGCCTCGGTCCACCCACCACAGCCATATGCCACCACCTGCGTGTGGCACAGAGGACCCCTCAGATAATGACTTACACCAAAAGTGTGCCTGTCCTCAGGAACAATCTTAAAACTATTTTAAGACCGAACTCTCCTCATTTGCATAGCAAACAATAAATCACTTTGGGTACCGCAAAAACCCAATTTCCTCCAAAATGAAGCATAGAAAAGAGGCAGCGATTGCTTGTAATTTTTTGCAGTGCACAGCTACAGAGACAAAGCTGGGCAGATTACCAACATCTTTCAGCAGGATTTAAAGATGAAGAAATGGGACACTGTGGGTAGAACTCCTAAAATTGAAATCATTGTGCCAACGCCTCTGGCACAACAAGCTGAAGCCTCTTGTTTCTACCAGAATGTGTTACCTATGACTGGGGAAGTTTAGGGGAAGAAGGGCTGCTTTTCATCATCAGAGAACTTCCAAAAATGGAGGAAAATTATGAAGACATCCACAGACATCTTCAGAGGTTCCCTAATTCTTAAACTGTTGGTTCCTCCAAGTGTGTTTAGTAGTCAAAGAAGAAGTGGTGTATGAGGGTGAGTTCTCTGACTTCCAGCAAGAGTTCTTGTCTTTCAATTACCATAAGGGATGGAGGGATCAGATTTTCTACATGAACCACCTTTAGCACATGCTGCTTTTTACATCTGCACATTTCCTTAGGTGAATAAAACATAACAACTGTCTCAGCTCCAAGGTTAAAGTTGACAAGGGCCCATTACCAGAAAGCTCAACATCTTTTGATTTTTAGCTATAGATGAGGTTTTGAAGGTAGGTGCCTCATCTCCAAATGTGGGGTAAATATGTGTTTTCTTCAGGGCCATAAAAAGGTGACAAAGGCACTAAACCAAATTTAGGTCCTGACTTCAGGTACGGTTCACCAATAAAACTAACCAGACAAAGTATGTCCAAAATTGCTCAGATTATTCAAAAGAACTCCTTGGGATATTTTATAACATATTCTACAATAAGCTAATAGCCACAATTTCTTCCTAATTCCAAAACCAATAGGACATAATCTGGGTATCTTTATTTTATTCTCAATTAACACACAAACCTTAATGTAAATAAGTCTTATTTCTAAAATTCTGTGTCATCTAGAAAAGAGTTAAAAACCAAATTTCTGTCTCTTGAAAATCAATTTATTTCCCTCACCACCTTAGCAGACAACATAACAGAGGTTATTTCTGTACCCCCAAAAGACAAAGAATAGCTTCTTTGGCCTTTGACCACTAAGCAAATTACCAAGAACCCAGAACCTTTAAATTTGACATTGAACTCCTTTAGAAGTGGGTGCCTTGTACACAAAGGAGAAAGGAGGACCCAGCCATGCTGCTGACATTGGATTTTTCTGGGCTTCAGTTTCCTCCTCTGGAAAATGCAAGTGTAAACTAAGATAAGACTGAAAGAAAAGTCAATCTCTAATTTAAAAATAAGTAAAAAGACCTTTAACTCACAGGAAGAAAAATGCACTCAAAATATCTGTATCTTCAGAGACAGTTTATTAACCTGCAAAAGAATGCAGTTCAATGTGGTAGTAAGGAACGTGAAATATGAGTAACATTATCTGAGTCCACATCCTGATTGCAGGATTTATTAGCTGTGTAAGCTTGGGCAAATTACTTAACCTTTCTGAGGCTAGTTCTATCTGCATAAGAGAAATAAGAAAAGCTTCTATATGACAGAACTATTGCAAAGATTAAATCAAATCTCACATTTAAAGCTATCAGCACAATGCCTGGCCCCACAGTAAACACACAATGAACATTAGTTATTCCTATTAGAAATACAATTAATAATTCAATTTAAATATAAAAAAGTAATATTTACACACTGGGAATTTTACCTGAGAATCTATAAAATCAAGGATCAATATGAATTTATAAGAGCTGTCATTGTGTGATGTCCTTTGGATTAACAAAAGTTGCCAAACAAAGCCATCTGAACTTAAAAAAATCTTTTAAGCTCCTCTGCAGTGACTGTGTCTGCTGTCACCTGGGAATGGGACATGTACACACCTCACATCCTAGAGAGTAGTTCAGAAATGCCAGCTGACCCCTGACAAACCTTCAGCCTCCCCAGAGGTCACGTTAGGCAGCATAATTTGGGCCAGCCGTAGAAGCACCCACCTACACGTAAGGGCTGCCCGGTGCCCATCTGAACCATGTGACCATGGGCCCCAGTTCACTTCCATGGACACCCAGCCCAGCTGCCACGGACAGTGTTAGGCCCACAGGGGCTGCCCATCAATTTCCAGTTCGGTAGAAAGCTGGGGAGTGCCCGGTCTTACCACACATGATCTCCTCATATTTCATCAGTTTCCAGGGTTTAAACAATTTTAACCTTCATTCCCAGTGGATACAGAGACCGCTATGCTCTAAGTGGAAATCACCAGACTGAGGGCCTGGGGCCAGTTTCACCTCCCCAGGCCAGTTTCACATGCCCAGGTGGGCATCCAATTGGCACTGTGGCCTTGGCCAAGACCTGACTTCTGTGAGCTTCACTTTCCTCATCTGTAAAGTGGTCAAGGCTAACTTCAGTGTTTTCTGGGGAGACAGGCATGTTCCAGGCAAATGCCTGATACTGCTTTTAATTTGTAAGGCTCTGCTAATTTTCTGTCCCAAGCTGAAACAGGTTGGCAATCTACTTTCACACCTCTCTCTAATTAAAATTTTAAAAAAGTTTCCAAAGCTAACAGACTAAACAGGAAAAGGAAGAAAGAGAATTTGCCACCACATAAACTGGCTAGGGCAAAGCAAGAAAGCGCTTGGGTAGGGCAGTGGGTGTCCCACAGTGTGTTCTCAAATAACCTCTACTGTGACTTCAAAGGACAATAACATTTCAATGTTGGAAATCCCTCCCATATATGAAAACTTTCATGACAGAGTGTTAAAGGCACCACTCTGTCTCAGAAATGGGACTCGATAGGAGTTGGCCTTTCTTCCCCTCCTGTCCCAGAAAACGGCACTGGCTTTTTCTCCCCAGTGATGCCATCCTGAGTGGCCAGAGATTCCTCTGACAGCTGCAGATGAGCAACAAGATGAAAAATAAATGCAAAAGGAGGAAAGGGCCTCAGAAACCCTGAAAGCATCCCATTCTCATCAGCCCTAAATGCTGCTTGTAAATGTCAGCTTTGACTGTGTTGAAGTGTCACTAGGATTTTGACTTGGTCACTTTTGCACTCCTATAGGTAAAATATTTTTATTTAAAAAATGTTTTCAATGCACAGAATAATTTGGGGATACTGCAGCAGACCTTATTAATACAAACTAAAACAGTATTTGGCAGCCATTCATTTCTTTTATTTTTCTGTTATCTATAATGTAATCATTGTAGTCAAAAATAAAAATTCATTACAGATTTTTTTAATTCAACCGAACTATAGGATTTGTTTCCTTTTACAGGATCATTCTAGATACTTCAAAAAGCCAGAGGCACCATATATTTTCCCTTTACTGTGAACATTTAAAGGTCAAAGACTATTCAGAGCCCATGCCCAGTAAAGTGATTAATAAATCACATCTTGCCAAAGCCAAGGGGCCAATGTCTAGCCGCTCTTCCCCAACCATTTAGTGGTCTTTGACAGCCAGCCATCTCCTCCTTCTTTAACCCTTTTCTAAATAAGTAACCCCTCAAACACATTACTCCATCTCTCCACTACTAACTGTCACTCCACTACTACTACGCTTTGTTTAGATGCTTCATGGTTTTATCACGATTTGAACCCATCTCATTTACTTTTGTGTAAGTTATCTGACTTCATCTCTTGTGCCTAAGAAGGAAGTTCCTGGCACATCACAGACACTCCAAAGGCATTAGGTGTCTGACTCTCAGTATTGCCTTGTGACAGAGAAAGAGACTAGAGCTCAGAGCATAGTAAGTGTCCAAGCCAGGCAGGATCTGAGCCCAGGGCTCCTAATGCTGAGCCCACATTCACAACCATTATACCAGAGGAAAAAAGCCTCAAGGTAAATGTCCCCAAGCAAGGTTGGTAAACTTTACTGTAAAGAGGCAGATAGCAAATATTTTCAATGTGGTTTGGTCCTAGAACTCTATGCAGACTCACTTAAGATTTATTTAATGAATGAATTGTACCTCCCTTCTCTAGACAGCAAGATCCTTGAGGGTAAAAACAGATATAGGTACCTCCTGCCGCTAAACAGTCTACTTTTCACAATAGGGGAGTAGATTAATATTTGTGGATTGGTACATTTGCCAAGAGGATGCTGAAGCCTGGGCAATTCCAAATCAGTCAGGAAAAAAAAGTAAAGAAGGACCAGGAGATGCAGGAGTTGAAAAATCTGTGTTATCCTCTATCCAATTAAGAGGTTTTCTCGTATGGAGAAAGTAAGCATCCCCTGAAGCAGGAGAGGAAAACAACCATTTTCTTTGCCGGCTCCCTCCACGCCTGCCTGCTGAGACTGTCTTGGCTGCTGCACAAAGAGCCAAAAGAGCAACTTCTTCACAGCGTGAGGGTACCTTCAGCTGTAGGACAGGAAGAGGTTTTCTCTCTTGGTCTTTTATTTACACATTCAGAAAGAGACATCCTGTGACCTCATTTCACTCTAAAGTAAAACAAAGAGGCAAGTGGCTTCCTGCCACTGGGTTCATTCTATAGAATACCCCCTTTGATGGCACTTTTCTTTTCCTATGACGCCACCTCATGGGGACAGGCACTTTTTCCATTCCCAGGGGAGTTGCATTACCCTGGGGTCCAGCTATTCCCTGGGAATCAGAGAGCCCTGGAGAGCAGAAAGACCAGAAGCCCCAGTTTCAACCCTCTGAGCCACTGCAAAGGACCACCCAACCATTTATCAAAAGTAATTCTCTTCAAGGGAAGGGTGCTTATGACAAAAATGTAGTGACTCAGCAATATGAGATGGATACATGGACAGAAAACATTTCAGCGTGGCCATTTTGACAGCACCATTGCGAAGCAATCATTTTCATTGTAGTATAAAATTACTTGGAATTTCAGTCCTTAACCTAGAGAAATACCTAAGTTAAAAATGTTGGACTGATAATTATTTATATTGGCCAGTGTGCTTGCTTTTTCCCTTTCTCCTTGAAGATAACCACCACACCTGTCTTGATTACCACTACATTTCTAATGCCCCCCAGCACTTCCACATTGTAATTATTTGTTGAAAAAATAAATTACTACTGCAGCTGTGATGACTTCTACTAGAACTATTACTACTACTGTGTATGCCCTATGCTTACACACACACTAGTAATAGTACTAGTAATAGTAATGCTTACACAGCAATGCTTACACAGTAGGTGCATAATAATTTGTTGACAAATGAACTGTTACTGTCACTACCACCATTATTGCTATACAGCTGCTACTAGTGCCACCACCACCACCACCACTACTCCTGTTGAAAAGCCAGTGGGACAAGCATTATGCCTGGATTATTTCAATCATCATCCCCATTTTATAGATGGGAACACAGGCACAGAAGAGTTAAGTCAAATATACAACGTGTGGTAGAAGTGGAATAATAATGTTGTTAGTACTCTTGGTGAAGTAAACTGGGGGAAATGAGGAAGAGGCTGAGGATTAAGAATAATGTTGTATTTAATGCCTCTATTTTGATCTCTCAAGCACTTCTTTACACTGAAAGAAACCAGGGATCCTTGAAGAAGTGGCGATTTCAGATCTGGAGCAGAAAATAGACACAATAAACTAGGAGAGTTTATCACAGGAAGCTATCAAAAGCCAACTACAGTCATGTCAAAAAGACTTGGAGACAATTTGAAAGGGCTCCCTCTAGCCAAAGATGAACCAGTTTCAATATCCAAAAGGACAATGAATGTGATAGAATGAAACAGATCTCACACATAAAAATTCATGAGCTCCATAATGGTATTTAAAAATATCATCGTTCGCCTTTATAAATTGTTAGAACACCAACTCATAATTCAGAAAATATGTAAGTAAAGGGAACTATTTATCCTATCTTTCCTGAATGCATTTCAAGGTAACCAAACAGGAATCAAATGATTTTAATAGAGGAATCACAGATAAGAGCAGGAGAAATTACAGAATTAGAAAAATCACCATTTGCAACTCTTAATAAAATAATGGGTCTATGCAGCTATCAATTGCTGCTAAACACTGGCTTAATGCCTGATGGGGAACTTGATATTGAAGGGATCAGAATGACAACACTTGCATCCATAAATCAATTCTAACCTAACAAAAAGTTGGATGACCAGACATTACATCAGTAGTTCCCAAACTTTACTGTACATTAGAAACCCTAAGGGATGGAGGGAGGCTTTTAAAAATCCCAAGGTTCAGGTCACATCCCCTACCAATTAAATCATAATGTCTGGTAACATACAGCACAGGGAATACAGTCAATAACATGTAATAACTATGTATAACGTCAGGTTGATACTTGAACTATTGGGGCAAACAGTTTGTAAAGTATATGACTATCTAACTACTATGCTATAGGCCTGAAACTAGTACAAAATAATATTGAATGCACAATGTAATTGAAAGATAACATTTTAAAAATCCCAACGTCTGGGGTAAGAATCACACATCACTAATTTCGGTTTTTGTTTTTTAAGAGATTTCCCAGGTGACTCCAGGGTGAAGCACAGCTTGGGAACCATTGCGTTTGTGGCTCATGATGTGATGCAGTAGGACATACACAATGCTCACTATGATACGTCATTATGTAGTTACCTGTAAATCTAAATAAATATCAACTGAAAATATGGGAAACAGAGAAGTGTGTGAAACAAACACACTGCAAGGAAACATGAGAACTGCAAAGTGGAAGGTATTCAACTGGTGAAAAAATGGACCATTTTTCCAACAAAGAAATGGCATCTTTAAAAATGGTGGTAGGCTCGGGGATGAGAACACACAATACAATATACAGATAATGTATTATAGAACTGTATGCCTTAAACCTACATAATTTTATTAACCAATGTCATCCAAATAAATTCAATTAAAAATGGTGGTACGGAAGATAGGGCTTTTCTTGAAATATAGGCAAAAGAGTTATGTTTCTGGCTATGAAGAAGTAACTTGTATCACACTAATCCTCCCACTGAAAACAATTATAATGCTGTATAAAATTAAAAAAATAAGTCTGTTTGACTTATAATAAGGCTGTTTGAAAGCATTGCAAAACCACAAAAGCAGCCAGGATTCAAGGAAGCAATCTAAAATGTACAGAGAAAACAAGCTCATTGCAGTGAGCCCTATATTTACAGCCAACTTTTTGTTCTAAAGGCATCTGTTAATATGCATCATAGGGATGTGTACCAAGTGGAAAGGAGCAACCCAAAGCTTGCAGCAATTTCTCTGATTTGAAGGGCTACAGAAGCAGGAGCTAGGACTTGATAGGCTAAGATTTCTGAGAAAGAGGAACCACTGAGAAATGAGCCCAACATCCCCAGTGCAATTTCTCCTCAAGGCATTTGCAAATTTCTAAGCTACAAACGTGGACTAAAAGGCCAAGAAACTAAGAAAAAAAATGGTTGCAAAGAGCTTAAAAAACTAAGGAGCCATTTTGTCAGTCTAAGAGGATTGGGAGACAAAAATTCGAACTTGGGACCTGCTAAGTAAGATAAAGGGCTATGGTTACCCTAAAGGCTTGAGTTGTTACGTCAAATGGGAAAGAGACCAAGACACAACATTGAAAAAGTTCATTTCTTGATGAGATCAGCATGACCACCTTATACTCTACCTACCTGTCAGAACATTAACATCTCTTTGGAAGAAGATAACAAAATCCACATGAAAGGAAATACTAAAAGGACCTAGAGGGAGTTACTGTGGCAGAAGAAAATATTCCCAAATGAAAGCACAAAATGCAGGATGCAATAAAGAGTACCATAGTTCAAGATAAAGCAATCAGAGAAGAAAAAAAATGAAAGGCATCCAGATTGGAAAGGAAGAAGTAAAACTGTCATTGTTTGCAGAAGACATGAGAAGCTAAAGGAATCCATTAACCACCAAGCCATTATTAAAATAAATGTTATGGTGACTTCTTTAAGAACAACAACAAAAAAAATCAAAAGTATTAGTAATGAAATGGTAATAACTACATACCTATCAATAATTACTTCAAATGTAAATAGATTAAATGCCCCAACCCACAGATATAAGGTGGCTGAATGGATTTTTTAAAAAACCCAAAAAACAAAAACCAACCAAAAGTCTTGCATATGCTGCCTACAGGAGACTTCCTTCAGACTGAAAGACACACACAGGCTGAAAGTAAAGGGATGAAAAAAGTTATTTCATGTAAATGGAAACAAAAAAAGCTGGAGTAGCAATAGTTATATCAGACAAAATAGACTTTAAAACAAAAGCTATTGAGTAACAAGAGACAAAGGACCCATCAATTCCACTTCTGGGTATGCATATGAAGAAACCCAAAACATGAATTTGAAAAGATACATGCATCCTGATATTCATTGCAACATTATTTACAAAAGTCAAGATATGGAAGCAACCTATGTGTCCATCAATGACAAATGGATAAAGAAGTGGTACATATATACAATGGAATATGACTCAGCCATTAAAAAAATGAAATCTTGACATTTCTGACGACATGGATGGACCTAGAGGGTATTATGCTGAGTGAAATAAGTCAAACAGAGAAAGAAAAGTACCATATGATTTCACTTATGGAATCTAAAACACAAGATGGAATCTAAAACACAAAATAAATGAACAAACAAAACAAACAAAGTTATAGATACAGAGAACATTTTTATGGTTGCCCAATGGGAGAGACTTGGGTAGATGGGGGAAGGGATTAAGATGTACAAACTGCTAGTTATAAAAGCAGTCATGTGAAGCGCAGCTTAGGAAATTTAGTCAATAAACAGGTAATCACTATGTATGGTATCAGATGGATGCTAGACTTATTGAGGCAATAAGTCATATAAATGTCTAGTCACTCTGTTGTACACCCAAATCTATAATATTGCGTGCCAACCTCGATATTAAAATTTTAAAATTATTAAAAAGAATAACAACGATTTTCAATTTAAGTTATGTGTACTTTAGCACAATAGAAAAAATTTTTAAAAGAGCACCAGATTGGGGATAAGTACGTGAGCAGAATCTAAATGAATGTTGAGTGTTTAAAGCAACAAAAATGTGTTGGCATAAGGCCGAGTTACACGGCATCATTAACACAGAAAAGGGGATAGTGGTGGCCGCAAATGAATGTGTTACATGTGTCTTGCCTCCAAAATAAATACATAAAAGACAGGCTGTCACATTGGGTTACCAAAACAAAATATAAGAGATAAGTCTTAAATAAAGATAAGAATGAAAGAGGTAAAACTGTCTTTATTTACAGATGATCTACCATGTGTGTAGAAATGCTGAAAAATCTACAAAATGGCTACCAGTACCAATAAATGAACTTAGCAAGTCAAAGGATACAAGGAAAACATACAAAAATCAATACTATTTCAAAAGCAGCAATAAACCATTGGAAAATAAACTAAAAGTACAGTTCTATTTACTAAGCCATCCCCCAAAACAAAATACATGCAAGACCTTTCTACTGATCTCTACATAATATTGTAAAAAAATATTAAAGGAGAACTAAATAAATGGAAAGATATAGCATATTCACTCATTGAAAGATTCAATATTGTTAAAATGGCATTTCTCTCAAAAATGAATCTGAAGATTTAATGCAATCCCAATAAAAATCCCAGCAGGACTTCTGTAGAAATTGACAAACTGGTTCTAAAATTTTTACAAAATACAAATGAACTAAAATAGCCAAGGCAATTCTAATAAATACATGGAGCTGGAGAACTCACCCTACTTGATTTTAAGACCAACTGTAAAGCCATGCTAATCACCGCAATGCGTTAATGGAAGGACGGATAAAAGAATCAAGGGAAAAGATGGGGAGTGCAGAAACAGACCCACACCTAAACGGCCAATAGGTTTTTAACAAAAATGCCAAAATTCAATGAGGGAATTGGATCTCATTGATAAATAATGTTAGAACAACTAGACATCCAGTTTGGGGGGTGGGGAAGAACACTAACCCTTACTTTATACCATATACAAATAGGACCTCAAAATATATCATAGAGCAAACTTCCAAAAAGAAATACCACAAGAAAAAACTTTGCTACCTTGGAGTAAACCAAGATTTCTTAGAAAGGAATAAAGTCATAATAAATCAAAATTTAAAACAGCTTCTAAAAAGCCATTGTCTATCTGCAAGATACATATCTAACAAAGGACTTGTATTTGGAGGACTTAAAGAATTTCTGCAACTCAACAGGAAAGGAAGAAGCCAAACATCTAAAAATACTCCACTAAAGAAATCATGAAGATGGTAAATGAGTATGTGAAAAGGTGTCCAACATCATCAGTCAGAAGGAAAGACAAATTAAAACGTCAAAGAGATACCAGTGCATACCCGTTAGAACAATTACAATGTTTAGAAGTGAATTTTTCAAGGGTAGGCAAGGACATAGAGCAACTGATATTCTCATACATTGTGTGAATATAAAAATGGCACTACCACTTCATTAGACAGTTTCTGTAAAATATTTTGTATACACACTGAGGTCTGTCCAGAAAGTATCCAGACATGTAATATGAAAAATAGAGATATTTATTGAAGATACAAGATACAAAAAATATTGTACATAGGACAATGACACCTCAGTCTCCTTCAAAGTAGGCACATTGGGACCTCACACAGTTCTAATCACCATCCACTGCACCCTCATATTTTCCTGAATCTCACCAATGGTCTGAAATTTCTTCCCTTGCAAAGGTGATTTTAGTTTTGGGAAAAGCCAGAAGTCACAGGGTGCCAAATCTGTGCTGCAGTGGGGCTGAGTCACCTGGGTAATTTGATGTCTCACCAAAATCTCTGCATGAGACATGATACATACACAAGCATGTTGTCATGATGAAGCTGCCAAGCAACACTTGCCCAGAGCTGCAGCCTTTTGAATCATCCAGTAGTTCTTGTAGAGGAATGTGCAAGCTTAATGCAAAATCTGATGCAAGTTTGCTGCTCCTCTTGCTCAGTCATTTTGAATGAGACAACCACACAGTACACATGCTTGGTCAACAGTGCCTACCACCCCTCTGACAAGTAAATGAAGTTGTCATTGTTCACACATGCACATTCCAGTTTACTCTCTTTGGCTGCCAGGTTACATCGATATTGCACAAACCATTCTCGTTATATTAAAAACAGTTGGATTTTTTTCAGATAGTCCTCATATAAGTCAGACACATCACTCTAAGGTATTTATTTATCTAAGAGGAATAAAAATATATCCACATGAAAATCTGTAAACAGCACTTTGTTCATAATAGTCTAAACCTATAAACAATCCAACAGTAAACCAACAATGCATGAATATACAAAGTATAAAATGCTCATATAATAGAATTCTACTCAGCAATAAAAGAGAAAATAACTACTAACACATGCAACCACGTAGATGAATTCCCAAATCTTTATGTCCACTGAAGGAAGCCAGACACAAAAGAGTGAATGATTCAATTCATTAAAAATTCTAGAAAATAGTCCTGGCCGGTATAGCTCAGTGGATTGAGCATGGACTGCAAACCAAAGGGTCACTGGTTCAATTCCCAGCCAGGGCACATGCCTGGGTCGCAGGCCAGGTCCCCAGTGGGGGCCATGTGAGAGGCAACCACACATTGATATTTGTCTCTCTCTTTCTCCTTCCCTTCCCCTCTCTAAAAATAAATAAATAAAATCTTTTAAAAAATTCTAGAAAATACTAAATAATCTCTAGTGACAGGAAACAAATCAGCAGTTGTCTGACAGCTGGAACTGGTGGGAGGGAATGACTACAATAACTACAAAAGAAACTTTCAGGATAACAGAAATATTCTGTATCTTTTTTAAAGTATAATTTATTGATTATGCTGTTACAGTTGTCCCATTTTTTCCCTTTGCTCCACTCTGCCTGGTACCTCACTTCCCTCCAGCAACCCCCTCCCTGCCACTTAGTTCATGTCCGTTGGTCATGTGTGTGAGTTCTTTGGCTTCTCCCTTCCCTACACTATTCTTAATGTGCCCTTGTCTATTTTGTTCCTACCAATTATGCTTCTTGATCCCTGCACCATTTCCCCCATTTTCCCTCTTCCGCCTCCCAGCTGATAACCCTCCAAATGATCCCCATACCAATGATTCTGTTCCTGTTCTTGTTGTTTGCTTTGTTTTTGTTTTTAGATTAAGTTGTTGATAGTTGTGAGTTTGTTCTAATTATAATGTTCATAGTCCTGATCTCCTTCTTCATAAATAAGTCTCTTTACCATTTCATGTAGTAATGGCTTTGTGATGATGACTTTTTTTAGCTGTATCTGGTCTGGGAAGCACTTTATCTGACTTTTCATCTAAATGATAGCTTTGCTAGGTAGAGTAATCTTGGTGTAGGTCTTTGCTTTTCATCACTTTTAATACTTCTTGCCAGCCCTTCACTGCCTGAAAAGTTTGTTTTGAGAAATCAGCTGACAGTCTTATGGAAACTCCTTTATAGGTAACTCTCTGATTTTCCTATTGCTGCTTTTAAAATTCTCTCTTTATTTTTAACCTTTGACATCTTCATTATGATGTGTCTTGGTGTCGTGCTCTTTGGGTCCAACTTGATTGGGACTTTCTATGCTTCCTGGACTTGCATGTCTATTTACTTCACCAAACTAGGGAACTGTCTTTCATTATTTTTCAAATAGATTTCCAATTTCTTTCTCTTCCTCTCCTCCTTCTGGAACCCCTATGATGTGAATGTTGGACCTCTTGAAGTTGTCACAGAGGCTGCTTATACTATCCTCATTTTTTTGGATTCTATTTTCTTCTTGTCCAGACTGTTGTTGTTGTTGTTCATTTCCTTATGTTCCAAATAACTGATTTGATTATTGGCTTCATCCATTATACTGCTATTTTCCTATAAATTGTTCTTTATTTCAAATAGTGAATCTTTCAGTTCTGAGTTGATCTTTTTTATGCTGCTGAGGTCCTCACAAAGTTCCTTGAGCACCATTATAACCAGTGTTTTGAACCCTGCATCTGGTAGATTGCTTATCTCCATTTCATTTAGCTTTTTTTCCCGGAGTTTTGATCTGTTCTTTCATTTGGGCCATGTTTCTTTGTCTCCTTGTTTTGGTAGCCTCCCTGATTTTGTTTCTATGTATTAGGTAGAGCTTCTTTGACTCTGTGTCTTGTTAGTGTGCCCTAATATAGCAGGTGTCCTATAGGGTCCAGTGACAGAGCTACCCCTATCACCTAAGCTAGGTACTCGAGGTGCACCCTTCATGTAGACTGAGTACCTCTTACAGCTAGGCTTTGGTTGCTGTTGGCAGATCAATGGGAAGAATTTACCCAGGCCAGTCAGCTGAAAAGATTGGCTGTGACCACTTACCACCAACCTCCACGCTCTGTGGATGAACAGCAATGCAGGGGCTGGGTGCTCTGAGGAGATTTCCCAGATGATGCAGCCCCTACCTGTGTTTTGCCCAAAGCTACCCTGTCTGAGCTATAAAGCAATGTGAGAAGGCTGCTACTTGTGCTGGACTTGGAGATTCCCAGATGAAGCCAAGCTGTGACACTAATCTGACTACTGTTAGTCCCTGGCCTGGAGCTCACTGAGGCCAGCTATTGCTTGTTTGATGGGATTTAGAAATTTGAGAAGCATGAGTTTGGGTGGGCCCAGAAATTGGGTGGGGCAGAGTCTCTGGGGATCTCCAAGATGGGTCAAACAGTATTAGTGTGGTTAGTGGAGTCTCAAATAAGGCATCAGCCTGCTGGCTCAGTGGCTCTATAGAGGGACAGCTCAGAAAAGGGACAACAACCTCTGCTCGCCCCGATGCCAGACACTTCAGCCTCTCCCAGTATGCCACTGGTGTCCTTCAAGCTGCCACCCTGGCGCTGGAGCTCAGAAGGAGTGAGTATGAATAGGTGAGTCTGTGTGTGGGTTCTTTAAGAGGAACTGCTTGGGGCTCCAAGAGTTTCTTCCACCAACTCAATCCCCACTGGTTTTTGCAGTCAGAAGTTGTCAGGACTTATCTTCCTGGCACTGGAACCCTGGGCTGGGGGGCCTGGTGTGGGGCTGAGCCTATTTGCTCCCGTGATATCTCCCTGAATTTTTATATACCACATGTGGGTGAGAGACCAGCCTGTTCTGTGCCTCTTCTACCAGTCTCGATGGATGTGGTTTCATTAATTCCATAGTTGTCAGACTTCCATTCAACTTAATTTCTGATGGTTCTGAGTGATGGTTGTTCTATATTTTAGTTGTAATTTTGATATGGTTGTGTGAAGAGGTGAGCCATGTCTGCCTACACTGCCATCTATATTTTGCATATTGATTGTGGTGGTGGTTACATGGGTGCATGCACCTTTCAAATCTCACTGAAGTATATATACGCTTTAAATGGACACAGTATATTACATACAAATAAGTTGATGTGTAAAAAGTACAACTGAATTTCCCCGGAAACAAGACCAAAAAGTGACATGAAATATGATTCCATTTATGTAAAGTGAACAAGTGGGCAAAACGAGCCTGTGATACTACAGCACTAGTTATCTTGGTGGGCAGGTGTATATGTAAAGACTGGAAAACACCTGGGGTCCCCCTGATGTTCTGTATTGTATCTGAGTAGCTCCATGAGCTGATCATTTTGCAAGCATTCATTGATCACTTAAAATTGGTGTGCTTTTGCTGTATTTTTGTTATATTTCAATTAAAAAATTAAAAGTGGAAAACTATTAGAAGTGAAAAGAAATATCGGAGACACAGCAACTGCAAATGCAATGTGTGGACATTATGTGGCTGCAACCTGAAAAATGCAACTGGAAAGAATTTTTGAAAGAATGGAGGAAAGTTGAACATGGACTATTTATTAGATATTGAAGAATCATTGATCATTCATTGCCTGTGTACTTTAGTTTCTGTTAAAGTCCTATCTGTTAAAGAATCAAACAAAAGCATTTATAAGTGAAATAATATGATGAATAGGATTCATTTCAAAATATCACAGAAAAATACACATTGATGTTTCTTCCTCTCTTTCTCCCTCCCTTCCCCTCTTTCTAATTTTTTTTTTAAAAGGATACTTCCAGCCAAGATGGAGGCATAGGTAGACACACTGTGCCTCCTTGCACAACCAAAATAAAGACAACAATGTAGGGGGAAAAAGCAACCAGTACTGACAGAAAATTGAACTGTATGGAAGTCCTACAACCAAGGATTTAAAGTAGACATATTCATCCAGACTGGTAGGAGGGGCAGAGTTGGGTGGCTGGGTGGAAAGCGGGCTCACAAGACAGCAGCTGGCTGACCCAGAGAGCCTGCAGATTGTGGAGGGGTGCAGTGCACAAGGCAGCTGGTGGACTGGGTGGTCCCACATTTGTGTGCAGATAAACCAGGCGAAACTGGGGAGCAAGACAGACTGCGCAACCCAGCGTCCCAGAGTGGGGAAGTAAAGCCTCAAACCACCGATTGAAAATACCTGTGGGGGTTGAGGTGCCAGGAGAAACACCCAGCCTCACAGGAGAGTTCCTTGGAGTCTTAGAACCTACTAGGTCCTAGAACGTACACAAACCCACACATATGGAAATCACCTGATTCAACCAATCAGGGCCCAATTTGCTTGGGGGAAGTAGGGGAAGTGACTGAAATCCAGCAGAGAGTGGAGCAAGAACCATTGTTCCCTCTCAGACCCCTGCCCCACATGCAGTTTCACAACCCAGTGACGTGGGTTGCCCCACCCTGGTGAACACCTAAGGCTCTACCCCTCACTATATAACAGGCATGTCAAGACAAAAAAAAAAAAAGGCCCAAACAAAAGAACAGATCAAAGCTCCAGAAAAAATACAACTAAGCAAGGAAGAGATACCCAACCTGTCAGATGAACAGTTCAAAACACTCACAACCAGGATGCTCACAGAATTGGTTGAATATGGTCATAAATTAGATGAAAAAATGAAGGCTACGCTAAGTGAAATAAAGGAAAATGCACAGGGAACCAATAGTGATGGGAAGGAAACTGGGACTCAAATCGATGGAGTGTACCAGAAGGAAGAATGAAAAAACGAAACAGAAAAGAATGAAGAAATAAGAATTCAAAAAATGAGGAGAGGCTTAGGAACCTCCGGGACATCTTTAAACGTCCCAACATCCGAATTATAGGGGTCCCAGAAGGGGAAGAAGAACAGCAACAAGTGGAAAACGTATTTGAACAAATAATAAAGGAGAACTTCCCCATTCTGGCAAAGGAAATAGACTTCCAGGAAGTCCAGGAAGCTCAGAGAGTCTGAAAGAAGTTAGACCCAAGGAGGAACACACCAAGGCACATCGTAATGACATTAGCCAAGATGAAAGATAAGGAGAGAATTCTAGAAGCAGCAAGGGCTAAGGGGACAGTCACCTACAAAGGAGTTCCCATCAGACTGTCAGCTGATTTCTCAAGAGAGACCTTCCAGGCAAGAAGGGGCTGGAAAGAAGTATTCCAAGTCATGAAAGGCAAGGACCTCCATCCAAGATTACTCTATCCAGCAAAGCTAGTGTTTGGAATAGAAGGGCTGATAAAGTGCTTCCCAGATAAGGTCAAGTTAAAGAAGTTCATCATCACTAAGCCCTTATCATATGAAATGTTAAAGGGACTTATCTAAGAAAAAGAGGATAAAAAAAAACATGAACAGTAAAATGACAGCAAACTCACAATTATTAACAACCACACCTAAAACAAAAACAAAAACAAACTAAGCAAACAACTAGAAAAGGAACAGAACCACAGAAATGGAGATCACATGGACAGTTAGCAATAGAGGAGTGGGAGGAGGTACAGAGAATAAGTAGCATAGATGGTAGGTAGAAAATAGACAGGAGGAGGGTAAGAATAGTATGGGAAATGTAGAAGCCAGAGAACTTATAAGTACAACACATGGACATGAACTAAAGGGGGGGAATGTGGGTGGGAGAGGGTGTACAGGGTGGAGGGGAGTGCAGGGGGAAAATGGGACAACTGTGATAGCATAATCAATAAAATATATTTTAAAATATCACAGAAAAATGCTTGTGTGCAAGAGGATAGGATATTGATTGTTCTGAAAGTGGGATGACAGGCTCATGGGAGTCCATTATACTATTCCTTTAAGTTTTTAATGTAAGAATATTTTCATTTTCTAAAGTATAAAACAAATGTTAAATTCGAGGTTGAGGTTCAGAGCAGGTGTAAAGAGGTTAATAGTGCCTATGATCAAATTCCTATTCTTTTCACTCTGAAGATCAAAATATTCACAGCATCAAAATGTCCTGCTTCAAAACACATGTGGAAAGAAATTTCTCAGGGGCCCAGAAACATGACAAGCAAGAATAGGATGAAATTTAAGAGTCTAATTAGGTGCTGAATGACAGCCAAGCAGATATATGATGACAAAGAGTGCCCTTCCTTCCTGCAGAGACTGATCTATTTTGAGCCCAAAGTGAGTAAAGTGAGCTCATATTGTTCAAGGGATTTCACCATCATTCTGCTGGTCCCCAGTTATCTCCATCTGAAGTATACCCACTTATTGGAAGAAGAAGAATAAAATAGGCAGGAGAGAACAGATTCTGAGGTTATCAGTTGGAATCTTGACAGGAAGAAGTCACATTTGTCTGCAGCTTTGAAGAGAATTAAATAAAGGAACTACTTTCAGAAGCGCAGGTAGGGTTACAAGTTAAGGATGCTATAACCCTACACTTGCGACAACCTGTAGCAGGAGTCTTTGACTACCCTGGGCCTAAAAGAGCAAAGGCTGGGAATGTGTTACCAGAGCCTGGTGAGATAACTGGGGGAAAAAAGGGTAGCTATTATAAGCTGGAACCGTGGAGTGAAATAGATCTTTTAAGAAATAGGATGATGAAGTCCAGCTGCTGATAGAATTACCTTTCTCTCCTCCCATCACCTGATCTCTCTCCAGGATGTCCTTTGACCAAACCAAACTGGAAGCCACAGTCATGGGAGCCGATGTAGTACAGCTGATGTAGTACATAGAGGTCAGTATCCTGAGTTATCAAGTGGAGAAAGTTGTCTAATAGACTAGAGGGGCAGAGGATGGAAAATAGCTAGCACACTCCCACAAGGGATACACAAGGTCTTAAAATCTGCAAAGATAATGGATGGCCATTTGATAAAACTATCTAATTCAGCTGGACCTATAGTTGCAGATCCTTAGTTAAAATGGGACTGAATATTTCTAAGTATTTCATAGGAGGCCTGAGAATGAGTGACCAAGTACTGTTCCATAATACATACACAGAGCACTGGGTTAAGTGCTACTCCTGCTCAGACTTGAATTTTAAAATAAAAAAGAACAAAAACTTTTCTTCCATATTAAACATTTCTAAACTTAAATGGACAGAAAAGTAGAGAAAGTAGATTCCATTTTTCATGGCTTTTAGCCCACGAAAAGAGAAAGCATATTCAGAGCAAAGTCACCAAAGGTAGAAACACAACTCCAGGGAAGGAAGGGGAGGAGCATTACCTTGTGTGGCTAAGGGTGGAATCCTTATCCTGGCCCATTAGGTCCCTCTGGACTGGCCTTTCCCCGCCTTCCCCTGGGCATCTCCCACAGTTCTGTCCCTCACTCTTCACAGGTGTGAGGCCCCTGTCTTGGCTGGTTAGGCCAACTCTGCTTCTTCCCACCTTGGATTTTGCATCTGCTGCTTCCTCTGCCTCTAACGTGCTTTCCTTTCTCCCTTTCACTATTTTTAACTCCTACCCTCCATCTCAGCTCAGCTCTCCCTTCCCAGGGGAAGCTTTTCCAGCTTCTCTAATGAGGTCAAAGGCCCTGTGGCACACTTCCATGGCACCTGGAGCCTTTCCTTCATGGAAGTACCTTCCCATATTTAAGTGTGGCTGTCTGTCTAGCTGGCTGAAGTGTTAGTGCCATGTGGCAAGAACCACCTGTGCCTTTGTGTACCACCACATTCCAGGGTCTTGAGTACTATCTCATGCGTAGAAATCACCTGATTATTGGTGGATGAATGCATCTTCCCCATAAAAAGATCATTTTTTTTCACTCAAGGGACAGTCTGATTATATATATATATATGTGTATATATATATATGCATACACAATACACAATTTTGTGAGATTTTTCTGAGAATTAAGTTATGATGAAATTCTCAATTCTCTAAAAATTCGTCCTTTTTTCTTATATTCCTTACAAGAAAATAATAGTTAATGAGGATTTTTAAAAAATAACATGCAAATTATGCTTAAGACTCATATACATCCAATTTAATCTTGTACTCCATGTTTAGTATAAGTGCTGCTCTAAGAAATTACTTACAAGCACTCTAGGAAGGAAAGAATTAACCAACATTCTGGGTTCTATTTACTAATGTATGAAGGTAACCACATGAGTCTTATTTTTTTTAGAGATTCCATTTATTTACTTTTAGGCAGAGGGGAAGGGAGGAAGAAAGAGAGGGAGAGAAACATCAATGTATGGTTGCTTCTAATGTAGACCCCAATGGGGACCTGGCCCATAACCCAGGCATGTGCCCTGACTGGGAATTGAACTGGCAAACCTTTGGTTCGCAGCCCATTCTCAATCCACTGAGCTACACCAGCCCATGTGAGTCTTTAATAATTTTCAACAAGGCATTCAGTTAGCAAAAATGGGTGGCTACCTTGTTAACTGAGGTTTTATTGGAACTCAAGTCCAGTTATTTTTTTTAAAGGTTTTAAAATCTTTCATTTGCATGGTAAGCAACAACTCTTTCTGTGATTCCCTTATCTTAATGCTTAAACACCTTTTTGTTGCTAAAAAAAATTGCTCAAATTTCCACTTCATTTTACGTCCAATGCAAAATCTATCTTGACCCAGTGATCCCACTTTTGGGAATATATATCCTAAGGAACCCAAACACCAGTTCAAAAGTACATAAGCACCCCTATGTTCATTGCAGCATAATTTACAATCACCAAGACATGGAAGGAGCCCAAGTGTCCATCAGTAGATGAGTGGATAAAAAAACTATGGGACATTTACACAATGGAACACTACTCGGCTATAAAAAAGAAGAAAGTATTTTGCTTTGCAACAGTATGGATAGAACTGGAGAACATTATGGTAAGTGAAATAAGCCAGTCGGAGAAAGACAAATACCATATGATTTCACTCATATGTGGAATCTAATGAACAAATTGAACTAATAGGAAAATGGAGATAAACTCATAGATAGAGAGGAGGATGACAGCTAAGGAAGTGGAGGGATTGAGCAAAAAAGGAAAAAGGGCTAATAGACATGACAACAGTGTGGTTATTGCTGGGGGAAGGGGATAGAAGGAGGCTAAATGGTAATGGAAAAAAATAAAATAAAAATTATTTAAAAAAATCTATTTGTCATATGTGCCAGGGGCCATGTATATGTGTGTTCTCTCTGGTCCCTGTTCATCTCTGAATCCCTGTAAATTCTGGCAGAGTGAACAGCACCTGGAGGCATCAGAAAGGGTCTGGCGAAAGAATAACAGAAAATGAGAGAGGGAGCTGACAGCTGTCGAATACTTAGTATGTAGTAATACAAAAAATGACAAATAAGAGTTAATAAGAGCTTTATGTCACAGGTACTATGTTAATATACAATCTATACATGATTTCATGATCCTCTCAATAATCTACTAAGGTGAGATAAATTTTGCCCAGACACAGAGAGATTAAGTAATTTGTGGAAGGCTGTGCAGCCAGAGCTGGGATTTGTTTAGAAGTCTTCAATACCAATACCATCTTCCTGCTTCTTAGATTATCAGGATTAAATGACATAGATCAGCAGGAGCATAGGGGTGTTCAAAACTTTATTTTAGATATAAAATACTTACTAAAAGCAAGGTGTTACATACAACCCAATATTGGGTAGAAAGAAAACAAGCGAAGTTTATAGGGAGTGATGAACTTGGAATCCCATCCAACCCCTCCAAGTTCTGCTGTTGTATCTGAAGGAGTTCAAGCAACCTCTGCAGCAAAATTTGGCAAATGCTGTTATAAATTAAGACACTAGAGCTGCAGTACCAAGGTTAATCATCTAAATAAATGATAGAGCAGTAATTTAAAGCTTGGTTAGCTTGATTCCAGTGTTCACTTACACATATGGACAGATGGATATTACCAGAACAGTTACTTTTTAAAACATATTAAAACTCACCAAAAATACAAGTTGTATTTAGACTATTTTCATGCAAGGACAGATTTGGAGTTAACACAGTAAGTGTTTCCAAGTTACTAAGATAAAATGTACCAGAAGATACTAATTATGTATTAAATAAATGCTGAAGTGGCAAACACTAGGCAAGATCATCCTAAATGTACCAAGCTAAATCCTAGACCGAGGGTCACAAATGCAAAAAGTTTCATGTAAATAGAAGCAAGCTACTTGCAGTCCTCTATGTATGTATATGCTTCGCATATACAGCCTTGCAGCCAGGTTTTTAGATATACCTATACTTCCCTCGGCCACAAAATCAACAGTAACTACCTCAGTCCTTTAGCATCTTCATTCCATTACACATCAATGGTAATAGTACCTGCATTATGTCCCCCAAGACACAAAAGAACAAATAGACTGTCAGAATATATTTCCTTGCTTCTGTGCATAATCCTTTGTAATTAGCTGATATCTTAAGATTTAGAATCTATATCCTGGCTCTCTATATTTATGAGGGTTACTATCAGATTTGGAACAGTCCACCAGGGCTCTTAAAAGTATGTTTCTGAAGCATGGCTCTCACCAAAACAATGACCTGTGCTCAAACATGTTTGGACAATGCCACATGTTACACATGTACTGTGGAAATTTACACTTACACTAAAGAGTTTGAGAAGTCCTGGGCAAATATGATTTGGTAAATGGATGTGTGTTCCCAAAACATATTTCACCAAGAACCAGTTTTATTTAAAATACTTCCTGTTACAATCCTAAAAATCACATTTTAGGTAATGCTATGTGGGAGCAGAGAAGGTCTGGAATGCACACGGACTGAAAGACAAAAAAAAAGTCAACTTCTTTGGGACTCTCTGAGCTTCCTGGACGTCCTGGTAGTCTATTTCCTTTGCCATATTGGGGAAGTTCTCCTTTATTATTTGTTGAAATAAGTTTTCTACTTGTTGCTCTTCTTCCCCTTCTGGGACCCCTATAATTCAGATGTTGGGACCTAAAACAAAAGCAAACTAAGCAAACAGCTAGAACAGGAACAGAACCACAGAAATGGAGATCATATGGAGGGTTAGCAACAGGGGCGTGGGAGGAGGAGGGGGGGGAAGGTACAGAGAATGAGTAGCATAGATAGTGGGTAGAAAATAGACAGGGGGAGGGCAAGAATAGTATGGGAAATGTAGAAGCTAAAGAACTTATGACACAAGGACATGAACTAAAGGGGTGAATGTGGATGGGAGAGGGTGTGCAGGGTGGGGGGAATGATGGGGGAGAAATGGGAAAACTGTAATAGCATAATCAATAAAATATATTAAAAAAAAAAAAAGAAAAGTCAGAAGGAAGAAAGAAGGAGATCCTACCCTTCGAGATAGCATGGATGGAACTGGAGAGCATTATGCTAAGTGAAATAAGCCAGGTGGTGAAAGACAAATACCATATGATCTTACCTTTAACAGGAACTTAAACAACAAAACAAACAAACAAGCAAAATATAACCAATGAAACTGAAATTGAGAACAGGCTGACAGTCACCAGAGTGGAGAGGGGAGGGAATTTCAGGGGAAAAGGGGAAGGGTTTACAGGCACAAGTATAAAGGACACATGGACAAAAACTAGAGGGGGCGGAAATGGGAGGGAGGTGGGGAGAGGTGGGGCGGTGGGCTGGGATGGGTGTAAAAGACAGAAAACTGTACAGAAACAACAATTAAAATAAAAATTTAAAAAAATCAATTAAAAAAAGAAAAGAAAAGTCACTGTGCTTGCTCTCCGACAACCCCCTTGCACCCATCCCTTTTCTTCATAGTTGTCTGTCTCCACCTCCAACAAATGCTTTTGTTTTCTGATTAATTTAAACCTTAAAATGGGAGAAAACAGTATGAATAAACAAGCATATTAAATAACAGCCAATTAGTCTTTTGTGCTTGCCTTTGTGTTGAATCTCTACCTTCACAGCCTAGCTCTGCTTCAGGCCAGAAGCTGATGGCTCTGGTGATTCTCACCTCCTCCTGCAGATGCTGATGCCATCCAGTCCCCTCACTTCACCAGCTAATGTTCTGACTCTCCCAGGTCAGGGAAATTAAGGGAAAAGAGAGCTCTTCCTTGTGCTGCTTCTGTCAGATGTCAAATGTGTAATCATCATCTTTTATTTTGGGTGGTTGAAAAATAAAAGGTTAGGTCTATTCATAATGAAATATATGACACTTTCAGGTTCAATTCCATATAAAATTTCTTTCATCTATTGTGCTAAAGGATCTACAATGACTAGATTAATCAACCAAAAAGTACATTTTAAAGATTCTATAACAGAACTTTATAAAAATAAGACTATCTTTGGGACAATTTTTCTTTGACGTAGAGGGAGTTGAAAAAATAAAATCAAGAAAAAATCCAGTTCTCTAAAAGAAAAAGAACCTCACCAATGATCTTAGAGGGTATGTGTGTGGGGGGAGGGGTGTGAAATTACTTAATTACTCAGAGTAATTAAAGCTGTAAGGGTAAAGGTGGGAAAAATATACAAAATAACAAATAACTTCACTCTGTTCACTTGGCCTTAATTCAAATCAAAACTCTTTTCCACTTCATTAGTCCAAACAATTTACAAGAAAGGTAAAAGAAGAGAAGAATATGTATTCTTTAAGTAACCCACAGCATATATAACAAAAACTGCAATGTTATCATCCACCGATTATGATGCTCCAGTTTATTTTTAAAATAGCCCAGAATTGCACATGCTCACAAAGTGGCCCTAGAGGCTGCAAGGGCTCTTGCAATACTGATTTTCCCCAACAGCTTCATTCTGCCACCTCATATGTTTATTTGATAACTCAACATGGTCCCCCATAAAAATGTCTCTTCAGCAATGAACACCCAGGAAAACAAATCCTGTTGAAAAGCAAGCAGAAGAGTCCACTATTTTTACTTTCTGCAGAATGAGGCAGAAATATTTCTTTTAGGATAGTCATCCAATACCTGAATGCTTTTAATACTCCGTAGCAGGAAATTTAATGTTTTCAGAAAGGATGACAGTTAAAAGCAGCACTAACAAAGATTAAGAGTGGGTTAGAGGCTAGAATTATGTGCAATCTCAGAGCCTTTACACATAAACTCATGCAGAAGGGCCTCAGCAATGAGGAAAACACATTGCCAGTAAAGGAAGTGGGATGAGGAGATACGAAGTTATCCTTCCAAGGTCTAGAAAGAATGAGGATAGTCTCTGGTTCTCTAGCTCCTCACTCCAGGGTTATTTCCCCCACCTACATTTTCCTTTTCCCACTCCTTCTGCCCCTTAACCTCCCTGACAAATGCTCAAAGCCTCACTTAGGAAAATTCCTTACTCAAAATAACAAGGGCTTGCTAAAGGAAGAAAAAGTTTGAGATATAGATTCTAATTAACTGCCTTTGATTGCTGGGTAACTCAAGTTTCCAGAAAATTATTCTAGCAATTATGTGTTATTTATTTAAATCCAATCCTTGTTCTAAAAATAATTTGATATATTTTGCAGAAATACATAAAGTACAACCAGCTAAAAATAAATACAATGGGGAAATCATTGCAAAGGCAGGGGAAAAAGAGGAAACTCTAGCCTAATTAAAAGTACCCAATGGTAGAATCTCATGGAAAGGGCAATGGAGTATCAATACTCCAAAATGAATCTCCTGGAGAAACTGCCATACGCCAAGAAAGCAATTTATATAACTGGTGCCTTAACAGCAGATACCATAACAATGCAATAATAGTAACCCATCAGAAATATGCTTTGGATTGGAATGAAAGGTCAACAAGAGTTTGTGGAAAGGAATGAGACATGAAATTTCCTTTATCATGTCTAATATGCAGGGTTTAGTTTTCTGCAACTAGTCAGTCCTAAGCCTTGCAAGGCTAGGAATGGAAAAAGAAAAAAACAAGAGAAGAAAGAGGACAGAGAGTTGCAGAACAGGGTGGGGCAGAGGGAACCACAACAGGTTGATGTCAATCTAGAAATCATTTGTTAAAGAACTAAAAATAATTTATTTCATAATTGGAGTTTCAAATTCATACATCACCTGGACTCATTGCACTTTTGTTATGTTATAATGCAATATAGTATAAATCAATTGTCTCAGAATTTAAAATGAGAGCCCAATTACCTGTCTAAAGGAATCATAAATTGAACTTGTATTTTTCTAATAAGGTTAACAACTCATGATGCCAGCTTAATGCTCGGGAAAATCAATTTTCTAGGCTTAAGAATAATTGTGCGTGGTATTTTATCACTCTGGTCTAATGTGCCAGGTGGAAAGGCTGGTACAAAAGCTGGTAGCGGCGTGCAGTGGTCAGGGAAGGATGGGAGCCTAAAGCAGAAGAAATAAATATAGAAGTGAACAGGGGGAGTGTGGAGGAATAAAGCCGTGTTAACAGCGGTAGAGGTATAAACTGGCCAACTTTTCAGAAGGACTATTCAGCACTGCATATGCTGTTTATCATGCACACCCATACACAACTCCGTACAACTGTAATACACTTTTGACACTGAAATTCCATTTTAATAAAATTCTGCTTGAGAACACATAGGATAAGCGTGTGAAGATATACATACAAGGTTCTTCATTGAAGCATTGCTTCTAAGAGCCAAAGTTGAAAGCAAACTAAAAGTTCATAAAATGGATGGTTTAAGTAAACCATATTTCACCCATAATGAGTAACACTATGCTAGAATTATAGCTGATGATGCACAACCCTATTGACATGGCAAGTTGAAAAGAAAACTAGCAAAACAGTATTACCGGATGTTTAGGTGGCGTGCATGTGCACGTGTGCATGTACACACAGCATCGGCACGCATGCACGTGCAGAACCAAGTCTGGGAGAAAATTGCTCTGTGATAGGATAAGTGATATTTACTGTTTAAAAGTACTCTTTCTATGGTGTTGGATTTTGAATTTTAATTTTATTAAATAGATAGGTATTCCTTTTATAATTTGAAAAAAGCATTTTCTATTTTGTGCATTTTTTAAAGTAGGAAGGACAGGAGGGAGAGCAGCAACACAGAAAGAGCAGAGGCCTACCAGGGCCCTTGAGGCTTTCACCACACAGAGCACTGGCACCTGTCCTGAAATGATGTGGTTTTCACACAGAATTCCATGGACTGGCACATGATAATGAGGAGGAGAAACAAACACACCCCAATGAAGCATTTGTCCACCTACTTTTATGTTCTGTGGGTCCAAAAACTCAGTCCATACTGTGCATCTGAGAGCAAACTGTGTGCATACTGTGCCTTTCAGATAAAAAATACAGCTAGAAAACTCAGGTACTGTGCTTTCTATACTGGGTTTGTCAGTGCCTCTGTTTCCTCATCTTCCAAATGGACAGGTATGTAAAACTGTTACTTCACAAAGCCAGTGTTCTTTCAAAGCACAGAAATTGCCAAAGACATACTATTAGAGCACATGCTTCTCAGTGAGTCATTTCCATATCGAAGTTTCATCTGGTCTTTGTCAGAGTAAGATATTTGCACAATCAGAGCAACAGACCTAGAAAGACCTTAAAGATCATCCAGTTCAATGACCTCGTTTTTCACAAGAGAAAACTGAGACCTTTACCAAGTGACCAGCCAAGACTAAAAGTGAAGCTTCAACTCCAGTGCAGTGTTTATCACTGTGTCTCTAATTCCACTCAGAGTCACAGATGCACCTGCAGTGTCCCCTTTCTAGAGAATCCAAGTATTTAGCTAATGTTGACACGAATCAGGCTTTGGAATCAGGCATGCGATGTAGAGAGAAAGAGAGAGCAAAAAGCAGCAAATCACACATAATACAGCAGTGAGCTTTTCCAGATGCATCTGAGAGATACTTTCAATAATGGAAAACACTTCGTACACCAATTTTTACAGTCCACTCTTGATTCTGTGATAGAAAAGGTAAAAAGTTCAGGGGAGAGAAGCCATATAGGTTATTTGGTGACACTTTTAAAAGGTTTACTTTCAGAAGCACATAATTTAAAATGTTTTTTTTTCCTCCCAATCAAGTATATTCACTACAAAACCTTGGAAAATAAAACAATAATAATAAGCAGAAAAAGAAAAAAATCTCATACAATTCAACCAACAAGAGGCAACCACAGTTAGACTTTTAGTATAGTTCCTTCTAACTTTTTTTCCTTTTTGAATGGTTGAGCTCTTAATACATATACCATTTCTAGATTTTCTTTTTACCTAAATGACACTCATACAGTTTAACAATTCATTAAAAACTATTTATAAACATCATTTTAATATGTTAACAATATCATACCCCATGGTATGTATGTGCCAAACTTTAAACTTTTTTCTTTATGCATATCATTTAGGGTTTTTCTATTATGTATAATGCTACAATGAACATTTTGAGAAAGAAACTATGATCTTAACTTCTGATTATTAACTTCAATTTCTAAGATGGGGAAGCACTAGGTTAAATATTATAAACATTTTAAGTACCTGAAAGTTGGTACCAAATTTTGTTCTTCCTACCAAAAGTATATAAAAGTATCAATGGTATAAGTGGTTTTCAGTAATTATATTTTAAAATCTTTGTTAATTTTATAGCTGACATAGACACTGATTTAAACTTGAATATCTCTGACATTGAATAATATCATACATTCACTGGACACTGTGATTCTCCTTGTCACATCTGCTCTTGAGGTCTTGCCCATTCATCTACTTAGAAAGAAGGAAAACATTTTGATCAAAGACATCCAACAATGTTTTCTTCAATAATTAAAAAATTGAAACTTTTCAAAAAGTTAATAATCTTGCTAAGAAAACAAAAACTTCTCACATGATTAGTTAATATAGAGAAAATAGCAGAATACTCTCCTTTTTTCTTTAGTATATGTTGTATGGACTCCATCCAGTTAATGATATGTTTGTGTAACTTTCTGTGACTGCTGATTCCAAGCATCAGATTAACAAAAGGTTGAAAGTAAAATGAAGAGCTACACAGCATTTCTCCAGCATATGATATATGAAAATCACCAACTCTCTTTTTAAAAAGAATGTGTTCTTTTTCACATGGGTGACTGAGCAAACCCATTACCTCCTTTCCCACCCAAAGTGCTTTCTAAATAATACCAAATGAGTACAAAGGTGTACACCCATAACCACAAAGAGAATGGGAAGAAGCCATTAGAAGATGAGTGATTTCGGTAAGTCTGTTGACTTACAAACCATGGCAAAGGAAACCACACTCTAAAAGGGGATTTCAGCAAAGGAGAGAATAGACCTGCCTGAAAGTACCTCAAAAAGACTCAAGTCTCAGAAATAGCAGGTGGAACAGAAGATGAAAGAAGTGGGTGGATGTTACTACATGTCAGTACATGTAACACTAACTGCCCTTTCTTATGGCTCTCCATGTGGACTGGCTTAGCTCTAGGTTCAAGGAAATAAAAATGTGCCTGGAGAATAAGCAAGGCACTTTCCGTGAGTGTTGAAGGCTCACTCCATAAGTCAGATTACCCCCAGGGCCATGCACACAGTCTAAACTTCAGCCTTCAAGTAGGCCATGTACAAGATCGCCCACTTGTTGAAGGCTCACAGATAACCCGTCTATTGCCTCATTCTGTCTTATGAACCACAGACAACCTGGAATCTAATATGCTAAGAAAGACCACAACAAAAAAAAAGAAAGCGAGCAAGCAAAACAACAGAAAACATGCCACCAAGGGAACAACGCAATTTAGGAAAAATATACAAATTTTAAAAAGAAAATTTATTTAATATCTTCCAGAATGATTTGAGGAGATTTGGTAATTGCAAAACAAAAGCAGAATTATATTAAAAAGAAACAATCTCTTGAGAATTATATGATTTCTTGAAGAAAAAATTCAGTAGAAAGCTTGATGGCAAAGCTGGAAAAATCTCCTAGACTATACACTAAATACAAAATATGTGAGAAAAAGTAAGATAGACAAATGATTAACCCAGAAGGACTAAGTGTGGGCTAATAGGAGTATCAGAATGAGAAATAAGGAACTGGAGTGGAGGAAATTATCAATGAAATTATACTAGTAAACTTCCCAGAGATAAAAGGAGATGTGAATAGGTTTAAGAGAAATTCCTAAGAGCCTACTAAACACACACACGCACACACACACACACACACACACAATGGAGGAAGAGTAGCCTATAAAAAAGTAAGGATCAAAGTAACATCAGATTTCTCAATAGCAGTGTTAGATGCTAAAAGACAGTAGTGAAGTTCTTTTTGACACAAAAGTCTATTCCCAAACTGTCAATCATGTTTGAGGGCAAACCAAAAAAATCACAAATTTCCAAGGACTCAGATTTTACCTACCATTCACCCTTTTTTGGAAAGTTACTAGCAAAATTTGAAGGTAAGTCGATAAGAGAAAGCCCATTGGATCCAGCAAAGAGTGAATCCAACTTGGGAGAGCAATTGGGGAATCCCAGGCTACTTCCGCCCAGCAGATCTAGAGAATAACCTGTGTAAATGAGAGTGAAATGGAGATCTACAGGGAAGAGGGAGAACCAGCAGAACAGAGAGTACAATTATGAGCTTTGAAAAACGTGGTCTGATTAAGGCACACAATTTGGAAAGGCAAGAGCACATGAGAAATTCCAGCAAGTAAATAAATAAATAGATAGATAAATAAGTAACTTGATAAGTAAGTAACTTGAAGATTTGAAATATATTACACACACTAGAAGATGGAATGATTTCGACAAAACAACAAAGGCAGAGGACCGATTTGACCCTGACTCTAGGCACAATCTCCTGCATGCATCACAGGAGCTGTGACACTCTAACCATAGAGATCACTTGGGTCTGCAGTAAATAATTTAGTAAAGTTCCAATTACGTAAATCCTTTGCATTATTTTCAACTTTACAAAAATCATAAAGAAATACCACTTTGGTGACAGAGCAAAGGTAAGTGAAACTTGACAACGCAAAAATAACGGTATAGCTGACTGAGAATGAAGTGGAAGAGGAAGAATAGTAAAGAAAAGGGTCTGGGAGCTCATATCTCACCTCCACTAAGGAGGTATGAGATATTGACTAGATTGATGGATCAATAAGGGGAGCTTTAATACAAGTTAGAAGTGCCAAGACCAATGGAAGTTGAGAATAATGTCATGTCATAGTGAGAAATGTGAAAAGTTGAGCTAAGTCCTTCTCTTTCTTAAAAGAAAATCAGTAGATGAAACACATAAAATGGATAAAATATTAACTATCAATATGAAGATAAAACCAGGAACGGGTTACAGAGGCTGCATTTATGGAGGGCAACAAGAGGGGGAAAGATGGAGTTGGAAACTGCTACTTTTCTTTATAAGTGTTTCAAAAACTATTTGATTTGTAAACTATGCACAGGTTATTGCTTTCATAAAAACAAAACAAAAAAGAAAGTCATAAAAAGAGCAAGGACATTGTGACAAGCTCTTTCAATAAAAACAAAAATAAATAAAATTGAGCCTGGATGGACTGTTGCCTTCTGAGTCTCTGGACAACTCCAGAGGAAGAGTGGATTTCATGTAACTAGATTTATATATAATAAAGAGGGAGCAAATGCAGTGTATGGAAATGAAACACATCATTTTTTCCCCCAATAGAACAATTAAGCTTTCATTAGGACTTAATGACAGGATGACATTCTGGAGTTTGGAGGGTAAGCACATTCCTTTCATTATCAAATCAAAGATTATCCCTTATCAAGAGGGACTCTTTTCCTTATCCTGGATTGTCCCTACACACAAACCCTTGCAAGCTCCTTCATGACCCTAGATAGGATGGAAATTGAACAAAATGTTCCCTAGTGCTAATTGTACGTTCTCTCATTTCCTCTCGATTGCTGCCATCTAGCCGTTTCATATTAATATCCCCCAAAATGGACAGCAAGTGCACATTTGAATAGCCAGCTAGGTACATTTCCTAGAATGTATGTTTTAATGGACTCCTTGTTGGAATGTTTTCAAGACACCAGTGACTCAACGTTTGGGCTGCCATGCCCGTCTGTCTCGAAGGCCTGGCATCCATGTTATTTAGAACAACTGAGGTAAATGTGTTACTGCACCCTGTGTTTACAGAGAAAGCTGGTTCTGAGTTCAATTACAGTCCCTAGCAGTTTAAATGATAGCCACTGTGCTGTAATCTAAAATAAATTGCTTTTTTCAAGAAGCCATGTAAGCTTTGGCGCTGCAACTTAGCAGAGCTGCTGGTTTTATCTCATCTGAAATTCAAGCAGGGTACAAAAGCTGGGCCTCTGAACCCCTGGTTTTACCTTGAATGGTGTCCTTGTACACTTCTGTGGCTCTCTGTTTATACAAAAATCCAATCCTGGAGCTAGATTTATGGAAAAGTGATGTTGAGTTTCCACATTTTATGCAAGTCATCGCTTGTTTTGTTTTCCTATGCAAGCCTCACACTTTGCCTGGGCTCTTTTCAAAGAACTATATTCTGGGGGAAGATTTATTCTCCCTGTTCTCACAGCTGGACAGCGTATCTGCCACCATGGGCCAAGGACAATGAGGTGTGGGGAGTTTGCCTCCCAAATGAATCTGGGTACCTCTGCAACCCTTTGTTCAAATTTACCTCCTTCCCCTCTCTCCACAGGAAAAGGAAAGAAACCACCAGGACTCAAAACCTGAAGTGGAAACCCTGCCTTTCCCCACTCTTCATACGGACATGAGTATTCCCCAAAAGTCTCATAGTGAAAAGTTAAAGCTGACAACTGCACCCTCCTGAGCACGTCCAGGCCCAGTGCCTGGGAAGGAGCACATTCGCATCAGCAACTCTCTGACGTAGATGGCTTCAGATCCCTTGGAAGCCTTTCCACAAAGGCAATTAGAAAGGTTACCAATGTTCAGTATATTCTTTCAGATTTAACAAAGCAACATAACACTGCTGTTTTCCGGTCAGTCACCTAGAGCAAATTGCCCTTCCAAGAGATTTTTCACCTTTACAAAGCTAATCCATCAATACTTTCCCCTTTCAGATACTTTTCTTTCTATTGAGATTGTAATGATTGGTTTGGGGTGTGCTATATGGTATGTGCTCAGCAGCTTTTCCCTGAAGGGGGAACTTCTTTATGTCCATCAAGAAGGACAATCAGATCCAAAAAATAGTGAAGTGAACAATTTAGACCAATTCAAACTGCAGCTTAAAGCCACTGCGAAGGCAAAGAAGTTCTATTCCTTCCTGTCACATGTATGCAGCTATGCCAACGTGGAAAACGGCATGCCCTTCCTGAATCCTATGAATCCCACACTTCTGTTGCATGGATGCTTTGAGCTCTGATAACGAGAGAGAAGCAAAGGGCACAGGTTTCTGACTGGGGGAAACTAAGAAATGAGGAGGTGGTGAAGTTTATTCAATGTCCCAGTAACTGGGGGCAATATTGACATTTGGGAGACAACCTAAATGTTGCTAAAAGTTTTGCAATGTGTTTGCTATCTCCACACAACAAAGAATTGTCCTTCCCTGAATACCAATAGATTGCCTTTGGGAACATTGACCTTGGCTGGGAGAAAGTCAATGCTGCAATAAAGTAAAATGAGCTCATTGCCCTGGGTCCCTCATTTCCTCATTTTGCAAACCCTGGGCTGCTGGCAGATAATCAGAGACAGAAGGAATCATCTAATGGTTTAAATAAGTTAAGTCACTTAGTGATTCAACAAATGCATGCAGTGCAATTAATGCTATGTATGTATCAGATAATAATCTCCCCTTTTAAGAAAGCTAAAAATGCCATTTTTTTCCCATAAAATTGTTCCTAATGCCTTCAGCTATAAGTAATCTGTAAAGAGAGAGGGTAGCCTATTAGTTAGGGCTGTGAATGCTGGAGCCAAAATCTTAGTTTCTGAACTAGGTTCTGCGACTTACTGGACTTTGTAATCTTGGACTGGTTGCTTAATCTCACTGCGCCTTGATTTCCACATTTGAAAATTGGGATAATATTGCTGTCTGCCTCATAAAGATTTCTGAGAATTAAACAGAGTTACTGATATAAAGTCATTAAAACAGTACACATAAGTGCTCAAAGAGTGATATATATATATACACACATATATATGTATATATGAAATGGATATGTAGGTAAATTTTTGAAGCATATTATACATTTCATTTTAATTGAAATCACTGTTGAGAAATAATACAGAGAGATCCTGTGTACACTTCATCCAGTTTCCCCTAGTGGTAACACTGCGAAAGGATAGCATAATAGCAAACCAGGACATTGACATTGATGTAATACACCATGCTCATTCAGAGTTCCCCCAAATCCTAGTTTTACTGGTACTGATTTCCATGTGTGCGTGCACATGTATGTATTAATTTCTATATATTATAACTTATGTAGGCTCATGTATCCACAGTCAAGATATTTAGCACTTCTATCACCACAAGCATCCTTCATATTGGGTCTTTGTTAACACGAACTTTGCATATCTGGAATAAATTCCATTTGTTTATGGTACATAGTTCATTTTACACATTGTTGGATTTGATTTGCTAATATTTTGTTGACTATTTCTACGCCAAAGTTCACAAACCCATTGGACTATAATTCTTTCTCCCTCCCACCCTTTCTCTCTTTCTCTATTTCTTTTTTCTTTTCTTTTCCTTCCTTCCTTCCTTCCTTCCTTCCTTCCTTCCTTCCTTCCTTCCTTTATCTCTATGATCTTCATCTTATTTTGGTGTCAGGATAATGCTAGCCTCATAAACTGAGTGAGAAGTGTCCCTGCTTCTTCTGTTTTCTGGAAGAGATTGTGTAAAATTGGTGTTAATTCCTTCTCTGTTTATCTTTTCTTGCTTCCTGTAAATTACTTCAACATTTTTAGGATGTCATCTTGATTTTTAAAAAGACTTTATTTATTTATTTATAGAGAGAAGGGAAGGGAGGGAGAAAGAGAGGGAGAGAAACATCAATGTGTGGTCGCCTGTCATGCTCCCCCTACTGGAGACCTGGCCTGAAACCCAGACATGTGCCCTGACTGGGAATCGAACTTGTGACCCTTTAGTTTACAGTCCCACCCTCAATCCACTGAGCTACACCAGCTAGGGCAAGATTTCATCTTGATTTAAAGTAGTTTTGATGTACTTCTTTGTATAGTTTTTATAGCTCTGGGCATTTCATAGTCTAATATGTGATTTATTATCATCTACTAGTATCAACATTTTACTAGTGTGGAAACTCCACTTCCATTTAAATTGCTTTACCTTTTCCACTTTTAAATATCATTGACTTGAGTATCAGATGGTGTTATAATTTTTGTTTCAATTATCAAATATGATTTGTAAAACTCATAAAGAAAAGAATGGTTTATTGTATATATCCATAAATCTCTTTTCATTGTTCCATCTTCCATATTCTCCAATATTTCATTTTTTAATCTTTTCCTTTCTGTTTGAAGAACTTCCATTAGCCAGTCTTAAAGAGTAGGTCTGCTAACAAACAAACAACAAGTGTTGGAGAGGTTGTGGAGAAAAGGGGACATAGTGCACTGCTGGTGGGAGTGCAGGTTGGTACAACCACTATGGAAAACAGTATGGAATTTTCTAAAAAAACTAAAAATGGATATACCTTTTGACCCAGCAATTCCACTGCTAGGACTATATCCTAAGAACCCTGAAACACCAATCCAAAAGAACCTATGCACCCCTATGTTTATAGCAGCACGATTTACAATAGCCAAGTGTTGGAAGCAACCTAGATGCCCATCAGTAAATGAATGGATCAAAAAACTGTGGTACATTTACATAATGGAATTCTATGCAGCAGAAAGAAAGAAGGAGCTCATACCCTTTGCAACAGCATGGATGGAACTTGAGAGCATCATGTTAAGCGAAGTAAGCCAGGCCGTGAAAGACAAATACCATATGATCTCACCTTTAACAGGAAGCTAATCAACAAAACAAACAAACAAGCATAATATAACCAAAGACACAGAAATTGAGAAACGGCTGAAAGTCACCAGAGGGGAGAGGGGAGGAAATTTCAGGGGAAAAGGGGAAGGAAAAAGTATAAAGGACACATGGACAAAAACTATGTGGGGGTGGAAATGGGAGGGAGAAGGGGAGGGCTAGAGTGGTGGGTTCGGGTGAGAATAAAAGACAGAAAACTGTACAAGATCAACAATTAAAATAAAAATTAAAAAGAAAAAGAGTAGGTCTGCTAACAACCACTTCTTTCAGTTTTCCTTCATCCAAGAATGTTTTTATTTCTCTTTCATTCCTAGAATATAGTTTTGCCAGATACAGAATTCACCATTGACAGTGTCCCTTCCTTCTGGTCTCCACTGTATAAGATGAGAAATCACTGTCATTGGAATTGGTATTCCTTTATAGGTAATGTATCATTTCTCTATGACTGCTTTCAAGATTTTTTTCCTCTTTGGATTTCATTTTCTGAAGTTTAATTATGATGCATCTTGGATTTCTTTGGGTTTACTATGTTAGGGGTTCATTCAGCTTCTTGGATTTATAGATTTGTGTATTTCACCAAATTTGGGAATTTTTTTAGCCATCCTTTTTTCCAACACTCTTTTAGACCATTATCTTTCTCATTTTCTTCTAGGACTCCAATGTTATGGATGTTGGACCTTTCATTATTGTGGAGAGGTCCTATTCATTTTCTCAGCCTATTTTTCTCTTTCCTGTTCACAGTGAGTAAATTGTAGTATTTTCTCCCTATGTGCAGTAGCTCTATTATTTCTCATGTATAAACTACTATTGATAATATCCAGCAATGTTTTTATTTCTGTTATTGTAATTTTCAGTTTTTTAATTCTATTTTGTTGTTTTATAAATTCTATTTTTCTCTGAGATTTCCTATTTTTATTTATATAAGAAAAATGTGTAATTGCACAATAACCATTTACATGATAGTTGCTTCTAAATCCATATCAGATAATTCCAACACCTGATCAATCTTGGTGTGGCATCAGTTGTTCTTTTCTCATCCAATTGGCAATATTCTTAGTTCTTAGTGTGATGGGTAGTTTTTAAATTACATCCTGAATGTTTTGTTTATTATGTTAGGAGACTTTGGTTCCAATTAAACCTTTTATCACATGGGTGTTGGCTACTTTTATGGGCTATGGTTCCAATGGCACTCTAATGTCCACAGTCTTAGAGATATTATTTTGGTCAGCTTGATTTACCTGTGTTACTGGGACTCACACTGATCCCTTCATTCATACCACTGCCTCAGGCAGGGCTCTTTTGGTGGAAGAAAGATTTAGTGAGAAACTCTAATCAGTGCCCCAAGTTGCCTGTGTATCTCTGAGCAAGAGAGTAGTCTTTCAGCTATATGGGGACAAAGAGGCTTTCTGGAATGGGCCACCTACTGTGGCTGCATCCCCCTTGAGATTCTGCTTGCTTGCTGCAATGCCTCTGGGCAAGTGAGAAGCATCTGAGGCCTGCAGAGGAAAAGTGCCTTGATAGATTAGTCCACTTGCAGTAGCTGGGACTCTCTTACTATTCTATCTGCTGGCCTCAGTACTTCTGGCTGGAAAGGAGAGTGTCAGGCCCAGTGGGGAAGAACAGCACTTCCTCTGGCCAACTATTCAATATTTTTGGTGAAGTTTTAATTAATCCCCCTTGTTGGTGTCAAACATGTATGGTGTTGCCAGAAAAGCCCCCATTCCATCAAGGAAAGAAGTCAGCCTCCCTGGGCCTCCTCCTGTCACTGACTTGGGAGTCAGGAAACACCCGGTCTGGGAGGTTTTTTCTTTTGGGCAGAAGGACTCTGGTCACCCTGCTGCTGTGCTGCTCTTCTAATCCTGGGGTCTCAAACCAGCTCACCTTCTTATCACCTTCCAGAGTTTTCATTTAGTCATCTGTCTTCATGTACAGAGTCCATAGTTGTGCTTAGTGGGAAGAGCAGGGAAAAGTGAGTCTACAGCATCTTTATTGGGCTAGAAGTCCAATTATATTTTTAATCATATATTTCCATTTAGATTTTTTATGACAATTAACCATTTTTGACCTTATGTTTATTTGTGTACATCCATAGCTGCTAAGGTTTAAAGCTTCTCAAGAATTTTTCTTCGTATATTTTAGAGTGCCTTGAACAGAGTAGGTTCTCCCTTAAAAGCTCTTTGACTGGGTGCATGTGTGAATGAATGAATGCTTATATATATTTTATTTGAAGCTATACAATGGGACAAGAGCCACCTGTTAAGAGGATGGTGATTGGCAGAACGTAAGCATGACTTACATCCCCCCTGTAAATGGTCAGTGAAGTAACAGTGAGAATCCTGCTCATTGTGATTACTGAAACATGGCTCAGAACACATGCTCACTTAGTCATAAGCTTCTTCCAGTAATCACACTCATTTTTCTGCTTCCAGAAGCCTAGAAAATGTGCTAATGCTGGGACAGACCTTCCTACTATTGTTTCCCATATTACTCTCCTTTAGCCTATATTTTGAGCATACACACACACACACACACACACACACACACACACACACATTTCGAGCCCTCAGAGAAGGTGAGAAGTTAAAAAGGGAAACATGTCATTTTCTTTCTAGGAATGAAACCATCACATATCCAATAAAAGATAAGTATGAAACACTGATGCTTAATAACAAATGTCATAGAACTCTATCACTGGGAAAACTCAAGGTTTTTAAAGCTCATAGCAACATTACTAAGGATTGCACTTAAGAGTTAGAGGGCTCTAGGTAGGGAATGCAATGGAATGTGAGGTCAGGTCCCTGCTTGGGTACAGAAGTAGGACTGATGGATAACAAGCAAGAAGAGACCTTGGGAAACTGAGTTCTCCCACAGAACAGGAAAGAATTGGAAATGAGGGCTTTAGGATAGAAAATACTGATGCCTGGCATCCCATTTGCAATTGTACTACTGTTATTAATTGCTTTTAGCTCTTAGTCTTTTAAGGTTCCTAGGTACTCAACCCTTATATTTGCTGTATAAACTTATCTCCATTTTGGTTTTTTTTTTTGCTTTTAAAAAATTTTTTGACAGACAGAAGTTTTCATTTTTAATGGAGTGAAATCTATTACTCTTTTCTCTTATGAGCTCTTCTTTTTGCCTTTAAGTTTATAAGGTCTTCTCTCACTGTAGTCGGAATAAATATGCATTTCTGTTCTGTTTTTTTCATGACTGATTTTATATAGTTATTGCTTTAATCCAGGTGGAATTAATTTTAGGGTATAGTGTTAGAGAGCCTATAATTCTTCCAACTGAACTTCATTCCTGACAAGTAAAAAATAAGTCTTCTGAAAGTAGAAAACTCAGCCTGGACACATGCTGCTCAGCTTTCTGTGGTAGGAATGGAATGAATGAGGCTCTTTTCCCAAACACCTGAAAACCTCATCCTGTATTGTGGGGTACTTAAGACAACCTTCCTTACTTCATAATGCCTCTTTTCTATAGAGTGGGGACACAAATATCATCCACTGCGTCCCCAAGGATAAGATAATTTCATAAGCTCATCAACTCTTCTGAGCACATTTTGTGTAGAAAATTTTCCTTTACTTGTTACACTGCACATACAGGGAATGTTACCAGTGGAAACAGAACTTCAGAAAACATGAAATGAGCTATCAACAGCTTCCCTATTTTGGGGATGGCCTCAAAAAAAAACCCTAAGTGTTGGTATTTAGAACTTATTTGATGTTTGTTCTCAGACTCCAAAGTTGTCTTCAAACTTGTCTGTTTAATTTAAAAGCAAACAATACTTCAGTGTTGGTATTTTTGAGTTTCTGTATATCAGGGAGTAAAAGCTGGGCTAAGCAGAGTGAATGTATGCCCATGTTCTAATTAATAAGTGGCTTCCATGGACTCTGGACATAAATAGTCCCATTATTAGCTGGAAATTAACATAGCCAAGAGCCAGGGGAGAACTGTCCGATTTGTATCATAGTCCAATAGGTGAGTTCACAATATACAATATTATTTTCAGAATAAACAGTCTGTCCACCTAAATTCATCCTATAAGATATACTGAATGCTTGCTGTGGGCCTGGACGTAAAGGGAATTCAAAATGAAGGATGGTCCCTGTCCTCACTAAGGCCTCCCAAAGTGGATACATCCACTGAGAGTTGTCAAGGAAAACATGATCTAATTTGTGGATTATGCTAAACTAGATGAGGATAATGGATTCTTCTTGTAATGCCTTTGAATGAAAGCTGTGAATATTTTACTTTCAGCCACAAAACTATATTCTCAATAAAATCTAAACAGAAACTCAAAATATAAAATAGAATAACAAAAAGAAAAGCATAAATTCTCTGGTCAAATGGGCAGCAGTTCCCAGAGCACTGCCTTCCTCCAAAACACACTCACACACGCGCACACACACACACTCCCTGAAACTTCACAGAGCAGTTTCAAAAACATGTAATTGATGAAATGATGGACAGAAAGAAGAAAGACAGATAGATAGAAAAATAATAAAGCAAGCACAGTAAGATGTTAATGATAGGCTCCAAATGGTAGCTATATAGGAAGCTCATGGTAAAATTTCTTCAGCTTTTCTGTATGTTTATTCTTTTATAATATAATGTTTGGAAGGAAACCTACCCTTGCTTCCTGTATTTTGAGGCTTTGTTATTATTTATGTAAACATTTGTTATTGTATGTCCTTGATGAATTGACCCCTTTATCATTATTTGATAAACCCCCTTGTCTTGAAATCTACACTGTCTTATTAATATAGCCACAGTTACTTTATAAAAATTTGTGTTTGCCTGATATATATTTTTCATTCTTTTTACTTTCAACTCTTTGTGTCTTCATATTTAAAGTGCATATGTTGTAGTCAGCATATAGTTATGTCTTTCTATTTTACTCATACTGACAATCTCTGATTTTTAATTGGAGTATTAAATCCATTAACATTTATGTAACAATATGGTTGGGCTTCGAATCTGCTATCTGAATATTCATTTAATATTTGCAGCATCAAAATTCCCCCCATTCTTCTTCGTTTTCCTAGTTTCTGTTAATATGAGTATTTTTTTTTAGCATTCCATCTTACTTACACTGTTGGCTTTTTAATGACATCACTTTGTAGTATGTGTGTGCACATGTTCATTTGTGTGTGTTTCTTCAAGGACTAACAATGTGCCTCCTTATCAGAGACTGCTTATAATTAATATAATTCCATTTTATTAAAATATAAGACACTTACAACAGTATCATTTCATTTACTACTCTCTTGTCCATTGTGCTATTGGTATCACATATTTTACTTTTATGTACATTATAAACCCCATAGTACAATGTAAGTTATTCTTTAAAAACTTAAGAAAGATAAAAACAAGGTTTTTAAAACTATATTAGTCCACATATTTACTGTTTCTAATGTTCTTTATTCCTTTCTACGGATCTGAATTCCCATTTGGTATCACTTTCCTTTACATATACTTTTAGCATTTCATATAATGCAGGTCAGCTAGTAACACAGTTCTTTAGATGTTTAATTTAAGATTAGATAACAAACCTTCATTTAATGTTCATTTATGAAACATTATCTACTCACTGAACTTAGAAATCTGGGTTGACTTTTTTTTCTTTCTGCATATCATCCCATTGTCCTCTGGCCTATATAATTTTTGTTTAAAACTCTAGGAAAATCCTTACTGTTGTTTCCTCTGTCTATGCTCTTTTTCCCTCTCTTGACAGCTTTTCTTTGTAGTCTAACAGTTAGGCTATGACAGGCCTAGGTATAGTTTTCTTTGTATTTATTATGCTTTAATTTGCTAAGTATATTTTTAATTAAAAATGTATATTTTATTTACTTTGAAAGTTTATGTTCTACAGATTATTCTACTTTTAGTATATTTTATTGATTATGCTATTACATTATTGTCCCATTATTTCTCTCCCCTTTACTCATCTCTGTCCTGAAGCCCCATTCCCACTACCATTTCCCCCATCCTTAGTTCATGTCCATGAGTCATACATGTAAGTTCTTTGGCTTCTCGATTTCCTATACTATTCTTAATCTCCCCTTGTGTATTTTATACCTACCATTTATGCTTCTTATTACCTGTACCTTCTCCCCTATTCTCCCCTCTCTCCCTCCCCACTGATAACCCTTCATGTGATCTCCATTTCTATGATTCTGTTCCTGTTTTGGTTGTTTACTCAGTTTGTTCTTGACTTTTTTTTGATTCAGATGTTGATAGTTGTGAGTTTGTTGTTATTTTTCTGTTCATAGTTTTGATCTTCTTTTTCTTAGAAAAGTCCCTTTAACATTTCATATAATAAGGGCTTGGTGATATTGAACTTTAACTTTACCTTCTAGGAAGCATTTTATGTGTCCTCCCATTCTAAATGATAGCTTTGCTGGATACAGTAATCTTGGGTATAGGTCCTTGCTTTTCATGACTTTGAATACTTCTTTCCAGCTCCTTCTTGCCTGTAAGGTTTCTTTTAAGAAATCAGCTGACACCCTGGCTGCCATAGCTCAGTGGATTGAGCGCGGGCTGCAAACCAAAGGGTCGCAGGTTCGATTCCCAGTCAGGGCACATGCCTGGGTTGCAGGTTAGGCCCCTAGTGGGGGCCACGTGAGAGGCAACCACACATTGATGTTTCTCTCCCTCTCTTTCTCCCTCCCTTCCCCTCTCTAAAAATAAATAAATAAAATCTTTAAAAATATATCATTAAAAAAATAAAAAAGAGCTTCCTGGACTTCCTGGTAGTCTATTTCCTTTGCCAGATTGGGGAAGTTCTCTTTTATTATTTGTTCAAATAAACTTTCCACTTGTTGCTCTTCTTCTTCCCCTTCTGGGACCCCTATAAAATAGACTACCAGGAAGTCCAGGAAGCTCAGAGAGTCCCAAAGAAGTTGGACCCAAGGAGGAACACACCAAGGCACATCGTAATTACATTAGCCAAGATTAAAATGAAGGAGAGAATTCTAGAAGCAGCAAGGGATAAGGGGACAGTCACCTACAAAGCAGTTCCCATCAGACTGTCAGCTGATTTCTCAAAAGAGACTTTCCAGGCAACAAGGGGCTGGAAAGAAATATTTGAAATCTTGAAAAGCAGGGACCTACATCCAAAATTGCTCTATCCAGCAAAGCTGTCATTTAGAATGGAAGGACAGATAAAGCGCTTCTCAGATAAGGTCAAGTTCAAGGAGTTCATCATCACCAAGCTCTTATTATATGAAATGTTAAAGGGACTTATCTAAGAAAAAAAAGATAAAAAATATGACAGTGAAAAGACAGCAAACTCACAGCTATTAAGAACCACACCTAAAACAAAAGCAAACTAAGCAAACAGCCAGAACAGGAACAGAACCACAAAAATGGAGATCATATGGAGGGTTAGCAACAGGGGCATGGGAGGAGGAGAGGGGGGGAAAGGTACAGAGAATGAATAGAATAGATGGTGGGTAGAAAATAGACAGGAGGAGGGCAAGAATAGTATGGGAAATGTAGAAGCTAAAGAACTTATGACACATGGACATGAACTAAAGGGGGGAATGTGGGTGGGAGAGGGTGTGCAGGGTGGGGGGAATGATGGGGGAGAAATGGGACAACTGTAATAGCATAATCAATAAAATATATTTAAAAAAAGAAAAAAGAAAGAAAAAAACAAAAAATAAAAAAGAAATGAGCTGATAATGTTATGGGAACTCCTTTGTAGGTAACTGTCTCCTTTTCTCTTATTGCTTTTAAGATTCTCTCCTTATTTTGATCTTGGGTAATTTAATTATGATGTGTCTTAATGTGTTCTTCTTTGGGTCCAACTTGTTTGGGACTCTCTGAGCTTCCTGAACTTGTAGGTCTGTTTCTTTTGCCAGATTGATGGAGTTTCCTTTCATTCTTTTTTCAAATACGTTTTCAATTTCTTGCTCATCCTCTTCTCTTTCTTGCACTCCTATGACTGGGATGTTGGAACATTTAAAGTTGTCCCAGAGGCTCCCAAGCCTCTCCTCATTTTTTTTTTTTTTTTGAATTCTTGTTTCCTCATTCTGTTCTTATTGAATGTTTATTTCTTCCTTTTGTTCCAAATCATTGATTTGAGTCCTGGTTTCCTTCCCTCACTGTTGGTTCCTTGTATATTTTTCTCTGTTTCACTTTGTATAGCCTTCATTTCTTCCTTTATTTTGCAGTCATGCTAAGTATATTAAACTTGTAAGGTGCTGTTTTTGCCATATCTAGAAAAATTTGAGTAATTATAACTTCAAAAGATTGTGCTTCATTCTCTCGCTTTTTCTTCTTCTTCTTTTTTGAGACTCCAAATATACAAATATTAGACTACTTGCTCTAGTTCCATGGTCACTGAGCTTTGTTTATTTTTCTCCTATCTTTTTAAATTCTATTCTTTAAATTGATAATTTCTACTAATCTGTCTTAAGTTTACAGACTCTTTTTATCATCCCTAATCTTCTGTAAAGGCAGTTTAGTAAATATTTATTTCAGAAGTTATTTTTTGTAGTTATAAAATATCTATTTGGATCTTTTTCCATTTTACATTTATTTCTCTGAGATTTCCATCTTTTCTTTCATTTTATGTCATCTGTTTATGTCCTTTAAGTCCTTGATCATATTAATTATTGGTCTTTTCAAATCCATACTTGGGTTATTTCAGGCTTTTTTCTATTGATTAATATTTTTGTTAATGGGGATAGAGGAAGATGGTGGTGGGATAGGTGGGAGCAGAGTCCACTTCCTCCTGCAAATGGGTGAAACACCTAGCTGATCTTCTGAGGAACAGAGCAAACAGCCAACAGTACCCGAGCATATATGAAGACTGGAGACCAAAAATTATAGAGGACACAGAAAAATCAGACAGCTGGGATGGAGGGCTCCTGACCCTGCTGCCACCCCAGAGGCACCCCAGAGGCACCACACACCCAACCCCTGCACCCCAGGAGAAACAGCAGAGGAGGCGCGCACCAGCATCCTCAGCGGCAGCCATGGCCAACTGGGTCTCTACAAGGAAGGTGGAGACACACCCACAGAGCAGTATTGCAGGGCTCAGGGAGTCAGTAATCCCCAGAAAGGCTTAACACAGTGTGGAGGCTGAACTAGCCTGAAGGGGTGCTGAGAGTCCCTAACATCTAGGACAGCAAAGAAAAGAACTAGGTGTGTGAATTGCCCCTAACTGGTACACCTCAAGGACAGTACAACTGGTGAACTGAAGGGCTAGGCTGGGCACAGAAGATAACTGGGGGCCCAACAGCAAACTGAGGAACTGGGCTACAGGCTGGTTGAGGCTGCTCAGGAAGGGAGAAAATTGAAACCAATTCCCCCTCAGCCTGCTGCAGCCAGGAAGACCAACAGAACTGGCTTGGCCAGTTTGAAGCCAGAGGGAGGCTTTTTTTTTTTTTAAGTAATTTTTTTTTTCTTTTAACTCCTTCTTCCTCTCTTTCCTTCTTTATTTTTTATTCCTTCTTCCTTTCTCTTCCATTTTATCTCTTCTTCATTCCTCCTTCTCCTTCTTTTTTAAAAAATTCCCACAAATGAGACAATAAAACTGGAACTGGGAAAAGACCAGAGTTGGACCCAAAGAGGGGTCACCCCAACAACTGAGACACTGAGACAAATTTCACTTTACTATTCCAGAGAACTTGCAAGTTATTGTGTATTTGTATCATCATTTTTCATTATTCTTACACCTTTCATTTTGTTAGCATTTTTGTATTTCTCTTCTTTCTGTTTAGTCCTCTTCACTTGGCTGGTTAAATTGCATTATTTGACTGGTTTCCCTTATTCTCTCTTTCATAGTGTATTGTTAATTTACTGTTCTTCACTTCACTTATGTTCCATTAGCATACTACTCAAGGTCCGATACTCCCTATTCTTTTTAGCCACATCACATAGATTCTGTCATATGATTGTTGCTCCATTAATTTTGTAAATAATTGCTGTTCCATACAGTTGTAAACACTACACAGCACTCTTTCTAGGTCTTAGCCCACTTCACTATTTTCTGAACTTTATTACTGTTGTGATTAACTCACACACACTACACCTATTTTCTATCCTTTACTCTCACTTTACCTCATAATCTGACCTCCCACAAGTTCACTGACTTCTAGAACAAACTGACAATCCTTCCTCTTACCCCTAACAAGAGTGTTATCTACTTTCCACCCTTTCTTAAAGTGGCTAGTTAGGTGAAATATCACAGTTAACAATATACGCATCCAAAGGATCTCCTACCTCTTCTCTACCAGCTGCAACTGTAAATACCATATAATACACTCCTGCTGTCTTAAACGATTTTGCCTTCATCCTCCAACTGCTCACAAAAAAGAGTAGGTGGGAGCTGAGAATGCCAGGATATGTGCCGGAAGAGGAAACCCACCAACAAAGGAACCACCAACAGATAACAACAGAAGAAGGTGAGGGAGGGAGTGGAAACCAACTCAACTCAGGACATATCTGGAAATACAACTAAATGGTGGAGAAATTACTCAGAACAAACAACTGAACAAGAGCAAGAAAGAATCCTCAAAACCTTGTACACATGGGAGAGGCAGCTTCAACACAACCTGCCCACACCTGCACAAGAGAATACAAGAGGTAGTGGATGGAGTGACCCTCAGTTAACAAGCTGGAGGGAAGGACCCACCAAAGAAAGACCCAGCAACAATCAAAACCCAAAGACATACAGAGAGCCAACATAAAAGGCAACCCAAGACCAGCAAGTTCAGCAAATCAAGTAGACTTCACCACTGAATCTCACAGGTCTTCTACGATAGAAGTTCACACTATTAACCCAGGGATTCAAAACAGAATGACTTAAGAAGCAGAGGCAAACAAGAAGAGTCTCAAAAACAATGGTAAGACAAAGAAACAATCCCCAAATGAAAGGAAAGGAGGAAGCCTCAGAAAGAATGCTAAATGAAATAGAGGCAACTTAACTATCAGATATTGAGTTCAAAACAATGGTTATAAGGAAGCTCAATGAGTTCACAGAGAATTACCAAAAACTACAAGGAAACTACAATGAACTCACTACAAACTATATCAATATAAAAAAGGAAACAGAAACTATTAACAAGTGCCAAGAGGAAAAGAAGAATACAATTTCTGAACTGAAGTGCACAGTAAAAGGAATCAAAAGCAGGCTCGATGAAGCAGAGGATTGGATCATTGAGCTGGAGGACAAGATAGAAAGAAACACCTAGAATAAGCAAGCAAAGGAAAAGAGGCTCAGAAAGAATGAAGAGGGGTTAAGGAAAATGCAGGATGAAATGAAACATAATAATATCTGTACAATCCCTGCACAACAGGAATACAAGAAGTAGAAGAAGAAGAACAAGAGATAGAAAACTGAAAAAGTAATGATGGAAAACTTCCCTAATTTGATGAGAGAAAAAGTCACACAAATCCAGGAAACACAGAGAGTCCCAATCAAGAGGAACCCAAAGAGGCCCACTTCAAGACATGTCATAATTAAAATGGCAAAATTCCAAGACAAAGAGAGAATCTTAAAGGCAGCAAGGGAAAAACAGGAAGTAACATACAATGGAGCCCCAATAAAACTAGCAGCTGACTTCTCAATGGAAATGCTCCAAGCCAGAAGGGAATGGCAAGAAATATTCCAAGTAATGAGAGCCAGAGGCCTGCAACAAAGACTACTTGATCAACCAAGGCTCTCAATTAAAATGGAAGGCCAAATAAGGAGATTCCTGGACATAAGAAGCCTCAAAGAATATACCTCCTCCAAACCAGCTCTGCAAGAAATGCTAAAGGGTTTCCTATAAGAACAAGAAGAAAAACAGTGAAAGAGACAGGAACACAGGTACTTATTCATTGCCATTCAAGAAAAAATGGCAATGAATAAGTACCTATCAATAATAATATTAAAAGTAAATGGATTAAATGCCCCTATCAAAAGACCTAGAATAGTGGAGTGGATAAGAAAACATGACCCACACGTATGCTGCCTACAAGGGACCCACCTCAGAACACAAGACTGAAAATGAAGGGCTGGAAAAAAAATATTCTAAGCAAATGGACAGTAAAACAAAGCCAAGGTAGCAATACTCATATCGGACAAAATAGACTTCAAAAGAAGAGCCATAAAAAGAGACCCAGAAGGTCACTTCATAATACTCATGGGAAGAATCCATCCAGAAGATATAAACATTGTAAATATATATGCACCCAACACAGGAGCACCCAAATACATAAAGAAAATCTTGGGGGACTTCAAGGAAGATATTGACAGCAATGCAAGCATAGTAGGAAATTTTAATACCTCACTGTCAAAAATGGACAGATCCTCCAAACAAAATATCAACAAAGATATTGTGGCACTGAGCCCTAGATGAAATGGACTTAACTGATCTATATAGAGACTTTAATCCCAAAGAAACAAAATACACATTCTTTTCAAATGCACATGGAACATTTTCAAAGATAGACTACATGATAGCACACAAAACAGCCCTCAACAAATTCAAGAAAACTGAAATCATATCAAGCATTTTCTCTGACCACAAGGGACTGAATTTAGAAACCAACCTCAAGGAAAAAAACCCAAAACCCTCAAAATCATGGAGATTGAATAGCATGCTCTTAAACAATGAATGGGTCAAGAATGAGATTAGGGAAGACATCAGAAAGTTTCTGGAAACAAATGAAAATGAACTCACAACAACCCAAAACTTATGGGACACAGCGAAGGCAGTCCTGAGAGGGAGGTTCATAGCAATACAGGCCTACTTAAAAAGATAGAAACATTTCAAATAAACGACCTAACCCTATGCCTACAAGAACGCAAGGAACAACAACAAAGGCAACCCAGAGCAAATACAAGGAAGAAAATAACCAAGATCAGAGCAGAATTAAAAGACATAGAGACTAAAAGCACAATTCTAAGGATCAGTGAATCCAGGAGCTGGTTCTTTGAAAAGATAAACAAAATCAACAAGCCTTTAAGCAGGCTCATCAAGAAAAAAAGGACCCAAATAAACAAAATCAGAAGTGAAAGAGTAGAGATTACAACTGATACCACAGAAATACAAAGGATTGTGAGAAATTACTACAAAGAACCATATGCCAAGATATTTGAAAACCTAGATGAAATGGACAAATTTCTAGAAAAATATAATCTTTCAAAACTCAATAAAGAAGAAGCAGAAAGCCTGAACAGATAAATAACAGCTGAAGAAATTGAAATAGTAATCAAAAAGCTTCTGACACACAAAAGCCCTGGACCAGAAGGTTTCACAGGAGAATTTTTTAAAGCATTTAAGGGGGAGCTAACCCCCATCCTCCATAGATTATTTCAAAAAATTCAAGAAGATGGAAGACTCCCAGACTCTTTTTATCAAGCTAGCATCATCCTAATCCCAAAACCAGATAAAGACATAACAAAGAAAGAAAACTTCAGTTCAATATCACTGATTAACATAGATGCTAAAATCCTCAACAAAATATTGGCAAACCTCATTCTGCAATACGTTAAAAAGACCACAAGTGAGATTCATCCCAGGGATGCAAGGATGGTACAATATTCACAAATTAATAAACATAATACACCATATAAACAAAACAAAAAACAAAGATCACATGATCATATGAATAGATGCAGAAAAAGCATTTGATAAGGCACAGAACCCATTTATGATAAAAACACTAAGCAAAGTGGGAATAGAGGGAGCATTCCTCAACATAATAAAGGCCATGTATGAGAAACCTACAGCCAACATCATACTCAATGGACAAAAGCTAGAGCTTTCCCATTAAGATCAGGAACAAAACAAGGATGTCCACTTTCACCACTCTTATTCAACATAGTACTGGAAGTCCTAGCCACAGCAATCAGACAAGAAAAAGAAATAAAAGGCATCCAAATTCGAAAGGAGGAAGTAAAACTGTTGTTGTTTGCAGATGACATAATTGTGTACATAGAATGGACTCCATCAAAAAACTACTCTACCTAATAAATAAATTTGGCAAAACAGCAGGATACCAAGTCAATAAGCATAAATCAAAGGCATTTTTGTACACCAACAATGAAATATCAAAAACAGAAATCAAGAAAAAAATCCCATTTGGTATTGCAACAAGAAAAATAAAGTACCCAGGAATAAACCTAACCACAGAAGTAAGAGACCTATACTCAGAAAACTATACAACACTGAAGAAAGAAATTAAGGAAGACACAAACAAATGGAAGCATGTACCATGCTCATGGATTAGAAGAATTAACATCATCAAAGTGGCCATACTACCCAAAGTGATTTATAGATTCAATGCAATCCCTATTGTATTTCCCCATGACATATTTCACAAATATATTCACAAATATAGAACAAACATTTCAGAAATTTATATGGAACCATAAATGACCCTGAATAACTGCTGCAATTCTGAAAAAGAAGAACAAAGTAGGAGGGATCACAATACCTGATATCAAACTGTATTATAAGGCCACTGTAATCAAAACAGCCTGGTACTGGCATAAAAACAGGCACAGGGACCAATGGAACAGAATAGAGAGCCCGGAAATAAATGCAAGTCTCTATAGTCAATTAATATTTGACAAAGGGGGCAGTAGCATAAAACGGAGTAAAAATAGCCTCTTCAACAAATGGTGTTGGGAGATCTGGACAGCTATGTGCAAAAAAAATGAAACTAGATCATCAACTTACACCATACACAAAAATGAATTCAAGGTGGATAAAAGACTTAAATATAAGTCATGACACCATAAAAGTCCTAGAGGAAAACACAGGCAGGAAAATCTCAGACATTCCATACTGCAACATCTTCACTGATATGTTCCCTAAAGCAAGGGACATAAAGGAAAGAGTAAACAAATGGGACCTCATCAAATTAAAAAGCTTCTGCATGGCTAAAAAACAAACAAACAAACAAAAAACAAACAAACAAAAACAGCATTAAAATGAAAAGAGAATCACCTATATGGGAAAACATATTTGCCAATGATACCTCAGACAAGGGTTTGATTCCCAAAATTTACAAAGAACTCACATGACTCCACTCCAGGAAGACAAAAAAAAAATTTAAAAATGGGCAAAAGACTTGAACAGACACTTCTCCAAGGAGGAAAAACAGAGGGCCCAGAGACATATAAAAAGATGCTCAACATCACCAGCCATCAGAGAAATGCAAATTAAACTACAATGAGATACCACCTCACACCAGTCAGAATGGCTATCATAAACAAAGCAACAAACAAGTCTTGGAGAGAATGTGGAGAAAAGGAAACTCTAGTGTATGGTTGGTGGGACTGTGGACTAGCGCAGCCACTGTGGAAAACAGTATGGAATTTCCTCAGAAAACTAAAAATGGAACTGCCTTTTGACCCAGCAATTCCACTGCTGGGATTATAACCCTGAAATATCAATCCAAAGGAACCTATGCACCCCAATGTTCATAGCCGCACAATTTACAATAGCCAAGTGCTGGAAGCAACCTAAGTGCCCATCAGTAAATGACTGGATCAAAAAACTCTGGTACATTTACACAATGGAATTCTACACAGCAGAAAGAAAAAAGGAGCTCCTACCCTTTGGGACAGCATGGACGGAACTGGAGAGCATTATGTTAAGTGAAATAAGCCAGAGGGTGATTGACAAATACCATGTGATCTCACCTTTAACTGGAACCCAATCAACAAAAGACAAAAGCAAACAAAGTACAACCAGAGACAATGAAATTAAAAACAATGTAACAATAGCCGGGGGGCAGGGCAGAGGGGAGAATGGTTTTCAGGAACTACTATAAAGGACACATGGACAAAACCAAGGGGGAGGGTGGAAGCAAGGGAGGGAGGTGGGTTTTGCTGGGGTGGGTGGGAGTGATGGGGAGAAAATGCAGACAACTGTAATTGAACAACAATAAAGTTATAAAACAAAAATAAATACATAAAGAAATAAAATATAGAAATGCTCTGAAAAAAATTTTGTTAATGGGTCTGCTTCTTCACAGTCAAGTACTTCTTCTTGTATACCTGATACTGAGTGATACATTTAGGGAATCCACATTGTATTGTCTTCTTTAAAGGGTACTGAGTTTTGTTCTGGCAAGCAATTTTGTTATTAAGAGATCCTCTTTATCCTTTCACTCTTAGTGCAGAGCTGTTACTATTCACTCTTTAGCACAGTACTCTAGCAACCTCAAAACCTGAAATGATGAACTTTGAGTCCTTAGTTCATTGAAACCACCACCTCTTGTTTAGCTCTACCTCCTTATTCTCTGGCCCACTGAATACATCCCTAGGCAAAAAGGAGAAAGAAAGAAAGAAAGAAAGAAAGAAAGAAAGAAAGAAAGAAAGAAAGAAAGAAAGAAAGAAAGAAAGAAAGAAAGAAAGAAAGAAAGAAAGAAAGAAAGAAAGAGAGAGAGAGAGAGAGAGAGAGAGAGAGAGAGAGAGAGAGAGAGAGAGAGAAAGAAAGAAAGAAAGAAAGAAAGAAAGAAAGAAAGAAAGAAAGAAAGAAAGAAAGAAAGAAAAGAAAAAGAAAAGAAAAACCAATTGAATTTGAGGCCAACCTCAAGTGTTTACCTTCTCTCAAGGATCAAAGTCCTACTCTGCCTGTTTGCCAGTTCCTGAAAATAGTTGTGTTGTACATTTTATCTAATTTTATAGTTGTTCATTAAAGGAAGTCAAGACAGTACAAGACACTTCACTGTGGCCAGCAGCAGAAGTCTTAATGCTCTATAATCACTGCCCATGAAAATTAAAATGCTACCATTATCAATATCTGAGCTTTACAAATGATCCTATTTCTCCCTCCCCACCCTTATCATACACATGAAAAATGGCTAATACTTAAGTGCATTACCCAGGCTTCCTATTCTTACTCATTTTCCCATGTTCTTGAATATCTGATTGACAGTTAATGTCTCTGTACAAGAAACAGAAGAGGTCAGATGAGAAGAAAGGGAAGCTCAAACCATTCCACAATTTTTCGCTTCAAAAATTATGAAGATCAATTAGTTAGAACAGTTTTACAGTGAAGTCTGGAGCTTATGTGAAAATTTCAAATGATCTAACTTACCCACTTCCAGCAGAATGTCCCCAGGGCATTCCAACAGAATGCCCTTCCCCAGAGGTAATTATGTACTGGTTGAACCATATAGTTAAGTAGCCATTTATACTGTTTTCTTTTACAATGAACCACATCTGTCTCTGTGACACACTCTGACTTCAGCTTATCAAAGAGCTTCTCAAGAATAATAGCATTTATAATGATACTGGATTATAAACGCTTCTGGTTGAAATAAATTTCTTCAAACTGTTTTTATCTTCTACACATTTTAGTAAAAGATAACCCACAGCTAATTGAACTCAGGAAAAAAAAACCTCAAATAAGTTGAGATTAAGCAGTGTCCCTTTTCAAAAGTGAGGTAGGGTATATATTTAGGAATTTTCAAGGACTACTCTTCTTCTTTGTCAACTCTTTATTTATTGCTTTTATATTAAAGCTATGGCTTTAAGTACAGGTAAGCCATCTAAACAGGTTGCAGTTAAGTATATCATTCTGTAAAGATTGTCTCAAAAAAGGTAAGATGGCTCGTAGCTTATCACATAGTGAATACGTTCAAGAGGAGCAAATGCAAATAACAGCTAAGGATGGGGAGCAGGGAGAGGGAGATTAGATGCCCCCTTTCATGTAGGCTGAGATGTTTCCAAATGGTTCATGTAATCCCTCTCGTTATTATATTATAACTTCACCTCCAATTTAAAATTTTTTTTTAGTCCTCACCTGAGGATATGTTTATTGATTTCAGAGAGAGAGAAACATTGATGTGAGAGAAAAGCATTGATTGGTTGCCTCCTGTACACACCCTAACTAGGGACTGTACCCACGACCTAGGTATGTAATTTGACTGGGACTTGAACACACAAATTTTTGGTGTATGGGACGGTGACCCAAACAACTGAGCCACCCAGCAAAGGCAGTTTATTTTTACCATGTGTATTTGATAATTGCTCGGTGGTGAAGAACTTAAATGATCACTTTCCAAAACAAAGAAAACAGAGACTCACACTTTATGTCAGCAGACACTTTGAGAAATGGATGGATGGATGGATGGATGGATAAGACTACTAGGTTCATTTTCCTTTGTTCAACATGTTTTTGCTGACTGCTGCCAGATGAGGGTACAGAGATGAACAATTTAGAAGCAGTCTCATTATGGAGTTTACGGTCCACCAGGGTAAGAATGAAGGACTCAAGACAGGCAAAAATGCCTAATGCATTACCTAGAGAATGTAAGCAAAATGAGTTACACAGCGACTTAACATGGCTGCCATCCACAGTTACGTAGATGGTAGGTAAAATGAGAAAATGCCAATAACCTCTCCTGGAAATGCTTTGAAGACCAAATAGGTTTTGGTCTTGACCATCCGCTGTAAATACCTATTTATGCGTGCTAACAGCAACAAGGAACTAGGAAGTGTCACCATTGTAATCTCCCACCACGAACCCCTAATTATCACTCAACCAGATGAAACTACTTTATGCTTGTTTTGTTGCCTTTAAAAAAAAGTTGCTTAGAAAAGACCTAAATCAGATGCAAATTCACTATATTTCATTTCAAAGACACTTATTGTCAGAGTTAGTAAGGTATATTATAATTTGGCATGTAAAATCACACTTCTTAATCTTTTGTCTCTTTTGGAACAAAAGTCTACTTTCATCCAGGAATTTTAGTTGCATAATGCAATTCTATTGGGCAAAAAAGTAAGAAAAGATAGGTTTATTGCAGACTCACAAGTTATGTAATATATTACCATTCAACGAAATGCAAAATTAGCAAATATCAGCTCTGTAACTTGATTGGCCGTGTAACTGGCTGCTTTTTCTATAATGAGTTCTCCAAAATACCCTCAAAATCTAGTTTAGCAATTTTGAGGCCCTTATCTTGCCCTTCCTGCTGCAAGTTGCACACATGAATCAGTTATGCACAAGAAAGCCCAGGGTTGGGGCAGGAGATTGGTAAGTAGATGACCCTAATGAAGCTGCAAAAGATTTACCGTTTCCCATTGCCGCTGACTCAGTGGCTCCAGCCTATCCATGACGGCTCTCTGTAATGGAGATAGCTCTTTCTTTTTAAGAAAAGTATTTGCCTTTTATTTTTTTCTGCTTTTACCCAAACTCTTCCTATTTCAGACATATCAGTGGCACAATAAATATCTTACTGTTTTCTGTGCTTAGGACTTTCGTACTAGTAGGTAACATGTAAATGTTTTGGGGTCCTAAAAATAAAATATATCCATAATCAGTCAATGATAATAATGTTAATGGTTGGATAGTGACTTGTGCCAGGAAATGTGCTAGGTGCTTTTTTAATTCATTATCTCATTAAATCATCACAACTACCCTCCGACCCAGATTACCTCCTGTAGCCCCTTTAAGCACTTTCATATGGAATTCCATCTTCCTATTTCAAGCAATGTGAAGATAGCAAAAAGGGCAAAAGGATAAGATTCTGTGCAGTTGGGAAAAACAACCACAATCCACATTAAACCCTATGCATTTTAGAAAGAGGCCAACAAAGCTATTAGATATGATTATGGAAGGAATATCTTCTCAACTGCACCCAACTTGGAATTACAACAAAGCATTTTTTAAAATCACATATTATTCTATCACTCAGAGATAAACACCAATGATGTTTTAATATTATCAGTCTTATTTATGTGTGCTTCCACTTTTTGCTGTTTGTTGATTTTTAAACTAAATAAATCATATAGCATACAATTTTGCATCCTTTTTCATTGAAGATTATATTGTATTTTCCCATGACATTAATTACAATTTTAAAAAGATTTTTCAAATGCTACCTTATGTGCCATAATTTATTTAACAATTCCCCAATTCACTGACATATTGTTTAATAGAACATTTAATTCTTATATAAATACTATAATACACAATTATAATAATACATTTTTTGCCTGCTTCTCTATCCCCTTCTTTAAAATTTCTAGAAATTAGGTTATTAGATCAAAAATATAAAAGCTTTTTTTTTCCTAGGGAGGCAAACCCTTTGCACAATTTCACCACAGAAAGATCTACCAACTCCAGGTCACAGTAATAGTTTCATTATATTTAACAGTTGCCAAGTAGATAAAAACAATTTTGCATGTTTTCAATTTTTATAGAGTGGTGTTTATAATACCGCAATTTTCTGCAACTTGTCTTTTAAATTGTTTTCCTCAATAATATTTGGAGATTTTTCTCCATTAATACATGTTATATTCATTATTTTTTGCTTTTCAAAAATCATCTGTTGTACAAATATTTAATTATATTTATTCATTAGCCTTAGGTGAGTATTGGTGTTTCCCTGAATTACAAGAAAAAATGTTAATATAAATATTTTGTAGACATCTCCCTGGGCACATGGGTCACAGGAGATGCACATACATCCAACTTTTCTGGATGATGCCACCCTGTGTTCCACAGTGGTTGTACCAGCTTGCCCCATGAAATGAGAATTCTCATTGCTCCATTACCACACCATCCTTTTCTATTATGAGATCTTCAAATTTATTTTGCCAATTGGGTGGATATAAAAAGTTATAATAATTTTAATTTATGTTTCCTGATTACTTTTTAGGTTGCACAGTCTTTCATTCATTAATTGGCCATTTGTTTTACTTCTCTAGTTTGTTTGTTCAGAATCCTAGCCATTCTTCTATTCATTTTTTATTTTTGATTCTTTATATTAGCTCTTTGTACATTTCATATTAATTCTCTGCTGTTATTCTACAAATACAGGCATAGCCTATACAATGTTGCCAGAGTAGCATTTTCCTGGTAAAATGCCTCTTGGTTTTTAAAATACAGACTTTATAACATACATTTTTGCTAAAGTTCATACAGAAAAATTTAGACTTATGACACCAAAACTCAATATAAAAATTTTGACAAAATGATATACCAGAAAATCCACAAGATACATTCTAAACACATTCAGTAGAATGTCAGAATCATATGTAGATAATTTGAAAAGCATGCTGAATGTCAACACAAAAGAGACATATTTCAGACACCGCTGGCGCTAAAAGGCCCTCAGCATCGGTATGAGCCACCGTCTGCCCTGGGCACTTGAACTGTAAGCGTTTCCAGAGTGCCTTTTCCATTTAGTTCTTTTTGCTTACTGTTGGAGTCCCCAAAGAGTTGAGAAAGTATTGACGATAATTATGGAGAAGGAGGCAAAATAAGTGAGAAAAGTTACTGCATACAAAGCAAGTGTTTTTTTTTTAACAACCCTATTAATTGTTAGTAGATAAGGGACATTTTTTTTCAAGTATTTTAAATTCTAAGATGATAATTATTGTTCAACTATGGTCATTTTACTGTGTTTTACATATGTTTCAGGATATTGGTTGGGAACTTGGCTTGACATATAACACCTTATCATTTTTCTTCCTTAAAATTATGGAAAATTATCTCCTGGAAACCACTTAGTGAAACATCTGATCATCAGCTATGAATTACATCAAACCAGGGGTGTCTGTATTTTTTCCTAGCATGTTCCTTATCTTTCGCTCTTTGTTTGCGTCTTTCCTTCTTTTTCCATTTTTGCACATTTCTCACTTTGCCCTGACAACAACAACACAGATAGCTAGTATGACCCTATTTTACAGACGAGGGCACTGAAATGTTGGCAGAGCCCTGCTCCCTCCTGGGGTTCTACAAGAGATTCTACTCCTTGCCTCTTCCACCTTCTGGTGGTTGCCGGTATTCCTTGGCTTGAGGCCACATCACTCCAGTGTTCCAAGGTCAGATCACCTTCCTCTCTTCTTTGTGTTTCAAAGCTTACTCTGCCTCTCCCTTATAGTATACTTGTGATAGCATTTAGAACTCCCTGGGATAATCCAGGATGAGTTCCTCATCTCAAGATCCTTAACTTAGTTATATCTGCAAGGATCGTTTTTCCAAACAAGGTAAGATTAATATATTACAGGAATTTGATATGGACACTTTTTAGGGACCTCTTTTCAGACTTACACACTGGCTGAAGGTCACACAGCAGGACATGGTGTGAACATTCGGATGTATGATTTGCAGATTTAGAGTTCACGTTTTTTCTGCTCTATGTGCTGTCCCCCATCAGATTGTATGGTCTGTCCTCTCTGCCCCTCCTCGCACCTAAGTCTCCCCTCAGTCTGCCCTACCTCAGAGTGGTGTCAGCATTCTTCTCCCCCAACTCCAGGACCGTTTCCAGAGTCTGTACTGCCTGCTAACAAATTTCTCCATGCACTCTTGGCTTCCTTTCCAATACCCAGTCAGCTTCCTGAGTCTAGTTCAAGGACCATGTTAGACCCCCAAGCCAAACTTGCTAGAAATAACTAGTACATCTTTCCAATTTCAATTGATTTCCTAATGTCCCTATAAGTATGTAGTATGACAGAAGAACAAACACTAAATATTAGCCTCTTTCTTTTTCTGTAGTTGCTATCTGCTGTTACTCAGGGAATAAAAATAAACAAGAGAAGAAAACCACGCTCAATTTGAAGGTTAGTCAAAGCCATTTTGCTTTTTGTCAAGTGATTGCTTGATCTAGAGTCCATACAGAAAAAGAAAAAGGTGATGTTTCCACCTACGTAACATGTGGGCCAGTAAGTATCTGCAAAGTTCCACACCACACACATACTTTCTCCTTCATTCTAGGAACCAGCGTTCACATTTACACAGATTACCTGCAATTCAACCTCCCCTTTCTTTTTCACAGATTACCTGAAGTTATTATACTACTTCATATAAAGTATGGAAAGCTTGTAACTGCCTATTTAAAAAACCTGTTTGAAAATCTCTTCCTATTCAAGTTGTCGTGTGAATTAGATGCATTATAAATCCCACATAACAATATTATTATTTGTACTTAGACATGTGTATTTAAATAAAATTAATAGAAGAAAACGATCTTTCATTTACCTTATTACTTATGACTTACAATGTTCTTCATTCTAACCTGAAGATACAGTTTCTATCTATTGTTTCTTTTCATCCTGAAGAACTTCCTTTGGCATTTTTGTAGCAGAGGTTGGTCTGCTGGCAATAAATTTTCTGTTTTTCGTTATCTGAAAGCAACTTGATTTTGCCTCCATTTTTGGAGTATACTTTCCTTGGAAATGGAATTCTGAATTGATAGTTTCTTCTCCTTTCAGCACACTAAAAATATTGTTCCATTATCTTCTAGCTTTTATAGGTTGGCATTATATTGAAATGTAGTTTCCTCTGTTGGTTTTCACTTAATGAATTTAAGATTGTGTCTTGAATTTTCATCAGGTTGATCATGTTGCGCCTCATTGTAAATATGCAACTATTCCCTTTCACTATATTTATTTTATTTATTTTTCTGTATTTATTTTTAAAAATTCATGCCCCATTCTCTATCTTCTTTCCTTCTTAGGACACCAATTAATTGCCTGTATGTTAATATTTTTGCTATTACCCCACAAGACTATGGAACTCTGGTTGTGTGTTTTATAAATCATTTTCTCTGCTCTTCGTAGAGAAAATGTGTATTAATCTATCTTCTAATTCACTAACTGCTTGTGGTCTGCCCTGTGTATGCATGTTTGAGGGGTTAGGCAATGATTTGACCAAAATTTATAGTAAGAATTTGTGGTTCTTCCTGACTTTTTTCTGAAATTCACCCTCACTTTCCAATAGCTACAGTTTCCCCAAACTCTGTCCTTGGGTTCTTCCAGCAAGAAAGACTATGGATTTCTTAAGACTTATTGGAGTTTTAGCTATCCTATGTGGCACTGAGTATCACAGCTTGACCTCAGGGTGGGAAATTTAACCCAGGCCTATACCCTTTACTCCATGACAACTCATCTTTAGAATGTATCTGCCTTTGTTTGCTCTGCAGACCTTTCAAGAAATTGTTTTTATTTTTGTTTGTTTGTTTTCCCCTGTATTTTGGCCAGTGTTTACAGTTGTTATCTGTGGGGGTTTACTCAGTCCAATGGGAAGCAGTCCACTTTAGTTTACTTGTGAATCCTATTGTATTGTGGTTCTTATAGGTATATAAGAAAATCTATTACTACTACAAAGGAATTTATATACCTTACTGAACTCTATCAGTTTTAATGTTTTTGGGGTTTTTTTAGTTAAGTTTTTTTGATGTTTGAAAGATTTAATTATATCATTTTGAATAATGCTGGTTTATCTTTTCTTTCCAGAGTTCTTCAGGAGCAGTTTTGGGGTTTTGTTGTTGGTATTACTGTTTTCCAAGTTGTCAAGATTTACATTTAAAATTTTTGTTATTAGTTTTTAGTTTTATTTTATTGTAGGCAGAGCATGTAGCTTGTGAACATTTTATATTTCATAATTTAATTTGGTTTTCTTTGAGGTATCCTACAATTTGTGATCAATTTTTTTCTAAATGTTTCATGGCTCCATAAAAAACAAAAAGGTACTTTTTATTTCTAGAGAAAAAGTTCAGTGAATATTTATTAAATTCCTTTATTAGATTATTAAGATATTCTATGTAGTCTGTGTTCATCTTACCCATGAAAGCTTAATAAAAATATATTCAAGCCTCATACAATAATTCTATTTCTATCAATTTTTTTCTTTTATTTCTGACAGATCTAGTTTCATGTATTTTCAGGCTGTTACCCTGTCAATGAAAATTAAAAACTATGTTGTCTTCATGGTGAAGTCTAACTCTTTTAAAGAAAATATAACCACCTTGATCACATTTAATATTTCTACATCTTTGATTCTATTTTGTTTAACATTGCCAAGATCACATTCTTTTTATTTTGCTTTTTCCTCCTAAATATTGTTCATCCACTATTTGTTTAACCTTGATGAGTCACTTAGTTTTAAACAAATCTCTTCTTAATAACCCATGGTTAGACTTTACTTTTTAGCTGCAATGGAGAGTCTTTGTATTTTAACAGGCTAGTTTAATGATCATTTTATAATGAGATACAGTTACACAATATGCTTTCACACTCACATTTTTTCTTCTCAACATGTGAGGGACATGAAAAATGTCATTCTTATTTTATATCTAAGAAAATTCAAAACCAAACACTTAAATATGTTTCCCAAGGTTGTTCAGGTACCATGTGGCAGTGGTAAGACAATCAAAGGATGCTGACACTGAAGCCATGGCTTTTCACAGATTACAATACACTCTTGCTGAATGTCAGTATTCAGATGGAGGATTTGTCTTTTTTTTCCAGTAGGGGAGTTTATGTCATTTCATTGTGTTGGTATAAATGATATCCTTGCTTGTACCTCTGTCATCTTATTTTATACTTTATGCAGTTTATGTTTCAACATTAATTTTTTTTTACATACTTAGTAATTTAGACCAGGCTGTACATTCTTTTCTCTTTCCCATTGATTTGGAAGTCATTCATTCTAATTTTATTTCTAATTGTAATACCTGGTTTACCAAAAACTATTAATATTTGTTGAATGATTAAGTACACTTTAAAACTTTCAAATGCTTTGAGTCACTGAATCAACCTATAGAAAAATTAGAATTTATTACAGTCTTATTCTTGGACTCTGTAAATATGATCTTGGGTTTTGTTATTATTATATTAAATATTTAATACCTATTAAAGCATTACTCTATATTATGTTTTATCTTTCAAAACTATTACTTTACATTTTCATTCAGTGATATAATTGAAGTACAATTGTTTAAATATCACTTTACATTTCATGGGTCAGTCTCCTAATACCATTTAATTCTGTTACTAAATTTTAAATTGAATTTCTCTTCCAGTAACCTGGACTAGCGTTTCCTAAATCTTAGTACATCTAAGAATCTCCTAGAATGACTGTTAAAAAATAGATTGCTTCATTTCATCCCTAGAGAGTTTGCTTCAGGAGCTTTGGGGGTGCTCCTCAGAATCTGCACCAACTAGTTCCCAGATATGCTGATGTTGCTGAGCTCTAAACTTCTCTCTGAGTAGCACTAACCTGGGCTGCATCCTTAAGCCATTTCTCTAGTGAGAAGGTGCTGTTTTCTTTTCTCTTGCACATTTGAGAATCTTTTTCTTTTACTTTTACAAATTAAAGATAATTTAACTATATTGACCTTTCTCGGGTGCATTCTCCCAATCTGTTCCAAGCAAATTTTGTAGTGTTATAGTGACAGCTCATACGTTACAGTGTGATAGAGAAAACAAAACCAAAAACAGGCAGCCTGAGTTTTGCTCATTGGTAAAGTAAATTGTTTTTTCTGCCTGTGTGCTTGAAGAATTTTTTTTATTATGTAATTTTAAAAAGAAATTGCCAAGTTGTAATGGTATGGAACCATTTTCATTGTTTCCTGGAGACTGGAAAGTCATTTCAATTTGCATACTAAGGGTTTTTGGTTTTATTTTGTTATTTCAATCTTTGATTACTACTTCTGCTCCAATTGTTTCTACTTCAAGAACATCTATAATTCTGAGATTGGTTCTAGTGTTTAAGTCTTTGCTCTCTGTCTTCTATGTTTTAATCTTCTCTATTTTATTAATTTAATTTTATAATACTTTCTATTTTGACAGAATTTGTCAAATTTTCTTCTATATTAGTGATTTTTTTAATGCTGATTTTGTTTCAGCTTTTAGCACAAATTTTAATTCTGTCATGGCATTTTGGTTTCTTTACTATGTTTTCTTGACTAATGAGTCCCCTTTTCTAATCCGTCCTACTTTATTTTAATCTGAGTTTATTCTCTCATTTCTCTTTCTGTTTCCTAAGGTTATCATGGATGATAAACTATAATTTTTTTCATATGCTTAAGCAAAGCATCCTGGGAGTCAACTTTTACTCTGAATCTCTGAGATACGGTTTTATTTGTCTTGTCCATCATGATTTTTTTAATTTTTAGTTTATCATGAAAGAATCAGTGCTTGCCAAGGCCCTACACCTGGACCATAAGTGGTTTGCAGAATTGACATCCCAGTTTCCAGCCTCTTGCAGGTTTTCCATCTGGTGGATATCCTTGGATTGACAAAGAATGGCTTCCTAGTACCAGTGCCTGTATCTGTGTCCAATCTGAATATGAAAAACAACCACCCCAGGACCCACTTCACCTTCAGCATAGCTATAGTGCTTTAGCTTCGACAGATACTGACAAATACACTCCGAAAATATATTGTCACATGTAGTAGGCAGAATAATGCCCCACCAAGATGTCTACATCTTAATCTCTAGAATCTGTGAATGGATTAGTTTACGTGGTGATGGAGAATTAAGGTAGCAGATGGAATTAAAGTTGCAAATCACCTGATCTTAAAACAAGAACATTATCCTCTATTACTTAGGTGGGCTCCATGTTATCACAAGGGTCCTTAAATGTGAAGAGACATAGAAGAGTTGGAGTCAGAATGATGCGATATGAGAAAGCCTTGCCTGGCCATCACTGCATCTGAACATGGAAGACGGCCACAAGCCAAGGAGTGCAGGCAACATTTAGAAGCTGGAAGAAGCCAGGAAACATCCTCCTGTAGAGACTTCAGAAAATAAGTCAGCCTGGCCATTATCTTGATTATGTTCCAGTGATATCCATTTTAGAGTTCTGCCTTCCAGAACTTTAAGATACTAAAACAACTTTGTTGTTTTAAGCCATATTTGTGATCATTTATTATAGCAGTCACAGGAAACTAATACATGACGATCTCCTTGGCCAACCACTATTTGCATTCTCAATGTAAATGTTGGAAAAGTAATCTTTATTAAATCAGTGTTTCAAGAAAAAATGCAATGTAGAGAAAGTTTTGCTCATATTTTGAATTAGCCTCTGCATGTTTCAGAACTAAGAAAAAGATAGCAGCCAAAGGATTATGGGTCTTTCCCCCTTCTAGCCACAGCTCAAGGGAACCACCAGTTGAAATTGTTCATTCTAGTTCCACTAAACTTGTAGTTAGTAGAATCCTCTAAGTGAATCTAAAATAGGTTGACTATAAGAACTAGTTTTTTATCATATATATAAAACTATAGCTATAACTATACATACACACGTACACATACACATATTTAATTTCATGTACTCTGCAATTCCTCCTTGGGTAAAGTGCTAATTCTCCTAACTCACTCCCTTGTGAGTGAATGCAAACTTAGTAAGTTATATCTTTACAAAGTGGGCATATATTTTTATCTTTAAGAATTCTTTTTTGTTTAAACAGGGCAAACCATGGCCTCTTTTAATTTTGTGTACTACTGCTTTTCCTTATGGGAGGATCACATTTTAAAATGTTTCTATCTTGATAGGAGGTTAGCAGGAGCAAGATTTCCATATGTTCTGATTTGCCCAAGTAAGTATTTCTCTATGCACTAGTCTCTGGAAATTGCTCTGTTTACCCAAGATTTAACTCAGGAGACTAAAGTCATGGGTAAATATTAAGAGAGGATTGACAAAGGCATATTAAGTTCTAAGAAGAAACTATACTTTCCTAAGAGAAATACATTTTTACAAAGTTAACACCACCTTCCCTTCTACCCCCCAGGACTGCAGGCCACATGGCAGCCAGTACTCCTCTTAAGGTAGTGCTACAAACTTCCTGCCCAGAGGATAAAGGGCCAAAGCACACCACAGTTGGATGAAGGGCATAAACACATGAGCATCTACAAATTCTATACCACAGGCCATCACGCTTCTCACCACTCCTCGTATAAGAATCATCATATGCCTGCATGCTGGAGACAACTGGATGCACAGTCCTCTATCTGGGCCAGCAATGAATAGGGAGAAGGGTCCTCTGCCATTAGTCTGCAATAGGGACTAACATTTCCACCATTAAAATCATCAAATGGGATAAAGCCTTTTCATCACCAGGAGGATTAAGTCAAAACATAGATAGGTAAAAAAAAAACAAAAACAAAAACAAAAAAACATAGATAGGTACACCTAGGAGGAGAGCCATTACTCTTTGTCAGGTAAGGATGATTACCTGATAGCTTAATAGAGCTGCAAAGAATACTGAGGAAATTAAGCAGGTTAATTTGGGAAGGACTAGAAGGGAAATCTGAGAACCACAAGGACATAGTTTGGCAACATTAAGATGCTGAATTTTCTCTGGGCATGATCCTGTCCTAGAGCTAATATAGATATAACATGTCTACATTCTGAGGAGCCATCTCATCAGAACATAGATATTCTTTCACAGTGTTAGCCACTGTAACCCAATTATGAAAGAAAATTAAAAGCATCATAACTCTAAAAACAAGCAAATGTTTTTATTTCTATGGAAGCTTATGGAACAAGTGGTTAAGAGCATGGGCTCTGAAGTAAACTGTGAAGTTCACATCTTGGCCTTGCCCCTCACAGGAATGCTACACAACTTCTTTTTCTTTAATTCTTGTATCTGCAAACTGGGGATAATACTGTTACCTCATTGGTTGCTTTGTAAACCTCAGCTATGACAGTACATGTAAAGCTCCTAGAACAATGCCTAACCTCTAGCAAGAGCTGAATAGAACTGCTGTCGCTGCTGCTGTTGCTGCTAGGGCTGCAAAACTTTCTGGACAAGAACAGAGACACTGAAAGAAAACTCTCCAGGCTCTGCCATTTCACAGATGGTCTTGGATAACTTATGTAACTTCTCTGTGCCTCACTTTCCTCATCTATAACATGAGGATAACAATAACCATATCAGGATTGATTTAAGGATTAAATGAGTTGACATTTTAAAAATGTTTAGAAGAGTGTCTGGCACATAATCTGTTTGATAAATAAATTATTCAGCTCTATCCAGTTTTAAAACTGATCATGGAAAACCAAGGGCTCTGCAGTGGTACTCTGGAGGTTCCAGGTGGTTGAGTGAAGATGAAGTTACGGCACAGTCCCACTCTATGCAAACCTGAGCAACTCTATTTTACATAGTGAGATTTTGAACAAGATTTTCTTTAAGTAAGTGGCACTTTGTTTTAAAAGATGCAACAAAGAAGGAAGGAAGGATAGCAGGGAGGGATGGGAAGGGAGGTGGGCAAAAGGAAGAGAAGTAGGGGAGGAAGGGAAAGAAGGACGGAAGAAAACAAACCGTGCTTCTATTACAATGTGTCTTCTTATAAAATCTCTGTGTCAGTCCAGTTTTTACAGGACATTGAGTGTTTTCATATACATTATCTAGAGGATTTAACCACATCATTTTAAAGGTTCCTCCTACATAGAAAATTATCTGCTTGTGTCTTGAAAAGTGTATTTCAGTAAATCCAAATTTTAACAACACAACTTCCCAAACTTCTTAAGGTAAATAAAGATCTCGATAAGTCTAATTTAACATGCAAACCATGAATATTCACCACAATCAAATAAATAATAAATCACCCCTGAGCTCAAGTGCTTGCTATGCAAAATTGCCTATTTCCTAGATCACTCAGATATATGTTTTTAAATAGCTTTTTATTATTTTTGCTCTTGCGATGGTTGCTCTTCAAAGTAACTTAGAAAATGTGCCATCTTCAGCAATAAGGAGAAAAAAAGACAAGAGGAAAGTGAAATATGGCACCATTAACAAAAGGAAAGAGAGAGTCCATGGATCAGAGGACTGGGCTTTGAAAGACAGTTTTAAAATGTCACCAAACAAAATTTGTGACATAAAAGGAAATGTGCCTTAGTCATTCTGAGTATTGTTATCTACATGAATAATAAATCAAAAGGCTCTTTATCCATTTATGGCTGAACATTATGACCTTAGACAGGTTGGCAATATAATTTACTCCAACTGATATCAATGAAACAGAAATCCAGTGAAAATACCACTGGATTAGGCCTACCATCTGGAAAAGCAGTGAGGGTTGGGAGAACAAACATTTTGAGGGGAGAGTATTAAAAAATATAAATATTTATGGCACCTTTAAATCAGTGAACTCATTAAGGTTTCTTTTAAAGATTTTAAATGACTACCTTTTAGTCTTTGCTACATAAATAACCCAAGTAACTCAAGCTTAACAGGGTTGTCTCATAATTGGAAGGCAAGACCACTAGTATTTGCCCCCACATTGGATTGAATTATTAATATTTTACCTTTATAGACATATATGGCATATTTTACTGATGTAAAATTTAAAATATGCAAGACTTACAGTGATTAAAAGTCTGGTGATGACAAAATTATAAAGAAATGCAAGGGAATGATAATTGCACAGGACAGGATAGTGAGTACATCCAGTATGGTTATGTGACAGTGAGTAGTGGGCTATTATTAACAAGGAAGAAAGCAAAAGGAATTGGACATTGTTAAGCACAATCAACTGGAGAGCATAAACCTGTTTGGTTCACCAGGAAGCTACAGCTTCATGCATTCCAGGGGAATCACAGCATTGCTCCAAGGATTAACACCCCCACCCTTCCCTCTCTAGTACTGGGTTGTTGGAGAGAGGAGGGGGAGATAAGTACATGTATAATAGAAGACATAATGGCATGGGGGAGACTGTCAGTCTAACCTGGGAAGAGGACACATTGGCTAGGGAGTACACCCATCAGAAGCTCGTGCAAGCTTGGGAAGTTGATTGGTTATTTTGAAAAAGCTCCTGGTCTTTCTTAAGTGCAAAATAATATAATCCCAGGGGAAAAAAGGGCTCTCCCTCTTACTTGGGAACCTGCCCTTACCACATGTTCTAGCTCATTCCCTCTCTATAACCATGTGACCCTAGCAGCTGTGTGGTGGATGACTGCACAGACTCCAAATGTAGGAGCCTGGATACTGCAGTACAGCAACAGATTGCAGGTGGGAACACAAGCTAAGCTAGCTAGATGGTAAGAAAGGCTGGACAGGACTAAGCATTAATATGGCACAGAAACTTTGGACACTGACTTTTGTTTTGGTCTTGCTGAAGACATGCTTGGACTTTATCCATGGTGGGGTGGTTGGAAAAGGGGCACAGGAGCAGCTTTCCACCTGAATAAATTTTGCCACACTACAATCTCCTGTGCACAGATCAGTGAAATTCTCTCCTCTCAGTTCTGTGAAATAGCCTCATTTACCGCTAACACTGGCAACAGTTAGAAAGAGGAGTAAGATCAGAGATGTTTTCAGGAGACAATTGGACACTAAAAATAATATATGTCTTGACCTAGATAAACCTTCACATAGGTGTTCATCTATAATTACTCATTACACTGTACATATATATCTTATGCACTTTTCCTATTTTAATTATATTTCACAATTTTATTTAAATAGGATATTCTATTCTGAGGTGACTCTATTATATGGGACATACTGATAAAAAAGTATTCATTGTTTATCTGAAAATGAAATTTAAGTGGGCATCCTGAATTTTATCTACCTACCTACTTACCTCAGTCACAACAGGACAATTAGATAGAAGATAGTGGAGGAATAAGTGGAAGCTACCTCCTCCTAGGACAAATCTGGAATTACAACTAAATTGAAGAGAAATTGTCCACAATAAGCAAATGAACATTAGCTGGAGAGAAGCCTTATAACTAAAGACAAGACAGAAGAAACCACTTCACCACAATGAGGTTGGTAGGGAGTGTAAAAGAGGCATAAGAAAGGCTGGATGGGATTCCACAGGTGGCAACTGAAGTTCTGGATGGATATTTCAGCAGGTGGGGTTATCCCTGAGAAGTGTGGGGTCTAAACCCCAAGCTAGGCTCTCCAGCCTACAGCACCAGAATGAGAAAGGAACCCAGATAATACTCAGTTATGAAAAGTGGCAGGCTTTCTGTCTGTCAGGGAGAGTCAGGTGGAGATGTAGAGAGCCTCTTAAAGGATCAACACACAAAATTTTGTTTTGCAGTCACTAACCCTGGGCTCTGGCAGAAGGAGGGTAGAGTGGACTAGAGACACTTGAGGAGAGTCTGGGTTTGGTGGCTCTGGGGAGAGACCTGAAGGAACAGCCTCCAGGGTCCCTATCCTGAGTCATCCCCTATCTTGCAGGAGCTATCTTTCTCAGGCAGAGGAATCCCCTCCAAATGGCATCAGCCTGAGGGGAAGCAATAGCCTCCACTGAAATAATTACTCTGCCCCACCATGTGGTGCTTAAGCCAGGCTTCTGATTACATAATGAGGCTATATCACTGATTAGTGTAATAACTAAGGGGAAAATATAAAGAAGCACCCAAAATGGAAAGACAAAAAACAGACCCCTACTAAAAGAACAAGAGAATTCTCCAGAAGAAGAATTAGATGAAATGGAGGCAAGCAATTGATCAGATAGAGAGTTTATAGTAAAGATTATAAGGATACTCAACAGCATTAAAAAAAAAGACATAGAAACCATTAAAAAGGACCAGTCAGAAATAAAGAATGCAGTATCTCAAATAAATGATACACTGAAAGGAATAAACAGTAGGTTATATGAAACAGTGGCTCAGATCAGTGTTTTGGAAGACAAGGTAGAAAAAAAAAACACAGGAAGAGCAGTAAAAAGAAAACCATTTTTTTTTTTTAATGAAGAGAGCTTAAGAAACATTTTGGACAACATGAAGAATAACAACATCTGCATCATGGGAATACCAGAAGGAAAAGAGAGTGAGCAAGAGATTAGGAACCTATTTGAAAAATAATGCCCAAATACTTCCCTAATCTGGTGAAGGAAAATTACACAAGTCTAAGAAGCTCTGAGAGTCCCAAACAAGTTGGACCTAAAGAGACCTACACACCAAAACACATCATAATTAAAATGACAAGGCTTAAAGAAGAGGAGAGTATCCTAAAACCCACAAGAGAAAAGCAGGTAGTTATCTACAAGGGAGCACCAATTAGACTGTCATCTGATTTATCAACAGAGACATTTCAGGCCAAAAGGAAGTAGAATGAAATATTCAAGATGATGAAAATTGAGGCCCTACAACCAAGGCTGCTTTACCCAGCAAGGCTAGCATTTAAACTCCAAAGAGAAATAAGAAGCTTCCCAGAAAAGAAAAGGCTAATAGAGTCTGTTAACACCAAACCAGTTCTTCTACAAATGTTAAAGGATTTGCGTTGAAAAGTAGAAGAGGAAAAAGAGAGAATAAAAACAGACTAAAATATTCTAAGAATAAAATGGCATAAATATGTATCTATCAACAATCACCATAAATGTAAACAGCTTAAATGCTCCAACCAAAAGGCATAGAGTAGCTGAATGTATAAAAAAAAGACATATATATGCTGCCTACAAGAGACCCATCTCAGATCTAAAGATACACACAGACTAAAAGGAAGGGGATGGAAAAAGATATTTCATGCAAATGGAAAAGAAAAAAAGGTTGGGGTAGCAATATTTATATCCAACAAATTAGACTTCAAAACCAAGGCTATAGTAAGAGACAAAAAAAGGCCACTACATAATGACAAAGAGAACAATCCAACAAGAGGATATAACCCTAGTAAACATTTACGCACCCAATACAAGACTACCTAAATATGTGAAGCAAATCTTGATGGACATAAAGAGAGACATCAATGGAAATAAAGTCATATTCAGGGATTTTAACACCCCATTGCCTTCAATGGATAGATCTTTCAGACAGTAAATCAACAAGGAGATGGCAGCCTTGAACAACACACCAGATGAAATGGATTTAATTGATATCTTCAGAGAATTTCCTCCCAAAGCAAAATACACACACACACACACACACACACACACACACACACACACACATACACTTTTCAAGTACACATGGAATGTTTTCTAGGATACACCACATGTTAAGACACAAAAAGTCTCAATGAATTTAAGATTGAAATCATATCAAACATCTTCTCTTACCACATTGCTATAAATTAGAAATCAATCACAAGAACACTGAAAAATATGCAGCAGCATGAAAGTTAAATGACATGTTATTGAACAATGGGTCAACAACAAGATAAAGGAAGAAATCATAAGAGCTTGAAACAAATAAAAATAAGGACACAACAATCCAAAATCTGTGGGACACTGGAAAAGTAATCCTAAGAGGGAAATTCAGAGCATTACAAGCCTATCTCAACAAGAAAAAGCTAAAAAAAAAAAAAAAATGATCTAACTTCACACTTAAAAGAACTTGAAAAAGAACAACAAACAAAGCCCAGACTGAGCAGAAGAAAGGAAATAATAAAGATCAGACCAGAAATAGTTGAAATAGAGTCTAAAAAATTATACAAAAGGTCAATGAATCCAAGAGCTGCTTCTTTGAAGAGATAAATAAGATTGGCAAACCTTTAACCAGACTGATCAAGAAAAAAGAGAAAGAACCCAAATAAATCAAATCAGAAATGAAAGTGAAGAAATAACAACTGACACCAAAGGATTACAAAGGATTGTAAGAAAATATTATGAACAACTATACGCCAACAAACTGGACAACCTGGATTAAATGGACAAATTCCTAGAAACATACAATCTTCCAAACAAAATTAAGATGTATCAGAGAATCTGAATAGACAGATTATACCTAGTGAAAGTGAAGTAATCAAAAAACTCCCAGCACACAAAAGCCCTGGACTGCATGGTTTCATGGGTGAATTTTACCAAACATTCCGAGAAGAACTAACATCTCTCCTTCTCAAACTATGTTATAAAATTCAAGAGAAGGAAAGTCTTCCAAACTCATATTATTAGGCCAGCATTATCCTAATTCCAAAACCAGGTAAAGACACTACAAAGAAAGAAAAGTATAGGGCCATATCACTAAACATAGACACTAAAATCCTCAACAAAATAATAGCAAACTTAATACATCAGTGCATCAAAAAGATCATACACCATGATCAAGTGGGATTTATTCCAGGAATGTAAGGTTGGTACAACATTCCCAAATCAGTAAATGTGATTCACCACATAAACAAAATGAATGATAAAAACTACATGATCATATCGATACATGCAGAAAAAGTATTTGATGAAATACAGCATCCATTTATGATAAAAACTCTCAGCAAAGTCAGATTAGGGGGGACATATCTAAACATAATAAAGGCCATATATGACAAACACACTGCCAGCATCATACTCAATGGGAAAAAACTACAAAATTTCCCCTTAAGATGGGAAACAAGACAAGGAAATCTGCTTTCACCTTTCTTTTTCAACATAGTACTGGAAGTCCTAGCCACAACAATCAGACAAGAAGAAATAAAAGGTATCCAGATTGGAAAGGAAGAACTAAAACTGTCTTTATTTGCAGATGACATGATATCGTACATAGAGAACCCCAAAGATTCCACCAAGAAACTACTAAACTAATAAATAAATTCATCAAAGTAGAAGAACACAAAATTAATATCCAGAAAGTATTTGCATTTGTATATGTCAATAAAGAACTAATAGAAAGGGAAATTAAGAAAACAATCTCATTCACAATTGTTATCAAAAGAATAAAATACCTAGGGATAAACCTAACCAAGGATGTAAAAGACCAGTACTTGGGAAATTATAAGAAACTGAAGAAAGAAATAGAAGAAGATACAAATAAGTGGAAGCACATAATGTATTCATGGATAGGAGGAATTAACATCATTAAAATGTCCATACTACCCAGAGCAACCTATAGATTCAACACGATTTCTATCAAGATTCCAATGATGTATTTTGCAAAATTGAACAAATATTTCCAAAACTTTTATGTTCCAAAAGGCACTGCATAGCAATGAGGATCCTGAGAAAGAAGAACAAAGTTGGAGGAAGCACGCTGCCTAATATCAAATTATAATATAAAGCTATAGAAATCAATACAATATAGTACCAGCATAAAAACAGACACATAGATCAATGGGATAGAATAGAGAGCTCAGAAAGAAACCTACACCTTTATAGTCAATTAATATTCAACAGAGGAAGAAAGCACATACAATGGGCTAAAGATACTTGCTTCAATAAATGGTGTTAGAAAAATTGGACAGATACATACAGAAAAATGAAACCCGACCACCTTCTTATACCATGCACAAAAATAAATTTAAAATTGATCAAAGACTTAAATGTTAGACCTAAAACCATAAAAATAATACAAGAAAACATAAGCAGCAAAGTCTGTGACATTGCTTATAGCAATATTTTATAAAATATATCTCCCCAGGCAAGGGAAATAAAGAAAAATAAACAAATGGGACTACATCAAACTAAAAAGTTTTTGCACAGCAAAGAAATCATCAACAAAATAAAAAGACAACCCACAGAATGGGAGAACATATTCTCCAATACATCTGATAAGGGGTAATATTCAAAAGTCATAAAGAACTTACAAAACTCAACACCCAAAAACCAAACAACCCAATTAAAAATGGACAAAGGACCTGAATAGACACTTCTCCAAAGAGGACATACAGATAGACATATAAAAAGATGCTCAAAGCTACCAAGTATTAGAGAAATGCAAATTAAAACCACAATGAGGTACCATCTCACACTTGTCAGAATGGCCATCATCAATGAATCAACAAATACCAAGTGCTGGTGAGGATGTGGAGAAAGGGTACACTTTTTCACTGATTGTGGGAATGCAGATGGGTGCAGCCACTGTGGAAAAAAAATTTTTTACCTCAAAAAATTAAAAATGGATTTGCCTTTTGATCCAGCGATCCCACTTATGGGAATACATGTGAAGGAACTCAAAACACTAATTTGAAAGAACATAAGTGAGCCTATGTTCACTGTAGTGTTACGTACAATATGCAAGATATGGAAACAGCCCAACTGTCCATCAGTAGATGAGTGAGTCGATGGATGAGATGAGTCTATGGGACATTTATGAAAAAGAAATTTTATAAAAAAGAAGAAAGTTTTACACTTTGCAACATTATAGATGGATCTGGAGAAAATTAAGCTAAGTGCAATAAGCCAGGCAGAGAAAGACAAATACCATATGATCTCACTCATATTTGGAATCTAATGAACAAACTGACCTAACAAGGAAAATAGGGACAGACTCATTGATGGAGAGCAGGATGACATCTGGAGGTGGGATGGTGAGGGGACTGAGCAAATAGGAAAAAGGACTATGGACCTGGACAACAGTGTTGTGACTGTAGGGGGAGGATGGAGCGCGGTATAAGGGTACCAAATGGTAATGGAAAAAATACAATAAAGACTAACTTTTTTAAAAAAAAGAACAGCACAGTTAGATTGCAAATATTTTTATTTAAAAAGACAGGCAAAATATTAGCACAGATACTAATATCTTAGTATCAAGTCTTAGTCACAGCTGTTTACAATCTATTAAAGTGATAAATTTGTGACTCACGGTTTATGACCCTCCCCTGGGGTTCTTGCGCCCAAAGACTATAAACAAAAGTAGGCTACATAGGTGCAAATTATTTGCTTAGAGGATGGAAAAGAAGCTGATCTTCATAAATAGAGCCATGCATAAGAAAGTAGAGTTTCAAGTCATAAACAAATCTGAAAAACCTTTTAATTTGCTCTCTTTTTTTAGGCAGTGATTTGCCTTTTATTGTGTGCATTGTTTGCACAGGAAAGGAAAAGATAATCAACTAAGTAAAATGAATACTATACTGCTGTGTTTTACAAGGAGAACACTCTGAAAGATAATTATGGATCAGTGCTTTAAAAAATATCTTGAATGGCCTTGGCCAGGTTGTTCAGTTGGTGAGGGAGTCATCCTGGATATGCCGGATTTGCAGGTTCGAGCCCCAGTCAGGGCACATACAAAAATCAACCAATGGATACATAAATAAGTGGAACAACAAATCACTCTCTCTCTCATCAATAAAAAAATTATCCTGAATTGCCTGCAGAAATGGCAAGAAGAATTCAATTAAATTATTAGTAAGTTATATAATATCTTATCACTGGGGTATACATCTGAAATTAATATAACACTGTATGTCGACTTCCAACCAAGATGGAGGGGTAGGTGGACACACTGTGCCTCCTCTCGAAACCAAAATTAAGGACAACAAAAATTTAGAAACAAAACAAACAAAAAAAACCCCAGAACAGATAGAAAATTGAATTGTACGGAAGTCCAACAATGATTCACACAGACCAGTAAGAAGGGTGGAGTCGGCAGCCCAAGGAGATGGATTGCATCAGGTAACAGCATTGGCTAGTGGTCCTGAATGTGAAGGTGGTGCTTAGCAGACCCCAGGCATGGGGAACCAACGAGCAGACCCAGGCATACAAGGCAGCTGACCACGGTCACACATTTGCATGCAAATAAACCAGGCGAAAATGGGCAGCAAGACAGGCTGCGCAACCCAGGGCCCTAGTGCCAGGAAATAAAGCCTAAAAGCACCGATTGAAAACACTTGTGGGGGTTGAGGTGCCAGGAGAGACTCCCAGCCTTACAGAGGGGACTGAAATCCAAGAGAGCATGGGGCAAGCACTATTGTTCCCTCTCTGACCCCGCCCCCACATACAGCATCACAACTCTGCAACTAGGTTGCTCTGCCCTGGTGAACACCTAAGGCTCCACCCCTCATACGTAACAGGCACAACCAGACCAAGAAAAAAAGAAAGAAAGAAAAGAAAAGAAAAAAAATGGCTCAAATGAAAGAACAAATCAAAGAACCAGAGCCAATACTTTCAAGCGACCAAGAGATGGCCAACCTATCAGATGCACAGTTCAAAGCACTGGTGATCAGGATGCTCACAGAATTGGTTGATTTTGGTTGTAAATTAGATGAACAAATTAAGGCTACAATAAGTGAAATGAAGGAAAATGCACAGGGAACCAATAGTGATGGGAAGAAAACTGGGACTCAAATAAATGGAATGGACCAGAAGGAAGAAACAAACAACCAAACAGAAAAGAATGAAGAAACAAGAAGTCAGAAAAATGAGGAGAGGCTTAGGAACCTCCAGGACATTTTTAAATGTTCCAACATCTGAATTATAGGGGTACCATAAAGGGAAGAAGAAGAGCAACAAGTGGAAAACTTATTTGAACAAATAATAAAGGAGAACTTTCCAATCTAGCAAAGGAAATAGACTTCCAGAAAGTCCAGGAAGTTCAGAGAGTCTCAAAGAAGTTGGACCCAAGAAGGAACACACCAAGGCACATCATAATGACATTACCCAAGATTAAAATGAAGGAGAGAATCCTAGAAGCAGCAAGAGACATGGAGACAGTCACCTACAGAGGAGTTCCCATTAGATTGTCAGCTGATTTCCCAAAAGAGACCTTACAGGCAATAGGTGAGGGAAAGAAGTATTGCAAATCATGAAAGGCAAGGACCTACATCCAAGATTGCTCTATCCAGTAAAGTTTTCATTTAGAATGGAAGGGCAGATAAAGTGCTTCTCAGATAAGGTCAAGTTAAAGGAGTTCATCATCACCAAGCCCTTATTATATGAAATGTTAAAGGGACTTATCTAAGAAAAAGAAGATAAAAAATATGAACAGTAAAATAACAGCAAACTCACAGTTATTAATAACCACACTTAAAACAAAAGCAAATTAAGCAAACCACTAGAACAGAACGGGAACAGAACCAGGGAAATGGAGATCACATAGAGTGTTAGCAACAGGGGAGTGGGAGGAAGAGAGAGGGGGAAAAGGTACAGAGAATAAGTAGCATAGATGGTAGGGAGAAAATAGACAGGGGGTGGGCAAGAATAGTATGGGAAATGTAGAAGTTAAAGAACTTATGACACATGGACATGAACTAAAGGGGGGGGAATCTGGGTGGGAGGGGGTGTGCATGGTGGAGGGGAAATGGGACAACTGTAATAACATAATCAATAAAATATATTTAAAAAAACAATATAGCAGGTTTTCAAATCCTGCCATATTAAACATTTGGTAACCTAAAAAAATATTTGTTTATAACATTGTATGTCAACATTTGTTTATAACATTGTATGTCAAAAGTAATTGAAAAATCGAAAATGATTTAATATAGGAAAAAGAAAAAAAACTATACACAATTTTTTTCCTGAAAATATTATTTCTAAAAGCCAGAGTCTTTTTTTCCTATTCATCTTCTGCTTGAGATGGGATGACCTTTCAAATAGTTGCTTGCCATTCTCAAAGCAAACTCTAAATAAAGAAGTGGACTGTGGCTTTTTCGTCTCTCTGCATCAGGTTCAGCATAGATAGTGCACTTGTACCGACCTTCTACACCACTCAAAAGAATGCAGATTTGGCTTCTGGGACATAAAAAAGGTATTTTAGGAATATCAATCAGGGTTGGTCCCATGCTTTCAGTCATGACATGTGCCTGCTATCAGAAAGGTGTGCTACTTGAGATAAGTGTTTGGGTACAAGGTGCATGAAGTAATGTACTCCCTGTGGAAAACTGGAAACCCCACCCCCAAACAAATGAAAAAGAATGTATGTGTAAAATGTGGGAAGAATCCTTTGTTAAGCTGCCTGTGGCAGGAGAGCTAATTCAAAAAGGTCAGATATTTAAGTAACAATAGATGGAAAACCAACTTCCCAAAGGCCTTTCAATAGCCTCATATTATAAACTAACAGGCTATCCTATGACACTATTCATAGTAATAAGCAGTATTTTTTCACTAAGCGTATATACTTTTTACTTTTCTTCACTAAGTTTATATCCTTCTTAACCTTGTTTTACTATTTCACATCCCCTCTTAATTTTTACAGCATTTCCAATATGGTCTTTTGTGTCTTTTTTTTTTTCCTTTGGTCTGGATGTTTTCTAAATGACTCAATATATTTTTCTTGATAAAAGCACAAAAAGTACATTTCAATGTTAAAAAGATACAGAAACATATAAAAGAATCTATTACCACATTACCCGGAGAAAACTACTACTAAGTACAGTATATATACTTCCATTCATTTTAATGCATAAATATACCACAAAATTGGATTACTGTATAATAATTGGTATCCTATACACTGGTCAATTGTTCCATGCATATCTTTCTATGCTATAAACGGAAATCTATATCATCATATATAACTGTTCAATATGACTTGGTAACTTTGTACATGTGTATCCCTGTGTATATATTGTATTATAACTTGTAAGTGGATTTATTCAAATACTCAACTACTGATGAATATAGACAGTTAGAATTTTTTTCATTATTAAAAACAAAGCTGTAATGGAAATCTATACATACATCTTTGCATGTAAAATAAGTCAACACTTTCCCCTAGTCCTATTCCCAATCTCATTTTCCCATGGTAACCAACAAAATAAAGACACAAAAAAAAATAGAAACCATCACTTGTTTATCCTTCTACATCTTTCTCTAGCTTCATACTAATCTATACCAATGTAGATTTGTATATAAAGCCATTCTTTTATTTTTCATTTTAGTAGGCTCTTACTTTCCTAGTTACTCAACCCAATGGTTATTGATTTACTGTATCACGGACATATTAGACATCACATATAGATTCAGTTAATTGTTTTCATTCATTGCATAATATTCTACAGTACATTTATAATATAAATATTTCGACCATTTTCCTATTAACCAGCTATTATGTGGTTATTGGTTTTTGCCTTGCTTTGTTTTGGTTTTCCCACTACAAACAATACAGTAGGATCTTTGAATGTACATTTTTATGTGATGGATTGAAGATTCCCAGGAGTAGAGGTACAGTGTTAAAGAGCTGGTATACCAATTAATCGTGATGGATACTTCCAAATTTATCAATACATGAAAACTTTCTATTTCCTCATTATGATTTGAATTTGTACTTCTATGACTACGAGTGAGGTTGAAAATATTTTCATATATCTGTTGGTCCTTTAAATTTTCCCCTTTGTGAATTGCCAATTTATCTATTTAGCCATTTTTTCAAATATATATAACTTGATCTCATCAGTGTGGAGGAGTTCCTAGTTTTTTATATTTGTATTGCTTAATGTTGTGCATTTATATCTTTAACTCATCTGATTTTTTAAAATTTTATGGTAGAAAATAGGAGCCTAATATTTACCTAATATTAGGTATTACCTAATATTAGATATTAAGTATTACCTGATACTTACAGATGAAAATCCATCTTTTATAACATTTTTATATAAACATACATTTTCCACTTAATCATTTTTATATAAACATATATTTTCCACTTAATTAAAAGCCACCTTTACTCAATATTTGGTTCAATATTACATACTTGGATCTGTTTCTGACTCTTTTTACTATTCTCTTAGTCAATTTTTCTCATGGCCAATAACATTTTTTTTTAATTTTTAAAAGATTTTATTTATTTTATTTTTAGAGAGAGGGAAAAGGAAGGAGAAAGAGAAGGTGAGAACATCAATGTGTGGTTGCCTCTTGCATGCCCCCTACTGGGGACCTGGCCTGCAACCCAGGCATGTGCCCTGACTGGACATCAAACCTGTGACCCTTTGCTTCGCAGGTCAGTGCTCAATCCATCGAGCAATACCAGCCAGGGCCAATAACATGCTTTTTTAACAGCAACTTTATATGAAATTTTAATGTCTAGAAAGGAGAATAAAAATAAATACCTATTGTCATTCTGACTAGAATTCCATTAACATATATATATTAAGAAGGAATGACATTTTATAATATTAGGAATTATCAGGAAAATGGCATGACTATTTCTTTACTTATTAAAATTATTACCAAGGATTTTATATTTTTTGTTTACATATATGAAATTTTTTCTATTTTTATACAAATTGTTACTGAGGGTATAAAGAAACTTTGATTTTACCCATGGCTATCAGCTCATATGTTTTATTAGTAATAATCTCTAAAAGAGTCTTAAATTTCCTAGGAATATAATAATATCATCTAAAAATAACTTTAATTTTTTCTACTACTTATATTGCTTAATTTTATTGCTTAATTACATCATATAGAATTCACAACACCGTGGTAAGTAACAGTATTGATAGCAAATGCCCCTCTGTATTTTTCCTGGTTTTAATAGGAATGGCTTTTATGTATCACTATTTAATATTATGCTTATGTGGGCTTTGTGAATATTCTTTATCATGTATAATTAACTTCCTTCTATGTTCATTTTATTTAGAGTGTTATTAGAAATTCCCAATCTATCTTATCAAATTATTTTTTGAACTGTATCCTGGGATGAATAGAGTACCCACTAAATTTTGGCCACCTGGAATCAGGTGACCTTATTTTGGAATGGGGTCATTGCAGATATAATTAGTTAAGATGAGGTCATCATGGATTATGATGGGCTCTACTCCAACGACTGGTGTCCTCATAAGAAGAGAAAATAGAGCCACAGTCAAACACAAAGTGAGAACTCCATGTTATGACAAAGACAGAGACTGATATGTCTACATGCCAAGGAACACCAAGGATTGTCTCAAGAAGCCAGGCAGAGGAAAGGAAGGATCATCTCTCAGAGGCTGCAGAGAGAGCATGGTCTTGTCATACATTGATTTTGGATCCTTAGCTTTAAGAACTGTGAGAGAATACATTTCCATTGTTTTAAGCCATCTACTTTGGTAATTTGTTACAGCAGCTCTGGGAAACTGACATAGCATGCACTGATAAAATCATATCATTTTTCTTTTAATTTGTTGATATGATTAACGGTATGGATAAATTTCCAATTCTGAACCATATTCTGATTTTTGAAACTAACCCTAGTTCAAACATTTTAATTGTATTTTCATAAGCATATAAACTTAAGTTGCTATTTTTAATTACATATTTCTATATATAAATGAAATTAGTATAAAATATATAGTTAGAGCTATCTATATCAGGTTTTTAATATAAGATTATGCGAGATTGGTACAATTATTTAAGGTCTCTTTCTACTTTCTCTATAATCTTAAGTTGTTAGAAAGCCATAGTGAATATCTAGTTTTGAAGCTTAGATTTAATTTAGTTATAAAATCATCTCGGCCTAGTGCCAATTTTAGTGGTATATATTTAACAACCTTCCACTTTCTTCTATGATTGATGGTGTTATTTTTTTACTTTTGTTATGTGAATATTGATAACATATATGTTCCTAAATAATCTAGATTTTCAAGTGAATGTTTACAGAAATTTTTTTAAATCTAGTGGTACCAATCTTGAATGGTAGAAATAACTAGGGAGCTAGGAAAGTACACACCCACTTCCTTCCACACTACCGCGTGTGGCTTAAATCAAAACACAACAGTCCTCAAAGAAAGAAAAGTCCATAGTCAAGGGTATAGAAGCAGCTGTTAACCCCTGGTTAGAACCTCTAAACAAACCCAGAGGAAATGTTCTCAGCAGAATCATCAGGACTGTGTCACAGTAAAACCTAGATGATTGGTCCTCAGGTCACAGGATACTCTCCTGGATTCAGAAAAACTGCAAAAAAATTATTGACATTTCCACTGAGCTATAATAAAACTCACTTTTATTAAAACACTTGAAAAAAAACTTTATTGTTCCTCACAACTGCACACATTTTAAAATATCTTCAATTTCTCTAAGAAACAATTTTTCTACACAACTCTCCCAGCTTTATACTAATATCCCTTTATTCATAGCAGATGGAGAAAATCAGAGTAACACATTTGATCTAAAATAATTAGTGTTGCATCGGCATTTCCAATCTAAATGGCATTTTAAGGGGTTATTGTTACATGGATCAAGAGTTTGCTCTCAACATAAAGAGACATAAAAACAACTTTGAAACTTTTCCCTTGCAATTAGCTTTTGCATTTTAATTTCTTCAACATCATTCTAGCTAGATTTTTTAAAAAATTCTTTCTTTCTTTATTTTTTAAAGGGTAGGGAAGGGAGGGAGGAAGAGAGGTAGAGAAACATTGATGCAAGAGAGAATCACCGATCAGTTGTCTCAAGAATGCAGCTCAACTGGGGACTAAACCTGCAGCTCTAGGCATGTGCTCTGACTGAGAATCACACACATGACCTTTTGCTTTGCTAATTTTAAACAAATCAAATGGGAGTTTAAAATACAAATCAAATAGAATAAAGTGGTCCAATTTAGTCATGAGTCATACTTTGTTCACAGGCTAGTCTGCTAATAAATCACAATAACTGCTTTTTAAAAACAGTATTCTCAAAACTGACCATCAACTGCTGGGTTGTCTGGAAAACTGGGAATATATTCTTAATGCTCAGATATCATAAATCTGCCCTTTAGCTGCCTGAAATGCCTAAACGTAAACTGCATATGTAGGTGGTGAGTTTCAGATGACTGTCTCTCTGTCCAAGAGTTAAATAATCTCTGGCCCATGAATGAACCAATCCAGCCCTTGCCAGGTTGCTAAGTTGGTTGGAGCATTGTCCTGATACATCAATGTTGCAGGTTCAATTCCTGGTCAGGGCACACACACAGGCTCAACCAATGAATGCATAAATAAGTGGAACAACAGGTCCATGTCTCTCTCACTGTCTCTCTTTCTAAAATCAGTAAATTTTAAAAAAAGAAAAGAAAAGAATGAACCACTCCATGAGCGTTTCTTTAGCATATACCATATCCACTGTGGAATTCTTTTTAAGTTAAAAATATTATGCACCTGGAAAAATGCCCTCTTGTGTAGACTTCAGAGCAGCCACACAGGATGACACCAGACCCCCACAGTCACACCTGGTGTTTCTATACTGCATTGCAATTTTCAAACTACTTTCATGACACTTTTTGATTTCATCCTCATAGTAAACCTATAATGAATGCAGGATGAAAGAGGAAGTAGGTATAAACACAGAACTCTAGAGATGAAAGTGATATTACAGATCATCAGTAACCTTCTTTTGCAGATAAAAAAATGGAGACCAGAGGGAAGTGAGGCCCTTTGCCTTCTTGCAAGCCAGGCTTACAAGGCAAATAAAGTGAAGGCATGTCACCATGCGAGTTACAAAAAGGAGTCACAAAAACACTACAAGAAAGAGAAACATGGTGGGAGTAATGGACACTAATTCCAATTTAATGTGTTTTCTTTAAAGCAATTTCATCAAATTAAAGTTTGAAATCCAATGTTGGTCTTTCAAGACTGCTTGGCTAAGGCAGTGCTGTGCCACTACTAGATACCTTAGAGAGAAACATAATTTTAAAATTCATAGTTTCCAGTAAATATGTACAAGCCTTTGAAGATCATATTAACGTAGTTGTAAACGGTAACATACATATACACGAAAACTTAAAATTCACTATATAACAATTGAAGGAGTCTAAACATTCTATAGTTCAATTAAGGAGCTACCCATGCATTCGCTACACACTCCACCTCCACCTATCCTCTGCTCTCCCACCCCAGCAAGGCCTATCTGATTATCTTAATATTGTGACCTCTCTATTATACAAGGTTTGAAAATAATATTTTCTTTAATTGAGAATATATTGGAAGTAGTATCTATTTTCTTTTATAGCATTCTCAAAATTATATCTCAGCCATGCACTAGCCAGTGTCCTAATAACTTTTATTTAATGGATAATAGCCATTTTCCATGACTCAATCATAGAAAAAATATTTTAAAAAACCTGCATTTGGGATATAATCATAATTCTAATAAGAGACTACACTAAAGAAAAGTGCAAAAGTAAAAACATTAAAAATGGAGAAAAAATAGCCTCTTCAACAAGTGGTGTTGGGAGAACTGGACAGCTACATGCAAAAAATGAAACTTGAGCACCAACTTACACCATACACAAAAATAAATTCAAGGTGGATAAAAGATTTCAATATAAGCAGTGACACCATCGACGCCCTAGAGGAGAACATAGGCAGGAAAATCTCAGATATTTCATGCAGCAACATTTTTACTGATATGTTCCCTAAAGAAAGGGACATAAAGGAAAGAATAAACAAATGGGATCTCATCAAAATAAAAAGCTTCTGCACAGCTAAAGAAAACAGTATTAAAATAAAAAGAGAACTGACTATACGGGAAAACATATTTGCCAATGATACCTCAGACAAGGGTTTAATCTCCAAAATATATGAAGAACTTACACGACTCCACTCTAAGAAGACAAGCAACCCAATTAAAAAATGAGCAAAGGACTTGAACAGACACTTCTCCAGGAGGACATGCACAGGCTCCAGAGACACATGAAAAGATGCTCAGTATTGCTAGCTATCAGAGAGATGCAAATTGAAACCACAACGAGGTACCACTTCACACTGGTCAGAATGGCCATCATAAATAAAGCAACAACAAGTGTTGGAGAGGTTGTGGAGAAAAGGGAACCCTAGCACACTGTTGGTGGGATTGCAGACTGGTACAGCCACTACAGAAAACAGTATGAAATTTTCTCAGAAAACTAAAAATGGATCTGCCTTTTGACCCAGCAATTCCACTGCTAGGATTATATCCTAAGAACCCCGAAACACCAATCCAAAAGAATCTATGCACCCCAATGTTCATAGCAGTACAATTTACAATAGCCAAGTGTTGGAGCAACCTAGGTGCCCATCAGTAAATGAATGGATCAAAAAACTGTGGTACATTTACACAGTGGAATTCTATGCAGCAGAAAGAAGGAGCTCCTACCCTTTGCAACAGCATGGATGGAACTGGGAAGCATTATGCAAAGTGAAATAAACCAGGCAGTGAAAGACAAATACCATATGATCTCACCTTTAACAGGAACCTAATCAACAAAACAAACAAACAAACAAGCAAAATATAACCAAAGACACTGAAATTGAGAACAGGCTGACAGTCACCACAGGGGAAAGGGGAGGGAATTTCAGGGGAAAAGGGGAAGGTATTAGAGCAACAAGTATAAAGAACACATGGACAAAAACTGGAGGGGGTGGAAATGGGAGGGAGGTGGGGAGGGTGGGGGGCGGTGGGCTGGGATGGGAGTAAAAGACAAAAAACTGTACAAGAACAACAATTAAAATAAAATTTTTTAAAAAGTGGAATTATTTAAAAAAAGAAATTCATAGTGGTGGTGAAACATTGTATCAGGGTTAGAAGACAAATGTCTGTGTTAGAATAAACAATTTATTGTCAAATACAATAATAACCTCAACACTTTAAAACTGTTTTTCATCACCTTTTAAATCTATGGAAATAGAGAATATAAAACACAACATCTGACACACCATGGAAAGTGTTACTATTCTCCTCAAAGAAGGAAGAACAAATATCTCCATTTCCATTTTGGAACTGCACAATATATTCTTGCATCCCATTTACTCTGATTCATTTACATTTTGCTGAATTATGATTTGGTCCAGTTTCATCATTCAAAAGATAAAAAATAACCACCAACAACAAAAAGTCCTCAAAAGATGCTTCCAGATGAAATTGCAAAGAAATAAGTACATGAATTAGTGAAGCAACATTCAAGTTATACCACGGTGGCAGTTACATCTTTTCTCATCTTGTCTGAGAACTAATTGCACTGCTGAAATTAGACATCCAGCCTGCTGCACGCAGACAGGAGCCCAAGCCAAAAGCAAAGTCTTTGAATAAAAACACTGCCTTCTGATTCTTTTCACATGGCTACATTTTTGACATTTCCTTCAATGTTCTACCCAGTTGCAGTGTTACTATGACAAAAAATTTCTCTAGGCATGACTGGCACATCTGTGGCAAGTGGCAGGGAATGGAAACGGGCAACGAGTCCCTTTAGTGATTGCAGAAAGCCCACAGGCATTCTGCAAATGCTTGCATACATATAATGATATGAAAAATGGAAACAATGATGACAATTTTAATCACTTGATGGAAAATTCTATGATCTACTCTAACTTTATAATAATGACAAAGCCTCTGACACACAGGAGGCTGGTGAGCACATACTTTCTCTCTGCCTGTCAGTATGCTTCAATGTCCATGAGAAGGTTTTACACATGGCTGGAGATAACCTCAACACAGTATTTATATAACCTATCTAAGGACAAATTATAAATGGCTAAATTTGACTGCAGCGGAATTTCCTTGATTATTTTTAATTTGACTCAAAAAATTACCTCTCTGAGCTCTAGAACTTTCTCCCAGGCCCTGGGAGATGTCCAGCATCAGTAGTCAGAGTTAGTCCATCTGTAGTCAGTGCTGCACTAAGTTGGGCCACAGGATGGACAATTAGGGTCAAGTCTCTGCTGGAAATGCCAGTTACTATTCTTGGTCTTCCCCGTTGAATGTCTTCTTAATATGGGAATGACATACCATTTTTAGCTGATATACCATTTTTCCAATAAATTGGAAAATATTATTTAAAATATCACTCATATTTGGAGCACAGGAAATGAAGCATGCCCAGAGATACTCTTGGAAATGTAAACTGGAACCATCTTTCTGGAAAACAATCTGACAACAAATATCATGACGTTTGTACCCCACTTTATTCACTGATATGATTTTGGGAACATTATTCATGTCTTTAAACACTTTTAAAACCAGAGTTTTTAATGTGACTATATCAAAGTCCTTCATTGTTTCCCCATGGGTCAAAATTTCAGTTGTTCTCAATTTAAATTATTATAAGTAACGCTATAGAGAACATCTCTATAAGTACACTTTTAAACTGCATTCTGTTTATTCCTTAGGACAGACTACCAGAAGTGGAAATACAGCTGCTAGCAAGGTTTAAGGTCAAGTATCATTTTTCCTAGCAACTAAGGAACTGCAATCAACAAACCAATTCCTAAACTAGAATTCCTGTGGCTCATCATTTAGAAGGAGAACTATATGTGATGATAAAACTGACCTTGCTTATTTTCACAGCCTTGAGAATGAGTAATTCCTTGGAGAAAACCAATCAGTATATATGATTGGGTAACCATTAACTTAAACAGGACAAATCACATCCTACCAAAAGGACATTCATTTCAAGCAAAGGAACAGACTTTTAATTAATTAACAGCTGAGTGCTGAGTTAATTGACTCTGTCCTAGAGCAAAGATCCTCTTCCCAAGTCCATTAATGTGTAAGATGGAGAACACATTCTTATCATCATTGGTTTGCCTTAGCTTGCCTGCCTTTTGAAGTCCAATAAACAACTGGAGTTTATAAAACTGAAAAGCCAGAATGTAGTTAAACATTTTGTGATTGTCAAAACTTACCTCCCTGGTGGCAGTAGTAGAGAAGTTACTGCCTGGAGGCTGTTCTAAAGGGAAACAGGACTGACCCTTAAATTACAACTCCAGATTTTAGAAGCCAGTGAATAATGACATGTCACTTTTTAACCTATCATATTGGAAATTATTTAAAATGATAACACTCACTGTCGGAATAAGAGAATAATATTTCCTGAAGCTCATTCCAGGGAAGATATTTTCAAGATCAAACAAGTTTATGAAGGAATTAAACAAAGTTTAAGCTGAACCTTTAAACAGTGGATCTCCATAAGGGGTTATAATCAACAGTATTTCTTAAACTTATTTAACTACCAAATGCTCTTTATGTCCTCTTTTGTTTTTGGCTGTTGGGTTTCTGTCAAGTATCTAAAGGATGAGCATTCTGTGGAACATCTTTAGTAAATGTTTCTTTCAGCTAGTTGTCAAACATTTTGGTCTCAAGACCCATTCACACTCTTGAAAATTGTTAAAGGCCCCCAGATGTTTTTGTTTATGTAGGTAACAGCTATGAATATTTACCATATTAGAAATTAAAATTCCTAAAACACTATTAATTCATTTAAAAATACCAATAATAAACCTGTTACATGTTAACATAAATATTTTCTAAAAAAAAAACAAACAAAAGAAAAACAGTGAGTAGCACTGTCAGAACACAGAATAGCACTGTCTCACAGTTCTGAAAAACCTGTTTAATGTTTGGCTTAATAGAAGACCAGTAGATGCTCATACCTGCTTCTACATTGTGTCATGAGATGCATTGTTTTGGTTGAAGTATGTGAAGAAAATCCAGGAGGAGTATTTTAATAGCATTTACAAATGAATATGAATGTTTTTCTTGGATACTGCATCCAAATTTGATAAATAGCAGTTTCTTTAATAGTCAGTTGCAGTTTGGAATCTTATACAGTATCAATAAACTTTTAGTGCTCTATTACATAAAAATTCATGTGTTGCACTTTGAATGGGTCTTTTCCCCATGCAAAATTTTGTAAAAGCATGCATTGTTCTGGTCAAAAATATTGGCTCACTGAATTATGCAGATCTTCCAAACATTGACACATTTCATTAAATAGTATAAACAAGAATCTCATTTGTTAATATCACCATCAATCTAACCAGAAGTCTTTAAGCACTGGGAAGCTGTCAAGCTCATGATGGCACATACAACTTTTCAAAAATTCTAATTTTTACTTGAAAGCTTGAATTTTATCATTGGCAATAAATACTGTCCAATGGTTTACTGAAAGTGACAGGCTCAGTTTGGGCATGTTTGTGAAAATATTTGTCAGATACGGAAGTCTGAATCACGGTATTTCATCTGTCAATTGTTCTTTCAAGTAAAAGTGGCATTCCATGTAAAAGCAGCTAGTTCCTCCTGCTCACAGTGAAACAGCCGTGCACCTGATTTCCTCACACAACCATGTACTTCAGTATGCAGCTGTTCTCAGCGCCTGCTTCCCATTTCTCACAGACAGACACACACACACAAAAGACATGCACTCGAGAGTGAAAACTTAATTAAATTAATAACCAACTGTTTCATCAAGAATAGTTTTAATGAAATTGACTTTCCTTTTTAACCACAAGTCATGGTAGTAAGACCAATAGTACAGTTTGGTGCCCACTGCCTTAATTCATTCCACACTGCTTGATTCATGTTACAATTTTACTCACTATCAGCGCAAATGTCCACAGAGTAAAGAAGACAAACAACAGCTTGGTATTATAATGATAGGTTTTGACCTTGTGGACACCCTGGTAGGGTCTTTGAGATCCTCAGGGGCTCATAAACCACACTTTGAGAATTGCTATTGTAGGGTCACAATCTGGGTCTGACAAAAAAACAACTAGTTGGGGACAAAGAGGAAAGTCCTTATCATTATGTTTCAGCTCATCCCTGGGTGTGTGAATTTGTGAGTGTCAGGTGGCAGTCCACATTTTCCCACGATGTCCACTCTTTGTCCTTAGTACTGAAACCCACTTGGTTCCCTCACAGGATCGAAATCTCGTGTGTGGCTGTGATGGCTCTTCCACAGACAAGGCTGAAAGGAACCTGTTTGACCGGCTTACAGGCAAAGACCCTGTGCTTTTCTTGGCTCCAGGCCACACAGCAGCATGAGGAATGCTGTGAGTTATCTAACCACAGAGATGCACAAGAAGATATTTGGAAACTTGTGTGTCTGTAGCTTGGAAGTGGCCGAGCCTGCATGGTCACATGGAATCTCTCTAGAAAGAAAGGCATGGCCAACCTAAATTAATTTGCCTGTATCTTATCTGAATAGGTAGCCTATGGCCCCACTAACAGACCATCCATAGAACCTATCAGTTTTGAATATTGCTTCTACAGCAATGATTCTCAGAGTATGATTTTTGAATCATGTGCACCCTGGGGAGTACCTGTCTCTTGAAGCTGCCATGGGCAACCAGAGAGAGTATCCGAGGGGGAGGCAGGCCACCAAGCAGCAGTGCAGGTTGCGCTCTGCACAAGTTTCGAAAAGCTATACGGTTGTTGTAGGTTGTGGCTTGTAATTTGCATTTTAACAAATTGTGTGAATCTTGGGCACACCAGAACTCAACAAAATATTCTAAGGCAATTGTTCTCAAACTCTACTGTACCTCAGAATTATCCGTCTTGGAGGTGAAAATTCAGGTGTCTAAGTGCCATGCTAGACCTACCTAATCAGAGTCTTTTGGATTGAAGCCTGGGCATCTGTATTTTCAAGGAGCTTTGTAACCAATTCTGCTGCCTACCAAAATGAGGAACCATTTTTCTAGACTAAGGATACAATAACTTTCTATAAGAAACTAGGTCTTTGAAAACTGAAGACAACATACAAATTGACTGCTTAGGAAATTATGATATCATATAGATAGTCTATTTGGTAGCTATACATTCATCATTTAAAATATCCATTAACTTTTCTTTTAATCCAACTTTATATCCTCCTCTATTATTACATATTTTTATTCTTAGTATGGTATTGGAGCTTAACCTTGCATATTATCCCACCAACATCTTGAAATTTATTCAGCCGGAATTTTCTGCTTTCATATAAATGTAAACTATATGTCAGTCTGATTTTTTTTTAAGGATCCTTAGATCCTTCAGGTGAAAAATAACAAACAGTTCACTTTCATATCACCAAATTAACTCAGAGTTTAAAAAGCCATTCAAATTTCATGTTGTATACTTAAAAAATTTAAAGACTCAATATAAATGTCATGTCTGGCAATAATTATATTTCTGGGATTTTTTTTAAAGTGAAACAGAGTGGAAAGAAAGATTTTATGAATGCCAAATAGAATCAAGCATGTGGAAACAAACAAACAAAAGAATCAAAAGCAAAACTTACCCCTCAAAACAAACAAACAAACAAACAAACAAACAGGGAAACATGCAGGTAAGGCTGTGATATTTTTTCCAAATAACCACTGAAGTGACAACTTGTAGTTTTAAAAGTTGTAAGAGCATTTGGCTTAAGTAAAATCAAAGTGAAAACTACACCATTCTGTTGTTCTAGATGCCAAAATGCCAAATCTGCCAGTCACTCAAAACGGAACACAGGCCCAGGCAACTGATATTTATGCATTCAAAGGATGTAGTTATCTTTGAGTACACACAGAAAAACTGTTTAACGGAATGGCAAGAGTTGACAGGGAGAAAAAAGTTGGGGTTAATTCTAAGGTCAAATTAGTTTGGAAAACCACTGAGTTGTACAGAGTTAAATAAATTCTTCTACTGTGAAACTTCTCACAGCCCGTCTGTGCTAATGCTGATTATATCTTTCTAGGAAGAGATAAAGCATGCAGAATTTTCCAAATGTTGACTCTTTCTTTCATTTAGTGTTTTATGAGGCTAGCATTTCCTGGACACACTCAGGAAATCCTGATAGCGACAGAGCAAGCAGTTGAGGCAAATGGTTCGGTTGTAGCTGAACTGTGGTGCAGGAGTCTAAATGCCACAGAACTAGTGAAGGCATGCCCAGCAGTCAGCCCCACCATATCAAGTCCCTTAGCCTCTCTCCAATGACTTTTTCAATTCTGAAAGATGGTGCTTACTAGTAAAGCACCTTTGGAGGACTGGGCAGGAAACACTAAAATTGCCCTCATTACAGAGTAGAATGATGATCTAATAAACCATCCCTATTACTTAACAAAATTTGGAATCCTAGTTGCTTTGTCTTTTTAACTGCACTTCAGTTTGACCTAAGAGATCTATACTAAAAAGAACAAATAAAATACTCATAGGGAACACATCCAAAAACTGTAATATAAGATTTCTGATTGGACCCTTTTTGCTTACACATTTTCAATGGTTGCCAATACCTACAGATAAAATCCAAATTTCAGCCTATCATTGTAGAGCCATAGATTTTATGATTAAGAAAGATCATGGGTTTTGGAGGCAGACAAACATGGTTAAAAGTGAAGGCTACCCTTCACCACATCTTGAGTAAGTTATTTCACTTCTCTAAGCTCCTGATTCTCAAAAGTGTGGTCCATGGACCAGCAGCACCAGCATTGTTCAAAGCTTATTAGGCAGAATCACAGGCCCCATTGCAAACCTACTGAATCAGAATCTGCATTTTAACAAGATCCTCAGGTGACCTCTACACACACTGAAGTTTGAGAGGCACTACTCTAATTCTCATCAGCTCATCTGAAAATTCTGGGTAATTATAGTAAAAACAGTAAAATTGGACATGACAGTCATTCCCACCTCCTCCAAGCCCTTTGAATTCATCTTCAAATCCTAAGGATTTCACCATCTAAATATTATTCAGGTAAGTCCCCCTCTCTTTTTCCCTTCACTACTTTGGTCCAAGTCCTTCTCATCTTTGTCTATTGACTGCAATGGCCAACCAATTCATTACAATGCACCCTCTCAGGCTTCCCTCTTATCTGTTTCCTTACCGCTGCCAGAGAGATCTTCTAGGAAATGCAAATGAGATCAGAGCTTTCATTTGGTTTCAAAAAGGCCAAAACCCTGTACCAGATGAACCACCTCTGCCAGGTGGTCCTATCCACCTCTACAACTTATCTTGTACCGTGTTCCCTCTGGCTCCCTCTGCTCCAGAAGTACTACTTTTTCTTTCAGTTCCTTGCCCTCACCATCCTCCTTCCCAGCTTTTGCAAAAGCCATCCTTCCCTCTGCTCCTGGCCTGATTAACTCCTCCTTAGACTTTAAATGTCAACTCAAATGTCACCAACCCTGAAAGTATATTCTAATTCTTCTCTTCGACAACCCACACATTGTCTGGCCCATTGCCTGAGCCCCATAAGTATTTATTGAATAAATGAATGTATAAATCAATGAAGGTTCGAGTATATGGTTATTGTGATGACCAAATGGATTGATATCTGTAATGTACTTTTCACAGTGCCTGGTAGAGAACAAGAGCACCGTATAGTACTGGTTGCTATATATTTGGAATATTAGCCCCACTAAAAACTAGGCACCAAGCAGTGCTCAATGTAGCTAACAATTAAAATCACCTGAGGAACTTTTAAACCTCTCAATGACCAGGCACCCAGACCAATTAAATCAGAATCTCCAAGGGTAGGATCCAGGCACCTGGGAGTTTTAAGATTCCATGGGGGAGTCTAATATGCAGCACAGGTGGGGAAAGACTGCTTTACCCTTTGTCTCCAAGCCTCCCAGCTTCCAGAGAACACATGACAAGAAAAATCCTCATTATTCATGGCATGAGTCCATGACCTCACTTCTCCCATACGAAGAGAAAACAAGAGGAATCCATGTAGCAAAAGTCCAGCAATTCATTTCCCTCGGGTATTTTGACAGCAGCCAGATGGGAGAAACTCTCCATGTATCACCAGAGCCAACTTGAAACCTTTCTGGGAAATCCATGTATCCTGGCCACTGTTGGGAGGAAGTGCAGTACCACATGAAGATGATTCAGTATTTAGGGTTAAGTGTTTATTTAACAAAACTCATCAGGATTTCATTATAAACCTGTCATAATTGTTTCATAGAAGCAATTGCTACATGGGAGCAATTAATTTCAACTGCTAAAGAAAGGTTAAACCTCCCATGTGTTCAGCCAGGCAACAAGATATAGGTGAGCCGGGAACCACCTTATCTTCTGTCTCCTTTAGGATTCAAGTATTTAGAGCATCAAGAACCCAAACTGCACTTTAACAGGCCTCCTATTCCCAATGACTAATCTTCTGTGTAGGTAGATATATGTTTAAGTACAGATATATTACTCTGTTTCTCACTCATTTTGAACTTTTCAAAATGTGATCTAAGTGATGAGAATTATCCAAAGACCTTTTTCTCTTTGAAGACCTAAAAACACACACACATACACACATATAAATGCTTCACTTTGCCAGACAAAGCAAAATATAGGCCTCAAATGATCTGAGCACCATTTAAAATTAAAACCAAGTCAGAGCTGATACTAAGCCAACAAAAAGGCCACAGAATAGTTTTAAAGGGCACAGGATTCCTCTCTGAAAATAATATCACAGTGGGCTAAATTCCCCTTCTTACCCTCCTCCTGTTTCTTCATGCTGCTAAATTGTAGGAAAAGAGAAGCATGATTCTATTAATTTTTTTTTTTTACTTTTTAAATCATATACAGGCATATTCCTACTCAAACTTCAGCCAGATGAAAATGCACAGATAATGACAATTTTATAATAGTGGTTCCAGGACGCAGTCTTTTCAAGATCCTCAAATGAAAGGCTCTATTAAAAAAAGTATTATTGTTATTATTATTATTATTATTATTATTATTATTTTAAGCATCCAGAAAAACCACAATCAATGATTAGCTATAACAATTAAACTAACAATAATACATCTGGAACAAGCTCCATGGTGATATGTACTTCGTGTTTAATAGCTCAAATTCAATCTGATGGCATTAGACATACCAGTTAGAAATTGGAGACCACCAAAATTCACATTAGCTTCCCCTTTGAAAGATATTATGAAAAGAGGAGAAAGAAAATGAGGCTATAAACAGCAGTGGTAAATAGACAGGGCTTAAACGTGAGAGGTGCAGGAATAACTCTTGGCTATTAGGAATTCGACAATGAAAACATAAAGGCTGGGCTTTTATCCTCACATGTTCCAGAGTCAGTCTCTGGGCAACTCATCTGAGGCAAAACACATGAAACCCGAAAATCAAGGCTGCTATACTCAGAGAAAGGGGTGATTTCTCTCTGCACATAATGTCCTTTACCAAAAGAAGAGAATAGAGGAAGAATTTATAATTTTCATGTCACAGACCTCAAGAAATAAAAAGGGGAGTGTGGATTGGCATGGACATAAAAGGTGGCAGTTATTGTTGATTGCCTTACTGTCTCACTGTACACTACAGATTTAGAGATAATATTCTTAGACTCTGCGGTCCCCTATGAATATTCTCTAAGGCACAGTTTCCCAACTTCAGCACTGTTGACATTTTGGCCCAGGTAATTCTTTGTGGTGAAGGGCTGTCCTGTGCACTGTAGGATGTTTAGCAGCATTCCTAGACTCTACCCTGTAGCTGCTACCCTGTAGTTGTAGTAACCCCCTCCTCAGTTGTGACAACTGAAAATGTCTCTAGATGTAGCTAAATGTCCCCTCAGTGACAAAAATTTCCCTGGTTGAGAATCATTACTCTAAGGCTTTAATTCACCTGTTTCTGGGCAGCCAGGAAGGAAAATGAGTTAAGAATATAGACCAACTTCCTCATCGTTAGAGGTAAGCATGCATTCAGCTGCCAGCTGTGTGCAAGGCAACTCTTCCCAGACATACTGATTCCTCTTCCTAACAGTTTTTACACTTACAGGCCTGTAACAGATCATGCAGAAATTTAGAACCTGGCACCCTTCAATTCACTGTGCAGTAAAGAGTTAGCACAGCAGACCTAAAAAAGTCTGAACACAGAAAGGCCTGCTTGCAAGGTTGGCCTTTGGCAGGCAACTGGGAACTTGGGCTGGTAAACAGTTCCCTGCACTGATGTAAAAATTAGGCCAGCCCTAAATGATAGGAGTGGCCACCGTGACTTAATTATGTATATAAATAGTATGGTTTACATGAAATGCCTGCTTCCTGTCTAGGAGTCTAGAATTTGGGGTGTGCTAAGCAGATGAGCCCCCTGAAAAACCTTACCCAGAGCCTTTAATGAGCATCCTTGGTAAGTAACGTTTGTACTTGGCATCTCAGCGCACTGTTGGAAGCATTAAGCATATCCTGTGTGACCTCTGGAAGAGGCCTCTTGGAAACTTGCATGTGATTTTCTCCATACTTCACATGATGGGCCTTTGCCTCATTCTGATTTTATTTTGTGTCATTTCATTGTAGTAAACCATAATCATGAGGGTAACAACTTCTGAGTCCTGTGAGTTCTCTCAGCAAATTGGGGAAACCGGGGGTAGCCCTGAGGAGCACATACACAGTATCCATTCAACAAATGTATTGTACCGTGTGCTTGTTTCTAAACCCTGGACCCAGGGTTTATGGCAGAAAATTAAACTAGCCCTCACAGAACACAGTAGTGACTGGGGAAGACTTTATTCTAGGGATACTTCAAACTTCTTCCACAAAAAACAAGGTCTGTTGCATCTCTTTTTGTTTGTGTTTATAACAGCTTTTTCTTAGATATAATATGTACACCATATAATTAAACCCATCTAAAGTGTATAATTCCATGGTTTTATGTATATTCGCAAAGTTGTGGAACTGCCACCGACACCAATTTTAAGACATTTCATCATGAGTTAAAGAACGCCCGTACCTGTTAGCAGTCACTCCCCGCAGCCATAGGAAACCACTAGGCTCTTTTCTGTCTCTATGGAGTTGCCTATGCTGGACATTTCATATAAATGGGATAAGACAATAGGTAGTCTTTTGTGAGTGGCTTCTTTCATTTAATGTAATGTTTCAAGGTTCATCTATTGTGTAGTATGTTACCAGTACTTCATTTCTTTTTATTGCTGAATAATATCTCATTGTATAGATATACCGCATTTTATTTATGCATTCATCAGTAGATGGACATTTGGGTTGTCTATGATTTTTAGCTTTTATGAATAATACTGCTGCAAACATGTCTATACAAGGTTTTGTATGCACATATTTCCATTTTCCCATGGATTGATACCTCAGGTTTGAATTGCTGGGTCATATTTTTGTTAAACTTTTCTAACAAAATGCCAACTGTTTTCCAGAGCAGCTGCACCATTTCACTTCCCACAACAGTGTGTGAGAGTTCCAGCTTCTGCATACCCCCTCCCATGTACCCTTGTTAGTATGTGGTTTTGATGACAGCCACCTTAGTGCATGGGAGGCGGTATGTCATTGTGATGTGCTTTTCCCTGATTGCTACCCTGATGTTAAGAATCTTTTCATGGGCATTTTGTACATTTGAATATCTTCTTTGGATAAATGTCTATTCAGATCTTTTACCTCTTTTTAATTGGGCTATTTATCTTTTTTATTGAAATATAAGAATTTTTAATATGGGGGTGGGAAAAAGTAGGTTTACAGTTGTTTGTATAGAAAATAATACAATAATTAATAAATAAGAATACAAGAATAAACTGTATTTTGCATACTGACAACTGGAAACCTACTTTTGCCCACCCCTGTATACTATGGGTCCCCTAGTAAGCCCATTATCAGATATATGATTTACAAAAATTTGTTTCACTATGTGAGTTGTCTTTTTATTCCCTTGAAAATATCATTTGACGCATGAAAGTTTTAAATTTTTGTTATATCCAATTTATCTGGTTTTCTTATGTTACTGTACTAGTAGCATCATATCTAAGAAACCATTGCCTGAGCCAAGGTCATAGAGATTTATGTCTTTGTTTTTGTTTAAGAGTTTTATACTTTTAGCTACTGCACTTAGGTCTTTGATTCATTTTGAATCAATTTTTGTATATGGTATGAGGTAGGGGCCCAACTTTATTTTTTTTGTGCATGGATACCCAGTTGTGCTGTGACATCTTTGAGTCACCACCAGAGATAACTTCTTGAAATTTTGAGCTACACAAATTATTAAACAGGTACCAGGATACAGAATCTACGTATATGACCAATAGCTTGAGAGCCTGCGTTTAAGCTTTGCATTTGTTCCCAACTTTAGGTTAGGAATATTCTGCTATTTTAGAAAGCAGCACTATTATTATAGCTAATTAGTACTCCTATTATTAACCAATATGCTACTACTAACAATAGTAAGTAGCAGCTACTCAGTACTTAGCATGTGCCAGGCACTATACTTGCACTTAACATGCATTAACTTATAAGCATTTCATATGCCTGACATATCTTCCCACCAACATCACAAAACAGGTGGAACTCCCTCTTACAGATGATGAAACTGAGGGTGAGGCTACCAGTGTAACTTTCCTTAGGTCCCAGAGCTGGCAGAAAAAAGGATAATAAATTGAGGAAAGGAGCAGCACTGAAAAGTGGGAGCCAAGGAATGCCTGATAACAATTTCTAACAAACAGTAGCTAAGCATATATACAAAATATCCAAAAATCAACAAGCCAGAATCTAGCACCAGTCAATGACATGCATACCCAGTTCTGGTCAGGAAGCTCACAAAAAAGGGTTGATCTCCCTCTCTAACCCAGCATAGGGTTAGAAATCCTATCATGGAAGATACCACACAAGATTGGTCTGATGGCTAAAAACGTTTTGTCAATACTCCAAAAATTTCATTGTGACTAGGTGACTGATGAAGTGAATCAATGAGAACTGGATTAGGAACCCAGATATGAAGTCAATTGCTTCTAATTAGAGAATTAGGAATTAATTGATCAATAGTATAATACATCAATTTTCAAAACTACCCTTTCCCTACTTGTCTATAGGGCAAATGCAAGTGAAAATAGCTTTGAAAAGAGTGAATCTGTAGAGCAATTTGATCTTGGAAACATCTTCCCAGATGGCTGAAACTGCTGCTTTCACTGACTCACTTTGTTCCCAGGCCTTGATGTCGATAGGGAGATTCTGGTCGCTTTCAGTGGAGAAAATGTGGACGAAGAAGTGAGTTGACTTTTCCAATAGGTTTATGGCAGATAATCCAGCGTTTTTTTTTTCACTTGAAAGTCTTAATTTTCTTTTCCTATACCAGCTGAGTCTTTAATAATAAATACAATAATAACAGTGAGCATTATATCACACTCTGTCTAAGCACCTGAAAAATGGCAACTAATTTATTTAGTCCAAAGTATATGAAGTATGTACTACTCCTATACAAAAATTATTCCAATTTTTGTACAGGAGTGAAAGGAGATGCTAGAAGGTTCACTTACACAACAAGTGGTGTGAGGCCTTGAACCCTGCAGTCTGCCTCTGTCCTCTTAATAGTGTCTCATGGATAATGGTATGGGGATTGACTGTGGGAACAGGGGTGAGCTAGGCAGTGGAGGTCAAAGGGGAAAAATTGGGACAACCGTAATAGAATAACAATAAAAAATAATGTCTCTATATTATTTCAGAATAAAAATGACTAGACATATAAGGGTTAAGACAACTCCAAGTTGAGTCTTTTTATACTAGGCAAACTGTCTCCAATATACTTACAATAACTTTATACACCAAATAACATTTTGAAGTTTATTTTCTCCCGACACAGAAACATCACTGCGTCTCTCCTGGGATTTTCAGCACTGTCTGTTGCAGAACTGGTCTGGGTTTAGCAAGTATTGCTTTATCATTCTTAAATAAAAACCATTACAGAGAATGCAGAAAACAATTTCCCTTTCAGTTTCCCCACTTCTACACATATTGAGGAAGATGGATCCTTAAAGTGCTGAAGGATAGCTCACAATATAATAAAAACTCAGCATCAGAAATGTTCCAAGTCCCTCTACTCTCTCCTTGTATTTAGGAAACCACAGTTTAATATAGGGCTCAACCCTCCAGAGAATCCAGTACATCGAACTGTTAATACATTTTTATATATTTTAACTGAGATAAACAAGAAAGAGATAGAAAGCCAGAGCAGCTATAGCAAAGACATAATTATGATAAGACTAATCCAGCTACCAGCCATAGAGGCAGATAGTGACTCTACTGTGATGCTGTTGTATAGTTGGTATGGTTGGAAAACTTTATTAATATGAAATGTGAATGAGGCAGGAACCCCATTATAGAAAGCAAAGATAATTTACTCTGCAACTCCAGGAAATAAAATTCATCCAAAAGATCAAAGAATATGATTCTATACCAAAATATTATCCAAATATAGTTTGCAAATTAAAACATGGATCAAATCATTTGATTAATGAAACAGTAATAAAAACAGGAGCACACTATGTCCATAAGTAAACAGACAGGGAAACCTCGATTTTCTTTTCCATAACAGAGCTTAAACCTTGTGGCAAACTTTTAAAACTCTGTAGATGACTTAAAAATTCTTCTACCAGCTCATATTCATGGTTGTGCTATCGACCATGTTATATTTCTCCGTCTTGACCACAAACTGTTTTGAGATACATAAACATTGCTGAAATATGCTACTTCTCAAACTTGACTTTATCTTCTACTCCAGTAACCCTGTCAAAAATGAAGATTACTCTGGTCATTCCATTTTTGGCAATCCCACATTAACTCCTTTTTTTCATATGTTAATTAACATTTCTATTAAAAATACTCTAACCTCAATACCCACCCTTTTAGACAGGTCAAAAGTTCTTCAGTTTGCCATTTAAGACTGTCCCTCAACTTTTTGCAGATAAAAATATTATAAAAAACAATGGTTTTTTATTGTTTTATTTCCAGCTAGATGGAAATTCTCCACCATTCTCTTTACTCTTCTTGCTAAACTGTACCTTCTAGTTTTTGCTAACACCAGGAGGAGTATAAACTTAAATGCTTATTACACTGGGATGCAATATAAATAAATGAGTGAAGCAGTCTAGTTATTAGAAACAGACGCCTGTACACTTGGTTGCATACTCAATTCATGATCTCACTGCCTTCTTTATGTAAGAAAGACTTTTCAAAATTTATTTTTCATTTTCCAAACTTTGCTGGAGATATAGGTATAAAGAAATAGTCTCAACTGTGCAAAGTATGATGACAGATGGCCATTGTCCCTTAACCTCAGTGTTAGGAGACTTCAAAAAAATGCGAACACTGTGGCGAACTGCCTATGGTGGCAACATTACTTGCCTCCAGCCACTTCTTGCGTACTAGAAATTTAGGCTCAAAGTTGCGATATACAGTTTTCATAGGAAAGGAAGAAAATCTGTTTTGTGTGAAAACAGATTTTCTAATTTTGCATGAAATCCAGATTTTCTAATTTTGCATGAAATCTTTGATTTTTACAATATATTCCATTTTCATATTCTTCTATAGTAGACACCTGTTTTTTCTTTGTTTTTTTGCTAGTGAGCTTGCAGAGTGAGAACTCTGGGCTATGACAGCCTTCAGAGAGCAGCTCTCACTCGTTTCACCACAAGCCCCCACCCGAACCACTCATGCTTCCACCTCTCCATGCCCACGCATCACTTCCCTTTTCTCAAGAACACACTTCCTCCGCATGCTCTTCCCTGGATCACTATACACTTCATCCTCACTATCAAACTACCATTCTCCATACTCTTCTCACTAAACTCCACCTGCTACTCTTTATTAAATTATAATCAAGTGATGTTTCATTTCTTCAGCCTTTGTACGTACTCTCTGTGCTCCATTTGTGAGCCCTCCACCCTTTCTCTAATTACAGCCAGACCACAAATCTCAAAGACTGAGGACTCTGTCTCCTACCACCTTCACTCCCCTACCAATGATTTAGCAGAGTGTTATATATACCCTGCAGGCATTACATACATACTCTAGGCACACAAACAGTCTATTTGCCTAATCTTGCTAGCAGTTTTTATTGTGTACTTGGTACATGCCTGGATCAAAACAGTAAGTCTAAGTCTGATTTCCATAGTTAAGACGCTCTTGAGGAGTCAAGCACTAGTAGTGCAGGCAAGGCAGAAGAGTCTATCTGGGTGATGAAAGAAGAACCATCTGTTGATCTGAATCATCTTGCCAACCGTCCCAGTGCTGCAACATTCAGTGTTGGGACTTTGTTTCCAGATGTAAGCAGGAGGGGAAAACATATGATACAAGTGCCATCTCTTTCATGTCCTGGGCCTGGGACAGACATTATTAATTGATCACAGCATTTTTTTCTGCTAAGCCTGAACACAACTTTAGAAACCTTTGGAACGGCACCCTAGGCGGAACTGGTCTAAGAAATAGAGTTGGTGCATGAATGGAAAAGCCGATCATATGACTAAGGTATGCACAATTTTATGGGTCAAAAAGGAGAAAGCATACTATGTAAAATCTGCTGCTTCTCAACCTCTCTATATTTTAGAAGCTAGATTACTTAGAATGGGGAATGTCAAGTATCTACAGCTGAGGAGCTAAGAGCTAAGAAGAAAAAAAATATTCCTACTTTAATGATTATGCCAGATTTACCTTCCCCATTAAATTTTAATTCTGTACAAAAGGTTTCTATGTGATGAGGTGGCTTTTGTTGTGCCTTGTAAAACATACTGAAAAATATGAATGGTAAATGACTTCACAGGGATTGCTAATTTAAATAAATAAATAACTATAGTTATACTTACTTTCAAGGGACTGTTCCATTTCTCAAACATTGAACCAAAGCAGTTTGAAACAACTCAGATACAAAATAACCTGTATCAAGAATTACTATGAAAAGCTAATGATCTTTAACTACAAGCAACCTTATTAGCATTTATTAAAACAAATGATTCCTCGATACAGAGAAAAATGTGGATTGTTTAATCCTTCACTTGAAAGGAGCCAAAAATTACCTTTCAGAGACTGAGCCAATGCATTCCTCATTACCCTGCTATTGCCATTCTGGCTCTCTTCTGGGGACCCTCCTCTTTCTCAGCCTTGGGCCGGATGGCGTGGATGGAACTAACTTCACACCTCACCACCGAAAGTGGGCAAGTGACCAATCTGTAGGTTTCATTTGGTGAATGATTCAGAGAGCCAATCATTGATTCAAGTCAGTCTAATACTATTGACTCCTGAAATTTGGACTGGAACTATTGAAAGAAGTATATTTAAAAAAAAAAACTGGTAGAATGATCTTCTGGTGTCCATCTAACCACCATGGGCACACTGGCTATGCATGCCACCAACTCGATGGAAGCAGAACTAAGAGACGAGAGGGACAGATTTCTAACGCTATCTTTGAGCAACAGGATCCAGCCATTCCTGGTGGCAAAATTGCCCTAACCTTTTCAGGTAGGTAAGCCAAAATCCACTTACTTTCATTAAACTGCAATTAGAGCTGGGAGTCTGTCACTTGCAAAGAAAAGTATCATAACTCAATGCAAGTATCTTATAATTTGTTTCATTATTAGAGGCTAAACCTCTTAGATTTTGCATCAGTTAGTTACAAAACTTAAATTTCAGTACTGATGGGCTATTACTTCATACACTGGTCTTATTTCCTGTCTTTTTTTTTTTTTTTACTTATAAAATGGGGGTTAAAAATGACCTACCAAACAAGATATATAGATGATCCATAAGCATGTGAAAATATGTTCCACGTTACTAGTCAACAGGGAAATGCAAATTGACTCTACTTCACAGCCACTAATATGGGTATAATCAAACATACAGATGATAACAAGTATTTCCTAAAATGTGAATAAATTTGAAACCCATACACTGTTGATAGGGATATAAAATGGTGCTTTGGAAAATAGCCTAGCATTTGCTCAAAAGTTAAATATAAAGTTACTATATGACCCAGCAATTCTACTCCTAGGTATCTAACCCCAGAGATAAAAATATATTTATACACACAAAAAAATATGTATACAAATATTCTTAGCAGGTTTATTCATAACAGCCAAAATGTGGAAACTACCTAAAAGTCCATTTACTGCTGAATAGATAAACATGATGTAAAACACCTATATAATACATGAATTACATAATTTCTTCATTTTTAGCAATAAAAAGAAATGAAGTATAGATACAGGCTACAACATGGGTGAACCTTGAAAATATTATTCTAAGTGAAAGAATCCAATCACAAAAGACCATATGTTATGATTCCGTTTACATGAAAGTTCAGAGTTGGCAAATCCATAGAGACAGAAAGTGGATTCATCATTGAGAGGACCTAGGACAGGGGTAGGATGAGTAATGATTGCTCTGGCTACAAGGATTCTTTTTTTTAGGGTGATAAAAATTTTCTGGAACTAGAAAGCTGTGATGGTTGCACAACTTTGTAAATATACTAAAATCACTGAACTGTATACTTTAAAAGAGTTAATATAGTACATGAATTACATCTCGTTAAAATAATATTTTAATGGAAAATGGTATAGCCTATTCTGATTCTCATAAGGGCCATCATTAGGATTTCATAATGATAATTATATAAATGACTATTCTTCAGAAAAAGTAAGAAAATTCTACAAATGCAAAGCCCTATTGTTTTTACAATCTCAGCAAATATTGAGAATGAGAAAACAAAATTACCAAATAGATTTTCTCAAGTTACTTGACTTCCTTTGTACTGAGAAATGGTCAGCAAATGTGTAGCAGGCACACATAAAAGCTACTTGAAGTTAATAGCACACAGCGTATTGCTACATCCCCAGCCTGGCCAGGAAGAGTATTTATGCCACCCTTTAACACTGTATCAGTCTCCCATTAAACACTCAGAACATTCTCCTTAACTCAGTACATTCTGAGATTAATGCATTGTCTGGATAAACTGCATTATACAGAATGCTGCCCCATCATTACCAAAAAAATGCAGAATGTAATTAGTGTTCCTCTTTGCATTGATCACAGCTTCCATATTATAAAGCCTTAATTAATAAATAAGACTTGGGCCATAACCGTTTACATTTACCTGCATTTTATATTGTGAAGAAGGGCCACTGTTCGAATTTCATTTACAGATATCTAAATTCTGGCTAGCCTACATGAAGACAATCTAAACAGAATGCCTAAGAATTCTGGGTTGCTAGTAGCATTGTGTTGGTATACCAACAATAGCAAACGATTGACTGCTGGGACTCCAGTCTGAGAAACGCTCTAAGTGGGATGATGATAACACTGTATTTCAGCTGTATTATATGGTGCAATTCTTCTATTTGTTCATATACATTTCCCATTTAATGGATGGAGGAGCCAGAGTGGCTTTTCATATCACTGTGAAGCCCTAAATGTGACAAAAGGAAAAAAAGGGAGCTGGAAAAAAATGATACATGTGAGGTGGTGCTGGGTGGGTGCAGGAGTACCTCAGATAGAGTGTAAGTATAGAGTTCCTTTCTGCATTCCCAGCAGCTTTGTATTGATTTTCCCCTAACCTAACCCCAAAGGAAAGACATTTATGGAAGCCATAAGCATTGTACTAATATTTGGGACCATAATATTGAGTATCCCAGTTTTGAACCTGTGTTAAAGGATCATTTGCCTTAAGCTGCGCTCACCTGATTAAAATCCATCAACTCTACCATGTTGAGAATTATATAGCACCCGCTATGCTTGGCTGCAGGTTCTCTGCACGTGGAGACAGACCATAATGAGAGGGCAGCAAGGAGTCAGGGCTGGAGAAGAAATGGAGAGGGAAAGCAAGTGATGTGTGTTGAAAAGCAGATTGCATTAAAGACTGCCAGTGTTCAAATCCGAAAAGAGCCCAAGCCTCCTGCAAATACAGAACTGTGTGAACATGATAATTCTTTCAACAAAGTCTGACTTTGTGACTTCTAGGGGTGCTGTGAAAACAGGGTGGCCAAAATAGTGTTTACAGTTCAGTGAATAGGGACCTGTCCAGCAATGGAGTGTGACATGCACAGGAAACCTGGGAACTGGGCCCTGCCTCCACAGAATCAGCAAAAGCTCAGGGAGTCCATGCCCAGGGTCTTTTAGCAGCCTCAATAAGCTGTCTTAGATCACTGCTTTCTCCATCTGCTCCATGCACCAGGCACAAGCTCAGAGTCCTATCAATCTCAACATGACCTGCTTTCTATGATGACAAAGATGGCATTTGAATCAATAACGGGCTGTGAGAAGGCCACCTTCATGCTTTTGAAGAACTCTCCCTGAGACATTGGTTCAAGTCCTAGACTCATACCATCTAGCTGTGTGATCCTGGACAAACAGGCTTGCTCATCTTTCAATCAGAGGGTGGAGTCAGATAACAAACACATGTGGAATGAATGTATGAGTGAATGAATGAGTGAATAATATCCCTGGAGCAGAGTTTCTCAACCTCATCACAAATGTCATTTAGGGGCAAATAATTTTTTGCTGAGGGAGCTGTCCTATATATTATAGGAGGGGTAGGGGAGCTGTTCTTTCTAAATTTTCTAGGTTCTGCAGCTGGTCAGGAGAAAGACTTTTTTTTTTTTTTTAATTGGGCACAAAAGCCCAGAATAGTAGAGACTCAAAAGGCCCCCAAACCACAGAAGCTTATATACCATGCAGAGCTGAGGAAAGGTTTAAGAGTCTGGGGCTTCAGTAGGAAAAGCCATTCACAGGAAGGTAGAAGAGAAGATGCCTGGCCTTGCAGATAAATCTCTCAGGTGAAAAAGTTCTCTCTGGTAATATCTGTCTTCTTGGTACAGGCCCCTTCTCTAATGCAAAGCTCCTTTATAAAGGGGTGCCTTCTATTCTGTTTTCAGAACTCCTCCTGTGTCCGCAATTTTTTCAAAATAATCCTTATGCCAGAACAGTATATTTTGGCATGGCATGTTCTGCTATGTTCAGATGTTTCCAACATCCCTGGTCTTACCGACTAGGTGGAAGTAGCATAGTCCCCACCCCTCAGTTATGACAACCAAAGGAAGTCTCCACACATGGATACATGTCTTCTGGAGCAAAATCACTACTAGTTGAGAATCACCTCTAACACATCTGCCAGCACTTTGGTTCCAGGAGATAAAATAATGCACCATACAACCATATAGTGCTCCCTAATCATTAGGAAAATTTACACTGACAGCTTCGACAACACTGGAAGTTTATTTTGACAAAAATTTTATCAAACATTTATGTGCCAAGTAGAAAGATGAATGGTAAATAGGAGAAGTAGTTGCAAGTAATATATCCAATAATGGGTTAATACTCAAAATATATAAAGAAGTAATACAGCTCAACATGAAAAAAACAACCTGACTAAAAAATGAACAAAGAACTTAGACATTTCTCCAGAGAAGAAATACAGATGGTCAACAAGCACATGAAAAGATGCTCAACATCACTAACCATCAGGGAAATGCAAACCAAAACCACAATGACATAGATCCTCACACCTGTCAGAATGGCTACTGTCAAAAAGTCAACAAGTAACAAGTGTTGGTAAGGATATGAAAAGGGAAACTTCATGAACTGTTGGTTGGACTGTAAACTGGTACAGTCTCTATGGGGAAAAGTATAGAGTTTTTTCAAAAAAAATAATTACAACTACTAAATGATCCAGCAATTCCACTTCAGGGTATTTATTCAAAGAAAACAAAAACACTAATTTGAAAAGACACATGCACCCCATATCTTAATCACAGCACTATTCCAAGAATGGAAGCAGCCTAAGTGCCCACTGATATCTGAATAGGTAAATAAGAAGTGGTGCATAAGTACAACGGAATATTACTGAGCCATAAAAAGAATGATATCTTGCTATTTATGACAACATGGATGGATCGAGAGGGTATTATGATACATATAAAATGAGTCATATAGAGAAAGACAAATACTGTGTGATTCACTTATATGTGGAATCTAAAAATCAAAACAAGTGAACAAACAAAAATAGAAACCAACTCTTAGATACAGAGAACAAACTGACAGTTGCCAGAGGAGAGGAACATGAAAGGATGCATGAAAAATGTGAAGGGGATTAACAGTTACAAACTTCCAGTCACAAAATAAATAAGTCATGGGGATGTAATGAAAACCTAGGGAATATAATCATAAGATTGCAATAACTTTGCACAGTGACAGATGGTTACTACACTTGCCATGGTGGTCACTTTGTGAGGTCCAATCACTATGTTGTACACCTGAAACTAATATAATATTTTATGTCAACTATATTTTAATGTTTAAAAAAGAAGGAAAGATGAATGGGAAGAGACAGTCTGTCCCTGAGGAGCCCATGGTCTAAGTGAAAGGTGGCATTTCCACAGTCCTATGAAAAGAGAAGGGAATGTTCAGCTAACCGTGTTTCTGGTAAGTAGTCATAGAACATCCTTCTGTGTAACTGGACAGTTAAATCAGAGCATACCTCTTGCTGTAAAAGATGAGTGCATACATCAGAGATCTTATCATTTGGTAAGGTGAAATTTTGGTCATTTTGACTCATTTGAGTTGTTTTGCTGCATTTATTTACTGATAGGTAGGAGAGCCTCAGACTGAAAGGACTGTTTTATGAGGTAATTCAGTCTGAGTATAAGCCGAGAGAGAGCTCTGGAATGAGACTGCCACTTACTGTGACCCTCGGCAATTCATTAAGCCTTCTGATCCTCAAGTCCTTTTCCATGAAGAGGAGGTCATTACTGTAAAGTGCCTGGCACAATGCCTACCATAAAGCAAAACCTGGGAAAATAATAGCTATTATCATCGTTATTGATATTGTTACTTCTCTATTTTATTATGCACCAGTTATTCTTTTTTATTATGGTAAAATATACAGAACATAGAATTTACCATTTTAATCATTTTTAAGTCTACAGATCAGTGGCATTAAGCACATTCACATTGCTGTGCAGCCATCATCATCCATCTCCAGAACTTTGTCCTTCTTCCCAAACTGAAACACTCCTTTTCTTCCTCCCTCACTGTCATCCACCTCATAGTTGCTTTCTTAACCCAATTTTTATCCAATGAAATACCTTCTGAGGAAATGAGAACTAGTTTTTGTGTGACAAAGTCTCTGTCCTTTACTAAAGTTTAGTCAGGCCCCTCAGATACCTGTAGGTCTCAACCATGGCTTCTCTCCTTGTGGAGTCTGCATGTGCTGGTCATAGAAGGAATCTTGCTAAATCAGTTCAGAAAAGAAGGAAAGGAAGTGGAGGAAGGGAAGGGGAAAGGAAGGAGAAGAAGAAGGAGGAGGAGGAGAAGGAGGAGGAGGAAGAGTAGGAGAGAAGGAGGAAGAAGAAGCAGAAAAGGGCCCTGGCTGGTGTGGATCAGTAGACTGAGTGCAGGCCTGTGAACCAAAGCATCACTGGTTCAATTCTCAGTCAGGGCACATGCTTGGGTTACAGGCCAGGTCCCCAGTTGAGGGCGTATGAGAGGCAACCCCACGTTGATGTTTCTCCCCCTTTCTTTCTCCCTCCCTTCCCCTCTCTCTAGAAGTAAATAATAAAATCTTTTAAAAAGAAGAAGTAGAAAAGGAAGGGAGGAAATAAAAAAGAAACAAAAGAAAGACACTATCAATATCAATTACCTTCAATATCTGACCAAATTCCTCATCCCTCACCCTTGCTATTTGCTCACCCCAGGCTGCATTCAGTAAGATCCCATTCTGCTCCTTGATTATGAATCCCCAGCTGTTCATGCTTCATTTGGAATTAAATCCAATTCTTTACTGAGGTTTCTTTTCCCCAATTACAATAATTCCAGAATAAAATCTGTTTTTACTTCTTTAGCTACTGTCAAGCTCTAGTTGTCTTTAACATGTAAATAGAACTAAAGGCAATTCAAACCCTCAGTGTCCTAGAAAATGAATAGGAAATGGTACTTAAAATGTCTGTTTGGAGTCCTGTTGATGAGTTTAGTATTCATCAACCACTCCCTCGGAGTAACATGAAAGTGGTTCTTTGTATCTGGAGTAGATGAACAGAGGATTCAAACACATTAGCACAGTGGCTCCAGACTGGGGCCCACCCAGCATATTACCATCATAAAAGCACTCATTGCACTCCCCACTTCGGTTAAGACCGGGGCATCTACTCAATATGATTCCAGAAGGAACTCCTTGGACATATTTATTTGGTAGCCTGGAATTGTTGGGAAAAGACTAGTCATTGGTTCTAAACTATCAAAGGCACTTCCTCTTCTATTGAAAGTGAACAAATCTCCTCCATATACAAGAATCCATAGACTTTTGCAGGAGTATTCTAGGGGAAAACACTTCTGATTTATAGCCTACTCCTCAAAATAGCTAGAGTTCCTAATTTCATCTCAAACCTCTGCTTCAGCTCCCACTGTGATGTATCAAGTTATTTTATATCCACTACCATTTCTCATCCTGTCACAATTGAGTTTGAGGCTTTTGTGGACAGGAATCCTATCTGAGCTGTCGGCACCTTGCCTGATCATGTCACAGCAAGTGGACTGACAGAAGCACAGAGCCAAGGATGCCCTGAACAGACCATCGAGGAAACTGGCCAATGAAATGAGCAATCTGTGCTCCACAGCAGCAGCCAATTCTGCTGTTTTGCCAGTGGGACCTCCCAAGACAGTCTCCACTTCACTCAGCTGATAACATATATGGTCCAGCTGTCACAATCTGTCCAGGTGTGTTTACCTCGTACCTCTTCCCAGGCACTTCAGTCTGGTGGCAGCTCTGAGACTTCTACCTGTGGATCACTTCGTTCCATGCCCTTTTCATCCCCTTCTTATCCATTCATTAGGACCTAGCAAAAGGTTATCTTCCTTGAGAAGCCTTTCCTGTAGCCCCCAAGGCAGATTACTTGGGGGCTACAATGATTACTATGTATTTCCTCCACTTTTTAAAGCCTATAGTCCAGTTTGCAAAACCTTCCTCTAGTAGAGAACAATTTACCAAGAGAGTGTAGGTTTCAAACCAGGATGATAGCCTGAAAAAATCAAAGGGGACATTAAGAAGTAGTCTGTGCCAAAAGCAGAGCACAAGCATGTATTTGGTTTTTCTGAAGGCCTATATTCTTCATTCTTTACCCATTTCTCCAGATTAAAAGGATCTCCAGTAGCTAAACCATTAACATATGTAAGTCCATCAAATGGTAACTACTGTGAAGAGCTACCCTGCTTTGTTAAATAAGGATTTTGTGTCTCTCCTACACTAATGCTTTAACACTTCAATACCTGTAATAAAGTATTTGTACCTTGAAAATATGTGTTGCATGATGAGCAGGCTATAACAGCGCTCCACTTCTAGGAGCCCTGGTTTTAATTATACCCTCAGCCAATGGATTCACCACTCTTGCTTTTAGTTAAGGAAGTCAAACAATGACTCTGTGAACCTCAGTGCAGAGTGCCCCTGAGTCCTAGCAAAATGCCCAATATAGACAGTTTCATATCACTTAAGGATATGAAACAATATAATACCATGACAACCACAACTTATCCAAGCCCCCTGAGAGTAACTCCCCATAAAGAGATGGCTACAGGTAACTAGGAACAATTCCACAGCTCAGAGATGGAGGAGAGAATAAATGCTGCACAGAAGTAAGAGACTGCCCACCCTTTCAAATGTCTACCCTGGAAGCTACGTTTTGGATACAGACAACACACCAGGCTTGGTGTCTCCTGTTTGGAAGGGCTAACCCTTGGAGGATGTATCCTGGCTTCCTCTTGCCAGTGCTGCCAGAGCAGAGTTCTTGGCACTCAGATTACAAATGCTGGCTTTGGAGGCAGTGCAACCTGAGTTAGAATGCACTCATTAGCCAAGAAACCGTCTCAAGTCATCTTTTTTTATGGTTCTGTGCTTCTATGTATTTTTTTTTTTGCAAAATGGGATTAATAAAAATATGCAGCTTCTAAGGTCAGGATGCCAATTTAGTTTTATGGAAAGCACTTAATATATGCTTAATAAAAAGTAGTTGGTACCATTGTTACTGTTATTCTTTGTTGTTATTATTAATATCAAGGGACCATCAGCAAGTACGAGTATCCTATGGATGTCAGTCTAGAGATAACTGAGCTTCTATTATGTGCCAAGTACTATACTAGGTCCTAGGGATGCAGGTGCCAGCAGGATAACTACAATCTGCACTTTTATGAAGCTTGGGGCCTAAAGTGTGTGTGTCTTTTGGCCTGCATGCTGTTTAAAAAAAGCAAAACAAAACATGCAGTGAACATTTTAAAATTAGGTTACTTTACACAAATATCTAGATTGCTGGCTTCCCTTTGAAAACATCAGAAAATCTGGGAGGTAGGAAGTTCGCTCTCTACAACCAACCTGCTCCTCCAGAGCCCTCACAAATCCCCAAACACAGTGCCAGCCTTTTGCCTGACAGTGTCCACTGACTTCTCCAATTAAGGGATATCTCCCTCTGGCTACACATGATGAGGGGCCTGAGGCGGTGAGGAGAGACAAGGAAGCTTGAGGGACACAGGACACAGATGGAGGGGCCCAGAACTGAAGCGAGGAAGAAGAAAGGAGTCTTGGCACTCACTTTCACAGGGTTTATTTGTCTTTCAGCTCAACTCACTTTGTTTGGCTGGACATAGAAAACCCTAGAGGGGAATTCTGATTCCAACTTGTTCTTTGCACAGCTAATTATTTGGGGATCCCAGAAGGTTGGAGAGAACAATAACTTCCCCAGCAGCTGTGGTTGGACTAGCTTAGTTCCTTTTTTTTTTTTTTTTTTTTTGCCCAGGGGTCAGAACCACGGAAGAGAAGTTATTTGTTTTGGTCTTAAACCAAATCTGCCCCCAGAAACAAGCAGATGTTCTGACCTGAGCCCAGGAAAGCTCTTGCCCTCCCTGGCAGCCTACAGACTCAAAACATGCATTTCCCCTATTAAAGCTGTCTATTTCTCTCCCCTGCAAGCAGTAAATGATGTTCAAGAAAAACAAACAAACATACAAAATACACTATGTGCCCAAGAATTGCATCTCTCTTTCCCATTGAGATAGTCCATGTTTCCTAAACAGGGTGGGATAAGGACCAGTGAGAGAGTTAAAAGGGATGGGTCAGTGAAACAATCAAACTCTTTTGTATACAACTTGCTAGTAAGTATCCACAACTTCATGCTAATAGGAAGTGCATGACAAGTCCCTTAAAAACAGGGGAACAGGAGAGAACCCCTAACAGGGTGGAACAACCTTTCAGGAGCTCCAGAAAGATTGTCCCTACAGTCACCCAACACTGTTGTCACTAGTGGTGTCCCTCATTTTAAACAGAATGGAATGGATGTGGCTGCTGCTATAGGCTGCTCTAGCCTTCCTGCATCTGAGTAGCATATTTTCACTCTTGGCTGTTCTGATAGAGATTCATTTGGATTTTTTTGTCAACTAGATAAATTTTTCAAAGAAAAGGTAAACCCCGTTTTCTGATTAAATTTACAAGGTCTGTCCAGAAAAAATTCAACCATTGTTGATATAATGAGAATGGTTTGTGTGACATCCATGTAACCTAGCAGCCAAGGACAATGGATTGGAATACACATGTGTAAACAATGACAACTTCACTGTACTAGTCAGTGGGGGTAGTAGACGGTGTTGAGTGAGCATGTGTACTGTGTGGCATCACATTCAAAATGACTGAATGAGTACAGCAATGAATCTGCATCAAATTTAATGTTAAGCTTGAACATTCCTTTGCAGAAACTATTTGGATGACTCAGAAGGCCACAGCTATGCGCAAGCAGCTGGTGATTGGCAGCTTCATCACGACAAAGTGCCTGCTCATGCATCATGTCTCATGCAAAGGTTTTTGGCAAAATATCGAATCATCTAGGTGACTCAGCTCCCTGCAGCCCAGGTTTGGCACCCTGTGACTTCTGGCTTTTCCCAAAACTAAAATCACCTTTGAAAGGGAAGAGATTTCAGACCAGCCATGAGATTCAGGAAACTACAATGGGGCAGCTGATGGGATTGGGAGAACTGTGTGAGGTCCCAAGGTGCCTACTTTTCAAGGGGACTGAGGCATCACTGTCCTATGTACAAGGTTTCTTGTATCTTGTATCTCCTTCAGGAAATGTCTCTATTGTTCATATTACATGGCTGGATAATTTCTGAACAGATCTCATAAACTCAGTTTTATTTATTTATCCAATCATGCAATACACATTCATCGAGCACCTCCTAAGAGCCAGGCACTGTACTAGGTGCTGGAGATATCAGGGTGACTCAAAACAAAGATTGGCCCTGACAGAAGCCTCTAAAAGGAGGCAGGTATTAATCAAAAATTTTACAAATATAAAACTGACCCTGTGAAAGGTGTTTGTATAACAAAGAGCTAGCCCAGTTACAGAGTATTTAGGCAAAAAAAAGTACCTCTTTAGAGGTAACACTTGAATTAAGCACCTCTCTAAGAAGTAACACTTAAGCTGAGATTTACAGTTTGTAAGAGACACATGTGCAAAAGACCTGTAGTGACACTGAGAAGAGTGAATATAGGAACTGAATAAAGCTCAGTGTGACTGGAGAATCCAAGGGACTGAGTGATATGGAAGGAACACTAGTAGGAACCAGGCAAGGCCTTAGAATCACTTCAAGGATTTTGAGCAATGGGAAGCCACTTACACGTTTTTAAGTAGGGTGCGGCAGTAGTAGTTTATATGATCCTATTTATGCTTTGAAAAAAATAAACTTGGGTCAGGGGGGATACAGAGTGGGTCCAGGTAGGGCAATTAGTCTAGACTTCCTAGACTATGGAAATCTAGGGAGATGGTAATTGGAACTTGGACAGTATGGTGCTAGCAGCAAATGAGGTGAAGGTGGCAGATTCTAACAATATTTGCTGTGAACCATCCCAATGTACCATGATCTCAATGGCCCAAGACTGATACTAATCATAATACCTGGTTCTGTGAAGCTGAGTAAAGACATGTAGAAAGAGTAAACCAAACAGGACCTGAGCATATCTATATTCCCTCATCCCCAGCAGCAGGGTACCACTACATGCTCTATATTTGAATTTGTAATTTCTGAGAAAGACTCCACAGGAAAGCCAATTAAACAGGCAGGAAAGAAAATACTCACCACTGAGCACTGAAGAGAAAGATGATAACAAACAGTTTTCATCGGAAGCTGGTGAAATGTTGAATTTCCATTTTAGTGTCATTAGCACTGCTCCTGCTCTTTAAGAAAATATTTTGGTTAATCAAAACTATGGGTCAATCAACTGTTCCATAATGATGGCCCCTGCTGTCATAAATCTTTGCTACCGCCTGCAGCTGACAGGGTCTCCGTCCATGGGAAAGTGAGCAGCAAAGACAAATGTTTCTCTTCACTTCCCCCAAAGGGAGTTAAGCAACAAGTAATAAAAGGATATAAATTATTCACAATGCTTTCCAGAAGTTTATGATTCAAGGTTTTGGAGAAATAATGGTGAGGGTGAAGAGATAGAAAACAGAATCCTGAATGACCAAATATCCTTGGAAAATGAAAGGCTGAGTTTCTTAAGTAGACCCAGCTCTCCACACACAGGGCTTCAGGATTCATTGAAGTGGCCTCCGGTTCTGCCACAGAATGGTTCATTTGTTCCTTGCATGTGCGGGGCCAATCATGATTAACCTATGGTCACCTGAGGAGAGCTCAGTTTCTGCAATTAGTTTCTCTGGACTTAATGTAAAAATGGAGAGGAGCAGAGAGAATTGGAGAGTAGGGCTGGGGAAGACTAAGGAAATGTGAGAAGAGGAAGAGTGACAAAGGTGTGCTGGCTGGTGGTGGAGAAAGAACATTTTCTGTTTGGGTTTTACTTTTAAAAAGAGATCAGCATAGTGAAAGGTATGGTAGAGGGGGAATGGTTGTCCATTTACAGATGTTGCCTGGACTGGATACATGCATGGCTCTTCTTCATGGTTTCTAAGGAATACAAGTAAAGGATTTCAGCAGTTTTGAAACTATTTTTTCTGCCGAACAGGATTTCCTTCACTGTAAATGTTCTGAGACTCAGTCAGGTTCATCCACTTTTTACGAAGACTAGAAACACATTTGTTGAACCTACCAGATACAGGCATTGTACCAGGCACTACACTGGTGGACAGAACTGAAAAGCACTTCCTAACCAAGCCTTGGCTCACCTTCCTAGTTCCATCTCCTATTAGGTCTCCTTCAAAACCCAGATCACAGCCATTGTGTTCTTGCAGTTCACAAAAGATCATGTTATAGTGCTTCCCTTCTGTGTTTGTGAACATGTTGCTTTCTCATCTGTCCTGTGTAGGGTGTCATGTCTTTGGCCATCTCCATAACCCTAGGGTGGAAATGCCTCCCTTAGGAAGTGAAAGAGAGGATTAAAACAATAGAAGATACCAAAGTATTACCTGTGGAAGTTACATGAGTGAATGCTTCACTTTAATAACTGGCTTTACTACAAGTGAAGAAATCTAAAACATGAGTGACCACTCCTTTAATATAGGAGGAAACTGAGCAACAGACCAGTTAGATGGATACCTAAGATTACACAGTAAACGCTTCATTCACTTTAATGCTATATTCTTCTCCAGTACTATCCAGAGGCTACATAAGAATCACGTATATCCAGAATTTACAAAAAGTTATTGCAAACACTAAGAAAAAGGCAAAAAAGCTTACGGAAAAATGGGCAAAGGCTATGAATAGGTAATTCCCAAAAGAAGAAATAGGAATGGCCAGTAATAGGGAAATGTTCAACCTAATGAGTAATCAAAGAAATATAAATAGCCCTGGCCAAGTGGCTTGGCTGGTTGGAGTGTCATCCCATACACCAAAAGGTGGCAGGGCTCTGTCCCTGGTCAGGGCACATACTTAGGTGGCAGGTCTGGTCAGGGCACAAATAGGAAGCAACCAACTGATTTTTCGGCCATATAGATCTTTCTCGCTCTCTCTCTTTCTCTCCCTCCTCCTTCCTCTCTCTCTAAAAATCAATAAACATATCCTCAGGTCATGATAAAAAAGACATACAAAAATCACGACGAAGTGTTTCTTTGTATATTTTAAGTTGAAAGGGATTAAGAAGGTTTACACTACTCAGTGATCTCAATGGGCCAAGACTGATACTAACTGTAATATCTCACTCATATTTAGATGCGATGAGTAGAAGTTAGTACCTCTTTGAAAGACATGGCAGCAACTTTAAACATGTTTTACATTTTATGTAACAATTACATTTCTAGTATTATATCTCAGGGAAACATGTCAGATTATGTATGAGGATGCTTGTTCTATTGTTTTTTGTATTGTGTTTTTGAAAAAATAGATACAATCTCAATGTCCATCACCAGGGGATTGGCTAAATAAATGTGATATACCTATAAAATGAAATACTATGCAGTCTTTTAAAATAATGGTAGATTACAGTGTAGGGACTGTGGAAGGGGGAGGGAATATAAGGCAGATAAATAGTAATAGAAATATATACAATATAGAAATATATACAATAAAAAATAAATTTACAAAATAATAAAAGTAAAATAAAATAATGGTGGATTAATCTTTATCAACCAAGAAATCACACTGATTAAAAGTAAGTTACAAAGCTGCATGCGAAAAATTATACATATTAAATAGACTGCTGTATGTTTCCAAATGCATAGTAAGACACTGGGAAATAAATTACAAAATTTAAATATCTTCAAGTGTTCAAATTTTAGGTGAGTCTTATTCTCTTTTTTTAATTTATCTCAAAGGCACATATCAATAATAAAAAAAAGCTACTTTTATTTTATGAAAAATAAATATTGAGCGATGAATATTTCCTTTAAAAAATAAAAAGTATACCTCAGGAAGAAATTACACAAATTTTGTACTTATATTTGTTTCCCAGCAGATTAATGTGAAATCTTGGAGAGAAGGCAATCAGCCCTGCATGGATTTCCTACAGGAAGTACACTGAACTAAGGCTGTCCTGTTGCCCGCAGGGGACTGTGGCTAAGGGGTAAAAACCAGGAGACCAGGTTAACAGGTGCTGGCCAGCCCTCTCTGTCTGAAAAGGACACCTAGGGGTGACCAGTGAGACTTCCTCTCCAGGGGCTTGATATTGGCTGATTTTTTTCCTTTGACCTTGCAAAATATTCAAACCCACAGCTCAGGACAAATTCCAGTCTTGGAGCTTTCCCCTCCTAACAGAATAGGCTGCTGTTGCGACATTCCTATTGCACCTGTTTGCTGTTAGAAAGCTGTGTGTGAGGCACATGTAATCTAGGAAAATATGTTTCTCGAACTTTAGTAACTCTCATTACTAATTTATCTCCCAGTTTTATCACCCGGAGGAGGGCAAAGGTGACAATAGAGAGTCCATAAAGAATTGAATTCAGAAAGACAGACACTTAATTTAATTATTTTGAAAAATTGCAAACCTTACTATGTCACTTTAGAAATTTGAAAATAGAGATCTCTGGTATCCCATTAGGCCTCTGTCATGCTCCCAATAATATGACTCATGAGAGTTCTAAGCAATATACATTGGCCTCCTAGGTCTTTAAGAATGCACAACTTAATCTACTTGAAAATAGTTGTGTTGTTGACCACAGGGTTCTTATATTAGCACAAACTCCGACACAGATTTTGGGGCAGATATGGAATATTATGAGTGTGAATAACAGGCAGTCACACAACCCAGCGTTTTCTTTCAGGGTTTTTATGAGGCAGAGTCAAAGGCTGGCACACCTCTCCCTCACCACGGAGGAAACCTAGGCTAAAAAGGAAATAAGAAGTTTATGAACTATTTAAAATATAAAGCTGCAGAGTTGGGGAGTTATGGATTAAGTTCCAATCCATTAATTCTTTTATTCCCTGTCTTGGGGCTGGCTGAAGAGGTGTGGCCCTCTGGTGGGTGACAGAAACGCTCCTGTGCGGGACACGCAGAAAAGGGAGAGGAAAAGGCTGGCAGAGTCGGGCGGACCTGCTGGTTCGGATGTCAGTTTATATTGGAATCTGGAATTCAATAATCTCATGTCCCCCAGGTAAGGGAAAGATCAGCTCCTCAATTTCATTTGGGAGTTCTATTACATTAAGCAATATTCTGTTTGGCCAGACATGCCATTCTTCTCTTGAAGGAAATTAATTTCTTGATTCTTCCAGCAAATATCTGAATAATCCCAATTCAGTGCTTCAAGTTTTCCCAGGGCACTACTAGATGAAATAAAGTCTAAAGTCTAGTGAGAACTCACAAGATACAGATGGAAACAATCAAGGAAGAGCAGGCTGAAGAGGGCAAGGCAAGAGAATTAGGTGTTGACCTGCCTCTCGCAAGCCACAGGTGTGATTTGTTAACAGTATTCTATACTCTTAACTCTTTCCAGAGTAAGGCTGTTTTATGATTTCCATAGGAAATTGATTTTCAAGCAGGTAAGGCCTCTGAACACGATAAATTAAAGACTGCAAGAAAAAGAAACACAGTGATTTCAGGTTGTTTAAAAGGCAACTCAACAAGCTTTTACCAGCAAAAGGGAAAGGTCGGGATCAATAAAAGGGCCTTTGCTTCAGAAGCAGATCTGTTTTCAATTTAACACAAATAAACCTTATGGCAGGCATTCTGAAGACCAAGAGAACATCAAACTATGTAACAGATCTGGCCTTGCCAGGAAAATAAAACTTTTCCATTTGAAATTCCCTAACAACTGCATTAAAGCAAAACAAACCTTAGCCAGATTGTCCCCTTCCTCAGCCCTCTGCCTGATAAGCAAAGTCTAGTTGTCTTGAAAAACAGAAACAAGTCCTCATGTAAAAAGTTGTTACTACTCATAGATCCAATTTTATTACAAAAGTGGCTTTTTTAAGATGTCACCTTAAGTGTGATGTTAACAGAGAAATCCTAGGTACAAGAAGAGTCCGATTTGAAAAATACTACAGGATATTGAACATCTTTGATGACAAAACACCTACTCTTGAAGGAATCTTGGTCAAATTTATCATACTTCGTTCTTCTAACAGGCCCAGTTTCCTGTGTAGAGTACCAACTCAACTACTGTGAGAGAGGTTTTTACTGTCTTTTGGAAGATACAGAATGAATAGCATTTTTTTCTCAGACTTAGGTTTTTTTTTTTTTTTTTTTTTTTTTTTTTTTTTTTTTACAGATCTGAATGCTTGCTCCAGTGCTACAGTTGTTCTGAACATTTATCACTTCTATATACACACCCACCCCACACCAGACATACACATACAACACACACACCCCATACCACACATCTATATGCCACCCCCACCCCCCCACTTGTACACACATACTTCATACATGTACATCACACATGTACACCACACATACCACACACCCTACGATACCACACCATATTCCAACACACACACACACACACATCACAAACATACAAAAACAATTTTAATTATTAAATCCATAAATCTAGCAGTGGCTCCTTGATATAACTAACCTTAGATATGCCCATTTTCTAGGTTTTACTAGCTGTAACTTCCCTCCTTCCTTTCTTTCAAGAAAGCATATCAGATTACAAAATTGCAAGAAAATAACAATCTTAATCTTTAATCTGCTCTCATTTATAAGAAAAGAGTAAGGCTGAATCCTTAAGCAGTTTAAATGTTAGAGAAAAACTACTGGGATGTACCTCACAGACCATGATTACCCACCAGGGGGATTCAGCATCAAAATTAGCCTCCTGCCTGAAATGACCACCCTTCGAATCCCTGCCCCTCGAATCCCTGCCCCCACTCTTTCAACTACATAAATCCTACCAGTAGCTCCAGTTCCATCAACTCTGTGGATGAAAAATCCTACAACCTCCCCTCTGCAGACTGTATCAGCTCACAAATCTAAGAGCTCTGGGAGCCAAGGGGGTATATGTGTGATGCAAGCCAGTTTCCAGACATATGCACTCACTACTGAGCAGTGGGGACTTGGCACCCCGGGCACCAGCCAGCCAGCGCAGCCCGTTGCTGCTATTTGGGATTGCAGGCCTAGAGCAACCAGGTCTTCTAGGGCTTTAAGAGAAGCCCAAAATCTGCATTAATATCCCAATTTTAAATGTTGATTCAATGAGGAAGGCTAATATGATAACTTTGTGATCTACATTAGATCTATGAAACCACTAGTTTGCAAGCCCTGGTCGCTACCAAACATATAAAGTTTAATGATAAATGACACATGTGCTACAGAGCTGTGGCGTACAGGTGTGTCTTATGACACCATTTAACAATGTGTCTCAGAGAAACATATACACCTATAAGTTATATGTAACCTTTTTTTGTTTTATTCTTTCTTTTTTATTTACATATTTTCTTTTTTTTTATTGTTCTTCAAGTATAGATTATATGTAACTTGAAAATAAGGCAGGGCTTTATCTAGTTATCTTCAAATTTACCTTATTTTAAGTTTTAAATATGTGTAAGAAGGGGGCCTGAAATAGTTATATTTAGATAAGAAGGACTCTGGTCATCAAGTTAAGGGACAATGGGCCTGATGGTGAGGCCCCAGAGGGCAGAAACTATACCCTTATCTATTTTATTCAGTTTAGCCAGATTGTACATATAGTACCAATAAATTTCAAAACTATAAGCAAAGTACTCCACTCTTTCATCAGATTTTAATAAAAGCTGTCTGCACCTAAGTATTTTTACTTTGTAAGCTTAATAGTTCTAAATTCATATAAAAGAGTAAAGAAAATTGTCTGGCTCAGAGAATGCATTCAAAGCATATTACTCAAACTTAAGTAAAAAGAAATAAACAAAAGACAAAACTTCCACACATCTTGTCTCTGTACAGAGAGTGCCCTGTGGCTTGGGCTTCTTTTATCAAAAGCATACCCATACCTTTTTGTCAGATAAACTTATTTGGTTTTTCTTGTGTAATGGGGTGAGTATTGTACAAGGTTTCAATGCCTTTTTTTCCAACTCAAATTGTCCCTTAGAGGCTCAAAGTCCTAACAAAGTGTTTTGCTGCATGAAAGTGCTGTCTACATTTGTCTAGCAAATAGGCTGCCAGCTGGAAAGCCTGATGGGTCTGCAATTTGTCACGGGTGCAGTCGAGCTCCAGGCTGCTTCCATGAGAGAGCAAGCTCAACATTATAAAGAGAAGCATGGACAAGAGCATCTTCTGGCAAGATTCTGAATGACTAGAGTATGGACATGAGATACAAAGATGAACAAATCTTGGATTGGGGAGAAGGTACAAATGAGAAGCCACCTAAGAGAGAAAAGGGAGGATTTGGGCACATTTTTGTATTAAAGGGGCAGTGATGAGCACAGAGAAAACAGGAAGATATCTGTTGTCACCTGCAATCCTTTAACAACTGTAAGAATTAGGCCACATTATCCTTGTTTCTACAGATATGGAAACTGAGGTTCAGAAAGGCTGTGTAACTTGTCTACAATTTTACCCAGCCTGGTAGTGGCCGAATTGGAGTTTGGCCAGTCTTTCTGGCTCTAAAGCTCAGTCCTAGCCACTACATAATGCCAACTTCCAATAAGTCACCAGACAGTCCGCTCCATTCTGTGAAACTACAGAGTGAGAAGAGGGTATTGTTTGCTTTTTAATTTTGTTAAAGATATAAGAGCCCAACCATAAAAAAATTAAAAATTAAAAAATAAAAATACCCTGTCAAGTTATAGAAAACAAGCCCTGTTGCTAGTAAATGTATTTTTATTCAAATATATGTTAAGCACTTATTAATATATTTGAGATCCCCCAAATAATAGAGAGATAGAAATTCAAATACATTTAAGAAATGCTCAAAGGTAACCTTCTTTTTTCCATTATTACATAAATGGAAAGCTATTTTCTTTGAAAAGAATGTTTGTTCACTCAATCATCAAATATTTACTGAGAACCCACCTGAGCCAGAAATTGTCCTGGACTCTGAGGATGATAGAGTGAACAGGAGAGAGGGAGGAGCCACTTATGCTTTGTGATAAATGCTGTGAAGCAAATATTGAAGTGCTCTGATAAGAGACTAAATAGAAAATATTCTTAGGCAGAGAGGACAGGGAAGGATTCCCTGGTGACGATGTTTAACTGGTAAGATTTAAATCATGAGAAGGAATCAACCATGTAAGGGGTTGAGGAAAGGGTGTTCCAACCAGAAGGTTACGAGTATGCAGAGCCAGTGAGGATAATGAGCTTAGCTTACTCTGGGAAGTGGTAGTCACTGTGAGTGGGTGCAGCAAGCCAGGGTGGGCTGTGTAGTATGAGCTGAGGGGAGAACTGGGTCAGACAGAGCCAGTCAGACCATTATGGGTCTTCCACACAACTAGAGTGAGTTTAGAGTTTATTGCAAGCTTGGTAGAAAGTTGTTAAACAATTTAGTCTTAATCAAGGGATTGCTGTGAACTAACAAATGGTTCTATGTTAGCTGTTGCAAGAAGAGTGAATGAAGTGGGGATGAGTGTAGAATCTGGAGACCAGGCTGCAGTTTGGGAGACAGTACTTGGATGTTCTGATGGATGTGTGTCCCTGGCTCCCCAGATCTGCCCTCCATCGTTTCCTGTCCTATTGTCTACCTCAGAGGTCAGCTTGTGTAGATTGTATGCAGGGGTTCCCTTGTCTTCCAACTTCCAATGGGAAGCTCCTGGGGGAGTTTAGAGGAAGAGAGTAGAGAGAAGTTGAAACCTTTACTCCTTTAGCTCCCAGCCAGCCTCCAGGGTTTATCACAGGCTCCTTGTGTCCCTCAACCCAAGGCTGCTGAACCTGTCAAAAGGCTTCTCCTCCTCCCTCCCCCAGGATTCCAATACCTTCCCCTCTCCTTGCCCTTCCAGGCCTTAGGGGATACCAAAAAAAGGCTGCTACTAGCCTCAGGGTACTGCACTCCAGGGCCTTGTGTTTTTAAAATGATACCTTTATTAAACTCTAGTCAAACACCCAATTTGCCTAGCCATCTGTTTCCTGCTTGGTTCCTTACTGATACAGAAAGAGACAGGCAAGATTTGATTTTGAAAAGTTCAGTTACTATGATCCTTCACTAACATTGTTTGTGTTGTAAGGGTCACAAACTCAAGAAGATTAACATGAATCTTTACCTCTTTACCTCTTTAGGAGAACCAATACCATCACTGGCCAAAAGCATAAAATACCAAATTCATAGGTATCTGGGTTCAGAAAACAAAATAAGAATTCACAGTCATGAATATTTGATTTCAGGCCAATTACCATGATCTCTTGCTTAAATATTTAAATTTATATTTTTCATTCAATTTTTCACTATTTAGTCAGTATTTTATTGGGTACCTCCACTAAAATACTGCAAGGCAATATTTTAGGCCCTAGGGATAGAGTAGAGATCAAATAAAAAATCCTACTTCTTGGAGCTCACACTCCAGAGGAGAGTCAGAAAATAAGCAAATCAATCAAATCTTATATGCCCATAAAATACAATTAAGGAAGATAGAAGGTGAGAGATTCACGAGAGAGAAACCCTTCTTAAAAAGTAATATTTGGGCAGAAATCTAAAGGAAGGGATAAAGCAAGCAATGATGATAACCAGGGGAAGAATGATCTAGGAGGAAAAACTAAGAGGCCAAGGTGGAAATTGCCAACACTTTTGAGTAATAGTAAATGGCCAGTGTGGCGGGAGCAGGGAGGCAAGGACAGTTGGTAGCCTGTGCAGTCAGGGAGATAAGTGGGACAAGGCCAGTAGACACTTGTAGAACTTGGCCTTTTATTTTGTGACAAGAAGTTATTAGGGTTTTGAGCAGACTACTGACAAAAACTGACTTAGTTTTAAGAGGAGCATTCTAGCTGCTGTGTTGCAAACAAGGTGGCAAAGATAGAAAGGGAGAGAATAGTCAGGCCAAAGTCTAGGGCAGAGATGCTGGTAGCTAGACCAGGCCAGTAGCATTTATGTTTGATAAGCCTTTTAGATATCCAAGTGGAGATGAATAGGCACTGGATGTACAATCAAGGTCCGGAGTTGAGAGAAGAGGTCTGAGCTGAACATAGAAATTTGGAAAACATTAGTATGCACCTATGACTCTGCATGAGACCACCAAGGGAGTGAAGAGAGGGAGAAGAGACAAGTTCTAAGGATGGAACCCCAGGGCATTGCAAGTTGAACAGTCAAAAAGGAAAGGAGGAGCCAGCAAAGGAGACCAAAAGGAGTGGCCCCAGGGTAAGAGGAAAAACCAGAAGAGTGTAGTGATCCCAAAGCCAACTGGAAAAAAAGTATTTCAGGAAGGAAGAAGCGATCAGCTTGTCACGTATTGCTGATGAATAAGTAAGGATAGAACAGGGAGAAGAACAATGGATTTGGGAAAGAAGGGGCCTCTGGTGACTCAGTGTTTTAAGGAGTAGTAGAGTTGAAAGTCTGATGGGGAAAACATGTATAGGCAAATGCTTGTGATATTCTTTGTTGTTGATGGGGAGCAGAAAAATGTTTGGTAGCCAGAACGTGTTAAGTAGAATTTCTTCTAAAAAATTAAATTTGGAGATAGAACCTTCGAATGCTTCTGGGAATTATCTAGTAGGGAGAGGAACCCAAGTGATGCAGGAGAGAGCAGATAATTGCAGGAACAAAGGGGTGGGTCTACGGCCCATGAAGGCCACAGGCAGGGGCAGAACAGTTCATCCTCTGAACAGAGCAGGTGGTCCAGTCACAGAAACACTGGAGAGAACAAGTGGAAGTCTCCTCCTGACTGAGCCATCTCGGTGAAAGAGGAAATAAGGTTGTCCACATAGCAGGACAAGCAGAGGAACCACTGGAGGTCTGAGGAGAGAAAAAAGTGGGAAAGTCAGCCATGGTAAGTTGGGGGAGTAGGGACAGGTAGAAGGATTGGTGGGCAGTGTGCCTCTGATGGGCATCCATAAATGCCAGTTACGTTAATGAAAAACATTAATATTAACCTAAGGTGGGGAAAAATAAGATATCATGTGCGGAAAATACAGAAGACATGGCAATCTGAAGCTATGAGAAGAATTCCAAATGTCTCATTTGGTGGTGTTCTCCTATGTTCCCACAAGAGGTACTCATTCCCACTTGGGCAAGGAGACCAGGTAGGGCAGTTGCTGTGACTGAAAATGAAGTGAACTAAGAGGAGTATGGGGTCCCCACTTTCCCCAACCACATGTAAGCAATTCCACCAACACAACATTCAAGTATGTGGACATGATCTTTATTTTAGGTCCTTTCTCAATTAGCCTTTCATATTCTGAGAATGTGAAAAATCTGAAACTCTACTTTTAAAAGCTTTTTTGTAAATTATCACTGGTATGTAAAAGAGCTCAGCTACTACACACAACAACAACAACAAAAGACAGACTAATGACCACTGATATTAGAATTTAAAATTTCCTGCATGCAAACACACTCCCCCTCCTCTTTTTTAATGCAATAACCAGGGAGAATTAGAATTGCAAAAAATGCCCAAAGAGCTACATGGAAATTATACAACAAAGTAAGTTTCACAGCAACATGGAGAAAGGACTATGAAACAAATACAAGATTAATACAGACAGATGCATGCATGTATATATAAGTGTGTGTACATGCATGTGTGTCTGAGAGAGAGAGAGCAACATAAAAAAATATTTCTTTACTTTGTCCTCCCTGAGCAAAACTTAAAATATAGACACTGGTTTGGTCACATTTCAATAATGTGACATATAGTTCCTATTTTAGTTCCAAATGATTTTTCACTAAATGGTTTTTGAAATATTTATTTACTTGTAAATAAATATAAAGGAGACCTTCTGAATATCTGATTTAAAAAATAACAAACTCAAGCAATTCAATTATCAAGATGGATTTTCCAATACACTGATACTATTTTCTTCCAATTGTTATTTCTTACATTATTAGGCACCACAGAAGTCCAATACTACAGCTGTTTCTCTCTGGGCTTTACTTGGATGTGACAATGAAAGAGAGGTAGACTGTTTCATGCCCTACAGCTACAACATATTCAATAACACAAACAAGTTTTAAAGAATCATTTGGCCCCTATGATACATCAGCTGCACAGAGGCTTGCTAATGCCTGTCTCTCTTTTCATTCCTTATCCTATTTGTGTCCCTCCCAACAGTTAATGAAAGACAGACGAGTTTCTCTATGTGGACCATGAGGAGATAGGAAAGTCAATATCTAACAATTTCTTCTTACTTTTCTATTGACTCCCATCAAACTTAAGGTAATTTCACACAGATCCTCAGCTCATATATCCAAAGAGAACTCAGCAATTATTTCAAAAGCAATGTACTCAGGGGTAGACACCTCTCCATGGGTATGATGAGCAATTTGGTGTGGTTCAAAGAGTAACTGATGTGGCATTGAAACACCTAGTGTGGATGACACCATTCCTTGTCTTGTCCATATCTATTCCCCCCTACTTTGTCAGTCACAGGACCCTGGTTTTCATTTTTAGAGTGGCCTAGATAAAAATACTAAACATCCAGAATTCCTTGCATCTAGGAGTGATCAAAATGCTATTAATTGACCGTAAGATCAATGAGGAGTTGCTAGATGGGGCTTCCAGGAAAGTTCGTTGAAAAGGGAAGACTCGGACAATTTAAAGTGTTGGTTTTTGCTGTTTGCCCTTACCTCTTCCTTCTGCCTGCAATGGTCAAAGATGGAGCAGTCGGTTTGTGAGCACGAGGACAAAAGTCCCATAGTTACAACCTAGCTGCTCCAACTTTGCATAACTGAACAGAAGGACAGAAGGAGCTGGGTTCTGATGGTATTCTGAACTTGTTGAAGTACATGCAAAAAATAAACCCCTTTTTGATCAAGACACCTGTGATGGTTAAATTTGTGTGTCAGCTTGGCTTGGCCATAGCACCCAGCTATTTGGTCAAATATGTTTGGATGTTGCTGTGAATGTATTGTTTTAGGTGAGATTAAGCTTTGAATCAGTAAATTTTGAATAAAGCACATTATTCTCCATAATGCAGGTAGACCTCTTTCAATCAGTTAAAGGCCTTAAGAAAAAGACCTCCACTGAAGAAGAGGGAATTCTGCTAGGAGACTACCTTCAAACTTGGACTGTAATATCAGCACTTCCTGGGCCTCCAGCCTGCCAGCCTACTCTGCAGATTTTGGACTTGGCAGCCTCCACAATCATGTGAGCCAATTCCTTAAAATCAAAATCAGTCTCTCTGTCTCTGTCTCTCTCTCTCTGTATATATATATATGTATCATATATATGATACATAGATATAAGATATAGATATATATCTGTCCAGAAAGTATTCAGCCAAGTAATATGAAAAATAGAGACATTTATTAAAGAAGATACAAAATATACATTGTACATAACACAATGATGCCTCAGTCCTTTTCAAAGTAGGCACCTTGGGACATCACACAGTTTTCCCAGAATCCCTTCCATTGTTCAAACCACTCTTGCAAAATCCTTTGTTGGAAACACCATCAGCTGCCCCATCGTATTTTCTTGAATCTCACTGATGGTCTGAAATCTCTTCCCTTTCAAAGGTGATTTTAGTTTTCAGAAAATCCAGAAGTCACAGGGTGCCAAATCTGGGCTGTAGGAGGTCTCAGTCACCTAGGTGATTTGATGTTTTACCAAAACACTCTGCACAAGACATGATGCATGAGCAGGCACATTGTCATGATGAAGGTGCCAATCACCAGTTGCCCATATCTGTGGCTGTTTTTGTCGTATTGCATCTGTTAACTGACAAAGAATATTAAGGTAGTACTCCCTATTAATTGTTTGGCCTGGAGGGGCATACTCATAATAGACAACACCTTCCCAATAAAAGAACACAGTTAACATAGTCTTGATCTTGCTGAATTTTGCCATGACTCCTCTGAGAGTGGAGAACTAGGTGACTGCCATTGGGACGACTGGGCCTTCATTTCTGTATCATAGCTGTAGATCCATGATTCATCTCTGGTTATGACTTTCTTGAGGAAATCTGGTTCATTGGTAGCAGTTTGAAAGAAGTCATTAGCAACTGCAGCACAATGTTCCTTCTGCTCTGGTAGCAGAAGCCACAAAACGTGTTGTGTCAAAATTCGTTTTTTTTTCACAAAAAAACGAATTTTGCCACAACACGTTTTGTGCCAAGATCCTGCATCAAAATCTTGGACACAGTAGTTTTTGCAATCCCCAGATCAGCTTCTAGTTTTCACACTGTCAGTCACTGATCTTTGTTGATGGCAGCCCATACACTTTCAACATTCCAGGTGTTCTCCTTGTTGCAGGCATTCCAGAACATGGATCACTTTCAACATTCCCCACTGTCTTTGAAGCATTTTTGCCACACTTTTATTTGCACTGTACTCATTGCATCATCCCCCAAAGCCTTTTGAATCATCCAAATAGTCTCTGCAGAGGAATGTTCAAGCTTAATGGGAAATTTGATGCAGATTTATTACTCTATTTGCTCAGTCATTTTGAATGCGATGGCCATGCAGTACACATGCTCACTCAACAGCATCTACTGCCACCCCCACTGACTAGAACAGTGAAGTTGACACTGTTCACACATGTGCATTCCAGTCTACTCCCCTGGCTGCCAGGTTACATTGATGTCACACAAACTGTTCTTGTTATATTAACAATGGCTGGAATTTTTCTGTATAGACTTTTATATATAAATATATATATATTATTAACATATATTTATATTCTACACACATGTGTATGTACATATGTATATATATGAGATCTATAGATATGAGAACTAGCTCCTCTATTGGTTCTGTTTCTCTGTAGAATCCTGACTTATGCACTTGTAATTGGATGTCTGTTCATTGCTGCTGACTGCAATAGTCTCTGATGCTTCTAAGATCTACCACTTCATGAGCTGTGTAACTGCACATGCCTTTGTGATCCTCAGCCTCCAGACCTGTAGCATAGAATATAAGTGGTACTGACTCTATCAGTGACTTGTAAGAGCTGCGTGAGACAATATGTGTAAAAGTGCTATATAAGTTACATTGTCCAGTGGAAATGTTAGGAAGCATTGTCATGACGGGCTTACTGTGCCAATTCACAACCATAATTCTTCTTCATTCACAGTTGACAAAAATAATAAACCTTACATCTGATCATTAAAGAGTCATTATATTATATGTCAATTATATCTCAATAAACGTAAGGGGAAGTGAGGAGTCATTATAGACCATGTGGGAGTTCAGAAAAGCACAAGGAAGAAAACAACTGCCTCCCCACACCACAGCTGCTGCTATTTACTAACATCTAGCATTTACCTAGTTCTCATTATGTACCAGGCAGTATGGTAAGAACTTTAATGCATTATCTCTATCTTATGGGGGTTAAGTACTATATTGGTGCCCATTTGTGAATGACAAAACTAAGAATCAAAGTGAGTAAATAGCTTGTCCCAGGACACACAGTTAATAAGTGCAAAACCAGTTTCAGCCCCAGGTCTGAATGATGCCAAAGTCCCTGCGCTTAACCATCAAGCCAGGTGGTAGGTGATGCACTGTGTCTTTAACAATGCATTTGCTAATACAGACTTAGAATGTGATTGGGTAAACTTTAGGTGAGTAAAAATAATAAATGCACTTTTCTCAGCATATAAACAAATCAAAATACAGGGCTGCTTGCTGTCTTGCCCAATATAGCATTTTAATTTGAAATGAGGCAGAAGACTCTTCCATATTAACCACTCCTGCTAACACTGCCTTTTACTCCAGATAAAGATATCCCTTCTGTCAGGAACCCTGCCATTTATCTGTAGAAGCCTAGGTTTCTCCATTTCAAACTGCCCATACATCCACAATCTCATTTTATTTCCCCAATAGCCCTCTGAATCAAGAAGGGCAGGTGTTTTTAACTCCATTTTCCAGGTGAAAGAACTGACCCCTGGAGAGGTTAAGTAAGTCATCCAAGGTCACACAGAAAATTAGTGGTATAAGCAGGACCGGAAAGCCTGTCTGCAAGCATCCAGCCCAGTAGACTTTCCATTATGCAGTGCTCCCTCCACCTGTCATTTCCACCATCCTGAAGGGCTGGGAGTTGATGGGGCATGCTAGCAATCCCTCAGTGTAAAACTGTCCTGCCCAGGTAGGAAAATGTACATGCACACACATGCACACAGATTCTACTTACACTATAATTGCATGTGATGAAATGGTTTTATAATAGCCCAGTCAAGGATGCATAAAACTCCCAGACTGCTTTTCAGAAACAGAGCCTAGAGGGTCAATTTCATCATGACATAAAATTTCCTTGGTTGTAGATAGATAGGTGGGCGGGTGAGTGGATGGACTGCATTAACAACAGAGCAGTGGGCTACAGGGTAAAAGCTCTTTTAATTTTCATTGCAATTAAGTAGCAACAATGCAGACCCAGACCCTTGAAAGAGGCATGCCCAAGACAGAATATGGAGAAAAGGGTTAACATTCTGTGATTTTCTATTTCTAAATTGCAGCGTATTAACCATAGTTCTTTGGGATTAACAAATGAATGTTTTACTCATTCTATATAATATTTGTAAAAATATTAAGAGCAAGGGAGTATCAATTAATTAAAAAAATTTATAAATCACAGGTTAAGATTCTGGTCATACTCTGTCTCTCCTGATACCAAAGAAAATAGAAATGGAGGTAACATACAGCATTATCAGCTTAGCTTCAAAGCCAGGATTTTCAGACAGGAACATTTGCTTTTTGTAAGCTAGGTAAGCAGTCAGAGATTTGCCTCGATGGCCTTGGCCACAGCAAAGCAGAAGATAACTTCTCTTCTCTCAACAGGTTAGATGAATGGACATCAGAAGGCAAAAAGAGGAACTGCAAGATATAAAGCTCAAAAGATTTAAAGACAAAAGACTGGCACTGGGGATGGAAGTTCCCAGGAAACTTAAATAAGAAGGCTTCTTCTAAACACGCTGTCAGAAGCAGTGCCAGTGACCTCCCATCAGTGAGGAGCAGCATAGAACCTGCGCTGCCCGGAAGGACGTTCCCTTGAAAATCATCAGCAAATCTCAGTCTACTTTTCCTGCTACATTAGCAAAGAGAAGTTTAGACACCAGGAGACTGGTCACTTTCTCAAAAAGGAATTTGCTACAGACACACAGATGTTCAAAATGTGAACCAAGTTTCCTTTTAGACAAAAATCAATATTAGTGTGTAAAATTTCATCTGAAATGACTTGAAGCTCACCAATTTTGGCTGAGGAGTGGGGATATTCGGAAAAGTGGAGGGAAAAGGCAGGGAAGAAAAAAGCGAGTCAAATAGGCTTTCACTAATAATGGACCCAAGTGATCCACTCATGGTAACACAAACAGAAAAAAATACAATCCAGGATGCAGAAAATTCTTCACCTTTTTACTTTTTAGTTCATCTTGTAACAAAATGTAAAATGAAGGAGTCCATTCTTAATGCATAGAAAACACCATAAAATTATTCTTTTTTCATTGCTGCCTTTCTCAAAATTCTTTCCATGGTTAGCAGCTGGCTGGTGACCGTTCTGCCTGCTGGCCCTGACCCAAACACTCCAACGCCCATTCTGGGCAGCTTCTCCTACTTGCTCTCTTCATCTGGAAACTCTTTATTATGTAGTTCAACACAGCTTCTCAATTTCTTGTGTTTTTTTTTCCATTTTCTTTAGTTTTGAGGAGACCTGGGAGTTTGCCCAGGGAGCACAATTTCTTCCTACATAGAAGCTAGGAAAATGGTAAAGATCATCAGCTTCAACACATTAGTAATTTTATCCTGTAAGACATTATAACATTTTGTTCCTTGGAATTCCATTATTTCAGATGAACCCAAACAAAAGCTAGCATTTTAACAGGGATCTTTTTCAAATGGTATACAAGGAATTCAAGACCTCAAGAAATGCAAATGTTTCAAGCATGACTCCACAGATCATCAAAGATAACAACAGGAACTCAGGTTGAAAAAAGACCTTTGCCTTGCATCATTCTGAGCAAGACAATAAATGTATGCCAGGCACTGGGCTAGGCAGTAGGGACACAGAGACAAAGGACTCAAAATCCTTATCCTGGAAGAGGGCAGTGTTTCTCAGCACAGTGTTTCTCAAACCGCATTCCTTGGAACACAAGTGTCCCTTGTATAATGGGTTCCATAGCCCAAATACTTTAGGAAATGTGGCATACTAAATATCTTTTAAGATATTTGTCATACTCATTCTAATCCTAAATTAATGAAACTTTGTTTCTTTACTCCATCATTTCCCAAATATAATTTATCACTGACACATTTGCCTTGCAAAATACATTATCTTGAGATGAGCTTACAAATGTTAAGAGATTCTACCCTTAGCTTAAAAAATAGATAAATAATTAGATTTTTAAGATAAAATAAGGACAACGAAGACATTTTCATATAAAATATATTGTATTTCAACCAAAAGGTAAGTGAATCTAAATGCCATCCAAACTGAGTATGTTTCTGTCTGCTCATTGCAATAAGAAAGTGAACAATTAGAAAAATTAATCTAGTGTAGGTACCTATTTTGCTTGTGTTGGCATTTGGAGAGGTGTCCGGCTTTTAGGGATAATAGGAAAAATTGCAGTAAAATCAAATCCTTGGTATTCACAGGGGTTACAGTCAGGGAAATTTTCTGGCATCAAGCCAGGAAATGGTGACAGATCTTTCATTAGTCAGCCCCACAGCATCATTCTCCACCAGACCCACCCCCATCGGTCAGCTCCACAGCATGGCTCTCCAGCAAGATGCACCATCTATGGTTGCTTTCTCATCAGGCCAATTCTGCAGTACGGTTTTGGACATTCATCCTGGACCCTTAGTCTCAAGCCTGCTTCTCTGGGATTCCCAGTGATTTTTTGAGGAGTCTCGTATCTTTCAGTAAATTCCTCTTCTTTATAAGCTAGCCAGATGAGATTGGGCATGTTCAGGGTGGTATTACACAATGGAATTCTATGCAGCAGAAAGAAAGAAGGAGCTCCTACTCTTTGCAACAGCATGGATGGAACTGGAGAGCATCATGCTAAGCGAAATAAGCCAGGCAGTGAAAGAAAAATACCATATGATCTCACCTTTAACAGGAACCTAATCAACAAAACAAACAAACAAGCATAGTATAAACAAAGACACTGAATGTGAGAACGGTCTGACAGTGACCAGAGGGAAGAGGGGAGGGAATTTCAGGGGAAAAAAGGAAGGGTTTAGAGCAAGTATAAAGAACACATGGACAAAAACTATGGGGGGTGGAAATGGGAGGGAGGTGGGGAGGGCTGGGGCGGTGGGCTGGGGGGAGTAAAAGACAGAAAACTGTACAATATCAATAATTAAAAAATACTGATAAAAAATAACAAAAAAATTAAAAATAAATAAGCTAGCCAATGTGCAGTCTGGTGTTTGCAACTAACACCCCTGACCATATTTCCCATCTCCCACTTCCAGGACCCAGGCAAATAATTGTTGAGCCATTTATAAACTAAGATTTCCCTCTAGGGAAACTCTACCTGGCAACATTTTCTGTGGAATTGCTATTGCCCTCCTTTACCTCCAAGCTATAAGCAGTCAGAGACTAACTCCTAGTTCTAGAATCCTACCTGCACTCCTTTTCCAACTCAATCTTCTTTCTTAGCCTAAGGCTGGTCTATTTATTGTATGAAATATTCTTTTCTGTCAGTCAGCGTGGCAACATCTTTTGCTAAGTCAAAACCCTGGCTCTTCATTTATCTTTCAAGTTGTAAGTACATCCCTGAACACAGTGGTGCTTTGAACCCTGTATTTATCTATCTATCCCATTCTTCAGCAATCATTTTGTCTGCTTTTTTTGTTTGTTTGGTTTGTTTGGGTTTTTTGTTGTTGTTACACTTTGTGGAGCTCTTCCAAAGTGTTAAGAAATCTGTCACAGTAATTTCAAAACAGTAATAGAGTGAGCAGTCTGTGTGTTAAAGTAGGCAAGGCCACCAGGAATTGGGCTATTTCCTAGCGTGGTAAGTTACTGCATAACTCAGGCAAATTTAGGGGCATCTATGGCACTACCCAACCCCACCCTGAAGAAGAGGGTCTCAGTGCTTCTCAGGCTTCAAGTTTAAGAGCACAGGGTCAAGCTGGGGCACTGAAGAAGGCTGCTTAAAAATTGCTAGAGGAAAACACTTAAACAGACACTCATTTTATGAAGAAAGCACACTTCTTGATGCAGCAATTAAAGATTTAGCTCCAGCATGTGAATTCCCATAGAATTCTACTTAGTCCCTTCTCTGTGTCAGAGCAAACTTAGTTTCACATCACTGGTGCTTCTCATTTATCTTAATGCCAAGGATTTATTTCTTATGCAAAATTGTTCATTTTTATCAGCCTGGAACTTAAAAAAAAAAGTCACATTCTCTTCGTCAAGAATTTTCATTAAGCCAAGGTGTCATCGAGCTGAAAATCTGCAGACACGATTTTGGCTTTTTTCCGCCAGAAACTCAGAGGAGCCCAATCCCAGCAACAATGGATTAGCACAGGCACTGCTGACAAATTCTTAACAGTGCTGGGAAGAGAAGAACATATGTGGTATTAACACTTTACAGAGATCTCTAAGTTGGACCAGTAAATTTATCTCGACTGTCCCATGACGATCTACGGCCTAGAAGCTGCATTCTTTTAAAAAAAAAAAAAGTCACAACTGAAACTCACAGTGACTTTGTCTCCATGATGCATGTACAGGACCTGGGTTAATAATCCACTACTTGGAAGCATGCAGAGTATCACTGAGATAAAAATTAAACATACAGATGACAGACTTTGTGGATTGCTCATATCTCATCTATATTTATTTATTTAGGCACTATAGAATCAAAAGCAAAATATAAGAAGAAAAAGTCACTAACTAGAAAAAAATTATCAAATTACCTATGGAGTGTCATAAGAAAATAATGAGAATTTCAAGAAAAAAATCAAACTTTAATCAAATATTTCAGGCAAAAAAGTAGACATTTACAGTTATGATCTGCATAGCAATAATCAAATCAAAGCTGTGTCAAAACAGTCAAAACCCAGCCATTAGCCTGGGGTCACAACCCAGAGTAGCTGTTTATTACTGCACATACTACTCTCTAGCTGTGGGTCCAATTAAGCCCAAACATCTGGCTAGATTTAACCCTCTGATCATATGGGTGTCTAATACCTTTCAATAGAATTTCCTTGGTCGCTAAGGAAACACTCCTTGCTCATTCCATTAGTCTTCATAATCATTGTATTACATCATTCTCCCTAGTGTTTTCCCCCAGCAACCATTGGTGTGCCATCAAAGCATGTCTGTTTTCCTTGAATCTCAACCCTTAGATGTCAGTGGCCATTTGAAAATTTTTCTTGTTTTCTCATAAATTAAACTATTGCAGCATTTTGCAAATGACCTGGCTACTTACTGCTTTAAGACTTTAGTTGTAACTGGATCTTGCTACCAAGCTCTCTAATTAAGTCACAACATCATTGTTCCTCTAGTTTACAAGATAATCATCTAATTCCCTTTTGTTAAACTATTCAGCCTATGGCCTTATGGTTTATTCACTTGGGAGCTAGATTATGCCTTCCCAGACTAACACTACAGTGGAATTATTGTGATGTTACAAGTTTCATTAATGTCAAACAATGTCAGTCCAATTTCTGGCTTAATACCACCACCTCCTTTCATATGGCTATACCCTCATTTTGACTTCAGTAACCTTTATCAGTGTCTTTACAAGTGTTTCTGAACTCAGTCTTCCTGTTGAATTAAAACATTCCTACTAGAATGTAGCTGCACAATTTTAAGACTAAAATTTTCAGTCTGGGTTTGCACTTACATATTTAATAGATGAGCTGAAGGATGATAGGAAAATGATAAAATTATCTTCATGATAACATCATAATTGATAGAACAAAGTACATTTTATAAAACTCTCACATACCTTATTTCATATGATCCTGAAGAGGACTCAGAGAGCTGGGCAGAACAGATATTACTATATCCGTTTTATTGCTTGCTAGTTTCCAAACTGTGTCAATGTGTACCAAGCCCATGACATTGTTTAAACCAACACAGCTCCTTTTACATCATTTTTTTTAGCAATCTAAATAAGACCATCATTTAAACAAAGGGCACTCCAGCTTTTAAATAAGGGAAGTTTGAAAGCTTCTGTTATAGAGGAAGGAATCAAAGCTCAGCGCAGAAGTGAGTTTACAAAAGTCAAACAGTGAACTATTGAAAAAACAGTCCAAGTTCCCTCCCTCCAAGGACCAACATTTGTTTTCAATACACTTATATTCCCTGAGAGGAAGAACACCAAGAATAGAGAATACATTTGTGAACCTGTTTTCATCAGTTTAATATATTTTTAAATAGTCTTCTAGTTGATTGCCAAGCATTCATCTCTATCAGGGGTGTCCAACCTGTGGCCCGCAGGCCGCAGTTAGCCCAGGATGTCTATGAGTGCTGCCCAACACAAAATCATAAATTTACTTAGAACTTTGTTTTTGCTCTTCAGTTTTCACTAGTGCTGTATATTTAATGTGTGGCCCAAAGCAGCTCTTCTTCTTCCAGCATGGCCCAGAGATGCCAAAAGGTAGGACAGCCCTGGGAGTCTAGACAATCTAGCTACCTCTTACTGATTCATAGTGACTGACTCAAGTCATTTCTTAACCAGTAAGCTTACCCTGTGGCAGCCATAGGACTACATCAAGAACCCAAAGGCACACAGAAGACCTGGAAGATTTTTTCTGTGCCAGGCAAGGAGCACACCAGTGGGACACCCATGAAGGAATTAAAAACCCAGAGAAAAAATCATTAAAAATGTAAAACAAATGACAACTATCTATCAAGTCCTGAGGAAAGAAAGATTAGTAAGGAGGTTAACATGAAAAGAGGAAAAAGAAAAGAAAATGAGCAAAGTGAATCACAGGAAAAAGGGCCATCCACTTGCAGTTCTTCAGTGCTTTTCAAATTAAAAAGAGGCAAGTTCATTGCCACTTGATCTCTCTAAGGCCCAGTCTCCTCACATGCAAAGTTTATATGATATTCCTAGTTCTCTCTATTTCGCAAAGTCTGTGGGGGAAATGCTGCAAGATAATCTATTCTGATGGCTCTTAGAAAACTGTAAGGTCTTCCACAAATACAGTAACAGGAAAGGTGCTACATCACTGAAAGATGGAAGAGCACAGTACTGAAGGTAGTTAACTATTGGTATAACTTTGTCTAAAAATTGTTTTATAATATTTTTAAAAAACAAAAAAAAATGATAATACTCAAGATAAATGCAATTCAATTGCAAAAAATAGTCCCAAACCTGAAGAACTCATTCCAAGGAAAACCTTAGTATTCTCTGCAGAAGGGATCCATCACTGGTTCCAGCCCTCAAGTCCAGGGGAAGTGGAGTTTAATCACTCAAAATATGTTGAGTGAAAACCTATTGTGTGTCATGTACTATTCTAAGTTTTGGGGAGAGGATAGTGAGCAAAAGAAGCTCATCTACAAAATCCTTTACATGAGGGGAAGGCAGGAGGTGCTTTTTGTTAAGAAAACAAGAATCAAGACTGTCACCCATAATTAAGTTATGGAAATAAAAAATAATAATTTTATAAGCCCTCCTAGTTGGCATCTTAAACTAACATCCTAAAGTTACTAAGTTACTCATAGTGATTTCAGGAAGAAATGTTGTATAATATTCTTAAGAACAGAGATAGTTCAAACTCTAGCCCTGCTACTTACAAATAACTGACCTCAAATAAGTTATTTCATATCTGTGAGTCCCAGTTACTTCATCTGCAAAATGGAGTTAATAACAGAACTCACCTCACTGGGACATTGTGAAGATAAAGCATGTCAAATGCTGTCATGGCATGTGGCATAGAATGTTCCTAATTGATGCTTATACATAATTATAATTATCATCTGAAAAGGCTGATGTTGTTTCAGACAAATCTGAGAGAAGACAAGCATGAAGAGGTACATGACTTTTTCATCTTGGTATTAGCAGTGTCTTGCACAGTTCCTCTCACAAGGTAGAAGTTTGATAAAAACTTGTGAACAAAGAATGAATGAGTGAATGAATGGGCTGATTTTCCTGTTTTATCCAGTGCCATGTCTATATATTACTAAACTGGCCTAGACAAAACAAAACAAAACACCAGATGTATTTTTAAGTGTTTAAATTCAGCTCAATGAGTTTAAAAATTAATCCCTTTCAGTGAATTCTCTGAGTTTATTCAATAAGGGGTGGGAGAAATCAGTAGCGTAGCTACAGCTTAACAACACTACCTGGTTTTTCAACTTCCAGTGAGGAGATTACCCCACTGGGAAGAATTAGAGGGTTTCCTTCATCTCTCAGAATCCCAATAATTACCTTTAAAAGAAGAGTCAGTTTGGTTTTTTTTTTTTAAACAAAAAAAAAAAAAAAAAAAGAAAGAAGGGAGGAAATGAGGGAGGAGAAAAGGAAATAAGACAAAAAGGAGAAGAAAAACCAGAAGATGTAGAAGAGAAAGGTCTCCTTATTTTAGAGATATAACTCTCCCCACCCCCTCAGGGGGATGTAATATTCTGTCTAGCTACAGTTCTCAAGCAAGGGAAAAGTGTGGGCACTTCCTTCCAGTAATGGTCATGTGGATAAAATCTTGTAGGTGCAAAGGAAAATGCTTTCTTATATTCGAAAATAGATATTCATATAAATAGCACCAACTCTACCTAAAAGAGAAGAGCAAAGTACCAGGAGATGTGAATTGGCATAAAATCTCTACCACAGGTTATTATGCATACTGTTTTCTTGCATCTTTGTCCCTCCTCTGAACACTGCTCAAATGTTACTTCCTCAGAGAAGCCCTCCTTTGTTCCTCAGCCTGGGTGCAGCACTGTGTTACATGCTTTAACATCTAGTGGGAGGGCAGCATCTGGTACCCTTCCACTAGAGTGGCTAGCACTGCTGCTGTAATTAGGTAATTATTTCAATAATTAATTGTTTAATGTCTGTCTGCCTATTTACCCTGAAATCACTCGTAATCACTCACACTTGTATATTGCCTTGTATGAAATAGGTAAGTGAATATATACATGTACAGGTGATCCTGATTCTTTGTGGATTCTGTGTTTCTGAATTTACCAACTTGCTAAAATTTATTTGTAACCACAAAATCAATACTCATGGCACTTTGCAGCCATTTGTGACCGTGTGCAATCATAAAAAATTTGTTGTCAGACACACACATTCCTTACTGAGGTCAAAAAATCTGACACTGCCTACCTGTCCCAGTGTCTGTTTTGTGGTCTATTTAGTACCATGTTTTTCACATTTCTTGTGCTTTTTGTTGTTTAAAATGGCCCTGAAGTGTAGTGCTGAAGTGCTGCCTGATGTCCCCAAGTGCCAGAAAGCTCTGCTGTGCCTTTCAGAGTAAATAAAAGTGTTGACAAGCTTCATTCAGGCACGAGTTATAGTGCTGTTGGCCATGAGTTCATGTTAATGAGTTAACAGTACATAGTAAATAAAGTGTCTTCCAACAAAAACAAACAAAACAAAGTTATGCATTGTAACTAAAATGTTATGGTCAGAGGCTCCCAGGAACCTAACCCTGTATTTCCCCTAAGAACAATGGTTTAGTATCATACATGGCACATTGAATTTTACTTCAAACGTTCTACAATGATTAAAATTTAAATTATTTGTATTTTATCCACTAATAGCAAACACTAGTCAATTCCAAATTACATGTATTATCAGAAGATAACTTTACATGAAGCACAGACTTAAGACATTCCTTAAGGTCAACCAAACAGGCAAAAAATATAAAGTTGAATAAAATGCATATACATATACAAGAATATTGATGTTAACTTGTTCTGTTTGTATGGTGAGCAGTAATATGATTTTAAGCTTCTTTAATATCTAGGCTCTTTCCAGGCAGTAACTTGTAAGCGCCTCATTCTGTATCCTTTGACTAACAGACAATAATTTTTAGCACAACTTTTAACTCGTTGTGTTTGTTGGAAATGAAAATAGAAAGGAAAAACAAAAATCATCCCAGTAAATGGTTCTGTGGAAATTCTGATAGGAACTAGAACAATTATACCATCACTAATTCAATGCTGGCTGAAAACTGTACAGTTTTGAGTGACTTATACAGACCAGAGTTGGCATATAGTGCACCACAGGCAGATACGAGGGCACCAAGAAACCACTCACAGTTTTCCCACAGGTGTAGAGCCAAAAAGGTCACTTGTGGTAAAAGATCTTTTGGATTAGTCTTTTAAATCAATGCATGAATTAAAGATAATTTACATATAAATAGGCTAATACTCTGGTTTTGAAATTAAATGAATTTTTAAAAGATTTAAGTAACTGCAGAAAAGGTCAGTGAAGTATTAAGCATACATAAAGTGATTTTTGAAAACTACTTGTCTTGTTGGCTTATTAATATTGTGCCTTCATTGTCAGCGCTGTTCTAAAAATTGCATGCTTAATTAACAATGCACCAAAGTCAAAGGGGGCTCCAAAAGTAAGAAAAACATATTTTCCAAATCAGTATTTAGAAGGGCAGGTCTAGAATCTGGACATGAAAATAGTAAAAAATTAACCTTTGCCCACATATCAATACATATTAGATTCAAATACGAGGTCTGTCCAGAAGGTACCTGTTGTGGACCGTTCACCCTGGTTTCAGGAGTTGTAACCCTCACCCCATGGTGGGCTGTGTAAGAGCCCAAGGGACCCACTTCATCTGGGTCTGTTCTGTCACAAGGACGTGACCTACTAAGGAGACAAAGCTTATCTCCCTGGCAGGAGCACTGCTTCTGCCTCCTCCATCTCTGGCCCCAATGCTTGGTTGGCAGTCAATGATGTGTAAGACTCTTCATGGGAGGGGCAACCTAAGCCAGACGCGACCACTTGGGAGGCCTCATAGAAGGACTCGGGGGGTTGCAGCACAGAGGATGTGAGGGACCCTCACCCCCCGGCTATTCTGACATAGCCCGAGTCCTCATTTCCATCTGGGAGATGTCTCCTGCTTCCTAATTGCCTTAAAGCCTGAAACTGTGGGGGTGAGCAGTGCAGCCCTGTACGGGCCAGGGCCAGGACGGCTCCCTGGGTGATCGGGCATAAGAAAGAATTCCTAAAGTCCTGTGAAACCTGCTTTGCTAAGAGTGCTCTCATTTAAATGATAAGGGTCCCAGGAGGAAATGAGATTGTCTCCAAAAATTTGGTAACCCCCTTTCCTGACAAACACTGGCTTGGATTAAGCCCTCAGATTTCTTTGACATGTTAAACTTGTATTCCGGTGTATTTGAGCCCAATAAAAGCCTAGTGAGGATGGGGCTCTAGGTCATTCTCCTCTGAGAGTTTGACCCCTTTCCTCCCCAAGCAGTCATGTCTTGGTAGTTTTTATTTTCATCCGTAACGGAGGGATGGGTCTCTGTGGGCGGAGCTCCCCCCCCCCCCACATCTGGCGCCCAGGACAGGGGCCCCCGCAGGTACCCATCATGTAATATGAAAAATAGAGACATTTATTGCAGAAGATACAAGATACAGGAAACATTGTACACAGGACAATGATGCCTCAGTTCCCTTCAGAGTAGGCACCTTGGGACCTCACAGAATTCTCCCAGTCACCATCAGCTGCCCTGTAATATTTTTCTGAATCTTATCAATGGTCTGAAATCTCTTCCCTTTCAAAGGTGATTTTAGTTTTGGGAAAAGCCAGAAGGCACAGATTGCCAAATCTGGGCCATAGGGGAACTGAGTCACCTGGGTGATTTGTGATGTTTCACAAAAAAACTCTGTACCCGAGCTGATGCAGGAAGGGGGCATTGTCATGATGAAACTGCCAATCACCAGTTGCCAACAGCTGCAGCCTTCTGAATCATCCAAATAGTTTCCGTGGAGGAATATTCAAGTTTAACACAAAATTTGATGAAAATTTGTTGCTCTGCTTCCTCAGTCATTTTGAATGTGACAGCCACACAGTACATGTGCTCACTCAACAGCCTCTACCACCTCCACTGACTAGTACAGTGAAGTTGTCATTGTTCAGGCATGTGCATTCCAGTCCACTCTCCTTGGCTGCCTGGTTACATTGATATCATGCAAACTGTTTTCATTATATTAACAATGGTCCCAACATTTTCCAAGCAGACCTCATATATCACAACATATTCTAAATAAGTATGGCATCATTCCAGTGAAATTTACTTTGGTATTTAGCATCACTGGTAAATAATAACTCTTCCCAAAACACAAAAACTGTAGATGGCCTACTGAGTTATCAGAGGGGGATAACAAGCATAGTCTCTAATCCCAATTTGCCTCTTTGGAGTATAAACCTGGAGTTTTTCCAACTGTGCTGAAGGGATAAACCACCACCCCTCTTATGAGCATAGTGTACCTTAAAAAAAGTTGGAGCCCAGTATAAATAGGTGGGGCATAGGGCATTTTTAGGACAGTGAAACTATTCTGTTTGATACTATAATGGTAGATACATGTCAGTATGCATTTTTCAAAACATCTGCTACTATGCAACACAGATCAATCCTAATGTAAAACAGGGATTTTGGTTAGCAATGTTAACAAAAGTAACAAGTGGTTCATCAACTACAACAAATGTACCAATACCAGATGTTAATGAAAGGGAAATTGTGGACAGTGGGTAAGAGAGTATATGGAAACTGTAGTTTCTGCTCAGTTTTTCTGTAAACCTTAAGCTATTCCAGAAAATAAAAACTATTTTTTAAGTTGGTGAACCAAATGTAATAATACAGTCAAAGACACTTTCTTTAGATAAATGGTTTAAAAACTATATTCAGAAGAGCCCTGTGAACCCTAGGAAATGACTCACTGACCCTTGTTTGGGGATATTTGGGAAAAGGAAGCAGGAGAGAAGAGGAAGCAATGAACAGGAAGCTTTTCAAGCTCCATCTCCAACTTCTACCCCTGTTTCAAGCAGGGCAACTCCCCTTTCATCTGTTGTACATGCTGTTTTTCCACATTGGAGTCCATTAAAGAAAGGGTTCCTCAGATAAAGAAAAAAGCATCAAAAAGACATAAGCCCAACACAATACCTAGCTAATAATCCCATACATTAATACTTAGAGCTACTGAATTAATAAACACTTAACTCAAACTTCACACTGACCATTATTACAACCTGCAACTGAGCTAGCAGAAGCTGAATGAATATCTTAGAAGTAGTCTAAGTGATGATTACTTACATCACCCAGGCACCCAACACTTCACTAGTGTATGCAACAAATTTTGGAGGGCACAAGGGAAACACAAAGCAGAGTCCCAGCCCCCAGGAGGTTTAAAAGCTTACAGGACAGATAAAACTATTACTTATAACAAAATATGAATATAATAGAAAATGTCCGAGGCATGCAGTGCCCAACTTAAGGTGCTAAAATCAGATTTCAGGTCTTCTGTTGAACATCAACAGATCACCAACCATGAATGAGGTGAGGGCAAGTACAAGTGAGAACATTCCAGTGACCAGTTAGGTCTCACTTTCCTAAATCTTTGTTTCCCTTTAAAAATACAAAGTGAATGTGAACAGTCAGACAATCAGCAATGAATAGTGTCCATATGAAAGACATGAATAAAAAAGGACAGAAGCAGAATGTAAGCAATACTTCACCCTTTTATCTTCAATTGCACACATGCCTCTTCTCAAGATTGGTGTCTCTTCTTCAGTACTCACTAATGAGTCAGGTCCCAGGATCTTGTGGATGGTAGGCTGGTTCCAAACAAAGGCACAGAAGATTGAACGACCCCTCTCAGGGGTTACTAGGAGATATCCTAACAGCAGAAGTAGTAGCTTCTGATCAGGGTATCTTCCTGCCCAAGACCTCCTCAGCCTGCTTCAGAAATAAACACCTTATATGTGGTTTTCCCCGAACTCCCAGCACAACACTGAAGAGAAAACATTCAGCTATTTATGATAGGTGCAGGAATTTTTTCAAGTCCATATGTGTGTTATGCTATAAATTACCCTGTTTCTGGGTGTGTGACTAAATATCTATGTATATAGATGTGTACGCACACATGTGGTATGTTACAATTAAAACCAGGTTTTTGACAGCCACTCAAATCCAGGGAAATTTATGGTTCTAAATGCAGGCACACATTCAGGATAAAGACAGGAGGATTATAAAGGCTTCAATAATTACCAGAATAAATAAAGTGCCTGAGGAGCATACACATTTGCAACACAGCCTTACTGGTTCACACTGATGACCAGAAGACCTGTTGCAAATGAGAGCCTAGGAGATCAAACATGATTAAAACTGCAAAGATGCTGCACCCAGGTGACATGTTTTATTTGACAATGAAATCTGGACTCAAAGGCACCAATGCAATCTATGATCAAAGTGCTTTTTGGTAATTTGCTTGCCCACTGAGACCCACTACAAAGGAATTATATAGTACAGAACCCTCTTAAAGTTGGCTGAGTTCTTTACAGCCATTAGCAATTCCATTTTGAGGTTATCCTTCAATAACACAATTATTTTTTTCACTGAGAATTGATAATTTGTGTATTACCAAGATAAGCCCCAGAAGTTGTCAGGAATGAGTGTGCATAACACATTACCAAGAGCATCTGAATTGTGGACTTTAAGCAGATACAGGAAAATGAATGGCTGTGCTGAAGCTGATGAGCAAGTGTTCTTTTACTAAAATTAGAATAGCCAAGGCTACAATCAGGTTTCAAAAAATTAAAAAATCTAGTGTCTATAAAATACAAGAAGGCCCAAAGGAAGGAAGTCAGTCCTCATTTCCTTGCTGTCTCAATATAATTTTATTCTAGTTATATTTATTCTACTGTATATTATTTGTTTTATATACACATGTACACATACATACGATATTTATAAATTTCTTTTAAAAGCCCATAAATTCAAAGTAGAGTACAAATGTCTTAGGTCTCAACTGAGAAGTTAAGAAGAGGAATCATGATTTATTGAGTTAGTAAGGAGGGGCTCCCAAGAGAAACTGCTGAGGAAGTGGTAAGAAGCAGGACCAGAGAAGGCAGGAAGCCATGCGAGGGTAGGATTTGGGGGACAGTCCTCTGGAGGGAGTGTTCCCCCATGGACAGTGGTCCTGGACTTTCACACTGGTTCACCAATCAGTGGTTGGCTAAAGGCTGCACTCCCCACTTGCAACAGGCATAGTGAGGTCAGTAACTCCAGGTGGTCCTGCGGAGATGGCTGCAGGTGCAACCACTGGAAGGAAAGCAGGGGGCGGGGAGGGGCTCACACACCTGGTGAATGTTGCCTGAGGGGATCTGGGTGGTTCTCTGGCACCTGCCACTATAACAAAGCAACAAATGGCCCATGTGTCCCTGCCGTGGAATCGTCTATTGATTTTTAAAAATAAAGGTGAGGGTAGAAGCTAATATTCCTTTAATCATATCATGAACTATATTTACTAATTTTTTTAAGAATTCAAATAATATAGTTTTGGCTTGTGGCAATGTGAAGGTTCTTACCCATTATTACTGAGAAGCTAAATCTTTAGGACATTGTAACTCTAACTGCAGAGTCTGTTTGATCTACCTGGAAGAACTAAAAATGTTAGTATTTTCCAAAGCAATGAAAGTTTTATCATAAAAAGCCTCATTAGAAAGTTATCTGTTCCTAAAACATATAGGCTATCAGAAGGTTGGGTGCAAGAAAATCAACTTTTCAAACTTTTCTTCCATCTCTTGACTTCTATCACATAATGAGGTAATTAAAAAGGAAAACAAAGTGCGGTTTTCCATCACACGTCCTGGTTCTGAGGTGGGCTGGAGACATCCATTCTTTGCTGTTTCAATGGGCTTTGCTGACTTAACTGCTGTTCCCAAAGCTATAAATTGTCACTGAATCATGAGTGTCCTGTGTCTGCAGTTGTAAAAGAAGACTACCCCGTTTTAATACCACCTTGGCAAATCTTCCAGTCTGTGGGTTTTCAAATCTTTGTAATATTATGGGAGATCCATGGCAGCTGAAGAAGTTACTGGGTCTGGAGAACGTGAGGGGTAGGGTGGTACAAAGACCCTTTCAGGATGAGTGCAGGGAATCAGCAGAGAAATACCACGTTGCTGCAGCTCTTCATAAAAAGATGCTTAACGGCAGAAAAGGGCCTGAGTCGCAGATAGTCTCTTGTTTTGGTGAAGACAGAATAAAAACTAAAATAGTTGGGAAAAAATGGGCAAGAAACAATGCTGATCAATGACAACACAGGGTTTGAATTTTTCTATTTTATGTTTGTAATGCAAAAAATTAAGCAGGACACAAGTAACTTCTTGATCTTTTCAGGAGGTCAGTGAGAAGTCACGCCTGGTGTTATGGGATGGAGTGTGTCGTCCCCTGATCTTTGCATAGAGTTCTTAGATTGAAGTCCTAGCCCCCAGTACCTCAGAGTAAGGCTGCCCTTGGAGACTGGACATCAGGGCTTTAAAGAGGTGATTCAGTTAACATGAGGTCATCTGAGTGGGCCTTAATGCAATGACTTGTATCATTACCAGGAGAGAAGACCAGGACACAGCCATGTACAGAGGGAAGACCATGCGAGGGCAGAGGGGAAGACAGCCGTCTACAAGCCAAAGAGAGAGGCCTCAGAGGAAACCTGAGCACCTTGATTTTGGACGTCTAGCCTCCAGACTTGTGAGACAACAAATTTTGTTGTTTAAGCCACCCCATCTGTGGTTTACTAACTTTTAATGTGTTTTCATAATGAGTCTATAGATGAAATTGATTTACAGCTTTCTATTTGGTGATATCATTGTCAGGCTTTGGTATCTGTAGGGTGTTTGCTTCATAAAACACATCCGCAGGTTTCCTTCTTTGTGCTATGGAATATTTCATTATTTTTATAATTCTTTGACAATGTACTATGTGCACATATTATCAAATTTAAAAAGTACAAAAAGGCATTCATTTAAAAGAATCTTCCCCCTACCTGTCTTCCAGCTACCTAGTTTCTTCCCCAGAGGCAGTTATTGTTATCTGCTGCTTTTATATTCCTTTATAGATATTATACATGTGCAGACACAAATATGCACACACACACATGGACTCAAATTGTGGTATAACTAACACAGTGCTCTGCATCTTGCCTCCCCACCCAACACATTTTGGAGATTGTTCCATAGCCATATACAGAACCTCTGCATCCTATCTAACAACTGCACAGTATTCCATTTTGCAGATAAAAAAATTAATCTTACCAGTTCTCATTTTAAATAGTACTATCACTTCCTGTTCCTTAAAAGTTCAAAATACATTTCTCTGAAAGCATAAAGACCTGGGGCTTTTTCAGATCTTTGATGATTTCCTCAGATTTTTTTCAATATCACTATAAAGTTTTTCTTATTCTTCTTGGGTAAGTTTGGGTAACTTATTTACCTATGGAAAAATTTCATTCCATCAAGATATTTTTGAAGTTATGTGCTAAACATTTTGTGAAGGTTCAACTTTGATTCTTTTAATTTCTTCCTTGGCCATAGTTCCTTTCTCCCTTTTCAGTTTTGTGTTTTTGTGCTCCCTATCTTTCTTTGATTAGGCTAGTGAATGGATTATTTCATTGTCTAGCCCTGTTTTCAAGGAAATAGCACATGGGTTTATTCCTGATACTTGCTGGATTTGTTTTTAAATAAGAAAGCTTACTAGTTCATTTTTTTTTCTTTAGATTCTATATATGAGCGAAAACGTGGTACTTGTCTTTGGCTGGCTTATTTCACACTGCATAATGGTCTATTAACAAAATAAACACAGACTCATCAACACAGAGCAGGCTGACAGCTGTCAGGAGGAGTGGGTTGGGGGACATGGTTGGGGGAAAGGGTTAGGGAGTAAAGGAATTGAGCAAAAAAGAAAGAAACAGGCAACAGTGTGGTAGTTTGGGGTGGGGGGTTGGTAGAAGAGGGTATAGGGAGGATAAATGGGGATGGAAGGAGACTTGACTTGGGGCGGTGAACAAACAATACAGTATACAGATGATGTGTTATGAAATTGTGCACCTGAAAATTGTATAGTTTTGTTAACCAGTGTTGCCCCCAAAAAAGTCAATTAAAAGGAAAAAACTAAGAAAACTTAATTTTGACTTTGTCTTTATCATTTGGTTCTTTCTGCAAATCTTCCACTTATTTTGCTGTTAAGTCAGATGTTTCATTCTCTTATGTCACAGACTGAATGTGTCCCTCAATATCAGTATGTTGAAACCTAATCCTCAATGTGACGGTGTTTAGCAGTGGGAACTTTGAGAGGTGAGTGCTTCATGACTGTGGGTGTATCCAGAGTGGGAGTAGTACCCTTATAAGAGACCCCAGAAAGCTCCCTCAGCCCTTCTTCCATGTGAAGACTCCACAAGATCAACTCTGTGAACCAGAAAGCAGGCCCTTGCCAGATGCTGAATCTACTGGCACTTTGACATTGGACTTCCCCAGCATCCAGAACTGGGAAACAAATATCTGTAGTTTATGCCATCTAGACTATGGTATTTTGTTACAGCAGCACGAGTGAACTAAGACAACTTATTTTTGTTCTTGTTCGGGCATTTAAGGCCATACATTTTCTTCTAAGCACAGTTTTAGCTGTAGCCCATTAAGTTTACATGTTATATTTTCATTATTAGTGCCATCTATATTTTTTCAAGTTGGATTTGGAATGTTTCTTTAAATTCAGAGTTGCTTAGCAAAGCACTTTAAAATGCCCAGATTGTAAGATTTGATAATGAATATCTAATTTATTGCATAGTAATCAGATGAAGACTTTACTATTTCAAACTTCTTGAAATTTCCTACAATCTCTTTGTAACCTGTTAAGAACTTGTACTGCAAATTTTCCAAAGACCCATAGAAAAAGATATATCCTCTATCATTAGGGTCCAAATTTAGATAGTATTATTTAGTTCATCTTCCTCAATTATTTCATTTAGATTATTTTTATCTACTTGATTTTCCATAGATTCAGATGATAAAATCTATTATTATGCTTCTGTTTATTTCTCCTTGCATTTCTATAGTTTTCACATTGTGTGTTGCATTACTCTACCATTGTATACATCTTGACCCCCATATTTTAAAGGGTCTCCATACCTCAAATATATCCCCACCAAAAATGATCAGAAAACACATCCAAGCCTGTTACTCAGGATTTGTGTATGGCTTCTGTACAACACAGACAGTAACTTCTATTCTTGTGGCTAATGTCGTCCATTCCCTGAGAAAATGTTTCTCTACCTTTCTTGTTCAATGTCACTGAAGAAAAGGTGGCCGAGTCTGAATGTCAGGAAAGGTTGTGGGTTGTGGGTCACACAACTACAAAACTGTAGACAACAGAGATGCACACTGCTCTGAGGTGTGTGCAGTGCAAGGGCTTTAGTGAGAGATGGACAAGTTAGTATCACATCCTCCCTCTCAAACAGCATGAGTACAACAGATTCTTGCATTAAAAAAAAAAAAAAAAAAAAACAACACCAAAACCTCAGCTCCCAGTATGCTGCACATCCATTTCCTTTCATCAGAATCTGCTGGTGCCATTTCATAGTTTCAGAGGGCTCACAAAGGCCAGTAGCATTCACAACTGTTGCACATAATGACTTAGGCACACTTTGCAATATCAAATAATGCACGCTTGCCTAAAATCTGAACACAGGTAGGTCACAACATAACACAAGTTATATAAAATTGGATATCAGTTCTTTACATTGGTAAAGAGATATTGAACACAAAACTGGAAATCATTTAATCTTCATAATAATATTTAATAAGATTTAATTAAAATGTCAAAAAATGAAAAAATTAAATCCAGCATTTTAATTGACTTAAAAATTTTATACTGGTTAATATATTCTGGATTTTGCCTTTTAATTCTAATAAATAATTTTGAATTTTTATAAAAATATAACTTTTTTGAAACATTCAAAACTTAATTTTAACTTTCTTAATTTTTGTAATTAATTTAAATGCTTAATGAAAATATACTCAAATTTTACACACTTTGAATACAAAAATGCAATTTAATTTTTAATTCTTTAGATCAGGAATCGGCAAACATTTTCTGTAAAGGACCAGAGAGTAAACACTTTGCAGAGGTATACAACTGCTTACCTCTGTCCTGTAGGACAAAATGAACTACAGATGATGTGTGAAGAAACATGTGTGGCTAGGTTTGACCCCAATGCCTTAGATTATTACTGTCTATAGAAACAAATTAGGTTTATAAAAAGTTGATTATAATGCTAATTATTTTACTAAAGTTAAGATTAACAAAATAACTTATTTGGAATAAATATGTAATAATTTGTGAATTATTTCTGTCTTTTAAAAAATCCACCCAAATGTCATATGCCTAATAATAAAACATGTGCAACAATAATCAAATTTGGTTATCTTTGATATTTTGCCAATTTTCAGTCATTTAAAAATCATAGCTCTACCTACACTTTTAAATTTTGTTCTGAAAAAGTTATATTGTCATGTAGAAGGATAAAAAACATTTTTAACAGTTTATTAGCTGGATTTATAACTTTTAAAATATTTAGACAGATGGTATGTGGCCTCCATTTGTACCCCTGTCCTGGGCTCCAAAAACCTCAGGTGTAGGCCTGGGTACAACAGTGATCAAGAAATTATGTCTCTGCTGTCTTGAATTACATTCTAGTAAATTCTACTTCATATCCATAGGCTCTATTCTAGACTAGTGATCACCATTTTTCACATGGACTATTGCAATAACTTTTTGATTGCTCTCCTCTTATCTATTCTTGTCTCTCCACCCCCAACCTATTTCCCACACAACAGAGTAATATTTTAAATATATAAATTGGAAACTATCACTTCTGCCCTTGAAGCTTTTCAATTGCTTTCCATTGAATTCCATTTCATTTCCATTTATCACATTCGGGATAAAATAGCATTCGATGCCCTCTAAAATCCTGCTCATTCCTATCTCTCTTGTGCACTCCCTTCTTGTCCAGTACTATATAGGCACACTGGCTTTTTTTTTTGTACCTCTAATACATTGAAGTACTTCTTGCCTCAGGACCTTTGCATCGCTCTGGCTGACTTGTTCCTCCTTGTACCACCCTCCTTTGCAAGGCTGACTTCTTTCTATTCTTTAGATCTCTGCTTAAACATCAGCGTTACAGAGAAGACTTCTGATCTGCCTGCTCTAACATACAGAAGTGGGCAAAAGTAGATTTCTAGTCATAATACAAATAAATAATAAAATAATAAATAATTCAAAAATAAAATCTGTGTTTTGCATACTCACAACTGTAAACCTACTTTTGCTCCACCCTGTATGTGACCCTTGCTATTTTCTGTCATCGCACCCTCTTCATTTCCTTCAGAACTTTAGGGGAAAAAAACTTGTCATTAAATGTGTTTTCTTGTTTATTTATGTATTTACTATCCTGAGAGTTCTTTCAGAACAGGGACAACTTCAATTTTGTTCATACTCCCAGTGCCCACCATGATGCCTGGAAGTGGTAGTTATTGAGAAGAAGTTTGTAGAACAAGTGAATGAAAGCACATTCTGCTCATATCCAACCCCTTCATCACAGAGCCTACATTCCCTCAGGCATGGTAATGTAAGGGACTCTTGAAGTAATGATTGTCAAGAGCACTCAAAACCTTTATTCCTGCTGTGTCTCCAAGCTAAACTTCCTTCCACTCTCTCTCTGCCTTCCAAATGTTCCTCTCAGGAGTAAATACACTTGTTCCACCAAGTCTTCAATACCTTCTTTAGCCCCACATAATAGGTTTCTCAACTTCTACATTTATTGTCTGAATCACTCACTTCTGGATAATCTTATGGTGCTTAATTCCCACTAAGTGCCTTAATAGGGCACTTAGCAGGAACCATGTGCACTTAATCAAGCAGGTAGCATAGAGTGAAGCCTTGAAACGTAGATATCATTCATTGCAGCAGATGGGATTCCCCACCCTACTGCAACATCTCACTCTGGAAAGGAGAGCCTAAGATAAAGTTTAAAAGTGTATATTTTATTTTAGGAAAGGATGCTAGACAGCAGGTTCAGGGGACTAGAGAGAGAGAAGCAGGGAAGAAGGGTGTCTTAAATTAGGCTTCCCAGAAATAGAGACTAAGATGGACATTCTTATGCAAGTAATTGATTGAAGGTGTACTCTCAAGAGAAAGCTGTGAGGAAATGAGGGAGCAGGGTGGACCAGAGAAGAAACCAAGAAAATCTGTGGCTTCACCTGAAGTCTAGCCTCAACCCAATCCTACGAGGACCTCTGGAACACAAATGGCACCATAGCATCATCCCACATTGACAGCTTCAGTTAGTCATTGGCTATGGATATCCTTGGTCAAGAATAGGTTATTTCAAGAGAAAGTGGCTCCCCTCAATGGAGGTTAATTCTCTTGAGAAGCATTCGTCTTTGAGACCCTAGCATCCAACACTTGAAGCAGCTGGGGCATGGGTATGCTGACCTAGTAAAGCTGACCTTTGTGGGGCACCAACAGCATCCTCTATGGCAAAAAAATCCAATATATGGATGTATGCTCAAGCTGATCACCACTATGGACAACTGGGGCTCAATCTTGCTGGCACTCTCTGAGAAACTTCACCTGTTTCAGATATATATGTAGAATGTGCTTCTGAATTGTTTGAACAAGATATGGAGGAGGAGTGCATTCATTCACCAGTTCCCATCCCCACTAGGCAGTGGTTTCACCATGGTTTGTGACTTTCTTGAATGTCCAGGCTGCCAGTCCCCTGCCCAGGTGTCAGATAAGCTCTGGAGCAGAAAATGGGGATACCCAGTGCAGCTTAGCAAGAGGCTTCAACTCACACCTGCCCTAAGCTGGTTCCATAGCAATGACCCAGCTGAAAAAGTGAAACAAGAGGATATAAAGTTGGTCACAGGAAGTATCCAATATATTTAGTTTCCCTAGATCTTTGGAGAATATGGCTAATCTGTCTGACTCAAGAATTTTCGGGGAGCTGTCCTTTCCACTGCTCCTCTTATGTGTTTTGGACTATCTGCCTGATATGAATGTTCAGTTATGCAGGACATGGAGCCTTACAGATGAATATTGGGTAAAAGAAAAATGATAATTTTCAATCTGGCAGTATCTGGCTTTCTGTATTTTTCTTAGGGTCACTGGCATTGGTGGCATTATTTCATTCTTTAGTGATAATTATATATTGGAATGTTTCATTAAATAGCTCAGATATTATCTATAATGAGAACAAATATGAACCCTAATAGACTCTACACACTGGTGATGATTGTAAGGTGCACATATTGTAAAGTGGTCCCTGAACGCCATTATAAATGGCAAACAGGGATTCCTTCCCCAACAAATGTGACAGGTTTCCACAATGAAACAAATCTGCAAGATAACACATTGCCTTCAATTCCCACAGTAATTAAGAAGTATTGTTCATGAGGGTTAGAAACATATAATATCCAACCTTCTTGTTTAATTAACAGAGCCCAGCGAGGACTCAAAGGCACAGGTCATTATCATTATGACAGAGATGCTGCCAACACATTACAGTCAGCTTACTAACATTCAATCACGTCGCCAGTAGAAATAATTTTGTGGTAATCGGTGTATTCTACACAAGAGAAGACTGCAAATGGCTGCCGGGATCATTAATGATTTGTACTAACTTTCAAGGTAAAAATGACGATATTAGTTTACCAGATGCTGGATCAAGCCGTGGGCCATTAATGGGAGTGTATTCTCGGAATGTTTTCAGAACAAACTCCAGCTGGTTTATTTTCAGCTTGCAGACATAATCACATGCTTCCCACATCAGATCCTCCAATGCTGTCAGATATATCACAAATTAAAGGCTCCATGGGCTCATTATCAGCTCTTATTCTTAAAAGCAACACATTGTCTTGCCAAGACCCCCAAATATTAAATGAGCATTTTTAAAAACCAAAAAACCCATTGTTTTAACAACTATTTGCAGTACTCAAGTGTTCAAAATGTTCTTCATTGTCAATTTTGCCTCAATACTTGAAAAAAAAAACCCAAAAAGCAAATTCCTGTCCTGTCAGGAAGGCTTTGAGGCCAAGTCTCTCAGGAACGGAGTGTCAGTTTATTAATGAACTTAATATGCTTCATTCAGAAAACAGAGGCACCAGCATTAAACAAGCAGGTTAAAAAACACTTACTCCAGGAAATTTAATGTATACTACATTAGTATCCACAGCAACTCATCTGTCTCAGTAATTTGCTGCACAAATACATTCCTATGGGGAAAAAAAGGTTCTGTTTTTCTTGAATCTTCAGAACAAATGTACAGCTTATTTAAATTCCATTTCTATCTTGCCTATGTATAAGTTTCCTCTCCCCAACACTGAACCATCCTATTTGAAGACAAAGGGATGTTTGCAAAACAAAACAAATAAATAAAGAACAAAGGGATAGTTCCTGTTTTCACTGATTTTTCAATTGATTGCATCACTGTTGCCAGTTCTCATGATCAGATTATCCATCCAGAAAGTGTAAGAAAACAAATCTTTCATTAGCACTTACTGGGCCAAATGCTGAGTTTCAAGAATACAAACTCTGATGGGAGGGATGGCTCTAAATGTGAAAAAGCGCCCCTTGAAGGCCACCAGGGCCCGTTTGTGTACCGCATTCTATTACCAGCTGTTGTGTGTGCAACAGGACTCCTGTAACGATCGCCTATATGTACAGTAATTGTTAATTAGCGCATTTGTAGCCAGGCGCCACCAAAAACAGGATGGCATTCTTCCATCGTGATTAGGGGTTTTGTGAGCATTTTGGGGTGGGGGGCGCTTTCTCACTGAAGATTCTTCCGCCCTATTCACACTCATTCAGCTCTTTCTAGGGGAAGTAAAAGCTGCAGTGATAATCCCTTAAATATGACTTGGAAGAGTATAAAAGGTGCAGTGTATAAACACTTGGATGAGGAAGCCTTTTATGTCGCAAAGTCACTGAATGGGTGGCTGAGGACAGCGCACGTGAGCGGGGAGACAGGCGAGGACTTTCCTTCCTACAGTGGTGAGAGAAGTGGGTCCCATGGCAGTCCAATTTCCTTTAATCATCTGATTGCGGTGGAGTCCCTGCCCCTTGTTTCACCTTGTTTCTCAGAGCCAACCAGCTCCTCGCTGCCATTTTGCTCTCAAAGGGGCAGAGGGAGCAATGTGATTTTTGGTAGGGACCCAGTTTCTCGCTGAATGCCAACTCAGCCAGCTGGCACCGAACAGGCCAAGCCTTCTTCAGACGGGGTTAGCAAAACTCAAATTAGCATGCTCCATTTTAAAAACTTGCTTTTATTTAAAGACTAATTCACGACAAACAGTGGCTCCCCCACGGAGGTCTGGCGCCCCGGGAGCTGGCACCCAACCAAACACATGCAACTAATTGCCACCCTGGGATGACACGCAACTAACAAGCTCCATTTTGAGGCAGCAGATTCACTAAGAACATAACCCCGGAAGGCAGCGGACGCAGAAAAGCTCCTTTCATAACCCTGTCCTAGGCTAACCAAGGCTGCAAAGAGCCTGAAAAACACTTTTGTTTCCCTGTACCGATAATTTATCTCCACGAATGTCTGCAAACATGGCTAACTTAGAGGAAGGTGGGCAAGGGCACTGTGATCCCCCTCATGGTTATTGGAGGCAGGGGCTCTGCCTGTTTTGCTCAAGGAAATACAAGTTGCCCACTATCTCAAAGCTCTGTTCCTTGCCTCATCTTCAAATCTACTGATACCCAGTGCCTCCCCACAGACTTTGGTTTACATGCTTAAGCATCCTTTATGTAAGCAAGGGCACTGAAGCCAGATGCGTAGGTTCAAATCCCAGTTCCACCATATACTACTAATTGGTAAGTAATTTAACCCAGCTATGCCTCGGTTTTCCCACCTATAAATTGGGATTATATTAGCAACTGCCTTGTAAGGTTACTATGAGTATGGAGGAGTTAACTAATAATTTACATAAAATAGTGTCTAGGAATCATCACTCCTTTATTAAAGAAGCTCTTTGAGTCTGAAACAGCACAGCCTTATAAAAGGAAACTTCCCATTGCATATTCTGCATTTCAGTCGAAGTCCACATCTCCCCATAACCTTCCCAGGGTTTCTACCTCTTAGCCTTTGCTCACCATTCCTTCCCTTCTTCAACTGTCCTTCCCCACTGCCCATCCCTGCATAACCAAATCCCATCCTTCATTACCACCTCTGCAGGGATTCTTCCCTGCCATTCCAGTGGCAATGAATCCCTTCGCTCTTGGCACGCCACTGGCATTTCTGCAAATAAATGACAGTATTTTATGTGCCTATTATATTTCCTCTTCTAGATTGACAGCTCCTTCTGAGCATAATCTGTGAATAACTGGCATATAGTAGGCACTCAGTGAATGCTTGTTGAATAAGTAGATGGTTGAGTGAAAACATTGCTCGGATAAATGAAGAGCTCTATAGTGTGCTTATGCTGGACATTACCCAATGATAAGGGCATGAAAATAATTTCTTAAAGACATTCATAGTTTCTTTGGCTCAAATTAAGAGTCCAGCTTAGCTTGTGATTGACTTAGGTTCACAAATCAAACCCACCAGGGAGATTTGTCAATAACTATTTAAGTCTTCTAGGGCTGCCATGACAAAACACTACATGCTTAAACAACAGAAATGTATTCTTAACAGTTCTGGACAGTAAAAGTGCAAGATCAAGGCGTCAGCAGATTTGGCTTCACCTGAAAATTCTCTCCTTTACTTGCAGAAGGCCACCTTCCTGCTCTGCTTGTGGTCTTTTCTGTGTGTGTATGTATTCCAGGTATCTTCCTCTTTTTATAAGGACATTAGTCATATCGGGTTAGGATCTCACCCTTCTGACCTCATTTAACTTTTCTTACCTCTTTAAAGGCCCTGTCTCCAAATACAGTCTCATTGAATTTTAGAGGAACAAAATTCAGTCCGTAACAAAGACTTAAAACATAAATATTCCAGAATTTACTTAAATCCACAGGAGATTTGAGGAAGGGGGGAGCATATATAATCCTTTGCTCCTTGAGGTCAGTCCTGGCATTCAGGGCCTGATTATATTATCATAAAATTCAGCCAGTGGAAACAGGTCTGGCACCAAATACACAATGTTTTATTTAGATCAAAAACCCATCTCTCTTAAGAGTTTGTGGGATTCAGTTAGGGGGCTCAGCCACGCCTCCCTTACAGGTAGAAGAACATCAGTATCCCTGGCAGCAGCGATAATAACACTGGCTTCTGTTAAAACCTCAACCTCTCAGGAACAAGTGGAAACTTCTAGCTAAAACCCTGTACACTTTCCAAGATAAGTCTTTCTTCAGTCCTTGTAAGAGACAATCTATCTGAATCCTATCTTTCTGAACACAGACTTGGATCCTGAGGTACCCCTGAAGGTCAGAACCAGATTCTCATGACAGCATTCCTTTCTCCATTTTCTAATTCTAATTGCTGTTAACAGTACATACCATTTTTACTAGATAGTTGGACTTTCTTACATTGCTTCAAATCACTAATTCCCGATTAGGCAGATCCCTCACTGTATTCCATAAGCTGATGGTTCCCATGGAATGTGTTCACATCCTTCTCTTAAAACACTTAACACTTTTTACCTGGTAGAATAATGATTTTCAGGCATACATGTCTCTCTTGCCAGATTTTTGAACTACTTAAGGTTAGGATTGTGCTGGATCTATCATTTTATCTAAGCCAGTGTCTAACACGATGTGGCACCCAGCAGAGTCACAGTAAGAGTTTCCTGTAGTTCACACAGACTTTTCTAGGATCTAATAGCCATGCTAAGCATCAGAAGCAGCACATCACAAAGTCATCCAACTCTATCAGGGGGGAGGTCAACACCTTAGAGAGATCAAATATCTTCCTCCATTTTTAATCCAAAGCTTCTAGCCAGTTGACCCAGAAACATCCCACACCTTCACCACGACTTACTAATTTGTCTGAAATAATAAAGAGGAAAATGAGAGGCCATTAGCTCCACTTCCATTCTCCAGTCAATCATCCTTCTAAATAATTAATCAGTTGAAGTATTGCCAAGAAATTTTCAGGCATCTCTCCAGAAGTATAAAGTAGTCATTTTCAAGTGAAAAATTAACGATTTTATTCACCTCGAAATCTTATTATTTGCCTTAAAAGGTTGATTTGGGAGGCTTCTTTCTTTCTTTTTTGTCTTTTGAGTGCTGGGGGAGGTAAGAGAGGTCTAGGGTGAGACTTGAATGTAGCTTCCCCCAACCACTCATTTATTAATGAATTTGAGAATCCTATGTTTTAAAAAAATGTTCTGAAATATTTCCTGACCAGTTAAGCATTTATAACATTGGCATATTAGCATGCCACTCTGACTGATCATTTCTGGCAAAGACAAAGTGATCAATCAATTGTCATCCTCTCTTCCCATGATTGATTTAGTGAAGAATTACTCTAACTCATGCTTTCTTGGATATTGCATTTTAGGGGAGGAGGCGATCAAAAGGAAAGCAAACCAACAAACAGGTATGGTAAGTTTTACAAAAGAAACAAACAAACAAAAAAAGGCTAAGAAAAGCGGAAGATGCACCTTGAGTTGTTAGTAGCAGGAATCATAATTGATGGATCAGAAGAATCCTGAAACTGTGGACCTTATATGCAATCAAATCCAAAGTACAAATATGGCATGGAAAATTCAAAAAAGACATATTTAGTTAACAGCTGACCTCAGAGATTGAGTCTCCAGTGACACTTACTTCTTTGTTTTTTATTCTAGTTATGTGTTTTTTCACTACTATTATCACAATTTCTTAGGGGTAATTTTCTGAGTAAGAAGCATTGTGTGCAATTTGCCTTGCCTGTCTCATCTGATACTCATTAAAGTCCCAACTTTTATGTAAGTGATGTACTTCTAAAGGTAGTACAATATGTAGCGAAGATATTAATTTTTTCTTCTATCTTTTTAGCTTTTTTCTACAGCAGTTAATACTAAGTTTGGCTTCAACTTCATCTGTGGAAATTTTGCTTAGGCATATTTTGATAGCCTTGTCAATGAGAATGAAGCCCAGGACAACTAGATATCTTTAATTTTGAAGTATGTACTTCGGTGTACGCATACATGATGTTCCTAGGCACTGGGAACATTTTCTTTGGGAGACTTAACCCCATGTTATATGAGATATATTACACTAAACAATTGTCAAGTGTGAAATCTTTGAAAATATTTTTGTCCTTTTACATTTGAAATTATTTGGTTACATATAATTTGGTTTAATTTTTAAATTGCCTACAATTCCTCAATACTCCCATGTATTTTCAGAAATGCTTAAGGAGTGAGAAAAGTTAACTCATAACGTGTCTCTAAATGTAGACTTTTTATAATAACTAAGTTTAGTAATTAATAAGAAAAACATAGTGTTCCATTTGGTTGAAATTTCATTAAATATCTATTTGTTCTGATTCTATAATTTCTCCATACATTGAAACCAAAATAACTTTTCTTTCTCTTTCAGTTCTCCACATTTTGCAAGGCCCTTGAAAACACAACAGCCCTAGTCTTTCTATAACAGGTTGCAGAGTGGGGTGCCTAAAAATAGCAGGGCATATTCCACATACACCTTAACTGGGAGAACAGGAGTGGATGATATGGTATTTAAGATACATTGCATAACAATGGCATGTGTCTTCCCTAAAGGGAAGAGCTCTGCTGCCCAGGGCAAAAGGTGTACATGACGTTAAGAGCGTACAGTGACTCAGGATATAGGCAGGGGAGGCAGATGCCCCATGTCACGGGGAATTCGTGCCCTGACTAAAGATGGCAGCCAAAAGAATGTAAAATATATGGGGGAAATGGCAAAAGCAGCACATCATAGGAGGGGCTGGATATGAGGTCACATAGGAAGTTCCAGGCCAAGCATTTAAAATAAGGGCAGGCTGAGAGAACGGGAAAGCAGCCATGTGGTCTGTAGTAAGGAAGCAGCCATGCAATATAGAGGAACGGGTGTAGGAGAGGGCCCTGCTATGAGGTCTGGAGGAAGAGGAGAAGATGGCATTGGAGCTGATGGAGCTGTGTGGGGACCTGCCTAACCAGGCGCAGATTTGTGGGAGATACTTGGAGCTGAACTGCAGCTGGGAATGCCGAGCTACAAACTTCTGCTACGCTGACACATGTGCGAAGATGCCACTCTCATGGGATGTATACCTCCCTGGACTCCACCATGATGCAGTGTAACACAGGACATGTTTTCCTGAACCATTACACAGAAGCTGAGAACAACGTACCCCAGTTCCTGAAGGAGAGAGCAGCTGCAAGAGGATGGCAACTCAAATCCACAAGAGCGCATTGCAAAGAGGATGGAGATCTGCTTGAACCACCAGTTTAAGAACAGATAAGGATCTGGGGAACTTCTGGGCATGGTTTTGGCTTATAGCCTTTTGGGGAGCAAGGGAAGCACTGGGTTTTGGGGAAGAACAGGGCTCTCTGAGCAGGAGTGTACTAAGCCCCCCTGCCTCCACCCAAGGTTGGAATCCTGTAAATAAAAACGTGTTTCCTTCCACACTAATTGTGTCATGTATCAAGGTGCTATGTGGCCCTGGTTTGCTTGGTTACATTTAGGCTCAGGTATCCACAGGTTAAAGAAACTATGGAATGTGTAACTCATTCCTGGGTCTCTATGACACTCAGGGATGCATCCCCAAAATAAAGCTGATGCTATTGTAACCATGCATGATCCCCTTTAGCCCCAATGAATGTACCAAAATTCCTACTATTAAAAAAAAAAAAAGCCTGCTCCAATTTTACTGTGATTTGTGCACTTTTCTCTGAAATTCCAATCAATTTCACTTATAAAGATCACCTTGCTTTTCTAGCAAACTTTCAAATCTTAGTGCACAAGAATCTTGTTTAAAATGTAGCCCTGGCTGGTGTGGCTCAGTGGATTGAGCACCGGCCTGAGAACCAAAGTGTCACTGGTTTGATTCCCAGTCAGGGCACATGTCTGGGTTGCTGACCAGGTCAGGTTCCCAGTAGGCAACCACACATTGACATTTCTCTCCCTTTCTTTCTCCCTCTCTTCCCCTCTGTCTAAAATAAATAAATAAAATCTTTAAAAATAATAATAATAAAATGGAGGTTCCTGGGGCCGTATCTCCAAAGAATCTCATTTAGTAGATCTTAGCGGAGCTGAAAAAGCAGAATTTTAATCTTCTGAAACCCTAAAGGGTCTATAACCCTTCAGAAAACATTGTTTGATGATAACAGCTGCCAAATTTGTCTTGCCTTGAAATCCTGGACAACTTGAGTAAATTTAGGCCAGTCTCTCTCAATCCTGGTTCCCATTAGAATCAATTAGCTTTTATTATTATTATTTTTTGAAGATTTTATTTATTCATTTAGAAAGAGTGGAAGGAAGGGAGAAAGAGAGGGCGAGAAACATCAATGTGTAGTTGCCTCTCACATGGCCCCCCCACTGGGGACCTGGCCTGTAACCCAGGCATGTGCCCTGACTAGGATTCGAAATGGAGACCCTTTGGTTCACAGCCCGAGCTCAATCCAATGAGCTACACCAGCCAGGGCAGAATCAATTAGCTTTTAAAACGGTTACCTCCAAAGATTCTGATGTATTTGGTCTGGAAGGAAGCTTGGGCATTGGTATTTTTGAAAGCTACCATATAAACAAATCAAGTAACACAGATAGCTTAAGGATGTTACCTCATTCAGCCACCCACTGAGGTGCTTATAAGACCTAAACATCCTAAAACAAGAACACTGCAGAAAAGATTTAGCAAAACTAAAACCTACCAGACCCCTATTTCTAGTTTGTTATAGCCCCAACACACCCAAATGGGCCTCATGGTTACAGCAGGAGGAAAAAAATGAGTCCTTCCCTTTGGTTTTCTTCTGCTGACAGAATGATTTACAAGCTCTATTATAAAAGCAACTCCATTATAATTATAGTGTTTGAATTATAAACAAAACCAAAAAGATGCAGAAGGAATAGTCTCTTAATCAAAGCTATAAAACCAAACAATTTCTAGCTGCAACTAAAAGCAAACTCTGAAATATTAAGAGTAAGCTCTCCAGCCCTTTGATTTCTGTCTCTTTCCCATAAGAGTGACACTAGACATTTTTTCAATTAAGCAGTTTGACAACCTGAAGAAATCCACAGTGCGTAATTTAATGAGTATATAATACAGTATGCATGGTAATCGGCAGGCTGACAATTTGCTCACTTCAAACTGACAAGAGAGCACTACACATTAGTAAAAAGGTTTTTCAGGGGGGGGTCTCTTTTCATTAAATAACTTTATAGTTGAGGAACATTCCAATTGTATTGGCAAAGCTGTTACTGGTGGTCCTGGGGTGACCTTACCCTTGGTTGCTCTCCAAGTCCTCAAGTCTTGTTGAAGAAACTACTTTTTAAAAACAAATCATGAACACAAAATACAGACATTTAAAGGTTATTTGATGTTGCCAGGGTTTATAGGAAGCCTCTTAAGTCATGACTCCATTGGTGATTTCCCATTACACAAATTCTAACCTGGTATGTGCCAATTCTTCACAATCGCTGCTTTATAACCTGGAATGATTCTTGGAAAGAGTGCCTGAATTGTGAAGTTATTCAATATTTTAGAAGCAGTGTAGTGTACTGGAAAAAACATGGGCTTTGGTGACAAATAGATAGGGGCTCCAGTTCTGACTGAAGCCATTGCATGGCCTTGGTCAGGTGTCATCACTTCTCTGGAGCTGAGTTTCCTGATTTATAAAATGTGGGCGATAACATCTACTTTGTATGGAGAAGACTATAAAATGCTTCTCACAGTTGCTGACAACATAGGGGTACTTAAATAAGTTGACTCACAAAGTTCAGAGTATGGAGTTTTAACAAAAAGTTAACCACAGTCTGACTTTCCTGAGATTTCTACCATAAACCTTAGAGTTATATAGGAAAGAAAATAATACTCTAACATTTATGCACCAATGTGAGTGCATTTAAAGCTATCAAGATTCTAAAAGGTAGATGTTATTACCCCATTTTTATAAAAGAGAAAGGTATCTTAGAGATCATATGAAAATTTTCTGAAATGAAACCTCCTATATTTCTCTCTTTTCTCTGTCTACCAGGAAACTCAGAGTGAATTTTTGTGCTCAGTGTGAATTTGCAACTCTATTAGCAGTCATGGTACTAGGATTTGTTTCTGTATTTTCCATGTATATTTTATTAGTCTTATTTGAAATTGTCTATACACTACCACAAAGGAAGTAGAGGTTCTTTAGCTGGCCAGTAAGGGAGCAATGACCAGGATTCGTTTCACCTGCTTCTGGGCTAGGGCCCCTCACATACGTTATGGAAATTACATAAAGGTTCTCACAAGCAAATGTAGTGAAGATATACCTTACTGTTTTGGTCCTATGTCATGCAGAGGAACAAACATATTAGCATTCTATTTAGGAGGAGAAAGTATGAAATCTCCATTGTCCTTATTTCTAAAATGGGAATAATACCTGTTTCATAACATTGTTGTGAAGGTTTAGAGAGAATACCTGCGAAAACATTCAGTAACACTTAAAGATCTGAAATATTGACCCGTTAAGATATAACTGCAATTCTATCAATCAGAGGCAGTAAAACTCAAGTACATGACTCTTAAACATCCCTTAGAGATCACTTTTCCCTCTGAACTCCATGCACTGATATAAAATTCTGCCCAGGCTGAGCCAAAATTCTACACTTGCTGCCCTTCTTTCCTGTCATAGGGCACATGGTGATTTGGGTGTTGTCAGCAATGTCTAAATTCTTATTGTAAACAGGTCTACTAGAAATACAGAAATGTATCAAGAATACACACATATAAAGTTTTCAGATTTGTCATTCATACAATAGAGTACCCGGTGCATACATTAATAACAATGGGTCCATGATGTTTTCTCAGAAGAAATGGTGTAGTGCAATGCAGGAAGCTTTCAAACTTGAATTTGAAGGCTGGTTCTGCCATCCACCCACTATATGACATTGGGCAATACACTGAACCTCTCTGAGCCTCTGATTCTTCCACTGACAAATGAAGGAAATACGTCTAACTAGTATAGCTATTGTATGTAAGCAGGGGTGACATTCAAGATATTTAACAATAAGTATGGTGAGGGCACCAAAAAAGAATGAACTTAATAGCTGCTCTGGTACATGCATTAAATATGAACTCTGTTTGATGAATTAAACTGTGCGAGTGCCTAGCTTGATCCTGGATGATGGGAGGTGCTGAAACATATACAATGCATTAAGCAAAGAAAAGATGCATTGCACAACATTGTGTAATGACATCCTTACAGCAGTTAGGCATACAAATATCTATACTCTCCAATTATCCTTTTTTTTTCATTTGTGTTGAACTTTGAATCCACACATTTTATTAAATAGTTGATGATTTTATTAAATGGTTGTTAGCTTAAAATGATGTCTTTTGACTCACAGTTGAGTTAGTTCTCAAAATACTTAAAGTGATCGTACTTGGAATTTTATCAGATACATATACTCATTTATAATTCTTATGTCATCTTAATGGATGACCCTTTTGTTATTATGAAATGCTCTTCTTTATCTTTCATAATACTTTTTGTCTTGAAGTTTAATCTGTCTAATATTAAGACAGCTGCTCTAGACTTCTTATGCTGCTTCCATGCTATTTCTTTTCCATCAATTTAATTTAAACTGATTTCCATCTTTACATACGAAGGTCGTCTCTTAACAGAATATAGTTGTTCTATTTAATCATTCTGATAAACTCTGCATACTAATTAAAGTTTATAGTCATATAATTACTGATATGGTTGCATGGAGGACTACAATTTTATTATGTGTTTCCTATTTGCCTCCTTTGTGTTCTTGTCCTCTCTGCCTTTTTTTCCTGAATTCTTTTTGGATCATTTAAAAAAAATTAGTATTCTATTTTATCTGTTGTACTTTTAGTGGCTGTTTTACAGAAAAAAATATACATTCCTGACCTTTCACAGTCTATTTAGACTGTGTAAACCTTGCAAGTGTGTAAGTCCATTTATCATTTTTATGCTAGAAATGTCCAATGCATTACATCTATACACAGTATATTATAAACACCACAAAGTGGTGTTATAATTTTTTTCATTAAAAGGCTCTATAGCCCTGGCCAGTCACCTGAGTTAGTGGGAGTGTCATTCCATACACCAAAAGCTTGCGGATTCTATTCCTGGTCAGGACACATACCTAGGCTTCGGGTTCAATTCCTGGTCAGTAACCATATGGGAGGCAAATGATCAATGTTTCTCTCTCACACTGATGTTTCTCTCTCTTGCTCCCTTTCTCTCTCTCTAAAACCAACAAACATATCCTCCCAAAGATAAATATTTTAAAAATAAAGATTATATGTATTTTAAAGATACTAAGATGAAAAATATACTTTTATATTTACCATCTCTGATAGTCTTCATTCCTTCCTGAAGATTTAAGCTTCTACTTTATCTCACTTTAGCCTGAATGACTTCCTTTAGCATTTTTTGTGGTGCAGATCTACTGGCAATGAATTCTCTTAGTTTTATCTGAAAATGTCTTTAATTTGCCTTTATCCTCAAAGTATATTTTCACTATACACAGATTTCTTGATGTTTAACAGGTTATTTCCTCTCTACTTTAAAAACTGCTTCACTTTTTCTGGCCTTTGTAGTTTCTGATTAGAAGTCAGTGCACATTTGAAGCCTTGTTCCCTGAAATGTAACGTACCATTTTTCTCTGGCTAATATCAAGATTTCCTCTCTATTATTGGTACCCACAAGTTTGAATACAATGCAACTAGGCATGGTTTTCTTCTTGGGGCTCATGGAGTTTCTAGATCTATAAATTTATGTACCTCTCTGAATTTGAAAATCTTTAGCCATTATTTCTTCAAATATTTTTGTCCCATTCTCTTTCTCCTCTCCTTCTGAGAATCCAATTACATACGTATTAGGCATTCTTATTTTCGTTACACAGGCCCCTGAGGCTCTGCTTATATATATATATATTTTCTGTTCAGTATTTTAAGTCTGCTTTTCTTTAGAAAGAAAATTTCTACAAATCTATCTTTAGGTTTGCTGAACCCTCCTCTGTTACTTCTGATATAAGTCCACTCTGAATTTTTATTTGAAATATATTTTTCAGTTGTAGAATTACGATTTTGTTCTTTCTGTGATTCTAGTTGCTATGTTTCTATTCACTGTGAGTGTATTTTTCTGTCCTTCACTGAGTATTGTTATAACAGCTTCTTTAAAATCTTTGCTAAATCACACACCTGGATGACCATGGAATTAGTCCCAAATGATTGCCTTTTCAATTCACAAGGGTTTACATTTTCTTGGTTCTTCATATGGGGTTATATCATGTGAATTTTGGGTTATATCATGTGAATATATGAATATGAATATTATGGTATGAAGCCTATGAGAGATCTTTGAAGAACATTTATTTGTTTTAGTAGGCAACTAACTTGGTTACACTCAAACTGAAAAATCTCTATCGGTTGGCAGCTCAAATCTCATTTCCATTCTTTTATCTTTAGCTGTGTTGTGTGTGTCTGCTCCTTGCATGTGTGCTTCAAGGGTCTGTCAAAAACATGGGCAGTGTTTACACAAAGAATCGTGAGATTCCCCTATCTGCCTCTCTCTTTTCCAGGATTCTGGCTTCATTTTCCAGTGATTGTGCTTACCTGAACTCTGTTCTTTGGGTTTTCAAACAAACAAACAAACAAACAAACAACAACAACAACAAAAAAAAAACTGTGGCTTTTCTACTGGAGTTAGCCACCCCAAGTCATGTTAACTTCAGCCTGCCTTTAGTGTAAAAGTTGTAAAATGGGAAACTCACTCTGCACTGGTCCCTGCTTCCAAGTTTTAAGTTTCAATCACCCTCTAGAGTCTGCTTGCTTCTTTCTACTGTCAAATGCCATCAGGTAGTTCTTTTCCCTCATACTTTATAGCTGTCACCTGTGAGAATGTCAGATTCAGTAGAGCCAAACTAGAAGTGAAAACAAGTACAAACATTCAGAAAACATTCCTTTGCTTCTCCTAGTTCCTCTACTCAAAATACTTAACCTCTACCCATAACCTCGTCTAGCGATACTTGGTTTTGGTTTTAAGTAGAAATTTCAGTCAGACTCAGAGCTTCTTTGATTATCTTGCCAAGCATGTGAAAAGATTTGGAATGAAAGCACAGCATAAAGTTAAATGATAAAACAGCAATTAGATCTTGCTCCTAAACTGGCAGCATTTCATCTCAAAGCAATGAGGCTTATACAGGATCATCATGTCTACCAAAGATTATCTACATAGAACTTTGTCATGTTATTTATTTTACCTTATATATATTTTTTTGCTTTAGGATATCTCTATATCCTGTCTCATTGAAAACTGCAATAGATAATATCCTAAGAGAAGTAGAATATTAAAAATAATCTTTTTGCAATAAAACATACTTTTATTTTTTAATATATTTTATTGATTATGCTATTACACTTGTCCCATTTCTCCCCCATCATTCCCCTCCACCCTGCACACCCTCTCCCACCCAGATTCCCCCCTTTAGTTCATGTCCATGGGTCATAAGTTCTTTAGCTTCTACATTTCCCACACTATTCTTGCCCTCCCCCTATTTTCTACCTACTATCTATGCTACTTATTCTCTGTACATTTTCCCCTCTCTTTCCTCCTCCCACTCCCCTATTGCTAACCCTCCATATGATCTCCATTTCTGTGGTTCTGTTCCTGTTCTAGCTGTTTGTCTAGTTTGCTTTTGTTTTAGGTGTGGTTGTTAATAATTGTGAGTTTGCTGTCTTTTTACTATTCATGGTTTTAATCTTCTTTTTCTTGGATAAGTCTCTTTAACATTTCATATAATAAGGGCTTGGTGATGAACTCCTTGAACTTGACCTTATCTAAGAAGCACTTTATCTTCCCTTCCATTCTAAATGACAGCTTAATTTAGATATTGCTGGATAGAGCAATCTTGGATGTAGATCCTTGGCTTTCATGACTTGGAATACTTCTTTCCAGCCCCTTCTTGCCTGGAAGGTCTCTTTTGAGAAATCAGCTGACAGTCTGATGGGAACTCCTCTGTAGGTAACTGTGCACTTATCCCTTGCTGCTTCTAGAATTCTCTCCATTTTAGTCTTGGGTGATGTCATTATGATGTACCTTGGTGTGTTGCTCCTTGGGTCCAACTTCTTTGGGACTCTCTGAGCTTCCTGGACTTCCTGGTAGTCTATTTCCTTTGCCAGATTGGGGAAGTTCTCCTTTATTATTTGTTCAAATAAGTTTTCCACTTGTTGCTCTTCTTCTTCCCCTTCTGATATCCCTATAATTCAGATGTTGGGACATTTAAAGATGTCCTGGAGGTTCCTAAGCCTCTCCTCATTTTTTTGAATTCTTGTTTCTTCCTTGTTTTCTGTTTGGTTGTTTGTTTCTTCCTTCTGGTCCACTCCATTGATTTGAATTCCAGTTTTCCTCCCATCACTGCTGGTTCCCTGTGTGTTTTCCTTCATTTTACTTGCTGTAGCCTTCATTTGTTCATCTAATTTGTGAGCAAAATCAACCAATTCTGTGAGCATCCTGATAACCAGTGCTTTGAACTGTGCATCTGGTAGGTTGGCTATCTCTTGGTCACTTAGATGAATTGACTCTGTGGCTTTGATTTTTTTCTTCCGTTTGAGCCATTTTTTGTTTTTTTGTTTTTTTGTTTTGGTTTGGTCTGGTCTCAGCTGTAACATAGGAGGGGCAGAGCCTTAGGTGTTCCCCAGGGTGAGGCATGCTGGGTTGTGATGCTGTATGTGGGGGCAGGATCCGAGAGGGAACAATGGCACTTCCTCCACTCTCTCTCGGATTCCAGTCCCTTCTACCCCTTCCCCTTTGCCTGGATTATCTGCACGTGAATGTGAGACCACCTGGTCAGCCCGCCACCTTGCGTGGCTTCACTGGGTCTGCACCGTTGCCACCCCATGCCTGGGGTCCCCTAGCCACCACCTGTGTGCCTCGGGTCTGCTAGCCACCACCTGCATGCCTAGAATCTGCCAGCCACTGCTGCCTGTGCACCCGGGTCCACCAACCTCCACTTTTTCCTGCCGTGACTCCACTCCTCTTACTGGTCTGGATGAATGGTTGTTGGACTTCCGTACAGTTCAATTTTCTATCAGCTCTGGTTGTTTTCTTGTTTCTAAATCTTTGTTGTCCTTAATTTTGGTTGTGTGAGGGGGCACAGTGTGTCCACCTACACCTCCATCTTTGCCGGATGTTAAAAAATAAAAAAAATTAATATCTTTAAATAGTTGGTAAGTACACATTTCCTTTTAATAATATTCCTATGGCTACCAATTTGTTAGGAGTTTTATATGCCAGGCACTTGGCTAATCATTTTACAATAAATTGTCATTTAATCCTTCATAACCATCGTAGGAGGTAGCTTCTATAATTAGCTTCATGTTATGGATGACAAGACCAGAATTCAGGGAGGTTAAGCGAGTTAACCGAGATCACACAGCAAACAGCAGAAATCCAAGTCAGTCACCTTGAAGAGGAGAAACAGCAAAGAATGTGTATCTGGCATTAGGAAGGACTTTACTTCAGAAATAAAAAAGAAAATCTTTCCAAGCAAGGAAGAATAGTGAGGATTTTAACACTTGAAACTATATTCTATAATTCCTCTTTCCATTAATCACTTATATTAAAATAGCTTTCCCATTAAAAAAAAAAAAAAAAAGGCCTTGCTTCATGGCTTAAAAGCACTATCCACAGCAATAACACAAGGATCAAATGATTCTAGCAAAGACTCATAGAGGCATGTAAAACCAGTGTTCCATTTCACCTCATTTACTGACCCTTCTCCTTTTTCCAGATAAACACTAATCAGGCAGGTAATTCACCAGAGAGAAAATGGGCACATGAAGAAGTGAAGAGGCCTGCCTCATTCCATCACATCTGCATTTGGTGAGTACTTCTCATTCAGAAGATGTAGCAATGCCTCATAGTCCTCCAAGTTTTAGGGGCAATTCTGCCTAACCCATGGGTTTCAAGTGACTATGGAATGAGATCAAAAGGAACCCAGAGTCAACAGTTAGTAGAGATACAATGTAAAGTGGAAACTGGAGATAGGGCCTTGACTGCAAGCAACAAAACAAATACACATAGTATCTTTGTGTTCTGGCACATGGAGCTTTTCAATATCTGTATTTATTAAATGTGTTAAATTGTTTGCCAAGACTTCATAATGGGAAATATTTTTCTAAATATATTTTATTGATTATGCTATTACAGTTTTCCCATTTCTCCCCCATCATTCCCCTCCACCCTGCACACCCCCTCCCACCCACATTTCCCCCCTTTAGTTTGTGCCCATGTGTCATAAGCTCTTTAGCTTCTACATTTCCCACACTATTCTTGCCCTCCCCCTGTCTATTTTCTATCCACCGTCTATGCTACTTATTCTCTGTACCTTTTCCCCCTCTCCTCCTCCCACTCCTCTGTTGCTAACCCTCCATATGATCTCCATTTCTGTGGTTCTGTTCCTGTTCTAGCTGTTTGCTTAGTTTGCTTTTGTTTTAGGTGTGATTGTTAATAGCTGTGAATTTGCTGTCTTTTCACTGTCATATTTTTGATCTTCTTTTTCTTAGATAAGTCCCTTTAACACTTCATACACTAAGGGCTTGGTGATGAGGAACTCCTTGAACTTGACCTTATCTGAGAAACACTTTATCTTCCCTTCCATTCTAAATGACAGCTTTGCTGGATAGAGCCATTTTGGATGTAGGTCCCTGCTTTTCAAGACTTCAAATACTTCTTTCCAGCTTCTTCTTGCCTGGAAGGTCTCTTTTGAGAAATCAGCTGACAGTCTGATGGGAACTCCTCTGTAGGTAACTGTGCCCTTATCCCTTGCTGCTTCTAGAATTCTCTCCTTTATTTTAATCTTGACTAATGTAATTATGATGTGCCTTGACGTGTTCCTCCTTGGGTCCAACTTCTTTGAGACTCTCTGAGCTTCCTGGACTTCCTGGTAGTCTATTTCCTTTGCCAGATTGGGGAAGTTCTCCTTTATTATTTGTTCAAATAAGTTTTCCACTTTTTGCTCTTCTTCTTCCCCTTCTGGGACCCCTATAATTCAGATGTTGGGACATTTAAAGCTGTACCGGAGGTTCCTAAGCCTCTCCTCAATTTTTTTGAATTCTTGTTTCTTCCTTGTTTTCTGTTTAGTTGTTTGTTTCTTCCTTCTGGTCCACTCCATTGATTTGAGTCCCAGTTTTCCTCCCATCTCTGTTGGTTCCCCATGTGTCTTCCTTCACTTCACATATTGTAGCCTGCATTTTTTCATCTAATTTGTGAGCAAAATCAACCAATTCTGTGAGCATCTTGATGACCAGGGCTTTGAACTGTGCATCTGATAGGTTGGCTATCTCTTCGACACTTAGAGGAATTAATTGGCTCTGGGGATTTCATTTGTTCTCCGGTTTGAGCCATTTTTGGTGATTTTTTGTTTTTTTTTGTTTTGTTTTTGGTATGGTCGCAGCTGTTACGTAGTGAGGGGTGGAGCCTTAGGTGTTTCCCAGTGCAGGGCAGCCGAGTTGCTGGGTTGTGATGCTGTATGTGGGGGCAGGATCCAAGAGGGAACAATGGCGCCTGCTCTGCTCTCTCCTGGATTCTAGTCCCCTCTGCCGCTTCCTCTTCACCTGGGTTATCTGTGCACAAATGTGGGACCACCTGGTCAGCCAGCCACCTTGTGCAGCCTCACTGGGTCTGCACAGTTGCCACCCCATGCCCGGGGTCCGCCAGCCGCTGCCTGCACACCTGGGGAACTGCCAGCCAGTGCTGCCTGCGTTTCTGGGTCCACACCTCCACTTTTTCCTGCCGTGACTCCACTCCTCTTACTGGTCTGGATGAATGGTTATTGGACTTCCGTACAGTTCAATTTTCTATCAGTTCTGATTGTTTTCTTGTTTCTAAATATTTGTTGTCCTTAATTTTGGTTGTGAGAGGAGGCATAGTATGTTCACCTATGCCTCCATCTTGGCCAGAAGTAGCCATAATGGGAAATATTTTTAAGGGAGTAAAGATGAGAAGGGATGGTAGAAAAAGAGAGGAGTATATATGTGTGTATATATACATGAGTTCTAGGAATTAAAGAAATACATTCCACTGACAACATGCTGGGGAAATTTTACTACATCAGCTCATTTTTCCTCCTTTCTTGCTATTTTTTGAATGCATATTCAAAAAAGCCAGTGTAACTATTCAAAGACATATGAAGGTAGGTAAGTGACTATTTTGCCCTCCCTTCAAGACTTTTCACAAGATCTATCCTTCATTGGTCCTGACATACACCACTAGGACTTAACTCTGACCAGCAACAGTCCAGTCCCATACCATTTTAAGAGATATGTTTCATATCAGAAGCATCCTCCTGCTGTTACTAATTTCATTCCAATTCCACGATAATTCTCAAAGCCATGCAATGCATAACAAACCTGACTGTGTAACTACTTAACCTTACTCCTTACACATAAAAATTATTAAACACGCGTAACCATCTGGTGGGGTGAGAATAATATAATAGCATGTCAATCAGGTAAAAGTTAAACTACATTTCACAGAAAAAAAAGATAATGCTTTCTTTAAAAAATGAAGTCATCACTCCTTTATTTAACTGACATAATATTTATACCCCAATTTTCAAAAGTCAGCTACAAATAGAAGTCGAGAGAGGGTAAATTCTCAAAGGGAATTAAGCCCTGACATTTTACAATTTTAAGTTCTATTTTATATGTACTGTCATAAGGATGTCCATAGTAGATCAATTATAACAATTTAAAAATTTTAAATTAAGTAAATACTACCTCTTCGATGACTGTTACCTCCTCAGTGCTCAGTGGCAGGATGCACAAGGCTTTTACCCAGGGTGTCGGCGGGCAGACGGTTTGGGATGCCTACACCAAAAACAAGAGATTCAGATGATTTCAGCAGTGATCTGAATAGGTTCTGGGTACAACTTCATTAGGAACACTCACCACGAATACTGAGTTAGCTGACTGCACTGGTGTTGTTAAAAGGATAGAATAAAGGCACTCGTATGATTCCTGTAGACATTATCATTACTCTGCATAAATTCAAGAGTGGCTTAAGTGAATCACACAAGATCACATACAGGAAAGGTCTGAATGGTGCCTGGTCTCTCAAACTCCTAATTTCTATTCTAGCACTGTTCTACCTGAATTATTTAACCAACCTCTGGAGCTAACCAGTCCTGGCACTGGAACTTTCTATTTTGCAAAAAAAATGAGGCTGACCCAAGCACGAGTCTGGAAGGAAGAGTACTTCTCTGGTTCTGAAGTGGTCTGTGCCTAATCATCTGTCTAAACATTATTTTGTGGGTCACTTTACTTGCCTTTTCTTCAAAACCCTGATGTCCACAAAACTTCCCACCTCTTATCTTATACACTTCCCACCTCTGTCACATGGACATGATGATATCTGAGGGGTATATCTATCAAGAGGATAAATTTTTTAGCCCTGGCTGGTGTGGCTCAGTGGATTAAGAGCCAACCTACAAACCAAAGGGTCATTGGTTCAGTTCTCAGTCAGGGCACATGCCTGGGTTGTGGGCCAGGTCTCCAGTAGGGGGTGTGTGAGAAGCAACCACACATTGATGTTTCTGTCCCTCTCTTTCTTCCTTCCCCTCTGTCTAAAAATAAATAAATAAAATCTTTTTAAAAAGAGGATAATTAAAAAAAAAATAAGGATTAGTACCAAGCATAGTTCCAGTTCCTGGAACGCATAATATGTTCAGGCAAAGTGGGAGCCCTGTGCCCCACCTTACTTTCAGGGTTAACTTCCAGTTACAAGAAGTGACAAGGAGATCAGAGAGACCTCACTATCCATAAAACACTCAATAACAGTGTACAATATATTCCTCCTGTTGGTTGGCCCTTCTGTTCTGACCTCTACCTTTGCTTTCCCTTCATATGACCTTCTGAACTTCTTTGAAATAAAACTATCATAATAATAAGCACTCATTTACTTCCTGAAATTTTGTTTAAAGGTAATTATTTTCTTTCTTTGTCTAATGTTTTTTGTCCATATCATGCTGTATGGTCTGCTCAGTACAGTAATTGAACACAGATAATCATTCATTCAAAAAAATATTTATTGAGTTTCTACTAAGGTATCAGGACTTCTGTCTACAGTAGTGAACATAATAACCCCAAATCCTACCTTCAGGATGCCCCCATTTTGGTTGGGAAGACAGAAAATAAACTTAATGAAAATGTAATATTTTTGATTGGTTAAATCATGCTACATGCTCTGGAGAAACACAGAGTGGGAAAGAAAATGATGAGGAATGTTATGAGTTGAATTATGGCCCTTTCTCCCAAAAAAGAAATGTTGAAGTCCTAACCACCAATATCTCAGAATGTGACCTTTTTTGGAAATAGGATCATAACAGACATAATTACTTAAGGTGAGGAGCAGAACCAGCACCTACTCCAATATGACTGGTGTCTTTATAAGAAGAGGGCCATGTGACAACAGACACATGCATGGTGCATGACACATGATGACGAAGGCAGAGACAAGTTATGCAGCTGCAGGCCAAGGAAGGCCAAGGACTGCCGGCACTCCACAGAACCCAGGAGGAGACAAGAAAGGATGCCCTGCAGGTTTCAGAGGGAGCATGGATTTAGACTTCCACAACTGTGATACAATAAATTTCTGTGGTCTTAAATCACCTGCATTGTAGTTCTTTGTTATGGCAGCCCTAGCAAAGTAATATAGTGAGTTTGGGAGAATTGTAGCACTTTTAATCAAGGAGATCAGGAAAGATCTCGCTGAGAGGATAATGTTTTAGAAAAGACCTCAATGATATGTAGAAGATGGGTCTGGATTAAAAAAAAAATTCCAGGAAGAGGGAACAGAAGATGCAAAGGTCCAAGGCAGGAGAATGTTTGATGTTAGAAAAACAGCACAGCCTGGAGGCCAGTGTGGTGATGCAGGGAGAGGAGAGCGGTGGGAGACAAGGTCAGAGCTGTTGCAGTAGTTGGAGGGAGGGAGAGAGGGAGGAAGGAAGGAAGATCATCACTAGTTCTTGACTGCACTTCAACTGGTCACAGAAGGTTAGTTTTTTGAGGATGAAAGTCAAAACCATGTTTTAATAATCAGTGAGGCTGAGTGGTGATTCCTCCCAGGTTGGCTCAGCTTAGAAGGCTGGATTTAAGTTCCACCAGCAGAGGGAACCATCTGTCATTTGGAAAGACACCGAGCCCTCCATCAGGAGATTCCAGAAAGCCACCAGTAACCTTCATCCTCAGCACAGACCAGTGCCTCTGGAACCACAGGGAAGAGGGAACACACATTTACAAAGTAAACTGAGAGTGCGCCATGGACATCTTTCCAACATTTCTAAAAGGCTCACTTTAATTTTCTAGAAACAAGGGAATAATGTGCTCAATTAGTTCCTCAGAAGACTTAGCAATTTTGCTTTTCATGTTACTGTCCTTGAAGCAAATTTGTCATTAACCTTATATGTTCTAGGGCTTGAGATTACATATTTTCTCCTTCCAAAGTGAAATTTTTGGTTTAAAAAGTTAGCTTTTTGATAATTTTTAAAGTATATTTGATTGATTATGCTGTTACAGTTGTCCCAGTTCTTCCTCCTTTACCCCTCTTTACCCAGTACCCCCCTTCCCTCCAGCAGTCCCACCCTTAGTACATGTCCATGGGTTATGCATGTAAGTTCTTTGGCTTCTCCATTTCCTATGCTATTTTTAACACCCACCTGTCTATTTTGTACCTACTATTTATGCTTCTTAATCCCTGCACCTTTCCCTCCATTCTTCTCCTTCCCCCTCCCAGGTGATTAAATGATGTCCATATCTATGATTCTGTTCCTGTTCTGCTTGTTTGCTTAGTTAGTTGTTGTTGTTTAGATTCAGTTGTTTTGATAGCTGTGAATTTGTTGCCTTTTTTTGTTTTGTTTTGTTTTTTAAATATATTTTATTGATTATGCTATTACAGTTGTCCCATTTCTCCCCCATCATTCCCCTCCACCCTGCACACCCCCTCCCACCCACATTCCCCCCTTTAGTTCGTGCCCATGTGTAATAAGTTCTTTAGCTTCTACATTTCCCACACTGTTCTTGCCTTCCCCATCTATTTTCTACTCACCGTCTATGCTACTTATTCTCTGTACCTTTTCCCCCTCTCTCCTCCTCCCACGCTCCTGTTGCTAACCCTCCATATGATCTCCATTTCTGTGGTTCTGTTCCTGATCTAGCTGTTTGCTTAGTTTGCTTTTGTTTTAGGTGTGAATGTTAATAGCTGTGAATTTGCTGTCTTTTCACTGTCATATTTTTTATCTTCTTTTTCTTAGATAAGTCCCTTTAACATTTCATATAATAAGGGCTTGGTGATGATGAACTCCTTGAATTTGACCTTATCTGAGAAGCATTTTATCTTCCCTTCCCAAAGAAGTTGGACCCAAGGAGGAACACACAAAGGCACATCGTAATTACATTAGCCAAGATTCAAATGAAGGAGAGAATTCTAGAAGCAGCAAGGAATAAGGGGACAGTTGCATACAAAGGAGTTCCCATCAGACTGTCAGCTGATTTCTCAAAAGAGACCTTCCAGGCAAAAAGGGGCTGGAAAGAAATATTTGAAGTCTTGAAAGGCAGGGACCTACATCCAAAATGGCTCTATCCAGCAAAGCTGTCACTTAGAATTTGTTGCCTTTTTAATGTTCATAGTTTCAATATTCTTTTTCTTAAATAAGTCCTTATAATATTTCATGTAATAATGGCTTAGTGATGATGAACTCCTTTAGCTTTTTACCTTGTCTGGGAAGTACTTTATCTGCCCTTCTATTCTAAATGATAGCTTTGATGGATAGAGTGATCTTGGTTATAGGTCCTTGCTTTTCATCACTTTGAATACTTCTTGGTAGTCCCTTCTAGCCTGCAAAGTTTCTTTTGAGAAATCAGCTGATAAACTTATGGGAACTCCTTTGTAGGTAACTCTCTGCTTTTCTCCTCCTGCTTTTAAGATTCTCTCTTTATCTTTAACCTTTGGCAATTTAATTATGATGTGTTTTGGTGTGGTCTTCTTTGTGTACAAACAACTTGTTTGGGACTCTCTATGCTTCCCAGACTTGCATATCTATTTCCTCCAACAAATTAAGGAAGTTTTCTTTCATTATTTTTTCAAGTAAGTTTTCCAGTTCTTACTCTTCCTCTTCTCCTTCTGGCAACCCTATAATTAAGATATTGGCACTTTTGGAGATGTCCCAAAGTCTTCTTTCACTCTCCTCATCTTTTTGAATTCTTGTTTCTTCTTTCTGTTCTGGTTGCATGTTTATCTCTTCCTTGTGTTTCAAATCATTGATTTGAATTCTGGCTTCCTTCCCTTCACTGTTGGTTCCCTGTGGATATTTATTTCACTTAGTATAACCTTCATTTCTTCTGTAATGTTTTTACCATACTCAATGAGTTCTCTGAGCCTTCTGATCACCAGTGTTTTGAACTCTGCATCTGACAGGTTGGCTATCTCCCTTTCATTTAGTTCTTTTTCTGTGGTTTTGTTCTGTCCTCTCATTTGAGCCATATTTCTTTGTCTCCTGAATTTGGCAGCCACTCTGTGATAGTTTCTGTGTTTTAGGTAGAGCTGCTTTGACTTGACTCCCTGTCTTAGCACAACTGTTAAGTTGTATGAGGAGGAGCCTTAGGTATTTGTCAAGGCAGGGCAACCTGCTTCACCACTCTGTGGCTCTATGTCAAGGAAAGGGTTGGAGGGGGGACAATGCCACTGACTGGCTTCTGTAGGTTTGCCCAGCTCCCAGTCACATCATCCACTTTCTGTATGTGACTAGCACCCTTCTAGCAGTTGCCCTGGTGGTGATTCCAAGAGTAGGTGGATTTGCATACATTCTAAACCCATACGGGGCCTTTAAACGGACTCTCCTGAGAAACCGGTAGTTTCTTCTACCACCCAACTCCCACTGGATTTTAAAGCGAGCAGTAATGGGGCTTTATCTTCCCCATGCTGGACCCCTAGGCTGTGTGGTCTGGCCTGGGGCTGGGATTGCTAACTCTCAAGGTATCCCTCCTGATTTTTATGCACTACATGTGAATGTGGGACCACCTGTTCTGCCACCACCACCTCTGCTGCCTCTCTGCTGGACTCCATGACTCCACCCCTCCTATCTGTCTTCTGGGTAAATGTGGCGTCTTTAAATCCTTGGTTGCTGGACTTCCATACAGTTTGATTTCCTGGCAGTTCTGGGTGTTTTTTGTTTTCAGGTTAGTTGTAATTCTTCTTGTGGTTGTGTGAGGAGGCAAAACATGTCTTGACCATAGCTTTCTGATAATTAATATTTGTCACTAATAACCAAAAGATCCTCTTTGAGACAAGGAGGTCATCCTTTAAAGAGGCTAGAATTATGAAGAATGTTCCTTCTCTCCCTGGAGAATCTGTGGAGGGGGGAAAAAACTTACAGGAAAGCTCAGTAATCATAAAGTAAAAGCCCAAAAGGTTGAGTCAATATTGAGTGTTTACAAATGTCTTATACTGTATGTATACTTACTTGTGAGACCTTAAGGCCTTGAAAAAGCAGTGAGCCAAACCCATTAAGAAAAATCTGGCTTATCCCACATCTTTACATTATGCAACTAGGAGGCAGAAGGCATCATTTCAATTCTGGATCTGCCTCAATTATTTCACCCCATCATAGCCCTAGCATTTAAAAAACATCCCTTTGTGTTTGTCATGCTACAGATGGGGTTTGAGTTGGTTTCTGTCAATAAAACAAACAAACAAGGTAGAAGGGAATGCTATGAGTAAGTTACTGATGTAAATGTGTTATTTTTGCCTTTGAATTTGGGTGATGATAAACATGATTCCATGCATGGAAATTAGGCTTTTCAGAACTACTACACTGAATCATTTAATTTGTTTGAGTAAGTACTTATAATAACATGGCTGCTCTGTACTGCAATAGACATTTGATTTTCAAATGAACAAATGAAGTATGTGATAACTCCTTATAAATGGAACTGCAGCAAAGAACATTCAGCAAAGGGCTGTGCACCAATGAAGATGGGTGAAAAAACATACCACTCCAATCCCCTGAAAATGAAAACAAATTATCATATGGCCTCTGATTCTATATTTTCTGCACCTGGCCAAAAACATGGCTGAACACTTATTATTAAATGATGGGCAACTGTTGCTATTTTGGATTGTCGCAAGGTAACTTATCACAGTATTCACAACAAATAAGAACACTATAATTTTATTCCTCCAGATAATAAATCAAAGATGCTTTAGTGAACTAGCATAAGAAGATAATTTTGCATAGTGATTAAGAATGTGCATTTGATTGCCGGGCTTACCAACCAAATAAATGCATGACTCTATCCAAATCATCAGTCTTCATCATGCCCATTTTCCTCATTGGTAAAATGGGGATAATAACTTTGCCTTCCTCACAGAGTTATGAGGGGAACCATTTATGTAAAGGGTCTGGAACATGGTTGGAATTCAAGAGTAGTTACCATTACTTTTTTCATCATTATCGGCATCATTGTTATTACATTTAACAGTGTTCTTGTTTTCATTCATTATCTGAATTTTCGCAGCAAAGGAAACCATCAGTGAATGAAAAGCAACCTACTGAATGGGAGACAATAATTGCAAATCATATATCTGATAAGGGACTAATATCCAAACTATAAAAGGGACTTATACAATTCAACAGCAAAAAAAAAAAAAAAAAAATCCTATTAAACAATGGGCAGAAGATCTAAATAGAAATGTTTTCCAAAGAATACATACAGATGTCCAACAGGTACATGAAGAGATGCTCAATATCAGTAATCATCAGGGAAATGCAAATCAAACCACAATGGGAAATAAGTTCACTCCTGTTGTAATGGCTATTGTCAAAAAGAAAAGAAATGACAAGTGTTGGTGAGGATGGGAAGAAAAGGGAACCTTTATGCACTGTTGGTGGCAATGTAAACTGGTGCAGCCACTGTGGAAAACAATATGGAGTTTACTCAAACAATTAAAATTACCATATGACCTAGCAATTCTACTTAAGGGCATTTATGCAAACCCCCCTACTAATTCAAAAAAGATACATGCACCATTTTTTTTTACAATAGCCAAGGTATAGAATACAACTGTCTATCAATGGATGAATGAAGAAATTATGAATTATGGTACATATATAAAATGGAATATTACTCAGCTATAAGAAAGAATAATCTCACCATTTGTAATAATACATATGGACCTTGAGACATGAAATAAGTCAGAGAAATACAAATGTCATATGATTTCTCTAATATGTGAATAAAAAAAAAAACCAACAAGCTCACAGATAGAGAATAGATTGGAGAGAGCAAGAGGCAGGGGAGTGGGGATGAGAGAAATGGGTGACCTATTTTTTTTAATTAAATAAATTGAATTTTTAAATGTTTTAAGTTCTTCCCTGGCCTGTGTGGCTTAGTTGATTGGAGCATCATTCCACAAACTGAAAGGTTACAAGTTCAGTTCCTGGACAGGGCACATGCTTAGGTTGTAGGTTCATTCCCAGTCAGGGCACATACGAGAGGCAACCGATCGATGTTTCTGTCTTACATCAATGTGTCTCTCCCCTCTTTCACCTTCCCTTCCCTTCTCCCTAAACTCAATAAGTGTGTCCTCAGGTGAGGATTAAAAAAACGTTTTAAGTTCATTAAAAGCACAACTAACTACATTGTTTGGTAATTAATTACTTTCATTCACTTAACAAAGTATTTATTGAATATCTAGTAGGTGTCAGGCACTATGCTAGGGGCTGGAGTAGTAAGGTGATCAAAGCCCAACATGATCTATTCCTCCTGGAAGTCACTGGAAGGAGATGGACACAAGTCAAAGACTCCCACAGGGAGAGTATCTTTTCCATCTGAGGGAAGAGGTCTAGGAGTAGATCATTCTAAGAGATACTAAAACAAAAGGACTTGAATTAAATTTGAGACCTGAAGGGTGAGAACAAGGTAAACAAGGGCAGAAGGAATGCTTGCTAAGGGGAAAAAACACATTCAAAAGCATGTAGTATATAGTGTGTCTTCATTATTACTAAAGTCAGTGCAAACTTTCCATTGAATAGTTCAATTTCATTGAACAACTATACATCACATACCTACTATGAGCCAGGCACTATGCCGGGCCCGAGGACATGACAGTAAGCAAGATTGGCCCTTGCCTTCACCCTAAGTTGTGAAGGCAAGATTGCCCCTTGCCTTCACAACTTACCTCCCAGTACCTAATTCCTTTGTTTGAAAAGTGCACTGAAATCAATATTAACTTTGTAACCAATCCAAGAAGTTTAGTTTTTATTCCAAAAAGATTCCATGTGCATGGAAAAATTGTAATGCTTTCTCTGGTCAGACAGAAACCAAATAATTCCTTTTCCACCTGGGGAGCTAGGAAACCTACACTATTTAGAATAGGGTTAGATCACTCCATAGGCCTATCAACTTATACTAGAAAAAATGGACACATTTCTGTGTTATGATTAATTGTTCTATTACTTGTATACTACTTTTAATTCAGTCAGAGGCCTCAAATTCTTTGGGAAGTTGATAGAAGAGGGGAAGGAAGGGACAGGAAAAGAGGAACAGAGGACAAGTTTCTTGCAGTCGGGGAATGATCTGATGGGCCTTTTGCAGTTTCCATGGTAGCAAACATGGGACTTGAATGAAAAGCAGTTAGTAGCTTCTGATTGATAAATGGCTAAATGAAGAATACAAAGCCTCTTCAATCAACTTGGGCTCAATTGTGAGGGAGAAAAAGTGAAAGTTGTTTACTTCTCTCTAATCTCCATTTGAGAGAAAGTTCAAAAAAGTAGTTGAAAAGTTTAGCATGATTGTTACTGTAAAGCAGCTCAATAACCAAACAGAACTATGGAGACAACAAGAAGACAATGCTAAGAGATGCCTTTCAGGGAACAAGGTACGTATAACAAGACATTTCTCTGTCTCTAGTACTAGTCAAAACAAGAGAAATATTGCAGTTTAATTGATGTCTAAGTGATTAAAAAATGTTAAGCTTCTTTACAAAAAAATGAAATTCTATTTCCTAACGTTCTCTCAGTTATTTAGGGTGAGTGGGTGGGGGGAACTATTAGTCCTTTTGTTTCAAAACTCCACATTGTGAAAATAAAAATTTAATATATCTGGTTAACTACTAAGAAAAGAAGGAACATTTTTAGAAGTTTGGAAGACACCTACTTTACCAATATTAGAGAACCATAGAGTACTGTCTTTTTTTATTGATGGGAGAGAGAGAAACATTGATCTGTTGCTCTACTTATTTATGCATTCATTGGTTGATTTTTATATGTGCCCTGACTAAAGATCAAACCCCAAACCTTGGAGTATCAAGACAACACTCTAACCAACTAAGTTACCCAGCCAGGGTGAGTTCTGTCTTATTCATGGCCAAATCCATCCAATGAATGAAAAACAACAAATGTTATATTTGAGGAGGTATTAACATATCTCAGTCTTGCCATTAGGTCAACAGTGAGATTTTCTGACTTAATCTCCAATCATGAACTAACTGTCTGTTGATATAATGGCAGTAATATCACAGCAGTAAAGAGTGTAGAGCTTGCTTTGAAGGCTGGCTAAGACCAGTTTCGTGGTGCTTTAATTCTTCTGACAGATAAAAAATTAAGTCATTTCTGTGTTCCTAAGAAACTCTTCAGTGCTAACAAGTACAACACTTCCCCAACTAGTTGATAAACTGAAAAGAAAGTAGTATTAAATGATAATACTTAAGGAAACAGTTAAAAAGAGAAACTCAGAAAATAAGATTGTGAAGATAGATAACAAGAGTCTGAAAATGGTATAGTGAGGGAAGGAAGAAGTCCCGCCTAAATAATGAGCCTTTTTAAAAGGTAAATGATTCCTTAAGGCAATTACCTAAATTCGAGAGTTCCTCTCCCAGTTCTCAACCTTATACTCTGAAAGGGAACTTCTTACAATGCAAGAATAAGAGAGCCAATTACTTTAGCACCAAGCTACATCCTAAATCTCTGGAGTTGGCAGTTCAAAAAAAACTCTTGGGAAGTGTTCTTATAAAATCTTCACTAACAATTCTGACTTTATACATGCAAACTCTAAAAGGATGAAGGGGAAACTAACCAGTTAGATAGCAAAATAAAGAAGAGAGACCACTGAATGAAGACCTACCAGTTCAGCCGTACTGCCACCACTAACAAGCTCTGAGACTTAGATCATATTTATAATAAAAGTCATAATCCTAAAAATTAATAATTACACAGTACTTAGTATGCCCAGGACTTTCCATTATCTGCCATAGCTACTGTAATTTCTATAGTGCAATCTGTAGAACCTATGAGGGAGAAATTACCATGATGCCACATTGCAGAAGAGAGCTAAGTAGTTTCTCTAAAACCACGTGGCCCCAAGTGGTGGGGTCAGAACCCTCTGAGGGGAGCAGGGTTTGCCACACTAAAATATGCCTTTTGGGATATGGATTATTTTAAGTTGATTATTTTTAAGAAACAAAAACTCAGAAAATGTCTAACCACTATGCTGTAAACCTGAAACCAATATAATATTGAAGGTTAACTGCAATTGAGAATAAATAAATAAAAATTAAAAAATCCTCAGAAAGAACCTTTGATCTTCCCCTAACTGCCTAAAAGAATTTGGACGGAGGGCCTATTCCAGCAAGGAAGTTACCATCATAGATAACTATAGTTTAATATGAACTAATTAATGTGTGATGGGGAGGAGTCTAGCCAAGTTCCCTCTGTGCCCCATTGTTAAAAATGGCCCAGCAAATATTCATTCACCAAACATTTGCTTTTCTATCTCCATGTAAATTGCCTTCTTGCCCTTTAAAGTCTCAGACAACAACTCCTCACCACCTCTTCCTCAGTTCAAGATGGCATGTAAGCCTTAAACTGCCAGATATCTTCCGGGTCTTATATTCTTATAGAACCACCATATATACATACATAATAAATTTGGGCATTTTCTCCTGTTATTTGATTATCAGTCCAGCCAGAAGAACTTAGAAAGGCAAAAGAAAAATTTAAACACAAAACTCTTCAACCTGAGGTCCCAAACCCTAAATACCACTCTTCAGACAAACTACGTAACCTGCTAGGATGGTCTAAAAGGCTTCTTTCAGCAATAGAGTGCTAAGATTTATGAGGCAAGATAGACTAACAGAAAAAGCTGAGGTTTTAAAGTGACTTTGTGGCCCAGGAATGCAACTTCTTCTCAAAGCCTCAGATTCTCAGAAAACATTATTACAGACTGTCCAAAGGATTGGAGATAACACTAGATCCACTAGCTTGAAGTACTAATAATGATAACTAATACTTACATAATGTAATATGTCAGGCACTAAGCATTTTCACACACTAAATCAATCAATCTTCACATTGACATTAAGAACCCTATAATTTCTAAAAAGAGAGTACTATCATATTTATTCCCATTTCACAGGTGAACAAAGAGAGGCAAAGAAAGTTAGTTGACTTACATTACAGTTACTAAACTGCAGGTCTGGGATTCCAAACCAGATGGACTGACTCACTAAACAAAATGATACACAAATGATTTCAGCTGTATCTTAAAGTCTACTTCAGTCTCACCCAGACTGAGATAAACTCAGGAGGATAAAAGAACTCACGAGTATATACAGAAGGCCTACCTACTTCTGGTGTTTAGCAACTTCAGAAGGAACTAGCTAGAGAGAGATACATCGCCTACAACATATGTACAGTATGTGGCTAGGACTTTCTTTTTTCAAGGTTTCCTGGCTGATGGCTCCCTTCATGTTAATTCATGTTGATCTAGGTTTACGATTAAAAGGAGGCTCCATAAAAGTTGTTTTTCCTGCTTTTAATCTGGGAGAAAGGGGAAATATAATCTTATTAATTATAAAAATTATTTTAATAATGTATTTTATTTAACCCAACATATAAAAACATTCTTTCACATGTAAGAAAAAGTAATGGTATTTTACCTTTTTTATATGACAAATTCAAAATTCCAAGTGTGTTTTACATTTATAGTCCATCTCAAATCACAATAAACACATTTCAAAGCCCAGTAACCACAAGCTGCTAGTGGTTACCATATTGGACAATGCAGGCCTAGGGTGACTGGCTTGAAGAAAGTCCTGGTTATTGATATTTCTAGGTCCCTTTTCTTAGGCTGGTCAAATTTCCCAGAAAAGTATCTTCCAATCTCCTGCCTCAGTTATATAAGTCTGGCTGCCATTGTCTGGGATGTAAGTGTGAAAAAGAGCAGAAGCCCCATTATGTATACTTTCACATTCACCCCATTTTCATCATCATACCCCTGTCCTCAGCTATGCCTGGTGGTCACAATCACATGTGCTGTGGTTCGCCATCTCCAGTCTTCCTCCCGTAGGTGTTGGATAGAGTGAGGGTGCAAGGGACCACAGCCTATAAAGGGTAGGAAACGGCTCTGAGAACCTAATAGTTATTTATTATTTTTCAACATCCTTTTAATACTCCTGCGCTCCCATTTTCATAAAACATAATGCCACTAATTCCTGACCCTTTCTAGAATCTCAATTTAGATGTCACCTTTGTTCCCCTTCCAAAACGGTCTCTGGCCTTTGACGGCAGCTTCTACAATTTCATTCCGTTATCTTCTCCCCTATTTTTTGTTTACACTCCTTTCCCCCTTTTTTAAATTAAACCTTTATTTTGATATAATTGTAGATTCACAAGCAATTTCATAGAAAAATATAGAGAGATTTCATGTACTCTTTACTCAATGTCTCCCAGTGGTAACATCTTGCGAATCTATAGTACAATAACATAGCACAACTGGGACACTGACATTGAAACAGTCAAGATACAGAATATTTCCATCATCACAAGAATCCTGTCCTTTAATGCGATTATGATCCAATCCTGTGATTGTTGTCCTTTAATAGCCACACCTATTTCCTTCCCACCCCATCACCGTTTATATAATTTTGTCACTTCAGGAATGTTCTATAGGTGGAATCATACAGTATGTAACCTTTTGGGATGGGCGATTCAGCCTAGTAGTTTCAGGTATCAGTGACTCATTGCAGAGTAGTACTACATGATATGCATGAACCACAGTTTGTTTAATCATTCACCCGATGAAGGACGTCTGGGTTGTTTCCAGTTTGGGGCTATTACTAATAAAGCTTCTATGAGAAGGTTTTTGTATGCCCCAAATTTTTCATTTTATTGGGGTAAATGCCCAGGAATATAGTAAGTGCATGTTTGATTTTATAAGAAACTACCAAACTATTTTTCAGAGTGGCTGTGCCATTTGACAGTCTCACCAGCAGTATATGAATAATCCAATTTCTCTGCATCCTATTTTTTTATTTTAACCATTCTGATAGGTATATAGTTATATATCCTGTGGCTTTAATTTGCATTTCTCTGATAGCTAATAATGTTGAACATCTTCTCGTGTGCTTATTTGCCATCTGTATAACCTCTTCAGTGAAATGTCTTCATGACTTTTGAACATTTTCTAATTAGATTGCTTTTTTTTTTTTTTTAACTCTTGAGTTTGAGAGGTGTTTATACATTCTAGATACTGGTCCTTTGTCAGAACTAGTAGAAATGTGGTTTGTAAGTATTTTCTCCCAGTCTGTAAATTGTTTTTTCATCCTTTTAACAGGGTCTTTCACAGAATGAAATTTTTAATTCTACTAAAACCTAATACATCTTTTGTCTTTTTATGGATTCTGTTGGTGGAAAATCTAAGGATTCTTTGCCTAAGCCTAGGTCCTGGAGACTTTCTCTTATGTTTTCTTCTAAAAGTTTTATAATTTTGTTTTACATAAAAAGTCCAGTATATATATAAATTAATTTTTATATAAATTGTGAGACTTACTTTTAGGTTCATTTTTTTTGCCAGTTTCTCCATGAATATTTGTTGAAAAGATTTTCTTTTGTCTACTGAAGGACACTGCACATGTGCCAGAAATCAGCTGGGTCTGTTTGGGGGGTTCCCTATTCTAATCACTTGATGTGTGTATCTGTCACTCCACAAACAGCCACATAATAGTTTTCATCAGCATTATGTCATTTTCAGCACACAAGATCTATAAATGTTTTATTAGATTTATACCTCAGTATTGCATGTTCATTGGCCATATAGAAATACAATTGATTTTTTTAAAATTATTTTGGACAAATTTCAGACTTCCAGCCAAGATGGAGGCGTAGGTAGACACACTGTGCCTCCTCGCACAACCAAAATAAGGACAACAATTTAGAAACAAAAAAACAAGCAGTACTGACACAAAATTGAACTGTACAGAAGTCAGACAACCAAGAAGTTAAAATAGACGCATTCATCCAGACTGGTAGGAGGGATGAAGTCAGGTGGCAGAGCAGAGAGGGGTTGTTGCAAAAAAAGTGGCAGCAGAGGGGCCCCAGGCACAGGGTGGCAACAGGCGAACCCAGCGAGGCAGTGGATTGTAGATGGGCTTGGCACGCAAGACAGCTGGTGGACTGGACAGTCCCACATTCACACACAGATACACCAGGCAAACCTGGGGAGTGAGACAGACCGTGCAACCCAGGGCCCCAGGGGGAGAAATAAAGCCACAAAACACTGATTGAAAACACCTGTGGGAGTTGAGGTGCCAGGAGAGACTCACAGCCTCACAGGAGAGTTCATTGGAGAGACCCACAGGGTCCTAGAACGTACACAAACCCACCCAACCAGGAATCAGCACCAGAAGGGCCCATTTTGCTTGGGGGAAGTGGTGGAGGAGACTGAAATCAGGCAGAGAGCAGAGCAAGTGCCATTGTTCCCCCTGGGACACCTGCCCCACATACAGCTTCACAACCCAGTGACGTGGGTAGCCCCGCCCTGGTGAACACCTAAGGCTCTGCCCCTCACTACTTAACAAGCGTGTTGAGACCAAAAAAGAAAAAAAAAATGGCCCAAACGAAAGAACAGATCAAAGCTCAAGAACAAATACAACTAAGCGACGAAGAGATAGCCAACCTATCAGATGCACAGCTCAAAGCACTGGTGATGAGGATGCTCACAGAATTGGTTGAATTTGGTCAAAAATTAGATAAAAAAATGAAGGCTACACTAAGTGAAATGAAGGAAAACGCACAGGGAACAAATAGAGAAGGGAGGAAAACTGGGACTCAAATCAATGGAGTGGACCAGAAGGAAGAAACAAACATCCAATCAGAAAAGAATGAAGAAACAAGAATTCAAAAAAAATAAGAAGAGGCTTAGGAATCTCCAGGACATCTTTAAACGTCCCAACATCTGAATTAGAAGGGTACCAGAAGGGGAAGAAGAAGAGCAACAAGTGGAAAACTTATTGGAACAAATAATCAAGGAGAACTTCCCCAATCTGGTAAAGGAAATAGACTTCCAGGAAGTCCAGGAAGCTCAGAGAGTCCCAAAGAAGTTGGACCCAAGGAGCAACACACCAAGGCACATCATAATTACATTAGCCAAGACTAAAATGAAGGAGAGAATTCTAGAAGCAGCAAGGGATAAGGGGACAGTCACCTACAAAGGAGTTCCCATCACTGTCAGCTGATTTCTCAAAAGAGACCTTCCAGGCAAGAAGGGGCTGGAAAGAAGTATTCCAAGTCATGAAAGTCAAGGACCTACATCCAAAATTGCTCTATCCAGCAAAGCTGTCATTTAGAATGGAAGGGAAGAGAAAGTGCTTCTCAGATAAGGTCAAGTTCAAGGAGTTCATCATCACCAAGCCCTGATTATATGAAATGTTAAGGGGACTTACCTAAGAAAAAGAAGATAAAAAATATGACGGTAAAAAGATAGCAAACTCACAGCTATTAACAACCACACCTAAAACAAAAGCAAACAGCTAGAACAGGAACAGAACCACAGAAATAGAGATCACATGGAAGGTTAGCAACAGAGGAGTGGGAGGAGGAGAGGGGGGGAAAAGGTACAGAGAATAAGAAGCATAGACAGTGGGTAGAAAATAGGGGGAGGGCAAGAATACTGTGGGAAATGTAGAAGCTGAAGAACTTATAAGTATGACACATGGACATGAACTAAAGGGGGGATGTGGGTGGGAGAGGGTGTGCAGGGTGGAGGGGAATGAAGGGGGGAAAATGGGACAACTGTAATAGCATAATCAATAAAATATATTTAAAAAAATTATTTTGTATCCTACAACCTTGTTGAACTCACTCATTAGTTTTAAGAGGTTTTTTTTTATTTTAAATCACTTAAGAATTTTTAAAGTAGAAAATCGTTTCATCTGGAATAGTGACAGTTTTCTTTTTTCTTTCCTATCTATATGCCTATTGTTTCCTTTTATGCCTTATTGCCTTGACTAGAACTTCCTGCTCTATGTTGCCTAGGAGTGTCAAAAATAAACATCCTTGCCTGAACTTAAAGGGAAAGCATTCAGTGTGTTATCCTTAAATAAAATGTTATTCGTGTGTCATAAAAAATATTCTAAATTTATTAAGTTGAGAAAATTCCCCTCTATTCCTATTTTTCTGAGAGTTTATTTTTTCATCATAACCCAGTGTTCACTTTTGACAAATACTTTTTCTGTATCACTTGATATAATCGTGCAGTGAATGACAACGATTGGCTTTTCTTTTTAATCCTTACCAGAGGACATTTTTTTCATTGCTTTTAGAGAGAGAGGAAAGGAATGAGAGGGAAAGGGGGAGAGAGAGAACTCAATTGTTTGCCTTCCACATATGCCCAGACAGGGGACCATAGGCACCAGAGCTGGGATAGAACCTGCAATCTATGCATATATCCTGACCAGGAATTGAACCTACAACTTTTTGGTGTACGGGATGATGCTCCAACCAACTGAGTCACACCAGCTAGGGTGATTGGCTTTTTAATACTGAAGTAGTCTTGAATCCCTGGAATAGAACCTGTTTGGTGTTTTTATTGAATTGTTTGCTAATATTTTAAGGAGTTTTGTGCCTATAATTTTCTCCTTTATATTGTTTTTGTCTGGCTTTGGTGTCTGGGTAATACTTGTTTCATAAAGTGAATTAGGAAGTGTTCTCTTCTATTTCCTGGAAGAGTCTGTATAAAATTAGTGCTAATTCCTCATTCAATGTTTGGTAGAATTCTCCAGTAAAATCATATGGGCCTAGAGACTTCTTTTATGAGTGTTGAAAATTATAAATCCCATTCCCTTAATAGTTATAGGGCTATTCAAATTTTCTATTTCATATTGGGTATATTGTGGGAATATGTTTGTGAGGATGTGGTCCATTTTCTCTAAGCTGTCAAATTTATGTGTGTCGAGTTGCTCATAATATTCCTTATTATCCTTTTGATATCTGTTGGGTTTATAAAGAAATCCCGTTTCAGGCCCTGGCTGGTGTGGCTCAGTGAATTGAACACCAGCCTGCAAAATGAAAGGTCACCAGTTCAATTTCCAGTCAGGGCACATGCCTGGGTTGCAGGCCAGGTCCCCCATTGAAGGTGTGTGAGAAGCAACCTTTCGATGTTTCTCTCCCTCTCTTTCTCCTTCCCTTCACCTCTCTCTAAAAGTAAATAAATAAAATCTTTAAAAAAGAAAAAAATCCTGTTTCATTCCTGATATTGGTAATTTATATCTTCTGTCTTTTTTTCTTTATCTGTCTTCCTAGATGTTGTCAATTTTATTAACTTTTTTTGAAGAGCCAACTACTCTTGCTTCCTTGTGTAATGTTTGAATGATAAAGCTCTTTTCACATTATACTTTTATCTGACTCTATTATTATACTTAAAGTGAATTTCTTATACAGTATATAGTTGGATAATGTTTTTAAAACAATAGCCAATTTCTGTTTTTCATTAGTATATTTAGACCATTTAGCTTTCATGCAATTATTGATATTTTAGTACTTAACCTACCATCTTATTTTTATTTGTTTTCTGTTTGTTCTCTCTGGTTTATGTTTTTCTGTTTTCTTTATTCTGCCTTCTGGCAGGCTATTGAAGCATTTTGGAGTAGGATTTTGATTTACCTAGTGTGTTTGAGTCATCTCTTTGTATAACTTCTTTATTAGTTATTCTAGGTATTACATTATATATTCATAAATTATCACAAATTATTGGTGTCGTTTTAACAATTTGAGTGAAGTTTAGAAACCTTACTTCTTATCTTTTTACCATCTCCCATTTATAATATAATTACCTTAAATATTTCTATCTTTTGCATTCACATCATAGAGGTTGTCAATCCTGCATTAGTCTTCAAACATAATTTAGAAATTTCAAGAAAAGGTAAGACTAACTGCATCTACCAATATCTTTGCTTACTGTGTTTTCTCCCTCCCTTCCTTGTATTCTAAGACTCCATCTTTTAAAATCATTTCCTTTCTGGTATCCACTCTTTTAGAGTAGGTCTACTGGTGATAAATTCTTTTAGTGATCTTTCATCTCAGAATATCTCGACTTCCTCTTCATTCCTGAAGGGTGTGTTTACTGGTTATAGGATTCTGGATTGACTGATAGAGGATTCTGGGTTGATTCTGCATTGACTGTAATTTTCATTCAGTGCTTAAAAGCTTGAAGTTCCTGAGCATCAGCAGAAACTCAAAAACATGACATGCAGGGAGAGCTAAAAATACATATATAATAAACTGGATGCTATTGAGTTAAAATGTCAGCAGGCTACAAGGAATTCTGATTCTGGCAGGAGAAATAGACATAAAAAATAATTACAATTACATGGGATAAATGCAAAAATGCAGGTAGTACTGGCCATGGTGCTGACAGAGTGAGCAGCAGTGTTTGGGACAATCAGCAGAAGCTGCTCAGAGATGTTTGAGCTAGATTACGAAGGTTGGATAGTAAAAGGAGTTTCCAAATAGAGGGAAATGTGTGCAAAAGCCCTGAGAGAAGTGAAGATGGCACATTTGGCAAATGATACAAACTAATGCTTGGCTGAAGTACAGGACACCTGTAGAGGTGAGGAGAAATGAAGCGTGAAGCCAGGAACGGGATGGATGCTGGGAGCCCTCATCCTCCACTAAGGAGTTCAGACTTTATTCTACGTGCCAGAGGGAGCTGCCAAATGAACGAAACTGGTGAATATAATATTCTTGGCAAAAATTGCTGCTAATATAGCCTTTTAAAAGTAGTTTATCACTGAATTATTATCTTTATTCTAATATGTATTAAAATTTAGTTTACGGACTGGTAGGATATATTAATGGCCAATAAAAGTATGACACTCAGCTGAGTCCCTGCCTTCTACACTCCATTTTTCAACTGAATTTATTGGGGTTACACTGGTTCACAGAACTATATAGGTTTAAAGTGTACAACTCAACAAAACATCATCTGCACAGTGCATCGTATGCCCATCACCCCGAGCAAATTCTCTTTCCATTTCCATTTCACCACCTTTGCCCACCTCCACCTACACCCACCTCCTTCTCCCTCTGCTATCTCCACACTGTTGTCTGTGTCTCTGTGATATATCATATATATCATAAAGTGCACATATACATATATGTGTATCTATTTATATATTTATTTAGATATATATTTTGCTTAACCCCTTCACTTTCTTTCATCCAGCTCCCAGCCCCCTTCCTCTTTGACAGCTGTCAGTCTATTCCATGTATCCATGCCTCTGTTTCTATTTTGTTCATCAGTTTATTCTGTTTGTTAGATTCTACATATAAGTGAGATCAGATGGTATTTGTCTTTCTATGACTGACTTAAATGCATGCCATCCTGCCTGCAAGTGACTTCAGTGTCTCTGTGATCAATGAGTGCAGCAGCATGGAATGAGATCATGGCTAGATGGCGGTACATTAAGTGAAGTGTTTCATCTTTCCTAAGCTTTGAGTTCTTCAGCTTTTGTCAGTTTTTGTCAAAACATTAACATTACTTAATATATATTTTTCATTATTTACTAAATGAAAAATTTCCTATGCCAGCAACTGAGAAAAAAAATCTGATTTCTGCACAGCATATCAAGTTCACACCCCAAGTTTACACCCCAAACTCCAGAAGTGTCCAAGGGACCTTCAGAGACAAACACTGTCCACTGCCCTCAGGCCCATGTTAACCCTTTTCCCAGCCACACAACTCTCCCCACCCACTCTGAATATCTATAGTCCAATCTAGAACTGAGATGAAGGTCTTTTCTGGCTTCACATAGGTGGGTATCACTGATTATAATTGCCATCATATTTCTGGTGAAAGTGATTTTAGAAAGGATAGAAACAAAGAAAGAACAGAATAAAAGATCTTCAAGATCTTCATATAATAACATAAGCACTATAACTACAACCTTACTTCCATTTAAGTCCAATTATTAAAAAGAAATGTCATTAAATGCTACTTAGTTGTATAATTAAAAATGAAAATTTTTATATTATTCAATTTTTCCACAATAAAAAACATATTGTCAAAGGTAAAAAGGAGAAAGAAAGAAAAGGCAAGAAAAGAGTGTCGCATTCATGCTGCCTCTCAGAGGCAAATATCATCCTTGCCTTGGATATAAGAAAGGCAAGACCAACCTGAGTCCTTAATCTAATTTATCCCTAGTGATGAGGGTTCTTCAGTTGGATCAGGAGTTCTGTACCACTTTGTTTTCTTTGAAGAAAAAATGCTTTTCAGAGCCCAATTGCCTTGAAAGAATGTCAACCTTTTTTAAAACAGAAAGCATAAACATATTCATTGAAAATGAAGACATAAATTAGAATATTAACAGACAGGAAATCAGGAACCAAAAATCACCAACCTGTTTAGGCTGATGCACTCAGAAGGGAAGAAATTTGCTGGGATCCCTTCACCATTAAAGATAATTTTCTTTTAATTTCAGTTTCTTTTATAATGTGTCCATTATTTTCTGTTTTGTCTCTGGGGCAGCTGTTCCAAAATATGTTAACTTTATGAGTATAAATTAGAATCTGCATATGTTCCAGCTCCATTCTCTTTGATAAACTTGACACTTTGGATGGATTAGTCCTTCGGAGGTGGAAAATTATTCCCATGGAGTTCCTAACTTGTGAGAAAGTGTTCCTTTTGGAAATACTTTCCAGTCTTGATAAGTCCTGAAATCCCTTCTTACCTGTAAGCTTGTTAATTAAATTTCAAAGGCTACTATGTTCAGGAGAAACAACAGAAACCAACCTGGGGATCTGCTTTTCTAAAATATGTATTGTAGCCATATTTACATAGAATTAATCTATAATGCTTCCCTTTATTCTCTACACAGACTTTTATTTCTCCCCTCATCCTTCTTGACATCTTTTTCTACACTGTCTTGAGGCCTTTTGCATACAGTTACAAAACAAACTATATCTGAATTATGTTCAAATAAGCAGGGAGTCTGGCATTTTCTGTAAAAAACATATGGCCTATCAGAAGTGATCTCCTAAATTTTTGCCCCTAGCATGACATGAATTTACTTAGGGCATCATCTCAAATGTGCAATGTACAATATGGGGTTGATTTGTGTAAAATGCTTAACATTAAGCAAACACAATTACATGAGTTAGTATTTTATTAGCATGTAGCACTACACTTAATAATAATAATAATAATAATAATAATAATAATAAACGGAAAGTCCATTACCTTCATTGCAACAGTTATTATTGATTTTTACTTTAGACTCTATTGGTCTTTACCCTCTTCTGTGTTGGGAGTCTTTACTTTATCTAGGAAACCCAAAACCCATTTCTTTATCCATATGCACTACATTGGGCCTTAGATTGTCTTAACAATCCAACAGATTTTTGGATACATAACTATCCTATTATAAGTTGTCTTGTCTAGAAGAAATAAAAGTTAAGGTTGTAGCAGGAAAGGACAAGCTATCGATTTATTAAATAAATTCTTGTTGAAAAGGAACTGCATGCATTGTGTATTAAAATAATTTATTAGAACAATTAGAACACATCCTGTTGTCTTCTAATTAGATTATTCCTTGTTCTGGTAATTACACTAGATAAGGGAGAATAATAGTTTCAGGATTCTAAGATCATCTGTAGACCGTGTGGAAAGAGAATGATCAATAATGCTAATCTACTGGAACACTTAAATTCCCAGAAAGAGATCTTTTATCATGAGCAATCCTTTGTATAATCAGCATTATTTCTCAATGTCTATGCTCATCTTTCCCAAAGTGGAAAAGTAAAGATATTAGACAAATAACAGACATTTATTATTCTCCTGTTAGAAACATGGTAAGGCTGGGCCACCTCTGGCTTCTAGTGGCTCAGATATTGCTTCACTCCCTTGCAAAATGCCAACAAATAACCACAAATGAAGGATTTAAGATTCCATGCAGAGCAGCACAGCTAGGAGTCTGAATGTCTAAGAGGAAGAAGACAAGAGTTTTAAGTTCTGCTCCTAGGTAAGGAACCATAAACTTCCTCAATTTAAAAATATATCCAAATAGATAAAAATTTCTTATAAATTAAAAGGCTGCTGAGTTTTAAAAAGATAAATAACTGCTGACATTTCCATACTTGAAAATATAATTTGCAGAAGTTAATGCAGAGGATGCATAACAGGGAAGATGGCTGGCTTTCAGGAATGGGCTGAGGCCTTTATAAGTGAGTTGTCTTTGGTTTTATGTTTTAGAGATCACAGGGAATTCAAATGAGTCAAGACCTCTCCCATGCCCTATGCAACTATCACCAAGGAGGCCAGGAAATCCTAGGGAATGTCTCCCAGGACTTTTAAGGTTCAGAATCTCTTTAAAAAAAAAAATGTCATGAGTTGGCATATCCTGATTATCCTGATATTCTTTCCTCAAGGATAACCCTACAGTTGAGTAGAATGATGCTGGGATATATAGAGTTGACACCAGGGAATCTGAAGTTCACTGTAATAACAAGCAACATAAATAACCTACCAGGGCCAGGGTTACAGGAATCTCAGCCCCAATGTTGACTGTGTCTGCCTTTCTCAATACAGAGTCGTAATGAGACCATGTCTAGACAGTATTGATCTCCTACAAGAAAAAAATAATTCAGAGTGTGACCTCTTTTCTAGCTTAGACCAAATGACGCCCAGATCAGTATCATTCATTCACATGTTCTAGCACTCTCCCTAACCAGAGGCATTTTATAGGCAGCCAAAAACACACATTGTCTTCTTTTTAAAGTATATATTTTGATATTCAAATAGTAAATAATAGTTACTTAAGCCTATTAAAGAATATAGAGAAATTAAATGAATTTTTCTGTCTTTTTTTTCTTCCTAGGCAAAGACTTGTAAAAAAATGAGATACACAAGCTAAAAAAATGAAAAATTAAATTAGCATGGGCAAAATATCTGAAGGAGAAATCATTTACTTCAGCCATCTGAAAGATCTTCCATTTTTGAGCAGAGGAGTATCCTTCTTACTCTACTGTCCATTACAGCTGAGAAGATATAGCTCTGGTAATTCTAAAGAATTGTATAGAAGCAATTCTTTAAATTGTCAGGAGTACTACTAAGAACTTAGGGTCCCCCACTCCTCTGATCCCCAGACTGGTAGGTCTATGAGGCAGAATACTATTCTAGCTAGAGGCACTGAAGATTTAAATCTGAGTACCTGTTGTCAGGCATTCCAAAGCCAAGCTGAGTATGGGATCTGCCCCTAGAAAGTCAGGAAGGAAGGGAATATGTTTTAAACTAACTGTAGGACTGGAGTTAAAGAGCTCACCAGGTGGTGTGATAGTGAGCTAAGAATGGAAAACCTCTAGCTGCAAGGGGGAACCACACAACTCTCTCTGACTCAGAGGCTGAAATGAATCCATGATTCTGGGGCAATCAGGTTCTTCCAGAGGGCGGAAAGTCTTACAAGGCAGGTTTTTCGTTTCATTAAAGAAAAATGCAACAATCACCTTATTGTGTTAGAACAGATCAAAGTACAAATTTATCCTTGGAAGAATGTTAAATAGAAACACAATCCTGAGACTTCCACCACTATAAATAGTTCCTTTAAAATGCCACCTAAAAACAAAATTGTCATTTTTGTGCTCCTAATCAAAATAGCCTTACAAATCCTTGAAATACTTTGCCCTCTAAATCAAGCAAAAAAAAGTTCCTTCAATCATACTATGAGTTCTTGTGTTGTTGGACTTTGAGCCTTTTGAGCATTCACTTCCTGAAATTCAAAAGGCTAACAGAATGACACCCAGATAACTAGAAACCTCACCTACTGATAGCACAAACTGCTTCCCCACATGGCCTGTATGTAATCTCTTGCAAGCTTTGTAAAAATCCTGCATCTTTCTGAAATGAAATGAAGTGAAGCCAATCGTGAATATCTATGTTCCTGTGTAAATGAAGGACACAAAAAAAACATGACACAGTGTTCTCCTTTCTGTTCTCATCCCAAGGATGGTAACAACACTAGGGTTCCGGGTTAGAGGACCAGTTGTGGCATATTTCCAGGACATAGTTAATTTACAGGCTACCTCAATCCTAACACACCGGGGTTAAGGCAAGTATAGCATGTACACACCTTCCTAGTTTTCAAAAGAGAGAGATAGTGGTAAAAACTAAAATGGGTACATATTTAAAAGATGTGCAACTTGTTCCAAAATAAGGCAAGAGCTGTTGTGATTTAGGATAATTTTGTTGGAGAAACTTAACTCTCTAAGGAAATATGGACCCCAGAAAATACATTATAAAAAACATGAAAACATGCTATAGCATTTGAGAAACTCTTATTCAACCATTCTGACTTGGCCGAATGATAAATTAGCCAAACATATTAAGAGAAAAATTTCTGTATTGATCAGGTTATTGATTTAAAATATTCATGAACTAGCAGAAGCATAAGTAGTGAGTTCCAGAAACAAGAAATAAATCACATACATCCACAAAGAGGAATGAAGACATTTTGTGCAAACTGTCAGTTATAAAAATAGTCAAGGGGAGATAAAGTACAGCATAGGGAATAGAGTCAGAAACATTGCAATAAGTATGTAAGTATGTACGTCGACTTACAGGTTGATCACTTCGCAAGTTACATAAATGTCTAATCACTATGCTGTACACCTGAAACTAATATAATATTGTATGACAACTGTAATTGAAAAAAGAATTTTTTTAAAAGAGAAAATATCTTGAGGAAGAGAATTTTTTAGGTATTTACAAATCATTGACTCTGCAGCAGAATAAAATACCACCCATACAGACCCAGAGCATTCTATTGTTGCCTTCATATTATAAAGGCCCAAAATTGAAACCTACTCCTTAAAACTGCCCCTAAATGTGATTCAACATATTGCCTATTTAAAAAAAAAACCCTATTTTCTGATATTTAATGTTACATACTAATTTTTCCCAGTTACTAACCGAACATTTCTCACTATTATATGAATTAGTTCTTAATGCTACAATGAACACAGAGAGCTAGTAGCCATACTCTCTTATAAAAATCAGACTTAGGTGTTTTCTTTTCAAATATGATGTTATATCTATGACTATCTTCCAAACTTAGTTGAAATCTTCCTGAATCTTTCAAAATCAATACAAGAGCTAGCAGATGTTTTCCCAGGATGAATATGAAGGGTAGAAAGAATGTATTGCCATTTCTCTTAATTTACTTCTGAACTCAGCTTGGTCTTCGTTAGTGCTACATAACTGATTATCATTCACTGTCTTCTGTAATCCCCTGATCATGTTTCCCTGAGGGTGCATATTTGTTCACTAACTATATTACACTTTTGTAACATGCTGAATTTTCTGATACTCTATTCTACATTTGTCCTAAATTAATGAATTCTATCCTTTTTGGCTTCAAGCATTGTATTATTCCATTTTTTAAATTTTACTAAAGACAAATTTTGTTAAAATGTTAGTGCTCTAAGCCTTCTATTTCCCCACTGAAAATAAATTCATTTTGCTTGGCCTTTTCCATCACCTACTTTCTAAGAGAAGTATATTTCTTGTGATACAGAATTATATAAACATAAAAAACAGAACTGGGAAATTGGGATGAAAGTAAGAAGAAAAAAAGTCTAAGTCTGCAGGCTTAATACAAAAGTGTATCTATTTGAGAGTAAAGGGGTCATAGAGAGAGAGGGTCTGGCTCCTGAGCAGAGCCAGTGAAAGAGCAGTGTAAAGGAAGGAAGAATGGGAGGGGATTTTAAGAGTTTCCATGTGTAATGAATAAAATATTTTCAAAGTTTTTGAAGAAACACGAGTAAAATGTAAAATTATTTTTGCATTAATTCACTTGATATACCATCTGAACCACATATACTGTCTGACCCACATGGGGCCCTAGCCTTGATTTGGGTTACACGAATATCCTCCAACGCTGGTGTTTATTCATTTATATCTGGATTCCGGGTGCCTTTAAATGTCATAAACACACTCCAGAGACAAATTTAATCAACCCATAAACTTTTAAGAGCTCTCAGTATGCTTTAAATGAAGCTCTGTCAGTTAATTCACAGGTCAATGTCTGGGTCAATCTAAAGACTGCTCAAGTAATTAATAAATTTACATGAAAACATACTGAAAATAAAGGTTTCTATCTCTTAGTGTCAAATACACAGAAAACACACCAGGAGGCAAAAATTACTATTTAGCAATGCAGTTTATCTAAACTATTAGCAATGTATCTAAAACAAAGGTGTAAGAAGAAAATTAAGGAAAAACCTTGTAATTTATATTGTAAGCCTCTTATAAGATTACTAAACAAGTGATAATCACTTAGGGTTTTACTGCTTTGCTGTACAGATCGCCCAGTAAAACGTGGATATAAACTCCACTAGAATATTTGAGCTCTGCATGCCCTTTTATAGTTGAGTTATATTGTTAAAAATCAATATGGCATAACATAGTATTTATTATTCTTAAGGAAGTACATAAAATAAAAGAAGAACCTGGAGCTAAATCAAAAATTTATTACTGTTCAGACCAATGTATTATATATTTGTAAGTTAAGCCGGTCACCAGTAGAGATGTACCACATGACAGAGGTAGGCGTAAAAGAATGAGAGAGAAAGGAGGATTCAGAAACATGTATACATATGTAGTATATGAAAACTTGAAGGCATGTCCAAGGATCCTAACAGCCTATACACAAATGCAGTAAGGTTATATCTTAAGGGAGGGGCCTTGAGTTCTAAAGCAAGAGCCTAAGGCAAATATTGCCTAGAATAAATTTAACATTGAAGATCATTTAAATCACCTGTAGAGTTCAAGTTACATTGTTCTGTGTATTCAAGCTTGACAGTAAATAGTGGAAAACAAACACTTGAGCTAGGCTGAAGAAGAGAAACAAAGAAAAGTCCACCTACAGACATCAGGGTACTCAAAACACATTGTCTTTAAGAAACTATCAAATCTTTACCAAGAAGGTGATGACGTATAAACTTATTTACCCTCCAACAGGGTTTATTCCAATGTTTTAACATGAAATATTTATTCCTTTAATTTATACTAATTTATTAGTAGAAATATTTGTCATTGTTAAAATTAAGTAAGGTAACAAATTGGCATTTCCAGCTGGGGACCCCATGAACAGCTACCAGTTACACATTGCAGGCATGGAGTGAAGAAGCTCTTACCCTGGCATAGGGTTCCAAGTGGGCATAAAGTGAATCCACTGCACATGGGAAGCACTTCTTTAAGCTTGGGTTGCATCTCAGTATATGGCTCCCTAACTGGGCCTGCTCTTTCCAAAGCTGCAAAACAGTGCATTAGACTCAAACCATAGGGCTATCGCAAAAGGAGGGTCTATTTCTTTTCCAAAAAGGCATTCCTATCAACTTGATCAGGAAAACACATGAATCCATGAAATCCATTTACTCTGATCTTGGATAATACATCCATCCATGAGTCTCTTTTACTGGTGCTTACTTACAATGGGATATCACTAAAATCTAGAAACTAGAATTCTGTCTCCTTCCTTCTTTTTTATTCTTCTCTTCCTTCTTTTCTTCCTTCAAATATCTGCTTATAGTAAAAATACAGCAAGAAGAAAATTCTAATGCATTTTCCTATTAGTTGATATTTCTGTGATATACTTATTTTTTTTGATCCTCATATGAAGTACCTCCAGGGTGCTCCTATATGAAATAAGGTAGACCAAATGAAATAGAGAACTCAAGGCACAATTTTAGCCCTGACATGTGAAGAGAGAATATTTTTTCCTGGATTTATGATGAATGCAACTCACTCTCTTTTCATTTTCTCCCTCGCTTGCACTTCCTACTTACCTCGGCACACCATCATCACCATCACCTTGCATTTATAGAGTGCCTGTGGCCGCAGCCTCCAAGTAGCTCCCACATAATTGAATCCAAATATCACTATCTTCATGCCTCTTTGACATGAGTCTGTTTTCCACTCCTCTTTCATACTGAAATCTGCTTCTGATTGTTTTTCATAAGATGTTTTACTTTTCTTCTCTTTCTCTTAAGTCGAATCACTTCTATTTCTTCCTCTCATTTTGATGCCCTCCTTGGCCTGAGCACAGTTCTTCTACATTTACAGGGATTTACATCTCCAAATTTAGAAACTCTTGAGAACATTACAATCAAACTGCCTTTTCTATGATAATTTTTAGCAATGTTAACTAAAAGAAAACTGTTAAGACTTTGAAATTCCAGGCTCCTGGTCACTTCTATCACGCTGCAAGATGGTAACTGGAGTTGTAGCACATCCTTTCAACCCAGGTCAGGCTCTCCACAGATGGCTACTCCTTAACCCTCTAAGATTATAGTTGGGCTTCTTTAGGATAGTTGAGGTTTAGGCTTTGGAGTTAAACAGGGATTCAAATCCAGCCTCTGACACTTAATTTGGGTACACCCAGAGTAAGCCATTTAACCTTTCTGAGCTTCAATTTTCTTGAATAGAAAATGAGAACTCCAATGCTGACCTAATGAGATTGTTGTGAGGATGAAATGAACTAATCTATGTAAAATACATACATGTCTTGCACATGGTAAGTATTCAAACTTGGTAGCTATTATTTTTATTCTTATGAATTAAAATGAGTTGGATGCAAAGAATTTTTCTGCACAGAACTTCACAAAGCTGACCTTACAGCAGACATTACTATATTATTTAGTATATCTCAGTCCCAAATACCACTCAGTTCAGTGTTATCACACGTAGGAAATCAATAAATATTTTAAATTGAAATTTAGGGCAAACAGAGAGTTAGGATTTAGAATCAAAGGAATGGATAACCAGTCTCATAAATTTGAACATATCATTAAGAGCCTATATTCTCAGAAAATGCATTTATTTTAAAATATATTTACTGCAGTTACCCACAGAGACAGAAATATTTTTATCATCAGTTGCAAAACTGTCTCCTGAAAGAAAAAAATTGTAATTATAACTAGAGCAGACTTCAAACTTTAACCTTTTATATAAGGGAAAAGCAGAGAGTGAACATTCAGCAGGATGTTGAGAAGGAAGGGAGAGAGGAAATGGAAAGAGAGTGGAAGAGAGGGAGAATTAGAATGAAAGCAAAAGGGACTGATGAGGAATATGATTTGGCTTTTGGGCCTTCTATGTACCAGCACAGATAGGAAGATCACACCATTTATGATTGCTGCCAATTCTCTCCATGAAAACTGAACAATAGGACATCTCTCACCTCTCAACACACCAAGAACAAAATTATCAACACCCTACAGGACTTTTGCCTAAATGAAATATATAATGAGCAAAAAAATAAAGCTAAATATATAAACTCAATGATGAAATTAATTGGGTCCGATCCACCAGAAGGAGTCAGGTTTCACTCTGGGAGATAAGTAAATACCTTTAAGACACAAGAGTGAAAAATTCACTGATTGAGTCTCATCTGTAAAAAGAGCAGTCTAATCTGCTTTTGTATCAAACAGATCTATCTGCTTTGAAATGCTATTTATGCCACTAGCTTGCTGAGCAAGTTACTTATCCTTCATGTTCTTGACTCCCTGGTACCTAAAATAGATAAGAAAATATCTGTAAGGAGGAGGGTACCAGGTCTGTCACTCTCTCTCTCCCTATGCCCAACGTCCCTTGAAGGAGCAATTCCTAATCTGATTGGCCAAATTCAAGCATATTGAGTCTACTAGATTGCAGGGTCTCTATACAACAAAGGTTTCTCTGACTCCTCAGGGAAGGCTAACCATTTCTGTGTCTCTCTCCTGCCTTCTTTACAACTTTAGGCACTAACATCTATCAGTGAAAATGAAGTTCAGAGCCCTGGCTTTTGCCCCCACCCTTCCATTGTTCCCAGCTCCCACACACTGCCCACTCAGGATTCTTGAGCATGCAGTTCATTTAAGAGGGCTATTTAGGAAGTGGGAGGAAGTCTCACTTAAGATCCCTTCAAGGTCAGCCTACCTTTATTCTCTTCTGCACTGGCCCAACAAATTACACGGTGGTACTTTGTTACTATTTCTATGTCAGTGACTTCTAATTTGCTCTTCCCTCTCTCAGGAATGCTCTGCATCTTTAAATCATGGATCTTTAAAACATTCAAGCCTCAGTTCAAATGTTATCTCTTCAGAGAGGCCTTCCCTCACCATCTAATCTAAAGTGCCATCCTCACCACCACCAAGCACTCTATATTGTATTACTCTTTATTAAAGGCTCTCATCACATTCCATTAGTTTCTTCACATATTTGTTGTTGCCCACCTCTACATTTTTTCTAAATGTTCCTATTAGAAGGTAGATGTAAGAGAGCATGGATCTTGTCTATACAGTTCACCACTTATTTATCTGGAACCAGGTGCCTATCACAGAGGCAGTGCTCAATAAATTATAGCTCTCATTATCCTCTCCTCTCACACTTGGTCCTGCCATTTCCTATGCCAAACCAGGTCCAATAAAATATTTTGAAAGCTCTTCTCCTCAGCTAACCTAGGACAGCAGCTGGTATACTATATGACCTAAGAGATAATGCCATATTATTACTTTGTGGTAAAATGAAGGTTTCCAAGAAACTCTTTAAGCTCCAGTTTAAAAACTAGCTCCAGAGTGAGATCCAACATGGCACAGGAGTAAGTGGAAGCTACACTAACCTCCTCTCAGGACCAATCTAAAATTACAACTAAACTGTAAAGAAATCATGTAGAATAACAAACTGAACACTAGCTGGAGAGAAACCTTAAAACAGACCAAAGAAACCACTTCACCACAAGGAGACTGGTAAGCAGTGCAGAGGAGTCACAAGAGAGTTGGCGGGGCTCCCACAGGCAGCAGCTGAAGTGCTGAAAAGGACATTTCAGCAGCCGGGGGTTCCCCCAGAGAAGTGTGGGGACTAAACCCTGAGCTGGGCTCCCCAGCCTATAGCACCAGAGCTAGGAATAAGTCCAGATAACACATCTAACTGTGAAAAGCAGCAGGGTTTCTGTCTGCCAGGGAGAGACAGCTGGAGATACAGAGAGCCTCTTAAAGGGCCAATGCATAAAATTTCATTTGCAGCCACTTACTTTGGGCTCTGGCAAAGAGAGGACAGAATGGACTAGAGACACTTGAGGAGAATCCAGGGCTGCTGGCTCTGGGGAGAGACCTGAAGAAACAGCTACCAGGATCCCTATGCCGAGTCATCCCCCATGCTGAGAAAGCCATCTCTCTCAAGGCAGAACACTCCTCTCCAAGCGGCAACAGCCTGAGGGGAAGCAATAGTCCTACCCCTGAAATTACTCTTCCCCACCCTGTGGTGCTTAAGCCAGGCTGCTGATTACAGCTTGATTGTACCAACAAACAGATCAGTTTAACACTAATTAGTTTAACAGCTAGCACAGAAAATACAAAGCAGCCAAAATGGGAAGACAAAGAAATAGACCCCTAATGAAAGAACAAGAGGATCCTACAGAAGAACTAGATGAAATGGAGGCAAGAATTTATCAGATAGAGAGTTTAGAATGATGGTTATAAGAATACCCAAAAGCATGAAAAAAAAAAAGACTTAGAAACCATAAAAAAGGACCAGTCAGAAATAAAGAATACGATATCTGAAATAAATAATATACTGGAAGGAATAAACAGTAGGTTAGATGAAGCAGTGGATCAAATCTGTCCAGGAAGCTCAGAGAGTCCCAAAAATGTTGGACCCAAAGAGGCCTGCCCTGAGACACATCATAATTAAAATGACAAGGCTTAAAGACAAGGAGAATATCCTAAAAATCACAAGAGAAAAACAGGTAGTTACATACAAGGGAGTAACAATTAGACTGTCATCTGATTTTTCAACAATAAATTTTCAGGCCAGAAGGAAGTGACGTGAAATATTAAAGGTAATGAAAAGCAAGGACCTACAACCAAGGCCACCTTACCCAGCAAGACCAGCATTTAAAATCAAAGGAGAAATGAGGAGCTTCCCAGAGAAGAAGAAGCTAAAGGAGTTTGTTAACACCAAACCAATACTGCAACAAAGGTTAAAGGGTTTGCCTTAAGAAGAAGAGAAAGGAGGGGGGGCGGGGAGGAAAATCATCTAACAATAAAATGGTACTACATATGTATCTATCAATAATCACCTTAAATTTAAATGGCTTAAGCTCTCCAACCAAAAGACATAGGGTAGCTGAATGTATAAAAAGATTCATATACACGCTGACTCCAAGAGATCCATCCCAGATTGAACAATACACACAGATTAGAGGTAAAGGGATGGAAAAAGTTAATTCCTGAAAATGGAAAAGAAAAAAAGCTGTGCTATCAGTACTTATATCTGACAAAATAGACTTTAAAATCAAGGCTATAGTAAGAGGCAAAGAACACTATATAATGATAAAGGGAACAATAGAATAAGAGGATATATCCCTAGTAAATATTTATGCACCCAACATAGGAACCCCTAAATATATAAAGCAAATGTTGATGCACATAAAGGGAGAAATGGACAGAAATACAGTCATAGTTGGGGATTTTAACCCCCGACTGACTTAAATGGATGGATCTTCCAGGTAGAAAATCAACTCAGAGACAGCAGCCTTAAATGACACACTGGAACAAATGGATTTAATTGATATCTTCAGAGCATGTCACCCCAAAGCAGGACAATATATATACTTTTCAAGTACACATGGAATGTTTTCGAGGACAGGCCACATGTTAGAACACAAAATAAGTCTCAAAAAGGTTTAGAATATTGAAATCATTTAAGCATCTTCTCTGACCACGATGCTATGAAGCTGGAAATAAATCACAAGAATAACAAAGAAAAACACACAGAAACATGGAAGCTAAATAACATGAGACCAAGGAAGAAATCAAAAGATACCTTGAAACAAATGAAAAAGAAGACACAACAATCCAAAATCTGTGGTACACTGTGAAAGTAATCCTATGGGGAAAATTCATAGCATTACAGGCCTATCTCAAAAAGCAGGAAAAATTCAAATAAGTGATCTAACTTTGCACTTAAAGGAAACTAAAGAAGAATAACTAACAAAGCCCAAAGTGAGTAGAAGGAAAGAAATAACAAAGATCAGAGCAAAAATAAATGAAATAGAGTCTAGAAAAATGATACAAAAGGTCAATGAATCCAAGAACTGCTTCTTTGAAAAGATAAACAAGATTGGCAAACCTTTAACCAGACTCGTTAAAAAAAAAAGAAGGACCCAAGTAAATAAAATCAGAAATGAAAGAGAAGAAACAATAACTGACACCAAAGGAGTACAAAGGATTGTAAGAAAATATTATCAACAATTATATGCCAACATGGATGAAATGGACAAATTCCTAGAAACATACAATCTTCCAAAAATAAATCGGGAAGGATCAAAGATTCTGAATAGATAGATTACACCTGGTGAAACTGAAGTAGTAATCAAAAAACTTCCAACAAATAAAAGCCCTGAACTGGATGGCTTCACAGATGAATTTTACCAAACATTCCAAGAAGAACTAACACCTCTTCTTCTCAAACTATTTCATAAAATTCAAGAGGACAGAAGGCTCCCAAACTCATTTTATGAGGCCAGCATTATCCTAATTCTAAAACCAGATAAAGACACTATAAACAAAGAAAATTATAGGCCAATATGCTGATGAACATAGATGTTAAAATCCTCAACAAAATATTAGCAAAGCAAATACAACAATGCATCAAAAAGATCATACACCATGCATGATTAAGTGGGATTTATTCCAGGAAGGCAAGATTGGTACAACATTCACAGATCAATAAATGTGATTCTCCACATAAACAAAATGAAGGATAAAAATTACACTATCATATCAATAGACTCAGAAAAAGCATTTGATAAATTCTAGCATCCATTTATGGTAAAAACTGTCAGCAAAATGGGAATAGAGTGAATGTACCTAAACATAATAAAGGCTATGTATGACAAACCCACTGCAAGCATCATACTTAATGGGGAAAAAACTACAAGCATTCCCTTAAGATCAGGAACAAGACAAGGATGCCCACTTTCACCTCTCGTATTCAACATACTACTGGAAGTCCCAGCCACAACAATCAGACAAAGAAGAAACAAAAGGCATCCAAATTGGAAAGGAAGAAGTAAAATTGTCTTTATTTGCATAGGACATGATACTGTAGATAGAGAACCCCAAAGATTCCATCAAGAAACTACTAGAACTGATAAATGAATTCAACAAAGTAGCAGTGGCAGGATACAAAATTAATATCCAGAAATCAGTTTCATTTTTACATGCCAATAATGAACTAACAAAGGAAAATTAAGAAAACAATCCCATTCACAATTGCTTCAAAAAGGATAAAATACTTAGGAATAAAGCTAACCAAGAATGTAAAAGACCTACACATGGAAAATTATATGACACTGAAGAAAAAAATAGAAGAATATACATATAAGTGTAAGTACATACCATGTTCAAGGATAGGAGGAATTAACATCATTAAAATGTCCATACTTCCCAAAGCAATCTATAGATTCAATGCAACTCCTATCAAGATTCCAGTGATGTATTTCACAGAACTAGAACAAATATTTCAAAAAATACATGTAGCCACAAAATGCTCTCTATAATAAGAACAATCCTGAGAAAGAAAAACATAGTTGGAGGAGTCATGCTACATAATATCAAATTATACTACAATGCCATAGTAATCAAAACAGCCTGGTGGTGGCATAAAAACAGACATATAGATCAATGGAACAGAATAGAGATCCTAGAAATAAACACACATCTTTATAGTGAGTTCATATTTAATGGAGGAAGAAAGCACATACAATGGGCTAAAGATACTTTAGTCAATAAATGGGGATGGGAAAATTGGACAGATACATGCAGAAAAATGAACCTATACCACCTTCTTACACCACATAGAAAAATAAATTCAAAATGGATCAAAAGCTTAAATGTTAGGCCTAAAATTAAAAATCCTAGAAGAAAACATAGCAAAATCTCAGACGTTGCTCATTGCAACTTTTTATCAGATATATCTCCCCAGGCAAGGGAAGAAAAAAAATTTTAAACAAATGGGACTATATAAACTAGAAAGTTTTTTCTAAGCAAAGGAAATCCTCAACAAAATAAAAAGACAACCCACAGAATGGGAGAACATCTTTGCCAATACATCTGATAAGGAGTTAATATCCAAAATTTATAAAGTACTTAACAAAACTCAACACCAAAAAAATCGAACAACCCAATTAAAAAATGGGAAAAGGACCTGAATAGGAACTTCTCCAAGTAGGACATACAGATGGCCAATAGACATATGAAAAGATGCTCAACATCACTAATCATCAGAGAAATGCAAACTAAAACCAAAATGAGATACTATCTCACACTTTTCAGAATGGCTATCATCAATAAATCAACAAATAACAGTGCTGGCAAGGATGTGGAGAAAGGGGAACCCTTTTTCACTGTTGGTGGGAATGCAGACTGGTGCAGCCACTGTGGAAAGCAGTATGAAGATACCTCAAAAAATTAAAAATGGATCTGCCTTCTGACCCAGCAATTCCAGGTCTGGAAACATATTCAAAAGGACCCAAAACACTAATTTGAAAGTGAAAGGGTCAGGCCAGATTCCCAGCCCACCAGACTGCTCATGACCCAGTCAGGCCAGTTTTCCAATCCACTGGACTTCCATGACTTGGTTATCTCTACTTGCTTGACAGCCTGAGGCTTAATTGAAACTCTCCCACCATGCACAATAGACATCTGGCGCCAGACACAATGGCCGGTGGTCAGACTGACCCTTCTGTACCTGGGAACAGCCCAGCTCTTTACCTAACCCATCATCCTGCCTCATATCCTGGAACTCTGAGGCACCCACCTGAAGAACGAGAGACTAACCCCTCACCTAGCCCCTCAAAAACCCCATGACTTTTGTTTTAAAAACCCTATTCCTGCCTCCCCTACCCTGGGGCTGCAGTCAATACCAACTCAGCCTGCCTGTGAGCACAGCATCAAATAAAGTCACTTGGATCAGATCATCCAGTTCCTCCTGCCTCTATCTCTCCCGCATTTCTAACAGAAAGAACATAAGTGCCCCTACGTTCATTGCAGCATTATTTATAATTGCCAAGATATGAAAGCAGCCCAAGTGTCCATCAACAGATGAGTGGATAAAACAACTATGGGACATTTACACCATGGTGTGCTACTTGGATGGAAAAAAAAAAAGAAGAAGAAAGAAAGAAAATTTTACCCTTTGCAACACTATGGATGACCTGGAGAAAATTATGCTAAGTGAAATAAGCCAGTCAGAGAAAGACAAATATCATCTGATTTCATTCATATGTGGAATCTAATAAACAAACTGACCTAACAAGCAAAACAGACAGACTCCTAGATGGAGAGTGTTGATTACACTCTGGTGTGTCATCTAGTGGACATCTAGTTGGTGGGGGGTAGGTTAGGAGGTGGAGGGATTGAGCAAAAAAGAAAAAGGACTCTTGGACATGGTCAACAGTGCGGTGATTGCTTGAGGGGAGGAGGGTATAAGGAGACTCAATGGTAATGGGAAAAAATTAATGAAGATTAAGTTTAAAAAAAGAAAAACTATCCCCAATCAAGATGCCCCTGAGCTATCTTTGGTGCTGCTGAGATTGAGGCTTTCTCAAGAGGAAATATTTACTGGCAATGTTTTCAAGAGCATTATCTGTTTAGGTTTTTTCCTATTAAAGAGTATTTCCTCTCCCTCCCTGCTGGAGGTGATATGGAATGCAAATGTGGGCTTTCCACTGTGTGCATGTGTGCATGGGACTAGACAGTAGAGATACAGTGGTATCTTTAGAACTACCCTGTGATTAAGAAAGGCATCAGCCACTCTCTTGGTATTTTGGAGCATTCACTAAGCTCTGCTAATTATATTGGGGTTTATTAAAAATGCAAATAAGGCAAATGAAATAAGATACTATTCAAATAGAGAGTAGGTTATATAAATTCTGATCCTCAAGTCCAATAGATGCTTTCTTCTACCATTAGAACGGATACCTGTTTCCATGGCTGAAGAGCAGATGAAGTCACTGGCATGAGTTCACTGGCTATATGTATATTTTGATGTATAACAAAATGTCAATACTGAAATTAACACACTCGGCATAAGATGCACACACCAGGAGATTCAGGAGGATAAAACTGACATACAACCCCATCTCACATTTACTAAGACACATGTATTCACTGAGGGGAATGTCTAGCAGAATGAAATATATTATTCAGATTGGTACCTCCAACTCTCTCTTTCTCTCTCTTTTTTTGACAAGTTTGTATGGATAAACTGGCTAAAGTTCGAAGTACACAAGATGCAACTTTATTCTATTCAAGATCACTCAGCTATAGGTCATGATGTCTTTGTGTCATTTTTTTTTTTTAAACGCTCACCCTATAAAACTTTATCATGTCACCTGGATACCATTTGCTCATTTCATAGACAAAAAATGTAAAAAGATATACTCAAGAGAGGTCCCTAAAGAAATTTCTTTACAGTTTTAATTTAAAACACAAACAAGCAGACCTTACTATGATAAAGTTAATCTTACAATATTGTGTGTGTTTGTGTGTATATATACAATATTGTAAGATTATATATATATATAATATATAATGTACTTCTTGGAAGTAGGCTTGATATAAATCCTAAGAGTACAACCAACATGTCCATAAGTGCTGTACTGTAAGGGTTGATTTTATGTATTGATTTCATTGAGAAATGGGATACTCAGATATTTGGTCAAACATTATTCTAGATACGTCAGTGAGGATATTTCGGATGAGTTTAACATTTAAACTGAAAAGCTAAGTAAAGGAGATTGGCCTCCCCAATGTAGGTGGGACTCACGCAATCAGTTGAAGGCCTGACTAGAATAAAAGGCTGATCCCCCCCACTGAAATGGGGAATTCCTCTTGCCTGACTGCTTTCAAGCTGGAATACTGGTTTTTACCTGTCTTCAAATTCAAATGGAAACACTGGCTCTTCCTGGGTCTTCAGCCTGCCACATTTGGACTAGAACTACATCAGTTCAGTTGTTCTTAGGCCTTTGAACTCAGGCAAGAACAATACCATCAACTCTCTTGGATTTCCAGATGGTTGATTGAAGATCTTGGGATTTGTCAGCCTCTATAATTCCTTATAATAAATTTGTATGTATTTCCTATTGGTTCTGTGTCTCTGGAGAAACCTGACTAATACAAGTGTTAAAATCAAATGCAAAGATTAATAACTTTATCAGTTTGGCACTTAAGTATATGGCTCTTTATGAACTATAAAATTTTTTTCATGAGCCAGCATGTGGCATTCCATCAATTACTCTAGGACTTTCTTTAGGTGTTTAAAACATTATATATTAAAATGTAAAACATAACGGAGGAATGTAGTGATACTAGATTGAAAAGAGTCATTAGTAATGCCAAATATAAGACAATCTTGAATATAAAGAAACATTCCATTGTTTCGATAAAAATACTCAGAAGAGAAGATGGTCAGCTTGTACTTATAAACATATAAGGATGTAGAAAAACAGTTTAAATGCCTACTTATATGTTTTATTTCGTTAAATTAAATGGATGCTTAAAAACACATTTTATTCCAATTCTGGCACAAGTATCTTCAGCATAAGAGCTGCCTTTACATCCCTCCAGGAGACTCTGCCAGAGCTCATTTTCTTCTTTTGGTTTGAGACATGACCCTCCTCGAATCATGTGTGGTGTTACCTTGGGAAGTTGTTTCTAAAAACACAAGTACCCACTTATAGAAGCAGCTTTTTCTTTTAAATAAAAATTCGTCCTCCCATAAGCATATATTTTGATGCCAATGATATACTCATTTCTTATATTGCTTTTTAAAGTGATTTTCAGAAGGTCAGTTTAGAACATTTGATACTTGCAATTATGAAGTCACAGCCTTCAGAATCATGACTCTTTGTTCAATTTCTTTGCTCCTTATTTTTTCAATCTTATTCCATTTTATTGAGATATAACTGGCAATATTTGTATATATTTAAGGTGTACAATGTGATTGTTTGATTACTACAATCAAGCTAATTAACATATTCATGTCTATTCAGTTTTCTGCCCATTTTCTAATCAGATTATTTTGCTATTTGTACAGAGTTGTATGAATTTCTTACATATTTTGGATATTTGTTCCGTACTAGATGTAATGATAATCGATTTTTATACTGTTCTTATCCTCATATGGCTTTCATTCTAGTAGAGGAAAGAGATAAACTAGAAAATAAGCAAGATGACTTCTAGTAAGTATAAGAGTTACAAAGAAAATAAAATTGTGAAAGAATGATTGGAGAATGGGGAAAAGGCAGCATTGACACTGTTTGACCTGGAAAATCGAGGGAAACTTCTAACAAGGGGTGACTTTGGAGCTGAGAGGAGAATGACAAAATAGAGCTGCCCACACAAAGATCTGGAGATGAGACAGGCCAAAGAGTCAGTCATCTGTCCTCCAGAAACAACAATTTCTGTAGCAAACATGAAAACTGCCCCACCTAAACTCTCAGCACATTCCCCAAATTTAAATATACATGTCAAATGGCAGGCATTAACTTTAAACTTTCAGAGACATCTCTACCAGCACTGTCCAAAGCACATGACCTTCACAAGCACCCAAAGCAAACATTCAGTCCACTGTGACTTCCTAAAACAGCACTTTCAAGGACCCCAAAAGAAAGCAAAATCAGCTCTTCTAAGAGATAATAAATTTGGGGGGAAGACAAATGCTTCAGATGTATTTGAGCATATCTGCTGTATTTTAGTGCAACTCTGCCTTTAAGATAAAAATGCCAGTTGATTTGACAGTTTTCATACCATGCTTCATTTAATCTTTTAGCTATTCATCCACTAGCTAGTACATCTGAACTTCCTGACAGACAGAGAAGTACTTTTTTTTTTTTTTTTTTTTTTGCTTTGCAAACTCCAATAGATAAAGGCTTATTTTTGCATTAATGTTCACCTGTAATGTATTTGTTGGCTCCATATACAAACAAGCACCCAGTTTCTACCCCCTCCAAAAGTCGTTGAAACATCTTCTCTTTGATGTCCTCGATAAAACAAGGCTAAACTATAAGAGGCGGGTGTACTTGGCTGACACAAAAGTTGCACCTCGGGGATCCAGCTTGGGTGATAGGAAAGCTGTGCCATGGGGCCCTACAGGACACCTACTACTTTAGGTCACTCTACCAAGACAGGTAGTCATAGCAGCTCTACCTAATACATAGAAACAAACACAGGGTGGCTGCCAAAATAAGGGGACAAAGAAACATGGCCCAAATGAAAGAAGAGACCAAAACTCCAGAAAAAGAACTAAACAAAATGGAGATAAGCAATCTATAAGATGCAGAGTTCAAAACACTAGTTATAAGGATGCCCAAGGAACTTAGTAAGGACCTCAACAGCACAAATAAGATCCAGTCAGAAACAAAGGATACACTAATTAAAATAAAGAACAATTTACAAGAAAACAACAGTAAAGTGGATGGAGCCAAGAATCAAACCAATGATTTGGAACATAAGGAAGCAAAAAAAAATAAACAAATAAATAAATAAGCAATTAAGACAACAAGAAAAATTAAAAAAAAAAATAAGGATATTGTAAGCAGCCTCTGGGACAACTTCAAGTTCCAATATTCACATCATAGATGGCAAAAGGAGAACAGAAACAGCAAGAAATTGGAAATCTATTTGAAAAAAATAATGAAAGATAACTTCCTTAATGTGGTGAAGGAAATAGACATGCAAATCCAGGAAGCACAGAGTCCCAAACAAGATGCATGCAAAGAGACCCACTCCAAGACACATCATAATAAAAACACCAAAAGTTAAAGATAAAGAGAGAATATTAGAAGCAGAAAAAAAAAAAAAAGCAGTTAGTTACCTACAGGGGATTTCCCATAAGACTGTCAGCTGATTTCTCAAAAGAAACTTTGCAGGCTAGAAGGGATTGGCAAGAAATATTCAAAGTCATGAAACACAGGGAACTACAGCCAATATTGCTCTACCCAGCATAGCTATCATTTAGAACAGAAAGGCAGATAAAGAGCTTCCCAGACTAGAAAAAAACTAAAAGAGTTCATCATCACCAAACCATGATTATATGAAATGTTAAAGGGCCTTATTTAAGAAAAAGATCAAAACTATGAACAATAAAATGGCAATAAATATATGTCTATCAACAATTTAATCTAAAAAAGAAACTAAGCAAACAAAAATAGAATCCAGAATCATGGATACAGAGAGTATTTTGATGGTTGCCAGATAGGAGGAGTGTGGGGGAATGGGTAAAAAGGTGAAGGGATTAGGAAGTACAAACAGGTAGTGACAAAAAAGCCATGAGGATATAAAATACAATATAGGAAATGGAGTAGCCAAGGAACCTACACATGACCCATGGACATGAACAATGATGTGGGGATTGCCTGAGGATGCTAGGTAGAGGGGACAGAGTGGAAAAATTGGGACAACTGTAATAGCATAATCAATAAAATATAATTTAAAAAGAAAATACCTTTATTTAAACTTAATTTGGTACCTAATTATCTTAGCGTGAATAACCATAAAACCAAACAAAAATTAATACAATATCCAAATAGCTAAAAAGAATGATACTAACACCCTGATTGAAGGAAGTGTAAATGCTCGGATTTACCAGTAGGACTTGAATATAAACTTCTTGTGATGTGACTCCTCCAAATTGTCTAGCCACTGGAATATCATTTTCCTACAAAGCAAATAGTAACACTAATAGAACTAATAGACTGACTAAGCTTTAAGTGTTAGAACACTGGGACATTTCCTAATCATGTCAAGCCAGTTATATTTTTCACTTCCCTTCTTTCCCTAAGTTACCTCTCACAAATCTTTTTAGATTTTCCTTGGCAGTTAGTCACTGACTGAATGTGTGTTTTCACTCTCTTGTTTCTTGCTTCTAGGTCTGGAGAGGTACCAACTGGGATTGCTTCAGTTCCATGTAATTGCAACCTGACCAATACCCCCTCAGTGATTTAAACCCAGAGAACCTTCTTTTTTTTAAGATATATTTTATTGATTATACTGTTACAATTGTCCCCTATTCCCCCACCTTCTCCCCTTCTGCCCAGTGTCCCCATTCCCTCCCGCAATCTCCTCCCTTAGTTCATGTCCATGGGTCACACTTGTAAGTTCTTTGGCTACTCCATTTCCTATACTATTCTTAACATCCTTCTGTCTATTTTGTACCTACCAATTTGTACTTCTTAATCCCTGCACCTTCCCCCCATTTTACCCCTTCCCCCTCCCAGTTGATAACCCTCCAAATGATCTCCATATCTGTGATTCTGTTCCTGTTCTGCTTATTTGCTTAGTTTGGATTTTAGATTCAGTTGTTGATAGTTGTGCATTTGTTGCCATTTTAATGTTCATAGTTTTGATCTTCTTTTTCTTATATAGCTTCCTTTACTATTTCATATTCTAATGGCTTAGTGATGATGAACTCTAGTTTTGCCTCGTCTGGAAAGCACTTTATCTGCCCTTCCATTCCAAACAATAGCTTTGCTGGATAGAGTAATCTAGGTTGTAGGTCCTTGCCTTTCATCACTTTGAATACTTCTTACCAGTCCCTTCTAGCCTGCTAAGTATCTTTTGAGAAATCAGCTGACAGTCTTATGGCAATTCCTTTATAGGTAACTCTCTGCCTTTTCGCCCACATTACAAGATGACTGATGGTAAGCAGTCTGGCACGGAGATAGTGCTCCCCAGCATCATGATTGTCCCAGGATGCTTCTGTCTGTAGGCTCCTCAAACCTTAGGTAGGGCTTTCACTTTCACAGCCATAAACAGCACTGCACCTCCAGGCATGACACCCTCCCTCACTCAAGGCAGGAAGAAGGGTAAAAGCAAAAGGCAAAACAAAAAAGGAGAAAGCCAGCTGAGTCATCCCTTTCTGAAAGCTTTCCAACAAGTTCCATTCAGTGACTTCCACAAACATTTCTCTAGTGAGAAATGGGTCACACAGTGTCTTCTAACTAAGGGCATTTGAGTTGGGCATTGCTACTCCAAACAAAATCAGATTTTAGTTAGGAAGAGAGGGAGGGAAAATGGATCTTAGGAAGGGAATTACCAATGTCTGGCAACACAGTCATGTGGAATGAATAGAAAAGTGCTCTTGACATCTGGGAGTGTTTAGAGAATTACTCCAGATTGCTCCCTAGGTCCCTGGCACTAGGTAATTCCCTCATTTGCTTCCATTTCCTTATCTCTGAAAATTCCTGCTATGGTCTTTCTCTTGGTTCCTAATTTAGTTGTTTTATGATGGTTATTTCTTAATGCAAATATTACAAAATACATTTTTCTTCTTTGGTGACAGAGCTCAAACTTTGATGGACAGCGACATGCCCACACTTAGAGAATGGATAATGATTGATCTAAGCCAATCATGGCAATGCTGTTTCCTTTTTGCCAGTGGTAGGCCTGTGACCCAGTTCTAAACAATGAGTGGAAATACACTAGGGTTTCCATGACAAAGTTTCACTTTTTATAGAAAGCCAGATTTGCATGAAAGAAAGCCATTTTCTCATCTGTCTCTTCTTTCCTATTTTTAATACTGTCACATAAAAACTTTATGCTTGGAGCTGTGACAGTCATTTTTTGACCATGAGTCAACAAGACAAAAGATGAAAGACCCTGAAGATGAAAGAGACTGGCTGCTTTATGACATTATTGAGTTATCAAACCAATCCTGGGATCCTCTACCTCCTGTTTTCTTATAAGTAAATAGAACTCTTATGGGTTAAGCCAATATTACTTGAGTTTTCTGTTATTTATAGCTGAAAGCACTCATAATTCATATACTATCCTAACATCAACCTCCATTTGTTATGAGGCAAAAGCAACTACATTCATTGCTTATCCTTGTGGCATCCCTTTAGAGTTCTGGCACTCAATAGTGTATATTGCACAGCCTAGAAGGCTATAAGTTCCTTTCTCTCTAGCCCTAAGAGCCCTAGAAGATTTTCACTTAAGACTTACAAGATTAGTGAGCTAGAGTTAAGGTACAACCAATCTATAAGCAATAAAAGCAAGAAAGAAAAGCAAATAAGCAGGTAAACATCCATGCTGCATAATGTGAAGGTATAAGCTTAAAGTGGCTTAATATTTTAAAGGGGAGACGCATCACCTCTGCTCAGATGAGTGAAATTAAACTGTAATCCTGAGGGAGTGGTAAAGTATTTGAAGAAGACGAAAAAGAAATTGTGCTGAACATTTAACATGGCAGAGGATATGGATGTGGACAGGGGCCACTGTGATGGAAAAGTTTCATGAACCATAATAACAATGAATTCCAGGCAAAGAAGTTCACTTCTGCATTGACAGAGGTAGGATGAATGGTGATACCGTTGATGTATTCAAAATTACAAAAGGCTGTTTCTTTTTCTTTTTTTTAATTAGTATTTTTAATTGTTGATATTGTACAGTTTTCTGCCTTTTACCCCGCCCCCAGCCCACCACCCCAGCCCTCCCCACCTTCCTCCCATTTCCACCCCCCATAGTTTTTGTCCATGAGTCCTTTATACTTGTTGCTCTAAACCGTTCCCCTTTTCCCCTGAAATTCCCTCCCCTCCCCCTCTATTTCCTGTCATAGCAAACAAAGGGTAGGAGATCATGTTATTTAAAAGGCATTTTCTATTCAGAAACTCAACATTTAACACCAAATGTCTCCACTTAAAGTAATTCAATTAAATAGAAGCTCTTTTGAAAATCAGCCTTGTTAGAGATTTTGGGAAATTACTGCTAAGAAAGCAGATTTATTTTACCTTCAATTTTTATAAACACCATATCCTTGATAAGTTGGTTACACAATGCTGACATGTATATAAGGTGTTTGAATTATCTGAATTGTGTGAAAGATTGTACTTAACTATATAGACTTAAACAATTCTAATTTTCTTGCTGACATTAATCATGTGTTTCTATACATGAACTGGTCTGCCTGAAACTTTTGTTTTCTGCATAAGTATGCCAGAGGGTTTGTGTTAATGTTGGTGTAATAAAAATTACTATTATTTTATTCCAAAAAATAAAAATAAAAAAATAAAATAAAATAAAATTACAAAAGGCACGGATATGGGGAAACAATGGCTGATTCACCAAATTCAAGAATAGCAGACTTACGACAACCCTAACACAAGACTTCAAACTCCTCTGTCAGCGTTCAGCGTTTCTCAATTTAACCCCTTCTCCACACTTCAGCCAAAGGAACCTTGTAAAAATCTAAATATTTCATATCCCTCCACTGCCTAAAGATCTTCAATGGCTCACAGTGTTCCTGTGATACACCCCTAAACCACACTTATCACAATCCACAAAGCCTTTCACAATCTGCTCTGGCCTGCCTCACTGTCTTTATCTCCCACAACAATGCTCCCACCTGCCATTTCCATTCAGAGCACAGATCCTACCTATACTCTCTAAGGCCTCAGAACCACTCAGCATCCTCACATCCTCTTCACTGATACAAGGTCTTCTCATTCTTGGCTTCTGAGATTTCTGAGATTATACTTCATTTTTATAGGGAGGTCATTCCTAACCATGCTCCACTCCAAAACCAATATGGTATACTTCCCATTACATTCTCTTCTTCTCCCTTTATAATATTCATAACAATGTGATTAATGGGTTAATTACTGTCTTCTTCTCTAAATAGTAAGATCCATGAAAGCAAGGACCATGTCTGTCTCTTTCATCCAATTTCTCTGGCACACAGTAAGCTTCAATGTACGTACATTAAGTGGCTACGTGTAACCTACCATTATGCTGCCACCAACTTGGGAAAGATGACTTTCATCAGTTCAAAAACACATATGAAAAACAGACTCATGATAAATTAATTAGAACAGAAAAAACATTAAAGGTGGCTTTGATGACTTGAATACCCCTTTTACTATTTTAGTTAGAAATAAAGAAAAAAATCAGTGTCCTTCCTAACAAGCTCTGTGGTTCTCGACGACTGAGTTTAGAGAACAAGTGAAGCAATCAGACAGTCCTGGATTCGTGTCCCAGCTTTTATAGTTAACAGCTGTGTGATTTGACATAAATCTCTAATCCCTCTAAGCTTCAGTTTCCTCATCTGTAAAATGAGGATAATAACAAAATCTTTCCAACAGGTGTGTGTGAGGGTTAAATGAGATAACACATAGATGGCCCTTGTCCCAGAGTTTGCCAGTAAGTGAGCATGCAACAAATGTCAGTGGGGGTCCTTTGACGTTCTGGCCATCATCATGAGACACAGACTATAAACCTGACTACACTGAAACTCGGAGAGCTTAATAAATGTTAGATAATGCTGTTGTGGATGTCATTGTTATTTGTGGCAAAAAAGTACTAGTGCTCACCTGAGCATATGGCTTCCTTGTAGTTAAGTGGGTCCATGTCTGTCTTGGTCACTACTCTGGTCCAATGTCCAGCACAGTGCTTAACACATGATATTACTCTCTAAACACTTTCTGAATGAGTAATTGACTCAAAGGTCTAAACTAGTGTGAAAATGCAGATATTCTTGTAAGAAAACAGAAAGAAAAGGCAATGGTCAGCAAAGGAGGAGATAGGAAAGAAGAAAACGATTTTTTTTAAATAATAAAAGCTTTTAAGTAACAAGATTAAAAGTTCAGTTTTAATGGTGCCAAATTGAGAACTCATTGAAAATTTTGTGCTATGACATGGTTAGAGCAGAAGCTGATAACAAAGGCAGGAACGATTAGAACATTGCAGGAAACTGCTGTGGCTTCATTCTAAAGGAAGATTCCGAACTCTGCTCACATCTCTCGCCCACTCATATCTTCTGTCCACCAGCGTGGCCTTTATGAAGTGAGGGCATCTGTTCTCTCTTCCCTTTTGCTCCATGGCAATAAAACTCAAAGTGCCTTCCACCCCTAAAAAGAAGCTTTGGTAAGTGCTTTATTATAACTATTTCAACGTGACAAAAGGCCCACCACTAACATGAGATGACTAAGAATAAATTACCCAAATAGGACAGAAATAGCCATTCACTTTAAGAAAGGGCCACTTTCTTGAAACTCTGAATCATTGAAACCATTTAGAGTTTGCTATCAAGATTCCTAGCAGTGCTCATTACCTCAGCCTGCAGTCCCTCTGGACTACTGGAGACATGAAATATATATAATCATGGGCTACAATGCCTAGGTGCAACCGAATGATTTAAAAGCAATACAATAGCCTTCAACTATGATATTCATCTCTTCCCATCTATTCTTCTATGATCCAGATGAAAACTTGGAATGCAATCTGTATATTGATATTCCCTAAAAAAATTTCAGCAGCTCTTTAGGAAAGATTGTGTAAGCAGTTTTAGGAGCCTCAAAAACTCTGCATTTAGAGTAGTGGGTAAGCACATGTACTTTGGAATGAGATACAACCCAAGGTTCACCTCTCAGCTCCTCAAAGAACTCTGCATGAATTGGACGAGATATTCAACCTCTTTGAGCCTCAGTTACACCATTACACTAACTATACGTTCCATGTCTGGCATGGAAGAGTTCAATAAATGTTAGATGTTATTGCTATTAATATTGTTGTTGCTGCTGCTGTTATTTTTTCTGGCAGGGACCACTAGTGTTTACCCAGGCACACATCTAGACCACATTTCCCAGGTCCATACAATTCAGTGGGTCCACATGACTGAGTTCTGGCCAATGGGATGTGACAGTGCACACCTCTTCCCGCATGGGCCACAGAAATCTCTCAGGCTCTTTCTCTTACTGTTTCCTTTTCCTTTCTCAATAACCCTGATGGCTACTTGTTGAAGACATTAAAGCCTCCCAGGAGACCCATTCTTCAGAAACATCTGTGATGGGTTCTGAATGAGTAAGAAATAAACTTTTTTTCTGTGAAGTTACTGAGATTTCATGTTGCTCATTCCAGCAGTTAGCCTACCTCAGGGTTTCTCAACCTGGGCACTACTGATATTTTGGATGACACAATCATTTGTTATGGAGGCATATCCTGTGCATTTTAGGATGTTTAGCAGAATCCCTAGTCTCTACCAACCAGATACCAGTAGTACCCTCCCCTCTAACTGTGACAACCAAAACTGTCAACTCCAGATATTGCCACATGTAACCTGGAGGGACTATCATCCTTGGTTGAAACTGCTGGCCTACCCTGATAGAAACATCATCACAGTTGTCTTCGCCCTCGTCATTACTGATAGTCAAGTCCCTATGATCCCTTTTATCATCATAGCCCCAAAGTGTCAAGTAGAGATCCAGCCTATTTTTTAGGAGAAAAAGTTAAATGAAACCAAATCTTAAAGAAGATGAGTTCAGGAGGTAAACCCAGAGTGAAAAGGGACCAAATAACAAAATCAAAACCAAAACAAATATATATATTTTTTAAATGCTGTTTGATTATTTTCATAACCTAGAACAGAATTATCTTTTCAAAAAGAAAAGTAAACATTTAGGTCTAGGAGGTTCAATGTGTTTAACAAATACTTTTAGAATAGTTACTATGAATAAGCACTGTGTTGAGCATGAACTGGTGAATAAAATAGATACACTCCCTGCCCTCATTGATAGAAAAGGTAAACAAAAGTATGGTGGCTTTTTCTAACAGCTTAAACATAGCTATCAATGGGCCATTGTGATAAGCTGAATTTTAAAGATGTCCCTGCCAGATTCCTGTGCCCCGATTATTCTAATCTAGGTGCTGCTGTGGAAGGACTTTGAAGATGTAATTAAGATTTCTAGTCAGCTGACTTTAACATTGGGAGATTATCCTGGGCTATCTGGATCTGTGCAGTGTTGTCATCTAAGCCCTTAGGAGCAAAAGTCGAAACTGGGAGAGTCTCTCAGAGAGGGGCAGCAGAAAAGGATGCAGGATAGATGTAGCAGATGGGAATGACTTCCAGGCATTAGAAATTACACATTCCAATAATGATTCTGAGATAAAAGGGCCATATGCAAGGACTATAGAGAGGCTGGTGGGAGCTAAGAGTGACTCACAGCTAATAGACAGCATGGAAAGTAGGACTTCAGTCCTACAACCACAAAGAACTGAATTCTTCCAAAAGCCTGAGCTTAGAAGTGAATTCTTTCCTAGGGCCTCCAGAAAGGAGTATAGCCTTGCTGACACCTTGATTTTGGCCCAATAGGACCCATGGTGGGCTTCTGACCTACAGAAATAGTAAAATAGTTAATGTTGGTTTAAGCCACTAAGTTCATGAAATTTGTTATGGCAGCAATAGAAGACTAATAAATCCACTGTGCTTTAATATCACAGAAGACAATGGGTCAAATAAAATGAATATTAATATATGCCTATCCTTCATCAATCTCTGGTTTGCTAAGTATTTGATAGGTGCTCACTTGTGGAATAAATTAATTCATAAATTCATTCATTTAAAAGTAAATATTATGCACCTCTTCTTTGTTAGTCTCTGGGCAAGGTATTGAGACTACAGTAGTGAAAAAGATACTGTTATTTAGATGGAAATATATACACCCAATGATAATGCAGAGAATGTAAAAGCCTTAAAACAACTCTAAGTATGAATAAACGTATAAATAAAGTACAAGGCAGTCTGGGATAAAAATCATAACAAATATTTATTTATCTCACTCATCTTTACAACAAGCCTATGTAGAACCATGATTCTTCCAGTTTTGCAGATGAGGAAGCTGAGTCACAAAAGAGTGAAGAAACCAGCCTCAATCAGTCAGGGATCGGAAGAGCTGGCATTTTAGCCCAGGTAGTCTAACCTAGGAGCCCATGCTGTTGTATACTTTGCTGTGCTCTCTCTCTCTCAATTCAGAAGAGTGGAGAGGCTACAGAGAGAGCTTAAGATTTGGGATGAGTACATTTATCAAAGAGAGAAAAGAAAAAGAAAGAACCACCACCAATAATGCCAGAGTCAGGAAAAAGGTACATGGTGCATGGCATAGCACATTCAGGGAACAAAGGAGGGTATCAGGATGAAGGAGGACTGATGACGGATGAGGTTGAAGCATAAGTAGTACTAATTTGAAGGTCTTGGACCAATCAGTTATTTGATTTCATTCTGAAGTCATCAAAAGAACCTATTTAAGAGCATGATAAGGCAAATAATTTCCAGCAAATGGTATACAATTTCAAATATTGTTTTAAGAAATATTAATGGATACCATTAGACACCTGACTTTTAGCTCTCAAGTGTAATGATGTTTATTAATACAACTTGTAAAAAATCTTCGAAAATACATCAAAATCCTAAAGATTCTATTGACTCCAAAAAAAATAGGATAAAATGCAGATGTACACAGAATTTAGCCCTATCTTCCATCTATAAAGCAATTCATATCTAAATCATACAGATACTGCTCAACTTTGGAATCACCTTAATTCACTATAAAATAGGTGATAAACCTATATGTTGGCTTTAAGAAAATTTCTCAATAGTAACAAACCAACTGCTCAAATCAGTACCACCCAAAATAAATAGATAAATATGGTATATAGAAGGGAAGGTATTTGTTAATCAAAAAACTCAAATATTTCCATATTTTTGCCTGATGTAGGAAGAGCCAGCATGTGTTAGGCATTCTAACCTGTGCTGCTTAATGTGCTAGCCACTAATCATATGTGACTACTTAAATTTAAATAAAGTAAAATTAAATAAAATTTTATTTCTCAGTCTTACTAGCCTTATTTCAAATGCTCAACTGCCATATAGGTAGTAGGCACAGTATTGGGCAGCATACATATAAAATATTTACGCCATTGCAGCAATTTCTATTAAAAAAACCAAAGTACTTCTTCAGATAAAGATTGTGCTTTATTAGACTTGCCTAATATTATTCACTTTATTTTAAATTTATATAATTAAGTTCACCTATTTCGAGGTCTTATGAGGTTCTAAATTTTTATTTTAATCCTTCATATGTATTCCATTTTGGGGGAGATTCCATATCGAGAGATTGTATAGAATCAAGACGAAGCATTTATTAGATATCAGCTCTACTCCAAGCTCTGTGCTAGGCATTTTACATCTGTCATGTCACTTAAGTGTCATGAGCCCCTGGGACATAGGCATAATTATCCCCATTTTACAGAGGAGAAGGCTAAAGCAAAGAAGGGGCACCACATCTTTTCACAGAGCAAATCTAAGAAATCTTTATTTCTTCCCTCACAGCTCCCCGGTCCTACAAGAATTAGAGTACATAGACTGAAAAGCTAGGTTTTCCATACATGAAGTTTACATAGACGGAAATCAGAGTTATTTTTCAAGCAATTGCTGATTTTATTTAATTGTCAAAATTGTCCTTTCTGACAGTGGCTGAAAAGTGACTCAGAAGGAGAGGCAAGGAGGAGTGAGGAAGTCTGTCTAGCTCGAAGCACTGAATCAGGTATGTATATTTGCAGTCCCCAAAGATGCCACATTTCTGCCACAGATACACCCAGTTACTTCATTCATTCACTCATTTTTATTTATAGGGGAAGGAAGATAGAGATAGAGAAACATTAATGTGTGGTTGCCTCTTGCGCACCCTCTACTGGGGACCTGACCCACAACCCAGGCATGTGCCCTGACTGGGAATTGAACCAGCGACCCTTTGGTTCACATGCCAGCATTCAATCAATTCAGCCACACCAACTGGGCCAGTTACTTTTTTTATAACTCATCCCCAGTCTCTGGGAATAATGTACTTGATACTTATTTTTAATCTGATTCTCCCTTCACAGAAGTGTGACGGGTGTAATAGTCAGCATTGATGACAGACCCAGACTTGGGTCATTCTTGCCTCCATGTAGTCAATTCCCATACAGAATGGAGCTGACCTGTGTAACAAATAGGGTATTGCAGAAATGATGGTGTGTCCCTCCTGAGGCTGGGTCATAAGAGACATTAAAGCTTTTGCATTGTTCTCTCTCTGGGGGAAGCCAGTCACTCTACAGGATGAAGATACTCAACAACCTGTGGAGAGGCCTGAGGTGTGAGGGAGGATCTGAGTCATTCCTCCAACAACCCCTACTTACCTGCAGGCACTAAGTGAGACACCTTGGAAGTGTATCCTGCAGCCCCAGTCAGACCTTCAGATGACTGTAGATCTGGCTGACATAAGAGACATAGAAGCAAAACCACCCATGTAAGCCTGCCCCTAATTCCTAACCCACAGAAATAGCATGAGACAATAAATGTTTATTGTAGTCTTACATCATGGCATTTCAGCATAATTTGTTATACAGCAATAGATAACTAATGCAGAGGGTTTCTCTAGCTTTGTCTAAGGGCAACTATACAAATGAAACATCTCTCATGCTGTGGTATACATCTAGCACTCTCTCCATAATTATCAATATGCACAAGGTCTATCTGGAAAAAGTCCAGCCATTGTTAATGTAACGAGAACGATTTGCACAACATCAATGTAACCTGGCAGCCAAAGAGAGTGGGCTGTAATGCACATGTGTGAAGACTTCTCTGTACTAGCCAGTAGGGGCAGTAGATATTGTGGAGTAAGCACATGTACTGTGTGGCCATCACACTTAAAATGAACAAGCAGAGTGATAAATTTGCATCAGATTTTGCATTAAGCTTGAACATTCCTCTGCGGAAACTTTTCAGATGATTCAGAAGGTCAGAGCTATGGGCAACAGGTGATTGGCAGCTTTATTACAACATGCCTGCTCATGCATTATGTCTTGTGCAGCTTTTGGTGAAACATCAAATCACCCAGGTGACTCAACCCCACTATAGTCCAGATTTGGTGCCCTGAGACTTCTGGCTTTTTCCAAAACTAAAATCACCTTAGAAAGGGAAGAGATTTCAGACCGTCAATGAGATACAAGAAAATACGACGGAGCAGATGATGGTGATTGGAAGAACTGTGTGAGGTCCCAAGGTGCCTACTTTGAAGGGGACTGAGGCATCATCATCCTATGTCCAATGTTTCTTGTATCTTTTATTGTCTTCAGTAAATGTCTCTATTTTTCATATCACATGGCTGGATACCTTCTGGACAGACCTCATATGATACATAGATAGATAGATAGATAGATTTGTATGCACATGAACACACAAACGGTGGAATACTACACAATAAAAAATGGGCCGTCTGTCACTCTACACAACAAAATGAGTACATTTTGCCAATGCAATGTTGAAAGAAAGACAACAGACACACAATAATTTTGTTTTGAACTAAAGAAACAAAGAAAACATATTTGTGCAGTTAGGAGTCAGGTTGAGGCTGCCCTTGTTGATCCTAACTGGAAAGGGGTCACAGGTGTGCTCATAGAGAATGGCTGATGTTCTTTCTTGACAGGAGTACTATAAGCTATTTGCAGGTAAGCCTAACTAACTCTTACAAGTGTTGCATTCTCCCTTCTTGTGCTTGTTGATTAACTGGGTTCTGGGATTTTCCCCTTACCCATTGACTAACAAAATCAACTCTTGACTCCCCTTTCTTCAGATTTCCTCCATTTTTTTTTTCTCCTAGCTGGGCAAAAGCCAGAGAAATTGAAAGTGTCCTATCACACATTGTGCATGGCCCTCTGCAACAGGAGACCATGATAGTCTTGTCAATGACCACAGGAAGACTGCAAGCACTATTAATTAATTTGATAGGAACATCTCTTCCCATAAGGAAGTTGCTAGACATGGTGGAATAAGTTAAATAAAATTAGCAAATTTGCTTATTATTCATTTCCCAAATTGAACACATGGTTCACTAGTAAACTACATTCATTCTATAGACATGCAAGGGACTATTGTCTGTTTTCAAGGAACTGAAAATAAAATATGAGAGACTTGTTGTAGAGATGCAAGTACTTACTAATATTCACATATATGCATAAGTAGTTCATTTACATTTCAAAGAGAGTGAAAGCTACGGGTCAAATGGTAACATACACAAGTGTTAACATCTTCAAAGGAAGGGGTTGTCACTATGAGCTGAATTAATCAGGGCAGGCTTTTTGGAGGAACAAGACCTTCAGAAGCTTAACTGTGGTAGATGTTACAGACACTATGGGTTTCAGCCAGTTCTCTGTGTGGCCCTGGGCACACAGAATGCCTGCACATCTCAGCCTCTCGTGGTTGGACAGAACCATGCAACTAGCTCTACCCAACTGAGCATATGAAAAAGTAACACATTTCATCTCATGCGTAGGTTAGGAAGAAAAGAAAAACAAACAAACCAACCATGTTTCATCTTCTAGTCTTCCTTCTGGCTGATGCAGCCACAGGATGTTGGTGGTTCCATCACCTTGGGTTCATGAATGACTGCAATAAGCAGAGCCCTCTGGCAATTTGTGTTGGACACGTACTATGAGCAAGAAATAAACCTTCCTTTATGTTATGCTACTGGGGTTTGGGGATTAATTTGTTATTGCAGTACAACCTACCCTCTCCTAACTAAAACAGAAAGATTCCGAGAGGTGAAAGAATGAAGGAAATGGTAGAGGTAGCTTATAAGTTATGTGTTACATGACCTTTGTCAATGACAAATCTTTGTGCAAACCAGGACATAGCTTGTTGTGAAATATCTTAATAGAACCGATGGTTTTTAAATAAAAACATAAAGAGGGATAGAAAGGCAGAAGAAGAATGAGCTACTGCCCTTAGGTAATCATTACATATCTCAGTAACAGGATTATTGATGTTTTGGCAAGGAGAATTCCTTTTGCTCCATTTTCTTTTTCTTTGAGATTACAAGCCATATATTTCCATTTGGAAAACAGTATTTAATAACCTCTAAACCTTACATGAGTCTTGTGAAACCCAAGTCTACACTTGAATGGCCAAAAATAAAGACTTGGAATCCTTCAAAGCTATCCCATTTTACACAGCAATGCTTTCTCTCTCTACCAAGAAAGTGTTCCTGCGTGATAGATTTCCTTCTCCCACCGTATATTATACTTACTGCTCTATGCCTGTCACTCCCTATTCTCTTCCCAGTTGTTTGTACCTTATTAAATTCAATACTTTGAAATAACCAATAAGAAGCAGAGATCCTCAAGAAGCCTGTTCTCTTACAATCAGAGCTCCCTTTTTTCTAGAACAAATAAGAACAAATAACATTTTCCAATTCGTGAGCGGAATTCATTGACAATTTACTTTCTTTGTTACCCATTGTTTCTCCATCAGTAGCAAATGGTATTCCATGAAGACATGGTGATAAATTTTACCTAAACTTTTCATACAGACATTATCTCCCATGTTACCTCTTCAAATCAAGCCTCTCTGAAATTGATTTGCACATAGAATTTAAAAGTTTAAAGATAAAATCAAACAGCTTAGCCATTCTTGCCTATCACTCCAAAAGCAAAGTTACAGTCCAGTCATCTCAAGATGAATTACAACATCAAGTAGAAATTAAAAAACCCATCTAAGCTTTGAGTGTCTTTGAATATTTGTGTGTTGGGGATGGAGGTGGGTGGAGGGAGCAAGGTGGAGAAAAAGGTACTTTTGAGAAACTTATTTTAATTCTGTACATTTTAGAGTGTCTCAGTCTTTAGTCTTTAAACACTGTACTACAGTGCAGCTTTTTTCATTTTGAAGGGATTTGCCAGGTTAACCAAATCAAAGAAACTGCCCTCAGGTTGGTCCCCTATCTAAGTAAAGGTTCTGGCAACTCAACAGGAAGGATGTGCAAAGTTTTACTAGAGATTCAAAAATTCCCTTAAAATACCAAATTTGAAAATGATCTATTTCACCTAAATCCTATAACTCTCTGTGGAGAATATATCAAGAAGTCTTTTTGGTTACATGAAACAGACACCAAATCCGAGTAGGTTAAAATAGAAGAGTGATTTATTAGATGGGCACAAGTGTATCCCACAGAGTCAGAGGCAGACATACTGCCAGTTCCCCTGATGCCAGGAAGTGGAAGGCAGGCATGAACCCAGAGAGAACAATCCTCTTTTTCTGCTCCTCTATCCTTGTAGAAAAATATGCCACCCACAGGTCTCAGGTGTACTTGTCATATTTCCAGCCACACACAGAGAACTGACTGCCTATCTCTGTATCCCCAACTCTAGGAAGAGAGACCGTGGGGTGCATTCTCAGATTAGGGATCCAACTCTAATTGAAATAACTTAGGGAACCATGTGATAACCAAATATGGGTGTTAAGGTATAATGAACCATTCTCACTGAGAGAGAAGAGAGTTCTCCAAAAAGAAAAGATGGTTTGTAGACTCCTTGGCCACCCAAAGTATGCCAGTGTAGATTAATGGGAGACAGAGTTTAATCAAGGACACCATGACAGAACGTTATCCCATCCACTTACTCCTATTACAGAAGTTCATATGACTGCAAGTACTCATATCTGACACCAACAGAGAATGGTCCCTTTTGGTATAATTTCCTTGGCTCCTAAGGGGCCACCAATACTTTATGGGGCTCCCACAAGAGAACGAATAAAGCAACTTTGACTTTACTCTTTATTTTTTCTTACAAAGATTTACCGTAAATATCACAGGCACCTGGGAATTACCCACCACAGTGCACTACTGACTTAGCTCAGTCCCCATTCTCCTCTTTGGTCTGATATTTTAATTCACCTGGTTCATCAACTCTGTCACCTGCTGTGTTCAGTATATGTGAGCAATAGTAAATAAAGTTCATGCTCACAAGAATTTAGAAATGAGAACATTAATACTGCTCTGTTATAGGCATAATGGATAAATACGGAGCTATTTAATCACCTGGAAAATAACAGGTTAGCAGAACTTTTACTTTCATGGTAGAAGATATTAATATATTTAAAGAGGGAGAAAATAGTCAGCCATGGACAAATAGACAAAGAATAGCTATAGAGACAGATGTTGGCAGTGGCCATTTAAGACTCCTTTAAAGGGAAAAGCTAACATCCATTTGGTATTCTTATACGGGAATATGGACATCCTCCTCTGGAAAGAGATGCAGGAGGCTGCACGCAGCGGAGGCCTGAGAGTTTCAGTTCCATGGAAAAAGCCGCTGAAGGTAGCAGAACATGCCACCCCCAAATCTGCCACTTTGGAATATTGATTATTTAGAGCTGTGGGCATTTGAAAGTTATCAAATGAAAGGAAAGGCTTTCTCTGAACTCCCCTTATCTGCCTAAAGCAAATCTTCTAATAGGAACTAAGTCGTCATGGATTCTCTCTCAGGAGTTTCATCAACCAGGTAGGACTGACTGTTGTCACAGGAGAGGGGAGGAAATGTCCTAGAGGCTGACACCACACCTAGACAAACTTTGTCACAAACTATCACACCTCTCATCTGTTTTTCTAAGGGCGCATTCATTTTTTCTAAAAATCATTTACTCTCCCCTAAGAGGTGTATATCCCAACTTTCCCTTCCCCCACTAATAGAGTTTTTAAGTCTGAATTCTAAGCCATATCAAGGAATTACTTATTTTTCCCTGGGTCTCTCCCATGTATGCATGAGGTATACATGTGAATAAATTTCTGTTTGTTTTTCTCATGTTAACCTGCTTTTCATTACAGGGGCCTCAGCTAAGAACTCAGATGGGTAGAGGGAATATTATTTTTCCTCCTCTACCCATCCTCATTGTGAGACTTGGGTATCAGGCTATTCATAGCCTAATAGTGTGGGAGGGAAGATTTCTCCTCTTCCCTTCTCGGGTCTTCTGGATGGTTTAAGAATTAATTCGACATGATATAGATTAGCAAAAGAAAATAAAATCAAATTCAATTTCATACATATGAAGGCTCCATAAAAATTATGATATGCCACTCAGAGCATAGGAGAAAGGGGGTGGGGGTCCAGAACTTCCAAGTGGAGTAAAACAATTCATAGGAAGATGGGGAAAGCAAATGTTTAACACAAAAATGTTTGCTGGACCATACAGAAACAATGTGACACAGACAGAAATTTTAACAAACAGACTTTGCTAGGTTTCTCCTTATCTACCAAAAGTAGTTCATATCATACTATAGTTATCTATGGGGATAACTCCCTTCCTGGAATAGGTCCTCTATCTAAATTCTCCTAGGCAATTAGGAAGAATGTCAAAGTTTCTTACTGAGTCTTTTGGACCTTTATGGTTTTCATCTCAAAAGAATCCTCATGCCATAGTGGCACATTCTGAATTCCTACATTAGTCATGTATGCCATATCATATGGAAACATACCCATGTTACTCAACTCCTCTCTTTCTCTTCTCAATCAAAACAGACAAGATTCTGATGCTGTGTCTCCCTACTTTTGTTCAGACCTTCATAGAAACTGGAATATTGGTTGTACTGACCCAATATTCTGTGCAGTGGTTCAACTGCTCATTGTAAAATCCCAACAGGGCATCTGGGGCTAGTATTTAGTCTCACAAGTTTGAGTGATGAGAACCCGTCTTGAAGAGAAGAATCTCCCTCGGACCCTGGGAATGAGTGCCCCCTCCAAGACAGCTACCAGGGGAACAACCTGCTCTCATCATGATGCCCTGGATTTGCCAACATGGTCTCAGCAAAGCATTTTTGTATTAATTTATACATGTGCCAGCTTGCTCTTTAAGATTTTCTAAAAAGATAGCACAATAGCAACATTAATAACATGATTTTTAAAAAGAAATAGAGTCCCCTGTAAACCTGTTTTCATTTGTGATTCTTGTCTTCCTATTCTTATCCATATTCATGCATATTCTTGCATATCTGCAAATCTTGCCATTTGTATTTTTTTACCTATCAGAACCATTTTGCATATTTTATGGTTGCCTTCACAATGAAACTATAGACAGCATTATGATGCCAGTATAATGCATATTCTGTTCAACTTCATTACATTACTACCTTAGGAAAAGTCCCCTAGAATTCCTATCACAGAGGACTGTAGACAAAAAACAAAAAACAAAAAACAAAACAAAACAAAAAAAGGTGTTTTATGGAAAGTAACCTCACAGGGTGATCTGATCCTAAATTCCTAACTGAGCAGATCATGGTGGGTAGTCACCCCTCAAGTTTATAGCTTCTTTAGTAAAAGGTTTATCTTTGCCTTAAGCAAGTCCTGTCTACTGTTTTTGTGCAGGTAGGTTAACACACCTTTGAAATGCCCCCTTTCAGACCCCTCTTTCCAAAGGCGACCATACTCAAAGAGAAGATCTTAAACATCCTGTAATCCAATCCCAGCCTTGCTTTCTCCCACCTTCATTTAATCTTCCTTAGTTCCCTCCTTAATCTCAGATGCATAAAAGAAACTGCAAACTGTTATTATCTGAAGCATTTTTTTCAGTCTGAGATCTTGCTTCCAGGCATATCCTGTGTTTGACACAAATAAAATTTTATAAACATTCTCTTGTATGTTCTTATATCAATAGGATCATCTCTCCTGATCAGGCTCTCTGCTATCAAATGTTCAGCAGGAGGAGTTGCCTATCCACGATGCCACCAGCAGTGTAACAGCCAAGTGTTCACCACAAGGTTCTCAGCACTAAATATTATCATTTTTTAAATAGTGAAATTTTTAGATCACAGTGATACTTTCAGATTGCCATTTTGTTTTTAAAGGGCTCTTTACAAATTAGGAAGGTGTCTGAGAATGTTAATGTATTTAACTTGTAATTCAGGAACCTATATATCACACTGTTTTTTAAAAGGATTATGCTGAGGCAAACACAAATGAAGTTGACATGATTAGTGAAAACCTCCTCTATAAGCAGGCCAACACATGGTTGCGAAATCATGTTGAAAGGCCTCACCTGCTGTGTCCCTAAGGGTGACACACTCCTGAGAGGGGCTTTAATTTGCCTTAACTTCCTGCTTTGTTTTGTTTGTTGTATGAATTCCCTGTTAGAAGGAAATATTTTCAGTCATTTTTCTAACTACAAGGATCTGCTGCAAAAACTCCAAACATGTTAAAAACTTGTAACAGAAAGGCTGGAAGCTAATCTGCTAACATGACTTGTCCAGCTCAGGAGTCTATAATCCTGTAATTCAGTGTAAACCACTTCACTCTGACTCCAATAAATACATACTTTCTGTGACACACTTAGGGAAAAGGGTGACCAGGTATTTCATATCAGTGAGATATCTTTTTCCTTTTGCCACCTTTCCCCCCATCCTCTTTCCCTCTTCTCTTTAACTCTTCTACCCAGAAAGATTCTCATGGAGCAAAAATATATCCTGTTGTGCATTTTTATAAGCTGGACAGTTTAGCTTCCAGATTTCTGAGGTTTTTGAACACAGAAAATTATGCTTCATAAGTAATCTAATGCTATTCTCAAAAATCGTTGTCCTCAGTTATTAGCCCATAACACCAATTTCCTTCTGTAAAAGATTTTATTTATTTATTTCTAGAGAGAAGGAAAGAGAGGGAGAAAGAGAGGGAGAGAAACATCAATGTGCAAGAGGCTCATTTGCCTCTCATGTACCCCCTACTGGGGACCTGGTCCACCACCCAGGCATGTGCCCTGACTGGGAATCAAACCAGTGACCCTTTAGCTTGTAGGCTAGTGTTCAACCCACTGAGCCACACCAGTCAGGGCACCAATTTCCTTTTGAAAACAAAACAAAAAATAATGATTATTTTTAGAGACAAATTTCACTCATGATGATTCAAAGAAAATACAAACTTCATGATCAACTTGAGAGGTGGAGTAATACATTCCAGGAAATAATAATAAAATTTATGATGACCTTAAACTTGTTAAACTCCTTTCAGGAATCTCTGAATTATAGGGGAGTAATACAACCAAGAACTGCAACAACTCACAAAAGTCCTAAGAGTTTGCCTTTTAGTTTGTAGCCAAAGATGCTTACATTTTTCCTCTTTGAAAAATAAAGATTATTTCTCATTTACCTTCCTATGCACTGAACACACCTGCAACATACCCATAACTCTTGTGTTTAGTTTTGAGCTTCAAGGTGTCTGAATGGAGAAACTGGTAGGGTGGCAAGTCAACCAACTTATTTTTTTTGTATTTGTTTTATTCTGAATAGGGAGGAAGGGAGGGAGGAAGGGAGGGAGGAAGGGAGGGAGGGAGGGAGGGAGAGAGGGGGAGACTCCATCACAGCTTCTAAAAGAAATCTGCAAATCAGAACCTAAACAGATTAGTAGATGAATCAGAATAGAGAAGGAGACAGTCTTTCCTTCTAGATATTAGACTAGGAGGAAAAAGACTTGAAATGACTTAATGCATTTTCTGATAACCACCTATGGATCTCTCCAGACACATGTAAGCTCTGGCAACTTGGCTTCTATCCTGTCAAGAAAATATTTGGTAACAGCTTTGTAAGAGTAAGTACTCACAACTGCCCGGGGAGCTGGGGATTTGCTTTGTGGTGCTATTTTGTTTTGTTTTTTTTTCCCAACAAGTTCCTTTGTTGCTTTGTGTGTACTATCAGAAAGACCCAGACCTCTTCTACAAGTGAATTACCATTCTCCCTGCATGAAGACTGTAGGGAAGTACAGCATCCATCCAAGCTAGCTTTATCTGATGGCCCTGGCATATGTAGGGTCCTAATAGTGATTTGGAGGAGGGGTCACCATTGACTGACCCCACAGGGGTGTGATGAAGCTTAATTGGCTAGTAGCTGTGAAGTCCTTTGAAGGAAAATCACTGTTTAAAGTGCTAAGTATTAATTTTACAATTAGCTAAATGAAAAGAAATATTATGTGGCTAATGAGAACTTTCCGTTTCAGAAAGTATTTTTGCCAGCAAATCCCTTTGCAAAATGCAGACAAACTTCTATGATATTCAGGAAGTTGGACAGAAAGCTAAGCAGCAAGAGTTGCTGCTATGGAATTTTAAAATTATGGTGGGTGACATTGTTTACCCCTAAGCAAGTGCCTACATTACAGACCTGATATCACTGTTTTTTATATGGCATGTGTTAAACATTGTCTCCACTTCCCAACTATGCTAGATGTAAAAACTTACCTTTTTAAAATTATGAAATTACTGAACTTACTGAGCACGTCCCCACTTCCTTACTAGCTCTGAAATCTTGAGCATGTTATTGAACTCTCTGAGTCACTCAACTATATAAACAAGGCTAATGTCTACCTTGTAAGGTTGTTATGAGACTTAAAAATGCATTAAGGAAAATGGAGGCAGAAGCAACATCATCTTACAGTAATGCCAGCACTTCTGTAAGTAAATACCTCTGAAAAGTCTATGAATCCTTGATCTAAATATTCTTTTGATTAGCTACAAGAGCTCTGTGAACCTTCTGAGATTCAATGTGGAATGACATGACTGTGGGGCTATGTACATCATTCTAGGAAAACTCTTCATACATTTCATCACATTCAGAGGTTAGTAATTACTGATATAAGCCATCTAGTTTACATTTCTCTTGTTTCCACTTTAATGGAGAACCAGCGTCCCATTTAGGGCAGAGTGACCAGGCCAAGAGCATAGCAAGGAGCCTGTACTTAGGTTGTTATTTAGGCTTCACCCCATCCCAGCATCTGCAGACATCTCCCAACAGTTGTGGTGGTAGTTCTAGCTTCCTTCTTCAGTCTCCACCCATCCTTATCTCAGAACTAATCACATGACACAAGGCAGGAGAGATTTATGAATACCTAGGCCAATGCTCTGGGTCAACATCAAGTCACCTCCGTAGCAGTGTGTTGTCATAGAAAATCACAACCTTTGAAATAAGAAGACTTGTGTTTAATTCTGTTTCACCATTTACTGGATGTATGACCCTAGAAATGATTACTCTATCATTCTTTCTGCCATCTATAAAATACAAGCAATAAGATTTACTTTTTGAGTCCATCAGGAGAGAAATGAGATAATATAGAGAATATACAAAAATGGGAGCAAATGTCAGGTAGTAGTAGATGCTCAACAATATTTCTTTCTCATCCTTGGGCTTCCACCTGGCTCCTTTGGTCACCTGCCTGGGACCCAAATCCCTTTAGGAATGAGCTCTGGCTCCCTTATTCTTCCTCCCACCTACATGCTCAAGCCTACTCAGAGCCACAGACCCCACTACCATGGGAAACTTTTCTGATGCTTACTACTTGCTTGATATTCAACTTTCTGCACTATACTTGTGGCTCCTGAATTCCCTAAGTTCTACCCACCATAGGGCCACTCCCCTACAATGTGTGAGGCTGACCAACCTACCTCCACCTCCCACACTTACCACTTATTTGAACTGCTGCCTATCTTGATTGTTGGGTCTGCCAGACTCATCCCATACACACCTCACCCTCAGTCCCTCTACCACAGTGCTAACTAGTTCATTGTGCTTGTTAAGTATAAAGAAATATTTGATTCAATGAGCCTATGAAATTCTTCACATATAATGAAATTTATTAAATCCAAGTTAATTGAGTGTAAAAGGCCCACAGTTATTTGAAGGTAAAACTTCAAAGCTAAATAATTGATAATAATGATCTACATAAGCTTTTTGTCATCGTAGTCTATGCTAGACACTGTCTTAAACACTTGACATACAGGCAGTGGCAAACGTGGCTCGTGTGGAAAATAATACAATATTTAATGCATAATAATACAAGGATAAACTGTTTCATGTACTCACAACTGTAAACCTACTTTTGCCCACCCCTATATATTTTTGCATACAATCTTCAGAAGAATTGAATGCAGCAGATGTGAGTATTATCTCTATTTTGTAGAAGGGGAAACTGAAAGTTACAGAAGTTTAACATATTGCCCAGTGTTACACTCTTAGTAAGTAGCACAGATGGGGGACTGACAAGTACCCATTCTAAACAAGTATGAAAACTCTTTCAGAGTTTCCATCACGGATTACTGATGAGACTCATCTCTTACAGGAGGCCTGTCTGTCACGACTAAGGAGATATGGCCATTTCATCTAATGAACAAACCAACAATAATTAATAAAAATTAATAAGTAAGTGAATATGTCCCAGACAAAAGAACAAGGAAAAGTTCAAGAAACTGATCTTAAATGGAGATAAGTGCTTTACCCAACAGAGTGTTCAAACTAACAGTCATGAGGATGTTCCTCAAGGTCAGGAGAGCAATGCATGAACAAAGAAAAAAATTAAACAGAAAGATAGAAAATATTAAAAAGTACCAAAGAAAAATCATAGAGGAAAAGAATATAATGACTAAGCTGAAAAATTAAATACAGGAGTCCAATAGCAGATTACATCATGCAAAAGAAATAGTCAACAATCTCTAATATAGGCCAGTAAAATTCACCCAGAGGAGCAAAATAATAATAATAATAATAATAATAATAATAAACAGTAAAAATAGCTTAGAGGACATATGGGACACCAGTAAGCAGATGAATACATATATTATAGGGTTATAAGTGTCTTAGACTGAGAAGAGAGAAAGGGGCAGAAAGCTTATTCCAACAAATAATGGAGAAAACTTCCCCAAATTGGGGAAAGAAACAGACATCCAGATCTAGGAAATCAAAAAGTTTCAAGAAAGGGAAATCTAAAGAGACCCATACCAGCACACATTATAATTAAACTGTCATAAATTCAAAACAAACAGAGGATCTTAAAAGCAGCGAGAGAAAGGGACTTGTTACATGCAAAGATATTCCCTATCGACTATCAGTGGATATTTCAACAGAAACTTTGCAGACCGGGAGGGAATGGTGTGATATATTCAAACTGCTTAGAAAGAAAGGGAAAAAAAAAAAAAAAAAAACTATGAACCAAGAATACACTACAAAGTTGTCCTTCAGAATTGAAGGAGAGAATTTTCTAGACAAACAAAAGCTGAAGGAATCCAACACCACTAGACTCTTCTTAAAGGTAATACTGTAGAGAATTCTTCAGGCTGAAACAAAAGGTTGCTAAAGATTTATATGAAAACATATGAAAGTATAAAACTCACTGGTAAGAGGAAATTTATAGTTAATTTCATAATACTCTAATATTGTCATGGTGGTATGTAAATCATGTATAACTAGAGTAGAAAGGTTAAAAGACAAAATTATTAAAAACAACTATAACCAAACAAGTACAACTATTGTAATTATATTATAACTACAATAATATGTTAATGGATACACAAAATAAAAAGATGTAAATTGTGACATCAAAAACATAAAATGTAGAGAGTGTGAAATTGTAGAGCTCTTATCTGTATTTGAAGTTGTTATAAGCTTAAGTATACTGTTGCAAATATAAGATGCTTTATGTAAGCTTCATGATAACCACAAACCAAACACTTATAATAGATAATGAAAAAATAAAGAGAAAGGAATCAAAGCATACCACTACAGAAAATCATGAAATCACAAAGAAAAAAAAGCAGAAGAAAGAAAGGAACAAACTTACAAAGTACCAAAAATCATTAAAAATATGATAATGTAAGTTCACACAATCAATGATTACCTTAAATGTAAATGGAATAGATTCCTCAGTTGAAAGACAAAAAGTAAATGGATGAATTAAAAATAAAAATACACTGCCAACAAGAGATTCACTTCGGTTTTAAGGACACACATAGACTAAGAATGCAGAGATGGGAAAAAGATATTTCATGCAAATGAAAATAGAAGGAAAGCATATATATATATGTGTGTGTGTGTGTGTGTGTGTGTGTGTACACACACATATACACATATACATGAATAGACTTTTGGTCAAAGACTACAACAAGAAACAAAGAAGGTTATTATATAATGCTAAAGGTATCAAATTATCAAGAGGATATAACAATTACAAATATTTATGTACCTAAAAAAGTACATACATAAAGCAAATACTAACAGATCTGAACAAGAATATAAACAGATATATAATAATAGTAGGGGATTTCAGTACCCCACTTATAATGAGTAAATTGTCCAGACAGAAAATCAATAGGAAAATATTGAACTTAAACCACATGCAGAGTCAAATGGACCTAACAGATACATAAAGAACATTCCATCAAACAGTACACAAGGAATATTCTCCTGGATAGATCAAAGGTTAGGACACCAAACAACTCAACAAATTTAAAAAGATTAAGATCATATCAAGTATTTTTTCCAAACACAATAGTATGAAATGAAAAATCAAATTACAAGAAGAAAACTGGAAAATTTACAATATGTGGAGATTAAACAACATGCTCTTGGACAACCAATGGGTCAAAAAATAAACCAAAGGAAAACAAAAATACCTTGATACAAATAAAAATGGAAATACAAACTCCAAAATTTATGGAATACAGCAAAAGCAGATTTAAGCAACAAGTTTATTATTATAAATATGTACATTAAAAAAAAGAAAAATCTCAAATAAATAACCTAAACTATACCTCAAGAAACTAGAAAAGGGATGACGAACTAAACCTCAATTTAGGAGAAGAAAGAAAATAACAAAGATCCAAATGGAAATAAATGACACAGAAACTAAAAAGACAATAAAAAAGATTAATGAAACTAAGAGCTGGGTTTTTTTGAAAAGATAAAATTGACAAACCTTTACCTAGACTAACAAAAATTTAGACAAAACAAATAAGTAAAATCAGAAATGAAAGAGATGACATTACAACTCTTAACACAGAAACACTAAGGATCATACCAAACTGCTATGAACAACTCTATTCCAACAAATTAGAAAACCTAAACAAAATGGATATATTCTTAGACCAAGTCATGAAGAAACAGAAAATCTGAACAGACTAATTACTAATAAGGAGATGGAATTGGTATTTTAAAAAGCTCACAAAAAGAAAAGTCTGGAACCAGATGGTTTTACTGTTAAATTCTACCAACATTTAATACATTAATAACAATCCTTCTTAAACTCCTCCAAAAAAAATAGAAGAGGAGGGAAGACTTCCAAACTAATTTTACAAGGCCAGTCATTACCCTGATATTAAAGCCAGACAAGGACACTTTAAGAAAAGAAAATTATAGGCCAATATCCCTGATGAACATTGATACAAAAATATTGACTAACCAAATTCAACAGCACATTAAGGACCATGCACCATGATCAAGTGACATTTATTCTTGGGATACAAGGAAGGTTCAACATATATGAATTAATTAATATGATATACCACATTAATAAAATGACATAAAAATCATATGATCATCTCAATAGATAACATAAAAACTATTTGACAAAATTCAACATCCTTTCACGATAAAAACTCTCAACAAACTGAGTATACAAGAAATGTACCTCAACGTAATAAAAGCCATATATGGCAAGACTACAGCTAGCATCACATCATACTCAATGGTGAAAGGTTGAAAGCATTTCCTTTAAGATCAGGAAAAAGACAAGAAAACCCACTCTTGCCACTTTTATTCAACATTTCAACATAGCATTGGAAGCCCTAGCTAGAGTAATTAGGCAGAAAAAAAAAAAAAAAGATCCATATCAGAAAGGAAGAAGTAAAGTTGTCCCTGTTTGCAGATGACATGATATTATATGTTGGAAAACCCAAGTATTTTGGGAAAAACAAAAAAGTTAAAACTAATACATAAATTCAGTAAAGTTGCAGGATACAAAAATCAATATACACAATTACATTGTTTTAGTACATTAATGATAAACTTCCAGAAAGAGAAACTAAGGAAAATCATCATAAGAAAAAATAAAATACACAGAAATAAAATTAACCAAGGGGGTGAAATATCTGTAAATAAAAACTATTTAAAAATGGTTAAAGAAATTAAAGACAACATAAATAAGTGGAAAGATATTTCATGTTCATGAATTTGAAGAATTAATATTATTAAAATGACCATACTGCCCAAAGTAATCTACAGATTCAATGCAATCCCCTTTCAAAATTCCTATGACATTTTTAACAGAAGTAGGAAAAAAATCCTAAAATGCATATGGAGCCACAAAATACCCATATAGACAAAGCAACCTTCAGAAAGAACAAAACTGGAGGTATCACAATTTCCAATTTCAAACTATATTGCAAAGTCACAGCAATCAAAACTGTATGATACTGGGATAACAACTGACACACAGATAAATGGAACAGAATATAGGACTCAGAAATACAATCACACAGATGTGGCCACTTAATTTTTGATACAGGAACCAAGAATATGCAATGGGGAAAAGATAATCTCTTCAATAAATGGTGCTGGTAAATTTAGAGAGCCATAAATGAGAGAATAAAACTTGACCCTTATCTCATACTATACACAATAGTCCACTCAAAATTTATTAAAGACTTGAACATAAAACCCAATAATGCAAAACTCCTAGAAGGGAACATGGATTGGGCTCCTGACATTGATCTTGGCAATGCCTTTTTTTTTTGGGGGGGGGGCAACAAAACCAAAAATAAGTAATTGGACTACATCAAAACTAAAAAGCTTTTGTACAGTAAAGGAAACATCAACAAAATGAAAAAGCAACCTACGGCACTAAAGAAATTATTTGTAAAGTACACATCTGATAAATGATTAATGTCTAAAATATAACTCAATAGAAACTCAATAGATAACAAGTAACCAAGTTAAAAAATAGGCAAAGACCTGAATATACATCTTTATAAGGACATACAAATTGCTAATGGATACCTGAAAAGTCCTCAATGTTATTAATTATCAAGGAAATGCAAATCAAAACCATAATGAAATATCACACCTGTTAGGATGTCTGTTATCCAAAAGACAAGAGATGAATGCTGGTGAAGATGTGGAGAAAAGGGAACCCTTTCTTGTGTACTGTTTTTGGGAATATAAAATGGTACAATTGCTATGAACAACAATGGGGGGGTTTCTCAAGAAATTAAAAATAGAACAACCATATGATCCAGCAATCCCACTTCTGAGTACATATCCAAAGGAAAGAAAATCACCCATCTTGAAGATATAGTTGCATTCCTATGTTCACTGCAACATTATTTACAATAGCCAATTCATGGAAAGAACCTAAGGGTCCGTTGATAGATGAATGAGTAAAGAAAAATAAATATGTAATGTAATATTATTTGCCTTAAAAAAAGAAGGAAATCCTGCGATTTGTGACAACATGAATGAAATTGGAGGGTATTAAGGTAAGTGAAATAAGCCAGACAGAAACAGACAAATACCACATAGTATCACTTATATGTGGGAAGGAAGGAAGGAAGGAAGGAAGGAAGAAAGGAAAAGAAAGTTCAAAACAGACAGTAGAATGGTGATTGGAAGTTGGGGGCCACGGGTGTGGAACGGGAAGATAGTGAGAGGCTATTAAAACAGAACAAATTTTCAGTTATAAGATGAATAAGAGCTAAGGATCCAACGTATAACATGGTATCTATAGGTGATAATACTGCATTGTATACCTGAAGCTTGCTAAGAGAGTAGAACTTGAGTATTCTCATGCATACGCATAAAAGGTAAATATGTGAGGTGACAGATGTGTTAATTAACTTGATGGTGGATATATGTATATAGGTATGCATTCTGGAAGGATATATGAATATACTTCCAGAATACATACATATATCAAATTATAACATTGTACACCTTAAATATACTAAAATAAAGCTGAGAAAAGGATAAACTTGTTGGTATAATAATTAAACATTTTCCCCCAAAAAATAGCCCTTCTTATATAACTAGAATGTATAGAATACCTAGAAGCTGCTTTTCCAAAATAATTTGTCAATAAACATAAAGCATAAAATAAACTGGTCTAGTTTTTCCAATGACCTTATCTAGGATAGATGATTAAGTTAGTCTGGGTCCAATTCAGGACTACATAATATAGAGTTACGGTATGTCTTCGGCTATGTCCCCTCAGGCAACTTGGAGCATTCCAGGGTCAAAGGAGTCCTGCCAAAACCCAAAATCAATAGGGCCATTTAAATGATTACATCCCCAGTGGGTAAAGATATTTGACTCTGTGCATCAATGGCATGAGCTACTGTCCTGAACATTCATCAATAGGTCTAAGATCCCATTAAAGCTTTTTAATTTCTGCTTAGTGGTATTAGGGTTTAATTGATGCCAAAGACACAGCCTACCGCTAATAATGATGTTACAGCAGTTAATAGAAAATGTGTTACACATAGGCCTTCCCAAATACACCAGGCAATTATACTGGCTGCATTTACTGGCTTGGCAGGCTACTTCTACTTTATAGCATAGGTCTTTGTTGTTCAGCCTGCCCATCACCCATTTCCCCATCTTCTTTCACCAGCAAATCACTTTTCTCTTGGGAAATTACTCCATCCTTGTTCTTATTCCATGTTTAGGAGGATTTGATTCTACCCACAGATTCAGGGATAGGTACACCCAGATACGGTCAATCATCCTGAGTCAGTGCCAATGAAATCTAAACTTTAAACATTCACTAGAAATATTAGACATGTGAAAGTCTACTGTTTGCTACACGGATTGAGAAACTGGTAGGATGAAACAGGTATATGTTACTGGAAGCCCTCTTGTCAGTAGGATGAGATACTGCCTTAGAACAAATAATGGACAGATCATTTGGTCTTCTGGAGCTGGCATTTCTAGAAGTCATGTGTCTATATTATTCTTTAGTATATAAGCCAATAAAATACCTCTTTATTTAGCCCATTTCGAGTTGTACTTTTTATCTCTTGCAATCACTCTCGGAAACTGCAAAAAGATGGGCTACTGAACAAACTATGGGTTGATGGAATGTCATTTGTTTTCTGGGACTGTACAATTTATTACACTCCTTTTTCTGAGCCTTAGATCAACAAGTGCCAAGGTTACTTGACACTTACATATCAGCACTTCTACAAACAATCAGCACTTCTACGAACAATCCGTACTTGATCGTCATAAAGGCAAATAAGTTGGCCAATAAGAAAATTGAAATATTCATGTACTATATGGCTCAAAGGCCATGCATGAAATCAAACATGGTGCCAAGATTGTAACCTGACTCTTTACTGAATTCAAGCCTTCTTCAGCTTGAATCAATGGATCTCACAGATCATTTGGTCTTATGGCCCCCAAATGTCAGTCCATGCATGGACTGGAATCTATTGCCAGGTGTGACCAATCATCAACAATCCACAGAATAATGAGAAAAACAAAGCTATTTCATTTCATTTTTGAATTCTGAGATTTCATCCTTCCAGGTTTTTTGTTTTAATATGTTCTCTTTTGTGAAATGATAGTAATGGTAGATGTCGATAATCTTTTTTTGTAAAATACAAAGTAGACAAGGCCACCCTACCCCCTAGTTGTCCCATTTTGCTCTCAATACTCTCAGGTTTTAATACTGAAAGCTTCACTTGCTTCTTTCTCACTTATACCTTTTCCCCCTCTTTCTCAATGCACCTCTGTGGGCTGTTCTCCACCTCTGGAGGCTTTCTTCTGGGGAATTCCTTTGTGCTGCATAATATAGATTAGAGTGGTCTTCCTCTGGCTTCTCCATGGCTCAGCATCTCCTTAAGTCAGAAGAAACTACCCTCATTCTTGAGAAGATGGAAAAGGGGAAAATTAAAAATACTTATAAGTAAATATTTTTTGATCTCAAACAAGCAAATTTATAAATATTGATATCAACATTACTTAAAACATCAAAAAGATGCTAAGTGTCCCATAATAAAGAGGTGATTAAATTCCCTTCCATGGGAAAATTACACACAGTCATTAAAATTGTGGTTAGGAAGAATTTGTGGTAAGGTTAGGTAAACAAATATATAACTGTGAAAATATAACTACATTAAAATATCCATTCATGAATAAACTATAATATTGTCCACACATTTAACTGCATAGTGGAGTTATGGGTAATATTTCTTTTTGCCTTCAGAGAAATCTCTGTCACCCAAATTTTCCACAATGGGAACATATAACTTTTAACTGTAGAACAATATATTCATTAAATTTAGTTCCCCTTATTTATGCAGGCAATATTTACTGTACTGTACACATTCTGTAAAAGCCAAGAAGACACTCTTCCCTGATATTTTCCTTTGCAAGGCAAGATTTCCCAAGGATTTAGACAATATTACTGTTTTGTTTTGTTTTTTTTTTTGCCAGCAAAAATAATTTGTAGTAAGCCACATAGCCTCATCTCTTAAAGCCATCTTTAATGTCTAATGACCAACACTGCACCTAAACTAGCTCCCTTCCCAAATGTGCCTGATCTTTCCGTTTGGATCAAGGTCATGCTCTTCTGGGGAGATATACTAGACAGGCACCTCCCAACCACGCTGAGGTCAAGAATCCCATTCACCTTTCCAGCCTAGCAAGGAGGCACACAGGAGTTAGCAGAATAAATCAAAGTTGGGTAGAAAACCCAGCAAGGTAGTATACAATTTATATTTCCCCAGTGAGGGCCATTCTAAAACAATAAGAAAGCTTCAGTTGTCAAAATAACAAAACTGAATTCTCTGAATGCCATACTCTCCTGAAATCAACAGGTTCTGATAACTTCCCAGTTTATCACTATCAACTGTATCAAACATCCAGAATGCTTTTTGGGAGTTGGTTTTAATTGACATCTGAAACTCAAGATGAGAAAGGGTGGTACCACTTCTTAATCCCTGTGTAATTAACAAAGTAAGAAAATGCTATAGTTAGATGCAAGGAAACATCAATGCATTTGTTATATATAGTATTATTTCAGATGGCCATTAACAGACACTGTGCCCCCATGCCCAAACTGTACACAAGGCTTATTTCAGTAGAGAACCCATTCTTCCAGAAAAGAAAAGAAAAGAAAAGAAAAGAAAAGAAGAGAAGAGAAGAGAAGAGAAGAGAAGAGAAGAGAAGAGAAGAGAAGAGAAGAGAGAAAAAAGAGAAAAGAGAAAGGAAGGAAGGAGGGAGGGAGGGAGGGAAGGAAAGGAAGGAAGGAAGGAAGGAAGGAAGGAAGGAAGGAAGGAAGGGAAAGGAAGGAAGGAAGGAAGGAAGGAAGGAAGGAAGGAAGGAAGGAAAGAAAGGAAGGAAGGAAGGAAGGAAGGAAGGAAGGAAGGAAGGAAGGAAGGAACAAAGAAAGAAAGAAAGAAAGAAAGAAAGAAAGAAAGAAAGAAAGAAAGAAAGAAAGAAAGAAAGAAAGAAAGAAAGAAACTCAATTCTGCTTCAGGGACTCAAACAATTATGCTGTCTACAGGATAAAGAAGGAAGAAGCATATGAATTCTGTTACTTTTTGACCCTTAGGATCCAATTTCACAGGAAGAGGTGAAACAATTTTGTTAGTCAAGAGATAATGTCAGATGCATTGAGACCTCTGTAGTCACTTGGGTGAGAGAGGTAAAGAGAATGAAAAGAGCAGTTTCTGAACTAGCTTGAAACAAAGGTGAAATATAGTCACTGCATCTGTAAAGTTAGGATCCTGATAGTCAAAGCTCTGTAAACTTGAGAAAATTTCCAAAACTAAAGGCTTTGGGCTTCTAGTATATATATATTTTTTATTTTCAAAAACAATTCAAAACTATAGAAAACAGGAATCATATCATGAACTTCCATATACCATTCCCTAGATTGGTAACTTGCTACTACTTTGCTATAGTTACTTTATCTTTCTGTCCCCTTCTACTCCTCTCCTTCAAACAAAAAGGGGAAAAAAGATTTTTGCTAAACTATTTGTGTGTAAGTGTTGAAAGGTACCAGAATATGATCCTAGAATATCACTTCAAAATGATACATTTGGCACCCACTCTGACAGAAGGATTATTTTCAACTAAAGGCAATTAAAAACCAGCAGACACAGAAAAGCTCTTTACCTCCCTCTAACTGTCAAAAAATAAAATGTAAATTTCCTCTTTTGTAAAGTAAATGTTCATTCATAAAGGAAATTTCCACTGTAAAGATGTCTCCTTACTAGGAAGAAATCTACCCCTGGAGACCACTCTTATCACCTGAGAGTTTTATCTACACAATGAGGCATTTTTACTTACCATACATTTCCTTCTCTCTCCTTCCTGTAACTTGCCCCTGTATTCTTGTCCAGAAGCCCCAACCCACTTCTTCTTTGTTTAGCCTACAATGGATCATAAACCTCAATCATCTGGCCACCTCTTAGAGCCCCATTTTTCTTTGTGAACTTCAGTGCATATGTACATAGTGATTGAAATTGTATTTTCTCTTGTTAATGTCTTTCATCAGTTCAACTGGTAGGCCCCAGCAACTAAATCTAGGAGGGTAAAGAGGGAAACAGATGTTTCTGCTCCTATAGTAAGATATAAAAATCTTCTAAGAATAAGGACAATCACTCACACAACCACAATACAATAATCAAATTCAGGGACTGGCAACATTTTTAAAACACTATTTCATATATAGTCCATATTTACCTTTCTTCATTCCCCCAAAACTCTAGTACAGCCATTTTTCTCCGATCCAGGAGCTTGCTTTTAGTTGCCATGTCTCTTCAGTCTTCTTGAATCTGGAATAGTTCCTCAGTCTTTCTGTGTCTATCATGTCATCAATATTTTTAAAGAGATGAGGCTTCTGGTGTTGGAAGGTGTTTATGAAAGGCATACTACCTAAGTGGTTTTATGTCCTTTTTATTGCATTGTAGTAACAGGCACCCAATGAAAGTTAGTCCCATCATTGGTAATATTAACCTTGACCCTGGATCCTTTGGATAAGGTGTCATCTGCCAGATTACTCCACTGTGTGTATGTGTGCATTTGTGTGTATCGATGGGGTTTAGGACATGCTAACACAAAACATGAAGGAGTCTGAGAAAATAGTGGAAGCAAGAATGATATTCTGAGCTTTCCCTTGCCTTCTCCCCTGAAACAGGTCATAAAACCCTCAGGTGAAAAGAGCCTCCCTTATACCCACAGGAAAGGAGCATCCCAATCTCTGAAGATAAAATGATGCTAACAAGAATCCTAACAAACAGGCCTTGCCGAGTTTTCCCCAGCTGACTACACTTACCTCATGTCTTCTGACCTATCTTATTTCTACATAACTGCCCACTCTTTACCACAGCTAGCATAAAAATACTCAGGTCTGTTTCTTCAGGTCTTCATTTCCTTATGAATACTACCAGGTCATATAAAACTTACATTAAATAAGTCTGTATAATTTTCTCCTGTTAATCTGTATTTTAATTTTCAAACCCAGCTGGGGACTCTCAATGGGTCAAGAAAATTTTTTCTCTACTACAATATACATAATAAATAATGTATGGAGGAGATATTTTGAAATTACAAATATCCTGTTCCCCAAAAAGTTCACTCAGTGGTTTTGCCACATATTGATTCTAGTCAGAATTAATTACTACTGTAGTAATTACAAAATAGTGATTTCTAATTTCATCATTTCTTCCACATTTATTAGTTGGTATTCTATAAGAGGAGCTTCCCTTTCTCCCTCCCTTCTTTATTTCTTTCCTTCTGAGTTAAGTATACCTTATCATTTTGATCCTTAAGTGTCCTGTTTCAAGCTGGCTCCTGTGTCACTCAGACATGTCTTTATCAATTTTTTTTTAGTATTTTCTTATTTGCCAGCACAATAAAGTGATCCAAGTTTTTCTTGTACTTTCCCTATTCCAGACCTAGAGTCAGCTATTCTCCATGGGCCATTGGTTCCTTTCACTAGGGAATGGTGTTTAGAAACCAAGAGCCAGGAACTAAATGTGCTCATTGCTGCTGGTAGTATCACTGTTTGTAGGCCCTTTCAGAAGGCCATACTAGAAATTATAAACACATACACGCACACATATATAATATATAAATATACATATATATTTTGCATTAAATACATAGATATATATGTATATTTAAATCCTATCCTCGTATTGACACTTCTGATCTCAAATACAATAGTTCAGTGTTCTGTATTTTCCCTCATTCCATATTTGGATTATTCTTCTTCCATAGTGATATCTTGTTTTCCTCCAAAAAATATATTTACTCAATCCTATTAATACATAAAAATAATTTCAGAATTGTTCCAGCAATAAGACTATAACAGCAAGTGTATAAAGTTTAAGTCTTTTTTCCAGTTCCTTTGTCTTTAGACTGACAAGGTACTATGTTCAAAAAAGTTGAATAAGTATTTTCCCTCCTTAAGCCTGATCATTTCATCCTCCAGATATACATTTAGGTTTATTAACCTGTTTTTATTTAATTCCCTCCCTGCTGATGGAATTAAATAAATATATACTCTTTAAATCTTGAAATTAAATCTTGTAATTTAATTCTATTTTTTAACATATATTTTATTGATTATGCTATTACAGTTGTCCCATTTCTCCCCCATCATTCCGCTCCACCCTGCACACCCTCTCCCACTCACATTCCCCCCTTTAGTTCATGTCCATGTGTCATAAGTTCTTTAGTTTCTACATTTCCCACACTATTCTTGCCCTCTCCTGGTCTATTTTCTACCCACCATCTATGCTACTTATTCTCTGTACCTTTTCCCCCTCTCTCCTCCTCCCACGCCCCTGTTGCTAACCCTCCATATGATCTCCATTTCTGTGGTTCTGTTCCTGTTCTAGCTGTTTGCTTTTGTTTTAGGTGTGGTTGTTAATAGCTGTGAGTTTGCTGACTTTTCACTGTCATATTTTTATCTTCTTTTTCTTAGATAAGTCCCTTTAACATTTCATACACTAAGGGCTTGGTGATGAGGAACTCCTTGAACTTGACCTTATCTGAGAAGCACTTTATCTTCCCTTCCATTCTAAATGACAGCTTTGCTGGATAGAGCAGTTTTGGATGTAGATCCTTGCCTTTCAAGACTTCAAATATTTCTTTCCAGCCCCTTCTTGCCTGGAAGATCTCTTTTGAGAAATCAGCTGATAGTCTGATGGGAACTCCTTTGTAGGTGACTGTCCCCTTATCCCTTGCTGCTTCTAGAATTCTCTCCTTCATTTGAATCTTGGGTACTGTAATTATGATGTGTTTTGGTGTGTTCCTCCTTGGGTCCAACTTTTTTGGGACTCTCTGAGCTTCCTGGACTTCCTGAAAGTCTATTTCCTTTGCCAGATTGGGGAAGTTCTCCTTTATTATTTGTTTAAATAAGTTTTCTACTTGTTGCTTTTCTTCTTCCCCTTCTGATACCCCTATAATTCAGATGTTGGGACATTTAAAGATGTCCTGGAGGTTCCTAAACCTCTCCTCATTTTTTTGAATTCTTGTTTCTTCCTTGTTTTCTGTTTGGTTGTTTATTTCTTCCTTCTGGTCTACTCCATTGATTTGAGTCCCAGTTTTCCTTCCATCTCTATTGTTTCCCCATGCGTCTTCCTTCATTTCACGTATTGTAGCTTGCATTTTTTTCATCTAATTTGTGAGCAAAATCAACCAATTCTGTGAGCATCCTGATGACCAGGGCTTTGAAGTGTGCATCTGATAGGTTGGCTATCTCTTCATGGCTTAGAGGAATTGGCTCTGAGGCTTTCATTTGTTCTCCCATTTGAGCCATTTTTGGTGGGCTTTTTTTGTTTTGTTTTGTTTTGTTTTGGTCTGGCCTCGGCTATTACGTAGTGGGGGGCGGAGCCTTAGGTGTTCCCCTGTGTGGGGCAGCCCAGTCACTGAGTTGTGACGCTGTTTGTGGGGGCGGGGTCTGAGAGGGAACAATGGTGCCTGCTCCGCTCTCTCCCAGATTCCAGTCGCCTCCACCGCTTCCCCTTCACCTGAACAGTCTGAGCACGTGAATGTAGGACCACCGGGTCAGCCAGCCACCTTGTGCGGCCTCACTGGGTCTACACAGTTGCCACCCAGTACCCAGGGTCCGCCAGCCACCCCCTGTGCACCTGGGAACTGCCAGCCACTGCTGCCTGCGTTCCCAGGTCCACACCTCCACTTTTTCCTGCCTCGACTCTGCTCCTCTTACCGGTCTGGATGAATGGTTGTTGGACTTCCATACAGTTCAATTTTCCATCAGTTCTGGTTGTGTTCTTGTTCCTAAATATTTGTTGTCCTTAATTTTGGTTGTGAGAGGAGGCACAGTGTGTCCACCTATGCCTCCATCTTGGCTGGAAGTCCTAATTCTATTTTTTGAGTATACGAAACATTAACATAGTTTGAAAGTCAAAACTATTCAAAAAAAGTGCCCTGACTGGTGTGGCTCAGTTGGGTGGGCATCATCCTGCAAAGCGAAAGGTCCCCAGTTAGATTGCTGGTCCAGCACATGCCTAGGTTGCAGGTTCCGTTCTCATTTGGGGCATGCAAGAGGCATCAATGTTTCCCTCTTTCTCTTTCTTCCTCCCTTCCCCTCTCTAAAAATAAATAAAATCTTTAAAAACGCTATTCAAAAAATATATTCAGAGTGGTATCACTCCTTTCTCTAACTTCCACCATATTGCCAATTTCGTTTCTTCCAGTTTTCCCTTCCTGTGTTTCCTTTTGCAAAAATAATCAGAGAAATCGATAGACAGATAGATGTACTTATTTCCCTTCTTTCTCATGTAAAATGTTCTGTGCCATATGTACTCTTTGGCTTTTGGGTTTTTTTTGTTTGTTTGTTTTTGGTTTCTTTTTGTGTGTGTGTGTTAATAATATCTTTAGGGATCATTCCGTATCAATTCATAAGACTCTTCCTCATTCTATTTTATAGCACACTGCTGTATGAGTTGTACTACGATTCATTCAAATAATCTGTATACAGGCATTTAGGATGTTCCCAATATTTCATAATTACAGATATGATGCATAGCTCTTCTTATAAGTTGAATTTACTTTCATATGCTTAAAGGAGTATTTCTATATCAATTTTGGTGAATTGTCTAGGTTGTTTGCCACTTTACTATTTGGCCTCTTTTTTCCTCCTTAATATGTAATAACTCTATTTTTTTAATCCTCAACTGAGTATATATTTTTTATTAGCTTGAGAGAGAAAGGAGTGGGGGAGAGGGAGGGAGAGAGAGAGAGAAACATCAATGTGAAAGAGATACACCAATCAGTTGCCTACCATACTCGCCCAGACCCAGTCTTCAAACCTGCAACCTTTTTGGTATACAGGATGATGCTCCAACCAACTGACCCACCCAGCCAAGGTTGTAATAATTCTTTATATAGTAGGAATGTTAGCTCTTTATCACTGATATATCTTACAAATATTTTCTCCCAGCTTATTACTTATGGCTTGACTTTATATTTTTGCCATACAAAGGATTTTTTTAAATTTTAATTTTCCACAATCAACTTTTATTATACCTGGATTTTGAATTATAGAAGGCCTTCCTTGCAGCCACTTTATGAAGGAATTCCCCTTTATTCGCTAAATTTCTATGTTCCTTGCTATACCATACATGGGGCATGTGTGTAGAAATAAAATACTATTTACCTACTGACCTCTGAGCAATTTCAAAGACACATGCACTTTATTCTGTAGCCCCTTCATCTCCTAAAAGTGTAGCTTTTATTTCCTCTAACCCAAGTTTCCTCAGCAAGCCAGACTTAAATTTCTAAAGAAGATACGCTCATTCATAATCACAGGAATCGTTCTCTAGAGCAAATAATAATTTGTTGAGCAAATCTGTTTTATAACCACATACTTTTGTAAAGTGAGGATCACTTGTATTATATTTTATTGTTTCTCACTTGTAGAGATATTTCCTCATGTTATTTTTATCATGTAATCCATGATTCTTTAAAATAAGATAGTTAAAAAAAATTTGAAACTGTGAATATTTGAGGACATATTACTATATCAATATATACCTATTTTAAAACTCCCTTTTCAATAAAACTACATTTACTATACTTCCTGTTATGTAATCTGTTTCCATTTTCACTTAATATAAAAATCTTTCTATAATATTGAGTTATTTACAAGAGCATTCTAAAAAGCCACATGGTATTCTACTTTACAAAGACAAACTATTTACCAAGGATTGTATACTTAGGATATTTGGGTTTTCTTTTTAATATCATAAACAACTCTGTGATAAAATTATACTTAAAGACATAGACCTTTGTGAACTTGTCCAGATATTTCTTAAGGGTAAATATATAGACATAGAATTGTTAGATAAAAAGTATACAATATTTTTATATACACAGCTAAGCTGCAAACAGCAGTGTCTGAAAATAACTTCCCTTCAACCACATACCACTTACTTGCTGTTGTCATTTTTTCTAATCCTTTTTTATCTCTTGATTTCTTAACACAAGACTAGTCAGTAGTATAAAGCTCTGCCAACAGGACAAAAGGTAAGCAAATTTAGAACAAAAGGTTACTGATGTGTGTCCACAAATATTGTAAAACTCCTCCCAGTCTCTAAAACACCAGTCCCCAACGTTTTTTGGAACCAGGAACAGGTTTTTCCGGGCTTGAGGCGGTGGGGCGGGGAGGGGGAGCCCGTGCGGACAGAAGGCGGAGCTCAGGAGAGCTTCCCTCCTGTGGCCGGGTGCCTAACAGGCCACAGAGGACTGGTACCAGTCTGCAGCCTGGGGTTGGGGACCTCTGCTCTAAACTATCTATTGAAATATCTGAGAAACCACTTCGTTAAAAGAAGTTTTTTTTTTCCTCTCTGCTTGCACAGCTCAGTCTGTAAGCCCTTAAAAATTTGGTGCAACTTCCTTCATTTAGCAGGAGCACACGCTCAGTTCTGGTTATAAATAAAAACTAAGGTTCCTAGACAAGAAGCATAGACCCTAAGGAAGTTGTGGGAAGAAATTTATGTGAAAGTTTCTCCCATCAGAGCTGCACTAATTAAAAGTCCATGAGAACTCTCCCTTTGTCAGTTACTGATTGAATGCATTTACCTTAGACATTTTTACTTCAGGTTCTCTTCTAGTGGCCCACACTGCTAAATTATACTTTTAATTGAAAAACAACGACATGGAATTTTTTTTAATCATCTGTGCTTTCCCAAGAACATGTGACTGCTTGATAAATCCAATACTTTGTACACCCCAAACTTCCTGGTTAGAGTTCCAAAGGCTTAGAAAATAATGTGGTTGCACAAAAACTGTACATGATCAGAAACACTTCCTTTAAAATTCCATGTTTGGTATGTGAAGCTTCTTAACAAGTGTTTATTAAACTGCATAATTTCAAAGCATGGAGTGGTATATTGCAATGTTTTCCTGGGAGTTGATCATATTTGCATATTGCTTTATACTTCCTATGAAATTAATATTGCCTTTTGTATCTTGAACTTAGCTAATATAACTTGCCATTTTCACTTTCCATTGCTAGAAGTAATACAGAGAGTGAACTCACAGAGGGAACCCTGCAATGCCTACATAAGCTTTATGCTCTTGATGTTACTTTTTTCATATGAATATATTAAATCAAAATTAATAAACCTTTGCAAATCTACTGGTTTTGCAAAATGGAAAGATTCTAAGTGAAATGGAAGGCATGAAACACTCTGTAGAGTACAATTGAGTTATAAAACTATCATCATACAATTAATTCAGCAATTCCACTGTTTTAACATAACTATGCATAGAGTATCTGACTCATTAAAATATATAAAGTTTAGTCATATAATATTATCACATGGTAATAAGGAAATACACAATATTTCTAAACATCTGGATTACTGAACCAATTTTACACATTTAATTCAGATATTTGGTGTCAAAAACACATGGCAAAATCCATAGGGAAAAGAAATGATTATACATCTGGCACCAAGATGACTCTAAGAATTAGACTTATAATGAGAAAGTCAGGTTTTTCTATCTTATATCCTCTAGGATAAATACCCAAAATAGAACTGTTTCCAAAGTAGCATCAAGAAATGAGACTTCACGGAGGAAACAAGAATGCATAAGACATGCTTGCCCCTCTTCAAAAGCTGAGCCTTCCCCTCAGGATACAAGGAATCTGTAGTTTCTTATACCTGAAAACTTGACCTAGAAACCAGAGTGTCACTTGCTTGTTCTTTAATTTCTTGTTTTCTACCTTTAGTGCTCATCAGATTCTCCAGAAAGAACGCAGTTTTTAAGCCACTGATTGTTCTTATCTAGCACTTCATTTATTCATTTTTTTTCAGTTTTCCAGCAATTTTCAAACTTTATCCTTTCATGGCACACATAAACTAATTACAAAAATTCTGTGGCACACCAAACAATATTATATTTTTTGCCAAGTTGCCAAAAAATGTATAATTTTGATTCCTTCACACCGGACAGCTATTGTGTTGGCTGTTGTCATTTTTTTATTTGACAGTCTAAGGGAAAAGAGGTCATTGTGCCCCTGACTAAAAAGTCAGCTACTGTATGTTTTAAAATTTCTTGTGGCATACTGGTTAAAAGTTCACTGAGTTGTTAAAAAATGACTTCTATGTACAGAGCCCTGGCTGGGACTCCAAAGTCTCAAACCTCCCTGCCTAAGAAATTAGGAGAAGTAAGGAGTTTGGCTTCTCTATCTTGGTCTTTATTCTAGCCACCAGCTTCTGCAGGAATTAATCCTTTGAGTTCTGATAGACCTTGAGATTCAATAGGATTAGCTTTAAAATCAAGGGCAACTATTAAAGTAAAAAATAAAACAAGTATTAAAAAGAAACATAGGTGAGTTCCTTTACAATCTCAATATGGGGTCAACCTTTTTAATTATGACTCAAATCCAAATGTTAAAAAAGGAAAAGACTGAAAAATTCAACTACATAAAAAAATTAAACATTCTTTTGCACAGGAAGAAATAGGATAAGCAAAGTCAAAAATATATGCATGCCAGGAAAAAAGAACATTTATAATGTATAGCATAGATTATGTACAGTCACCCTAATATTTACACATAAAATATATTTTTATTCTTAAAAGTTAAAGGAAAAATGGGTTAAAAACTCCAGTTTTTAGCATGAGCAGAATAAAGGAAAAAGTCAGTCACAGAAAAGGACATAGAAATGGCCTTTACAAGACATGAAAATATGCTTCAGTTCAGTTACAGCAAGAGAAAAAGCACATTACAACTATAGTGAGAATTACAACTGTAATACACTGATGTAAGGGGTTACCACTGGGAAACCCCTGGGTGTGGGATACATGGGAACTCTGTACTGCCTTCACATCTTAAAACTATCCTAAAATAAAATGTTTATTTAAAAACAGCTACACTGAGTGAGATATTATTTCTTGCCTACTAGATTGACAAAAGTTCAAAAGCTTGACAATATATACTTTACTGACAGTCTTTCTCATGCATTGTAAATGAGAGGGTACAACCCGTATGCAGGGAAATCTGGTATTAGTTAGGAAAATAATGTATCGATTAACCTTGGGATTGACCTATCTGCCTATCTACATGTTTACAAATAGCAATGTCAGTGATAGCAATTCACCCTGAACATACCTTCAAATGTAACAAAAAAGATGAACACAGAGCAATTCACTATGGCATTATTTGTAGCAACAAAATACTGAGAACAACCTAAACCATCCAGAGGAACAGCCTTGTTATATCAACAAAGAGTACTAGTGAGCTATAATAAGGAATGAAAAAGATCTTATAAAATAATATGAATAATTTCCAAGATAAAAAACAAGGTGAGAAAGAGTATATGTGTTATGCTAATTTATGCATAAGAAAGAACAAAAGGTAAGCATGTGTATATGTGGGTGTATTTGCTAGTTTTTGTACTAAACGCATGAAAGATAAACCAGAAACTACTGAAAATGTTTACTATGGGGGGGCTGGTAAAAAATGGATGGAAGGGAGGAATGAAGTGGGACCTCCTTGAACAAATTTTTATTGAATTTTGACTTTTTGACCATACAAAGTTTTACATATTTGAAATAGAAAATAGAAAAATATTTCAAAAATAAAATTTAAACTTGCATACAAACAGGAAAACAAATGAAATGAATGATAAATTAATAAAAATAACCACAGAGGACAAAAAATGAATTGAAATAACTTTTGAATCCATGCTCTGAATATAGGCTCATAGTGGAATATTAGCACGTATAGAAATGCACATAAATCTTGAACTTTACTTAGTAGATTGTTTGTTGGGAGTACTGATGTAATTCTGAAACTATTTTCTGTGTGTTACAGGATAAAGCAAATAAATCCACATATTTGGCTCTCACTGTGGAATAAAGGATATACAAATATATAATGAGAAAAGGTGAAGGATCCTACACCGTTGAATTTTAATTGTAGGCTATTACATATATATGTATATATGCAATATCTATATCTATACATCTATATATACGTATATATAGATATATATGTATATCATAAGCAATGATACTCAAGTAGCAATCAGCCCATCTACTAACTGAATCTTTGTTTTTAAATTCCATTCCCCAGTAAAGTGGTGCAGGATTCTCTGAAGAAATTACTATTTATGATCAAGCATAGGTAAAAAATAAGGTAAGCTTAAAAAAGATCTTATTTTGCTCAAGGCATACTCACAGACTGATGGAGACATGTTGAACAAACATAGGAAATAGCTTAAAGGGAATCCTATTGGCTACACTGGAGAGAGTTTGAGCCTCACTACAAAAGAAGCTGTTTATATAGTTATATTTATTTTGTGAAAATTCCTTGAGGTATATACCTTTGATTTGTGAGTTTATCTGTAGTTTTGCTATACTTCAATACAAAGGTTACATGTAGTGATTTTTTTCCTAAAGAAAGCTCTGTTACAAGCAGCAAAGGAAACATTTCATTTTAGCTGAAAGAATAACTATACCCTATGAACAAATTCTTCCAGCTGTAATGATAATTATCTAATCCTACAAGGGATATGGGGGGGAGGAGAAGCTTTTTTGATCCCAAAGAACAGCTAATAAATGTAAAAGGATGCTACAACTAGAAAAACACCATTAGGAAAGACTTATCAATGAGTGATAAAACCAATGGATGAGAGGTCCTTGGTAAACAGGATACTCACCCAGTTTCAAAGTATTATCCCGCAGATTACTTACAAAGTAGAAAATAAATTTCAAAAAACTCACAACTTCCAAAAATGGAATAATCTAAAGAATACTATTACCTTAATAGAGTCATCAAACAGCATCATCAATAATGGCACAAAATATACCTCTGATATGATTCAGAGTGAAGTGTACAATAAATATCACCTAGGTAGTATTTTAACCAACAGTGTTCAAACTGAGTCTGATCATGAAGAAACAAATGGACAAATCCATATTGCATGGAATTTCTCAAGACGCTGTCTTGGAGTCCCCAAAAAATATCAATTCATGAAAGACAAACAAAAGGCAAAGGACTATTATAGATTAAAAGACTCCATAGAGATGCAACAACAAAATGAAATGTATAATCCTTGATTGGATTAAAAGATTAGAAATAAAAGAACATTACAATATAAGGAACTTTAATGGTGGTATTTAAATATATTTGATGACATATCAATGTTAAACTTCTTGGATATGATAATGGTATTATGGTTACATATTGATCTTAGGAGATACAAGGTAAAAGGTCAGAAGAAAAGATATACAGCTGAACCGCAAATGGTTTTAAAGTGCATATAGATGAGAAAAAGAAAGCAAATTAAGAATTGTGAATAGTATTTAGGTTTTCCTCTTCTCTCAACTTTTCTTAAGTTTCAATATTTTCAAAATAAAAAGTTAGGAAAAAATAATTAGGATTGCCTGTAAAAGGTAATAAATCAAGAAAAGCTGGCATTTTTAAAATTCTCACTTTGTGTCAGGCCCTATTCAGATGGATTTTCAATAACTAGGTTAATCCTCATAATTCTATATGATTCATACTAATAACATCTCTATTATAGAGATAAGAAGTTGAGTGCCCTAGAAGTCAAACAACTTGCCCAAGCTAGTAATCAGAGTAGTTAGGACTTGAACCTAAGAAATTTAGATTCACAACTCATTATCAAAACCACAAAATTTTCCTTCCTTCAAATAAATAATAAATCAGATTACTGAACATACTTGTCAAATAATATGAAATAATCTGATTAGTAGAGGAAACATATTAATCATAACAGTTTAATGATTATATGCATCCGATGTCTCCTAATAGCCCAAGACAAAATTCTGGAGGGTTCAATTGGTTCTGGTTAGTTCTCTATCATATGCTGAAAAATAAGATCAGCAATAAGTAGACGCCAAACAACAGCCCAAGGTAGGGATGAGGGTTGATTTTAAAAACATAGCATCTAAAAATAGTATGTTCAGTTAACGGTATTATTTTTTAAATAGAGAATATAGGGAAAGTCAAATGGTCAATATTTAAATCTAGTACATTAAATAAATCAAAGAAAAAGGAACAAAAGTACAGGTGTTTTGAGGTTTGGACTATGTTAAAAATGCCATTATAAAGTGCTCCATTTCCTCAGTTGGTAACCGCAAAAGATCAACATAGTAGAAATTACATCATTAGTCAATCAGTTTTCTCTCATGATGGTATAATGGGGTGCCCTTTTTAACTTAACAGAGTAACCAACAGTATCTACAAAAAAGAAAAGTCACAGAATGAAAAAAAAGACACAAAAAGCTATGGACAGGAGAGGCTGAAGCAGACAAAGGCAGTTTTATTATAAAAGAAAGTGAGGGAAAAAAAGGGAAATGTCATGAATCAAAGGCTAAAAGCAAAAATATTAGGTTTAAAAAAAAATATGAAAGACTGTTAAGAAAGAAAAAGGATGAGTGAGGAGATAAAATTCACGAGTAGAGTTGAAGCCTGAAACCACAAAGCAGCAAAGGGAAGTGGTAACAGCCAAGCTGTTCACTGAATAACTCATTGACTCATTCATTTAACACCTATAAAGTAGAAAGTACTGTGTGAAGCTTTGAGGGACTCAAAAAAGGAGAAATTGGGGACCCTTGCCCTCAAAGAGCTTAGCTGCTAAAAATATTCTCATTTTTGCATGTTCCTATTTTTCAAATGCAATTTTAATTATTGCTGTCACACCTTAGTTAACTGTAACAGTTAAATTTATGTGCCAACTTGACTGGGACACAGGTTGCCCAACTTAAACATTATTTCTGGATGTGTCTATTAGTGTGTTTCCAGGTGAGATAAGCATTTGAATGGTGGACTCAGTAAAGCAGATTGCCCTCCCCAGTGTGAGCAAGCATCATCCAATTTCCTGGGGGCCTGACAAGAACAGGAAAGCAGAGACAGGGAGAATTCATGCTTTCTTCCTAACTACTTGTGCTGGGACATCAGTCTTCTGCTCTCAACTATGTGTCTTATGCCATTAGTTCTGGTTCTTATAACTTCTGGCTGTTAGAACTATATCACCAGCTTTCTGGGTCTCTGGCTTGCAGATGGCAGTTTATGCAACTCTTCAGCCTCCATAAATATGTGAACTAATTCCTTAAAAAAAAAAAAAATATATATATATATATATATATATATATATATATATAATGAATCTTCCATATAATGAATCATATATATGATTCATTACAAACAGAACCAATAGAATACACATATACAGAGAGATATTTGATATTTTATTTATTTATTTTTATTATTTATTTATCTTTAGAGGGGAAGGGAAGGAGAGAGGGAGAGAAACATCAATGTGCGGTTGCCTCCTGTATGTCCCCTGCCGGGAACTGGCCTGGCAACCCAGGCATGTGCCCTGACTGGGAATCGAACCGCGATCCTTTGGTTCGCAGGCCCGTGCTCAATCCACTGAGCTACACCAGCCAGGGCTACAGAGAGATATTTGATTTTATATACATAATTATTATAAGGGTTCTCCAGAAAAGAGAAAAAATAGAATATATTACGTCTGTCCAGAAAATATCCAGCCATGTACTATGAAAAATAGAGACATTTATTGAAGAAGATACAAGAAACTTTGTAGGCAGGACAGTGATGCCTTAGTCTCCTTCAATGCAGGCACCTTGGGACCTCGCAGAGTTCTCCCAGTCACCATCTGCTGCCTAGTTGTATTTTCTTGTATCTCCTCAATGGTCTGAAATCTCTTCCCTTTCAAAGGTGATTTTAATTTTGGAAAAGGTCAGAAATCACAGGGCGCCAAATCTGGGCTGTAGTGGGGCTGAGTCACCTGGGTAATCTGATGTTTCGGCAAAAATCTCTGCATGAGAGATGATGCATGAGCAGGTGCCTTGTTGTGATGAAGCTGCCAATCACCAGTTGCCCATAGCTATGGACTTCTGAATCATCCAAATAGTTTCCATGGAGGAATGTTCAAGCTTAATGCAAAATTTGATGCAGATTCGTTGCTCTGCTCACACAGTCATTTTGAATGTGATGGTCACACAGTACGCATGCTCACTCAGCAGCATCCACTGTCCCACTGACTAGGATAGTGAAGTTGTCATTGTTCATGCATGTGCATTCCAGTCCACTCTCCTTGGCTGCCAGGTTACATCGATGCTGTGGAACCCATTCTTGGTATATCAACAATGGTTGGACTTTTTCTGGACAGATCTCATATACAGAGAGAACCAATAGGATATAGATGTGTGTGTGTGTGTGTGTGTGTGTGTGTGTGTTTCTGATATGCTGATAGTATACAGAGAAGCATCATTAAGTATTGCTATGTATATATAGGTACTTTCAACTTTGGATACAACACACTTCTATGTCATCTTATTTTCTTTCCATCACCCCAATACAGAGAGGTGATCATAAGCAAGGAACAAGGGAATTTAAAGGAAGTGGAAGCACAAATGCAGAGTTTAAGGACCATGTATTATAATTTGCCACAGGACATCCATGACTAAAAGCAATAGTGACCAAGAAAATGAATATTTGTCATACAGCATCTGAGAATAAATTCTCGGTAAAGGGATATACAACAAGAGAGATGCTCACAACCAGCTATCCTTATCTAGTACTTCACATTTAAAAGATAACCCAAGTGATACATAACTGGAAAAATCAGAAATTGACCTTGCAGCCTACTTCTGTGTAAGGTCCCTGGTCTCACTAGTGTCACTTTACTGCCTGAAAAAAGTTGAAAATGTAATTTTAAATGAATGTTTCATACATCCAATTTAGAACACCCTTTCCTGTCCCCTCCCATCTATAAGACGGATGTAGAGTGTAGAAGTAAACACCCATGATTTTAACTGCTCAACATCTGACTCCTTTAGGGCTGCCTCTCCCCAACTCATTGAGGTCCTTCTACCATCTCAATCAAGGGGCCTCATCTCCCCCACCAGAGGACCTACTCAGTCTGAGTCTATTTAGGATTTAATATGGATCAGCTGGAAGAGAAAGGTGCTTCAGAGATTCTGGTAGTTAAATTTGCGTAAGTCTAAACTCACTTAGGGACCATTTTTCTCATCACAAGGACTGAAACTGAAGGAAATATTAAGACCACCAAGAAAAGAAAAGGTCTCTGAGATGGGGAGAGAACCAAGGCAAATTTATCATGAAGTTATACAACTTAAGCTTACAGGTCCTTTTCTATCAACATGGCCATTTGTAATTTTTATTTCTTAAAAGAAGACTCTCCAAAAGCTGTATAAACTTCAGGCCACAAAAAAACAAGGTACACCCATGGGAGAGACAGTTTTGCATATACAGTGAAGCACCCACAGCCATCCATGACAAAAGCCAGTTTTTCCTCATTGGACCCTGCAGTTATGTCAGCAGATATTTGCCCTTTCTTTTCTCCTGATGTGATTTGACTTCACTTTTACCTACTTGCAACTAAAGGGTAGCAGAATATACCACCATGAAATATGCCTCTTTGGCATAAGAATTATTTGAAGCTCATTATATTTAAGGCCTACAGAAACAGAAGCTCTGAAAACAGAGTAGAAGGTTTCCTTTTGTAAGGGGCATTTACATTAAAAAAATCTCTATTTGTAAGTATCTCCCTCTCTGTAACAGGAAAAAGAATTAAACCTACAGAACAGAATTTACCTTTGTTTACCTTGCTTTTCCTGATCTCTGGTAGCTCCACTCCCAACTGTACTTTTTTTGTCTGCAGAAGATTTCCCACGTGTACATGAGGTATACATGTTAATAAATGTCTGCTTGTTTTCTCTTGTTAATCTGTCTCTTATTACAGGGGATCTCAGCCCAAAACTCAGAAAGGTAAAAAGAATATGACTTTTTCTTCCCTATATAACCAAAAGAATCTGAAGATTTTAAAACAAAAATAAAATCATGTATCTCAACTTCCTAGCAGAAAAAAGGGGGTGGGATCACTGCTATTTTCATCTTTCAGAATATCTATTATAAGCTATTATTTCATTTTTGTCCACATTTTAGGTTTGTTGTTTCATTAAGTTCCAATATCAGTTTGTAGCCAATTTTCACAAAACAAACTATGGAACCACCTTTACATATTTTCCTTTAATTGGCTTGACTATAAATGAAAATAAAAAGATTAAGTTGACACTACACAAAGGTTCATTTAATGATATTCCTTTGTGTGCTACTCATTTACTAAACATGTGTTTTTATTCTCCATTGCACAGAGTACTTACTTATTTTCTTCTGAGAGTTGCAGTTAAATTCTCCTCTGTCTACCAGTCCATGTTATTGCTAAGGAATCCATTCCCACTACGATGATCTTGTAACCCCACAAAACGTTCATCCATCCAGTGCAGCAGATAACCCATTACCCTGACACTGGCATTTGTTGCATTTATTGCAAAGTGTTGCAGAATGGAGAGCAGGCAGCATGTGGTGGAAAAACCCAAACTCTCCAATCCAAGATGGGGGGGTGGGATTTAAAGGTTTAGTGGGAACAGGCATGTGAAAGAATTAGTGGGGCAAGTTTTAACTGGAGGACTTTGGAGTTTGGCAATTTATGGTAAGAGGCATATCTTCCCAGATAATGGACCTTTCAACTCTGAAAGGGTTCCACTGTTCAAATTCCAGTTATGTCCTGATCCTTTGGTTCCGTGTGTGTGTGTGTGTGTCTGTGTGTCTGTGTGTCTGTGTGTCTGTGTGTCTGTGTGTCTGTGTGTTGGGGAAGTGGGGGAAGCAAGACTTTAGTTCCAGGTACAGCTGGAGGTGAAGTTCTCTCTTTTGCACATGCTTCAGCTGCATGACTTGTAGTTTTGGTCTGTTGTCTTTGAAAAGCAATTCAGTCTCTCATTAAACAAAGTAGGACCACTTTGAGCTGCTTCTGCAGTTACAATGTGTCAGATCTGCCCCAGATGTCCACTGTCTCCCCTGGAAAAATTACATTAGACGTTCAAGATTCTTAGAAATCTGCAAGAAAAGCATCTTTAGAGATGTTTCATTTAAGCAAGACTCTGCTTCCCCGGGATTTCTCATTGAAGAAGATAATCTAGAGACTGATAAAAGTTAGTAGAGGATATTCCATACTTTTCTGATTAGAAGCCTTTAAACTAATAAAGGTTTAGAGATTTTCTTCCATGTGATTCCACACATGTGTCTCAAGAATACAAAGATAATGAAGATTGGTTCTTACTAAATATTTCTCAAAAGCTACTTAAAGTATTGCATTTTTTTAGGAATAGTTAGATATTCACCTGAAAAGCAGCACAAAATATTTCATATCCAAAAGATCAGGAAATAATCAAAATGGGCCATAGGGCTTGTGCAAGATACATTCAAAATGATAAAGGAAATCACTGTTTTACCAAGAAGTGACCAGCTCTTATTTTGAAGTATATCAGTGGGAGAAAAATGGATTTTGTAATTTTGAAAAAATAACTGTTCTAAGCAATGATTCAAGTCCTAATCAGGTCCTGTCACCAGTACCATATACCTGCCCCCTTCTTATTTTTAAAGAAGACTGTAAAATCTGTACTGACCCCATCAAAAAGTGTGCAACCAAATGATCAGCCAATGAACTCTATACACTAACACACACACACACACACACCCATGCACTATCACCACAACTACCTTTAACATCATATTGGAGAACAGCCACCTCTGCAGTAAAGAAATTTGAGAGTTAAGTAAAACATCCTGGCCAGAGGTACTAGTGTCTTCATTTAAACCCAGGTTGCTCATTGGGTAGGTTCTCAGCAGGATGCTGGCTTTGGCACCACAGAACACTGCCATTTCCAACACTGTCATTTTCCTTAACCTTCAAATGAACCCAGAAGTGGCATTCAAACTGACAAGTAAAGAGATGTCCTAGCAGTCTAATTTCAAAGTAGGTTTCATATCCAAGTCTTTTTTATAGTTTTTAAAAGAAGCATTTTATGTTACTCTGATGGAAACCTTCAACAATAGTAGGTTCTGTCTGATAAATGCCATAGACAGTGAAACAGTAAGTCTGAAGCAAGGGGAAGGGGTGAATTATTTTGTTGCAATAGGCAACTCAGTGAAAACACAAGACTACTGAAGTTTAAAAGAATAATCTATATTTATTCTGGTAAAGACTTTCCTCATGTCAGCACTTTAAATATCACAGAAAATGCTGACAATAATTATGTGAATGTTGCTATAAAAAATTAAATCTCCTAACTAATGGGCTTCATAGATGTTTCTGCTTCTCTTAAATGTGTGTACAGGAATATGTCGGGATCTCCCAAAGTTTGCAATAAGGAAAATTAGCTGTATGAAGAAGGAGAAGGAGACAGAGAGGAACAGGAAGCAGAAGAGGGAGAGGAAGGAGAAGGAGGAGGAGGAAGAGGAAGAAGGAAGAGGAAGAAGAAAGAAGAAGAAAGAAGAAGAAGGAGAAGAAGAAAAGATAGAATGTGAGCCATGATACATTAACCTGAGACCGGAAGCTCACACATGTGCTAGGTTTCTAGCTGAGAAGCAGGACCACAGAGCAGTTATTAGCCTGGACAGTGGAGTCAGATCACACTTGCAATTGAATCCTGGCTTACTCAGTGGTGACTAGTGTAAACTACTGACCCTCCCTGAACCTCAGCTTCCTCATCTGAAAAATGGTGACATTCACCATTTTATGTTATAGGGTTTAAATGAGGAAAAGAAATGCATATAAAGCACTTACTGCAAACCTTGGCTCACAACAAAGCACTCAGTATGTAGAAGTGATTGTATTATCATTACCATCCTTAATGACTGTCATAGAGCACTCATCTTAAACCAATCCTGGGATCATAATGTGACTCTGAGGTAAGTTAGACTTGATGAAAATACTCCTGGCCCTTGGTCAAAGGAATTAGGGTGTCTCTTGTTCAGAAGGCAGAATGAGTATAGGATTTGAAGTTTCAACGGAAAGGTGAGCATAACCTTCCTGGTTATAATGAGCAACTCATTGATCTTTGAATGGATAATCTTTCCTGCCTTGACATTCACTATTCAAAATGTGGCCCATAGACCAGAATATCAGCATTACCTGGGAACTTCTTAGAAATGTAGAATCTGAGGCCCCACTCCTGACCTACTGAATCAAAATTTTATCAAGATCCCCATGTAGTTTGTATGCATATTGAAATTTTAAAAATGCTGATGTCGAACACAAAATTTAATGTACAGCTTACCCCATTTGGGGTATGTTTCTGTGATCTTTGCTGCATTATAAACCACTCCAAAACTTAGTGTCTTGAAACACAAGAACAACAGAGGCTACAGAGGCTCTCTAGCATTTTCATAAATGCGCCCATAAAAAATTCAGAGCCAGTAGATTTGAATGATTTTGCCATTTGTTCAAATAAGTCTCTAAGTACTTTCCTGGACAGGAAGGATGTTGGTAGGAAGTAGTAGAGCTATATTCTCTAGAGTCATGGCAAGAAATAAAGAGAGAAGGGGAGTCACCACTTCAATACTAAAAATGTCAGTGCAATAATATCCTAATAAAAATGTTCTAATAGAAGTTATAAAATCCCATACTGAGAAAATCCCATACTCTCAAAACAGAAGTGAGGTGCTATAAGCCCAGAATCAACCAAAGACATCTTAATGTCAGGAAGTAAAATGATACCATACTACCTCTAAAATTTTCCGAATTTATAATTTTTGAACAGATAATATAGACACAAAATGAAAACTGAGACAATACCAAAGTACAGTGAATAATAAGTTTCTCATCCATGTGGTTCACGATCTCTTGTATAGTCTTCAACATAGGCATACATAAATATGTATACATATATTTTAAGTTTCTATGATCACAACAGCATATTCTGACCATTTTTCACTTAACAATATCATATAGATAGTTCCTCATAGATTCAATCTTTGTAATACCTTTATTGTGTTACAAAGTATAGATATTTGCTAATCTATTTACCTGACTCCCTATTGCTTGGACATTTAAGCTATTTTGAACTATTTGTTATTAAACAAAATGCCATGATGAATTTTTTGTACATAGATTTTTTTTGTGCACCTGCATAAATATGTATTTTAAGATAAATTACTAGAAATGAAAACTGTTATGTCAAAGGGTTGTGTGCTTTTTATTTTGATAGTTATGGCCAAATAGCTTTCCAAAAATAAATGTAGCAATTTATACTTCCATTCATGATACTATTATCTCCCACTGAAGGAATTCCAAAATAACCAAAAGTCCATCATCATTTTTTCTGCAACTGTTCTTTTCCCTCTTAAATGGAAGTTGGAGATAAATGTATTTCTGCTTATAAGTGCAGGCAGGTTGTAATTATTATTGCCCAAGATTCAAAGCCATTTCATCACCCACTGAACCACTCTGTCCTTACTGTGCTATAATTCTAACTGGTCAGATAGATCTTTAATTTACAGACCTCCTCAGAATACAGATTATCTGCATTCTGCAGACATCTGCAAAAAGCCATCCACAAGTGCATATTTCATGGCTGAATATTTTTACATAACATCAGCTGGAGCCTATCCTTCCAGTATTTTCTCTAAGTGTCACAACCTGCTCTCTTATATCAATAAGCATTCAATTAGGAATTTTCTCCTCATGGTGACAACAGCTATAATAGCATGCAGTCATCTGATGGAGTTTGTAATACTAAGTAGAAATAGGGGTATTAAAAGGAAGAGGATACAAAATTAGAATTGCATAAAAAATTCCACCTCCCAAATAGTCATTTGAGGAAATAACCTTTCTGAAACAATATTCAAAAATGAATACAAAAAATGCAATTATTTTTTTAAAAGATGGGTAAATAAATTTACCATAGGAACACACTCTTGCTCCACATAGAACTCTGGTTTTTATGAACCAATTAGTCTTTGTCATCTCAAAAACAACTATAAGTAAAAGAATATTTGGTAAACAAGAAAAAACTTGCCTCAAACAGAATTGCAAGATAAAAACAAATGCCAACAGATAATACTACTTTGAAAATACTGTAGTGTTATAAGTAAATGAGAAGGCATGACACAGTTGTCTCGATCCTCAGAATTTGTTACTAAGCCTACCACTCCTCAACTCATCCACAAGGATCACGCAACTCCAAGCCACACTTACTTCCCCTGGCATACAGCCATAGCCTCTTAACTGACCATCTGCCTCTCTTCTTGGCTGAAAAGGCCACCTCTCCAATGTCATGTCCCATTGCTCCCTTCTCCTCCCCTCACTGGGCTCTACAATCACAGTCCCAATTCAGATCCTCAGGTCTTGCTGTTGCTTCCAGCTGGGATGCTTTCCCCCTAAATATTCACATTCTTCCATCTTCATTTCATTCATCTCTGTCCTCCAATGTCACCTCATCAGAGAGGGATTCTTTAACTACCCAATCTAAAAAACAACCCAAAGCTTTATCAATGCATGCTGATTGACTTTTCTTATACCAATTACTCACTTCACATTACTATATTTTGCCATGTATAATACTTACATACCATGGGTATAATAATGCACACAAAAACATGGGTGTGTGTTATACACAGCAAAATATGGTATAATACATGTATCAATTTATTAGCTATATCCCCTGCAAGAATGTAATTTTTATGAAATTGTGTACCCCAACCAGACATAAAATCATACTAGGATTGTGAACTATACCCATAGTTGAGAAAACATCATCTAACTTAATTTTGAGTCAAATATATTAAACTCAGCAAATATTGAATGGACATAACTATATATGAGTTATTGTATATTGTATATATAATGCATACATACATTATCTGTATGTATTATATAATAAATATTTAATTATATTTGACATCCCAGAAGCATGGGTCCTAATGTTTATTTTTGGAGGCAGAAACTTACACACAGTTTGGGAGATAAGACACAATATATGAGCTATTGAAATAAAAAATGAAAACATTAACAATCAGAAGCCAACATGAGTGAGGCAGACAATAAGTGTCAGGAGGTTTTGAAGAAAGATTTGTGTATGCCAAGAGGATAAAGGAAAATTTCAAAAAGAAAGATGGAGAGGATCTGGAATAGGAAATCAGGAGGAAGAAGGCATCCCGGGTGTGCACGCTGCAAGGACAAAAACACTGTTACACCAGTGTTCTCTAAAGTCCAGGGCAAGGAACCCTGTGCCATGTGGTCTAGTGACAGGATGAAACACAAATTATAATGAAGTTATATCCCTTTCAATTCTATTTTAATCTTTCTAATTCATTCAAAGAGAAAGTATTAGTTAGTGCCAATTTGATTTAAAAAAAACACCTAACACTTGCTAATATAAGTAGAATAATTTTATTTTTCTTGGATTTCTCTTTAAAGTTTATCCACCTGTTTTTGATAAGGGATTTCATTTTCTATCTATGGAACAATATGAGCTTCTTTACGTATAAACTTCTTTAAGTAAGTAAAATGAGTTGCTTTAAAGCAGACATTAAATGAGTCACAGACCAGGTAGCTGCAACACTACCTGCCCAGACACAGAGCACAGGGGCTGAGCAAAGAAAGAGTAGAAAGGCAAACTCTCTCGTCAAAATGCAAGACACCTCACCCTGGCTGTTGTGGCTCAGTTAGTTGGAGCGGCATGCCATAACTTAAAAGTTGAGGGTTTGATTCCTTGTCAGGGCACATACCTAAGTTGAGGGTTTGGTCCTCAGTCAGGCATTATGTAAACTTAAAGACATGGAGAGGGAGTGCAGGGTAGAGGGGAATAAAGGGGAGAAAAAAATGGGACAATTGTAATAGCATAATCAATAAAATATACTTAAAAAAACAAAAACAAAGACAAACTAGAAAAAAGCAAATACAACTTCATACTGTCTGTAAAGTACAAAAGCATAGACATAACTAGTTTTAATGAAAAAAAAAGCTGTCTATATCAATGAGCATCTGGGCAAGAAGCAGATGTAAACACTCAACTGTGGTAATCTAGGGCAGCGATTTTCAACCTTTTTCATCTTATGGCACAAGTAAACCAATTACTAAAATTCTGTGGCACACCAACAATATATTTTTGCCAATCTGACAAAAAATAGGTATAATATTGATTAATATGGAGTCATTTACACCGGATGGCTATTGTTGTGTTGGTTGTCATCATTTTTGTATTTGACAATCCAAGGGAATAGAGGTCAGTGCCCCTGACTAAATAGTCAGGTATTGCATGTCTTAAAAATTCTTATGGCATTCCAGTGTGCATACCATAGCATACTGGTTGAAAATCACTGATCTAGACTATTCACAAAGGCATGGTTATAGTGTGGGGAAACCAAGGGTTAATACAGTACCAAGGGATAAGGGAGGAGCCCATTTATAAAGTTCGCAGAGGAGAACTTCAGAGGCACAGAACAGAGTAGAAAGTGGGTATTAAAGGATAAATGGAAGATACACAGCACACAAACAGGCTGCTTTCAAACAAAGGTTGTGGGCAAAAGTAGGTTAATAATAGTACAATAATTTTTTTAATCCTCACCAGAGTACATGTTTCCATTGATTTTAGAGAGAGAGGGGAAGGAGGAGAGAGAGAGAAAGAGACAGAGAGAGACAGACAGACAGAGACAGAAAGAAACATTGATGTGAGAGAGAAACACCAATCTGTTGTATTTGGTAATGTGTCCCAAATACAACAGATTGGTGTTTCTCTCACTGGGGATTGAACCCATAACTTGGGCATGTGTCCTGACTGGACCAGTCTGAGGTATCATTTGCCAATATATTTGTCCATATGGTTGGTTGCCTTTTCATTTTACTTCTGTTTTCTTCAGCCTTGAAGAAGCTTTTTATTTTGTTCAGGTCCCATTTGTTTATTCTTTCTCTTATGTACCTCACTCTAGGGGATATATTGGTGAAAATATCACTGCGTGGAATATCTAAGATTTTCCTGCCTATGTACTCCTCTAGGACTTTTATGGCATCATGACTCATATTGATATCTTTTATCCACCTTGAATTTATTTTTGTGTATGGTGTAAGTTGTTGATCAAATTTCATTTTTTTTGGATGTAGCTGGCCAGATCTTCCAACAAAATTTGTTGAAAAGGCTATTTTTACTCCATTTTATGATTCTGCTTCATTTGTCAAATATTAACTGACCATAGAGACTTGGGTTTATTTCTGGGTTCTTTATTCTATTCCATTGGTCTATGTGTCTGTTCTTATGCCAGTGCCAGACTATTTTGATTACAGTGGCCTTGTGATATGGTTTGATATCAGGTATTGTGATCCCTCCTACTTTGTTCTTCTTTCTCAAAATTGATGCAGCTATTTGGGGTCATTTATGGTTCCATATAAATTTTTGAAATGTTTGTTCTGTATCTGTGAGATATGTTATTGATACTTTAATAAGGATTGCATTGAATCTACAAATAGCTTTGGGTAATATGGACATCTTGATAATATTAATTCTTCCAATCCATGAACACGGTATATGCTTCCATTTATTTGTGTCTTCCTTAATTTCTTTCTTCAGTGTTGTGTAGTTTTCTGAGTACAGGTCTTTTACATCCTTGGTAAGGTTTATTCCTAGGTACTTTATTTTTCTTGTTGCTATAACAAATGGGGTTATTTTCCTGATTTCTGATTCTGATATTTCACCGTTGGTGTATAAAATGTCTTCGATTTCTGAATATTGACTTTGAATCCTGCTGTTCTGCCAAATTCACTTATTAGGTTGAGTAGTTTTTTGGTGGAGTTACAGCATTTTCTGTGTATGCTATCATTTCATCTGCAAACAGTGACAGTTTTATTTCCTCCTTTCCAACTTGGATGCCTTTTATTTATTTTCCTTGTCTGATCGCTGTGGCTAGGACTTCCAATACCATGTTGAGTAGAATTGGTGAAAGCAGACAGATGCCCTTGTCTTATTCCTGATCTTAGTGGGAAGGTTTTAGCTTTTGCCCATTGAGTATAATGTTGGCTGTAGGTTTCTTGTATATGGCCTTTATTATGTTGAGATACCCTCCCTCTACTCCCACTTAGCTGAGTGTTTTTATCATAAATGGGTGCTGTACCTTATCAAATGTTTTTTTGCATGTGTTGATATGATCATATGATTTTTGTCTTTCGTTTTGTTTATGTGGAGTATTATGTTTATTGATTTGTGAATATTGTACCATCCTTGCATTCCTGGGATGGATCCACTTGATGGATGGTGTATGATCTTTTTAATGTATTGCTGGATGCGGATTCCCAATATTTTGTTGAGGATTTTAGCATCTGTGTTCATCAGTGATACTGGCCTGTCTTTGTTCTGTCTTTATCTGGCTTTGGAATTACGATGATTTTCTTTCTTTGTTTTCTTTCTTTGTTCTGTCTTTCTTTCTTTGTTCTGTCTTTATTTGTTTTCTTTCTTTGTTCTGTCTTTATCTGGCTTTGGAATTACGATGATGCTGGCTTTGTAAAAAGAGTTTTGGAGTCTTCTCTCTTCTAGGATTTTTTGGAATAGTTGAGAAGAACAGGGGTTAGTTCTTCCTGAAATGTTTTGTAAAATTCTCCTGTGAAACCACCTGGTCCAGGGTTTTTTGTAGCAGGAGTTTTTTGTTTACTGCTTCGACTTCATCAGCTGTTATCAGTCTGTTCAGGCTTTCTGCATCTTCTTCATTCAGTTTTGGAAGATTATATTTTTCTAGAAATTTGTCTATTTCACCTTGGTTTTCAAATTTCTTGGCATACAGTTGTTCAAAATCATTTCTTACAAATCGTTGTACTTCTGTAGTATCAGTTGTAATCTCTCCTCTTTCATTTCTGATGGTGTTTATTTGGGTCCTCTCTTATTTTCTTGATGAGTCTGCTTAAAGGCTTGTCAGTTTTGTTTATCTTTTTAAGAACCAGCTCCTGGATTTATTGATCCTTTGGATTGTTCTTTTAGTCTCTGTGTTGTTTAATTCTTCTCTGAGTTATTTCCTTCCTTCTGGGCTTTGTTTGTTATTGTTCCTTCAGTTCTTGTAGATGTAGGATTAAGTTGTTGATTTGAAATGTTTCTATGTTTCTTAGGCAGACCTATATCACTATGAACTTCCCTCTCAGGGTGCCTTTGTTGTGTCCCATAAATTTTGGACTGTCGTTTGTTCATTTTCATTTGTTTCTAGAATTTTTTTTATTTCTTCCTTGATCTCATTATTAATACATTCATTGTTTAATAGCATGCTATTCAATCTCCATGAATATGAGTTTTTGTGAGTTTTTTCCTTGAGGTTTGTTTCTAGTTTGAGGCCTTTGCTGTCCAAGAAAGTGTGTGATATGATATCAATTTTCTTGAATTTGTTAACGTTTGTTTTGTGTCCTATCATGTGGTTTATCTTTGAAAATGTTCCATGTGTATTTAAAAACAATGTGTATTTTGCTTCTTTGGGATGAAAGGCTCTCTATATATATCTGTTAAGTCCATTTGATCTAGGGCATTGTCCAATGCTGCAACATCCTTGTTGATATTTTGTTTGGAAGATCTATCCATTGTTGACAGTGGGGTGTTAAAATCCCTTAGGATAAGTGCATTGCTGTGTATATCTTTCTTGAAGTACTCCAAGATTTTCCTTACATATTTGGGTGCTCCAATGTTGGGTGAATATATGTTTTTAATGTTTATGTCTTCTTGATGGATTCTTCCCTTGAGTATTATGAAGTGTCCTTCAGTGTCTCTTTTTAGGGCTTTTATTTTGAAGTCCATTTTTTCTGATATAAGTACTGCTACTTCAGCTTTTTTTTTCCTGTCCATTTTCTTGGAATGTTTTTTTCCAACCCTTCATTTTCAATCTGTGTAGGTCTATTTTTCTGAGGTGAGTCTTGTAGGCAGCATATGTGAGGGTCATGTTTTCTTATCCATTCAGCTACCCTATGTCTTTTGATTGGAGCATTTACTCCATTAACATTTGAGGTTATTATTGATAGGTAATTATTCATTTTTCCCCATATGTACCTTTTTCCCTCTCTCTCTCACTCTTTTTCTTCCTCTTCTTATAGCAGTCCCTTTAGCATATCTTGTAGTGTTCATTTGGTAGAGGTGTATTCTTTCATCCTTCTTTTTTTCTGGGAAACTCCTTATTTTGCCTTCCATTTTAATTAATAGCCTTGCTGGGTAGAGTAGTCTTGGTTGCAGGCCTTTGCTTTTCATTACTTGGAATACTTCTTGCCATGCTCTCCTGGCTTGAAGTCTTTCTGTTGAGAAATAAGCTGCTAGCCTTATTGGAGTTCCTTTGTATGTTACTTCTTATTTCTCCCTTGCTGCTTTTAAGATTCTCTCCTTGTCTTTAAAACTTGGCATTTTAATTATGATGTGTCTTGGAGTAGGCCTCTTTGGGTTCATCTTGATTGGGACCTCTGTGTTTCCTAAACTTGCATGGATTTTCCACTCTCCAACTTCAGAAAGTTTTCTGTCATTATTTCTTTCAAATAGATTTTTTATCTCTTGCTCCTTTTCCTTTCTTTCCTGGCATTCCTATGATTCAAATGTTGTTGTGCTCATGTTGTCTTGCAGTTCTCTTAAGCTATCTTCATATTTTTGGAGTCTTTTTTCATGCAGCTGCTCTACCTGGATATTTCTACCATGTCTTCCAGCTCACTAATTTGGTCCTCTCCTTCATCCCACTGCTTGTAATACCTTCTAGTGTATTTTTTATTTCAGAAATTGTATTCTTCATTTCTACCTGGTTCTTGTTTATAGTTTCTATTTCCTTTTTAATGCTGTTATAGTTCTCACTCAGTTCTGTGTAGTTGTCTGTGAGTTCCTTGAGCAACCTTATAACCATTCTTTTGAATTCTATATAATAGTTTGCTTCCCTCCATTTAATTTAGCTCTTTTAGTGGGGAGTATTCCATTCCTTTTGATTGCAGGTTCTTTCTTTGTCTCCCCATTTTAGGTGAGTCTTTTTGCTTGTTTCTGTGATTCCCAAAGCTCTGCTTTGCTAGCTGTCTTTGTAGGGTGAACAACTATGGTAGGAGTTCTGTGGGACTCAGTGGTGTGGTCTCTTTGATATCCTTGTCTGGATGCTCTAGGGTTTCCCCTCTTCCATTTGTGTGGGTTATCTTGATGTACTTCGGTTTAACCTTTTGGTAGCTCCTTTGTTGGTGGGTTCTCTCCTTCAGCAGGTTCACTGGTATTCACAACTCCCGCCTTATCTTGTATGTGATCAGGGGCTGGGCAAAGATGAAATGGATTAAGACAGCAGGAGAGTATTTTATTTAAAGTACCCACAAGTAGAAAACAGATAGGAGATCCTTTCAAGAAGTACAGCAATAACTGTGATGCAATAACTGTGATATTCCACCCAACTAGTCAGTAGCCTTGTTTTAAACCTCAGTTTGCTATGTACTAGTTTTGTGAATTTCTTATGCTCACTGATTTTAGTTTTTTGGGGTTTTTTTTAATAAATAAAATAGGGGATAGTAGCAGTATTCACTATAAGGCTGCTGTGAGAAGCAAATGAGGCATGTCAAGAACTTACAACAGAATTTGCCTACAAAAATTGTGTGCTGGGGATGGGGGGATGGGAAGAGGGTCACATCAGCCACCAAAATGTTTAAGAGAAACTAATTTCTCTTAAAGGCTTAAAATTTTTTAAATTCTTGGTTTAAATTGCAATAACTTAATAATTTATATGAAATGCCCCCAAAACAACATGTTTCTATTTTATTGGTAAACTATCTCAAAGACATAGAAAGAAGGAAAATTATCTAGATAAGTAGAGCTAGGTGGGGGTGATGTTGTGGTGACTAGTGGTTGTGGTAGGGAATGGGCAGTAAAGACTTCCTAGAGAAGATGATATGTAAAATAAGACCAACCTGAAGTATAATTGGAGTTAACTAAGGAAAGAGGTGGGTAAAAAGTACTCACAGAAAGGAGAACCCAAAGTGTCAAGGCCCTGGGGAAGAAGAAACATCACAGGTTCAAACAAGACACACAGCTTGGAAAGAACTGTGGCTAGAGAGGTAGGACTCTCAGCCATGTTTGATGAATTACATATTTCTGGAAGACAATAAGAAGCCCTTGCAGTATTTTAAGCAGGGAAAAGACATGATCCCATGTTCAGATCATCATAATTAAAAACCACTACTCAAGGGAATGAGAGCCATTGAAGAGTTTTAAGTCAAGAACTGAAAAAGAAAAATGGTGTTTCAAACTAAATTTCATCACTTTTACTGAATGTCTAATACTAGCATTTTTATAAAAATGATTTATAGAAGCCACACAATTTTCATATGTCTGTGTTCTTTCAATAAGACATTCATTCACTAAGATATTTATTGAACATCTATACTGGGAACGTGCTTAGTTAGGGATGGGAGAAGAGAACTCACAAATAAGCAGTGTAAAAAGTGCTACGACTTGAAAGGCAAAGGACATTTCTGAGATGTGGGTAAAATTCCAAAAGTGGGAGCAAGGGGAATGTTACGTGATAAAACATATTCCAGTATGGCTAGAACATAAAATGCATGGGTGGTGTTAAACCACCCATCAGTAAAAATTTACTAGCCACCTGCTATATGCTGGCATTGTGCAGGTACTGGCAATACAGTGATGAAACACTTAAAATATGACAATAACTGTTATCATTGCAGATAAATCTAGGTTGGTTACAGGAGTGCATGAGGAAAAAAACAGAAAAGTAAAAAGCAGTTTCTAAATTTAAGGAGGCTTGGAGTCGCAATAAAATATTTTTAATTAAAACTTCTCTGCTGAGAGTAGACAGTCTTTGAAAGCTTCTGTAAACTGTAAATGAATTACATGCAAATATATTAGTAACATTATAGTTTTTAAAATGTCAAATAACTTTGAATGTCAAATGCTGCCACCTTTCCCCCCAAATTTACAATATGAATTGTCTAGCTGATCCCAAATCAAAGCAACCTACTAAGAAATGGAATGCCCATTCCTTACACTGAGCTGGAGAACTTCCTCAAGTACGGTCAGATCCTCCCTTTGTTTTCACAGAACCTTGATGCTGGTACAGACCCAGCCAGTTAGCTACAGTCCATTTGGGGCAGCTCCAGAAAGGGAGAAAACATGTCCTTGCCCAACGCTAACTTTTCCAACTCAGCCCCTGATCTTGCCAAAACATCACAGTGTAATAATGATAATTTAATAATGTAGTCAGCCAGGCTCTGCCCACATTAAAAAGCTCAGGAAAATAAATGAGGCTCACAAGCCAAGCAGCAGAAAACTTCTCCAGGCAGTGCCTGCAGCAGGGAGATACCTGGTAATGAAACACCCATTGTCTCCACTCATTATGAAGGAGGTAAACCTTAAAAGGGAGTCTGGACAGGTAAAGCTCTCAAAATGGAAATAAATAAATAAGCTCACCAGCCACAGCCATGGTGTAAGCTCTGAAAATGACTCAGAAGGACTGCCCAGAGATTTTCCTTAGGGATGCGGTAAGGTTTCGTCAAATGGCAAGGGAGGTAATTATGTGCTTGGGCACATTGCTGGATAAATTGGCCTCCTTCCCTTCATCCTCCCCTGTGGGCACCAGATACAGAAACTGTGTTTAAACTCCGCAATGTTCTCTTTGGCTTTCACCATAAAAGAAGAAATGAAATGTATCCTGGGTGCTTGGCAAATCACTCCTGTGTTAGATGGGGACCCATTATCTTTGACCTTCACATTTTTGCCTCTTTTGACTCCAAAAATTCTCAGAAACTCTTTCAAGCAAAGGTATGTCTTACAGGTGCTACTATCCAGAGAAAGACACTGTTTTTGTAATTTAAAAGTTGTAGTTGAAGTAAGTGATTTCTTTGATTTTATTGCAGCTGGTCTTTTACATGATCAAGTTTTCTAAATTTACATAAAATGACAAGCTTTGTTTACTGACCATGTTATTAATATATTAAGCTAACAGCCATTTCTCTCCTTTTTCTGCTTTTCATCTGCAATTAACAAGAAAACATTAACATTTTTCCTTCTTTGCTTCTTTATAGAAAAATTCTGACCTGTAACTCTCCGCCATCCCCTATCACTTCTAAAACCAGTAATGCAATGTCAGAGTGGGAACAGGTCATTAAAGCCAAGGAATCCTTGGGCTGGCTTTGGCAGCACATACACTAAAACTGTGGAATCCACTCTGCATCCTTTCAGTCAATACAAATACCAGTAAGGATACCTTTCAACACATAATACATAAGTCCCATAGTCAAATAACATTTGGCCATTAAAAGTAAAAAATCTTTAATGCGAACCAAATATTTGATAAACATCTTGCTTCACTGGCCATAAAACTCCTTTAGCTCACCTAGTAGATTTGAGACCCATTACAAAGGTGTTGTCTACTAATAAACCAAGGAAGATGTCTATAATCTGCAACTAATTTAGGGGAATCAAAACTGTACCTGGATATCCCACACAGGCATACCTGAGTTGCCATCTTTAACAAAACTTTCTCTCACATTCACATTACTCCATAAACATTTAAGAAAGAATCACATAGAGCAGCAGTTGGGAGTTCATACTCTAGAGTCAAATGCTGTTGTGTTTCAATACTCTCTGCTACTTACTAAATGTGAGGCTGTAATCACTTGGCCTCATTTCTTAGATCTTCAGTTTCCTTATCAGCAAAATGAAGAAAACACTAAACACTATCCACCCATGCAGCTGCTATAAAGATTAAATGAGCTATTATACATAAAGTCTTTTAAATAGTGGCTAGGACTTTGTAAATGTTTAATAAATATAAGCTGTTCCTCTTAACTGAAACTTTATTCATTTAACCATCATATTTTCTAAAAGGGTCTAAGTAACTTAAGAACTGTTATATACTGAAAATATATTCATTTATTTTACATTATTGCACTATGAACTTGTTAACATGAAAATTAGGGAGATGATATTTCAGCATCCCTTAGCTTCAAATGCTGCCACTCATTTTTAGAGAACACTGCTGAGTACAGATCTCCACGAAGCAAAAGAGAATGAAGTGGTCAAAGTGCTCCGGAAACTGTCAGCTTCCACCCTGGCTTGTAAACTAACTCCATATGAGTCAAACTACGCTCCCCAGGGAACACCTGTGAAAGTCCTTGATTTATAGAAGTATTTACTTTGGGGTTTGGGGTTTGTTTTTTCAGGTTTATCTCTGGAAGAGCTTACTAAAAGCTAACAGTCCAGCAATTTTATTAAACTGTTCAATTTCAGCATTTTTTAAAGAGCATGTAGAAACCACACTGGCAGTGGCTATTTAAACTTCCCAGTGGATGCCAAAAATAATAAAAGGACACTTAAATGACCTTTTTTGAGCAGAGCCAACAGCTTGTGGCCTAATTATCCATCCAGCTACATGAAAAGTTCTAGGTATTTTTACTAGGGTATAAGTTTGGATATGCACAATTGAGAATGCAAATGGCCACCTGGCTAGAGTATATAGCACTTTTCAAATCTAAACATAAGCGCCATGTATGTCAGGGTAAGTTTGTCCTCTGTTTTCCCTTCTGATTAACTTTCAAGAAAGAATAAATGGACAAGAAAATAAATGATGAAAAGTTCATGTAGGTAAGTCACTGATGAATACAAGTAAAGACAATACCATTGTGCTAAGTATTCTTCTTTGGTTATTTCCATTACAACCTTCTGAAGTCGCTATTATTTTGCACATTTTATAGATGAGGAAACCAAAGCTCAGAAAGGGCCTCCCCCTGGGGAGGAGGTATAGGTTTTTCTTCATTTTCCCCTTTGGATCCTTTCTCTGCCCTACTGGTGGCCTCTCCTCCATAGCCCTCTGCAGACTCAGCTCCCATGGCTTCTGGCTTCTATTGGGCTAAGACAACGGTGGCAGCATCAGAGAACTGGAGGGTGGGAGAAAGAGTTTGGGAATTTCGTTCTCCACCTCCTCTCTCTTCCTTGCACTTCCTACTGCACAGCTGTGAATTTTGAAAAGTGCCCAGGACCACTCCCTATGGCTCTACTTTCTACAGGAAGCCTATCTTCCCTAGGTAAGGCTCTCACTAGGTAACTCTCTCTCTCCCTTTGCCCCTTCAGACTTTCCACAGATGCTTTACCATGTTTTTTGGTTCCCTTTACTCTACACACACCTCTGTCAATAGTTCCTTCATTAAACTCTCCTCCAGTTCCTCAGTGTGTAATCTATTTTCTGCCACAGAAAGGAAGGTGGCCTCTAGTCATTGGTACATCTTTCTCTCTCTAGGTTCCCTCTGTCACTCATCTGAAATCAGCCAACCAACCCCTCCCACGTAGCCAATCTTACCACTTAAGATTTCACAAGACACCCTTCACCCCCCCACCTCCAGACATACACACACACAAGCAGAGCCAGGCCAGACCATGCCACCATCCCCCCTACTAGGTTTTCCCACTCCCCACATCCATAATTTTTAATCCAACAACAGTATCTCTGAATATGTTTAGGCCTATCTATCCTTCCTCTCTGCTATCTTCACTATAATACAAAATAAAAAATAAAAATAAAAACACACAAACTTTTCTAATTGCCCCATCTTAAAATAATTGCTCCTTTATTTTGTTTTTTTCCATCACTTATTATCATACACTTATTTATGAATTCATTCAACAGTATTTACTGATAGTCTATCATATACTAGGGAGTCAATTACAGTACTGGAAATATTGTAGCATGACTCACATGACCCACACCCTATTTATTTTCTCTTCTTTCATTTTCCAACTTAAATATTAAGTAAAAGGAATTTCCAGAAGTCAGATACCATGCCTTCTACAAATCTTTGGTGCTCAATAGCAATTGATAAAATGATGCTCTAAAACTGATGGATAAAAGAAAGTCATTTGAAGAATCTTCAGAACCAGTATAGAAGCTACCAAGATTAAGACTTTTTCAATAATTTATTGAGCAAACCCATAACAATGCTGGTCATTAAAATGAGAATTAAGAACAAAGAAGATAGCTGGTATCGCTAAGGATGAGGTGAAATGAGCATTCCCATTTACCACTGGAGTAAGTGTGAATTGGTGCCATCTTTCTACACAACAATTTGCTTAAACACCACAAGCAAGCTTGGGAGTCAACTTATTGCCTTCCAAAAACAAATCCTAGGAGTATAGTCAAAGAGGAACCCAAAGATATAGTTACAAGTAGGTTCATGAATAATTCGTAATTTTAAAAAATGGTAATAACCTAAGTATTCAACAATAGGGGACTGGATTAATCAATTATGGCCCATCATATAATGAAATATTACAAATGATCAAAGACAATGTCCTATCATATATTTCATGGCATGAACATATTCACAATACATTACCAACCGAAAAACAAGGCTACAGAGTTGTATGGAGGATAATCCACTTATTGTTTTTAAAAGCCTTAAAGGTACACAAAGGAAAAGGTGTAAAATAGCACTGTCCAACAAGGCACATAAACAATTTTAATACGTGTAGAATTCTCATTAAAAAATTAAGAACAGCTCTTTGGTCTCGGCTGCAGAAGTGAGATGACAAAGGGAGCAGCCTCATTCAGAGAGCATAGCAATAAGACACATGCCTTGTGCCACTGCTGTGCCTCAAAGACCTACCACCTTCAGAAGTCTACCTGTGGCAAATGAGGCTACTTGCCCAGAGGACAAGAAAATATAACTGGAGTACCCAAGGCTAAAAAGATGAAATACCAGCAGGACTGCTTGAATGAGGCAACGAAAAATTGTATACCCCAGATTCAGGCATGGATTCCATGAAGGAACAACACTTAAACCTAAGAGCATAGCTGTCACAGTGTCCAGTTCATCTTAAGGATTTCAATGATTATTTGCACAATAAATGTTCTGGTTTTAAAATAAAGTTAAAAACAAAGACGTGAAATTCATTTAATGATCTATTTTAATTAACCAAACATAGTTTAAATACTGTGTTTCTATACTAAGCATTCAAAGTCTGGTATATAGTTTACACTCATTGTACAGGTCAATTCAGTCTTGCCATATTTTAAATATTCACAGACCACATGTGGCTAGTGGATACCAAGTTGGACAGCTCTGGTAAGACCTAAAAGTAGGTGTTGAAAGTAGGAATTTGTATGATTTTTACTTTCTTCTTTTTTCTCTTCTTTTACAATTACCACTTATAATTTTACTACTGACATATACTACTTCTGTAAAATGAAAATAAGGTTGTTTTCAATTATTAAGAACAGAGGGTTTTTTAAAAGATTTTATTTATTTATTTTTTTAGAGAGAGGGGAAGGGAGAGAGAAAGAGGGATAGAAACATCAATGTGTGGTTGTTTCTCATGCACCCCCCACTGGGGTCCTGGCCTGCAACCCAGGCATATGCCCCAACTGGGAATCGAACCAGCAACCTTTTGGTTCACAGGCCAGCATTCAATCCACTAAGGCACATCAGCCAAGGCCTAAGTTTTTTTTTGTTTTTTGGTTTTTTTTTTCTGTCTCTGGAACACCTTTTGGCTCACAGTCTCTGCAGTTCACAGATTACATGCTCCTTGGAACTAGAAAAATGTCTTCCTTTCTTCCCGCTCCTTGACATATATTTTAAATAGCTGCCTAGCTTCAGCCCACAGGCATGTAAAGATCAAACTTGCTATTCTTCAGAGTCCTTGCTAAGCCAGTCCCTGCTTTCCAGTATCGCAACCCAGAATCTATCAGGACTCCAGGCATTTTAGCAGCTCTCCTGGGCTTGTGGAAGGGCATGGAATAGTACCAGAACTGCTTAATTTGAGGTTAATTAAATAATGATGACAGGCCTTAATCTCCAACTTGTCATCAGATTGTAAACACTGATTGCAGCTGCAGCAATCTGCAATAAACCTATTGAGACAAATCTTGACCAGAATGAAATGAGTACATTTGTTATCCAGATGAAGCTGAGAGGTGAGATCTGAAAACTCCAGATCCTTGTAAAACCAACAGAAATGGAAATGAGAAAGAGAGAAATTAAAGGAGAAGAATGTGTCCAAACCTGATTCCTTTACAGTTCTATCAAAAAAAAAAAAAAAAAAAAAAAATCACTGGTTCTCATGTACAGAGAAGCTAAAAGAAATAAAAACATAAATCCACTGGACTGAGAACTTGGAAGAAATTGAAAAAGTTCTCCCTCTATTAATCGTTGTTGGAGTTTTCATGGAAATATGTCTGAGCCGCTGCTCGTACAGGGGTCCCTGGACAGATACCACCTGAAATGAGCTACAGCAGGAGTTCACTAGAGGGGACAAGTATAATAGTTACAGGGTGTTAGATACCTATTATGATAATTCCCACAATGATTTTATAAAGTCAATATGATTATTTTCTCCATTTTAAAAAAGAAAACGCTAAATCTCAATGAAGTATCCTACCTTACTGAAGGCCATGGAAAATGTGGGTTCAGCCCAGATTAGAACGCTGACTATCTAAACCTCAGGCTTCTCTGTCTCAAGCTTTGAGACAATGATGAGAAGTGATAAAGATGAAAGAATTGTGAAGTTCATGAAGATAATGGAAAGAGAAAGAAAAACGATCCCCCAAAAAGGATCTAGGAAGTTTGATGGCCCAGTAAAATGTCTGAGAGAGGTGTCTGAACATTTGACACCACTGTTCTCAGTGTACCTGTGAAAGTGCCCTGCCTGGCCTCCCTGACACAGAGAACACTTTCTTAGCCTTTCAGGCCTCATACAGGGTCCATGCGCACCTCCTCTTTGAAGTCTTCCCAAACCTGCTGGTAAGACTGGCACTTTTTTATACCGACAAGGTAGAGTGCATTGGGAGGGAGATGACTTCCCCCCAAAAGTTAAAAGAGGTGAGAATCTTAACTGGAGAATGAGAAAAACTGGAGCAGGAAGGGAACCATGACAGCTGTTTTCAGTTAATGGAATACCACGAAGGTTTCAATCCATGTATTGTTTCCTGAAGCCTTTTTGAAACAAGACAGAACATTCATTCCCAGGTTCCCTAGTGCTGTCATAGTACTAGGGAAATAGCAGTGAGCCAAGCCAGACACAAATCTGCTGTCAGGACACATACATCTCACAGGGTAATCGAGTCATACTGAAAGATCATACAAGTAAGTGGAACATTGAGATAAGTGCTCCAAATAATGGGTAAATGTGATCTCATAATTTTGTTCAAGATACAAAACTGGAACCAATAAAGAGAATATGCAGGAATAATTTTCAATTCATTATCTGGAAGACTTTTCAAACAATCGACACACTCCAGAAATGATCCCATGACTGAGCACACTTCCCAACAGGTGTCAATGTGCCCAGGCTGATGTCCGGGAACACAAGGGAGTGGCCCCTGAATGACTTCTCAAGTCTTTTCCAGCTCTGAGAAACCATGACTCTATCATCCTAAACAAAATATTTTTTCAGATGGCAATTAGAATTTGCTAGATAGAATTTCCAGGAGACTTAGGAAATCTGGGCAGATAAAAAGTCATTTTCTGCATAAAGGGGAGTGAAGCAAAACTGAGTCTCCTAAATTGCTCAATAGCACTCTCCACTTACCTTCACAATACAGATACACTTCTGTTTTACTCACTGCTCTGGAAGCTTTGTGAGCACAGGGGCTGATAGTCTTGTTCATCACTGAGTCATCAGTTCATGCCATATAGTACATGCTAAATATTTTTTAAATGAACAAATGCATAAGGTACTAAAATATACTAATGCAAATACATGTATATAAGTATAGATCACTTTCTTCTACTGGTTCAAACCTTTATAATTGAACTTTCTTGTATAATTAATGAACATGAAAGTCAGTCAATCACTTGCCTTCTGATTAATAACTTGGATCCCTTGTCCAAGCAGCCACTTAGTTCCATTAAAAATTAATAATTTTCTACAGAATAAATATACACTATACATAGTACATCAAGAGTTCCACTTTTAATAAGCAATTAAGTAATCAAAAGACTAAGAATCTATTAACTGAGAACTCCATGAACTTGCCCTCCAAGTAATCATTTACCACCCATTTCTCTTCTTTTTTTTTTTTTTATTATTTAGACAGTAAAAATAAGCAGTCCTGGAACAGAATAAATAACATGAATAGTTTGTTCTATTTTGGTTAACATTTGCAGGCTGACACAATGTGTTTTTGTAAAAGATTTGAGATAGGCTATTCCTTCTGTGAAATGAAGAATACATTAGAGAAGATCAATACAAAACTGAGGCACTATGTGTAAAATGTTAAGGGTCTATTCATTGAAAAATTATGAACCATGTTATAGAGAATTTAGCCAGATCAGAGCTAAATTAAATTATTGATCTACATTCATTTTTCCCCTTTCTGTGTGACTATGTCCTGATTTTTTACAACATACATTATTGCCTATATATTAAATGAATCCTCTTATTCTAGCCCCAGCATATCTGCTGACTGACAATTTTCTAAAATTAATTGTCATTTTTGTAGCATTCAGATTTATAAATTAAGCTCCCCTCACATAGACATATAAATGTTTAATATACAATGTATAAGCATTTGCAGCATGAACTCAAAGGGAAAGAAGGTAATTTTCATTTTTTCCAATACAAATAAAAATGAAATGTTGTTTTTCTTAACATCATTTCACTACTTAACGGTTCTTGATACGCTTCATTGATGAGGCCAAAATGTATTCATCTGACTTTTTAAAAATGACTTAACTGAATTGCTAAGCAAAGTGATGCAATCAATACATTGTGAATTGAAGTCTTTTAAATTTTCAGACCTAAATCTTCCTCAAGACGTGAAACCTCAAATTCTGTAAGCAGTTTTACCAACAACATTGGGGATTTCTTTAAATACAAAGGGCTCTCATCCCCAGTCAGCCTCCAAAGTGACAGAAGAATGTGTCTTGAATTAGGATTTTCTCTCACCTGCTAAAAAGGTAAAATGGGTAAATATTTTGAAGAAATATAAACTCCACAGGCCCGTGTTAATTCACGAGAAAGAAAGCTGACATAAGAGTTATTGGTAGGGATGATCTTTGATTTGGGGCTGTATTTAGCCAGTAACTTTTGCCTACTGGGAGGATATTTTCTCTTTAACAAAGTAGCATCAGTTACTAAGGCCTCTTCATTTTCTCTAATGGAGATACAATCATTCTGACTTCTGTTCCAAATGAAGCAGAAATTACCCCTAATGCATAGTTGAACATTTGTATCGAAATACAGTGAAATGCAGTTTCAGTTCTGAGGAGAACAACATGTGAGCTCACAAAACGTTTGCCTCCCTCAGGTAGAGACGGTGTTCCCTGCTTTCTCATCGCACTGACTGTCACTGCGAGAAGCTCCAGGCATTAGGGGCGTGTCGCACAGTCTCACACAAATGCCAATCCCTGCCACTGGGACATGTGGATGCCAGCCTCGGAGCAGTCCTTAGGGACTCTGTTTCTCTACAAGTCTGCTCCAAAGGGAACACCCTTTGCACTAAAAATCAATGTCATCCAGTGAGAACTCCAGGAGAAAGTTTAATACTAGCATCAAAATGTCTCTTGTGCAGCAGTCTCTCTCCACTCTTTTTCTGTGAGGGGACAAGAAGCAATGAGAAAAACAGAACAAAAAAGGGCTGAAGAGAGAAAAATCAAAATTGCAGAATTTGAAAGTTGGAAAGGGACAAAGTCTCAAATAAGAAGAGCATCAGGTACCCCACTGTGCAGCAATGCAGACTGCTGTCTGGGGAAGGGCGACAGCCCCTCACCTAGAGGCCCAACTAAAGGTCATGAAAACCTTAGGAAATTCTTTCACTAGTTTTGATACCTTGGCCTTAGTGTTCTCAACACACAGTACAGAATCCATTTCTCAGGAGGTGCACTTCTTTAAACAAGCTCATAAGACCAGAATGCAAAATTAATGTCAAAGTAAAAATCTATGATTTGCAATATAACTATGATTTGCAATATAACTGTCACACAGATGTCAGAATGACCAGTACACCCCCTTCCTGAAAGTGTACTCCATCTGAAGCCAAATCCTAATCACACAGCAATTTAATGTGTAAGGAATCTGAACAAGAAAAGTTGATTTGATGCATTGATGTTGAATGTCACGGGGGAGAGAGTCACCACTGGGAAAGAGTACACAGCATGTCCTGGCTGCGGTTCTGAGGATCCATTGCCATAACAGGAACGGTCTTGCCAACAGGAAAACAATGCTCCAAGTTCCTTGTAGGAGGCCCATCTCCTCCAAAGAGAACTGCATGTACACTCTCTCCATCACTGAGTAACCACAATTTGCATGGCAAGGTCTTTCCTTCGTCCTAAAAAACCTGCATCATTTTTCTCATTGTGAATTAAAATATATTCATTGTAACAGATAAATACGTGAAAAATAAATTTTAAAAGTTATTCTACTTCTTTCACTCAGAAAATTATAGCTGGATAACCTTTCAGTTTCTGTATATTCATCTTAGATTGACCGTATAAAATGTCCATTTTGCAGATAAAAAGAACAGTTGATTATCAGCACATCCACATGTCTCAACTTAACACACATAGACACATTATATCAAAATAGGATCACACTTTAAATTCTATTTTGGTGCAGACTGGCATAGTTCAGTGGATTGAGCATGGCCTGAGAACCAAAAAGTTGCTGGTTTGATTGTTGGCCAGCATACATGCCTGGGTTGGGGGCCAGGTCCCTAGTTGGGGGCATGCAAGAGGCAGCAAGTCAATGTTCCTCTCACATATTAATGTTTCTCTCCCTCCCCCTCTCTATAAATAAATAAAACTTTCAAAAAAATAAATTCTGCTTTGCTGTTTTTCTTTTAATTAACCAAGACTTATAAGCAGGTTTCCATATCATAAAGTAATACCAAAATGAATACTCTTATACACACTTTTTGCCAAAACCTACAATTATTTCCTTAGGAAACATTCCTATATATAGAATTGTTGGATCAGAAGATACATACACACCTATTTGCTTATGTATTGCTTAAGGCTGCTTTCACCCAATAAGAATAGAATTGAAGAGTTAGAACAGAGATTGGAGGTCTACAATCTTTAGTCTCTCATCCTCTACAGATAAAGTTTGACAACTGACCCAGACTCTACAATTAGCTAGACATTCACAATTAGCTTAACATTCATAATAGAACATCTATTCCACAATAGGACACAAGCTCCATTTTATAAAATTCACCATAACTATAAGCAGATCTCTATCATTTCAAATATTTTCTACCCTTTAGCATATTTATCTCAGTCCAAAGGTTGTATGTGATATAACTTTACTTATCATTAGATTAGTATTAAAAAATACTGCTGGAGAGATGTAGTTCCATTATTTTTAACTACAGAAATGAATGCAAGCTAAGAATCACTGGGAACCCCCCCCCAAAAAAATGAGGTGTTATAAAAATTCCTTTCTTGTATAGTATTCTATAATAAATATAAATATACATGTTCTTAAAGATTTAATTAAAAGTTGATTATTAAATAAAAAGACTAAAAGATATTTCATTTCTTGGGCCTTTGATTTGAAACAGCTAAGAATTTCAGATAGGATCCCTTTACTCATGCATGAGCAAGACTCAAACTTGGCTAAGGAAAAACACATTGAACTTTTTATTGAAAAATAATCATGCAGACTACATCTAGATTTTTATAAATTCCTTGTTAATTAGATTTTAATCTACATGACTCTACCATATGCGAGAAAAGCATCCAAATACAAACATTATGAGACTGTTTTACTGCCATTACTTTAAGAGCCATTTAAAAGATTTTCTATGGGATAAAGATTGGATAATTTATCATGGTTTTATGCTCCTTTAATCTGCTCCATCTTCCCAGTATAAAATAAATATTGGTTTTAAAATAAATGGTTCTGCCCAGGTTTTGATGAGAAAAATTGCCCTGTAAATCATAAGCTTACTTGTGCCAACCTCTAAGTCCAACATTAAGTCTAGCCCATTCTGACGAAAAGTAAGTCAATTTTATAGAACAAAACCCAAGGAAGACAATTACTTAAGTATATTATCAATGCTTCAATGTAAACTAATTTGAGATATGAGCTTCTCTCCCCCCACCCTGGTTTTTAATTCTCAAAATAACCACTAGCTGATGACAAACTAATCCTTCAATCAAACTTTTTATAAATGAATTCCTTAACATAGTATTTATTACATTCTCTCCAACTCCAATGTACAAGTTATGTAACTTTGAATAAATATAAGTAAATCTGAGAGTTATATGATAACATGTTTATTGATCACTTTTTTTCATTCTCAGAGGGACAAATCAATTTAACAGTCACTTTCTTAGAAATTTCACAGAGCTCTGAGAAATCAACAATATACATATTTTCTGATAAAAACACAGTGGTTAGAATGCTCTGGAAGATATGAATAGTTTAAAGCAGTGTTTTGCAAGCTATCTGCAATGGAATAGTAGTTGGCTGTATTTTTCATTTCAGATATGTTGTGGGTTGATAATCCATTTGTAAAATACCATAAAAATGCACTTGGTTATTGTGGCAATGCCAAATTGCTTTAAAGTTTCTAAACCAGCACTATTCAATAGAAATATAACATGAACCACATGTATAATTTTAAACTTTCTAGTAACTACATAAATATTATTTTAATAATAGTTTCTGTCACCCAATATATCCACAATCTTATTTCAACATCTAATCAATATAAAGATATTACTGAGATATCTTACATTCCTTTTTAATACTGTCTTCAAAATCTGGTATGCGTTTTATACTTGCAGAATATTTCAATTCAGACTGGCCACATTTCAAGTACTCAATAGCCACATGTAGCTAGGGGCTCCTGTGCTGGACATTGCAATTCTAATCCCTTACTCTCAATATCATATCGACACAACCCTCCTCACATTTCAGTAGTACTGTCCAAACCACTGCTCCCTTCAGAATGGCCTCTCTCAGTTTCTCTCCTGTAATTTTCTCCTGATGTTTTATAATTGAGGGCTCCATTCCAGAGAAAGCCAACACTTAAATTAAGAAATTAGCAAATTCATAATTGTGGATAACTTTATACTTCCTTTCAGGAAGGGAATAGCCATTAACAAGGGATGGATGCAGAAGCCCCCTTTGCTCTCCTTTTTCTAGGAGCAATTACTATTCTGAATGAAGTTGGTTTATTTCCTCTCACGCATGGTTTTACACTTTCCCTACAGATTATAGTCCTAAATGTTTACATAAAGCCATTAATGAGGAAAAAATATGTTTGCACTTTACAGAGATTTGTGAATTTAATGCATTTGGCTTATACGAATTCTTACCATGTTCCAATGGCAGTTGTAGAAACTGAATCTCACACCTTTCTACCCTCCCACTCCATGATCTGTGTCTTTGGACTCCTGTGTTTCCTCCTAGCCTGGATAATTCCTACTCAACTTTTAGGTCACAGCTTAAATGTCACTTCTTCAGGAAACCTTTGCTTATCTGCCCTTAGTCCTAATAAGATTAGGTTCCCTGTTAGATGTTCTAACCTTTCTTATATGGCACTTAAAATTGTAAATATCTATTTTTGTAATGATTTGTTCAATGTCCATCTCCCTCATGAAAATGTGAGCTGACACCAGCACAATTCCAGATACACAGTATATGTACATAATTTTTCATTGTATGAATGAGTAATTTTCCATTCCACAAATCCAGGATCAAACTCAACTCAGCTAGACATCATGTTTCTCAGTCTCTTTTAACATGAGCTTAGAATGTATACATCACAGCATATTGAACAATCTTATTGATTAGAATGTGCATTCTCAAATATATTACCATATAGTTATATGTAGCATATTCTTTTGACTTTTTATTCTACAGTGTATTTCTATTTAGCCCCCTTTCATTTCTAATATTACTTGTGTTCTCTCTCTCTGTCATTGATCAAGTTTGCCAGATGTTTGTGTTTGCTGAGTCTTTCAAAGAATCATCTTTTGCTCTGTTGATCTACTTTTCCTTTCTATTCCATTTCACTGGTTTTTATAACACTTTGTATTATCCCTTCCATTTATTTTGACTTAGTCTCCTATTTATAGCTTTTTGGTTGAATGCTTAAATCACTAATAATCAGTTTCCTTCATTTCTAATATATACATTTGTGAATCTATAAATTTCCCTCCATGTACCTCTTTAACTGTATTTACGAGATTTAAAATAAAGTTCTAATAATTTTCATTATCATTTTTGTTTGACTCAAGACTTATTTAGAAGTATAATATTGAGTTTACAAATGTACTGTGTGTGTGTGTGTGTGTGTGTGTGTGTGTGTGTGTGTGTCTCTACTGGTTTTGGCCTCCTCATTCTCCTTTTTCTGAAAAAAAAATTGTAGTTAATATAATTTTTATTCATCAGTGCTAAGGCTTTCTATGTATTCTGCTAGTGAAATTCAAAGTTCTATATATGCCCATTCAATCAAGCTAATCTGTCACAATACTTAAATCTTCTTTACTTTTTCTAATTTTTTTTTTAGTTTATTTGATTCACCAGTGTCTGAGAGATATGTTTTAAAACTCCCAATTATGATTACCCATGTTCTCAATACTTCATGGTGATTCTGTCTATTTTTACTTTATACATTTTTTAAATGATTCTATTAAGCAATGTAGTTTCAGGATTAATATAATCTGTGTGGTAAATTGGTGTTTATCATTAAGTAATAACTCTCTATCTGCAATAATGCTTTTAAAAATATATTTTGTCTGATATTAACAGTGTCAACAGTTTCCTTTTGAAAGGTATCTGCATGGTATATTATATCAATAACTGTCTATTTTCTTTTCTTCTTCCCATGCCATTATCCTTAACAGGTGTGTTCTTTGTAAACAGTTTGTAAAGAGAATACAGCTGTTACCCCTTCTCCATCAGACCTAAAAATCTTTGCCTGTTGACAGATAAAATGAATCATTTCATATTTGATGTGATTCCCAATATATTTGTCCTTATCTCAACAATCATATTGGCCTACAATTTCTCAAAAGTCATGGATTATCTAAATGTACCAAATACTGCACACCACAGCCAGCATTGCTGTATCTAGCTTAGATTCATAACTTAGTTATTCTCAAGTAAGTCATTTAAACACATTGGCAAACTATATTTTCTTAATGATACAAAGTAATGAATCCTTAAACAAATAACACACACACAAAAAAAATCCCAATTTCAGGTGTCCAATCCACTACTCTATTTTTTTATTTGTAACATGGACATAAAAGGTTCAATTTGTTATCTACCTCTAAAGCTTCTGCACTCTCTCTCCGAATTATTTTTCATTCCTTCCTAATGCAGCTCTCATTCTGCCTCTTCCTTTCCTACACTTCTTTCCTACCCCAGCCTCTCATCATTTACCTTGACAATTGCATTAGTGTTTTTTTCTCCCTGATTTCATTTTACTACCTTCCACTCCAATATACCCTCCAGTTAAATGAGGATCTAGCATTATAAGCTAAGAAACTTGAACTTTACCCAGCAGGTCAATGTCTCTCACTGAAATGCAAAGACAAAGCCTCATAGCTCCAAACATTCTCCAATACTTTTTTTAATTTGTGGTTTTATTCCAATAATATTCTAAAAAATTTCAATGACAACCTAATAATTGAGCTGTGGTTTCCAATAGCAGTGCCTGAGTTTGTCTTTTTTTTTCTTCCATTGACTCTGCTATGTTCTCAGTGTCACTGGCACCAAGATCACCTAAAGTGACAGCTTTTAACTTTCAATGTGTCAGTAAACACATCTGGCTGTTAGGTTGGCATGTCCTACCACTAAAAATTCCTGGCATCTGCCATTACGTTCTTCAGTGGAGATGATGTGCAATTGAAATTGTTATTGAGTAAGGCTTTTATTTATTAATATATTTAATTAATAGAGACTTTATATGACATCATAAAAACTCAGAGTGTGGCAGAATAATGGTCTATTTTAATTGTTATGAGCTAATGAGAAAAAAAAGGCAGAATTAATATGTAAATTATGTATTTATATCAAATGAAAGCCACATGATAATATGGGACATTGTACAAAAGGTTTCCCAATCTTTCAAACAGAGAAAGGTGATGAGAGGATTGAGTTATCACATGACTCAGAGTGGTAAAGGCATGCCAAATTAAAAGAGTCTTTGTTGCAGTAGTAAGCTTTATTTATTCATTATTAATTTATCAAAACTATGTTAAATGCTTAATCAATAAGTACCCTGAGTGCTAGGCACTGAGTATACAGAAGCAAACAAGACAAACAAATCCCCAAATCCTCATGGAAGTTATAGTCAGACAATAAACAAATTAACACAAATTTGTAATACGATGTCAGGTAGTGATAAGTCCTGCTAAGAAAAATAAAGGAGAGCAAGGACAAAGAGAATAACTGGAAGGAGGACAAATATTATAGGCAGTGTGGTCAAAAAAGGATTCTGTGAAGAAATGTCATTGGAGCAGAAACATGAGCACTATGAGGAGGTAAGGCAGAGCAATATCTCAGGGAAAGACCTGCAGACAGACACAAAGCAAATACAAAGATGTTGAGGTGGGATAAGCTTGATATATACAAAGAACAGCAAGAAAATCAGTGTGAGGAGACCACGGGGAGAAAGCAAGAGGATGAGATGAGATGAGGTGAGAAAAACAGCATGAACCAAACCTGGAAAGGCCTAGAGTCTGGAGCCAAAAGATTGGATTTGTTTCTGAGGAAGATGGGTGCTACTGCAGGGTTTTATACAGTTCCTACAGAGAAGCAAAAAGGGAGACAGGGGTGGTGGGCATGGACACAGATAGGAATGTAGATTTGCTGGAGGAAATGGGGTATTTTGCTGTTTCTGTTTCCCCAATGAAACACGAATGAGGGTATCATAGGAGCAGGGAAAGTGAGGATAAGAGTTAGAGGTCTGAGGTACAGGCAAAGGTGTAAAATTTGTCTCAGAGAGTAGAAATATTAGGTAAATAATGTAGGATTGCCAAGTTGAGCAGAGGATACACTTGAAATTTGTGGATGTAAATTTAAAGTAAGGCAGTCCAACATGGTTCTGTGTTCTTCTGCATTCATCCACACTCAGGCCCAAAGTAAACAAGCTAAGTGAAGGTCAGGGTTTTGCCAGATGAGGATGATTGAGGATGAGCAAAGGAAAGATTAATTACAGCCCATCACCTGGATGAGAAGGGTGCAAGGGCATGAGAGGGATGATGAATAGTGCATAAAAGCTGTAGGTCAATAGATTAGGGGCCCCAAGGGTCAAAGAACTCCTGTTAGAGTAGAAATGCTGGTGTCACATGAGTTGGCATCCCCGGAAAGACAGGAGGTGGTGATCAAAAAGGAATGCTTTGGAACACATTACAAAGGTTAGCACAGTGTTTCCTGACAAAGACACTGTAACATTTAGGATGAAGCAATACTTCATTGACCAGCACTGCCTCGTGCACTGAAGGACATTTAGCATCCTCAGTGCCTGCACCCTAAAGGACAGCAGCACTTACTCCCAAGGAGAGTGGGACTTCCTAGATTGAAAGCCACTGGCCCAGTTCTGTGTTCTTCTGCATTCATCCACACTCAGGCCCAAAGTAGACAAGCTAAGTGAATGAAGGTCAGGGTTTTACCAGATGAGGATGACTGAGGATGAGCAAAGGAGAGATTAATCATAGCCTATCAGCTGGATGAGGAAGGAAGCAAGGGCATAAGAGAGATAATGAATAGTGCATAAAAGCTATATGGCCGCAGGTATGACCATAAGGTAAAGAAAGAGATATTTGCAAGTGAGAGGCCAGACATGAGCATTGTATGTGGATGTTTTTGCCAAGAATGATGGTAGGAGAATGGCGGGCATTAGAGAGTTAACTAGTGGGGAAAATCTTCAATAAATACACAGGACTAACAGGAGGATAGTCTGATGGCATGTGCTTTTAAAGTGCTTCTGCAGATGAAGAGAAAATTAGCTGTCTTGAAATGACAATGAGGATGAAAGAGGACACTGACTCTACTCCAGACACTGAGAAAAAACAGCCACCACCTCAGAGGTGACAGAAAAGCAGTAACAGAGCCAGCAGTATCAGAGCAGTGCTATCCAACAGAACTTTCTATGATAATGGAATGTTGTATATCCACACTGTCCAATAAGGTAGCCAGTAGTCACATGTGCCCAACAAGCCCTTGAAATGAGGCAAATGTGACTGAAGGACTGTAAATGTAAATACACACACGAGGCTAGTGGTCACCATATCAGACAGTAAAGGGAAATGAGTTTGAGGAGACAAAATTCTTAATCTCTGAGTCTTCAGGGAAAGGGGCAAGTGTAGAAATGCATCTATGTAAGTTTGTGGGTCTGGAGCAGGAAGGAAAGAGAAGGTATGCTCAATAGCATCAGTATTTTCAACAAGCAGGATTTCAAAAACAGGATTCCATTTAAAATTATTTCTGCCTCTTCCCAGACCACCTTCATTACCATATTGTTATGGAAGAAGATACTTGGAAAAAATCACCTTCACAAGTCTAAAATATCACCATCATGTCAGAACTACTACATCTCCTAAGCTTCTGGTATGAACAGACTTTGACTATTGCCTATTTTTCTGGGACCTAAGTATTCCTTTCCCCCAAATTGGTTTTCTGCTTCTAACAAAAAAAGAAAATCTATAATTTTTGAAAACTTCCTGTTATAAGATTCTGTTGTTTAGAAATCACATTTCTTATTTATTTTCTTATTTCTTATTTTCTTTATACAAAAATAAAGAAATTTGTTCTTCATTATCCAAAATGAGGCAAAAGTAACCTGATGGGCTGCAGCCACAAGCCTATAATTTGTGCCTTAACAAAACAATAAAAAAGGGTTGCGCATCCCCATTTCCACCCACCACTCTCACGCACATCAAGAATGACCTCATCGTCATACCCTTAGAAGCTTGGCTGCAAATGTACTAGCAACAACTCTGTCAATCTGTCCTCATCAACCAAATGAGGAATGCCAATCTGGAGCCCAGAATAATTTACCGAGTAAAAGAATTCCAGGTTTAGGCAGGGGACAGTCAGAGTGCTGATAATGTCTAGATATTGCTTGACACTGTATTTGATAGGGAATGAAGGAACAGTAAAACATTTTTGATTAGTCCCTGTCTCTTAGTTTTCCCAATTTCTAGTTAATTGCAATCAAAATACCTAAATACTCTGTCCCCAGAGAGGTAACACAGGCCCTAGTTTAACAGACCCTAAAATACATAATTAAGAAAATGGCCTCTGTGGGGCTAACCAACACAGCACTGTAACTGGACAGATTTCCTGGTAGACAAAGGTTGATTTCTCTTAGTCTTAAGGCAGAATCTATCCATTAAGTGTTGAGGAAGAGCAGAGTTTGCCACCCCAAAATATGCCTCTTTAGGATATTGAATATTTTAAGCTGATTATTTTTAAGAAAACAAAAGGCTCAAGAGATCCTTTTATCTCTCCCTTACCTACTAAAGATATTTAGATAGAAAAAACCTGCTTAAAGGGAACTATGGCCTTAGCGTAATATGAACTTAGTGCAGCAGACAGGGAGGAGCTAGCAAAGTCAGCTCGTTAGACTTTCCTCTGGGTGGCAAGGCAAGAATTTGTTTACCAAACATTTGCTCCTTCTCATCTACCTGTGAATTGCCTACTATCCTTTTGAAGTCCAAAGCACACCCCATCTCTTTACTCCTTAGCTCCAAATGGCGTTATCAGCCTTATCTGCCCAATTTGTTTTTAAGCCTGATATTCTTATGGAACCCCCACCTGTACATACGTAATAAATTTGGTTATTTTCTCCTGTTAATCTGTTGCATGTCAATTTGATTACTAGACCAGTCAGAAAAACTTAAAAGGGTGGAAGGTAAATTGCATTTCTCCCCCGCAGTGTCTTCACCTAGACTAGATGCCAGGATGAGTCCATTCTGGCCTCCATATCTTATCAGCTGATTAAGCCCTAATGGGTGCTTCAATATTAACTGTGCTTCTGAACTCTAGGGAACTGGCCAGAGTCGGGAAGAAGGATCAAGAAAGGAAGAGCTCATAGATGTTCACTATGTTGGTGAGGCTGATTCTAGCAGATGCCCAGCCATGGATCAAATTTGGGTCCAAGATACAGATACAGCCTCCACTATAAGGAATTCCACAGTTTCTAGTATTTGACCCAGGGTTGAACTAAGAGGCCTGAAGGTTGGACTAAGAAGCTCTTTTTTCCTTCCACTTTGGTTTCCCTTAATGGGAATTTCATCGACATGGAGGCCAAAAAAATATCCTGGTACTGGACCATTAACACGAGTTAAATATTTTATTCTGTAGCCACTGCCAAAGGTAGTCATCTTAGAAGTTAATTTCATTGGGAATAAAAAGATTCAAAGGAGAGTAAGTGAATGGAGTGCTGAAAACCATCCCAGCTACAGAGGAGAAACCTTACAAGTCACACTGAAGATCAGCAAAAAGTAACGGAATGATTTCCACTGCCTCTTTCTGTCCACAAGCCCCCTCTGATGGAGGAATTAATAGATAATGAAAATCCTATACCAATAACAATAACCAAAATTTTAAAAAAGAAAAGGCAATCTATAAGAAAACAGTCAGCCCCTGTAGACTGAGAGTTAAATGTAGACTGAGAGATTAGCAAATATAAGGACCAACTAGAAAACCACTTACAGATGAAGAAGTATGATGAATGATATACCAAAAGGTCAACACTGCTCTTTTACCCTCTCCACCCATCAGTTTCCATTGCCCTCAATTTCTCTGGCACAAAACAGAAAGCAGACCATAAAAAATTGACCATAAAAATTAAACTTATTTTGCAACATTAAAAAAAAACAAAGTTGAATATAATTTAAGCATACGGGCCAACTTCTCAATTAGGACTCCTCATATATATTAGAGCATTGACATTTAAAACCCTGTTATAAGATGTAATGTACTCGGCAAGTACCACAACTTTCTGCCCTATGCTGAGCTTTGCTGTTCCACTGTTAGCTCTCAAACAAGGGATGGTGCCATTGACCCCTTCCCAAAGACCACAGCGATGATGGCAGAAGTGGGACGGGTGTCAGCATTTTCACTTTTACTTCCCTGGAAGCCGCATGTGTACAGTCTCTGTTTTTAGCTGGTGTGGATGCCATGCTTTTAATCTCAACATGCCTGTGATACCTTCTGACAGATGAGCTACGAGATGAACTACCTTCACACTCTCATAAGACAACATTTATATAAAAAGAAACACAATACCAGAAAATATACATCTGAAATTAACATATCTACAAACTGCCAGATCCCCTTAACCAAACCTGTAAAAGTAATTAAGCCATTTTAACTGAACTGATTAACTTGATTCCATCAGAAAATAGGTCTCTTTCTTTCTCCCTATCCTGTCTCTGGATTCACTAATTGCTTCTCTCATTTTGCCAAATCAGTAAGATATTTTTGCATTTTGTAGGTATAATCTAAGTTATCTGAGTTATTAAACAATTGCTCTCCCCAGACTCAGTTTAAAGAGAGCAGCCAAGTATCTGGTTATTTATTTATATCATTGCTATTTGCAGATATTGTTTTAAAGGGAGAATCCAAATAAAAGAAAAAAAGTCAAAAGAATTCTGGAAAAGATATAGCTACAAGGATGTTCATTAATGCACTACGTGTGATTAATGCACTATTTGTGGTAGCAAAACCTAGAAATTATAAATTTCAAGAAAAAAGATTGTTCTAATTAATTATGGTATAGTAATAAAGTGGAACACTATGTAAACATTAAAAAATATGTATGTAATAGGATACTTAATAACATGAAATAAAAACCATGGTATTAAGAGGGAAAACACATTGAAAAATAGTAGGTATAGTATTGTCATTTTTATCGGTCATAGTTATATTTGGATAATAAGACTGAAAGTTTGGCAAACAATGATTAGTCAACCCATCCTCCATTCACAATCCCCTTTCTCCAGTACCTTTACAACTAGGAGTAATTCTATAAAATGAGATATAAGCAGAAGTCTGCAGGGTGGCACGATTATGTCCTGATTAAAAGGGGCAGATTGGTCTCACGGGCCCCTTTTTGTGCTCTCTGTACCACAGTGAGTCAGCTGATGGATCCATGACTATACTGTAATCTCAGCCAAAAGTGAGAGAAATAAGTGAACGAAAGAAGACAAAACCTTGAAATCAGCTGTTAGGTACCACAAGGAACAACTGCAACTTGACTGTTTATTTATCTTTTCACCATTTGTTTTGATGTATATGTAGACATAATCAAATAATAGTCCCTAAAAATCTATGGAGGGTTAGTTACTGAAATGAAGTTGAGGCTTTGGGTTGTGTGAATAAAAAATAATAATAACAATAATAAATACCATTCTTAAAGCAAGGCAGCGACATTGCCTCTGAATTGCCAAAACACAGGATAGTCCTCTTGAAAACTGAAAGTTTACTCTTCATATACCTTGATAATAGGTATAGGCATGATTCTTAGCCATGTAGGACCCAATTAAACAAGTAAGGAATAATGTAATATCAATGTCAAAAGTCAATTTTGACTGGATTTACACATATCTCTTCTTAGAACAGCTATCACTTTATAATGTGGCCATGTTTGCATATCTGTCTTCCCACTAGACTATAAATTTCCTAAAGGCAAGGACCATTCCTTTCATCATTAATAAGAATGCCCAAGCCTTCTCCCTTCTAAGGATTCACAATCAAATTTAGATTCCAACTACAAATGCCTATAAAACGTGACAGCAATTTTGACTCAGTCCTTCTTCATTCTAAGTCATCCTACTTTTAATAAAAGTCAACAATTTTTTAACATTTCCAAAATATCCTGAAGAGAGGGGGAAATAGCACATTAAATTCTGTCAAGTATCATTTACCTCCTCAAGCCCTGACTAATCAGAAGCGACTGATCTTGGAAGCTCCTTTTATCACTTGGTCTATAAGCTAAATTCAGCTCCTGTTGGAAAGCGCCAAGATCCCTTCCCATCTCATACAACATTCCATCCTGCCAATCACTCTAGAATCCAGCAATCTTGTGTGGCCACTGCTCATCAGATCAAGTCAAAATTATTAACTAAGTTTACGGGGTCCAAGCAGCCATATTCCAGCAAAGCAGTCATCGGGTTAAAAGAGATTAGAAGAGTGCCAGATTTATTACTATTGATTCCCTGCTGGCACTTTCGTGGGAAGATATCCACTGCAGTTATATACAGTGTCTGGCTCATTTCCAACTCTTTTGTCTTCAAATTCTTTTTAAAAAATCAACTAGGAAGGATAAGAAACTAGAAATTGCTGGTTGGTGCCCAAAGGTTTCCTCCAGAATAAGAAGCCTTCATCACTACGCCCTAATTATACAAACTGCTTCCATAGAGTCCAATACATTTATTTATTAAACCTTACCATGAGAAGAAGCCAATCTATAATGACTTGAGCCACATTTCACAATGGATGCCAAAGGACACATGATGTCATTTGCTAAAATGACTCAATCCAGATGGAAAGCATTCTGACCTATACATAATTGATTGATCTTTGCTATGCATTTCTGGTTATTTATATACTATCATCTGCATGAATGTATATCAGTGGTATTTACACTTGGCAGCTACTTTTGAGAATGCATTATTTAATTGAGATTTGAAGCTTTTTACAACCATTTCCTGACTAAACATTCATAAATGAAGGACAAAAAAAGGATGTTATTTTAAAAATAAAGTTTAATAGGCTCTGGAAAAAAATAAAGGTTTGTTACTCTAATTGTTTTACATTACAGTGAACAAGATGTATCTATGTAAAGCTGAGTTCAAAACCCTGAAACTGAGGCTACTAAAGGGCATTTTATCTATTTTCCAGTTTGAGGCTCAATAATGATGGTAAAATATGCCTTACCAAAGAAGTGGAATATTTTAAATACTTTTAAGGAAAGCATCTTCTGGTGAAGTAGTTAGAGACCATTATAAATGCCCAAAGAAAAGAGCACTACTATCTGATGCTGTTTGACTTTTATATTTAATTATGAAGTTGGTTTTCTAAAAGGGGTAAACCACAAATTAAATAACATTCAGATGACTGAGATGGCTTCAAGATAATCATAGAAGAAGAGACAGATGGAGACGCTAGTTTATAGAAGGCAAAAACATGTAGCATATATGTCCTTATTCCCATTATGCATTCTCAGGGCAAACATCAATAACTGATCACTGAGTTTTTCACTAAAGAGCTCTGAGCCCTGACAGGGACTCAGATCACTTTTCCAAGCAAGCAGTATCAATAAAGTGGACTTGGAACATGAAGTGAAATATATTTTCCATTGCTGAACTAAATAATTATATAGTTCTTTTCAGATCCCAATACATATTAGACATCAAAACATGTATGTCATTATGAAATCTTCATAATTCAGTACTCTGTAGTTTGCTTGTCTAAACTAAAATTCCACTGATCTGAAGGTGATTCACGGGCACATATTGCTATTCTGTCCTAATGATATAATTATATGAGAATTATATGATATATATCATATATGTAATTATATCTTATATAATGATCAAATTAATTCTATCTCTTGTTGCCTACTCTGAGATACAATCTAATACTCCACAGATTTTTAAAAACAAAATTTGAAAGCACCTCTTTGAATCCTAGGGAAACATGAAATTCAGCAGTTTTCCATAGGTCATGATAGGATGATGTGAATCCAAATGTAAATGAAAAGCAAAGAGGGGATCTGTACAGAATCAGATGGAAATGCTTGTATGTTCACATAAAAATATTGTTCAGCAGTATAAAAGAATGACCTACAGCCACATGCATCTACAGGGATAAATCTTACAAATGAAAAATTAAAGGGAAACAGCATGCACAAAAAAATACATACAGCAGTGCTTTCTGAGTTGTATGCCTCAGTAACTAAGTTACAAACATCCCAACATATTGATCCCCTCAGTTCTGTGAGTGCATAGTATCTGGAGTAGCCAGAGTCTTATGGTGAGACATAGATAGCATTGATCCCATTGTAACAGGGTGCAGCCAACCAGGGGGCGGGGGGTGCAAATAGGGATTTGTAATGGGGTCCAGAACTCGGTGTCCAGGAAATATTAGAAATATATATATATTCCTCACCCCCACAAGTCTGAGCTGGAGGATGGAATGCACAGAGCAGGGCCATTGAGAGTTGTTTTGCATAGCAACAATTTTGCAGATAACCTCTAGAATGGTCATTTACCATATCTATAACCTTTAACTGGTTTCATAGATATGTTGAATAGCTATGGCCATGCTTTGAGCCAGGGGGATGGGAGTGACTTCAACCCATGATGTAACTGGGAGGCAACTCCCCCTGGTTATAGAGCCTGTGTAAGAGCTTGAAGATGATTGGTTCCATACGACAGGGCCACATCTGCCCAGACTTACTATGGCAGCCCAGTAAAGCTGGAAAAATATGGGAATGCTGGCAGCTGTGGCCAGTTGTGGGGGGAGTCAGAAATGGTGCAGCAGGGGAAGACTGGTGCTGGGATTTAAACCCAGGTGCAGCAGCCATGAAGGGTCTTTTTGGGACCACACAGCTTGGGCAGAGAAGAACCACAGACTTCTATCCCTTTGTCTGAGATAGAGTACCCTGGACTGGGCAGAGAGAGAAGGAAGGACTATGCATTTGTGGGTATTCTAAAGGACTTTGGGACCTCGGTGAAGACATTAAGTTATTACTCTTAGGGTTGTACAACTCTTTAAATAAATAATTCCTTTCCTTTTCACCAGTATTGGGCATTGAGAGACATCTTTCCCTGGTGGTGGGCAAGGCAAACCTAGTATGGGGTGGGCAACCCCCAGAGCACAAGGGTGGGTCTGTTTGGTAATAGTATATCATTCACCCCACCCCATTCCTGCGTTTGTTCTGTAACACCATGGCACCATAAATATTTTCAAGTTCAATGTCATGATATGCCATGATATGAAATTGGGAAGCACTACCATAAAGCCATTTTTTATAATGCTCAAAAATGAAAATATATCTTATTTAGGGATATATGTGACAAAATTATTTTAAATTAAAAAATGAAAGCAAAGGAAAAGTGAGTGAAAAATTCATCCAGTATACCCACTGCTTCAGCATAACATTCACTGTTAGAATGGAAATGCGGGGAAGTAACACAGGATAGATGGCAATGTTGCAGTTCCTAAAATGGAATGTGGATTCAGTGTCTATTTTATTATGCTCCAAATATATTGCTTTATAAATATAAAATATTATACTTCAAAAAAAATCAAGATGAAGAAGCCACACAACTTTCTATCTTATTCAGAATGACAGTAGCATCTCAGTATGTCAGCTTAAGAATAGATCTAACTTTTTAGAAAAGTTTTAAACCCAGAAGTTTCTAATGATCAAAACACTGCTCAGTGATACCAAGATTTCATTCTACTAATCCAAAAGAGTAGTCCAGAGATTTCCAATGGTCAATTTGAATATCCTATTCAATGATTACAAAATTTTGTTTTAATCTAACTAGGGTATTCATGACAAATTACTAAACACCTAAAGCTCCATTTCCCCCATTCAAATAAAAATATCATAAAAACCACATGAAAGCCTTTTAATTAGGATCCATGTAGTTTCAAAAAATAAAAATCCACTTAAAAACCTCAAGTAAAATGGGTTCCTGGATGAGGAATTAGAGGTGTCACATAGCACATGAGACAGGAAGTACTGCCAGATCTCACAAGGAACCAAAGCCAGAAAGTGGGAAGTTACTCAGATCCAATACAACACGCTCACACTCTCTCTGGGGGTCCAGGAGCTCATGTCTCTACTTCTTTCTGGAACATTTACCCTATTGTCTCTACCTTGAGATGTGCTCGCTCTGCTTTGGCATTGATATGACCAAACACCTGAAGGTCTTTGCAGCATAAGTAAAAACCAACTAGTGTTCTGAGCACCACTTCAAATGACCAGAGGAAAAAAATCTGATTAACCCAACCAGCTTGTCAAAATCAGTCAATACCTGGTCTAATCACAACTATACACCTGGAGTTAGCTATTTAAACACTTAGAGGAGCCAGGCAGGTAATTAAAGGTGTGACAACTAACCAGGTGTGAAACAAGAAGTTAGAAGAAATGGATCTGCAACAAACAGCTCATGCTGTTTTTCAACTTGGGCTTTATAACAGAAATCTTGATTTGTTATAAATAACAAAGTTTCACCCAAACCTCCTGATTTTAAACACATATCTGCAGGCCAAATTACGCCACGGGCCTCTGCTGTCAGTGTCCTCCACAGAATGAGTTGTGGATATTCCAGATTCAGAGTCACAATATACAGACGTGGCTGTAGGTGCCAGACCTTTGGGTGAAAGGACAGTTCTCACAGGAAGGGGTCATAGGTCAGGCAGTCACTCCAAAAAAAGCTGGAATTACACAGTATTCTTACATATATCCCCTCACACACAGAACATGGATAAACTTCTAAAAATATCTTCTTCAAGATCAGATACAGGCATACCTCAGAGATTCTGTGAGTTTGGGTCCAGACCACTGCAATAAAGCACATAACACAATAAAGCAAGTATCAAAATAAAGTGAGTCATAATCTTTTTGCTGGTGGAGGGTCTTTCCTTCAATTTGCAAAAAATTCAACATTTGTGAAGCATAATAAAGCAAAGCACAATAAAACAAGGTGTGTTTTTACTACCCTGGGTAGAGATAATCTCATGTGACTTTGTATGGGTTCATAGAAAAAAGCATTAAAGTACAAAGAAATCAGACAAAGCTAACTAGAGCCAGAAAAAGACAACATTATCTTCTTTTGTATCCATGGCCAAAAATGCTGCCATAAAAATGACCACTCACTGCAAAACAATTACTGATTCTTTTTTCAAATAACTAAGATTGACACAGGACCCTGTCTCAATTTCTCACCCTGTCAGAACTGTCAGGTACAGACATCTCAGCCTAAATGCCTAAGAAGCCTGGCCTGAGTCCCAATCTTGGGTAAGACAAGTGTCCCTCAGGTGTTTCCATAGCACCTGGCCTTGTCTTTGCTATGACACCTAACCCTGTAGTATATGTGCATAGCTCTCCATTTGTGTCTACAAGTAGGTGAGCTTCTTGAAAGCAGAAACAATGTCTAGTCTTCCTATATGCCCCAGTACCTATATGTTGAATAAATACATGAACTCACATACTTTAAATTTATTTCTATATTTTAGCAGTTAATTCAAGAAAAGAAGTTGAATTTAGATTTAGTTACTCCATATTCTTTTGTATGAGCTTTAAAATTTTCAATAAAAACACTTTTACTTAAGCAAGAGGTACATATACATACTGAATTATTATATACTCAAAATCACATAGTTGTAAAACTTTTTGGAATATGTAGTCATATTTAGGCTAAAAAATCCTTAAGGAATCTTCTGTCCACTTGTAGATATGCATGGGTTTTCCTAATGTATCTATGCTAATACTAAGTAATACTAAGTAATATACCTACATTAATGCTAATAATAAACTAAGATATAAATATAACTTGTATAGAAAAATAGGGCATGGTAAAATTCTCTACCTATTTTTATATAAGGACATAAAATCCATATATTTAAACTTAGGTGAAATTTGGAGAAGTACACTGTATGTATTTCCCACAAGACTTATGTTCCATTCTAAAGAAATGAGTCATAGCAAATTTCCCTATCACAAAAATCTGTTTAACAGGAATTAATTTTTAAATGAAATAGATGTAGTATTATGTAGAGTTAAATTCTGTTCTTTAGTAATTATTGAAGGTGATTCTAGTATGTTTTACCATTAGTAATTAGTCTCCCTTTTCTCATGAAAAATAGATTTAATATTTTGATTTTTACTGCTATCCCAGGTCTGGTGGTGCCACACCATCTGCAATCTGGTAGCCTAAATAATGTGGGGGAAATGAAGCATTATTTCAAAGTAATAAGCATATCTGCAACAGAAAGAAGTTAAGTGAGGCCCATGTCTCCAGCCACTTGTCCCTAAGTTACAACAAATTAACACTAAAAGACTTAATGTTTTATCTCCAAAGGGGGCAGTTTGTCCTCTCATTCTAGTTAGATAGAAGTATTTGGCAAATGCCTTTTTTGAAAAGAATTATTTAGCAATGGAATTGCAATCAGTATAACAAATAAAGCAAACTGAAAGGCAAATGGATAAATGAAGGAATGTATAGCACCATTCATTTCACTGTCCCTGGAGTAGTCAAAGAACATGTATGAAGACCCATGGGCATGGACAATGGGGTGGGGATGGACTGTGGGAGCAGGGGGTGGGGCAGGTCAGAGGAGGGCAAGTGGGGGGGGGGGGATTGGGACAATTGTAACAGAATAAACAAGAATAAAATAAAAAAGAAAAACAAAAAGTATAACAGCATTTACCAAGATAAATTCCACTCATGGGTTTTACCAAATTAAAGGAATATTGTGTTATATTAAGTTAAACAAATTTCCTTACTCCAAAACTTATCAGTCTTTAATATTCATAATGATCATTATGAATTTTCAGGAGGGGGATAGAGTATGCTGCTTTTGCTATGCATACTGTCTACATAAAGTCTTGTAACTGTTCTTGGGAACAGCATTGCTATCAGACAAATCTAGGGTGAAATCCAAGTTCTATCACCCAGAAGCTGTGTTCCCATGTGCAAGTTTCTTAATCCCTCTGAGCACTGGTTACCTCATCTGAAAAATCAGCCCTTAATTTATATTAAAACTTCTATCCTTGACTTCCCTTTGAAGTTATTTCCTGTAATAAGTAACAGATAATAACATATTCAGCTGAAACAATTCATCTCCTATTCACTTTAAGAATTCGCATAAATTCTCTTATGCATAAAACCAACAGTTATGAAGCACTTAGCATACCAGAATGAGTTGGTAACTGAACATAAACAAACAAATAAAACCTGGTAAAATAATAAGCATTACAAATACTTAAGAGTTTAGCATATTGACTGCCCACTTGTCAAAACTTACAGAAAGAATAAACTTGGTCTCAATATATATATTTATATTTTGAAAGATTTACACAACAAGTTGATGACTTTTTGAAAACATTATAGGAAAATATATATAAATACAGAGATAAAAAGAATGGGAAAAATGTTTACAATGGTTAATTCTAAGAAATGGGTTTGGGTTACAAGTATAGGGAGTATTGCCTATTATTTTATGTGCTTATGCATTATTTAAATTTTAGAAGCAGGTATTAGTTTATAATAAAAATAGGTGAAACAAGAGCAGATATGAAAAATAAGAACATTAAAATAATGCCACTCTTTGGTAATGCCAAGATAGTGAGGGGAACATTTATTATAAAAACTAAATATATTACACTAAACTTTCATTATATACAATTATTTTTCTAGGTTCATGATCTGACTGGCCCATGGTATCTGTATACACTAACCACTGACATTAAAAAAGGGGTCAGTTGTATTTGAACCCCATCTACACATTCATAGCCATTAATAGTCAATGCCTGGATTCATTAATTCATTAGAATTAAAAATAAGGATATTGAGCCCTGGCTGGAGTAGCTCAGTTGATTGAGTGTGGGCTGGTTTGATTCCTAGTCAGGGCACATGTCTGGGTTGTGGGCCAGGTTCCCTGGTGGGGGCCACATGAGAGGCAACCACACGCTGATGTTTCTCTCCCTCTCTTTGTCCCTCCCTTCCCCTCTCTCTAAAAATAAATAAATAAAACCTTTAAAACATAAGGGTATTGTAATTCTATTTTTTCATTTATTAGCTAAAATACTGTTATCAAGAGACAACACCCCTACTTAAGTTTTCTACGCTCGATAGTATAAAAACAGAAGAAACACTCAATTATTTAAATTTTTTATTATTTTTCAAAGTAATAAATTAGTTCACTAACATTCTCCCATGGTAACCATGTTGTTGTTGTTGTTGTTGTTATCATCATCATCTTCATGAACTCATGGATTTAAAATATTTGATATGTTTCAATCTACTGTAGTTACTATTCTGGTGAATGCTTAAATGGTCCCATCTTTGGTTACAGGGAGTTAAACTCCACTAGACATTATTTTGATTGTTTTAAAAAGTCTATAATCATTTACATTTACTTCTATATTTATCCTTTTTACTGTTTTTTCTTCCTTTCTTCATTTCCCTGATTCCATCTGGGACCATTTCCCTCTGGCTGAAGAGCTGCCTGCAATAGTTTCAACATATTTATGTGGAAAGTCTGTTTGTTTTAACTTCTCTAATAATATCTTTTGAAGGATATGTTCACAGGGTATAGAATTCTAGATTGTTATTTATTTTCTTTGGCACTTTAAATATGCCATTTCATTATTTTCTATTTACCATTGTTTCCGTTTAAAAATTAACTATTAGTCTAATTTGTATTCCTTTAAAATGTGTCTTTTTTTTTCCTTTAGAGGCTTTTAAGATTTTTAACATCTTTGGTTTTTCAGAAAGTTTACTATATATGCCTACATATTTTATTTGATTTTCTTTGCTCATTAAGATTCTTGAATCTATGGATTGAAATTATTCATCATCAATTTTGGAAAATTCTTAACCAGGATCTCTTCAAATGTTGACTCTGTACTCATTTTCTCCCTAAACTTTTTTCCTGGCCTCCAATAACCAGGACCATACCTTTACACCACCCAATATGTCTCTTACTATATCTTCCTTATTTTTGCATCCTTTCTCCACTAAATTCTTTAATCTATATATTTTCTACAGACCTATCTTCCACATCATTAATCCTCTCTTCTGATATGTCTACTATGTTGTTAAATCCATCTATTGAATTTCAGTTTTGAACTCAAAACTATAATTTTGAGTTTGAAGTTGTTCGTTTGATTCCTTTTATAGGTTCCAGATCTCTGGTGAAATTCTGTCTCTTCTTGAACATTCTAATCAGTTATTTGGAAGTTTGTGTCTGATAACTCCAATATCTAAATCACCTGTGGATCTATTACTTTTGGCTATTTTTATTTTGATAAAAATGTTTCCTGGCATAACTACTAATTTTTTTTAAGTCACAAATACATTGTTTATGTAAAATTGTACAAGTTTGAATGATGTTCTCTTTCTCCAGAGATGATTTGATTTTCTTCTGGTAGGTTGATAAAGACAGATAATCTTGATTCAGTTGAGACTGATGCATTTCCAGTATGTTCTTATCTAGGATATAGTTATTCAGGGGCATCAATGAAAAGCTTTTAGCATTTGTTTAACAGGGTCCTACCTGCTTGAAGCTCTGAACTCTGTGAGATACTATAACACTACTAAAATTTCTGCTTTTCATTTTAGTTTCTTAGCTGGTGTTATCAACCTTATTTTTGGCTGTCTTCCCCTAGGAGTATGCATCAAGGTCTCAGGGAAAATTTCATACAGCATTTTAAACTTACTCTTCTGTGTTTCCTTTCCTCTGGAATCTTGGTTCCTCAAGCCCTTAACTCCACTAGTTGGAAAAAAAATAAGCTACTTTTATTGTAGAAAAAAATTTAAGTAATGCTTCTTAATGATGGTTCATGCTGTCATTTTTCATAGTTTTTAATACTTTTTAAAACTTATCACTATGTCATTACTCAAATATGAACACAAAGAAACATGTAGTAATGGAAAACAAAAAAGTATTGACCTCCATTAGGCAATCAACCCTCAGATAATGCTGGGTAAACTGGACCTTTCTCAAGTAGGAATATAGAAGAGAAAGGGGATGTGTTATTTATCACTCACAATATTCAGCACAATTTTATTGCTCCTTGGTAAATGCAATGCTTTTAAAGATGCTATTATTATTTGGAAGCCCTCCAGAGAGCACTAAGTATTAATAATAGCACCTGTATAGCACCTAGAGCTAAGTCAAATCACTTGTTTATTACCCAGAGTGATGAAAATAATTTAATAAAGTATTGCAGATACTTGATTAATCATGGATACAATTTTTCTTCTCCAAGAAGTTAAAGGGAATATCTATGCCTGATTTAATACATATCTTTTTAATAACTCATTTAATTGGGAGATAGAGATGATTTCATGAGTTTTTTAAATTAAAGATATTGAAACTTTTAAACAGTCAAAATATGACTTCCCTTGGAGTATCTTCTGTGTTTTCTTGCTCAGCATTTACATAAAATCTTGCTTTTGTAATAGCAGTCCATTCTTCTTTTCCTTTGTAGAACCTGATGCTCCTCTTGTCCAGATATAAGAATGTTACCCAGGCTTGGCAAATCATTGTTCTTCACCAGTTATTATTTCTGCAATGAGCATGTGATTCAACTTATTCTGATGAGATATGGTACTTGGATTTTATAAAAACTACTGGAAAGAGATATTCCAGTGGGATTGCTAAACTGGAAGAATGGAAGGCATAATGTGGTAATCCCACATAAAGAAGGCATGCCTAAGAGTGAAACCAAAACCACCTAAAACTTTGTAGTTACATGAGTCTATAAATGTCCTTTATTGCTTAAGCCAGATTAGTAAGACTGGGTTTCAGACCTGCAACTGAGAGTCCTTATTAATAGAGAGAGCTACAACTAAAAGGTACATAGCAGTGGCCAAGTCTGTCAATGAGTGATTAACCCTCAGGTTTAAGAGAAAACTCTAATTGAAATAACAGTGGCATTAGAAATGTTTCTCATGAATATGATAAAATTTACTCTAGTCCACTGATAATGGTTTCATTTCCCACCTCCATTTACATTATGCCTAAGACATGAGATGTGAAAATTTATCAATAATATCAAATAACATAGCTATATACATAGGTTCATTCTTGAAGTTCCATGGAGAGATTATTATTGGCATTTTAACCTGTTCCTCACAGATGCTTAGTTATTTGAGGACTGAAGCAAGTTATAAAAGGTTCCAAGAAATGAGGAAATCTTCATGCTTTTTTATATTTTTAAAATTCTGTCTTCAGCTTTGGCTTAATACTGTGGTTGTTGATGAGAGCCATGAGTAATATTCCTCGAAGGAAGGCTACAAACATAATAAGAATTCTTCAGCATCACTTTTTCCTTTAAGTGAACATTCAAGCCTGTGTATGTGTAGGGATCACATATTTCTACTTGTGGCATTTAATTACAAATAAAGTAAAATGTGCAAGATCACGATTTTAAATACTAGTTTAAAAACACTTATGCACCTAATTTTAAAATAATTCTCTTCCTCTCTGGAGAGGTACCTAATGTCAAAAAGTGGTATTAAGGTGAGTCATGGTAACTGAAAAGGCATGAGCAAGGCACATGTCAGAATTATTAATTTTTTAAAAAGATGAAATAGTCCCTTCTCTAAAATTATACCATGGCAATATATGCTGAACTTTGAAGTGTGGCTTTGTTTCACTAATCACTGTCTCCAGGAAAAAGAGGCTAAAGAAAGAAAAAAAGAGAAGTACAGCCACTTCAAAATCCCCAAATAAATCAAAAATCAAAGAAAAATGACAAATTTGTTCATTAAAGTAAAGTTTTCAATGGGACAATTGTAGCTGAGACTGTATTACGGCCATCCCAAAATTCACCAAGGCAGCAGTTTTCAAACTTTATTCTGAGTTACATTTTTAAAAAAAAGTTTGAAAACAACTGTCTTACTGAATGTATTTGTGTAATAAAGAATATATAACATTTACATAGATATAAATACATAGATATAAAGTGACCTAGTATACATGTACATAAGAAGTAAAAGCTCTAACTGTATTAAGTGAAGTCTGATATTTCTTATTCTGTGTTATTTTTTCTATTCTATTCTACTCCATTTCATTTCATTCTTTTTTATTTCACTAAACACAAATGCTAATCACAAATCACTAAATTGTTTTCACAACCCACCATCAACTTACAACTAGATATAAAGCATATGATCTGGCATAACTGGAGCATATAACAAATCTTAGGCTAAAATAATTAAACATACTCAAATCATTACAAACACTTATTTCAGATTATGACTATTCTTAAAAGAAATCATATCAACTCTACACAGTAGAATTTCTTATACTGTTCATTAACTTTACCAAATATTTTCATAAGCACTTAAAGTGAGATATTTCATTCAGAATGATATCCTACTGAACATATTTTGAAATAGCCCCATGGAAGCTCACCATCTTAGATAGACTGAATCCAAAAAGTCTAACCATTCTCCCTTTCCTCTCTCTCTCTCTCTCTCTCTCTCTCTCTCTCTCTCTCTCTCTCTCTCCCCCCCTCCCCCCACCACACCCCTGCAAGCCTCTATAAAAGCAAATGAAACACAATATGACAGGCTAATATTCTAATGTAACAAGGAAGTAGTCCCATTATCTATTCTGTTTTACCTGTGTATCAACTACTGTTTGATTACTGTTTCTACAAGGAAAATGTTTTCTTAATGACCTCAGAAGAAGACAATGATTTCATCACTAAAATATGTGACATGTGAAACAAAATATTGTCTGTTCCCCACTGGTATATATAATATGATTGGGCCCCCAGATTTTCTTACATCTCGAACCTCATGATGATGCCCCTCCTGCCCACAATATTTCCTTTCTCCTGGAGGCAGGTAGGGAGAAGGAATGTTTCTTTGCCAGATCCACCACTAATGAAAAATTCCAATATCCTGAATGTCTATTTTTTCAGTTTTTAAAGAAGCGATCTTAATTTCTACTCAAAATATTTCCTTTATTAACTATTTCCTAAGAATGCATACGTTGGCTTGTTTGAAAGAATGCCCTGTAGAAATTGGACATCGTGTCTTTCATCAATATGACAGACTGATGATGGGTGGATGGGTTTCCTATTGACTCTCATGTCACATTTGCTAAATTTCTGTTGAGGCAGCAGGGAAGACCCAGCTTATGAAATTTATTTGTCTTATTTCTGCTCCATAGATCATTCATAATCACATGTAGGGAAATAAGGGGGGACTGGAATCATGGAAACCCATTCTCACTCATGCTGAAAGCAGAAGCAGCCCTCAGAGCTGAGAGCAAACCTGTGTGGTAGAAAGTAGTGATACAGCACGTGGTTACAGCATGGCCAGTTCAGCATTATGACCAAAATGGGGCCACTCTAAACCCTGGGGTTTAGTCAACAGTGGTTTTCTTAACTTGGTCCTTAAAGGTTGAAATTTATGTTCAACCATATACAATGCTTAAGTATATTGGTGTGTGTGTGAGATAGAAATAAAACTCTGGATTTAATAAGGAAACTAAAGTGCACAGCCTCCAAACAACTATAGGTATTATAATTCCAACAGAAGGTGCTAAATTGTTGGATGTTGGTATCCTTTTTTAATAGAGACACTGTTAACCATGTTGCTTAGCACAATTTTGGAAGGAGACATGAGGCTGGTAAAAAAAGAGAAAAAATGCCTTTGTCAGAAACTCCTATTCTTTCTTTTTCTGTTATTGTCTCCTTGCTTCATTGTCATACAGGCAAATAAACAAGGCTAGAAAAAGAAGAGGGGGTGTTAAAGAAAATAAAGAGAAAAAAATCATGTGGCCCTGTTGTCTGTAGATGTGTCTTGTCAGTTGGTACCATGTGCCTTCCTTTAGTCAGGTCCTTAAAAGACCCAAGATGGAGCAAGTACAGATAAGCAGCTTTGTGGTGGTTAGGACAGTGCTTCTCAAACTTTAATGTGCCTACAAATCACTCTGAGATCTTGTTAAAAATGCCAGTTCCAATTCTGAGGTGGGGTCTCAGATCCTGCATTTCTGCTATTAGAAGAAACCCAAGCTGGCATCCCATTTAGTGCCCAGTGCCGCTCTTTCGGTATGGAGCAGTGGCATACCCTTAGCCTTTTCCTTTACGAGAATTTCACTTGACACCTTTTCCTTTTTAAATACACCTCCAGTAGAGAGAAGAAAAGCCATGGCATTACACAAAAGCACTTGCCCTAGAATCAGACACATTTCATTTGAATCTCCTCTCTGCAACTGATTTGCAATCTGTGTGAGTGCAGGTAATTTTTTAAAGTCCTGTGAGGTTTGTTTTCTCCATCTATATAAACTGGGCATACCACCTTCTTAACTCTCAGGCTGTAAAAGGACCAAATGATATCGTGTGCATAGCCTGGTAGTTTCATTTATGGAATGAATGAATAGTCTACAGCTCTTATTCATAGATAATAAAAATAGGGGTGGGTTGCTACAATGTTTGAGTATACATTAATTTTTCTTAATATTACAGAGTTGGCTCTTTCTTAGATTCACAACCGTGTGTTGCAAAGAGTTCTAAACACATTAAGTGAAGAATTTCTCCCCACTGCCAAACTTCTCTGACTACCGAAAGCTACTCCCTGATCAGTAATGACAGAATCCAGGGCAGACAAGGTTTAATAAGTATTTCTTGCTCTACCTAATGGTAAAAATACACTTGATAATTTTCTTTTCCCCAATTAGTTCAGTTTCTAGACTTGTTCTTCTGGACGTCTTCAATTCCTACTTCCAATAACAGAGACTCCTTGTGCCAAACCTGCCCCTTTTCATCTCTCTTCTCCAGTCTGAAGTCAGGCTGCCCTTCGATCTCACAGTAAATCAGACAAAGGCAACCCCCATACTCATGCTGTCCAGCTGATGAATATGAGTTCTAGGAGAATCTAGAAGATACCTCTGAGTTAACCAGAAAATTTAAGGGGGAAAATGCTAATGCGAGCCTTCCCTAACCCCCCAACCCCACATCCACAGACTGAAACCCAGAGTTTAATAAAAAGGGAAAAGGAGGAAGGGTGGTTTTATTGAATTTAAAGACACAATGAAGGAAACCAAAGAAAACTGTGAAATACTGACTGTAGCTGCCATACCCTGCCTCCCCTGACTACCTCTGGCAGTCTTCAAGACAGATGGGGCTGGCAGTGAATGGATCCTAGGAATCACGCCTTTACCCTTCTGGGCCTTGTCATGACTCCTCTTTAGGTGACACTAAAGGGTCTTGAACAGAAAGGGCATGGCAACCACAGAAGTCCCTCTTCATGACAAGTTTCAGTGATCATTCAGGGATGCCTGCCCTGCCATCACTTTCTCTGACTCATCGTCTTCACTCCCACAAGTTCTTATAACAGAAGTGGGGCCTGCTTCCCATCAGCTTATTTCCATGTCAGACTGAATCAGAGGAGCAAATTATTATTGTCTCATCTGTCCTATTAGATTGACTCACATGATTTTGCCATATTTGTAGCCCGAATATCAGCAATTTCACAGATTCAACCTCATATACTGTTTATACAAACAAAGTTTCACGGTCACAGAAAAAACTAAACCATTTCTGTGGCTGAGCTATGCTGGCCAGAACAAAGTTATCTCAAATTCATATACTAAAAGGCTGAATATTTTAAACTAGGACATACTTAATGTGGTCCTTGCCCTTACTTCCTACTTTTCTAGGGAAGATAAGTTCAGCAAACTTCTTTAGGAAACGTCCCCTCAGCAGCAGCAGCAACTATCAGTCAAATACCACGCAATCACTGTGCATTTACTCTATGCAAGGCATGAGCAAGATAGAACTATAAATGCATGTAGTTTTTCCATCTAAGGAGTAACTGATCTAGCTGGAGAAAGCAGAGAAAACAACACAAAAATGTTCAGAATGAAGCAACAATATAAGAAAAGTCGCACAACAGACCATAATCATTTGCTAAATGAGTGCAATAGAAAATAAGGGCAGTGAGTTGAGAGGCAGAAGCAATCACCTAGAATCTGATTTGAGCCACTTTCCATCTAATTTAGCTCATCAGTCACCACACCCTCCCACTTACTTACTGAGGAAACGTATCACAGAAAATGAAAATCACCTCTCTGCCTACTCATAACTCCAGGATGATGGTCCCAGAGGTGTATACCAGTAGGTCTCAGACCACTTCCTCTAATTTACTGGATCTATCTCAGGAAAAGACAGAAGAATGAGGACATTAATGCTGGACATTTTTCTCTCCTCTAGATGAAGTCAGAATGATATGGCGGGGGGAGGGAATCAAAGTTACTGTATAGGCCTTAATATAAACCGCAGCCACCTGGTGGCTAACCATTTAAACAAACTTTATGACACATCTTAATTCTGAATTTCAACCCTCTGAGCAGTTGCCAACAGTCAAAAGGGCCGTAGCTCTGAGCATATTACATATACTGTTTCAGGTGCAAATGAGGCCACGCTAACACTGCATGAGCAGTGGCTATATCAGCTCTTCCTTGCATGCTCTCATTCACAGAGCTTCCTGTGGTACCTTGCTGTGAGCTCTACTGGATGCCTTAGGAGACAGTACCCGGCCATGAACCCTATGCCCAGGTCCTCCAGAATGAGGCTGTGTCCTTACTCAGGGAGCCAAGACTGAGTACTTTGCAAGTAACAAATTCTCCAGGCAGCAGCAGCCCTGCCTGCCTCACTGCTCCCTGCACATTGGGATGTTCCATGAAGAAATGCAGAAATGGGAGGAAAACAACACAGAACACAGAACCTTCTGTCACCTGGGACTGATAAAGGTTTGCTTATACCCTGAGAAAACATCTCTGATTAGGCCCTTCCCCTCACCTCCCACATTTAATCCATGAGAAAGATCTGTCAATTTTATCTGCAAAATACCCCTTGAGTCCTCTCCTTTTCTCCATCTCAGTCGGCTTCCTGTTGGCTGAATATTAATCACCATTACTACCTACATGGGCCTCTACTCAAGCCTTCTAATATCCTGCTTCCATCCTTGCTCTTCAAATCTATTCCAAACATAGCAGCAAGAGGTACCTTCTTCATACATTAAATGCATCATATCTTCCTAGGCCTGATCCCTTCAGTGCCTTCCTGTTATACCCAGAATGAAATCTAAGCTCTTTGGCCTGGCCTGCAATGCCTCTGAGACCTTGTCCAAGCTTCTTGCTACAGAAGGCCATCTAGTGGGGTAATATAAGAGGCCTGGCCTACGCTTCCAATTACTTAAGCTGGAATCCAAGGTCAACTGCTCCCCAGGAGAAGCCTGGGTCAGAATCTCAGGTCCCCTGATCACTATGTAGCTTTGAGCCAGTAACTTAACTTCCCAGTGCTTCAGTATCCTCACATACAAAGCAACATATCTTATTGAATAGTTAGAAGAAGTAAAGTGTGATACTACATGCAAAATGCCAGGAACAGCGCCAGTCCATAGTAAGGGATTTGTGAATATAAGTGGCGCAATGTGCTCTCCTGTCCTTGGACACATCTTTCCACCTAGGGGCCTTCCACCCACTGTGAAATGCTCTCGGCCCTTCCCTCCAGCTCTGTGCATGGTCATCCCCTCCCTTCTTTTACATTACCTCTGCAGAAAGACCGTCCCTAACATGTCCAAATGGGATTCCCCAGACCCTCCATTATTCTCTGGAGCAACTCTTTATTTTCTTCATAGCCCTTGTGATAACTTGCAATTATTTCCTTCCTTTGACTATCCACTTACTTCTCAACTTTTTCTTCCACAAGACTTTAATTGTTATTTGTTATTAAGGACTTGGACCACATTTATGTTGTTTATCCTTGAATCCCCAGTACCCAGAACGTTGCCTTGACTCAGGAATCCTCGATTAAGTTACTATTTATTCTTTTTATACTTCTAATGCGTTTTAATTATATTTTGACATCAATTGGTATAAATATCTGTTTAACAATTTAAAATGACCATTTGTCTTATGAAAAAAGTTACTATTTTCATTGTTAATAGCAAGTGAGTGGATGAGTTTTGTTGAGTTGCTCACTTAAGTCCCCTTTCTCCCTGGAGCTCAGACCAACTCTCAGTGGCTGGGCTGGAGAACAGACACCTTGACTGGCCTCTTCACGACTCATCCTCCCCGACTCTTTTTAATGAACATGCAAGCCTTACTTCAAGGCCTCCCTGTCCCTCAGGCACATGCTTAGCAAACCAAATTCTAAGTGTTCCTTTTGGCTCAATCCAATTCACCTCTCTCTCCTTCTCTCTGTACATAGGTGTTTGTGTGGTATACATACATTTTTGCATATTTACATGTTATGGTAGCCCGGATTCCACAAAGGCCAGCCTGAGGAAAAGCTCATGTGTTCCTGACTTATTAGAGAGAGCATGCCCCTCTAGGAAGCAAGAGGGATAGGAGAAGGAAATGAGGCAGGGAAGGAGAAAAAGCAGACACAAAGTACATTTCTGAGGTGGTCACCACTTTTCCTTTTTTTTAAATATATTTTATTGATTATGCTATTACAGTTGTCCCATTTCTCCCCCTTCACTCCCCTCCACCCTACACACCCCCTCCCACCCACATTCCCCCCTTTAGTTCATGACCATGTGTCATAAGTTCTTTAGCTTCTACATTTCCCATACTATTCTTGCCCTCCCCCTGTCTATTTTATACCCCCCGTCTATGCCACTTATTCTCTGTACCTTTTCCCCCTCTCTCCTCCTCCCACACCCCTGTTGCTAACCCTCCATATGATCTCCATTTCTGTGGTTCTGTTCCTGTTCTAGCTGTTTGCTTAGTTTGCTTTTGTTTTAGGTGTGGTTCTTAATAGGTGTGAGTTTGCTGTCTTTTCACTGTCATATTTTTGATCTTCTTTTTCTCACAACTGATTGTCGGATGTCCCTGGCCCATCTTCTGGGAGGGGCCATGTGAATGACAGCTTCTCAGGACAGTCAGTCAGGGAAAAGGGAGACAATTATTATCCACCCAATGGCCATGGGAGGGGCCTGAGCCCAGCTGCAGCATCTCAGGCCTCAGCTGCAAGGGTGTCCCAAGGGGAGGTGAGGGCTAACAGGATGGACTGGGAGCAGTCACTGTCATAGCCTTTGGCCATTAGAGGCAGCAGTAGTGACCTGGCTCGATAACCATAAGAGCATCAAACATCAGCAATTGTACAGATCTGGAGTGGGGCCTAACCTGAGTCTAGTACAAATGCTTAAGATGGTGATAACCATCCAAATGCATTGCTTGAAAATGGGAAGCATATGACATATAAGTTCACTACTCCCAAAGCTTGTACTTATGGCAAACCTCTCTAAATTTTCAACAGCACGTTTTCCAGTTAACCCCAGGTTCAGCCTCTGAAACCTTAATGTACAGTCGTGAACAGCCGCTATATCCAATAAAACATGATACTTCTCCAGGAGATACCATTGCAATAAAAAAAAGGTTTTGCCCATACATTAACTATTCTGATATCTGCATATCTGTAACACTTAGTGGGGAAGGTATAGCTCATCTCTGTTCTCAGATGGACAATTGAGATTTGGAGAGAATACATGGCATGGATACAGTCACACACTTTCAACGACAGGAATGAGAATCAAGATGGTCTGACTCCCAGCTATGTTCAAAAATACCTACTCTTCATATACTATAACTCAATAACTTAGAGTCATATAAATATTTTGTTAATTTAACTATAAGAGGATAAAACTGTGTTTCTGGAGGCCTGTTTTCCTCTATTGTTTTATTTTTTAGCATACACTGGAAGACAGAAATGAGAACCTAAAAAAAAAAATCACAACAGTAATGCAAATAAGGATAATATAAGAATTTTTAACACTTAGACCTGAAATTAAAAGATGAAATCATACCATCAAGCTAATGAAAATGATCAATTTTAGAAAGTGGAAATGCAAAAAAAAAAGTCCTTCCTCAGCATTTTTCCATCTAACTGAGATCTATAGCTCAAGGGACAGTGTCCATGGTTCTCCTTGAAATTTTGGGAGAAGAGGATATCATTCACATAACACTCTTTCCAGAATAAAACCCTGTGCACAGTAGCTCTCACCAGTATGCATTTGACACCAGTTTTGCTGGTTTAGCACCTCACAGTGTTACACATCTAATTTATGGGGCAAAGTTTATTTCATATAAAGCAATGCTGACCTTCATCATGGAGTGATCAGAAATCAATCTGCCAATGGCTCTTCTAAGCTTTGACATTTATAGGGAAGATGTGTCATTATCTCTACTGATTCTTCATTCTTCCACCATCCACCAAATACATCCAATCAAATGTTCAGAGCTTTGTACATGTATCTTAATAATCTGTCATCTAATACTTGGAGAGGAAAATGCACTATCACATAACATCAAGAATGTCTGGAGCTCCAGCTAGAACATCAAGAATATGATACTTAAACCTTATTGGGAGTCTGTTATATGAACAGAACTGTGCTAAGAACTAATCATCCTAGATGATCAGTTCTAAGAACTTAGGATGATCATCCTAAGAACTAATGCATCCTAGGTGCATTATTGGCCCCCATTTTCCTTCCTAACAACATTCTCATCTAGGCTCTTTAAAGCTTAGCCCTCCACTTTTCTTCAGCAAAGTTTCCCCCCGCTCACCGCACACCCCACTTTATCCTTCCTGCACTAAAGCCAACCAGACTGCCCTTCCTGTCAGTGGCTATTTCTGCACTGAGCAGCCCGGCTGGACCTTTGGCCTGTAAAGCTTAGCCCTGCACTTCCCAGCATTGCCCTGAAGACTGTTAAGTCTTGGTGGGCAATGGTAAGGAGATCCTGTTCCTCCACAGTGTGATTCTTGCTGATTCTTATATCTCCTATAGTGCCTTGAATATAGCATACACTCAATAAGTCTACATTGTCTGGTTCACTCAATAGACCATAAGCTCTTTAAAGGTAGAGGCTGGGTCTCATTCATTGTTTTGTTGCCAGATTGAAATTAAGTGATTACCTCACATGACATTTACAGGTAAGTGAGAGAGAGAGCCAAACCAGACCATATGTCGAGTAGTAGAAAATAATTTAGCTGAGTTGGGATAGGGTCTGATATCAAATTGCCTTGAAAAGCAGACAGAACTCAAATGTAATTTAGCAGGCCAATAGCTATTGCAAACTCCTAAATGAATGCACAAAAGTAAAATTATTTTATAGAGCCATATGAATAAGTCACTCTTTAACTTAGAAGCAATCAGACAAAGACCAATGGTTTTCCATAAGGTCTGATTCTTCAAAGAGACAAGGGGATTGAAATTGGGTCCTTCAAGTTCTCTTTCAGCCTCCTGATTCTAGGTATTGAAATATCTGTCCTTTGTTCCTGGTGATTTACTGTATCTGATTATAACTCAGAATTCAAATATCAGGCTCTGCCTTCTTTCCCATCAGGATTTTAACATCGATTATCTTTACCATTTATGAAATTGTGTGATGTGTTTTTAAGACTAAGGCATCTTAGAGAGAGAGGGAATGTCACCAATGTATTAAATAATGACTTCTTGAAAAGTCAAAAGCTTGTTGGTTGAAATGCTGTTAAGTTGTAACCTATAAAAGCAGAACCTGATTTTTTCAATGGTGCAAAAGGCAAACTCTAAATATATTGGATGAGAACTTAAAATATAAGAAAAGAATGTAATCTAATTTTAACAATTCAGTATGTGCAATGTGAAAGACAAAATTCTTATAGAGAATAAGTTTTACTTGCTATATTTGTCTGGTAGAGCACTTGACCATATAGAGCACCAAGACTGTGTAACACAGTGTTGACCAAAAAAAATCCCTACTTTGATAGGGCTAACAACCTACTAGGGAGCATAGACATTAAACAAATAATTGTGAATAATTATGTGTGAAAGTAAAAATGAAACGAAGGCATTCTAGGAGCAGTTGGGACATAGAACAAATCATGGAACAGATCTGGAGGACCAAGAGGCTCTTCAGGGGAGGCATATTCCATCTGAGATCCCATGGGTGAGTGACAGTTGACTGGCAACAAGAAAGGGGAAAGAATTTTCCAGTAAGTGATCAACACACATGAAGGTAAAGTAGCAAGGGAGGGGTTAGGAGCATTGAGGACTCTTTAAGGACATTCTACATGGACAAGGTGGATAGGGACAAGCTAACACATTTGGCTGAGCTCAGTCACTCAGTATTTTACATCTTAAGTCTCCTGGTTCAAGACAACTTTCTAGAAAGGAGGCTCCTCTTTAAGCAACTCAGTGTATTGAAGAGAACCTCAAGAACCTGAAGTTCAATGCATTGTTTAGAATATAATCATGATTCTTTTTTTTAACAGTTACCTAAACTTGTTTTATTTAGAAAAGATACACCATTTAAGCTAACTTTACAAAAATTGGTTCTTTTTAATGCTTATCCAGATATCCTTTTTTTTTAAAGCAGGATTGCTTCTGTGTTAAATAGATTTTTGTTATCTTGCTAACATTGTGGTTAACTTTTCTTTCTTGGTTTTTTTTTTCATTTTTTATTGTTGTTCAAGTATAGTGTTCTCCATTTTCCCACCACCACTTTGTCCCTCCCCACCCACCCTCACCTGCCACCCCCAATCCTTCCTTTATTTTGTTTTGGCATGGGTCCTTTATACATGGTTCCTTGACATTCCTTTCACCTCTTTCCCCTATTATCCCCTTCCCACATCCCCTCTAGTTACTATCAGTTTGTTCTTTATTTTAATGTCTACAGTTATATTTTGCTTGCTTCTTTGTTTTGCTAATTGGGTTCCACTTAGAGGTGAGATCAAATGGTATTTGTCTTTTACCACCCGGCTTATTTCACTTAGCATAAAGCTCTCCAGTTCCATCCATGCTGTACGGAAGGGTAGGAGCTCCTTCTTCATTCTGCTGCATAGTATTCCATTGTGTAAATGTGCCATCGTTTTTTAGTCCACTCATTTACTGATGGGCACTTAGGCTGTTTCCTTCACTTGGCTATTGTAAATTGTGCTGCTATGAACATTGGGGTGCATAGGTTCTTTTGGATTGGTGTTTCAGCATCCTTAAGATATAATCCCAGCAGTGGAATTGCCAGGTCAAAAGGCAGTTCCATTTTTAGTTTTCTGAGGAAATTCCATACTGTTTCCACAGTGGCTGCACCAGTCTGCATTCCTACCACCAGTGTACTAGGGTTTTCTTTTCTCCACAACCTGGTCAGCACTTATTGTTTGTTGATTTGTTTATGATGGCCATTCTGACTGGTGTGAAGTGGTATCTCACTGTGGTTTTAATTTGCATCTCTCTGATAGTGATGCTGAGCATCCTTTCATATGTCTCTGGGCCCTCTGTATGTCTTCCTTGGAAAAGTGTCTGTTCAGATCCTTTGCTCATTTTTTAATTGGATTGTTTGTCTGCCTGGTGTGTGAACTCATGTGAGTTCTATATATATTTTGGAGCTCAAACCCTTGTCCAAAGTATCATTGGCAAATATATTTTCCCATATGCTTGGTTCCCTTTTCATTCTGAAGATGTTTTCTTTAGCCGAGCAGAAGCTTTTTAATTTAATATAGTTCCATTTGTTTATTCTTTCCTTTATATCCCTTGCCTTAGGAAATATGTCAATGAAAATATTGCTGCACATGATATCTGAAATTTTACTACCTATGTTTTCCTCTAGGACTTTCATGGTGTCATGACTTATATTTAACTGTCATTTATCCATCTTGAGTTTATTTTTGTGTATGATGTAAGTTGGTGGTCTAGTTTCATTGTTTTATATGTAGCTGTCTAGATCTTACAATACCATATGTTCAAAAAGGTATTTTTACTCCATTTTATGCTCTTGCCCCGTTTATCAAACATTTATTGACCATAGAGACAAGGGTTTATTTCTGGGCTCTCTATTCTGTTCCATTGATCCATGTATCTGTACTTATCCTAGTACCATACTGTTTTGATTGCAGTGGCCTTGTAATATAGTTTAATGCCAAGTATTGTGATCCCTCCCATTTTGTTCTTCTTTCTTAAAATTGCTGTGGCTATTCAGGGTCATTTACGGTTCCATATAAATTTTTGAAATGTTTATTCTATATCTGTGAGATATGTCATTGGTATTTTAATAGGGATTGCATTGAATCTATAAATTATTTTAGGTAGTATACACATTTTGATGCTTTTAATTCTTCCAGTCCATTAACAAAGTATATGCTTCTATTTATTCATATATTCCTTAATTTCTTTCTTCAGTGTTGTGTAGTTTTCAGCATACAGTTCTTTCACTTCCTTGGTAAGGTTTATTCCTAGGTACTTTATTTTTATTGTTGCTATATCAAATGGGATTTTTTCCTGATTTCTGTTTCTGATATTTTGTTGTTGGTGTACAAAAAAATGCCTTCAATTTCTGAATATTGACTTTGTACCCCACTGCTTTGCCAAATTCACTTACTAGGTCCAGAAATTTTTTGGTGGAGTCTATAGCATTTTCCATGTACACTACCACGTCATCTGCAAACAATGACAATTTTACTTCCTCCTTCACAACATGGATGCCTTTTATTGATTTTCATTGTCTGATCTCTGTGGCTAGAACTTCCAACACTAGGTTGAATAGGAGTGGTGAAAGCAGACATTTTTGTCTTGTTCCTGATCTTAGTGAGAAAGTTTTTAGTTTTTGCCCATTGAATATGATGTTGGCTATAGGTTTCTCGTATATGGCTTTTATTATGTTGAGCTATGCTCACTCTACTCCCACTTTGCTGACTGTTTTTATCATAAATGGGTGCTATACCTTATCAAATCCTTTTTATGCATTTATTGATATGATCATGTGATTTTTGTCTTTGCTTTTGTTTATGTGATGTATTGCATTTACTGATTTGCGAATATTGAACCATCTTTGCATCCCTGGGATGAATCCCACTTGGTCATGGTGCATGATCTTTTTAATGTGTTGTTGGATGCAGTTTGCCAATATTTTGTTGAGGATTTTAGTGTCTATGTTCATCAGCAATATTGGCCTGTAGTTTTTTTTCTTTGTTGTGCCTTTACCTGGTTTTAGAATTACAATGATACTGGCTTCATAAAAGGAATTTGAGAGACTTACCTCTTCTTGGATTTTTTGGAATAGTCTGAGAAGAATAGGGGTTAGCTCTTCCTTAAATGTTTTGTAAAATTCTCCTGTGAAAATGTCCAATCCAGGGCTTTTGCTTGTGGGGAGTGTTTTTATTACTGCTTCAATTTCACTAACGGTTATCAGTTGTTCAGGCTTTCTGCTTCTTCTTGATTCAGTTTTGGAAGATTACATTTTTCTAGAAATTTATTCATTTCACCCGGGTTTTCACATTTCTTGGCATTTGTGTGTTTGCAGTAATTTCTTACAATCCTTTGTATTTCTGTAGTATCTGTTGTAATTTCTCCTCTTTCATTTGTGATTTTATTTATCCTTTTTTTTTTTGATGAGTTTGGTTAATGGCTTGTTGATTTTGTTTATCTTTCAAAGAAAAGAAACAGTTCCTGGACTTACTGATCCTTTGAATTGTTCTTTTGGTCTCTATGTCATTTAATTCTGCTTTGATCTTGATTATTTCCTTCCTTCTACTTGCTCTAGGCTTTGTTTGTTGATCCTCCAGTTCTTGTATATGCAGGATTAGGTTGTTTATTTGAAATGTTTCTATCTTTTTTAGGTAGGCCTGTATTGCTATGAAATTCCCTCTCAGAACTGCCTTTGCTGTGTCCCATAGGTTTTGGACTCGTGTGTTCATTTTTATTTGTTTCCAGAAACTTTTTGACTTCTTCCTTCATCTCATTATTAATCATGATTGTTTAATAGCATGCTATTCAATCTCCATGAGTTTGAATGTTTTTGAGTTTTTTCCTTGAGGTTAATTTCTAGTTTCAAGCCCTTGTGGTTGGAAAATGTTTGATATGATTTCAATTTTCTTGAATTTGTTGAGGCTTGTCTTGTGTCCTATCATGTGGTCTATTTTTTAAAATGTTCCATGTGTATTTGAAAAGAATGTGTACTTTGTTTCTTTGAGATGAAAGGTTCAGATATAATCAGTTAAGTAATTTGATCTAATGTGTTGTTCAGTTCCATAATATTCTTGTTTGGAAGATCTATCCATTGTTGGCAGTGGGTGTTAAAATCCCCTACTATAAGTATGTCGCTGTCTATATCTTTCTTGAAGTCCTCCAAGATTTTTCTTACGTATTTGGGTGCTACTATGTTTGGTGCATATGTGTTTACAAGATATATGTCTATTTAATGGATTCTTCTCTTGAGTATTTTGAAATGTTTTTTTCTGTATCTCTTTTTATGGTTTTGTTTTGTAGTCTGTTTTGTCTGATATGGCCTTGTTTTGAAGTCTATTTATCTGCTACCCAGGCTTAGTTTTCCCCTGACCATTTACTTGGAATATTTTCTTCCAACTCTTCACTTTTGTCTGTGTAGATCTTTGGTCCTGAGGTGGGTCTCTTGTAGGCAGCATATGTATGGGTCATGTTTTCTTATCCATTCAGCTACCCTATGTCTTTTGATTGGAGTATTTTATCCATTTATATGTAGGGTTATTATTGATAGGTACTTATTCATGGCCATTTTACCTCTTTGTACCTGTCTTCCTCTCTCTGTCACTTTTTTTCTTCATCTTCTTAAGGCAGTCCCTTTGGCATACCTTGCAATGCTGGTTTGGTGGAGGTTTATTCTTTTATCCTTCGTTTGTCTGGGAAACTCCTTATTTCACCTTCCATTTTAATTGCCTTGCTGGGTAGAGTAGCCTTGGTTGTATGCTTTGATTTTCATTATTTGGAATATTTCTTGCTGTTCCCTTCTGGCTTCTAATGTTTCTGTTGCAAAGTCAGCTGCTAGCCTTATGGGGTCTCCCTTGTATGTTACTTTCTATTTCTCCCTTGCTGCCTTTAAGATTTTCTCTTTGCTTGGAGTTTTGCCATTTTAATTACAGTGAGTCTTGGAGTGAGCCTGTTTAGGTTCCTCTTGATTGGGACCCTCTGTGCTTCCTGGATTTGTGTGACTTTTTCTGTCATTGAATTAGGGAAGTTTTCCATCGCTACTTTTTCAAACAGATTTTCTATCCCTTGCTCTTCTTGATCTTGTTCTGGTATCCCTTTTATACGGATATTATTACAATTCATGTTTTCCTACAGTTCCCTTAACACCTCTTTGTTCTTTTTTTTTTCTTTTTTTTTTTCCTTTTCTTGCTCTTTCTGGGAGTTTTTTTCTACCTTGTTCTTCAGCTCACTGATTCGATACTCTGGTTCATCTAGTTTGCTTTTGATTCCTTCTACTGTGTTCTTCAGTTCAGAAATTGTATTCTTCATTTCCTCTTGGCTCTTATTGATAGTTTCTGTGTCATTTTTCATACTGGTAAAGTTTGCAGTAAGTTTCTTGTAGCTTCCCTGTAGTTTTTCGTAATTCTCACTGAACTCGTTGAGCTTCCTTATAACCATTGTTTTGAACTCAGTGCCTGACAGTTTTCTTGACTCTATTTCATTTAGCACTCTTTCTGAGGATTACTCTTCCTTTCAATTGGTATTGTTTCTTTTTCTTCCCATTATTTGTGGGACTCTTCTTGTTTGCTTCTGCTTCTTGAAATGATCTGTTTTGACTCCATGACTTTGTGGTATGAACTTCTATGGTAGGAGACCTGTGAGATTCATTGGTACAGTCTCCTTGATCTCCTTAACTTGATGTTCTTGATATGCCCTTTATGTCATTTATATTGGATCTCTGGATATAACTGGGTTTTGGTTGTTGTTGGGTCATTCTTTAGAGGGTACTTTTCCCTAGCTGTTTGACTGAGGGTCACTCTGCCTACATCTTGGATGTTGTTGTGCAGGTGCTATCAGAACAAAACCACAAAGCCCAGGAAACAAACCAACATCCACAAAAATAATCCCTCCAATCCCATATCAACAGCAAATGAACTAATATTAATAATGGTGTAAAGAGATTGAGATTATTATAAGAAAGGATAGAAATAAACTATAGTATAAAATCTAGTGACTTAATATGCACAAACTTATTGGACAAGAAATGAATGTTGAAAACCTATGCAGAAAAGAAAATATCACAAATCATGGAGAAGACCACATTGGATTTTGTCTTCATAGCCTTTAGTATTTATCACTGTTTTTTCTTTCTGTATACATTTCTGGTGATATCAGATGTTGACCATGTCTGACCTTAGGCAGCCAGTTTGAGACTTCCAGGCTTCTAATGTCTGTGGTTTCTCCTTCAGTGGTTAATCTAGTCACTCTGCACTTCGCAGTCAGGTGTAAACACCATAGGGCAGGGCAGAATCCCTTCTGGGGTTGGGGCTATTTTTCCCCTTCAGGCTGCTGATGCTTGGAGGGGAGTAGTCTGCCCAAGCAGGATGGCTGCTGCCACATGGGTGATGTCTCAACACTAGTGACCCAGCGTCTACTCTCTCAGTTCTATCCCCAAAGCTTCCATTCCCAGTCTCTCCTCAGGCTTCTCTAGCCCACTCTGCCCCCACCTTTGCTGTAGCCCAGGGTAAGTGGCTGCAAATGAGAATTTGTGCATTGGCCCTTTAAACGGCTCTTTGAGTCTCCAGCTGAGTGTCTCTGTTAGAGAGCAATCCTGCCGTTTTTCACTGCTAGTTGTTATCTGCATACTTTTTGGGTTCTGCTGCTCTAGGCTGGGAATCATAGCTTAGGGTTTAGACTCCATTCTTCTCAGGGGGATCCAACCAGCTGCTTAATTATCCCTCTGGCGCTGCCACATGTGGATACCCAGCCAGCCTTTTCAAGTCCCCACAGCACTCCTGACCAGTCAGGTTGTGCTGAAGCTGATTTTTCTGTCTTTCAGAGGTTATAAGGCTTCTCTCTCACTGTTGTTCAGTTGTTTATTCTGGGTGATTTCTCCACAATTTAGTTGTAATTCCAGATTGGTCCTGTGAGGAGGTAAGTGTGACTTCCATTCACTCCTCTGCCATCTTGCCAATTCCTCTAAGTTTTCTTATTATGACAACAAATTTCAATATTTTAAAATCCTGTCTCATACATAATTCTTCTAATGCTTCTAGTAAACTTGTTTTGAAATCTAATAGATGAATAGAAAATAATGTTCTGAAGAACTTTGAAGAGCAAAGGTAGATAATCATGACCCAGTCTTATAATCATTCTCCATATTAACATTGATTTCCTCATCCAAGCACCTCAAGCTCTAGAGTATAATCATAATTCTAAGTGATACCTGATAATAGTTTTTTTCAAATGGGCATGATTTTTTAAAAGGAATTCCAGCTACTTTGGTGATTAGGTAGGGATATGACATAGGTTTATTTACTGAAGTCTTTGGTTTGCATATCCACCAGCAGGATTGAAAGGAAGCACCTGTATTTTAAGGTGTCTTTATTGGGTTTGTTGCATAGTGCATGCACAGCACAACACAGCACACACAGAGGACAGCACAGGTCTTAATAAGAGATCTTATTTCGAATACTCTTCAATCAAGCTCTTACGTTATATGAGTTAGTCTGCTGAGGGCTCTGCATATATCTCTCATTTAACTTTCACAACAACTCTAGAAGGTAGGGACAATTTTTCTCAGTTGACAGATATGTCACCTCAAGTTTAGAGAGGTTAAGTAACTCTTCAAAGATCACACAGCAAGTAGGCAGTGGAGGCTCTTAACGACCTCCCCACTGTTACCCAGGAAAGCTCTGTTTTTTGTTTAACTCTGACCATTGTTGCTGAAGCAGACCAGGGTACTTTCTGACCCTTTTTAGTTTCCTTTGAATTACCATCTAATTGTTATTGGTACAGAGTTTAATAAGTGATGCAGTATCCCTGGGCATTGGAATTAATATCATTACTCAGAGATAGAAACAGAAGTTTTCATCTGTGCACTGCCTGGAGGTGGAGCATCAATAAAAGCCGGAGGTGGGAGGAAGACATGAACATGCAGACTTGAATCAGAGGCAAGGGATGCGATTTGATGTGGGGTGATGAGAAATTCCTCCTAGGCTAGCAGAGACACAATCCTTCACCCACTCCTTTCCCCAGCAATGCAGTTGTATTTCTCCTAACATGTTCTTCTTTCCTCCACAAGGTACAAAAGTCCCAGCTCTGCCCGTCACGCACACAGTTCTAGTGCATGCCCTAGGGTGTCTGGCATACAATATTCTAGGAGCAATGGGTTGCAAGTCCTTTTGACAAAGGGTTGTTTGGGGCCTAGGAATTTTAATCTATATCCATGAACTGAAGACATTTAAATTAAAAACTTCCTACTGATTCAGCAATAGCTAGGACAGTGGTGCCTGTGAATTTACAGAAATTGCCCTGCAGCCTTCCAAATGGTAAACCAGCAGCTGAGGATAGTGGAGCAGCTTGTGACTAAAGGTATCCATGCAAATTCCACACACTGAGCAGAACAAAGGATCGGTAATGATTCCAAGGCTTGTCATATTAGGATGGGGTGGCAGTTATTGGAGAGCGTCTAGATTTGCTTTTCTTGTGACAGTCCTTGTTTTTGAACCCAAGTATAAAAACAATGTTAATTTTTATGATTTGTGTCATGTGCTATATTCTGGCTGAACATATAAGATAGAATTCTACAATTTTACAATGAGCAATAAACAAACAATAAATAACAACAAGGAAAGAAACACTTTCCAGGATTGTATGGTTAGTTCTGATATTTGGGACATATTCTTTTACTGCCAGAAATCAATTTCAGAGAGTACAAGCATGTTACCTCACACAAACTAATAATGTGCCCACCTCCCTTCCCCCTTCATTTTATCACATGCAGATTGGACCTGCAGCATATAAGGTCATATTTTTGAAATAAAGTTTTGTTTTTTTAATAAAATATATAAGGAATCATCCTATAAAGCCTCCAGAAATCTTAGAAATACACAGTTACCCATTTCTTTCTTCATTCAGTCAATACTTCTTGAGTACCTGCCAAATGCTGGGCACTTTTCTAGGAGCTGAGGACCTCTCAGTGAACAAGACAGTTGAGTACAACAGACAATAAACAATGAATCCATTAAATGAAGAAAATAAGTTTGGGACTAACAAGTGCTAGGAGGGCAATGAGACAAAGATGGGGGTCTTTCCTAATGGGTAGACTGAAAAAGACTCTGGAAGGTGACATTTGAGCTGGGAGCTGAATGACAAGAAGTTGCCAGCCATGCAAAGATGTGAAGGGTATTCTGGATGAAAGTAATGGCAAAGCACAAAGGTCCAAGGACAGGAACAAGCCTGGCTTGCTCAAGAATGAGTAAAGTTCAATGTGACTAAAGGGTGTTGAGGGAGGGGTGGTAGATGAGGTCTGGGAGGGAGGCAGGAGCAGACCGGGTCAGGGCCCTGCAGGCCATGGTGTAGACTTGATTTTATACTAATGATAAGCATTGTTATTGAGGGTTCAAAACCAGGGAATGATGAATTCTGATGTTAAAAATTACAGCTACTTTTTGGTCATGGGGAAAGAAAATGGACAAAATTGTGTTTCATTCAAAGATGTCCATTATCAAAGATCCTAAGGACTTGCCTTTGTCAGTATGTATAGTGATTAAGAACAGATTGAAAGTCAAAAAATCTACATTTGAGCTGTTGCTCAGTTGTTAATATGTTCTGTGATCTTAGGGATTCAATTTAATTTACTAAAGTCTCAGTTTCTCTACATAAAATCTGTGATGGTAATTCCCCACAGCACCTTGGTGAGAACAAAATGAGACATTACACATAATATAGAATAGCACTAGTACCTGGCCCATGATGCAAGTTCAGAGAATAGTAGCTATTATTAGTAATATTGTTAATATTAGGAAGATGAGAGAGAAGGATGAGGGGAAGGACTAAACAATTAACCAGATTATTTAGGTAAAATACAAACCTACTAGAGACAGGATAAAGTTTTTCGTCAGCATAGAGTATCTCTGTGTTCCAGGTCCCTGGATAAGGGCCACCCTTTTAATGTCCTGAGCTTGGTAGAATCTGGATCAACTATAAATTTGAAAAACTGGAAACACTTCAAATGTGCAGGAACAAGTGCATGGATCAATAAAATGTGGTGTATTTATGCAATGAAACACTCCATGGAAATGAAAAAGAATAAGCTACTGGCATTCCCAATAACATAGATGAATCTTACAAATATATTCACTAAAAGAAGGTAGAAAGGAGAGACTACATGCTGTGTGATTCCAGTTAGATAAAGTTCAAGAACAGGTGAAACTAATTGATGTTGATATCAAAATAATAGGTACCTCTTAAGGGAGTATGTTTGGAAAACTTTTGGAAGAGGCACAAAGGAGCCTGCTGGGGTGCTTATAAAATGTTCTGTAACTTAATCTAGATGGTAGTTACCTGGAGAGAAAATCTCAAGTTGAAAGCTTGAGCTGTAAACTTAAGATTAGCATATTGTATAAACTTTTACTATGTTATATCTTAATGATTAATTTTTAATATATCATTTCAGGGGATCACAGTTTAATAAATAAACCAATGGTTCACTTTTAAGGAAAACTCTACCCTGAGATGCATCTGGGAGCCTGTTAATTTCCAAGGCTATGTCCCCCTTTCGGTATTAAACAGTCTGCCCATACTATCAGTCACAGGGAAGGCAATTAACCATGGAAACAGATAAAGTTGGCTTAGTAGCAGGACAACTGGGAAGCATGTCAAACTGTAGCCAAGACCAGCTTCTCAAAATCCACTCCAGCGATTGCTGAGACCTGCTTAGTGCCTTGCCTTTCATTTGTGCTGAATTTTTTCTACACTAAATAAAAGCTCAAGGAGGCAGAGTCGCTTCTTTCTATGTTAGAAATATACCTCAGGTACCTGGGTGTTTTATAAAGAATAAAAACAATAACAGGAGATTGTGAAACAACTGAAATGCAGAGCATATGTTTAAACAGCACTTTTTGGCATTTTAATGAGGGAAACTCATAGGGCTTCACACATAGGAAAAGAATCCAAATGGAATTATTTCATTTTCCTGATAGAGTACCCCAACCCACAATACAAAAGTCATTAAATCTCAGCATGTGACATTAAAAAAACTGCTTTTCAGTTAAAATCAGCCAAAAATGTGCCCAAGGCAAGTTTTTATGACCATATCATCATGACCTGAAATTCATTTTGGTAGACTAGCTAGAAATAGACACTCACTAGAACACTTTAGAGTTTTTCTGCATCTATCTCAGTGAAAAATGTTAGCAAAAAGAACCTTATTTTCCTGCAAAAACACTATCAAATAATAAAACAGTTCAGGACCAGTTTTCACAAAGTAATAACAGGTCATGCATAATTGATTGCCTTTAGTCTGAATCTCTGGGTATTACAAATCATAGTTACTAGCCCTCCAACCAAATAAACTTTCATTCTGGATTCAGGCCATCCATTTGGCACTGCCTGAAACTACTTTAGTGCCTTTATTGCACACTTTACAGCATTGTTCTTTAGTAGCTTCTTCATTGAAGTTCTCATATTCCCAACAGTGTTACAGGTCCTTTCTGTGTGTTCACTCGCTATACCTGAGGGTAAATTCTTCTAGAAGTGAATTGATTTGGCCTTACACTCTCTCCTCAGGTCGGCAAGGGAATATGAACTACCCTGGGATATAAAACACTTTTCTGTGAAATCATATCCCTAACTCCCTCCATTAAAACACTAGAATTGCACTAAAAGCAGGAAAGAAATACGAATATTACACCAACTTTTTTGTCTACCAAGTATCGAGCAGCTGTATCCATAAAAAAGGAATAAATAATTTATTTCAAAACTCTCTTTCTTTGCACATCCCAAGGCTCATAGCAGCATCAGTTGCAGGAGGAGTTTTGAACCAGGGCTTAGGAATTTTGAGTTCTGCCTCAGCCACCAAAGGAACCACATCCCTTTGCCTTACTCCCTGACTCTCTGTCGAAGGCCAAGGATATAAACCTGGGAAGTACGTTATGGTAGCCTTAGCCACCTGTGTGTATTTGGCAACTGAAATGCAATGAGTCTGGATGAGCTATGTTGTACTACATATACACAGGATTATAAAGACTTACTACCAAAAAGAGAATGTAAAATACATCTCAGTAATTTTTAAATATTAATTACATATTTAAATAATATTCTGGATATACTGAGTTTAATGAAATATATTATTAAAATTAATTCTACTTCTTTTTAAAACTTTTTTAATGTGACATTTTAAATTACATACCTGACTCACATTGTCTCATTTAGACGGCACAGATCTAGACCAGGGGTGTCAAACTCATTTTCACTGGGGGTCACATCAGCCTCACGGTTGCCTTCAAAGGGGCCGAGTGTAATTTTAGGACTGTATGAATGTAACTACTCCTTAACTAGGGGCAAGGAGCTTGGTGCTGCCATGGAGTAGAAACAAGGTACCAGGCCAGATAAAACAAGGTGGAGGGCTGGATTTGGCCCATGGGCCTTGTGTTTGCCACCTGTGATCTAGACCATTCTGAATTGCTATGAAGGCTAAGATTCCCTCCTAGTGGAAATGGGGAACTAGAATCCTAACAATGCATACAGAATGTTTTTATGTCTTCAAGAATAGAAAATGTAGACATGGTAGCAATATAATCATCAAGTACATTATGTTTCATTATGCTTATACTTTCCTAAGTGGGTTGCAAAAATAAAAGAAAGAAAAAGAAGTATGGCACAGTCCCTTATCCTCCATAAACAGAAATGAGACTGAATATTAACTTTGAAATCAAACCATCCTAAATCTGCATTCTGCCCCTACCCTCAGTTTCCTCATTTGTAAAATTAAATGAGATAGTGTAGATTAATCCTTAAAATATCATTGAGCACTGAAGGAATGAAAAAGATTTTGGCATTGGACATGTTGAACCATGAGCTGGAGGAACACGGAGATATGAATGCCCCTTAAGCAGTTGGAAATCTGAGCTTGGAGACCAAGGGAGAAATGAATAAATAAAATCACTCCAGCAAACTTAAGGGACAAGAATTGCAAACCCCAAAGTACCTTGGAGCCAGAGAGTTGTGAGAATGAGTGAAACCAGGTATGTGGGTATGCATGTGTTTAAGTGGGTAGCATGTACCCCATCTAAACCACATAGCTCCAACTCAGCTCTAGCCTATTGCTACCATAAGGAGATAATAATGGTACAATGTTGCCAGATTTTCCAATTTTTAAAAAGAATATAGAAATTCAAGTTTTTATGTGTTTAGAAAATTTTTATTTTTTTAATATATTTTATTGATTATGCTATTACAGTTGTCCCATTTCTCCCCATCATTCCCCTCCACCCTACACACCCTCTCCCACCCACATTCCCCCCTTTAGTTCATGTCCATGTGTCATATGTTCTTTAACTTCTATATTTCCCATACTATTCTTGCCCTCCCCCTGTCTATTTTCTACCTACTATCTATGCTCCTCATTCTCTGTACCTTTTCCCCCTCTCTCCTCCTCCCACACCCCCGTTGTTAACCCTCCATATGATCTCCATTTCTGTGGTTCTGTTCCTGTTCTAGCTGTTTGCTTAGTTTGCTTTTGTTTTAGATATGGTTCTTAATAGCTGTGAGTTTGCTGTCTTTTCACTGCCATATTTTTATCTTCTTTTTCTTAGATAAGTCCCTTTAACATTTCATATAATAAGGGCTTGGTGATGATGAACTCCTTCAACTTGACCTTATCTGAGAAGCACTTTATCTGTCCATCCATTCTAAATGACAGCTTTGCTGGATAGAGCAATTTTGGATGTAGGTCCCTGCTTTTCAAGATTTCAAATATTTCTTTCCAGCCCCTTCTTGCCTGTAAGGTCTCTTTTGAGAAATCAGCTGACAGTCTGATGGGAACTCCTTGGTAGGTGACTATCCCCTTATCCCTTGCTACTTCTAGAATTCTCTCCTTCATTTTAATCTTGGCTAACATAATTCTGTTGTGCCTTGGTGTGTTCCTCCTTGGGTCCAACTTCTTTGGGACTCTCTGAGCTTCCTGGACTTCCTGGAAGTCTATTTCCTTTGCCAGATTGGGGAAGTTCTCCTTTATTATTTGTTCCAATAAGTTTTCCACTTGTTGCTCTTCTTCTTCCCCTTCTGGGACCCCTATAATTCGGATGTTGGGATGTTTAACGATGTCCCGGAGGTTCCTAAGCCTCTCCTCATTTTTTTGAATTCTTGTTTCTTCCTCGTTTTCTGTTTGGTTGTTAGTTTCTTCCTTCTGGTCTACTCCATTGATTTGAGTCCCAGTTTTCCTTCCATCTCCATCAGTTCCTCATGCATCTTCCTTCATTTCACGTATTGTAGCCTGCATTTTTTCATCTAGTTTGTGAGCAAAATCAACCAATTCTGTGAGCATCCTGATGACCAGTGCTTTGAAGTGTGCATCTGATAGGTTGGCTATCTCTTCACTGCTTAGAGGAATTGGCTCTGGGGCTTTGATTTGGTCTCCGGTTTGAGCCATTTTTGGTGGGGTTTTTTTTGTTTGTTTTGGTTTTAGTCTGGTTGTGGATGTTACGTAGTGAGGGGTGGAGCCTCAGGTGTTCCTCAGGGCGGGGCAGCCCAGTCGCAGGGTTGTGAAGCTATAGGTGGGGGCGGGGTCTGAGAGGGAACAATGGCGCCTGCTCCGCTCTCTCCTGGATTCAGTCCTTTCCGCCACTTCCCCTCTGCCTGGACCGTCTGCATGCGAGAATGTGGGACCAACTGGTCAGCCAGCCGCCTTGTGCGGCCTCACTGGGTCTGCACAGTTGCCCCCCTGTGCCCGGGGTCCGCCAGCTGCTGCCTGTGGGCCCGGGGACCGCCAGCCGCCGCCTGTGCACCTGGGAACTGCCAGTTGCTGCTGCTTGCGTTCCTGGTCCGCACCTCCACTTTCTCCTGCCGCGACTCCCCCCCCTTACCGGTCTGGATGAATGGTTGTTGGACTTCCGTACAGTTCAATTTTCTATAAGTTCTGATTGTTTTCTTGTTTCTAAATATTTGTTGTCCTTAATTTTGGTTGTGAGAGGAGGCACAGTGTGTCCGCCTACGCCTCCATCTTGGCCGGAAGTCGTGTTTAGAAAATTTTTAAAAGGCACTCATAACAGAAAGAGCCCAAGGGAAAATATTTTAATACATCTGCTGCCTAGCAGGTCAGCAAGGTAACTGTTTATACTCCTACCATATAAAAGTTAACAGAGATTTCAAATGAATTTCCCACCAGCCCAAAACATTTGAACCGCTAAAGATAGAAAGGGAGATTTACTTCTCCCTCCTCTTCACTCCTCACGCAGCAAGAACCCAGTTGCCTGGGCTACAGCTGTCCTAGGAGTCAGTCAGTATCTGCACACCCTGCTTCTTCCCTTCCTTTCTCTCCAATCCCTCTCGCAGACCCTGATATGGATGTTATGTAGAATGTTTCAAGAGACCTGCAAAAAGTACTTGAACTCTTCAGTAAACAGGTGACATAATCCAAGGTGCTACTCTGGCTATTATTCACTGGCTACTTTAGGTATCTCTGGAATATGGTCTGTTTCAGTTTCAGGCACTCTCTGCTACCCACTTGGGTTAATAAAATAGCATATTGTATAAATGTGTACAATCTGTAGACCTTGAAGAACCGCCTTGCAGAATAATTTTTTAAATATCATATTTTAAAAAAATACTAGTGGCATCTCTGTCTAGTATAGGGAGTAAAGGGATTTCCACCTGAAAAATTAAAATTACAGTAGCAACTCCTTCCTCAAGTAAGTGGTTCTTAGGAAATACATTTTAAAGAGGATGACTTTCCAGTGAACATTTTAATTTTAATTTAACCTTCCCAGAAAATGAAGTGCTTTGTGTAGATTCTTTTGGTTTTACTTAAGGCATAAAAAATTAGTTCTGAGCTGTGATAATTGTGAGCTTAGGAATGTAATCATTCTAAGCACCACTTGTCACTTGCTTATAAACTCTACAGATTTTGAGTTGCTGTTTATTGCTAATTCAAAGTTGACAAGTTATTTAATTGTAAAGCTGAACTTGAAGTCAGCGTGTGATGGGATGGCTGGAGGTAAATTGTTTTGTTTTGCTTTCAACAGGTTACCCAAGGACTGGATGCATGGTGTGGTGCAAGGCAGGTTTCCAGGTATGTGCTTCTCTAACTGTTAATCTTATTAATTAAAATGGGAATGATGACATGTTCTAAAGGTAGAATAAAATAATACATTAAACTAGATCTCTGCCTTTTAAAACCATGTCATAAATGGGACAAACAATCACAGTTCCTATCATTCACACTCATGATTTTGGTCTTTATTGTGAATTTTTGTTGTGTAATGAGGACCCAACCTAAGTACTATTGCTTATATTTTATTGTTTAAAGGAAAACAAGGGCCAAGGCTTTGGCCATGAAAAATCATGTTGTCTGTAAATCAGTAGGTATAGTATTTCTAAACATTTTGGAATTATGTGTTTAAATCCATAACAACATATCTACATATATATAACCAACAACAACCAAAGTGCCATATGGCCATATTTCTTCCTTTATAATAGAGATCCCTTGAAATGTTTTTTAATGAATCTATATTTAAATATGAGCACACTTGAATTTAGATTCCCTTGAATAAAGTTATCATTTTTAAACAACACTATGCCTGAAAGTTATGAGCATTTAGATACCACAGTCACTAAAAGTTAACTTGATCAAAATGTTTGGCATATAGTGTATTTAGTATGATTAATATTTGCAGTAATTCATAAAACAGATTAAAATGTCACTCTAATTTTACTTCTCCTAAACTTGCTATTTGAGAAACAATGATAGAAATATTACCTGACAGAATATTTACAACACACTTCTCAGCATTTCGGAGTGGAACGATAACTCATTGCTAACCTGTGTGCTAACGTGGGTCCCAAAACACATTTTGTGGGAAACTTTTGGTCTATTGTTGCTGTTCTTTAATTAAAAGCATGTACTAGCATACTGTGTACTACCAGGCACCTTGTTATACTTCAGGGACGCAACAACAACGGTGGTATAACCCCTACCCTAAAGCACCTTACAATCTCCATTGATCAGAACATAATGAATCCAAACCCAGGAAGAAGAAGCACCTCACAGCCACAGACTGCAACACAGAAGAATAAAGTGCTGGTACCACTTGCTGTTCATTGGTCTATCTCTTTTCTCCATTTTAGTACATGTCAATATTTTTATATAAAAATCTGAATTTCTGTCATCTCTCAAGAAAAAAAAAAAAAAACAGCAGATCTTAACACCCTGGACCAGAAATCCCCCTTGTCAATAGCTGGCTGGAGTTGATGGGTGGGCACTGCATTCCCCATATGCTTTGCGTAGAATGTTCCCACTTCTCCCAATGGGTTCACACATAACTTATTTCCAATGTAGGCTTGGTCTTTATATCATAACACTGAGTTTTTGACTCTGCTAGAGTGACTAGCAGTCAGAATCTGGTTCTAGCCCCAGGTCTGCTACTTATTAAACATGTGATGTAGCATGAGATGCTTAACCCCACTGAAACTCGGCTCAGTTCTCTCTTCAGAAAAGAAGAAGAAGGACATTAAAGACAAAACTGAAGAAAACCCTGCCTTTTGGACATGGTAATAATGAATTTCCAAAAGAGAAATCCATGGAAGTGTTTCAAAACCTGGGAAGCACTGGGAAATGTAACAGTATTGTTGTGATTAGTTTTTGAGAAGAAATATCTATAGAAAGTCAGAAATCATACAAAGATAACAAAATATCCTCAACTTAATTAAACCTCAAATAACCTCTATAACATAAATATTACTTTACCCATTTTGCAGAAGAAGAGACCCAGGCTGAAAAGGACCATGAGACATGCCCAATCAGAAAATGCTTATATTTTAACCAAGACAGCTTCAAGCTTGTTCCCATCATTTTAATACCCATGAAGAGACCATGAACAACTGACACCAGAGAATGGAAAACTAACCAGCAAGATGAGCCATCACTTTCCAAGGTCATACTCTGAATAACAAGGACAGACATTTTTTGAAGAGGAACAATTTTTAAAGGATATTACATGTTGTAATATCAGGGAAATATTTTGAATAAATATTTGTAATAGATATTCATATGGACTTTTACAATTTATTTTTTAATTATAATTGACAAATTCATATTAGTTTCAGTATTACAACATAGTAATCAGACATTCATATACTTTATGATCACCCCAATAAGTCTAATACTCATCTGGCACCATATACTTAGTAAAATTTATTGACTATATTCCCTATGCTATCCTTTATATCCCCATGACTATTTTATAACTACCAATTTGTACATCTTAATCCCTTTACCTTTTTCAACCAGTCCCCCAACCCCCTCCCATTTGGCAAAGATCATTTTGTTCTCTATATCTATGAGTTTGTTTCTGCTTTGTTTGTTAATTTATTTTGCTTTTTAGATTCTGGATAAAATGAAACCATATGGCATTTGTCTTTCTCTGTATAACTTATTTCACTTACTATTATACCCTCCAAGTTCATTCATGTTTAGCAAATGGTAAGATTTCATTTTTACGGCTGAGTAATATTCCGTTGTATATATGTAAGACTTCTTATTTACCCACTGGTCCATCATTGGGCACTTAGGTTGCTCCCATATCTTGGCTATTGTAAATAATGCTGCAATGAACATAGGGATGCATGTATCTTTTTGATTTAGTGTTTTGGATTTCTTCAGACAAATACCCAGATATGGGATTGCTGAGTTATATGATTGTTCTATTTTTAATTTTTATGAGTAACATCCATACTGTTTTCCACAGTGGCTGCAACAACTTACAATTGCATCAACAGTGCACAAGGGTCCCCTTTTCTCCACATCCTTGATAACACTTGCTCTTGTTTGATTTATTGATAATAACCATTCTGACAGGTGTAAGGTGGCATTGATTTGCATTTCCCTGATGATTAGTGATGTTGAGCATCTTCTCATATGTCTACTGGCCATGTCATATTGGACATTTGTCTGTATGTCCTCTTTGGAAAAATGTCTTTTCAGGGCCACTGTCCACATTTAATGGGACTGTGTTTGTTTGTTTTTGATATTGAGATGTATGAGTTCTTTATATATTTTGGAAATTAACCCCTTATATCATTTGCAAATATCATCTCCTATTTAGTAAACTGACTTTTTGTTGTGTTGAAGATTTCATGTGCAGTGCAAAAACTTTTTAGTTTGATGTAGTCCCATTTGTTTATTTTTGCCTCTGTTGTTGTCACCCTAGAGACATATCCAAAAAATATTGCTAAGAGCAATGACAAAGAGTTTATCACCTATGTTTTCTTCTAGGACTTTTATGGTTTCAGGCAAGTCTTACATTTAAGTCTTTCATCATCTTCAGTTTATTTTTGTATATGATGTAAGAAAGTGGTCTACTTTCACTTCTTTTGCATGTATCTGTTCAGTTTTCCCAACACTATTTAATGAAGAGACTGTTTTATCCCATTGTATATTCTTGCCTCCTTTATTGTAAAGTAATTGACCATATTGGCATGGGTTTATTTCTGAGCTCTTGATTCTGTTTCTTGATCTATGTGTCTGTTTTTATGCCAGTATCACACTTTTTTATTATAGCTTTGTAGTATACTTTGATATTGGGTAGAGTGATATCTCCAACTTTGTTCTTCTTTTCAAGATTGCTGTGGCTATTCAGGGTCTTTTGTAGTTCCACACAAACTCTTTTTAGAATTATTTTTAGAATAATTTTGAATTTTTTAGAATAATTTTGAATTTGTTTTAGAATTATTTCTTCTAGTTCTGTGAAAATATGCCATTGGTGTTTTGATAGAGATTACATTGAATTTGTACATTGACTTGGGTAGTTTGGACATTTTAATAACATTAATAATTGCTATTAATGAGCATAATCTATTCTTCCATTTATTTTTATCTTCTTCAATTTCTTCAATGTCTTATAGTTTTGCAAGTACAGGACTTTTACCTTCTTGGTTAATACTTATTCCTGGGAATCTGATTCTTATTGATTCAATAAAAAATGGGATTATTTTCTTAATGTCTCTTTCTAATATTTCATTATTGGTATATAAAAATGCAACCAATTTCTGAATATTAATGTTGTATCCTTCTACTTTACTGAATTCATTTATCAATTCTAATAATTTTTTGGTGGGATCTTTAAGGTAATCTAGATATAGTATCATGTCATCTGGAAATAATGACAGTTTTACTACTTCCTTTCCAATGTAGATGCCTTTTATTTCCTTTTTTTATCTGATAGGTGTGGATGTAACTGCCAATAATGTGATGAATAAAAATTGTGAATGTAGACTTCCTGGTCTTGTTCCTGATCTTAAAGAAAAAGCTTTCAGATTTTCATTATTGAGTGTGATATTAGCTGTGGGTTTCTCATAGATGGCTTTTATTATGCTGAGATATGTTCCCCTATCTCCATTATACTGAGAGTATTTTTATCATAAATAGATGTTGAATTTTGTCAAATGCTTTTTCTGCATTTGTTGATGTGATTGTATGATTTTTATCCTTTATTTTGTTTATGTGGTATATCATGTTCATTGATTTGTGGATATTGGCCCAGCCTTGCATCCTGGGGATGAAACCTACTTGATCATGGTGTACAATCTTTTTAATGTATTGCTGAATTTGGTTTACTAACATTTTGTTGAGGATTTTGCATCTATGTTCATCAGGGATAGCAACCTATCGTTTTTGTTTTTTTTTTTGTAGTGTCTTTGTCTGGTTTTACTGTCAAGATAATGCTGGTATTGTAAAATGAGTTTGGGAGTCTTCCTGGCTCTTCAGTTTTTTTGAAATAATTTGAGAAGATAAGTATTAATTCTTCTTTAAATGCTTGGTAAAATTCACCTGTGAAGACATCTGGTCCAGGACTTTTTGGTGAGTTTATGATTACTGATGCAATTTTGTAGTAGTTATAAGTCTATTCAAATTTCTTCTTTCTTCCTTACTTGGTCTTGAAAAATTGTATGTTTCCAGGAATTTATCCGTTTCATCCAGGATGTCTAATATGTTGGCATATACTGGTTTGTAGTATTTTCTCATTATTTTTTGCATTTCTGTAGTGTAGGTTATCACTTTTCCTCTTTCATTTCTCCTTTTATTTATTCAAGCCTTCTATTTTTTTTTTCTTGATGCTGGCTTATCTTCTCAAAGAACCAGCTCTTGATTTTATTGATCTTTTCTATTTTTTTAGACTCTATTTCATTTATTTCTGTAGTGATCTTTATTGTTTCCTTCTTTCTACACACTTTGTGTTTTCTTTGTTCTCTTTCTAGTTCTTTTTGTTATAAGATTAGATTGTTTATTTGAGTTTTTTTTCTTGAGGTAGGCTTGCAATTCTGTGAATGGCTCTTTTAGAATGTTTTGGCTGTGTCCCATAAATTCTGGGGTAATTGTGTTTTCATTTGCATTTGTCTGAATTATCTTTTGACTTCCATCTTGATTTCACTCTGAACCTATTCATCATTTAGTAACATATTGGTTGGTCTCCATGTGTTTGTATATTTTTCAAGTGTTCCTTTTATAATTGATTTCTAGTTCATACCATTATGATCAGAAAATATGTTTGATATGATTTCAATTTTCTTAAATATATTGAGACTTGTTTTGTGGCTTAAAATGATCTATCCTAGAAAATGTCCCATGTGCACTTGAAAAGAATGTCTATTTTGCTATATAGGGATAAAATGTTCTATAAATATCTATTAAAGCCATCATAATATGTTATTTCAGGGTACAGCTTCCCTGGCAACTTCTGGTCTGGATAATCTATCCGTTGATGTCAGAGAGATGTTAAAGTCCCCTACTATTATTGTATTACTGTCAATTTCTCCCTTTATGTCTGTGAATAGTAGCTTTATATATTTAAGTGCTCCTACATTGGGTGCATAGATGTTTACAAAATTAAATCTTCTTGTTGGATTGACCCCTTTATCATTATACAAGCACTTTTATTGTCTCTTGTTACAACCTTTGATTTAAAGTCTATTTTGTCTGATATAAGTATTTCTATTCCAGTTTTTTTCCCATTTTCATTTGCATAAATATATTTTTCCTATTCCATTATTTTCTGTCTTTCTGTGTCTTTCTATATGAAGGGAGTCTCTTGTAGGCTCCATACATATGGGTCATTTTTTAAAGTCTATTCAACCACACTATGTTGTTTGATTAGGGCACTTAGTCCATTTTTATTTAAAGTAATTATTGATAATTACATACTTATTACCATTTTATAAATTGCTTTATAAATGTTTTTAGTTCTGTTCCTTTCTTATTCTGTTGCTCTTTTCTTGTATGTTGATGACTTTCTATGTTTGAATTGCTCTCTATTTCTTGTGTATCTCTTCTAGACTTTTGGTTTGTGGTTACCATGTGCTTTATATGTATCAAACTATATTTGTAGAAGTCTATTTTAAGTTTATGGCCACTTAAGTTGGAACACATTCAAAATCACTACATTTTTCACCTATCCCCCATGTTTATGTTTCTGTCATTAGTATTTATCTCTTTTGTGTGTATATATCTCTTAATATTGTTTTATTTATACATGATATTCCTATTTTTGTCTTTTAACCTTTGTACTAGCTTTATAATTGCTTGAACCACTGCTTTTACTGCTTGTCTTTGTCAGGGAGATTTTTTCTTTCCTATATTTTCTTACTCACATTTTTCATCTTTTTGTTTATACTTACAGAAGTCCCTTTAACATAGCTTGTAATAGTGGTTTAGTAGTGAGTTATCACCTTTAGCTTTTGTTTATCCACCAACTCTTTTGTATTTCTCTTTCAATTCTAAAGGATAACTTTGATGGGTAGAGTAATCTTGAATGTTGGCTTTTATCACTTTGAATATTTTATGCCAATCCCGCCTAGACTGCAAAGTTTCTGTTAAAAGTCAGCTTAAAGTTTTATAAGAGATCCCTTGTACATAACTAACAGCTTTTCTCTTGGTACTTTTAAGATTCTCTCTTTGCATTTAACTTTTGGCATTTTAATTATGATGTGTCTCGGTGTGGACCTCTTTGGGTTCATCTTCTTTAGGACTCTCTGTACTTCCTAGGCTTGTATGTCCATTTCCTTTACCAGTTTAGGAAAACTTTCAGTCATTATTTATTCAAATAGGTTTTCAATCCCTTTATATCTCTCCTATTCTTCTGGAATACCTGTGATGCTAATGTTGATACACTTGATGTTGTCCCAGAGGTCCCTTAAACTGCTGTCATTTTTTAAATTCTTTTTTTCTTTTTGCTGTTCTAATTGGGTGTCTTCCCCTAAATTGTCTATCTTCCAGATCTCTGATTCGATCCTCTATTTCATCTAATCTGCTGTCAATTCCCTTGAATGTATTCTTCATTTCAGTTTTTATATTCTTCAGTTCTGATTGTTTTATTAATGTTTTTAATCTCTTTGTTGAAGTTCTCACTAAGATCATCTATTCTTCTCCCAAGTTCATTGAGCATCCTTATATCCAGTGTTTTGAACTACTTACCTGGTATATTGCTTATCTCTATTTCATTTAGTTCTTTTTCTGGGGTTTTGTCCTATTCTTTAATTTAGGACATATTTGTCTCCTGGTTTTGGCTGACTCTCTGTGTTTGTATCTATGTCTTAGGTAGATCTGCTCTGTCTCTTGGGCTTTAAAGAGTAGCCTTATATATAAGGTGTTCTGTGGGGCCCAGCATGTAGTCTTTCTGGTCACCTAACCGAGGTGTACCAGGGATATCCATGTCAGTTGTGTGTGCTTTCCTATTGTAACTGGGCTTCATTTTCTGTTGGCATATCAGTGGGTGGAGTTGTCCCTTAAGCTAACTAGCTGTAAGGGTTGGCTGTAAGAACAGCCACCAAGCTGTTATGTGGGAGATGACCCAAAGAACAGAAGTCACTTTGGCAGAGATCTGGTGCCATTCGAGACCACCTATGAATATGTTAGTGTGAAGCTGGCTGGGTGGGTCTCTGGTGCTGTTTGAAGCCAGTTGTCAGGTGTACTGAGTTTGGCTTCTCTTCGGAGGGGCTCTGATGTGGGTCAAAAGCAGCCATCACTTGTGCTAAGTTTAGGACTACTTGGCAGGAGCTACAAAATGATCTGCAGTTTGTTGCTGCTTTTGCCAAGCTCTGAGGCATGGGATGAGGCTACTATGCAAGCTGAAGCTAGCTGCCACTTGTGTGAAATTTGTGTATTTGAGGGAAAGTCTGCAGCAAGAGTGGAGGAACTGATGGAAAAGGCATAGGCTGGGTAAGCAAGGTGGGTGGGTTGGGGTCTCAGGGAGACACCAGGTCTGGGCAAACAGTGTTAGCCAAGTTAATGGACAGCAAAGGAGTTTGCACCTGCCTGAGCCAGGCTAACTGGGTAGGAGGATGGCTCAACAAAAGAACAATAGCACCTGTAAGTGCTTCCATCCCTGGAGAGAGTGCCCTCCATCTCAGCCACAGCAGCCCTTGACCTGAAGTCAATTTAGTTCCTGGTGCTTCTCAAGCTGCTGCCCCTGTGCTAGAGTTTAGAACAAGAGTATTTGTGAGCCAGCCATTTAAAATCAGCATCTTGGTCTCCCACAGCCCTTTGTTTCTCTCCATTGTTATCCACACTAGCTTTCAAAACCAGATGTTATGGGAACTCCTCTTCCTAGCACAGGTTCTCCAGGTTGGGGAGCAGTTTGTAGGGCTGGGACCCTTCGCTCCTAAGGAGGGATCTTCACAGGTGAGATATCCATCCCATTTATTAATCATCACAGTCTGGGTGTGAGACTTCCCCAGTCTGTGTCTCTGCCCCTCCTGTCTCAATGTAGCTTTTTCTTTATATCTTTAGTTTTAGGAATTCTGTTCATCTTCATAGGATTCTGATCTTATAGGATTCTCCTAATCTTCAGGTAGTTTTCAGTGACAGTTGTTCTATAGTTTACTTGTAAATTACCTACTCTGCCATATTGACTTCATGCCCTTCCCCACACTCATATGGACTATTAATAAATGGTAAGGGTGAAAGATTTGGAAAATTCACTTTCTCATTAATTTTTTCACAATGTTACATTATTTTCTTAGGACCTATTATAAGAAGTAAGTATTCACTAACCTCTGTGAGAAACCAATGTCCTTAATTTTATTAAAATCTACTTTTATTAATCCCCTTCTACCATCTGTCTTATTTAGCCCATTTGAACCATGAGAAATAAATTTGAGGATAGAGCTGGCTCACATTTACATACTTCTTATTCAAGAAGACTGTGATACAGTCAAAAGTCTGATTTAAACATGACTTAGGTTTATCACTTACCTTTAAGAAAAGATTTTTCGTAGGAACAGTAAGCATTTCTAATGTGTTTACATTTTTATTAGGTTTATAAAAATTCAACTTACTGATATCTTTAGGTACACATTATGAATAAAATGAAATATGTAGCATCTTTATAATAACATCTTAAAATATACAATGGATTTATTTCAGTTTCTTCCTTGGTTTGCCATAATTTAGGTAGAGAAAATTTTAAGGGAATAAGCAGAAGAGTGACTTCAAAGAGTATAGGAGATCTCTGTGTAGTTAATTCAGAGGCACTGTGGGAAATAAATCAGGAGATATGTGAAAGAGTAACCAGTTCTTTGTGCGAGGTGCATATGACTGAGTACTATACAAACTACTATTTACACATTGCAATCAGCTGGTGGCTAAGAAAAAAGCTTAAAGATAATGGCACTGCCACTACCATGTTTTTTGTTCTAACCTCCAAATTAAGCAAAGAAACTCAGACTAGAGTGTCACATGGAGAATATAGTGCCAGGAACCATACACTTAGCATGCAGAAATTAATATTAATAGCAAAGGCAGAAGATGTAATTGCAAAATTGAGTAAATTTTCTGAAACAATAATTGACAAAACCAGCTGTGTTTGGAGATGTTCTTCATAAAAACAGATGGTCTCAAGTAATATAAAAGAATTCTAAGTTACAGTTCTCAGGTTACAGATTTCAAAATTAGGGAGAAATGCATAGCATCCCAGGTTTCTGTTCTCCTGAATTTTGGAAACAAATAGGATTACCATCTAGTATGACCATTATTTCATTTAATAAATAAAAACATGATAGTTCTAGAACTAGATCTATTTACAATGTATAATCCAATGTAAGAAATGATAGTAGAAAACCTGCAAATGACTTTTGAGGCATTTTGAGTTCCTCAAGAAACAGACTCTTCACACATTTAGCTTGAAGGACATTTTAAAGGAGTGTTTTGGAGATCAACATATTTGGAAGGAAAGAAAGGAAGCAGAATTAGCAGAAAGAAAAATGTCAATGGTGGTTGTGGGGAAATAATGAGGATGGGGTATCTTGTCTTGGGGTGAGAAGGCAGAGGCCTTTGTACCCTCCATTGATGAGTCACTGGAAACGGGCCACCTCAAGAAAGAGGTGTGCCTCTGGGAGAGGGCAGCATCCCCAGCAGATGGGGTGATGAGTCCTTAGCTCCAGGAAGGGGGATCTGGACAGTGCATCAAGGAGTCCATAGAACATTTTTTTTTCTGAGGCTAGTAAAAATACTCACAAGCTTGGCATTAAGGTCAATCACCTTGAAGCTTTTAATCTTAAAGGATCACCATAATAATGCAAAGGCCACTTAAGACATAGTGCTAGAACCATTGAGAGGTAAAAGCTTACAATACTCTCACATTGTCAGATAACAGTTCCAGGAAAATTATTGTTGTTTGATACAAAATGGCTTCTTAAATTTTGAATCTACCAGGTAGTTCTAGAAAAAGATGGTATGTACTCATCTTTCTCCACTGTACACATTTTTCTCTACGTACAGCTAAATGCTCTAAAAATTACCCAACAGAAAATAATGAAAGAACTCTGGAACCTGGAGAAAAGAAGGTAGACTAGCTAGGGATCTCAGAACTTAAGGATCAACATTGTGGTGAGTCCCCTAGGTTCTTTGTTTATCTCCCATATGCCCTGGGCTGGGTTCCAGAGAGGCCTGCAACCCCAAATCGCCAATAGGAAGAGTCAGCTGCCTCTGACTAAAGGACCAGAAAAGGAGAAGCTCAACAGAGAGCCAGTGGGGATTCCCAGCACTAGTCCCACGCCGAGGGCGCTGATGGGCAGTCTGATCTGCAGGTAGCAACGAAGCCCTGAGCTGACCCCACTATGTATATGACAAAGGACTAGTATCTAGAATATATTTAAAAATGATCAAAACTCAGCAGGAAAAACACCAAAAACAACAAAAAAATCCAATTAGAAAGTGAACAAAAGATAAGAGACATTTTACCAAAGAGCATGTGCAGGTGGCAAGCATGTAAAAAGATATTCAGTATCATTAGGCGTTAGCAGTATGCAATTTAAAACCATAATAAGACATCACTACTGTTGGAGCCCAGGGAATGACACCCTAAAATATCCCCCAATAGCATATTGATTACTTTTTGTTTTTTTCTAATTGTTTTATAGCTACAACAAATGAGTATAGAGAATGCTCTGTACAAAATAACATAATAAACATTCAAGATCAAGGTGTTTCTTTTAGGCAAGGCTGAAGATTTCAGTCTCTGGTATTTGGAATCTAGGTTAGTCCTTGTTTTTGGATGGATCATCAGCCGTGTAGCACAGCCTATGCTTTTAAGCAGGTTTGAAAAGAAGAATGGCCACTTGGCACAGCTAGAAGCAGATAAAGCATTTTTAAAGTAGATAGTCACATAACTAACCAAGTTCCTCTCCATGATGCAAGTGCCAAGTGTGGTTGTACTTCTTGTCAAACTCCTTAACATGAGCTGCAGTATCCTTCTCTAATAGTACATTGCTCCAACGCCTGAGGAGCACATTCCACTGAGTCCTTCATGTTGCATCTCCCCCAGTATATAAGCATTTTCTATCACTGCCTTTCTGTCACACATGGTTACAGCGGAGCAGGGGCTGGCTGACTGCAAAGGTCTCCTGGGGGAGATGCAACATGAAGGGCTGGAGAGGTTCAGACCCAGCAGGAGAAGCAGTCACTACTGAACCCTTTGAATACTTTGAATTAAAGTTACTTGAGCTCTGTCCAGTAACTCAGTTGTTTAGAGTATCATCCTGATACACCAAGGTTAGGGGTTGGATCTCTGGTCAAGGCACATACAAGAAGCAACCAATGAATGCATAAATAAGTACAGCAACAAATTCTCTCTTACTCTCTCTCTCTCTCTCTTTCTCCCTCTCCTACCCTCTCCCTCTTTCTCTCTCAAATCAATAAACTTTTAAAAATCTTATGATAATATGTACAACTCTATAGCAACAAACTTTTTAAAAAATAAAGTTGCTTGACAAGCAGTTTGTGCAAGAAGAGCATGCCGACCCTCCTTTTTCTCCGTGAATACAGGAAATCAAGCTTCCCTGTGAAAGGTTCCCTCCTTGATCCAAGGAGGGTGGCTAAGAGAGACTCCCTTATTGCTGGAGTTAAAGAATACAAGGTCAAAAACCTTATGTAAACAAGCATCGCTACTCCCTTACTAATTTACTACCCAAGCCCAAACTTTGTTTAGATTTCTCACTAATGAGCATCAAACTTAAGCATCTTTGTCCTGTTAATTCTTTACATATTTATTGTTTCTTTGTCTAAAAAGGATAAAAAGCTGACTGGTTCATTTCTAACAGTATGACTTAAGATTTCCCTTGTGTACATATTAAATTGTATTTTTTTCCTGTTCATCTCGTCTTTTTCTGTTATTAATAGTTCAGCCACAAGAATTTAAGAATGGAAAAGGGGGAAGTTCTTACCTTTCCCAACACTACATATGTTTCAGAATGACTAAAATAAAAAGAATGATAACATCAAATGTTGGTAAGGATGAAGAGAAACTAGATCACTCACACAGTGCTGGTAGGAATGTAAAATGATACTGCCATTCTAAAAAACAGTTTGATGGTTCCTTTTGAAATTAAAAATGGACTTAACAAATGACCCAGCAATTGAACACTTAGGCATTTATTCCAGAGAAACAAAAACTTATTTCATACAGAAACGTGTACATAAATGTTCATAGAAGCTTATATGTAATACTGAAAAACTGGAAATTATCCAAATGTACTTCAGTAGGTGAATGATTAAACAAACTGTGATATATCCATAAAATGGAATATTACTCAGCAATTTTTTTAAAAGCCAATATCAAATGGATACATAATGCATGGCTACTTTTATATAACAGTCATGAAATAGCACAACTATGGAGATCAACAACGGACTAGTGATTGCAAGTGGGTAGGGATGGGGGAGAAGAGGATATGGCTGCACAGGATTAGAATGAGAATCTTGGGTAAAGATAAGTATCTTGATTGTATTGGTGACTTCATGAAGTCACACATTTGAAAAAATTGCATAGAGCCCCCCCCCCGACACACACACACACACACACACACAAGTGAGTGCCTGTATAACTGCTGAAATCTGAATAAGCCCTTGGATTGTATTAGTGTCAATTTCCTCATTTTTATATTGTGCTATAGTTAGGCCACATATTCACATAGAGGGTACACGGGACCTCCTTGTAATTATTTCCGAATTTAATTTTTTAAATCAGACCTACTGTTTACTCAGGGTAAAAATTCCTAATCTGGTATTGTTTCCTTTGTGATTTTTTCCAGCATCTGCACCTATCACTGGAAGCAGATCTCAAATGCCCATACATCCAATAATCTCTCCTTCCCCCACACTCACGTCCTCCTCTGTACCCCTTTTCTTATAGTTTGAGGAAGGAAACAAAAGGTGCTGAAATCCCCTTTATGCCTTAGCAAAACCCTAGCCAGTTTCCAGGTTGTCCTTGAATTGCCTTGGCCCTCTGTCACCTCTGTTGTCATCGCATGGAGGGTCCTGCTGACAGGCTTTTTGTTGTAGTCCTCCCTCATCAGATGTTAGGGCAATTTCGATTGCTTGTGGCATTTTGCAGTGATACATTAAAAAAAGAAAGGAATAAACAACCTTAAGCATGGCAGATGGACCTTTGGTTTCTATATAAATAATTTATTGTATATAAATTTTCCCAAGAGCAATCTGTGCCAGTCTAGAGAAAGTGTCTCTCTCATGGGACTCATACCAGTTGTCTATGTCTTCAGCACACTGATAGCCATTTGTAATCTGCAAAGATAAAAATATATATCTGAAGGGAAATACCACCCTGTTATTCCTTTGTAAGACTATGAGACTTGTAACTTAAAAGCTCAACTGTTACTCTTTTCCAAGTAGACTTTAACACACAGCCATTGAATTGAGCAAGGGCTACCAGTTTTTATCCTCCTGATATTTGAGCCTACTCAAAATATTAGTGATGAAAGCCTTTATTTTAAAAATCCTGATAATTCTAATATTCAATTATAATGTGCATTTCTCTGCCACACTGTTATGTCCCTTAAAAGCCAATGCTAGGACTGCTCCATACTAATTTCTTCAGTACTTATCATTAATTAAAAGGTAAAAAACTATTACCAGGGTGCCTGCAATTAGGCTTTCAAAGTAAGAAACACCAATATCCAGTAATTGAGAACATTTGGGAACAAATTTCAATAAGCAAAAAAATCAGAAGAGAAAAAGAAATGTTCTGTATTATTTCAAATTGTAACCAGATCAGTATATACTACTGAAATGTTATAAATGATGCCATGTTTCCAGGCATCTGTCCAATTCTTCTCCGATAACAGATGCTAAAAAAAAGAAATATAGCCATACATGTCCATTTATACAATATTTACAAATATAACACATCAACAATATATAGTTAGGGGGGTTTATGGCGGTTAACGTCAAGAAGCAAAATTTGTTCTGCCAAAGTACTTTACTTCCATTCATGCTCATCCTTAGAGGTAAGCACTTGGATCATTCACTTACGACTGTACTGAGTGCCCATTAATTAAAGCACAGCAATATTATATGTGTGTTGACAGCACCAAGATGAATAAAATGGTCCCTTCCTGTAAGGATGCAAATCTAGCACTGGAGTAACATGAGTAGTCTGCAAAGACAGAACTCAAGCACAGAGTATGTCCATGGTGGAAGGAAAGTCATGGAAATGTTAAATCTCTATGTGAAATAATTTATCCATAGTCAAAACAAGTTAGAATTATAACTTAAAGAAAGGTTTGTTCTATATTTTAATGCTTTTGCTACCCTTTAGTAGTCATCTTTGCAGTCTGTCTAAACAATTCTCTGTGCAGTGACATTGCAATATAATGTGTTTACATCACAAAGTACAGCCCTGTCTTTTTTTTTTTTTTTTTTTTAAGGCCCTGTCATTTGATGTAACGAGAGAATGTATTTTGTAGCACCCAGACACCTCACTTCCTCTTCAGTGTGAGAGTATAATCTTTCTTTCGTCTGTCATCTTTAATTATTCTCACAAGCATTAACAACGCATTACTAAAAATCTGTGGAGGGGTTAGAGATTAATTAGATTAAGTGGGGTTAAGAAGTGTCATATTCTTTTTCTCAGGTGAAGAGCTATTTAAGAACTACAACTTCATTTCCTATAAAGCTAAAAAATGTACTATTTAATTTTCATCCTATGAATTTTTTGGTCTTTTATTAACGGAGTCACAGCATAAAATTAACTGTTAATGGTTATAATGCATACTGATTGTGCCACAGATATTTGTCACATGGAGGAAACTTGTGTTCCCCTGCACCTGTAAACACCCTATTGCCCTATAGAATGTGTTCCCTGCGCTAGGCAGAGGTTGTTGATGACCCCTCCAGATCCCCATGGGATCCCTTTCACCAGTTTGGTAACCTATTCTTCCCTGAAGGTGTTCCTGCCAGTCTTCTAGAAAGGACTGCCCTTGGGCAACTAGAGTGTCCTCAGCCAGAACTTCTTTGCTCCCCACAGAGGACCCATCACCATGACTCACTGGAGTGAAGGGGAGGTACTCGAGCCTATGCCCCAACTCAAGCTAGGACTGAAGCTGTGGTATGATTCACACTCCAGAGCTCCCCATGCAATCAGGCTAAATTCATCTGAAACCATATCCTTGGTAGCTGCTTCACTTGCCCTATCCTAATTCCCTTACTCCCTTCCTGATTTTCCCCAATAGCACTCGCTTTAATAAATCACCTACACACTAGTCCCCATCCCAAACTCTGCTTCTAGGGAACCCACCTAAGACTTCATAGAAGCAAACACTGAAAAAACAACAGGCACGTAAATGGTTTTCTGTGTTTGCAGGTAATCAACAATATCTCATTAATTTTCAAAGACACTGTGCTGTCTACAGTGCTGGACAAACACAAGTTGGTGGTGAGGGTCACATACCAGTTACATAACCTTGTGAACAGAAGTTCCTAAGATATACAAACTTGCCTCATGGACAGAAGTCACTAACTGATTCCCATTCTGGGAAAGGCTGCAGTTGACAAGGGCTGTCCTTCTTGGCCTTCAGGCCTGCACTAAATTCTCCACACATTGGCAGAACAGTATGTGGAGAATTTCACACATTGGGGGAAAACAGGGGTTGGGAGAAAATTATGACTACAAACAGCTCTTTAAAACCTCCCTGATAGGTTTCTCTCCCTCTCTTTCTTCCTTTCTTCTAAAAATAAATAAATAAATAAATAAAAATAAAAATAAATAAATAAAATCTTAAACAAACAAACAAACAAACCTCCCCACTAGAGTTAGTAGTATCTGTGCCATAGCTCTTGGGTTGAGTCTAATAATGAAAGGACAGATCATCACTTACTCAGTGCTGTCAGTATTGAAACCTATCAAAACTAAACCTGAATGGGTCTCACTGTCACCCCCTAAATCTAACATGGACAGCTTAATGAGAGAGGGACATTATCTTTTCTCACACTCCAATTTTTTACTCACGTAAGAAATGTGGCCCATATTGGCAATTAACTTGAGAGATTAATTAAATCCAATAGCAAGTTCAGTTCCTTCCTGGGTATATTCTGATATTGTATGAAGGAACCAGAATGCTGTGGACACTTAGCACATGTTAAATAATAATTACTGAAATAACTGAACTAATTCGAAAGGGCTTTTTTTGCAGAAAACTGGCAGCTAACCTCCTCAGTAAATTAATTTCATATCTGATACAGCTACTCAGTATTTCACAAGGTCTTATTCTAAACTCTGCCTTATTACTCCCAAAATTCCCAACAAATACTGCATAATAATTGTTCTTCCTTCCTCAGCAATTTCACTCACCAATTTTATTTACTTCATTTTGTTGGGCCCTCAGAAGAGTGAGGAGGCAACCAATCAGACAAAGCACAAACTCTGGCCCATCTTAAGAAGTGACAGGCAGGGTCCCATTGTGTCTCCTTCAAAACACTGACAAACACTGACGTGGGAAGAAAAGAGCAATACACGGTCAGGCGTGGCCTCCACTCAGTGTCAGAGGGCCATATGGCATGCACTTTGGTTCTCTTTCTCATGCATTCTCCGAGTCATCTTTAGTTCTGTTTTTATGCTTTTTTTCTCTAAAAGGCTTTCCTCTATCGTATGTAAAATCTGGTTTTAAGAAAGAGGAGTCTTACAAATTTGGCCAGCTGGCAAAGTGGTAATTAAATTCTTGCTTTGGTGAAAGTCAACAAAATTGGTTTTTAATTGACTACTGTAGAATCATGTGCGTATAAATAGACCAAATTAATACAATACAGTTATTGTATAGATACCACATATGAATAATGATAGTACCTATTCTCCCAACCCCCAGCTCCCAGATCAGCAGCCTAAAGCAGTGGTACCCAACAATGTCAATGTTAAGAACTCTTATTATCACTTGAGAATGGAGTTCACATTTTAAAATACTTTATTTTAAAATTCTTTTAAAATATCCATAATTAATAATTAATAAATTTCCATTTTGGTGTTAAGAAAGATATGTACTCTGTTTAATGGAACTTCTAAGCAACAAATCACCAATATTAGTATACAGAGTTAAAATAATCCTTGGCAAAAAAATGAAACTGTGATAGTTGGGTAGCCTTGTCATAGTCAGTATAATTACTAGTACTATTTATAATAATATTAATACTACTTAAAGAATAAAAAGAGTCTGAAGATCTCCTTTCTATTTTGGGGTGACTCTATGACCAGGTGACATCCCAGACCTATCCTAAGAGTCAATAGTGAAGAAAATTTATATTAACATCTTTTATACTGCAAGAAGGTTCATCTAACTAAGTAGCATTCTGAAACTAGTAAAATATGGTAATTAACATCAAGTCCCAATGTTCCAAGAATAATCATGTCACTTAAAGTATAGTATTTCCAGATATATCTTCAATTATTATGAAAAATGTCTACATTATTAATATACTTAGTGACTGCCCCAGACTAAGTGTGTCCCCTAAAATTCTTATGCTGTGCTCTTAACCCAAAATGTGATGGCATCAGGAAGTGGGGCTTTTGGACCCCTATGATTAGGTCATATAATGGAATTAATCTCCCTTTAAAAGAGACCCCAGAGAGTTCTCTTTTTCCTCCTGCCATGTGAGGACACAGGCAGAGGATGGTACTCTATGAACCAAGACGCGGCTCACAACAGACAAATTTCTAATGCCTTGATCATAAACTTCCCAGACTCTAGAACTGTGAGAAATAAATTTCTGTTGCTTAAACCACTCAGTCTACAGTATTTTTGTTATAGCAGCCTAAATGGACTAAGACAATGGCAAAGTATTCATACACTTGATGACCCAAAAAAAGTAAACATTGAACAAATTATTGAATATACTGGATTTGGGGTGGTCTTAAATTTGCATAAAACAGAAAACCTTTAATTCAACAGATCCAATATTAGTCCATACTTTTCACTTAGGCTGTTATTTCAGGCCCACTAATAATCATAATGGCTAATATTATTAAGCTCTTAAAAAGGGCTTCACATGCATTAAATTATCATTTCACTCAACAATCCTACATGATAAATACTATTATCATTCCATTTTACAGATGAAGAAACTAAAGTTTAGTGAAGTTAAGTACTATGCATAGCCACTCAACATCAGAGTGTTCCTGTTTTTTGATCAGTCTGGACCAAACAACCAGTGGAGGTCAAGTTTGATAATCTGTTTGATGTTATAGCCAAGGAAGACACTACAAATGACTGCACCATAAATTAAGACCACATGCTTAATTTCAGTACTGTCAGTACTGACACTGTTAATACTGTAAGAGACATACCTAAAGTTCTTTCTGATATTTCTTATATCACAAGTTTAATTACATACAAAATAAGTTAATTGGTTCTCAGATCTATTTGACTATTTTTTCATTATAGCATAACTACGTAGGGAGGAGTAGAAAATACAGGGAGCTGATAGTTTTGTTTTACAGAAAGTAAAAGTATAAAAATATAATTTACATAATTCCACTTAACTCTCAATATATGTAGGCATAATGGCATATTGATACATTATTGTAAAAATAATTTTAATTCACATTCTCCAACATGAAGAATTTTTGTTTTCTTTAGATGACCTTCTAAATGCTTTCTCTCTCTCCACAAGGTAGAAATCTTGGAGTAATAGGCTATGAGCAAATACATGCACTGGCTTATTTATCATTTGTTAGATTTAGATTAAAAGACATTTTGTACCAACTCAGAGAATTTTCCAAATCTTTTACAAAGGTGGCTACAGAATCCCAAGAAACTAATCCCAAAGAGATTTGTATTTGTGACAATTTATAAAATACTTCCTCATGAGTAGATGCAAAAGACATGAATTCCAAGGATTTACCACTTTCTGTCTAAAAGAATTTACTTTTATTTTTAGCTTACTCATGTGGCATGGAAATTGATCTGAAATGCCTTTTTAGACAGAAATTTGTCCTCATAATTACTGTTCTTGACACATCCAAATCATGGATATGAATGTTAATTATTGAAATCTTTGGAACATATTAAGGGAGTTAAAACTAATCACCAATACACTAAATGGCCCTAGGCTGTTAAGTATCTCCATTCTTCTGATTTTTATAGGTTTTATAACGTTGTCTTCCAACTTAAGTTTATAGAATCAGGCATTTTTAAGAGAATCAATTCCCAGATACTCAAATTTTTTCCTAAAATTGATCTGAGAATGCACCTGTAGTCGAAGACACATGGGGATGACGATTTCTGTTTAAAGATCTTGCCTTTTACTTCGCAAACCATTGTCAAAGAATCCATCATCCCTCAGTAAAAGTCCAATAAGAGCAAAGCAAAAAGGAAATTGATAAGAAATACCAATAGTGGAGGTGTCTTATTTCCTCCAGGCACAGACTCACTGCCAGCCTCCTCACCATATCTAGCAATCCATTCCAGAGTAAGAATTCAGAAGTGAAAAGGTAAGTCATGTGGAGGCCCTATGAGAAAGTTTATTTGAATATAAGAATTCAATCTGAAAGAAAGTGAATCTGACCTAGCTGATTGAGTCAGCAAATGTTTTTTCAAAAATAGATTATATGGTAGACATTTTCAATAAACTTGAGGTAAAACTGCAGCCCCAAGGTTTTGATGAAATATATTTAAAGCATGTAATAAGATAAAGCATTGTCCAAATAAAATTATATATGCAGAGGGGTACTGAACTTTGGAATATTTATATTTTGCCAATGTGTCTCTAATATAAAGAGTAACAAGTATATTTAATGGGTATTTGAGAAGTTTTGGTAAGCCTTTTGTGTACTTCCCAGAAATATGGAAAGTGAATGTCTCAAGTGACAGACTGACAAATCCTTATGCAAGTCAGTTTTTTCTTTCAACAAAGTTGAAGAACTAATTGACTTGTCAGAGGATGAATCATGAAAAATAATTTGATGCAATATCATTGTGATTTTTGGCATAACAATGGCAAGGAGTTTAAAAATTTTCAAGTACATAAAAATGTCTCTGTAGAGCAAGTGGAGGCAGCCTGGATTCCTCACCCAGGTGTCTGGGTAACTAAGGGGAGCAGTGTTCCCATAGCCTTGGAGGGGCCTGATAACCAGTGTTCGCACAGCCTTAAGACTGGGCCTGATAAACTGTTCCCATAACATGAAGTGGGCTCACAGGCACAGAATTGTGTTATGTTACGTAATGTTATGGCAGTTTTCCAGCTTTGTTACTCTCTAGTACTTAAACCAGTAAGTGCTTTCCACTAGTTAGACACGCAGCTTGCAGCACGCGTGGCTCGCCCACCTGCGAATAAAGGTACATCAAGCATCCCCACAGCTCCACGAATTTTCTTCCATCTCCCAGAGGCAACAGTGGATCTACCCAGCCTTGATCAGTTGCAACAAACAGTCCAATCCCATCTATTTATTTACATAAGGAAAATTTCTCAATGTTTACATACAGAAAAATAAAAATATCAAAATTATGCTAAATTCTGTCTCATTCCTGAAATAAATATTTGACTTGATTTCTAAAAACTAAATTTTTCTTATTTTGTAATTTGTAATTTTTTTTCAATTACACTTAACATTCAATATTATTTTGTATTAGTTTCAGGTATACAGCATACTGGTTAGACAATCATATATTTTAAAATGTGTTTCCCCTGATACTTCTAATTCCCACCTGCACCACACATAGTTATCACAATATTATTGACTATATTCCCTGTGCTATTCTTCACATCTCATGACCATTTTGTAATTATCAACCTGTACTTCTTAATCCCTTCACTTTTTTTGCCTAGTCCCCAACCTCCCTTCCCCCTGGCAACCACCAGTCTGCTTTCTGTATCGATGAGTCTGTTTCTGTTTGGTTTATTCATTTATATTTTCCTTTATATTTCCACATATAAGTGCAATCATATGGTATTTGACTTTTCTAACTGAAAAACAACATTGTTCCTATTATTAATAAAGTCTCAATAAATTTGGCTTATACTTAATGATAATTTGCCAATATTTATGATATACTTGTGGTTTTAGTCAATCTGTACAACTAATAATAGTAATAAAATCATTGTAGATATAATTTTGGAATTTAGAGGATTATGGATTAAGGAATTTTTTTTAACTTCAGGTTCTGAGACTATAAGATGACCAATATGTACTTTTCAAGTATTTTTCAATGATATATTTCTGTGAGATAAGTAAATGAAAATATGAATTAAAACATAAAAAAGAATGATATAAAACTTTCAACCAATAAAGAATTTATTTTTATACCTTTAAATACATAATCATGACAATCAAATCATTAAGATTCTAAATGTATATTTTTAGAAATAATTTAACCATTTAATTTTGAAACATCAATACTGTAAGTATTGACATTTATAATACTACAATACTTATAAGTACTTGCATTAAAAGTATTATAATAATCATAATACCCCAAGTATTATAAATAATACACCAGAAATTATGTTCTTTGTATTTCTTTACATTTAGGCTGAAAAATTTGGAGCCTATAGTTTTTTCAAAAGTCTTTCAAGATTTAGAGAACAGGGGACTTCCGGCCAAGATGGAGGCGTAGGCAGACACACTGTGCCTCCTCTCACAACCAAAATTAAGGACAACAAATATTTAGAAACAAGAAAACATCCAGAACTAATAGAAAATTGAACTGTACGGAAGTCCAACAACCATTCATCCAGACTGGTAAGAGGGGCGGAGTCGCGACATGAAAAAGTGGAGGTGCAGCCCCAGGAACACAAGCAGCAGCGGCTGGCAGTTCCCAGGTGCACAGGTGGCAGCTGACGGTCCCCGGGCCCACAAGAGGCAGCTGGCGGACCCCGGGCACAGGGGTGCAACTGTGCAGACCCAGTGAGGCCGCACAAGGCGGCTGGCTGACCAGGTGGTCCCACATTCGAGTGCGCAGACGGTCCAGGCGAAGGGGAAGTGGCGGAAGGGACCAGAGTCCAGGAGAGAGCGGAGCAGGCGCCATTGCTCCCTCTCGGACCCCGCCCCCACCTATAGCTTCACAACCCAGCAACTGGGCTGCCCCGCCCTGAGAAACACCTAAGGCTCCACCCCTCACTACATAATAGCTGCGACCAGACTAAAACCAAAACAAAACAAACAAACAAAAAATCAATCACCAAAAATGGCTCAAACCAGAGAAGAAATCAGAGCCCCAGAGCCAGTTCCTCTAAGCCATGAAGAGATAGCCAACCTATCAGATGCACACTTCAAAGCACTGGTCATCAAGATGCTCACAGAATTGGTTGATTTTGCTCACAAATTAGATGAAAAAATGCAGGCTACAATACATGAAATGAAGGAAGACGCATGGGGAACCAATAGAGATGGAAGGAAAACTGGGACTCAAATCAATGGAGTAGACCAGAAGGAAGAAACTAACAACCAAACAGAAAACGAGGAAGAAACAAGAATTCAAAAAAATGAGGAGAGGCTTAGGAACCTCCAGGGCATCATTAAACGTCCCAAAATCTGAATTAGAGGGGTACCAGAAGGGGAAGAAGAAGAGAAACAAGTGGAAAACTTATTGGAATAAATAATACAGGAGAACTTCCCCAATCTGGTAAAGGAAATAGACTTCCAGGAAGTCCAGGAAGCTCAGAGAGTCCCAAAGAAGTTGGACCCAAAGAGAAACACACCAAGGCACATCGTAATTCCATTAGCCACGATTAAAATGAAGGAGAGAATTCTAGAAGCAGCAAGGGATAAGGGGACAGTCACCTACCAAGGAGTTCCCATCAGACTGTCAGCTGATTTCTCAAAAGAGACCTTACAGGCAAGAAGGGGCTGGAAAGAAATATTTGAAATCTTGAAAAGCAGGGACCTACATCCAAAATTGCTCTATCCAGCAAAGCTGTCATTTAGAATGGAAGGGAAGATAAAGTGCTTCTCAGATAATGTCAAGTTCAAGGAGTTCCTCATCAGCCAAGCCCTATTATATGAAATGTTAAAGGGACTTATCTAAGAAAAAGAAGTTCAAAAATAGGACAGTGAAAAGACAGCAAACTCACAGCTATTAAGAACCACACCTAAAACAAAAGCAAACTAAGCAAACAGCTAGAACAGGAACAGAACCACAGAAATGGAGATCATATGGAGCGTTAGCAACAGGGGTGTGGGAAGAGGAGAGAGAGGGAAAAGGTACAGAGAATAAGTAGCATAGATGGTGGGTAGAAAATAGACGGGGGAGGGCAAGAATAGTATGGGAAATGTAGAAGCTAAAGAACTTATGACACATGGACATGAACTAAAGAGGGGGAATGTGGGTGAGAGGGTGTGCAGGGTGGAGGGGAATGATGGGGAGAAATGGGACAACTGTAATAGCATAATCAATAAAATATATTAAAAAAAGATTTAGAGAACAAAGAAATTGTAGCTTTCTACTCTGTTTCTTTTGCTGCCTAATTATCTGAGGAATTAGAAGGTGTGTTTTCTTGGCCCCACTTTCACATCTGCCCTTTCATCTGCTGCCCCCTCAGAAACTGAGGTCTTTAAATCACTGAATTATGAACTATCCAAAGAAATGGGGTACTGATTATTTGCTTTACTAACATAAGACTCATTAAAAGGTTCTTTCAAATAACAATCTCCTCTAATACTTCTGAAATGTTGCTGTATATTTTTAAATTCATCATTGCATTCTATTTGCAGGTACTTTCTAAGTCAAAAATACAAATGCATTATATTGACTCTGTAGCAGATTTTCAAGAATAATCCCTTTTTAAAAAAATTGTTCACAAATATGGAATTCAGCATGGCAAAAAAAAAAGTAAAGAAGGGAGAAATACAAAAGAGAAGGTGATGAAATGGTGTAATGATAGATATCAGAGAAGAAGAGGGTAACTTAGGTAGTAAGGCCTTTTCAAATATGGCATGGCTAACTGGAATCACTAATTCACAGTAGGATGAAAACAAATATTTTTTTTATTTGAGAACAATGATATCTGTTGTTTAACGTAATTCTTGTCCCAACAGCAACACCAGCCCAATTTCTTTCATGTTTTTCTTTCTGAGACAAGAATCACCTAATAAAACAAGGGGCAGGGGTATTTCTTAGGCTCTGATGACATTCATAAGCCCCTTGATCTCTCTATGGAACTCCATATTCTTATCTGTGGAAGGAGAAGTTTGCTCTAAACCAATGATTTGCAGAAGGGCAGTAAAGGGGCCAGGAGGGCAGATGAGAAGGGCCATGTCCCTGGGATAAATTTTTTTGACGAAATACCCACACCCAGCAAGACCTTCCAGGTTCTGACTCAAGCTACATCTCTAATGCCCCTCTCCCACAACATCCACCAACTTTGAGAATTCCTGCTGTGGGGATTTGTGTTCTCTCCTTCAAAGTGGAAAAATATGATGGACAATTTTTAAGTTCCCTTCCAACAATGAGATTGCATAATTCATTAGCTATGACTAGAAAACAAATTGATATTCATTTATTTGTCTTCTTTCATGTCCTTTGTTTCTGGTAAGTGTCACTATTTATTCCTTGCTGCCTAGATAAGGATGAGGTGTGTGTGTGGCAATGGAGGGGGGATTAAAAAGTGTAGGTGAGTCAACTTTTCAGCAGTTATGAGGCTTGAGAGCTACATTAATCTGCAGTTCTAACCTTTCATGACTTTGCAACTCTACCAGCTTAAAAGAAGTTATTAGGAATTTTAAAAAAATCTACTTTTCTCTCATCTTGAAGCATGTTAAAGGATATTTGTAAGAAGTACATACAAAAAATGAAGTTGCCAGGTAAGATACTTTTTATAAATCAAAGAAGCTCCCTGACAAAATGTGGCCTGACTTGGCGGTCAGCTGTCAGAGTGAAATTTAATTTAGCAGTAACAATAGACAAAGTATGTCAGACTAAGTGCTTGATCGAGAATCTGGATTTTTTCCATAAAATGGCCTTGATGTCAGTTAAAGCAGACAACCCCAGGTAGAGAAAGACTATGCAAGAAAACATCCTTCAGACTCTAAGGAAAGAATTCTTTTTTCATTCTTCTAACTCTCCTTTCTCTGTTAATTTTCAGAGGTCCTTGACTTTAAGAGGTTTTCCAGCCATAATGATGAGCTGGTAGAGATGTTTATGTTTCTGGATTTCTTGTCATGGCTCTGAAGCCCACATGGCTCCCATTTAGAAAATTCCTACATCCTTTTGGATTACGCTCGCTCTCTTTTCTTATCTAATTAAATACACTTTAGGAACCAAGAAGTAATTACATTAAGTACTTGGAGGTATGCCTTAAGGAATGTCACTATGGCTTTCTGTTTGTCTCCTTTAAAGCAAACCAGCACTCCAGAACTTGATTCAGATTAGCAATTATGTGCTTTCATCTGGTCACTGGCATGCTTCTCCTCCTGGTTGCTAGAATAAGGAAGCAAGTGAAGGACATAAAGGAATGTGGTTCAATATTTATATTTCTCTCTCTCTCTCTCTCTATATATATATATATATCTATCATTCTCCTTCTCCCTGTCCCTCTCTCTTGTTCCTTTCTATTCCACTTCAGCATAGTGACTTTCAGCATCTATGTTTGAGCCTAAAGCATAGTGACTATTGGGAAATGTTTACTTGTTTACTTGAGGGTCAAGTGGAATGAAAAGCAGGAAAAGACAGAATTTTCCAAGGATTGGCACTGGTTAAAGCACTGAAAATAATACAGACATTCAAAAGGACTTTTCTTTTTTTTCTTCCTTTTTAAAAAAATTTTGTCAGTCTAGTAAGTGTTGAAGACTACTTCCTAAGCTGTTGAAGACATTACTATTCTGAGATTTCTCCTTCACTTTTCTACTCTCATGTTTCTGTGAACATCTGTGTCTCTTCCAGACAAAAGGAAGACAGTCCAAAGAGGATGTGTTCTCTAAAAGGTTGTAAATTCAGGGAAGGATTTACAGGAACAAGTATAAAGGACACATGGATAAAAACTATGGGGGGATGGAAATGGGAGGGAGGTGGGGAGAGCTGGGGTGGTGGGTTGGGGTGAGAATAAAAGACAGAAAACTGTACAAGATCTACAATTAAAATAAAAATTTTAAAAAAAAAAGAAATTCTCTGGAAGCTCATAAACCACCTGACTTCCTAGGCAAGGCTTCTTATCACATTAATCATAATTTAAGTAAGGAGCAGGTGGGCTTTAATAAAGACAGAGGGATGAGAATGGATAGAAAAGGGAAGGTGATGAATGATTAAAGGAAATCTGGTGATTAATAGAACATAGACTTTTAAAAGTAAGAAAAAGTTTATCCCTAGGGTGAAGACAAGAAACAACAAAAATAAGAACCAAGTTGCCAAAACAGTAAAATAAGAGAGTAGAAAAAGGAAAGAGAATAGGACAAAGAAATGTTTGTTTCAGTGTAAGCATTGTTGAAAAGACACAGGGTATTTGGGGACTTACCATATAAGGGCTATTTGTTTAAACAAAAAAATAAATGTATGCTGCCTGATTTTCTAAAAGTTACTTACTGATAATAAGCCATTTATGGATAAGAGCCTGCAGCTATCCAGGCATATGGAAACCAGACTTTGTTCACATTTCTTTCTCTAAGAACTCTAAGTTACAGCATCAGAGTACACAAGAACCCTCAGTTGCATAGCTTCATCACTAATGGAATGAGCACCTGGCTTTTTTTATTTTACAACCACAGAGGCCCACCAGAGGAGTGCTCCTCGTGTGAATTATCTGTGTGGGTGCAACCTGAAGGCAAATTCATATGAGACATTTGGGTAATTTATAAACACGATCTATTCTAAAATTTTATACACAGAGAGGAATACAAAAACAAGTTATGAATGGGTACAGACACCCAGGTTGTCTGTAAAGCTTTTTCCATAAAGCTGACCTAAATGCAGGCAAGGGCAAAAACATCACAAAAACAACTCTATTGCAATACAAGCAAAAAGAACAATGAAAAATAATAACATGTGCATGTTTTAATTATTTTGAATGTTAGTCAAAAGAAAATAAGTTTAATTAGAAAATGAACTGATAAAAACAGTTGTGGATATTTTTAAGGGAACTTCTGTATGCATTCAAGAATTGTGAAGTCTAATAACAAAAGCTTTGAAAAAATTAGGCCCTATTTCACATGACAGTTTTGTTTTTTCTTTTCTATGAATCAGGTATATCACTTGTACAACTTGTACTCCTATCAGCCATGATTAGGGAAATATCTGAGATCACAGTAGGCTCCCTGAAGACAGAGTCCAGGATTCATTCAATTTTGTCACTTTGCTATCTAAAATGTTCCAGAAATGTCTAGGAAATGAACAAATGAATGAATGAGCAAGTGAATGATGTGCCAAATGATGGGTCATTGTCTTCTTCTGTAAAGGCATTGATTTATCTATATCTCTCAGAATCATGAGAAATAATCAGATAACACTGAAACGAAACACCTGCCTCATGCAGAATTGGCTTAAGAAAAAAGAATTGCCGGAAAATATTGGGAAGGATGGTAATAAAGTGAATTTCAAAGTTGGAAAATGTACCAAAAAGGGAAAAGAAGGTATGAGAATGATAAAACTTGTGTTCTAAGACAAATTAGTAACAATAATAAAAGTGACAGCAATCATTTATTGAACACTTACTCTGCACCAGGCACTATATATCCTTATCTAATTTAATACTCATAACAACCCTTTAGGTAAGAACATTTTATCCTCCACATGTTACAGACTGAGAAACTGAGGCTGAGAAACTTTCCCAAATTCACCCAGCTAATAAGTGATGGAATCAGGAGTTAAACACATATCTATCTGATCTCAGAAGAGGCCCTAATCAATACAGCACTGAAACACATGTGACTATTCGTGAAAAACAAAAGAAACATTTGGGGATTTTCCCCCCCAACTTAGAAAAGATGCAGGAGAGTACTAGAAACTTTATTTGTGAGGAAATAGCTGTTAAGAAATTTAAATTCCATGTACATTTACCACTTACATTAGTCTGAATGGGAAGTAAATGTCCAATTTTTAGTTTCCCTAAATAGTTATTTAATTCTGTTTTTCCCTAAAAATGGAACTGCCTTTGACCTGGTAATTCTACTGCTGGGAATTATATCCTAAGAATCCTGAAACACCAATCCAAAAGAACCTATGCACCCCAATGCTCATAGCAGCACAACTTACAATAGCCAAGTATTGGAAGCAACCTCAATGCCCATCAGTAAATGAGTGGATCAAAAACTATGATACATTTACATAATGGAATACTCTGCAGCAGAAAGAAAGAAGGAGCTCCTACCCTTAGCAAAAGCATGGATGGATCTGGAGAGCATTATACTGAGTGAAATAAAGCCAGGCAGTGAAAGACAAATACCATATGATCTCACCTCTAAGTGGAACCTAATCAGCAAAACAAAGAAGCAAGCAAAATATAACCAGAGACATTGAAATAAAGAACAAACTGACAGTAACTAGAGGGGAGGTGGGTGGGGATAACAGGGAGAAATGGGGGAAGGGTCATCAAGGAACATGTATAAAGGACACATGAGGAAAGTTAATGGGGGGTAGGATCGAATGTAGGAGGTGAGGATGGGTGGGGTGTAAGGGAACGGTGGAATAAAAAACCAAAATAAGATAATGGATGTTTAACTAGATTTACTCTGTTGATCATTTTGTAATATACACAAATACTGAATCATTCTGTTATATACCTGAAACTAATACAATATGTTTATTATAATATATCAATAAAAATAATAAAAGAATAATAATAATCTGGCTTTCCTAATTTTAACCACAGAAGGGATTTGACTGTAAAACAAACCACTTCTAAACCAGAGAGACTGTTGGTCAGGTATCCAGAAGGACCAGTCCATCAACTCAATAAATCATGACAGTAATGAAAGTTCAAAGCAAAGATTTTTAAGGCTAAGGAAATAAATGGAATCTTTCCAATATTCATCCCTTTGCTACCAAACCAAATTAGCAAAAACTAAAAGGAAATTATAAATCGCAGTGCGTCTAATTTAATCACATCTCTGTACTTTTTTCCACTTTCTCTCACATGTGGGTCAAATGCATGTTCTCATTTAAATCTCTGTTGTAAATGCTGTCATCGGCCCTAGGTCCTCATTCTCTTTCAACATATCTACCTTCAGTAAAACACTAATAGTTCATCTCCATTGCACAGCTGATAAACCTTAAAGACAACAAACTGGAAAGAGTAGCGTGGAGATTCTAAGTTAGACAGACCAGCAGTCATCCTCACAGTAATGGAATAAATAAAGCATGAACAATTAAATTATATGACAATTACTGACTTGAAGTTTGGCTTTCTTGTTTGTGCATAGTAGAAAAATTAGGCTGTATTATCCTTCCCTGGAGGGAATTTTCCTTAGAAGGTATCTGTGTGCTTATTTTTTAATCTGCAGAGTCCAGCACAAATAATGCCCCCTTTTATTACAAAATCTTTTATTACAAAATCATAAGCAAGTAATTGTATAACATAACAATATCATACTCAAGCACACCATATGACATTTTAGGTGAAATGTTCAAATTAAAGCTATAAATTATTACACTCACATTATTCCCTACAAACCATGCTCACATAGGTGTTACTTCTGCCAGACCCTGTATAATATCAGACATAGCAGCTACTGTGCACCCATATCTACTTCATAATTAACTATATGTATGTATTGACTGCATATTACATACAATATGCTGTAAGATATATTGAAGATTAGTTCAAACAGTCACAATTATTCATGAAGAGTTTTATTAGTTGAATTTAAAACTAATAACATTTTAAATTTTATTTTGGCAAGTCCCAAAATAAAATGGTTCAGTTGTGGGTTTTTGTTTTTGTTTTTAATTCCTTCAGATGTTATACAGTACCATTCTGTGACTGGGAGGGGGCATGGCAGGGAGGTAGAAGGGAGGAAAGAATAAACAAGCCAACAGTACATTTTGAAAATAAGACCAATCAATAAGTGTATTTTGAGTCTCTTCAACATATTGACTAGGAGGTCTAATAGATTACCATATGTGGGAACAGAAACTGCTGTTTTAGCAGCAGCTAATGAGATTCAAGCATTTAGTGACTTGTAGGTCCTTTCACACTCACACTCTGTGCATTCTGATGCTATGCAGCACATTTAACTCTATATCTTGGCATTTTGATGCAAAAGGGGATTCTTTTCTCTACAGCTTTAAACATTATCCAGGAACTGGAGGTTTTGCTCCCATAAACCTCTTTCACATTCCTACTCAGAACTCTCTGAGAAAAGCTGTCATGTCTTGTTCTGTTCAAGTCAGATGACCTGATCTCCAGGCACCAGAGTAAAGGGAATATCTAAGATAATATCTTCATTTATTCATATGATTTCATCTTGGCAAGTATTATAAAAGCCAATCATATATTGGAAAAATAATGGGATAATATGACATTTCATAAAATGAAATTTATGATGCAAACAGACTAGAAGAGATACTGTTGCACATGAGGGTTATATTCTTGTCATTTACAAGCGTCTTTGAACATAACCTACACAGATTTTCTATGGAGGAAAAGAGAAGACTAAATTCCAAAGGACTCATTTTTACAAAAATATATAATACTAAGCATTTTTGTATGAAAATAAACCCTGTTCTCCTTCAAAGAAACCCTAGTCAAACAACAGAGAAACCAACTAAATATATAAAGCTGGAATGTTCTAACCATATTCACTGTAACAGTGAATACTGTTAGAATATGTTTTGTTACAGTGTACATAAGCTGAATACACACTGTGACTAAAGTGTACTTTAAATCAAGCTATCAAAACATTTCAAAAGGAAACAAATTTTATTTTTAAAATTTATCTTTAAAATGAAATATGATCATTGGCTATTAACAGTATGCTATAGAATAAATATACTAGACATTGCTTCTGTTTAATAACCACTGTGGCTTCTCAGTAAACCATCTTTAAGGAGGAACTCTAATTAACATACAAGAGACCACTTCTCTTCTTGGAGCCCTAACCATTCTGTATGCATTGTTTTCAGGACAGGATTCATAAAAATGTAAAGATTATAATATTTTAAACATCACCATGCCTACATTTAGCAATTGTCAATACAAAATGTCCCTTCTTCACCTTCTCTCCACTCTCTATTTCCCAGTTAGATATTATTTTTCTATCTCTTTATAGCTTGGTCATCTTAAACAGGAAAATAACCAACATAATCTTATGTGTAAAATCTGAAAGTATTCCTTTTAGAGTAATATGATCTATTAGAGATCAGAATATCAAGACAGGAATAAAGATTTATTAGGCGAAATGCCATAGTACTTCTATATCATGAGCCACAGGAGAGAGCTTATTAAACAATTTCACTGGTCACATAAATGAATATAAAAGGGGAAATGTTTCACTGACTGTGGTCACATATGATTGTTGCTGCAGTAGATTAAAGGCCCCAGAAGTGCCCTTAGTTAGGTCAGTGACTAAATGTCACCCGATATGATTTTGTTCTTCATGGGCAATGTCTCTAAAGGGCTAGGTATGTGAAAATGTAGCATAAACCCAGGTGTGAATTTTGGTTTGCCATCCCCTCCTGAACGGATAAGCTCTTATGACATGAAATTCTTATTTTTCTTCCTTATCCAAAAGGTACTAACAAACAGAATTCAGAAGAATTCAGATTTATAGATCAGGCATGGAAATATGGCAAGTATTCTCAATGTTAAATCAAATATGAAATTATTCAGGAGGTAAATACTGAATTTATGGGTCATCCAAGCAAATGGACCAGTGACTCTCTAACCTGCCATCTACCAAAAGATGGAGAAAAGTAAGAAACAGAAGTTAATCTCAAATTTCTTACACAGTGCTACCTGATGATTATATCTGGTGACTATCTTCTGTGGGAAAAGACTGCACTAAATAAGAAAAGATGTGGTGATTTTATGTAGCTTCTGTTTCTATAGTTCCAGCCCCTAAGTTTTATTTTCCAAGTAACCAAGGGCTGCAGCTCTCAAAACAATTACCACTCCCAAATTCAAGAAATAACAATGGAAAGAAATAATTACTAAAGAAATAAAAGTATATATTGGCATTTACTATATTAAATATTATTTACATTTACATTAATATATACAAAATTTTTTTGATATATACTCCCAAAAGTTAAAATTTTGGTTACTTCTGGGTGATAAAATAAGAAATCATTTTTATTTTTATCTCTACATTTTTATGCATTTTTCTGTTGTTCTTCAACTAATATGGAATGATTTTCTACTCAGAGGAAAGAAAGGGATATTCTTCCACCACCACACCCACCTCAAGAAGAAGAGTTTAAAAAAAGAGAAAAAAGAAATATGATGAAAGAGCCTGGCTTTTACTCCTCACCCACCTTTTTACTTCCTCTCATGTCTGCTTTCCTGAGCAGAAGCTGGAGTGTTTGGGGGGTATGGATCTGAGTCCCACCTCCAGCACTGACCAGTGTGCCTCTGATTCTCTCTAAGCCTTGGTTTTCCCTCGTATGGAATGAAGGTAATGACGGTATTTATCTTCCAAAAAGTCCAAGCAACATAGTGCGAGTAAAGCTCTTAGCATAGGGTCTGGCTCAAAGAGAGGACCTAACAATGTTAGTTGCACCTTTTTCACCAGTCTTGCCTGATCTGGGATGGCTTAAGACTTATAAAATACTTTATAACTTACAATATACTTTAACAAAGAGTAAGTAATTTAATCTATAAACCAAAAGTGAAACACAGAACTGGAATTCAAGCCTCATCCTCCCCTACTGAACTTTTGGCTGTCTGAGTCAACCACTGCAAGGAAACTTGAAGTCTTTCTACCATTAAACAGAGACCTGCCCTGTCCAATCAGAACTGCACAATTTGGACACATCTTTTACATAAAACCAAAGTAATTGGGAGCCTGAGCCTTAGGTTGCAACTGAATCAGTATCCCCTAGGCTGCAGCTCCTTTGCTAAAATAAATGTTTGTTATTCCTTATTGTACTCTAAAATTAATTTTTGTTTACAATGATGCCATGGTCACTTGCCTCAAAGCAAACAAGAGAAAGGAGGAAAATCCTAGGAAGAAGGTGAAATCTGGGCAGTATTGTCTTATAGTTAGGAAGAAAAATAGCTTAGGCTCAAACCCAGGCTCTTCCAATCACTATGCAAACTTCAGCAAGTTATATGGCCTCTCTTAGCCTATATATTTTTATCTGCAAAAGAAGGATAGTAACTCAGGACTCACTAAACTGTAGTGAAGATCAAATGAGACCTATATACAAAGTGCTTAACTAACTACACACACACACAAAAAAAAACCAGTCAAAAAATGTTACCTACTAGGATGATTATTGTTGTTAGCTTTGAGTATCAAAAAGTTGTTGCCTTGGCCAAGTAGCTCAGTTAGTTAGAGCATCATCCCAATACCCAAAGGTTGTGGGTACCATCCCTGTTCAGGACATTTACAAGAATCGACCAATAAATGCATGAATAAGTAGAACAACAAATGCCTCTCTCTCTCTCTCTCTCTCTCTCTCTCTCTCTCTCTCTCTCTCTCTCTCTCTCTCTCAAAAAAAATTTTTTTAAACAATAAATAAAAGTAAAAAAAAGAAAGAAAAGGTTGTCTCTAGGTGGTGGTACTGGGGTCGGGGTGGGAATGCAGGAATTGAGTAGAGGGCATTCCAAGCAGAGGAAAGCAAGCAAGCAAAAAGCACAGAGAACAGGCTGGGGGCCAGTTAGTAGCCCTGAGGTATAAGAACATAGGTGCAGGCCAAGGCCAGGCACATCCACAGCAGATAAGGCTGGAAGACTAGAACAGGTCTCTGCCAGAAGAATTCAAATACCGGACCATCCCTCATCCTCTGCTGAGAAAAACTAAAAAAAGTTTCAGATGATTCTATCCTTTTTCTGCTGACAGGTACTGGAAATTTTGCCTCTGATGTATTTGTGAGGAGAATATAATGATAAACAGGTGATATCACATATGTTCATCAGTACTTTAATTGTTAAATATTAACAACACCTAAAATTAATTGGCACCAAGATTTACCAACTTGACAAAATCTAACTGGAAAACAATACATGATAATTAAGAATAACCAGGAATTTGTGGCAATGTAAGGTGAACGAGATTTAAATTTCCCCCTAAAAGTGATGTTCATTCTATAAATGAACAATGTGATTATAACAATAAAAAATGATTGTTAGGCAGCTATAAACTGGCAGAAAAGTGACCAGCGTAAAGAAAAAAATTTCTAAATTAACCACAATCAACTGCAACCAAATTAGAGAGAAAAGGACCAGGACAATCATATTCTTATCACAAATTAGGGAATAAATTGTTCTCTTTTTGTAATCTTTTGGGCCTGTATGATGTTATTTGGGTCTGACAAGTAATTTTTAATAATCTCACTTGGGCAGCAAATGAAGAACCATCTGGCCTATCTCAATAAACACACAAACTAAAAGCAAAACAATATTATTCTTTTAGAGTCTTGCTGCTTACTTAAAGTGTAAGGAGATATTACTTGGGACTTTGTTAGAAACACCAAAGTTTGGGCCCCACCCTATATCTCCTGAACTAAAATCTGCATTTTTAACAACATCCCCAGGAATCCAGATGATTCCTGGGCATATGTAAGTTTAAGAAGTACTGATTTAGAGATCCAGATATTCATTCATTCAGTAAATAAACTTTCAAGATCTATACTGTCCAATATGATAGGTAGCCACCATGTGGCTAAAATTAAATAAAATTCAGGGGTTCATTTCCACTAACCACATTTTAAGTGCTCAATTAGCACACGTGGCTGAACAGATTCCATGGCATGTGGAATGAGGAAACTGAGACAAATGGTTGAACAAACAGCAGAAACAGTGCAACAATTAACAGCCAGCTAACAAATCACAAGACCCTATCACCATAACTGAAGATGCCTAAGAGCAGATGGTTTAAATCACCATAGTCAAGGAGTTGGCTAACAAAAACCAATTGGATACAAACCAAGATGGTGGAAAAACTGCCTAGACAATGTCCTGCCAAGCTCATGATTACCATTATAATGAAAGTTGACACCACAAGTAGAAGAGGTGGCTGAGGCAGAGGTAGGCCATGGCACTTCTGGAAGAGACCATATTAGGAACAAGACCCCTTCCCAACCGTAAGGTAGAGTCTGAATTGGGTGCTACAAACATTGGCGATAACCCCGCTTGGAAACACATAAAATCCCAAGAACTAACTGACCACACACACAGCTCACTGGTAAGCTGACCTGCACCCCCGCAGACGTGTACTTTTTGCTTTTTTCATAGCAGTGCCTGTGCCCTGGCCTCTTTCTTTTTCTCCACCTGAATAAAACTTGATTTGCTCTCCCTCACACTCGTCCTTGAAATTTCTCCCGGGCTAGTCAAGAACCTGGAGGTCACCTGACATGCAAAAGGTCCCAGCCCTTCTGGGCAGGACCAACCCCCAGTGCAGAAGCAGTCAGGTAACGTGGCTGGTGTTCACCATATTCAGGAATGGGCAAAAGTAAGTTAAATTACCAGCCATCATGACCTAAAAGATAAATCATAAGTAAGGATATGAAATAATAAAAATAATAAGACAAATAATATAATAACTAATAAATAAATAATAATAGAAAAATAAACTGTGCTTTATGTCCTCACATCTAAACCTACTTTTCCCTACCCTTGTGCATATCCATCATCACAGAAACTTCTATGGAATAGAGCTGATTTATCTACTTGAAACACACCACTGAAGAAAAAAAGACAAAGATTCTTATAGTCATGTAACTTAGACATTAGTGGCAGGGAAGCAGACAATAAACAATAAAAAAATGACTAAATTTAAGGGTATGTTGAACGGTTAAATTGTAAAGAAAAAAATTTAAAAAATAGAGCAACCTAGAGAGATAAGGAAGGTCAAAGTGCAGGTGAAAGTTTAGACGTGATGGGTCTAGTGAACTTCAGTGAAAAAGATAATTTAAAGGAGAGGCAGCCTGTTACCCAGTGGGAAGAGTATTCCAGACAAAGGAAAAGCTTGTGAAGGGCCCTATGGCAGGTGTGCCTGAGGAACAGCAAGGGAGCCCATGTGACTGGAGGAGAGTGAGAAGGGAGGGTGAGTAAAAAGGTAGGAGAGTAAAAAGGCAGAGGGGTGTGAATGAAAAGGGGGTTCAATGAAAAGTAACCTCACAAGATGACCACATCACAAATTCCTAACTGTAGGTCAGGAAAGTAGTCACATCCCAGGCATATAACTTCTTTACTAAAAGGTTTATCTTTGCCTTATGTAAACCCTGTCCATTGTTTCTGAGCATCTTGGTTAACACACCTTTGAAATAAACCTTAACCACTCTCCAGAGAGCACATAATCTTGTTAACTATCCCATAATCCAATCCCCACCTTGCTTTCTCTCACCTGAATGTAATCTTCCTTAGTTCCCTCCTTAATTTCTTTTTGTCCTTTTTTTATTGTATTTTTTCCATTATTATTTATCCCTCATTTACCCTCCTCCCTCCCACAATCACCACATTGTTGTCCATTCCTTGAGATAGCTATGGAGGGGTTGGTTAGGGAGTGGAGGGACTGGGGAAAAAAAGGAAAAATGGCCCTCCTTAATTTCAAATGCATAAAGAAACTGCAAACTCTTAGTTTCCCAACCATTTATCTCAATCTTCCTTCCAGGCATATTCTCTTTTGGGATCAAATAAATTTTTATACAAATTCTCTATAGGTTTGGACATTCTTATATCAATAGGGGTAAGGAGCAGGGTAGGGAGAAAAGCTTCCTCGTCGATTGTAAAGGACTTGGGCTTTTACTTGGTGTGAAATGAGGAGCCTGTGCAAGGTTCTAAGTAGAGGAGTAACATTCTTTAACACCATCTCAAAGTTATTCTAGTTCAGCAGAAAAAGACTCATAAGAAAAAGTCATTTGTTTGTTTTAATTCAAGGTCATATTTACTGTCTACACTGGCAAAATGACTTTATTTACAAGTTCTGGTAACCACCATAAGCTTGTTAATGATAAACAAACAGAGGTCATTAAAATTTATCACTGTAAAATTCAGACACCTTTTCAAAGTCTCCATTAACATGCAGTCACAAGGTCTTTTGGAAAATCTCCAGAATCTGGAGTCACAATTGTTATAAACACTTTTAGAAAATCCTGAGGAATGCAAATCAATCATCACCCAAGTGCCAGGAGGTGGAACTCCACCCAAGTGTCTCATCCTCAAAACTTGTTGATTACTTTGTTATTAATTTACATATAGCTCCTGAAGATATAGAATCTGTTCAATAGTTCCAAACTTTTTTTAAAAGCTAACCCCAGCCCAGGTAAATGCCAAAGCTTTGGAAATCAAGGTATGGGATTATGTTTAAATTGTTTTTTCCAAAATTTCCAGAAAAGTTGGTTTTTGGAGAAGTTGGTTTACATTCTAGCCACAACGGAGAATGTAACTTTGCGTGTAATCCAACTACAGTTCTAAGAATTAGAGGTCACTGCAGCCTATCTATAAAATGTTATCATGCGCCTCAAGACTTATGTTCACTACATGAAAATTATATTGAAGAGGCAGCCCTAACATGACTGAGAACCATTGCTTGTGATTTATTCCCTTGGGACCACCACCACACATGATCCAGTAACAGTTCTGGCAGAAAAATAGAGTAAGGTCACTTTCAGTAAATTAAATCAAATAAACAATAAAATCAAGGCATGCCAGGTCATTGGGAACTAACTGCTCAGGTATCATGGCAAGTGAGTGAAACCATGAACATCATTTTTATGCCTCTGGACATAGCATTTTAAGTTATAGAACATAAGGGGAGATTTTAGCAACCAAATCTTTACCAATTTGAGTGATGGAAGTCCACAATTTGAGTTGCTTTATTATTTAATTCTTTTATTCATTAAGTAAGCATAATGTTGAGGACCTTCTATGGGCACAGACTGTGCTAACTGCTGAAAATACAGATGTTCACAGGCTTTGTATTTGTTCCATGTGAAAGTTACAGTTTTAATTATAACCTGATTAATGACTCCCTCTTGGGTCCAGGAACTTTCTAACATTAGGAGACCTAGAGAGGTCTTTTGTGGATGGGAGAGATTCACAGAACACTTCAGAGAAGCAGGGAGAAAAGACACACTAACAGAAGGTGAACTTCACAGGCACATGTGTGCAACAACTTTCACATTTTCCACTCTGAGGCCAGAGCACCTAGTGTGTTTTTTGCTTCCTTCATTCGCCCAAAGGAGTCACCCTCAACATTTGAAGCACCCCATCTCATTTGACCCCTTTTCTAGAATAGCAAAACTAGAGAGGGCAAAGAAAACTCATTTCTGGAGGCTCGATACATTAAGACACTAGAAGTGAGCAAAGTGGCTAATAGGTCTAAGGAATTAACTATGGGGGAGAGAGGATCCCCTCTGCTGCAGACAGAGCTAACATAGGCAGCCTAGAATAGGGGTCAGGAAACTACTGCCTGCAAGCCAAATATGGTCTGCCACCTGTTTTTTGTAAATAAGAGTTCTCTGAACACAGCCTTTGTTTACATATTGTCTATGGCTGTTTTTGATATAAAAGCAGAGTAGTAGCAGAGATTGCACAGTGTGGAAAGCCGAAATTCATTACTATCTGGCCCTTACAGAGAAAGTATGCCAATCCCTGGTCTAGAAGAATACTGTCTAATGCGGTAGTCACCAGTCACGTGAAATAGAGCTAGTCCAAACTGAGAGGTGTTGTGGGTATAAAATACACACAAGATTTCAATATTTTTCATATTTGATTACAGAGTGAAAAGTAGTATTTCAGTATATTAGGCTAAATAAAATGTATTATTAAACTTAACTTCATGTTTCTTTTTACTCTTTAATGTAGTTACTATAAAACATAAAATGACAATAGGTTCACATTATATTTCTATGGGGTAGTCAGGGAAAAAGAAGGAAAGCTTCCACTTTATCTTTGTGTTCTATACTCTACCCCCATATCTTTTTTTTATAATTAACCCAAATTCATAAACCTAAAATTCTTGCAGGTCACTATTGCTAAATTTCAGCAGAAGAAAAAGGGCATACATCAGATCTTCACACTAACAAGGGTCAGTGGATGGACTGTGTGGCAGGCCGTCTGCTGCCTAACACCATTCTTTCTGCTAGAGCAGAGCGCTAAGAAAACTCCACAGGGAGAATTCTTTGAAGGCCCGTCATCTACATGAAAAATTCATGCATATCAGCTAATTCTCAATAGTAGTGTCAAGCCCATTTAATAGGAAGAAAATAGTCTCTTTCAACAAATGATGCTATGATAACTGAATAACTACAAGCAGAAGAAAAATGTTGGATCCCTACTTTATACCATATACAAAGATAGTTTAAAATGAATCAATCACCTAAATATAAGAGCTGAAACCATGAAACTGTTAGAAGAAAATGTAGGGGTAAATCATTACCCTTGTATTTGGCAATGGATTCTTATATAGGACACCAAAATATAAGCAACAAAAGAAAAAATATATAAATTAAACTTTATTAAGTTAAAAACTGTTTTGCATCAGGGGCCATTATCAAGAAAATGAAAAGACAACCTATAAAATGGAAGAACATATTCATAATTCATATACCTGACAAAGGCCTGGTATCTAGAGTATATAAATAATTCTTATAACTCAACAATGAAAAGATATACAAATGATCAACAGGCACATGGAAAAATGCTCAAAGCAATTAGTCATAAGGAAAATACAGTCAAAACCCCAATGAGATATTGCTTTGCAACCAATTAGGATTGCTATAACTTTTTAAAATGGAAGATAACAAGTGTTGGTGAGGATGTGCAGAAACTGGAACACTCACCCATTGCTGGTGGGAATACAAAAATGGTTTAGCCACTTTGAAACACAGTTTGGTGGTTTTTCAAAAAGTTAAACATAGAATTACCATATGACCCAGAAATTCCATTCCTAGGTATATGCCCAAAAGAACTGAAAGAAGGACTCAAACCGATACATATTCATAGCAGCACTATTCACATAGTGAAAGATGGAAATGGCTTAAGTGTCCATCAATAGACCAAAGAATGGATAAACAAACTGTGGTATATACATACAATGGAATAGCATCCAGTGTATGAAAGTTGAAAATATTATGCTAAGCGAAAGAAGCCAAGCCCCCCCCACCGCCAAAATCACATATTATATGATTTCATTTATTCAAAATATCCAGAATAGGTAAGTCCATAGGCACAGGACATAGATTAATGCCTGACAGGGACTAGAGGGGGCAAGGGGCATGGGAAGAAACTGCTAAACGGGTATAAGTTTTATTGTGGAGTGATGGGCGTGTTTTGGAACTAGATAGAAGTGGTGGTTGCACAACATGCCTGTGTACTAAATGCCTCTGAATTGTTCACTTCATGCTAAGCGAAATAAGCCAGGCAGTGAAAGACAAATACCATATGATCTCACCTTTAACAGGAAGCTAATCAACAAAACAAACAAGCAGGCATAATATAAACAAAGACACTGAATTTGAGAACAGTCTGACAGTGTCCAGAGTGGGAGGGGAGGGAATTTCAGGGGAAAAGGGGAACGGTTTAGAGCAACAAGTATAAAGGACTCATGGACAAAAACTATGGGGGGTGGAAATGGGAGGAAGGTGGGGAGGGCTGGGGTGGTGGGCTGGGGTGGGGTAAAAGACAGAAAACTGTACAATATCAACAATTAAAAAATACTGATTAAAAAAAAAACAGTTAATTTTATGCTACGTGAATTTCACCTCAATACATTTTTTGCATTCGATCTATGATAATTGTGTGATGTTTTAAATTTTTTAAGACACACTTTTCATTATTTAACCATTCTTCCCCTCCCCACCAAAAAATAAATTATAGTAAAATGGACATTACACTTTGTAAACTACCTCATATCCACCCTAGTTCTTTCTCAAGTTGGAATAAGTTTCTGTTGCTTGTAATCACATAACTTTAATTGATACAGTACCTCAGTATGTCAGTAAGGAAACCTGAGCTCTAATTCTAGGTCTGCAACTAATCAGCTGTTAATTCCAGCATAAATTACTTAAACTAACTGGATTATAGTTTCCTCATGTACAAATTGAAGGCACTAGACTAAATTATTACTAAGAGTTTAAAATTTCATGCATGACACAAAATAACTAACATGTTTCCATCTTCTTTATCAATATTATCAAAGAAGAGGTCACAGTCAGGCAGTGGTAGTTTGATATTTTCCTGGTAAAAAATTAAATATGCGAGGTTGGTTCTATGCTTCTCCAGCAAGTTTCTCCACCTCACTCCCTGGCTTCTGCATAAGCTTTAACATGTACCTTCCAATAGATAAAATCCCTCCAAGTTCTTCTATGTGACTTTGAATCTCACTGCTATGGAAAGGCAAATAAAATGATCAGGGACAATGCCCAGAAGTTTTACATCTGTGTTCAGAAACTAAACATAGTTCACACTGTGGTATAGGGACTCCAAATGCACTTTAAAATTTCCTCTTTTGATTCAAGGAGCTGGGCAATATTTGCCTGAAGAAAACTTAGCTTTCTGCCTTGACTATGTTGGTTTGTGCAATAATAGCCTTTCTCATCTAAAAACAATAGTGGTTTCCATCTATTGTCTTATAGAGATGTTTTAAATTATTAAGAATAACAATGAAGGACCAAAATATTATTTTTAGTTTGTATTCATCCAAAAGCTACAAAAGCAATATTTGGGGAAAGGCTGAGAAGTTGATTAAGTCAATCTAGGCTTTAACATACTCGTATTATTGATTTAAACCTGTAAGCACAATAAATCACACTTGCTCATGGAGGTGGCACCAGCAGAAAGTGAGAACACAGATCAATTATCTGAGAGTTCTGGGCTTTCTCACTGACTTGCCATTATATAATCATTTTCTTGGTTCTCCATCAGAAACCAGTCTACCTTTTTTATATACAAAATTTTGTCCACCCAGAAAAGTGCTTTGAGACTGGGGTGGTAATAGCGTGGCTCTGACATGAGAACACTTGGGTTCTAGTCCAAAATCCACCAGGCAGTGTTGCCTGGCCTCACTACGCCTTCGTTTCCTCATCTGTAAAGCAGAGAAAACAGCAGTGCTTCCCTGGCACATGTATCACTATTAGTACAACAGATGATACAAGATTATATGAGTGGTTTTCTTTTTATTTTAATAATTATGTGTTTCATTCCAAGCACACTAAAATATATATAACTAGCACATCAAGCTAGTTCTTACAGTTGTTCTTATTATATTTTGCTCCCTTGGATGCTAAAATTTGCCTCTCTAAAATTTGTGAGAAATATTCAACAGTGGGCTACTACAGCACTTAAAAGAGAATACTATTACCAAATGGAAGAGTATTCTGAAAGCTAGGCTCTTCTTCAGAAGCCAAACAGCATTACTTATGGTGGAGAGGAAGGGGTATCAGAGTGATATAAGTTGCTGTAGGTTGAAGTCTTTATGATACTTTAGGGGGTTTTGGATGGGAAAGCCATTTGCAAACCTCAAAGGGGTATATTGAACCCCACTCTACCCTTGAATGTCCAAATCACGTCCTTTTTTTAAAGACAGTACTTCTAGGTTTATATAAAGAATCACTGGCAAGAAGATCTTAAAAGTATGATGTTATAGGAAAGGTAGCTTCCTGCTTTGAGTGAAAACTGTCTCAAAAGAAATAAAATGTACAATTTAAATTACTGTGTATGACCTAAAACGTTTGCTGAATCACAATAAAAACCCCAACATTTATCCCCTCACAAAACACAGAGGCACATGCCTTTACCACCATCAACTAACCTTTACCTAAATCAAGTTTCACAGACACAAAGACTTTTTTAGCCATTTTTGTTTTTCAAATGTTGGACTGGACATTCTCTTGAGAACAGCAGGGTCCATGAAAATCTTATTTTGCACAAAAATAAAGTTAGGGAAAGGTACAAGTTTATAGGCCACCAAATTATTTATCCATTCAAATACATTATTTTTATCAAGTCCCATAGGGAAAGATACACTCTTCACAAGTTAGACTATGTACTTTGTTGAAAAAGCACATCAATGAGAAAAATGCTCACTACTTTTTTTTAACACTATAATGTTAATACCTTGTCAGGTTTAAGATGAAGCAACACAGAGAGAGTTTTCAAATTGTCAGTCTTGAATTAGATTAAGGGGTTTGCGCAGCATTGAGTAGACTGCATGTGGCCCAAGGCCAGGGGTAGTAGAGATGTGTGTGGTATTCATTTCATGTATTAAACATCTATACATGAACCATGGGTATCTGCTGTCAGATGAACTGTTTCACAATAATCATCCCTAGTTAGCCACCTTCCCCCAATCAGATGGCAACACAGTAAGAGATACTTATATTTATTACCAGTATAGGAAAAAACCTCTGCTTCTCCATAATCACCTGTGGCCTGGCCCAGCCTGGTGACTCAGCATGGGAAGCACATGCATAAATCAAAGATATAATGCAGCAATAGGGCTTCCTCTATTTGGCAGCTCTTTCCTGCCTTCCCTTTCCCCTAGGGCTCTTCCCTTCTGCCTTGTGTGCATTCTTTGACATTGAATGTCACAGGTTAGTTTAAAATTTCCTGAAAACAAGGCTCAATGCCCTCATATTAAAATTGAAGGGACTATCCAGAATAGTCACCTCCCAAGACATGACATAAAGTCTGTACCGTCTGTGCCGTCACCATTCCCCTTGGGGCTCTTGACTTACCTATCAGCCAGTAATACCATTGGACCTTCTTCTACCTGTGTGTCATCCTGGATATTAATCATCTCTGTTTATTCTTGATATAAATCTTAGTTTTTCAGAAATCTGATAACCTCAAATTGATGGAATCTATCCTTCCCTCTTTGCAAAAAAAGAAACACCCAGCTATTATTTATCCCATAGAGGAAGGAAGGAAGGAAGGAAGAAAGGAAGGAAGGAAGGAAGGAAGGAAGGAAGGAAGGAAGGAAGGAAGGAACTCAATTAAAAGGTCTTTCATCACTGATTTCCTTCAAAGCCCTTATTTGGAAAGCATTAGTTTTTTCAGGCCAGTAAAATGCATTTAATGAACTGGAACAATATCTTAAAGACATAACAAAGGTAACAAAAGTGAATTTCAGAATTATCTGTGGATTTCTTGAATGTATAGTGCCATGTAAGAAAAATTAAAAGATATTCACCAGAAACTCATATATCTTCTTTCCAGACATTTGTTCTTCTTCACCAGACCAGCTTGTATGTCTAACTGAGTTCTAGCCAATGGAATATATACAAATTCTGAGTTAAGGGTTTTGAGAAATGGCTATAACTTCTAGCCCTTTTTTCCCCTTCCACTGACTAGATGCAGATAGCAACATGGCCCTAAAGGAAGGCAGAAACACAAGATGGAAGAAGCCTAAATTCCTGAATTATCCCAATAGCAGACTATTATGTGAATGAAAAATAAATTCTCATTTTGTTTAAGCCACGTTACAGTTTGAAGTTTATGTGCTAAGTAGCTGTTGTCAGCCTAATTAATCAATGCAGTAAGTTAAGTGATTAAAAGCATATGTGCTACCTGGGACATCTTGTTGTGACATAAAGATGGAAGTTAAAGGCTAATGGAATTGAAACTTAAATAGTTAAATATGAAGCCACAAGAAATATGGAAGGAGGGAGGTGAGTTGGAGTATAATTTTTTTTTTAATTAAAAAAAAATTGGTCAAGAGTTGATTTCTTTTGAAGCAGGATATTGGTACATGGGAATTAATTACACTATTCTTTCTAGTTTTGTATGCATTTAAAATATCATACAACAGAAATTTAAACAATTAACAATAAAACTATATGAAGGACATTTGAAAACAATAGGAAGGATACTTGAAGGTGACTCTAGTGGCCTAGAATGGGAAAATTTGAGCATCAAAAAGATTAATGACTGAGATAAATCAAAACATGTAATTTTTTTTAATTCATAAGATACTTTTAAAAAACCTCATTGGTTACTAATTGAAGGTTACTAGGCATTCATTCATTAATCTGAAACACTGAAATATGGTAAAGAAACAGATATTTTCCTGTCTATATTAACTGTGTTTCAGAGCAACCAAACGGCGGATAAGGAAAAGTTCTTTACAGAAGAACTCTGTGTAATATATGCAGGAAGAATGACAGAATTAGAAAACCACCATTTTGAAACCCCTAATGAGAATAGGCACATATCCAGATATTAGTAACTATCATCAATGGATGTAAAAATCAGTTGGAAGCAAAATGGGAACTTGGTAACGAAAGAACAGGCAGACAACACCTGATCCTACTGATTAAACTTGGTTTCATTGCAAGAAGGACAATCCGTCATTCTGTGCTTCATGCTGTGATGCAGAAGGATGTACTGGGCACCACCTCTGAAGTATTCCTGCCTAAAAAAATTTACAAAATTGAATCAACACTCTAGACTAAGCTAGCTATTTAGGGATAAGTTAAATACTACCACAAGGACATGAACAGCCAAGTTCATAATACAAAACAAAATGATCTAGTTTCTTCCACAAATCACAGGCATTGAGAGAAGGGGAAAACTGTTAGGGAGAACTGTTATGGAATAAAGAAGTCTTAGTCAATGCAGCAATTCAATACAGTGTGTGGGCCCCACATGGATTCTGACTTCAACAAAACCAACTACAAAAAGACATATTAAGGAATTATTGCTAATTTCATTAAGTGTTATGATTCATGGTAGTAAGTAAAGGAGGAAAATGTCCTTAGCAAGACATACACACAAAAGCATTTTCAGGTAAAATGATATAATATACAAGATGTGCTTTAAAATACTAAAAATTAAAAAAAAAAGAAAATGGGATAGACAAAATACAATTTTGGTAAAATTATGGTAATTATTAAAGCTGGATGATGGGTACACAGGTGTTCATCATACTTAGTTCTACTTTGGTGTATATGTATTTGAAATTTTCCATATAAATTTTTACGGTACCAGCTTGAAGTCAGACAACATTGCTTGACCAGGTCTTTCATTTCCAGCTGTAGGAAACTGGAAAGATCACTGCAGCCTACACATTGCCATACTCTGTGTATGTCATCAGTGGACAGGTATTCCTGGTAAAAGTGCTCCAATATTGTTTCTAGTATTTTCCTCCAAGCTACCAACATCCATTCTGTCAGTTTTGTTGCTGGCTCTTTCAATTCAAACATGTGCAGGCCAAAACAATTGTGGTTCCTACCTCAAGCAATTATGTGACAATCAATTTTGAGATATATCCCAGTACCAGAGGTTAAAAATATTTTTGTTTAATATGCATTTAAAAGTCTATTAAGAAAAAGATATAGGGAGGTTATGATAATAAAAATGTTGACTACAATGAGATTGTCTAAATACCTACAAGGCCTACCCTACTCTGGCCCACAAGTATCTTTATCTCCTATAATTCCTGGGTCATGTTTTGGCTTACATCTTTTCTTGCCTTACTACATACCTCCATTATGTAGAAGCTACAGCAGCTAGCACTAGCAAATGACAGGCCTTCATACAGCTTCTGATGGACATCAGTTACGTGAATAATAAATAACCAAATTTTAAACCACAAAAGAAACATAACACATGCAAAGGTGGAGGGATCCTAAAGCTCTTCTGCACAAAGTTCTAGAAATTAGTTCGAGAAAACTTATCAGAGTTGTATGTGACCATTTTATCCAAGTAGAGTCAAAATTCTTGAGGCAGAGCCACCCTGGTTGAATTGGAGCATCATCCCGTACACCAAAGGAGTTGTGGGTCAGAGCTCCCAGTCAAGGCACATACAGGGGGCAACCCATCCATGTCTCTCTCTGTCTCTCTCTCGTTCTCTCTCTCTCTCTCTCAAATCAATAAACATATCTTCCAGTGAAGATTTTTTTTAAATGTTGAGTCACAGTAAAAATTACACTACATCTAATGATAACTAAGAATAAACAACTGCTCTAGGGAGATGCTCTCTCTCTACACAAGTTCTAGTAATTTCCATACACCATCAGAAGATATAAGATTGAGAAAGTCAGTAAGAATATAACCTTTGAGAAAAGACTTGTTGGAGCCTAAATATGAAGCTTTCCTTCAAGTCCATGTCCTAAAAGAACTTTACAAATGAAAGACCTAAATGAAGATATTATTATATTTGTTCCCTAATACCCTGCATATAAGGATACAAGGCAAACATAAGTTTTATCTAATAACAAACAATGATAAACAACATTTATTGAGTTTCATTACATACAAAGCACCTTTTCCTCAAGGTCTTTCCAGGACTGCCTGATCATATTGAATTGTGGCCTATAGCTTACCTATAACATCTAAATTAATCCTAGCCACAGCCCTGCAAGGTAAATACAATACCATCTCACCTCCATTTTCAGGATAAAGAGTATGAGGTTTAGAGAGACGTGGAAGCTGGATCAACTCAAAAAGCCAGTAAATAGTGTATCTAGGAATCACACCCAAGGGCTATGAAAGACCAATTCTTGGGCTCGTGTTTTTAACCTAAACACACCAATGTTTTATAAAATGAACTGTGATGAAGGATTGCAGGGGAAGGAGGAGGCAATCCAGCACAGATAAATACCATATTTTTAGGACTATAGGACATACCGGACCACAAGACACACCTAGGTTTTAGAGGAGGAAAATAGGCAAAAAAATTTTTGAAGCAAAAAATGTGGTAAAATATTTAATAACCTGTGACACCACCCCACCACCGCGCCCCCCCCCCCCCCCCCCGCTCCACCACAGTGAGCCAGGTAAGCTACATTCGGACTATAAGATGCACCCCCTTCCCCTCACAAATTTTATAGGAAAGGGGGGTGCATCTTATAGTCTGAAAAATATAGTACTTTAGAGGTACAATAAAAATCGATTACTAAATGAAATAAAAATAAAAGCAATCATATATCATATTAAAGCCCCAAATTTGTTATTACGGTCAACAAATTCACTTTCAGTTGCACATGAGTTCCTAAATCCTCAGCGCCAATTTCTGAGAACATTTTGTTGCACACTGCCACCAGTGCAAGGACCACTCTTTGAGCAGTGTACCATATTGTTATATTCATGCTCAGAACGAACACTGTTTAAAAGTTCCAAAATTTCTCCATCTATTGAGGCTAATAATTCTTTTAGATGCTATTTACTCTATTGTTTTTTAAACAGATTGTTTTAAAAATTATTGTTAGCTTTTTTCTATCCAAAATTTTTTGTCCAGTAACCAGATGTAGGTTGCAAAGTAAACAAAAATAGAGAACTTTTCAAATTTTATGTTGCTTTATGTTACAATTGCTATGGTATTTTGATAAATGTTAAAGGGGAAATGGGAACACATGAAATGCATTTCCTCGCCAAGGGAACACTGAATAATAGTGAAGACAGAGAAAAGAGGGTTAGAAGTACCAGGTGCCTCCCTCCTGCCCTCTGCAGAGAAACACTCTTTCAAATCTGTCCTGGGAAGTGAGTGACTATTAGGAAACTAAAAAACAAGCACTTAAGAGATCTCAAACACAAAGTGACACATTGGATTCTTCAACCTGCCATTCCTCTTGAGAAATTCTCAGTTAAATAACAAGACTGGCACCCACAAAACAGTCACATACAAAAATGTGTTCTGGAAGGAAAAGAGGGTGGGAGGGGAAAAAACAACAAAGCTTCCCAGATTTTTTTTTCTTCAAGTTACTCCAGAGTTCCAAGGTAATACAAAAAAAGATAGCATAGTTCTTGGGGCCCTGGTATGAGCTGACAGGTCAAACCCACAGCTTCTGAGACTACTCAAGACATTAGTGAGGGTGGCACAGAAGGGCACAACATGGAGGACAGACATTACTAGACAGGAGTCAGCAATCAGAGCAAACCCAATCTGAAGGAAACAATTAGAAGCTGGCACAGGTCCCAAATCAATAAGCGGAGGTGGCCGTGGGCAGTGAACATAATGGCTGGGTAATGAAAACGCCAATGCAGGTAGCTCAGCGCTGGGAGTGGAACGACTCTTCAGTGCCCCTCTGGCTGAAGAGAGGGTCATCTATCAGGAGGCTGGAAAACACGTCTGGACAGGCTCTGTCACAGCCCAGCCACCCCAACGTCACAACCCATGTGAACAAACAGCACTAGGTTTTCCCAAATCCCATCAGAAATAAAGCCTTCACAGCTCACTTTGTCAGGCCCAGAATGCAGTTCCAACAGGAAAAACACTTCTCACAGAATATGCAGTGGATTCAAAGAGCTTTAGAACTGTATTTGCCATTAGCTATAATGGAGGCTGTGCTAATAAATCCCCTAGCTCTGGACTGAACAGGTGTAATTCAGCAATGTAGCTGTAATTGAGTGATGTCAACTCAATATAATTTGTAATGTTTTGCTTACAAATTAACTCATTGTTTTCTGAAAAAAGGTATCTGTGATTCCATGTAATACATTGCTTTAAAAGGCTGACATACAGTGCTAATAATAAATATATTTAATTCACAGAAATGTTAATAGAAGCATAAGCTAAGAATGATCTTAGCTGATTTTTATACATTATTAACCTTTAAACATAACAAGCTTGAATTTTCAACCTGCAAATGCTTTGAATGGGTAATGTATGGTTCACATATATTTCTGTATTTCATCACTATAATATTCGTCGATGGGAGAGGTTCTTTATAAACTCCATAATTTAACCATTCCTTTTCCTGCACAGTTCTCAAGCCAGATCTACATGTTACTGCTTCTGGGCCCATAAGGCTGGTCTTCTGGTCTGGACAGTCTCCTATCCTTCCATTTACTTGTCAATGACCTTTGTCTCTCAAGTCCCAGTCAAAACCCTCCTTCTCCATGAAGCTTTCCAGACCTATGGTCAGAATTACTTTCTCTCACTGGCCTGTACTCCTGCCAGTGTGTTACACTTCAGGTGCCCTTGCACATGCCATTCCCCTGTGCCTGCCCCAGTTAAGGCCCATTCATTCTGGAGTTTCAGTTCAAGGCGGCAATTTCCAACCTGTGTGCTGTAAGAATTTTTAAAACATGCAATACCTGACTAGTCAGAGGCACTGACCTCTTTTCCCTTAGATTGTAAAAAAAAAATTATAACAGCCAACACAACAATATCTGTTCAGTGTGAATGGATCAAAATTATACCTATTTTTTGTCAGAATAGCAAAAAATAGGTTTTTTTGGTATGCTGCAGAATTTTAGTGATTAGTTTTTGTGTGCCATGAGATGAAAAAGTTTGAAATCACCGGGTTTCCTGTCTTGCCTCAAGGAGGACCTTCCCTGCCTCAGATTAGGGCATATCACACAAGCAATTTCATACCACTACATTCATTTCCTTTGTTTCACTAATCCCAGTGGTCATTAGTATCACGTTGTGTCTCACTTCCCTAGGATTGGGGTATAGCCTGGGTCTGTGTTGGGTTTTTCTTAGGTCTAGTTACAGGCACATAACACACCATACTCAAAGAAAGAATGAGTAAGTAAAAGGATGAATGAACAAACATTATTTCTATTTCTATCTCTCTCCCTCTATTAATCTTCTGCACCAGATTGTGAACTCAAAGACCACACATTATTCATTGTAGTGGCCATAACATCTAACTGGAGTTTTGCATATAACAGAAGTGAAGAGATAATTAAATTGAATTTCTTTTATTAGCATCAGGTTGGCCATTGGAATTTAGTCCCCAGAGCTTATCCTGTTTTACACCTCCTGCTATCCATTGACCCTCATCAAGTTCCCACTATGTGTCAATCACTCTGCAAGATATTGTGAAACACAGAGAATGATAACTAGAAGCAAGTACTCTACAGTTTCAGAGTGATTCCCATTTATGACTACATTTCTGTGTGCATGCCAGATAGTAGGGGAATTATAGAGGTTAATCAAACAAACACTATCCCTGAGAAGCTCAGAGTCTAGTACAGGAGATAAAAATGAAGAAAAAATATCAAAATATTGGAGGTAAAACCCATGAGTAACATAAGAGGGGCCTCAATACTTTCGGCATTCCAATGAAGGACAGAGAGGATATAGGCTCTTGGGAGGGGTTCATAAAACGAGTTTTACCCAGGTGACGGTAGGGATTGGAGATGTTCCAAAAAGAAATGGAGGTGGAAAGCAAGCATTCTATCCTTAGTTTAACAGATCCATATCACCTCCTCTTCACAGCACTGGGAATACAGAGGTAATAAACCTAAACCCTTCTCAATGGAGTTTACATTCTAATAGTGGAGACAAAGGCAAATAAGCAAGAAAGCCAAGAGGTGATAAGTGCTCTGTAAAAAAAGAGTAAAGGACCAAGCAGAAGGAGTGCTGCCCTAGTCGAGGGAGGGTGGTCAGGGGAGGCTTTCCCATGCCAATGACACTGAACAACAACCTGAATGAAGTGAAAGAGGGAGCCATGCAACATTCCATGGGAGGGGCATTCCCAGCAAAGAGAACAGCAATCACATTCACAGAAAAGGGAATGTTGACAACTCTTTTTTCCAACTGGGGCCTTGGGGCTTTGTTCTTCGAGGTCTGAAGGTTCTTAATGAGATTTTAAAATCTTGGTTCTCATTTAGATAACACTCATTCAAAATAGTCCAGATGTGGTATGGATCGGCTGCATAGAGTCAAAAATGTGGGCACCAGCACAAAATTTCTGTGCCTAGGTCTGCATTTGTATTTGCATTTATCATTATGGTGGTGGTGTCTGGTTATGCTATTTTAATTGTCACAAGCCAAAGATAAAAGAAGCTGAATTACCACTTAAATAATGTCAGTGTGCCCCAAAACCTCAGATTAAGGGGATGGTGCAAAGGACTTTTCCAGTAGTAGCAGCTGGAAGCATTAGGAGAAATGAAGTCATTGCATAGTCCAGGATAATACAGGCTTGACAAGCTGTATAGAACCTTCGACAGTGCAGACATCCCATACTGATATTTCCAAAGATGATTCTGTTTAAACCAAACACATCATCCATCATGTTAAATGAATGTTGCTAATTTGAATTTGGTTTTGTTGTTTTGATTCCATTTAATTTCTAAAAGTATTTTGGTTTCATATTTGGGTAAGAACTACAAACACAGCTTATACCTAGTTTTATATTTTACTTGTATAATAATGAAATAATTAAAAAATTATGTAAACATTGGGGTTCCTAAGAATTTTTTCCTTTAAATTGCATTCATATACTACTCAGGTGTGGCCACAGTGAAAGATAATTATGGAAGCAGTCTTTGTTTTTCAGAACCATCAACAAGCAATAGCTCTTGGTGGTTTCTAATGAACCAAAGAATAAGTATAGGAAAGAAAGGAGGTGAATATCTCTGGTAGAAAAAATACGGCAAGTTAGATATACCTAACAACTGTAACTTTTCTTCTCTGTACACAAAGGCCATCATTTCCATTACATACAGGTTAAACATTCTTCAGAACTTCCAGTCCATTGGAACCTTCAACAGTGGAAAAGTACATGGAAGGAAAAGAGAGGGTGAAGAAGCTATAATTAAAGGTTCACTGCGCTCTGGTGGCAGATTAATCACAGAGCCAGATGAAGAGTCAAGTGTCACTGAAAATGCAAAATAAATCCAGCTAAATATATTTCACCTGCAAGGGAAAGTTTTTCTCACAACACAAGGCTGTTCTGTGCCAATAAAAGTGAGTGAGAGCCAAGACAGCTGTCTGAAAAGTCCAGGCAGTTGATGGAGAAGCTTCCTTAGGTCATAGGGCTATTTAACTGCAGGAGGTGTGAGCTGGCATCTGAAATCAAACTGGCCAGAGCTCAGAAATCACCTCCAACAGTGAGTAGTCAGCTCCAAGACCTGAGTAAGTTCTTTAATATTACAGAAAAAATAAAGATAAAATAATACCTACATAATAAGGTTGTTGAAAGGGTTCAAAGAAATAATCTGCATAGCTCCATAAATGTGAGTCACATTTGTTACAATGCTTCAGCTCTATCATAATATAAGCACAAGTCTCCACAGACGACCCAACAGACTGCTTTACTCAACCCTATAGCCCTGGAACAATATCTCTATATTTTACACACCATGATGAGTCCAGATGATTAATCAGATATACACAAGTAAAGTACATTTAAGATTATCCTTAAAATAACATCATTCTCATTCACTCATTCCCATAAGCCAACAACCTTACCAGTAGAATTATTATCCCCACTTTACAGATAAAAAAGCAAGGTCCAAAAAAGAAGATGGTCTTGTTGAAGAGCTTATAGCTCATAAATGATGCAGCCAGAATTTGAGGCTAAGTCCACACCCAGAATCTATCTTCTGAATCACCACATGACACTGTCCATCCAAGTGTATCCTTCCTCTGAGTCCGGTAAACAGAAGCACTGGGAACTGCAGGTCACACAAACACACATGTGCTTATTGCTCTAGATTCTCCAACTTATAAGCATAGAACGCTAGGGTGCTTCGTTCCACAACTAAGCATTTCCCTAAATCACAATTTAGTGTTATTCTGTGAGCTAATAATAGAGTCAATAAAAAAAATCATCAATTTGAACAGCGTTATAGTAACTTTCGTTAATGAAAGTTTTGCTTTTGTCAGATAATGAAAGCCATTTATTTAAATGTGTCCTTCCCCCCACCCCCAGAACACATTGAGAAAAACTAAATACCTACAAACTAAAGAAAATCTGTTAACTTGGGAAGGCTTATTACACTATTTTGGTGATTTTTAAAAAAGAGTATATATATGGGGTATCCCTTTCTCAAATTACTCTATCCAAGTAATAATTTCATTTGTAAACACGATCTCTTTAAAGTAAGAAGAAAGAGATTTTTGTTCCTTAAATGTTTTAAGGAATCTTTGGATCCCCCAAACCTGCTTCAAAAAAAACAGCTGACAACTGTCCCTTTGAAACATCAAGAGTCTGGCCATCATCAGGGCATTGAGGGCAGGGAGCAACTGTGCAGCTCAGCATTTTACGGTAGCTGGACAGGCTGCTGTGCAAACCCATAATGAGCTATAGTGGAGATAGTCAATCAAGAGCCAGATCTGTGGCTTCAGAAAGGAAGCCAGCAGCAGAGGGAAAGCTCCTTTCAGCTGGAGCTGTTTCCTAGCAGTACCTTGCCGATAGAGTCCAGCCTTGTCATCTGTGTGTGCTCCTCGTTAGGAACCACATTATGGAACATCATATCTTCTCCAGCTGCAAGCAAAGGCAGCACCCTGGAATTACCCAGTAGCCTGGATGTGTGACTAATGACTAGAACTCTGGCTTCTTGCTTAATGCCTGGCCTTCAGAATTACATGAACCTGTAGTGAAAGACACACCACTGTCACAGACATATGGAAACAGATTAAGCCCCAGATGGAAGACTGTCAATGTCAATTGGTCACTGCTCTTCCAGGCTGCTGGCTTTACAACTAAGCAATGACAGAGAATGATTTCAGCACTCAGTTTCTTAGCTCAATTAAGTGTTAGGAATGGAAGTTGAGTTATCCACCAAACGTTTATTTTTTTACCTAGTACTGCCCACTCATCTACAGTAGTTCCTTTTGATAGCATTCATCCTTGAGAATGTCTTTCCATTTCTAGGTGACTGTTTCGCTATTCTGCAGAATATTTCAGCTCTTCAATGAACCAGACATTGTTGTATCAGCTGTCCCAGAAAGAGATAAAATCTGGATCAAACATAGAACTTGCCCAGGGGAAAAAGATAAGGTAAAGAGTTAGTAGAATAGTAGGAAGAAGAGACAGGCAATTGAAGTTTACGAAACATTTAGGAAGCTGTTGAACACCTTTCCCCACTCTTGCCCTTTTCTTCCTTCCTTCGATCTCTGGACCTACCAACATCAGCTGGTTACGTTCCAATTATGATACATGTTTAGATTATGGCTGTTGACTTTGCTCCTCCATTACAAGTAATGACCTCTGGTGTTTACAGGCCTTAAATGTCCAGTCACTCATCACCTAATAGCTTCATTTTAAAAAAATATTGTTATATCATATTGAAAATAACCAAAGTTTTGCCATCCCAAAATATGCCTTTTGGGATACTCATTTTAAGCTGGTTATTAAGAAACAAAAGACTCAGAGAAAACTTTTCACCTTTCCCCTTTACCTGCCTAAAGGAATTCAGGTGGAAAACACCTCAAAAAAAGGGAGAATCACCTGAGCATGATAAATGTGTCAGATAGGGAGAAACTTAGCAAAGCCTGTTTCCTTGCGTGTCCCATTGGTTCTGGGTGACCCAGCAAGAATTTGTTTACCATATATTTGCTTTTTCTCATCCACTTGTAAATTGCCTTTGAAATCCCAGGCCCCTACTCCTCTTCTCCTTTGTCCAGAATGACACATAAGCCTCAACTGCCCAATGGTTCTGGGTTTCATATTCTTATGGCAATCCCGTAAGTACATCTGTAATAAATTTTGGACAATCTGTTAATCTGCCTGATGTTAATTTGATTATTACTCCAACCAGAAGAACTTAGAAAGATCAGAGGAAAGTATTTCTTTGACTTCTGCAATATCAAAGGAATTTCACTGAATTTCATAAATTCCTAACAATAGACTCCAGATGTCCATGGTAACATTTTGTTACAGGTATTTCTGCATTTTTGTTATAAATTTGCAATATCAGTAACAATAATAGCTAGTGTTTTTCTAAATGCTAATACTGTATAATAGTAATTCATCTAATCTTCACAACGACCTTACAGGGGATCATTATTAGCCTCTTTCACAGATGAACCAAAGCCTAGAGAAATCCATGAACTTGCTTGAGGACATTCGGCTCACCAGAGATACAGCCAAGATTCCAGTCCAGGCAGGCTGGCTCTAGAACCTGTGTTCTCAACCTCTGCATGATACTGTTCTTCAGAAGAAGCATTACAACTCCCTAGGTTTTCATTCCACACTCTCAAATATAAAATGCTAATTATAAATAGAGTATATGTTACTGCAAAAGTATAAAGTACACATGTGTAGAAGTATAAAAGTATACGTTATGTATAAAAGTATATGAATTAAAAATTAAGCTCTGCCTATTCTCTTTCCTCCCATTCCTATCACATCCCCTACCTTCATATCCTTATAAATAATTTCATTCTGTAAGGGAGTCAATATTAACAATTTGGCACGAATTTTTGTTTTTTAAAACAAACATACATTTTTACACATGTTTATATAATGCATACTGTTCTGCCCCGTGCTTTTCATGTCAATTCATAGAAATATGTTCCATGCTTTTTAATGGCTGCAGAGTAGTTTCAATGTACAGATGCATAATTCTGAACAAGTCCTCCTTGATGAGTATTTAAATTACTTCCTTTTTTAGAGGAAAGCAAGAATGTAGTCCCCCACTATCACAAATTATGCGGTCAAGTTTCCCACATTTGAGGAAATTGGAGTGCAAGGGTAATACCCTCACCCTGGGAAAACCACATTCATGATCATAGTATCTCCCTTGCCAGGTTAGTATCATTTACTTCCAATTACTACTACTAGCAATAATGCAATGAAATATTTTGTATAGTTGATCAAGTATATCTGCAGAGTATGTGTTAGAAATTTGAAAGTATTTCTAGGTCAAAACATTCCAAACAAAGGCTGATAGTTCCAAACTGCCTAGCCCAAGTTCACCATATTTATTTACACTCACAACAGAGTCCATGTGCCTGTATCCCCCACATTTTTGCCACTGTGGTCATTATACCTACCAACTAATTTCTAATTAAATTATGAAAATGAGGTTATAATGAGTTCCTAAGTTTTCCTTTGTGATTCCTAACTCACTAGGACCTACTCAACCAGTTCTGAGAATAAAATAAAGCAAATACCCAATTTCAAAATGTCTTGTGTGCCTCTCCCAAATAACTCTTCTAAGCTGACCTCATTTATATGGTAAACCCCTGAATCTTTACAGATTGAGTTACAGATGGATGAATCTCATGAAATATAGACCAAAATCAAATAATACAGTAAAATATATATATATATCTTGGTAGGGAAAAATTACTCTCCAGGGCCATTAGAGGTATCCGGAATTATCTCCATATCCCCAGGCATAAACTAAAATATCCAGTTTCCTGACTACGAATGCAGAATGTGCCCTAGTCTGCATAGAAATGAGCAAATCTCGAGTGCAGAACTGACTTTCTGGGAGCTGTGTAGGTTACCTAGAGGCATGAATTAGGTGGATCTAAGTCTATCTTAAAATGAGTAGAAAATATTATTCCAGGTGGATGCTGCCCCCTCAAGCACAAAGGACTATCTTCTAGCTCCACAGGACATGTAGTTGCCATTCTTTAGCAACACTCACTGATGAGGCTGTGTTTTGCATTCCAAAATGGCACCTCAAAAGAATAACTGATAATAATAAACACAAACTAACAGAGACATTATCATCTCCATCATCATCATCATCATCTTTAAGATTAGCATTTTGTGAACCAAGCACTAGGCTAATTCTCTAATCAACCACATGCGGTACCATTATTATTTTATTTTATAGATGTATGTGAATATGTAATCACAAGTTAATGAGTGATATTGCCAAGTCTCAAACCATTTCTGTACTATGTCAAAAGCCATCCTCCTGACTAACACACTTTACTCTATTCCACAGCCATAAAATAAATACACACCAGAAGAGCAAAAGAATTGCAAACACAGGAAAGCTGAAAGAGAATGATGGTAGTTAGTGTACTGGAGCATAATGGACCAGCCTGAATGTAAGTCTCTTGCTTTGAAATGTGTTCATGTAACTAAAAAAGCATCTAGTTTAGGTTCGCAGGCACAAATGTGTATGGGAGCCAGGAAAGTAACACTCATGAGTAAAGAAGGCCAAGTGCATGGCAAACAGAGTGGTGAAGAGTGGGATGTGCATACCCCATCTGAAGAGGGCAGTAGTATTTCCAAGATCATCAAATTTTTTTCATGAGAAGTGAAAAATACAATTTTTAATGCAAAATGTTCCTATTTCTAAATTCTAATTTTAAAACTATTTTAAGGGTGAGTTCGAAACTTCCACCTTACACATATAAACAATAACATGGAAGGAGATTTAGCAGTATCATGAGATGCTTTCCTAGCATCTATCTGTCCTTCATCCTTGCTAACATACCCTGGTCTTTCTCAAGAATTTGGAACATGGCAATGTGCCCGGAGAAGACAGACCAGGTCCCCAGCCCTAGAGGCTGAATCATAATTGGCCTAAGCCAGTGAAGGTAGCTAAATTATCCTTTGCCAGTGACTAGTTTTGGAGGAGATAAACATGTGATCCAGTTCCCACAAAACAGAAACAAAAAGATGCTAAGGAAATATTTTCTTCCCTAAAAAAAAAAAAAAAAAAAAAAAAAAAAAAAAAAAAGACAAGGCCCTTTTTGCCCCTTTCCCTCCTATCCTTTGTTGGATACTAATCTGCAACATTGTGGTATTTAAAGCTTTGGCAGCCTTCTTGTGAGTATGAGGCAACAATCCTGAGGATGAAGGCCCACATAGCACTGATGTAATAGAAGTGGAAGGGGCTTGGTTCCTTGTTGAGCAGCTAAAACCAGCTTCTTGTTCATAGAATAGTAAATGTCCTTGTATTTTAGGTTGGGTTTTCTGTTACTTGGTACTGAGTACACTGTAAAGAAGGATGTCTCTCATCTCAGAGTTCTAGTCCTTTGTTTACAATATTTCTAATGCAGAAAACCATCAGCAACCTCAAATTTATGTAGTTAGAGTCTGTGGCTAGATGTGAGATAAGGCTCTGCCAGTTGAGAACACCCACACTCTGCTTCAAAATTTTAAATTATACTGTTAGTTTTTGGAGATGAATGAAATACTTTACAACATTATATTGCAAGGACTTAACTGCTCTCATGGTTGCCAGGCAACTGGGTAAATGCTGCCTAGAAACAAAATTCACAACCCTTGACTCCCTGAAGGAGGTTCTTTCTCTATAACTGATATCCATGTGCCCAAGTCTGACACTTGCCATCCAGCAAAGGTCATGGTGTACATATCTGCTATCCAACATTCTCAACCTCATTATACTGCCAACTTATATCATTCTTGATCACATCATAAATTGTGGTTTCTGCATGCAAAGCCAAATGACAGAGTAAAGACTGTCCTGGGACATAATTCCCCATCCTTTAGCCTGTCTCATTATATAGACTGATTGGGTACCATCCTGGCAAAGGAAAAGAACATGTGAAGGTTCTTATCAGCCTGAAGAATCACTATCAGGTGAACGGAGTTTTGTAAATATCTTCCAACATTCAAGGAAAGTTCGAGTCTTCACAGCGAGTAATATGATGAACTTTCATAATGCCTCAAGGGGCTTTCTAACTGAGTCATTTTAAAAAACACATGCATACACAGTCTATGGTGGGCTTATTATTCCATTAGTAAGGAAATTTCAAAATGCAAATACAGATGATGTCCTGCATTTACATTTCATAATGATCTGACTGTTTTGTTTTTACATGTCAGTTTTTTAAATACCTTAAATTTATAGAACCATGGTCTGCAAAAATGAGAGACCCTGAGATCAAGCAGTCTAATCCAAGAGAATGTAAGATGCACAACTCCTTAAGTGTCAACACAGAACCTAAATTGCATTGCTCCTGGATTAATGAACAGTCTTTTATTTCCTTTCTTTTTTTAAATTTTATTTTAATTGTTGTTCTTAATGAATAGTCTTTTCCAAAATAATGTGTGTGGTTCCTCATAAAACCAACCCTTAATCACGGTGGTAATGAAGGTGAGGAACAAATTAATTTCAACCAGATGACAAACCAAATTCTCCATTTAGCCATTGGTTACTATGCTAGTCAGAGTTAGATTGAGCTGCATGTGAGACGCTCCCTTAACTTCCTACCCCCCAAATTAACAGTGGCTTAAACACACAAGCTTTTATTCTCTCATTTAACAAGTTTGAAGGTAAGCAATTCAGGGCAGGTATGGCAGTTCTACAAATTCATTACAGACCCAGATGCCTTCTAACTTACTACTTCTCCATTACGACAGGATGACCTTCCTTAACATAGTCAACGGCTATAGATAAGCCATTATTTCTCCAACCCAGTCAGCAGCAAGAGAGAACTTTGACACCCTGTCTCTTTAAGGATTCTCCTACTTTGGATTCTCCTAAAAGCAGAACCTCAGACAAGGACCAAGGGCATAGGCTCAGACAGCTTATTTGCAAGATGATCCTTGGAAACTGGATTAAGAGAAAAGGCAAAGTATGAACTAGAAAGGAAGGGGGACAGCAATGACATGCATCAAGCTGGTTATATCTATGGGCAACCAACATTGTATCTCGAGCTTCTGGGGACCACATGAGGAACTGTGCAGAGCATATCTCACAACTGTGCATCTAACTGACAAAGACTGGGGCAATTATCTATCAACTCCAGGTTCTCCAGAGGTCAAACTGATAGAGCCTGGCCCACAGCCAGGCATTCACCACAGAGCACATGACTAGCATAAACTTTGTGGCATGGCCCAAGTTCTCAGGTATACATACAAAAACACTCCAATCCCATAGGATATTTCAAGGTCTCGGGACTATCTCCCAGAATCAATCAAAGCTAGTCTTCTCCTCCTATCATGCAGAGTTTTAACACTCAAGCCTGCTAAATTAACTAACCCTTTACTGCACAACCTGTTTGGTGAGAACTTAGTCACACAACCATACCCACCTGCAGTGGAAGTGGGAAAAGCAAACTTTGTTCTTGGTAGCCATATGTCTACTTAACATTTGGGAATTCTGTTACTGTCTTCCAGTGGTTCTCAAACTTTAGCATATCAGAACCACATAGACAGCTTGTTGAACTCAACTGCAAACACCTCACCAACCCTACCCCTCCAGTTTCTGATTCAGTAGGTCTGGGGTAAGGACTGTAAATTTCCATTTCAACAAGTTCTCAGGTATATTAGCTTTTTCTTACTGTCAGAACAAATTATCACAAATTCAGGGCTTAAAACAATGCAAATTCACTATGTCACTGTTTTGTAGGTCAGAAGGCTGACATATGTTTCAACAGGCTAAAATCCAGGTGTAGGCACACCGTATTCCTCTCTGGAGGCTCCAGGCAAGGCTCTGTTCATTGCTCATTCAGGCTGTTCATACAATTCAGTTCTGAGGTCCCTGTTTCCTTATTGGCTGTGAGCTGACAGCCATTCTCAGCTTCTGGAGGCCACCCACATTGCTCAGGATGTGGATCCCTCCCTCCCTCCTCAAGGCAGTAATGATGTTTTCTGTTCTTTCAATGCTTTGAATCTTTCCTGCCTCTTGTATCAACTCTCTCTGACTGCAGTCTGAAAAGCTTCTTTGATTTTAAGAGCTCACATAATTTCATTGGGCCCACATAATTTCATTGGCCCAGCTCATCCAGAATGATCCCCACATCTCAGCCTATAATCTATAAATTACATATGCAAATTACCTTTTGACACACTCACCTGTTTTGGACATTAGAGTGTAGACATCTTTGGAGGAAGCCATAATTCTGCTCACCATATCAGTTCATTCTGATGCTGCTAATTCTGGGACCACACTTTGAGAAGCACAACTATAGCAAAGGCAAGCATTATCAGTCTCTTCTGCAGCTTTATTTTCATTGTTTAAAACTGTTGGTAAAAGTTTGTAACAAATGAATTAACTGAAGTTTTAGTTCTTCGCTGGGCCATATGTCTGCTCAAAAAGTAATAAAAAGGGGACACAAAGGGAGACCCAATAAGAGGAAAAGGAGGAACTAAAATCACCTCAGGATTACATAATCAACTCTTGAATAATCTAGCCATTTCTTACACTATATTCAGTGAAATTCTTAAGAGAAAGAGAGAGAATGCAAGCAAGGCACTCTTGGAAAAAAAAATAATAGAGAAAAATCCCAGAATAGAAAACATATAAGTTTAACAGGTGTTTTATGGCAGGACTGCTCATGGTCTTTAAAATGCCAATGGATGCTGTGAACCTCCAAGGAGGACAGAGTTCTTCAAAACTATCTGACCAGGGACCAGTTTCTTTGCAGCACATATCATGGAATTGGGCTCCTTGGAAAAGTAGTAAAGGTTGCTTTGGGGTGAAAGGTAATAACTTAATGCACATTCTAGGTTGGTGCTTTTCAACTTTGGCTGCACAAAATACTGCAAAAAGTTGCATACTATAATCATCTCAGAAGCTTTAAACACACACATAGGTCACACAACCCACGAATTCTGGTGTAAGTGGTCTGGGTCATGGCATAGACATAGTGGCTGTTTTCCACATTCCCCAAGTGATTCTAATGGGCAGCCAAGATTAAAGACCACTATTAAGCTAATGAGTCCATTCTCCCGACTCCTTTAGACTGTGCAGTTACTAACCACAGTGAGAAAACAAGGTATGTTTCTGTGTATTTTAATTCTTGCCCAACCAAATTAAGAGTGTGATTTTGAGAATTAAAGGAGATAGTCTGGAGTAGCAGGGAGTACAAAACAATTCCACACTCAACAATACCATCCGTTCTACCATCATATCCTGCCCAAATGACTTTAATCTTACTGTATTCCCAAAATTTAGCTCAATATCCCACACATAGTAGATGTTCAGTAAGTAATGTGGTATTTTTTAAATATAGTTTATTGATTATGCTATTACAGTTGTCCCAATTTTCTCCTTTTGTCCCCCTCCAACCAGTACCTCCATTCCCTCCATCATCCCCACCTTATATTATGTCCATGGGTTGTGCATAAAAGTCCTTTTGCTTCTACATTTCCTATGCTGTTCTTAACATCCTCCTATATATTTTGTTCCTACCAATTATGATTCTTAGTACCAACCCTTTTCCCCAATTCTCCCCCTTCCCTCTCCCAGCTGACAACCCTCCAAATGATCTCCATATCTATGATTCTGTTCCTATTCTGCTTGTTTGCTTAGTTTCTCTTTTACATTCAATTGTTGACACTTGTGAATCTATTGCCATTTTAACATTGATAGTTTTGATCTTCTTTTTCTTATATAATTCCCTTTAACATTTCATTTAATAATGGCTTGGTGATGATGAGCTCTTTTAGCTTTACCTTGTCTGGGAAGCACTTTATCTGCCCTTCCATTCTAAGTGATAGCTTTGCTGGATAGAATAGTCTAGGATGAAGGTCCTTGCTTATCATCACTTTGAATACTTCTTGACAATCTCTTATTGACTGCAAAATTTCTTTTGTTGCTTTCATTCCCCAGAATGAACAGAGAAGTACCCTTCTCTAAGTTCTAGGAGGATCACCCTCATTCATGTGCACCCTGGCACACCTCTTCAGTTACTACCCAGGCAGCTGAACTCCAGGCCGCAAGAGGCCTACATGATCCAGTGCCTTTGTATTCTGTTCCCAGACAGTCAGAACCTGTAGGAAATAAATTTACCCCAGTTGCTGCTCTGAAAAAAAAAGTTTCTTTTGAAAAATCAGCTGATACATCTCATGGGAACTCCTTTGTAGGTAACTCTGCTTTTCTCCTGCTGCTTTTGAGATTCTCTCTTTATCTTTAACTTTTGGCATTTTAATTATGATGTGTGTTGGTGTGGTCCTCTTTGGGTCCAACTTGTTTGGGACTCTGTGCTTCCTGGACTTGTATGTCTATTTCCTTCACCAAATTAGGGAAGTTTTCTTTCATTATTTTTTCAAATAAGTTTTCAATTTCTTGCTCTTCTTTTTCTCCTTCTGGCATACCGATGATTCAGATGTTGGTACATTTGGAGATGTCCCAGAGGATCCTTATACTATCCTTGTTTTGTTTTGTTTTAAATTCTTTTTTCTTTTTACTGTTCTGGTTGAATGCGTATTTCTTCCTTATGTTCCAAATCATTGATTTGAATCTTGGCTTCCTCCCCTCCACTGATGGTTCCCCATAGATTTTTCTTTATTTCACTTAGTGTAGCCTTCATTTCTTCCTTTATGTTGATGCCACACTCAATGAGTTCTTTGAGCATCCTAATCACCAGTGCTTTGAACTCTGCATCTGATTGGTTGGTTATTTCTGTTTCATTTAGTTCTTTTCTGGGGTTTTGTCCTGTTCTTTCATTTGGACCATATTTCTTTGTCTCCTCAACTTGGCAGCCTCCCTGTGTTTGTTTCTGTATATTAGGTAGAGCTGCTTTGACTCCCTGTCTTGGTAGCATGGACTATTGTAGAAAAGGCACCTGCAAATTGTGTGGGGTAGAGCCTTAGGTAACCACCAGGGCAGAGCTACTTGCTTCACCACTATGTGGCTCTGTGTGTGGGGAGGGCTCAGAGAGGAGACAATGCCTCTGCCTGGCTTCTGAGATTTGCCCCATTTCCAGTCACTTCATACACTTCCCACATGTGTTTGGTGCCCTTCCAGCAGTTGTCTTGGTGCTGATTCCCAAAGTGGGTGGGTTTGCCTGTGTTCTAAGTCTGTAAAGGCCCTTTAAATGGAGTCTCTTAAAAATCCAGCCGCTTCTTCTGCACCCCAACCCCCACTGGTTTTTACGGAGAGAAGTTATAGAGATTATCTTCCCAGTACTGGAAACCTGAGCAGTATGGTGGCCTGGGGCTGGGATCACTTGTTCCCAAGTTATCCTTTCTGATTTTTATCTATCATACATGAATGTGGGACCATCCATTACACCACCACCACCTCTTCAGACACACCCCATCTCAGCTACTCTCCACTCATCTCCACAACTCCACCCCTCCTATCCATCTGTATGAATGTGGCTTCTTTAAATCCTTGCTTGTCAGACTTCTATACAGTTTGATTTTCTGATGGTTCTGTGTGTTATTTGTTTTGAGATCTAGTTGTAATTCTTTCCTGTGTTACATGAGGAGGCAAGGCATGACTACCTACACCTCCATCTTGACCAGAAGTCTAATGTGAGATGTATTCAAATATGAACACAGCCTTCCTCAAAATGTGTATCCTGAAAGAATCAAGCTTCAGTAAAACATCCATGCACAGTAACTATGAACAGATAAGAGGATTATATATGCAAGGATTAGATGAGGAAAGTGCATTTTGATTGGCATGTACCCTGCACACAGACCTTACTTAACTGATCATCATTTAATGTGTGAGAGAATAAATGGATTAATGAATTTCAGGATAAGAAGGTAGGCATAAGTATGTCAAAGCATGAAGTCATTGGTTGAAGGCCAGATTGTGGATTCCAGAACAGGAAGTAAAGTTCAGAGAAGAGGTAGACATTCAACACACTGTGCCTCCTCCTCCAGGTTTGTGTAGGTCACTGAAGACATGTGGCATGCCAGCAAAAATTACTCAAAGACCTCTATTGAAATGGAAGGACTTGTTGGGAAATTTGCAAATCTCAGCTGCCTCTAATTCATCTCTTTCTCCCCATCCTATTATGTTCCAATGCAATCTCTCTGGCACCATCTGGATGGTGGGAGAAGGAACAGTGCACAAGAACCTCCTGCCTTCTGCTCCTTTTCTTTGCTAACAACATGGTGCCACCCAGCAATTGCTAATTGCCCCTTTCCAGGACACCTTTTGAGAGCATCTCTCTTGGACAACCCAGGGTAAACAACACCAGTGTTATGTCTTATGGATACATGTACTACTAACAACTGCCCAGTCCTAAGATAATGTAGCCTGTCATCCAATATTCTGTCATTTAATTCATGGTACTTTTTATCTTGGCTTCAGGAGAATGAATTATTGGTCTATTCAGTAAGTCTCATACCACCTTTCCTCTTCTCCATTATCATGAAAGTTAAAATTATTTATTTATGAACCAAATAATTTACCTGACCTGAACATTTTAACAATGCACTAGCACTTTTGGAGGTTTTTATTTCAATTTTGTTAGACATATAATATCAAATATCACTTTGGTACATATCGTTCAGGGTTTATTTTCCCCTCAATATCTAATAATAGATGGGGGTCTATTTTGGCCTTGTGTAATTAATACAAGAAAGCATAATGAACCCTCAGAAATCCTCTTGAGAAAATGACAACTGGATAACAGCAATAATTTATCTGTGGATTGTAAGGCCTTTAAAAAGAACTTCTAAAAGTATACCAAAAGAAAAAACAAAAATAAAAATATAAAAACCTCCAAGACAAGAGCATAAAGAAAGAGCCAGACACTCTCATAGATTGTTGTTGGGAACGTAGAGTGTACATTTCTGAATTGAAAGTTGGCAATATGCATCAAAAATTCACAGCTTTAAAATGTTCATTTCCTGACTCATTATTTCAAGGACTGTATCCTGAGGAAATAAAAGATGTGCCCAAAGATATATCATACATGGATGCTTATTGACAGTTACTTTCCATAAAGAGAAACTGAGAGAAACATAAAGGTCTACAAATAAGGGGCTTGTTTAACACATTTTCTTACTATGAAATGGATCATCATGAGACTATTAAAAAATGATGTTCCTGCAGAATTATAGTTCATAAGAAAATGCACAGAAATCTACATGTTATAAAGTTGAGTGGAACAGAAAGATGTAAAATAGGCTTGCACCCTGTGTTCAATATGTTTATAATGTATACTTGCATCTATGTTTATATATTTGCACATTATGCTACACAGAAAGTGATCAATAAATATTTCCGCATATATAAATGATGTGTATGTGCACATGGGTGTGTAGAAAGACAAAGATGAAATACTCCAAAATGTTAATAGTGGTATTGGCTAGGCAGTGGAATTCTGCATGCTTATTTTCTTTTATATTTTCTAAATTACCCCAGTGCACATGTTATCTTTATATTCTAAAAATATTATTACAAACTTTTAGGCTAAAGAAACTCATTGCCATTCTTGCTGGAGTATTCCAATGATGCGAGTATTCCAATGATGCAAGTATTCTGTTGCTGGTATTTACCTCCCTGTTTGGTCTCTTCCAGGATCCACAGCTTTGGAGCTATAATTATTTGGATTCAAATCCCAAGTTTCTACTTTATAGCAGTCTGACCTTGGTCAGGATGCTTCACCTCTTTGGGTGTTGTTCTATACCTCTGGTATAGAATTGTTGGGAGAAATGAATGAGAAGTGCTAACTGTTTATACAAAAGTCATTTGTCCTTCCCCTTCCTTTAAATAGGTCCTGACTCCGATTTTGTTTACTTATTGGTGGCCCATACCCCAAACCCAGGAAAGAGGCTGGGCCCTGCTCAGCCCTAAGCTTGACTGGATTAGGACAAGCACGGTAATTTCTTCCTCCTTACAAGGGACTGTTTTAGGGTATGGTTTGAAATTATGGCTAATTGACTAGGAGAGGAAATTGTTGCAGGGCTTCTGGGAAAGTTTTCCTTATTCTTAAAGAAACAAAGGACACAAGGAAGGGTGAGAGTATTCATCTCCATTTCTGGCCTTCACACACTATATCAGGATATACAGAAATACCCTGGTCAACCTGGACCATAAGAGGACAAGCCTGCACAGGAAAGTAATACATGGAAGAAGGCAGAAATAAATGATGAAAAGAACCCTAGTTCTCAATTATGTTGCTGAATTCTTAAAAGACCGTATTTACTTCATCTACATTTTAACATTTTTGTTTAAGTCAGTTGAACTGGGATTTCTAATATGTTCTTCTGAAAGGACCATAAGTGATACAGAAAGAATACCCACCAAGCCCCGGACAAAGAGCTGAGTTCAACAAACATTAGTCTTCCCTTCTTTCTCTCATCCTCCAAATTTATGAGGTCTGTCCAGAAAAAGTCCAACCATTGTTAACATAATGAGAATGGTTTGCACAATCTTGAGGTAATCCAGCAGCCAAGGAGAGTGGACTGGAATGTGCATGCATGAACAATGATGGCTTCACTGTATTAGTCAGTGGAGGCAGTAGATGCCACTGAGTGAGCATGTGTACTGTGTGGCCGTCACAGTCAAAATGACTGAATAAAGCAACAAATCTTCATCAAATTTTGCATCAAACTTAAACATTCTTCTTCCACGGAAGCTATTCAGATGATTCAGAAGGCCTCGGCTATGGGCAAGTGTTGATTGGCAGCTTCATCACAACAATGTGCTCAAGCATCCTTGTCTTATGCAGAGTTTTTTGGACAAACATCAAATTGCCCAGGTAACTCAGTCCCCTTACAGCCTAGATTTGACACCCTGGCTTTTCCCAAAACTAAAATCACCTTTGAAAGAGAGATTTCAGACCATCAATGAGATTTAGGAAAATACAACAGGGTAGCTGATGGTGATTGGGAGAACTGTGTGAGGACCCAAGTGCCTACTTTGAAGGGGACTGAGGAATCATTGTCCTATGTACAATGTTTCTTGTATCTTGTATCTGCTTCAATAAATGTCTCTATTTTTCATAGTGTGTGGGTGGATACTTTCTGTACAGACCTCCAATGTATAACAAATTTGTTTGTAGTTTTTACACATAGTTTACAGAAAAGGTGAAAAGAATAAAAGGGGTAAACAGACCTTTCCTTCCCTCCCAAAACATGCACAAGGACCCAATTTTTCAATTTTAACATAAAGGCCCTAATAAATGATGGACAAAGTTTTCCAAGGAAGGATTTGTGCTGCAACAGATTATATTCTGCTAACAGGAATCATAGGTCTTTTCAAAAAGCCCTGAAAATAAGAGTCCTCCTTCTATCCCTCCCTCCCTGAGGTCTTGAAAAACTGGCCAGAAGCAGTTACCTAGATAGGTCAGGATTGGTAGAGTGTGTGCTAAGAGATCAACAATTTTCAACCTTTTTCATCTCATGGCACATATAAACTAACTACTAAAATTCTGTGGTACACCAAAAAAAAATGGGTATAATTTTGATTCATATACACCAGATAACTATTGTTGCGTTGGCTGTTGTCATTTTTTTTAATTTGACAACCTAAGGGGAAAGAGGTCAGTGCCCCTGACTAAACAGTCAGGTATTGCACGTTTTAAAAATTCTTGGGTGTACCACAGGACACCAGTTGAAAATCACTAGATTAGATCATAAGACAGCATTTGTTAATTGAATAGGCATACACTGTAATAGCTGTGTCTTAATCAAGTAATGAAGACTGACAAGTTACTTGGCCTATGAGTCTCTATAGTTAGAAAATTGGCACTTTTCTAAAAATGGCATTGATTAAAATCAAGTGACTGGGCAATTACTCAGTTTAGTTCCACATCATAGATTGAACAATCTCCTTTTCACATATTGTATCTGATCCCAGTGGGTAAGAATAAACCAGCCTGAAATATGCTTAAATATCTTCTATTTTGGTGAAAAATAAAATATAAATTGCTTAAAGCCTGGAACATTATCTATGATTTGGGTCTAACATCCAAAAAGCACTTATAAATGTGGACTTACAACATTCTACCAGCACCACAAAGAACTCGTGAGTATTCATGCCTTTGGGGTTACTTTGTGTGTTTTCTCTTTATGACTGTTGTTCCCCACCCCAGAATGTGGCACTCAATAGAAGGACGAACAGTGTCCTGCTGGCCCTGTTCCTATGTGTCATTTTGCTGCATTTCCAGTTAATGGCTTGACTGTAATGACTAGCAATTTAAATAATGGAGGCTGAAGCAGAGGCAGCTAAAGGACACAATGCAGAAATTGCCACAGTTTATCAACATCACTGGCACCCAGCTCTTCATTACCTCCTTGAAGAGGGTCAAAGTAGTTAGAGTGATGCTGTAAATACTGACTAAAACAAAGCAGCTGTTTATTCTTGATTCGGCATGGGGTATTTATAACAAACAAGTTGCATTTCCCAGGCATGGGTTATTAGACACGAGAATGTAATTGATATTAACCAACTTTCAGGCTCCAGTAACTTTTTCTCACTGCACGTCAGTTTAATTTTTTTTTAAGCATAAGTAGTGCATGCCAAATGGAAAACAAGAGTAAGAACACACAAAACCCCTTAAGCCTTTACTACTAAGTGAAAAACAACTAACTCATTTATCTTATAGAATCCTTCAGAGGTTTGCCATAAACTCAGAAGAGCACACCACAGACTCTTCTCTTTTTGAAAGGGCATTCAAGTGATTTTTGGAAACAAGACAGCTCTAACTACAATCTTTTTTTGTTCAGAGCTAGAACACTATGGAAGAGTGAAAATACTAATCCTGCACTACTGTTAATACAGCAGATGTTGAACATTGGTCCATTGTTCTGTTTCATTTGGAATATAGGGTAATGGCTGACTTAAGTGTTTTAACATTTTAAAATCCTTTTCAACATTTTTAAATTGAGAGATTTCACAGAGAATGCTGGATGCTCTGACCCTACATGAGGCTGCTGCCATCGGAGTAGGGAAACCATTCAGCAGTTTGCCTCAACCGCACTAGCTACTGTAGTCTCCCTGCCACTGAAGCCAAATGTCAATTACCTCCCCTTTTCTTAAGTGTAGTGTTAGTTTTCTTATAGTAAAGGACAAATACAAATATTTCACATTGGTATGTCTCCAACACAAGTGGAAAATAAAGATGGGCTAAGGGGACTGATCATTTCAAGAAAAACAAAGAGAATGAGGACATAACTCTCTACACTACAGAATGTCTAACCTAACCTCCTTTGTTCAGTAACAGAATCTACCCAGGTGGCTTCCAAGGGCATTTAAATGGGTGACCCTTTGTAAAAAGCATCAAGCTGGAAGTTCTGTGGAAGCAATGCCAGACATGGAAAAGCCAGGTTCAGACAAAAGCTGTAAAACCTAAAATGGAGAAGCAAGCATTCTTCCTGTATGAAAAACTGAGCAAGTAAGAAGCATGTCCTGGTGTCCCACCAAAAACATCTTCATCTCGGGCCAAGCTTCTTTCAGAAAATAAGTCAGGTACTACAGGAAGCTGCTGTCACTCTCTGAAATCATCTGGACATTCATGGTGAGAACTGCTGCCTGTGGTCTGATCTGCCGCAGTGAACCCTCACTGCCCACTGGTTTTATTAGCTCTCTGTCCTCCTGCAAAGGGTGGGAAGAGTGCTATAAGGGATGTTTGTTTTTAATGAAAGGAATAAATACACATGTACACACACACTCAGAAAATATTTTTTGATGGCATCCACACAAATAGGGGATTTCACTTGAAAATCTTTTTCTAGTTACCAAAAGAACTAAGTATTAGTACCTAAAAAATCTGAAATGATGTCAAGTTAGGAAGACCATTGCATAGAAATAAGCTAAAAAAGCTAAAACCCTTCAGAGAACCAAACAAAGTCAGTAGAACACATAATCTTTTTCACTAAATCTCATACTAAAGAACCCAAGGAAATCTTTTCAATATAACTGAGGAAAATTAAACAAAGAGTCAAGTAAGGAACAATTGTATATTAATTTCGTACTATCTACTAAGCACCATATATACATTTTAACACATTTTTATAATAAACAATACTTTATTTTTCTTCATTTATTTCTTTTCTTTTAAAGATTTTATGTATTTATTTTTAGAGAGAGGGGAAGGGAAGGAGAAAGAGAGGAAGAGAAATATCAATGTGTGGTTGCCTCTAGTGAGCCTCCTACTGGGGACCTGGCCTGCAACCCAGGCATGAGCCCTGACTGAGAATCAAACCAGTGACCCTTTGATTTGCAGCCTGCACTCAATCCACTGAGCTACACCAGCCAGGATTTGTTAACTGCCTTCTATGTGTCAGGCTACTCCAAGGATATAGAAATTTAAAGATATAGTTTTCCTATTGTTCAAGTTTTGAATCTAACAGGGAGATACTCCAATGAAAATAATGATTGTTGTAAATATGATAGAAATGACACAATGAGTTAGTAATGGCTGTCATTGTGTGCTTACTATGTGCTAAAAATTGTGCTGAGTACATTATTTTCATGTAATGTCTCATAAGTGTCATCTGATCAAGATACTAATATCATCTTCATTTACAGAGAAGAAAAGTGAGCTATAGAAAGACTAAGTAATTTGCCTAAGGTTACACAGCTAACAAGTGCAAAATCTGAGATTTAGACACTGCCAGTTTTCTACACCACGTCCACAGATTATCTGCCGCAGCAATCCAATAACACCTACAATGGAGATAAACCAAGGGCAATGGAAGCAGAGTGGGGGGCCCTTAAATGCTCTTTTATTTACAAAGCACTTTTCCATACAGAGAATAAACTTCCAGAATTCATCAGCCACAGGAGGTGGTATTGGTAGAAAAAATAAGAGCCTTTCAAAATGGCTTAGTCAAGGCATGAATGACAGAGATACAAATGGCTAGTAAAAGAACCTGGGCTGGACCATATTCCATGGAAACAGGCACTTTGGTTTGTTGCTCACTGTCACACACCTGGAACGCAGTTCAGAACCAGTAAACATTTGTTTAATGGTAGAATGAATGAAGACAGCCACACTTCAGAAAGACCACATTTAAGGCAGGATTAATTCTGTCTGGGGTAAATCAAAGGCTCCTTCTGACACTAAACTGAACTTGGAAGAACGTATGAGTTTGGACAGGTAAGATTGAGGTGACAGGAGCTGGAGGTCAGTGGCCCAGGGTGAACACAGGTACAGAAGCACAGAAGTCTTCATTCTTTCTCCCCCTCTGACCCTAAAATAGGCACAAGATCAACAATCACCAGCTGCCTGGATACCAAAAAGTTACGCTTCCCAAATCTTTTGATGTTGACTCTGCACATAGAACAATCAAGCTGCCCTACACATGCCACTCATGACAGAACCCGTGTTTCTTTTTTAAGTCTGCACTCTTCGTAGCCTACGTTTTACCCATCTCACAATGTGCGACAAGTTTTCTTATCCCTCTCCTCCATCACTGCCCTCGATAAGGGCAAGCACTATCTTCATTAGATTCTCAGCACCATGCAAACAGCCTGACACAAAACAGGTACTCAATAAATATCTTAGAAGTAATTGTTAATTTAGTGAATTGTATGATTGATGGACTGATTGGTTATTGTTGAGAATAATGAGTCAAAGAGCTGTAGGTCACTGCTGTAGTCCAGGGAGAAACATCTCTTTGTAAAGGCCCAGAAGCATTTAATAAAGTGGGCACTTTGCTGAGCAGGGAGACCAAATCACTAGTTGGTCAAGGGGGACAGTAAGTCAGAGAAAAGCAGAGCCAGCCAGCAGTTGCTAGAGAGACCACAATTCCATGGGACAATAAGCCATTAGCATGCAACACTAGGTAATCTGATTTTCATAACAGACAGATTTATTATGACTTCTAAATATATAAATCCCAGGTTATGCTTTACAGCTAACCTAACAACTTAATATATGTGTCTGACATCCCATCTTAAAATCAGATTCCAGTTTCTAATTAATTTTTATCACCCATCACTATAACCAGACAGACAGAAAATCTCAGTGGGATAAACAATAGACAGGGTATTAGTTGTTCCTATTTTGTGGTGCTTTCTCCATCAAGACACTGAGTTTCCTTTTTCTTCCCTACAAAAAAAGGGGCAGTACCCATGTTTCTCCCTGCGACTTCTGTGAAGAACGAATGGAGAGCATTTACAGGAACCTGTAGTCACTGTTACTATTAAGTAACCACCCCCTGTCTTCTACTCCTACCCTCACCTTTTACCCCATCCTCCATACACAGATTAGAATGAAATCATTCTAGTCAGTTTAAAGACTGATCATTGCTAGGTGTTACCATACGTCTTGCTTTCTCTGGTAATATTTTTATTAAGTAACTCTGGGAACTGAGTTGCAAACTCCATGAAGATCTGACTTTAAACCAATAATAATGTTCATAAAAGCTGAAAAAACTATCAACAGCTTTTTATATAGTCTAAACAACATTCCTAATCCACCCACAGCCAGATTGTTAAAAGTGCAAAGTAATACAATGGTAGCTGAAGAAGTTTTGTAATTTGCTGATTTCCTTAAAATGAGTACTAAGTCTGTATTTCTAAATATAATATTAATATATGCATATAATTTTTAAAACACTTTCTTCCATCTCCTTTCCCCAAATATGAAGGTCAAAATGGTTACCCCAGATCAGGTGAGGAAACAAGGAGCTGGCCACATTCAACTTTTTTAAAATTTTAATAATGAGTTCTCACTATGTGCCAGGCACTGTTCTCAATCCTTTAAATGTTTTAAATCATTCCCACAGCTCTATAAAATATCATAATTTTCTCCTTGTGACATATGAGAAAACTCAGGCACACAGAAGTTAGAAAGTTGCTGGCAGTCACACAAACTGGTAAGTACTACAGCAGATTTCAATTGAGGCTGATAGCTGAGTCTACCACCCTCATTTTAACAAATACACTGCCTTAGGGGCTTAAGAGAGATCTTACTAAATAAATTAAAGTATAAATAGCCAATGTGTTTTCCCAAACCATGTATATCCAAAGTATACAATCTACCTCACGTTGAGAAGACCACTGTATTTCTGGCTTTCTGTAAGCAGATTTAGATAAATGTGGGTAATAGCCTACCACAGGATGGAACTAGCAGGAAGAATACATTCAGGGGGGAAAGAAAAAAAAGTTACCTGATGGGCATCCTAAATCACAAAGGCTGACATGGTTTCTTTCACAATGGTGAAAATGGGTATGTAGTTTTTTTAATCTGAAAAATATCTCCTCCTCATTTTGTTACAGGTAAATGGTTTCTAAATCTCCCGTGCCTAATGCATTTGATGGTGTGAAAGACACATTGTTAAACACACAACACACTCAAACACCCCACATACACGAGGATACATATGCTTGGTGCTCATTTTGTCTTCAGCTGAGCCCTGAAAATGTTTTAAAAAATCATGGATTCACATAATAACAAAGAGAAGTTCATGCACTTGCCCTTCAGGTTACATAATACTGTATTTCCATTCACGAAATTATATATTCTCCCTGCAAAGTCAAACAAATATACAAAATATTTTTATTTTCCCCCAAAAAAGTTTATTTGTGAGGATAGAACATGTCCAGCAAAAATAATAATCCCTTGAAATAAATAAAAATTTTAATTAAAAATATCATTAAAAACTTAAAGTATTTCTTTTTTTTAGATGATTTATACCAGCATAGAAATCAAACAATCATTTGAAAGAACACATAAAACATCCATATTGCAACTAATCTATATGGCTGATTTGTAAGCTTTAAATACTTTTAATAAAACCATATTTTGATTCTAGCAGTATTTAGTTAGGGCTTTATCAAAGCATTTAATTACAAAATAAAATCAATGATATTCAAATGAAACCACACACAATATAATCAAATCCTTAGCATGAAACCCTTCAATTTGTCATTCTGAGGTCTGTTTTCTGGGTCCACTAGAGTTTAAAATAGCTTCTCCACTGACACCACATGCCCTACCTCCCCTTTGCCCTTGGAATTATTAGAGCATAATGTAATTCTTTTACAAGCCTTAGGAAAATATTATTGGAATGCATGGCAAAAATGCAGAGATAAAATGGAACTAGGAGGAAAAATCCAACTTTTTAAAAAAATGGAAAATCAATTACTGTCCTTAATAACAGTAATAATAGCTTTTGTGCTAAGAAAAGAAAAATTGCCCAGAGACAAAATAGATGTTCGATATTACAGTGCACTAATGAGTACATTTACATATAATTTTATGAAATTTAAGTCCAAGACTAACTGCAAGTAGAATTTAGTATCAATAGGAGTTTACAAAATCCATTCACTTTTCTTCTAATCATATCAGTTATTTAAAGTACTCAATTAGACTCCGTTATTTTTCTTCTGGAGCTAACAACAAGCTCAGACAGCTTTGAAAGTGATGGATTAGTGGGGCATTTCCCACCAATGTCCCAACATTGCCACTGTCTCAGCAGGAGAAAAAACAATGAGAAAGTTTATTTGAATTCACATGCAGGCTCTGAATAAAATCTGCTCGAACAGGAAGCAGGCCTTGTCAAAGGCCCACTGCAAAAAGAGGAAGACACAGAAACCCAAACCTAGAAAGACTTTGGTGCCTCTCCCTTGCACGGTGGCCTGGAGAGAAGCCACGGTGCCTTCTCTCTCTGCCCATGAAAAGATGAAAAGAATACAGGCCTTAACAAATATCCTAATACTCAGAACTGGGAAACAGAAAGGGAAATGTGACAAATTTGCAGTAACCCCACTTCCTTGTTCAGATTTTCAGGAGCATAATAAAATAGAGGCTGTGTCTCCAGGGTTCCACTTCCAGCTGTGCCCACAAGTTGGAAAAAACAAGAAGGGACATGTTCACTGCTAACACTGGCCTGTGCCTCCGCTGCCATTCTTCCAAACAATTGTTAGGGATGGTGTAACCCTGCTCCAAAATGCTTCGAGAAGATATATTCCTGACTGGACACGGAGATTTTGGTGAATTCCACCCCCTGCCCCTGCCCCCGGCCCCGTCCACCACGGATGAGAATAAGTCTACCAAAACATGATCTGCTTAGGGAGGAAAGGTGGCCGATTTCTCAAAGGAGAAGGGCCAAGAGCCTTTTCCTCAATGGGCTTTTATTGGGTCATTTTGCACAGGAATACAGGCTCATTAATCATTGTCAGGCAGTAAGGATCAAACAACAGATAAAGTACAAAGAACTCTGAGGGCCTATTTTGAGTCAGGGTCAGATAGCTAAAGAGCTATAAAACTTTGAGGAACAGACTCACTTCTTGCTTGGACCCTTATTTAATTGAGAGCATTCTAAACAAAGCAGGCTTCACAGGATTTTACACATTCTTTCTTAGGCCTGATCGCCTTAGGGAACCCACCCTTTCCAGCACAGGGCTGTACCCACCACCAGCATTGTTTCCAGCTTAAGGCATTGTCTCAGGCTTAAGTCAGGCAGGGATAAGGCAGCCAAGAGATTAGGAGACTTCTCGAAGACAGAATGAGGACTCAGGCTATGTCATAGCTGAGGGGCGAGGGTCCATCACCCCCTTTTGCTGTAGCTCCCCAAGTCCTTCCCTGGGGCCTCCACATGATCGTGCCTGGCTTAGGTCATTTCCCCCTTGGGGAATCTTACCTGTCACTGGCTAACCGATCAAGCATTGGGGGCCAGTTATGGAAGAAGTAAAAGGAGCAGAAGTGGTGACCCTGCCAGGGAGATAAGCTTTGTCTCCTTAGTGGCTTATGGTCCGAAGGTTGCTTGCTCACCCTTAGCCATGCAGAGGTTATAGCTTCTGAAACCAGACAGGGTGGTTCCCAACACTTACCTCTGTCTTTTCCATTCTCCCTGTATTGGTTTGCTAGTAATGATGTAACAAAATGCCACAAAATGGGTGGTTTAAAGGAAAGAAATATGTTGTCTCACAGTTCTAGAGATCAGAAATCTTAAGTCAAGGCACCAGCAGGGCCATGCTTCCTCCAAAAGTCTAGGCAGAATCCTTTCTTGCCTCCTCCTGAATTCTTGTGGTGACCATCAATCCTTGGCATTTCTTCGTTTGCAACTGCATTACCCAACCTCCATCTCTGTCACATTCTCCCCTCATGAATCTGTGTCTCTTTTCCTATAAGGACACTAGTCATATCATATTAAGGGCCCATCTTAGTCCAGTATGACCTAATCTTAACTAACAATATCTTCAATGACCACATTTCCAATAAGGTCACACTGCATGACAATGGAGGTTAGGATTTCAAACATCTTTTGGGAGCAAAACTATTCAACCCAGAAGGCTCCTATATTGAATTAATTAGAAAGTCATGACCAGACTATTTTCTACTGCCTCTCAAATCTGTCTGCTTTTTAATTATTAGAAATTCCTGAATCCTGACCTCATTTTGCACTGCTTCAATCTATTCTCCAAAAATCTTACTTATTTAAATGTAACACACGCACACAAAAATACATCAATTATACAGAATTTTCAGAATGCATGTACCCAAGTAACAAACACTCAAGTCAAGAGATAAACATTACCAGCACCCTAGAAACATACTTCTTACCCCCTCTCAATTAATTACCCATGCTCCATCCCAAAGGTAACCATTATCTTGATCTCTAAAAACATGAATTAGTTTTACATGGTTTGGAATTTATGTGAATGGTGTCATAGTACATACACTTTTGTGTCTAAGTTTTGTTAGTGAGGCTCATTCTTGTTGTTACAAGTAAAAATAATTGGTTTATCTTATTTACTTTATAAATACTTCATTGTAGGAATATACCATTTATTTATTCATTGTACTGTTGATGACCATTCACATTAAGTTCCACTTTAAGGTCTATTAAAAATAGTGGTGCTACAGATATTCTCACAGTTTTAAGTATATGTCTAGTTGAAATACACAGTCATAGGGTACATCATTATTCATCTTCAATAGACATTGCCAGTTTTCTAAAGTCGTTGTATTAATTTTCAACAGCTTGGCACTGTATGAGAATTCCAGTTGCTTCATATCTTTGTCAACACTTGGTATCATCAGTCTTTTTTTCAGTTTAACCATTTTTAGGTGTGTGTATTATTATCTCTGTCCCTTTATTTTACATTTCTATGATGACTAAATTTGATAAAAAAATTTTCATACGCTCATTAGCCATATGGATATCCTGTGGTGAAGAGCTTGTTCAAAGCCATTACCCATTTTTCCATGGGTTACCTTTTTTTCCTTATTGATTTGTAGAGGATACTTATATAGTCTAAATGTATGTCCTTTGTCAGACATATACCTGCAATTATCATTTCCCATTCTGTGGATTGCCCTTTATCTCTTTTAATGGTATCTTTGATACAAAACCTTTTCACTTTAATGTAGTCTAATATATTTATCTTTTCAATTTTTGCTACATTAAAAAATAATTTTATTGAGATACAATTCACATATCATCCAATTCACCCATTTAAAGTATACAATTCACAGCCTTTTAGTATTTTCACAGGGTTGTTCAACAATCACTGTAATCTAATTTTAGAATATTCAAATCACCAAAAAAACAAACCCTATACCCACCAGCTGCCACTGCCCATTCCTTCCAACTTCCTCACCATCACCAAGCCCTAGGTAAGTAGGACTTTCTCTCTCTATTGAATTGTCTATTCTGAACATTTCACATGTATTGAATTATGTAATCTATAGTCTTTTTTAAGAGGTTTCTTCCAGTTAGCATGTTTTCAAGGCTCATCTATGTTATAGCGCATATTAGTACTTCATTTCTTTTTCTTGTTGAGTAATATTCCATTGTATGGATATACCACCTTAATCTATCCACTCATCAGTTGATTGACATTTGAGTTGCTTCTAATTTTTTTGGCTATTATAAATGCCACTTCTTGGTTAGTGTGTGTGTGTGCGTGTGTGTGCGCGCGTGTGTGCATCCTGTTTAAGCAATATTTGGCTACCCCAAAACTACAAAGATATTTTACTATGTTACGTTCTAGATGCCTTACAGTTTTCTCTCTCACATTTAGATTAACAAGCCAACTGAAATTTATCTTGCTTATGATGTGAGAAAGGAGTCTAAATTAATTTTTCCCCACATGAAAACCCAAATTTCTCAGCACCATTTATGGAAAAGATTCACCACTTTCTCACTGCTCTGCATCAGGCATCTTTCTCAAAAATCAAATGTTCCTACATGGATGGCTTTATTTCTGTGTTCTCTATTCTGTTCCATTACACTATTTGTTTATCCTGTGCAATAGCACACTGTCCTAATTATTGTAGCTTTATAATATATGGATATATGATAGTTTGCATCTGCCAACTTTATTCTGATTCTTCTTCAATTATCTCACCTATTCTTGGCCCTATGCATTCTGGTATTTTGGTTGGGGTTGCACTGTATTTAGGAATAAATTTGGAGAGAACAGACCTCTTTCATATTGGGCAACCCATTCCATGAATATATTATGTCCTTCCATTTATTTAGGTCCTCTTTAACTTCTCTCAGTAATATTCTATACTTTTATCTGTAAAGATCTAACATATCTTTTGTTAAGATTTATTCCTTCTTATAATATTTTAACCTACTTTAAATGGTAACTTTTAAAAAAGATTTTTATTAGGGTAGAATTTACATACTATGAAATTTATCCATTTAAAATGTCCAACAAGTTTTAGTAAATTATACATCTATGCAACCATAACTACAATCTAGTTCTAGAACATGTCTATCCACTTAAAAAGTAACCTCCCGCCCACTTGCAGCTAACCCCCACTCCTATACCAGGCAACAACTGATTTGCTCTTCATCTCTATAGTTTTGCCTTTCTAGAAATTTCACAAAAATTGAATCATAAAGGATATAATCTTTTGCATCATATTCTTTCACTTAGCGTAATGTTTTTAAGTATATCCAGCTTGTTTCATGCGTCAGAAGTTCATTTCTTTATATTATTCCATAAAACTCGCTTATATAAATACACCAATTTTTGTTTACCCATTTTTCAGTTTATAGTTATTTGGATTGCTTCAGGCCTGGGGCCAATATGAATAACATTGCTATGAATGTTCACATACGAGTCTGTGTAGACATAGCTTCTCTATGAGTTTTACTCAATCCTAGAACTGGAACTGGTAGATCATATGATAAGTATATGTTGAACTTTCTCAAAAACTGCCAAACGGCTTTCCAAAGTGGCTCTACCATTTACATTCACACCAGCAACTTGTCCATATCCTCACCAACCCTTCTTATTGCTTATCTTTTTTACTTTAGCCATGCTAGTGGTGGGTATGAATTAATATCTCATTAGGATTTTAATATAGTGATAATGAACAACTTTTCATGTGCTTTATTTGCTATGAATATATATATTTATATGTTTGGTTTGTCTTTTTACTACTGACTTGTAAGAGTTTTTTATATATGTGATAAATGTTTTATCAGATATGATTTGCAAATACACTATTCCATTCTGTGGCTTGTCTTCATTTTCTTAATAGTGTCTTTTAAAGAATTCAAGCTTTTACATTTATAACATTTAATTTATCATTTTTTCCCAGAGGTCTTGGTTTTGGTGATGTAGTTCAAAAATATTTGACTAAGGTCATACAAACTTTCTTCAGGTTTTCATCTACATGTCTTATAATTTCAGTGCTTATATTTTGGTCTGTAATACATTTCAAGTTAATTTCATACATAACATAGGATACTTTTAGATATAGATATCTAGTTGTTCCACCTCACATTCTCTGGAAATACAATTTCTCCGTAGTTTATAATCCTTTTTATATATTGCTGGATGCATTTTGAATATAACATTTTAAAATTTCTTTGTTGCTGGTATATAAAAGTACAATCGATTTTTTTAATATTGACTTTGTATCCAGCAACCTTGCTAAATTCATTTATTGAATTTACATTATATATCTTCTGCAAATAATATAATTTTGTTTCATTTCCAAACTTTTTTCAACATTTTAAAATTGATTTTAAAGAGAGAGAGACAGAGACAGAGAGACAGAGACAGAGACAGAGACAGAGATAGAGATAGAGATGATAGAGATGAGAGAGAGAGACAGATGTTGATTTGTTGTTCCACTTATCTATATATACATTGGTTGGTGCTTGCATGTGCCCTGACCTGGGATCAAACCCATAACCTTGGCATATAGTGACATTGCTCTAACCAACTGAGCTACCCAACCAGGACTTATTTGCAGTCTTTATATCACTCTTCTTTTTCTAACTTCACTGCATTCACTAGGACCTCCTGTACAAGGCTGAACAGAAGTGGGGATAACAGTCCCCATTTTCTCTTGCCTAATTTCAGAGTAAGGCTCTCAATATTTCACTTAAGTATGATGTTTACTGTAGGGCTTTTTTAATAGATATTTTTTATTAAGAATGTTTACTTTTCTTCCTAATTTGCTAAAAGTTTTTTGCCAGGATTAGATGTTAGATTTTATCAAATGCTTATCTGCATCTATCTAGTAAGATGATCACATTTTTTTTCTTTTTGAATTATGACATCACTTGATTTTTCAATGTTATCCCTCTCATTTCTATAATAAATACAATGTTGTAGCAACATATTAGCTTTTTTAATGTACTGCTTGGTTTTCTATCACTTTATTTTGGATTTTTGCATTTCTAGGACTATGAAAATTTCTGCTCAACTTCCGTACATCTTAACTGCTGCTTTCTATTGGGTTTTTCAGCTCTCAGAGCTTTATCATTTATAAATCTGCAAATGCTTCAAAGAGAAAAAGAGTGAGAATTTTCTGGTCCCTTAGTGCACTTCCTCTCTCCGGGATTCTGGCCCCTCAAGTCCTGGCTGCCTTGCTAACTTTTCAATGCCTTCAAAGTCATATTTTATCTTTATTTCGTGTAGTTTTTCTAGTTGTTCTGTGAGATTATTGGCTACTCTGCCATTATCAGAAGCATAAATCCATCCTTTATAATATAAACTAAGTCATATTATTCCTTTCCTCTGAAATTGCTAATGAACCCACTGTGCTTACAATAAACCCACATTCCCTACTATATCCTATAAGATCCTAAATGACCTAGCCTCAGCCTTCCCTCTAATCATCCGTTAACACTCACTCCCTTGCTCACTACTCTCCAGCCAGGGTATCTTTCTGTTCTAACTTCACCAGTTCATTCTCAAATCAGTACTTTCCCATTTGATCTTCCTTCTCCCTGGAACACCCTGTCCCTCATCTCTGCACAGCTCTCTCACTTTTACCATTCTGTCTCAGTTTGTGTCACCCCTTTGAAGAGGCACTCCCAGGACAATTTACCTAAACTTGTGCCCTGCCTGCCTGACCCCGACCTTCCTGAAACAGTATAATCTACATAAAAGAAGGAATAATAAAATTCAGTCAACGGAGTATTAGACTTTCAAAAAGCATGATGCTATCCCCATCCCATTTCCATAGTCAACATAAAAAAAACAATAAACCAGAAAATATAACATTTTGAGGATAGAACCACAGCTTCATATTACAAAGCAGAGCTTAAGAGTATCATTTTTCTTTAGAGTGTGACAAACCTGGGTTCATATCACTGCTATATCTCTTTCCAGATGTACAACTTCAGGCACGGTTCTTAGCCTCAGCTTCCAAAACCATAAAATGTATGTAATGATAGCACCCATTTGATGGTATTACTGTAATTATATAATAAATGTTATTTTGTAGGCAAAGAGCTTAGTAGTGGTTGAATCATAGAAAGTTCTGTATAAACAAGAGCTATTATGATGACAATAATGCACATGATGATAATGATGATGAAAATAATAAGGCTCTATAGCATCTGGTAAAATACTAAATCATTTCATCAAATACACACACAAATACAATTGAATATTACAATTTTCACCAAATGGATGTAACCCTTATCTCTTGCATTAACAGATTTAGTAAAGACTTACTTTCTCCAATTTTTGTATTGCATAACTTTGTTGGCAATAAATATAGACCAACCCTAGCAAATCTACTCAAAAATAAGAGGAACGAATTGGAAAAATATAGCAATATCTCACAATATTGAAGGAAGAATTGAATAAACAAGCTCTGCAAAGAACAGGAATCTAGGTGGCTCCAGAGAACTGGGAGGAAAGCTTAAAGATCTCCTTCTAGAACACTTCAATTTAAGTGAAATACCATCAATACTTACCTTTTACTCTCAGTTCAAAAATCCCAAAATCTTGAGAGAGAAAACCTCCTTGCCACAAACAGGTCAGATGCCTACCCATAAACCAATCATTTCTCTTCCAAGGAGCAGGTCTAACATCATAGTCTCAGCTGCTGGAAACCCACCTCTGTGAGTCAGAGGGCAGCTCCCAGAGAAGAGTTTCGTTTTGGAGCTAGAAAGTCATCCCAAGAAATACTACAGCAGTTATAGAAACCCTGTCTAAGAGAAGCATTCTCTAAAAGAAGCCATTTTGTTCTACTTCTTACCCATCCAGAATAGTAGTGTCCAAGTTATGCACCATTAACTGCTTGGGAGGGAGTTAATTACAAATTAAATATAATTGAACTGTTGAATCTGCTTTCAAGTCCTCTAAATAGAATAGCAACAAGCCACCTTATAGAGCCAATTTTGCAAATCAAGGCTAAGTCCCTTGCTTACTATGATGACAGGAAGCCTTTGTGAGATTTTTAGAGTGTAGAGGCACATTTTAAAAAAATGTTCTAGTGCCAGTCAACAAAGTTTAGGAGAATATATAATGGAAACTATGCTCCATAGGAGCCAATAAGGAGCCTTAGAAAGTGTAAGATAGTTGCCAATGACAAGGAGAATTTTATATTATGCAGTTATTCAAAATGATAATAAAATCCTTGATCTCAAAATTTCTTTCTTCTCCTCTAACATAAATTGTAAGCTACCTAAAAGGGTAGGAAAGAACTAAAAAATACAATGAATGCATTCTACAACAAAAATGAACCTTATCCTGGTATGCTTGCCAAAAAGATATCAATAAAACACAAGTATGACTGGGCTGGAAAGGGCTGAATGGTACTGAAAATTTGGGCAATGATGGAGAGTCAGGGATTGGGGAATTTCAGCAACAGAGAAAGAAAAAGAAGTCTGGGATGGTGGGGGAGGTGATTCCCATGTATAATATAATTGGCATCAGTGTACATACCTCTAGCCTAATAATGCATTGTTTTTCATTGGTAATATTCACTGGACCTATGGTTCTCAGGCATTTTTTTACCTGGAAAAATATTCATTCAACAGTTGGAAGACTAGCATAGGACTTCCAAAGGAGAGTTAGACAGGATGGAGGGAGGATTCTTGGGTCAGATTAGTGGGTTTATTCCTAGCTCAGTGATTTATGAGCTTGGTGACCTTTGGAGGTTACTTTATCTTCTGAGCCTCAGTTTCTTCATCTAAAATGAAGACAGTATTTTTATATATGCCTCCTTTAAATTGCTGTGAGTATAAAATGAGCCAACAACTGTAAAGGCTTCCCGTGGTACTGCTACATAGTAAGCACTTGATGAATATTTGTTACTGGTGTTGCTATTCCCCTTCTTTCATTCTTTGATATTTATTTGCTAGACTCATTTTTTTCTAGATCTTTGCCTCTAACACTCCAGAAAAGTTACATTAAAACACAGATAGCATTCTGAGTTGCCAGGTTTTTATTTGACCAATCAAGACATAAAAACAAAATGGAACTATCATTTATTATCTTCCTCATTTTAAAGGAAAAAAAGACCATTTAAATTCCCTCAGATGAGAGGAAACACATAATCTCAGAAAAAAAGACAGTTCATTGTGCTACAGACTGATGAAGTCAACATAGGTCTCATGACTGGCTCTGGGGCACCACTATGCTTACAACCCACGTGGCAGCCTAAAGCCAATAAAGAAGGCCACCATGTGCACATTCCTACTCTGCTATTTGACTCATGCTATTTCCTCCATCAAAAACACTTTCCCGACATTCCTTCATGTACAAGACCTTTTCAAAATTCCAAGAACCTATGTTCATGGCCAAGGATTTTTGTTCAATTGTTTTCATTGTTCATTTTAACCATATTTCTATGGTGTATGCAAGGGGAAGACTTTCTTCCAGGAGGAGACCAAAGGCTTCTGCTTCGTAGGGATGATCTGAAACAGTACAAAAATTGAGAGGATTCTCAGTCTTTTAGGGGTATCTATCGAAGGAAGGAAGGAAGGAAGGAAGGAAGGAAGGAAGGAAGGAAGGAAGGAAGGAAGGAAGGAAGGAAGGAAGGAAGGAGAAAGAAAGAAAGAAAGAAAGAAAGAAAGAAAGAAAGAAAGAAAGAAAGAAAGAAAGAAAGCTTTATTTAATGTTTATCCAAATTCACCACAGAGGCAATGGACCAAATTCCAAATCCCACTGGCCCCTCAATAAATAAGTTTTTTACACATTTTACTGTGCAGGTATGCTCAGGAGAGGAAGTGTACATGTAGGCATGGCTTTGAGTGTTTGTGTATATGTGTACAGAAATAAAGATGGGGATATACGAATGAATAGGTAGCAACAATCCTAAGAGGGCAAAGCATGATATAGCATGATATATATTTATAATTATATTTAAGAACCAAATATAATAATAAACAAAATAATAAACAAAAATAGGTTTTGGAGACTATTACTTTTGGTATCTATCACCAGCAACAATGGTTTGTCTCTGGGTATTCCATTTTTTCTTACTCCACTTTTTGTCACTTATTTTTAAAGTAGCAGAAAAAAAAGTGAAAGCCCCCAGTTATTTTATTGTCAGGAACTAAAAGAGTAAAGATGCATCGATGGGCGGCATCATTCCCTGCCAAACCCCCGGAGCTTTCAGCTTCTGCTAGTTATGCTTCCTCCTGCAACATCTCCATTTGGACCCTGCTGAACACACTGCTCATTCTGTCACTCACAATCTGTGAAGACAGCATTATCTTCTATGGTTTAATAACAGAAACTCCACTTAATTTGGTGGTTGATAAAGATATTTCATTCACATTCCTTAACTAATAGTAATTATTCTAATTTACCAAATAAAGGCAAGAAAAAAGCACTTACATTTTACAGCCTATATATATTGCATCATGAACACATAGAGAAATGATCCTCTCTTCAAATTAAAAAAATATGAATGTATGCTTTCTGTACATTCCATATTTCAGTCAGAGAGAGAGTGGTTAGGAGTTTGGGCTCTCAAATCACACTTGGGTTCAAATCCTGTCTTTGCCACAAACGTAATCTTAGCCAAGACAAGTAACCTTTATAAGTTTCAGATTCTTCATCTATAAAATGGAGGCATGTATCAATATCAACCTTATACAGTTAAGTTAGATAGCCAATAAATGTTAGTGGCTGTCACTTCTAGTACTACTACCCTCCTCTTTCTCTTCCTCTTTCTCCTCTTCCTCATCAAATCAATATATTAGTTAAGATTCTTTGATGATAAGTAATACAATTCATCCTGACTAACTTCAGCAAAATGGCAAAATATTAGGTTATGTGTACGGATTAACCCCTAGAATTCAAAGTAAAACTAAAGCAACTGATGGGAACTTACAGGCAGTTAGTTCCTCAGGCTATCGACATCAGCAAGAATCACCTGCAGCCATTTTCAGTCCTGGGGTCGATGTACTGTATGCGAAATTTAGAATCCCTGGAAAGTGAGCCAGAGAAACCTGCCTTGGTCTTGACCACCCCTTTGCCATGGAAAGCAAGGTGTTTGATTGACAGCCCACCTCATCCCAAGAACCTGCTGCATCAGACTCAATTAAGGCTGCACCCTCTTTTCTTTTTATCAATCTTCTTTACTAGATAAGTTATTCTAATATGTTATTAATTTTTAAAGTTGTTGAAATTCATTTTGAGATAAAAAATAAAGCTCCACAGTTCTGAAGTATACATGTTCCTTTTTTAAGAAACATGCTACTTGCTAAAAAGAAATTTCATTGAAAACTTTCCTATTAAAATTTCTAGGAAATTCATTGCCTTTATGGTCAAGTTACTTAGCAATGATTTGTGCTGTTAAGAAGCAGATAAAGCACCCATAGAAAAACATTGCCTGAAGATGACTTAGAAAAGTAGTTGTTCTCTTACAAATTATTTTATATTTTATGTTCAATAAAATGAAATTTATGCTAAAAAATGAGGCTAAGAAGCAAGATTTTGTTTTGATCATTTTTGTTGATGATATTTTAGTGAGAAAGGTTAACAATAAAAAGAAATGGTGTAAAAATAATGAATAATAATAAAATATATGACCTACAATTCCGTTAAACTTTTCTTACCAGCTGAATACCAGCTTACCAGCTGAATAAACCCCAGTGAAAACATACATAGTCTGATTAACTTGAGGCTCCAAACAACTAATCAGTTTAGTGAAAACATTTCTCATGATGCCCAGGGCTCTGGAGGCACACAAAGCTGAGACAAATCCTAGGTCCTAAGCAGCTGTGTCACTCTGGACAAGTGACTGACCTGTTGAAACATCCAGGCCTGGCCTCATCCATAAAATAAATAAGATGATGGGGTAGTCTAAGGATTTACTGAGATAATGCATGGAAGGTGCTTGACACTTGACCAGATACTTTGTAAGCACTCAATGATACAAGTTAATATTTACGTGTATGGGGAGAGGAAGGGGAGAGAGAAATGGGTCTCAACATACAGTGATTTTGCTCCCCAAAGGACATTTGGCAATGTCTGAAGACATCTGTGGTTGTGGTTGTCACAACCTGGGAAGTAGGGCTAGAGGAGTTCTCAGGCATCTGATTCACAGAGCCCAGGGACACAGCTGAAGGGAAGCAGAATATACCACCCCAAAATATGCCTCTGTGGTATAAGGATTATTTTAGGCTGATTATTTTTAAGAAACAGTAGACATAGGAAAATCTCTGAAAACTGGGTAGAAGTTATCTTTCCTAAGATACATTTTCATTTATAAGGGTGTCTCCCTCTCTGTGCCAGAAAGAGAAGGATAATTCTAAGTCTCTAGAAACTCTTATCAATAAAGAAGGAAGGACCTTCTATAAATCTGCAAACGAACCTTACTGTTGTTTACTGGGCTTTTCCTGATCACCCCTCCCATAACTAGTCTCACCCCTCTCCCACAACCTCTTTTGTCTTTGGCTGAAGGTGGTATTTAAGGTGGTGGCTAGGGCCATTTCAGAGAATTTCTCAGTTGCCCTGGGTCTCTCCAATGTATGCAGGAGGTATACATGTTATTAAACTTCTGTTTGTTTTTCTCCTGTTAATCTGCCTTTTATTACAGGGGTGCCTCAGCCAAGGACCTAGAAGGGTAAAGGGAAAGTTATTTTTCTTCTCCCACACAGTTAAACATTCTGCTATGCACAGGAAAGGCCCCCACAACAGAATTATCAGAGGCAAAATGTCAATAATGACTGGGCTGAGAAACGGGAGAGACAGCCAGAGCGGAGAGAAAGCACACAGGAGCCCAAGAATAGGTTCTCCCATGGGGAATCAGGCCTGCATTGTACCTGGGCCCCCCTATGAGGCTTGTTTTTGCTAAAACTCCCTCACCCTGAATTGAGGCAGCAAAGGCTTACTGCATATCTTTAAAGTAATTTCCTAAAATCTGAGCTAAACCTCCCAAATATGGCGTGTAACCAATTAAACCACTTTTCCCTTTACATTTGCAAATATCCTTCTTCTTGGATGTAATTAGCAACATCCTCTCCTTTGTTTTCTGTAAAAGGTAACCACCTAAAGCAAACCTGTGCATAGTAAATGAGGACCATCCTCAATGTAATGTACCCAGAAAAACTAAAAAATAAAAGCCTGTCCAGGTGGGGGTCAGGGCCCTCTCTCTCAGAGAACAGTTGTGCTGTCCCTTTTCTCCACAGGATTTCCATAGTCTGTGTGAATTTGTTCATCACAGCTACAACACACAGACCCTGCCAGCCAGGGTTCACATCAGACTCACACTCCTCAAGGACTTTTTTCTACATCCTTCATTCCTCCTGGTACCCATGCAAATAAGACTTTATGCACAGGTAACCTGAAGAAAGCGACCTGCTTGATGCCTGCCTGTGCCCAACAACATATCCCCCAAGAATGGCTGTAGAGATTTGCCAGTGCATTATACAGTAAAACAGCCTAAAATTCCTTCTCATCCACCCATATCCCCAACCTTCAAACAGCTGCTAAAAAAAAAATAACTCTCTGCCTCGTATTCTATGCCACCCTCACCTGGTATCCCCTCAGTGTCATCCACTTCCTCCCTGATACCTTATGACACTTGTCCATTCTCTTTAGGTTATTACTCCTGCAGAGTAGAGTCTGGCCTGAATGTCTTTCTCTCTGAAGCAGATTCCCTGGAATTCTGGTTAATAAATTCTCCATGTCATTCCACAGGGAAGCCCTCCACAAAAACTTCCTCTGTCCTTGGCTTGATGCCCATTTAACCTTTGGCCAGGGACTACAGGTACAAGACCCTCCAAAGGCCTCTTACCTCAGAATAGTACTGAAGAATCAAAGACCCCAGCTGCTCTTTTTCTGACTTGCAGGGCAAAGTCAGCGTGAATCAGAGGTGCCCTTTTTGCTAATGACAAAGTAGATACGCTCATAACTAAGAGCTTCTTGCCAAGCCCTCAGGGCTTTAAATCTTTTCCAAGTAAACTGCAATTTGTAAAGAAACCCCTTAAATGATGTTATGCAAGGAAGTTAAAGCAGGCACAGAAGGATGGAGTAACATTTCACCATCTGCCTGTGATAATAATAATGCCTCCGCCTTGCAAAATGTCTAATTGATTGTGCAGCAGAAGCACAAAGATCCTGTCATAATCTAACAAAGATTATTCCTAAATTATACCTTTGCAGAGGCAGAGAACTAAGGTCACTGTTCTGAAAAACCAATTTTGAACATATGAATTTTCTGGCAGCAGAACGATAGGAACCCTGGGCCACAGTTGGGCAAGATTGCACCAATTCACTTCATTAGAGTTGCTTAGTGCAATGTCAAGCTGGGGCCACACAGCGGAGGGGCAGGGAATGTGTGTAGGGCAGTGTTTCTCGCTGGTGGAACAGAAAATGCCTGAAGGTAGTATGGATGAACGTCTGTTTGGGTTAACTATGGAGGGAGAACAGTGTCAAGTGAAGGCTTTGTTTCGGAAAAGCCATGTCATGCACGGTGAGGTGGCAATTTCTGACCCAAGTCCATGCTCTGTGCTAGCAGGGCTCAGACCTCGCTGATCACCATGTGTTCCTACAACAATAGAGCTCAAACGTGAACTGAAGAGCTTTAGAAGAGCATGGTGCAAAAACAGCTTTGATTTCACCAGTCTCCAAAACTACCTTTTTCACAGCAAAGACTACAGCAAGCACTCCTGGTCTAACCCAAGTGGAAATTTGTGACTTAAATTTCTCAGGTCTCCAAAATCAAAGGACCATGGACCACAGTTAAAAAGTTAAACTATAATCTGTTTTTTAACTACCATATCTTTTTCTATCTATACACAGTATATTTTCTATGTATATAATATATTTCTATCCCACACATATACTTTACATATATATATGCATGCATATTAGAATTTTGGCTACCAATTAATATTAAATCTGGGGAAAAATCATCTTTTCATGTTATTCTTTAAACTAAGAAACCAGAAGCTGTCACTTAGTTTAAACATACCCTTATTGATAACTGATCATAAAGAGTTCCACTCTGCCCTCAGGAAAACCTATTAGATTTATACTTATTATTTTTATTCTTTAATTTTTAAATGTGCAATTACATTACCTTATTTTCACTATATATTGTGTTCTATTTTATAATCATTATTATGTATCTTATTACTGTATATCTATATCTCTATATTATTACTTTATGGCAAGCAATATTGGTTTTCTATTCAAGATGGGAGTTCACAAATTCTGTCCTAAATAAATGAATTTAAGAAAATAGAAGTGAGTCAATTTAAAGAAAAGATACTAAAATAACAACCATCGGAGCAGTCTGCAGACTTGCTCCAAAGCAACAAAGTGTGGGATCTGCTCTCCCTTACCCCTAGCTCCTCCCACTACCTATTCTTCCTCCAAAGCACAAGTTTAGGTGTGAAACCTTTGAGACTCTCCTTTCCTCTTGACATTGAAACTCACTTGGGACCTTCACATCCAGTTTGTCACCATATTTGGAAAAAGGTTACCTGTGTTGATATGGTCAGGTTCTCTTTTACTGAAGATTAGCCGGAAAAAACAAACAAACAAACAATGAACCAATCCAAAGGCCCTTCCATACTCCCACAACTTTGGGGTTTTCACAATGGCAAAAGGTACCCAAATTTCCCATTTACCCAAAAGTTTGTTCCTTCTGCCTTTTCCAATGGTCAAGAATGTCTCTATGAAAACATGTTTCAATTTATCAGATGGAAGGCCAGATTTCCTACATGGAGAAGTCTTAGTGTTTCCTTTTCATTTTTGGAACCCCCTGTTTTTTAGCACTATATCCTTGGGGAATTCACCTGGAGCCTGAATTTCTTCGGCTAATAAATGAGGACCTACTTCACAAGAGAGATAATGAGCATTAGGCACTTAGCTAGTGTCAGGCACATAGAAGTGCTCAAGGAGAGCTAATATTATTATTTTTATTATTACTACTGTAATTCTTAATAATGTTCATTAAACCACATAGTTACAGTGATTACTATTCTAATAGGAGCGTTCCACTTTCAAAAAAGTACTGCTGCCTTAGTAATCTTTACCTTAATTCCTCGCTACAGCTTAAGGCTTCTTCAGGCATCTTTTTATTCATTCAACACATATTTCCAAGAGCCACTGTTCTGGGTACTGGGGAAACAGCACTGATATGGTGAAGCAAAGTCCTTGCCCTGTGGCTCCCAGTCCGGTGCGGGAGAAAAATGGTGTATGTAATAAATGAGTGTTAATTACAGTACATTTTGCAGTAATGAGTGCCACAGGAAAAAAAAAATTGTATTTTGACCTGCCAAGGCCTTGCCTGTTAAGGTAAAGGCCCTGTCTCTTCCAGAGCACTTGGCACTCACATGTGACTAACTCATAAAGACCTTCTGATATTACAATCTGATCTTTGGACCAGTGATCTTTTAATGGGACTTCAGAGGCAGACGGGCCTCAAAAAGGGAGCAGAAAAAGTATTTCCTCTGCCTACTTGTTGATGTCTAAAATCCCTCCAAGAGGGGAAAGATGAGACCAAAAAAAAAAAAAAAGGTATTTTTGTGGCAGCCAACACTAGGCTATCAAATACTAGGCCACTCCTAGTACTTGTAATGGCAGATATCAAGTTTTCTTGTTCCCTGCTGAACCTGGAACCAGCTTCACAAAACTTTCTCAGTCCAGTTCTCTAGGCAACCACTGATGCTTCCCCAAGAGGACATTTCATCAGGGGTGGTAAATAGCTAAGAAGAAATGCCATAAGTGCATGGGGGTGCAGGGCACACACAGAGAAGGAGACAGACTTTAAAATCCCACCCTCATTCATGTCAGAAAGCATGTCATAAGGCATGTCCATACATCCTCTGATTGGAAGAAACCACCTCCACTAGTGTCCCTTATGTCTTTCACACAGACACACAGCTGAGCCCACAAATTATGGTGCTCCCAAATGACAGCTCCATTCCTCCAGTTATGCAGGCCAAACACTGCGGAGCTCATCAGCACATCCTTTCAGCAGACTTTCAAAAGATTAACAGTATCCAGCCATTTCTCACCATCTCCACCTCTGCCTCCCAAATTAAGCCACCACCATGTGTTGGCTGGATTGCTACAATAATTCCCTAATGATCTCAGCTTCCACCTGTGGTTCTATACTGCCTATTCCCACTCAGAAGCCTCCTAAAACCCAAATCAGAGCACATCCCTCCTCTGGTCAAAACCTCCTGTACCTTCTCATCTCACCCAGGGGAAAATCATACCAGGTGCTTCCCGCCCTTATCCCCAACTCTGCTGGGCCTCTTCTCTGTCTCTCCTTATACTCTTCCCTCCAGCCCTACAGGACTTTTGCTTTCTTCCAATAGGCCTGGTATGTGTCTATTTCAAGATCTTTGCATATACTGCTCCCTCTGCCTAGGACACTTTTCCTCCAGAGAGTCACATGACTACTCCTTCACTACGATCACATCTTTGACATGGCTCTGAGAGGGCCTCCTAGATCACTCCTATCTACAGCCCCCTTCTATAGGTCTGTGTCTATAGGTCACACACCAGCCCCCTTCACTCTATTTCACCTCACCGGGCTTGATAACTTCTCCTGGCACTTATCAGTACCTGACAATCTCATTTTTCTCCCTCCTTCCCGTCCTTCCCTTAATCATTATCTCTCTCCCAACAGAATATAAGTTACATCAGAGAGAGAGCATGATCTATACTGTTCATTTTTGTGCCTAGCATAGGGTCTGGACCAGAGCAGGCTCTCCAACTGTTTTGATTAAAACTCAGTCACCACAGAGAGCTGGCACCACACTGCTGAAGGAAGAAACCGCTGCATCTACAAAATATAACTGCTTTGCTTCAGTGGCTTGAACTCGATCTCCCAGAACAGTGTGTAATCAAGGTCTAAACACTTAATGATAGTGCTGGGGTGACAGGAAGTGAGAGTTCTTTACTCTTGAAAGAAAGCTGGATGTTATCAAATGCAGGATTTGCTCACTGACATTTACATTATATGACTATAAAGCAACATTCTTATTTCTTAAGTTCTTTCTAGGAAAAAGAAAAAAACGACTTTGATTTGCCAGTCTGAAACTCTCTGGTGCTCCTTAACTGTGTCCCCTGAAACAAATATTTTAACTCAATTTTTGATAATACAACATTTATTAAAATGTGGCTATTACATTATTGCAGAATAGGCTGTATACATGGAAAGATTTAACATGCTGTCAAAAGATTTCCTCATTGGAACAGATAGCTACTCCTAAAGCAGGGATGGTCTTGAGCATATCATTTACCCATTTTAAGCCTCAGAGCCTTTAATCTGGAAGATGGATGGTTATACCAGGCTATCTCTAGAATTTGCTACAAATTATATACTCTAGGAGGCAGGCAAAAGGATCCAATGGGAAAGACTTGGAATATTGAGTCTGGGGTCTAGCTCTGTCACTTATCAGCCTGGCTGAATCTCATCTTTTTTTTACCTATAAAACATTAATCTCTGGAAATACCTATCATGTCTATTTCACCTCTTATATCTTAAGATGTGCATTTGGAGTGTCCCCCTGGGGGCAAAGATCCAATCTGTATGGTTCACCAGGGTAAGTAGAGCACCGGACACATTACAGGCACCATTCATACTGGTTGAATGAAGGAAAGAATATATAAACAAATAAAACAAAGAAATACTTCCCTCTCTCCATGATTGCCAGGACTATTGTGTGAATTAAAAATGACAATGTAGACTTCCAGCCAAGATGGAGGTGTAGGTAGATACATTTTGCTTCTTCATGCAACCAAAAGAAGGATAGCAACAAATTTAAAATAAAAAATAATCAGAAATACCAGAAAAATCAAACTATATGGAAATCCAACAACCGAGGAGTTAAAGAAGAAACATTCATCCAGACCGGTAGAAGGGACAGAGATGGGCAGCTGGGTGGAGAGGACTCACGGCAAGGTGGTAGCTGGCAGACGGGCAAGGCGGTGGCTGACAGAGCTGGCAGTCCCACATCTGCATCCAGTAAACTGGGAGGAACAACTGTGGAGCAAGACAGACCGCACAACCCAGAGTTCTAGCACTGGGAAATAAAGCCTCAATCTTCTTATTGAAAAAACCTGTGGCAGTTGAGGTACCAGGAGAAACTCCCAGCCTCACGGGAAAGTTCATTGGAGAGATCCACAGTGTCTTAGAATGTACACAAAACCAGCCACCTGGGAACCAGCACCAGAAGGGCCCAATTTGCTTGTGGGTAGCAGTGGAAGTGACTGAAAGTGGACAGAGAGCTGAGCAAGCGGCATTGTTCCCTCTCTGACCGCCTCTGCCCATACAGCTCCATAACCCGGGGATATGGGTTGCCCCACCCTGGCAAAAACTAAGGCTCCACCTCTTACTACATAACAGGCATGCCAAGACAAAAAAAATATATGGCCCAAATGAAAGAACAGATCAAAGCTCCAGAAAAAATATAACTAAGTGACAAAGAGCCAACCTATCACATGTAGTGTTCAAAACCCTCGTAATCAGAATGCTCATAGAAATGGCTGAGTATGGTCACAAAATAGAGGAAAAGTGAAGGCTATAAAAAGTGAAATAAAGTCAAATGTACAGGGAGCAAACAGTGGAGGGAAGGAAACCAGGATTCAAATCAATGGTTTGAACCAGCAGGAAGAAATAAATATTCAACCAGAACAGAATGAAGAAATAGGAATTCAAAAAAATGAGGAGAGGCTTAGGAAACTCTGGGACAACTTTAAATGTTCCAATATCTGAATCATAGGTGTGCCAGAAGGAGAAAAGGAAGAGCAAGAAATTGAAAACTTATTTGAAAACATAATGAAGAAGAACTTCCCCAATCTGGCAAATGAAATAGACTTCCAGGAAGTCCAGGAAGTTCATAGAGTCCCAAAGAAGTTGGACCCAAGGAAGCATACACCAAGGCACATCATAATTACATTACTCAAGATGAAAGATAAGGAGAGAATCTTAAAAGCAGCAAGAGAAAAGAAGACAGTTACCTACAAAGGAGTTCCCATAAGACTGTCAGCTGATTTTTCAAAAGAAACCTTGCAGGCAAGAAGGGGCTGGAAAGAAGTATTTGAAGTCAGGAACGGCAAGGATCTACAACCAATATTACTCTATCCAGCAAAGCTATCATTTAGAATTGAAGGGCAGATAAATTACTTCCTAGATAAGGTCAAGTTAAAGGAGTTCATCATCACCAAGCCCTTATTATAGGAAATGTTAAAGGGATTTATCTAAGAAAAACAAGATCAAAAATATGAGCAATAAAATGACAACAAACTCACAACTATCAACAACAGAACCTAAAAAAAAAAAGTGAACTAAGCAAACAACTGAAACAGGAACAGAGGCACAGAAATGGAGATCATATGGAGGGTTATCAGTGGAGAAGGGGAATGGGGAGAATGGGACAGAAGGTACAGGGAATAAGGAGCATAAATGGTAGGTGCAAAATAGACAGGGGGAGGTTAAGAATAGTATGGGAAATGGAGAAGCCAAGGAACTTATATGTATGATCCATGGACATGAACTGAGGTGGAGGAATGATGGTGGGAGGGAGGTACAGGGTAGATGGGAATAAAGAGGAGAAAACAATGAGACATTTGTAATAGCATAATCAGTAAAATAAAATTTCAAAATGATCATGTATGTTGTAAAGACTTACTAAAGCAATGTATGTGGAAAGGGTTTTTTTTTTTTTAAATTCTAAACTAATACAAATGTTAACAGTCACAATCATTGATTGTCTTCACATTTACCCAGTTCAACTTTGGCTCTCTTACTGATTTACTGCCAACATGACTATAACTGGAAAGGAACTAATATTTATTGAAGGCTTTCTATGTCCTAGGAATGGATTTGTGTATGTATGTATGTATGTATGTATGTATGTAATTTGTGTCTTCTGACTTTTGAACCCACCCTGCTGTCTCTGTCTAGTCATAACTTCTAGTCAGCAAAAGTCAGAAACTGTCAAAAGTGAACTCACAAATCAGCCTACAATAATTGAGCACAAAATATTTGCCAGCCTCTATGCATGGTGTTTCACAGACATAAGTTCACTTCATGTTTTAACATAGATTCTTTGATGTATCTGCAGCTGTATTTCCCATTTCACAGATAAGCAAACAGAGACTCAGAAGTTAAATGACTTGCTCCAAGTGTACAGTTAACATGGGGCAGAGAAAAGATCTGACCATCTGGCTTGAAGTCCATGCTCTTCACTCATATACGATATGCAGCATTCATGTAAATTTTTCACTGAATGTGTGCTGAGTAATTTTTGTTCAAGGAAAAGCTGCTTTAGCACTCTATCAGCACTGCCTTATTTTCCACCCCCAAAGTGAAAACATATGCCTGGAAATAAAAAGAAAGACAGCAATAAAACAAGAGGGCATCCCCAGCAAAAGTAGGCAGGTATAGCTTCGAGGTCATATTCCTCACATGGGTCCTTCCCGTGGCGTCCCAACTATGTTATCATAACCTGCAAGGTAGTTCTGCAGAAAGACCCCTGAGAACACATGCCTCTGACAATTCTCTGGTCCCTTTCACAGCTACCCAAGGACTATTGACATTTCTTTTCATTTCTCTGTCTTTTCAGGGAAAACATGTCCACTTCAGTAGTTAGCCATTAGCTGGCCAGATTCACAAGCAGTTCCTAATTAAGTGGGACTATTGAAAGCTATGAGATATGAAATCTCCTGCTGCTAAATTGCACATATGCTGAAAGCAATGAGAATCTGTTTAGATATGCACAGTGCTTCATATGCGGGGACCAGGGGCTACAAGGCTCTCAAACCAATCATCATCAGGACAACCATGTCTCAGCTGCCAGAGAATAAAGGTCTCTCCACACAGAGCTACCTGCCCAGACTAATGGTCAGGAAGCTGATGAGGCATTAATGAGACCATGAATCAAAATTTACCAAACAAACAATGCCCCCAGATGTCTTGGCTTCTAGTTATTTCTGTTTGACTTTATCTCAGAACTAACGACAGAACAAGATGACTCTGTTTAGATGTCTTCATTAGTGACCTGTCTTTGAACAATTTTTCCAAGCAGCCATCTTAACCTCATTTCTCTCTAGGAAAAATTTAAAAAGAGGCTCAAGGGATTATAACACTGTCTTCAGACACTGACAAAAGACAACAGTATTAATTGTTTTCCACTAATGCATTTATTTCTATGGCTCTTTCCCTGGGAAAATTAGTCATAGTATTAGCAATAGCTACCATTTCTCAAGGACTTACTATGTACTAGGCACCATGCTGAGAGCTTTGCATACATGGATTGACAGTTATAGTTACACAGCCTGAGGCAGCATGCGATAGTCTGAGAAAGCCCCTGTGCCTGGTCATTGCATTGTTCTGTGTTCCCACAGCACAAAGTACCTGTATCACAAACTCATTAGTGTGATTATTTGACATCTATTGAACTGAACTCTAAGCAGCTCTAGTGCCAGAGTAATGTTGATTTTTGTTCTCCATTGTAACCCCTGCTTCTAACACAGCATCTAATAGATAGGTGCCCGATAAACATTTGACAAACCAGTGAAAGCAGTATATAGAGGTTAAGACACATCCAGGTTAATCTAACAAGTAGCAGAGTCAGGATCTGAACTCAGACTCCAGAGCCTGAGCTCCTAACCTATATAGCACACAGTCTTTCTCTAGGCTTGTCAATCTTTTGCATCAAAACCTATGAAACAAGCAAAAACAACAGTGACTATTATTATCACCATAGTTTCTTACAGACATTAGAAAGCAAAAGAGGGTTTCTCTATGGCTATTGAGGTATACTAAAGACTAATAACAGAAGAAACACTAGTGGGCACAAAAGCATATTAGAGAAGTTTTACAAGTACAATGAAATCATGCCCATCTTTCCTCAGGGTCTCTCTCCATTTTCTATTTATATTTTTTCAAGTTGTTTATTATTATTACTATTACTATTACTATTATTATTATTATTATTGAATATTTAGGACCTAAGGGATGCTAGCTAGTGGAACATGCTGAATTGTCAGTGCTCCTAGAAATATAGCAACAAGTGTTTTCTCATTTGGTTTATCTGAGTAAAAGGAGAAAATACATGTGTATCCTTGAGCTGGTGCCTATAATAAGGATGCTATCCATAATAAGGATGCTATTATTTTTAATAGCATTTACTCTTATTAAAATTTGTTCTACTATGATTATCGGCAGCTAGAAGCCTAAGCTTTAGAGTCAATCAGAACTGGATTCTAAACCCAGTTCAACCACTTATGTTTCTGTGAGGCATTGGCCAAGTTATGTAACTTCAACCTGTTTCCTCACCCATAAAATATGGATAATAATACTAAGTACTTCACATGAGTGTTTGGCATAGAATCTGGAACAGAGAGAAAAACATCCACCAATGATGCCTATTTTCATCTTCTTACTCCTCATCATTATATAGCCAGCCACGAGGGAAAGGAATCTTGCCTTAGAGCCTGGAAATCTAAACTTTGATGCCTGTCTTATGAATGCAACGTTTGTAGGGAATAAGTTTTATCTCAGGTGTTTCTCCACCCTCCATCATCACCACCCTAGTCCCATTACTCTGTCAAGGACCCAGTGGTCCCAGTCAGAGAAAATCATGGAACATATGTTCACCTCTACCTTGCCAAGGATATCCAGGTTTGGGATCATTAGGCCAGGGACTCCTCACCTACGAAGCTCCCCAACACATCTAATACATAGTTTAAACTTCTTAGCCTGCCATTCAAGGCTCTACATGATTTGGTATAAACAGCTTTGTACTTGACACCAAGGCTGAAAGATGCTTTCTCCTCTTAACAACAGCAGTTTAACCTAGTCATGATGGATATGCCAAATATACCTTCTCCCTTTCCATCCACATGAGAACCTATCTTGCTGTACAGTGGCAAATAAAGTTCTCATTCACTAAAAAATAACCGTTGAGTATTTATTCTAGGATACTCAATGGATAAAACCATTAGGCAATATACATGACTGCATGTAAGCCACAGACAATAATTAAACAGCACTATTGTGTATGATAAATATATAATCACAACTGGAAATAAGTAGAAAACCAGGTAACTACCCTTAGGCTGTGAGACAGAAAGCTGAAGCCTCAAGGAGGGTCAGAGTTCACCAGGTATAGGGGAGGCACTGTGTCCAGAGAGAACCTGACACAACAGTGGCACTGAAAGCCTGGCGAGGAGGCTGGGCTGCAGTAAGGGAGAGCAGTGCACAATGAGGCTGGAGAAACAGGCAGAGACCAGCTACTTGGTGAAAGGACAAGAGGAAGACAATGGTAGCTAGACAAGGAGGGGTAGCATAGACAGGAAGGTAAATGAACAGATTTATGAGATATTCAGAAGATGAAATAGAAAGAGCCTCATGAAATGATGGATGGAGAGTGAGGGCAAGGTGAGGATAAGGCAGGTACTCCTAGGTTTCTGGCATGTGTAAATAGATGGATGGAGGTGACATTCACTAATCTAGGAATTCACTCTTCAAAATGCCTTGAGACAGCTGAAAGAAGATAAGGTGGCAACTATACACAAAACTCAGAGGAAAAGTCTGGGCTGTTCATTGTGGCCTGTGGGAAAGAACAGAGCCTGGGAAGAAAAGAGCTGAACAAAGGGAAAGGCAATGTATTGTTATTATGAGACATGCATTAATGAAATAGCAGAATTCCACAAGCCAGGAGACAGGCATTTTTTCTCCAGAACCAAGACCCCCTTCCAAATAGCCAAAGGACCTTTCTGTTCATCAAACCAACTTACAGTCACACTAGAATTTTATCGGCTACACCAAATCATTTGGGTAATATCATTAGCTTATTCCCACCCACCTGAAAATGCTAACAAAGATAGAAGGAATGATTGAGGAAAATCCTGGAATTTCCTTTCAGAAACAATATCTACAACAGGCAAATGGCCCATCAGTTATTCTAGTGTTTCTAAAACATTTCCAGTGAAGCACCCAGTAAAACAGAAGAAAATGATCTTAGGGTACTGGTGGGTGCGATCTTAAGCTTACCTCTACAAATGAAAATAAGTTTTGAAGCCTAATCCAGGACTTTAAAATTTATGCAAGTTTTGCATGCTACTGTGTAATATAATTGGGCTGATTTTAATACAAATATAATACACACACTCTTAACTCCTCCAAATATTGAAGGAAAAGATAATGTGCTATGAATGTGCCTCAATTAGCCTATGACTTTGGGGATGCCCTTGTCCATAGCTTTGCAAGCATAGTGGAATTCATTATCTAAGTTGAGAACCATGAAATTAATCTGAGATGGACTAAGGAGGCTTTTCCTTGGGGCAGGGACTGAAGTTGTAACCTCTGGAAGTCACTCATCATTCCTCCAAATCCTGTATCTTAAAAATAATATTAATATTAAAATCACACTAAGTGGTCTTTAAATTCATTCTCTCACATGAGAGGTGGTTACTATGGTACATAGTGGTACCTATGAGATACTCTAAATGTGAAGAAACAGACACAGAGAGGTGAAGTTCCTTTCTAAAATATCAGAAGCCCATGAGTGCTGGCACCATAATTTGAACCTAGACAGTCTTAGTCTGAGCCAAACTACTATGGGCTTCTCTCTGCTATATATTAGCGCATATTCATCTTGCTCCTCTCATCCAGTTTATATTTGGTGGTTATCAAGAACAAAAACTAGCAACAAGTACAAAGGACACATGGACAAAAACTAGGGCAAGTGGAAATGGGAGGGAGGTGGGAGGGCTGGTGCGGTGGTCTGGGATGGGAGTAAAAGATGGAAAACTGTACAAGAACAACAATTAAAATTAACAAAAAAAGAAAAAGAAAAAATAAATAAAAAGAACAAAAACTAAAAGGCATGTTTTGATCTAATGGGAAAAAGAGCTTTATCTTTCCAAAACATAATTTTATTTAACTGAAAATATAACAGTGTGCAAACTGGACATTTTTGGTACATAAAGTCAAGTGTTACTAATTAAGTAAATGAGTGATCAATTATAATATTAACCCTCATCATTAAACAAAATTACATATAAATTAAATTTACCAAATAGTTTACAGTACAAAAATATAATGAGAAAACTTTAAAGAAAGCTTCCATTTTATTCTTAAAGCCTATATGGTAATGAATTCCCTTGTATTATTTTAAAAGATAAGCACAACAGGAAAGTAAACTCCATGATGCTTTCTGTCCCTCTCAACATTCCTCTAGGGCAGCAACATCTTTGAAGCAACAGGATACAATTTCATTCACCCAGGAGGGATCACCTTGTTTGAGGGTCAGGGGCTTTCTGTTTAAATTCAGTTTACTCAAGCAAATGTACCACAGAATGGAAAATGGGGCATATTTCTGTCCTGAAATTCATCCTATGTTAACTGAAATCGTCCTGCTTTTGCAGCAAATGAGCCATGAGATACAATGCCAGAAATTGATTTGGAAGAGTGAATACATAGTCTGAAAAGTGTCTGTATATTTTGTATAAAGAGTCCCTGGATGGCCCTACATACCACAGATAATATGTAAGAGGGCATAGGGATGCAAACAGGGACAGAACTATACAAAAAGATTAAATGCACCATCACTAAAAGAGAAACATTCTTCTACCAACATAGACATTGACTGCTAATTGTATCCGATGAGTGGTTCAGAGGTGGCCTCAGTGAAATGCCATCTCCTCTCAGCTTGTGTTCTTGGCCTAGCTAGGATAGGTCATTTCTCCCAGCACAGCTCCCTGTTATTTCCTTCCTACCACTTTTCAAAAGTTCTGATTCTTCCCCTTTTGCTACCCCACTTGCTAACTGTCTATGACCACTGCAACTGTCAGGTTCTTCACAGGAATCACCAGTGCCTAGCTCAGTGCCTGGCATCAGCCAGGAGATTCTAAGATACTTGCTGAATGAAGGAAGCTATGAATGACAAACAGAATGTAGTGCTCCTCTGAGTTCATTTTTACAAATAAGATTGTTTCATTTCATCACATACTTTTATTTATTGGCCATCTTCTGAAATTATTCTGGTCTCTCATTAATAAGGAGAAACTAATTCTATCTTCAGGGAATAGGCAGAAAAAAAATGTTCAGTCACTTGTTCCAGAGGTCTTTTAAAATGATATTGTAGTATAATTTGGTTTGAAAGTAAAGTCCAACATTTTATTACCTCCAAATTTATTCAGAAAAGCTGAAGGCCCATGATAAGGCTCATTAAGTTTCTGAAAGGCCTATCTTCACATGCCTTTCACACAAAAGGTCTCAACTTAATGCCAGGTAATTACTGTTCATTTTCCCCTGGTTATTTCTATTTCCTGAAGATTTCCAGAAAGTTTGGCCTCCATGGACACTACCTACTATGTGAGACGTGAGCACGGAAAGAAAGGCCCATGTTTACCAGAGAATCTTTTAAAGCTGCGACTAAGGAAAGACAATTCTGACTCTAGGTTCCAGAATTTAAAGTTAGATCATCTACAAGTCACTCTCTTTTCAAAATCAAAGCCATGAAAGACAAGTTCCTGGCATACAAATTAACTGCTGCCTACATATTACATATATCGCTTTTTATGTTACCTGTAGTCTGTTCCACACTCCAGGTTCAACCCTCAACTCCATCGCTTTCCAGTTTGTGACTCTGGGCAAGTATTATAGCTTATATTCTCTATGTTTCAATTTCCTCACTCGTAAAATAGGGCTCATTGTGCTTACTGTAATATACCATGAGAATCAAATGTAAAGTGTATGAACTATATTTTGCACATGCTAAGAGCTCAATAGTTTTATTTATTTATTTATTTATTTATTTATTTATTTATTTATTTATTATCAATATCTCTGATATCCCATTTACAAGCAGAACTTAGCCCTGTAATTTATGATACATTTGATCCTAGCCTCGCTGGTTCCATTAATGGAGAGGCTGTAAAATTTCATTTATCGTGAAACATCCCAAAAAAGGATTAGTGCTGACCAGGGAAGACCCTTTATTGGTCATCTGTGTGTCAGTTTGGCAGCAAAGAGAAGTATAGCCCCCTCAGAAGTCACGGAAGTCACCAGCCTCAAATCTATACCTATTTTGGTATTTAATTGGCTGATGGATGCAAGTCACCTGTCTCCACCTGCTAGTGATCCTACTAGCAGCCTTCTCTCCCTTGTGCGCCATCCTCACATCAGCAGTGTCCTTGGATGACCAGCCAGGTCAGTCAAAAAAGCTTAGCTTCTCATAGAAACCATGCAGTGGCAAACAGACCTCTGGGAAGAGCACTGACTAGATATAGAGGGAACTCACAATAAGTGCTGGCTGAGAAGAAGATCCCATTTCCCAAAATACTTCTTTTATTCCTGCCAACACCTTCACAGATTTTCTGATTAGGTTTGGTGATTTTGCAATCACTAACTTGGAGCACAATGGTTAAAAATACAGACCTTGGATTTGGGGATCCTTGGACTTGAATTTCCACTCAGCCCCATTTTTCACTGGTTATTCTACTTGTGTGTAATGCTGAAGAAAGGAGGAGCTCATGGGTTCTTTGTATTAGACAAATGAAAATCAGTGGAAACAATAAAATAATCTACACAGGGTAGAAAACAAGTTTCTCTGTTTTTCCAAGTCTCCAGGCTATTGTATTGCCCCAGCTTCCATTTTTTCCCTTTTCAGACTTCTGCATCTCCTTCCTCTGCTCCTCACTGAACTGGGCTGTGGGAACACAGCAGCTCTCTGGTGCAAATTCTCAGAGTTCTGCCACAAACACAGATTCCTGTGAAAATTACATGAAAACTTCCCAGTGAGGAGAAGAAAAGCAAGGTCAATTCTTACATGGCCTCAGAGCTACAAGAGGTAGTTGAGTATAGTATCTAAACCATGAGCTCTAATCTCAAATAACCTGGGTTCAATTTTTGACTCTGTCACCAGAGTTAAGAGGTGGTTCTGTTATTCAGGGCACATCGCTTAGGCCTCAATTCACCACCACCTAGTAATAGAGATGATAACAATATTAAGCTGAAAGGGCTATTATAAGGACTAAATAAAATTATTGCAGGTTATCCTGTAAAACCCTTAGTACGGAGTCATTTACATAGAAGTCATTCATAAAACATTATTATATTTACATATGTATTGCGTATGTGAATTTGGGGGATTTTTTTATATTAGATGGTCACTATAGAAAGGCAAATTATAGACCAAGTCCTCCAATGGAGCAAATATTACCATATTTGAACTCAGAGTCTTGACCTAAAAAGGCTACAGAGAAGAGTTTACTCAACAGCAAATCAGAAATCACAGGTTGGAAGGTAAAATCTCCCTCGATTTTCATAGCAAACCAACTCTACCCAAAATGCCAGGAGACTTTTCTCATTTAGAGATATTTCTAGAAATCATTAACCATGAGCAGATCTCTATGATCCATTCTTCAAAAATAGTACATTTTCAACCATTTTTTTTTAATTTTTTTTTTAAATTTTTATTTTTATTTATCTTTAGAGGGGAAGGGTAGGAGAGAGGGAGAGGGAGAGAAATATCAATGTATGGTTGCCTCTCATGTGTCCCCTGCTGGGACCTGGCCTGCAACCCAGGCATGTGCCCTGACTGGGAATCGAACCTCGATCCTTTGGTTCGCAGGCCCGCGCTCAATCCACTGAGCTACACCAGCCAGGGCTCATTTTCAACCATTTTTATAATAATAAGATGTTAACATGAAACTTGGTAAGAGGGCGATGACCAAATGCATTAGAAGAAGAAAGAACAGAAGGCAGCCATAGGGTAGGTTCTCTTTAACCTACTTCTTCCTGCTCCATGCTCCACCTTATGCTCAACACCTTAATGGTATAGATATGCCTGAGCCCAGGAAAAGAAAAAAAATATGTGAATATGTAGTATCAATAGGATCTAGTTTCTTTTTGAACCACCAGCCTATTCTTGCAAAGTTCACAATTCATAGCATACAGAACTATGTAAACAGAAAAGCAAAGTTAGGAAGGTAGAAGGTAAAACACATGATCACCTGACTGAAGACAGATAGCTGTACCTTCTCCTACATGACAGACAATATAGTGCACAGACATATCAAGTCTGGGCTGGGGATGACTACTGGATCAAAATGTATTTTAGGATCAGAATTTTATATTTAAAAACCCAATGGCATAACACTTGCCTATGTATCAGAAGAGTTCAGCATAAGAAGAGACCTGTGATCTAGGACTTCCCATCAAACTAACTGGACAAGGAGTCTTACTTTGAATGTTCCATCTCTCCTCAAGCCTAGCTCTTCTACCCTATATATGGTTGTGTGGTGGTAAAGGTTTAACAGTTGGCTGGGGGTTGGGAAGACACACTTATTGCAGTGTTTGCCAATTTCTATGGTGTAAATACTGTCACCATGCCTGGTTTCAAGTTACCAACATGGTATCACTGAAAAGAAAGAAGAGATGCATACAATCGCCGCTTACAAACCAGTAAAAGTTGACCTGAGTAATGTCCAAACTATATTTTAAGAAAATAAAAATCACACAGATGAACATGCATCTCAGGTAATGTGGTTGATATAAAAACAACTTTTATATGGTTATCTGTGAGAGTTCAAGTATCCATTTAAGTACTAGAAACAGAACTATAATTTCTAATCCACTTTCTAAATGTAGAGTTAACTTCTATCATCCATCTGTGCAGTTCTTCTTCTAGTAAATGTGATTTTTTTACACTTCCTTTTCTCTTTTCAGTTCTACATCTGCTAGTGTTTTCCATTTGCCAGCTCCCAACATGTCCCCAATTACTTCTTTTTTATTTTATAGCCTACATGCTGATGTTTCATCAGTTACAACTGCTGGGTTCCACTGAGCATTAACAGTCTGCAGTGCCTCTAGGAGGGTACATAATTCACTAAGTATACTAAACCTTTTTTTCTCCAGAGAATACTGTTTAATATAAATACAGATGAGGTTAATATAGTACGAAAGAAAGGTTTTTCTCTTGGAATTGTTAAAGAAGGAGAAAAATAAACCCTTTGATTCATGGAAGACTAGTTTAGACACAGGAATAGGAAATCACTTGCATTTAAGAAGTACTATTTCGATCTACACTTTTTTACCAAACAATAAGCAAAAAATAATAATACATTTGAATGCATGAACAAGTTGAGATTTTAACCTATTCAATCAAAATATTTTTAGTACAAGGAAAGGAAGCTGGAACTACCTCATATTAGGCATATGAATACTTGAAAACTTAAAATACAATAGACCGTCAAAATTGTTTGTCAAAAAACAAATAAAAGGATTAAGAAAAAAGGTTCTTGTTCACTTTAATTCTATTTTTCTAACAAATACATAATCACTCTCCATAAATAACTCATGAATAATGCAATAGATAATCTGCACATTTCCAAGCAGGTAGGAGGAACCAAGAAGTCAATGCCCCCAAAATACTGAAAATCAAACCACATAACTCTTGTTCTTTTTTCAAAATTTTATAAAACTCATTCTGGAAAACAACGATCTTTTCTTCAAAATGTGAACAATAAAACTATCAGGTTAAAACTGTTTAAAACTATGTAGTCCAATGTTACCCATTTTAGATCAGAGTGTATGTGAAAAGGAAGGATGGTGGAGCAATCAGAATATTGGGCGGGGTGGGGGGAAGAGTGATAAACTTTGAAAGGCACTTTATAATAGCAATATTTAATGTTTATAGAGTATCAAACAATAAAGTAGGACCTTGACATACATTATAACCTCCCATCCACACAACACTGTAAAGTAGGTATTACTAATTCCATTTTACAGATAAAATAACTGGACAGACAGTTACCACTCCAAGTATTAAGTAAATGACAAGATCCAGAGCTTAGCCAAGTCTCACCTTCAATGGGTAGAGCTGGACACGAAACCAGTGTGGCTAGAGACACTGACCACTTGTTTTCATGCTTCAGCTTCTAATTTCCAATTAGTCTTAGCAATCACCATTTTCCCCCTTTAAAAATTGTTAAAGAATGCTATGTCCACAGGACAGCATCAAAGGCCAAACCACTGCCCCAACCTACCCCCACCCCCGCCACTCCAGTTCGCACCAGCTATTCACTTGCTATAGTTCCACAATGAATAAGTGACAACTAAAATTCAAACTCAATTATGCCTGGCTCCAGAGGAGCAAAAATTTTAGCATTCCAGGCCAAATGTATTTTGCCTCTCACAAGAAAAAAACAGTAGTAATTTGAAATCAAGCTTTCAAATCTGTGGATGTATCCAAAAAAACTTTATTATTTCCAGTTCCTTCTATGTCTACACTTTGGTTTTGGGCAACCACAACTATGTGCAAAATTCCTTGCAGATGGCCCTTTTTTCAAAATCAGAAGTCTTCCTGACCCTTATCCCAGAATAAGCCTCCTCATTTTGGATAGGATGCCAGACCCATTCTGTAATCCAGTTGTTCTCACAGTATGGCCCCCAGAACAGCAGCTGCAGTAATAGTGGGGAATTTGTTTAAAATGCAAATTCTCAGGGCCTTTCCCAGACCTACTGAATCAGAAATTCTGGGGACAAAACCCAGAGGTCTGCTTTACAAGGTCACCAGGTAATTCTGATGCTCCCCCCCAAGTTTGAAAAACACAGGGGCTTAAGAAATCTGTGCAAAAGTTTCCCTTGGTCTGTGGCTACCTTTATCCACTGCTCACAGTGCAGCTCGTAAAGCAGGGCTACACCGCATTCCTCAGAGAAGCCTTCTAGCTCCCACCTCCAGACTTAGTCAGGAACTCCTGTTATTGAGCTCCCATGTCACAACTATAGCACTGCATAATTAGACATTTATTCATGTTGAATGCCAGTCTCTTGAACTGAACAGTAAGCTCCAGAAGAGCCATTGCATCGTCAGGGCACAATTGAGTAAACCATACAATTCATAGTGCTCAAAAAGTTGAATGTGGCATCTATGGCCTACATGAGTATCATAGCTACGTTTTCACTCATTCTTAAGTCAAATATTTATCAATATTTGTCTCTTTGGTCAAACACCATTCTAGGCACTAGGGTCCAGCAATAAACAAGATAGAAAACCAAAACAAAGAACTTATTTTCATGCTGTCTGGGTCTCATTTTTAGTTGGGGTAGACAAACAACAAAACAAAATAAATAGTAAAATATAAAGCATGTTAGATGACGATAAGTGCTAAAGAGAACAACAGTGTAATGAAGGGGTGGGGTGAATCCAAGGTGGGCAGAGAGGGAGGTTGCAACTTGAACAGGATGGTTAGGATAGACCTTGGAGGAGACTTTAAGTAGAAATCTTAAGAAGGATAAGGAGCAAGCCCTACCCTACAAGTACCAGGGAATATTACACATTGGGCTGAAGGAATAACACAAGGGCAAAGCACCTCTGAAAAGCTGGTGGAACAGCAGAGAGTCTGAAAGGAGTTACTGAGGACAAAATAGGAGAGGTCACAGAGCCTTTAGGGTAGGGACAAGTGATGTAGGGCCTTTATTACAACTGTGGTCTCTTCTCAGATGAAAATGTGAGCCGAGGAGTGACTCTATACAAATCACTTGGCTTCTGTGTTGTGACTTAACTGAAAGAGGCAAAGAAAAGCAGGAAGACCAGTCAGGAGCCACAGCCATAGTCCAAGTGAGAGGTGCTGGTGGCTTAACCCCGAGTGGTGGTAGTGAAAGGGTAAGGAGTGGTTGGATGCTGGGTAGAAGATGAGACACTGCCATGGCCAATACTTGTTCAGGTGACACAAACTCCCAAAAGGAATATTTTATATAAAAGACCTCTATAGTGATATAAGCATCTCAAATTCTTAAAGAGCAAAGTATACACTTCAATTGCCTATTAACTTTATACACAGTTAATAGACAAATAAAATACCAGGAACATATACTTGTGATAACCACAAAAGACAAAGATTTAGTTACATGAAAATATAGGTAGAAAACAGACCCCCTGACAGTTTTGTCTATCACAATTAAATAGCAAGCTTTCTTAAGAATACTTTATAGTTTTCACTTTGCTCTACACATAGAAGGTATTTTAAATGCCTATGCTTGGTTATTTTAAAAGAGACCTTGATAACAAGAAATGTAAAATTTGGATAAAAATGGAATATTAAGGCTGTATGACTGACCTTATACTGTATTCTAAATTCATTTATGCAAGTATTGACTGAACACTTCCTATGGACAAGGTGCTATACCAGAAATTAGAGATTCACTTTTTGAATTTTTTTAATCCTTACCCAAGGATATGTTTATTGATTTTTTTTTTTTTTTTTTAAAGGAAGGGGGAGAGAGAGAGAGAAACATCGATTGGAGAAACATGGATCAGTTGCCTCCCACACACACCATGACAGGGATCGAACCCGCAACCTAGGTATGTACCGTGACTGGGGATGGAAACTGTAACCTTATTTGGTGTACAGAATGACTCTCCAACCAACTGAGCCACCAAGCCAGTGCTTATATTTTAATTTTTTAAGAGAAAAAAATCAGTAAATAAAATTATTTAATCTAAGGACATTATGGACAGAATAGACAATAATTAAAAAAGAAAAAGGAATAAACTCCAGCTGAAAAAGAAAGACTTTATAGGACTTATTTGTTAATTATAATAGTCACAGAGAACAGTGTGAGGCCAAGGAATAAATTGAAAACAAAATTTTGAAGTGAGATAGTCACAGTTCTAACCCTGGTTCTACTCCAATTACTCCATATGTGACTGGGTACATTTCTTAACATCCCCCATCCTCTATTTCCTCAGTTATAATGAAAGATAAAAGGACCTCTTAAACTTGTCAGGAGGTTTAAATTACATAATTTAGCACAATTCAAGGCAGATAGTAGAGATAAAATAAAGGTTATCATTCTTCCTAATTTTTCTTAATCTAACCTGCAATTACTTATAGGCAATAGTTTCTCCAGAGCTGAAATGTGATCCCAGTTATTCCATCAGTTACATGTGTTTCATGAATTGTCCCATTAGCATGGGTCATAACTGGGCCTGTCCTAGTTGGGTGTTCACTTTGTTTACCAAAAATTAAGTAACTAAAAACAACAGCAGCCATCATTTGAGACTTCTTTAGCTTGTTGATTTCAAACCCTGCACTACTGAGATTTTAACTGATGTTTTAAGGTTAAAAAGAATAATAAACTCTGCAGTCTTGATAGGGAAACGCTTAGCTTATGAAAAATCAAGTTAGTATTTTTTTAAATTGTCAATGCTTATTCTGGGAGATTCAAGGTTATCTACTACTCTTTTGCTTCCTCTCCAATGCTCAACTTGAAAGTCATTCAAAAGGTTTACTGCATACAGAAGTGCGTGATCTATGCATGCTTCCTACCTGAAATCTGTTCTTACTTAAGAAAAATGCTGAGCTCCAAAAACTGTGACCTACATAAATTCAAAGGAGTAAATGAAAGGTAAGGTAAAGTGGGGATTGCTGAATTGTATATGTTGTATCACACAAGACAATGACATCCTACAATCAAAGTGTTGCTCTTAGAAAGCATCTGCCTCATTAGTACAATCAGGAATATTCTGTGCACTCATCTATAACATGGATATAGTCCCAGCCTAACACACAGACATGCAAGCAAACATTCAAACCACATGATCCTTGAGTGAGAGGCTGCCAATATTGAAATCATTTTAGTTGTTGGCAATGAAAAAATTAAAAGGTGACTTGTAGCATCTAAACAAAGGTATACTCTTTTCCAGCCTGGTTTTTGTTCTGGCTCTGCGAAATCTGAAATAATGAGAATGTGTGACTCCTTGGTGATAGATTGCATAGAGATGAAGGACCTCGAATGTATGAAAACTTCAGAGCGTATTTGAGCTCAGGAATGAAAGAATCAGATTCCCTCAATGAACTGGCTCTACTCTGGAGCCCAAGGGAAACGATGAATTCACTTTTTCACAACACAGGGGTAAATTTGGCTAATAATCTCTGCTGCTTTCAAACTGTGAACATCTGGATGAAAAACAAATCCAAAGCAAGATCTTGGAAGCTTAAAGAACCTGGATAGAAAGAGGAGGGGAAAGACTTGAACTTTGCATATCTCAGCTACTATACACCTGTGCCCCTCCTCCATTTCATCAAGTACTACAAAAGTAATTAGGATAATAAGTATGAAAAATGTTATATTTCTTGGAAAACCAGTGCTTTAGATATTCAGTAAATGATATCTTGCTTCCAAATTCCTTAGCAGCCTTGAATTCTTAATCATTCACTTATCCATTTAATCATTCAGAAAACATTTGTATCTTTTTTCCCTGATTGCATGAAAAATCATGCTTACTTTAAAATATTCAAATGAAACAATATTGCATAAAGGGGAGTGTATCTGGAAACCCCAGAAACATGAATATTTGTTAATTATTGCATTTAGGCTCCATGCAAGGTGCCATGGAGTTGTCAAAGCACATCAGATAATATTCCTCTCCTTGAAAAAACCACAGACTAGTAAGAAAAATGATAACTATAAAAATGACTATAATATAGTGTAAGAAGCAATTGAAGCCATAAGAAAGGTTTTAAAAAGTTATAAGAACTCAGAGAAGGAAGATATTATTTCTAGCAAAATATGTCCAAGGACAGCCTCTTCAGAAAAAAAAAAAAAATCCTATTTCTGCCACTTCCATAACTCCATGTGTCGTGTCTCTCACAAGTCCTGCTGCTCTGTGCTGGACTTCTGGCATAAAGACCTAAGAGTTCTTGTGTAAAATTCCCAAGGCCACTTTCTTACCACTTCCCCAAAAAGTCAGCAGTTTTGAATTTACAGCATATCTCCAAACAAGGCAAACACAAAAGAAATTATTTGATCATTGGTCACTTTCCATTACCATTGTTCACAGGAATCAAAGAAAATATAAAAACAGTAGACTGGGAAAGGACAAATGTTAAGTTCCTACTGCCCCTTTCAAAAAAAATGAGGGGAAATAAAGAAGGCATAAGTTAGGAAGAGAGACAAGAGTCACACCAACACGAGAGCACACCACACACATACATGAGAGATCAATGGATGTGTAGGATAAAAGTGAGTTTGAAATACATAAAAGCTGTGGTTATTGGAAAAACCCAAACTTCAATAGATCTAGGCAGGGAGATAATTGAGTAAAGAAGAAAAGAATCAGCAGACCATGGGTAACAGAAAGCTGTCTCTGACCAGCTGGAAGATGGAGAATGAGGGACACTCAACCCTCTGGGTATCATTATTCTTACCAGTAAAATAAGCATAATGACATTAGCCCTCTGTGAGACTCAGATGAGATAATATCATTGAAACCATTTTATAAAACAGCATATAAAGCATGTTATAAAACAAACAGGGTTAAGGTAGTTCACCTAAGTTCCAATAAAAGATTTGTAGATTAAGAACATAAATCCGAATTTTCTAAAAGACCAGTCACAAATTGCCACTTCCATTGACACCTAGAAGTGGGAAGGACTTAAAAAGCTCAATAAGTAAAAATAATACCTCTTCAAGGATGAGAGCCATATCGTATTCCCTTTGTTCTCCCAGCATCTGCACAGTGGCTGGCACAGATTGAGTACTCAGTATTCTGGAAAGCTGACCTGATCTTTCTCCTACTCTACATCCCTGTCCCTTAGCAACTGAGGCACAACTATTGTCTGCTGCATTTTTAGTGGACATCAGCAACAGCAAGTTGACATCTCAGGGACAAAGTCAAATGGGCAGGAAGACATTCCCTTAGCATCCATTTTTAATTGTCATTTACACAATTCCCTTCCTGGGCATACTCAAGTGAAGGCCATAGGCAGCCTGTTCACCCTAAAAGCTGCCCCAACATTGACATCACTAAACTCTCCTTCCAACCAGGCTCAGGAGAGGATGCATGGGTGGGAACTGGACCTGTGAGGTGGTCCAGGCACCAACAGGTTTGGCAAGTTTGGAGACTAGCAGCACACTCTTGGCCATAGGCCACTGACATTTGCGTACTATTTGTAAGAGCACAGAACAGGACAGTAGCCCCATCCTGCCATGCATTTCACAGCAACGTCCTAACAATTTTGAAATTTAAAAAAAAATTTATTTATTAGTTAAATGGATATAAGCCAGGCCTGAAAAGGAAATTCTTTATAGGTAATTGGTGTAATGTTGTTAAAGAGCTTTACACAACCCAGTGTTCCTTCCTCGGCATCAGAGCAGGAATAACAGGACTGGCCAGCAGTTGTCCAGGGTACCCATCTAGAAGTACTAAAATATCCCCAGAAAAGTATCATAATGAAGAAAATGGCATTTATCAGAACTTTCTTCAGGAAGACAATTGTGTTTAATTATAAGAATTACAACTGAGGTGGCTGCAAGGATGGCATGCTCAGTAACAAAATAAGTCAATAAAATGCCTTCATGTACAGTGTGCCCAACAACCAGAGGGCTTTTGTTTTCCTGAGTTGGGTATGCAGGCCAGGATACTACAATCTGTCATCATCCTTCTGTACCAGCAGCACTGCTAAATTCTGTTACTTCACTTGCTTGCTGAAGGAACACCAAATGATTACTGTGCCTGTACCACCTACATGTATGTCTTGGTCAAATCCTGCTTGGAATCACCAGCTCATGTAATTAGAAAAGGTTTGTTTTTTTCTTTCAGCTCTCCTCCCCTCCCCCAATGTCTTTGCCTCCCTTACTCTATTCACACATGGACAATTAAATCACAAATATTTATTTAGCCTTGATACATACTGGTTAGAGCATTGTCCCAATATGCCAAGGTTGAGGATTCCATCCCTAGTCAGAGCACATACAAGAATAAACAAATGAATGCATGAATAAGTGGAGCCATAAATCAATATTCACTTTTTTTGGCACACTCTCTCTCTTCCTCTCTCCCCCAAACCCCTCCCTCTCTTTCTCTAAAACAAATAAATAAAAAAATTTAAATCACAAATATTTACTAGACATCTAGAAAGGGAAAGATGAGCACAACACAATCTTGATCCCTGAGGAACACATGCTCTAGACAACTAAGTTAATATAAGGCAAGCAGATGGAAATATGTGCAAATATAAATATGGGGACACAGACAAAGGGCTAAGAAAAGTCTCATGCAGGGTGTGAGGATGTTACACATGTAGGGCCTAACAGTACCAGCAGGAGAAAACTAGGAGCAAAGGACAGAGGAACTCAAAGCTGATAAATGAATGAACCAAGGCATGAAAGCCTATGAAGACATGGTGTCTATAGAAAATTGTAGGGTCTATAATGGTCATGTGCTGTGAAGTGACAGGACATAAAATAAAGGTGAGAATCAAAATTTGGAAAGTTTCTGAATGTCATGCCACATGGTTAGGGTTTTGCCCTGGAAGCACTAGGGAGCTACTAAGCTGGAAGTAGGAGAACACATGTGGTCAGATTCGTGTTTGGTCAAAGCACTCTAGCAGCAATACAAAAATTCATGCATGGTTCTGGGGGAGGTAAAGATAGGAATGGCAATGGTCCAAACTGAGAACCAAAGGTAGAAAAACTGAGGCATTTCACAGGCATAATCAAAGGGACTTGGTGACTATAGTGTATAATGATAAAAGGGAAAGAGGTCTTCTCCCTTAATTAATTCCTACTCATCCTTTAGATCTCAGATCAATTGCCACTCTTCCTAAAGGAAGGTGTGCAACCCCCAGGGATAAATTAGGCCCTTTGGTGACATGCTGTCAAAGAACATTGGACTTTTCTTCCACACCACTTACCTCAGTTTGTAATACAATATTTGTGAGATAAATTAAATTAATCAATTTATCTGCTACCAGACTATGAGCCTCTTGAGTGTCTATTTGGTTGTTCATGTATCCCCAGCACCCTGCACGAGGTCTGGCTCACAGTAGAAACTCAAAAATTATTGAAAGCAATGATTAAGGGAAGGCAGTTAAGGATCAAATAAAGGCTTCTATACTATGTTACCAGGCAGATGGTGAGCCCATTAACTAAGCCAGAGTATGGAAAAAGAGGAAGAGGTAAAAAGGAGAAGAAAATGTATTCCAGCTTGTATATCTGCAAGAATTCCAGATGGAGATTTCTAAAAGCTTTGAACCCAGGAGGGTTAATCTGGAGACTACAGATTTAGGAATCATCTACAGAGATGAAGAGATGCGAGTCACTGCTTTACTCAGGCTGAACTTGTAACTCCAAAAAAGAATGAACTCAAAGAAGGAGTCCTAGAGAAGCAAAACAGCTAACAAGCTTGTAGCATCAGCTAACAAGCCAGCAGAAACACTAGGAAAGAAAAGTCTGAGAGCAATGAGAAGAACCAGGAAAATTAGATTTCAACAGATCAAAAGAGGCAGATTTCAAAAAACAGAAAAGTATTCAGTAAGGTCCAATATCACCAAGGGGTGGGAGGTGGCTAGTAGACCTAATAAAGAGGTAGGCTTGATGATTCAGGCCACGATGTTTACTTTCGAAGTAAGGGATCTCAGGACTTCCAGAAAGAAAGTCTAAAAGAACAACCAATGATGGCCCTGACTAGTGTGGCTCAGTGGGTTGAGCACTGCCCTGCAAACCAAAAGGTTGCAGGTTCAATTCCTGGTCAGAGCACATGCCTGGGTTGTGGCCAGGTCCCCAGTTGGGGCGTGCAAGAGGCAACCGATCTGTTTCTCTCACACATCAATGTTTCTCTCCTTCCCTTTCTCCCTCCCTTCTTCTCTCTCTAAAAATAAATAAGTAAAATCTTTAAAAGATTCAGAGAACAACCAATGATGAGAACAGCATGTGTGGAGAGGAAACTAAAAAACATGCAAGAGAAAGGGAATAATTCATTCTTTCACCAATTCAATAAGCAATTGTTGAGCTCCTACTATGAGCCAAGCACTCTACATTGGAGGTATAGAGGTAAACAAGTTATGACTTCCAGTAAAGATGGAGGTATAGGTAGACACACTATGTCTCCTTACGCAACCATAAGAAGGATCACAACTAACCTCAAAACAAAAAACACCCAGAACTGCCAGAAAGTCCAACTGCACGAAAGTCCAACAACCAAGGATTTAAAGAAGCAATATTCATCCAGGTAAGTAGGAAGGGTAGAGACAGGGAGCTGGGTCAAAGAGGGCACAGTGTAGTGGTGGCAAGGTGGCAGCAGTGAGGCAGCCAGTAGAACAGGCAGTCCCACATTCACATGTGGTAGATAAAATCAGGAGGGATACCTTGGAAGTGAGTGATCCCAGCCCCAGGCCAGACGTCACAGCCCATGGTTCCAGGGCTGGAAAAACAAAGCCTCACAACTTATGGCTATAAAAACCAGTGGGGGAAACTGCTGGTCTCTTGGGAGAGGCCAATTTAAGGGCCAGCATGGTCCTAGAATGAACTCAAATCCACCCACTCTAGGAGTCACCACCTGGGCAGTAGCTAGAGGGGCACCAGACACATATAGGAAAGGGGTGAAGTGACTGAAAACAGGGTGAATGCTGAGCAAGCCTCAGCAGCACTGTCCTCTCTCTGACCCCTCCTGCACATAGAGAACCACAAAGCAGTGAAGTGGGTTGCCCCACCCTGGCAAATACCTAAGGCTCCACCACATACGATTTAACAGGTACGCTAAGATAGGGAGTCAAGGCAGCTCTACTTAATATGCAGAAACAAACACAGGGAGGCTGCCAAATTAAGGAGGCAAAGAAATGTGGCCCAAATGAAAGAATGGAATAAAATCCCAGAAAAAGAACTAAGTGAAATGGAGATAGCCAACCTATCAGATGCAGAGTTCAAAACACTGATGATAAGTATGCTCAGTGAACTCATTGAATAAGGCAAAAGCATAAGGGAAGAAATGAAGCCTACACTAAGTGAAATAAAGAAAAATCCACAGGGAACCAACAGTGGAGGGAAGGAAGCCAGAATTCAAATCAATGATTTGGAACATAGGATGAAATAAACAATCAACCAGAACAGAATGAAGGAGTAAAAATTAAAAATAATGAGGAGAGAATAAGAAGACTCTGAGACGTCTCCAAAAGGGCCAATATCCAAATCACAGGGATGCCAGAGGAGAAGAGGAAGAGCAAAAGCAAGAAATTAAAAATTTATTTGAAAAAATAATGAAAGAAAACTTCCTTAATTTGGTGAAGGAAATAGACATGCAAGTCCAGGAAACATAGAGCGTCTCAAAGAAGTTGGACCCAAAGAGGCCCACACCAATACACATCATACTTAAAATGCCAAAGGTTAAAGATTAAGAGAGAATCTTAAAAGCAGTAAAAGAAAAGCAGAGTTACCTACAAATGACTTCCCATACTACTATGAGCTGATTTCTCAAAAGAGAGTTTTCAGGCTAGAAGAGACTGGCAAGAATGTTCAAAGTGATGAAAAGCAAGGACCTACAACCAAGATTACTCTATCCAGCAAAGCTACCATTTAGAATGGAAGGTCAGATAAAGTGCTTCCCAGACAAAGCAAAGATAAAGGAGTTCATCATCACCAAGCCCTTATTATATGAAATGTTAAAGGGACTTATTTAAGAAAAAGATCCAAACTATGAACAATAAAATGGCAATAAATTCACAACTATCAACAACTAAATCTAAAAAACAAATAAGCAAACAACTAGAACATGAACAGAATCAGTTACAGAGATCATTTGGAGAGTTATCAGTGAGGAGTGAAAGGGAAAGAATGGGGGAAAAGATACAAGGATTCAGAAGCATAATTGGTAGGTACAAAATAGACAGGGATGTGTTAGATATAGGAAATAGAGAACTCAAAGAATTTATATGCACAACCCATGGACATGAAGTAAGGTGAAGGAATACTGCAAAGAAGAGAGATACCAGATAAAGGGGGACAAAGGAGGAAAATCTGGGACAACTATAATAGCATAATCAATAAAATAAACTTAAAAAAATTAAACTAGTTACAATAGCCTTTGGGCTAGGAGGGCTTAAGAGGGAACAAGCCCAAGATCATAGAATCTAGCCATGAAAATCCACAAGATAGCTCTTCCCTTTGAGCTAGAAAGGAAGGAGAAATAATCCAGGACTAAAGATTATATAGGCAGGGCCTAGAAACATCAGGAGGCTGGAGATTCCAGGGCTGACATGGGTTGGGTTCTCTTGAAGGCAGAGCCCAAGACAAGGGTTTAGGTGTTGAGTTTATTTGGGAGGTGGTTCCAGGAAGCACGGATGAGAGAATACAGAGTAAGACAGGGATGGAGTAAAACCCAACAGAAAAGTACATTATCAAGTTGGCCATTGATCACAAGGAGCTTGATTTGGCTAGGGCCTCCTAAGAAGTGTACAGAATGTATCCAGAATTATGCACCTGAAGAATGGAAGTCTGCAGCATTTATACACATATCCAAATGCCCAATGGGTGATGCAGCCCCTGAGGACATTTACTCCCCAACACTTCCAGGCTTCTCTGTAGCCCAGACCAAGCAGGCTCCCTTCCTGAGAGATGGTCCTGGGGAAGAAAGCAGAAAAGCTGCACAGCAAGTGCTAAAAGAGGTAGGAAGTGGCAAAGTTTGTCACCACAGTTGCAGTTGAAATCGGAGACAAGGACTTTGACGATGGCCTCCAGGGGAATCTGCCATAAAGGTGGTATTAGTGAGAACTAGGTGGAAATGACAAAGCATGCAACCTAGGCTGGTAAAAAGGAAAGGAAAGCTAGGAGAAAAATGGCTCAAAAAGTTTTTCTAGGGCCGTAGCTTTCTCACAATGCTTTTGGCCTCTTTACAAAGAGATGAACTTAGGGACTTATTAGTAGCTTGAAGTTAATATCATAAAGGAAGCTTTGTACTCCTGCAAGACAAGGGTCATGAAATTAACCATTGATATTTACTGAGCATTTATTATGTGTCAGGCACTTTGCAGCATCATCAAATGAACTACCCCTGCAACTGTATATAATAATAACTACTGTTGCTCTCATTTTAAAGGGAAGAAACTGAGGTTACAAGAGTTTTTAGAAGTGTATAAGGTCAATTGAGATAGAGTATGTGTCAAAACAGCTGCAATCAATTAAAGCTACAGGAGCTGTCAAGGAGTTAGTAAGACCAACCCCTAATGGATGGATGGCTTCAAACCAGAGAGACCAGCTTGATCCAACATGGCAACTAATTTCACCTAACAGTAACCCCTAGCCTCATTATACACTCATTGTAATACATTAGCATGCTAAACAACACACTCTGTGCTGCCATGATCAGAAACAGAAAGCCCATATAAGGGCACAACATGGCCCATAGGGCTTCTCTGAGAAATCTTCACCCTTTCCCTGCGAAGATCCTGAATATTCCTCCCGCTCATTGAACACCCTACCCCCCGATTAAATGAACTTCAATAAAGGGAGAAAATTCCTCTAAAAAGGGGCTGCACTGTTTGTGGAGTAGCCCATTCTCTGTTTCACTGCTTCACTAATAAATTCACTTTCACTTTGGATTCTCTACTAGTGAATTCTTTCCTGCATGAAGCCAAGATCCCACAGTGGGTCACAGTCCCTTGGGTCCCCAGACCCCCAGAATGCCTGCATCACTATGGCACAACAAACTACTTCATTTTGAGTATGTGCCAATAATCATACTTGTATCTAAACACATGCACACAGAGAACACACATACACATGGTTAAATCAGATGTGAGGATTTCCAAAGAATACAGTTTAATTAGCTTCCTTGTCCATTTCTTCATTACATGGATAATGGAGCACTTCTAAACTCTTTAATGAACATACTTCTTTGAGGGTTTTTTTCTATTATTGTTCATACCAGTTGATCAATGGCTTTTCTGTAAATGTACAAGACTGGGAATGAAAAAAATAAAGACATCTGGATAAAAAGACTGAAGCAAAAACTAACAACAAAATACCACCCAAACCATGAGCTAAATTAAGTCAATAAAGCCTCATAAAAGGGGAAAAGTAAAACATGATAAGACTTTAAACTCATTACAGACCAAAATGTAAATCTGACTGCAAAATTGTCTGCATCTTTAATTTGAAGGCTCATAATCATGCTGGAGGTAGGAGGCAAAATTTAATTTAAGGAGCAATTTTGGCCAATCAATCCTATTTTCTTTAACAGAAGAGCAGAGAGGGAAAGAGAATGACATTGATGATATCAACGGAAGGCCAGAGGAAGGAAAAGCAGATGTGATCACATCACCAACACACTCAGGACTGGCTCAAGGAGGTTTCGTTAGGCAATGCAACCCTCCCTTGAATGGAGCTGGTCTGTAATTAGTTTAGGCAGTGGAAGCCTGCATCATTAAAAAGATGACAACTGGGCACTTGCCACAATCAAGATAATGTTTCATAATCAAATTAACTTGGCTCAAGAGCTTGATTTGGAGCCTGTTTATGGTTAACCATCAAATGGCTTTCAGGGTACTTGGAGCATAACATATAAAACAGACACCAGGTAAGTAGTGCATGAACATGTAAGAAGCACATGAAGATGTGGCCATTTCTGAGCCACAGAACATTTATAACAGGGTCAGGGCCAGGGTCAGTGAGTATAGAATAAATGAATAAATTTTTCAGAAAATAATAATAGTAAACACACAAGCTTTCAAAATGTGTATGGTTAAATATTTCAGCACAAGTATTATACCAGATCCAGAATTGCTCAAAAGCAGGAATCTTCAGGTCATACATCTTTGTTTCACCAGAACTTAATGCATTTCCTGGAGCAGTGAGGCTCCTCGGAAAAGCTGTGGTTTTATCATGCTGTTACAATAATTAGAAGAGAACAACATAGAAACATAGAAATCCTGGGAAGTGAAAATGATATGTAGATGGATTGCAACCATGAATAAAAATGGACGTGTTTGAGAATTAGAAGATAATGTGCAAAAATGAAAAGAATAGTAGTGGTGGATGTTGGGAATCTGCATGTGTTTTTTTTCCCTAAAACTATCTTTAATGTTGTCAGAATGTCATCTTTTCCATTTCAAAATCTACAGATGTTTCTATGTTGGAGAAAGAGAAAGAACCCAGTAGTAAATGAACTGCTAGTTTCTAGAATAAGGTTCAAACTCTATTGCTTAGCACTGGAGACCCATGTGGTCTGGTACAGCCAAGAACGGCAGTTGCATATTCTATCCCTCCTCCTTCCTCTTTTCCATCACTCTCAATTGCTCGCCCTTTCCAAAATGAGTCATAAGTTTCATTTTTTTTTCATAAACCATTCTCACTACCTGGAAAACCCCTACTCCCATCCATTTTTCATATTGCTAAATCCTACTCATTTTTTCAAAAACAACTCAAATATCTCCTCTCTGAGAAAGCATCATCCCTGATCCCCCACACCCTATCCCAGTCTCTCATTTTTTTGTGTTTCTATAGCAACTTATGCTGACTCTCAGAATGTTTATCACACTATGCTGCAATCACTGGGTTACTTGCCTTTCTCCTCCACCAGTCTAGATGCTACCTACAGATAACGTGGAGATGCCTGGGGCTACAAAGACCAGTCTTTCAAAACAAATTGTGACAGTGCATTCACTTGCTCAATATCCTTCCAGTTATAAGTAAGGGACACTCATTGAAACTACTTTGTGCACAAAAAGGGGTATTTATTTATAAGGACACAGAGATACTTCTGAAAGCCCAATGGTAGAAAATGCAGTCACTAAGGTCTGGACCCTGGAATCAGAAAGCTACAAAATCAGGGCACTTACTTTCTTAGTTGATTAGTCTTATTCTTTTCCTCTCTCCTCCCTCCCTGCCACCCTACAGTCATTTAACACGCATCTCTCTGTAGTTCTGTTGTATTCCTTTCTCTCTCCTAGAAAGGCAGTTGTATAGTGGTTAAAGACATGAGTTCATGCTACCTGGATTCATGCCTGGCTCTGCTGCTACCCACCTATAAAACCTTGGATGAATTACTTCACTTCTCTGTGACTCAAGTTTCCTCTTCTATAAAATGGGAATAAGAAGAGGAACTACTTCGTACAACTGTTATGAAGATTACAGAATAAATCTAAGCCATGACTTTCCACAGCTCCCAGGTTTACCTATCTACCCATTCTATCTACAATGTCTTAGTCCCAAGTCCAACTTCTGGGAAAGACACCTGACTGGCCCAGCTTGAGTCAACTGTGAATCCTTGGTCCACTCAGGCATGGCCATAGGGGCCAAATTACACTGTATAAACATGACTGCTAGGGTCCACCCTGGAAGATGAGAGCTGTGGGCAGTTCTCAGAGAAATGGGCCATGGGCTAAGCTGACACTGCAGACAAAACCCTACTCAAGCCACCAACTATCTTCTCACCACGTGTATAGCCACACTTGTGGACCTGCCTTGGATCACAGCTGAGCCCCTTCAGCTCACAGCCCAGCACAAGGCTCTTACTGAAAACACGCAGCTGCCTATCTGCCTACAATGTCACCTAGGGGAGCTCCACACACTGGCACTTCATAAACGCCTAATGGTGATGATGGTGATGCAGACAAGAATGTCCATAGCACAACAGGCCACACCATGGGCTGCTATTGCTTTCCTGCAGTTTGATGATGGACCCCATGGCTTGAAGTTTAAGTCAGCACATCCTTCTAACTCAACTAATGTGGCCTAGCTCTGGGGCCAACCTTCATCAGCTGCCATCCAGCTGCTACTTAGGTAGATTTACACCCCACTAAATCCATTGTCACACAAGGATTTCCTCCTCACTCACTGACAGGATTTAAAGAACATTAGACATAGCATCTGATAGCCAAAAGTAAAAAAGCCCCCAAGGAAAATTAACCATTGGACTTTAAAGTGTTATGTTCCTGTTAAATGAGATCAGCTGGGGGGTGGGGGAATAGCTTTTATTTTTCTGAGAGAGAGAGACAGAGGGAAGGGGGGAGGAGAGAGAGAGAGAGAAACATCCATGTGAGAGAGAAATGTCAATCGATTGCCTCTCATACATGCCCCAAAAAGGACCAAACCTGCAACCTAGGTATGTCCCCTGACGGGGAATCGAATCTACAACATTTCAGTTCATAGGACAACACTCCAACCAACTGAGCCACACTGGCCAGGGCCGGAAGTTGCATATTTAAAATAAAACCGGAGTGCTCTGGCCAGTGTGGCTCAGTTGGTTGGAGTGTTGCCTCATACACCAAAAGGCTGGGGGTTCCATTCACCATCAAGTCACATACCTAGCTTGCGGGTTTAATCCCTGGTCAGGGTGTGTATAGGAGGCAACCAATCAATGTTTCTTTTCTCTCTCTCTCTCTCTTCCTCTCTAAAATTAATAAAGATGGTTTAAAAATAAAATAAAATAAAAAGAAAGTTACCACAACCTTGAGCTCTAACCTGGCCCATAAATAAAGTTCATTTGAAACTCTTTATCAAACTTGCTTTCATCCTAGTGTAACCTCCTCAACAAAAAGCAATGTTTGTAGACAAGGACTCTTCTCACAACACATTATCTCCTGTGTTTCTCAAAAGCCTGGTAGGTGAGTATTGCTATCATCTTTTTACAGAAGAGGAAACTGAGGCTGAGAACAGTTAAAACAGTTGCCTAAGATCCTGTGAGCTGAAAGCATTAGAGCCCTAATTAAACCCAAATCAGCCATGCCTTGCCCATGGTGCTTTTTCTACCCTACCACTGCCTGCTGTCACTTGCTTTCCCTAGTTTTAAACCAAGGGTCATCATTTCCAATGGACATATTTGTGTGGACATATTTGATCACCTGTGTTCCGTGGCAGGCCCCGTACACACCCAGCCAAAACAGTTCATCAGATTCATATATGTAGCTTCCATTGAAGATGTCCTTTGAATAAATGAAGCAGTGTGTTTGTTACCTTACTCCTTTTACCATAACATTTATTTAACACTTCCAGAGTACCAGACACAGTGTCGAGTGCTTTACAAGAATTATCTCAAGTGACCATCACAGTGATGAATTACTTTTATTTCCAACCCCCCTTTTTAACAAATCAAGAATTGAGGCTCAAAGCCATTAGCCTTGCCGAAAGTCACATAGCAAAAACTAATTCCAGACTCTAAATCACCATTACTGGTGCTGAGAAAAACCAATTCCAGGACCAGTATCAAGATATCATCACTGCTGTCTTTCATAAAAATATTCTGCCTTTGAATTTTTAGCTCTCAGTGATAAATGAAACATACTCGCAACTACCTCAAATCCTTTCTAGAAGCAGGAAGGAAAATAAATAAATAGCCAGGATTTCTTTTAAGAGTGTGAATAGCAGGGTACGCATATAATAGACACTTCAATCAATTTTCCTGCAGCATGAAGAACAGTCTCATTTTCAAATGGTGAATCCTGGCTCATGTGTATGTGGCATTACGATCGTCCAGGTAGGGTTTATGGCACACCACTTTAAGGAATGCTCGTAACTTTAAGTGGATTTGAATAACAAGAGCAGCCCCAAGTCAGTCACCATCACTAGTCATTGGGAAACCTAGAATTCATTTTTTAAAAATTCATCTGAAAAAGTCTTCAGAAAATGGCAATGTTAGAGAATTGTACACCTAAAACTTATATAATTTTATTAACCAATGTCACCCCAATAAATTCAATAAAAATTTTTTTAAAACAGAAAATGGCAATGTTCACTCACAGATTAAAAGATAGCCTAAATATTTAATGTGCTGCCACCTACAAGGTTAAAGACTTTTAACAACTGTTTGTGCAAGAAAGAGTATAGAAAAAAATGAGAGACAATGTGCGATGGTAGAGTCTAGCTGTCAAGCGCACGTCGGGAACAGCCAGCCCTGCATGGGAGTCCTGTATCATGTACCAGCTCCATGGCTTAGGGTGAGTTACAATCTAACTGGTTGTGTCATCCATAAAATTTGAATAGTAGAAACAGCTATTTGATGGGATTTCTATACTTAATAAATATGATGATGAAGATGACATCATCAACAAAAATGACATCTGTCTGCTTTTACTACTAGGAACATAAGTAATGGGAAAGAGTATCTTCTTGTTTCTCTTTCTGGCTTTTGTTTGGACACTTTTTGTACGGCTCATCTATGTTCAAACACGAAAGCCCCTACACAGCTTCTCTTAACAGAGGAAGGGCATGCTTCCTCTCTTCCCAAACTGGTAAGGGCTGAGGAATTTGCCATTTCTTGTCTTCCTCTGGGGCTAAAAGCTTTTAGAAATTAATAATCTTCGTGTAAGGAGACTCTACTTTCTACATATTATTGTAGCCAATGATAGCTGGCTTAGTTAGCAAATTTTCACAACAGGGTCCACAATACAAGGCCCATTGAAATTTTAGAGTACTCCTGATTCACAATGCAAACACTGGAACCATCTCATTCAGCACTATTATTATTACCCAGGGGGGATATAGGGGAGAAGGAGGGAAGGGAATAAGCACTTTGAAAGCATTAACAATATATCAGGCAGAGAACTTAAGCATTAGACATAATTCTAGGTCAATGAATTTAAAATCCAAATTTAGCTGACAAACAAGACACAACTGTGAGAAAAACTACAGAATAAATAAGGATAAATTTCTCCTGTTATACTGATCTACCAAGAATATCTAGAAGTTTGCAACAGCAGGTGAGGGTGTACATACACACTGGGGTAAAGGTAGGTTTATAGCTGTTTGTATAGAAAATAATACAATAAATTGTAAGTAATAATACAAAAATAAACTGTGCTTCATGTGCTCACAACTGTGAACCTACTCTTTCCCCACTTGTGTAACCAGCTGTGAACACATCATCCACTCTACTCTGCCACCACTGAGCAAGCAAAAGAGGAAACGAAAAACAGCTTTGACCATAATCAAAGAGGGGGGCCCTTGAGGGCAGGAACCATCTGTGTCCTAGTAACCAGTGTGTCCCCAGAACCTAGCAAAGGCCATAGCAAGTAGAAAGCACACAACTGAAGTGCTGAATGAGTGCAAGATGCATGGGTGTGCCCTGCATGTGACTGAAATCAAAGCTCAAAGCCCTTACCAGGTCTCACTGGTCTCCTTCGTTATTCATCTAGAACAGCAATTCTCAACCTTTTTCATCTCATGGCACACATAAACTAGTTACTAAAATTCTGTGGCACAACAAAAAATATATTTTTTTCATGATATTGTAACAGGGTACAACCAAGGGGGGGCGGGGGGGTTGCAAAATAGAGATTTGGAATGGGGCCCAGAACTCAGGGTGTCCAGGAAATATTAGAAAGACATATAAGATGTCCTCACACCTTCCCCCTCAGGTGTGAGGTGGGGGAATGGACAAATGGAGCAGGGCCATTGAATGCTGTTTTGCATAGCAATGACTTTTCAGTTAACCTCTGAAATGGTCATTTGACATATCTATAACCTTTAACTGGTTTCATAGATATGTTGAATAGCTGTGGCCATGCTTTGAGCCAGGGAGAAGGGAGTGACTTCCACCCAAGATGGAATTGGGAGGCAACTCCCCCTGTTAATGGTGACTATGTGAGAGCTTGGAGATGACTGGCTCCACACCATGGGGCCACACCTGCCTAGACTCACTATGGCAGCCCAGTAAAGATGAAAGAATACGGGAGTGCTGGCAAGTGTAGCTGATTGTAGGAGGAGTCAGAAATGGGGCTGCAGAGGAAGATTGGAGCCAGGATTTAAAACCCAGACACAGCAGCCATTGAAGGGAGAGCCACGCGGATATGGGCAGAGAGAGAACCACGTGCTTTTGGCAGAGTCAGGACCCCTGCAGCCATGTGAGGGAGGATCACCATGTGGCTTTTGCAGAGTGGAGACCCCCTCGCAGCTTTGCCAGAGAGAGCCACGTGGTTTCACCAGAGTGCAGACCCCCACAGCTTTGGTAGAAGAGGACCACGCAGCTTTGGGGTGCTCCCTTTGGCTGCGGCCTGGGAAGCAGGAGAGACTTTGCCTGGAAGAAGGGTGAAAGAACTCTTGCCAGTAGGCCATGAGAAGGTGCCACATGGCTTTGCATTAATCGGAGATCCTGCCTGAATGGCAACACAGCTGACGGTGTCAGGAGCCTGGATCCCGACACTTGCTTCTTTTCCTGAGTTACAATATCCTGAATTAGAGCCAGGGGGAGAAGGAGGTGGGCATCTGTGGGTATCCAAAAGGACTTTGATATCTCAATGAAGACATTAGGTCACTACTTTAAGTCTGTATAGCATTAAATAAACATTTCCTTTCCTTTTCACAAATCTCTGGCATTGAGAGACATCTTTCCTAAGGTGGCGGCGGACATAACAAAGCTTGGCCCCTGTGTTGGTTCTGTAACAGTTTTTGGCGTCCCTGGGTAGGCCAATAATTGCTCCCCTTGGACCTGTGTTCTGTAACAATATGACAAAAAAAATAGGCATAATTTTGATTCATTCACACCAGTCAGCTATTGTTGTGTTGGTTGTTGCCATTTTTTAAATTTGACGGTCAAAGAGAAAAGAGGTCAGTGCCCCTGACTAAGTAGTCAGGTATTGCATGTTTTAAAAATTCTTGTGGCACACAGGTTGAAAATCATGAATCTAGAAGACTATCCTACCTTAATGGTCGTCACCACCATTGACAATGAAAACACAAGTTCATAACAAAATATTTTAAACAAACATAGCATACTGGCTCATTAAAAATAGACTAGGGAGTATTTTACACTGAGACACTAGGGCATCATTACTTTGAAATGTCACTTTCTGCTTTAATTAGTATGCTCTAATGATAAGTATATGTCATTCTTATCTAATGCAAGTCTTGAATGCATATAGAATCTGGGTCACATCCCTCTCTGGACAGTACAGGGACAGAGAGAACAAACAGAATGCATGTGTTGATGTCAACTAGCTTACTTACCTTTACTAATATAATTGCCAAAGTTTTAAGTTTAAAATTTGAGAATAAATTTGTTCAACACACCAAGCATTCCAGGCACAGCAATTTGATCTCCTTTCAAATTTCTCAAAACAACCTAAGCTGTTTTAGGGACACGTGAAGTTCCCAGTGATTACTTTCAAGCAGATTCCCTCGGAGGTATCACTCAAAACAGGACCACCTGCTTGGAGGCATATTTTTAATAAAGACAACAAAGGCTTGCTTGCTCACAGAGAAACTTACAAAGCTGTCTTTGCTTCCTTCCACCTATTGTGGTGCTTTATCCAAATAGAAAGTACTCTTCAGAGCTTCAAAGATGCTGATAATGGACTTCTTTTCAAAGACAAGTCTTAGTTGTCTGCTCCTTTGATTCAACAGTCAGCATATAAAAGGACCAATGAGATACAGACAAATACCTCTGAGCTGCTTGTTGTGGCAATATCAGATAAAGAAATTCTGTAGCCCAGAGAGATATTTGATACATTCATTTGAATGCCAATATCAAGCACCCTCCCCCAGCCACTCCACAGAAGCAGGAAGAATGTGTCACAGAAACAGAAAACAGAGTCGTAACTCCAGTGTATCTGTAAGTTCCTTTTTACAGTTTCTCTGCTCATCAGATTCGGCCAAAAATGGAGGTCATTTACAGCTTCATCAATTGACTGACCCAGGGCAGACTCCAGCTTTCTCAGGATTGTAATGGCAATGTCAATTCTCAAAAGCACTCAAGCATGGTGCCAAGCTTCCAGGCTCTGGCCAGAGCTGGTTACCAAGGGCTTCCTTTTGTGGTAAATCTGCATCATCATCATGACTCTAGGTCAGCCTTATTTACCATTCAGGTTTCATGCAGATCAGCTCATTCATGACCAGTTCACACCTACAAGGACCAGTCCACCTCCCCAGCCACTGGCTCTCAGCACCTTCCCAACTGCAAAGAATTTCTCAGGGGAGTCAAGGCTTCACTCACATTTCGCAGAAATGGCTCATGGAAATATTATCTTAAAATGCTTTCTCTTAAAAAATTTTTTTGAACTGAGAACTATATGCTGTGCTGAATTAGAATGGTGGTGGGTTCTGATTATATCTTTTTTTTTTCCATTTTGGCTTCACTCTTAAGTATAGAAAATACCAGTATGTCCTCTCCTCCAGCTCCCTTCTCTTCCTGATACTAAAGTTCAGTCCACTGAATCAAAAGTAATTTTAGTATTGAACTTCCATCTTCTATTTCCCCTACTCCAGTATCTAAGAACAATGTGAATATGGGTCATTTCATGCTACAGATGTGCTCCTGAGAATTGCATGCTAAAATGAATCAAGGCAATGGTATATTGGAATAGGGCCCTCATCTCTGAAGTGGGGAAAAGATACTGGTTCTAACCTGCTGTGATCACACTACCCTTCTCATGAGGGGGCTGGAGATTCTCCAGCTCACCTCTAAAATTCTTGTACTGTGATTCAATATGAAAAGTCATCCAACCATTAAAAATGACATTGACAACCATTGCTGTGAACTCAGAGACATATGAAAAGATGCTCGATATCGCTAGCTATCAGAGAGATGCAAATTAAAACCACAATGAGATACCACTTGACACCAGTCAGAATGGCCCTCATAAACAAAGCAACAAACAACAAGTGCTGGAGAGGATGTGGAGAAAAGGGGACCCTAGTGCATTGTTGGTGGGAGTGCAGACTGGGACAACCACTATGGAAAACAATATGGAATTTTCTAAAAAAACTAAAAATGGATATACCTTTTGACCCAGCAATTCCACTGCTAGGACTATATCCTAAGAACCCTGAAACACCAATCCAAAAGAACCTATGCACCCCTATGTTTATAGCACCACAATTTATAATAGCCAAGTGTTGGAAGCAACCTAGATGCCCATTAGTAAATGAATGGATTAAAAAATTGTGGTACATTTACACAATGGAATTCTATGCAGCACAAAGAAAGAAGGAGCTCATACCCTTTGCGACAGCATGTATGGAACTTAAGAGGATCATGCTAAGTGAAATAAGCCAGGCAGCGAAAGACAAATACCATATGATCTCACATTTAACAGGAATCTAATCAACAAAACAAACAAACAAGCATACTATAACCAAAGACATGGAAATTGAGAACAGGCTGAAAGTCACCAGAGGGGAGAAGGGAGGGAATTTCAGGGGAAAAGGGGAAGGATCTACAGGAACAAGTATAAAGGACACATGGACAAAAACTATGGGGGGTGGAAATGGGAGGAAGGTGGGGAGGGCTGGGGTGGTGGGTTGGGGTGAGAATAAAAGATAGAAAACTGTACAAGATCAACAATTAAAATAAAAATTGGAAAAAAATGACATTGAAAGGAAAAATAATACATTGTAACATTTACATATTTTTAACTTATTGACTTGAGAGAAAGAGAGAGTGTGAGAGAGAAAGAGAGTGAAAGAGAAACATCATTTTGTTGTTCCACTTATTCATGCATTCATTGTTGCTTCTTGTATGAGCCCTAACCTGGGATCTAACCCACAAGCTTGGCTATAGGGGCAACACTTTAACCAACTGAGCAACCCAGCTTTAAATCTCTTTAAAATGAAAAATTATTCCACAAATTTTCTGTAAATTAACTTCTTTATATTAGGATTTTCTTACGACATACTATATCAAAAGGGGTGATCAAAACAATAAGAGTAATTGTTAACATTTAAAATTAGGCTATTAAAAATAATAAATTTCTAATACAATAAAATTAGGCTGTTAGCCTTCAAAGACCATATTTTAGGGTGGGAAATAGATCTCTGAAACATATAAAAAATAAGGCAAAATATTACTTTCTAAAAGCCTAAAAAATATGGATTAAGCTTTTTTTCCCACCAACTTACTGAAAATCAATAATATACCTTACAATATATTTTAGAATTTCATTTCTTTACCCAGTCTAGGGGATTTTATTTTGTTATGTGCCCCAGGCATGAAACAGCTCTGGCCACCAACTGGGGCTCCAAACTGGGATGAACTAAAGACTGTAATTCTGCTTCATCCCTGACTGATAATAAAAGCAACACCACCAATCAGGTGTCTCCTTGCCCATTGCCAGAGCGAATTTGTTTCTCAATAGCACTGGCTGTTGTGCTTCACTTCCTGCAAAATGACAAAATTAGTGATAGCCTGACCCAGCCATTTTCAACCAGTGTGCCACAAGAATTTTTAAAAAATGGCCCTGGCTGGTGTAGCTCAGTGGATTAAGCGCGGGCCTGCGAACCAAAGGATCGCGGTTCGATTCCCAGTCAGGGCACATGCCTGGGTTGCCAGGCCAGTTCCCGGCAGGGGACATATGAGAGGCAACCGCACATTGATGTTTCTCTCCCTCTCTCCTTCCCTTCCCCTCTGAAGATAAATAAATAAAATCTAAAAGAAAAAAAAAATTAAAAAAAAAAATGCAATAGCAGACTATTTAGTCAGAAGCACTGACCTCTTTTCTCTTAGACTGTCAAATTAAAAAATGACAACAGCCAACACAATGTCCATCTGATGTGAATTAGTCAAAACTAATTTGCGGGTTGGCAAAACAATATATATTTTTGATGTGCCACAGAATTTTAGTAATAGTTTCTGTGTGCCGTGAGATGAAAAAGGTTGAAAACTGCTAGCTTAACCAATCATGAAGTTTCAGGTTTGAGGGGAAAGACCCTAACTGATTTTTAAATGATAATAATATATAATTTCAACAATTTATTTTCTATAAAATAAATGCAAATAGAAATCTTATGCAGATGATGGAAAAATTACTGGAAGAATTATTGGGAAGAAGAAAGCAGTCATGAATCCAGTTTGATATAATTTTATAATGTTTATACATAATGTATCCATGTGTATGTGTATGGCACACATGGCATATAAGACATACAGTGCATGGTTATCATGTATGTTATGTGTATCTATGGGTTTTTACAGATAGGCTGTCACAATTAGGAAAGCTCTGATTGTTATCATTTCTAACAGTTTTATTACTGTAGAAGAAAGATCTTTGCCCAGACTTCGTCTCGTCATCATTTTAGTATTTAGATATGGCAAGAAAATCATTACCTAAAAAGAGTTTTCCATAGACCTGTTTCTGGAGTTTTTTGAATGAGAAATTACACTCTTTTCTTTTCAAGTGGTACAGTATCGTTAGTCTAGGAAATTATTATCATGCTAGAATAATAAATGAATTGTCTTTTCTATTTTATTGCCCATGTGCTTTTTTATAGTTTTACTGAAAATATATTTCACATATCATAAAATTCATTTAAATTATGAAATTCATTACTTTCTATTATATTTACAGAGTTGTACAACTAACAACACAATCAATTTTATAACATTTCATCAAACCAAAAAGAAACCTGGACCAATTAGCAGTCACTCCAGTTTCCCTTAACTCCTCCAAACCCTAGCAACCACTAAGTTACTTTCTGTCCATTGATTTGCATATTATGAAATAATATAGTATGTGTATTGCATATTATGAAATAATAATAGTATGTGGCCTTTTGTGACTGGCTCTTTTAGTTAACATAACATTTCCAAGGTTAATTTTCAAGGGTTATTCATATTGTAGCATGTATCAGTACTTAATTCCTTTGTAAGATTAAATAATATTGCATAATATGAATATATCATACTTATTTCTGATTGCAGATGGAAATTTAGTTTTTTTTCTGCTTCTTGACATGAATAACATGTTTGATGGTGTGTGTGGATACTATATATAAATTATATAGTTTTTCTTTTCTAAAGATATTTATTTTTAGAGAGAAAGAAAGGGAGGGAGAAAAAGGGAGATAAACATCAAAGTGTGTTTGCCTCTCATGTGCCCCCTACTGGGGACCTGGCCCACAACTCAGGCATGTGCCCTGAGTGGGACTCAAACTGGTGACCCTTTGGTTTGCAGGGCAGCATTCAATCCACTGAGCCACACCAGCCAGGGCTAAATTATGTAATTTTTCAATTATCTTGGGTATATATCTAGGAAATTTGCTAGGTCATATTATAACTCTAAGTTTAACATTTTGGGAAACTGGAAAGCAATTTTCCAAAGTGGCTATATCATTCTACAACCCCACCAGCAACATATGAAGGTTCCAGTTTTTCCATATCCCCACAATTGTTATTGACTTTTTTTATTTCAGCCAGTCTAGTGCATATAAAGTAGTATCTAATTGTGGGTTTCATTTGCTTTGATTTCATTTCCCTAATGATGAATGCTGTTGAGGTCTTTTCATATGATTATTAACCATTTGTTTACCTTCTTTGGAAATATGCCAGGTCAGATCCTTTGCCCTTTTTCAATTGGATTATGTGTCATTCTATTGTTGAGTTGTAAGAGTTCTTTATATATTCATACAAAGTCCTTTATCAGAGATATGATTTTCTCTCCATCAGTGGGTTATCTTTTCATTTTCTTGATGTTGTCATTTGACTCACAAAAGTTTTTAATTTTCATGAAGTCAAATTATCTATTTTGTATTTTGTTATCTGTGGTTTCAATGATGTATCCAAGGAACCTACCCCAAGGTCACAAAGATTAACTCTTGGTTTATGCTAGGAGTCTTATAATGTGAGCTCTGACATTTAGGAATGTGATTGATTTTGAGCTAATTGTGTATGGTGTGAGGTACAGGTCTAAATTCATTCTTTTGCAAGTGGAAATTAAATTATGCCAACAACGTTTGTTGACAAGGCTAATGTTTCACCCACTAAATTGTCTTGACACTCTTGTCAAAAAGCAATTGACCATAAACTTAAGGATTTATTTCCATACCCTTGACAATCATGATTACTATAGCTTTTTAATAAGTTTTAAAATCAGGAAGTATCAGTTCAGTCCTCCAACTTTGTTCTTCTTTTTCAAGATTGTTTTGGCTATTCAGGGTCTGTTGCAGTTCCACAGTTCTATATGAGTTTTGGGATCACCTTGTCAAGCTCTAAAAACAAAAAACAAAAATCCCACCTGAGATTCTCAAAGGAATTGCATTGACCATGTGGTCCATTTGCAGCAATATTAGAATCTTAATAATGCTAAGTTTTCCGATCCATAAACATGGAACATCTTTTCATTTATTGATATTTATTCTTTAATTATATTTCAACAATATTTTATAGTATTCAGTGTATGAGTCTGTAGTGTTTTGTTGTTTATTCCTGTGCATTTTTTGCTGCTATTATGAATGGGATTGCTTTCTTAATTTTATCTTAAGATTATTCCCTGCTACTGTGTAGAAATAAAATTGCATATTGTATATCGATCTTATATCTTGCCATACTGCTGAAATCATTTACTCATTCTAATAGTTTTTTTTAAGATTTTATTTATTTATTTTTAGAGAGAGGGATAACGAGAAAGAAAGAGAGGGCGAGAAGCATCAATGTGCGGTTGCCTCTCCCAAGCCCCCTACTAGGGACCTGGCCCCCAACCCCAGCATGTGCCCTGTCTGGGAATCGAACTGGTGACCCTTTGGTTTGCAGGGTGGCATTCAATTCACTGAGCCACACCAGCCAGGACTCATTCTAATAGTTTTTCGTGGATTTGCCAGTGCACTTTTAATTTTAACTTTTAAATTATTTTGATCCCCACCATACTTCTAAACATCAGTGTATGGTACTATTATATAACAATTATCCTTAATTTTGAGCAATTAAATCTTGTCTGCTCCCGCCTCTCAATTAACCCCTCAGACTGATGACCACTTCCACATTAAAGTGAAAAGAGTGACATAAACAAGAAAAATTACTTCTTCCTTAACTCCTTCTATTTTTAGTGATTAGTAGAATGATGCAGACTAATAAAATTAAACATAAGATAAACTACTGAAACTCCTCTGCCTAGCATTACCCTGCTAGAATGAAGTCAAGCAAAACGTAACCAAAAGTGGATTTTGACATTTCATATTTTGTTGAATACAGTTAGAGTGCTGGCAATCACTGTCTCTTACATATAAATTAACAGCCTACCATCTGTCAAGTATTGGGATAATCACAGGGTTTAGTGCACAATATGGTTATTGGAATATGACCTGACAAAAATGAAAAGAACACAACCTAATTTGGACTATAGAATACATGATCTCACTTGCAAATGACAGTTTGACAAGCTATTATTCATATTTTGGCTTTTACAGTAAGAGCCGATTTATGCATGTTATACAGGCAACAGCCTGTGCAAGATTGCTTTAAAGTATAAAACCTGCTTGGTCATACTATATTTTTAAATTAATTCTTATACAAATATTTATACCATGAGTAAGTGAAAATGTAATGATCTGAGCCTTCACATTTCCACATGAAGGACCAATCATTAGGCAAAAAAGTCTTTGTGATATTGTTGTCAGCAATTTGCACAAGATTTTTAAGGGTATATTCAAAGAAAGGGCTGTGAAACTTATTAAAACTATTCACATGGGCATACATCAAAGTCAAATAGTTGACAGTTTTGAAAAGTGTAATATATGAAACACTGTGGTGTGGAATTTACTTCATCCCCAACAGTGACATCTGCTAATAAGCATCATTAATATCGCCTACTTTTATTTATCCTAATGCCTTGTGTGTGCCATCTTTACGTACATTCTTCTGTGGCACCTTTTGTTTTCATCCTGGGGAAAAATCCCATACTGACAGCTGCCTCTAATAAAGATGACTACGGCAAAATTCTTCTCTTCTGCTTACAGAAAGAATATAGAGTCCTAAGTTCCTTCTATTGTTGTTTTCTGTGAAACACTGCAGAAATGCACGGTGTTCCTGAAGGTTATTTAAGAGTATACCTATTGTGTCTAAAACACATGCTTAAGAGAGAAATGCATTAATTAAGTCTCAAGGCAAAAAATTCTGTTGAGGTGACAAAACAAAACAGATTTTTTAATATTAGCAGTTATAGCACCTGGGGAGCTTAAGTGAGATAATAACTACATAATACATTAAGCAACTCACACTGCAGATTCTGTTGCTTTTAGACTATATCTTTTCCATTATTTTCACACTTATTTCCTTTCATGGTAGGAAAAAATGATGCATTTTTCTGTCATGTTTGTTCAATATAAGGTTGGTCAGAGTGCCAAGGCTCTTCTGCAAAGGATCTTGGGATCTGATTTTAACATGCTGCAATATGAAATTTAAGAACAGTGTGTGATGAATTGTCAGACCACACAATACACCTGAATTTCCCAGTACAAACACTTCATGGCTATTCCTTGAAGATCAGAAACAAAATCTCATCAATAAATGTATATTAAATAATATTCATATCCATTGGTATAGAATGACTCATCTACAGCTGCAACCCTGCTTAGAAGTACAATATGAGAGCAGAAAACAGAAAAAAATAAAGAAAACTTCAGTAAAATTCATGGAAACTTACCCATTTACAAGAAAGGCAGCTCTTTCCCTTCCTTTAGAAAAAAAAAATATATATATATATAAACAAATCCCAAGTTCTTTCTAGGTACATTTGCGTTTATCACTTGGCCACTCGGAACCTTCCTGCCTGGTTTCAGGAGCTGTAACCCCCATGGCTAAGGCTGAGTGAGAGACCTTCAGACCATAAGCCACCAAGGAGACAAAGCTTATCTCCCTGGCAGGAGCGCTGCTTCTGCTCCTTTTTCTTCATCCATAACTGGCCCCCAATGCTTGATTAGTTAGCCAATGAGGGGTAAGATTTCTCAAGGGAGGGATGACTTAAGACAGGCATGATCACAGGGAAGCCCCAGGGAAGGACTTGGGGGGCTACAGCAAAAGCGGGTGATGGACCCTCAGCTTTGACATAGCCTGAGTCCTCATTCTGTCTGTAAGAAGTCTCCTAATCTCTTGGCTGCCTTACTTCCCCTGACTTAAGCCTGAAACAATGACTGAGGGTGATACAGTCCTGTGCTAGAAAGGGCGGGTTCCCTGGGTGATCAGGCCTGAGAAAGAATACATAAAATCCTATGAAACCTGCTTTGCTAAGAATGCTCTTAATTAAATGATAAAGGTCTGAGCAGGAAATGAGTTTGTTTCCTAAAGTTTTGTAGCCCTTTTGCTAACAGACCCTGACTCATAATAAGCCCTTGTAGTTCTTTGTATGCTATCTATTGTTTGATCCTTACTGCCTGACAATGATTAATGAACTTTACCTGTATTCCTATGCAAATTGAAACCCAATAAAAACCTGTCAAGGCAAGGATAGGCGCACTCTCCCCTTGAGAGAGTAGCCGTGCCATCCCTTTTCCTCCACAGGACTCAGTAGTCCGTGTGAATTTGTCTCGTATCTCATCCATAACACCGTGGACACTGTGGGCCAGTGTCCGTGTCACTTGACCAGTATATTCATGATACAATTATTTTTTTTTAATTTGAAGGATATCTATCATAGCTAAATGAACAAAAGAATTTCCTCTATAAATTATTTTCTTTCAGAAAGAATAATTCCCAGATTCAGAAGTCCAGTAAAAAAAAAAAAAAAAAGGAACATTCGGTATGACAAAAAGAGGGAGGTAAAGAGTGATAAACAGAAGAAAACAAAGTAAATAATCCATGCCCAGACAAAAGGTTGGAAGTAAATTCACAAAATTATTTATGTATGATGAGACTCTGAATGATTTAGGTTCTTTGAAATTTTATTCATTTCAAAACAAGCTCAAGTCACATTTTCATGAAAAAGAAACTTTTACACGTATTTTTTCCTCCTCTATGCTTTAAATGGATAATTTACATACAGTATACTATACAAATCTTAAGTAGATAGATCCTTAACATCTTCATAAACCCAAAGATCCCTCACCTGAAACCAGACATAAATTTATTTCCAGAAAATTCCTTTGTGACTCTTTCCAGGCAATAGTCTCTTTCACCCCTCCATTTTTCTGACTTCTCTTACCATTGATTCATATTAATGATTCTTAAATTTTATGTAAATGGAATCATAGAGTGTGTGCTTTGGTTTGTGGCTTATTTTGTCACAATAATGCTTTTGAGGTTCACCTATGCTGTTACATATATCTGTTGTTCCTTATTTGCGAAGTAGTATCTCATAGTATGACTATGCCCCAATCTGTTAACTCATTCACCTATTAAGCAAAACTTGGATTTTTATCATGATTTTTGGCTTTTATGAATAAAGCTGCTATATGTGTGTGTAATATACATAAATATTTGTGTAATAATGTAAGGGGAATATATAACATACAGTTTTTAGTTTTGTTTATTTTTTAAAGATTATATTTATTTATTTTTAGAGAGGGGAAGGGAGGGAGGGAGAGAGAGAGAGAGAGAGAGAGAGAGAGAGAGACATCAATGTGTGGTTCCCCTTACTCACTCCCTACTGGGGACCCAGCCTGCAACCAAGGCATGTGCCCTGACCAGGAATCAAACCAGTGACCCTCCAATTCTCAGGCTGATACTCAATCCACTGAGCCATACCAGCCAGGGATATAGTTTTTAATTTTAAAGTAAGGTCTAGTATTTGTTTTTATGGCCATTGTATTTAAAGCTAAAGGAAAATATTTAAAAATCTGATCATAATGGTCTCAACCTAAGGGAAGGCAATACACAAAATTCAAAGCACAAATTTGTAAAATTCTGTGTTCCAAGATGCAGAGTTCACACCAAGATAAAGGAATTATACACCTCACTGGGACCCCAGAAAACTGTTTATGCCCTTTCTCCTGGATCTGCTTGGCCTCCAAAGGAAAGATTTTTAAAGGCTTCCACAGAAACATTATTCAATCCCTTGGTTTTAACAACTAAAACTTTCCTTTAGCTAAAAGGATAATAGAGAAAAAAGTAATTCATAAAGTAAATCTATCGAATAATTAAAAGGCAATATTTCAGAGCTGAAAAGTCATCACCAGTCAGGGAAAAAATACAGAGAGAAATGAGAAACTATTGAAATGGGATCAGTGGATGGCAGAGTCATTACTCCAAGCCACACAGAAAAAGAAGGGTTTTCTCTGGGGATAATGACAACCACAAGCAGTGATCATGTTTTTAAGGATCACCTGTAGGGTGGCTACAAATAATTTATCATCCAATGAAACACTTATGAGATTGAAATGGGTACTAATAATAAATACGATTATTTAATTTTTGAAATATTTACTTGTTGACTACAAAACTGGTTTTTATTATACTGACAGACATTAAAAAATGGTCCTATTCCAAAATGGTTTCCAAAAATAGTTATTTTTAGTTAAAATATGTGTGTGTGCATTGTAGGGGAAGAAATATGCTTCTTTGCCCTCTTTGGGTATCTGGCTGGGCCTAAGAATTAAACTAGTACAAGACAGATTAACAGGAGAAAATACAAATTTCAATAAAATATAAATTATATTGAATTTCTACATATATATGGGAAGGCTTCACAATAAAGATCTGAACAAGTGACCAGAACAAGAAGCTTTCATACCTTTTACACAGAGAACCAATGAGTTTGTGAAGAATTGACAAAACAAAGGGTTTGGGCTATGTGTAAATGGTAAAGATGTTAACTATGGTGATACGGGTCAGCTTTACAACTTTGTTTATACAGCCTTCTGGGCCCTGAATCCCCTGTCTCTGGTGATATGGATGTCTTCTATCCTCCTGGCACAGGCAGGTTACCCTCCACACAGAAGATTTATTTCTGCTTTCAGTAGAACAAAAGAGGGTCAGAGTGTCCTTCTTGCATTCGCTGTTTCTAAAGTACTTTTAATTCAAAATAATCAACATGCCAAAGTGGCACTTTTGGAAGTGACATATTCTGAACTCTTTCTATAGCTAGATAGCTGGATCTATATCAAGAACAAATGCTAAACTGGACAAAATGCAGAGAAAACTTATACAAACTGGAATTATGCTAAGCAAATTAGAACTCTAGCACTAGCAAGTTGGGTATGCTAGTCAAGTATTACCTCCAACTGTTTCTAAAGGACTTACCAAAGTAACTAAGTAAATCAAACCTAAGGTGCTGCCTCTAGCCTTTGTTCATTCAGCAAATAATTTTTGAAAGGATCCACCGTGTTTGGCATGGCCCCAGGCATGGGGGATACAATGGTAAATGAGTTGGAGGAAAGAGCCAAGGAACAAATTGCACACAAATATGTTACGTGCAGAGGCCTTTGAAAACATTCTGCACAGTAGTTCTCAACAGGGTTAATATTGTCCCCTAAGGTGACTTTCTGGAATTTCAAGAGGAAACTAGTATTTCCTGAAGGGTTCCAGGAAGTTACATGTCCTGCAATGTGCAGGACAGGCCCACGCAACAAAAAACTGCCCTGTGTCCCCATAACTTTCAAATGACCCACCAGCCATTCATGGAGGTAAGAGAAAACCACACAATTTATGCTTATTTGTTCTATATACAACCCAAAGTAACTTTGCATATTTTTTAATCTTCACTGAAATTTTCATGAGTGAAACTAGCATGTAAACCAAAGGAAGGTTGTACTTTGTTTTACTCAACATTTTACCAGTTGTTCACTCTTTCAGAAAATCACATCGCTGACAGCAATGGGGTATATGTTACTCAGCCTACCAATATAAAACACAGCTGCATTAGCCTGCATTCATATCTGTCACATGCAAATACATAAAGAGAGAAAGAGGCTTCGTGGCAAATATGATTAAATTGGTCATGAAACATGAAACTCAGGAATATTACCAAATTGCATTCATGGATAATGTCTTTAAACATTTTATTTTATTGCCATAATATATGCCTTTTAAAAATTCTGTAGCATGATAAGAAATCTATATTATAAAAGTTACTAATTAAAATTACTTACTTATTTTAAAGTTGCCTCATTTCTCAATCTTACACTGAAACTGTCCCTAGATGTCTCCCATACAACTTCTTTATGACTTTTTATATCACCATTTCTTTTTCTAATCCAGTCCCTATTCTCCGCTGCCTACTGAAGGGCTATTTAAGAACCAGAGACAAAATATGTGCCTCAACCTGAGAGCATCTCCAGATTAGAAGTATTCTTCTAATGATTCTTTAATACCACTCCATCCCTTAGCATAACATAGGGAATTGCAACTACTCATAAATAAATCTAACTCACTTCCAGGAATGGCACACTTGCTAGATTCTCTACCTCAAAACTACATGGTTCACTTAGCATGTTAGCCCTATTTCAACTATTTCTCTCTTTATCTCATCAAATATGTTATTATTTATCCTAGGACTACTTTTTATTCTAGTGTCCCACCTACCTTTCCTCTTTCATTTCTGTAGTCTTTCAACAGAATGGCTTCTGATCTTCTCCTAAATCCAATTGTACTCAGATCAAGTAGATATAGGCAGTTAACTAATTCACTGTGTCTTCTAGTTGCGCCTGGACATTTACATGAAATATTTAGTTTATTGTAAATCACTTCTCTTTTATCTTTTCTTTATATTAATCCTCACCTGAGGATATGCTTCTTGATTTTAGAAAGAGGAAGGGGGGTGGGGAGAGAGAGAGAGAGAAACATCAATCGGTTGCCTCCCATATACACCCCAACCAGGGATCAAACCCACAACCAGGTATGTGCCTTGGTTGGAAATCAAACCCACAAACTTTTTTTGGTACATGAGACAATGCTCCACTCAACTGAGCCACATGATCAGGGCATAACATTTTTTAAGATATGTGGAAAGATAGATTATATTGTCTCTGAATTTCACTTTGTGAAAATAAAGAAGACATAAAAAATAGACTTTATAAAAAGAAGGCAATCTATCCGATGGAATTAAATAATTCACTTTAATCAAATTTGGAGTGGTGGTTGTTTAAGCTGAAACTAAGAGGATGGGCAAGAGTAAGCTAAGTGGAAGGGAAGAAATCAGGAGACAGGAAGGGGTGCCAAACCTTCTAAGTTAGAATCCTCCTCTTGTACGGAATACTGGCAGAATAGAAAGCAGAGAACTTGAGCTAGAGAAATGGTTGCTAAAAGATGGTAGGTGACCCACTGAAGGCACCGAGCTGATTTTGTTGACAAAACAGCTAACTTTTACATTTTAATAGATTTAAGTGTCTTGACATATATATTTAAAAAATATTAGTTTCCACTTATCATGTCCTTTTAAAATAAATTCAAGAAAAAGTAAGTAAGTTTTTTTCTTTTAGTAAGTGTTAATATAGGTAGGACAAGAACATGATAAATACATGGCTCCTAAATGACTGAATTCAGGGATGCTCTGAGCTACAACATGGAGGTCAAGGGGAGGGAAGGGAGTTGGAGATGAGATGGATGAGGGAAACAAGAGCTTGGCCATCCAAAGTCCTGAAGGCCAACACCATGGCTGCTGTCTTATTGGTCTCTATCTTAAAATCAATGAAAGGCCATTTAAAAGATTTTAAACAGAGAAATGACAAAATGTTATTTGTGTGTTTATAAAATCAGTATGGCATCCATGTGGGAAACTGATTGGAAATATATGACTACTGTGGGTAGGCCAGTCAGACAACTGTTCCAATTGTCTAAATAAGAGCCATCACTGGCCTAAACTCAGGTAATAGCAGTGAAGATGAAGACGAATTTCAGAGAAAACATACATCCTGGAATCTAAGATACCATAAATTGGAAGAACATTGACTTAATGATAGCTTTTCATATAACACAATACTGAAACCCACTGCACCATTCTCTTAACACTGTTTCTGTAATTGATGACTTGTAAATTCACATGTAGCTATGGATAAACAATCTCTTTGCTTAAAGGATTCTAGGAGCTAACCTTAAAGAAAGCAAACTCTAGCCTTCCACCATTTTGAGCTCACCTCTGACTTACGAAAAAAACAGATCGGCTCCTAGCTAGACCAGCTATGAGATGGGTATCGGAGCAGACTGTTCTGACTCGCATATACCCTCAACGAGAGGCCGAACCCTCCACTGGTTTCTTTTGTTCTGTCTTTCCCTTCCCCCACTCATAAAACCCCTACCTTCACTGAGATGTTAAGAAATCTCTGTAACCGAAGTCTCCCATTTTCTCAAGCAGCCAGCCCTTTAATAAACCATCTTTCCTTGCATCAGCAGCTATATCTAGAGTTTGGCTTTCAAAGTGACAGGTAACCAAACCTGGGTTCATTAACAACACTAAATGAGTGTATGAATGGAAAGATCTCATATTTCAGGCCTACCAGTCAAGACGAGGCATAGGTAAACACACTCACCTCCTCGCACAACAGAGAAATTACAACTAGCACAACAAAATAAATATCACCCAGAACTGTCAGAAAATTGAGGTGTATAGAAGTGTGACAATCATGGATTTAAAGAAGCCACGTTCATCCTATGGGTAGGAGGGACAGAGGTATAAAAAAAGGCAAAGAGGTTCAGAGACATGGTGGGGTGTGGAGAGGTGGCAGAACATGTGGTCCCACATTCACCTGTGGCGGATAAAAATCAGGAAGGATAGCTGGGGAGTGAGGGATCCCAGCCCCAGGTCAGACCACACAGCCCCAGGTTCCAGCACCAGGAATGTAAATATCCATAACTTCTGGCTATAAAAACCAGTGGGGGTTCTGGCAGCAGAAGAAACTGCTGGGTTTTCAGGAGACTTCTCTTAAAGGGCCCACACAAACTTAGGACTTACACAGATCCATCCACTCTGGGATTCAGCATGAAGGCAACAGCTAGAAGGGCACCAATGACATATAGAAGGAAAATAAAATGACTAGAAACGGGGTATGTGCCGGGAGATAGCTGCCTCCCAGGCAAACTTCCTGAAGGCAGGTAGCAGTATTGTCTCCTCTCTGAGATTTCCCCATTGCAGAGCCATAAAACAGTGAAGCAGATTGCCCCACCCTGGCGATTACCTAAGGCTCTGCCCCACATAATTTACAGATGCCTTTTATACAACAGGCCAAGCTACTAAAACAGGGAGTCAAAGCAGCACTGCCAAATATATAGGAAAAAACACAGGGAGGCTGCCAAAGTGAGGAGACAAAGAAATGCAGCCCCAATGAAAGAACAGAACAAAACTCCAGAAAAAGAACTGAACAAAATGGAGATGACCGACCTATCAGATGCAGAGTTTAAAACAGTGGTTATAAGGATGCTCAAAGAACTCATTGGGTACTTCATCAACATAAAAAAGACCCAGGCAGAAAGGAAAGTTACACTAAGTGAAATAAAGAAAAATCTACAGGGAGCCAACAGTGGAGGGGATGAGGCTGAAATTCAAATAAACTATTTGGAACATAAGCAGTAAAAAAATATTCAATCAGAACAGCAAGGAAAAAAAAAGAATCTAAAAAGAATGAGAAGAGGCTAAGGAGCTTCTGAGACACCTCCAAACGTACCAACATCCAAATCATAGGGATGGCAGAAGGAGAAGAGAAAGAACAAGAAACTGAAAACTTATTTTAAAAAAATATGAAAGAAAACTCCCCTAATTTGATGAAAGAAATAGACATACAAGTTCAGGAAGCACAGGGAGTCCCAAACAAGATAGATGCAAAGAGGACCACACCATAATTAAAATGCCAATGGTTAAAAACAAAGACAGAACCTAAAGCATTAAAAGAAAAGCAAAAAGTTACCTACAAAGGAGTTCCCATAAGACTATCAGCTGATTTTCAAAAGAAACTTGGCAGACTAAAAGGGACTAGCAAGAAGTATTCAAAGTAATGAAAAGCAAGGACCTACCACCTAGATTACTATATCCAGCAAAGCTATCATTTAGAATTGAAGGGCAAATAAAGTGTGTCCCAGAAAAGGTAAAGCTAAAGGAGTTCATCATCACCAAGCCATTATTACATGAAATGTTAAATGGAATTATATAAGAAAAAGATCAAAACTATGAACATTAAAATGACCAGAAATTCACAACTATCAACAGTTGAACCTAAAAAGCAAACTAAGAAAACAAGCAGAACAGGAACAGAATTATAAAAATGCAGATCATTTGGTGGGTATCAACTGGGATGGGGAGGGGGAGAAGGGGGGAAAGATGGAGGGATTAAGGAGCATAAATTAGTAGGTACAAAATACACAGGGGTATGTTAAAAATAGTATAGGAAATGGAGAAGCCAAAGAACTTACATGTACAACCCATAGACATAAACTAAGTGAGGCGACTGCTGGAAGGAATGAGATTACCAGATAGAGGGAGGCAAAGGGAGAAGAACTGGACAACCATAATAGTATATCTAAAATATATTTTTTAAAGAAGAAAGATCTCATGTTTCCAAGACAGGAAAATATAGAAAATGTATGCTTCTTCAAATGGAGGAAATATAGTTGTTAGTGTGTAGAAAACAGGATATGGAGACTAATCAAATGATTGATGACAATGAACAACCCATTAGAAAATGTTGAATTTGTCTGGTTCCCTTCTTCTCAAAATTCCAAACATTTAGTAAGTTGGCTTCAGTAGTGTTTTGTCTTTAATTGACCTGACAGACAATGTTGGTGATGTAGATATAAAATTGAGAAGGTCACTGGAGAAAATAAAAGTGAAAAATCCCTTCTCAGGTAAAGATATATTTAAGTAAGAAAAGCTGGCTGGCCAGCTGGCCTAATACCAGAGGCCTAAAATGTGTAAGTTGAAGTTTGCTTCTGGGAAATAATGTTCACAGAGCAATGAAAGTCAAGGCCTGGTTGTTGCTATTAGTGTGAAGATGATGATTTACAGCCAATGTCCATGGCCTAGGCCTTGAGGTTTGTTTATAATTTACAGTAAGAGAAGCCCACCTTAAATTATTGTTAGGACTCCTCGAAATTAAAAAAAAAAAAAGAATTATGTAAATACGTACATATCATCTTTTAAATTTATTGCTTAGGGGACAAGTTTTGCAACTATATACATCTATGCTGATCAAAGTTTAATCTCTCAAGATGAATATATTTTGACTTTGACTCTGCTCCATCATTTCGTGACTGTCCATCATCTGAAAAACCCCAAATAAGCTGGTATTTAAAAAATTAAATACAGTGCATTTTCAGGGGAAGGGGGATCATCAGGCTCACACATGACAGGTCAGTCTAGCCAAGCACACCTGTCTATTCATGAAAGCTACTTCTCACTGGGTCCAAAGAAACTCCCCAGAAAGATAGGACCATTTACACAAAATGAACCGAACACGGACTGGAGTAACAATAGGCATTAGGAAGTCTATTACAGCTGCCAGGGGGCAGTATCAGGGAGAATCCCTGGATGACAGACAGCATGATGATATAGAAGGAAGAACCTTCAGTCAGAAGGGAAGAGGAAAACCCATCCCACAACAGTTTTTTTTTTAATATATAAAGAGGAAATAATGTTTAAAAGTAAACCTTTGAAAAAGCAGAGAAATTTTGTTATTTTTCCTCTGCCTGCAGTAATCTCTTGGTATTAGTACTGCAATGCATTTGCTTCCCCATAATATTCTCCACACTAACAAGATCAGAGGAAATAATTTATTCCACCCCCTCTCCTGCTACTTCCTAAAGGCAGTGGGTATCCTTAGGGACACAGGATTTCTGAATTGCTTTCAGCCGTCTAATATTGCAGCTCTGCAGCCTTACCTAGAATGAGCCAGAAAAATAAAAATAATTACATTAATGCTGGGAATCAAAGTTTATTGGCTGTCCCTTGAGGTGGAAAACCAAAAAACTGGTTACAAAAGTTGCCAGCTTATTTAATGATACCATTGCCTCCTCCACAGTCTTGTCAAAACAGCTTCTGAAAGCATTTTCAAATAAAGCCACCTCTGATGTACTTCAATTCAATAGCTTACCTATTCCCTTTTAAATAAAAGCTAGTGCCCATCATCTCGCCTTCCACATACACATCTCCTCAAAAGAAGGACCCTGACAGGCCCTCCTCCCCTTCTAAGCAACTGCCAAAAGCAATTCTCCAAGGCAATATCTCTGTCATCATTTCCTCCCCCCTCAGGAAGGTTCTGCTTCATTGAATATTCTTCTAAGCCAATGAGAGAGTCACATGCCTCCCCACGGTAGCAATTTGCATTTATTATAGCATTCATGGCTTCTAATGAAACCTGCAGCAGCTGGTTTCTCTCGCTTTCCAACCCGTCTTTGCAGCACCGAAGTGAGGGGGAACTTGTGAACACACCCATTTCGTAGATGAGCTGGGAGACACAAAGACCAGGTGTCCCATTGATCTCTGCACCTTTCATGGAGGTAGCTACAGCCCTGGCAAACAGGTTTGAAATAAAAGATTTCTTGAATTGATTGAATTATACTGAATTAGTTACTAAATTAAAATTTTAGAATTAACCTGAACCAAATTCAACTAAAGCAAAATCTAGCTTCCTTCATACCCGGCCAACACTTACCTTTATTTCCATGGTTTGATTTGGGGGTTTTGGTTATTTTACTTTTCATTATGAAAATGCTCAAAAAGAACAAGAAACAAATATAATAAACCTGAAGTATCCATCTACTCAGGGTCAATAATGATCAAGATTTTCTCCTCATTTGCTTCATTTATCCTCTCCTTTTTCTTCCTGGTTGAATATTTTAAAGCAAGGTCAACACATCATGTCATTTCATCCCTACTTTCTTCAGGCACTGTGGTGTACAGAAAGAAGTTAACACAACAGGCCTGAGGCCAGAATGCTTAGAAAAGTTTGCTCACAGAGTTGACTCTTGGCTGATGTCTGGGACCTTGAATTTCAGGAGGGTTCTCACCACTCCCAGAACTGATGAGCATGGCTCCCTTTGCCTAAACTGCTTCTACAAACAACATGGTTGATGCCAAATCTGCTTTCCTTTTGGGAGTCTGGAGTTTTGATATGTATTAGGCAGAAGGTGCCTAAGTGACCAGCCCCCAATAAAAACGTTGAGCACTGAAGCTCTAATGAGCCTCCCTGTTAAACAACCTTTCATACGTGTTGTCACATCAGCACAGGCCCTGAGTGACTCCATTGGGAGACAACTCTGGAAACCTTGTGCCTCGTTTCCTCTGGACTTCACCCCATATGCCATATACCTTTACTGATTTTTCTTTTCATCTTTCTCCTGTAATAAATCGTAGCCATGAGTACTCCTAGAAAATCATTGAACCTGGGTGTGGTCTTGGGACCGCTGACCCCTGTGACTACCTCAACTTACTTAATTTCTTCATGAAAACATCTCTTACCTTGGAGAGATGCCAAACTAGGGGAGGTCCCTGTTGCCCACTCTCATAATACCTTGAACTCTACATAGCATCTGTCAAAACTGGTCCTGCAGAATGTTACAATTATTTATCTATGGTCTCTCTTCCCACTTAAGCCTCTCAGCTCCCTAAAGGTAGGAACTATATCTGCTTGGTTTGCCATGTATCCCTAACAATAACTGCTGAAGGTATGAACTTTTTAAATATCCAAGAGAATATTACATCTTCTCTCCAGGTACAGTTTAAGAGGTAGTTTCAGCTTAAGAGCTGCAGTGTCCATGATTTCCCCTGCATTTCACTCATTCATTCATTAAATAGCACACACTTACTGTGTAATCCTTATATGTACTCACTCAGATTAGTATCTACTACATTATCATCATGTCATAATTAGCAAGATCATCCCAATGCTTCTTCTTCTAGGAAAGGAGACATAAATATGCATGGGGACTCCTGTGACTAACAGATCTATTTGCAACATATTGTGTGACACTCTTTTAATCCTCTGTCCTGTGGGACACTTTACAATCCTCTGGAGCTTCTTATTCAAATGGAGACTCAGAATTATTCGTATACATCCAATAAAGTTTGTGAACCACTGCTCTGGGTCATTCTGCAAAAGTAGAAGGAAAACTATTAGGGAGAAAACCACACAGATTTGACTTTTCAGGTGACTTTTTAAGAAGATGATGGCCCTGGCTGGTGTAGCTCAGTGGATTGAGCACGGGCCTGCGAACCAGAGGATCGCGGTTCGATTCCCAGTCAGGGCACATGCCTGGGTTGCAGGCCAGTTCCCAGCAGGGGACACACGAGAGACAACCCTACATTGATATTTCTCTCCCTCTCCCTTTCTCCTACCCTTCCCCTCTAAAGATAAATAAATTAAAAAAAAAATCTTAAAAAAAAAAAGAAGATGAATGTACCACAGCTAAAATGTAAAACAAAAATTATGCTAAGTTCATTCCACTATTGAAACACCATAGGACGACAGATAGAATAAGCATGTATTTCTTTAAAGAAGTGAGCTTCCCATATGCTGGAAGGGATACATCTATATATGAACACACTGTCATGTACACCTAATTTGTGTGGCAGACTTTTTTCATGGAGGATGAAAATAAAATGTGATGGGATCCAGTTGGATGGCAATTGGCAATATATTCCAAAAATTATGTTTGAGTATTCACATACCCCATCCTCCAACAAATTTTCTCTAAGTATATGTTAATAGCCAAGACAAACTTTAGCATGCGTTTCAAGTCCAGCAGTGAAAGGTGGACTTTGTGCCAGAAACACACTGGCAGTCAAAGTTAAGTATCTTGACTTTATATATAGCAAAGGAGAAATGTACCCCAGAGGAGCCTTGGGAGCATCCTCATAAGGATGAGTTACCTGGGGCTTTTTCTAGCAGTTGGGGGATCAAAGCAGACAGAAACTGGCCTAGAAGCAGTGACCACACAGAGAAGAGCAGTGATAATCAAAAGAGAGGGATGTTTAGTTATTTTTAGTCAGTCATTTACAGGGTTACAGAATGGTTTTGTATATGTTTTATTCTGAACATTGCTTATATTCCAATTGCCAGCAATGTTTACTTTCTTACATACATACCAGGAAATGTGTGTAGTGGTGGCACCATTCTTACAAAAGAAAAAAGGAAAGGAAAAGAAAAAGAAACAAACCAAATGGCCATTGATGGGAATATCTATACAAAGTAAAAATTTTTAAAAAGAACAAGAAATGATGAACATGTTAGTAGTTACCTCTTTGGAGGGGATAGAATTAAATAAAAATAGCACACACTGAATGTGAGTTATTGGTGATATTTTGTTCTTAGCTTTATGACGATTTGTTATACTATGAAATAAATAAATCAGGATGAGGTTAATGCATGAACTGAGGATGACAGTGTGTCATGAACCAAGGACTATAATTAATCTATCTCTGTAACCTGAAGTCCAAATTATTTTAAAACAAACAAAAATAACGATAATCATTCTCACCTACATTTCCTTCTCAGACACACAGTCTCCACTTAGCATTTTTTAGCCATAACACACTAGGTGTCAGTTGTATTTATACAGCAGCTACAATAAACATGACTTTTTATTAAATTCAAATGTCGCCGCAAAGCAAAATCAACTATTGACTTTGTGCAACCTCTCATCAACAGAACCATCAATATGTCAGGCAAGGTGCAGGATTTATTATCAATGTGCATGTTTCTGCGGGCTTTCTGAAACAGAACTAGTTTTCATGATTGGTAACCAAATAAAACCATAGGAGGCCAGAAGAGGAACACAAGTCTTTTCAAGAAACTTTATATTAAAGAGAGATGTCTAATTAAATGTATACTGCTACACTATCATGGGCATTTCAACCCTTGCTCTTTGATAAAGGCAGTCCTCACAAACACAGTTTCATGTCTGACATAAAGACCAGAACACTTCATATGTGCTTTTTCCCTTGGCCTTCTACATATCAGTAACTGCTTTGGAGATGTCTTTATATTCAATGACATTTGCTTTTGAGGATATTTTTACAAATAGCAACACCAGGTCCTAGTTCACTGTGGCAGTAGGGTCTCTAAGAACCAAAGGAATGAATGGTTTTTAGCAAATGAGAACACATAGTCAAATGATCCTTATTTTTAAAGAAGCTCTATAAACTATGTCACAGAAGGGAATCACATTGCCAAACACCATAAAACGGCAGATAGTTAAACCCTAGAAGTCCAGTAGATCACCCAGTGACAAGTCCTCAGTAGTTGCAATGACTGGATCGCTTCAAAGTAGACTGGGGAAAGAGTCATGATACTGGACACGGATCCAGTGATGCTGCTAATTGTTTTAGACCCAAGTGTATTTGCCCAATACCACTATCCCTAAAGGGGGAAAAATACGGGTTCTTGTAATAAATATCTGCTCTCTCTCTGGCTTTGGTCTAGTCCACACAGTTGTAGTTTATTTTAATAATATTTGAAAACTAATTGTGTCTTTTGTGATGTAATCTGAAGTAATGCTATTTGAGATGAATAGGGCTAACATTTTCTATTTGGTCTTCCCGAAATTTCTGAGCCACTGAGAGGGACACTAAGGAAGTTCGCCTGCCTCATTGATGCAGACAGCGTCAGGAGGCACACAGCAGGATGGTGTTTTTGAGATCTACAAACAGGGAAAATTATAGGAACGTTCCCCTCCTTTCAGAGAAAAAGCCCTACCCCAACATGTATGACTAGGCCAATGGTACAGAAGCAGCATTTCCACTGCATCCACACCCCCACCAGATGCCTCCATTCAGTGCACAGAATACTCAGCTATAAGGGGGTCTGCACAGCTACGCCATGCTTCCTCCTTCTCACTTGGCATCTTTGCTTCCCTTTTCCCCTGAAAATAATCCCATTGGGTGAAGCGTTCCTGGGATACAAGGCACATCCATAGATATCCATGAATGGATATCAAACACTTCATTGACCCCCTGAAACTGGGTACAAAACGAGATTTCTGTATGCACATGCCTGCCACTATGAAAAGACATACCCCAGAACTTTGATGCCAGGTTAAAATGGCTGTGTCTCGAGTTTTTGATATCAGGAAAATTAAGGAAGGAATAAGATAAAAAATATACATCTGCTATAACTACTGCATATGTTCTTCCTAAATTACATTCAACAGCTTATTCCAATCACTGGATTTTTCATTACCATAAAGCAATTTTCAGATTTTAAGTGTGCCAATAATTCACCTGTAGAACTTGAGAAAACTGCATATTCCTGGCCCCCATCCCACCCCAGCACCAAGATGCAGATTTCATCAGTCTAGGAATCTGCATTTTTGCAAGTGCCTCCTCGTTTGTAGGTGTAGATGGTTGGAGAACCAAGCTTTGAGAAACATGCCATGATCTGCCATCAAGCAGGAATCAATGAACATAGATTCATCTACTCAAGAGGAAAAATCATTATTTGTTTCTTTGGAAAAGGATGGTTTTGGAAATCTTGACTTAGATTACTCTGTGAGCCACAAGAAAATTAGAAAGACCTTTTTACTTTCAGTAATCACTTTCTTGACAGTTCCTGCAGCATGTTAAGATGGTTGTTATTGATGATTCTTAATACCTTTTCCTATGCAGTAAAACACAGTAGAAAAGGTGAGTATATTCCAGAACAATACAGCAAAGAAAAATAATGGTAGTCATGTTCCCTTATTATTTGTGTAGACTAACATGGGGAATAGTGAAATGCCTTTTTAAAAGGTACATTGTGGCTTTATATTGGGTTAACTCAGTGTATGTAGTTATGAAACAAGTGGCTATAGAGATGTAAAGGATGGGACAGTTTTCTACATTTCTATTTTGCCTTTTATTTTCCCTATGGTCTTAATGCTTTTCTCTTTGGAATAAATGAAGTTATAAAGTTGCCTTACATAAAATCTTTGCTTGAAAGATGGGTAATCATTCACTTCACTACTGAATTGTCCAGTGTATTCAATCTAAAAAAGGCTCTTCTCTTTTGTTCAGCCAGGATTAACTCCTTTGCAGAGTATAACAGAAATATCTGGGTATAAAATTGAGAAATTGTTCATAAAAATTATGGAAGGCTTTTTGAGCTGTTTACTATTAGAGGTCTTATTTAGCAAAGAGTAATACTGCTTTTTCTGGGTTGTGAACTTTTTACTTTTTTCTTTTAACTAAATCACCACAGTTCAAAAAATGATACACATTTCATAGCAGTTTCACCCATGATTATAGCAGAAGGAAACAAATTGCTATTTTAAGAGACAGTTTTAATATCTTTTACTACATTTGGAGAAGGAAAAAAATACCAGCACTGCTATCTCTTGTAGGTAACTTACTTATCTTGCCATTTTTTATTTAAAGTCTTTGTGTGGAGCCAGCCAATGAAATGCATTATTCCACTGGTTGGAGTATTCTAGCAGAAACAAAACTAGAGACAGCATGCATTACTGAGAAGCACACATTAACACTAATTCAAAAAAAAAAAAGACACTAGCTAGAGGTTAACAACAAAACTCAGTCAAAATCAATGGCATTCTTTATCAAACATTTGTGAAATTGTAGTTTTGAACTCTGACCTGCCACAAATTGAATCAAAAGGAGCATTTCTAATTCTGTCTCCTGGTACAATATGGTATTCATACAGAAAACATGGAGCATGCACTGAACACACCCAGTTTGCAATGGAAAAATGAGGGTGATTCATTCTACTAAACATTAAAGAAGTTTTTAACACATGGCTCCTGAGTGGGGTTGCCAATTAAGGTGTTGTAGAACCTGTCAATGCTGGTTTAACATTCAACAAAGCAAATCATCAATTTAAACTCAACAGCACCAGTCATCCTGTTAATTGACCAAATGACTATCCCTCTCCTAGTTAAGAGGCAACCTGACACACTTGAAGAAATCCTTCTTTGTTGCAAACCTCCTGGAGGCTGTGCCAGACCTCAGCTTGGCAAAACTTCTTTGGTTTTCTGGTTCATTGGAAAGTTGTCTCCCTTTGTTCTCAGAGGGGCTCCTGAATGACGGCCAAGTTCTACTCTCACTTTCTGATTGCCTTCTCTCAAAGATGTTTTTCTTGCTTTCTGCCATAAGAAGGAAGAAACTGGCGATAGGAAATCTATTAGACTTGTGTTTTAAAGGGATTTAGCAAAGGGTGACCAACTGGACATTTTACTCATCATTGTTGGCCATACTCAAGGTAGAGTATAAATGGCCTAGCAGTAAATTGTACCCCATATTTTTTTAGAGTGTCTAGCATATGGGCCTTGGGTCTCTTGAGATCAAGTCCACCTATCTCTAAACTATAAAAATAAATCATGATCAGCTCTGGCCATGTGGGTCAGTTGGTTGGATCATCATTCCATACACCAAAAGATTGCAGGTTCAATTCCTGGTCAGGGCACATACCTAGGTTGCAGGGCCAAATTTGTGGGGCTGCCTCTTTGTGCAGCCACAAACTAAGAATGATATTTATATTCCTGGTTGGTTCAGTCCCCAGTCAGGGTGTGTAGGGGAGGTAACAGATCAATGTTTCTCTCTCAAATTGATGTGTGTATCTCTCTTTGTCTCCGTCTCTCTGTTTCTCTCTCTCTCCTCCCCACTTCTTCCTCCCTCTCTAAAATCAATAAACACATCCTCAGGTGAGGATTAAGAAAATAAAGTCATGATCAAAGTATTTATAGGAAAACAAATGTGTTCAATGGTAAACTTTGCATTGTCTAGAGTATAAAGAAACACTCCTCCTGGGCATCAGGTTCCGTAAGAGTTATTTTACCACTCTGTAAATTATAGATAACTAGTAGTAATGCAGGATAATTCTTGTCTGTAGACATGCAAATTATATCCTGGCCATTGGAGGTTCCACTGATTAACCAGCTAGCCCCTGGAATACCATTTTTGCCTTTGTTTGTAACATTCATTTCAGTATCCCTGATCTACAATTGTGTTCTTTGGATTCTCTTTAGACTGTTTATAACATCTGACTGGTTTTCTCATTACAAGTTGAATATAATCTTTAATAAATATTCATTTTATATTAGTATGAGAGTCATGATTTCACTTTTTTGAGAATTATCTTTTAATACTAGAAATATCTGATTTAATCTTAAATTGTATGCCTGTGCCCTGCTCCTTCCTGTCACTGCCTCTGCACCTACTTAATCCCTCATTTGCTTTCAGATTCTGGCTCACTCATTATTTCCACAAACAGGCTTTCCCTGACCATCCCTTCTCTCCACAGACAGGCTCAGATCTCCCTGTTCTATGCTCTTATTGTACCGCATACCTTTCCTTTGTGGTACTTAGCACCACTGACAATTATCACCTGATTTTTCTGATTGATAATCTGTTTTCCTCATTAAAATCAATGTTCCCTAATGGCAAGGACCATATCTGGTTTTGCACACCATTGTAGTCCCACCTTCAGCCAGGTGCTGGGCACACAGAGGGCTCAGATATATGCAGAAAATTTCCTGCATACATCAGTAAAGCAATAATTCCATCAATGAATGGACTGGGCCATAAAGACTCCTGTTCTGGACCAAACCAAGGAGAAGGAAAAGGAGAGACTGTACTCTGATGTAAGTGCCAATGATTTGGAAGACTGTAGCGATAACCTGTCAGAGGGTACAATGGTACTCCTTCAGACTTTAGAAGGGGCCTAGATCAAACCAGAACTAGGATTTCTAAGATTCCTCTCCTCTCCTCCAGACTTCTAAAATCCAGAGAACCTAGGAATTCTGGGGAATTTTGAACCAGAACAAAGGCAAAGTAAATAAAGAAACCAGTTGGACTCCTTTATAAAACAGGAACAGCACGATAGAGGAATGGTTTTTTTAAAAATGTGGTCCCTACACCTGCAAATTATCAGGCCTCACCTCAGACCTACGGAATCAGAAATTCTGGAAGAGAAGCCAGCCATCTGGATATTAACAAGCCCTACAGGTGACTCTGATACTTGACAACGTTAGAGAACTGCTGACACAGAATAAAGATGAGCCTCAGACTCACCCAGACTTTACTATCTATAGCTGTGAGGCCCTGGGCAAATTACTCAAACTCTCTAAGCCTGAGTTTACTCATCAGAATAATGATAACAAAACTATTTCATAAAACTGTTTGAAGGAAAATTTTAAGTAATATATAAATTGCCCAGCAAAATATGGTTATAAATTGTATTTGCTATAGTGTTTGTTCTTCATTACACCACCACCACCACCATCATACCATCCCCTTATCCAGACTGTTAAGGCCTAGAAACCCAGAGTAGAAAAATCTGACTGACACCACAATTTTTATTGGTGGTTTATAATAAAATATTCTAACTTACAGTGCTTAAAGTGTTACACAGCCATTTGGCAAACATGCTATTGATTATCACAAAAAACCCAATCCTGTGATTTCAGACAACTCAGTGGATTTGCCCAATGTCACAAAGCTAGTCCAAGTCATCTGCAGATCTAGAACTTGAACCCAGATATTTTAATTGCAAATTCAGTGTTTTCCCCCTCTACTCTTCACTGCCTACACTTCTGCTTTTGCTTATATCACTTTCCCAAGGAAAAAGACACTCACCAGACACACTGTAAGATAAAATAAGACTGACATTCTTTAAAGAGCTTCTTGGACCCTGGCATATGGTTCTTCTGATTGTCCGTACTTATAAACCTCACATTTAAAGGAGCAGTCCATATTGTCAAACTCCTTATTAGTAATAATTGGTCCTTTCTGTCGTATGTTTGTTTTATTTTTAATATAGGCATCTACTTCATGTTGAACTCAAATATGTTTAATGCCAACTTTTTAACAACCCAATTTTTCAAATATTCACTTGTAGTACAGAAAGCTATGGAGCATCTTCCCAGCTCCTCAAATATGGTCACTTTCATAAACGTTATCCAGTCTTTCTGGCAACAAGTATTCACAAAACATGTCCTCCTTGCCTGGCACTGTGAGAGGAAGCACTGGCCACACTGCCATGAAAAGGCAGATGTGGGGCCTGCCATCCTAAGAGAGTGAGGGAATCAGACATTAATCCAACAAAATTTTTTTAAAAAGAGGCTCAGATTGTGGGGGGGGGGGGCCAGTGTGGAGGGGCAACAGGCAAATGATAAAGAACAGGTCACCTCCCTCTCTGCAGGGGATGGAGAAATCCAGGGCGGAGGCACCTCCAGAAAAGGTGGTCAGAAGCCTCTCTCTCAGCAGACAAAAAAAAAAATTAAAACTAAAGCTTATCTTGACACAGAAATTCTAACATGAAAATCCAATATGTGGAAATATAAGATAATAGATGAGTTGAGTAGATTATCTGCTTTAACAGATCTGCTTTAAGGATTCAGTCAAGGTTTATTTGCCCAAGATATCTCAACAGGTGAGAGAAAAGCGATCTCACTAAATATAACATAAACATAAAAATCTCATATATATGTGGCAACTATATCCCACCCATTCCACAAAGCAAGGGGTTGGTAAACTAGGGCTCAAGGACCAAATTTCGGCAGCGGCCCCTTTGTACAGCCACAAACTAAGAATGGTTCTTACATTTTTTTAATGGTTAAAAAAGTCAAAAGAAGAATAAGACTTTATAACATGTGGAAGTTATATAAAATTCAAATTTTAGTGTCCACAAATAAAATCTCATTGGGACAACCACATCACCTATTGTCTACAGCTGCTTTCAAGCTACAAGGTAGAGTTGAGCAGTTGGGAAATAATTGATTGGGTCACAAAGCCTAAAATACTATCTGGCCCTTTATTGAAAAATTTTTCAAACCTCTATGGAAGAGGAAAGAATTCACAGAAATAAAAGGAAAACACACTCTTAGAAATGTTACTTCAAATATGAGTGACAAAAACATACGCAAACAATGGCTATAAAATGCCTCTGTGAAAGAATTTAACCTCCTGGCAATTGCTTAAAGTGCTACTTGCCCAGTTTTACCTGGAGGTTTCATATTTCTGTCCCTATGTCCTAGTGAGGAAGTGCTAAATCAATCTCTTGAGGAAGTCCCTAAGTCAATCTTGTAACAGGGATTTAACACGTTTCAACTTGAGCAGTAGCTGCATTCCAACTTGCATTCTCAGAAAGGAAGTTTCACAGTGTCTCCACTCCATATTTGTTGCCTCAACTTGGTTCTTAAAGAATACCAGTTTAGTTCCAGGAATGGAGGTTTAGTTCCAGGAATGGTGGTTTAGTTCCAGGAATGGTTTCAAACTGTTTTTGCTGATTCCCAACTATATTTTCTTCTCTAAATATTTACGAATTCAAGTGAGTATGCCCCATTATGAAAATGAATTCTTATAAACAGCCCAATCTGAGTGGACAGTAGATTCACACCATGAAGTCCAATTTTTTTCAGTACAGGGAAAAATATTACTGCTTCTTTTCAGTCTTCAGGCTACAGCATTGAAGGCCAGAGGCTACGTGCTATAAAATGACTACAGTTTTTCCAGTGTTTTGTAGCAACACATAATACGTTGGTCTCTATGCCTTCTTTGTCATTTACTCATATATGATCATCCTCAAATATTGGGTCATTTTCTATTTTTGAAATATAAGTTGCAAGTCAATACATTCACCTTAAGTCAAAGATGTCTTTCACCTTATAGAAAAAAAAGGTTGCATTTGAATGGGAAATTATGCATCATCTATAGCGTACCCTTCCCGGCTGTCTGATTCTAACTCAGTTCACTCTCTTTGAGCTACTTTGCACCATTTTGTAACCTGTAAGTTACTAATACCTATATCAATTCTGTCCTGACAGGTAGTGATTTCAATTTACTTCCACTCCACAGTGGAAAACCCAGTTTTGTCTCAATCTGCAATTCACCTCAACATCAGTTTACACTATACATATTTGTGCTAATTTGACTTTTCCTTTAAGCCAGTTAAAATGTCTACTTGGTTCCTTCACATCACATAAAACAAAATCTTTAGCACACATTCCTTTTTATACCAATATGAATTACATCTTTGTAAAAATTATCTTTTAACAACCTAAAAGGTTGGTAAAGATTCATATTTATTTTAAATGCTATTTTTAAAATCTTTAAATTTTCAGTGATACTCACCTTTAATATGAATTCAGCTGTGAATAATATTAAATTAGTTTACACCATACAGAAAAATGAATGGAGATTGGAAACAAACTCTTTTTGTCCCCTTTTAATGCTTTTGAGTTGAAAAAAGAACAAAAATTGTGCAGAAAGGCAAGAAATAAGTATTAAAATATTCTGACACTTGTTAAAAATGGTAAAAGAGACTTTATTCAGGGCTATTGCAATAGGGGAAAGAAATCAGGTTTCACTCCAAATACAGCAAAGTCAGCTGGAGATTTACAGCCAACAACAGAATGAGGGTGCCAGTGGGTGGAAAATCACTAACAGGAAACATCAAGAGTAGGGATAGTGTTGCTAAACTGGCTTAACAGGATTCATGCTAAAGGCAGGCCAAGGACTTTTAGACATTAGGATGGGAGCTGAGGACCATTATCAGATACTAGGCTGATCCGATATCACTTAGCAGGATTCTTGCTAAAAGGGGTCTAGGCAGGCCAAAGAGAGAATGAGGGCCATGTTTGAGAAGAGGGCTCAGAAGAGCCTAACTAAAGTTTGCTCAAGAAGAGAGACTTTGTCTCAAGCAACAGCACATTCATAAGAGGGCAAACGGTTAAACAATTCTTGTTCTCAGAGAATTAACCATATAGTAAAAGAAATAAATAAGTAACCCAACTTGTCCAAATTGCCTTGGTTTAATTTGCAATTAAATTTTATAGCCATAAGGATCCATATGTAAATAATCTCTTTAAAGAAAAATATAAAATGATAAGTTAAAAGTCGTTTCACTCTCTATAATCTTAGTAGACTAAATAATAATTTGACAGTATCCCAACTAAAGTGCATCACATGCCTAAATCAAGGATTTTATGTAATATACTGAAACAAAAACAAAGCATATTCTATTTGCCCTACTTTCACATAGGCAGACTATACCACCACTGACTACCAAATTCACCAACTCAGCCTATAGAACAGGGCAATTATGGTTATTTGTGAAATGTAAACAGCACTATATCTATGAAATCTGAACAACGGTATTCACTGTATTAAAACACAATGCCAACAAAATTCTTCAAGTCTTGTTTCTCAAAGTGCAGTCTGCCCACCTATAACCTGGAAGCTTATTAGGAATGCAGAATCTCAGGCACTGCCTGTTTTAGTATCTGCACTGTAACAAGATCCCCACATTAATTTTATGCACATTAAAGTTTGGAAAACACTGCTCTAGCAGTGTGGGAATAATGTAACTGGGATTGTGATTGTTAGCATATTCCCTCAGTTATCCCTTTATTACACAACTAAGTATGGGGGGTGGGGGTTCTGACAGTGGTTTTTTTTTCTGAGACTTTATACAACTAACTAGAGTGTTTTTATAGATTTTTTTAAAAATATTTATTTATTTATTTATTTATCTTTAGAGGGGAAGGGTAGGAGAGAGGGAGAAGGAGAGAAATATCAATGTATGGTTGCCTCTTATGTGTCCCATGCTGGGAACTGGCCTGCAACCCAGGCATGTGCCCTGACTGGGAATCGAACCGCGATCCTTTGGTTCACAGGCCCGCGCTCAATCCACTGAGCTACACCAGCCAGGGCTGTTTTTATAGATTTTTAAAAATATATTTTGTTGATTATGCTATTCCAGTTTTCCCCATTTGCTCCCCTCCACATGGTACCCCCATTCCTTCTAGCAATCAACCCCTTAGTCCATGGGTTATGTATATAAATTCTTTGGCTACTCCATTTCCTATACTATTCTTAACATCCCCATCTATTCTGTACTTACCAATTTTACTTCTTAATCCCTACACCTTTTCTCCCATTCTCTCCCTTACACCCCCCAAGCTGATAACTGTCCAAATGATCTCCATCTCTATGATTGGACTTGGATGTCTATTTCCTTCACCAAATTAAGGAAGTTTTCTTTCATGATTTTTTCAAATAGGTTTTCAATTTCTTGTTCTTCTTCTCCTTCTGGCACCCCTATGATTTGAATTTTGGTACATTTGAAAATATCCCATAGGCTCCTCATTTTTTTCTTAATTCTTTTTTCTTCTTGCTTTTTCTGACCAAATGCTTTTTTCTTCCTTATGTTCCAAATTGTTGATTTGATTCTCAGCTTCATTCCCTTCATTATTGTTAGTTCCCTGTAGATTTTTCTTTATTTCACTTAATGTAATCTTCATTTCTGCCTAGGTCTTTTTTATGCTGTTGAAACACCCACTGAGTTCCTTGAGCATCCTGATAACCAGTGTTTTGAACTCTGCAACTGATATGTTGCTTTTCTCCATTTTGTTTAGCTTTTCTTAAGTTTTGTTCTGTTCTTTCATTTGGGCCATATTTCTTTGTCTCCTCATTTTGGCAGCCTCCTTGTGTTTCTTTCTGTGTATTAGGTAGAGCTGCTTTGACTCCCTGTCTTAGTAGCATGGCCTATTGTAGAAAAGCACACCTATAAGCTGCATAGGGCAGACCTTGGGTAATCACCACAGTGGGGCAACACATGTCACCCCTCTGTGGCTCTGTGTGGGGAAGGGCTCAGAGAGGAGATATGGGCTACCTGGCCTCTGGAGTTTTGCCCAGGAGGAAACTGACCTCCATCATTTACCCTGTTTCTAGTCACTTCACTTTCACCCTGTATGCCAACGGTACCCTTCCAGCTGCTGCCCTGGTGATGAATCCCAAAGGAGATGAATCTGCATAAGTCCTAAGGTCATTACAGGTCCTTTAAGAAGAGTCTCCTGAGAATCCTGCAGTTTCTTCCAACCCTGACTGGTTTTGACAGCCAGAAGTTATGGGGATTATCTTCCTTGTGCTGGAACCCTGGGCTGGGTGTTCTGGGCTGGAATAGGGATCCCTCACTCCTGAGGTATCCCTCCCAATATTTATTCACCACACATGGATGTGGGACCACCTGTTTCATGCCTTTCCACCTCTCCGCGGCTCTCTGCACCCCACTGCATGTCTCCACATCTGTGTCTTCTATCCATCTGGATGAATGTGGCTTCTTTAAATCCTTGGTTGTAGGACTTCCATACAGCTTGATTTTCTAATGATTCTGGGTGATACATGCTTTGTAGTCTAGTTGTAATTTTTACTATAGCTGTGCAAGAAAGCAAAGCATGTTACCCACACCTCCATCTTGACCAGAAGTCAAAAGGGAAAGATTTTATTGTGACCCTAGTAGTCTAAATGTTTAGCCTTGGGGTAGACCAAAAGTTTCATATTGATTATTCAGTCTTGTGAGTAAAATCAAAGTAACAGGGAAAATGAGGGGATGCAAAAACAAGAAATTGTGGACCCACAGAATTTTATCATTGAAAGACAGAAAACAATCTCAATTTTATATACAGTGTATGTACTCAATACAGTAATGGTTACATAAATTATGACACAACTATACAAGAGAACATAATGAAGGCAGTAAACAAGAACAAGATAGTTTTTCATGTACCAATATGCAAGGATCTAAGATATGCAATATGCTAGGATAAACTTTGCTTTAACAATACAAGGGGAAATAATGCAAGGGCAGCACAGTATACATATTGAGTTACCATTCATGTAGAAAAAAATACCTACGTGCATATATGCACAGAATATCTCTGGAAAGATATATAAGAAAGGTACAGTGTTTGCCCTCTGGAGGGTAGCTGAGGCATAAGGAACAGAAGTAGATGGAGATTGACTTTCCCCCCATGCACTTCCAATACCTTTTGAGTTATGTAACTATATTATCTAATTAAGTTTTTTCAATCTGATCATTGAATAATTCCTTTACGGGGATACAGTCCTGAGGTAACAGAGGAATCCCTTCTTCATTTTCCCTGATAGATAGTCATCTGACTATGTCCAACACTTTCTGTGACAGTTCAAGGCTGAGAAGTCAAGTGTCTAAAATTCATTCAGACCCTGAGCTAAAGTCTATGTTCCTTCAATGCTGCACCACCACTCCACCTCCCAACCCCTAATGCCCTCTACCCTGCATCTAGTTTTTTGTCTGCAGCACAAAGTAAGCTTTTTCCTCTCCCAGCCTTTAAAACATTTGCCGAAGGCTATCGTGGTTGTCCTTAGTGGGAACTCATAAACAAAAGCTGGCTAGGCAGGCAGGTAATGTATAGGAGTAAAGCAGGCCTAGCCAAGACAAAACAGGCAGAGCACCCCCTACCTGGTGACAAGGACACGATGAGGAGTGGTGAGCACCCTACCTAGGAGACTGAGAGGCAGAAGCTATTCTTTTCTAAGGAAACACTGCCATGGAGGAAGGATGGCCAGAAGTTGCTGTATCTTCCCAGAGGTGTTGGAAACTGATTTTTATTTTAAATATCTCAGTTTTTTAAATGCTGGCAACTAAACTAATTTTTTAAAACACCATGCAGACCAATGACATGTGACTTAGATGGGACCTTCAGGTCACCAGTTTACAGTATTCTATTCTCCTTCAACTACCATGAGATTTCCTCTTTTTGTTATATTCTGGTTGAATTTGCTGAAAAGAAAAACAAATAAAAATATTTTTTGTCAAAACAATTAGTTACATTTTTATTTTATTTAATAATTATTAACCCATCTATCACTCCAAAAGGTGCTAGAGAAGTTATTTGCCAGTAATTTTGTTTACCTAAGGATTAGAAACTAGAGTTTGTGTGTGTGCATGTGCATGCAAGCATGTGTGTGTTGTGTGTGGTATTGTTTCTAAAGACCTTCACTACTTATTACTGTTAGACTGTCTTTGGTGGCAGGAATTGAAGGTATTTCCGAACGACAGTATTTCGCAGTTGAATATATATTTTCAGGACTCATTATATTGGTGAGGCTTATTTGCAAAACATACTTCTCATTTCAGTGGAAGAAAATTTCATAGAAAAAAATTTTTTATTTCTTAATAATCCACCCTGTGACAACCTAAAGAGACTATTAAGCTATAAAAAAAAAAGAGGACTTCAGCCAAGATGGAGGTGTAGGTAGATATGCTTTGCTTCTTTGCACAAACAAAAGACAGACAACAACCAACTTAAAAACAGAAAACAACCAGAACTTCCAGAAAATCAAACTGTATGGAAGCTTGACAACCAAGGAGTCAAAGAAGAAATATTCATCCAAACCGGTAGGAAGGGTGGAAACAGGTAGCCAGGATGGAAAGGATGAATGACATGGTAGCTAATGGCAGACTAGGCAGACAAGGCGGTGGCTGGTAGACCAGGTAGTCTCACATTCACATGTGGATAAACCGAGAGGAAAAAATGGAGAGCGAGACAGACCTCATTACCCAGGGTTTCAATGCAGGGAAATAAAGCTTCAAAACCTCTGGCTAGAAAAACCTGTGGGAGTTGTGGCAGTGGGAGAAACTCACAGCATCATAGGAGAGTTTGTTGGAGAGACCTACAGGGTCCTAGAATATACACAAACCCACCCACCTGGGAATCAGCACTAGAATGGCCCAATTCACTTGTGGGTAGCAGAGGAAGTGACTGAAAGTGGGGCAAGAGTCAAGCAAGTGGCATTGTTCCCACTGTGGGCCCTTCCCCACATACAGCACCACAATGTAGCAGAGTGAGTTGTCCCACCCTGGCAAAGACCTAAGGCTTGGACCATTGCTACATAATAGGTGCACTGAGACAAAGAAATATGGCCCAAATGAAAGAAGAAATTAAAACTCCAGAAAAAGAACTATGCAATGAGGAGATAGCCAACCTATCAGATGCAGAGTTCAAAACACTGGTAATCAGGATGCTCACAGAATTATTGAGTATGGCCACAAAATAAAGGAAGAAGTGAAGGCTATAAAAACTGAAATAAAGAAAGACATATAGAAAACAAACAGTGAAGGGAAGGAAACCAGGACTCAAATCAATGATTTCAAAGAGAATGAAGAAATAAACATTCAACCACAACAGAATGAAGAAACAAGAATTCAAAATAATAAAAAGAGTTTTAGGAACCTCTGGGACAAATTTAAACATTCCAACATTCGAATCATAGTGGTGCCAGAAGGAAAAGAGGAAGACCAAGAAACTGAAAACTTATTTGAAAAAATAAATGAAGTAAAAGTTCCCTAATCTGGCAGAGGGAATAGACATGCAAGTCCAGGAAGCTCAGGGAGTCCTAAAGAAGTTGGACCCAAGGAGGAATGCACCAAGACAGATAATAATTAAATTACCCAAGATTAAAGATAAGGAGAGTATATTAAAAGCAACACGAGAAAAGGAGGGAGTTACCTACAAAGGAGTTCCCATAAGACTATCAGCTGATTTCTCAAAAGAAACTTCATAGGCAGGAAAGGGCTGGAAGAAGTATTCAAAGTCATGAAAAGCAAGGACCTATATCCAAGATTATTCTATCCAGCAAAGCTAATTTAGAATGGAAGGACAGATAAAATTCTTCCCAGATAAGGTCAAGTTAAAGGAGTTCCTCATCACTAAGCCCTAATGACATGAAATATTAAAGGGACTTACCTAAGAAAAAGATCAAAACTGTGAACAGTAAAATGACCACAAACTCATAACTATCAACTGAACTGAAAAAAAAAAAAACAAAAACAAACTAAGCAAACAACTAGAACAGGAACAGAATCCAGAAATGGAGAGCACATGGAGGGTTATCAGCAGGGAGGAGTAGAGGGAGGATAAGGGAAAAGGTACAGGGAATAAGAAGCATAAATGGTAGGTACAAAATAGACATGGGGAGGTTAAGAATAGTATAGGAAATAGAGAAGCCAAAGAACTTACATGTATGAACAATGGACATGAACTAAGGTAGGGGAATGCTAGAGAGAGTGGGGGTGCAGGGTGGAAGGGAAATAAAGAGGAGAAAAAAAATGGGACAACTGTAATAGCATAATCAATAAACTATATTGAAAAATAAATCAATGAAATTTTAATAAAAAATTTACATTTTTTTAAAAAAGAAACAGATATTATTTAACACTTAAAGTGATTCTTTTCGGAGGAGGTTTGGGCACTGATCCAAGTTGTGAAGTACTTTGTACAAATATTGTAACAGCAGCCTAATCTCTAGCCTGCACTGCTCCTCACTTAAGCTCACTCTCCAAAAGTGCCCACTGGGCAATCACATCAAGCCTGTCCCGATTTCCAGGCAAGATGGAGGCACACACAGTGGACACACTGTGCCTCCTCTCACAACCAAAATTAAGGACAACAAATATTTAGAAACAAGAAAACAACCAGAGCTAATAGAAAATTGAACTGTAAAGAAGTCCAAACCATTCATCCAGACCAGTAAGAGGGGCGGAGTCGCAGCAGGAAAAAGTGGAGGTGCAGACCCAGGAACACAGGCGGCAGTGGCTGGTGGTTCTCAAGTGTGCAGGCGGCTGGCAGGCCCACAGGCGGTGGCTGTCGGACCCCAGGCATGAGGTGGTAACCGTGCAGACCCAGTGAGGCCACACAAGGCAGCTGGCTGAGCAGGTGGTTCCACATTCGCTCGCACAGATAATCCAGGCGAAGGGGAAGCGGCAGAAGGGACTAGAATCCAGGAGAGAGTGGAGCAGGCTCCACTGTTCCCTCTCGGACCCCACCCCCACGTACAGCGTCACAACCCTGCGACTGGGCTGCCTGGCACTGGTGAACACCTAAGGCTCCACCACTCACTACATAACAGCCGCAACCAGACCAAAACCAAAACAAAACAAAACAAAACAAAAAAAGCCAAAAATGGCTCAAACCTGAGAACAAATCAGAGCCCCGGAGCCAATTCCTCTAAGCCATGAAGAGATAGCCAACCTATCAGATGCACACTTCAAAGCCCTGGTCATCAGGATGGTCACAGAATTGGTTGATTTTGCTCACAGATTAGATGAAAAAATGCAGGCTACAATGCGCGTGAAATGAAGGAAGACCCATGGGGAACCAATAGAGATGGGAGGAAAACTGAGACTCAAATCAATGGAGTGGACCAGAAGGAAGAAACAAACATCCAATCAGAAAACAAGGAAGAAACAAGAATTCAAAAAAATGAGGAGAGGCTTAGAAACCTCCGGGACATCTTTAAACATCCCAGCATCTGAATTATAGGGATACCAGAAGGGGAAGAAGAAGAGCAACAAGTGGAAAACTTATTTGAACAAATAATAAAGGAGAACTTCCCAATCTGGCAAAGGAAATAGACTACCAGGATGTCCAGGAAGCTCAGAGAGTCCCAAAGAAGTTGGACCCAAGGAGGAACACACCAAGGCACACCATAATTACGTTAGCCAAGATTAAATGAAGGAGAGAATTCTAGAAGCAGCAAGGAATAAGGAGACAGTCACCTACAAAGGAGTTCCCATCAGACTGTCAGCTGATTTCTCAAGAGAGACCTTCCAGGCAAGAAGGGGCTGTAAAGAAATATTTGAAGTCTTGAAAGGCTGGGACCTACATCCAAAATGGCTCTATCCAGCAAAGCTGTCATTTAGAATGGAAGGGAAGATAAAGTGCTTTTCAGATAAGGTCAAGTTCAAGGAGTTCCTCATCACCAAGCCCTTATTATATGAAATGTTAAAGGGACTTATCTAAGAAGAAGATAAAAAATATGACAGTGAAAAGTCAGCAAAATCACAGATAGTAATAACCACACCTAAAACAAAAGCAAACAACTGGAACAGGGACGGAACCACAGAAATGGAGATCATATGGAGGGTTAGCAACAGGGGCATGGGAGGAGGAGAGAGGGGGAAAAGGTACAGAGAATAAGTAGCATAGACGGTGGATAGAAAATAGACAGGGGGAGGGCAAGATTAGTGTGGGAAATGTAGAAGCTAAAGAACTTATGACACATGGACATGAACTAAAGGGTGGGGGGGAATGTGGGTGGGAGGGGATGTGCAGGGTGGAGGGGAATGATGGGGGTAGAAATGGGACAACTGTAATAGCATAATCAATAAAATATATTTTTTGAAAAAGCCTGTCCCTTCTAACTTGTCACCTGTTTGTCATCACCCTACGCCCCCTTGCAGCAATATGAATGAGAAATGGGTAACTGCTTTATTAAAAAAAAAAAAAAAAATGAAAAATGAGCCCTTTCATTGAATCATGACCTACAGTACTTGAAAACTTCGTGGAGACCCCACAATACTCAAAAAGTTGATGGAAGTTGGGGCATGGTGGGTCCCACTACTAAAGGCTAGATGAAGGGTGGGTAAAGGAACGTGCAGTTGCTAGAGAAGGTACCAAAGTAAATCTTCCGCCATGATACATGGGCCAAGATTTTGCTTCTATTTATGTTTTCTACTGTTTTAACTAACATAAAAACAGATTGGGAAACTCAAGATCTCACAGTACATACAAAATACACTTACATTAAATATGGTCTAACTCTAAAGTAAATACAGCAACTGACAACTCTTACAGAGTTTCAAAACCAAGAACCCCATAGTAAAAAAAAAATTACACTGTAATTCTGAGAAAGGAGACATTTAATTATATATATAATTTATGTAAGTACATATAATAATTTTAAATTTCTAAGTAAACAGGCATGTCATGAAATATAAAGCATCAGGAAAGGATTTCAAAACCTGTGTGATCCATCTACATTGTCAAATGTAATCTATACAGAGAGCAAGCTCTAGGCAGGAAAAGCTCAGGATTCCATCTTTACAGCCCAACTTTAGGTTAACTTCCAAATGAAACCATTTTATTTGGCAGATATTTTCTATAAAAAGTGAATTTTTTCACATGGTATATCTTTAAAACTTCCCTACTCATTAACTGCAGGAGATTATTTGTACATATATCTTGGGGTATTCTGATATTTGCACATACCTTGAAATGCACAGCTATATAAATTAAATGGACAATTAGAATGTCACTGTACAATTCTATGTATCTACTTCCAATGGGATTCTAAAGATTCTAAATGGTACCCAATGAGGTACCATTATACAAAATGGCCTATTTATCTGTCTTTCTAGAGCATTAGAGGTAGGAGTCAGGATTGTGGGTTCCAGTTCTGGTGGAAAGCACTGTATGATCTCACCGAAACCATAAAAGGACGTCCTCCTATACTTGCTTCTCCTCCCCTATTAAATGAAAAAGAGAAAACCTGGATCCTAATAGGGTAGCCACGAAACCCACAAGAAAGAATGCGAAAACAATAAAGAATAGAGCATAACAAAGACAAAGTGACCTACTGTTCTTGTGGGAAGAATCTGAAAGAAAAACAAAGTAGCAATGCATATAAATACCTTTAGTCCATCACACAGAGCACATATTTCTTAAAAAGCAAACAAAAATAATTAAAAGTACAATAGTTCAAGTAATTTAAAGGTATGTTCTCTCTTGAAGAAATGTCAGATGGGAAAAAAAATACATTCCTAAACCACCACAAACTCCCCTAAAACCTCTCTGTCCTCTCTGCCACTCTCATCATCTCCACACAGATAGCAGCTTGACCCTTCCATGAAAGTCAACAAACAGGTCTGGGAAATTTTCCACTAAATAATGAGCACATGGCAGGTACTAGAGACTCAGTTTTGATCTTACAACATCGGTAACTAATCTAATTTCCCAAACTAGTGGACTTTGACAGCCCTTGGCACTAAACAGATAAAGCAGAAGCTAAGGTCTCTTTTTATCTCTGTATAAACCAATTATAGTTGACAAATACCAGTATCTCAGAGTGTTCAACAAAGTGACTGGTGCACAATAAATGTATAAATAAGTGAAGAATGTACAGAATGAGAGACTGACCTGAGTTTTAGATTTCCTTGGGCCTCAGGGTACCATGGCCAAGGACTGAAACTTCTGCCTCAACAGCTATCTCCAGAGTTTGAGCCATTGAGGCCCATGGTGACAAAAAGAGTAAGTTTAGACCCCATCAAACGTCAGCAACTCATGCCCCACTGATGGTAGGTCAGGGCTGAATCACCTTATTCCAAACACAGCATAATGATGTACACAGATGTCAAGGGTAGATGTCACTCTGCTACCAGGGAGCTAAGTGCATGAATCATACAAATAAATCAACACCTTGGAAAATACAGCTTTCTGGAAAACAGCAACATCTCTTCTTTTTATTAATACACTTTCTAATGGATCTTTCATGGCAAAGACTTATTCTTAGAGACTGCACATCCTGAAATTATCCTACTTTTCAAGAACTACTTTTAAAGCTTTATTATACCTTATAAAACTTCTTTTTTCCCACTTAACTCAAGAATCTCTAATATTTATCTCCAGGTTGACTTGAAGCTTAATTTCACAGCTTATGCCAACTAGGTAGCTTCTTCAACTTTCTATATATCATCTAACCAGTTCTATTCTCACTGACTCAGCAGCATGTTCAAATATGCAGAGAAGGACTGACATGATGCTGATGAAGCTTAATCTTCAGGGCTCCTCCTATTCCACAGCCCCTGCAGTGATGGGAGTCGGTAGGCGTCAGTGGTCTAGGTGGGAGGAAACACCAAGAAGCATTTCTTCATAAAGCATTTCTGGTAAACAGATTATGAAAAAGCCAAAGCATTTAACTGAATCATTGAAATAAATGCTTACCTTTATATCTAATTTTGTTTTCTTAATTTTCTATTCTCTTTCTTAAAGAGGACCCCCTCCCAAATTTTATAAGCTTCCAACAAAACCTGAATCTGCCCTGATACAGACAAAGGTGTGCAAAAGTACTCTAGTTCGTAGTCTCCATTGCTCAAATATTCACTCTATAGCAAAATTTCTGGTACTTAAAAATAAAAAGTAAAGGTGGGGGACAGGGAAAAGTGGTTTTACATGCACCTATTTAAGATTGTCAATTTCATTAAGTACTTTCCCATACCAAAATTTAAATAAAATAAAACCTGCAGAACTTCGGCTCTTTCACATTTCTGCCCAACAACCTAAAACTTTCAGATGGATGGGACATCTCAGTTCTGAGAAGGACTGTGTATTATTACTGCTCCCACAATATGGGGCCTAAGTGGATTTTTTATGCTTAGACTAGTGAACATAAAAAGCAAACATCTTTCACATGACTGATATGTCTGCCTTTAAGGAAACAACCCTGGTCAAAAATTATTAGGAAACAGATCAGTGTCCCCACTGGACTCTGAAGCAACGTAATGAGGTAATCCAACACTACATTTTGTCAAAAAACTCTGACAAGCTAATAACCAGATTGTCATCAGATAGACACCGAAAAATGATAAAGCGTTTATTCCAGCATTAAAATACCACCACTTCCTGGGGTTTTTTATTTTATAAAAATAAAAATCTATCAGAGATGCATCCTATTAGTCTGGATGGTATTGAAATGGGTCTGTTCCATTTGAAGAATAAAGTAGGCAGTTTTGTTTTTATTGAAGTGTAAGAAAGAATTTTTCTAAAGATCACCTACTTGATTTGAATCATTAAAACCCTATGTGTTAAAAGGAAAGTACATTAAACAGAATGATTATGACAATACTAACTGGCATTTATTGAGCATTTAGACTGTGCCAAGCTCTGTGTTCAGTACTCAGCGCCCCAATAACCGTTAGTGAGGGGTGCTATTATCATTGTTATTCTCATTTTCAGAGGAGGAAACAAAGCTAAGAGGCTACGGAACCCACTTGCACATTCAGAAGACACCAAGCCCACATTCTTGGCCACTCGATATGCTGCTAAGCAGAGGGTTTAATTTGGTTTTGATGAGGGTGGGGTGGGGGTGTTTTCAAGAAAATCATTACATAATCAATTTCCCAGAAGAGGGTCATCCATTGTGCAGTCAGACCTGTGAGCCAAATCCTACGTATGGTGCGACATTGGAAGAAAAAATGTTATAGACCCCTCACCCATATATGCAATTTGTGCATATATGCAATTTAGGAAACAGATCAGCGGCCCCACTGGATAGAAATGACAGAAATGTTAAGATATAGCCTTAGGCTTAAAATACTTCCCGCCCATTTAATTAGTCAATTATAAGAAGTTATCCACTAACCTGTACAAGAATAAACCTCAGGGAGTACATTTCTAAGATGACCTTTAGAATCCCAATATCCAAAAACCTTACAGTTTTATCTATTAGGATATAAATGAGTTATACCATGTAAATCACTGTCAAATTTGTAAATGCAAGTTGTATGGCTGAACTAGTCAGTAATAATTTAATGACATAAATTTTTTGTTCCAAAATACATGAAAAATATTCCAGACTACTGAAATGCCCAATCAAGTAACTCAGTATTACAGTTGCAAGAGTGTGTGGGATGGGGGGGGGGGGGTGTTTTTATTAAAGCTTAAAAAAGAATTATTCTAAAGATCACCTACTTGATTTGAATCATTAAAACTCTATGTGTTAAACGGAAAATATATTAAAAAGAATGATTATAGCAACACTAACAGGCATTTATTTTCCCACCTAATGATTTTTCCACCTAATCATTTCATTGGATAGCCACGAATCTATATTACATACACACACACACACACACACACGCACACACACAATCATTCCAAATTTACAAACATAATGTTGAACAACAGATGCCACACACAAAGAAGGCCATGCTGTATGATCGCATTTATATAAAGTTCAGAAACATGGCAAAACTGATTTGTGATGTTAGAGTCAAGATGGTGGTGACCTGGGAGAAGGGTAGTAACTGGAGGATGGCAAGAGAGGGTCATGTTCCACTTTTTATTCTGGATGCAACTTCTTGGCATATGATCGCTTTGTGAAAATTCATTACGATGTACACTTGGGATTGGCAAGTGTACAACTCCTATAAATGTTATATTTCATTAAAGGTTGACATTGTACAATCGTTCTCTTCCTTTAGCAGTTTGCCAGCTAACCAAAGAAGAAAACATACACTAAGCAAGACGTGGCCAATCTGAAAATACACAGAAGTTTGATGTTGCAAACTGTTGAGGTACTGACAGTCTTATGAGAACCTTTTAACATTCTTTCCCTCACAGTATCAAACAATTCATATAGCAATTAACTATATTAATTCCCATAATGAAAGTTCAAGGAGGTTTGCAGTCAATCATAATTGTGCCCTACAGATTCCAGAAAATGTTTTCTGGAATTTAGGTCTCTGGTGGCTCAGCGAACAACACAGTTAACAGAGTAACAGCTCATTAACAATTGCATCTAATCTGATTAGTCAAAGGTGTATGAATGACCCATGGACATGAACATGGAGTGGGGACTGACTGAGGGAAGGAGAGGAGGGCCGAGTAGAGGGAGGCAAAGGGGAAAAAATGGGGCAACCATAATAAATAAACAATTAAAAAAATAATTGCATTTAAGATGTTAAAACTTGGTACATTTTTAGAAACACCAGTACTAACTATGTGCCTTTCACTTTACTATAATCAGAAGAGAATATGTTAAATTTTTTTTTACTTTTTCCTTCTCAACAATCAATATATTAAATAGTAAATTAAATATAGTTTTGTATTCTATTTCCATAAATATGAAATGTGAAGACAATGGGAATCTTACTTCAGTTTCTCTTATCCAGTCAATTTCCACTATTTTAGGAAGCACATTTTTGAACTGTGTTTTACATGTCTTCTGAGACTAAATACCAAAGATATGTGTGTACAGATAAAACTGATGTTATTTCAAGAAATAACCATTGCTTTGGTCACAAAAAGTACTAAGCAATGTATTGATTGGTTTAATTGCCCTGTTTTTACTTAAAGCTAGACCACAAGAACTCTGGGGCAGGGGCCTTACCAAGGATGTTAACCACTGTATATCCTGCATTGAGCAGTTGCAGAATGAGCATTGGAGCTGATTACTAAACTATTTACCTCAGCAATCTTGACGCCAAGTGAAGGACAGTGAAGGACAGTTGTCATTTTAGACCTGGTGTCTTTAAGGTACCAATGCAATATTTTACAAGATACATGCATTTCAAGTAAGCTTATCTCAATTTTTTTTTCAAAAGTTTGGATTATTTTCCCTTGCTACAAAATAAGAAAAGTGAACATGATATAAGTTAAAGTGACATTCTTAGCTTTACAAAATTCCTATAGGGGATACATCAGCCTAAATTATCTGAAAGTAATTAATTGTTCTTTGTCAACAGAAAAAAGAATTTGGCCCCCAAGTAAATAAAACCCCAATCAAGTAATAACCAAGAAGAATAATAGCAGTAACACTGCTTACTTTTTTTCTAACTCTTGCTCATCCACTATTAGGAAGCTATAACAAATAAATACGTTCTGTGGAAGCACCAATGTTTGTCTCTACAAAAAGGATAAAAAGTTACTTTGTATTGTAATAACTTCTTCACCACATTTAGGAAAAGATATTAAAACAGAACTTTAGGAATAAGCATTCCTTCTGGTACTCTGAGAATGCATTCAATCAAATACACTGTGGAACTGGGAAAAAGGTCATCTGAATCACACACAAGGTGGCAAGAAGCCCGAGATGTCACCTGGCCTGTCAGGTGCACCTTACCAGCAAGTTTCATTTAAGTCCACTATCACAGGCTGCTCTCATTCCTCTGGGCCCATCTCTTGGCTCTGCCTGACAACAGACCCACTCAAAGACCCAAACTCCCTACCAAGCAAGCCCCTGAGTCTGGCCACATCAAGCCACTGAAAATTACAACAACTTGTTTTCTGTCCTGGCCTGATTGCTATTTCAGAGAAAAATCTCTCTTTGTTTTGACAATTTGCCCTGCCCCTTAATGGGAAAACAAATGTTTCAGGAGTAGATTCAGATGCTATTTTTGGTACATGAAATAAATATTTATTTTATTACATTCCTATTCTATAATTGTATGGTTAGATGTTTGCCACTATTCATTCTGGCTGCTTTAGATACCATGGTTACTTTATATACTCTAACCAGCCCACGTGAGCATTTAATGAAGAAGAACTCTGTGGCTACTGTGGCTACACGCTTCATAGTTACACCAAATTTGATACTAAAAAGGAGGAATCACTTTATCTGAAGTGTAACCATTAACTAAAAGAGAAAAGCCTGGTGTGGCAGGAATCATCTGTAACACCAGTAAATCACAATTCCGTACAGTGAAGGAGCTGACCGCCTATGAAGTGAGATCTCCAAGGTGCTTTCTCCACCCTGATTAATTAAATTCTTTTCCTATAACACAAAAGTCAGTATTCCACAGTTAAAGTTTCAAATGCAAATAAACCCAGGTAAATTGTTCTAAAACTTCAGTCCTTCACATACCCCTTTCATGACTCTTATAATGAATGTGAACCAATGTTCTATCATTAATAAAATATTTTCTTTTAATCAATTGAATTTTGCCAACCTAAATTAATTTGTAAAATTAATTATCTCTGGAAAGAAAATTTTATATTACCACTGTAATATGTTGCTTACCATAAATGAAAGAAAACTTAAAAAATTAATGCAACTAACCAAAAAATTGTTCACTCCCATACTATGTAAGATCATCTCATGTACCACATGAAATACTGTAATAAATTGTAGGTTTAAAATTACACTAAAGACTAAATGAGTAATATCAGAATTCCCAACACCCCTCCATGATATACTTTCATTCAAGGTGGTAGGGACCACTAAAAAGAGATAGGAAGGCACTGAGAGCCTGAAGCAGTATGTGTGAAGGCTGGGTGCTTGGGGCAGGGTGGGGTGGATGTCACAAGCTCTGAAAAGTACGGATACAAAAGAGCAGCTGTTGCCTACCGAGTGGTGATTTTATCTGGGGCTGCCCCTGCATGTGCATCATAGAGGAAGTCTACTGTTTGAAAAGAAGGTCCTTCCTCCACTTCTACACACCACCTCATTTAGTCATACATGCCTGAGCTCACAAATTACCCATCACAAAGAAATCACATGTGGTTAATAGGTTTCTTCAGGAACTTCCGGCCAAGATGGAGGCGTAGGGGGAAACACTGTGCCTCCTCTCACAACCAAAATCAAGGACAACAAATATTTAGAAACAAGGAAACAACCAGAACTTAACAGAAAATTGAACTGTACGGAAGTCCAACAACCATTCATCCAGACCGGTAAGAGGGGCGGAGTCGAGGCAGGAAAAGGTGGAGCTGTGGACCCAGGAACGGGAACACAGGCAGCAGGGACTGGCAGTTCCCAGGTGCACAGGTGGCGGCTGGAGGACCCTGGGCACAGGGGGGCAACTGCGCAGACCCAGTGAGGATGCACAAGGCGGCTGGCTGACCAGGTGGTCCCACATTCACACACGCAGACGGTCCAGGCAAAGGGGAAGTGGCGGAAGGGACTGAATCCAGGCGAGAGTGGAGCAGGCGCCATTCTTCCCTCTCAGACCCCGCCCCCACCTATAGTGTCACAACCCCGGGACTGGGCTGCCCCGCCCTGAGGAACACCTAAGGCTCCATCCCTCACTACGTAACAGCCGCGACCAAACTAAAACCAAAAGAAAAAAAAAAAAAAACACCAAAAATGGCTCAAACCAGAGAACAAATAAAATCCTCAGAGCCAATTCCTCTAAGCCATGAAGAGATAGCCAACCTATCAGATGCACACTTCAAAGCCCTGGTCATCAGGATGCTCACAGAATTGGTTGATTTTGCTCACCAATTAGATGAAAAAATGCAGGCTACAATACGTGAAATGAAGAAAGATACATGGGGAACTGATAGAGATGAGAGGAAAACTGGGACTCAAATCAATGGAGTAGACCAGAAGGAAGAAACTAACAACCAAACAGAAAACGAGGAAGAAACAAGAATTCAAAAAAATAAGGAGAGGCTTAGAAACCTCCAGGACATCTTTACACATCCGAATTATAGGAGTCCCAGAAGAAGAAGAAGAAGAGCAACAAGTGTAAAACTTATTTGAACAAATAATAGAGGAGAACTTCCCCAATCTGGCAAAGGAAATAGACTACCAGGACGTCCAGGAAGCTCAGAGATTCCCAAAGAAGTTGGAGGAACTCCACCAAGGCACATCATAATTACATTAGCCAAGATTAAAATGAAGGAGAGAATTCTAGAAGCAGCAAGGGATAAGGGGACAGTCACCTACAAAGGAGTTCCCATCAGACTGTCAGCTGATTTCTCAAGAGAGACCTTCCAGGCAAGAAGGGGCTGTAAAGAAATATTTGAAGTCTTGAAAGGCTGGGACCTACATCCAAAATGGCTCTATCCAGCAAAGTTGTCATTTAGAATGAAGGGAAGATAAAGTGCTTTTCAGATAAGGTCAAGTTCAAGGAGTTCCTCATCACCAAGCCCTTATTGTATGAAATGTTAAAGGGACTTACCTAAGAAAAGGAAGATAAAAAATAGGACAGTAAAAAGACAGCAAACTCACAGATATTAACGACCACACCTAAAACAAAAGTGAACTAAGCAAACAGCTAGAACAGGAACAGAACCACAGAAATGGAGATCATATGGAGGGTTAGCAACAGGGGCATGGGAGGAGGAGAGAGGGGGGAAAGGTACAGAGAATGAGTAGCATAGATGGTGGGTAGAAAATAGACAGAGGGAGGGCTAGAATAGTGTGGGAAATGTAGAAGCTAAAGAACTTATGACACATGGACATGAACTAAAGGTGGGGGAATGTAGGTGGGAGAGGGTGTGCAGGGTGGAGGGGACTGATGGGGGAGAAATGGGACAACTGTAATAGCATAATCAATAAAATATATTTTTAAAAAATAGGTCTCTTCATTGTGGCTGACAGTGCAGAACAAACGCCAGTCCCTGTCCTGAGATCAAGTTTCTAGAATGCTAACAGAGGTTCCCAATGGGAGGAGACACATTACCTAGAGGTCAACCCAATAACTCCTGCAGAAAGCTCCTGAATTCTGCTGCCTCTTGCCACACTCATCACTAAGTGCTGTATGTTTAAGCTCTCCCTGGATAACCTCCTCTCCAACCAGATTCTCAATTTTCTGATCCTTTCCATTGCTCTTAAGCCTAGCTCTCAGCAAAATAGGTGCTCACTTTATAGAAAAAGCAAGTGAGTGAATCTGAATGACTAGATCATAAATGAAAACAGATCAGCTTTGCAGAAAGGAGCACCTGCGATCCTAAGGCAAGTCCCCAAATCATTCCAAACCCATCCAAAGTTTTTTCAAGGAACACAGCACAAATCCCACCAGTATCACCCTGCCTTTTCAGAGAAATGATAAGTTCTCCTTCCCTTGCCCTAGCTGGACAAAGATCTGCTGCATTCTCTGTTTTAAAGTACCTCCTTATAAACTGTGCAATCTTGATCAAGTTACTTAACCTCTCTGAACTTCCACTTCCTTTTCAGTTAAATTCTGAAGACTAATATCTGCCCCATAAGCTGTGGTAAAGATTAAATGAGAGAATTAGGAAAAGGGACTACCACATTGTCTGGAGTATATCATAAACTAAAGATGCTGGGTGCCTTTTGGGACCAGATGACAATAGCATGATAAATACCAATGACATAATGGTTTCATGTTATTACAACATAACATCCACATGTCTTCATTCATTCTCCTGGTATCTTCCCTACTTGCTAGTATCAGAGTTTTTAATGTTTGCAGAGAGAATGGAGCAGGTTAGCAGGTCTCAGTGGCACAAAGAGGTACAGCATCATGTGCAAACAGTTCTCCCTAAATGCATCTTCACAAATTTATCCTGGGTTGATGGTGACACAATTCATTCCCATTTTGATGTTCCCTGCATTTTCACTTCTTTCTCTCTCTGAATCTCCTACACTGTAATACCCTCATTTCTAAGTCAGTAGGATGAGCATCTGCAGCCACAGGAAGTAAAGTTTAGGATCCAATGCCTGTCATATTTTTCAGACAGAAAACACTTCCAACGCCTTTACCCAGGTGATGGTAAACTACTCTGACATCTCAGCTGCTGGCCCTCCAAGCAGATTCATACACCTCTTGGCGAACACCCACTCTGGGCAGGCATCTAATCGTGTTTACAGTTATTCATTATGACGGGTTATACACAGATAGTGCCTTTGGTGTCAAACCAAATGGCCTCATAGACCCCTAGTCCAAGACATCCAGAAGATACAGACACATATTAAGTAAGACACAAGGAAGCAAATCACATTCACTTCCTTAAGATGGGAAGAGACTGAAGCAGACCTGCTGAAGTCCTCCAGAGCTCCAGCATGGGATGGCCCACAGCAAGCAGAGCAAGATCAAAAACCTGAGGTGCTTCGGCGTCAGAAATCTTGCCCCAGCTGCTTTGGTGGCTTTTTGCCAGCAAAGAAAAAGAGGAACTGTTTTGCAGGGGAATCACACTGAACCAAAAGGACCAGCTCTCACATTCTAGGTGCCAGGGCACTTTCCTGGCTCTGAAGTAGTGCATAGCTTTGGGATTCCATTCACCTCTCTGTGGAAGAATCTCTCCACAAACAGAAAGTGGAGAAGTGCCTTCACCATCTGCAATCATCTAAATGGACAGTCATGGGGTACGGGAGCAGACGAGGACTTGACGAGATGGCCCCAGTCCTCGGAATCCAATACAATGAATATTCCATGTTTAAACAATGGGAACTTAGACACAGTAACATCATCAGGAGTGAATCGAAGAACTCTAGAAAGAGTGCATATTTCCCCACTGACACAGCTGTACTGAAAAATCAACCTGTGGCTCTAAGGGAAATGAGAAAACACACTGGTGATTTCTACTATGGCATCCAATCTTCATTTTTGTGATCCCTCAATTCTCAGTTCAAGTATAAACAAACTTTTCCCCCTGAAGTAGGAAAACGATTAAGTATACAGGACACTTTCTGAGTTCTGCGTAGCATATGTTCATAAACTTTCCTTTTGTAGCATTTATGGATTCATTCTGGAGTAGGGTTAAGCCGGAGCAAAGCAATTTGGCATGCTTGCATTTGCTTTATCAGGAGAAGCAAGTGCAGGCTGCAGGGGCCACCCTGACCTGAGTGGCAAGGAAGCTTCCTGGAACCCTTAGGGAGATGCTGATTTTTTTTTTTTTTTTTTTTTTTTTTTTTAGAGAGATGCTCAAGTTGAGCCACCCTCCTTACAAAACAGTAAATGAGCTTCATGCAAATTATCCTCAGGAAAGTGGTGGCCCAAGGACAAGAGTGATCATTATCACGCAAACTTAATTTCTGACCAGTTTCAACAGTCACCCTGCAGTATCTGTATTGCTACAGGACCTCGGGGTCAGCATTCCAATCCATTCCAGCCTCAGGACCACAGTCATCAGCAAAAGAGCTTTCCAAACCTGCACATCCACTTCTATATGCTATACCCACACCATGGAATACAGCACAGCCTTTAGTCATATCATATAGGTTTCAAGTATACAATTCTATGAAACATCATCTGTACACAGCATTGTGTGCTTACCACCCAAAGTCAAATCTTCTTCCCTCCCTATATATTTGACCCCCTTTACTACTACCCCATCCCCTTTCCCTATGATACCATTTTTAAAAAATATATATCTACATAAAGAATTGACTAGGAAAAATATCCCAAAATGCCACAAATGGTTATTTATCTCTCAGCAGCAGGATTATGAGCACCCTCTGTTTTCTCCTCTTTTGCTATTTTGTTTTCCAAACATTCAAAAATGCAAATGAACTACTTTTATAATACAAATAAAGTAATTGTAAAGTGATTTAAAAATTCAGACTGGCATTTACAAAAACAGTTTTTCCTCTGCAAAACAAAGAAGCATTTCCATTAAAATAATATAACTGACCCAAGCATTGAGAAAGAACTATGACATATCTCGTTCAACTTTGATGCTGTCACCATCACCAACTTCTTTTTTTTTTTACTTTTATTGTTGACACTATTGCAGATGTTCCCAACTTCCCCTGCTCCTCCCAACCCATCACTAACTACTTCTTAAGTACCTGCTGTATGCAGTGCCCTGCAGTAGGCATCAGTTCTCAATTAAATAACTAAAGTAGTAACTAAATTATTTATATCATTGGGATCCTACCAACGTTATGAATGTTGGAAAATCTGAAAAAGCATTTAACAAGGGGGTTAATCCACCCGCCCTATATTCCACCTTCTCAGAAACTCTCTCCCAATTCTGCTGAGCAGGATTAAGCAGAATTAAATAGGTGGACCCTGTGCCCAGGCCACAGCTGATTCCAGCAAAGGTGGGCACCTGGCCTACATCAAGCAATTCAGATATATTCACTAAAAAAAAAAAAAAAAAAAAAAAAAAAAAAAAAAAAAAAAAAAAAAGGAATTGGACTGCAGTAATTCCTATAGTCTCTATTGACCCCTTGAGTAGGGCAGAGCTGCAAAGGCAATAAAGGTGGGCCGGACTATGAGGAACAGAACAGAGCAGAGCAAATCACAGGAAGAAGCAGTGGTGAGAGACTGTGCAGCTCCTGAAACAATCACTGTGCTTCAGGATAGAGACAGCAAGACACAGTGTAAAGCTGTGGACATGGACACATGTTTATCCATTTACCTGTCCTGCTCCTGTTAGCTGCTGAGGGTCAACCACTACCAGGTCCAATGTCTCAGGAGACTTTGGGTCCAACCTACCCTCAGATCAGTACAGGCACATCTCATTTCTTTTGTCTTTGCGCTTCACAGATGTTGCATTTTTTATAAATTGAAGGCAAGACCCTCAACTCGCAAAAAGATTACAACTTGCTTTTTTGTGATACTCATTTTTTTACAGTGGTCTGGAACCAGACCCTTAGTATCTGTAAGCTTCCCTGGCCTTATAACAGGTGCCCCAACTTTTGTTGTTTTTGTTGCCATTTGTTTTGTTTTGTTTCTTGAAAACAAATGATTCCTAACTAAGACATAGTTACAAGGGTCAAAACTATGAACCTTCTTTCCCCATTCTTCATGGCTAATTTTCCCCCTCTTGCATATCCTCTGATCTCAACTAAACTGTCATTAACTCAAAGTAGCCATCCGGATCACCCCATATGAGGAGTCTGCTATGTTTTGCCTCCCATCCTTTCCTGAATAGAACTTACCATAGCTTTTAATTATATACACATTGCTTGTTTAACAGTTTTGATCTGTCTCCCTCCCTAGAGTGTAAAGCCATCAGCAGAGCCCATATTGCTTGCACCTCATACAGCATGTTCCTGGCATGTTACAGGAGGTCAATGGTGTTGAATGCATCAGTTAGTCAAGTACATGAGTATGTATTCATTCATTCAATATACAAATAGTCACTAAGCACTTAAAATACGCAAGACTTGGTCCTTTCTCTATATGGAACTAATGATTCAAAGAAGGACATTAGGTATATGTGCAAAGAGAGGAAACATCCACCCAGCAGGCACTGCTGAAGGCCTATCCAACAGCCATCCCCTCTTCTGCTTTACAAGTAAAACCCGAATTTTATTGTGGTCTAGTTCCTCCACAAAGCCATGTATCCAGGGACTATAACAGCTCAGGGGTAAATCCTAATTGGTTTAAACCAGAGACTGCTAAAATATCAATCCCTTCAGCTCTGAGGGAAGCCAGGCGGGAACAGCATCTGGGCAGCTGAGGCCCCCCACCCAGACAGCCAAAACACACACACCAGCCAACCCCAGGTGCGCGCAGCCTCTTCTGTTTACTTAGTGGGCTGACCAAATATTATTTTCTATGTGTACCATGACAAGAACAAAATTAGACTGAAGAGCACCAACCCAAGCCAATTAAGATAATAATCCCATGTGCCATTGTCTGATATAGGAAGAAAGGAGTACACGTACTTCTGCAAAGGGCCACATGGGACCTGAGGACAAGTCTGCCAGAGGGGTTATGGAAAAGGTCCCTTGCTCTCAAAAAGGACACACAAGAACAGACAGTCTCTTATGCCAATGGATGCTACCATAAGTGCAGGTAGCTCCCCAATAAGAAGCTACCATCTTAAAACCATGAAGGTAGCCAGTCTGAAGACCAAGTCAACACACTGAAGATGACAGAGGAAAAGGAGCAAAAAATGGAAACTTTAATGGCATCACTGATCCACTGAATTAACAAAGCCTAGAGCTCCCCCTCAACCTACCTCAGGATGTCTTGCTGGTTGAGATAATTCATTTTCCTTATTCTAATGGGTTTTCTTGTGTGTTCAAATGTAGTAGAGAAATTCACAAAATAATTGACAATGGTTAGCAATCTGTTAACAGCTTAGTGCTCAAAATTCTGTCTGTGCTGCACAGTGACAACCATCAAAGGCACCCTGGTAGGTCCCCAAGTTGCTTGGCACCAGGGAAAAGTGGATTGAGGTTGGATTCCAGGGTTCTATAATGCTTTCCCATCAATCATGACATTGATTGGGGCTCAGCAGGTAGAAACAAAGAGGGGGGAAGCTTTTTTAAAAAATCCCCGTACTGTTTAAACCATTTTAAATTGACTTTGTGATTATTTGCAGCCAAAAGCATCTTCATTGATAAATCTATCTTCACATAATTAGCAGCAAATTTATGTGACTTCCTTTGAGCTTCAAAAGACTCAGGAGAAAATGGTGAAGATTCATAATTCTGTTCACATTCATCCAAATCTTCAAATAATGGATCTGAAGTAAAATTTTCCCCAGAAGTTAGACAACTGAATGCCAGGGAAAGAATTAAGGATGTGACCATCTGACATTCTCACCATCATGAGAGTCATAAAGCACCCAAAAACACTGATGCACCATCTTGTCTCTAAATTTTGGGCAACATATTTTAAAAATATCATTTTGTATTTTTTGCCATCCCTTTTGTGTTTATTTTTCCTTTTCTTATCTCAAGAACTTCAATAGATTTTGCATTCCCTTTGATTCAGGGGCATGTCCCGAAGCTGAAGACAATCTCTAACCTCCCTCAAAGCTGGCCTCCACTAAATATTTTTCTTTCAAAAGCCTAAAGTCACAGAACAGCACATGCTAGATACCAAGAGAAAGGACAGGGATAAAAACAAGTTTGGGTTGTTTGTTTTGCTTTGTTTTGCTTTGTTTAAACTGTTTTGCTTTGTTTTCTTTAATCTAATTTAGATGGAACTGGTCTTTCTTGATACTGGGGAGAAACTGGAGGTTTTCCAGCTCCTCAAAGTAGTGGAAGCTGATACCATTCAACCTAGCAGAAGTCTACCAAGGTGACAAGACTTTTGATGGGGATGGTAAGGGAATCTGAAAAAGCGAATACTGCAGTTTTTTTTGTTTGTTTGTTTTTTTGACTTATATGAGGTGTATTAGTTTGTTACGGCTGCCATGATAAAATACCACAGAATGTGTGGCTTACACAACAGAAATTAATTTTCAGTTCTTGAGACTAGAAGTCCAAGATCAGGATGTTGGCAAGTTTTGTTTCTCCTGAGGCCTCTCAGTTTTAAAGCCTAGGAAAAATCCCATCCTCTTTTGCAGAGACACAAGCAGGGCCATCCAACACTACTTGGACTAGGAAACCCTCAGGGTGACCAGCGTGGACTAAGGCTCTGAGAGACTTTTCCTGAATGTTCTGTGCTATACCAGACCTGCAGCACTTCTCATCAATGACCGTAGTGGCCATAAACTCCAAATACCATTGAGATAGAACTTCTCAACGTTTAGGGAAAAATAGGATAATCATGTATGCACACACACATGATTAAAAATCAATTTTTCAAATTAAACCCTTAAATCTGAATGCAAAATCAGTTTGTATTTTTAATTGGCTAGACATGACATGAGCTCCCAAAGGATGCCATACTATCAGGCCACTAGTTACTCAATATATTCCTACAAGTCCTGCTACCTAAAAAAGGAAAATTAACTCCTATATAGACAATTCCATAGCTGGTGAGCATTACTGAGTATTTTCAAAATATTCAAATAAAAAACAATAACAAGATGCTTTTATTTAAATTCTTTCTAAATAATGCCACACCCATTCATTCATAAGAAATGACAGTATTTCCCTCAATGTGCTGGGTATTAATGAAGATTGAATATAAAGAAGTGCCCTACATGCATGGCACTTTAAATAATTGAGATTCCCAAATAATACAAAAGCATTTTTAAGTCACGAATGGGATATGAAGTGAAAATATTCTTGGAGGAAATCTCTAATAATACCTACTTCAGAGGGTGCTGGAAAGCTCTATTAACACCAAAGGAACAGTTTTAGATCTTCAAATAAAAAAACTATAGAAATGCAAAGTTATTATTATTATAGTTCTGAAATAATTTCACACCTAGGGATGAGAAAACCCCAGGCCAAATTTTACTACTTCTCTCCAGCCTGATAAACAAGAAATGCCACAAGCATTGGAGGGAAGAAGAGGATGGAAATTAAATAGGACAAAGACATCAAAGTTTCTCTTTCACTTGAGCTGTATTCCCCTGGATGCCATTTTAGAGGACTCTGGGGTGGTGGGGAATGAGTTCCTTTAAGGTCAAGGTCAAGATCAAGTACAGGGACAATGTTCTCTTTGCTTTTATACTAGACAGAGTAACAACCACAACCGGCTGAGCTGAAAGAAATAACTTTATTCACTTCTGTGGGGCACAGTTCCTCCCAAAGCATTTGCCAAACTTAAAAATAGCCAGATAAACCATTATCTGAATCACCCACAAGTGTGAGCTCACCGACTAGGTCAAAAGCAGCTGCTTTAAAGGACACCAGGATGTCTGCTCAGCTACTGAGAGCACTGGGAAGGACTGTCATTTGTTGCCACTGAGGGTGATGATGATGGTGGTGATGATGGCGAACATGGTAATTACGGTAATGACAAGACACAGAACATAAGTTTTCAAATGCTGAATCACCTGTGGAACTTTCAAAACTACAGATTCTTGGCCCCCATCTCAAATCTACTAATTTTTGAATATCTGAAGATAGAGTTCAAGTTTTGTTTTGGTTTGATTTTTGCTTTCTTTATTATTTTTTTCAATGTAGCCATTAGGATTAAAACTGAAGTGGCAGGGTTTGTAAACAGTGCCATGATTAAGAATTCAGGCTTTGCAGAAAGACTGGCTGGAGACTAATCCCAATTCTAACACTTCGGGGGGGGGGGGGGGATCCTTTTGCCTCAATTTCCACATCTATAAAATGGAAATGCTATTACTATCTACTTCAAAACATAGATGCCTAGGAAAGTAAGTGAATTTTTAAAAGCACGTTAGTTAATTCCAAGGATGACAAAAAGTTATATGTTGAAGAAAACAATGCCAACCAGGCCTTCATGATAATGTAAACATTACATATGGATTTAAACAAAAATTGTGATATAATTATGTGATTATGTTAGGAGGCTGTGAGAAAGAAAAGTGGTAGAAGTGGGACATGTGGAATCACTATTGCTAAAATTGATGTGCCAGGAAAAAGCAGTATCTAAGTACATCATTTAGAAATAGATAAACACTAGAAGTATTGACGTTGAAAGTGGCCATTTCTGGGTAAGGGGTAAGAAGAGAGGGAGAAAGGAAGAAAAAGAAGGAAAGTGTTGCAGTTTTCCATATTTGCTTTTTAGTGCTGTTTTATTCATATAAGGTAGGTATGTTGGTTTGATAAAAATAAAAATGAATTTTAAAAGATCACTCCTAATGTGTATAATATTGGATATCTTTATATACTAGGGTTAACAAAGTTTTTCAATTTACCAAAATTTGCTTTTGAAAAAACTTATAATACCTCCAAACCATACCACCAAAATGTCCAGTTCTTGAAAGTCTACTATAAATACTTACTATATCCTTGACATATCATAAGTCTTTTAAAAAATCTGTTAAACTAAACTAAGACAGGAAGAAATATAAAGTCCCTTTGTGCAATTAAGGTACAGCAGGAATGAGACAGTACCTTCACTGGGGGTAACTGAAGTAAATCTCAAGAAGGATGTAGGCAAGGTTAAGGGATACCAAGAGGGGCAGTCTAGTACCTTGGAGTTAGCAAAAATAAAACTATTATTACCCCAGTCTTAAATGGGAAAGGGAGCAGTTACCAGATGGTGGAAAAAGTGTAACTGTAGAAGAGAGGCCCTCCACATGAACAGTGGCCTTCCTTAGAGGAATACAGACAGCCACTGCCAACCAGTAATGCTGCAAGGAAGGTAGGGAATAATATCCCAACTTTGCCTTCTCAGATTTTCACCCAGTGCCTTCCAGAGAGCAAGGGAGAGCAAGGGAGAGCAAGGGAGAGCAAGGGAGCAAGGGAGCCCAGGGAATGCTGACCATGGAGGTTAGCCTCCTGGGCTATGGAGTCTTCCACAGTAAAGAGGAGCAAGAGGCACAAATATAAAATATCCAGCATAAGCACTGTATACAGAGTTTGGTTTTTATTTTTCTTTTTAATGTACTTCCTTTCCTTTTTAGCCTCATAAAACAAGCCCTGAGATTTTTCTATCCGTTTAATAAATATACATGACATCATCATCAACATCATCATCATCATCATCATAATGCATTGATATTATGCAGCACTTTACAATTTGCTAAGCACTTTTTCATACATTATCTTTATGGCACCTTCAAAATAGCCCTATGCTAGGTAGTAGATAGGGCAAGGGTTACCCTGATTTTATACTTGAAGATCCTGAAACCTTAAGCATCTGGCAAGCAGCAGAGCCCAAATTATTGATAAAAGGCATGTTTCCCAACACTTTAGCAAAGGCTCTTTCCACCATACAATGCTGCTGTGCTACTTATTCACAGGAGAACAAAATTGATGTCCTGTGAAAAAATCATTAGCCAGCTTTGTTCTTGGCACTGCACAGAACACAGAAGCAGTCAACAAACAAGACACAAAGGGAAATAGAGCAAACTTGGCCACTCCATTCTCAGGAAACCACAAGCAATGCGAGAGACCAAATTAATTGAGTTTTCAATCACATTTTACAGGTCATTGAAAAGAAGGTGTTGAGTAGGACAAGAAAAATGTTCAAAAAAGGAGTAAAAATTCAGGAAAAAAAGTAGAAAAAGACTTAGAGTTTTGTTTTGTGATGCTGGGGTAAGTAGAAAGAAATCTCAGTCCTGTCACAATTCCATGCCACAGAATTTGGAGAGAATGACTTCTCTGATAGAGACTAAAAGAACAAGCCAAAGGATCAATAAATCCAGGAGCTGGTTGTTATAAACATAAATAAAATTGACAAGCCTTTAAGAAGACTCATCAAGAAAAAAGAGAGGACCCAAATAAACAAAATCAGAAATGAAAGAGGAGGGATCACAACTGATACCACAGAAATACAAAGAATTGTAAAAAATTATTGTGCACAACTATATGCCAAGAAATTTGAAAACCAGGGTGAAACAGAATAGTTTCCAGAAAAATATAATCTTCCAAAACTGAATGAAGAAGCAGAAAGCCTGAACAGACCAAAAACAGCTGATGAAATCAAAGCAATAATCAAAAAACTCCCTGGACACAAAAGCCATGAATCAGATGGTTTCACAAGACAACTTTACAAAGCATTTAAGGAAGAGCTAACCCCTATCCTTCTTAGATGACTCCAAAAACTCCAAGAAGAGGGAAGACTTCCAAACTCTTTTTATGAAGCCAGCATCATCATAATTCCAAAACCAGATAAAGACACAACAAGGAAAGAAAACTACAGGTCAGTATCACTGATGAACATAGACACTAAAATCCTCAACAAAATATTGGCAAACCTCACCCAGCAATACCTTAGGAAGATCACGCACCATGATCAAGTGACATTCATCCTAGGGATGCAAGGAGGTTATAATATTAGCAAATCAATAAATGTAATACAAAACATAAACAAAAGGAAAGATGAAATCACATGATCATATCAATAGATGTGGAATAAGCATTTGATAAGGTTCTGTGCCCATTTTTGATAAAAAACACTCAGCAAAGTGGGAGTAGAGGGAGCATAATACAACATAATAAAAGGATATATGAGAAACCTACAGCGAACATCATATTCAATGGGCAAAAATTAAAAGCTTTCCTGCTAAGATCAGGAACTAAACAAGGGTGTTTACTTTCACCACTTCTATTCAACGTAGTACTGAAAGTCCTAGCCCCAGCAATCAGACAAGAAAAAGAAATAAAAGGAATCCAAATTGGAAAGGTGGAAGTAAAACTGTCACTATTTGCAGATGATATTATAGTGTACCTAGAAAACCCTATAGACTACACCAAAAAACTACTCAACCAAATAAGTGAATTTGTCAAAAAGCAGGATAAAAAGTCAATAGTTAGAAATTGAAGGCATATGTATACACTAACAATGAAATATAAGAATCAGAAATCAGGAAAAAAAATCCTATTAGCTATAGCAACAAGAAAAACAAAACACCTAGGAATAAACCTTACCAAGGAGATAAAAGACCTGTACTCAGAAAACTACACAACACTGAAGAAAGAAATCAAGAAAAACAGGAATAAATAGAAGCATATACCATGTTCATGGATTGGAAGAATGAACATCATCAAATATCCATATTACCCTAAGCAATTTAAAGATTCAACACAATACCTATTAACATACTAATAACATATTTCACAGACATAGAACAAACATTTCAAAAATTTATATGGGACCATAAACCACCCTGAAAGCCACAGCAATTCTAAGAAAGAAAAACAAAGTAGGAAGGATCACAATACCTGCTATAAAACTATATTACAAGGCCACTGTAATCAAAACAGTCTGGTACTGGCATAAAAACAGACACATAGACCAATTGAACAGAATAGAGAACCCAGAAATAAACCAAGTGTCTATGGTCAATTAATATTCCACAAAGCATGCAGCAGCATAAAATAGAGTAAAAATAGCTTCTTCAACAAATGGTGTTGGGAGAACTGGACAGCTACACGCAAAAAAATGAAAGGTGACCACCAACTTACACCATACACAAAAATAAATTTGAGGTGGATAAAAGACTTAAATATAAGTCACAACACATAAAATCCCAGAGGAGAACATAGGCAAGAAAATCTCAGATATCCGCACAGCAACATTTTCACCAATATGTCCCTTAGAGCAAGGGACATAAAGGAAAGAATAAACAAATGAGACCTCAGCAAAATAAAAGGCTTCTACACAGCTAAAGAAACCATCAACAAAATGAAAAGGGAACCAACCATATGGGAAAATACATTTGTAAATGATACCTCAGACAAGGGTTTGATCTCCAAAATATATAAAGAACTCACATGACTCCACTCCAGGAAGACAAACAACCCAATCAAAAAGTGAGCGAAGGACCTGAACAGACACTTCTCCAAGGAGGACATACAGAGGGCCCAGAGACATATGAAAGGATGCTCAGCATCACTAGCCATCAGAGAGATGCAAATTAAAACCACAATGAGTTACCACTTCATGTTAATCACAATGGCCATCATAAACAAATCAACAAACAACAAATGCTGGAGAGGTTGTAGAGAAAAGGGAACCCTAGTGCACTGTTGGTGGGAATGCAGACTGGTGCAGCCATTTTGGAAAACAGTATTGAATTTCCTCAGAAAACTAAAACTGGAATTGCCTTTTGACCCAGCAATACCACGCCTGGGATTATACCCTAATAATCCTGAAAAAACAATTCAAAAATACCTATGGACCTGAATATTCATAGTACCACAATTCACCATAGCCAAGTGCTGGAAGCAACCTAAGTACTCACCAGTAAATGAGTGAATCAAAAAACTATGGTACATTTACACAGTGGAATTCTACGTAGCAAAGAGAAAGAAGGAGCTTCTACCCTTTGGAACAGCATGGATGGAACTGGAGAGTATTATGCTAAGTGAAATAAACCAGGCAGTGAAAAGACAAATACCATATAATCTCACCTATAAGCAGAATGCAATCAACAAAACAAACAAGCAAGCAAAATATAACCAGAGACATTGAAATAAAGAACAAACTGACAGTAACCAGAGGGGAGTGGGGAGAGGGATAATGAGGAAATAGGGGAAGGGTCATCAAGGAACGTATATAAAGGACACATGAACAAAGCCAAAAGGGGTAGGATCGAGGGCGGGAGGTGAGGATGGATAGGGTGGGGGCAAGTGGAGCAGTGAAAATGGAGACAACTATACTTGAAAAACAATTTTAAAAAAGTCAAACCAGGACTAAATCCATATCTGTCGCCAGAATACTAATTTAACCAAAGATTTTCATTGAGAGTAGAGGAAATGGATTTTACTGGTGTGAAAAAACCCTCTATGAGGAATGTGAGTACCATAACCATACCTAAAGATCTCAAGGTTCTGAATGTTGTTGCCTCGTCACTAACTCCAATAATTAATGAGAATTCTTTTTCTAAGTTTTCAAGTATGCTTTATTCCAAGATGTGGTTCATTGGTCCAAAGATATGTAAGTTACATGGCTAAAAATAAAAATTATCTACTTCTTAAGTCAGTTTTTCTTCACTAGTGCCCAACCATTGCAGGAAAATTCCAAGCCAACTAGCTTTCATACACCAGACTTAAGTTATCCCAAAGCAAATCCTCAAAACAGTGTTTTTATAGCTCATGTTTTGATTATTCAAAAAAGGTTTTCTCCAATTTCCCTGTAAAACACTTTTTTGTCCTCAAAATAAACATTGAAAATTCAACCCCAGAAGTAGATTTGTCGTAAAGTTAGGGATAACTTAAAGTATAAGGTAAATCAAATGACTTTTCAACTTTAACTAAAAAGTGGTCATAGTCATGATTGCTATAATAAAAATGACATTAGAAAACCTAAAATTGTCAAAAAACATAATTGATGACAAAAACAAAGGTAAAATTATGGTATATTTCATCCTGGCCAACAAAGGCTCTCGATGAAACTGCAGTCTTATAATTCTCCAGAATGAATTCTTTAAATTAAAATACTTCATGCAGAACAGGAATTAAACAATGAATCAAAGAATAATGCTATACAGCAGTATGCATATAAATATACCTAGCAAAGAGGAAACAATTACATTTTTCCATGTAAAAATCAACTCCATTGTGATGTTTCACAGGAGGCTGGGTAGGTACTTTTCCCATTGCTGCAAACTTGGAAGTTCATTTCCTATAACTCACTTAGTGTCCACTGTGACTAGATGGAATGAAATTAGCTACACCAAACTGGCTGGCTTTCTTCTACAAAACTAGCTTCTCCACACAACTGCACAAACTGACTTTCATGATAAATTTCATCCAACCCAATTGAAATGCCACTCTGCATTTCATTTTAAATGCTTTATCTGGCCAGCTGGTTTTATTTAACTATTGACCAGAAGTGGTACGAGTGCATTCTTTATCCATATAGCATTAATCTTAGTAAACTTAGCTCCACTGAAATGCCTTAAACGCTGTAAAGAAAGCAAAAGTCAGCAAGCGTACAAGTGAATTTGGGTACCCTCAGCACATCATTTTATTTCCTCCTACTCTCTGCTAACTATTGCTCAGCACTTCTGCCTATGAAGGAGGACAAGCAGGTGGTTAAGGAAGTTGTCCTGTCAACTATATCTTTAATCCAAGTGTTTAAATCTCTGAATAAAAGAAAAATCAATGTTGTAAAGGCAATGTTTGCCAAGGCCATGTAATAAATACACTTACCTTTACAGACTACTCTCAATGGATTCCCTTCTTTGCTGAGCTTCAAAGCTACAAAGACATAAAAATGAAAGCACTGAGTTATCTGCATAAAACACCAAACATTTTCTCTCCATGTCTCTAAGTAGAATTTCCATATGCCACGGTGCGTGGTTCGAGCCAAATAAACCATTTATAAAACTTGTGTCTCGTATCTACCACACAAGAGGCCAATAAAAGACAGTCATAAACTGAAAACAGCACACACATCTACCAGAATTGAAGTACACAAACCTAGCCAGATCTACACTCAAATCTTTCGGGATGTGAATTCAACAGAATGGGACATGTAGAGATGAAAATCAAATGAAACATTATGCAGGACACTCACTCTGACTAAGCACTTTATTTTCTTATTTCTTTTAGTGTCACCTCTCCTTCACAGTCTATTTCCATTTCCCTGAAAAAGCTTTACTTGAGGGATCCCATTTCATTTACATAAGGAACATGGTCCCTCCAATCCAGACCTCACCACTTGCCCAATGAGTACAGCAGTGCCTTTTATCCTTATCCCAGGGGACACATTCCAAGATCCCCAGGTGATACCTGAAACCGCATATATTACTGAACCCTGTATGTACTACTTTTCTGATAACATACAGAGTGTATTTGTGTTTGTAGCTCAGAGAGGAGGTTTTTCAATTGGTGAGTTATCTCTAAGAAGAGAAGTGAGGCCTGAGTTGATCCTTGAGGAAGTTCAACATTTAACAGATATGTCGAGAAGGATGAATACCCTATAGGAGAGAGAATAGCTGCAAGAAAAGTAAAACAAAAACATTAAATGTCACAGAAAGGTCAAGTGTTATAAGTACTAAAAATGCCCAACACAAAGGTCATTGAGCAACTCAATGAGAACTGTTTTGTGGACTGATGAGACAGAATTCAGTTTGGAGTTCGTTAAAATATAAGAGAAAATCATTAAAATGATGGTAAATAAGGACAGTCTGGAAATGAAGGGGAGGAAAGAGAATAGTAACTAGAGCAGGAGAAAGGACTGAAAGAGGGTTTCTTCATGTAGTTTGTAAACAGAAAAGAAATCTGAGCATGTGACAAGGTAATGAGAGGATCCAGCTGAGAGAAAGAAGCTGAAAGCAGAACAGTGGGAAAGGGCACTAAAGGTTCCCAGAAAGCCAAAAAGGAAAGGTAGGGGGGCTGGTCTTAAAACAGCTTCAGCCTCACCTTAATCATATGAGACCTGAAACAGGCATGCATACTATAGTCTTAAATTATTACTTTCTCCTTATGTGTTTTATCACCTTAATTAGTGTCTAAACTCTTGAAAACCTATGGCCTTTATGGCTCAAACCAACCTCACCTTGTCCATTCATTGTGAGCCCCAGGTTCTATACCAACACCAAAGAGTCATTCCGTAAATACTTGTTGAATAAACAAGAACAAGTGTGGATTCTAACAGTCTTTGTGTATATCACTATAGTGCTTGAACATTTGTCCTTGTATGTGTGCTTGGTATTCAATGCAAGAGCAGGCCAGGATCAGAAAACTCTTGTTCCAGTGCCAAAGCACCTATCTCTCTGGGCAAAAGTCAGTAAAAGCCATTCAAACTAGTACTTTCTTTCCCATGTTTGCATTGATGTGAAAAATCCAAGAACCTAAACTTCTATAGGCCATGAAAATATTTTCACCTGAAGCTACAATGTGTTACACCACTTGCCACTCCCCTTATGCCTAACATTTTATTCTAGAGCAGACAGACTCTGTAACCTTCATGTGACCTCCTGCAAGACACAGAGTAGGTTCAAATGAATCCAAATAGGTTTGGACTTTAGCTGTCTGAAAAGACACAAACAGGAAGCAGAGCAGTATAGGCCAGTAACACACTGATTTGTCCTATTGGTTTTTCAGAAGATAGTCACTGAGAAAATGTTTTACCAATCCCAAGTCCCTCACTCCAATATCCAGTCTCAGCTCCCTTAAAACTCATTCCTAATTTAAAGCAACATCTTTCTCAAATATAGGAACATCTTTTGAGTGAGATTCATCTTCTCCCAACTGAAACCTGTGTCTAGGAGCCATCCAACCTCACCTGATCTACAACAACACTGCCAGGAGCCAGGGATTCGCCCACATCGTTGCTTTTGGCAGCCCTAGCTGGACTTGATAGGCATATTCAGGGATTGGTTATTGACCTTTAAGTCTTTAACAATTATCTACATACCCACGAAAGAAGCCCACTCCTCAGGAATGAATACAAGACACAAGAATGAAGACACTGAATAAATTCATCCCTCTTTTTGGTTCTTATGCTATGGTCAGTGAGCTGTTACTGAAGACAAATTATTACAACATTCTTTCAAATGATAGCCAATTTTCAATAAGAGAAGGCTCTTAAATCTTTGTCTACATATTGGTGAAAACCAGGGAGTTGAAAACATATCCCTGGTTAAACCACCTAATGATGAATGAATGTTTTAAACACATGGATTTGAGAATCTGCATACTGATTTAAACAAGAAAAAGCAGCAAAGACCCCCCCAAAAACCTGACACTTCTCAGATATATTCCTAGAAGTTTTATATCAATTTTTATATAATTCTTATGGAGTATTTTCAGAATTAGTAAAACTCTGCTATATTTAGGGTTCAGAGAGGTGATCAGAATAATTCTTAGTTTTGTTATTCACCTAGAAACTATCAGTGTTGTCAAAATGTATGTGAAAGTCTTTCCTAGACCATATGTTTGGCATAGAAACAGACCACATCTATCGTGTTCCTTATTGAATCCACAGCCTCTGGTACATAAGGTACACTCAATAATATTTGCTTAATAAAGGAATACTTAAGTTTACATTACTATTAAAATTGAAAACATTGAGAATACTTAAGCTAGGGTGAGTTTTGTTTTTTATGGGTTTTTTCCTTTTTTTATTTGTACTCTAGTCTTTCGTAAGATATAAAGGTCTCTTTCTATGGAAGCCTACAGTCCTGTGACCTGAGATACACACACACACATACACACACATGCAAACACAACACACTATCTCCACACCTGTTCAATGGTGTAATATTTGCCAGGCATTGGAAAAGTAAATTTTCCAAGTAGCATGAGCTCTGGAAAATCATTAGGTGACATCTGAGGAGAATACCAATTGTCCAATAATTAGTATCTTAAAATTCAGAGAGCTAGAGATAAATCAAATTCCATGAAATCTCAGGGAGCATGACCTTGGCCAGGTTGGCGACCTCACTGTGAGGAGTCAGTGGCTTTGTTGGACCAGACAGACAGGACTGGGAAGTACCATGGCTGATCTAATCCCAGGGGAGGCACTCTGACAATGTGACATTTGCACAGGGATGCACTAATGTGGCCTCAGTATGTTTTCTCAGAATGGGATGACATTTCAAGTCAGATAGCTCTGCTCCCAAAAGCACAGGCTGTCCCCAAACTCTAATATAACCTGAGATGGAGACAAAGAGTGTCATCTCAGAGAGAAATAGAGGTTGTGTAGACACAATGTTAAAATAATCCATTTTTAAGGAAGGTCAAACCAGATGTTCAGTGTTTAACCTCATTTGTTATCATGCCATCATTACATAGACCTCAGAAAGCCTTAGTCTGAAAAACATTTCTCATTTGAGTAAAGGCCTGTTCTTGGAGCACCCACACTAGACACTCTTCAGTAAATGCTAAAACCAGTTACAAAATTGAGCTACCAAGTGGTGTGAAAAGTGACTGTCAATGCACTGTGTCCTCACCAATCCTCTGCTGCCTGGAACTGCTGTCCACATGCTGTCCATCCAGGTATGTACAGCCACTGGGCAACTATTGCCCCCAGCCTATCTCAGGTCACCTTTCGTATATAGCTGACTCATTCTAAAGAAAGAAACAGAGAGGCTGGAGAACACCAGCTCCTCATTTGGTATTTGTAGTTGCCCACATGACTTGGGGAGTGCATTCTTAAAAGGAGTTCAGGATGAAGGGCAAAACCTCCAAGCAGACAGCCCCAGCCCTTGGGATAAATGTTGTGCCTCCAGCACGTGGCCGGGATAAATGTTGTGCCTCCAGCACGTGGCCGGCCTGTGCCTGTTTGAATAGGTTCCCATCCGAGCCAAGACTACTCTACTGCAGGGGCAGGCAGCAGCCTGTGCTCCTCTGGCTCTGAGGCCAATGCTTGGATGGCCCTGCTACGTCACTGTGGTGCCGGAGTCTGGTTGTGCCCTCCTCTGAACTCTCCATCTGGAAGATTCTCTGGCCTCCTTCCCTCTCATTTTTAATCTGACAGACACCGCTGGACAGAAGAACTCAGAGCACACCAAAGTTCATCTTCCCTTCCCTGCTTCTCAGATGGCAAAATCACAAGGGCAGAAAGAGGTTGGCATGGACCAGAATGCCAGAAATTAAATGAGGGTCCTTGACCATTGGACCACATTATTCCCACCTTCCAAGGTCTTCTTAATCGGTCCTTCTCTGCCTGGCATACCCACTTGCCTTTGGAACCCAGAGAGCTAGCTAGGTAAGACGCCAGGCTCACAGCAAGTATTCAACAAAATATTGGTTGAGAATGGCTGCCACAAACACCTGCTGACTCACAGCTTTGCGACAACCGTCAATTTTGAGGTCTGGGCCCCAGTGGCAAGACTCCTGTGCCCCTTTCTAACACAAACAGTTCTAGCAGCATTATCCTGAATGATATTTAGCCAACAGCTCAATTTGGAAGCAAAACGATATTAACAAACAGTGGCAGACTTACAGACAGGCTATTGAGCATGGGGACCAAAACAAAGGAGAAAGAGAAAAAGAGGAACTTCCAGCCAAGATGGAGGCATAGGTAGACACACTGTGCCTCCTCACACAACCAAAATAAGGACAACAAAAATTTAGAAACAAACAAACAAAAAAAAAACCAATCAGAACTGACAGAAACTTGAACTGTACAGAAGTCCAACAACCAAGGAGTTAAAATGGACACATTCATCCAGACCAGCAAGAGGGGCAAAGTCAGCAGCCAGCGGAGAGGGGTTGCGGCAGGAAAAAGTGGTGGCTGGTAGACCCAGGCACGGGGCAGCAGCAGGCAGACCCAGTAATGTGTGTGAGGTGGCTGGCTGACCCGGCGGTCACACATCGCACACTGATGAACCAGGCAAAACTGGGGAGCCAGACAGACCATGCAACCCAGGGCTCCAGTGTGGGAAAATAAAGCCTCAAAACACCAATTGAAAACACCTGTTGGGGTTGAGGCCTCACAGGAGAGTTCGCTGGATAGACGCACAGGGTCCTAGAACTTGCACAAGCCCACCCACATGGAAATCAGCACCAGAAGGGCCCAGTCCGCTTGGGGGAAGCGGCAGAAGGGAATGAAATCCAGCAGAGAGCGGAGCTAGCACCACTGTTCCCTCTCTGACCCCTCCCCCACATACAGCGTCACAACCCAGTGACTGGGTTGCCCTACTCTGGTGAACACCTAAGGCTCTGCCCCTCATACATAACAGGCGCAACCAGACCAAAAAAAAAAAAAAAAAAAAAAAAAAAAGTTCCAAAGGGAAGAACAGATCAAAGTCCCAGAGCAAATACATCTAAGCAACTAAGAGATAGCCTACCTATCAGATGCACAGTTCAAAGCACTGGTAATCAGGATGCTCACAGAATTGGTTGATTTTGGTCGCAAATTAGATGAAAAAATGAAGGCTATGCTAAGTGAAATGAAGGAAAATGTACAGGGAACCAATAGTGATGGGAAGAAAACTGGGACTCAAATCAATGGAGTGAACCAGAGGGAAGAAAAAAAACAACCAAACAGAAAACAAGGAAGAAACAAGAATTCAAAAAAATGAGGAGAGGCTTAGGAACCTCCAGGACATCTTTACACATCCCAACATCCAAATTATACAGGTAACAGAAAGAGAAGAGGAAGAGCAACAAGTGGAAAACTTATTTGAACAAATAATAAAGGAGAACTTCCCCAAGCTGGCAAAGGAAATAGACTACCAGTAAGTCCAGGAAGCCCAGAGAGTCCCAAAGAAGTTGGACCCAAGGAGCAACACACCAAGGCACATCATAATTAAATTACCCAAGATAAAAATGAAGAAGAGAATTCTAGAAGCAGCAAGAGATAAGGGGACAGTCACCTACAAAGGAGTTCCCATCAGACTGTCAGCTGATTTCTCAAAAGAGACCTCCCAGGCAAGAAGGAGCTGGAAAGAAGTATTCCAAGTCATGAAAGGCAAGGACCTACAACCAAGATTGCTCTATCCATCAAAGCTTTCATTTGTAATGGAAGAGCAGATAAAGTGCTTCTCAGATAAAGTCAAGTTAAAGGAGTTCATCCTCACCAAGCCCTTATTATGTGAAATGTTAAAGGGACTTATCTAAGAAAAAGAAGATAAAGAATATGAACAGTAAAATGACAGCAAACTCAGAATTATTTTTTTAATTTTTATTCTAATTGTTGTTCTTGTACAGTTTTCTATCTTTTACTCCCATCCCAGCCTACCACCCCAGCCCTCCCCACCTCCCTCCCATTTCCACCAAACTCACAATTATTAACAACCACACCTACAACAAAAGCAAAAGCAAACTAAGCAAACAACTAAAACAGAAACAGAACCACAGAAATGGAGATCATATGGAGGGTTAGCAACAGGGGAGTGGGAGGAGGAGAGAGGGGAAAAGGTACAGAGAATAAGTAGCATAGATGGTAGGTAAAAAATAGACAGGGGGAGGGCAAGAATAGTGTGGGAATGTAGAAGCTAAAGAACTTATGACACATGGACATGAAATAAACGGGGGGAATGTGGGTGGGAGGGGGTGTGCAGGGTGGAGGGAAATGAAGGGTGGAAAATGGGACAACTGTAATAACATAATCAATAAAATATATTAAAAATTTAAAAAAGAAAGAGAAAAAGAAAAGGGTTGATGGAAAATAGGGGAAGGAAAATGAATACTGCAAAGGAAAATGAGGAGGGTTTTAGGACCAGATACTTCAGTCCTATAAGTCTAAAGTGAGTTGTGAACCTAATAACAACTCAGAGTGGAATCAATGTGGAAGAAATCACAAAAAAGTGACAGAGCAGCATTTTGAGGGAATTTTGATGCTGGGAAAGACTCAGAGCTGATAGTGAAAGAGATGCTATGTTAAGTAACATTTGAGAGGTTTCAAAAGACAATGAGTCTGAATTCTGTCCTATTTTGCACCTTTTGAACTACAGTGACACACCAACATTTGCTATTTTCCTAAGAGGACATTGACAGATACAATGGAAACTCTGAATACATTTTTTCCCTCTGCATTCATTATCTCTGGCCCTTATCCATGGGTCTATTGCAGACTAAATTGGATTTTGGATCACTGGTACTAAGGTGCTGCAATTAATTAACAATGGAAACATAATATTTACATCCAGGCCTAACAACATCTGACATTTAAACTATTCTGCCAGTCAGGAAAATTCTATTCAACAAATTTTCATTTTAATGAACATGACAGGCCACAGTTTACATGCTAGGCCAAGAAGCAGAACAGAGTTGATCTCTTGGCATGTACTTTCAAGGCCTGGACATGCTGGAGGAGACAGAAGCTGGGGAACTGTCAGAATAACAGAAAGACCAGATCTCCAGCTCTACCCAGGCAGATCAAGGACACAAGTTCCCCCCAAAAAATTTTAGTGTGAAACTAACTCTCCCTGTTTCCTATGCAATGTCAAAGCTAAACATCTACTGCCCCTTATGAGCCACTGGATAATTTTTCTATCTTTGGACTGTTGATATTTTCTTTGGGGTACTAAAATCCCTTAGTCCTCCCTAATTAAAAAGTGATAAACATTTTGCAAGACATCTAATAATCTGCAAAGTACCCAAGAGTTAGAACTGACGGAGCTTTTTCAGTTGGTACAAGACTGGCCTTCCATGTTTTGCCAAATGGTGTACCTCAGTAAGTGCCCAATCTCTGTCACAAGTGACAGGCATTGCCAATATGATGCTGAGGCAGAGACGTCTTTAAATGCTATCTTATTTTGCATTATACTAACGCAAGGGCCTAACACTTTTGCTTACTGCAACTTCACAGCTAAAGAAGTTTTCATCTTTCTGTGACTCATTATTCAAGCAAACAGAAGGAAGTATACATGAAGAGAAAATTTTCAACCCCAAAGAACAAAGTAAATTTGCTGGAAACCAGTGTCAGCCCAATTTCCCAGCCCAATTTCCTATAGCCCCTCTGTGGGTTACTGTGCTGAAAGAAACTGGATGTGATAGTGTGGATTTCTCCAAGCCAATCTCCACTATCTCAAAAACGTGGATGTAAAAGAGAAAAAGATGAAAAATGCCAAGAGAACAAAGCAGTTAGGGAGAAGCTTAAAGATGTGGGTAAAAAAATTAACAAATAATGTCGGTAAGAGCCCTTCTTATTGGAAAGGTCATATATTTCTAGTTCACATATCTAAAATACTCTTTTTATCCTAGCTTTCATATCAATTTGGAAGAATTTAAATAAAATTTCACTTTAAAAGCAAGACATTTGAAATATGGATTTGGTTCTTGGTTTCCAATCTCAGCAATTAAAATAGGCACCTTCATGGTGATATGTCATAAAACTGTGGCTTTTAATAGCTTTAAAACGGTAACTATGCTCCATTTTATTTCTAGATATAGCCATGATACTAGAACATTAAGTCCTGAAAGGATATCAGCATTTCCACTCTTATAATCTAATTTAGAATCAATACTGTTTGAGTCAAGTCAACATGTATGTAGAATGTGGTCTACGGCCATACAACCCTGAATGCTCCCGATCTCGTCTGATCTCAGAAGCTAAGCAGGGTCGGGCCTGGTTAGTACTTGGATGGAAGAATGTGGACACATACGCAAAGTTATAAAAACAATCACATTTGAGGACTTTACATACATTCCCTCTTATATAACACAATGAGGTAAGTACAATGAACACTATTATACACTGAGGAAAAGGCAGTTAGAAATAACTGACCTCCCTGAAGAGGTGAAGTTCAAGAACACAGGCAGGTAAGTGGTAGGGTTAAAGTGCAAACCGAAGCCTGCCTCCCTCCAGGGCCTGTACTCTACACTACACAGTGGCATATTGTAGCATCCACAAGGGAGGCAGCATGAAGGAATTGATTCCTTTTGGCAATAGTCAAAATACTTTAAATATCAGGTATAAAACATTTTCAGCCCACCAGATGCTTATTTAACTTTGAAAAATCAATTTTTATGGAGCTGCTGTAAGAAGTAACTTCATGTTTAATATCTGGCTATATTCTTGAAAAAGTAGAGGCCTTATAGAGAAAAGAGGCATTTCTTCAAGTCAGGAAGAAAAACAAGAGTCTACCTGGATTGAATTGAAAATGTTTGACAGAACACAAATGAATAGAAACTGTAATTTCAACATGCCTTTTCAGGAAGCATGCACTAAAATGGTCATATCAAAATTGGAACACAAAAGACTTAACATGCTTATTGTTGTAAACAAAGGCATTTGTTTAAATGCAAGTTCCATCAAAGCTTAATAGCCAAATTCAAGTGAACAGAAAGTAAAAGGTTATATACTTTCTGCAGTTTCAGTAATAGCTAATTTAATAATGGTAAATGAAGGGTTATTGTTGATTCCTTTGCCTCTGTTTCATAAATTAAATAAAGCAACCTGGCAGTTACAGTACTTTAGAGTTTTATTTGACTAAGTGATTTTAAAGTTATCTGAAAATATAACAAAGTCATATTGAATGATTTCTGAATAGTACCTTGCTTTCCATCACCACATTAGTCCTTTTGACCATATTAAGTAAAAAGGTTCCTGGGAACTAAAACTATTCTACAAAGCTCAATTTACTTCTACAGGATCAACCATTAGAAGGCAAGTGTCATTCATACTGTATTATCTGATATTCCATTTCACCAGGGCCAAGTTTATAAAATATAAACTATTAGAGCAGTCAAGTGATATTTCTTTTGATCCAAAACTCAGGAACAGTAGAATTTCTCTGGTTAATGATTTTTCATAGTTCATTTCCAATTTTCTACTACAGATTATTGATCTGGAATACTGAATCAGTTTTCTTCCCTGGCTAAAGAACACACAAGGCCTGCGCCCTGGGACCCTGGGATGCACCTCCAAACTAAACAGTGGCAGCATCTCACCAGGAAGTGGAGTAGTGATGAGCAGCATTTTCTTTACTGAAAGAATGTACTGGTGGAATGTTGGGCCTTCTGATAATAAGAAATACTTCCCTAGCCTTTGTACCCAAAGATAGGGCTCAACACCTGCGGTTCTGAGAAGCAATGAGTTGCCCTTCACAAAAACAGTCTATTTTCCTTCATTTTCCCCCTTGTGCCCTGATATGGTTACTTTCTATTACCCTGCTAGCCCAAGAAGAAAAATATCCGTCTCTCCATATTTCGTTCACATAATAAGAATCTGCAAGCTGTTCTGTATGACAGATGAAGACTGTGAGATGAAGCAACTTGTTCCGCCTGTCAGCCTCCAAGAATCCACAGCAATGAGATACAATCGTGATGACATTACTAGAGAAGTGGGTCAAATACATGGTCACTTGAAAACAGAATGTCAACTCTTCTACTTCAGTAATTTGATGCAGTGCTACACCACACCCCGACAAACACACACACACACATAGAAAAAGGCACTCCCTGCTATTACCATGTGCACACATGCACACACATGCAAATATTGTTAAAATTATTGTTCCCATAAGCCCTTAAGTGACTTTTTCAGCCTCTGACCCATCAGTCTTCAAAAGTTTATTAAGCGTCTACAATGTGCAACTGAATTAGGTAGTGTTAAAAACAGACACAGTCCCACCTCAGCATTTATGGTCTGCGGTAAAAGACAAACATTAACAAGACAATGACAGCTACAAGTGAAGTTCAAGACACTAACCAAGTCTTATGAGTCAGAATAAGTTTCCCTGCAGAAGAGACATTTTAAGCTAAGGCCTCAGGTGAGGGGGAAGAGTTTCACACTGAGGACCTTTCTCTTCAAATATTCCTTTTGAAAGAAACCAAGGCTTCAATAAACAACAGAAAGTATAATGGAGTGAATGAAGCCATGAAGTCTACCACTGAGAAGTTATTATCTATTCCTCATTTTAACCTTTAATTTAAAAAATTAATTCATTACAAAAAACAGTTTGAAAAGTATTGGCATGCATCAGTACTATCATGCCAAATAAGGGCACAATTTAATCACGATCACATCTTCTTGCTGATAGATTTTGCTTTTATAAAATCTAATTTATCTTGAGTATACTGGTTAAAACCAATGTGTTTTTTTTTTAATTTTCTTTTATTAACTTTGTTGCCAACATAATGATACACTTTTTAAAGATTTGATTTATTCATTTTTAGAGAAGGGGGAAGGAAGGAAGGAAGGAAGGAAGGAAGGAAGGAAGGAAGGAAGGCGGGGAGAGAAACATCAATGTATAAGAGATACCATCAGTTGCTTCTTGCACAGCCCCAACTGGGGACCTGGCCTGCAACCCAGGCATATGCCTTGATTGGGAATCGAGTCGGCAACCTTTCAGTTCACAGGCTGGCACTCAATCCACTGAGCCACACCAGCCAGAGCTCATGGGTTAGACACCAGTAAGACTTGCAGCACACGTAACACCAAGGCCATAAATTTATTCAGGGTACAAGTACATGAAAGTTAACACAAACAGCTGGTAAATGTGATTTACAAAAAAAAACAAAACAAAACAAAAAAAAAAACACTCTACCAATGACTTGCCCCAAGGAGTAGAAATTAAGAAAAAAGTTTTCTTCTCTAACATTTGGTTATGTAAATCCTGATGTGTTCTTGCAGAAAATTATTTTGGGTCATTATACACCTCTCTTATTACACACAACTTTTTTCCATGGGTTCAACAAACTGGAATGGAAAGGGGAAACTGGATTTATTCAAGAACATGCTCATGCTTTCTTCTAAACCCCAATGTGTGTGATATTTGGACTATTTTCCTTTCAAACTCAAAATCCATCCCCAGAACCATTAAAAATTTGCATTAGCATAACTGAAAGCTGAATTTGGCTCTAAAAACTCAATGACTGAGTAGGGGTACTAATATGGGGAACTTTTTAAATTTTTATTTATTAATTTTAGAGAAAGAGAGGAAGGGAAGGAAGGAGAAAAGGGGGGGAGGGAGAGAGAGGGAGAGAGAAACATCAATTTGTTGTTCCACTTATTTATGCATTCATTAGTTGCTTATTGTATGTGCCCTGACCAGTGATCAAACCTGCAAACTTGGCGTATTGGGACAATAACCATCTGAGCTACCTGGCCAAGGCCAAAAAAATTGTTTTTAATGTCTTTAGCTACTAATGACCAGCAATAATTTTAGCAGTTGCTCTGAAATGAACACAACCTAGGGCTACTTTAAAGAAATATAGCACACACACTATGAGAATTAACAGTTCAATTCTACCCCATTACTTAGATCTTATCTAGAGTTCAGTCTGGAAGGCATATTTTAAGAGGAAAATTGGGCAAATTAGAAAGTACCTACAAGAGGGCAACCAGAAACAGGTAGGGGGATGATCTGAATTTCATATAATGAACAACTGAATTGAAATACCCAGGGAGATTCAGCCTGGAGAAAAGTCATGAGAGACACAAAACACTGCCTTCATATACACAATCATTGATAAAGTCATTCCGTTTTATCGAGCACTTTCTCCGTGCAAGGGAATGAAGATACAACACTGACTGAGAAAGCCCCAGTCTTTTATGCTCACATGGAAGAGAAAATGGACTTTACCTGTGGCACTTCACAGACTATGACATAGAAGGACGAAGCACAGATTCCAGAATCAGAGCATTAAAATCAAAGCCTCAAGTGGTTTGCATATCCCAAAAGATATGCCTATCTATGTCAAATCCCTGGAGCCTGCAAATGTAACCTTATTTGGGAAAAGGGTCTTTGCATATGCAATTAAGTTCAGAATCAAAGGTGAGGTCATCCTGGATTATCAGGGTAGACCCTAACTACAATGACCAGTGTCTTTATAAGAGAAAGGCAGAGGGAGAAGTGAGATAGAGAGAAGAGGAAAAGATACAGAAAAGGCCAGGTAAAGGAAATAGAATGCCTGCAGCCACCAGAGGCTGGAAGAAGTAAGGAAGGATTCTTCCCTCAAGTCTTTTGGGAGCACACAGTGGGCCTGGAACTTATGACGTTAAATTCATTAAAAAGTACACAGGAGATGATTTCAGTATAAGCCACTATCCCTTGGATAAGAATGGACAGGGTACTGTTTTCCCAAACGAGAACATGAAAATATCTCCCTGTCAAAGGTAGGAGAGAAAGACAGCCACTGGGTCTTCAAAAGAAGGCAAGCCTACCTTTGCAATTCTCTTGGATTCGAATTAGTTCAAACACTGCCAACTACACCCCAGGAGGCAAAGCCAAAATGTATACCAGGCCAGGCAGTAGGTCTAGGAAATTAAGATATAGCTACCTATTCCTTTTTTGGCAGAGCTGCAGGACTAGACACCATGGTTCACTTGGGCCTTGTGAACAAATAAGGCTAGGCAGAAGAATAGATAAACTATGGAATGTTCACAACAGTCAAATCAAATAAAGGAAGGTACAGAGCAGTATCTATTATATACTGTAAGAAACGAAGTAATTTATATATTTGCCTGTGTGTATTAAAACACTGAAAAGATGCAAAAGAAAATAATACAAGTGACTACCCTAAGGGGCATGGGGACAGAGATGAGGATATGGTGACAGGAGCAGAAACAAACCTCCACTTTATAACTTTTTGTATTGTTTTGCCCCCCCCCCGTATTTATTTATTTATTTATTTATTTATTTTAATTGTGGATCTTGTACAGTTTTCTGTCTCTTATTCTCACCCCAACCCATCACCTCAGCCCTCCCCACCTACCTCCAAATTCCACCCAACCATAGTTTTTGTCCATGTGTCCTTTATACTTGTTCCTGTAAATCCTTCCCCTTTTCCCCTGAAATTCCCTCCCCTCTCCCCTCTGGTGACTTTCAGCCTATTCTCAGTTTCCACGTCTTTGGTTATATTATGCTTGTTTGTTTGTTTGTTTTGTTGATTAGATTCCTGTTAAAGGTGAGATCATATGATATTTGTCTTTCACTGTCTGGCTTATTTCGCTTATCATGATCCTCTCAAGTTCCATCCATGCTGTTGCAAAGGGTATGAGCTCCTTCTTTCTTTCCGCTGCATAGAATTCCATTGTGTAAATGTGCCACAGTTTTTTGATCCATTCATTTACTGATTGGCATCTAGGTTGCTTCCAACACTTGGCTATTGTAAATTGTGCTGCTATAAACATAGGGGTGCATAGCTTCTTTTGGATTAGTGTTTCAGGGTTCTTAGGATATAGTCCTAGCAGTGGAATTGCTGGGTCAAAAGGTATATCCATTTTTAGTTTTTTTAGAAAATTCCATACTGTTTTCCATAGTGGTTGTACCAGTCTGCACTCCCACCAGCAGTGCACTAGGGTCCCCTTTTCTCCACAACCTCTCCAACACTTGCTGTTTGTTGCTTTGTTTATGAGGGCCATTCTGACTGGTGTCAAGTTGTATCTCATTGTGGTTTTAATTTGCATCTCTCTGATAGCTAGCGATATCAAGCATATTTTCATGTGTCTCTGGATCCTCTGTATGTCCTCCTTGGAGAAGTGTCTTCCCAAGTCCTTTGCCCATTTTTTAATTGGGTTGCTTGTCCTCTTAGAGTGGAGTCGTGTAAGTTCTTTGTATATTTTGGAGATTAAACCCTTATCTGGGGTATCATTGTCAAATATGTTTTCCCACACAGTTGGTTCTCTTTTTATTTTAATACTGTTTTCCTTGGCCATGCAGAAGCTTTTTATTTTGATGAGATCCCATTTGTTTATTCTTTCCTTTATGTCCCTTGCTTTAGGGGACATATCAGTAAAAATGTTGCTGCGTGGAATATCTGAGATTTTTCCTTCCTATGTTCTCCTCTAGGACTTTAATGGTGTTACAGCTTATGTTTAAATCTTTTATCCACCTTGAATTTATTTTTGTGTTTGGTGTAAGTTGGTGCTCAAGTTTCATTTTCTTGCACGAAGCTGTCCAGTTCTCCCAACACCACTTGTTGAAGAGGCTATTTTTACTCCATTTTATGTTGCTGCCCCCTTTGTCAAATATTAATTGACTATAGAGACTAGGGTTTATTTCTGGGCTCTCTGTTCTATTCCACTGGTCCACATGCCTGTTTTTATGCCAGTATCAGGTTGTTTTGATGGCAGTGGCCTTGTAATACATTTTGGTATCAGGTATTGTGATCCCTCCTGCTTTGCTCTTCTTTCTCAAGATTGCCGCCACTGTTCTGGGTCGTTTATTATTCCATATAAATTTTTGGTGTTTGTTCTATGTCTGTGAAATATGCCATTGGTACTTTAATAGGTATTACATTGAATCTGTAGATTGCTTTGGGGAGTATGGACATTTTGATGATGTTAATTCTTCCAATCCATGAACACGGTATGTGTTTCCATTTATTTGTGTCTTCCTTGATTTCTTTCTTCAGTGTTGTGTAGTTTTCTGCATACAGGTCTTTTACCTCCTTCGTTAGGCTTATTCCTAGGTACTTTATTTTTCTTTTTGTTATACCAAATGGGATTTTTTTCTTGATTTCTGCTTCTGTTGTTTCATTGTTGGTATATAAAAATGCCTTTGATTTCTGGATATTGACTTTGTATCCGGCTGTTTGGCCGCATTCATTTATTAGGTCAAGCAGTTTTTTGGCCGAGACTATAGGATTTTCTATGTATATTATCATGTCATCTGCAAACAATGATAGTTTTGTTTCCTCCTTGCCAAGTTGGATGCCTTTTATTCCCTTTTCTTGTCTAATCGCTGTGGCTAATACTTCCAATACTATATTGAATACAAGTGGTGAAAGTGGACAACCTTGTCTTGTTCCTGATTTTAGTGGAAAAAAATTTAGTTTTTGCCCATTGAGTATGATGCTGGCTGTAGGTTTCTCATAATTATGAGAAAGCCTTTATTATGTTGAGGAATGCTCCCTCTATTCCCACTTTGTTGAATGTTTTTATCATGAATCTGTGTTGTACCTTATCAAATGCTTTTTCCACGTCTATTGATATGATCATGTGATTTTTGTCTTTGCTTTTGTTTATGTGATGAATTACATTTACTGATTTGCGAATGTTGAACCATCTTTACATCCCTGGGATGAATCCCACTTGGTCATGGTGTATGATCTTTTTAATGTGTTGTTGGATGTGGTTTGCCAATATTTTCTTGAGGAATTTAGCATCTATGTTCATCAGCGATATTGGCCTAAAGTTCTCCTTCTTTGTTGTGTTTTTATCTGGTTTTGGGATTAGGATGATGCTGGCTTCATAAAAAGAGTTTGGGAGTCTTTCCATCATTTTGGATTTTTTCAAATAGTCTATGGAGAATAGGGGTTAGCTCTTCCTTAAATGTTTTGTAGAATTCTCCTGTGAAGCCATCTGCTCCAGGATTTTGTGAGTCGGGAGTGTTTTGATTACTGATTCAATTTCATCTGCTGTTATTGGTCTGTTCAGGCTTTCTGTTTCTTCTTCACTGAATTTTGGAAGGTTATATTTTTCTAGAAACCTGTCCATTTCACCTAGGTTTTCAAATTTCTTGGCATACAGTTCTTCATAGTAATTTCTTACAATCCTTTGTATTTCTGTGGTGTCAGTTGTAATTGCTCTCTTTCATTTCTGATTGTGTTTATTTGAGACCTCTCTCTTTTTTTCTCGACAAGCCTGCTTAAAGGCTTGTTGATTTTGTTGATCTTTTCAAACAACCAACTCCCGGATTCATTGATCTTTAGGATTGTGCTTTTCGTCTCTATGTCATTTAATTCTGCTGTGATCTTGGTTATTTCTTTCCTTCTACTTGTTCTGGATTGTCTTTGTTGTTGTTCCTTGAGTTCTTGTAGGTGTAGGGTTAGGTTGTTTGTTTGAGATGTTTCTGTCTTTTTTAGATAGGCCTGTATCGCTATAAGCTTCCCTCTGAGGACTGCCTTTGCTGTGTCCCATAAGTTTTGGGTCGATGTGAGTTCATTATCATTTGTTTCCAGAAACTTTTTTATTTCTTCCTTAATTTCATTCTTGACCCATTCATTGTTTAATAGCATGCTATTAAATCTCCATGATTTTGAGGGTTTTGGGTTTTTCCCCTTGAAGTTGGTTTCTAGTTTCAGTCTCTTGTGGTCAGAGAAAATGCTTGGTATGATTTCAAATTTCTTGAATTTGTTGAGGCTTGATTAGTGTCCTATCATGTGGTCTGTCTTTGAAAATGTTCCATGTGCATTTGAAAACAAAGTGTATTTAGTTTCTTTGGGATGAAGGGCTCTATATATATCAGTTAATTCCATTTCCTCTAGAGTGTTGTTCAATGCCACAATATCTTTTTCGAGATTTTGTTTGGAAGATCTGTTCATTTTTGACAGTGGGGTGTTAAAATCACCTACTATAATTGTGTTGCTGTCAATATCTTTCTTGAAGTCCTCTAAGATTTTCTTGATGTATTTAGGTGCTCCTCCGTTGGGTGCATATATATTTACAATATTTATGTCTTCTTGGTGGATTCTTCCCTTGAGTATTATGAAGTGACCTTCTGGGTCTCTCTTTATGGCCCTTCTTTTGAAGTCTATTTTGTCTGATATGAGTATTGCTACCCCAGCTTTTTTTTCCTGACCATTTGCTTGGAACGTTTGTTTCCAGCCCTTCACTTTGAGCCTGTGTATGTCTTTTGTCCTGAGGTGGGTTTCTTGTAGGCAGCATAAGTGTGGGTCATGCTTTCTTATCCATTCAGCTATTCTATGTCTTTTGATTGGAGCATTTAATCCATTTACATTTAAGGTTATTATGATAGGTATTTCTTCATTGCCATTTTCGTACCTGTGTTCTTCTCTCTCTTTCTCTCTGTGTCTTTTCTTTTCTTCCCTTAAAGCAGTCCCTTTAGTATCTCTTGCAGAACTGGTTTGGTAGAGATGTATTCTTTTAGACTTCTTTTGTCTGGGAAGCTCCTTATTTGGCCTTCTATCTTGAATGAAAGCCTTGCTGGGTAAAGTAGTCTGGGATGCAGGCCTTTGGTTCTCATTGCTTGGAATATTCCTTGCCATTCTCTTCTGGCTTGGAGCATTTCCATTGAGAAGTCAGCTGCTAACCTTATCAGGGTTCCCTTGTATGTTACTTCCTTTTTTCCCCTTGCTGCCTTTAAGATTCTCTCATTGTCTTGAAATTTTGCCATTTTAACTCTGATGTGTCTTGAAGTGGGCCTGTTTGGGTTCCTTTTGATTGGGACTCTCTGTGTTTCCTGGATTTGTGTGGCTTTTTCTCTCACCAAATGAGGGAAGTTTTCCATCATTACTTTTTCAAACAGGTTTTCTATCCCTTGTTCTTGTTCTTCTCCTGCTGGTATCCCTATTATACAGATATTATTCCGTTTCATATTGTCTTGCATTTCTCTTAAACCCTCTTCATTCTTTCTGAGCCTCTTTTCCTTATCTTGCTCATTCTGGGTGTTTTTTCTATTTTGTCCTCCAACTCGCTGATCCGATCTTCTGCTTCATCGATTCTGCTTTTCATTCCTTCTACTGTGTTCTTCAGTTCAGAGATTGTGTTCTTCATTTCCTCTTGGCCCTTGTTGATAGTTTCTATTTCCTTTTTCATGTTGATATAGTTTATAGTGAGTTCATCATAACTTCCCTGTAGTTTCTGGTAGCTCATTGAGAGCTCATTGAGCTTCCTGACAACCATTGCTTTGAACTCGATATCTGATAGTTGAGTTGCCTCCATTTCATTTAGCATTCTTTCTGGAGCTTCCTCCTTTCCTTTCATTTGGGGGTTGTTTCTTTGTCTTCCCATTGTTTGTAAGACTCTTGTTGTTAGCCTCAACTTCTTAAATTGATCTGTTCTGGCTCCCTGGGTTTGTGGTATGACCTTCTGTGGTAGACTATCTGTGAGATTCAGTGGTGAATTCTCCTTCGGATATCCTGTTGTTCACAGCTTTCACTGTCTCATAAACTGGGATACCCTCTGTTTGGGGCCAACTCTGTTTTTTTTCACAGTTCCAGGCTTGTTTGTTTGTTTGTTTCATCTCACTCATGGGTATTTAAAAAGAGAAGGCGTGGGAATGAAAAAAAGAAGAAAAAGCAAAAAGAGGAAGGTAGAAGAGATAAAATTGGAAAGAAAGGAAGAGGGAATAAGACAAGAAGGAATTAAAGGGAGGCAAAAGGAGTTGGGGAGTAAAGAAGAAGATAAAAATAATGAAGAAGGAATAATTAGACTCATATAAATAGACAGGCACACAAACAAAAAAATGCAAACAAACTAGCAAAACAAAAAACAAACACACACACACACACACACACAAATACAAACAGCCAAAAAAAAAAAGGAACATGCAAAGCAAAACAAAATATTTAAAAAAATTTTAAAAAAACAAACAAACCCCAAAACCCTCTTGTTGTTTTCAAACTTGCCGAGCCAGTTTTTCTGGTCTTGCTGGCTGCAGTGGCCGAGGGGTGATCTTATTGCTTTTCTCTGTATTCAGACCTCAGTCCTCACTGTGCTATGTATCCCAGCGTTAGTGGGCGCCTCTCCCCACAGAGTTTCCAGCGTGTGTTCTGAGCCTCCTCGGCGCACTTCCCCGAGTTTATGGGTGTGTGCTAGGTTCTCTAGTCGTGCGCAGCCACCTGCCTTTGCCCCTGCGAGGCTTTCTGTGGTCGGGCTCAGCTGCCTACCTTGGCCCCTACACGGCTTTCTGTGGTAGGTCGGGGCCTATGCTCCAGCAGCTATCTTGAGCCTGCGACTATGGTCCTGAGCTGTCCATCTTCAAGCACCCGCCCATGCACTGGCAACTTTGGCTCCACAGCTGTCTCCAGTGGCCAGCGCCTATGTTTTCATGAGTGTCCACTATCCCGTGACCGTGTGCGGTCCCATGTGGGTGCCTATTTTCATGCAGCTGTCTCACTTCACACACGCCTTTGTCTGCGGTTGGTGCGACTGTGCTTTCATAGTCGCCCGGCGACCACGAAAACTCGGTTCAAAGTCGCACAGTGACCTGGCGCGGGGCACCCACTTTCGCTCTGCCTTGGCCGCAGTTGCGTGGTGGCCCCTGAGATCTCCCAGCTGGTTCAGCGGCTGACCCAGCTCCCTCCCCAGAGCCCTGGGGCAGGCTTGGCGGAGCGCCGGGCCGGGGCCTCAGTCATCCCGCTCTCCGAGCGCTGGACCCTGGGCTCCTATCGTTCTAAAGAGCTCTCCTTACTGCTGGTTTTTCAGTGTCCGCTACAATTTTCGACCTCTTATTCTCAAATATGCTATGTTACTGTTCCTTGTCTGCTCTGTTCTTCCATAGATTGGCCCGGTATTTCTCCCATGTGTAGGGGGGAAATGGGGTCTGCTCCCTCCTACCACACCGCCATCTTTCCCAAAAAACTTGTTTTGGTTTTTGAACCAGAGGACTATATTACCTACTCAACAAATTTAAGTCTATTAAAAATAAAAACCTAGCTTTACTGGTTCCGGCCAAGATGGAGGTGTAGGTAGAAATGCTTTGCTTCCTCGCATAGCCAAAAGAAGGATAACAACCAATTTTAAAACAATAAACAACCAGAACTTTCAGAAAATCAAACTATATGCAAACTATATGCAACAATCAAGGAGTTAAAGAAACATTCACCCAGAGTGGTAGGAGGGATGAAGATAGGAGACACGCAGCTGAGCAGAGGAGACACATGCAACAAGGCAGGGGACTACATGGGCGAGGAGGGGCTGGCTGAACAGGAAACTAAAGACTCAAAACTAGCTGTAAAATACTGCAGGGGTTGGACAGCAGGAGAAACTCCCAACTCACAGGAGAGTTTGTTGGAAAGTGGGGCTAGAGTGGAATAAATGAGTGGCATTGTTCCCTCTCTGACTCCTCCCCTAGAGACAGTGCCACAATGCAGCAAAGAAGGTTGCCCTGCCCTGAGGAATACCTAAGGCTCCACCCCCTTACAACAAAGCAGGTGAGCCAAGACAAAGAAATATGGCCCAAATGAAAGAACATACCAAAACTTCAGAAAAAGAACTAAGCAATGAGGAGATAGCCAACCTGTCAGATGTCAAGTTCAAAACACTGGTAATCAGGATGCTCACAGAAATGGTTGTGTATGGTCTCAAAATGAAGGAAGAAATAAAGAGTACCCAAAGTGAAATAAAGCAAAATGAACAGGGAACCAACAGAGAAGGGAAGGAAACCAGGACTCAAATCAACAATGTGGAACAAAAGGAAGAACTAAACGTCCAACCAGAACAGAATGAAGAAACAAGAATTTTAAAAAAAATGAGGAGAGGCTTAGGAACCTATGGGACAACTTTAAGCACTCTAACATTCGAATCCTAGGGGTGCCAGGAGAAGACAAAGAGAAAGAAATTGAAAACTTATGTGAACAAATAATGAAGGAAAACTTCTCCAATTTGGCGAATAGACTTCTAGGAAGTCCAGGAAGCCCAGAGATTCCCAAAGAAGCTGGACCCAAAGAGGAACACACCAAGGCACATCATCGTTAAGTTACCCAAGATTAAAGATAAAGAGAGAATCCTAAATGAAGCAAGAGGAAAGGAGAGAGTTACCTACAAAGGAGTGGCCATAAGGCTCTCAGCTGATTTCTCAAAAGAAACTTTGCAGGCAAGAAGAGGCTGGAAAGAAGTATTTGAAGTCATGAAAAACAAGGACCAAGATTACTCTATCGAGCAAAACTTTCAGTTAGAATAGAAGGGCAGACAAAGTGCTTCCCAGATAAGGTCAAGTTAAAGCAGTTCATCATCACTAAGCCCTCATGACATGAAATGTTAAAGGGACTTACCTAAGAAAAAGATCAAAACCATGAACAGTAAAATGACAACAAACTCATAACTATCAACAACTAAACCTAAAAAATAAAAACAAAAACTAAGCAAACAACTAGAACAGGAACAGTTACAGTAATAGAGATCACTTGGAGGATTTTCAGTAGGGAGGTGGAGAGGAAGAATGGAGGGAAAGTTAATAAGAAGTAACAGGGAATAGGAAACATAATTGCTAGGCATAAAATAGATTGGGGGGGTGGTTTAAGAATACTATAGGAAACAGGGAAGCCAAAGAACTTATATGTACAACCCATGGACATGAACTAAGGGGAGGGATGCTGGAGGGTGGGGGACTCAGGAAGGCGGGGGAATAAAGGGGAGAAAAAAGCTGGGGAAACTGTAATAGCATAATCAATAAAATATACTTTAAAAATAAAATAACTAGAAAAAAACTAAAACAACATAGTTTTAAATGGTACATCTGAGGAGGGCCATTCGGTGATAGACGAGTAAATCAAGGACCTTAAAATTGGCACTTCACTTCCTTGGACTGAGTGACTCGAATTCTGAAAGAATTTTTTTTTAAGATTTATTTATTTATTTATTTTTAGACAGAGGGGAAGGGAGGGAGAAAGAGAGAGAGAGAAACATCAGTGTGTGGTTGCTTCTCGCGTGGCCCCCACTGAGTACCTGGCCTGCAACCCAGGCATGTGCCCTGTCTGGGAATCGAACCTGAGACCCTTTGGTTCGCAGCCCGTGCTCAATCCATTGAGCTACACCAGCCAGGGCTGAATTCTGAAAGAAATTTATCTAAGGAAATAAGGAGAGACTTTTACACACACATACACACAAAGCTGTCCTGCAGAATTATTTGTCATAGTGAAAATTTTGAAAAATATCTACATGTGTAATAATAACCAAAGAAAAAATAGAATAGGCAAATAACTGAGTGATATGCAGTTGTTAAAAATTACACAAATACTCAATGACATAGAATGATATTGATAGTGCATTTTTATTTTTTAAATATATTTTATTGATTATGCTTATACAGTTATCCCAATTTTCCCCCTTTGCCCCCTTCCATCCTCTACCATCCATTCCCTCCAGCAATCTCCTCCCTTAGTTCATGTCTATGGATCATGCATATAAGTTCTTTGGCTTCTCTATTTCATATAATGTTCTTAACATCCCCCTGTCTATTTTGTACCAACCAATTTGAACTTCTTTTCCCTCATTCTCCCCACTTCCCCTTCCAACTGATAATCTTCCAAATGATCTCGAAATCTATGATTTGGTTTCTGTTCTGCTTGTTTGCTTAGTTTTTTAGATTCATTTGTTGATACTTGTGAATTTCTTGCCATTTTAATGTTCACAGTTTTGATCTTCTTCTTTTTCTTAAGTAAGCTCCTTTAACATTTCATATAGTAATGGTTTAGTAATGATGAACTCCTTTGGCTTTACCTTGTCTGGGAAGAACTTTATTTGCCCTTCCATTCTAAATGATAGCTTTGCTGGATAGAGTAATCTAGATTAAAGACCCCTTGCTTTTCATCCCTTTGAATACTTCTTGCCAGTCTCTTCTAGCCTGCAAAATTTCATTTGAGAAATCAGCTGACAGTCTTATGAGAACTCCTTTGTAGGTAAGTATTTGTTTTCCTCTTGTTACTTTTAAGATTCTCTCTTTATATTTAACCTTTGGCATTTTAATTATGATCTGTCTTGGTGTGGCTCTCTTGGAGTCCAACTTGTTTGGGCCTCTCTGTGCTTCCTGAAATTGTATGTCAATTTCCTTCACCAAATTAGGGAGTTTTCTTTCATTATTTTTTCAAATAAGTTTTCAATTTCTTGCTCTTTCTTTTCTCCTTCTGGAACTCCTATAATTCAAACATTGGTATGTTTGAAGATGTCTCAGAGGCTTCTTAGCCTATCCTCATTTTGGGGCGGGGGGAATTCTTTTTTCTTCTTGCTGTTCCAGTTGAATGTTTTTTTCTTCTTCATGTTCCAAATCATTGATATGATTCTTAGCTTTATCCACTCCACTGTTGGTTCCCTGTAAATTTTTCTTTATTTCACTGAGTGCAACCTTCATTTCTTCCTGGGTCTTTTTCATGCTCTTGAAATACCCAATGAATTCCTTGAACATCCTGATAACCAGTGTTTTGAACTCTGCATCTGATACACTGCTTATCTCCATTTCATTTAGTTCTTTTTCTGTAGTTTTAATCTTTCACTTGGGTCATATTTCCTTGTCTTCTCATTTTGGCAGCCTCCCTGCATTTGTTTCTGTGTTTTAGGTAGAGCTGCTTTGACTCTCTGTCTTAGTAGCATGGTCTATTATAGAAAACAGCCTCAGTAATTTTGATGGTGCAGAGCCTTGGGCAATCACCAGGGCAGGGCCACCATGTCCTTACTCTGTGGTTATGTGTGTGTGTTGGGGGGGGAGCTCAGAGGGGACAATGCCACTGTCTGGAGCTTTGTCATGGAAGAAGCTGTCTCTCCACACTGCCTTGATGCCAGACACTCCAGTTTCTCCCCATATGGCATTGGTGCCCTTCCAGCTTTTGCCCTGGTGCTGAAGCCCAGAGGGAATGAGTCTGTGTAAGTCCTAAGTCTATTGCAGGCCCCTTAAGAGGAGAATCCCCCAGTTTCTTCCACTGCCCCAACCCCCACTGGTTTGTACAGACAGAAGTTATGGGGACTTATCTTCCTGGTGCTGGAACCCTGGACTGGGTGGTCTGGTCTGGGGCCAGGATCCCTCACTCCCAAGGTATCCGTCCAATTTTTATCCACCACACATGGGTGTGGAACTGCCCATTTTGTGTCCCCGCAAGTCCACATCTCTCTGCACCTCTCCATGTCTCACTCCTCCCATCCATCTGGATGAATGTGGCTTCTTTAATTCATAGCTGTCAAACTACCACACAACTTGATTTTCTGATGATTCTGGGTGATATTTGTTTTATAGCCTAGTTGTAATTTTTTGCTGTGGTTCTGCAATGAAGCAAGGAGTGTTCACCTCCATCTTAACCAAAACCATAGTGTATTTTTTAAATCACTGATTAATTTTTCAGTAAAAATTTTAAAGCATCAACCTGTTGCTAGGCACAGAGATGGATGCTGAATAAAAAAGGCCAGTTATGAGGCAAAATATAAATGGATTATCCCACTTTATTGTGCATTTATAACTAAACTGGAAGGATAAGCACTGAAATGAGAACAGTGATTACCTCCTGATCATGAGATTGTGGGTTAAATATATTTTCTATAATGATTATATATTTTGCTTCTGCTGTAAGAGAAAGAAGCAGCACTACTTTTTAAAATCAAGCTAACCACTCCCAGGATCAAAATTGTGTCTCATTCATATGTTCTCTCACCCCTCGCTGACACTCTAAACACAAGTATGATGCCAGCTTCAGCCACAGCCATCCCATGACCATTGAGAAAAGGCCAAAAACATTGTTGATACACTCTCTTTGACACTTCTGAGCTGCTGAACTGAAGCCACAGCCACCCTCACATTCCTAGACTTCTTGTTATATGAGAGAAATAATCATCTATTTTTTAAACCTCTGTAAATCAAGTTTTCTGTTACAGGCAATTGGAAGGATTCTGGCTGACAAGGTAACATACTAAAACAGGACACGTTATATAGCTAGTACATGCAACGCAACATCTTTATTTTGATTAAATAGAGCCTAAAGACTGATGTTAATTGCCCTACCAACTTCTGACTCCATAGTCTCTTCTATGAACTTCCTAGGAAACAGAGCCCAGGAAAAGTGGGTACTGGGGATTCTAGGTACACAGGGGAGCACTGCCTGCAGTGAAAAAAAATGAGAGAGCTACTCCTATGGCTTGCATTATTGCCTAGCATTCCCACTTCTGAGAATATATCCTAAGAAAAGAATCATAGATATAATTATGCTTATATGCAGGTATTCTTTTTTTAATTCTTATTTTAATTGTTGATCTTGTACAGTTTTGTCTTTTACTCCCACCCCAGCCTGCCACCCTAGCCCTCCCCACCTCCCTCCCATTTCCACCCCCCATAGTTTTTGTCCATGTGTCTTTTATACTTGTTCCTATAAACCCTTCCCCTTTTCCCCTGAAATTCTCTCCCCTCTCCCCTCTGGTGACTGTCAGCCTGTTCCCAATTTCAGTGTCTTTGGTTATATTATGTGTTTGTTTGTTTGTTTTGTTGATTAGGTTCCTGTTAAAAGTGAGATCATATGGTATTTGTCTTTCACTGCCTGGCTTATTTCGCTTAGCATGATGCTCTCCAGTTCCATCCATGCTGTTGCAAAGGGTATATATATATATATATATATATATATATATATATATATATATACCAGAAATAGAGGTGAGGAACCCAATGTTAAATAATTGGGATAGGTTAAAAAATACTTTTGCAGTCACCAATGACATTGGAAAAGGTACACAATACATTCATGAGTGAAAAATAGGTAACAAAACTATATGTAAAGTGTGATCCCAATTTAGAGAACTAGCAAAACTAACAAAAATATACATGTGCAATTAAAGAAATGGAAAGGGTATACACTGCAATATTGATAGTACTATCCATTACAAGGGTGTAGGATGGCAATGTTATTTTATAATTGAACATTTCTGTCTTTTAAAAAAATCTTCTAAAGTGAATTTATTTTTTTATGCAGTTTTGATATGAAAAGTTTTTAAAAATAGCACCTTCTCATAGAATAATCTGTGCACTCTGACCAAGATGTTGGCCTCATTGACATCAACTTTGTCTAATAACTGACTGATGTCCTAATGAAGTTAACAAGAAGCTACTTATATTTGTTTTAAAAATAAACTGATGCCAACAGCTGCAAGCTAAGCTGTAGAAACAGATAAGGAAATGTTACATTTCCAGGTGAATTTGTATTGTATAAATGTGGCATGTTTTTAAAATTCCATGAATACAGTTTGATGCTGCTGATTTCAGAAAAAAAATATTTGTATTTACTTACATAAGTCTATTCTATATTGAAATTCATACCCTTACATGAAAAGGAATGATCTTGGGAACAACATAAATAAGTGTTAATTTGCTGTGTCATTGATAAAAAGCAAGTCTATTTACATCCTCTTGCCATGGGACTTCATTACACAGAAATAGTAGCGATCAAGCAGGTTTGATGTTTTACCATTTGAGGACATTTGCTCCTAGAGCTCAAGTTCCCAAATCAGATGACCTGGATCTGTGTCCCAGCCCAAGTACTTGAGTTTCCAATTAAGTACTTGTTTCATGTCCCCAAATTTCAGTTTTCTCATCTGTAAACAGGCAGAAAAAGAGTGTCTATCTCATAGAGTTGCTCTAAGGATGAAATGAGAGAATTCACACCTAGGTCTTAGTTTAATACCTGGCCCATTGGAATGTGATAAAAAGTAGTTTTTTCTAACCTGGTTTCAACTCACATGTGGAGATAAATTATGGACCTGGAATATTAGATTCTTTTTTATTTTTATTTTTTACTTCCAACAAAATATTTCTATTTATTATGAAGTAAAATATATAATAATTAAAATCAAATGACAATAATAGCTTTTAGAAAAAATAAAGACAAAACAAATCTCTTGCCTTATTTCTATTTCCCAATTGTCATCCCCAAAAGTATATGCATTCAACTTAAATTTTAATTGTCTTCTATTTACCCCATTTTCCAACTGTAAATATCTCACATTTTTTCCAGTTTTATCGACAAATAATTGACACACATAACTGTATCAGTTTAAGGTATACAGCACGATGGTTTGATTTACAAATACTGTGAAATGATTCCCACAACAGGCTTAGGTAACAGCCATCATCTCATATAGATGCGATAAAAAGGAAAACTTCTTATACTGAAAACTCTTAGGATCTACTCTCTTGAAAACTTTCTTATATATCATACAGCACTGTTAACTATAGTCATCATGTTGTACATTACATCCCTAGAACATGTAAATCTTATAACTGGAAGTTTGGACCTTTTGAGCACCTTCTTCCAATTCCTCCTCCCTACCTACCAACCTCTGCTAATTATAAATCTGATCTTTTTTCTAGCTGTCTGGTGTGGGTTTGTCAGGGGAGATTATATGTTCTTTTAGATTCCACATAAAAGTGAAATCATATGGTATGTTGTCTTTCTGATTTATTTCACTTAGCATAATGCCTTCAAGGTCCATCCATGTTGTCACAAATGGTAAGATAACCTCATTTTGTAAAGGCTGGATAAAATGCATATTATATATTATGTTTTGTATATAATATAAGTATATATTCCTATATACACATATATTTATATATAAATATGTAAACATATACTTATGTTTATAGCAATTTTAGTTATTTACAATAGCTGGGACATGGAAACAACCCAGGTATCCATCAGTAGATGAAAAAGTTGTGTGTGTATATGTGTATATATACCATAATATATAACATATATATTCTATAAATATCTATTTATATTATATTAACATATATTTATATACTTATATTTTATCCAGGAGGCCCCAGCATCCTGGATTAAGAACCTATGTTGGAGAGACATAATTAACTTTAAAGTCCCAATTTGACATCATTTATTTAATGTTCCCTATGATTACTGTGCTGCTGGAGGAAAATGTGGATCTTTTGGACCACTGGAAATATGCTTTAACAAGGGTATTACAGAAGGTAGCTATCCCTATTTGCCTTACCCTATCTAGTTCTTTACAAAAAGCAATATTTACTCAAGGTATTGTGATTAGTAATAAAAGTTGTAACTGAAATCATTGCTGATTTGTATTTGGTACTTACAATGTATCAGGAAGTATCTACCATATTTTTCAGGCCATAAGTTGCACCTAGGTTTTACAGGAAAATAGGAAAAAATTTTTGAAGCAAAAAATGTGGTAAAATATTTAATAACATAAATAACATAATATTACACCAATGTAAACATAAACAGAACTCAACAGCAGCATTAACAACCATTATTCCTCCCAAATTGGGGGCGGGGTGCGTCTTATAGTCCGAAAATAGGGTGTGTGTTATCTCATTTAATCTGCACAATTAACCAATGAGGTAGGTTCTTTTACTATCCCATTTTTAGATGAAGAAACTGAGGTACAAAAAGAAGGCAAGATAAGATATCTTCCTGTTAGATAAGATATAAACATAATGTTTAAAAATAAAAATAATAAAGTAATAACATAACAACACAGCATCATCAATAAATCCCTGTGATGTGCCAAACTCAGCACTGGGTGCTTTCTAAACATCATCTCTTGTGTTTACAACAACCTTGCACTATTTCCATTTAATGGATGAGAACTTAAGTCAATTAGCTTAGGCAAGATATAGTTCAGTCTGGCCCAAAAGCCTGCTACGCCAGGCAATTTCCCTTCTGCAGAGGGTAGGGGGAAGGACTTACCAGATCCCTGAAGCTCTCTCTCTACCTGACATAGAAGATGTTAGAGTGTGGCACAGAATTTTAGAATTATCAGATCTAAGCCCCTCACTTTACAGATGGGAAAGGGGTCAAGACCTGCATGAGGCAATGAGAACGCCAGGACTAAAATCCTGGTGTCCTGACTCCCAGGACTGTGTCCTTGCAGTGACAATGATGAGGGCCTCTCACACTGAGTCAGCCACCTCTGTAAAAGTAAAAGCAGAAGAAAAAGCCTGACAGTTTCAAAGTGATCACATCAGCCTGTCAGCCCTCCCTCCATTCCTTCCTGACTAGAGGACTAACTGCTGTACACACTGCCTGGAATATTCAGAGCTAGGAATAATAGAGAAGCTTGAGGAAAAAATTCACAGCGAAGTCAAGGAAGTGCTACCCGGTGCCCTTTCATGATCTATCTAAAGCCAATTTCCAACATGATTCTCCTGAAATAGAATCAGGAGATGGAAATCAATGGAGAAGAAGGTTGGCTCAGACACACGTGAGTCTCTTTTGTAGACACAAAGCACAACACAGCCAACGTCTTTGAGAAAATGGTCTAAATCAGCAAGACCCAAGAATCCTTTCTAAGTGTACATCTTTCCTAGTTTCTGCACTGGATAAAAATAATTAAACTGTCTCACAGAGTTTTTTAAAATAGAGGTTTGGTGGTGTGGAATTTAAATTCATTCGTTATATAATCTTTGAACTACAACAGTTGTTTACTCTGCTTTGATTTCTAAGCCTTCCTTTGATGGAAAATATTAATATTTATCATTTTTCTCATGTTGGACTAATGAGAATCTTAAGTGTTTATGAGAAGGCATTTAAATATTACAGTATGGTAGATGTGTTTGTTTTCTAATTTATATTCCTCTGTCTTTAACATCAACCAGCATTAATTTTTTTGTGCTGAATCCTGGGTTATTGTTCATCAACATTTTCAGTAAACTTTATATGGCCAGAATTGAAGGCCTGTACATTATTTGATGGCCAAAGAGAATATAAGAGTCCACCAAATATCACAGGACTACAGGAAAGACCTATCCCTGATTTTAAAAGTGAAAAGTGACACACCTGTTTAACCACTAGCCAATAATAGTACAGAGCAACATTCCAGGTTTACTGACGGCAATCACAGGTAATACATATTGAGCACAGATCACTCGTCAGACACTAGGAAGGCATGCTTTATGTCATCCTCACACCTGATCCTCACAACAACTCTAAGAGCTACCAGGGATGTCCAACCTGTGGCCCATGGGCTGCATGTAGCCCAGGATGGCTATGAATGAGCCCTAACACAAAATCGTAAATTTACTTAAGACATTATGAGGGTTTTTTTGTGATTATGCATCACCATCTATTTAATGTGTGGCTCAAGACAACCCTTCTTCTTCCAGTGTGGCCCAGAGATACCAAAAGGTTGGACACCCCTAATTAGTAGTCTTAGTGTCTTTATTTTACAGAAAAGTGATATGCAGAGAAGTTGAATACTTTATTCAAGATTACACAGCTAATGAGAAGCAAAGCCAGAAGTCATCCCTCAGAGCCAGACAAGAGGTTCTTCTCTGTACTCCCTTCCTTATGAGGGGGTTCTTGACTTCCCAGCATTTGAAAATTCCAATTATCTGTGCAGCATAAATAACTCATCTGCACGGAGCAGAAAGAAGCCTTCAGAACCCAGACTTTCAGATCTTGATGGTAGTGATAGGACATAATTGATTCAGTCTACAATAGGCCACACGTTGTTCTATGCACAGGGGTACACCAAGAAACAGGGCCAACAAGATCCTTGACCTTGGAAGAACAAACTTTCTAAAGAGGTAAAACAGACAACATTAATGCAATAAACAAGACATTATCTCCAATAAGGGGAGGAAAGGGGAGGCAGTATGGTTCAAGGAATGGTAGGAAGGGCGGAAGGGCTGAGGTCCCAGACTTCAGCAGATTTCACTCACTTAAACTCCCCCACACAACCCAGACTCAATTAACCAAAGAAGTAATGGAGGACAGCCCAGAAGTCTATGGGTCTATGGCAGAGTGCAAAGTGCAACACTGACTTAATTCTACATTAGGCACCTAGACCACTTACCTTACATGGGGACCAGGTGCTGGGAAGACGGCATCAGCAAAATAGCCACTGATCCTGATTTTGTAGAGCTTACAATCCAAAGAGAAAGACTCATTGATCGAAACTTAGAGGTTAAATAGAAGTTATAAAAAAATATAAGTCAAGAAAGCAAAAGATAGGACTTAACCTACAAAAGACCAAGAAAGAAGATTGTGGCCCTGGCCAGATAGCTCAATTGGTAAAAAGTTTCCACCAGACTCCCTTTGGGTCACTCTTTCTTAGAACCCAGCCATGAAACAATTAGGAATCCCAAGCAGCCACATGGAGAGGCCACATGTAGGTGTTCTGGCTCACCACCTCAGCTGATATTCCAGCTGGTAACCAACATCAATGGTCAGACATGTAAGTTAGGAATCCTTAGAGATGGGTGCAGCCCTCAGCCATTGAGTCACCCCAACCTTTGAATCTCCCCAGATGAGGTCCCTGTCGATGTAAGAACCATTCAAACTGCCCCGGCCAGGTAACTCAGTTGGATAGAGCGTCGCAGATACACCAAGGTTGCAGGTTTGATCCCCTCCCAGGGCACATGCAAGAATCAACTGATGAATGCATAAATAAGTGGAACAAAAAATTGATGTTTCTCTCTCTCTCTCTCTCCCCCCCTCTCTCCCCCCCCCTCTCATTACCCACCTCTCTAAAATCAGTAAATAAAAAATAGAAAAAAAGAGAGAGAAAAAGAAAGGTCATCATTCTGCCACTGACTCTACCTATGACCCAAAGCAAGTCATTTCCCCTCTTTAAAACCAGCTTTCCAACAAGCTTCCTTCAAGCCCTTCAAAAAAAAATTTTTTTTTGAGCCCTAACCAGTGTGGCTTAGTTAGTTGGAGCATTGTCCCTCAAAGTGAAAGGTTACCGGTTTGATCCCAGGTCAGGGCACATGCCTGTGTTTCAGGTTCAGTCCTCAGGTGGGGTGCATACGAGAGGCAACAGATCCAAGTTTCTCTTGCACATAGATGTTTCTCTCCCTCTCTTTCTCCCTCACTTCCCCTTTTTCTAAAAAATAAATTAATTAAATCATTTTAAAAATCCTTTGAACCTGTGATTCCAACATATAAAAATTGTATGTTATTCCTTCTTCCACCAATCACTAGATCCGAAACTGCTCTTCCTCATCCCTCAGTCCCTTTCATTCTGTTCCTCTGTACCCCTTCAGTGATGACTTTGTTCTTAATTTTTCACTGCTACACGGCAGAGGCATCAGGTCTGGAAGGACATGGGTCTGATATCATATTGTGGGCAGAAGGGGCTATAGCAGACACTCTGAGCAGAACACAGGTGAAGGAAATGGGAAGGAACCAGGTTACACAAACGGCACCTGGTGTCCGAAAAGCACATTAGCAGGTGGAAGAGAAGCCTGTGGAGATGGCAGGCATTAGGGAGGCATTAGTCAAGACCATAACTGATGTCTGGCAAAAGGGAAGGAAAAAGCAGTCTGGCAGCAGGTGCTCAGAGGAGCAGGCCAGCAGAAGGGAGGTCTGAACAACAAAGAGCAAAGCTGCAGCCACGGTATGAGATTCAGGGCCAGGGCCATTCCCCAGAGAATACAATCCAAACTGCACACTTTGACCTCCAGGCCCTGCACGGCCAGACCAATCTCACTTGGTGCCAGTGCCTGCTTAAATCTCCATGATTGAGCCATAGAGGCCTTCTTTCTTCTCTTTGAGCACATCAAGCTCTCTCCCCTTAAGGCTGCAGTAAAGGCTGTCCCTTCTGCCTGAAATGCCACTTTACCAGCTCTTCATTTGGCTTCCACTCTCTCATCCTTTATTTAGGTCCCAGCTCAAATATCAGCTCCTCCTCTTTAGCTACCCCATCTCAGTAAGTTACCTCTTTCACAATCACTGTACCTTATACTCTTTCTTGCCAGTATTTTATAATTACTTGGTAATTTATAATTACATGTGTTCACTTGCATATTTTCCATCTCCTCCACTGGACTTCTACCGGCAAGGACTATGCCTGCCTTGCTCACTGATGTATAACCAAACCTAACACCATGCCTAATGTATAATAGGAACAGTAAGTGCGTTAGTAAAGTAATGGTGAGTAAGGAATGACTCATACCTAAGACAAACAGGCAGGAACAACCATGGGGCTTAGGAACTAAAACTGGGATACCAGACGGGTCAGAGGCTATTGCCAGGCTGTCATCCCACACTCCATCTGCCTGCTTACCTTAACTGCAAGGTATTACCTGCTTCCAGATCCTGGACATACTTGACTGCTATTAGTGTAGGCTGCTCCTAGCACACAAACACAGGCTCACAAGAACCTGACCAACCCAAAGTAAAGAAAGCTGCTTGTGCAAACCTATCACATCCACTGATTAGTATTCAGTCATTAGAGTAGCTAATACATGCCAAGGGCTTTATACATGTAATCCCATTCACCCCTCACAACATTCATAGGTAGTTACTATTATGAGCACCATTCTAATAGATATAGCAAAAAAATTGTCCATGTTCACACACCTGATAATGGGTACAGCCACATGTATAGTAATATATGTATTTGTGAACTCTAAACAACACTATTCATTACATGAAAACAGAATGGCAACATAGTAGAAGCCATGAAGATCTAGACCCTTGCTAATCCTAGTATGGCCAGTGGACCAGAAGCATCTGCATCACCTGGGAGTTTGTTAGAAATGCAGACGTTTCTGGCCTTACTTGGACCCTTGCCCATAGTTGCAGCCAGTCCCCAGCCCATGGGAGTTGGACCCAGCTGTTGTATCTGCACTAGGAAGCCAAACATAGCTAATTCCTCTAGGCCAAGGAAAGCTTGGCCTGTTGCCTCTTGGAAGTTCAAGAGGCTAGAGGAAGCCATAGCTTAGGGGAAGCTTTCTGTCCCACTCAGAGGGGCCAAGACAGAGAGGGCCTCAGCTGCTGATTTATCTGTGGCCATGGGCTGCTGAAGCTTCCTGGCCTTGCTTTTACCCCCTCAGCCAACAGAACCCAGAAACTAGGATTTTAAACTGCAGTGCACCTGTTGTTTCTGTATCCCAGGAACACTTCCCCTCTTCTGAAGGTATCAGGGCCTCCCATTAATCAGGGTCTCTCTGCATGCACAGCCATGCATGTCGAATGCCACAAAGGCACCATTCCCATATATATATTTGTAAAGACAAAACACTTTCCCTTCCCTTTACTCAACCATCTTCTTGTTGTTATACTCCTTCCATACACTCTGCATCTGTTTCTATCTCTCTAGCTTTTCCCTGCTCTCCTTTGGATCACTACCTCTTCCTTCATCAAGCCCGCACCCAGGACAGGTTGAACAGGAATCTTCAGTGCTCCAGGGTTAAAGCAACCTTATTCTGGCAGATTCCAGCCCCTTCCTCTGCCTGTTCTTAGGACTCCAAGTATATACACAAACTCCTGCTTCTAGGCATAGCTTAAACATCCCCTGGCACAACAAAGCAGGTACTGTCCTGTACTAAATGGAGAGATAAAACTGCAGCACGTATTCTTTTTTTCAAAACTGAACACATGGGAAGAAGACTTCAAGTCTTGTTGAAAATGAAAATTTTGTTCTTACCACATACCGCACACTCCAGTGATTAAATGACTGCAGACCATACTCTCCTCCAGCCTGTGCCCAACTAAAATATGTACGCATTAAACTTCATGAGAGAATATTGAGGTTTCACGCTATCTATGATAGGTTTTAGCTCCAATAGCTGTGAGTCTGAGAAAGTGCAGAATATACTGATTTTTAATGGAAATCTGATTGTTAATAAGAAGAGGTAGATCCAAAACAAGAAACACTAATAAATACATAAAAAGATTCAGAGTCTTTAAATTCCAGAATACTGTCAATGTATTCTTTTGCAAACCTCTTAACCAGCTTCTCAGCATACATAAAAATATCCCTAAAATATGTAGTTTTTTTAACTATATTAAACCCTCCAACAAAAACAGTTTCCTACTGTTTCTCTTTTTCTCCCTACTAAGTCAAGAGAGCAGAAAAATAAAACTACTACAGGAACACCTCAGAGATACTGCAGGTCTGGTTCCAGACTATGGTAATAAAGCAACTATTGCAATAGAGCAAGTCATAATCTTTTTGCTGGGGGTGGTCTTGCCTTGAGTTTGTAAAAAATGCAACACTCGTGAAGCACAATACAATGAGGTATGCCTATACATTGTAAAATGACCTCCTAGTGAGTAGAGAAGCTCAGGAAACACTGAAAAGTGAAATTATGGTGTGCAGGGTAAGAGAAGGTCAGACCAAGAATGCTTCTGGGCCCTGAATACAGGGTTTTAAATATAAATATTCAGATGCAAACAAAGTATACACATTTTCTGTGAGGTTAAAAAAACTTTTAAAAGGAAAAGATTCCCACATATTACAGATAATCCAGCATATTAAAGATTTAATCAAATTAGCTTAATTATTCTACCCTGAAATGGAGAGTGTGGGTACCTATAAAAATTTTTTTAGGAAAACAAATCTTTATAATAGGTGCCCTCTCTGAAAGTGGTTCATTCCAAGCTGCAATGAATTAGAATGTAAGAACGTTACAGGTAAAATGGCTTGTGTTTTCTATGAACAATAGTTCAAACCTTTTCAATAACATGGGCACACGTAACTGATGAAAGCATGCAATTCGGTATCTTCTGAACATGGCTTTAATGGGTTAATATTTTTTTCAGCCATGACAATTGGAACAAACTAAATACCAGGAAGAAAAACAGAGCTTTAACACTCAACTTTGAAGAGAATCCTGACTCAGGTAAGAGATACAAGGGGGTGGGTTCATTGGGGTCCTTGATGACTAACCCCGAAGATATCTCCCAGGGCACAACCTGTAGTTACTTCAAATTCCATGAGAGACTTGTGATGACAATTATCTCTTTCACTCCCAAAGCCTTCAAAATGCTACTTTCTAGATATTCTGTTCACCACCCAAGGTTTTCACCTGTTAGATTGTACCTGATTCATTTCATGTTCTGTTGTTTGAACCAGTGATTCTCATTCCTAAATGCACTTCAGAATCACCTGAGGAACTCAAAGAAGAAAATACTAATGCCTGCCTCCCACACTCTGATTTTAATTTATCTGGATGGGACCAGCCTGAGGTGATTCTAACTTGCAAGAGGGCTGAGAATCACTGGTTGGAAAGCAGTCCAAACAGGTTAAAGCTATGTGAAAAAGGAGGCACTATAATTGGGCTAAATAAATTTACATTAGGAGGCAAGATGCCTCGAATTCCTATCTTAACCAGATATAATATGGTACTTTATGTATCCTAGATTTCTTCCTCTTGAATTTAGATAGACTTAATTTCATGGAAGAAATATATCTATTTGTCCATAACACTCAAGTTTTTACAAAAGACTGAAGAAGTTTTGGACTTTATATGCAAAACAGAAATAAAAACAGTACAATTAAAGGTAATCTATTTCACCTAGTATTCAAAATATGATAAATAAGGAAACAGAGCATGGTGCATAAAGTTGTGATTTTTATTAATAACAGTAAGAGTAAAATTATTGACTGCCAATTACCATGTTAAGCACTTCCCATGGACTACTTCGCTGAAAACTTAAAACATTACTCTACAATAGGAATTGTAACTCTTATTTCACAGATAAGGAAACTGAGGCTCAAAGAGAGTGGGACACTTTTTCCCAGAGTCACACAGCAAAGGAAGTGGCAGAACCAACATCAGAATCCAGCTCTTTTGCCCTCTAGAGTCCATTTTTTTAACTATATCATCTCTCACCTAGAATACTCAAGAGTTTCCTAAGTACTTGCTACTCAAAGTACAGTCCCTGGGCCAGCAGCATCTGCCCGTTATACTGAAATACTGAACTCAAGCCCATATCAGATCTTCTGAATCAGAATCCACATTTTAAGATAAGCAGGAAGTTCATATGTACATTAAAGTTAAAGAAGCACATGCCTACCCAGTTTTCCCACATCAACTATTACCTCTCACAAATTTATCATCCATACTGTCTCTACGCTTTTTAGAAAATGAATCTAATAATTTCATTTCTCTACTTAAGACTGTTAAGTGGTTTCCCAAATGTCCTTGAATTAAGTCCAAAATTCCTTTACAATACAGGTAATTAGACTCCGCCTATCACCCGTGCCTGCCCCTGCAGCCTCATCTCCTCCCCCTCCCCCATCCATTGATTTTTATACCCCAGGCCCAGACACTGTTTTGCTCATCAAATCCCAACTCACCCTTCCTCCCTCCCTTCCTTCCTTTCTTCCTCTAAGCTCCTCCCAACTAGAATGTACTTCCACTCACCACCATGACCCTCCAAGTCAGCCACATTCACTGCTGTATCTCCAGTGTATAATGGCACAGTGTGTGGCACAGAGCTAGAGGAAGGATAAATGAAATGAATAAATACATATTTAGGATACTGAGGACCTCAGTTCTTTCCTTTGTCTATCTGCAATTTGCTCTTGCTGTGATCCTCATTCCTTTTGTTCTTCCCTATCCTCTGCATCACCCCTTTTCTCTAACTCACCTCCTTATCAGTAACTTCATGGCTATTGAAGTCACCAGCTTTAGAAAGGAGCACCATGTCCACATGACCACTGCCCTGGGATTTCTCCCCAGCTGGAGGACAAATGCCTCACTTTAACCCTGAGGCTCCTAGAATAGACTCAGCCTTTCTAGAAGTGGGCAGAAGGCCCCACTAACAGAAGCAGGCTGCTTTTCGATCCAAGATTTAATACATAGATGGAACCATAGATCAGGAACCTCTAAGCAGGCAGAACAGAGCCAAAAGCTTCACTATCTCTCGGCCCACAAAAGAGAGTGTCACTGAGCTGACAAAATGGGTTATCAAGAGTTGTGGGTAACTTCATATATTAAATGTGATGGCCAGGCTTACTATTCTAAGAAAACAAATGGCAAATCCTTTTATAAAATAGATTTCTGACTCAAGTTTAAATCTTGAGTAAATCTGATATATTTTCAAATATCAAGTTTACATTTAATAAAAGAAGGGGTTCTATTCATCTCTTGAATACAAGCTATTGAGTGCCTGACAACATGCTGAAAGCTTTAAGCGCAGTACCCTATTTAATCTTCATCATCACTTTGAGGTGAAAATGCTTATTATCCTATTTATAGAAAAAGCCAAGGGCTAAGTAACCAGCCTAAGAGATAGGGCTGGGAATTAAATCATAAGCCTACAGACTACCACTCTCTATTTCTTCTCTGCTACATTTTGCTATTTGGATCTATTTCTCATCTGAGAAATTACAGACATTGGCATTCCCAAAGAAATAGCCCCTTAGAGGATGATCTCAAAGGCCAAGATTTTTCTCTGCAATGTACACATTGAAAGGAAAGTAACATGCTACATCTTATACAAGATGGGGCAAAAGTAGGTTTACAGTTGTTTGTATTGAAAATAATACAATAATAAGTAATAATAGAATAAACTCTGTGTTCCACATACAACTATAAACCTACTTTTGCCCTACCTTATATTTCAAAGCTGCATTAAAAGAGAAAACTGAGATTCAAGAGAAAGATGTGGGAACAGAGTTCAGGAGTGCTTGTGAATGCAATTCTGCAATTATTTTTTCCAGTGTCTACTAGTGGTTATGCACTGTGCTGGAAGCTGAACGATCAGAGTGTCAGTTGGGAGAGTGCTGGATGGGATGGGGGGAGGGAGTGAATAGAGGGTAATGGGAAGAATATCTCCCATAGTGACTATCGCAAGAATGTTTAGACACTAATTTACAAAGCATACCTTAGTATGCAATTATTAAGTAGAAATCATCTTTCACAGACAAGAGGTAAGGGTTGCCTGCTTTATTATCTGTGAATATGTAATTGAAAGGGTCAATGTATTTTCTAATAGAAAACAAAACTTTTGTATAATTCAAAAAACTCATGGTCATTTCAGATACCCTATCTTAGAGTATTAGATTTTAATGTATGTGAATGCAAACACAGTGTCCTATTTTGTTCTCAAGTGTCTGAAAAAAGAAAAGAGAAGACGTATTGGGAGCCAAAATAAGACTAATTTCCAAAATAGAAATGGAGCATATTGAAACTCTGTGTACATATAAAGAGATAGGGACACAGAAACATTTCCTAAAGCACTCCATCAAACATGCACAGCTATAATGCAAGGACAAGCATACCAAGTGAAAGAAATCATGAGCCTAAAGATCACATACAGTGATCACATACTATGAGGCCTCTAGAATCTGGCCTTCTTGCGGAAACAGGATACTTTTGACATAAGTGCATGAGATGAAGACCATGGACCACTTTGTACCTCACTCCCCTCATTTATGAAATGAGTTAGATTCAATGATTTGTAAGGTCCTTCCAGCTATATTTCATCCAGGAGGCCCCTGCAGCTAAAGAGAGATAAGCATATAAACATGCTCAAACAAACGTGTTAAATTAATGAAATACTACAACCTTACCAATAATTACCAATATTATTACCAATAATAATAAGAGACTTCATAGCAATTGGTCCTTGTCTGTGGCCTAGAGAGAACAAATTAGGAGAGAAATCATTATCTAAACAGCTTCACATCTCGTATTCCTGCTAAGCTGACTACTGATGGAATAAAAAGGATCCTGGACTTCGAAATTAGACATTTTGGTATAGTCTCATCTGTGACTCAAACCAACTATGTGACCTTAGACAAATTGCTTTACCACCTGAGCCAGTTTCTTCACCTCTGTAATAAAGGTACTACAGGCCTTGGCAGGGTAGCTCAGTTGGTTAGAACATTGTCCCAGTACACCAAGGTTGTGTGTTTGATCCCTGGTCAGGCAACATACAAGAATCAACCATTGAATGCATAAATAAGAGGAACAACAAATCAATGTTTCTGTCTGTCTCCCTTCTTCTCTCTCTCTCTAAAATCAATCAATAATTTTTTAATTAAAATAAAACAAAGGTATTAAAAAGCTATATATAACTAACATTTGTGGAACCTTTACTGCCAGGATTTAAATGATCTGCAAGGTTTTTGCTGCTCTAATATTTAGTGTCTAACTACAGAAGCAACATGGTATAATGGAAAGATTCCAAATCCTGTACTCAGAAAGGCTGGGCTCCCTCTCACTCTGTAAGGTAAATTCTTCTAAGCAGAGACTGTCGAGTAAACTGGGTTACAATCTCAGCACTTCTATTCAGTAAGCCAAGTTAACTTGGACACGCTGATTAACCCTCCTAGTTTTCTAACACATAAAAAGCATATGAGAATTCCAGCCAGGAGGGAGGCATAGGTAGAAACCCTTCACTTCCTCGCACAACCAAAAGGAGGATAACAACCAATCTAAAATCAATAAACAATCAAAAGTGCCAGAAAATCAAACTGCATGGAACTCCAACAACCAAGGAATTAAAGGAAATATCAGCCAGAACAACCAGACCAGTAAGGTGGCAAACCATGTGGGTCAACTCAGAAAAACCTCGGTGAGGTGGCAGGCTGCAAGGGCAGGGCTGAGTGAAAGCAAAACTGAGACTCAGAGGTAGCTGTGGACTACAGCAGTTGCCCCGGTGGGAAAAACTCCCAGTCTCACATGAGAATTCGCTGCAAAGTAGGCTAGAGACAAGCTGGTGAGCCATAGCATTCCTTCTCTGGCCCCTCCCCAACAGGCAGCACCTCAGCACAGCAAGGAGGGTTGCCCTACCTGAGTGAATACCTAAGGCCCTGCCCCCTTACAACCTATCAGCTGTGCCAAGACAAAGAAATATGGCCCAAATGAAAGAACACAGCAAAACCTCAGAAACAGAACTAAGCAAGGAGGAAATAGCCAACCTATCTAATGGAGAATTTAAAGCCCTGGTAGTCAAAATGCTCACAGAATTGATTGAGCTTGGTTGAAAAATGAAAAAAACAAATGAAGGATACCCAAAGTGAAATATAGCAAAATATTCAAGGAACCAACAGGAAGGAAAACAGGAGTCAAAGCAATGATTTGGAACAAAAGGAAAAAATAAACATCCAACCAGAACAAAATGAAGAAACAAGAATTCAAAAAAGTAAAGAGAGTCTTACAAACCTCTGGGACAACCTGAAATGTTCCAATATCCAAATCATAGGGGTGCCAGAAGGAGAAGAACAACAGCAAAAAAATTAAAACTTATTTGAACAAATAAGAAAGGAGAACTTCTCCAATCTGGCAAAGGAAATAGACTTCCAGGAAGCCCAGAGAGTCCCAAAGAAGTTGGACCCAAAGAGGAACACACCAAGGCCCATCATCGTTAAGTTACCTATGATTAAAGACAAAGAGAGGATCCTAAAAGAAGTAAGAAGAAAGGAGAGAGTTACCTACCAAGGAGTTCCCATAAGGCTATCAGCTGATTTCTCAAAAGAAATCTTGCAGGCAAGAAGTTGCTGGAAAGAAGAATTTGAAGTCATAAAAGGCAAGGACCTACATCCAAGATTATTCTATCCAGCAAAGCTATCACTTAGGATGGAAGGGCAGATAAAGTGCTTCCCAGATAAGTTCAAGTAAAGGAGTTCATCTTCACCAAGCCCTTATTATATGAAATGTTAAAGGGACTTATCTAAGAAAAAGAAGATCAAACCATGAACAGTAAAATGACAACAAAGTCACACCTACCAACAAATGACCCTCAAAGAAAAGAAAAACAATGAAAACAAAAACCAAGCAAACACCTAGAACAGGAACAAAATCAGAGAAATGGACATCACAGAGAGGGATTTCAGTAGGGAGGAGGAAAGGAAGAATAGAGGGGAAAAGGTACAGGGAACAAGAAGCATAATTAGTAGGCATAAAATAGATGGGGAGAGATAAAATATGGTATAGGAAACAGAGGACTCAAATAACTTATATGTACAACCCATGGACATGAACTAAAGGGGAGGAATGCTGGAGGGTTGGGTGGGCAGGGTGGAGGAGGGATAAAGGGGGGAAATTTGGGAAAACTATAATAGCATAATCAATAAAAAATATTCAAAAAATAAAATTAAATACCAAAAATTTTTTAAATAATAATAAAAAATAAAGTGCATATGATAATGTTTATATCTTGCATATAGATTTTGAGGGGATTAAATTAAACTACAATAACTAAAGTATTACAAATATATAAATTTTTATAGGTATATAAAATATATATTTATATGTAATATATCTATATATTTATAGACTATATGAATATCTTACATATTTATATATTAAAATATATGTATATATTAAATATGTATTTATACATTATGTAAATTATATATTTGTATTACATATGAATATATAGTTATATATTCATATGCATTCATATATAATTTTATTCATAATTCTAGATATATATTTATATATTATGAGTGCATTATATATTCATATATATTTGAATACATATAATATAGAAATATATTATATATTTATATAAGAATGTGCATGTTTTATATATAATAAAGTATTATATTTCTATATTTTTATATAGAAATATATATTTATTTACTTCTTAAATATGTTTCATTTTATTACTAGGTGTGTGACCCTGGATAAATCATCTTCTCAAGTTTTTTTCCTCAACTGCAAATGGGAAATACAATGTTATTAAGAGATAATATGAACACGCTTTGTAATTTACACTGTCAACTGTTAGCTGTGTTTGAAAACATGCCTAATCCCTAATACGCGGAAAAGTGTATACAATAATCCCCTATCTAGTACTTGGAACAGCACATTCAGTCAAGGACAACAAAAGACATCTTCACTAAACGTATCTGCCTAGTTCCAGCTCACAGCGGGTGGACCCAAAGGCTAGCACAAATACAGGGCCACAACGCATTGTTTTTGCGAGTCAAGGGCTGCTACACAGAACCGCTGGAGGTGAAACTTCTCCCAGGAGAAACCTTGCAGCAGAAAAGGGCACGTTGGGAGGTGGAGTACCAGCCCCACCCCCCACCCAGGGAAACTCGAGACGGGACTCAAACTCCCAGACGCCCCCGCCGCCCCGGCTGCCGGCAGTAAGATGGTGTCTGATAGGACAGTTGAGGTACACCGGCCTTAAGAGAGGCGAGATGGGGCGGCCCTCGATAGTCCCAGACCGGACCTAGGTCGGAGACTTTCTGAAACAACTGCACATTTCTGAGAGACTTCAGAATAATGCAAGCGACAAACTTTCACAAGCAAGACCTCGTTTAGATTTTGGCTCCAGGTAGCATCTTTGTGGCACATGGGCAGGGACCTTGCTCTTTTTTCCCAGATAAGCACTGTGAGAGGCTGGTCCCAGGACATACAGCAGAGACAGAATTTGATCATAGAAAGTTTCAGTCCAGCTCCAATTCCACTAACGGGCCTCCTTCCGTTCCACTGCCCCAGGTGGATATACCTTTTAATCCTTGAATATTTTCATATAAAAACATTAAGCCACAAAATAGGTATAAGGATGTCCACCAGACTACTAATGACTTCTCCCGCTGTAACGAATTCGGTGCTTTTTGTTTTTTGAAAATTAAGTGTGAAATTCTCTCCTGAAATACCGCCTTTCCAGGGCCCTGCTTGGTTCCTGTCCCGAGCACGTGTTCAGCCCCACCCTCCCTTTGGGGGAGCCCAGAGCTGGGTGTTTCACACAGGTACGTTGGGGCAGAGATCCCTGCTACTTGTCTATGAAACTAACAAACCATCCAAAAGCGGCCAGTGCCAACTACACCACCAGGGCCGGGAACTGAGGCATCCTGGCGTGGAGTGCCTCAGTTTACCCACTTACAAAATGCAGCGGAGACAGGGCAGGTTAGAGTTTGGGACGTTGCTCAGTAACTGGCTCTGAAAAGGTCCGAGGGTGGTGTGGGGGTGGGAGGTGAGGGGCTTCCCGACAGACCCCCACCTGCCAACGAGCTGCGCGGGCCCAGCCCCGCCCCCACGGGGCAGCCAGGGCGATGACAGGACGTGCGACCCACTCCCGCGCCCCAGCAACACTGTTCCACTTGTGCTTGCCCAGCCTCCCCTACCTTCCAAGATCTTGGCAGCTGGGAAGTGAAAGGCAGAGGGAGGGAGCACGGCGCAGGAGCAGCGCCTGGGCGTGCGCCCACCGGGGGTTCTGCCTGAGGGGCCCGGGAACGGAGGGCAAAAACTCCCGCGACCGGACGGCGCAGAGTGATGACTACAATTCCCACAAGGGCCCGGTTGTGGGAGCGGGACCCAAGATGGCCGTTCTTCTGGGGACAGGCACCGGGGCCAATGGGCACAGAGTACGCGCCTCCACCGGGCGAATCAGAAGCTGTTCGGGGGCGGAAAACACTGTGTCTCAGCAGAGAAGCTGAGGTGGGAATTCCCCTAGAGAGGGATTTTTGTCTTAAACCTCGCAACCTTTGTATTTTTTCCAAATTGAAAAAGTAACAGAATTCTTTAAGTGTTTTACTTCCTTCTTTCTTCACAAACCAAACCTTCCTTTGTTGATGTTTGTGTCAGAACAGAGGCTCACAAGCCCTTACCTGATTCAGGTTACTTCTACACTTGGAGTTCCCTTGTTTTCTTAGTAAAATTGCACCACATGTTCCACGCCTTCCCTTTCTCCACTTTTTATATAATTTTTCTCCTTAGCACTTGTCATTACCAAGCATTGTCTATTATTTTTTTTATCTTTCTTTATCCTCTTGCCTACTAGAATAAAAGATCTATGCAGATGTGGGTTTTCCGGTTCTAGCACCTAGAAATATGTATAGTACAATATACGTACATATAAAGCTATATATTATATTAGTATATATAGTAGGCATTCAGTAAATATATCCTGAATAACGGAATGAATTATTCTCTATTCTGTCTTTGGTGCATATCAATTAAATCCAGCTCTCACCACCATGGGGCCCTTGTGCTTGTTCTTTTTTTACATTCAAAATTATTCTCCTAATATAGTCTGTGCTGGATGCCATGTGGGTACTAGAGAAATCACTGAATCAGACTGAGTTCCTAACCTTAAGATGCCTCTGGTCTAGTGGGGTATGAGAGGTAAACTTAATTCTGCAATAAATGCAATTGAAGATTACAGAGCAAGTAAATAATTTTCACAAAGTTGCACAGCTTACAAGCAGGGACTGGAATCCTAGCCTTCAGACTCTTGTTAATACACCATGTTACATATTATAGTGAGCTCACTTCTTCAAGATTGCTTCCTCCTTTCCAAACCCTAGTACCAAGGAAGATGAGATATTTGTGAGGCTTATTTTATTTTCAAAGGAAAAAACAAAGAGCAATTACACTGGACAAACACTAAGATATGTCCCTACTTTTCTTAGCGTCCTTTCCTTTTCTCTTTTTTCCTTTGGTTTTGCTTCAATACATGGGAGTGATTACACCAAGGCTTAGATCTCTCATCCCTTCTGATATTTGACCCCCACAGAAAATATCAAGGTGTCCTGTAAAGTGTCCTGGTGTGAAATGCTGATGTCCTAGGAAGTATGACTCTCAGAGAATGTCACAGTGGATTATGATCATTTTAGAGGTCACCACCACACAGACACCAGGACCACATAAAATATTACATAATTGTGAAGAACTAGGTAAAATTGAAAACAATTACAGATAAAACAACAGGAATGTGATCAATATGTGTATGGACTAATTTTGTGCACAGGGATTAAAACTCCTGATCAGGCTTCCTACCATAATCTTCTGTCAATTTAGGGTTGTTTCCTGTAATACAATAGTTCTTTCTAGCTTTTACACACATTCAGCTCAGCAGTCCCAGATTTTCTCAAGCTGAGCAGCCTGAGAGATTTCAACACGTGTCAGCAGCTAGACAGAATGCAGAAGAAATCACTGAACCATATGAAACTCGAAAGTGGAGCAACTAGACTCTTCCTGAGAAAATATCAGCCTATAATCATTATATCAACTACATAGCAATCAAAAGGCAAATGTCATAAACATACTCAAAATCTAAACAGTGGTATGTAATGATTTTAAACCACTGTTGGGCACCCTAGTATGAGCATATAGGTATTACTTCTGCTGTCTGTTGGGTGGAAGGTCAGCTATGATCTTCAGCAATACATACATTCATCATGAGCATTAAGACATGCATTTGTCTTAGACCTAGAACATCCAAGTGCCAAAACAATCAGTGGGGAGATCTTATCTGCAACTTAATAATCACCTAGAGATGGTATCTTAGTTTGAGTTCTCCCAGAAGTATATCCCGAGAGAGGTTTTCCAGTGCAAATAGTTTATCTGAGAGGTAACTGCAGGAAATACCAGTAGGAGAATAGGGAAGGGAAGACAGACCAAAAAAAAAAAAAAAAAAAGTACAATGGTTGATTGGAGGTTAATCTTCCTGGGGAACATTAGGAAACAGTATGGAGCACATGCCTTGGACTAACCTATCCTACCAAAGGGACAAATAAACTAGGTTGTTTGAACACCAACTCACCTCAATCAATGATTAGGGGCTCATTTCAGAGGCTATGAAGTCCCTAGCTCTTCAGGTATACTATATGAGAGAGCAGTGTTGCCTCCATGGCCAGAGAGACAAGAGCTGCCATTGGAAGTCAAGCCAGAGTGCACTGAAATAGTAAGGGAATGGAGGTACTGGCAGGGTACCAATAGTATCTGCTATATATGGCTGTGGTTCACCACCACAAGCTCATGTCACTGAGACTAGCTGAATAAAAATAAGTCAAAAAAGTAAGCAACCTACCACCTTATATGACTCATTATGTGAACAATTAAGACAGATAGTATTTTCTAAATCCCCACTAAGACAAACAAACCAAAAACTACTAACAACAAAAGCCCCTTTTACACTGAGACATATGAAGTCTGGGGACTTGAGGCTTCAATGAGTCTGGGGTTTGTCAGAGAGAGGAGCAAGGAAATCAAGAAAAGAGAAAAAAAGGAAATTAAAGAAATATTGCTAGAGATACTATGTTGCTCTTTTATGATATTGAAGAAACACAAATAAAGGGTTTGGGATATTTGAGAAATGAGCATTAAGTGCACAGACTTTGTTCTTAAGACCTAGAAGATGGTTTTGTGAAAGACCTCTGTGGATTATGCCATGATAGCACTTCTTCATAGCAAATAGCTTTACTTGAAATTACAGTCACCATTTATTTGTCTTTCTGTTTATCACCTGTATTCTCCAAATAAATGTAAGCTCCATGAAGGCAAGAACTTTGTTTTTGTTTTATTCAGCAGTATGTGGTCAATGAGTGACTATGTTATGGCCACAAAGAACAAACAGCAGTAGGAGGATATGACATTTGTACCACTCATAATATTCAGCTAAGCCATAAAGTGAACAAACAAAAGTTACCTAGGAACAACTTCCCATTATGATGACAAAGCTTGGGACCATCCTCATGTGTGGCAAGCCTGATGGTCACATACTCTTCTGCTTTAGTCACAAACACTCCCAACAGCTCTCAGGAGCTACACAGGAAACAGAATGCTAAAACTAGAATGGCCTTAGAGGTCAAAGAGTCCAATCCCCTGCATAATTCATCGCTGCTGTAGATTACAGTCATAATCCAGACTTCCAAACAAGAATCTTGGGGGTTTAACTAAAAAAGTCACATCTAATATGAAAATATTATATTAGAAAAAAGGAAAATGATGCATTATTTTTACAATTCAAAGTATAAAAAGGTTAGGAGATTCAGCTATACTCCAATGCTCCATCCTCCTTCACAAATTTCTCAGCCAATAATCATTCAGGTTTTTGGCTGTTATTGGAGAATTCTGGTTGCCTGTAAACACCATCTCATGATATGCTCAAAATTTTCTAAATTTTCCCCCCTCTTCTTTTATTCCCTCATCTTATTTATCCTTTCATTGTTCTTTGTTAAATGTAGCCCGTGGGTGGATTTGTTCATCAGATATTTAGAGACGTGTCTATTCCCTATAGTTAGTGAACATATGCATGCTGTCTTCTTTTAACTATATGTCATAAATAATCACACTTAATCCTTCTTACTGTCATCTTTTGCAATCATTCTCCAGTTACCTAGAACATAAGGTGCATAAAACTAAGCTCATTGTCCAAGCTGTGATCTCACTAGGGTAGATCTCAGATAACCTATGACTTTTCATCACCTTCTTTCGAGAAATTTTGCCTCTTAACACAATGCCCTGGTTTCACTCCAGCTTTAAATGAATTTCATCATTCTAGAGGAAAAACACACTAAAAGCATTCCCTAAAAATTAAAAAATATATATTTTTAGTAGAACACAGTGCAGAAAGGGATATGATTTCAATTCAGCTAGGTTTTTCATGTATTGAGGGTTACTCTGGGACAGCCACTGTGCTAGGTGCTATGATTCACCAATGAATGTTGTGGAGACCAACAAACAAGTAAAAAGATGAGTGAATCAATATGATGCCATAGAAGTTGATGCCAGAATGAGGCAATTTTACTACCTACAGTGAAGGAGAAAGGGAGTTCTAGGCACAGGTAACAGCACATGGCAATTGCCAGAGCTCAGACAAGGTAGATTCATCAGTCCACGACCTGGAGTGAAGTAGGGTAATGGTGAAAGAGGCTGAAAGTGTCCCAAGGTCCAGCTCATGAGGTTTTGTAGCCCTGCTTCCTGGTTTTCCGTAAGAGAGCCTTATAACTATCAACTGAATTGCTTAACTTTTAGGCAAAGGAAAAATGCACTCAACAAATATTTATTGAATACCTAATGTGTGTCAGGAATTATTCTAGGTGATAGGGATACAGCAGTAAATAAGTCATAAAAATAATTCCTACCCTCGTGGAACTTCTAGTAGAGAAAACGGACCTAATATGCAAGTTTTAATATATCACAGATGTTGAGGAATACTACAGGTGGCAGGGGGAGGCAGACCTGGCCAGGAGGCTCTATGGTTTGGAGCATCATCTGCCATCCCTGTACACCAAAAGGTTGTGGGTTTGATTCTCAGCTGGGGCACATATGGGAAGCAACCGATGGATCTATCTGTCTATCTCTCCCCCATACCCCTTTTTTCTCTCCCTAAAATCAATAAAACATACCCTCATATGAGGATTTTTTTTAAAAGCAGAGTAAGGGGCTAGAAATTGATGTGTGGTTTTCCTTCATAAGGTGGCCAGAAAGTCCTCTTTGAAAAGGTGTTATTAGAACAAAGGTCTCAATGAAATGAGGGGATCCCCGCCTCCGTCCAGGAGAAGATCTGTGGAAGAATGTTTCAGACAGAGGAAACAGTAAACACAAGGGCCTAAAAATAGGAACAAGCTTGGCATGGTAGATGAATAGCAAGGAGACCCCTGTGGCTGTGGAAAAATGAGAAGAAAAGTAATGGGAAATGAGGTCAAAGGTAACAAGAAACCAGATCATGGAGATCCATGGTAGGGTCTTAAGGGAAAATGTTTCATAAATGTACTTGTCAGAGAGTGTATATAATATGTTCTATTTGTGTAAACATAAAAGGACTGTGTTATACACATAATTGTTGAAATCTGTATCACTCATCCAAAACCTTTGGGACAGGTGTGTTTTGGAAATTAACAATTTTTTGGCTTTGCTTTTTAGAGAAGTAATATATGCCTATACCACCTAGTGTATATATAACACTCCTAAAGCAGTCTTGGGAAAGCACTCTGCAATCAGACTTTAATATTTCTGCAACAAAATACATATGAAATAAACAAACAAAAAATAGTCCCCTATCAGATCAGCCTTTTGGTTTTCAGAGTTTTTTTGGATTTCAGAATTGCTGATAAGAGATTGTGGACCTCATTTGAGCTTATGTAGAAAACTTCTGGGAGCATCCCAGGTGAGTGTGAAAAATGGTTGGAGGAATGAGATGGGATAAGTGACAGGATATCTTTTATTCTACTTTATACCATTCTGAACTTCTGGACATTTTTTTAACCATGTATTAATTATGTCATTGAAATAACACTAATTTAAATTTAAAAAATAAAATGTGGATGCTAATTTTTTATTCATGTAGTCTTTGAGTATTCAACAGTATGAAGGTAATTAAGGTAAAATATTTTAAACCACCAATAAAGTAATAGAAAAGATTGAGTATACATTACAACATAACTTCAAAACTTAATTGTTTTAGTGATGACATTCAGCTTTTTTTCTGTGTCCTCTGTTTGCCTTTCAGATTTTCATCTTTTAAATATATTTGTGGGCTTCAGAGATTCATAAATAGTATCAAGGTAATTGTGTGAGGAGTAGGAAAATTCATTTCTGTAATTCAATATAAAATGTATTTTTTAAACTAATGATAAACCGTATTTCCTAATGTTCCGAGAAGTTTCTTTTGTTTCCTTATGGAACACAGTTCACTCTCAGGACTTGTGATTGTTCTGTTTTGTTTGCTTTTGTTTTGTTTTCAAAGCAAATCTGTGGGGCTTTTGTCTGTTTTGATAACAGGATGTCATGCTTATGATAAATATTTGCCTGAAAGAGATTTATAATGTACAGGCCCCTAAAATATTTAGACATTTTTAAATTGCAATTTGCAACCTCCCTATTTCCTACCACTCTCTTCCAACAAAATTCGGAGAGATGTATTTAACAGACGCTGTGTTTCATGGTGAACGTTATAGGCTGTGTGGCTGAAAACTGTAATTAGCCATGCCTCACTGATTCACGCATGAATCTTTTTGAGGTTTATCATTCCACTGGAATGTTAATGAACATGAATACAAAATATTCTAAAGATTTTCTTTTCATCTTGGTAAAGTATATATTGTAAAGGAAAAAATTATTTAAAATAATAAATGAAAAAGTGCTTTGTGTATATAGCTAGATCCTTGAATTCTTGAATAGTAAGTAATAGTATAATTTATTGGAGCCTCTTCTCTGTGAAGCACACAGTGACTTTACACACATTAATTAATAGTCTCAGGACCTCTCCCAGGAAAACATTAATAAATCCCAGGAGTCCTAACTTTGACCTTTACTACAGTTTCCAAATAAGAAACCTGCTAAGAAGTTTCTACACCTTTGAAAACGGAATAGGCATGAAACTGACATTCAGAGTTCAGGTGTCACTTATGAGTTGCATTCTTCTACGAACCTAGTTGAAAATAAAAGTAATTTAAGGAAAATAATATTTCAGCACTGTTTTAATCTAGCAGGGATTTTCTCCTTGAGAAAATTAAACCAAACACAAACTGGGAATATGACTTAACTGGGCCTGCTTCTGTATTTAGGGTCACCAAAGCATACTGTAAATGGAAATCAGATTGCTTTAGAATCCAAGAACAAACTCTACTTTTGACCTTTAGAAAGCTCATGATGTGTATGTCCACAAAATAAACAAAATAATTTTAAAGTAAATTTGTTGAGTGCACCTGACCTTTGAAACAGAGCAGACGATGTTAATCAGATTTGTACAACTTTAATCTAGCTTGGCCTCCATCTCTCCGTGTAGTTTTTAAATATCATAAGGAAGAGTCTCACAACAGGGAATCTTTCATATCAGAATAGATTTAGAAATGGAACAGAATGTATGACCTTGCTCTAAGCAATGAAGTATAACTCAGACACATAAGCAAGTGAGCATTATGACTATAAACCAATATGCTGTGCTCCTGAGGAAAAGTGACTTTTTAAAAATATTAACCTAAGCACATTGTAGGCAGCTTCTCAATATTACAATAAAATATGGTTTGAGCCCTGATACTCTGTGAGGTACCTTTGGGAAAACTTTGAGTTGAAAATGGCCGGCATATTATAAAAAGGTACTCCATCTGACCACTGCATCTGTGTTTGTCCAGCCATATCATTTCCACATTTTGAACTTCAAATATCTAAGACATGGCCTTTCTAGAATACACAGTTAAGTAACTTGGTAGATGTCTGCTTGTCTTTTTCCAGCATCACCTCCTTGGGTAACCAACCCTGACCCCATTCCACAATAATCTTTCTCAATCCAAGTGGCTCTGATGTAGCTGATCGAATTTATTCTTGCCTGGCATGGTTTGGTGGGGGGTGGGGCACTGCATTCCAGAATCCAATGTTGTCTGAAGCCACCCCTAGATTTGCCAGTTAAATGAGCCTTTTCTTATTTGAGTTAGTTTGAATTAGGTTTTTGTTATTTGCAGCCAAAGGAGTCCTGTGAATTTTGACTAATTCATAAAGTTCAGTTGACAGAGAAACTCTTTAACTTCCCAGGATAGGAAAATGTAAATGAAAGGGATAATATTCTTTCATTCAGTTATAACTTTGGAATTATCACACCTGCCTCTGCTCTACCAACCCCAAAACCATGCCTGAGTCATCTGAGGACACAAATGTTTAGCGTGAAAAAGAGAAGACAGGATGGGCTTGCTGAACTCAACCATGTGAAGGTCTATTTCGTGAAAAAAATGTTGGATTCATTCTGCAGTGTTGAAAGTCAGGCTCACAAGTGCTTGTCACTGAGATTTTCTATACAACACAAGGGATAACTTTTCTAACAGTGAAAGCCATGCTAGCAGACATAACGTAACCCTGTACTAGCAACGCCACTTTCTCTTCTGTGTGGCAGGTTAAACAAAGTGAGGTCTAAGATTTCATCCAACTCTATGATTCCTTGATTCAATCAAAATGTGGTCATGATGATGGTATTTGAAATATGTCATAAATCACCCTAGCTGTTCAGCAAATCAAAGGTGAATTATATAAAAAGAATCACGGAGGAAGAGAAGTGTCGGAAAAGTTTTCTAGAGGGGATGATACTTTCAGAGTTCTAAATACAAATAGGACTTGGTTTATATCACACATACCATGTTGAACAATGCTACCTTTAACTCTGATTCTTTAAGAAAGTATTTGTCCCTATAATAGCTTCTTTAAAATGTGTAAATACATATATAATATCAAGATGTTAAAGAATACTACAAATTTTAAAATCCCCATGTCTTGAGAATTTTTATACGCATATAGCCAAAAAGTATTAATACAAAAGACACTTGCAGCCAATGACCATGAGTCCCATTATTGCACTCTACCATTCAACTCTGAGTTGACAGTGTATGTTTTTCCTTCTTTTTCTGCCATTATTTTGAGTATTGGTAATTTATTTTGTGTCCTTGAAAGCATTTTCGACACTCAGTGCTTAACAAAGCATAACAAAGTAACAGCACCATGCTAGACACTAAAATGCAAGTTTTATAGAAGTTCAGGGAGCCTTCCAGAAATGTTTGAGAAGAAAATCAGGCAAATGGGGACTGAAAGATATCCTTTGACATTTATAAAGGACAGTGTAAACACCACTGCAGGGAGAATCAACAAAAACTGTATGGCAGCTATTTAAAATTATTGTGAGAGGCACATCATGATATAAGGGGTTTTAAAGAGAACAGAAGTGCCATTGCCATGTGAAGGGCTGGAGCATGTCTGCATGGGGACAATGCTAGGAAGACCCAGACCCAGTATGGTGCTGGTCACAGGAGCACTTCTGTTCTCAGGAATGGAACACCCTATCCATCTCCTGCCTTCTCTCTAAACAGGTTTTTAGTGCTGTGAAGCAAGAGGGGAAAAGCATTCGTGACAGAACGGCACATGAAAAGTAAAAAAAAAAAAAAAATGTCTAAACCATTTGAAATTGCCTGCTATGAACTGAATTGTGTCCCCTTAAGATTCATATTGTGAGGCCCTGTCCAGTTGCACATTGGTTACAGCGTTGTCCCAATCCTCCAAGTTTGAGGGTTAGATCCCCAATCAGGGCATGTACCCTTATGAAAGCATAAATAAGCAGAACAACAAATTGATGCTTCTCTCTTTCTCAAATCAATTTTAACAATTCGTATGTTGAAGCCCTAACCCTCAACATGATAGTATTTGAAAATGTGTACACAAAGAAGAGGTCATGTGAACATGGCGAGGTAGTGGCCATCTACAACAAGTTAGGAAAGAGTCTTGCCAGAACCATATTGTTCTAGCACCCTGATCATGCATTTCTAGTGTCCAGAACTATGAAACAATAAATTTCTGTTGTTTAAGCCACCTAATCTATGGTATTTTGCCATGGCAGCCTGAGCTAACCAATACACTGCTGAAATTGACTCCAAAAATGACAGCAAGAAATAAAACAAGAGACTGTCATTGAAAATGCCTTTGCAATGAATGCAAAGGGCAAGATCTAAAGCAATAACAATAACATAAGAAGATCAAAGATGCAAAGGATATTAAGATGGAAGATTCTGTAACGTGGTGATTGACAGGATTGATAGAATAGTATTAGGGAATAAGAAAGAGCATCTACAAAATGGATCCAGTGTTTGCATTTAGAAAATGAGTGATAGCAGTGGTACTATGCAAGAGAAGGAATTTTTAGAAAAACCTGTTTGGTAGCTATCATCTCCAGAGGCCTCCAATAACCTCATTCTCCTGGTATTCTCTTGAGTACTTCGCTTCTTCATGCACAAGTTGGTCAGTATTTCATGTCGTGTATAATACTTCAGAAGCAGAAGTGATGGTGCAATGCTTCAAAGATGAGCACTCACTCTGGGAGAAGCCAGCTGCCAAGTTGTCCTATAGAGAGTTCCACATGTTCATAAACTGAGGCATACAGCCAACAGCCAACAGCCAACAACCAACAAAGAAGTGAAGTCAGACAACAACCATGTAAAAGAGGTGGGAAGCAGATCCTCCAGCCCAGGTGAAGTCTTCAGCTGACTGCGGCCCTGGCTGACACTTTGCTCTAACCTCATGCTCTTGAGCCAAACTACCGTACTAAATTGTGCCTGGATTCCTCATGCAAAAACTGTGCAATAACAAATGTTTCTTATTTCAAGCTGCTAAGTTATAAAGTAATTTGTTACACAGCAACAGGTAAGTAATATGACCAGTTTTGATTAAGGTGTTGATTTAAAGAACTGAATATTCCTTGAGGGTGGAGTCATGGCTTAATATTTAAGGCTCTTATTGCATGTAGTTCATGGTCTATATTCAGCTGGAAAAGTAAAAAAAAGATTGGAAAAGCTGGCAAAGTCACTTGAACATGTTCTAGTGGGAACCCACTAAAGGGTTATAAGATATAACAGTTCAGGGTAAAATTTGTTTGAAAAGAGAAGACTTTAGTGATTTACTACTACTTAAAGGACTTGTATTGCTTGTAAGTATACTTTAATAATCTGATGTGCTTTTAGAATAGCATAAATCCAAAATGACAGCAAATTGTAGAATTCTAAACCTGCACTTTATTATTTTTATTCTTCTTGTAGAACAAACTTTGGTAAAGTGTGGACCTAAAAAAATCTAACCGTAGAAAATGATTGAGCAAAATATTTTTCTCCAAGTTCATTTCAGTGCCTTAGGTAATTTGGAGGCAGCAATTTTCTGCCAGCTTTCCATTTTATTTTGGACTATTTTGGCCTTGATTTAAAGCCTAGAGTTGATGAAATTCAAATTTTTATAGGATATTTTACAAATTATATGTTGCAAAAATCAATACAAGAAAATTTTATCTTTTCAGTGTATTTATAACTGTTCTTTATTGTCATAAAAAAAACTGATTGGTCCCACTAATACTTGGAATTGTGAGAGCCAAGGAGAAACAGAGGGCAATGGACTGAGTGGTTGTGTCACCCCAAAATTTGTATGTTGGAATCCTAACTTTCAATGTGATGCTATTAGGAAGTGGGACCTTTGGGAAGTAATTAGGAATCCTCAGGAATGGTATTAGCAGTCTTACAAAAGGGCCTCCAAAGACCTCTCCAGCCCTCTCCATCATGTGAAGATACAAGAAGTGAGCAGTCCGCAACCTAGAAGAAAGTCTCACCAGAACCTGACCATGCAGCACCTGATCTTAGATTCCCAGGCTCCAGAACAGTGTGAAATAAATTTCTGTTGTTTATAAGTCACTAAATTTATGGTACTTTGTCATGGCAGCCTGAACTAAGGCACAGAAAATATAGTAAGTAGGGTCAGCCCATTTGAACTTAAGTATACAGACAATGATGTCTGGTCTCTATTTACTTTGTTACTGAAATAATCCCATACAAACATATATACCTTAGGTTTTTAAAAACCGACCCATATTCTTTTCACCCCAGGGCTCAGTGAAAAATAGAGGGAATTTGTGAGTTTCTGGAGCACACTGTAAGCCTAGTAAGAATGAAAGCAGAAAAATCTGGGGTACTCTTCAGAAATCCCTTTGTTAAAAAGTAAAAAACAAAAATCTTTCATACTAGCCAAATGGAAGCAAAGATTCACATGAAATTTATGTCTCTGGATAGAATCAGAAAAGCTGAAAAAAAGTCAATATGGCCAAGGAGTTAATTCATCACACATTTTAGGAGGGATTGGATCTTGCAATTCTTTCTCACTATAGAGTCTGGTTGCATTTGACATCCCCCAACCACCCAGCTTCCGTAGCTCTTGCTTCCCAGATTACCTAATTAGGTATCAAGAAATATGGATTTCTTTCTAAAGGATTCTTTATTTTATATAATTTTATAATTCATTTTGATATTCCCTGTACTACTTCCATACAGTTCACAACCTCCAAACATTCGAAGATGGTGTCATCATGTAGACTTCATTTAACTAAATCGTAGACAGCTTTTACCTCCTTTCAAAGGAAATGGCAAGAACATATCTGACCTTATAGCTTAACTTTAATTAAGATATCATCTCCAGTATTTTCCTCTAGAAAATCAATAAATAAAATATGAATTGATACAACAAATTCATTCATTCTGAAAAGCAAATAACAGAATATTTCCCATCCTTCTGTTGCAGTCAAATGAAAGGATGCCTGGCTGTGTGACCTTTAGAAAAACATTTAACCTTTCTATGCTTTTGCTTTCTAATCTGTGCTAGAATAATAGTTCCTACCCTAGGATTGTTGTGAGGACTAACAGATGCCAAACAACATATTTAGTATTATTTGTAATATCTCCCAGACAAGAACAGAATTCTTTGGATTTCCTTTCTCAGAAAGAGTTCATATTATTTCCTTTGTGTTCATTACCTAAAACAAAAAATATAAAAGGGTTTTGTTGAATTGATTTTAGATTTGAATTATAAGCAGCTACTGAGCTCAGCATCCCAAGATGCAATGGGCAACACTATGACAAGCAGTATGCAGGAATATTCGTAGATATACACATGTGTGAAAAGTATATATTTGTATATACCTACATTTGCATATATGCAAAACACCAACAATGCATGTGGTAAAGAAATAAAGAAATATTTTTACGGAGGCTTATTACTTTTATTTTATATATTTTGTTGTTGCAGTTTGAAGAAGACATAATTATTCATATACACAACCATGGCTAAGAAAAAAATGGTGCATCTTAGCACCTAGGAACTACCTTTTCTACTACACAAGCAGCTATTGCTGACAATTTATTCCTTGGCCTCTTCTCTTTACAGGCTTACTTCCCATTTCTATGAAAGGAAGCTTGAGCTGAATTCATGTGAGACAGAAGAGTGAACTAAAATTGCTCAGGCTCTGAGTCCTCTTTGATTTGCCTTCAAATCCAAACCCTGCTACTTTCTAGCTGTGAAATGATGGCTAATTTTTTTTTACCTTCTCTGAACTTCATTTAACAGTTGGCAAAATGGAATAATGAGGTCCTACTTCCATACAGTTGTAATGTATGAGATAACCTATGTAAAGAACAGTGCCTAGCACACAGTAAGCACTTAACAAAATGTTTTTGATGGTTTTTGCATGAGACAGGGTATAGGCTTTAGCTGCTGCAGTGAATAACAAAACCCAAATATAACTAAGTCTTAAATAAAACAGAATTGTGTTTCTCCTCACTCACAGCTGATATAGCAGCTTTATGGTATCATGGACCCAGGTTCCTTTTACCTGTGACTTTGCCATAATCAAGTGGTAGTTCCACCTTGGAGTTCAAGATGGCTGCTGCAACTTCCTCCCTCTTACCCTCACCTCAGCCAAAGGGAAGGTAGAAAATAGTTCAGTAATTACTGTTCATTCATTGTTCTAGTTACCTGTTTTTGTGTAATAAACCAAAAACTTAGTGACATAAAATAATAATTAACCATTTCTCATGGTTTCTATGGAAGAGGAATTCAGAAAGGGCTCAGTTCTAGTCAGAATGGCTTATCTCTGTTCTACAGTGTCAGGGGCATAGATGAAGAAGGGGTTCTACAGAAAATAACCTCGCAGGCTGATCTAATTATAAATTCCTAACTGGGAAGGTTATGGTGAGTAGTCACACCCCCAGCATATAACTTCTTAAGTAAACAGTTCATTTTTGCTTTAAGCAAGCCCTGTCCATTGTTTCTGTGCACCTAGGCTAACATACCTTTAAAATAATCACCCTCAAAAGAGTACGTAATCTTTTAACTATCCTGTAATCCAGTCCACATCTTCCTTTCTCCCATATTCATGTAATCTTCCTTAAATTCCCTTCTTAAATCCAACAGCAAGAAAGAAACTGCAAACCATCATTCTCTGAAACATTTGAGATCTGGTTCCCAGCAACTGTCATCAGTTTTGGCTCAAACAAAATCTTACAAAAATTCTTACATGTTTGGATATTTCTTACACTGACAGGAACCTCATCTGGGAAGATTCAAAGGTTGGAGCGACTCAATGGCTGAGGCTCACAGCCATCTCTAAGGATTCCTAACTTACATGTCTGACCATTGACGTTGGTAACCTGCTGGGATCTCAGCTGAGGTGGTTAGCCAGAACACCTACATGTGGCCTCTCCAAGTGGCTGCTGGGGATTCCTAATTGTATTATGGCTGGATTCTAAGAAAGAAAGACTCAAAGAGAGCCTAGTGTAAGTTTTTTGTGACCTAGCCTCAGAGTGATACCAGTATGGTTCCGGGAGAAGAAGGGATGGGCTGTTGGAGGAGGTTGCCCGAGGCAATGGTAAACAAGCTAGCAAAGCCAGTCTATGACTGATCTCTCTACTTGCAGGTAGGTGGAGAAACAGCAGATGGAGGTACAGACCTGCCAATCTAGCCTGAAAAAGGATGGGATTGGCTGGGAAGCTGGGTGCTTCTGAAGTGCATGGAATTATGGGCCAGAAGATTTAAACAGGGGAAAGGCAGAGACTCAGCCTCTTTCTCTTTCTTTGGGATATGCCTGAATGATCATGCTACAGCTACCTGCATTTCTCAAAGGGTGGTATTTTAAATGGGAGAAGGAATTCCAGAAGCAGTTTTGAACTATTCTGGCAAAAAGTGGTGGATTTTTTTCTTTTGGGTGTTTTATAGGGAATGGGTAGAAACCTGCCATTCTTCCAAAATTGTGTAATTTTTAATAAGACTCCTTTTCTTTTTCACCAAACCTCTGCCTCTGGAATTTATGGGCAGTGGGTAGCAGGACTCCACTTCTATTCAGTAACAAGAGGTCAAAAATAGCATCACTTCCACAGCAGTCACAAACCTGCCCAAATTCAAGAAAGGGAATGTAAACCCCACCTTTTAATGAGAGAGATTTTAAAGACAATGTAAAAAGATCATGTAGAATACAAGAGTATAGTGGTTATTTTTGGAAAGTACAATCTGAGGCGGCTTGTGATTGATATAGCAACTTTATGGTGGGAATTATTTGTTCATTTATATTTTCTTTAATTTTTGAGTGCCACGACATGTGAGTCACCATTCTGGGCTCCGTGGATACAGTGTTGAACAAAACTGAGATCCTTTCCTCATGGTGATTATATTCTAGTGGGGAAAACAAACAAATATATAATACCTCATTGGGTAGTGTGAACTGTATAATAAATCTGTGACTGAAAGTAAGCTCATGAGCTGATCTGATCATAAATTCCTAACAGGGCAGATCCTGGTGGATAGTCATGCCCCAAGGCTGTAACTTCTTGAGTAAAAGATTTATCTTTGCCTTAAGCAAGCCCTGCGCATTGCACTTGTGACTCTAGGGTAACACACTCTTGAAATGCCAGAGAAGCCCTTTTTTGCAGACCCCTTGGAGAGATAACCACCCTCAAGGGAGCATATATGTTATTGTCAACCATCAGGTAATCCAAACATAGATTTCCTCCTCTTGCTTTCTCCCATCTTCTTGTAATCTTCCTTCCTCCTAATTCCAAATGTATAAAAAGAACTGCAAAACTGTCATTTGCCAGAGTGTTTGAGATCTTGCTTCCTGGCATGTCATCAGTTTGGCTCAAAAAAATCTTATAAAAATTCTCTACAAGTTTGGACATTCTTATATTAGCAGCAGTTATGAATGCTATGAAGATATTAAAACAGAGTAAGGATATAGAAAATGACAGCATGTAAATGTTATTTAATAATGTGGTTAAACGAAAAAAACCCTCTCTTTCTGAGGAGGTGATATGTGAGCAGACACCAGAGATCAGATGGACTGAGGAGCTGAGAAAAGAGGCTTCTAGGCAGGCAGAATTGCCCTAGTAAATATCCGAGGTAGAATATAACTAGACGTGTTCACAGTCCAGCAAGAAACACGTAAACACATGTGACTGGAGTAGAAAGATTATGTAAGAGGCAGTCAGAGGCTACCGACAGAAACTAGAGGCCAGATAATAAGTCTGCATTTTATCAAGTTCTTCTTAAAGCAGTGAAAGTGATGAAACATATATATTTAAAAGCCTATTCGAACCATGATGTGGTGAACGGTGTGTAGGAATGTCAAAGTGAAAGTAGCGGTTATTTCAATAATTCAGGCAAAAGGTAGGATAGTAACTCTGGAGATGGAGAGAAGCAGCCAGATTTGGAATCTGGAAGTTAGGGGCAATAGGACTTGTTGATGGGTTGGATGTGGGGCATGAAAGAAAGAGGAACATAGAAGATGACTATTAGATTTGAGGCTCAGGTTTGCATTGGCAGTCTCCCAGCACCCCAAAGCTAGAGGCAGGATTGTGCAGTGATTCACATGCCTTAACAGAAGCAAGTCAAAGTCTGAAGACTAAGACCCCTAGCAGTTACCTTGGGTACCTCCCATTCCCACCAAGGGGCATAACCAGCACCATGTACTGAAGGCTAGTTATCAGGGGGATTAAGCCTCTCAGCTGGGAAGAGAGGAAAGAAGCAGAGGGTAGACTAGGATCAGGGAAGATTATTTTTGCAGTAGCAGTGGCACAAAGGAATCAGGTACCTCCTGAGCAAAATCACAATGAAACCCTGAGGAAATCAGGCCTAGTATTTCTCTCAGAATCACGGTCTTTGATCATTTGTGCCAGGTACCCAGTGGGCACTCCCTAAACAACACTGACCACAACAACAATGTTGTTGACTAAGCAGCACTGCCACTCATTTGACCAATTATTTATGATCATTCAGGTGATTTCCCACTCTCATAATAGTCCTCAATTTTACTGCAAACACAATTAAGGCATGCCAACACAAATGCTTTACCACCACAAAAATAGACCTTACCTCCCACTAGTGTCTTTATGCATTACACTTGTGGCTAACAGACCCACTATCAAAGTCTCAGCCAGGGTTCTCCTGCCTGCAGATGAAGACAGCTGTTGGAAAAGTCAACAGACCAAGGTCAGCATAGGATGTAGTCTGCCTTTCCCTTCTTAGCAACCATAGTTCACCTGCTTCTTCCCCACCATTATAGTATAACCTAATATATATATATTCATTTCAAAAATGAATGAATCCAGAATGGCAGTCTTCTTACTATTTTGCTCTCTGAAGTCAAATTTGGGGGGGGAGGGAGGTTGAAATTATATCCTTTTTTCAAAGGCATGCTATTAAACCATTTTTCTTTAGAATGCCTATTTTTTCTTTCCAGATATTTCACTAGTATTTATTTCTTCAATATGGTTATGGAATGTTGTTTCATGATGGATATCAAAAGATTTTGTGGCTTAGGCCCTACACATATCACTATGCTTTCCCACCAACAGCAACTGATGGAAAACAGAATTACAGGTGCAAATCCAAAGTAAATAGGAAGCATAGGCTGGCTTCCCTTTGTGTTCCATTGCATCCACCCACCTCCACTCCAACCACCTTAATTCACACATAACCATGGGAAGCAATCTCCTGATCAAACAAGAAAAAAACTGTGATTTCTCTAAATTATAATATCCAGGGCTAAATGGGGAAAAAAACCCTGGGGATAATCCAAACACCATCAATTAGTATAGCTAATTAATATTTGATTTATATACCTTCTCTAACTTAGAGATCTCTCAAACCCTATGTGTGACAGATAGTCTCATGTCTTTCTCTGGGATATAACGGTTTGAGCCTTTCCTTTCTGAAGCTTTGCTAGTCCTCACTTAACTTTGTTTTCAGTTTTATTTTTACATCAACAATAAAGAAATATCTCACTAAAATTGCTTTATTCAATATATGTGTGCAAATAAATGACTTACTGATTTTCTAATCTTACAGACTGAAGTTTTCATGTTTTAACAAATTGAGACTGTAGTCCCTACGCTCTTCATACTTTCCCTCTTCCTAAGAAGTAACTCTTCTCAGCTCCACTAAATTCTCATTGCTCTTTAAACCCCAAATCTCACTTTATTTATTAAGTGCATGTCAAAATAACAGTAAACTGAAAGAGAAAACACACAGCATCAAATTATACTTTACGTCCACAATATTTTGATATTCCTCCTTCAAATATGGGTTGGACTTAGTGACTCCCTTCTAACACATAAAATATGCTGAAGTGTCTGTGTGTACCTTTCAACATCAGGTCATGAAGGACACTGCAGCTTCCACCTGGCTCTCTCTAGACCACTTCCTCTAGGGGAAACCCAGTTGCCACGTCACAAAGACACTCAAGCAGCCCTCTGGAGAGGTCCGCAAGAGAAGGAACTGAGGCCACCTGCAAAAAATCATGTAAATGAACCATCTCAAAAGTGGATCTTTAGCCCTGGTCAAGCTATCGAATGACAGCAGCCCCTGCCAATGTCTTGAATGCAACATTATGAGAAACCCTGAGCCAGAGCCACCCAGTGAAGCTGCTTCCAAATCTCTATCCCTCTGAAACTATGACAGATAAGTATTTTTTGTTTTAAGCTAATAAATTTTGAGATAATTTGTTAGGCAGCAATGAATAATTAATATACTGATTGTTTCACAGGTGTTTACCTTCTTCTCTACTTCATGTTACATGGGTAAATGTTATCTTACACTTACATTTCTGTAAGCCCCTCCAATCATGACAGTTGATTATTGCACAAAATATCTAATATTTTTGAGTCCATATATTTAACTGACTCAAAAATATATAGTAATTTGTGTAGTTTTTAAAAAACAAAAATATTTTGGGGGACCTCTGGTCAAGATGGCAGAGTAGGTAAAGACTGTACTTGCCTCCTCCTATGATTACAACTAAATGCCCTGGCTGGTGTGGCTCAGGGGAATGACGGGCCTGCCAACCAAAGGGATGCCAGTTCAATTCCCAGTCAATGCATAGGCCTGGGTTGCAGGCAAGGTCCCCAGTAAGGGGGTGAGTGAGAGGCAATCACACATTGATGTTTCTCTCTTTCTCCCTTCCTTCCCTCTCTCTAAAAATAAATAAATAAAATCTTTAAAAAGAAACAGATTACAACTAAATTACAGAACAACCATCACTGAGAAACACCTGAAGACTAGCTTTATAGGAATCCTATAAATAAGGATATAAAGAATAAGTCATGTTGAGACAAAACCCACAAAAGAAATACATTTTTAAAGTACCATTTCTCTAATGGAAAATACTTATAATAGTAACCATAATTTACTGACTATCCATATGTGTGAGACAATTATATTATATTCATATATAATATATAATTATACATTATAAACTACATTATATTTATATAATATGTAATTTTATTTATTTTATTATACTATAAAATTATTTTATTCCATGTTCATACTTTGCAGTTGACATCTATATCCCCATTTTATAGAGGAAAAACGTAAGTCTCTCAGAGAAGTTGAGTGACTTATTAATAAATGGCAGAGACAGACCTCAAAACCATATCTTAAAAGACTAAATTTTATACTTTTTCTGTGTGACCATAAAAGGTTCTTTAATGTTTCTACCTCAAAGAATAATCCAGCTCTGGTGGATGTGGCTGGATTGTTCAGAGCACTGTCAGGTAGCTGAAAAGATGCCATTCAATTTCTGGGTGAGGCATGTGCTTAGGTTGTAGGTTGCAGATTTTTTTGTCCTCGTCAGGTGAAGATAAAAAAATAAAAATAGACAAAAAAGAATGATCCAGTAAACATTCATGGCATACATTGACTTTGAACTTGAACATGTATCTTATAAGACAAGATATCCAACAGTTTTCCAACAACATAGTGATCAAGATCCTAAATTACCCTGGCCAAGCAGCTGAGGTGGTAGGGCCCTCATCCTATACACCAAAAGTTTGCAGGTTCTATTATCTGTCAGGGGACGTACTTAAGTTTTAGGTTCAATCCCTGGTTCTGGTGCTTACCAGATTGGTTGGGAGGCAACCAATCAATGTTTCTCTCTCTCTCTCTCTTTCTCTCTCCCTCTCTCTTCTGTGCCCCCATCTCAAATCAATAAACATATCCTTGGGTGAAGATTAAAAATAAATAAATAAAAAGAGCCCAAATTCTTATATTATAGTCTTCATCCATTTAGGTTATTTATGAATCCTTGTTCATATAGTAGAACATATTTAATATCAAACTGGGTGTAAAAACTGTTCATCTCAAATATGCCCCAAATTTCCTCCTGTGGTGAAATTCTTTTATGTTATAATGAGTTTACTGGTACCATTTCATTCTCTATGACTCTCACATAGGCTATAAATATCCTAGCAAGATGCCAGGAAAAATTAACTCAAACATCTATATCATTAAAGGTAAAATAAGGTTTCTATAAAAAATCTGTTCTCTGTTTCTGAATAACCTATATAGAAATGCACTAAATCTCAACCTCAATAGATGTATTTTCTTTCATCATCAAAATGATCTTTCAGATAATTTATGTCAACATAACAGATTCAAAATTGAAGTTATAGGGGTTTATGTATATATTTTTATTTTTAAATATATTTTATTGATTATGCTATTACAGTTGTCCTATTTTTTCTCTCCCCTTTATTCCATTCTGTCTCGCACCCCACCTCCCACCAGCATTGCCCCCACTTTAGTTCATGTCCATGAGTTGTACATATAAGTTCTTTGACTTCTCCATTTCCTACACTATTCTTAACCTCCTCCTGTCTATTTTCTACCTACCATTTATGCTCCTATTCCCTGTACCTTTTCCCTCATTCTCTCCCCTCCCCTGCTGATAACCCTCCCTGTGATCTCCATTTCTGTTATTCTGTTCCTGTTCTAGTTGTTTGCTTAGTTTCTTTTGGTTTTGGTTTTTTTAGGTTCAGTTGTTGATAACTGTGGGTTTATTGTCACTTTACTGTTCATGGTTTTGATCTTCTTTTTCTTAGATAAGACCCTCTAACATTTCATATAATAAGGGTTTGGTGAAGATGAACTCCTTTAACTTGACCTTATCTGAGAAGCACTTTATCTTCCCTTCCATTCTAAATGAAAGCTTTGCTGGATAGAGAATCTTGGTTGTAGGTCCTTGCCTTTCATGACTGAATACTTCTTTCCAGCCCCTTCTTACCTGCAAGGTTTCTATTGAAAAATAAGCTGATAGCCTATGGGAACTCCTTTGTAGGTAACGCTCTCCTTTTCTTTTACCACTTTTAAGATTCTCTCCTGATCTTTAATCTTGGCTAATGTAATTATGATGTGCCTTTGTGTGTGCTTCCTTGGGTCCAATTTCTTTGGGATTCTGTGAGCTTCCTGGACTTCCTGGAAGTCTGTTTCCTTTGCCAGATTGGGGAAGTTCTCCTTCATTGTTTTCAAATAAGTTTTCAGTTTCTTGCTATTGTTATTCTCCTTCTGGCACCCCTATGATTTGGATGTTGGAACATTTAAAGTTGTCCCAGAGGTTCCTAAGGCTCTCCTCATCTTTTGAATTCTTGTTTCTACATTCTTTTCTGGCTGAGTGTTTATTTCTTCCTTCTGCTCCAAATCATTGATTTGAATCCCAGTTTCCTTCCCTTCACTGTTGGTCCCATGTGTATTTTTCATTTCACTTTGCATAGTCAACACTTTTGCTCTATTTTGTGACCATACTCAACCATTCTGTGAGCATCCTGATAAACAGTGTTTTGAAGTGTGCATCTGATAGGTTGGCTATCTCTTCATCGCTTAGTTGTATTTTTTCTGGAGCTTTGATCTGTTCTTTCATTTGGGCCATATTTTTTTGTCTTGGCACACCTGTTACATTGTAAGGGGCAGAGGCTTAGGTATTCACCAGAGTGGGGCAACACACATCACTGCCTTGTCATGCTGTAAGTAGGGGAGGGTTCAGAGAGGGAACAATGCCACTTGCTCAGCTCTTGGCCAGCTTTCAGTCACTTCCCCCACTACTCACAAGCAAATTGGGCCCTCCTGGTGCTGATTCCCAGGTGGGTGGGTTTGTATACATTCTAGGACCTGGTGGATCTCTCCAATGAATTGTCCTGCAAGTCTGGGAGTTTCTCCCACCGAAGCCACATCCACAGGTTTTTACAGCCAGAGGTTTTGAGGCTTTCTTTCCCCCTCTGGAACCCTGGGCTGCACAATCTGTCTCAATCCCCAGTTGGTCCTCCCAGTTTATTCACACACAAATGTGGGACCACCCAGTCCATCAGCTGCTGCCTTGCTGTGTATCCTCTCTGCTCTGGCTGCCTGTCTCCACCCCTCCTACTAGTCTGAATGAATGTCTCTTCTTTAACTCCTAGATTGCCAGATTTCCATACAGTCTGATTTTCTGGCATTTCTGGGTTTTTTTGTTTTTAAATTTGCTGTTACCCTTCTTTTGGTTGTGCAAGGAGGCAAAGAGTATCTATCTACCTTGCCTCCATTTAGGTGGGAAGTTAAAATTGATATCATCACTAAGATTTTTTTCTCAAATAGCTGTATTTTTCATATCAAGACTAACAATTATTAATGGTTTTCTACATTCACAGGTGAACAATTTACTCTTATTTTTAAAATAAATAACCCAAAATGAATTCTTTTAGAGAGATATATTATTGTATTTGTTCATGTAACTTCACATTTTTTAATTCATTCAAAGACAGGGGGATTTTTAAATTTCTCAGCAATAGATCTCATTGTCTTAAAATTTTATTAATAAGAGTCTTCATGGTAGTAAATTTTTTCCTTCCTTTTAATTTGACACTCCAGACTGTTCAATTTGTTGAAAGAGGGAAGGCTTAGGAAACACATTAATCTGTATTTCTGAAACTGTGGCACTCCTAAAGTCTTCTTTTAAAATATGCACAATAAAAAGGACATCTGTATTATTTTGGGGAAATAAAAATTTTTCCCAGGTTAGCTATTTGGTAATTTCTTTTACACTTTTCATTGTATAAGAGCTTAATAACTGGGAGATTAAAACAAAGAAACCCAACTATTATATATTAAATCTCTCTACCCTTTAACTTGCAATTGGTCTTTGAAGGACACTTACCATCTTATATCTTGCTATAGAATTATTTATGTAAATGCCTTACTTTCTTCTCTAGTATAATACAATCAGTGTATAAGCAGGGCTTTTCCCTCAAATATTTGGATCTTCTTTAGGTCCTAACTGACTCTTTCAAGTTAACTATCTCTAAAATTAAAAAGATTTTTAATGGAACTTTTAGTCCTATAGGATTTCAGACACAATGTTTTAAAAAAAGCAATGACTTTGGTCTCTAAACAAAACCTCTGAAATTCACTTACTCATCCATTCTTCAAAGGGATCTATGGCAGATTACATTGTTGGTCCCAATTCTTCACTGTCTTGTGGTGGAAGCATATATGTAATTTTACGTTTCTCTCCCATTATGAGTGAAACATACTTCCCTGCCTTGTTAATATCAGACTTCATCATTGACACACTTCCTTTGGTCAATAAAATGTTAACAGAAGCCATAGATGTACTTGTATGAGTTGGCTTGCCTCTTACATTGTTAATTATCAAAAGAGGAACATTCCACAGAAAGCTGCTGATTTGAATGGGGATGAGAAAAATGTGGAGTAAATCTAAACTCAACATATAGATTAGAATCAAGTTCATTCATACACAGTGGAACCCTAGTCAAATGAAGATCCAGTAACAAAACAGAATTAAATGCTTGCTATTGTTAAGGCACTGAGATTTGGGGTAGTTTGGTGCACAGTGTTAAAGTAGCAATATCTGTTTACTGTGGTGTCCTCCCATTAATTCTCCTATCTTTGTTGAAGAGAATAGATGAGTTAATACATTTTAAGCATTCTGTATTGGTTGTTGTTATTCTTTTTAGCCCTACATATGGATATAGGCTATAAATGGAGAGATACAAGACCCCAACTGTGCAAAAATATGTTATCCACTGGTCTGCCACAGTAATACCATTCACTCATACTCACAGTATGTTATAGTGTATGGCACAGTTGATTTCAGAGACAAGTGAATTTCATTACAGGAAAATTGGGATATAGTCCAGGAAAAAAATCTAAGTCAAACTTTAACTCTTGAGAAGTAACTTTCTTAAAATCATAAGCAATCACATTTTTATGGGCAATAGGAGACATAGAAGGTAAGGTATTGATATGACTCCAGCGACTTAGAATTCAGCTTTAAAATCTACAAAAAAAAAAAAAAAAACACCCAGAGTTAATTTCTATCCCAGCTATGCACAAAGATTTATCTCTACAGTTATCTTAGCATTATTTTAGAAGCATAAATGTAGAAAACAACATACATACACAATAATAGGTAATTAATTAAATAATTTTGATACAGATATACAATAGAATAGTACACCATATAATGTTTATTGTAGAAAATATTGTATAATATTGAAGTGTGTCATTATATGTTGCTTACATAGAAAAAAGTTATAAAATGGTATTTGCAATTTGACTCCCTATTTTAAAAAGTATACTTAAAATGTGAAAAAATACTCCACCTCATGCATTTATGAGTAATGCAAATTAAAACTACATCAAGACCTATTTTCATTTATTAGATTTCCAAAGACCCAGAGTTCACTAACACATTACATATGTGGGAGGGGTAAAGGGAGAAGATATGTTTATCCATTCCTCATGAGAGTTGTTAATTAGTGCAACCTTTATGGAAATTAACTTGACAACATATAAATTACAGATGTACATAACCAAGCAGCAGCCAGACTAGGTTCTCATCTTGGCTTCACCTGGGAACCTCCAAGCCAAGCACAAGTAGCAGCCATCTGCAGATTGCTTTAGAGTTAATACAGGGAGTCATAGCAGCTCTACTTAATACATAGAAACAAACACACGAAGGCTAACAAAATGCAGAGACAAAGAAACATGTCCCAAAAGAACTGATCAAAACTCCAGAAAAAGAACTAAACAAAATGGAGAAAAGCAATTTATCACATACAGAGTTCAAAACACTGGTTATAAGGATGCTCAAGGAACTTAGTGAGGACCTCAACACCATAAAAAAAGAGCCAGTCAGAATTTAAGGATACACTAATTGAAATAAAGAACAATTTACAAGGAAACAACAGTAGAGTGGATAATGCCAAGTAAATCAAATCTGTGATTTGGAACATAAGGAAGCAAAAAACAACCAATCAGAACAAGAATAAGGAAAAAAATCCAAAAAAATGAGAAAAGTGTAAGGAGCCTCTAGGACAACTTCGAGTGTTCCAACATTCACATCATAGGGGTGCCAGAAGAAAAGAAAGAATAAGAAATTGGAAACCTATCTGATTTATCACTTTTAATTTTAAAATGAAAATGTGAAGACACATAGAAGTAAAAAAGACTTGTCCAAAGGCACACAAAGACTGTTTGCCTACTGAATCCTAATCCAATGTTCTTGTTAAATTAAAACAACAACTTTATCAAGGAATAATTAAAATACACTAAATCACATATATTTAAAGTATAAAATTTGATCAATTTTGACACATTTACTCACCAGTGAAACCATCACTGCAATAAACATAAGCATTTCCATTACCCACCCTGGTCAGGTAGTTCGATAATTGGAGCATCATCCTGTGCACCAAAAGGTTGTGGGTTCATTTCCTGATCAGGGCATGTACATAGGTTATAGGTTCAATCCCCAGTCAGGGTGCCTGTACAGGAGGCAGCCAATCAATGATTTTGCTTTAATGTCTCTCTCTCTCTCTCTCTCTCTCTCTCTCTCTCTCTCTCAAGTCAGTGAACATATCCTTGGATAAGGATTTTAAAAATTTTATATATATATAATTTCCATTATTCCTCTCTATAGCTCCATTCCTAGACAATGACTGATTTGCTTTCTATTACTGTAGGTTTGCATTTTTAGAATTTTATGTAAATTGAATCAACAGTACGCCCACTTTGTGACTGGCTTCTTTCACTCACATAATTATTTTGAGATCTATCCATGTTTTGTGTATCCATAGTTCACTCTTTCTATTGTTTAATAGTATTCCATTGTATGGGTATAACTCAATTTGTTTAGCCATTCATCTGCTAATGGACACTTGGGTTGTTTCCAGTTTTGAACTATTAGAGATAAATTAGACTTCTGGTCAAGATGCAGGTGTAGGTTAACTTGCACAATTACACCAAAATTACAACTAAACTGGAGAACAACCATCACTCAAAACCATCAGAAATCAAATTGAATGGAAATCTGACAACTAAGAAATTAAAGAAACTGCATCCATCCAGACTGGTAGGAAACATGGAGATGTAGAACAGGCTGGTCCCACACACACACATGCAGTGGATAAATTTGGGAGGGATATCTCATGAGAAAGGTGTCATTAGGCCCACACCACAACCTCCAGCCCAGGGTTCCAGCGCCAGGCAGATAAGCCTCCATAACTACTGGTTGTAAAAACCAGCAGGGTTAGAGTCGGTGAAAGAAACTGCTGGATTTCCAAACAGTTCCTCTTAAAGGGCCCATACAGGGACTTATTCAGCCTCACTCCCTCTAAGTTCCAGTACCAGAGTAGCAGCTTGAAAGGCACCAGTGGCATACAGGGAGGATCTGAAGTATCTGGTATCAGAATGAAAGCTAGGGCACAGCTTTCTCCCAGACAGAAAAGTGGGCAGTGGCTATTGTTCCTTCTCTGAGCTCTCTCCCCACAAAGCCCCAGAGATGGTAGGCAGGAGCCATATCTGAGATTCCATAAACCTGGTTCACACAGTTTGCTACACCCTGGTGAATTCCTGAGGCTCTGAACCACCCAACTTACAACCCACCCAAACCATTAACAGCGGCTGTTCCATATGAATGGCTGGTCTCTGCGTGGATTTCACATCTTCCTAAATCCTCTCAAACAAGCCACAGCCAGCCTCAGCAGGCACCCAGCCCTATACCTCTGACTAAGAGTCCCCAGGCCCAGCACTAGCAGCAGCCAGCCTAAATTCACAGCTTGGCTTCACCTGGGAATCTCCAAGGCCAGCACAAGTAGCAACCATCTCATAGTACTTTATAGCTCATGCAGGGTGTCCCTGGGAAAAACACTGGAGGGGTCACCACCCAGGAAACTCCACAGCCTGCACAAACACTGGACAGTTACAGACCATGTCAGAACACCACCCCCTGCCTCTGCACAGCTAATCCACCACAGAGGGCGGACGCTGGTGGTCAGTGGTCACAGACAGTCTTTGCAGCTGGGTGGCCTTGGTAACTCCCTCCCACTGACCTGCCAATAGCCATCAAAGCTCAACTATAAGAGGAGAGTGTACTCAGCCCAAACAGAGGGCTCACCTCAAGTATCCAGTTTGGATGATACGGGAGGCTGTGCCACCGGACCCTACAGGACACTTACTACATTAGGCCATACTATGAAGACAGAGAGTCATAGAAACCCTACCTAATACATAGAAACAAACATAAGGAGGCTGACAAAATGAAAGAACATAATCAAAACTCCATAAAAAGAATTAAACAAAATGGAGATGATCAATCTATCAGATTCCAAATTCAAAATACCATTTATAAGGATGCTCAAAGAATTTCATGAGGACCTCAACAGCATAAAAAAGACCCAGGCAGAAATGAAGGATATACTAAGGGAAATAAAGAACAATACACAGGGAATCAACAGTAAAATGGATGATGCTGAGAATCAAAGCAATGATATGGAACATGAGGAAAGGAAAAAAAACAACCAATCAGAACAACAAGAAGAAAAAATATTTCTTTTAAAAAAATTAGTATAGTATAAGGAACCTCTGGGACAACTTCAAGTATTCCAACACTCACATCCTAGGGGTGCCAGAAGAAGAGAAAGAGTAAGAAATTGAAAATGTATTTGAAAAAATACTGAAAGAATACTTCCCGATTTGGTGAAAGACATAGATGAGCAAGTCCAGGAAGCACAGAGAGTCCCAAATAAGATTGATGCAAAGAGGACTACACCAACTCACATCATAATTAAAATGCCAAAGTTTAAAGATAAAGAGAGAATCTTAAAAGCAGCAAGAGAAAAGCAGTTAGTTACCCACAGGGGGATTCCCATAAGACTGTCAGCTGATTTCTCAAAAGAAGCTTTGCAGGCTAGCAGGGATTGGCAAGAATTATTCAGTCATGAAGAGCAGGCACCCACAGCCAAGATTGCTCTACCCAGAAATGATACCATTTAGAATTGAAGAGCCGATAAAGAGATTCCCAGACTAGAAAAAAATGAAGGGAGTTCATCATCACCAAACCACTGTTATATGAATTGTTAAAGGGACAGATTTAAGAAAAAGAAGATCAGAACTATGAACAATAAAATGGCAATAAATACAGATCTAGCAACAATGAATCTGAAAAACCAAACTAAGCAAATGACAAACAGAGATATGATCATGGATTTGGAGAGCATTTTGATTGTTTTCAGATGTGAGGAGAGTGTAGGGAATGGGTGAAGATGCGAGGGGGTTAAGAATTACAAAGTGGTAGTTACAGAATAGCCATGGGATATAAAGTACAGTATAGGAAATGGAGCAGTCAAAGAACTTACATGCATGACACAGGGCCATGAATAATGGTGTGGGGATTTCCTGAGGGAGCATGGGGTGCTGAGTGAAGAAAGGCAAAGGGGGAAAAATTGGGACAACTGTAATAGTATATATATGTATATATGTGTGTGTGTGTATGAGGAATTAATTTAAAGGATATAAAATATAATCTTAGGGCAATGAGATAACAGGTTATATTTTTATTCTTGTCTCTGTTCACTTAAGCTATTTCCCTTGTAAGCAGAAAACTCACCACATTTTAAAATTATGTCATTTTTAAAATGGAAACATAGAAACAATAATGAGAGTACTTTCATTTTGCTTTTCAATCAACATGGGAATAGGAAATACAGTAATAGAAGGACCTTAGAAAGAACCTGCCAGCCTTCTTTTGGCCTGAGAAGCAGAGAACAAAAGGAATATTAAATAATTTTCATGGTTATCTTACCTTCCACTTGTAATAAGTAAAGGAGAATTATTTTCTTTCAATAGATACAAATGCAATACATGCTTTAATTTGCTTGCTTGAAATATAAAGTCCATTATTCATTAGATTATCATTAAAATAAAGCCTATATATATCTACTCTGAGATTTAGTCTTATTAGAGTTAGAAGTAGTCCACTACTATAATTGTTAAGAAGCAGTTGCCTCATTGTCATATGTAGAATGGTATTAGCAAACTGTATCATATTTGAAAGACTGTACCTCAAAGGAGAGAAATGAAATTCAGGGCGGGTATTGGAGCCTTTATCAGTTTATTAATGAACTAGCAAACTCTTCTGTACAATAGGTAACACCATAGGGCCAACTGAGCTAAAGCCAATAGTGATACTATTACATGTGGAGCAAAACAGCTCTTATAAGTGTGCCCTCAGATAAACCATGAAAAAGAAAGCCCTGAATAATGTGAATTTTAATTTTGACTTTGAAAAGAATTCATTTTTCTATAGGATAATCTGGGTCAGCAAGAAACCTTTACAGATTTGCTAGTATTAAAGGTCTATAGAAAGAAATTGCTTGTTTTTTTTTTTTTTAAAGACTGTACAATTTGTATTCTCTTGATTTTACAAAGCAGACAACATATCATTCATGGCCTGATATTTATCTTTAATATGTGGCTATTCAAGAACGAGGTAGTGCAAATGGGTTTTTCATTTGCTAGGTTAAAAATAAAATCTTGTCAAACTCAGTAGAGAATTTACAGAGCACTGGGTAAGATTGGTTTTGCATTACAGGTGGATTTAACATCTCAATTTCTTGAGTCAGATCCAAATGCTTCTCAATTCTTCTTCTCCCCCTACAGCAGTTGGCTCTGTTTCAGAAGAGAAATAATACATTGGTATTTGATGCTGGGCCTCAGTGAGGAATACTGAGGCAAAATCCTGTCTCCACAATCTCCAGTATTATGAAAAATGTTGAAATAGATAGATAGTGGATACTCCTAGAAATTACCTTGGGCAACAAAAGGAAGATATTTCCAAGTGCCCACTGAAGAGCCTTGTGATGCTTTTATAACATTATTACAACTTTTTTGACACTCCTCCCTTGAGAAATTGGGTGTATATCCCCTCCTTCTGAATCTGGACTGGTCTTAGTGATTTGTTTTACACCACAAGAAGGCAGTGGAGGAGATGCTGCATAATTCTGAAGCTAGGTCAGAAAAGGCCATGTAGCTTCTGCTCTGCTGTGTTGGGAAGCTAACTGTGTGGAAAGTCAAGTGCCATGTAAGAAATATGACTTCCTGACACCACCATGCTGGAGATGCCATGTGAAGGCAGTCCAGTAGACAGCCTTGCCAAACTTTCAGCCAATAGTCAGCATCAACTGCAACCATATGTGTGAGTCACTCAGTCAAGCCTCCAGAATCTGTATCTTCAGTCAACACCTGACTGTAACCACATGAGAGACCCCAAATGAGAACTGCCGAATTAAACCCTTCCTTATTTCCTGACCCACTCAATCATAAGCAAATTAAACTGGTCATTTTAACATCTGAATTTTGGACACACTTTGTTACAAGGTAATAATAAACAGAGTATTCTTTTACTCAAATTATGGAAAAATAGACACAATGTTGCAGCCTTTTTAATGTCTAATAAAATCTAAGATCAGCAACCTACCTTTATTCCTTAAAAAGCATTTGGTATCTTTCCAACCTGTTCTGATCATTCTGGTTTCTCAGTAGCCCATTGATATTAAAATCTAGATTTAGACTGGGTTAGAAAAGATTGGGTTAAGATGTCAATAACTTCAGAACAATTGTTGGTCTCTTTTACCAGCAAAACAATTGATTATTTGTGAAAGCCAAACAAATGCTACTTTAACAAAAAATCAGCACAGAATAAGCCATTGTTCAAGACATGCTCAAGGGTCTGAGAATATTGACTACATAGAAATATTTCACTTGAAGATAGAAATTATGCTCATGTCTTTTCTTATCCCTAAACATTTTTCATTCCCTATCTATATTATTCAAGGTCAGAAGTCTTGGAATGGGGAAGTTTGTATTGTCCCCAAAACACAACCATTTCCAAGGCTAATAACCCAGGCACATCTAGAGGTGGCAGGGTTTATGATAAAACTTACTTCGTAGTCCACGGTTCACCCATATAACTGATTGTTATAGAATATTTAAAGCCTCAAACCTAAATGTATCCTGCATAAATGTGCGATGCTTACATTCAGTGAGCTTTGGTTCTCACTTGATTTGCCAATGATGCTAAGATCTTCCTGAGATTGGGGAGCATTTTCAAAAGATAAATGACAAACACCTTGACCACATCCATTTAGATAACTTCTACATGGCATTAGGATGAACTCAGGCAAAACAGACCAACTGAATTTTACAGTTTTGGGTCCAGTTCACTCATGACACTTGTCTCATCATAATGATAAATTCTCAAGTAGATAAGCAGGGGAGCCATACCTGTATCTCAGCTAAGGAGTGATTTTAAGAATCTTTTCTGAGTTGTAATATTCTACATGAAGCACTACTTAAAAGATGTTCTGTTGCAAAGAAAATTCAAATTTCTTTCTTACAGACATTTTAATGATTTTCAATCACCCAACATCTTCCCAAATCACTCTCTTTATATTAAGTTAAATTTAACTTATTCGTTAGGGAGGTTATTCAAAATTATTCAAAAGAAGTTATTCAAAATTAGAAAATTAGTTAAGGTAGTTGAAGATTTTCAAATAAAAAGCCCTATATGGTATCTATTACATGCTCATTGTCCTTAATAAAATAAGTCATTATTTTATTGAGTGCCTACTCCCTGCTCATGATGGTTAATGGAAGATGGGCATCTACTGTGTTTTCCTGACCAGCATCTACTTCCCATTATTCTGGCAAAAGCACCCTTATTTTCATTGGGAAAAATTACATTTTCTTCATTGTAGTGAAGGTAGACATTTTGTGTGATGTAGACCCACCCCACATTTTGTGTGAAGTAGACCCACCCCACTCCCCATTTCCAAGTACGGGCACACAATCAATGTCTTGCCAATCAGAACATTTTAGGAAGTGGGTGAGAAAATTACAAGTGGTGGGTAATGAATAAATGGTCATTCAAAGGACTAGACTCAGCTGATGAATTGTATGGATGATGAAATTCATAGCAGGAAATAAGAAAAGGTTAGGGATAGGAGCCTTGGATGCCTGCTGAGGAGTTTGGAATTTTTCCCCAAGAGCCATCTGAGGGTTTTAGGCTGGGAAAATATAAAAATATACTTGAGTCTTTATAAAGTAACTCAGTTTGCATTGTGGAGAAAGGGTTTCAGAGGCCAAGATGGAATCAGGGACACAAGTGGGACAATTGCTTAGAAATGTCAGCATGTCATAATTATGTCCTGAACCAAGTTTGAGGTAATGGGGTGGGAGAGAAGAAACGAAACAAGGTAAAAGCTGATTGTTGATTGATTGAGGAGAGGAGGATGGAGGAGGAAGAGGGAGATACATTGCTGCCTGTATTATGCTGCAAACATATTGGGGTAGGACCCAGATCTGATTCAATTCCATATTTGTCATTTAGGGATGCTTGTGTAAATTTAATGTAGTGTAATGGTTAAGAGCTCAGATTCCAAAGCCAAAGTCTGGGGTTTGAGTCCCAGCTCTGCCACTTCCTAACTATGTGACTAATCAATCACATGGTGCCTCAGTTTCCTCATCTGCAAAATAGGGAAAATACCTGTATCTACCTCGTACAGTGGTTGTGAGTACTAAATGAGCTTCCATCTATAATACATAGGACAGTTCTGTAACATTTCAAGTATTATATGAGTGTTAGCAACTATTATTAATATAGTATAATCTCAATAATATTATAATAATCAATTAACATTTTTCCCAAACACATATATTTCAAAGGGAATAATAAAAAGACGTCTTTTGACATAATTTATCTTGGTTATCTCCTCCTTGGTGCTGAAAATAAGAAGTGTTAAAATATACTTTCTGTTTTTAATATAGGTATACTGTAATAACATTTTAACAAGAAAAAAGCTGACAGAATAAAAAATAACTGTTAACAAGCCAGAGTCAAATTGGGAAAAGTAAGGTGCCAGAAGGCAAACACTGAAGCACATGCTATTTCATATCTTTATTAATGATCTGAAGCATAAAGTAAATTGTGCATTAGTCTTATTTGCAGAAAATCATAAACAGTGAAAAATAGATCAGCAGAATAATAGAGACCTTGGAGAGGCACACAAGTTTAAGTGTGATGAGTTCAATTTACAAGAACATAAAACAGTATTGTTTTGGGAAAAATACTATGAAGCAGAGACATAAACTGAAAATTCTTCTAAAGAACAAAAAGGCTTAAAAGGATTTGGGGGTTAACATCAATAACAAATTCACAGGAGCTTATAATGTGCTGCTGGTAGCAAAACAAGAGGGGGCGGTCAAGGGAGACGAGTGTTCTAGAAGAGGAGCAATATGAAATCACTGGCACCGAGAGAGCAGAATAACACATGCAGAAATCTAAGTTATTCCAAGTTACCTCATGATCTTCCAGTTTCACTTTAGAAAAGTGTCCAGCAATATATCCCTCACTATGAAAATGTACATCTTATTTCTGTAGTCCTGAAATAGCAAGGAAACATTAGAAATAAGCCTGAGTAAATGAAAATAAACAGGACTCTTTTTTTTCCTGTTAAATGTAACATTTATTTTTTTCACATTTTTTTATTGTTGTTCAAGTACAGTTATCTCCATTTCACCCACCCAGAACAGGACTCTTTTCATAGTGGAAATAGGACTCCTTAATAAAAATTCCTTTTAGTTTAAGGAATTTAGGTGAACACTGACATAGCACTGTTAGATGCTAGTTAGCTTTTAAAAAGATGATAGTTACTATAGAAATTGGGCTTTGCCATGGTTATCCGTAGGGGAACAACAAGGAAAAATATATTGTAATCATTGACTTACTCTTCCAGCAAAATTTACTAAGACATATCATAAATAATAATGAAATCAGGCATTGTGCAATGCCTAGAGATACAAAAATGAATGAAAATAATTCTCTAGTTAAGAAACAGGCCCTTAAGCCAATGATTGTAACCCCATGTGGTAAACCCAGTGATGGACATATATGCAGACAAGAACCCAGAGAATGAAAACTCGAATCTAATGGCAGGGAGAGCAGTCAAGAGCTAAGACAGAAGATGCCCTAAGCAGTTCGTGAGGCTGGAGCATCAGGATTAGGCTGAGAGAGTTGAGAAGTGACACCAATAAATCACCATGTCCTTAAAGAGTCAGTGAAGTGTGTTAAGCAAGGAAGAATAAGAGTCAGTTTAAGGTTTTGTGGGGATCATTCTAGCAGCCAGTGTGAAGGTTGAATTTGAGAGAAATAAATTTGGAGATCAGTGACACCTAAGTATACAGGTGTAGGGTGCCATAAGTAACATTTCATGTTTTTATCTGGGCTGCATCCATGAGTGACTCTCTTCCTTTGAAAGGAGCACCTGGACTTCCCTCGGGTCCAATGGACTTCCCTTGGACTTCCTCTTCCCCAATGTCTTCAGGTTTGATGGGAAAATGTGGGCAGGAGACTCAAGCTAGGCTAACCATACTCATCCTTTCTCCCCGCACCTGGATTTGAATCATGAGCTAAAGGGAGAAACTGAAAACAAATGAAGCCTCTTTATCCCTATGGCAGTGTTCTCAGGGGATCACACTATTTCCTATCCCCTACATCCTCTGAACCCTCTTATTGCCTTTCTACACCCCTGCTTGCACTTCCTGAGGCTTCACTTTTCCCCTGGATTCTGAGACCCTGTCCTCCCTTTGTTTTTTGGCTTACATTAACCAAATTCCCATTTTGTTACTTAAAACTGAAGAAATCAGACTAATAATAGTCTGAGAAATAGGATTTGAAATAATCAAAGCATAGTTTCTATAGTTCAAACTACATTTTTAATTAATTCAGTGGTTGATATTGAGAGAGAGAGACATTGATTCCACTTATTTATGCATGGTTGATTCTTGTATGTGCTTCAACCCAGAATCAAACCCATAACCTTGGTATATCAGGACAACACGCTAACAAAATGAGGTACTTGGCCAGGGATCAAACTGTTTTTTGATTAAGAAGTATGGTGACGAATATAATCCTATTTACATATACATATATATGTACATATATATAGCATTTCTGAAAGAGTCTGTACCAAACTGCAAATATTAAAACATCCTAAAACTGGCACAAAAAATAACAATCAATTTCAACTACTTCAAATGAATCACTCCAAAAAAATTATTTGTGAGATTTCTGTTTTTAAAGTACAAAGTAATTTAACTTTCAAAGATACTAGGTTTTTTCAACTAGCATTTGAAGATGTTTAAAGCTTGGCTTCAAATTCCTTACAAACAGAGCAAAGAGGCACATAAAATCAAGTCATGACATCAGGAGAACTATTGCAAGGTGGGTCCCCAGAGCATTTTCCCTTAGGGAAAAGGGGTAGAGTAGTTAAAATGATTTTTTTCCATTAGGTATAGCAATGAAATCAATTTGAAATTACTGAGCGGTTGACATTATAACACAGAGGAATAATGTTCTGGAAGTCTTACTTAAATTACTTAAATTACTGACATCAGATATTTGAAAATGAATGACTATGAAATCTGCCTACAGGTAAGATACCATGTATGCAATTATTCTTTCAATTTCAACTAGAAAGACATGCTTTTAAAAGTTTAAAATGAAAGGGTTTTTTAAAAAAATTACATTACCTATTGTATGTATAATTATAAAATCATGGACACGGGGTCTCTGCTTTCTCTAATAATTGGGGATTATCAAGTGAGGGCCACCCCCGTCCAGGAATTAAGTATCAGTAGGATACATAATATCAGGTCATATTCCTACTCAAAGACCTTTAAGAACTCTCCATTTCACATAGAACAAGTTCACATTCTGTATATGCAGCTTTCACAGACACCTGCCATCATTCACAAGGTCTTTCAAGTTTCAAGCTGAGGTGCTAACCAAAATGTTCTCAGTCCTTCTCTACATTTTTTCCCTTGGATCCCTTCCTTGTGTAGCCTTCCCTCACTGCCACCATTTCTGTCTGTCTCCTTGTCTGTCCAAACCCAGCCAGTGCTTAAAGGTCTCCTCTCCTCTACAATGATCACTGCAGCTATCCATACCACCCTGGTTTATTTCTCTTCATGTTCCTCCTACCTGGCATTGGTCAAACATCAATTTGTGTTATTACTTTTCTTGTTACACATTCACCTACCCTTTTCCTGACTAGGGCATTCATTCATCCATCAAATATTCCCTGAATTTCTACTATGTGCAGAGGTGGTCCTCTATACAGAGAATGAAATAGAGAGCAAATCAGACATAGATAAAGTCCAATTGTGGAGGAGGATGGGAACTCATCTTTTATTAATCAAATAATCATACAGTTGATAACAAAATAATTGTGTTCATTAAGATAGATCTGGCTTCAAGTAATAGAAAACCTTTACCTCCAATTGGCAAAAATAATATGGGCATTTTTTCCATCTCATGAGAAGGTCTGCAGGAAGGTGACTCCACTTGTTGGCCAGTGTCTCAGGGCTACTGATCTCCTTCTGGGGTCCCCATGCTCAGGCTGGCACAGGGTGGAAGGAGCTGTTCTGGCACTCATCTCAGTCAGCAAAGGCAGAAAATGGAGTCTTATCTTCTGAATCTTCTCCTTAACAGCAAGAAATACCAACCTCACAGCCACCTGGCACACATCCATTTTTGTTTCATTGGCCCAAATTGGGTTATACGTCTACCCCCAACCAATCATTGGCAAAATTTACTGAGAGATGGAAATAACATCATCTTCTGCTAAGTCACATAGGGAACAAAATTCAGGTCCTCTCATCAGAGAAATGTGGGCATGAGTGATGAGTAAGCAACTAGCTCTGCCTGATGCAACTAACTACTAACTGTTATAAAAGAAGAAAACAGAGAAGGAAGATGGCAGTGCAGTAGGAGGGAGCAGATTCCACTTCCCCCTACACATGGGAGAAAAACCTGGCCCATCTACAAAGGAACAGAGCAAACAAACAGTAACATACCATATTTGAAAATAGGAGATTGAAAATTGTACCGCACATTGAAAAACCAGACAGTAAGGAGAGTACTTCAGAACAATAAAAGCCCAGGGATCAGCATGGAGATCAAGGTGGCAGAGGCCACCACCTCGCACTTGCCAGGCCTGTCACAGGGCTCTAGGGAGGGAGCTGGTTCAACTGATGCCTCCCCAGGCAAACAAGGTTTGAGCAGCACCAGGAGAGACCTGGATGCTTGAAGTCTCACAGAGAGGAGTTAAGGTCTGAATGGCAAACACGCTGGAAATGTGAGCATCCACACATAGCCCTGGGAGGAGTGCACGCCGGAGCTCACGCGACTGGAGGCACCCGTGTGTGTGACTGAAGACGGGCTGTGCAACCATAGCTGCCCATCTGCGACCTCAGACACCTGTGTGTATGCCAACGGAGACAGCTGTGCAACCATAAGCCACGGCAGGTGACCAGAGACCTGTAATCCGGGATGGGAACCCAGGGAATGTGAGCAATCCATGGGAAACCCAGAGCTCATTCTCACGAAATTAGGGTGAGTGCACCCAAAGCAGGAAATCTGGAACCCACACCCATAAACTCGGGGTCCGCACATGCCATGTTGGAGACCCCAGCTCACACCCATAAACTTGGGAAAGTGCATGCTCCCAAGGAGGCTCAGAATCCATGCCTGAGGCCCTGTGCAGAGAGGCGCCAGGCTAGCTCTGGGGAGAGTGCACAACTAGCCCTGGGGAGAGTAGCCCAAAGATGACTGTGTGCTAAACAGGGAGAAAAGCAATACCATCACCCTCAGCTGTTGCAGCCAGCAAGATCAGAAAAAACAGCTTGGCAAGTTTGAAAACAGCAAGAGTTTTTTTCTTCTTCTTTTTTTCATAATCATTTATTATTATTTTATTATTATTTTTATTTTTTTTACCCCTCAACTCCTTTTGCTTCTCTTCTTTCTTGTTTTATTCTGTCTTCCTTTCCAATTCTATCTCTTCTTCCTTCCCCCTTTTTCTTCTTTTTTCACTTTTTCCTTTTTTTCTCTTTTTAAATACCCTAGACTGAGACCAAAAAAAAAAAAAAAAAAAACCTGAAACTGAAAAAACCAGAGTTGGTCCCAAAGAGGGGGCATCCCAACAACAGTGACAGTGGAAGCTATGAACACCAGGACACCAGAAGGTGACTGCACCACTGAGTCTCACAAATATTCTACCACAGAAGTTTGCATTACACCATAAACCCAGGGAGCCAGAACAGATCAATTTAAGAAGCTGAGGCTAACAACAAGATTCTCACAAACAATGAGAAGACAAAGAAACAATCCCCAAATGAAAGGAAAGAAGGAAGCCCCAGAAAGAATGCTAAATGAAATAAAGGCAACTCAGCTATCAGATATTGAGTTCAAAGCCGTGGTTGTCAGGAAGCTCCATGAGTTCTCAATGAGCTACCAGAAACTACGGGAAAGCTACAATGTACTCACTGCAAACTATATCAACATGAAAAAGGAAATAGAAATTATCAACAAGGGCCAAGAGATAATGAAGAATACAATTTCTGAACTGAAGAACACAGTAGAAGGAATCAAAAGCAGGATCAATGAAGCAGAAGATCGGATCAGCAAGTTAGAGGACAAAGTAGAAAAAACACCCAGAAAAAGCAAGAAAAGGAAAACAGGCTCAGAAAGAATGAAGAGGGATTAAGAGAAATGCAAGACAATATGAAACATAATAATATCCGTATAATAGGGATACCAGAAGGAGAAGAAGAAGAGCAAGGAATAGAAAATCTGTTTGAAACAGTAATGATGGAAAACCTCCATAATTTGATGGGAGAAAAAGTCACACAAATCCAGGAAACACAGAGAGTCCCAATCAAGAGGAACCCAAAGAGGCCCACTTCAAGACACATCATCATTAAAATGGCAAAATTCCAAGACAAAGAGAGAATCTTAAAGGCAGCAAGGAAGAAAAAGGAAGTAACATACAAGGGAACCCTGATAAGGTTAGCAGTTAAATGTAAATGAATTAAATGCTCCAATCAAAAGACATAGAATAGCTGAATGGATAAGAAAGCACGACCCACACATATGCTGCCTACAAGAGACCCACCTCAGGACAAAAGACCTACACAGACTCAAAGGGAAGAGCTGGAAACAAATTTTCCAAGCAAATGGACAGAGAAAAAAAGCTGGGGTAGCAATACTCATATCAGACAAAATAGACTTCAAAAAAAGGGCCATAAAGAGAGACCCAGAAGGTCACTTCATAATACTCAAGGGAAGAATCCACCAAGAAGACATAAACATTGTAAATATATATGCAACCAACATAGGACCACCTAAATACATCAAGAAAATCTTAGAGGACTTCAAGAAAGATATTGACAGCAACACAATTATAGTAGGTGATTTTAACACCCCACTGTCAAAAATGGACAGATCTTCCAAACAAAATATCAACAAAGATATTGTGGCACTGAACAACACTCTAGAGGAAATGGACTTAACTGATATATATAGAGCCCTTCATCCCAAAGAAACTAAATACACTTTCTCTTCAAATGCACATGGAACATTTTCAAAGATAGACCACATGATAGAACACTAATCAAGCCTCAACAAATTCAAGAAAATTGAAATCATACCAAGCATTTTCTCTGACCACAAGAGACTGAAACTAGAAACCAACCCCAAGGGGAAAAACCCAAACCCTCAAAATCATGGAGATTGAATAGCATGCTATTAAAAAATGAATGGGTCAAAATGAAATTAGGGAGAAAATAAAAAAGTTTCCGGAAACAAATGAAAATGAACTCACAATGACCCAAAACTTATGGGACACAGCGAAGGCAGTCCTGAGAGGGAAGTTGATAGTGATACAGGCCTACCTAAAAAAGATAGAAACATTTCAAACAAACAACCTAACCCTACACCTACAAGAACTCAAGGAACAACAACAAAGACAACCCAGAGCAAGTAGAAGGAAGGAAAAAACCAAGATAAGAGCAGAATTAAATGACATAGAGACTAAAAGCACAATTCTAAGGATCAATGAATGCAGGAGCTGGCTCTTTGAAAAAATAAACAAAATCAACAAGCCTTTAAGCAGGCTCATCAAGAAAAAAAGAGAGAAGACCCAAATACACACAATCGGAAATGAAAGAGGAAAGATTACAACGGACACCACAGAAATACAAAGGATTGTAAGAAATTACTATGAAGAACTGCATGCCAAGAAATTTGAAAACCTAGGTGAAATGGACAGGTTTCTAGAAAAATATAATCTTCCAAAATTTAATGAAAGAGAAGCAGAAAGCCTGGACACACCAATAACAGCAGATGAAATTGAAGCAGTAATCAAAAATCTCCCAACACACAAAAGCCCTGGACCAGATGGTTTCACAGGGGAATTTTACAAAGCATTTAAAGAAGAGCTAACCCCTATCCTTCACAGACTATTCCAAAAACTTCAAAATGATGGAAGACTCCCAAACTCTTTTCATGAAGCCAGCATCATCCTAATCTCAAAACCAAATAAAACACAACAAAGAAAGAAAACTTCAGGCCAATATCACTGATGAACATAGACGCTAAAATCCTCAACAAAATATTGGCAAATCTCATCCAACAATACATTAAAAAGATCATACATGACGATCAAGTGGGATTCATCCCAGGGATGCAAGGATGGGACAATATTCACAAGTTAACAAAGGCAGTATATCACATAAACAAAAGGAAAGCCAAAAATCACATGATCATATCGACAAATGTGGAACAAGCATTTGATAAGGCACAACACCCATTTATGATGAAAACACTCAGCAAAGTGGGAATAGAGGGAGCATTCCTCAACATAATAAAGGCCACATATGAGAGATCTACAGCCAACATCATACTCAACAGGCAAAAACTAAAATCTTTTCCAGTAAGATCAGGAACAAGACAACATGGCCCACCTTCACCACTTCTATTCAATATAGCATTGGAAGTTTTAGTCACAGCAATTAGACAAGAAAAGGAAATAAAAGGCATCCAACTTGGAAAGGAGGAAACAAAACTATTACTGTTTGCAGATGACCTGATAGCGTACATAGAAAATCCTATAGAGTCAGTCAAAAAACTACTTGACCTAATAAATGAATTTGGCCAAACAGCAGGATGCAAAGTCAATATCCAAAAATCAAAGGCATTTTTGTATACCAACAATGAAACAGCAGAAGCAGAAATCAAGAAAAAAATCCCATTCAATATAGCAAAAAGAAAAATAAAATACCTAGGAATAAACCTAACCAAGGAGATAAAAGACCTGTATGCAGAAAACTGCACAACACTGAAGAAATAAATCAAGGATGACACAAACAAATGGAAACATATAACATGTTCATGAATTGGAAGAATTAACATCATCAAAATGTCCATACTACCCAAAGCAATTTACAGATTCAGTGCAATACCTATTTCACAGACATAGAACAAACACTTCAAAAATTTATATGGAACCATAAACGACCTCAAATAGCTTCAGCAATTTTGAGAAAGAAGAGCAAAGTAGGAGGGATCACAATACCTGATACCAAACTGTATTACAAGGCCACTGTCATCAAAACAGCCTGGTACTGGCATTAAAACAGGCACATGGACCAGTGAAATAGAACAGAGAGCCCCAAAATAAACCCAAGCCTCTATAGTCAATTAATATTTGACAAAGTGGGCAGCAACATAAAATGGAGTAAAAATAGCCTCTTCAACAAGTGGTGTTGGGAGAACTGGACAACTACGTGCAAAAAAATGAAACTTGAGCACCAACTTACGCCAAACACAAAAATAAATTCAAGGTGGATAAAAGATTTAAATATAAGCTGTGACAACATTAAAGTCCTAGAGGAGAACATAGGCAGGAAAATCTCAGATATTTCATGCAGCAATATTTTTACTGATATGTTCCCTAAAGCAAGGGACATAAAGGAAAGAATAAACAAATGGGATCTCATCAAAATAAAAAGTTTCTGCATGGCTAAAGTAAACAGTATTAAAATAAAAAGAGAACCGACTGTATGGGAAAACATATTTACCAATGATTCCTCAGACAAGGGCTTAATCTCCAAAATATATAAAGAATTTACACGACTCCACTCTAAGAAGACAAGCAACCCAATTAAAAAATGGACAAAGGACTTGAACAGATACTTCTCCAAGGAGGACATACAGAGGCTCCAGAGACACATGAAAAGATACTCAGTATCCCTAGCTATCAGAGAGATGCAAATTAAAACCACAATGAGATACCACTTCACACTGGTCACAATGGCCATCATAAACAAAGCAACAAACAACAAGAGTTGGAGAGGTTGTGGAGAAAAAGGGACCCTGGTGCACTGGTGGTAGGATTGCAGACTAATACAACCACTGTGGAAAACAGTATGGAATTTTCTAAGAAAACTAAAAATGGATCTGACTTTTGACCCAGCAATTCCACTGCTAGGATTATATCCTAAGAACCTTGAAACACCAATCCAAAAGAACCTACACACTCCAATGTTCATAGCAGCACAATTTACAATAGCTAAGTGTTGGAAGCAACCTAGGTGCCCATCAGTAAATGAATGGATCAAAAAACTATGGTACATTTACACTATGGAATTCTATGCAGCAGAAAGAAAGAAGGAGCTCATACCCTTTGCCACAGCATGGATGGAACTGGAGAGCATTATGCTAAGTGAAATAAGCCAGGTGGTGAAAGAGAAATACTATATGATCTCACCTTTAACAGGAAGCTAATCAACAAAACAAACAAACAAGCATAATATAACCAAAGACATGGAAATTGAGAACAGGCTGACAGTCACCAGAGGGGAGAGGAAAGGGAATTTCAGGGGAAAAGGGGAAGGGTTTAGAGCAACAAGTATAAAGGACTCATGGACAAAAACTAGGGGGGTGGGTGGAAATGGGAGGGAGGTGAGGAGAGCTGGGACGGTGGGCTGGGATCTGAGTAAAGGACAGAAAACTGTATAAGAACAACAATTAATTTTTTTTAAAAAAAAAGGAGAAAACAGAATTCCATGACGGTAAGTAACAAAGGAACAGGACATAAAGTGCAACACAATGGAGAGAAGTAGTCATATTTGTGAGATATTTTTTTTTTTAATCAGTATTTTTTAATTGTTGATATTGTACAGTTTTCTGTCTTTTACCCCGCCCCAGCCCACCACCCCAGCCCTCCCCACCTTCCTCCCATTTCCACCCCCCCATAGTTTTTGTCCATGAGTCCTTTATACTTGTTGCTCTAAACCGTTCCCCTTTTCCCCTGAAATTCCCTCCCCTCCCACTCTGGACACTGACAGACTGTTCTCAAATTCAGTGTCTTTGTTTATATTATACTTGTTTGTTTGTTTTGTTGATTAGCTTCCTGTTAAAGGTGAGATCATATGGTATTTGTCTTTCATTGCCTGGCTTATTTCGCTTAGCATGATACTCTCCAATTCCTTCCATGCTGTCGCAAAGGGTAGGAGCTCCTTCTTTCTTTCTGCTGCATAGAATTCCATTGTGTAAATGTACCACAGTTTTTTGATCCATTCATTAACTGATGGGCACCTAGGTTGCTTCCAGCACTTGGCTATTGTAAATTGTGCTGCTATGAACATAGGGGTGCATAGATTCTTTTGGATTGGTGTTTCAGGATTCTTAGGATATAATCCAAGCAGTGGAATTACTGGGTCAAAAGGTATGTCCATTTTTAGTTTTCTTAGGAAATTCCATACTGTTTTCCATAGTGGTTGTACCAATCTGCAATCCCACCAACAGTGCACTAGGGTCCCCTTTTCTCCACAACCTCTCCAACACTTGCTGTTTGTTGCTTTGTTTATGAAGGCCATTCTGACTGGTGTCAAGTGGTATCTCATTGTAGTTTTAATTTGCATCTCTCTGATAGCTAGAGATATCGAGCATCTTTTCATGTGTCTCTGGAGGTAAAATTGACAGGCCCTGAGGATGAATTGGACAGTGTCTTGAGGAGGAGAGCAGTATCAGCAATGAACTCCAGTGTTCTTCTGGCTTGCACCTGCCTTGAGTAAGTCAGATAGATATCCGGGCCATTTCCCAAGATAAAGAACATTGAAAGGATACTAAGTTTGGAAGGAAATGAAATCATAATCCCAGTTTAGTGCAAGTGTTCCTTTAGCCTTGAGCCAGCCAAGAAGCAATATCTATGAAGTAGTTAACTATGTGGGTCAGAAGCAAGAGGAGTGTTCTGGGCTGAACATGTAAATTTGTGAAACATCTGTTTATAATAGGTCATTGAAGCCATGGGCATGGATGAGATTTTGCAGACAAAGTGAAAACTGAGAAAAGGAGATGATTTAAAGAACTCCAACATTTAATGGTCAGACATAAAAGCTGAAAGAGGACTAGAGAAGAAACTGCCAGAATGTAGTAGTATATGACCTACATATTGTGAGCATATCATATCATATTTCATATTTTCTGATTGGCTACAATTACTCTTTTTATTTAAAATCCATTAATTAATCATAATCACAGTTAACATCTTTTAAAAATACCATTATTCTCAAATTATCTCCAATATACAATTTAGCACTTCATTTTACCTATCTATATTGCAGCTATACAGAACTGCACATCTACTGTATACCTCCATTTGTTTTCCCATTGGCAAAGACCAGCTCTTGTATTTCCTTTGTTCTCAAGATCATATCAAAATATTCTTTCCACAGAAGTCAGTCATTCAGCAGGTAAGCAAATTGATTCTGACATTTTCCATTTATTTATAATGTTTTTAATTCTCGGCTTACTGTTCTTGTATTGAGTTGAGTGCCAGGACTCACCTTATGTTGCAATAAAAAGAACTAAGATGAGGAATCAACCAGACTATTTCTAATCCATACCTATTACATTCCTAAGATAAAAATTATCAAAAGACATTTTTTACTAACTATGCTTTTGCCATTTAATCTGCAGATCCTCATTATTTTTCTAATAGAATGTTTAATAATTTACAAAGTACAAAAATGAAGATTGGGACTTTGAAGAAACATGCTCCCCTCCCTTTTTTAACTAAATAAGAATTTCTAATAACATTAGATTGCTGTCAATCAAGCTATACCATTCTAATTTTATGCTACTAAAATACATTAGGATTCACTTATTCTCTGTCTGTTTAATGGCCGACATTTCAAATTAACTTTAGAAACTCAATAGATAACGACTGTAGGCTGTTCCATTTCTAAGAAGTTGGGACTTAAACACAATATGTACTTATCCAGTGGACATCTGTCCACTTTGGCATCTACAGTAGAGACATAACACAAGCAATTGTCTTATGAGCGTAGAATCATTCCAAGGAGCAAATAAACTCCTATCCAAATGAGCAACATAGAAATATCACTGCCTGAGTGTTAAAAGGGAATGGTTGTCACACCCATCAACAGGCAAACAAAGACATGGCATGGTCACTAATTAAGAAGACAGTTGGTGACCATCAATAGTAAGTCTTGCCATGAAAATAGCCAGTCCAGATATTCCAAAAGGGTTCTTTCCAAGTCTGCCAGAACTGCATGACAACATCTGTGACATTTCAATGGGAAAAACCTTGTCCCATCTTATTTATGGGGAAACTAAAACAAAAGAGCTGGTTGTGTTATGGGTGCTTTGAAACAACCTGTACAATTTACCTGCTTTGTATACTAAAGCTCTGTGTCCAGCTAGCCATCAATCAGGCTGTCGATCAATCTACAAGCCCATATTGAGAACCTTCTGTAAGTCCACGTGGAGGGGAGGCAAGGATGCAGAATCAAGCTGTCCAATCTGGTGCCTTTCACTAATTCTAAAGTTACTTGTCTTTGCCTCTGTATTAAAAGAAATGATTTCATGTCCAGTTCCCCCTTTAAAAAGTGACAGAACTCAACCATGCAATATTTATTACTTCTTTTTGGCCATCTCATTTAGCTAATGGAAAATCAGGTACATTCATATGTAATTATCAGATATTGAAAAATTATAATGTGCCCAAATTTTCTTTTTATGGCACACACATATGCCCAGGTTTTACTCTACAGTTGTGAAATTAATACCTGCAGCTGCAACATGTCAATAAACCTCTGTATAAGTAACAAGTTTTCAATTTGATCCATCTACGTGTAGTGTGATAGCAGCCAATTAGAACTTCTTTATTATTTTTACCTCTACAATACTTTGTTCACCAAAGCTATGCACCTACTAACCACAAATATACCCAAAGTAGAAGAGAGTTTAGCTGGGTGGCCCAAAGTGGGGAATCATACACTACTTCTACACCTTCCTGACATAGCCACCAAAAGGCAGTGACTGGGAGAGAGTTCTGCACTGGTGGTTATATTTAGTCTGGCATCACTTAATGTGACTGGGAGCTATCAGCTTCAAGTGTCTTGCCCCAGCTTCTTCATCTGGGAGATGGAGATAATATTGATACCAAGGCACAGAGTAGAGTGTAGCAAGTGACGCGCTAGCCTCAAGAGAAAAATTTAAGAGTGTGTCAAAAAATTTATGAGTTAAGATAAATCATACTTTAATGCATGATTTTAGGAAATCAAATTGACAACTGACAGCCATGTATTTTTGTAAATAAAGTTTTATTGGAACTAGAATTTCCAGTTAGGTGAATGAGTGGGGCAGAGTCATGCAAGTATAGGGTTGGTTCTGTCTTTATTTAAAATGTTGATACTTGTTTAGCACAATGTTTTGCATTACTTTTGGGCTTTGAAAGTATTGTATTGAAATATTATTTATCTTGATAGCTGAGGGTTTTTGCACTCATTCACCTAACCCTAGCCTAGTCCTGACTCTCACTATTACCTACCTTACTGGGAAGATTAAATGAGACCATACTCTAAATATTGACCATTGGCCACTCTGTGTCTCCTCAGTCTATTCACCCTCATGGTCCGCTTCAGCTGCAGAGCACAGTCCCCAGACATGCTGACAGGTTCCCCCACCTCCCATGCCCAGCTTTTCTACTACTCTGTCTGGCAGCTTTCCTCCACGCCAGGGGAGCTTACATAGCCCTTGGGCAAGGCATTCAGAAATGGCAAGAATTCAACACCCCTGGGAGACACCTCAACCAGTGCAGATGATAAATAAATATGCCCATTCATGCCAGGAGCTTTCTTCCCTAATGCTGTTTGGTAAACAGGCATTCTTCTCAGGGGAAAAATTTAAAGAAGTGCCAAAAAAAAAAAAAAAAACTCACACCTCAATATCAAGATTGTGGAAGTAAGAAATGTCCAAATCTGTAGAGAATTTTTATGAGTTCATTGGAGCCAAACTGACAATTGCCTGGAAGAAAAATTTCAATGGATTGAGAAAATGCTCCTGAAAATGACAGTTTTACACTTATTTTAAACATCAGGATCAAAGGGGAAAATATATGGGGGTTACAGGAAATCCACTGGCAATAGATTAGGGAGGCAGGAGAAAGCAAAACAGGGAACTGTCTGAGACTGGATAAAGAGGAAAATGGAGAGACATACTTTGCACTGGTGAGTACAGGATAGTTAACAATTAATATTTACAGCACATAGAGATGGTATTTGGACAAGGTAATAAGATGGGTTCTGTGGTCTCATATCCTGGTAAGAGAATGAGCCCTGAGAGATCTAGAAAAGGAGATTACTCTGACATTTCAAAGGTATGTTATTATAGATGCAGAAAGACAATAGAAAGGCTCAGTTAAGGTAAAGATTGACTTTGTCAGAAAGGTACCTACCTAGGACAGGACTGCCCACCATAACTCACCTTTAGTTAAGAACTTGTAATTTCAGACCATCCTTTGCAGTTTCTTTTAGGTCTCTGAGTTTGTAAGGCTGCCGTACAGGCCTCCCTTGAGCATGTCAAGCTTAGTATGTGGCCACTTTTTTCATCCACAAGATAAACAGTGTTTTAAAGGAGTGTTTAAAAACTAATCAATGGTAAAATTAAAAAAACAGAAACTAAGATGGTTTGATTTGAAGAAAGTGAGTCTTAAGCTCCACATAATATCATCTTAATGCGGAAAGTAGAGCTAGCTACAAATTTAGAGTTTCAGAATTTAACAGAAGAAAGCAGTGGGGAGAAACAATGGGGAAAAATTTCGGTCTAATGTGAAATGAATACGAAGTTTTGACTTTCCAGGGACTCTTTATTTTCCATTCCCAATATCATAACCCTTTTCCTTACCAACAAATTACTCATTACATAGGAAAATTATGAACACGATGTTTTTGCAAAGCAGACAATGAGGTATAACCAAATACATTTGGCCCCAAACACATTTTTCCCGTTAGCCAAAAATCATTTTTTACTTCCTTGTAAATAGAGAAAAACAAATGCAAATATGTAAAGCAAACAAAAGGTCTCTGTGTTTTAATCAATTAGCTTCTACAATTCAACTTAGTTTTTAAAGAGAAGCCAACTAGAGTCTGTCAAGAGCATGAATGAGATGCCTAGTTCAGTGTCTGTTTTCTTATTTATACTCATTACCTTATGACTTTAAAAACCTATACATAAGACATCTTTTCCATAACCCTTCACTGCAGCACAGAATTTTAATATCTCTCTTGTTCTTGCTGGTTTTACCTTAGTCCTTCATTGAGCCAAGTGCTCAGGAAAATCAGTGCTTTTGCTGTCAAAGGAGATTGAAAAGGGTATCTGGAACACAGATGTATGAGAACTGCAGTTTGTTTTGTGTTTAACACCAAGGCTTCTGTAAAAACCATGTTATCCTAAAATAAATAATCCTGGAGGGTTTGCTCTTCATGCTATTGCCTAGGAAAATCTATATTCAGTCCAGTAGCACCTCATTGAGTTTTTCCTGGGACATTCTTCCTGGCTCCTCCACTGGTTTTTTCACCACTGCTGCCTCTGGGATTAGAACACACAGCAGCCAGCATTTCTTTCAACTCTACCTGAAGCCACCAGTCAAACAGATATTAGCTTCACCCTATTTGCATCTAATATCTGAAGAACATTCCAAAAAGAACCCATGCAGAAAATACTGATGAAAGTCAACAATAAGTAAGAATAGTCGTGCAGGCCCACTGAATGGAGCAATACTCCGGTGACCTTCCTGAAAATAAATGCAGGCTGTCAGGGAGTGTATTTTTCTCCAAGTAAATTTCAAAGTATTTTGTTGAAACTCCATGCACAGCTCAGTAATAAATTAAAAAGATGAGCAAGATCTTTTTTCTCAGCAAATATCATGTCCTGTTAAGCTATATTAATTTAATGTAAAATGAATCCTATTATAATATGTTAGACATAAAAAATACATAATTTTTAAGGAGCTAAGAAATATGTTAGTCAAAGTGCTAACTACACTGTGTAAAACCCAAGTAAGTGGGTGTTGGATTGTTAAAAATGTGTAAAACTTTAAGAAGCTTACCTAAGCACAAACGTCACCTCAGAAGAACATATTAAGCAATTATGTATTTGGAAATGCAAGCCATTCCAATGGTAGTTTAAACTGTTTGTGGAGAATACCAGTTGGAAAATTAGTCTTAAAAGCAAGTGATAGATTAGTGCTATTAGAATAAAATCTGAAATAGAAGAAATTGGCCAGAATTTCAGAAAATTGAATCAACATGATAATATTGAAAAACTTGTGTTTGCAGCTTAGCTTTTGTGCTTTTTTAAAATATATTTTATTGATTATGCTATTACAGTTGTCCCATTTCTCCCCCATCATTCCCATCCACCCTTCAAACCCCCTCCCACACACATTCCCCCCCTTTAGTTCATGTCCATGTGTTGTAAGTTCTTTAACTTCCACATTTCCCACACTATCCTTTCCCTCCCCCTGTCTATTTTCTACCCACTGTCTATGCTACTTATTCTCTGTACCTTTCCCCCTCTCTCCTCCTCCCACACCCCTGTTGCTAACCTTCCATGTGATCTCCATTTCTGTGTTTCTGCTCCTATTCTAGTTTTTTGCTTAGTTTGCTTTTGTTTTAGGTGTGGTCGTTAATATCTGTGAGTTTGCTGTCTTTTTACGGTCATATTTTTATCTTCTTTTTCTTAGATAAGTCCCTTTAACATTTCATATATAAGGGCTTGGTGATGATGAACTCCTTGAACTTGACCTTATCTGAGAAGCACTTTGTCTTCCCTTCCATTCTAAATGAAAGCTTTGCTGGATAGAGCAATCTTGGACATAGGTTCCTGCCTTTCAAGACTTCAAATACTTCTTTCCAGCCTCTTCTTGCCTGTAAGGTCTCTTTTGAGAAATCAGCTGACAGTCTGATGGGAACTCCTTTGTAGGTGACTATCCCCTTATCCCTTGCTACTTCTAGAATTCTCTCCTTCATTTTAATCTTGGCTAACATAATTCTGTTGTGCCTTGGTGTGTTCCTCCTTGGGTCCAACTTCTTTGGGACTCTCTGAGCTTCCTGGACTTCCTGGTAGTCTATTTCCTTTGCCAGATTGGGGAAGTTCTCCTTTATTATTTGTTCAAATAAGTTTTCCACTTGTTGCTTTTCCTCTTCCCCTTCTGGTACCCCTATAATTCGGATGTTGGGATGTTTAAAGATAGAAAATTGAACTGTATGGAAGTCGAACAACCATTCATCCAGACCAGTAAGAGGGGCAGAGTTGCAGCAGGAAAAAATGGAGGTGCTGACCGGGCACACAGGCACCAGCAGCTGGCAGTTCCCAGGAGTACAGGTGGCAGCTAGCAGACCCCAGGCGCACAGGTGGTGGCTAGCAGACCCCGAGCATGGGGTGGCAACAGTGCAGACCCAGTGAGGCCGCACAAGGTGGCTGGCTGACCAGGTGGTCCCATATTCTCGCACAGATAAGCCAGGTGAAGGGGAAGCAGCAGAAGGGACTGGAATCTGAGAGAGAGCGGAGCAAGCGCCATTGTTCCCTCTCAGACCCCACCCCCACATACAGCATCACTACTCAGCCACTGGGCTGCCCCACCCTGGGGAACACCTAAGGCTCCACCCCTCACTATGTAACAGCCAGGACCAGACCAAAAATAAGAAAAACAAAAACAAAAATGGCTCAAACCAGAGAACAGATCAAAGCCCCAGAGTCAATTCCTCTAAGCAACAAAGAAATAGCCAACCTATCAGATGCACAGTTCAAAGCCCTGGTGATCAACATGCTCACAGAATTGGTTGATTTTGCTCACAAATTAGATGAACAAATGAAGGCTACAATAAGTGAAATGAAGGAAAACGCACAGGGAACCAATAGAGATGGGAGGAAAACTGGGACTCAAATCAGTGGAGTGGACCAGAAGGAAGAAAGAAATAACCAAACAGAAAACAAGGAAGAAACAAGAATTCAAAAAAATGAGGAGAGGCTTAGGAACCTCCAGGACATCTGTGCTTTCAAAATTAGAATTTCCTTTAAACATTCCCAAAGTTGCTTGTGAATATTTTTTCAAAATACAGGTTGGGTCTAAAGTAGGTTTACTGTTGTGAGTACATGAAACACAAAATTTATTCTTGTATTATTTTCTGTTAATTATTATATTATTTTCCATATGAACAACTGTAAACCTACTTTTGCCCGATCCTGTATATTAAGGAATGGATTAACCAGATACCTTCAGAAATGACACATTGTGGTTAATCTAATTTTTGCTTCTACCCCTGTTCTTAAAATTCTTACCCGAATGCCTTTTTAAGGGAAGCATGCTGAACTTAATCTTCCCTTGGGAATCTGTTATCTTGGATGATTGAGCATCATGCATAGCTCTGAAACCAGGGCAAAATTTCAGTTGCATGGGCACAGATAAGAGGCCCTGTTTGGAGGAAGGTGGAGGGAATAAAAGCCACACTCATGCCTCATCTTCTCCCTTGCCCAATTGACATATAAAAAACAAGTTGGGATCAGACTTTTTAAAAAGGTGGGGGTGGATGTGGTAATGTATTAATCAGGGTTGTACAGAGAAAAAGAACCAATAGGATGTATATATGAGTTATACAGAGATTTATTCTATGAATTGGCTCCCATGATTTTGGGGCCTGGCAAGTCCAAAATCTGAGGCTAAGCGGGTATGACCCAGGAAAGAGGTGATGTTGCAGCTTGAGTCTGATGGGGGCCAAAATTTTTGCCTTTGGGGATATTGATTCTTAAGTAAGTTATTAAGAAATAGACTCAGAAAGAAACTTTGAACCTCTCCTCTTTCCCGACCAGAAGACCAAATTTGCATTGACTCTGGGAGATGGGAATGGCATCTAGCAGGGGCCTTTTTACTAGGATAGCCCTGTGTCTCATTGTTTCTGGGTTGCCTAGCAAACATTTACCTGCCATGTATGTTATTTCTTCCTCAACTGCCTATAAATTGCTTACTTCCTTTGAAATCCCATCAGTCCCCAACCTTCTCCTTTGTCCAAAGTAACATACATACCCAATTTTACCTCACTGTCTTTGGAATTTTCATGCTTATGTGAATTCCCCATGCACACTTATTAAAATTTGATTTTCTCTTGTTAGTCTATCTCTGTTAATTTGATTATTAGCCCAGCTAGAAGTAATTAGAAGGTGGGAGGAAAAGTATTAATTTTTGTTAGCCCCCACACATGCCAAGGCAAGAGAGAGAAGAGCAGAAGGGTCAATATATGCATATTAACTTAGGTCTTTTTTCTTTTAGTCAGCTGGTTTAAATATCTCCTTCCATAACCCGAAGCATCAAGTCCAGATTGATTGTTCTAACTCCCATAGCTTTGCACTGGGAACCCTATAAAATGTCTGAAAGGAGGTAGAAAAATATCCTAATGGATAATAACAGCTAATAATGATTGAGGACTAGATACTTTCCATGTATTAACTTATTTCATCTTCCCAACAACCTTCTGAAGTAGATAGTAATGTATCACCACTTCACATCAGGAAACTGAGGACCAAAGAGATAAAATGATCAGCCTAAGATGACCCAAAAAGCAAGAGGCAGAATACTAATTCATAGTTAGGTCCACAGAATCTCAAAGCTCACATTCATACACACTGTGGTAGACTGCATCTCTGTTTTCCCTCATTTATTCTCAAGCACATATCAATTGTATGCTACAGATAAACTGTGCTATTTGGGCCACAAATAAATAGGAAATGACAGGTTGAGGATTGTTGCTGCTCTGCTCCCTACTTCTGCTACCACTATCCCTTCTGCTTTCCCACTTAAGAAACCCAGCCAAGCCATCTATTGCATGCCAATTACATTAAGTCATTTCCTTATATATTTCCTTGAACAGTTACTGAAAATAAAACAGTAAGTCAGGAACAGAAAGGTAATGTATGTATAGACAGTCTAAACAGCCCAATCAAGTGGGCTACATGTAACATGTATAGGATACCTTACATGGTACGGTATAAAAATTGTAATCGCAAAAAGCTTCTGCACAGCAAAAGAAACCATCAACAACACACAAAGGCAAACAACTGAATGAGAGAAGATATGTTCAAACAATATTTTCTCTTTTTTTGTTTTATTTTTATTTTTGATTTAATCTTTATTGTATTTTTTCCATGACCACGTAGTCCCCTTATAACCCACCCCCAGCAATCACCTTACTGTTGTCCATGTCCATGAGTCCTTTTTCCTTTTTGCTCAATCCCTCTACTTCCTAACAGTACTTTCAATAAGGGGCTAGTATCAAGAAAAAAAACATAAAGTCATACAACTAAAAAACAAATAAATGAAAAACAATCTAATTTAAAAATGGGCAGAAGATCCAAACAGATACTTTCCCCAAGAAGACATACAGATGGCCAACAGATAGATGAAAAGACGCTCAACTTCAGTAGCTATAAGGGAATGCAATCAAAACCACAATGAGATAAGCATGTCATAGCTGTTAGAATGGCTATTATCAATTAGACTAGAGATAACAAATGTTGGAAAGGATGTGGAAAAAACTGGACCCTCGTACACTTCTGGTGGGAAAGTAAATTGGTGCAGCTTCTGTAGAGAACAGTATGGAGCTTCCTCAAAAAATTAAGAATAGAGCTACCATATGACCCAGCAACCCTTCTTCTGGGAATCTACTTCCCCAAATTTGAAAACACTTTTTTGTAAAGTGTTTTTTTTTTTTTGTAAAGGTATATATACCCCCATCTTCACTGCAGCATTATCCACAATAGCCAAGACATGGAAACAACCAAAATGTCCTTCAACTGATAATTGGATAAGGAAGATGCATACATACATAAATGCATACTCCTCAGCTTTAAAAAAATGAAATATTGTTATTTGTGGCAACATGAAGAATACTATGCTAAGTGAAATAAGTTAGACAGAAAAGGACAAGAACCATAGGATTTCACTCATATGTGGGAATTAAAACAAACAGCAACTAACAAATACAACACACAAACTCATAGACACAGACGACAGTATGGTGGATACCAGAGGGGAAAGGAGTAAGGGTAGGGAGGGGATGAAGAGAGTAAAGGGGATCAAATATATGGTGACAGAAGACCACACTTTGGATGGTGAGCACACAGTACAATAAACAGATGATGTATTATAAAATTGTACACTGGAAACAAAATATTATTAACCAGTGTTACCCCAAGAAATTTAATTTAAAAGCTGCAATCAACCAAAGTCTAAATTGCTAATAAATGCAAATAGCTTCACTCCGTAAGCCTTCATGTAAGAGTGAATCAAGGACACAATGTGCTCTATGCTTTCAAGAAGCTCAGACATTTATTGGAGAAAAAAACTCTCCTGGATAAAGAAGTAAGAGCCAAAAAAATTATTCAAACATAATTAAGCACCAACAATAGGTGTTTCAGGAGTCTCTGGGTGAGAAAGAAAATATTGGTTAATAACTGGCCTCAATCTTCTAGCTCCTTCAAGAAAACTAAGAAAAGATAGACTCCTGCCAAGAGGTAGTAAAAATCAATTAGTGCCACCTTTCAAAAGTGGCATACATCAGCCAGGAACTTCAGCTCAATAAAGCCCTGATAATAACAACTTGTTACTTCCCAAATGGTTGTCTTCACAAGCTTTGCCTCCACAAGTGACACCCAAAGAAATAAAAGCAACTATGAGTTTCACTAACATTAAGTAATAATATGGCCAAGTTGGCAACGGCAGCTGGCGCTCATCTCTAGCACCTGTGGGATTTGGACACAGTCCAGGTTATCCTGCTTTGTGCTTCTAAATGGTCCATGACAGCGGGATCTATGTCTGGTTCATTCCTGTACCCCCACCACCCAACACATCGCCTGGCATTCAGTGGGAGCTCAATAAATCAAGCTAATGAATGAAACTACTCAATCCAATGAAAAATGAAAGATAATTTGAGGATGGTATTCACTTTTGTAGGTTTTTTCCTTTAATTTTATGATTCTCATTTCAAATAGACAGCTAAACTTTGGATATCCTTTTTTCAGGGGAAGTCTGAAGTCAGCTGCAATTTCTGTCTTTGTGTGGAAACCCAAAGTTGCTGAAATGATTATTATGGATTTTCTGGATCTTGTGGGGAGAGCGAAGGACCTTTAAAGTCCATAGGGGGAAGAGAGAGGCATTTCTCAGAGAAGATGGGGAAAAGGACAAATATTGGTGATCCTCTGAATAGCCAGAACTTTAGGCTTAACCATGGCAGCACTCTGGAGGCACTGAGTCCCCTCAGAGGGGACTATCTGGGATACTTAAAGAAGTTGGAAGCCAGGCACTCAGGTTCAACCTCTTTCCCGGTTCCAGTGCCCCAAGCCCAAGAAGGTTTTTAGTGTGATAGAATGGTACCCCATGCTTTCTTGGGGCCCATGTGAGACTTAGGTGCCTTTTGCACAGCACTCTTGGTAGCAGGCAGGGAAAGAGAACATGGAGAAGAAAAGTGTTCTAATCATGACCAAGGTTGAAATTAGATTCATTCTGTCAGGATGAGAAAAATGCAAGCAAAGATTTAAGAAAACTTGGAAATGTGATCATGATTTTTTTTTTTAATTTGTGGGATTGTAAATAGAGAGTCTTGCCTGCTACAACAGATTGGTTTACACATTGCGAACAAGTATAGTCCTCAATTGGTGATGTATTTATCAACCAATAAAGACAGGTGAGTTGGTAAATGCCACTTAGCAGAAGGTGCATCCCTGCAGAGTTGTACAAGGGCATGGGGATGCCAACACCATCCCTACTGGAGGACGGAGGTTCCTGCCTTTCATCAAAGTCTGGAGCTTCAGGGCAGGATACTCCACAGGTAGCCAGATCCAGCAGTTTCTCAGCTCCTTCTTGCCTGACCATTCAAATTTTATGGCAGCACCCCAGGATTTAGACATTAATTTCAGTGCTAGGATTTATGATTCAGTTTTATAGCCACCCCATTGCCTAATGATTGGCACTAAATTAGTCCTAATAATAGCAAAAAATAATAACTAGCATAAAAACAACAACAGTGATAACATTACTGACTTCTTACTTCTTAGAGAATGTATTCACCTCTTTACATGGATGAGTGAGATGAAAACAAAAATCTTCTTAAGTTATCATTTAACAGATAACAAGATTTGTATTATCTCCATTTTAGAGATGATGAAATAGAGAGAGAATGGATTTAAAGTTACCCAAGACCCCAAAACAAGTAAGAATAGATAGAAGCAGGATTGTGATACAGGCAATCTGACTCCAGAGCCCATGCTTCTCACTGTTACAGAATATTTCCTTAATATGTAGTTATCGACAAATAAATCCTAAGTATTCAAAGATGGTGACAGGTACAGTGGACATACTCTGCAAACCACAAAGATCCAGACAGGCCAAACCTTGTCATGCCCCCATGCTGTTCCTGTTTCCTACACTGGTGAGAAGACAACCACTGCCCACCTTATCCCCCTGTCTCCAGGTGAACACCCTTCAAACTAAATGCTATTCTCTGTTCAGGCACACACCTGCAACAACCTGACCAAGGGGCTCTCTTCCTCCTGTGACCCAGGCCATTCTGCTTTAGTGATTGCCAACAGGGCTGGGGTACGCAGCTAGGCAGCTTCCCTAGGAAGAGATATACAATCTTCAGGAAGAAGTAGTTTGATATATACAAATTATATAAAATTTATATATAAATAGATATTTTTATCATAGAAGTAGTTTAAAATATATATGCAATATTTTAATTTGAAATAGTACAAATTACATATTATTTTATAATATAACCTATGAGAAAGATAATGAAATCAACCTGAGTGCTAGGGAGGTGTGCAAGATGAGTGAGTGATTTTCAAAGATGAGGAGAATAAGTGTTGATAACAAGAGCTAATTTATTTTCTCCTCAGAACCTCGATGAGGTGAATCCTTATCTTAGTTCGGGTTTGCAAACTAAGAATTTGTGTGAAAGTGTTTGGAAATATTTGCCTGACAGGTGAGGGTGAGGAGGCAAGTGAGAAGAAGGGAACAGGGAAGGGAAGGGAAGGGAAGGGAAGGGAAGGGAAGGGAAGGGAAGGGAAGGGAAGGGAAGGGAAGGGAAGGGAAGGAGAGGGAGTCAAACAAGAGTGCAATATAAGCAAAGTCTTATTATTTAGGAAACTGGCTTCATCCCAGGGAACTCTGGAGATAGTGGTTCTCACAGGGTGGTCCCCAGAGCAGCCATTAGCATCATTTGGGAATTTTTCAGAATTGCAAAGTATCAGGCCCTACCTGCTGAATGAGAATTTCTGGGTGGGGCCTAGCATGCTGCATTTTTAACAAACCCTCCTGAGATCCTGAGGCACACTAAAGTGTAGGTGGAGCACACCTCAGAGTTGTCCTAATCGAGAAAGAGAGTCAGAGTGTTTAGATCTCACACCTGTCAATCTTTGGTTCAAAGTTGGGTGGCTGGGGTGAGGGAATGTAGATTCAGAAATGCAGGTGCTGTGTGGTGGGAGAGAAAATCCACTGGCAGCTGAGGGGCAGGGTGTGCTTCGGAGTACTGACTATGCCTGCTAGGGACCTATTACTTCTTCTTTCCAAAGACATCAGTGAGGGCAGTGTGATTTATCCAAATCCATACAGTTGATCAGTGTCCAAGTCAAGATTCAGATCGGTTTGTGTGATTCCAGAACCAGTCTTTGAAGCCAAAACACTAAACTACTTCAAGAGGACATGGGAAAAAAAATCCTGAGATGCACACACTCCTACAATTCAGGGCCCCTTCCTTTCTCTCTTTTCCAGGCTCTTTTCCTCAAATAAACATACTCACTGATGAAAGTCACTTAGGTTAAAATACCAGTCAAATAAGTTAATGTACCAACCTGCCTATCAGCAATAAAGCTTCATCCTGCATTTAGAGACCTCCATTGCCTCTAACCTAACAAATCAGGAAAGGCATAAGAACATTTTTTTAGAATTTTCTGTAAATAACACATTCTAAATAAAATATCAAAAATGGAAAAGCTTGCCTTCTAGTCCTACCTGTAGTGGTATCTATTTACATACTGATGAAAGAAAGCATGTAAAATGAAGATTATGTAAATTTGTTTTGCAAGTAATCCAATATAATTGCTTGAAAAGATATTATCTATGGAAGGTTTTCTAAATAATAACCTTTCTTTTACTAATGTAGCAACAACCAGGGAAACTGGGAGAATAGCTACTTTATAAAGGTGGATTATTCAGTGCAACAAATTTACAAACTGCCATGTAACATGTAGTGTACCGCTTCTCAGTCTGGGTTTCATGAGCACCCCAGGAGTTTATAGACCTTACGTTGCAGTTTGTGAGTTACACAACAACTTTATATTTTCACCTAAATTATAATCTAATTTTTTTACAGATTGTAAAAATAAAATAATTTTTGTGTGACATTTCCTAATTGAAAGACTGGTACAGAATTAGACTCTAGTTTATGTCTGGTGTTTCTGCAGTTAAGGTCCTCACGTGTATTGCTGGGAGTCCACTACTTTTCCTGTGCAAATAAAATACTCAAGCACAGGAACCACTGTGAAGTGGATGAGACCCTTGTTACTCAAAGGATGGTCCCTGGACCAGAGGCATCGGCACCTACGGGGTTTATTAAAAACATAGACTCAGGTTCTGCCCTACATCTACTAAATTGGAATCTGCACTGGATTGGGTCTCAACTCCCAAACTTACCACATGTATTATTCAACCTTTGTGAGTCTCAGGTTCCTCATCTCTAAGTGAAGATAAAAATATAAAATCTTACCTCATAGTTTAGCTGTGGGCAATCAAATGAAAGAATGCACATAAGAGATATCACTCATACAGTATAACCCAAAGTACTCAATAAATAGTATTATAATATTTTCCTCAGAACAATAAGAATAGAAAATTTCTATCGTAAAGGTGGTTTTCTATTTTAGCCAATAAAATGATGCATCTTCAAGAAATGCTCACAACTGACATTGCCTTCAACAGTTGAGAGAGACACACTCAGATTTTCTGCTAATTTGTTAATGGATGATGGGCTCAATATTGATTTGCTTAATGGCAACCTGTAACCTGATAGTTTATCAAATTCTCTGTGCAATGAAAGTAGATTTCCAGAAACAGCATTTAAGCTCTGCTTCATAGAAAAATACTTCTGTTTGATGGAGAAATGAGGAGAGTAAATGGAAAACCCTCTTACTGGCAGACTTGCATTCAGAAGAGAACTCAGTCCATATAATGTATATTTACATCTTTTCTTCAAAACTCCTATAATACTGACTCATTTTAAAACATGACATCAACTCCAATTGAATGTGACTGAAATTAAGCCACAGGGACAGCTTCATCATGTCATTACAGCAACTTCTAACATAACTGTCTTTTTAGTTATTGAACAATTGCTAATTTCCTTGTTTTTCAAGGAAGCCCCGAGTTGCTTTCTCAGAAGGTTCACCCTGGTATCTAAGGAAATTGTGTATGATGGTGATAAAAATGTTCATAACAGTAACTGTTGGAAGAAAAATATTTTATTATTAGACATGCTTAGCATTTCAATTTGTTTTCCTGCTCAGGATGCCTTGTGTGGTGTCCCTGATTTCCCACAGTTCCTCAGATTTTAACAATAAAGGGACCGGATGGAACTTTGCTTTCTTTCTAAAACCCAGGCTGGCACAGAACAGCAAAATCACCTTGTTCCTGAAAAAGTGTTTTACCTCCATCTGCAATCAGAAACTGAGCATCTAAAAGGCTGAGATGGAAGCTCTCTCTTCTGTGTCATTCAGTCTCACTAACATGTTTAACTGGCTGAATGAGAAAGAATCACTGGAGTTCCAAGATGTATTTCAAAATTATTTCCATCTTTTCCGAAGTGCACAAGATTATTTTAATATGGAATAATCTGTGAAACAAATCAGGGATTTGATGAGTGACTCTACCTAGAACCATGCTTGGAACTCAGAAGGCTCAACGAAGATGTTTAAAACAAAGACCTTCATTCATGAAACACTAAGAAGTCTGAGGAACTGTTCTAGATGAAAGGAGACCAAAGACGCATGATAACCAAATACAATGTGAGATCCTCAATTGAATCCTAGATTGGAAAAAGAAAAGTGATTATAAAGGACTCTATTGGAACAGTTGGAGAAATTTGAATATGAGAAAAATATCAAATGATGCTAAATTAAGTTTAAATGTCCTAAATATAGTCATCATAGTGTGACTACATAGAATTTAAATGTTCTCAACAGATGACTATTAAAGTATTTGTTGCAATGTCAACAACTAATTCTCACATGGTTTAGAAAAATTATGTGTGTATTTATATACATACATTATACACACATGCTTATACATTTACACACATAATTTATAGAGAGAAATATAAAGCAAATGTGGTAAGATGTTAACAATTGATAAATCTAGGTGAAAAGTGTAAAGTTGACTGTTTTACTACCCTTGTGAAACTTATCTGTTAGAAATAAAAAGCAGGGGTGGAAAGTCTTTTATGATGAGATAATATTTGACCCTAAATAGAACAATAGATTTTATTGCATATAAGGATAGCTTTAGAATAATGGAACTGGAGTGAAATGATCCAAGACAGCTACCGATGCACCAGAAATGATTATTAAAGCAAGACAAGAGAGGAATAGATATCTTAGACCTGTCTTCTTAAGTGATGAGTCCACAGACAGATGACTGGCAGAAATGGAAACCTCAGCTTTCAACCACTCATGTGAGTACCGACATCAATTGCATGATTCCTTGCAAAAATGCCTAATACCATGCAATTGCTAAACTCTTAAGCTTTCTAAAAAGCAGAATGATCCAATAAACCAATATTGTTTCTCAAAATCATATTAATAATGGATGCAAATCTGACAAATATTTCTTATACTCATGTCTATTGTTCTTGTAAATTGTTTTCAGATTTTAAAAAAATTGATTGGTCTATTTCTTCTTTCAGTTGCACTCTTCAAAAATCATTAGTACACAATATAATGGACTGGCGAAGGGTGTGTACTGTGAAGCCAGACTACCAGAGGTTGAAATCTAGTAGCTAAGAGATCTCTTGAGTCTTAGCATCCTCATCAGTATTGTGGGGAAAAGAAATGTTTTGAATCTTGCAGACTTCCTCTGCTTATTTAAGGTGATGCTTTGGTGTAAGACCGAACACATTCTAGACATAAAACAAACATCAGCTAATATTACTTGTAAGTCATTGAAGTGTATCTACATTCATTTATTTCCATGTGGTGGTGAATACACAACACAATATACAGGTGATGTATTTTAGAATTGTACACTTGAAACCTACACAATTTTATTAACCAATGTCACCCAAATAAATTCAATATAAAAAGAAAATAAAGAAAGACAAAATCTTAAAAAATACATTCACTTATTTTCTAAAAGAAGAGATGGGAATATATAAAAGCTACATGTAGCAAAGTACCTTGCCTTTAGTAGAAATGACTAATAAAAATACTAACTCATCTTCATTTAGAATACCTGGGTGCCACATAAACAGGGAGAAAGCCCATAAGCTCTTAAGAAAAATAGAGATTTAAATTTGGGTTTCTAAACCCAAATTTAAATCTCTATTTTTCTTATTAGCTACGTGTTCTTTGGCAACTACTTAAGATCTTTCTGGCTTTACATTCTCATCTGGAAAATGAAAATAGTATCACCTTCCCTATACAGTGATGACACACTGTGGGTGCAATGCCTGTCACACAGTGGGCACTCAGGAAATGGTAACCATGCTCATTCTCACTCTGCCAACCTCCTGAGAAGGAAAGTTTGTCCAATGACAAATACCTGTGGGTATATGTCAAAATGTTTAAATAATTATATTTCAGATAACTTCAAATATAATCTATACTTACTGCAAGTATATAGTATACCATGTAGCAACTGACTTTGTAAATCAATTGTTTTATTTTACTTTTTATTGAGGTGTAACATAGTAAAGTGTGCTGATTTTTAAGTGTACCACAAGTGTACAGCTTGCTGAATTTTTACATGTGCACACTCATGTACCCACCATTTTCAGCTTCCTCAGGTCCTTTCCAGTCAATGCTCATACCCCAGGTAATTACTATTCTAACTTCTGTCTCCATTGTCCAGTTTTGCTTGAAACTCACAAAATAGTACAGTATATGTACTTTTTAAAAATTGTGGTGAACAGTATGCATTCTTGAAAACACATTTAAATTTCCAATGTGTTTCTGACGAAGTATATTCATAGACTCTTCCACTTTTTATTATTATTCTTTACTTGTAACTGGAAATCTCTCATATTTACTTGCTTTTTGCTTCAGGTCAGTTTTCTGGACATGCTCTGAAATTAATGAACTGTACCCAACCATATTTCAGGAACTAAATGATTACTACTTGTGTTGTTCTATTGAAAGGAAAAACATGGGTGTGGGCACTCAAGTACATCCTCTAGAAAAAGAACACACAAGTGGCTGGTGGGTGCTATTATATAACCAGCAAGCATATACAAGGTTTAAAACATAACTGTTTCCTTTTGGGGAAAAGAAGCAAAAATCCAATTGTGTAGAGTTTGGGGGAAGGAATATGCAGCATGAGAAAATACAACTCCAGGATTCAGCTGAAAGGGCAGAATTAGAGAAGCAAAAGAAGCAAGAAATTATGGCAAAGTTTTCTAAAAATAAAATAGGATGTTATGCCCAAGAAATGAATGGCCACTTTTGCTAAACCAGGGCGAGAACATATTATAAAAGATGCAGAGAAGAGTGAATACAACACTACTATTTTGTCTCTGCCTTTAACACAAGGAATGAAGAAAGCAGGAGCTTGGTAAGATAAATATTAATGAGCCACTAGGAATATCAAGAAACAGAATTAATAAGAGGCAGGTAAAACATATTTATACAATTTAAATATTTATAAATCAGCAGAGCTGGATGGGATTCATTTGAACATATTCAACGAACCGGCTAGGGCAGGACGTACCTCCAATACTAGTGTTTGTCATGAAGACTTATGTTCCAGGGAAATTTAAGCAGGCTGATTTAGTGTTGGAGATAAAGCAGCCAAAAGCAGATCCGGGAAAAGGTAGGCTAGTTAGCGTATCCAAACTACCAGTCAAACCCCTAAATGAAATCATAAATCAGTCCATGAGCACCTTGAGGAAAATAACATAGTAAGTAATAGCCAAAGAGGTTCATAAAAAAAAAGAGCCTGTCGAAGCAACTTAATCCATTTTTGGATATGCTAAGATATTTGGGGAAGGAAATGGATGATACAGGCATTGTGGAGGGAGCCCTGCAGATACCCTCAGATAATTCATTTTGACCCATCTTTTGATGCAATGGCTGTTGTTCTCACCCTTTCCAACAGAAAAGGGCAATTTAACTCACACACTTAGTATGTAGAGATAGGACTCTCTATGTATTCCCCATGACACATCAGCATGAAATTTAGTTATTGGGTAGTCAGTGCCCAGGAGTGCAAACTAGATTTTACCTAAATGAGAATAAGAGATGTTGATAATCCTGGGGCAAACTGGACTATTATCTTGGTGTGTGTGTGCGTGGGCGTGCATGCATTTATCTGCAAACATCAGCATGATTCAGGCAAATATAAAAATTTTGTTTGATTTACTCATATGAAAATGAAAAATATAAAATGATGTGAAAACAAAGGCCCCTTTAAAAATATGCAGCTCTGACTATGTCTTCATGCTGAACTGTTTAATAACTCCCCATGCCTTTACACCAGCCCCATTCACAGGCCCAAGAGGCCTGCCTAGTTTGGCTTGTGCTCACCTCTGCAGCCTCATTCAGACCACACTTCTCCTTATCCTGGGAGAGCCAGCCCCCTGGCTTTTTCTCACTTCTTCCAAGGCATCCTATTGTTCTTGCCACCTGGCCTTGGCACATGGTGTCCTGCCTTTTATTTACTTATTCATTCTTTAGCTTTCTATTCCAATCCCACTTTTGTGAGGAAACCTACTTTAACCTTCCAGACTATATGATATCCATTGTATTTTGCTCTAATAAAAATCACATTTCCTTTTCAGAAGTGTTTATTTCAGAACGTAATTTTATGTAAATAATTAATATAGTTTTTTTCCTATAAGATGGTAAGATCCACAAAAGGAAGCACTGAGCATGAGTTTTTTTCCAGGGTTATATCCCCAAGACCTAGCACAGTACCAAGCACAATAAATATTTGTGATCAAATAATAAATAATTAGGAATATATACTGAGATGGACTCTCTTCATAAAGGGTTGACTAGAAAGAACATTCTTCACCCTAGATGTTATAATAATCTCTTCAGTTTTCTTTTCAAGTAGAATAATAGGGAAAAGTCTTTAATGAGAGTCTCATTGACACAGGTGTAAAAACATAAGGCAGCTGAACCTTAAATTGTTGAATTCTACATTTGCACATTATATTTACCTCTGATGTGTCTCAAAATTTCATTTCATGGTGATAATGAATCTGTGGGAAATTATCATTCTATCATTCTTCACATGAAAGTGCTAGTAAAAGTTTCCTAAGCCAAGTATCATGCAGAATACAAAACATATTTTGGTTAAGCAACTTTGCAACATGCCCTTACTATTTTAACAGTGGGATCTTTACACCTCAGTGAGACCTAAAACTGGAATTAGAGAAAGCCATGAAGTTAGAGTGCCTTTGATTCTAAGATCAGTCACTGTTGGGGATTTTCTCCTTTTACAATAATGTTTGGCTATATACATTTATTTTTAACACTAATGTGTAATTTCATAACTAATGAGACCCTTATATGCAAGGTTTTGACATATTCAAGGTCACAGAGAAACTAGTTACTAAACAGGGACTAAAACTCAGGTTTCTGGTGTCAGTCTATTGTTCTTTCATTCATTCCTTTATTCATTCAGGAAATTGCTGGGGACCCTGGCCTGGGCGCCAGATGTGGGGGGGCTCCGCCCACAGAGCCCCATCCCTCCGTCACGGATGAAAGTAAAAACTACCAAGACATCTTGTGCTTGGGGAGGAAAGGGGTCAAACTCTCAGAGGAGAATGACCCAGAGCCCCTTCCTCACTAGGCTTTTATTGGGCTCAAATACACTGGAATACAAGTTTAACATGTCAAAGAAATCTGAGGGCTTAATCGGAGCTGGTGTTTGTCAGGAAGGGGGCTTGCCAGACTTTGGGAGACATGCTCATTTCCTCCTGGGCCACTTGTCACCTCAGGAAGAGCACTCTTAGCAAAGCAGGTTTCACAGGACTTTAGGAATTCATTCTTATGCCAATCACCCAAGGAGCCATCCTGGCCAGGACAGGGCTGCACCTCTCACCCCCACAGTTTCAGGCTTTAAGCCGATTAGGAAGCAGGAGACATCTCCCAGATGGAAATGAGGACTCGGGCTATGTCAGAATAGCCGGGGGGCGAGGGTCCATCACATCCTCTTTGCTGCAACCCCCCCCCCCGGAGTCCTTCCATGAGGCCTTCCAAGTGGTCGCGTCTGGCTTAGGTTGCCCCTCCCATGAGGAGTCTTACCCGTCATTGACTGCCAACCAAGCTATGGGCCAGAGAGGCAGAAGCAGCACTCCTGCCAGGGAGATAAGCTTTGTCTCCTTAGTAGGTCACATCCTTGTGACAGAACAGACCCAGATGAAGTGGGTCCCTTGGGCTCTTACACAGCCCACCATGGGGTGAGGGTTACAACTCCTGAAACCAGGATCACAAGTAAGCTGTTGCCTTAAGGCAAAAGCATCCTGTCGTTCTCCAAGCCAGACAATGGCAGATTCTGTGGTAGAGAGCCGAGTAAGAATCTCCTGATCAATTTGGCTTTGTTGAATCATCTGCTGAGTAGTATTAGTGAGAAGAACATCAACTGCATGTGCAGTTTGAATGGATTCAGTAAGGGCTACAGATGCAGTAGTTGCGGCCCCAATTATTACAATAGCAGAAACTATGGAGGCAATACATGCCTATAAATCGGCGGGCTCTGACATGGGCGAGGGCCTTATTGAGGGCACTTATTCCTCCTGGATCAGCCCACTCCCGGGTAAGGTTAACAGGAACCCAAGCCTGGGCCTGTCGGCGAATGACAAATATGGAGGTAAGATTTAATTGAGTGACATTCGCACGGGTTAGGCAGCTAGTATATATAGTGCCAGGAGTAGTAGTAAAAGTATATACAGTAGACCTGAAGGGCTCCCATGAAAGTGACACCATGCTAGTGACATGCTAGTGAAAGTGACACCAATGGGGAAACAAAGATAAGGAAGCTGTTCTTGACCTTGTGGAATTAATTATTCCATGGAAGAAGCCAAGCAAGAATGAATGATTACAGTAAAACTGGTGAATACTATTTGCAGCAGCTGGTGTTGGTGCCCCAGGCTAAACACTCTGAGCCCTTCTCTGACTTCAGCTGCAGCTATGGTGGACAGCTCCGACGCATGCTGACAGTTTTCCTGGGCCCAGATTTTCCATTCAGGAGGCTTGCTCAGTCCAGGACAGGGCAGACCAGAGAAGAGAGCAGTGTGACTGTTGCTAAGAACAACTCTCAACCAAAGGGGAATGAGAGTTGGTGGATAAATGTCCCACCCTCCCATCCTTCAGAAGGATAATTCTGACAGGTGGTCTACATAGCTCCTCAGAGTCCCTGGGAGCTTGAGCCCCAGGTGTCCACCGCAATAACCAGCTCAATAATGTAGCTTTACAAGCTTTTTCCCTGGCTCACTCTCCTCACTCCCTCACTTCTGCTTTCTGAAATCACCTCCAAGTAGACTTCCTACACCCAAGCCCTTGTTTCAGGTCCTGCTTTTAGGAGAATTGACACCACTACGCAGTAGCAGTGAGTGAATGAATGAGTATGTGCAGAGGAGACATTAGGGCCAAGGTTGTAAACTGGAATGTCTTTAGTTGGCTATCCAACAGGGTGACTGTCTATAGGACAATAGTTTGAGTTTGGGGTTTTTTTAATCTATTTAAAGATCATGTTATTAAATATTGGGTGTGGAGACACAGACTGGAGCAAGCAGGTCAGAGCTGAGTGGCTTTCCTAAAGAAAGAGAGATATATGTGTGTGAGGAAGGGAAAGATCCAGGAGCAGAGAAAGCTGGACTGGCACATCTGTGGCCTAATAATAGAAGAATGGAGAGAACAAATGGTGAGCAGAGAGGGTGAAAAATACCTGGTTCTTGAGAATTGCTTTTGAAAAAAGGAAGGTTGGGTGGGGTGATATAAAACCTCCTGAGCTCTTCCCAGGTAGAGACAGGGTCCCATTTGCCTCCTAAGCTCCTGGGACCCAGTGTGCAGGGTCATGGTTTCAGAGTGACCTCTGTGACTCCAATTTGAGCTCCTGCTCCTGGGGACTTCTGTCACTCACAAAGATCCCTATCAAACAAAGGACTGTAAAGGAGAAGTCAAACAGCAAAGGTGGAATAAAATGTCTGGCTAAAGCTAGCATACCTTAGGGTTTTCTGTGAAAATCACTACTTATTTACAACTTGTGCCTTACACAGCAGGAAGAAAGGTTTAGAGTTGGATCTAGTCACTCCCCTAGGATGCTTCCCATCGTATTGGGATGGTGTCAGCATTGGAGCCTCAGCACCTACCATATTTAGTACCTGGCACAAAGTGGTACTTGATACATATTTATAAAAGAAAATGGGAAGAAAAGGAAGAAGGTAGAGAATTCATAGATAATTCATCTATAGATAATTCATCAATATTATCAATTGAAAGATTTTAACAATGGTGTAAAATCAGGATCAATGCACAGAACTCAGTAAATTAAATCTTTATGAGAATGAAGACATTAATGTAATTCAGAATCTCCTTGGATCCTTTGGTTGGGGATGGATAGAGGGACTAGGGAGTGGGCAGAAAGAACATTATGTTCCCATCAAGGAAGTAGAAACAGGTTTTTTTTTTTTCTTCAGAAAACATTAGTGGATAAGATGATGCTTTTTTATTGGTAATGAGATATGGGCTTCCTACCAGAGAGTGACAAAGATGCTTCGGGCAAATCCTGTGGCCTTTGATGTGAGCACTGCTGAGAAAATACCTTCAGCTGAGCAAGTATGGAAGAGAAATTTGAAGAAGGCATTTCATGTACTCCTCTGTTGCATCTTTGATATACACAAAGGATTTAGTTCTAGGAAATGAAGACTTTACTCCCTTCTTTCTCTCTGAGGAGAACTTTGTTCCACATTTCCGTTTTGGGGGATGATCTTGGTGAGTATGTGACAGATAATAATAGGGCTTTCTCATTATCCAAGTTTTCATAACCCAAATCCCTATAGGCAACAGCTTGCGTAGAAAGTAAAAGCCATCATAACAAAAATATTTACTAATAAGCATACCATTTATAATATTACCCTTGACATTAATACTACTCAATTATAAAACCCATGTTAAACTATGAATTCAAAACAAATCAACTGCTAAGATAAATTGAAAATGTTCTAAAAGACAGAGTTTTATAAAGTCAATAAAAGTGATCCAGGAGAAATGATCCAAGTATAGACAAAGCCTTTGGCAAATGACAAACGGGCCTAGCTGAACTAGTTAACATCTCTAAAAAAAATTAAATGGGTGAAGTGGATCAAAAAGTACAAACTTCCAGTTATAAAACAGATAAGTCATGGGGATGTGATGTACAACATGGCCACTACAGTTAATCATGCTATGTTGCATATTTGAAAATTGCTAAAAGAATAGATCTTAAAAGTTCTATGACAGGAAAAAATGTAACTGCAAATGACAGATATTAACTAGACTTATATGGTGATCACTTTACAATATATACAAATATAGAATTATTATTTTGTATACCTGAAACTGATATAATGTGATATGTTAATTATACCCATGGGGGATGACATAATAGCATCTCTAAAAGAAAATGATCTGAATATCAAAAGAAGATACCCTTGGAAAAATTGACAAAGACCAAACATTTCCTTCAAAATGTTTTTTATTATGAACTTACTACAAAACTTAAACATGAAATGAAAGGAGTCATTATCATACTACCATCTAATCATGTTGGAAAGTTATGCCTCCTTAACTCCTGATTCATTCTTCATTTTAAATATTAGTTCATAATTGTGATTATAACTTAAATAATTTATAATATTAAATAGGGATTTAAAAACTAATTTTATTTTATTTTTTAATCAGTATTTTTTAATTGTTGATATTGTACAGTTTTCCGTCTTTTACTCCCCCCCAGCCCACTGCCCCAGCCCTCCCCACCTCCCTCCCATGTCCACCCCCCATAGTTTTGTCCATGTGTCCTTTATACTTGTTGCTCTAAACTGTTCCCCTTTAGTTTAGTTTTTCAAGTTAGAGTCTAAATCAAGTCTTTTGCCTTCACTATGTACTACAAAAATCAGTCCCTGGATTAAAGGGCTTTACTTTTCAGTGACTCCTTCCAGATATCAATTATCCTTGAATAAAGACTTTCTCTATTCTTGAATCTATCTCCTCCCACTCCCACTTCCTTAATCAAAACCACCATCATTCCTCACTTGGGTTATTACAACCACTTTCTATTGCCCCTGCCTCCTAGCTTACCCATTACAGTTTTTTCTCTCTGTTCCAGGCAGACGGAGACTTCTAATACACAAGCATTGCAGCATCACTCCCCTCAGTGTTCATTTATCTTAGCATGTCTTGCAAAGCCCTTCATGATTACTCCATTTCTTTTTCTTTCCAGCTTCATCCATTCCTTTCCTACATCCTCAGCCCTTGCTGCTGTACAGCCGTGCTCTCCATTCGATCTTCTCATCATCCTCCAAAGTGCTATTGTTCCACAGCTCTGGCCATTGTACCAGCCTAATGCCTATTCAGTTCTCAACTAAGAAATCACTTCCTCCAGGAAGTCTTCCCAGACCACCTGGGTTTAGTGTCCCTCCCTTACAATCCCACAGCATCCCTCACTAATTGACTATAATGAAGCACTTGAGACACAGTATTATAATGATCTGTAAGGGATAAGAACACTAACTTGATGTTTCAAGAGTCTCTAGCACCTTCATTAGTACCTGGCTCAGAGCAGGTACCTAGTATATGCTTAATAAAGGAATAAACAGATGAATGAATGCAGTACCGAGCAAACCAAAGCAAAATTAACATTGTTATGAAAAGGGTAAAACCTTGCAATTAAGTTGAGACTTTTCAAGTCTTGTGGGTAAAGAATACAAAAGTTAAGACATCAAAACTATCTCAAGTGATTACTTCTGGGAAGTGTAAAAACATAATTTCATTTTTTTTACTCTATACACCTAAGTGCTTGACATTTCTATAAGAATGCATTACTATTACAACAAAAAATGTATTAAAAATACTCACAACCAAATATGTACTGTTAGTTTTAAGACAGTTTCAAATAACCTTCTTAATTCAAAAAAATGTTTGAAAATAGAAAAACTTTAAAATAAAAGCTATCTTAAAGAAATGATCTGGACATTTTTAGCTTACCTGTTATATGATGATTTTACGGGATCTCAAGGATTTTTGCCCATCATGGAACCTTAATAGTAATGGGTCCTGAGAGTTCATTGTTTCTGTAGAAGTGTCAGATTGACTTGGAGGGGAAGAACAAGATACATTTGGGGGGAAAGTACTTCTAGTTTTTACTGTACTGTTCTGTACAATACCCTTCTGTGCTATTCTAAAATTTTATAAGAAATTTACATTATTTTTATAATAAAAACTGATTAAAATTCAAAAACAAATATTGGCAAGCATTTCTGAGGCTTTTAAGTAAATAATATTCCTAGCAACTCTACAAGGTAGATATTACCCTGATTTTATTTTACATTATTACTTTTATTTATTTTTTATTGGGGTGACTTTGATTTTATCATCATTCAAAAGATGAAAAACTGAGACTACTAGAAGTTCTGTAAGTTATCCAAAGTCAAAAAGGTAATAAGTGGCAGCCTGAGAACTCAAACATAAATCTGATTTTAAGGTCAAGGTAAGATCAAGCTCTTGAAAAATGTCTTATTGTTTAATTAAACAAACGGATAGTAGGTATTTTGCTTGGAGGATAATTTTGTCATTTTAAAGGTGGAGGGGTTTTGTTTGTTTGTTTGTTTTAGTTTAGTTTAGTTTAGGATAGTAATAAAGCTAAGGGATTCAAAATAAATGCTTTCCTGGACTAAGGTACCAAAAGAAAAATTAAATTAGCTGACAAATTGAAAAAATATTTGTAACATTATTATTAGTCTTTTAAACATTATTATATTTCCTAAATATTCACTCAGCTTTAGCAACAATAAAACTTTAGGCATAGAGCCTTAAATAGAGGAAGCAATCAATATTTTTCTAAATTCATTAAAATATGAAGGTGTGCATATTTATATACATACAAATATGTGTTTCACCCAAAAGAAAGTGAAAAAGCAAGTCATAAGCAAGGAGAAAATATTCTCAATGATACAACCACTATATTAGTAAGGGTATACACACACACACATATGGTTCTTTATATGTGTATGTGTGTGTGTGTGTGTGTGTGTGTGTGTGAATAAAGATCTTTATTATAGGAATTGGCTCACATTATTGTGAAGGCTGACAAGTCCCACAAGCTGCCCTCTGCAAGCTGGAGATTCTGGAAAACTGGTTACATAATTCAGCTGGAGCCTAAAGGCCTGAGAACAGGGAGCACAGGCAGCTGAGCACAGGAAAGACGTTGCCCTGGGCCTTTCACTACAAGGTGGCAAATTGGAAAAATCCTTAACTTACCTCTTGGTGCAGACATGCTGACTCTGTATAGTATATATGGAACAATTTTCTCTGACACAAAACTAAAAACTGGGGAAGCCGCGCCTTCACATCAGGCAAAGGAGAGAGAAATCACATTGAAGCTAGTAAGGAAGGCTGAGACACAATCACAAAATCTCACCACAACGCACAGCTACCACAACGGGAAGGAAGCTCAAAACTGCAGCCTCTCCCACATTGCTGACCCAACTTTAAGACCAGCACCTGAGAGAGGAACCCAAAACATCTGGCTTTGCAGACCAATGTGGCTCATGCCCAAGAAACCCGCAGGGCTGTGGTGAACTGAGAGATGGCTCTTGAAGGGACTAGGCAGAGACTTGCCCACCCCAGGGCCCAACGCAGAAGCAGCCCTTTGAAAAGCTCCTAGATTTTATGTGAATGAGACTAATTTCCTCATTTTAAAATACTTATCTGAGGTAAGGGACCCTCTGGGACACTCACTAGGGCTGGAGGCTGGTGGGTGCCATCTTCCTCGCTCTCACTGACTTGCTAAACCCAGCAGGTGCCATTTCTAAAATCTTTTCCTTTTTCTTATTCTTTCTCTGTTTTCCTTTTCCTGTATTTATTTTTTTTCTATATTTTCCCCCCTTTTCCTCCTTTTTTTTCAGTAGGTGTCACTCCAGAGTGCCAGTGTTTCCCAAAGGAAACTTCTAAATGTTTGATGCCCCAGTTTTTACATCTGGTGGGCTCAGTTTTTGCAGCTACATCCAGAAGATACCCCTTGACTGTCTGGCTCTGGAGGCCAGGGAAGCTGTATTCCTGTATCCCTGTATCCATGGGACTGGAACATCAGAGAGACCGTTATTGTTGTTGTTGTTTTTAATTCCAAGAGAAAGGAATTAGAGGTGGGTGAGGTGATGTGTAGAGAGAAAGAGAGAAACATCAATCAGTTGCCTCCCATGCATGCTCCACCTGGCCAGGTGCTGAACTCTCAACCTAGACATCTGCTCTGAACAGAGATCAAAACTGTGACCTTTTGGTTTACAATAGGATACTCCAACCAACCTAGCTATACTAGCTAGGGCAGAGAGACCATTCTTGACAGAGTATCACTCCAAGGGCATTGTAAAAGACAGTAAAAGAGACATGAAAATTCACAGAAAAAAAATACATCTATGGCCAATTAATATAAAAAGATTATCAACTTCATTAGTAATCAGAAAATGCAGATCAAGGTCAAAATACCATTTTATGCCCATTAGCTTAGGAAAAATAAGAATGTCAGATGCAGGGAAGAATATGGTTCAGTAGGTAGGCTTACACAGTCTGGTGGGAGGATAAATTATTACAGTCATTTTGGAAAGTAATGCTCTATTTTCTGGTAAAGTTGAACATTCACATACCTTTAACCTAGCAGTTCTAGTCCCAGGAGAAAATCCTGTTCATGTGTGCATGACAAGAAGGTCCATGGGAGCACTCTTCATATAGCAAACAAAAAGAAAAAAAAGGAAATGAACAATATGCCCATTGACAGGAAAATAGATGAAAATGTCTAAGATAGTGCCTGGCACATAGTAAACACTCAATAAAAGGTAGTCATTATCATTAGCCCTGAGTATCAGTGTCTCCATGCATTATATGGCAATAAGAATATCTATTTTACAGGGCTGCGTAAAGAATTAAATGAGAAGCACAAGTAAGTTCTCGGCAAATAGAAGTCATTCAATAAATATTACCGCCTCCTTACAGATCTGAGTGAAGGCTGGGAATGAGCCATCAGGTTGGAAATGGATGTTTGTGTTTATGCAATGCTGCCTATCAAGGCCTACCTTTGCAGGCTTCCAAGGCTAGCTGTTTTTGTTTTGAGTCAACATTTTAATGCTTATCATATGCCAGGAAAGCACCATATGAGCTGGTACTACTATTATCCCCATTGTACACATTTGGAAATCAAGCTTCAAGAGCCAAGATGACTTGCCCTTTGTCACCCAGCTTAGAAGGAGTAGATCTGGATTTGACCTTGAGTTGTCTGATCCACTCTGAAAACTAGCACTCCCTACTGCTTTCCAAATGCCACCAGAACTGAACATCAACTGCAAGAGAAAAATCAAACATGTCTCAGCTGGCAGGGGTTCCAATATCCTCCTTGTATTCCTTATCCCCAACTGAGACGGGTGTGTGTGTGTGTGTGTGTGTGTGTGTGTGTGTGTGTGTGTGTGTGTGTGTGGCAGCCCTGTCTTGACAACCAATGGGAGACTTTGGACAAGTGTCAGCTTGGAGGAGAAGAAGCCACAAATGGTTAATGGCATTATTCCCCGAAGGGTACCAGAAAAAGTAAGCAATTCTTGACCTTTCAGAAGCTATTATGGGAAAAACATAAAGAAACAATTCTGCAGGCTTAATGAAGGAATGCTGTGAAAAGTGTAATGGGCTATTTGTGCACATTTCAAAAGCATCATATAATTTGGCACAATTGGCAGTCTACTCTCCAGCATGACCAAGCAGGGCATTGCTACCTAAGCCCAAACTACCTTGGTAAAGCCAAGTCTCCACCTACAGCCCTTTTCTATAACCCAGGGTGCCTATGATTTAATTTTTAAGGCTTAAACATCAGCTGTTGAAATCAAATGTGGTACAGGCTCATCAATTTCCCACAAATGCAAAAATATGTTTTATGCTTCAAAATATGAGCCCTATTTTAGTTTTTTTCCTGCTACACACAGAGTTCCTTTTTTATTTTTAATTACGTTTTCAGGCAATTAGTTCATTACATTGACGCAGCTCTTCATGCTTTTGGTGGGGACTGGGAGAAGAATGAGGTGGTAGAGTACTACATTATTTTTAAAAATGGTTATTGGCTATGTTCAGTTCCCATATTTCATTCCCAATTTCAGAAGGGCATTTAGTATGCAAAGTCTCTGCATAAGATCATCAACTGCTACATTAGCACAATGGCTCCTTGGAGCCATAACAGTCTACCATGGAAATCATCCATGGATTATATAAGTTTATAAGATCTGCTACACTTACAAACAACAATTTTTCACCCTTTTCCATTATTTATTCCTTATTTGGCTTCCCTTCCCTTTTTGTCTACTCTTTAGTACAAATGTAAAAATAATACCCAAATCCTGGAAAAGACACTCTCAATTATAGCTGGTCATTGAAAAAATACTGTCACACTGATGAAAAAAAATTGACTCCTGACTAGTACCACTGTGTGAGTGCAGTTTATAAGTTCTCCTCATGTCTGTGTGGGTTTCTTCAGGTACTCTGGTTTCCTCCCACATCCCAAAGACATGCACATTGTGTCTCTAAATTGTCCTGGTCTGAGTGAGTGTGGATGTGTGTGATGCACCCTGCAATGGAAGGGCATCTTGTCCAGGGTTGAGTCCCACTTTGTGCCCTAAGCTGCTGGCTGCCTGCAATCCTGGACTAGAATAATTATTTGTTTTTATTCATCTTTCTTAAACATATTTCACATTTATCTCAACATTGAATAAGTATTTGGGAGTTTAGTTTAGAAATTTTGTGGTATTTTTGTGACCAGAAATACACCATAGGAACTTAACTTTTATTTATATTAATTAACTTATGGTGAACTTAGTTTTCTTATATGTCATTTTTCTTGAAGTCAAAGTTTCCAAGAAGATATTGATGACATTAAGTGAAGACCTACTGTATGTTTAATTGAAACTAAGAGAAAGCTGAGGAATTGATTCCACAAAACAATGACTCTCACTTAATGCTGGGCTTCAGCCTACATTGTGTTCCAACAAAGTTCCTATTCACAGTTCATATTGCCTTCCAAATAAAGGAATATGTAGCTGTCTTTAGGGACCAGGGTTTTCTAGCTTTTTGTGGTAGTTCCCACAGTCTGCTGGACTGTTGCTATGTTGGCCGTGAATGACTTGAGTCAATTGCAGGTTTTTGGTTATTCTAAAACTAAGTGGTAAAAGTTGGAAGCAAAACTGATAACTATGTATTTAGAAAATGTGTGCATTTTTAATCAACTTACTTTAAATATAGAAATCTTTGTCTTAGACTGGCAAAGATCAGCAGGCAGAAAGCAAACTGCAATATCTTCAGTGGCCTAAACTATGGTGGGAGTAGAACCCATATGTGCTCAAGTCATAAACAAAAGCAGCAATGAAGTGAATTTGATAATAACAGAAACATGCGCTGGACAACTGTCACTGCTCATATTTGATTTAGATAATTCTTTACCAGGAATACAGCCTTGCCCTTCACTTCTGACACAAGAGAATAAATTGCTTTCTTAGAAATGGAATATTTGAGTGAAAGATATTTTTAGACATGTGTAAAAATGCATCCAATGTAAAGAGAGAAGTTGACTATAAACATTTATCATTTCTCCTTGCCAAGATCCAATAAGTGATAGTAAAAGGATAAACCCATTACCAAGACAGCACAGAAGTGGTGCTATCAGTAAGTAGGGAACCTTGACAAATTTCCGAAGGATGGGGTAGAGGGTGGAAGAGTACTGGTGGATAAAGAAGAGGGAATAAGGAAGAAGCTGCAGAGTATGTAGGAGGAAACACCATAGGAGGAAGGAGACAAATGGCTTAGGGGAGCCCAAGAGAAACTATAATCAACATGGGCAGAGTCAGGGAATGAGGGAACCAGCTAGGAATGAGAAAGAGGTTAATCGAAATTATCATTGAAAAAATTATTCCATCAGCTCCTTCTCTCACCTTCCTTTTCCCAACCCTGCTGCAAACACTGTAGTGCTTGGAATATGAAACAACTGTGGCTTCCACACTGCCCACCCCAATCCTCTATCCTCAGGCAAGCAAAGCTAGGTCTTGACCTACTGCCACTTCCTTTCAACCCCAATTTTACCACTAGGCTGGAAAAACAGATGACACTTGTCTAAACAAGCTGAGAAACTTACTGAAGAGGAATGCTCTAGTGGATGCAGGCCCTCCCACAGAACACACCTCCACCTCCTGGTATTTGGGAGCTCCCAGCTTAGAATTCAGCTCCCTGCCTACTGAATTGATTCCCTCCATGAAGTCAAATCATCCAAGTAGTAATCCTTGGCCTTATAATCAGAACTACCAGAAAGCCTACCCATTCTATGGTCAACAGTATAAAAATTACCTGGGCCAGAGTTGGTTCCATAGTTATCATTAACATTGTTGATCTTATCATTACCATCATCATCACCATCATCGTCATCATCATCAAACACTAATTGACTGCTAATTAACATCACTTCTCAGATGGTTAAAAGGCACTGCACACTCTTACCCCAAACTGGGCAGATTATACTTCCCTCTGACTCCTACCCCCCAAACTCCTCTTCTAATATATCCTCTTTTGGAGAATGGACCTACCAACCATAATAATTAACATTTTTAGAGCACTTACTCTATTCCAGGCACTGTTCTAAACATAGGCACTGTTACATGACATATAACGATAACTCATTCAAACCTCAAGACCCCCTAGGGGACAGGGAAAGCCAGACTGAAATCAGCAAGGACCCCATAAGCATTTCAGATCAACTGGCTAAAGATGTCTCAGGAAACAGAAATTTGAGTCTCCAAAACTCTGGTTGTTTGCTGTGATTTTTTTTTTCTCTGATTAAAAAAAAAATCATACCAGATTCTGCATGGGTGTGTGTGTCTGCATGTGTCTATTTTTGTGGCCTTTTAAATTTTTAGGCTCTCAGATCTTGGATTCAGCCCTGAGTTACCTACATTGAACAAGAATCAGGCTTATGTGAAAGTTCTCATCAGCAGCACTGATACCTGACAAGTGTATTGTAAAGCCAACATATATAGACGTACTTAAAATTGACAGCCACTGCCTACAGTACTTCAAGTATATTAACTCATTTAATCTATTTCCTCATTTCACAAATGAGAAAACTGAAACACAGGATAATTCAGTGATCTGTCCAAAGTCTCAGGAAGCCAGGCTTAAAGACTCAGTGCAGTCTCTTGGGTGGTTGTAAACCCTGTTTCATTAAGCAGTTATTGTTAAAATTTTACGTGTGCGATAGAACTGTGGTTGTAGCTTTTAAAATGTATGTTCACCTCAAAAAACTAAACCTGGAATTATCATATACAGGAATTCTACTTCTAGGTATGTACCCAAAAGAATTGAGCACAGGGACTCAAACAAATACTTGTACACTTATAGTCATTACTCACAATGGACAAAAGGTAGAAGCAATCCAAGTGTCCATCAAAGTATACATGGATAAATAAAATGTGGTATATACTTTTTAACAAGTCCCAAATGAGGGCACTCAGGGGTGGGTGGACTGAGCTATCCTGGTGGAGCTGCTGCTGCTGCCCCAGCCCAGCCCAGCACTTCTCGCTGCACAGGATTACAGCCAGAGCCATTTTGTGGAATTTACAAAATCCCCCTCAAGAAGAAGCAGCATGAGCATGATGCTTCAATGCCCAGAAGCCTTGCCTCTGTGCCCTCTGCACCAGCCCAAGCTGCACACCATGCCGCTGCTGGGATCCAGGGACCAGGGACTGAAGTATTTGCCAGGGATGGGGCTGTTGCCACCCTAGCCCCAGGCACTACTGGAACCGTGAACCAGACAGAATCTCACTAAGGAGGCTGCAGACTGGCAGAGAAGCTGGGAGTACTGGGGGCAGAGAGAGACAGACAGGGAGGCACTGGATGCAGAGGCTGCAGCAGGAGTGCAGCAGTGGGAGCCCAAGTCTAAAACTCACTAGAGGGAATGACGCGAGTGCCCACCACTGTCCCATGTTATAGTTTTGCTGCCAGACTCTTCCCTTCCTTCTCCCACCCCATCAGGCTGACACGAGATTTGAAAGAAGACAATGCATACAAGATATATTCTATTGATTTGGGAAAGACAGAGAGGTGTTGGTGTGAGAGAGAAGCATTAACAGGTTGCCTCCTGTGCGTGTCCTACCTGGGGATCCAACCCACACCTAGAAGCCCTCTCAAGGCAAAGGTGGACTTTGTGGGATTGAACCCATTAGTCAGCCAGATGGAGGAAAGTTCCTACCACTGATCAGACCAATAACAATCAAGACCCAAATATAACAGGAGAGTCTACATAATCCACACAAAGGACATTCCTGGAGCACCCAGATCAAGAGATCAAGGACTCTGCACCAGGGGGGCTCTCTGTGCTGCAGAGAGAAGAAAATCACGGGAAACAAACCCACCATCTTTTCTTCCCCCCCTTAAAGGGGAAAAGCACAGGTTTTGTCTTTGCGGCTACCCACCCGGGGCCCCAGCAAAGGTAGAGCTGCACAGACTGGAGTCCCACAAGGAGAGTCTGGAATGGGAGGCACTGGGGAGACACTTAGGGGAGTGGCCGTGGGATCTGTGAGACCCAGATATACCTGAGCTCCACAGCAGCCATCTTTCCTGAGAAGAGCTAGCCCTTCCCATGTGAAAAATCAATCACCTTACCCTGTGGGATACCACTCCTTCAACCCTCTGGAAATCCCGTCGCCACAACCTCTGAAATCCTGTTCACTTCACCCAGTAATTTTTTTATTCTTTTTTCAGTTTTGTTCTTTTGGTATTCTGGGTTTTTTTTGTTTGTTTTCATTTCTCCAATCCTGTATTTTAACCCTTGCTGAGGACGCAGCAACATTAACAGACTCAAGGGCTATTAGAGACTAGTGATAGGGTGCAACCAATCTACACACTATCCTGGGAAACAGACTGGTGCTTCCCACTTATTGGAGAGCCACAGAAACATCCTCCTGGCATTCGACAGACCCAAAATCTTGGCCTGGAAGCCTACTAGATGCCCCACCCTGCTGAATATGGGGAAATAATCGCAGACCGACTCAGACTACTGGCTCAGGGGAGGGGGAACACAACCATCATCTTCCCTGAAGTCTGAAAGTTACCTGCCATGAGAGACTCAGGAATCACAGCCCCTTGTTTCTGCCAGAAGCCCTCTCAGAAATAGTCTGGTCTAAGACTACTCTAAGATTGACATCAGGCCAGCAGGCAGAGATAGTCAGAGGTGGATCCTGTGGTGAATTGGGATGTTTGCTGACATACCCCTGGATCCACTGATGATAAAAGCCAGCTTTGCAGAGCAGCAAAAAAAAAAAACAACAACAACAACAACAAAAAAAAAAAAAAAAAAAAACCTGCTCTGATTCCCAGAGGAATTACCCACAAATTGTGGATTACCTGTAGTTTTTAAAAGGTGTTTGAGGGCTAGACATGACAACACCTGACATTGGCTTACACCAGACTCAAACATCAGAGTGGTATCCAAAGGGAGAAACAGAAGAAACACTACAAGCCAGAAGTGATTGGCATGAAATATTCCAAATAATGAAAAGCAAGGACCTGCAACCAAGACTACTCTACCCAGTAAGGCTCTCATTTAAAATGGAAGGCAAAATAAAGAGCTCCCCAGACAAAAGGCTCTTCCAAGCTAGCATTGCAAGAGATACTAAACTGAGTGCTTTAAGAGACTTCTGGCCAAGATGGAGGTATAGGTAGACACACTGTGCATCCTCACACAACCAAAAGAAGGACAACAAATTTGAGAACAAGAAACAACCAGAACTGACAGAAAATTGAACTGTATGGAAGTACAATAACCAAAGAGTTAAAGAAGAAACATTCATCCAGACAGGTAGGAGGGGCAGAGACTGGCAGCCAGGCAGAGAGGACTTACAGCCAGGTAGTGGCTGGAGGACTGAGGCAAGCAAGGCAGCAGCTGGCAGACAGGGAAGTCCCATATTCATGGGCAGATAAACTGGGAGGAGTAACTGGGGAACAAGACAGACCCTGCAACCCAGAGTTCCAGCACAGGGAAATAAAGTCTCAAACCTCTGATTGAAAATATGTGTGGGGGTTCAGGTGGCAGCAGCAGAAACTCCCAGCCTCACAAGAGAGTTCATTGCAGAGGACAACAGGGTCCTAGAATGTACACAAACCCACCCAACCAAGAATCAGAACTAGAAGGGCCCGATTTGGTTGTGGGTAGCAGGAGAAGTAACTGAAAACCTGCAGAGAGTAGAGCAAGCAGTATTGTTCCCTATTGGACCCCTCCCACACACACAGCATCGCCACATAGCAATGTGAGTTGCCCCACCCTGGTAAACACCTAAGGCTCCTCCCCTTACTATGTAATAGGCACACTGAGACAAAAAAGAATGGCCCAAATGAAAGAATAGATCGAAGCTCCAGAAAAAATACAACTAAGTGACAAAGAGATAACCAGCCTATCAGATGCACAGTTCAAAACACTGGTAATCAGGATGCTCACAGACTTGGTTGAATAAGGTTGCAAATTAGAGGAAAATATGAAGGCTATGCTAAGTGTAATAAAGGAAAATGTACAGGGAACCAACAGTGACAGGAAGGAAACTGGGAATCAAATCAACTATGTGGACCAGAAAGAAGAAAGAAACATTCAACCAGAACAGAATGAAGAAACATAAGGAGAGGCTTAGGAACCTCCAGAACATCTTTAAACATTCCAATATCCAAATCATAGGGGTGCCAGAAGGAGAAGAACAAAAGCAAGAAACTGAAAACTTATTTGAAAACATAATGAAGGAAAACTTCCCCAATCTGGCAAAGGAAACTGACTTCCAGGAAGTCCAGGAAGCTCAGAGAGTCCCAAACAAGTTGGATCCAAGGAGGAACACACTAAGGCACATCATAATTACATTACCTAAGATTAAAGATCAGGAGAGAATCTTAAAAGCAGCAAGAGAAGAGGAGACAGTTACCTACAAAGGAGCTCCCATCAGACTGTCAGCTGATTTCTCAAAACAAACCTTGCAGGCAAGAAGGGGCTGAAAAGAAGTATTCCAAGTCATGAAAGGCGAGGACCTCCATTCAAGATTACTCGATCCAGCAAAGCTATCACTTAGAATGGAAGGGCAGATAAAGTGCCTGCCAGTAAGGTCAAGTTAAAGGAGTTCATCATCACTAAGCCCTATTACATGAAATGTTAAAGGGTCTTACCTAAGAAAAAGTTGATAAAAAATATGAACATTAAAATGACAACAAACTCACAGTTATGAACAACCCAACCTAAAACAAAAACAAGAATGAAAATAAACTAAGCAAACAACCAGAACAAGAACAGAATCACAGAAATGGAGATCACATGGAGGGTTATCAACAAGGGAGTGCAAGGGGGAGAGAGGGGGAAAAGGTACAGAAAATAAGTAGCATAAATGGTAGGTAGAAAATAGACTGTGGGAGGTTAAGAATAGTATAGGAAATGTAGAAGCCAAGAAGTTATATGCATAACCCATGAACATGAACTAAAAGGGGGGAATGCAGGTGGGAGGGGGTATACAAGGCAGAGGGGAATAAAGGGAAGAAATGAGACAACTGTAATAGCATAATCAATAAAATATATTTTAAAAAATAAAGTGCTTTAAGAAGAAGAAATAGAGAGGAACACAGATACAAAGGGGGAAAATGGCAATGAGTAAGTATCTATCAATAATAACCTTAAATGTAAATGAACTAAATGTTCCAATCAAGACTTAGGATAGCTGAATGGATAAGAAAACAGGAACCACATATACACTGCTTACAAGATACCTACCTCGGAACAAAAGATGTATACAGAGTGAAAGTGAAGGGATAGAAAAAATATTACATGCAAATGGACATAAAAAAGGGGGCTGGGGTATAAATACTCATATCTTATAAAATAAACTTCAAAACAGAGGCCACAGCAAAAAACAAAGAAGATCACTATGTAATAATTAAGGGTGTAGTCCATCAAGAGGATATAATTTTTGTAAACATATATGCACCCAATATAGGTACACATAAATATATAAAGAAAATACTGGAGGATACCCCATTGTCAACAGTGGATAGATCTTCCAAATTAAAAAAAAATCAGCAGACTACAGAGGAAGATTGTGGCGTGGTAAGAGGGAGTGGATTCCACTTCCCCCTACACACGTGAGAAAAACCTAACCGATCTATGGAGGAACAGAGCAAACAGCCAACAGTACCCCAGCATATATGAAAATAAGAGACCAAAAATTGTAGTGAACATTGAAAAACCAGACAGTAAGGAGAGCGCTTCAGGACAGTAAGGTCCCAGGGACCAGTGTGGGGACCAGGGCAGCTGCAGCCCCAGGCCCCATACCTGTCGGGTCTGCCACAGGGTCTTGGGAGAGAGCCAGGTCAACTGCTCCCTCCGCAGCCAATCAAGGTTTGAGGAGCACTGGGAGAGACCTGGCTGCTTGAAGTCGCAGACAGGAGAATAAGGACCAAGTGGCAAACACACAGAGGCTGTGAGCACCCACGGAGTCTGTGGGTGCTGCCTGGGGAAAGTTGGGAGTAACACAATGATGGGCCCTGACCCTGATAGTCGCTGGTCTGGCTGGAGAATAAGCTATGCCAGAGGCAAGGCCATTGTACAGAGTGGTAGGATTGAGTAGGAGGAATTTCTCAAAAAGAAAAAGTGAAAAGGGAGACACTGGGGAATTCTCCTACAGCAGCCACTCCAGCTAGCTCCACACCCAGCTGGGCAGGTTGAGTGGAACCTCAATCCCAAGGTTGAGCAGAAGACCCTACGCACCCATGTAACACTGAGAAGGAAGGGTGTGTTCCCAAACACCTGGGACCGAGGCAGCCTGGCCAAGAGCTCCCGCACCCCAGCCCACAGCGGTAATCCTGTCCCACACCCAAGGTGCCTGAAGAAGGAAGGGAGAAAAGCCATACCAATCGCCCCTCAGCCTGCTGCAGCCAGCAAGACCAGAAAAACCAGTTTGGCCAGTTTGAAACCAACAAGACTCTTGGCTTTGTTATTGTTGTTGTTGTTGTTGTTGTTGTTGTTGTTTAAGTAATTTTTATTTTTTAATTTTTATTATTTTTTTCTTTCAATTCATTTTCCCTCTCTTTCCTTCTTTCTTGTTTTATTCCTTCTTCCTTTCTTTCCAATTTCATCTCATCTTCCTTCCTTCTTCTGCTTTTTTTTTAATACCCACAAGTGAGACAAAAATTCTGGAACTGTGAAAAGACCAGAGTGGGACCCAAAGAGGGGGCATCCCAAGAGCTGTGACAGTGAGACAAATTTCACTTTTCTATTACAGAAAACTTGCAAGTTATTGCATATTTGTATTATTATTATTATTATTCCATTATTCTTACATCTTTTGTTTTAATAGTATCTTTGTATTCCTCTTCTTTCTCTATAGTCTTCTGTGCTTGGTTGGTTACATTGTATCATTTTGACAGGTTCCCCTATTCTCTCTTTCATGGTGTATTGCTAATTTACTGTCCCTCACTTTACTAGTGTTCCATTAGCATACTACTCAACATCCTATACTCCCTATTCTTGTTATCCAGATCACATAGATTCTGTCATATGACTGTTGCTCTAATATTATTGTAAATAATAGCTGTTCCATACAACTGTAAATACTTCACAACACCCCTCCCAGATCTTAGCCCACTTCACAGTTTCCTGAACTCTATTACTGTAGTGGTTAACTCTATTCTCTCACACACTATAGCTATTTACTATCCTTTACTCTCACCTTACCTCAGAATCTGACCTCCCACAACCTCACTGCTTTCTAGATCCAACTCACAATCCTTCCCTTCCCAACAAGAATCTCATCTTCTTTCCATCCTTGCTAAAAAGTGGCTAGTTGGGTGGAAAATCATGGTTAATACTATACATAGGCAAAGGATCTCCTATCTCTTCTCTAACAACTGCTACTGTAAATATCATAGAATATTCTCTTGCTGTCTTAAACCATTTTGTCTTCCCCCTCCAACTGATCACAAAAAAGAGTAGGTGGAAGCAGTGAACACCAGGATACCCATTGGAAAAGGAAACCCAACAACAAAGGAACGACCAACAGATAACAACAGAAGAAGGTGAAGGAGGGAGTGGAAACCACACAAACCTCAATCCAGGACATATGTGGAAAAACAACTAACAAGTGGGGAAACTACCCAGTACAAACTGAACAAGAGCAAGAGAGAATTCTCAAAACCTTGTACACACAGAAGAACCATCTTCAACACAACCTGCCCTCACCAGCACAACAAAATACAAGAGGTGGTGGACAGAGTGACCCTCAGTTAACCAGCTGGTGGGAAGGACTCACTAAAGAAAGACCCAGCAATCAAAACCCAAAGACAAACACAGAGCCAACTTAAGTGACAGCCCAAGACCAGTAAACTTGAGAGATCACGGAGACTGCAACACTGATCTCATAGGTATTCTACCACAGAAGTTCACACCATAAACCCAGGGATCCAGAACAGATCAATTTAAGAAGCTGAGGCTAAAAAGAAGAGTCTCACAAACAATGGGAAGACAAAGAAACAATCCCCAAATGAAAGGAAATGAGGAAGACCTGGAAAGAATGCTAAATGAAACAGAGACAACTCAACTGTCAGATATTGAGTTTAAAGCAATGGTTATCAGGAAGCTCAATGAGCTCACAATGAACTACCAGAAACTAAAGGGAAACTACAATGAACTCACTGCAAACCATAACATGGAAAAGGAAATATAAAATACCAACAAGGTCCAAGAAGTAAAGAATACAATTTCTGAACTAAAGAACACAGTAGAAGGAATCAAAAGCAGGATCGATGATGAAGCAGAAGATATGATCAGCAAGTTGGGGGACAAAGTAGAAAAAACACCCAGAAAGAGCAAGCAAAGGAAAAGAAGCTCAGAAAGAATGAAGAGGGATTAAGAGAAATGCAAGACAATATGAAATGTAACAATATCTGTATAATAGGGATACCAGAAGGTGAAGAAGAAGAGCAAGGGATAGAAAACCTATTTGAAACAGTAATGATAGAAAACTTCCCTAATTTGATGGGAGAAAAAGTCACACAAATCCAGGAAACACAGAGAGTCCCAATCAAGAGGAACCCAAAGAGGCCCACTTCAAGACACATCATCATTAAAATGGCAAAATTCCAAGACAAAGAGAGAATCTTAAAGGCAGCAAGGAAGAAAAAGGAAGTAACATACAAGGGGGCCCCAATCAGGTTAGCATCTGACTTCTCAATGGAAACGCTCCAAGCCAGAAGAGGATGGCAAAAAATATTCCAAGCAATGGGAACCAAAGGCCTGCATCCCAGACTACTTTACCCAGCAAGGCTTTCAATCAAGATAGAAGGCCAAATAAGGAGCTTCCCAGACAAAAGAAGTCTAAAAGAATACACCTCCACCAAACCAGTTCTGCCAGAGATGCTAAAGGGACTGCTTTACAAAAAGGAAGGAAAAGAAAGAGAGAGAGAGAGGAACCCAGGCATGAACATGGCAATGAATAAGTATCTATCAATAATAACCTAAAACATAAATGGATTAAATGCTCCAATCAAAAGACATGGAATAGCTGAATGGATAAGAAAGCATGACCCACACATATGCTGCCTACAAGAGACCCACCTCAGGACAAAATACATACACATACTCAAAGGGAAGGGCTGGAAACAAATTTTCCAACCAAACGGACAGGAAAAAAAGCTAGGGTAGCAATACTCATATCAGACAAAATAGACTTCAAAAGAAGGGCCATAAAGAGAGACCCAGAAGGTCACTTCATAATACTCAAGGGAAGAATCCACCAAGAAGACATAAACATTATAAATATATGTGCACCCAACATAGGAGCACACAAATACTTGAAGAAAATCTTAGAGGACTTCAAGAAAGGTATTGACAGCAACACAATTATACCAGGGGATTTTAACACCCCACTGTCAAAAATGGACAGATCTTCCAAACAAAATATCAAGAAAAATATTGTGGCATTGAACAATACCCTAGATGAAATGGAATTAACTGATATATATAGAGGGAGCCCTTCATCACAAAAAAGTTAAAAACACATTCTTTTCAAATGCACATGAAACATTTTCAAAGATAGACCACATGATAGGACACAAAACAAGCCTCAACAAATTCAAGAAATTTGAAATCATACCAAGCATTTTCTCTGACCACAAGAGACTGAAACTAGAAACCAAGCCCATGGAGAAAAACCCAAAACATTTAAAATCATGGAGATTGAATAGCATGCTATTAAAAAATGAATGAGTCAAAATGAAATTAGGGAAGAAATAAAAAAGTTTCTGGAAACAAATAAAAATGAACTCACAACAACCCAAAACTTATGGGACACAGCAAAGGCAGTCCTGAGAGGGAAGTTGATAGTGATACAGGCTTACCTAAAAAAGATAGAAACATTTCAGACAAACAACCTAACCCTATGCCTACAAGAACTTGATGAACAACAACAAAGACATCCCAGAGCAATTAGAAGGAAGAAAATAACCAAGATCACAGCAGAATTAAATGACATAGAGACTAAAAGCACAATTCTAAGGATCAATGAAGGCAGGAGCTGGCTCTTTGAAAAAATAAACAAAATCAACAAGCCTTTAAGCAGGCTCATCAAGAAAAAAAGAGAGAGGACTCAAGTAAACACAATCAGAAATGAAAGAGGAGCGATTACAACTGACACAACAGAAATACAAAGGATTGTAAGAAATTACTACAAAGAACTGTATGCTAAGAAATTTAAAAACCTAAGTGAAATGGACACGTTTCTAGAAAAATATAATCTTCCAAAACTCAATGAAGAAGAAGCAGAAAGCCTGGACACACTAATAACAGCAGATGAAATTGAAGCAGTAATAAAAAAACTCCCAACACACAAAAGCCCTGGACCAGATGGTTTCACAGGAACATTCTACAAAGCATTTAAGGAAGAGCTAACCCCTATCCTTCACAGACTATTCCAAAAACTTCAAAATGATGGAAGCCTCCCAAACTCTTTTTATGAAGCCAGCATCATCCTAATCCCAAAACCAGATAAAGACACAACAAAGAAAGAGACCTTCAGGTCAATATCACTGATGAACATAGACGCTAAAATTCTCAACAAAATATTGGCAAATCTCATCCAACAATACATTAAAAAGATCATACATGATGATCAAGTGGGATTCTTCCCAGGGATGCAAGGATGGTACAATATTCACAAGTTAACAAAGGCAGTATATCACATAAACAAAAGGAAAGCCAAAAATCACATGATCATATCGACAAATGTGGAACAAGCATTTGATAAGGCACAACACCCATTTATGATGAAAACACTCAGCAAAGTGAGAATAGAGGGAGCATTCCTCAACATAATAAAGGCCACATATGAGAGACCTACAGCCAACATCATACTCAACAGGCAAAAACTAAAATCTTTTCCAGTAAGATCAGGAACAAGACAACATGGCCCACCTTCACCACTTCTATTCAATATAGCATTGGAAGTTTTAGTCACAGCAATTAGACAAGAAAAGGAAATAAAAGGCATCCAACTTGGAAAGGAGGAAACAAAACTATTATTGTTTGCAGATGACCTGATAGCGTACATAGAAAATCCTATAGAGTCAGTCAAAAAACTACTTGACCTAATAAATGAATTTGGCCAAACAGCAGGATGCAAAGTCAATATCCAAAAATCAAAGGCATTTTTGTATACCAACAATGAAACAGTAGAAGCAGAAATCAAGAAAAAAAATCCCATTTTATATAGCAAAAAGAAAAATAAAATACCTAGAAATAAACCTAACCAAGGAGATAAAAGACCTGTATGCAGAAAACTACACAACATTGAAGAAAGAAATCAAGGAAGACACAAACAAATAAAAACACATACAGTGTTCATGGATCGGAAGAATTAACATCATCAAAATGTCCATACTACCCAAAGAAATTTACAGATTCAATACAATACCTATTAAAGTACCAATGGCATATTTCACAGATATAGAACAAACACTTCAAAAATTTATATGGAACCATAAATGACCCTGAATAGCTGCAGCAATTTTGAGAAAGAAGAGCAAAGCAGGAAGGATCACAATACCTGATACCAAAATGTATTACAAGACCACTGTCATCAAAACAGCCTGGTACTGGCATAAATACAGGCACATGGACCAGTGGAATAGAACAGAGAGCCCAGAAATAAACCCAAGTCTCTACGGTCAATTAATATTTGACAAAGGGGACAGCAACATAAAATGGAGTAAAATTAGCCTCTTCAACAGTGGTGTTGGAGAACTGGACAGCTACATGAAAAAAAAAATGAAACTCAAGCACCAACTTACACCATACACAAAAATAAATTCAAGGTGGATAAAAGATTTAAATATAAGTCTTGATAGCATTAAAATCCTAGAGGAGAACATAGGCAGGAAAATCTCAGATATTACACGCAGTAACATTCCTACTGATATGTCCCCTAAAGCAAGGGACATAAAGGAAAGAATAAACAAATGGGATCTCATCAAAATTAAAAGCTTCTGCATGACTAAAGTAAACAATATTAAAATAAAAAGAGAACCGACAGTATGGGAAAACATATTTACCAATGATACCTCAGACAAGGGTTTAATCTCCAAAATATATAAAGAATTTACACAACTCCACTCTAAGAAGACAAGCAACCCAATTAAAAAATGGACAAAGGACTTGAACAGACACTTCTCCAAGGAGGACATACAGAGGATCCAGAGACACATGAAAAGATGCTCAGTATTGCTAGCTACCAGAGAGATGCAAATTAAAACCACAATGAGATACCACTTCACACTGGTCACAATAGCCATCATAAACAAAGCAACAAACAACAAGTATCGGAGAGGTTGTGGAGAAAAGGGGACCCTAGTGCACTGTTGGTGGGATTGCAGACTAATACAACCACTGTGGAAATCAGTATGGAATTTTCTCAGAAAACTAAAAATGGATCTGCCTTTTGACCCAGCAATTCCACTGCTAGGATTATATCCTAAGAATGCTGAAACACTAATCCAAAAGAACCTACACACCCCAATGTTCATAGCAGCACAATTTACAATAGCCAAGTGTTGGAAGCAACCTAGGTGCCCATCAGTAAATGAATGGATCAAAAAACTATGGTACCTTTACACAATGGAATTCTATGCAGCAGAAAGAAAGAAGGAGCTCCTACCCTTCACTACAGCATGGATGGAACTGGAGAGCATCATGCTAAGTAAAATAAGCCAGGTGGTGAAAGACAAATACCATATGATCTCACCTTTAACAGGAACCTAAAGAACAAAACAGACAAACAAGCAAAATATAATCAAAGTCACTGAAATTGAGAACAGGCTGACAGTCACCAGAGGGGAGAGGGAAGTGAATTTCAGAGGAAAAGGGGAAGAGTTTATAGGAGCAAGTATAAAGGACACATTGCCAAAAACTGGAGGGGAGGGTGTAGAAATGGGAGGAAGCTGGGGAGGGTTGGGGCAGTGGTCTGGGATGGGAGTAAAAGACAGATAACTGTATAAGAACAACAATTAAAATAAAATTTAAAAAAACAACAAATATTGCAGCATTGAACAATACTCTAGATCATTGATATTTACGTAACATTTCACCTCAAAGAAGCAAAATATGCATGCTTCTCAAGTGCATATGGATCATTCTCAAAGATAGACCACATGATAGGACAGAAAACAAGCCTTAACAATTTCAAAAAAATGAAATCATATCGAGCATCTTCTCAGATTACAAAGGCTTGAAACTAGAAACCAACCTCAAAAAAAAAAAAAAAAAAACCTCTCAAAAACATTCAAATACATGGAGATGAAATAACATATAATTAAATAATGAATGGGTTAACAATGAGATCAAGAAAGAAATCAAAAAGTATCTGGAAACAAATGAAAATGAACACACAACAACCCAAAACCTACAGGACACAGCAAAGACAGTCCTGAGGGAATGTCATAGCAATACAGGCCTAACCAAAGGTTTAAAAATCTCAAATAAACAACCGAATCCTACATCTAAAAGAACTAGAGAAACAACAACAAACAAAGCCCAGAGCGAGTTGGATGAGGGAAATAATCAAGATAAGAGCAGAAGGGTACCGAGAAGATGGCGGCGTGGTAGGAGGGAGCAGACCCCATCTCCCCTCTACACACGGGAGAAAAACCGGGCCAATCTACGGAAGATCAGAACAGACAAGGAACAGTAACACAGCATATCTAAAAACAAGAGGTTGGGAATTGTAGCAGACACTGAAAAACCAGCGGTAAGGAGAGCTCTTCGGAACAATAGGAGCCCAGGGTTCCAGCGCGCGGAGAGCCTGGAGAGCTGGGCGGCTGAGGCCCCCGGCCCGGCGCTCAGCCAAGCCCACCCCAGGGCTCTGGGGAGGGAGCTAGGTCAGCCGCTGAACCGGCTGGGAGATCTCAGGGGTCACTGCGCGACTGTGGCAGAGCGAAAGTGGGTGCCCCCGCGCCAGGTCACTGCGTGACTTTGAACCGAGTTTTCGTGGTCGTGGGAAAGCACAGTCACTCCAACCGCTGACAGAAGCGCGTGTGAAGTGAGACAGCTGCATAAAAATAGGCACCCTCAGGGGAACCCCACACGGTCTCAGGATAGTGGACACTCGTGAAAACATAGGCGCTGGCCACGGGAGACAGCTGTGGAGCACCCGTGCCAGATCACGGGCCCGTGCTTGAACACGGACAGCTCAGGTCCAAGACGCAGGCGCGAGAAAGCCGCTGGAGTGTAGGCCCCGCTCAGAGAGCCTCCCAAGGGCAAAGGCAGGCAACTGCGCACCACTGGAGAACCTAGCACTCACCCATAAACTCGGAGAAGTGCGCGCACAACAGAAGGCTCAGAACACATGCTGAAAACCCTGTGGGGAGAGGCGCCCACTAACGCTGGGATACATAGCACAATGAGGACTGAGTTCTGAACACAAAGAAAAGCAATAAGATCATCCCTTGGCCATTGCAGCCAGCAAGACCAGAAAAGCCGGCTCAGCAAGTTTGAAAACAACAACAGGTTTTTTTTAATTTTTGTTTTTGGTTTTTTTTTTTTTTAATATATATTTTTAATTTTTTAATTTAATTTAATTTTTATTTTTAATATTTTGTTTTGCTTTGCTTGTTCTTTCTGTGTGTGTGTGTGGCTGTTTATATTTGTGTGGGTGTGTCTGTTTTTTGTTTTGCCACTTTGTATCTTTTTGTTTGTATGCCTGTCTATTTATATGAGCTTTTAACTATTCCTTCTTCTTTATTTTTATCTTCTTCTTTACTCCCCAACTCCTTTTGCCTCCCTTTAATTCCTTCTTGTCTTATTCTGTCTTCCTTTCTTTCCAATTTTATCTCTTCTACCTTCCTCTTTTTTCTTCTTTCTTCTTTTTTTCATTTTCCTCCCTCTTCTTTTTTTAAATACCCATGAGTGTGACAAAACAAACAAACAAACAAGCCTGGAACTGTGAAAAAAAAACAGAGTTGGCCCCCAAAAGAGGGTATTCCAGCTGATGAGACAGTGGAAGCTGTGAACAACAGGATATCCGAAGGAGAATCCACCACTGAAACTCACAGTCTACCACAGAAGGTCATACCACAAACCCAGGGAGCCAGAACAGATCAATTTAAGAAGTTGAGGCTAACAACAAGAGTCTTACAAACAATGGGAAGACAAAGAAACAACCCCCAAATGAAAGGAAAGGAGGAAGCTCCAGAAAGAATGCTAAATGAAACGGAGGCAACTCAACTATCAGATATCGAGTTCAAAGCAATGGTTGTCAGGAAGCTCAATGAGCTCTCAATTAGCTACCACAAACTACAGGGAAGTTATGACAAACTCACCGCAAACTATATCAACATGAAAAAGGAAATAGAAACTATCAACAAGGGCCAAGAGGAAATGAAGAACACAATCTCTGAACTGAAGAACACAGTAGAAGGAATGAAAAGCAGAATCGATGAAGCAGAAGATCGGATCAGCGAGTTGGAGGACAAAATAGAAAAAAACACTCAGAATTAGCAAGATAAGGAAAAGAGGCTTAGAAAGAATAAAGAGGGTTTAAGAGAAATGCAAGACAACATGAAACGGAATAATATTCGTATAATAGGGATACCAGAAGGAGAAGAACAAGAACAAGGGATAGAAAACCTGTTTGAAAAAGTAATGATGGAAAACTTCCCTCATTTGGTGAGAGAAAAAGCCACACAAATTCAGGAAACACAGAGAGTCCCAATCAAAAGGAACCCAAACAGGCCCACTTCAAGACACATCATAATTAAAATGGCAAAATTCCAAGACAAAGAGAGAATCTTAAAGGCAGCAAGGGAGAAAAAGGAAGTAACATACAAGGGGGCCCCGATCAGGTTAGCATCTGACTTCTCAATGGAAACGCTCCAAGCCAGAAGAGAATGGCAAGAAATATTCCAAGCAATGAGAACCAAAGGCCTGCATCCCAGACTACTTTACCCAGCAAGGCTTTCATTCAAGATAGAAGGCCAAATAAGGAGCTTCCCAGACAAAAGAAGTCTAAAAGAATACACCTCTACCAAACCAATTCTTCAAGGGATACTAAAGGGACTGCTTTAAGGGAAGAAAGGAAAAGACAGAGAGAGAAAGAGAGAAAGGAACACAAATACAAAAATGGCAATGAATAAATACCTATCAATAATAACCTTAAATGTAAATGGATTAAATGCTCCAATCAAAAGACATAGATTAGCTGAATGGATAAGAAAGCACGACCCACACATATGCTGTCTACAAGAGACCCACCTCAGGACAAAAGACATACACATACTCAAAGTGAAGGGCTAGAAACAAATTTTCCAAGCAAATGGTCAGGAAAAAAAAGCTGGGGCAGCAATACTCATATCAGACAAAATAGACTTCAAAAGAAGGGCCATAAAGAGAGACCCAGAAGGTCACTTCATAATACTCAAGGGAAGAATCCACCAAGACGACATAAATATTGTAAATATTTATGCACCCAATGGAGGAGCACCTAAATACATCAAGAAAATTTTAGAGGACTTCAAGAAAGATATAGACAGCAACACAATTATAGTAGGTGATTTTAACACCCCACTGTCAAAAATGGACAGATCTTCCAAACAAAATATCAACAAAGATATTGTGGCACTGAACAACACTCTAGAGGAAATGGACTTTGGTATATATAGAGCCCTCCATCCCAAAGAAGCTAAATACACTTTGTTTTCAAATGCACATGGAACATTTTCAAGGATAGACCACATGATAGGACACAAAACAAGCCTCAACAAATTCAAGAAAATTGAAATCATACCAAGCATTTTCTCTGACCACAAGGGACTGAAACTAGAAACCAATCCCAAGGATAAAAACCCAATACCCTCAAAATCATGGAGATTGAATAGCATGCTATTAAAAAATGAATGGGTCAAGAATGAAATTAGGGAGGAAATCAAAAAATTTCTGGAAACAAATGATAATGAACTCACATCGACCCAAAACTTATGGGACACAGCAAAGGCAGTCCTCAGAGGGAAGCTTATAGCGATACAGGCCTATCTAAAAAAGACAGAAACATCTCAAACAAACAACCTAACCCTATGCCTACAAGAACTCGAGGAACAACAACAAAAACAGCCCTGAGCAAGTAGAAGGAAAGAAATAACCAAGATCAGAGCAGAATTAAATAACATAGAGACTAAAAGCACAATCCTAAAGATCAATGAATCGAGGAGTTGGTTCTTTGAAAAGATCAACAAAATCAACAAACCTTTAAGCAGGCTCATCAAGAAAAAAAGAGAGAGGACTCAAATAAACACAATCAGAAATGAAAGAGGAGATATTACAACTGACATCGCAGAAATACAAAGGATTGTAAGAAATTACTATGAAGAACTGTACGCCAGGAAATTTGAAAACCTAGGTGAAATGGACAGGTTTCTAGAAAAATATAACCTTCCAAAACTCAATGAAAAAGAAACAGAAAGCCTGAACAGACCAATAACACCTGGTGAAATTGAATCAGTAATCAAAACACTCCCAACACACAAAAGTCCTGGACCAGATGGCTTCACAGGAGAATTCTACAAAACATTTAAGGAAGAGCTAACCCCTATTCTCCACAGACTATTCGAAAAAATCCAAAATGATGGAAGACTCCCAAACTCTTTTTATGAAGCCAGCATCATCCTAATCCCAAAACCAGATAAAGACACAACAAAGAAGGAGAACTTCAGGCCAATATCGCTGATGAACATAGATGCTAAAATTCTCAACAAAATATTGGCAAACCGCATCCAACAACACATTAAAAAGATCATACACCATGACCAAGTGGGATTCATCCCAGGGATGCAAGGATGGTTCAACATTCGCAAATCAGTAAATGTAATTCATCACATAAACAAAAGCAAAGACAAAAATCACATGATCGTATCAATAGATGCGGAAAAAGCATTTGATAAGGTACAGCACCCATTTATGATAAAAACACTCAGCAAAGTGGGAATAGAGGGAGCATTCCTCAACATAATAAAGGCTATATATGAGAAACCTACAGCCAGCATCATACTCAATGGGCAAAGACTAAAATCTTTTCCTCTAAAATCAGGAACAAGACAAGGCTGTCCACTTTCACCACTTCTATTCAATATAGTATTGGAAGTATTAGCCACAGCGATTAGACAAGAAAAGGAAATAAAAGGCATCCAACTTGGAAAGGAGGAAACAAAACTATCATTGTTTGTAGATGACATGTTAGTATACATAGAAAATCCTATAGTCTCAGCCAAAAAACTGCTCGACCTAATAAATGAATTTGGCCAAACAGCGGGATACAAAGTCAATATCCAGAAATCAAAGGCATTTTTGTACACCAACAATGAAACAACAGAAGCAGAAATCAAGAAAAAAAAATCCCCTTCGATATAGCAAAAAGAAAAATAAAGGACCTAGGAATAAACCTAACCAAGGAGGTAAAAGACCTGTATGCAGAAAACTACACAACACTGAAGAAAGAAATCAAGGAAGACACAAATAAATGGAAACACATACCGTGTTCATGGATCAGAAGAATTAACATCATCAAAATGTCCATACTTCCTAAAGCAATCTACAGATTCAATGCAATACCTATTAAAGTACCAATGGCATATTTCACAGATATAGAACAAACTCTTCAAAAATTTATATGGAACAATAAACGACCCAGAATAGCGGCAGCAATCTTGAGAAAGAAGAGCAAAGCAGGAGGGATCACAATACCTGATACCAAAGTGTATTACAAGGCCACTGTAATCAAAACAGCCTGGTACTGGCATAAAAACAGGCACGTGGACCAGTGGAATAGAACAGAGAGCCCAGAAATAAACCCAAGTCTCTACAGTCAAGTAATATTCAACAAAGGGGGCAGCAAGATAAAATGGAATAAAAATAGCCTCTTCAACAAGTGGTGTTGGGAGAACTGGACAGCTTCGTGAAAGAAAATGAAACTCGAGCACCAACTTACACCATACACAAAAATAAACTCAAGGTGGATAAAAGATTTAAACATAAGCTGTAACACCATTAAAGTCCTAGAGGAGAACATAGGCAGGAAAATCTCAGATATTACACACAGCAACATTTTTACTGATATGTCCCCTAAAGCAAGGGACATAAAGGAAAGAATAAACAAATGGGATCTCATCAAAATAAAAAGCTTCTGCATGGCCAAGGAAAACAATATTAAAATAAAAAGAGAACCGACTGTGTGGGAAAACATATTTGACAATGATACCCCAGATAAGGGTTTAATCTCCAAAATATACAAAGAACTTACACGACTCCACTCTAAGAAGACAAGAAACCCAATTAAAAAATGGGCAGAGGACGTGGGCAGACACTTCTCCAAGGAGGACATACAGAGGATCCAGAGACACATGAAAAGATGCTCGATATCGCTAGCTATCAGAGAGATGCAAATTAAAACCACAATGAGATACCACTTGACACCAGTCAGAATGGCCCTCATAAACAAAGCAACAAACAGCAAGTTTTGGAGAGGTTGTGGAGAAAAGGGGACCCTAGTGCACTGCTGGTGGGAGTGCAGACTGGTACAACCACTATGGAAAACAGTATGGAATTTTCTAAAAAAACTAAAAATGGATATACCTTTTGACCCAACAATTCCACTGCTAGGACTATATCCTAAGAACCCTGAAACACTAATGCAAAAGAAGCTATGCACCCCTATGTTTATAGCAGCACAATTTACAATAGCCAAGTGTTGGAAGCAATCTAGATGCCCATCAGTAAATGAATGGATCCAAAAACTATGATACATTTACACAATGGAATTCTACGCAGCAGAAAGAAAGAAGGAGCTCATACCCTTTGCAACTGCATGGATGGAACTTGAGAGCATCATGTTAAGCGAAGTAAGCCAGGCAGTGAAAGACAAATGCCATATGATCTCACCTTTAACAGGAAGCTAATCAACAAAACAAACAAACAAGCATAATATAACCAAAGACACAGAAATTGAGAACAGGCTGAAAGTCACTAGAGGGGAGATGGGAGGGAATTTCAAGGGAAAAGGGGAAGGAACAAGTATAAAGGACACATGGACAAAAACTATGGGGGGATGGAAATGGGAGGGAGGAGGGGAGGGCTAGGGTGGTGGGTTTGGGTGAGAATAAAAGACAGAAAACTGTACAAGATCAACAATTAAAATAAAAATTAAAAGAAAAAGAACAAAGTTGGTGGAATCATGCTACCTGATATCAAACTATATTACAAGGCTATAGTAATCAAAACAGTATGATACTGGCATAAAAACAGGCACTTTGATAAATGGAACAGAATAGAGAGCCCAGAACCAAACCTCAACACTTATGGTCAATTAATATTTGACAAAGAAGGCAAGAACATACTATGGGGTAAAAACACTCTTCAATACGTGATTTGGGAAAATTGAATAGATACATGAAAAAACCACCTTTTTACACCATATACAAGAATAAACTCAAAATGGATTAGACTTAAATGTAAGATTCAAAACCATAAAATTCCTAGAAAAAAGCACAGGAAGTAAAAGCTCAGATATTTCTCTTAGCAATATTTTTTCTGATATGTCTCCTCAGGGGAAATGTAAGAAAAAAATACACCAATGAAAGCATATCAAACTAAAACATTTTTTTACAGCAAATCAAACTATGAACAAAATGAAAGGACAACCCATCACTGGGACAACATATTTGCCAATAATACATCTCATAATGGGCCAATATCTAAAACTTACACAGAACTTACACATCTCAACACCAAGAAATCAAACAATCCAATTAAGAAATGGGCAAAGGACCTGAATAGATACTTCTCCAAATACATATGAAAAGATGATCAATGTCACTAATCATCAGAGAAATGCAAATTAAAACCACAATGCATTATCACCTCACACATGCCAAAATAGCTATCATCAATAAATCAACAAACAAGTGCTGGTGAGGATGTGGAGAAAAGGGAACCCTTTTGCACTGTTAGTGGGAATGCAGACTGGTGCAGCCACAATGGAACACGGAATGCAAGTTCCTCAAAAAAATTAAAAATGAAACTGCCTGATGACCCAGTGATTCCACTTCTGGGAATATATCCAACAAAAATCCAAAACAATAATTCATGATTATATGCATCCCTATGGTCACTGCAGTGTTATTTACAATAGACAAGATATGGAAATAGCCCAAGTGCCCATAAATAGGTAAGTGGATAAAAGAGCTGTGGTACATTTACCAATGGAACACTGTTTGGACATAAAAAAGAAAGAAATCTTACCATGTGACAGCATGGATAGACCTGGAGAGTACTATGCTAAGTTAAGTAAGCCAGTTGGAGGAAGACAAACATCATACAATTTAGCTTCTATGCGGAATGTAAAGAACAAAATAAATGAACAAACAAAACAGAAACAGACACATAGATACAGTGAACAAACTGATGGTTACTAGATGGGTGAGGGTTTGGTGAAAATGTTGAAGGAATCAAGTACAAATTGGCAGGTACAAAATAATTACGGGCATGTACAGTACGGCATGTGGAATATAGTCAATAATATTGTAATAACTAAGTACGATAACTGGTGGGTGCTTGAAATACCATGAATGTTACTTTGTAAATTATTTGATCATCTAACCAATTTGCTGTATACATGAAATTAATATAAAATAATATTAAATGTCAGTAATTGAAAAATAAAATTAATAAAAAAAGATAAGAGCAGAAATAAATGACACAGAGACTAAAAAACAATTCAAAAGGTCAATGAATCCAGGAGCTGGTTCTTTGATAAGCCAGCCAAAATTTACAAATTGTCAACCAGACCCATCATAAAAAAAAGAGAGAGGATCCAAATAAATAAAATCAGAAATGAAAGAGATAAGTAACAACTAATATCACAGAAATACAAAGGGTTGTAAGAAATTACTATGAACAACTATATGTCAAGAAATTGGATAACCTGGGTGAAATTGATAAATTCTAGAAACATACAGTCTTCCAAAACTGATTCAGAAAGAAACAAAACCTGAAAAGATCAACAGTAACTAGCAAAATTGAAGCAGTAATAAAAACTCCTGGCACACAAAAGCACACCAGATAGCTTCACGGGTGAATTTTGCCACTTAAAGAACACTTAAAGAAGAACTAACACCCAAACTTCTCAAACTATTCCAAAAAATTCAAGAAGAGGGAAGACTTCTTAGCTCTTTTTTATTAGGGCAGTATTATCCTAATCTGAAAACCAGGTAAAGACACAACAAAGAAAGAAAATTATAGGCCAATATTTCTGATGTATATAGATGCTAAAATCTTCAGTAAAATACTAGCAAATCAGATCCAGCAGTACATTAAAATGATCATAGACCATAAACAAGTAGGATTTATTCCAGGGCTGCAATGATGTAAATGCATCACATAAACAAAATGAAAGAAAAAAAATAATATGATCATATCAATAGATGCAGGAAAAGCATTTGATAAAATCCAGTATCCATTTATGATAAAAAAAAAAAACACTCAGCAGAATGGGAATAGAGGGAGCGTACCTCAACATAATAAGACCATGTATGAAAAACCTACTGTCACCATCACACTCAATGGGCAAAAACTAACAGCATTTCCCTTAAGATCAGTAATAAGACAAGGGTGTCTGCTTAAAAATGGTACTGGAGGTCTCAGCCACAGCAATCATCAAGACAAGAAATAAAAGGCTTCCAGATTAGAAAAGGGAAAGTAAAACTGTCTTTATTCGCAGACTACATGATAATGTACATAGAAAACCCTATAGGCTCCACCAAAAAGCTACTTAACCTAATAAATGAATTTGGCAAAGTAGCAGGATATAAAGTCAATATTCAGAAATCCATGGCATTTTTGAACACCAACAATGAACTATCAAAAAGAGAAAACTAAGAAAAATTTCCATTTACTATTGCAAAAATAAATCAATGAAGTATCTAAGAATAAATTTAACCAAGGAGGTAGAAGACCCATGCTGGGAAAACTATACAACACTAAAGAAAAAAATTGAGGAAAATACAAATAAGTGGAAGCATATATCCTGTTCATGGATTGGAAGAATTAACATCATTAAAATGTCCATACTACCTAAAGCAATCTGTAGATTCAACACAATTCCTATTAAATTGCCAATGGCATATTTCACAGATCCAGAATGAATATTTCAAAAATTTATATGCAGCCAAAAAAGATCTCAAATAGTCTCATCAATCTTGAGAAAGAAGAAAGTTGGAGGGATCACATTACCTGATATCAAACTATATTACAAGGCCACTATAATCAAAACAATCTGGTACTGGCATAAGAATAGACACATAGATCAATGGAACAGAACAGAGAGCCCAGACATAAATCTATCTCTCTGTGGTCAATTAATATTTGACAAAGGGGGCTCAAGCATAGAATGGGGTAAAAATAGCCCCTTCAACAAATGGTGTGGGGAGAACTGGACTCATAAATGCAAAAAAAAAAAAAAAAAGAAAAGAAAGAGACTAGGTCACCAACTTATGCCATACAGCAGAATAAACTCAAAATGGATAAAAGACTTACATATAAGTCATACCATTAAAATCCTAGCAGAAAATATAGGCAGTAAAATTTCAGATAACCTATGTAGCAATATTTTTGCCAATATATCTCCAGGGCAAGGGAAACAAAGGAAAAAATAAACAAATGGGACTACATTAAATCAAAAGCTTCTGCACAGCAAAAGAAACTATCATCATAATGAAAAGGTGAATGACTGTGCGGGAGAACATATTTTCCAATGATACATCAGACAAGGGTTTAATCTCCAAAATATATAAAGAACTTGTGATTCAACAGCAGAAAGACAAATAATCCAGTTAAAAAAAAATGAGCAAAAGAGCTGAATAGATACTTCTCCAAGGAGGACATACAGATGGCCCATAGACATATGAAAAAATGCTCAACATCACTAGTCATCAGAGTAATACAAATTAAAATACACTGAGACCCATCAGAATGGCCATGATTAATAAGTCAACAAACAACAAATGCTGACAAGGTGTGGAGAAAAGGGAAACTTAGTACACTGTTGGTGGTAATCCAGACTGATACAACCACTGTGGAAAACAGTACGGAGTTTCCTCAAAAAATTAAAAATGGAACTGCCTTTTGACTCAGTGATTCCATTGCTGGGAACATACCCTAAGAATCCCAAAACACCAATTCAAAAGAATATATGCAGCCCTATGTTCATGGCAGTGCTATTTACAATAGCCAAGTGTTGGAAATAGCCTAAGTGCCCATAAATAGATGAATGGATTAAAATGAATGGATTAAAAAACTGTGGTACATTTACATAATGGAATACTATGCAACAGAAAGAAAGAAGGAACTCCTACCCTTTGTGACAACATGGATGGAACTGCAGAGTATTATGCCAAGTGAAATAAGCCAGTCAGTGAAAGATAAATACCATTTGATTCCACCTATAAGAGGAATCTAATGAACAAAATAAACTAATGAGCAAAACAGAACCAGAGACATGGAAACATGGAACACACTGACAGCTGCCAGGGGAAAGCGGGGAGGGGAGGAACAGTGAAAGGAAGGGAAAGTGGGTAGTTAAATAACATGTGTAAATCACCCATGGACACAGAGGATGGTGTGGGGAGGCAAAGGGGAAAAAATTGGGACAACTGTAATAGAATAAATAAGAATAAAAAATTCTGTACTATCTAAACTATGAAAAAGTGTGGTGTATACATAGAAATAGAATATTATTCAGCCTTAAGAAGGAAGAAAATTCTGATGCATATTGGATGAAAGTCAGACATTACCCTGAATGAAATAGTACAAATATATGATTCTACTTATATGAGGTACCTAGAGTAGTCAAACATGTACAAAAAGTAGAATGGTGTTTTCCAGGGACTGGGATTAGGGGAATTAGGGAGTTATTGTTTGATGGTTACAGAGATTCAGTTTGAGGAGATAATGAAGTTCTGGGGAGGGTTGAGAGTGATGGTTGCACAACAATGTGAATGTAGTTAATGCTGCTGAATTATACACTTATGATGGTTAGAATAATAAATTTGGAATTTTACCACAATAAAAAAATCAAACAGCAAACCAATAAAATCACCAAAAATAATTAAGTATAATAATAATCTTTAAATGGTACTTATCTGTTAGAACTAAGATCTGAAGTATTAATAGATGAAAGAATATGTATGCTGTCTGAGGTTTACTTTAAAATAAGCTATTGAGGGGAGGTGTTGAGAAATGTAAGGGAAAGAAGGGAGATGGGCTGGAGCTGAAATAAGATTGTCCAAATGTAAATAATTGTTAAAGCTAGTTGATGGTATATATCAAAGCATGATACAAATCTTTCTACTTTGTTAATGAGTGAAGTTTTCTATTAAAGAAAAAAGAAAATATCACCCCAGTAGATAATTGGACAGCACCTGCCATCATATTTATTAATGCTTCAGGTACAGACAGAACCATGGAGAGAAGCCACCTCCTGGGCTCCTCCCCCTTCCACATACACAACTTCCCACCATTAAAGATTTCACCTCCCTTGTCTGTTAGGAAACTCCCAGAGATTTTACTATCAGAAGCTGCCCCCCAGAGTGAGCTCAAGGATTGAGAAAAATAAAAAGTAGCTCTTTCTGGACTACTATAGAAAAGTAAAGTAGTATAGAAAAGTACAGAAAAGTATTCCATATGGCAATATGAATATATCAAAGGAGGCTCATATCATCAAGAATCTACCTACGAGATGCATCTGCATCACAACATGGGACTTATAAACTCTCCAACAAAAGAAACATATATTTTAAATTAAAAAATTAAGGAATCTATTTATTTCAAGGCATTGTGAATATTTTTGTCTGAGCTTTCACATATATGGCCTATCTCTCTCCTTTCCTCTCCCCTCTCTCCCCTCCCCTTCCTTCCCCTCCCTTCCCCTCTCCTCTCCTCTCCTCTCTTCTCTCCCTCTCTCTCCTCTCTTCTTTCCTCTCTCTCTCCTCTCCTCTCTCTCTCTTTTCCACCTGGGTTAAACAACTACAATGAATTACTGTTCACCATGAGCAAATGATGAGCACTGTATTCACAACTTTATTTACTCATGTTTCAACAAGTATTTACTGAGTACCTATTATCATGTTTAGGGCATAGTACTAGGTGCTGAGGTGAACCACTGAGTCCCTCAGACTTGATATGTAAATTATTTTAAGCTAAAACATTTGAGATTCACCAGATCCAGAAAGAAGCCTTTTGGAGCTTCCATTATCTGACTAAAGGCAGAAACTTCTAGGAATGAGGATACCGTAAATCCCCTCTTTGGGGCAACTTCACTCCCAGAAAGAAAGCTGAGAGTAAAATTTCCATAACTCTCCTCTGAGGCAGAAAGAGGAGGGAGATGAGCACTTGAACCTGCACAATCAAACATAATCACAGGTTTTCTTATCTCCCATTTTGTTCTCCTAAAAGTCCATTTGTCTTTCCTAAAAAAACTCATTTGTTCTTCTCATAAAAGCCTTTGTTTTCTTCTTCCGTTTCCCCTTATTAAGTAAATATGTAAGCCCTTATATTTGGCTATATGGCAAGCCACATTTTTCTGTTAATCTCACATCTATAAGTGAATAAAAATCTGTCTTTTATCAAGCTAATCTTAATCATTTTAATTCACAGGCCCTCGATCACTGAACCTAAGAGTATAGAGAATGTTTTTCTTGTCTGATGGTGACAAAGATAGAAAAATTCTTAGTCTTATGGAAACTGGATTCTACCAAAGAATATACTCACAAAGAGTAAATAAATAAGTAAATAAATATTTACACATTGTAATTATTGCTGTGCATCAAATAATCAGGTGGGTCAGTAAGAGCTGGTATTCACCTGGTTAACCCCATTACAAGGATACTGTTTGTTAATACTGGAGCTTGATCTGATTTGTTGTTAACTATGCCTAAGGGCCGTTAAATATGTACATCACACTTGGTGGTTTAGGAAGGCCTCTCCAAGTAGATGACACTTGGGCTGGGTCCAAACGCAGGAGAAAGAATTCTCCCAGCATTGGGAGAATTTGGGAAGAACATTTCCAGACAAAAGGGATGACCTCTGCCCCTTAGAGCTTCAAATGCTCAAGTGTGAGTAGAGCAGAAGGAGGAAGGGTAGAAGGGTAGGTGAGACCACATCTCACAAGACATAGTAGTGCTTCTGTTTGTACAGGATTTCAGAATTGTTAGGGTTACCACCAGAATCATCCCTCTCCATGATGGCGGAAGGTGGGGGGCGGGGGAGAAACTGGTGCTTACACACAAGTAAAGAGAGACTTCAAGGTAAAAGAGATAGGAGTCATCTAGAGTCAAGAGATCAAGTAAGCACCAGACAGCCAATTCAAGAGCAAAGAACTGGTGGTAGGTGCAGACATCAATTACAAAGCAGAAGTTCTCTGACCTTTCAGAAACTGGGGGAGGGTGTTGGGGGACAAGAAACAGCCCCAATTATTATTTTGATGACTTCATCCTGGTGCCTTACCATTTCATCACACTTGAATACTGGGCAGCCGGTGAAGCTGGATCCAGAGGCAAAAATACAAAGACCAAGTGCATTTATCAACCCTTGTAATATGGTTCCCAAACATCTGACCCACCATCATGTTTTGGTTCTTTTTATAGGAAGAGTATAGAAAGGTAGGGTCACAATTAGTTCTGCACTCAAGGGAAATAACTTGTTGTTGTTTTTATCCTCACCCAAGGATATGCTTTTATTGATTTTAGAGAAGGGGGAGAGAGAAACTTCAATGTGAGAGAGAAACATTGATTGGCTGCTTCTCGTACATGACCTGAACAGGGATCGAACCCACAACCTAGGTGTATGCCCTGACTGGAAATTGAACCCATAACTTTTTGATGTACCAGATGATGCTCCAACCAACTGAGCCATCCTAAGAGGGCAGAAATAACATTTAAAAGTTCTCTACAGTAGGTAAAATTTCATCAAATAAACAACGTCCTGACTTTTCCTGAGGACAGGCCCTAACTACAGATTGGCAGGACTGCTTTAAGCAGCATTTATACACAGCAAGAGCATCCAAAATTACATGACTCCAACGCTTGTAGAATTCTATCTGGAGTCATTTGTTAAAGACTTGGTGTTTTTTCTAAAGAAGAGATTTTTATGTCATACTGGAGGAAATGCAGTATTTAAAGTTAACCTTATTATAGGATGGAGTCCTGGAAAGATATAATAAAATCCAACAGTTGGTGGATTCAAGCTGGAGGTAACTCTAATTAAGAAAGTAAAGAGTAAATGGAATGAAAACAATTCTATTTCACACTAAACAATGTAGGGAATCAGTTTAACATAGTGATTCAAGGAGAGATTACATTCTCCCATGCACAGGCATGGAGCCTAGAGGATGGTGAAACAAATTGTGCGAATCAATTTAAAATGCAGCCAGATGTTTTTGACTTAGAAAGATTGGAGAGGGGGGAAGGATCCACAGACAGCCCATGTGACAGATGACTGAGACACAGTTACTCAAAGTCAGCTATTAATTGGCTAACTTGACCTCTTTTCCTATCCTTCTATCTTTTTATTTTATTTAAGGAAAAATGCATACAAATAAATGATTTCATTTGATAAGCATTTTGGAAAGCCTCCTCATTTTAAAGCACTCTGAGGGAAATAGACAGATTGACCTGAATGCTGATCCCAAGATGTTCAAAGTTTCATTAATAAGAGAAACGACTTATGCATGTACAACATAAAACAAGAGAGACATTCAGAAAATAATCACAGATGTGTGTAAAAAGTTGCCTACAGAGATTCCATGGAAGTATTATTGCAGTAAAAAACTGTCTTAAGCAAAGAGTAGTTAAGAATGATACTTTTTAAAAAGTACCTATTAAAGATGAAATAGTTTGCAATCATTATAAAGGATGTTGAAGAAAATATTTAAAAACTTGGAAATTGTCAAAATATTGTTAAGTAAAAAAACAACTAACCAACTATTATGTACAATGTAACTCCATTTTTTAAAGTATAGAAGAGTAAAAATAATTTTGCTCCTACCTTTCTAAATTCTTTTAGGTGCACTAATAAATTATGAAACTAATTAACAAGAGAAAATGCCTAGATTTATTACATATGTACACACAGGAGTTCCATAAAAACAGGAGACCCCAAAGACAAATGAGAGACGTATATACTGTCTTGAGCTAAGGAGACGATGGGTTGTGGTTTGGGGCTGAACCTAATAGTGTAAAGAAAAATTTCCCTCTCTAACAGTATTAAAATATAAAATTCTTTTCTTTGTTCTGTGGTTTCTCTTTTGACTTGTCATAGTGTTTTTTATTTGCTTCTTAGTGCTGTTCTATGCAAAGAAAAATTAAAAATTTAAATTATTAGTATGATTTTACCATTTACCTTTATAATGTACAATGGAGTTTACAGTGCAGGTATAAGAGCATTTGTGCAAAATCAATGAAATTACATAATTCATATTTTGTAACTCATACATGCATATGTATTTTATTCTTACAAGAACAAAGGAATAGCTGCACAAAACTAACTCAACTGGTTTTTTTTTAAATTTTACGTCTTAATTTGCGCATCTTTTACCCATACTATGGATGGCTTTATCTTTTCTCAGACTGACTCCCAGGTACCATTCATTCACTATTTCAACATTTCTATTGAGTATGTCATACGGAAAGTCAGTCAGTAAGTTACTGTTAAGAACAACTACATAACCACATTTTCAGGATTTAAATTAGAGCATGTCTAAATACAGAAAGTGTCTGCTACATAAGGTTTCCCTCTAAATGTTTTCATGCATTCTTGAGTCATGCCTTTTCCAAGAGATGTTACTTTAAAAAAAAAATAAAAAAATAAAAAAAAGGGAAGGGAAGGAAAGGCAACTGTCTAAGAGATTTACAGCTTTTGTATAACTACATATTTAATCATTTCAGGAACAAAACAGGCAGTCTCAGAGAGAACCAAATCACAGCTTTATTGGACAGTGTTAATGTTAAAAGGGGTCATCATTTACCCACCAGCTTGTATGTTTTTTGGTTTTTGGCTTTCTCTTTTTCTCTGTAGCTTTGATAAGCTATCTTCAGAAAATAATTTGAGTACTTGCTTCAGCTTTCTCAGTTCTTTTTGGCCATCCATGCCTTGGCAGGTCTCACCTTATGTAGGTATGAGAACCCACTCTCCATCTCTCTACTGGCTATGTCAGGAATCAAGTGTTAACTCACGTTGTAGCAAAACAAATCCATCTGGAAATTGGCATTTCTACAATGTGTTCTCAAAACTGCTGTTCATCATTCCTGGCATGTGCACATGTGTGGAAAACTCAAAATACGTTTAAAGTAGGAAGCTGGGCATACATTTAGAAGCCAGATGCATGCCACTAAAGGAGGGCATACTCAGAGCTCTGAAGTTTGACTATTGCTGGTATCAGGCATGCTGAATAGTTCCCCATTTTGACTAAAAGCTATTATTCTGAACATGTTCCACCTTCTCTATTTACCAAAAGATTATTTTGCAACTGCAAAAGGGATTACAGTTATATCAAGTCAAAATACATAGCACTTTTTCATCGTTAGTTAATTTATTTATACCCAGGCTTGCTGTGGCAAGAGGATTTGAAGTAGCTCAAACACAACTTGACAAACTGAATTATCCAGGAAGCTTTTCTTTCCTATGCTCATTCCTACTTCCAAATGGATAATAGTAGTAAAATTAATAACAGCAGGCTGTTATTGTGAATCCCTAATATCCTCCCACTGCCTGCCATGTTCCAGACTCTGCCAAGTACTTTGCTTAAATGTTCACATCTAATTCTCAAAACAACCCTATGTGTAGACACTGTTGTTGCCCCATTTCGTTGATAAGTATAATAAGGTACAGAGAAATGAAGTTACACAACAGCATTTAATTAGTGAGAGGTCGCTGGGATTGCAATGCAAGGCTTTTCCAGAAAGATCCCTCCCTACCAACAAGTTCTAATCAACCACTTGAATCCAGGGGACAGTTAATTGTTGGAAACACCCTGCCTGGTTTCAGAAGCTGTGACCCCACATGGCTAAGGCTGAGTAAAAAGACCTTGGGACCATACGCCACTAAGGAGACAAAACTTAGCTTCCTGGCAGAGGCACAGCCTCTGCCCCCTTTACTTCACCCTGCTTGGCCCTGAGCCTGACTGGTTAGCCAATGACAGGTAAAATTCCTCAAGGGAGGGACAACCTAAGACAGGCATGGCCACAAAGGGGCCATCAGGGAAGGACTTTGGGGACTACAGAAAAGGGTGATAGACCCTCACCCCTCAGTTTTGTCATAGCCTGAGTCTTCATTCTATCTATAAGAAGTCTCCTAATCTGTTGGTTGCCTGTATCCCCCACCTGACTTAAGCCTAAAGCAATGCCAGAGGCAGGTGCGGCCCTGTGCTGGAATGGGTGGTTTCCAGGGACAATCAGGCCTAAGAAAGAATGCATAAAATCCTGTGAAAACTGCTTTGCTAAGAATGCCCTCAATTTAAACGATAAAGGTCCAAGCATAAAATGAGTTTGTTTCCCAAAGTTTTATGGCCCTTTGGCTATCTGACCCTGACTCAAATAAGCCCTCATAGTTCTATGAATGTTATCTATTGTTTGATCACTACTGCCTGACAATGACTGATGAGCTTTACATATACACCCTGTATTCCTGTGCAAACTAAACCCAATAAAAGCCCATTGAGGAACAGGCTCAAGGCCCTTCTCCTTCAAGAGATTGGCTACCTTTCCTCCCCAAGCAGATCATGTCTTGATAGACTTATTCTCACTTGCAGCAGCTGGGATGGGGGCTCCACTGGCAGAGCACCCCCCACCCCCGGAAACACATACACACTTAATGACAAGTTGGAAGAGATTAATGACTAAGTCTGGAGGTACAGAGACAAAATGTGTGATTACCTCAAGTTGCTCATATCCAGTGGGGAAATACAATATAATGAATTCTCATATATTGTAGTGCCCAAGGCATCACCCTGGACTTTAGAGTGATGACTACATGTATTTATACTGACCAGTCTATCTCCAGGCCTGGTACATTGATGCCCCATGAATATTTGTTAAGTAAATGAATATACCATTGGATTTACCAACTCAAAGAAGAAACCTTCTTTGGAGGTGAGAATGTCTGAAGAGCTATTACCTTCAGGAATTAGATGGAGCAAGCATATAAGTGAATTTCCCTATAGTAGGCAACCTCTAAGATGACCCCCAAAGATCTCACCTCCTGATAACCATGCCCTATGTAATCCCTCCCCATAATTGTGGGCCACGCTTACTGGTTTGCTTTTAATAAATAGAATATGGCAGGAGTGCTGGGATGTCACTTCCAAGATTAGGTTATAAAAAGACTGAGTGTATTACTAATATATCTCTTTCTGGAGCTCTCTCTTTCTCTCTCTTTCTCATTTAGATGACCACATTCATATTGTGTGAATACTCAGGGAGCTTGGGAACAGATCTTCAGAGGGCTGCCAACAGCCACACAAGTGAGCTTCGAAGTGGATTCTCCAGACCCCCATTTGGGCATTGAAATGAATGTAGCTCCAGCTAACAGATTGACAGCAACCTCATAAGAGACCTGAGTCAGAAGTACCCAGCTAATCCATACCTGTATTCCTAAACCCACAGAAACTGTGAAATAATAAATATTTATTGTTTTAAGATGCTAGATTGTAGGGTAATTTGTTATGCAGCAATAAATAACTAATATATCCCCTGATAACTTCCAATGAAATAAGGACTATAAAGAAGAATTTCAGCTATGAAAATGGTATAAGACCACTTATAACTGCCTTGTTTGTTACTTTCTGACTCATTTCCTGATGTTGATAATCTATAAACATCCACAATAAAAAGGGACCATATGCCTACTTTCAGGCATAGCAACCAAGTGGGGAGGGCTAGGAACCCTTGGTCCCATTCCACAGTCAGTCCTAGGAAGAGATGACCCTAAGAAACTGAATGTGTGGATTTGTAAGGGGAAAACAGCCAGACATGGGACAGGAATAACAGTTAATTCTCTGGAAAATTGATCTTGGTTCCCCAACATTCATAACACTAAAGTTGGGTGATGTATCGATTAAGATTAGGTTCAGCTACATAAAGTAAGAAACCACCAAATGACACTGGCATAAAGAAAAATGGGCTTATTTCTCTGTCATGTAGGAGAATTCTCATGTGGGGGAAGCCATCTGGGGACTGGTCTGGAAGCTCTATGATATCATTTAGGACCAGGCTCCTCCTATCCAACCTCATGGAGATGCCCACAGCACAGCACCCTTGCCCCTTTTCTGGCCAGTTGACCACTGCCACATATTCTCATTCCAACAGCAGGATGGAGAAAAGGACTGGAGGAGCACTCCCATCCTTTTGAATAGATTTCCTAGAGCCCCATGGGACTCTTCCTAGAGCCCCCTGTGACTCTTCTGTTTATATCTCATTGATCAGACTTATTCACATGCACATGAGCTAAAATGAAGATTCTGTTGCTAACTGGGGAGGCAAGTAGTAACCTCACCACAAGTAACAAGTAGTAACCTCACCACAAGTAACAAGACTGAGAGCACCACAAGTAACAAGACTGAGAGCACCACATGATTAGTTAGTCTAAGATTTCCACCATCACACTCATCTTGCATTTTTGGCATTGTTACTCTTCTTTAATTCCACAAACAGGACTTCATGCCTTTCCATCCTCGTATCTTTGCCCACACTGGTTCTGGCGTCCCAGGCCCCACCACTGTGCTCACCCAGCTCCATGCCTCTTCCTCTGTGATTCTTTTCTCAGTCCTCTCCTTCCTCTGAAAATACACAGCACTGATTTGTACCTTTGTTGCAATTTAATAGAGGAAAAATATTATCATGTACTTTGCAGCTACTAGATGCTGTATTAGGAATGAAAATATGAAAAAAATGAGGACCCAATCCTCAAAAAATATAAAACAGTCAATTGATAAATGTTTGTTAAATAATGAATTACTAATCTGCTCCAAAATCTCATGTCAAGCTTTGATTACATACGCTTTTCATGACCATATGCATAACAAAGGATGAAATGTGGCCCATGCATATCTAATTCAATAGGATTTCTTCAAAACCTCCTTGGTAGGTTTTGAAGAAATTCTTCAAAATACTTGGTATTGAAAAAATACTTCACAATACTTGGTATTGTTTCCCACATGTTCCTTCAATCCTTTATCAACACATTTATTTAATATCTACTGAGTGCCTGAAATCAAGCAAGGCACTGGACATTAACAGAAAGTCCTGACCCTTTCTCTTGGGGATTTGGGGAAAACACAAACAAATAGATTATCATAATACAGTACTGTGAGATAATAGAAAATATATGTATATTGGTCACTGCCTCCCAATGGTTCCTGACCTAGAGCTCCTGAAACTCTTGTAATTTCTTGGGTGAAACGAGTCTCTTTTGTTCCAATGAGGGGACTCTAGGTGGGCTCCTGGATGGCTGCCAGATGAGGGCTGGTTATTAGAAATATCAACACCTGGTTAAAAGCTTGAAATTTTCAGCATACCCCCATACTCCTGAGAAGTGGGAAGGGCTTAAAATGAAGCTAATTATGGATCATGCCTCTGTGTGAAGCCTTCATACAAATCCCCATAGTACGGGGCTTGGAGAGTTTCCAGGAAGGTGAACACATCCATGTATGGGAGGGTACCACACTCTAGCTCCAGAGAGACAGAAACTCCAAGGCTCAGGACATGCCCAGACCTCACTCTGTGTAGGTCTTCATCTGGCTGTTTATCTGTATCCTTTATCATATTCTTCAATAAACCAGTAAACATAAGTAAGTGTTTCCCTGAGTTCTCTGAGCCACTCTAACAAATTAATGGAACCCAAAGAGGGGAGTAGTGGGAACCACTGATTTGTAGCCAAGTTGGACAGAAGGTTTTAGTAACCTGGGAATCTATTACTTGTGATTGACATCTGAAGTTGGGTGAGAGGAGTCTTGTGGGTCTGAGGCCTTAACCTGTGGGATCTGACACTATCTCCAGGTAAAGAGTATGAGAATTGAGTTAAATTGTAGGACATCCAGTTGGTGTCCCAGAGAACTGCTTGGTGGGGCAAAACCCTCATACATTTGGTGACCAGAAGTGTCAGAAGTGAGGTGTTCTGTGTAAAAGTAAAGGAGACACACAAGAGGGGAAAAGTGTTTTTTTCCCAATATAAATACATTAAGAACTAGGTTGGAGATGCCTATGGAATGATACAAATACTAAGCCTAGCCTAGAAGGATTAGAAAGCTTCTATAGCCCTGTCTGGTAAGGCTTAATGGATTGAGTGTCAGCCTGAGAACCAAAGGGTCACTGATTTGATTCCCAGTCAGGGCATATGCCTGGGTTACAGGCCAAGTTGCTAGTAGGGGGAGCTCCAGAGGCAATCATACATTGATATTTCTCTCCCTCTCTATCTCCCCTCCTTCCCCTCTCTAAAAATAAATAAATAAAAACCTCCACAAGGCAATGGCACTTGGGTCAGAAAGATAAACCATGCCCAGAGCTGAGGGGCATCACCTACAAAGGTCCAGTTGAAAAATGGATCATGGTGCTTTCTGCAAATTATTATTTGCACAAAATAATTTAGTGTGGCCCAAATTTAGGATTAAAATTTGAGAAGAATAGGAGATGACATTGGATGAGGTATTAGGCAAACAGCTGAATCAAAATTAGTAAAGAACTGAATGTGACTGTTAGTAACAGACTCCCAAAACAGTGCCTTAAACAAAGTTCCTAGATTTCTTTTTGCTCATTCTATTTTATTATTTATTTATTTTTTAGCTTTACTGAGGTATAATTAACAAATAAAAATATTTTATATTTAAGGTATACAATGTGATGTTTTGACACATGTATACCCTGTGAAATGTTTACTATAATCAAATTAACACATCCATCGTCTCAGTTATGTTTTTAAAAATTTTCTTTATGAAAACAGGATCTACTCTTTCAGAAAATTTCAAGTATACAATACACTGTGTTAACTAAAGTCACCCTGTGATACATTAGACACCTAGAACTTACTTATCCTGTATATCTGAAACTTTGTATCCTTTAACCAATATTTAAAAGCTTCTATTTTTCTAATGGCACAAACACTCCCAGGGTAGACAGTTTAGAGTTGGTAGAGAAGCACCATAGTACCACTCATGGTCCCTCTATCATTCATCTCAGTACCCTTAGCATGTACTTGACCCTGTGGTCACAGAATGGCTACTCCACCTTCAGCATCTCAACTGCATTCCAAACACGAAGAAAATGAAGGCAGAGAATAAAAATTATGTACCAACCAAAACTGCCTACCTTTTCTAGAAGTCCTATCTTCCTATTTATTTCTTATTGGCCAGAACTATGCCACATGTTTCCTACAAAAGTAACAGGTGTTGGAGAGCCTGGTAAATATGGTTGGACTAATGGTTGTCCCACACCACCAGGACTCTGGTCCTGAGGAAGAAGAGGGAAAGGGATGCTGGGTAGATAACCATCCATGTGTGCTCCAGCTGGTTACAGAGAGCCTAGTATTCCCCCTGGTAGCTTAAAGACCATTACTCTGGCATTGGGTAGGGAGGGATCTGAAAGAGTTTAAATAGTGGAGCAAGAAACCAAAAACATAGGCATTTCAGAAAGTCCTGAAAATTAAGTAAAGTATGGATTGGAATGAGGAGAAAACAAAGCTAGAGACAGGAGGCTGTTTGAGGAAAGGCCAGAACTTAGAACATGATAACGTTTGAAAATGTTAAATGTTTTCAGTGAAAACGCTTGAAATGGGTTGAATAGTATCCCTCCTTCAATTCACATCCACCCAGAAAGGCAGAAAATAACCTTTGGAAATAGGGCCTTTGCAGGTGCAATCAAGGTAGAGAGCAAGATGAGATCATACTGGATTAGAGTGGTCCCTAAATCCAATGGGAGTGTCCTCATGAGACATAAAAAAGATACACAGAGACACGGAGAAGGTGATGTGAAAATGGAAGCAGATATTGGAATGATTCGTCTAGAAGCCAAAGAACATCAAGTATTGCTGGAAAATCACCAGAAACAGTAGAGAAGCATGGAACAGTTCTCCCTCAGAGCTATCAGAAGGAACCAACCTTGCTGACACCTTGATTTTGGACTTTTGGATTCCTGAACTATGAGAGGTTAAATTTCAATTGTTGCAGCCATTCCATTTGTGGTAATTTGTCACAGAGGATCTAGAAAACGAACACAAGATTTAAAGGAACAAGTGGACAACAGTGTGGGGATTGACTACGGGAGTAGGGGTGGGCTCAGTGGAGGGGAGCAAAGGGAGGAAAATTGGGAAAACTGTAATTCCATAAACAATAAAAAATTAGAAAAAGAAAGAAAGAAACATTAAGTGGACTGAATCAAGGAGACTGAGTGGGCATGAGTGAAAATTTCCTAGTTTCTGATTTTATCAACTGGCAAATGATGGTGATTTCATTGAGATAAAGAACACAAAAGCACAGAATTGGGAGGAAAAAATACATTTAACTGTAGACAGTTTGCTTTGGAGGTGCCTAGGGGACACAGAGGTGACAGGTTTGAGACAGAGATCATATGTAGCAGCACTTGAAACTATCAGAGTGGATCTTACCTGCAAGTTGCTTAACATTTTCCCAGAAGGATGAGACTTCCACATGTAAAACAATTCAGGAATAGTCCAAGAGAGAATGTGCAAATTGTGGAGCTTACGTATTTTAGGAAGCTTGAATTAGAAGACATTAATATAAGGTGGGAAAATGGCCCACGTTTCCATGCTAACGAGCAGGGTTGTTTTATCTTTATTGGTAATTGGCACAAACCTACATTAGCCTCTGACCACACAGGCTGTATTAACTCAAGGACTGATTTTCCTACTCACAGAGTGTCAGAACCAGAAAGGATACATCCTGTCCAACCTCTTCTTACAGATGGAAAAGCAGAGGCTTTGAGGAAGGATTGTCCCAAAGTCAGTAAGAATTCCAAGTGAGATTCCGAGCATAGGCTTGGCCTCTACCCTACAACTCATATAATAAAGTAAACTGTAAAAAAGAAAGAAAGAAAGAAAAAGAAAAGAAAAGAAAACCTCATCTAAAGAAAAATTAGGTGTGGTTTAATATATAAAAGTTGGATTGATGTGCACAATGAACAGATGAAAACAGTGTCATGCTCCACAGCCAGAAACACCTCAGTTCAATTCCAAATGCCATTCAGGCATATCACTACAGTTTTTAAAAATATCAACAATAAGAAAATTATTGGTTGGCAGGCTTGCACTGGGCCAAGCAAGACAGTGGCCTTGAAAACTGAGTCTGCACCTCTGACCTGAGATCTCTGCCCCAGATCCCTTCCTCATCTTATGTATCTTGAACTTAAGGCAAGACTTAATCAGCTATTGCTATGTCAGTCAAAGACTTAGCCAGCTATCAAGTCATGATTCTCTGTGGAGAAGACATTGCAAAAAATACTGTCTCATTTGAGAAACAGAAAATACAGAAGAATCAGCGTGGAAAATCTCTCTTCATAGATACTTGCTCTAATACAAGAAGATGCATTGACCAGTATGATACTGTTAAAAAGGAGTGGGATGATCCCAGATGTCCTCTGATGGATTTGTCTCTGAAAGAGGCGGCTCAACAGGAAAAGGATCCATTTGAGGTAGAGGAGGAAAATGGGAATCTTTTTTTCCCTCTTCTAGAAGTCAATGGAGAAATGGTTCTCTAGCTAAGGAACAGATATCTCTTTGTTTAAAGTATTTTATACTTATACAAATAGGGAAGTGAGAGAGAATTATTTTAAATAAGGACTTAAAATACAACAGATATACCTACTCAAGGATGGAGAGAGAAACTATGTGATTGAAAAATTCTGTGAAAAGACTTCTTACAGTTGTGAGTTATTTAGAAATGAACAACACTGAGTTCTGGCCAAGATGGAAGCCTAGGTAGAAACCCTTTGCTTCCTCTTACAACCAAAAGGAAGATAACAACCAATCTAAAAACAATAAACAACCAGAAGTATCAGAAAATCCAACTGCATGGAACTCTGACAACCTAGTTTAAAAAACATTCACTAGACCAATAGGAGAGATGGAGATAGGCAGCCAGGTGGGCGGAGAGCACCCAGAGAAAGGCAACAGAACTTGTAAGTGAGGCAGGGCTGGCTGAATGGGAAACTAAAGACTCAAGCTAGCTGTAAACTACTGTGGGTGTTGCCACAGTGAGAGAAACTCCCAGTCTCACACAACAGAGTTTGTTGGAAAGTGAGACTAGAGCTAAGCAAGCTAGCTGCATTGTTTCCTCTCTGACCCCTCCCCCACAGGCAGCGCCACAATGCTGCAAAGAGGGTTGCCCCCCCACCCTGTGAATACCTAAGCCCCCACCCCCCTAAAACATAACAGGTGCACCAAGACAAAGAAATATGGCACAAATCAAAGAACAGACCAAAACTCCAGAAAAAGAGTTAAGTGACAAGGAGATAGCCAACCTATCTGATGTACAGTTCAGAACACTGGTAATCAGGATGCTCATGGAACTGATTGAGCTTGGTTGTAAAATGAGGGAACAAATGAAGGCTACCCAACATCAAATAAAGCAAAATACACAGGGAACCAACAGTGAAGGGAAGGAAACGAACTCAAATCAACAATCTGAAACAAAAGGAAGAAATAAATATCTAACTGGAACAGAATGAAGAAACAAGAATTCAAAAAGATGAGGAGAGCTTTAGAAACCTCTGGGACAACTATAAATGTTCCAATATCGAAATCACAGGGGTTCCAAAAGGAGAAGAACAAGAGCAAGAAATGGAAAACTTATTTGAACAAATAATGAAGGAGAACTTCCCCAATCTAACAAAGGAAATGACTTCTAGGAAGTCCAGAAAGCTCAGAGAGTCCCAAAGAAACTGGACCAAAAAAGGAACACACCAAGGCACATCATCATTAAGTTACCCAAGATTAAAGATAAGGAGAGAATCTTAAAAGCAACAAGAGAAAAGGAGACAGTTACCTGCCAAGGAATTCCCATAAGACTATCAGCCGATTTCTCAAAAGAAACCTTACAGGCAAGAAGGCACTGGACAGAAGTATTCGAAGTCATAAAAGGCAAGGATCTACATCCAAAAATACTCAATCCAGCAAAGCTATCACCTAGGATGGAAGGGCAGATAAAGTGCTTCCCAGATAAGCTCAAGTTAAAGGAGTTCATCATTACCAAGCCCTTATCATATAAAATGTTAAAAGGACTTATCTAAGAAATAAAAGAAGATAAAAAACTATGAATGGTAAAATGACAACAAATTCACAAGTGTCAACAACTGAACCTAAAAAAAAACAAACTAAGCAAACAACTAGAACAGGAACAGAATCATAGAAATGGAGATCACATGGAGGGTTTTCAGGGGGGAGTGGGAGGGGAAGGATGGGGGGAGGTACAGGGAATAAGAAGCATAACTGGTAGGCATAAAACAGATAGGGAGAGGTTAAGAATGGTGTAGGAAACAGATGTCAAAGAACTTATATGTGGCGGGGGGTGGGAATGCTGGAGGGTTGGGGGGTGCAGGGCAGAGAGGGGATAAAGGGGGCAAAATTGGGAAAACTGTAATAGCATAATCAATGAAATATACTTAAAAACTAAATTAAAAAGGTATGTGCTAGATACTGTCCATCTGCAAAAGGTAGCTACTCCGATTATTCCCAAGTATGAATCAGGATCCTAACAGAAAACAAATGTTAGAGTGCTTTGAACATGGCTTATCTGCAAAGATGCTATTTACAAAGACGTAGGCTGGATGTAAGGAACTATAAGGGAGAGTGCAGGGACCTGATGCTGAGAGCAGCAGAGCTGTTCCTCTGCCCCTGACCCCCTGCCTACAGGAACAAGGGAAGAAGGAGCACTACTGGAAGATGAAAGAGAGTGAGTTGTAGTGAGATAGTGAAGTTTGGCAAAGGGCTCACTTAACACAGAGCAACTCTGAAGAGAGGGAGCTAGGGAAATAAATACCCTAACTTGCTCTCCTCAGTTACAGCATGGATTCCCTACTGGCCAACCTGAACAGGACGTGCAGGGCTATAGCCTGTGGATGACGTTCATGCACCTAGCCTCTTGGAGCAGACATCAGGGTAGAAAGTGTGGAGAGTAGATTTAGAGGCACAGGGAGATTTCCAACACACTCCATTTTACAGATGAGGAAATAGAGACTGGAGAGGTTAAGTCATTTGTCTGGTCCAGAGCATAAACTCTTTTTTTTTTCAGTTTTATGGAGGTATAATTACCAAATCAGAGTGTACGCTTTTAATCACTATATTATACACTCTCAGAGCAAGTAAAATACAAGCACAGTGCTGTATACTATATGCTATATGCTTCATAGATGTTATTCTTTCACTTCATTTTAGCCTTCACTGCAAAGAGAAACCACTCATTAAATCAGTGTCTGGCAGCAAATGAACTAAAGCTCCCCACCAGGGAGTCAGTCCTGTCTCTCAGTCCACACAGCTCCAAGCACCCCAGAGACCACAATATAAATGTAAAGGACATGCTGCCTTTCCTCTCTGCATTTCTAAACTAACCTGAATCACTGGCTGTACAACAAAAATAAATCAAAATGCGAAAGTTTGTGAACAGTTTCCATTCAAGGTGCAATTGATTTGTTCCACAATGCATACAGCAACCAGAGCCACACAGACTAAGTAAACAGGGAGCCTAACAATATGCAGTACTCTAGGGTCTGCGGATCCTCTCTCTTTGACAAAATCAAAGTGTTCAACTGGCTTCTTCTTAATCCAATTCATGCTCACCTCACTCTTGTCAGAAAGGTGGGTGGCAGATATTATTTATCACTCTAGTGTCACTGGTGGGCTCAGAAGGGTGACATGATTTACCTATTGTCAAACAAGTTTTCATAACAGCCTAATTCCATTTGACACATTCCTTTCAGCAAGCCAAATATGCTGTCGGTCTATACCTTGAATATGTCAAAATAATTTGCAAGCAACACCCACATCCCCAATTTATTCGATAGTGTTGGGTTAGTCACTTAGGAGAGTTGCTATGGAGGTTATTCAGAAAGGAGGAATGCCAGCAAAGAAGTGCTTTGGGGGTTTCATCTCACATGGGTGAAGCTGATAATTAGTTATAATACTGATGTGTAGGAGAGATGACTGTAGGCAGGCCACTGCTGCTAAGCCTGATGCTTTCATGATCTCATTTAATGCCTACAAGCACACAATGAGGGGGTTATTACTACCTTTACCATTTCACAGAAAAGGGATTTGAGTCTAGAGAAACAGTAATTTACCTGGAGGCCAGGTTTGCACCATGGGTGTGCAATTTTACAAAGGACCTAAACTTGGTTCAATGTTCTGCTATTGTTTTGAAATTCTTAATAATTTTGAGCAAGGGGACCTGCATTTTCATTTGCACTGGGCTTTACAGATAACATGGTGAGCCCTGCCTGGAGGCATCTGTCCTACAAAGACTTCCATAGTGTGCACCAGGCACTGCATTAGACAGAGGGAATCAGTAATCACAAGATGTTCAAGTTCCTGCTGCCATGGAGCTGCCATTCCACTAGGGCAGAAAGATAACAATTAAAGGGAACAATAAGGTCATTACAGATTATGATGGATGCTAGGAAGAAAGTAAATGAAGTGATGCAATCAAGTAAATGGGGGTGGAAGAAACACTATTTTACATAGGGTGTTTACCTCCAAAGAGGTGACACTTAAATGAGGTCTAAGGCTGCAGAGGAACCAAGCTGTCACGATGGTGGAGAGGAGCTTAGTCCAAGGAAGCAGTAACCAGGGCAAAGGACCAAAGGAGAGGGACTTGTTGAAGGGCCAGAAATAATGTCAATTACTTCACCTGTGTAAAGGGTGTTGAGGTGCCAACAGTGACAGGACAGGTCCAGGAGAAGGTGAGAGTCAGCCAGAAACCAGACCACATGGGGCCTTTCAGGTTATGCTTAGGAGCCTGGACTTGATTCTCCTGACATGGGAGGCCAAGGAAGCATATTCAGCAGTGTAGTGACAGTTGAGATATTTTAACATCACTCACGTTACGGTGTGAAGAACAGGTAAGAGTAAGGCAAGAGACGCCACAGCAAATCACAAATATAACCCACCCCCACACATTACAACTTCCAACAGGGCCAGCTGCAGAGTATTCAAGGATTCCATGAAAGACTCCAGAGAATCTACGCATAACTGATTCACGTTGCATGGGTGCGTGTGTGTGTAAAAATCCATATATGTACATTTATAAGGCATATAGAAAACCCACATAACCAATTCACATTTCCTATGTGCTTAAATATACACATACTTTAAAACAAAAATTTTAAAAACCATATGCACACACAAATATATCATACTGCCAATTTACATTCAATGTATTAATTTGTACAGCCAGATTAATTCATTATCATATATAAACCTGAGATTTAAAATTCCTGCACCATATCAACTATTTGAAGAGCCTCCTGAGATTGCATGATGAGATGATTAACAATACTATCACTATATAAAACCACTGGTAGCTGCTTCCTAATACTATACAACCAGAACAAAATTAATGGGATGCTGGGACCAATACAAAACTATAACAATTATCCAACATCTGCAATTTCACACTTGGTGTTCCACAGCTTGTCACCGACCATCCTTAAAGAAAGTAAAATGCTATATAATTAAAGGCATACTTGTGTTTTGTACTCTTAAGACTGATTTGTCTATTTAATGTTGATTCACCAAATGATAGATACTAATAACGACAATTGACACACAATGCACATCTTTGTCCTAAAGCTTCACACACACTCATGAAACCTGACAATGGCAGAAAGACTCTGTTATTACCCCACTTTTCACAGGCAAAGAAAGTGAGTGACAGAGAACTTAATAACTCCACATATTAATAACTTAGTAGCAAGGCCACACAGCTAATGAGGGGCAGTGCCAAGGCCAATACCCAGACAGTCCAGTTCTAAACTACAGGTTGGCAGATTGAGCCAAATCCGATCCTTCATCTGTTTTTGTAAGTAAAGTTTTATTGGAACAGCCACATCCATTCATTTATGTGTTGTTTATACCTGCATTTGCTAAAACAGCAGAGTTGAGTAGTGGCAGAGATCATATGGCCTGAAAACCCTAAAATATTTACTACCTGGTCTTTTATTTCTTAAAAAGCATGCTGAGCCCTGCTTTAAACCACCATCCCATACAGCATCTACCTACTATGTGCCAGCCACCAATATAGGCCCTAGGGATACAGTGCAAACAGAACTAAGGAGGCTCCTGCAGTCATGGTACTTGTAATTGTAGGATGGATTTTGCAAGGTATTGTGTGTGTGTGCATGCACACAAATACACATGTGCAGAGGGACAATGTTCTGGTGCTAAAATTTCAACCATTCAAACATAGATGATCCCTTACATCTATTCTTTTGTTTAAAAAAGAAAAATCTAGAGTTGCAAGATGGCAGCAGAGTAGAAGGATCTTCCTTGCACCTCCTCCCAGATCCAAACTGGAAATAAAACTAAAGAGAACAGCCACCTGAAATCAATAACCAAAGTCTATCTGAAAAAGAGACTTTTAACCAAGGACAACCAGAAACCAACTAGAGACTGATAAAAAGGGTGGGAATGTGAAAGGGGACAGCCCTGTTCCCTCGGGCGGCAGGCCAAGGGTGCAGGCCATGGCTGTGGGAGCTTCCCAAAAAGCAGAGAGGCCTGGACCCCAGACCAGGCTTCTGAGCATGGAGCAGTACCAGTGCCAAGATCACCCACACACATAGCATCCAGCAGTGAGTGGTAGCAGGGTTTTTGTCTGATGGGGAGAGACAGAGCCCTCTGAAGACAAAGCCATTATTTTTTTTTCCTTATAGGGGCCAAAGCATAGGTTTTATGTTCACAGTCACCTGGGACTCAGGCAAAGGAAAGATTGTGGGGACCGGAGTTTCTTAAAGAGAGTCTGGTGTTGGGGGGCATTAGGGAGAGATGTAGGGGAGTGGCTGTGGGGATTTCTCTGCCAGGATATACCTCAATACTGCAGCAGCCATCTTTCTTGAGAAGACCAAGCCCCTCCTAAGGAGGGGGAGAAGGAGAAGATTTTTCTCTTTTTTTTTTTTGTTTGCTCTATTTTTCTTTCATATTTCTTACTCTTACATTTGCTTACTCCATTTTCCCTTCTTTTTTCCTTATTTTTCTTATTCTTTCTCTTTTTTGTCCCTCTGTTTCCCTTTGTATTCATTATTCATATTAGTTCTCTTCCTTTTCTCCTCTCATAATCACTTTTATTTCCTATGGTTTTCTCTTATTCTTTATTATTTTCCCTTTCTCTATTATTCTAGTTTCATTCTAATTTTATTATTCTTTGCTTTGCTGTCATTAATTTTGTTATTGTTATTGGGGGGATTGCTCATTTTTGATTTTTCATGTTGTATGCTTTGTTCTGTCAGCACTTGTACAATAGTGAACACAAGGTGGGGGTTGAGCCTCCCAGTCAGCAGGCCAGAGGGGAGATCCCACCAACAAATGGGCCAATAACAGCCAGGACCCAAATACAACAGGAGAGCCCACTAACCCACACAAAGGGCATTCTTAGAGCATCCATTTCAGGAGATCAAGGAGACTGCACCATTGGATCTCACAGAAGTCCTACTGTAAGCCACCCCATGAAGACAGGGAGGCAAATCAGATCTATTTAACACATAGAGGCAAGTAAAATGAGTCACCTAAATGGTGAGACAAAGAAACAACCTCCAAACAAAAGAAAAGGATGAATACCCAGAAAAATAACTAAATGAAACTGAGGCAAGCAAATTATCAGACATAGAGTTCACAGTAATGGTTACAAGGATGCTCAAAGAACTTAGAAAGAACTACATCAGCATGGAAAATGAACATGCAAGCAATGAATAAGAACCAGTTGGGCCCCAGCTGGTATGGCTCAGTGGATTGAGCACAAGCCTGCAAACCAAACAGTCACTGGTTTGATTCCAGTCAGGGCATATGCTTGGGTTGCAGGCCAGGTCCCTAGTGTGGGGCATGAGAGGCAACCACACTGATGTTTCTCTCTCCCTTTCTCCTTCCCTTCCTCTCTCTAAAAATAAATAAATAAAATATTTTTAAAAAGAACCAGTTGAAAATGAAGACTTCAATATCTAATATGAACAATACACTAGAAGGAATTAAAAGCAGGTTAGATGAAGCAGAGGGTTGAATCAGTGATTTGGAAGGAAGGTGAAAAAAACACCCAGTCAAAGTAACAAAAAGAAAAAAAAAGACTTTAAAAGAACAAGGATGATTTAAGGGAGATTGGGACAATATGAAATGTAACAATATTGACATCATAGGGATACCAGAAGGAGAAGAAAAGGAGCAAGGGATAGAAAACCTGATTAAAGAAATAATGACATTAAACTTCCCTAACCTGGTGAAGGAAAAGGTCACACTAATTCAGGAAGCACAGAGAGTCCATATCAAGATGAACCCAAATAGACACACACAAGACACATTGCAATTAAAATGGCAAAGTTTAAAGACAATGAGAGGATTTTAAATGCAGCAAGAAAAAGTTAGTTACCTACAAGGGACCTCCAATAAGGCTGCCAGCTGATATCTCAACAGACACACTACAGGCCAAAAGGGAGTCAAGCGACATATTCCAAGTAATGAAAAGCAAGGACCTACAAACAAGACTACTCTGTCCAGCAAGGCTTTCATTTCAAATAGAAAGTAAAATAAATAGCTTCCCAGACAAAAAAAAAAAAAAAAAGGCTAAAGGAGTACATTTCTACCAAACTAGCATTGCTAGTGATGCTAAATGGATTGCTTTGAGAAGCAGAAAGAGAGAGGAAGGAACACAGGGGAAAAGGCAAAAATGGCAATGGATAAGTACCTATCAATAATGACCTTAAATGTAAATGGATGAAATGTTCCAATCAAAAGACATAGGGTAGCTGAATGGCTAAGAAAATGTGACCCATATATTTGCTGTCTACAAGAGACTCAACTCAGAACAAAAGACTTACACAGGCTGAAAGTGAAAGGATAGAAAAATATTCCATGCAAATGGAGACCAAAAAAAAAAAAGCTGCTATAGCAATACTTATAACTGACAAAATAGACTTCAAAACAAGGGCCATAATAAGAAACAGAGAAAGTCATTACCTAATACTAAACATATCAATTCAATAAGAGGATATAATCTCTGGATATAAATATATATGCATACAGTATAGGAGTACTTAAATATATAAAGTAAATCTTAGAGGACCTTGAGGAAGAGATGGACAGTAACTGCAGGGGATTTTAACAACCTACTGTCACCAATGGATAGATCTTCCAGACAAAAAATCAACAAGAAAACAGCTACCTTAAACAACACACTAGGTCAAATGTATTAAATTGACATTTACAGAATGTTTCATCCCAAAACAAGAGAATACACATTTTTCTCAGGTGCACACAGGTCATTCTCAAAGAGAGACCACATGATAGGACACAAAATAAGTTATAACAAATACAAGAAAAATGAAACCATACCAAGCATTTTTCCTCAGATCACAATGGCTTGAGACTAGAAATCAACCTAAATTTACAAAACTCAAAAACATTCATATATGTGTTATTAAATAATGAATGAACCAACAATGACATCAAGGAACAAATCAAAAAGTAACTGGAAATGAATGAAAATGAACACACATAGACCAAAACCTATAATACATAGCAAAACTAGTCCTGAGACAGAAGTTTATAGCGTACAGGCCTACCTAAATAAGATAGAAAATTTTCAAATAAACAACCTAAACCTGCACCTAAACGAACTAGAAAAACATCAACAAAGTCAGAGTGAGTAGAAGAAAGGAAATAACCATGATCGGAGCAAAATTAAATGACAGAGAGACTAAAAGAAAAAAAAACATTCGAAAGATCAATGAATCTAGAAGCAGGTTCTTTTAAAATAGAAACAAAATTGATGAATCTTTTACCAGATTCATCAGTTAAAAAGGAGATAGGAACCAAATAAATAAAATCATCAACAAAAGAACAGAAATAAAAAACTGATACCACAGATATATATACAAAGGAGTGTATGAAATTACTATGAACAACTACTTGCCAAAAGCTTACAACCTGGGGAAATAGATAAATTTCTAGAAATGATTCCTCCAAAACTGAATTAGGAAAAAGGAGAAAACCTGAATAGACCAATAATAACTAGCAAAATTGAAGCAATAATTAAAAAACTCCTGACACACAAAGCCCTGGACCAGATGGCATCACAGATAATTTTACCAATCATTGAAAAGAATCCTATCCTTCTCAAACTATTCCAAAAATTCAAGAAGAGGGAAGACTTCCAAACTTTTTTTATGAGACCAGCATTATCCTAATTCCCAAACCAGGTAAAGATATAACAAGAAAGAGAATTACAAGCCAATATCCCTGATGAACAAGGATCCTAAGATCCTCAACAAAATATTAGCAAAGCAGATTTAGCAATACATTAAAAATATCATACAACATGATCAAGTACGATTTATTCCAGGGAACAAAGCATAGTACAATGTCAACAAGTCAATAAATGTGATACATCACCTAAGCAAAATGAAAGATAAAAATTACACAATCATATCAATAGACACAGAAAAAGCATTTGATAAAATCCAGCACCCATTTATAATAAAAACACTCAGCAAAGTGGGAATAGAGGGAGCATTCCTCAACATAGTAAAGGCCACGTATGAAAAACCTGCTGCCAACATCATACCCACAAGCAAAAACTAAAACTGTTTCACTTTTAAGATCAGGAACAAGACAGGGGTGTGTGCTTTCACCACTCTTATTCAATATAGTACTGGAAGTCCTAGACACAGCAATCAGACAAAAAGAAGAAATAAAAGTCATCCAAATTTGAAAGAAGGAACTAAAACTGTCATTATTCACAGATGACATGATATTGTACATAGAAAACCCTATAGGCTTTGCCAAAAAACTACTTGACCTAATAAATAAATTCAGCAAAGTAGTAGAATACAAAGTCAATATTCAGAAAAATGGCATTTTTATACACCAATAATGAACTGTCATAAAGAGAAACTAAGGAAACAATCTCATTTACTATTGCAACAACAACATAAAGACAAAGTGCCTAGGAATAAACCTAAACAAGGAGGTAAAAGACCTGTACTCAGAAAACTATAGGACACTGAAGAAAGAAATTGAGGAAGATACAAATAAGTGCAAGTATATACTATGTTCATGGATTGGAAGAATAACATCATAAACAGTCCATAATACCCAAAGCAATCTATAGATTCAGCAAAACTCTAATTAAAATGCCAATGGAATATTTCTAGGAACAATATTCCAAAAATTTATATGGAACCAAAAGAGGCCCTGAGTAGCCTGAGCAATGTTGAGAAAGAAGAACAAAGTTGGAAGTATCACAATACCTGATATCAAACTATACTCTAAGGCCATTGTAATCAAAACTGTCTAGTACTGGCATAAGAACAGTAGATAAAGAGAACACATAGATCAAGGGAACAGAATACAAAGTCCAAAAACAAACCCATGTCTCTATGGTCAATTAATATTTGACAAAGGAGACAAGAGCATAAAATGCAGTAAAGACAGCCTCTTCAATAAATGGTTTTGGGGAGATCCAAGATGGTGGGTGAGTTAGTGAAAGTTAAACTAAACTCCTCCCAGGACTGATCTGGAATTACAACTAAGTTGTGGAGAAATCATCTGAAAACAACTGAACAATAGTGAGAGAGAAGGCTTATAACCACAGACAGACAACAAACAGCTTCAGTACAACATGACTAATAGGGAGCATGGTAGAGATGGGAGAGGGCTGGCTGGGTGCCCAAAAGCAGCAGCTGAATTGCTGGAGAGATATTTAAGTGGCCAAGGGATCCCCCAAGAAGTGTGGGGTCTAAATACAAAGCTAGGTTCCCCAGCTTACAGCACCAGAGCCCAAAAAGTACACAGATAACATTCAGCTGCAAAAAGTGGAAGTGTCTGCCAGAGATGGACAGCTGGAGACACAAGGAGCTGTTTAAAGGGCCAATGCATAGATTTTCATATGCTGGGTTCCAGTAAAGTGGGGGGTGGGGGGTGTGGACTTATGGGATGGCAGAAGTGGACTTGGGGAGAGAATGGGGACAATGACTTTGGGGAGAAAAATGAGAAAGTAGCCACCAGGATCCCAGTGCTGAGTTGTCCCCCATACTGCACCAGCCTTCTTGCTCAGGCAGACCACTCCCCTCCCAGTGGCATTAACCTGAGGAGAAGCAGAGCCCCACCCCCAGGAGAGACTATGACCCACCCAGTGATGCTTAAGCCTAATATATTGCAGAGTGACTAGATTAATAAATGAAGGAGTCAGCCACAGATAGTAGATCCAATTACCTCCAATAAGCTGCTTAACACCAGAGGGGTCACCATATGACATCATCAGAGATGGATCCAGAAAGAAAAATAGTGGTAAATATTAGATACTACCAAAACAAAGTCCACCATGGTCTTCTCCATGATTTGTGATATTTTCTTTTCTGCATAGTTTTTTTGTCTTTTTTATTTTTTAATTGCAGTTTATATTCAGTATTATTTTGTATTACTTTCAGGCATATAGTGTAGTGGTTAAAATACTTCACACTGTTCCCCCCAACATTTCCAGTACCCAGCTGGCACCATACATAGTTATTACATTATTATAGACTATATTCCCTATGCTGTACTTTATATCCCCATGCCTGTTTTGTAACCACCAATTTTTACTTCTTTTTAATATATTTTATTGATTATGCTATTACAGTTGTCCCATTTCTCCCCCATCATTCCCCTCCACCCTGCACACCCTCTCCCACCCACATTCTCTCCCTTTAGTTCATGTCCATGTGTCATAAGTTCTTTAGCTTCTACATTTCCCACACTATTCTTGCCCTCCCCCTGTCTATTTTCTACCTACTGTCTATGCTACTTATTCTCTGTACCTTTCCCCCTCTCTCCTCCTCCCACTCCCCTGTTGATAACCCTCCATATGATCTCCATTTCTGTGGTTCTGTTCCTGTTCTAGTGGTTTGCTTAGTTTGCTTTTGTTTTAGGTGTGGTTGTTAATAGCTGTGAGTTTGCTGTCTTTTTACTGTCATATTTTTTATCTTCTTTTTCCTAGGTAAGTCCCTTTAACAGTTCATATAATAAGGACTTGGTGATGATGAACTCCTTTAACTTGACCTTATCTGAGAAGCACTTTATCTGCCCTTCCATTCTAAACAAAAGCTTTGCTGGATAGAGCAATCTTGGATGTAGGTCCTTGCCTTTCATGACTTGGAATACTTCTTTCCAGGCCCTTCTTGCCTGGAAGGTCTCTTTTGAGAAATCAGCTGACAGTCTGATGGGAACTCTTTTGAAGGTGACTATCCCCTTATCCCTTGCTGTTTCTAGAATTCTCTCCTTCATTTTAGTCTTCGGTAATGAAATTACGATGTGCCTTGGTGTGTTCCTCCTTGGGTCCAACTTCTTTGGGACTCTCTGAGCTTCCTGGACTTCCTGGTAGTCTATTTACTTTGCCAGATTGGGGAAGTTCTCCTTTATTATTTGTTCAAATAAGTTTTACACTTGTTGCTCTTTTCCTTCCCCTTCTGGTACCCCTATAATTCAGATGTTGGGATGTTTAAAGATGTCCTGGAGGTTCCTAAGCCTCTCCTCATTTTTTTGAACTCCTTGTTTTCTTTTTGGTTGTTTCTTTCTTTCTTCTGGTCCACGCCATTGATTTGAGTCCCAGTTTTCCTCCCATCTCTATTGGTTCCCTGTGCGTTTTCTTTCATTTCACTTATTGTAGCCTTCATTTTTTCATCTAATTTGCGACCAAAATCAGCCAATTCTGTGAGCATCCTGATCACCAGGGCTTTGAACTGTGCATCTGATAGGTTGGCTATCTCTTTGTCACTTAGAGGAATTGGCTATGGTACATTTATACAATGGAATACTATGCAGCAGTAAAAAAGAAGGAATTCCTACCTTTTAGGGCAGCATGGATGCAACTGGAAACTATTATGCTAAGTGAAATAAACCAGTTTATAAAAGAAAACTACCATATGATGTCACTTATAAGTGGAATCTAATGAACAAAATAAACTAATGAGCAAAATAGAACCAGAGGCATAGAAATATGGAACAGACTGACAGGAATAAAAGGGGAGGGGGAAGGTGGGGACTGGTTGAAAGGATTAGTCAAAGAATGTTTATGAATGACCCATAGACATGGACAACAGGGTGGGGACCAGCTATGGGAGTGGGGTGCAGGCTGGTTGGAGGGGGATTACAAGGGAGAAATTGGAACAACTGTAATAGCATAAACAATAAAATATTTAAATAAAAAGTAAAACTAAACAAAAAATCTAGTAGCAGATCCATGAGTCTCTTAAAATTACTTTGGAAGATGAAGCAATTGATTTGATTCTAGGACCTTCTGTTATAGGTAAGTCAAAAAAAGTGTGGCTCTGACCCAGCAGGATAATTCTCATGAATAAAATACACCTGCCTATTAGAATAGTAAAGCTAGCTTGTTCTTGAAAAGTATGCCAATAGAAGAAAAATTAATAGAAGAAAAGATTGCTAAAATTGATAAAAGTTTAAAATAGACAAGTCTGAGCTTGCAACTGAAAAGTAAATGCCATAGGAATTATAATATTTTGGGGTTGAAACTCTAGCTGCAATATTTATTTTTCACCCATGCCCTCAGTAGTCTCCATTAAGAATTTGTGACTGCCCTGGCCAGTGTGGCTCAGTTGGTTGGAGTGTCCTCCTGTAACAGAAGGGTGGCAGGTTAGATTCCCAGTTGGGGCACATGCCTGGGTTGGGGGGTTCTACATATAGTGCAGGTGTGTATCATTTCCAGCACAGGAAAAAACCAATCATTTTTTCTCTTCCTTCTCCTCTCTCTCTCTCTCTCTCTCTCTCTCTCTCTCTCTCTCTATATATATATATATATATATATATATATATATATATATATATCATCTCTATCTCTATCTCTCTCTAGCAATAAATAAAATGTCCTTGGGTGAGGATAAAAACAATTTTTTTAAAGAATTTGTGACTGTCAGCATTACCATGGCAACCTGTTTGAGGGTATCTGCAAAAAGATGCACCTCAGGCTTCCCTATAGCTAATATTAATCAATAATGCTCGATTTTGAATGGGTAAAGCACAAAGTCTTGATGTAATGAGCATCCTTCACCAAAGGACTTGCTTCTTCTTTTTTTATTTTTTTTGCACTTTATCAGATAATTAAGAAACTCATTGAATTCCTAATATGAGCTGAATTCTGGTAGGGTTTCACATTTGCAATCAAAATGTGGTGAACATCCATCAATAGAGAACAGTTTGCTGATCATATTATCATAATTGAGTGATAGATGACATTAACAATCTAAACAGATTTTCTTCTCTTTTTAAAAATTCACTTTTAATCCTAACTTGTGGCCTTACCTCATGAATTGTGAAGCCACTAATTTGGAATTTGCAATTCAAATTCAATCAACATGTATTGAGTTCCTAACACGTGCCTTCGTATGAATCTTTCATTTAATTCACTTAGGTACACAACCATTCTTGGAAGTACATTATCACACCTATTTTGAAGATAGGTAAACAGAAGCTCAGAGAGGTTAAGTTACTTGCCCAAGGTAACCCAGTGAGAAAAAGATAGAGCCAAGCATCAAACACTAGTCTGCTTATATTTCTAGGCTCGAGCTACTGTCAACCATTGCTTAGCAATATTTCTTCATAGACTGTTGATTGCATATTGGTTAGGGGAAATGTAGGTATTAAGACAAGTGAGGCAATTTTATTTTCAAGTAGCTCAAGCTCTTTAAAATTTAAAATCTTTATTCAAATCCTTACATATTTGATGATTACGAATAGCTCTCATACCAGGTACTTTTCTAGAAAATACTTTGATTATACTTGAAGTTCTTGGATATCCTTGAAAGAAACTGCTGAATATTCTCTATCATTCAACTTATTCTATGTTCTGGGAGGCCTTTCTGGAACAAGTCTTACTTACCCTATGGCTGCCTTTTTGAGTCAGTCAGTGGACAACATGAGAGGAGGTCAGAGGACAGAAAGAGAGAACTCAGGGTATATATTCTCCTGACTCTTCCCACAAGTTGGCAGTGGCTGCATTCCTGTAGCAAATGCCAAGTGCCTTCCAAGCCACTTTATCTCAAAGCTGCAGTTCTCAGCAGGTTCCAGCAGAAACTCCCTCTTCTTATGCATTCAGGCCTAAAGGGTGGTAGTACTTTCTAGTTGCTAAACTTGAGGTGCTTCACCATCCCTTGTTAGTTTTCTTTAACCCTGACCTCACCTTGATCAGTGGTCCCTTTATTGAGCACTCTTGAAGCTAGGCTGCTGAGCGAGAGCTTAGACTACTGATTGAGACCTGTCTTCTTTTCTAATATAAGCATTAATCCTGTAAGTTTTCCTCTCATCACTGATTTTGCTGTGTTCTGTAAATTTGATGTGAAGTACTTCATTCACTTCAGTGTTTTGTGTGTGTGTGTTTTTATTCTCACCCGAGGACATTTTTTCATTGCTTTTCAGAGAGAAAGGAAGAAAGGGAAGGAGGGAGGGAGGGAGGGAGAGAGAGGGAGAGACAGAGAGAGAGGTCAACATCAATCAGTTGCCTTCTCGTACACTTCCCAACCAGGGATCAAACCTGCAACCTGGGTATGTGACCCAACTGGGAATTGAACCCACAACCTTTTGGTCTGTGGGCCAACACTCCAATCAACCGAGCCACACTGCCCAGGGTTGTGTGTGTGTGTGTGTGTGTTAATTTCCCTTGAGACTTCCTTTTTGTTTCATGGATTCTTTAGAAATGTGTTATTTATTTTCCAAGTGTTGGAAGATTTTTCTGTTATCTTTCTGATATTCATTTCTAGTTTGATTGCAAAGAACAAACTCTGTACGGTTTCAGTTCTCTTAAACTTTTGAATTTGTTGAAGTTTGTTTTATGGCCTAATATATGAGGAGGGGGACCAAAAATGGATTTTATTTATAAAAAATTGTGTATTTATAAAAAATTGTGTATTTGTTGTTACATGTTTACACTTCAGTTATCTTCAAAGTACTCTCCATTTGATACAATATACCTATCGAGACATTTTTTCCACTTCTCAAAACAGTTTTTGAACTCATGGATTTTGATGCCTTTTAGTGCTTCTGCCGTTTTTTGTTTCACTTCCTCCACATTGGCAAAACATTTCCCTTTGAGAAATTTTTTCATCTGGGGAAACTAAAAAAGGCCACTTGGAGTGAGATCAGGTGAATGGAGAGGGTATGGCATGGGGGTCATGCCATTTTTGGTCTAAAACTGCTAAACACTCAGTGCTGTGCAGGCAGGTGCATTGGTGCATCACCCATCATGAAATGGGCAAACACATTGGAAGAGTCTTTGAAAAAATTCACTGAAGCCAAACACAGCTTCTCACCACAACTGCCAGCATGTACACTGATACAGATGGGTTCCTAGAACACTCATCTAGCAGGGGAAGTCTGTACTACAAGGGGCCCACCCTCCAGAAGATAATTACTGTTTTTTGGGTGTCCCCCTCATACAGTTCTGTAAATATCAATTAATAGTCTATTGGTTGATGATGTTGCTGAGTTCTACATCCTTGTTAGTTTTCTGTCTAAGTGTTCTATCAATTAAGTTTGCAACTCTAATTGTTGATTCATCCATTTCATCTTTTTACTCTCTCATTTTTGTTTCACATATTTTGTGGCTCTGTTGTTTAGCCCCTCAGTTAGAGCCTGGTGAGGATGGGACTCAGCTTCCCTGTTCATTTCTGCAAATGGGGATAAGGGTGACACATCAATTTTTTCTGTACAGCAGCTGTTTTCTAAAAATTTTGTACCTTACTAGGCTGCCTTTTCCTTGATTCTTTGGTTAAAGAAAGCAGGCTTTTGTTGAGGGTTGTTTTATCTGCATGTATTGGTGGTTTGGGTTGCCAGTTTCTTTAGTAACCTGTCTGAGATGTATGAGACAAAAAGAAAACCTAGGAGACTCACTGCCACATTATTATTTGGGTCTCAAAGAACCTATCCACCTTGCAGTCTGGATGCCTTTTCCCAACTTGCAATCTTCTTATATTTATTTAATACATATAATACTATAATTATATAAATTATATTTATAAACTATACAATTATTGTTACAACTATATTTACGTAATTGTTGTTATCTTGTATATTATATCTAGTTAATTATATAATTTATTATACTTAGAAGAAGGAATTAGATAAATTTTGTCTATTCCATCTTTGCAGAAAAAGAAGCCTTCATGTCAGATAGTTTGAAAAGAAAACTTTAATACAGGGAACCAGTTAAAAAATATTGGATGAGATGAAAAGATAAGCAGGGAACAATGAGGCCACCCAAAACTTTGCAATAGTAGAAAGTGGCTACTACCTTAAAGCTGGCAGCACACAGAGAAGAAGGGATGTTACCAGAGCCCAAACACTGGCACTTCTCCGTGAGAGACTGTCCCACAGAGAGCATGAACCATGTAGGAGAGGCATTAGTGATGGACTCCTAATTCCTGGTAAAAAAGATGGAAAAAAATTTATTGGCTTCTCCCTCTTCTCTTCCTCCATCCCCCCTTCCAGTGCCCCCTGAAGGCCAAACCCAGCCAGAAGTCACTTTTCACAAGAGCCAGAGAAATGTCATTTGCAGGGTGCATGCCTTACATTTATAGTCAAGAATCCTTAAAAGACATATGGGATAGCATCAAGAACATAGTAAACATGTCAGAAGCCACAGGAAAATATCATTACTGAGTGGCCCAGTATATGCTTGGAGTGGGAAGAAGACTAGCCAGGCATACCCTAAGATATCCAGGTAATTTCCTTAAAATCCATCTACTTTCCTCTTCCAATAAGCATCTAATTGAAAAATAATAAATCCCAAATATCTATTTTTGTGACTGTTCTCTCTTTGAACTCCAATGTTCTGATATTTGGGGAAAAAATAATCCTAAAGTTATTAGGTGTGCCTCCCCCTGATTCTGCTTCACTGGGCTAAAGTCCTTGTAATGTGTTTTCTTGCCATTTATTAGTGAAAATAACCTGCCTAGAAAGTCATGTACTTCAGTGGTCTGAGTAGAAATTGGTTACACTGCACCTTTCAGATGGATCCCAAAACCTTTTTTTTAATATATTTTATTGATTATGCTATTACAGTCGTCCCGTTTCTCCCCCATCATTCCCCCCACCCTGCACACCCTCTCCCACCCACATTCCCCCCTTTAGTTCATGTCCTTGTGTCATAAGTTCTTTAGCTTCTACATTTCCCATACTATTCTTACCCTGCCCCTGTCTATTTTCTACCCAATATCTATGCTACTCATTCTCTGTACCTTCCCTCCCTCCTCCTCCCACGCCCCTGTTGCTAACCCTCCATATGATCTCCATTTCTGTGGTTCTGTTCCTGTTCCACTTGTTTGCTTAGTTTGCTTTTGTTTTAGGTGTGGTTCTTAATAGCTGTGAGTTTGCTGTCTTTTCATTGTCATATTTTTGATCTTCTGGCTGACCAGGGGGTCCCACATTCGCGCACGCAGACAGTCCAGGCAGAGGGGAAGTGGCGGAAGGGACTGAATCCTGGATCCCAAAACTTTTTAAAAGGAGCATTAGAAGATGTTCTGATCAAACGGAAAAGTTAACACTCTACAAATAGATGCTCCATGCCTAGAAGTCCCATGAGTAGATCAATCCACAGAAAAAATCAACAGGTTTCAGACAGACCACTACCACCACATCAGTGATGTTACTTTGGTGGCAACCCAATGGAAATTTCTTGGGAAGGGTGTGGGAGAAAGTTTAATTTGGCAGAATCTGTGACATTAGCAATGAAGAATGATGAATAAAAGACTTCAATCCAAGTATTTTAAAGAATGCTTTCAAAAAATCAATTTTAATGAACAAGTACTATATTCATCAAAATTGTTATCCTTTTACTATGTTTTGGAAATATATTTAAACCTAGGAGACTAAATCACAATTTTATAAAAATACTTAATAGGACTTCCAGCCAAGATGGAGGTCTGGGTGGACACGCTGTGCTTCCTCCCACAACCAAAATTAAGGACAACAAGGATTTAGAAACAAGAAAACAATCAGAACTGAGAGAAAATTGAACTGTACAGAGGTCCGACAACCATTCATCCAGACCTGTAAGAGGGACAGAATCAGGGCAGGTGGAAGCGGAGGTTGGTGGACCCTGGCCCATATGCAGCTGCTGGCAGACCTGGACCTGCAGGCGGTGGCTAGAAGGCCCCAGGCGCACAGGCGGCAGCTAGTGGACCCCAGGCACAAGGCGGCTGGCTGACCAGGTGGTCCCACATTTGCATGCAGATAATCCAAACAAAAATGGGGAACAAGCCAGAACTCACAACCCAGGGCCCCAGTGCCAGGAAATAAAACCTAAAAACATCGAGACCCCACCTCCACATACAGCACCACAACCCAGCAACTGGGCTGCCCTGCCCTGGGGAACACCTAAGGCTCCACCCCTCACTACATAACAGCCCCAACCAGACCAAAAAAAAAAAAAAAACCCAAAAAAACAAAACCAAAACTGGCTCAAATGGGAGAACAGATAAAAGCCCCAGAGCCAATTCATCTAAGTGACCAAGAGATAGCCAACCTATCAGATGCATAGTTCAAAGCACTAATGATCAGGATGCTCACAGAATTGGTTGATTTTGGTTACAAAATAGATGAACAAATGAAGGCTACAATAAGTGAAATGAAGGAAAATGCACAAGGAACCAACAATAGTGATGGGAGGAAAACTGGGACTCAGATCAATGGAGTGGACCAGAAGGAAGAAACAAACATCCAATCAGAAAAGAATGAAGAAACAAGAAGTTAAAAAAAAATGAGGAGAGGCTTAGGAACCTCCAGGACATCTTTAAATGTCCCAACATCCGAATTATAGGGGTACCAGAAGGGGAAGAGGAGGAGTAACAAGTGGAAAAGTTATATGAACAAATAATACAGGAGAACTTCCCCAATCTGGCCAAGGAAATAGACTTCCAGGAAATCCAGGAAGCTCAGAGAGTCCCAAAGAAGTTGGACCCAAGGAGGAACACACCAAGGCACATCATAATCACATTACCCAAGATTAAAATGAAGGGGAGAATTCTAGAAGCAGCAAGGGATAAGGGGACAGTCACCTACCAAGGAGTTCCCATCAGACTGTCAGCTGATTTCTCAAAAGAGACCTTCCAGGCAAGAAGGGCCTGGAAAGAAGTATTTGAAGTCTTGAAAGGCAGGGACCTACATCCAACATTGCTCTATCCAGCGAAGCTGTCATTTAGAATGGAAGGGAAAATAAAGTGCTTCTCAGATAAGGTCAAGTTCAAGGAGTTCATCATCACCAAGTCCTTATTACATGAAATGTTAAAGGGACTTATCTAAGAAAAAGAAGATAAAAAATATGACAGTAAAAAGACAGCAAACTCACAGATATTAACAACCACACATGAAACAAAAGCAAACTAAGCAAACCACTAGAACAGGAACAGAACCACAGAAATGGAGATCATATGGAGGGTTATCAACAGGGGAGTGGGAGGAGGAGAGAGAGAGGAAAGGTACAGAGAACAAATAGAATAGATGGTAGGTAGAAAATAGACATGGGGAGGGTAAGAATAGTGTGGGAAATGTAGAAGCTAAAGAACTTATATGTGGACATGAACTAAAGGGGGGAATGTGGGTGGGAGAGGGTGTGCAGGGTGGAGGGGAATGATGGGACAATCATTATAGCATAATCAATAAAATATTACTAAATAAATAATTTTAAAAATACTTTATAACACAGATTTGTTAGTATGCATCTCTCAGCAGTGTGGGGGGTTAGTTCTATATTACATGAAGGTATTTATATATAAGACGAATAAGTTGTGTCTATTCTCATGAGTGAGTAGTGTCTTGATGGACAGTTTTATCCCAATAGCAAACGATAGCTGACTGTGCTAGGGGTAAAATCCCAGTACAATAAATTATCCTTCAATTGTCACTCAAAATCAAGAAAGAACTAAACATCAGGTGGGAGGGGGCATTGAAAGCACAGTATGCCTGGTTTATTAGTAATGGGCAAGGATGGTCAAAACAGTACTTGAATGAGATGGGGGTGATAAAAGTCAATAAAAATCTCGAGACAGTTTTTGAGATTTGGAATATTAATTAGAGAAAGCAACCACAGAATAACGGCATAAATAGGAACACATTTGAAATCTTGTTTGTAGTTCAAGAAGCCATTTTTTAAAGAGCACTTGAGAGACTGAAAAGATGCATCCAGAAAAGAAGCAATTAAAATAATTCAGAGCTGGAAGACATTAGGTCAACTTGGCATGTGTCGCACGAAAGGTAACAGTGGTCAGGGGGCATTCGAGGAAAACTATGAGCACAGCTCCTTTTGTGGGACTCTTAGTATTTTTATATTTTTTCTGGCAAGAGATACTTTAAAAACACAAATGTGAGAAAGTCAGTTACAAGTGTGTAGTGTTACAAACTGTTATGAATTGCCTATTTAAAGCATAAGGAAAAGAAAGACCATTTCTACTCTGGTTAAGCAAGTCCTATTTGTCTACAATAGGATTAGAGATGCCACAAACTGGGTAGCCTGGCTCTATTTCTGTGACAGGATGTCTACTTGCAAAACCAAAAGTAACTAACATCTTTTGAGAGCCTTCTTGTGTACAAGCACTTAAGTGAGCTTCTACATGCCAAGTCCGTCCAGAATGTAAGCTACCAGAAGGCAGGGTACTTGCCTGTTTTGAATGCTATTGCATCCCTCACGTCTGGCACATAATACATACTCAATACATATTTTATCAGTATTTCTCAGTAGTTGAATTTTTGTGTATTACATTTTTTAAAGTCATTCTTTTTATGGTTTGTTTTGTGTTTCATTGAATTTTTTCCCATTGCCATTTATCCCCCTTATACATCCAGCCACCTCCCTCAGCCCCAGGCAATCACCACACTGTTGTTGATGTCCATGAGTCCTTTTTCTTTTTGCTCCATTCATCCACCTCTCACCCCACCCCCTAGAGTTGTCATCCTGCTCTCCATTTATGAATCTGTCTCTGTTTTACTTGTTAGCTGTTTGTTCATTATATTCCACGTATGAGTGAAATCATATGATATTCGTCTTTCTATGACTGGCTTATTTCACTTAGCAGAATGTTCTCCAGGTCCATATCCATGTTGTTGCAAAGGCTAAAATTCTCTAATTTTTACAGGTGAGTAGTAGTCCATTGTGTGAATGTATCATAGTTGTTTTATCCACTCATCTACTAATGGACACTTAGGCTGCTTCCATATCTTGGCTATTGCAAATAACTGTGCATAGGGGTGCTTATATTCTTTCGTATTAGTATTTTGGGTTTCTTCAGATAAATTCCCACAAGTGGAATTGCTGGGTTATAACACGGTTCCATTTTTAATTTTTTGAGGACCCTCCACACTGTTTTCCACAGTGACTGCACCAGTCTGCATCCCCACCAACAGTGCACTAGCATTCCCCTTTCTCCACATCCTTGCCAGCACTTGTTTTTTTGTTGATTTATTGATGATAGCCATTCTGACAGGTGTGAGATGATATCTCATTTTAGTTTTAATTTGCATTTCTCTGATGATTAGTGACATTGAGCATCTTTTCATATGCCTATTGACCATCTGTGTGTCCTCTTTAGAGAAGTGTCTATTCAGGTCCTATGCCCATTTTTAATTGTTTTTTGTTTTGTTTTGTTTTGTTGTTAAGTTTTATAAGTTCTTTGTAAATTTTGGATATTAACCCCTTATCAGATGTATCAGTGAATATGTTTTTCCATTCAGTAGGTGTCTTTTCATTTTGTTGATGGTTTCCTTTGTCGTGCAAAAACTTTAAGTTTGGCCTGCGAACCAGAGGATCGAGGTTCAATTCCCAGTCAGGGCACATGCCTGGGTTGCGGGCCAGTTCCCGGCAGGGGACACACGAGAGGCAACCGTACATTGATATTTCTCTCCCTCTCCTTCTCTCCTACCCTTCCCCTCTAAAAAGATAAATAAATAATAAATTAAAAAAAAAACTTTAAGTTTGATGTAGTCCCATTTGTTTATATTTTCTTTTGTTTCCCTTGCTTGAGAAGATATATCAGAATAAATATTGCTTATGCAATAAGTGGTATTCGGAAAATTAGACAGATACATATGGAAAAATGAAACTAGACTACCTTTTTACACCAGACACAAGAATAAATTCAAAATGGATTAAAGACTTAAATGTTAGATTCAAAACCATAAAAGTCCTAGAAGAAAACATAGGTAGTAAAATCTCAGACATTGCTTGCATTACATGTGTAATCATAAAAAATTACATTGCGTCTTAGTAGTCATGCCCTTCTGTAAGTGCCTCTCCTTAAGGATGGCCTGGATCTAGTGGCCCACTTCTAATAAATAAGAATACAAAGAAAGTAATGGAATATTACTTATAAGATTAGTTTACAAAATAACTTGGATTTCTGCATTGCTCTATCATTTGCTCATTCTGATGGAAGCTGGCTACCATGCTATGAGGCACCCCTTGAAGGGGTCCATGTGGCCTGGAACTGAGGGAGGCCACAGTCCAATGGTCCACAGGGATTTGGATCTTGCCACCAACCACATGACTGAGCTTAGAAGTTAGATTCTCCAACCTCGGTTGAATCTAGAGATGGGTGCAGTGCTGGACATGTAATCTTGGGAGATTCTGACCCAGAATTAACCACCCAATCCATACCTGGGTTGTTGACACTTACAAACTTATGAGATAAAAAGTGTGTATTGTTTTGAGCTGGTGAGTTTGCATAATTTATTGCAGAGCCATAGATAACCAATACATAAATTTACAGAAAGTATTTTTTAAAGTTGCCCATTTTAGGTTTTTTTTCCCTAATGGCATTGTCATTTTTTTTTCTGCTCCTCATGGAACGTTTTCATGTCTCTCCAAAACTGACCCTGCTTTGGCAATGTGGTAACAGCTGCTCCTTCCATGACCAAAGGACAGAGGTAATACTACAATGGAAAATTTATTTTCCCAGTCTACTGTGGTACCCTAGCCTATTGGCAAAGGGGGCATTAAACAGTTCCTAGAAAATTATAATTAAGTCAAAGTTTAAAAATACTTTAAAATCCATTAGATTTATTCAACACAACATTGTACATATAATGGTACTAAGTGCTAAAATCGATCTTCAGACACCTTCCTATTAAAGTTAAAATGGACTCTCTCTGTCTGGTCCCATCTATATTATAATGACATCCATCTGTTTTTATTCTAATGGCCAGACAACAGCTGTACAAATGAGCCCTAAGGATTCACACCAATTCACCATTCCCTTCTAAGTACAGTTAACACCCTGTTGTCTGGCCTCCAAATCCCAATGATACCTAACCATTATAGCTTACTTCTGTACTACCAATGTACAAACCCTTAAATTCTATATCTATAAGATGTATCTAATACTATAAAGGAGCCAAAATAATTTAATCTTTGAAACTGGGTCTTATGAGTTGCCAATTTAAATAGCAATTATTCTATTCAATTAATGTGGGATTCTTATATGTAGCTTTATCACAGCCCTTTTACTTATCTCCCAGAGTCCCAAGTACTACACTGAGGAGTACCTGGAACAGAGGAGAAACTCAAAAGTATATGTCTAATAAAATAACATATGGATGAACTGCACCCTCATTTACTCATTCGAAGATACTTCAGCATGGTCACGACCCTCAAAGAGTGATGAGGAAGGGGAGGAAATACACAAATAATCATCATGAATGACAGTAATAATAATTAATTTGAGAAGTATTCAAAGTGATATTAGGAATTTATTAATTACACACAAATCCCTGGTCCCCAGCCTCCAGTTGAATGTTTAATTTAGTATGTGAGGGGTGTTACAGGCAAACTTTTTCTATAAAGGGCCAGAGAGTAAATGTTTTGATCTTCTCCAGCCATACAGTCTTCATTGAAAACACTCATCTCTTTGACTATAGTGCAAAAGCAGCCACAGACAACACATAAATGAATGGGTGTGGCCATGTTCCAATAAAACATTATATATGGACAATGAAATTTGAGTTTCATCTAATTTTTACATGGCATGAAATATTATTCTTCTTTTGATTTTTTCAACCCTTTAAAAATATAATAACAATTCTTAACTCTTGGACTATACAAAAACAAACATTTGGCCAGATCTGGCCTTTAGGATGTAGTTGGCCAACCCTTGGCATAGATGAAAGAACACAGACACTGGAATCTTCTTGATCTGTTTGTATTTCAGCTCTGCTGTTAACTAGCTGGTGATTTGGGCAAGTTATCTGTCCCATGCAAATCTGTTTCTTCACCAGAGAAATGAGCAACTTCAGTAATACCTACTTTATCCTTGGGGTGGCAAGAAATTTGAAGACCTAACAGCAACAACAACAACAAAAAGGCTAAAAGGCCTATGTGCTAAAACAACAATTGTGCTACTTGAACTATCATAGTAAACATATTTTCTTTTAACTTGACAATCAGGGAACTAATTTGGACATGGGATTTAGTTAAATGCAGTTGGCTACATCGCTAATCTACTCCTCTCTCTTCATCATGTTCTATTACACAATAGTCACTTCTTTTTGGCATTTGTTATTGTAATGTGATAAGACCTCACCATAACATGTCATGGAATACAGCAGGCAGCATCTTTTATTTTTATATGACTAGGTTTTAATGGGATTTTACAATGTAGTTGTAGGATGTCTAGCCTTCCAAATCATTCGGAAAATGCTAAGGAAATTGTCTTAACTAGCAACTGCAAGTAAATGGTTCAATTTAATACATCATAAAAATAATAAAAAGAGAAAAATAAAATAGATAGGGAAAAATCATTTTGGAGAAAAACCTAGCTTTTTTCTGAATTAACATGTTAAGAATAAAGTTTACCTTTTACTTCTTTTTAAAGCAGGACAGGCATTATAGCTACTGTGATCATGATTCTCAGCTCCCTTCCAACCCCCAAAAACACATTCTTAGTTTAATCACATTTACTTCATACCATGCCTGAAAGTTGTCAGTCATCTAGCCTCATTTCAACAAGCTGTCCCTAATAAAAGAGAGTCTTAAAGGAGTAATACCTTAACCCAAGAGAATGAATATCTAAATAATAGAATATTATGCCATTAAACTAGAGGTAAGTGGGTAGTTTTGGGAGTATTAAGGCAGTAGAGTTGTAGATTGAAAACAAGCCCACCCCTAGTATTTGTGGGACCCAGGGAAAAATACAAATGGAGACCACATAACCTGTTGAAATATTAAGTTACAAATTGACCTAGTTTCAATCAGTCTCTCTCCCAAAGCCCTGCAGCCCAATATTTGGACCTGCCCTCCAGCCTGGACTTTAAAAGCCTACAGGTAGCACAACATGCTGAGCAGGGTAGGGTGACAGCTAGAGCTTGGTTCTGCCTCAGAACCTGTGGGTCATAACTGGACTAAAAATCTATTACAACTCACGATCAAATTCAGCAAGGTTGCAGGATATAATATCAACCTACAAAAATCAATTGTATTTACAGATAATAGGAATGAACAATCCAAAATCAAAATTAATTAAGAAAATAATTCCATTCACAGTAGCATCAAAAATAATAAAATACTTAAGCATAAATTTAGCAAAAGAAGTATAAAATGTGTACTCTAAAAATATAAAACATTTTTTAAAGAAATTAAAGAAGACCTACATAAATGAAAAAACATTCCATATTCATGGATTAGAAGACTTAATATTGGTAACATGGCAGTACTTCCTAAATTCATCAATACATTCAATGCAATCCATATCAAAATCTCAGCTGACTTTTTTGCAGAATTTGACAAACTGATCCTACAATTCACATGGAAATGCAAGGGACACAGAGTAGCCAAAAACAACTTTGCAAAAAAAGAAGAGCAAAGTTGGAAAACACATACTTTCCAATTTCAAAACTAACTACAAAGTTACAATAATAAAGACAGTGTGGTATATGTCTATAAGGATAGATATAGAGGTCAATGAAATACCCTTTAAAAGTCAGAAATACAATCCTAACATTTATAGTCAATTGATTTTGCACAAGAGTGCCAAGACAGTTAATGTGGAAACAGCAGTTTTTTTCAACAAATGGTGCTGGGATCTCTACAAACAAAAGAATGAAGTTTAATCTCTACCATATATTTTAAAAATTGACTCAAAAATGGATCACAGACCTAAATTTAAGAGGTATAATGATAGAAGTAGTAGAAGAACACATAGGAGTAAGTCTTTATGACCTTGGGTTAGGTGAAATCTTCTTAAACACCACACTATAAGCACAGAAGACAAAAGAAGGGATAAATTAGACCATCAAAAATTCAGGCCTTCCATTCTTCAAAGGACACCATCAAGAAAATGTAAACCCAAAGGATGGAAAAAATATTTGCAAACTCTACATCTGATGAAGGACTTGTATCTAGAATATAGAAAGAACTCTTACAACTCAATTACAGAAAAAAAAAACAAAACTAATTTTAAAATTGGCAAAGATTAAAATAAACATTTTTCCAAAGAAGATATACAGATAACTGATAAACAATTGAAAAATGCTCAACATCATACCCATTAGGGAAATCTAAATCAAAGGCACAGTGAGATATCACTTCATACCCATTAGAATATCTGTAACCAAAAAGATAGATAATAGTAAGTACTGACAAAGATGTGGAGAAATTGAAATCCTCAGATATTTCTGATGTTAATGTAAAATGTTGCAGCTACTTTGGAAAAAAGTTTTGAACTTCTTCAAAAATTCAAACATGGAGATATCATATCACCCAGAAATCTACTCCTAGGAAGCAAAGAGAAGTGAAAATTCAGGTCCGCACAAAAATTTGTACATTAATGTTCTCATGTAGCAACATTATTCTTAATAGCCAGAAAGTGGAAACAGCCCCAGTGTTCATCACCTGAACAATGGATAATGGAATATTTGACAATAACAAGGAGTGAAGTACTAATACATGCTATGACACAGATGAACCTTGAAAACATTATGCTGAGTGAAAGAAGTAATTCACAAAATACTGCATATTGTATGATTCCATTTACATAAAATTTCTAAAATCTTCAAAGCTCTTTTAAAAAGCTGTAGGAACAGAAATTAAATTAGTGATTGCCTAGGGCTGAGGGGGTTGGGAGGAGATGGGGAGTGACTGCTCATAGGTATGGGTTTCTTTCTGGTGTGATGAAGTGTTCTAAAATTGATTGTGGTGATGGTTGCATAACTGTGAATATACAAAAAAGCCTTAGACTGTCCACTTTAAATGAATGATTTGGGTGGTACATGAATATATCTCAAAAAGCTATTTTTAAAAAGCCCAAAACTATACCATACTGTTATTTGAGGAATCCAGTCTGCCTAGATATCTGCTTATAATAACTCAGGGATGCCAACTTGAAACAAAAGCACAGAGGCTGTAATTTTTTTGCTTCCCATCCCTCAGCTCCCATACTTTTAAGCCTTGAGTTTTGTATCCTCAGGCTGATGGGCAAAGGCAAAGGGTGGGGGAGACACGTAAGTTTAAATGTCATTCTTCCTTAGCTTCTGTAAACTCAATTTTTTTCCTCAACTTTTTTTAAAATTAATACATTTATTTTTTAAATTAAACTTATTAGGTAATAATGGTTAATAAAATTATACAGGTTTCAAATGTATAATTCTATGATACATCACCTGTATATTGTATCATGTGTTTACCATCCAAAGTCTAATCTTCCTCCATAACCATATATTTGACCTTCTTTACCATTTACCTCACTCCCCGACCCCCTTTCCCTCTGAAAACCACCATACTCATATCTGTGTCTACAAGTTTTTGTTTGTTCGTCTTGTTTGTTCATTTTTCTTACAAGAGTGAAGAGAAAAAACTTCCACCTGTGTCTAAGGGCAAAACCAGAAGAAACTTTTGGGAGGTCCACTACAGCACATGGGCCAGGCAGTGGGGAAGCTCCTGGGTACTCAGCTATTTCCCTCCGGCACTCAGAGAACATGAAAGACATATCAATGTCCTCCTCCTGTTTGAAGACTGAACACCAGTAAATTAGTTCCCTTGACTCCCACACTACTCACCTATGCAACCTGAGTAAATATTTCAATGTTCTTAACTTAAATCAAAGGTAACCTAAGTGCTCTGGGATAGGAATGAACTAACTTTTTCTTAGAGGGACAGGTATCCTTATAACACATTTTAGGCTTGTGAGCCACACATTTATGTAGTCTGTGGCTGTTTTCAAGCTACAACCTAATGGATGTGGCTCTGTTCCAATAAAACTTTATTTGTAAAATCAAACAGGGGGCCCACCAGCCTAATTTGCCAATTCCTCATTTAGGGGAATGCTGTACTAAGCCAAGCCTTCTAATCTGATAGGATACAGATAGGTGGAGAAATAATCTCTCTAACTTTCATAGTAGTTTTCTCCTTTCTTCCCTAGAGTGAAATCAAGGCTTGATATCCTGGAGAACTCGGCCTCTCTTGTCCCAGGGTAGAGTTCAAGACTTTGCTTTTAAAAACCCTCAAATCACAAAGTAATATAATGATAATTATAATAATAGCTGACATTTACAGAAGGATTACAAAGTGCCAGACACACTGCAAAGCATGCTTTATGACAATTAAATTATTTCATCTTCACCACATCCCTATGCAGTAAAACTTATCATCATTCCCATTATCTAGTAAACTGAGGCTTGGAGGGCTACAAGGCATACATAGCTCTGAAAGGAGCAGTGATTTCAACCTGGGAAGAGCCCACTATTTTAACTGCTACATGTATTAAAATGCTAGAACCTGGTGTGGCACAGATAGAGGTTTTCAAAAATTGAATAGAAGGAAAGTAGCCAGACCCCTTAGAAAGCTGGAATCCCCTAAAATCAGGGAAATGAAAGGGCCCAATGAAGATGAAGAACCAGGCCCTACACCAATACAGAACCCCTGGATCAGCTAGAGCTATGATGGGGTGAGTATGTGGATTCTGAAGACTAATCACAATCTTAGTGGTGTTGAAGTTCCAGTAGCCAAGCCAGGCACAAATAAAAGAGAAGAAGGGTGGCTTCAGAATTACCCTCCCTCAAATGAACCCAGGTTAGGGAGAAGCAGAATATCCACTAACTGGTTTATCTGGACACTCATAAATTCCTGGGATTATTTCCTGCCCTGGAGAAGGGGTGACCAAAATAACGCTGATTACACATCATGCCAACTACATGTTGAGGCCTGAGTTGGATGCAGTTTATTTTGGCAAACTGAAGAAGTATGTTTGCTTGTAGCCAAGAGGAATCATAAGACAAATTCATAGTACAAAGGAGGGGCATTATAAAGGTTAACATGCTATCTGGTGATAGAACAAAAACTAGAAATTTTAATTTTCTCATGTAAACTAGAATCAGTTATTGGAGGAACTAATTTTAAGGACTAAGGTGAGGAGTTGATGTAAATAATCTACTTCAACACTGTTCTGAGAACTCAGAACAATCTTGCTTTCTGTTTCTGTGCTAAATAATACTGCAATCAAATTAGAAATAAGTCCAGGAATACCTGAAGGTAAAACTGAACTAACTACATAGCTTGCTCATCAACATTTGCTTCAAAATATCGTGTTGTGCCCACCAATACAAAATTAGGATTCCACAAACTCAGCCAAATTCCAATCAATTTCTGCCTTGCCAAATTTGTCTTAAAATCACCTAAAACTATAAATATCCTTCTCTGACTTCTGTGGGGGAGCTTTGCCCTCAGAGCCCACCGTCTGTCACAGATGAAAACAAGTCTACCAACACATGATCTGCTTGGGGAAGAAAGATGGCCAAACTCTCAAAGGAGAAGGGCCAGGAGCCTATTCCTCAATGGGATTTTATTGGGTTTATTTACATAGGAATATAGGGCATATAATAAAGCTCATCAATCATTGTCAGGCAGTAATGATCAAACAAATAAATAATATTCAAAGAACTATGAGGGCTTATTTAGAGTCAGGATCAGATAGCTAAAGGGCCATAAAACTTTGGGAAACAAACTCATTTCATGCTTGAACCCTTATCAGAAAATTGAAAGCATTCTTAGCAAAGCAGTTTTCACAGGATTTTACGTATTCTTTCTTAGGCCTGATCACCCCAGGGAACCACCAGTTCCAGCCCAGCGCTGCACCATTCTCTGGCATTGTTTCAGGCTTAAGTCAGGCAGGGGAAGTAAGGCAGCCAAGAGATTAGGATACTTCTTGCAGGCAGAATGAAAACTCAGGCTATGTCAAAGCTAAGGGTTAAGGGTACATCACCCCCTTTTTATATAGCCCCCCAAGTCCTTCGCTGAGGGGCTCCTTTGTGACCATGCCTGTCTTAGGTTGTCCCTCCCTTGAGAAATCTTACCTGTCATTAGCTAACCTGTCAGGCTCAGGGCCAAGCAGGATGGAGTAAAGGGGACAGAGGCACCCCTGTCAGGAAGATAAACTTAGTCTCCTTAGTGGCTTATGGTCCCAAGGTCTCTCACTCAGCCTTAGCCATGGAGGGTTACAGCTTCTGAAACCAGGCAAGGCGGTTCCCAACAGACTTCCCCTTTCTGAGACCTAGCAAGATTGTGTGAAGTTGTTCTGTCTACTGCTGTAAATCTAAACTTAGCTTTGTTCCATCAACAGGTTTTTCTGGTGATCTTTTTGAGAATTCTGCAGTGAACAACCTAAAATGGATAAATTAAAAATAGGAAGTTAATATTATTTAGAGATACTGAAATGATCATTTGAATAAAGTAATGGTTAAAAGAGTCTCGCTCTGGTGGTGGGGAGGAGTAGAGTATTTTTAAAATATTAGTAACAGTGGCTTTCAGGCCATTCTCCCAATCTTTGTGTACACCAGAAGAGCTGGCATTCCTTTTTCTGTATTTAGCCCAAAAAAGATAATACAACAACTGAGTTAACAAAGAAAAGTTACAAATTATATCCATTCCTGTTGCCCATAAATGTCACAACTTAACAGGTGTATTTTAGAGGCACAGAAATGGGGCTGAGAAAATAAAAAATATTGACAGGGTCCCTAATACACTCTTTGTCTACTGCTATAGGACTTCCTAGGTATTGGTTATTTCTATGAATTGATCTAAACAAGTTTAGGATTGTATCTCATTCTTCTACCTGTTCTCATGACACACATTCCCAGTCAACTCCTACTTTTAACCGTCAAGAAGAAAATGTCATGAAGGAAAGTCATTTTTCTTGTAGAAAAGACCTTTTCCTACAAGAGCCCCAATTATTTTTAATCTCTTTTTAAATTTATATATATATAATTTTTACCTTAAGCCTTAGAGGGGAAATTACCATTTCAGATAGAAACTGCAGTTTTGGCCTAGGTCCAGCTTGAGTGTACACATGAAGTACTTTGCTCTGAGGGCACTGTGTTCCAAGTAAGTACTGAGAAGGCTGGTGTGAGAACTTAGAGATTGGTTATGAAAGTCACTCGAGAAGTCTCGGCAGACCAAATGCAAATACATTGCAGTTCAAAGAATAAATATGTATGTGAAGAACTTCTTTCAAGTGCTTTTCTAGACATACACTTACACAAACACACACAAATGTCATTTGTAAAGAGACTCTTTCCATAGTCAAAGACCATAATAAAGTTCAGTCTGGATCTCAGGATATCCTGTTTCCCAGAACTTGCAACAAAAAGAAGGCATCCACCAAGTCAAGAGCTCACGCTTCAGAATCCAAGCCAGAATTGCCTAAGAGGCACATTCATGGCAGCAAAGTGACTTATTATTTTTTTAACTTCAACCCTTGTTTGAGTTGGGGACAAGTAAAAGTACCAACAGTGTTCACACAATAATCATTCATCCAACAGTATCTCCTGAACACTTCCACATACCAGGCACAATTCTAGGCACTAGATATGAGGGCAAGTAAGACAAAAGTCCCTGCCCAAAAAACCCAGAGTAGTGGACTTATGATGTGCATGTAGTGGGCACATCATAAGTATTTGATGATTAAATGAATCAATAAATAAGTTAAAAAATTAAGTCAAAAGATAATAAAATCATAATTGAGTGTTATACTTTTCTAATTCTCTTCAAATATATTTTTAGATGCTAATGAAAAGTAACTAAGATGAGAAAAGATTCAATGATGAAAAATATCTGTGATATTACCTCAGAGAGAAAAGACAATATGAACTCTATATATGGTTTTATTTGTTAAGAAAAATATATGTACAGTTCCATAGGACAGAAAAAAACTATATTCAATAATCTAAAATGTTAACTATAATTTTCTTTAGAATTAAAATGTATGTTTTTATAATTTTACTTTTCCATTTTTCAATTTTTCTATACTAAATATACATTCGTGGTGTGAAAGAGGGAACCTATTATTAAAAAGACAAAATGTCAGTGGTAATTCTGCACTTAACAATGGAACTAAGAGATTTTTCAGAAAACATACTATATTAACAAATTAACTAGTTTCCATCAGCTTTGTCTTGGACACCACAAGAAAGAAAGAGAAACTTCCCATACTGCCCAACATAAAGTAAATGCTCAAAGCTGTAACTTGCAGGTATTAAATCATTATTTTAAATGAGAAAGCCCCACAGCTCTAAGCCCCCTGCTGTCATGCTCTCTACTTCTCAGTATCCTTTCAGGGATATTGATTCACCTTCTCATCTTCTCTAACTTAAATCCTCTGTTAATATTAACCTTAACTTGCTTTGATCATGAGGTTCCTATTCTGTAAAAGTATGATTAGACATTCAAACATTTCTCTCTGCATTTTGAAACATTAGAATATCAGAAGAATCTATTGCCTTAATATGACCTTACTTGGTACAATAATTGTAACTGGTCTCCATGGAACAATTCATGTAGTAACTAAAATTAATCACAAACCACAGAAGACCAATTAATTCATTATCAAAGTATTGTTCTGATATTTTTTACTATGAACATTCTATGTATCTGATTTTTTAAAGGATACACACTCACATGCAAGGATTGACACTAAACTGATTCTTTTCTAATAATATAATATAATATAATAGCTAGATTTTTCCATTCTAAACAATATAGGATTTTGGCAAAAACATTATGCTATGGTTAATACACCTCTATATATAATAATACATATAAACATACAATAATACAATAAGCAGAGTGAAAAGAATTTCACACTGAAATTCAAGTTTCAGGTGATTTATGGTGTTGACTTTTCTTTTTTTAAAAAAGGATAACAATAGTAAAAAAAATTGTATTTACTTAGAAGCATTCAGAACATCAAAAAAACTACTGCAAATTTTCTCTGCAATTGCAAAGTGGTATTCAGTTAACAGAACAACAATTATTTTGTATAAGCTGCATCAGAGACAACTGAACATAAAAAAACTACCATCATTATATATAAATATTTTGTGCTGTGCACCAACAAGAACCTGCTTTAGGTACTTCTGGCCCAGATGGAGGCGTAGGTAGATACACTGTGCCTCCTTCTACAACCAAAAGAAGGACAACAACAAACTTAAAAAATAAAAAACAACCAAAGCTGACAGAAAAATCAAACTGTATGGAAGTCCAACACCAAGGAGTTAAAGAAGAAACATTCATCCAGACTGGTAGAAGGGGCGGAGATGGGGAGCCAGGTAGAAAGGACTCATGGCAAGGCAGTGGCAGAAGGACCAGGGCTGGCAAAGCAGCAGCTGTCCGACTGGGCGAGATAGTAGCTAGCAGAGTGGGTGGTCCCACATTTGTGTGCAGATAAACTGATAGGAACAACTGGGGCGTGAGACAGACTGCACAACCCAGGGTTCCAGTGAGGGGAAATAAAGCCTCAAAACCTCTGACTGAAAAACCTGTGGGGGTTGCAGTGGCAGGAGAAACTCCCAACCTCACAGGAGAGTTCATTGGAGAAACCCACAGGGTCCTAGAATGTACACAAACCCACCCACTCAGGATCAGCACCAGAAGGGCTCAATTTGCTTGTGGGTACTAGCGGAAGTGACTGGAAGCTGCCAAGAGCACAACAAACTCGGGACTGTTCCCTCTCTGACCCCTGTCCCACATACAGCATGACAACCCAGAGATGCGGGTTGCCAGACCCTGACAAATACCTAAGGTTTAGCCCCTTACTATGTAATAAGCACACCAAGACAAAAAATATGGCCCAAACGAAAGAACAGATCAAAGCTCCAGAAAAAAATACAACTAAGTGATGAAGCAATAGCCAATCTATAAGATATACAGTTCAATACACTGGTAATCAGATGCTCACAGAATTGGCTGAATGTGGTTGCAAAATAGAGGAGGAGGACTTCCAGCCAAGATGGAGGTGCAGGTAGATACACTGTGCTTCCTTTCACAACCAAAAGAAGGATAACAATGATTTAAGAACAAAAAACAACCAGAACTTACAGAAAATTGAACTGTATGGAAGTCTGACAATCAAGGAGTTAAAGAAGACACATTCACTGAGACCAGTAGGAGGGGGTGGAGTTGGACAGCTAGGGAGGAAAGAGCTTGAGGCAAAGGGCAGCTGGTGGACCCAGCAGGCGGTGGATTATGGAATGGGGTGCAGTGCACAAGGTGGCTGGCAGATTGGGCAGTCCCACATTCGTATGCACATAAACCAGGTGAAACTGGGGATCAGGACACACCACACAAACCAGGGTTCCAGAACAAGGAAATAAAGCCACAATGTACTGATTGAAAACACCTGTGGGGGTTGAGGTGCTGGGAGAAACTCCTAGCCTCACAGGAGAATTCACTGGAAGACCCAGAGTGTCCTAAAACATACACAAACCCACCCACATGGCAATCAGCACCAGAAAGGCCCAATTTGCTTGTGGGAAGCAGGGGAAGTGACTGAAATCTGCCAGAGAGCAGAGTAAGTGCCATTGTTGCCTCTCAGATCCCTGCCCCACATCCAGTGTCACAACACAGCAATGTGGTTTGCCCCGCCCTAGTGAGTACCTAAGGCTCTGCCCCTCACTACATAACAGGTATGTCAAGACACAAAAAAATGGCCCAAATGAAAAAACAGATCAAAGATCCAGAACAAATACAACTAAGCAACAAAGAGGTAACCAACCTAGCAGATGAACAGTTTAAAACACTGGTAATCAGGATGATCACAAAATTGGTTGAACTTGGTCGCCAAAAAAAAAAAAAAACTAAGGCTATGCTAAGTCAAATAAAGGAAATGTACAAGGAACCAATAGTGATGGGAAGGAAACTGGGACTCAAATCAATGGAGTGGACCAGAAGGAATAAAGAAACATCCAGTCAGAAAAAAATGAAGAAACAAGAAGTCAAAAAAATGAGGAGAGGCTTAGGAACCTCCAGGACATCTTCAAATGTTCCAACATCCAAATTATACGGTTACCAGAAGGAGAAGAGGAAGAGCAACAAGTGGGAAAGTTATTTGAACAAATAATGAGAACTTCCCCATTCTGGCAAAGGCAATAGACTTCCAGGAAGTCCAGGAAGCTCAGAGAGTCCCAAAGAAGTTGGACCCAAGGAGGAACACACCCAGGCACACCACAATTACATTACCCAAGATTAAAGATAAGGAGAGAATTTTAAAAGCAGCAAGACAAAAGGAGAGAGTTATCTACAAAGGGGTGCTCATAAGACTGTCAGCTGATTTCTCATAAGAAACCTTGCAGGCAAGAAGGGGCTGGAAAGAAGTATTCCAAGTCATGAAAGGCAAAGACCTACATCCAAGATTGCTCTATCCAGCGAAGCTGTCATTTAGAGTGGAAGGGCAAATAAAGTGCTTCCCAGATAAGGTCAAGTTAAAAGAGTTCATCATCACCAAGCCCTTATTATATGAAATGTTAAAGGAACTTACCTAAGAAAAAGAAGATAAAATATATGAAAGTAAAATGACCACAAATTCACAACTATCAACCACTAAACCTAAAAAAAAAAAAAAAAAAAAAAAAGAACTAAGCAATCCGCTAGAACAGGAACAGAATCACAGAAATGGAGATTACTTGGAGGGTTATCAATGGAGGAGGAGAGCGGGAGGGTGGGAAAAAAGACACGGAGAATAAGTAGCATAATTGGTAGGTAGAAAATAGACAGGGGGAGGTTAAGAATAGTATAGGAGCCCTGGCTGGTGTAGCTCAGTGGATTGAGCGCGGGCCTGCGAACCGAAGGATCGCGGTTCGATTCCCAGTCAGGGCACATGCCTGGGTTGCCAGGCCAGTTCCCGTCAGGGGACATACAAGAGGCAACCGCACATTGATGTTTCTCTCCCTCTCTCCTTCCCTTCCCCTCTAAAAAAAAAAAAATCTTTAAAAAAAAATGTTAAAAAAAAAAAAAAAAGAATAGTATAGGAAATGGGGAAGCCAAAGAACTTACCTGTATGACCCATGAACATGAATTAAGGGTTGGGTAATGTGGATGGGAGGGGGTGTGCAGGTGGGGGTGTACAGGAAAAGGGGGGATGGGATAACTGTAATAGCATAATCAATAAAATATATTTAAAAAATAATATAATTAATTAATTAATTAAAAGAACCTGCTTTAAATTTCCATGCCAATTTACAGCTCCCATACTATACCAGGCAAGCTTAGTGGCTATTGAAAATACAACAAGGACAGGGCTATCTAAAGGCAAATTCCATAGTGTGTTAACAACACACACAAAAAAGACACTATAAAAAATCTTTTTTGTACAGCCTTACATTTCAATTTTTTTCTTTAAAAGGAGTGAGTTGTGTACACGGGGGTTAAATGCTTTATAGACAAGAAAAAACTGCCCTAGAACCAACTTATTCATCATCTTCTTCTTCTTCCTCATTTTGTCTTCCTCCTCTTCCTCCTTTTCCTTGCTTTGTTCAGCCTTGACAATTCCTTTGTTTGTAGCATCAGGCTTTCCTTTAGCTAGGTATGCAGCAATATCCTTTTCATATTTGTCTTTCAGCTTATTAGACTTCTTTTCATCAGGCTGCTTGTCGTCTGTTGCAGTGTTACTCCACATCTCTCCTAGCTTCTTTGCAGTACCACCAATGGGCAGGCCCAGATGCTCTCCTTTGATTTTGGGGCGATATGGAGAACAAAACAAGAAATAGGCCAAAGCAGACACTTCCGGCCAAAATAGAGGCATAGGTGGACACACTGTGCCTCCTCTCACAACCAAAATTAAGGACAACAAATATTTAGAAACAAGAAAACAACCAGAGCTAATGGAAAATTGAACCGTAAGGAAGTCCAACAACCATTCATCCAGACTGATAAGAGGGGCGGAGTCGCAGCAGGAAAAAGTGGGGGTGTGGACCCGGGAACACAGGCGGCAGTGACTAGCGGTTCCCAAGTGTGCAGACGGCTGGCAGGCCCACAGGCAGCGGCCGTTGCACGGGGTGGCAGCTGTGCAGACCCAGTGAGGCCGAGCAAGGTGGCTGGCTGACCAGGTGGTCCCACATTCACACCTGCAGATAATCCAGGTGAAGGGGAAGGAGCAGAAGGGATGGGAACTCAAGAGACAGCGGAGCAGGCGCCATTGTTCCCTCTCGGACCCCGCCCCCATGGACAGGGTCACAACTCAGCGACTGGGCTGCCCTGCACTGGGGAACACCTAAGGTTCCACCCCTCACTATGTAACAGCCGAGACCAGACCAAAACCAAAACAAAACAAAACAAAACAAACAAAAAAAACACCAAAAATGGCTCAAACCGGAGAACAAATCAGAGCCCCACAGACAATTCCTCTAAGCGACTAAGAGATAGCCAACCTATCAGATGCACAGTTCAAAGCACTGGTCATCAGAATGCTCACAGAATTGGTTGATTTTGCTCACCAATTAGATGAAAAACTGCAGGCTACAATAAATGAAATGAAGGAAGATGCATGGGGAACCAATAGAGATGGGAGGAAAATTGGGACTCAAATCAATGGAGTGGACCAGAAGGAAGAAACTAACAACCAAACAGAAAACAAGGAAGAAACAAGAATTCAAAAAAATGAGGAGAGGCTTAGGAACCTCCAGGACATCTTTAAATGTCCCAACATCCAAATTATAGGGGTCCCAGAAGGGGAAGAAGAAGAGCAACAAGTGGAAAACTTATTTAAACAAATAATAAACAACTTCCCCAATCTGGCAAAGGAAATAGACTTCCAGGAAATCCAGGAAGCTCAGAGAGTCCCAAAGAAGTTGGACCCAAGGAGGAACACACCAAGGCACATCGTAATTACATTAGCCAAGATTCAAATGAAGGAGAGAATTCTAGAAGCAGCAAGGGATAAGGGGACAGTCACCTACAAAGGAGTTCCCATCAGACTGTCAGCTGATTTCTCAAAAGAGACCTTGCAGGCAAGAAGGGGCTGGAAAGAAGTATTTGAAGTCTTGAAAGGCAGGGACCTACATCCAAAATTGCTCTATCCGTCAAAGCTGTCATTTAGAATGGAAGGGAAGATAAAGTACTTCTCAGATAAGATCAAGTTCAAGGAGTTCCTCATCTCCAAGCCCTTATTATATGAAATGTTAAAGGGACTTATCTAAGAAAAAGAAGATAATAAAATATGACAGTGAAAAGTCAGCAAACTCACAGATAGTAACGACCACACCTAAAACAAAAGCAAACAACTAGAACAGGAATAGAGCCACAGGAATGGAGATCATATGGAGGGTTAGCAACAGGGGAGTGGGAGGAGGAGAGAGGGGAGAAGTTACAGAGAATAAGCAGCATAAATGGTGGGTAGAAAATAGACAGGGGGATGGCAAGAGTAGCATGGGAGAAGAAGAAGCTAAAGAAGTTATGACACATGGACATGAACTAAAGGTGGGGAATGTGGGTGGGAGGAGGTGTGCAGGGTGGAGGGGAATTATGGGGGAGAAATGGGACAACTGTAATAGCATAATCAATAAAATATATTTTTAAAAAAAGAAAAGAAATAGGCCAAAGCAGATCTGTTGGGTGCATTGGGATCCTTGAACTTATTTTTCGTTTCCCCCTTAGGAAGAATGTAAGTTTTCGTTTCTCTTTCATAATGGGCCCTGTCTGCCTTTGCCATGCCTTCAAATTTTCCGTTCTCTTTAGAAAACATGGTCTTCCACCTCCCTGAGCACTTCTTAGAAAACTCTGAGAAGCTGACTGAAGAACCTGGGTGCTTCTTCTTGTGCTCCTCCCAGCAAGTTTGTACAAAGAAAGCATATTATGACATTTTGTTTCTTAACGTCTCCTTTGCCCATGTTTAACTGTTTTCCCTCAGGGAGCACAGAGTCGCCCAGTGCCCATCCCACTTGCACTCACCCTCATGCTCTCTCTGTGGCACTCAATAAACTGCAGTGGCTGTGGAGCAGGAGCCAGATGCAGCCTGGCTTTTACGTTGTTATTCATATATAATATTCATGCAGTTAAGTGCACAAATCTTAAGGGCACTGCTCAATAAACTTTGATAAAGTGAACACATTCCTGTCACCACCAATGAGACTGAGATTTAGAATGCCACCAGCATCACAGAAGGCTCCCTCTTGCATCCATAGTCATTACCTTTCCCACAGATAACCACTCTTCTGACCTCCATCACCACTGATTAATTTCATCTACACCTTCAAGTAAATGGAATCATAAAGTATAAATTGTCTCCTCAACGTTAAGTCTAAGAGATTCATCCATATTTTTGTTTGTAACAGTGGTTCATTGTTTCATCAATATATAGTATTTCATTGTATGCATGTGTCAAAAATTATCTATCTATGGACATTTAGGTTGTTTTAGATTGGGACAACTATGAATAAAGTGACTCTGAACATTCTTGGACACGATTTTGAACACACATGTGTGCTTAAAGCAGAATTTTACTGATTGATAGGGTAAGCATATGTTTAGCTTTAGTTAACACTTCCAAAAAATCCAATACAATGATTTTATCAACTTATACTCCCACCAGCAATGTATAAGAATTCCAGACACTCACTATCCTCATCAATTTTTTGTTCTCTACCTTTTCCATTGTAATCATGTTGGAGGGTGTGTAATAATTCATTGAAGTTTTTTAATGACTTTTATTTTTAAGTATATTTTATTGATTATGCTATTACAGTTGTCCCTTTCATTTCTCCCTTTTATACCCCTCTATAGTACACCTCCCTCCCTCAAGCATTCCCCCCACTTCAGTTCATTTCCATGGGTCGTACAGATAAGTTCTTTGGCTTCTCCATTTCCTATACTATTCTTAACCTCCCCTGTCTATTTTGTACCTATCATTTATGCTATTTATTCCCTGTACCTTTTCCCCATTCTCCCCCTTCCTCTCCCTACTGGTAAGCCTCCAAGTAATCTTCATTTTTGTGATTCTGTTCCTGTTCTAGTTGTTTGCTTAGTTTGTTTTTGGTTTTGGTGGCAGGTTTTTTTTTTTTTTTTTTTTTTTTAGGTTCAATTGTTGATAGTTGTGAGTTTGTTGTCATTTTACTGTTCATAGTTTTGATCTTCTTTTTCTTAGATAAGTCCCTTTAACATTTCATAAATAAGGGCTTGGTGATGATGAACTCCTTTAACTTAACCTTATCTGGAAAGCACTATCTGCCCTTACATTCTAAATGATAGCTTTGCTGGATAGAGTAATCTAGGATGCAGGTCCTTGCTTTTCGTGACTTCAAATACTTCTTTCCAGCCCCTTCTTGCCTATAAGATTTCTTTCAAGAAATCAGCTGGTAGTCTTATAGGAACTCCTTGGTAGGTAACTGTCTCCTTTTCTCTTTCTGCTTTTAAGATTTTCTCCTTACCTTTCATCTTGGGTAATGTAATTATGATGTGTCTTGGGGTGTTCCTCCTTGGGTCCAACTTGCTTAGGAGTCTCTGAGCTTCCTCAATTTACATGTCTATTTCCGTTACCAGGTTGGGGACATTCTCATTCATTATTTTTTCAAATAAGTTTTTAATTTCTTGCCCTTCCTCTTCTCCATCTGGCACCCCTATGATTTGGATGTCAGAACAGTTACAGTTGTTCCAGAGGTTCCTAAGCTTCACCTCATGTTTTTGAATTCTTCTTTCTTCATTCTCTTCTGGCTGAATTTTTGTTTCTGCCTTTTGTTCCAAATCGTTCATTTGAGTCCTGGTTTCCTTCTCTTTATTGTTGGTTTTCTATATTTTTTTTCACTTTTTATAACCTTTACTTCTTTCTTTACTTTCCAATCATACTCAACCATTTCTGTGAGCACCCTGATTACCAGTGTTTTGACCTCTGCATCTGACAGGTTGGCTATTTCCTCATTGTTTAGCTCTTTTTCTGAAGTTTTGATCTGTTCTTTCATTTGGGCCATATTTGTCTCAGCACACCAGTTATGTTGTAAGGGGCAGAGACTTAGGTATTTGCCAGGAAAGAGCAACCCACATCACTACATTGTAGTGCTTTGTGTGGGGGAGGGTTCAGAGAGGGAATAATGCGTCTTGCTCCACTCTCGCCCAGCTTTCAGTCACTTCCCTTCCTTCCCACAAGTGAATAGTGCTCTTTCAGGTGTTGCCCTGGTGCTGATTCCCTGGTGGGTGAGCTTGTGTATGTCCTAGGATCCCATCGACTCCTCCAACAGATTCTTTTGTGAGACTGGCAGTTTCTCCTGTCACCAAAATGCCCACAGGTTTTTACAGCCTGAGGTTTTGAGGCTTTATTTTCCTGAGCTAGAACACTGGGTTGCACAGTCTGCCTTGATCCCCAGGCCTTCCTGGGGATTATGCGCACATGAATGTGGGACATGAATGTGGGACCACATGGTCCACTGGCTGCTGCCTGGCCTACGTGGTTCACTGCCTTGCCACACATCCTCTCTGCCGCAGCTGTCCATCCCCTTCCCTCCTACCAGTCTGGATGAATGTTTCTTCTTTAATTCCTTGGTTGTCAGACTTTCATACAGCTCAATTTTCTGGAAGTTCTGCTTGGTTTTTTTGTTTGTTTGTTTTTAAATTGGTTTTATCCTTCTTTTGGTTGTGCAAGGAAGCAAAGTCTATCTACCTATATTTCTATCTTGGCTGGAAGCTCTCATTGCAGTTTTAATTTGCATTTTTGTCATGACTAAGTTGATCACCTTCCTTGTCTGTTTTGGATATTTGGATATCATCTTTTTAAAGTGCCTCTTAAGTTTTTGCCCATTTTCGTATAGAGCTATCCACCTTTTCTCTTTTTTTTTAATAAATGGGATGTGTGATAATTTTATATTACATTACAGAAAAGTTATAAACATAGTACGAGGCTTTCCTGCGGCCTCCTCACCCACTTCATCTTTTGTTAACATCTGACATTACCATGGTACATTTATTAGATCTTAGAAACAAACCCACAATGACACGTTATTATTAACTAAACTTCAGGATTGATTTCTCCAATTTTTCCACTGTAATGTTTGTTTTTCCTTTCATAATCCAAACCAGAATAGCACATCACATTTAGTCATTATGTTTCTTTAGTTTCCTCTGGACTTCAACAGTAACTTAGCTGTTTCTTGCTTTTAATGACCCTGACTGTTCAGAAAAGTATTGATCAGGTATTTTGTAAATTGTCCCTCAATTTGAATTTGCCAGATGATTTTTTTATGACTTGATAGATATTATGAGCTTGGGAAATAATAATTTGACATTTTTCAGCACTTGCTTCATGACTCAGAGGATAGCTTATTTTAATGTTTCATGAGCACATGAAAAGGAATAGGTATATTTTGCATTTTGGGATTCAGTGCTATATGACACACATATATGAATATATGCAAGTTTGTTCATTACATTTCTCAAATATTCTGTATCTCTATTACATTTCTTGCCTGAGAGAGATGTGTTAAAATGTCTCACTGTTATGATTATGGATTTGTCTATTTCCACTTTTATTTATATCTGCTTGCTTTTGTTTTTATACATTTGTGTCTATGTCATTAAGTGCATAAAATTTAAGACATATTTTCTTATTGAATTGTCCCTTTAATCATTATGAAATGACCCCATTTATCTCTAGTAATAGTTCTTATATCTGATACTTGTCTACTGCTGATATATAGATAAACCACTGTTCTTTTGGTTAGTGTTTGCATACCATACTATTTTCCATCTTTTTTCATTTCAACTTTTCTGTTACCTTATGTTTAAAGTACTTCTTTTATAAGCAGTATATATTTTGTTGTCTTTTAAACTCAGTGTAACAATATTTGCCTTTAATTGAAATCTTTCACCCATTTACATTTAATATAGTTACTAAAATACTTGAGTTTAAATTTACCACTTTACTATTTGTTTTCCATTTGCTCCATCTCCTTTTTTCTCCTTTCTTGCATTCTTTTTGATTATCAAGTAATCATCTTATCATTTCATTTTCTCCTCTTTATGAGATTGTTACTTTTACATTTTGTTCATTTAGCATCTACCCTAGATATTGCAACATACATCCAGGACTTATTAATTTGCCTTAAGTTAGTAATTGTACCACTTCTCAGATAGTACAATTATCTCACAACTCTTTAAGTCCAGTTACTCCTTCCTGCCTATTGTGCAATTGTCAGGTATTTTAATTCTGCGTATAGGTGAAACCCACTAGATCTTATTATTGTTGTTTTAAAGAGTCAATATTTATTTAGAATTACCCATATATTCATCTCTTCATTCCTTTCTGCATTTCCACACTTCCATCTAAGATCATTAACTTTCTGCTGAAGAAGTCCCTTTATTGTTTATTTTTGTGTGAGTTTACTATCAACAATTTCTCTTCATTTTTATCCGAATGAAAATGTCTTTATTTCACCTTTATTTTTGAAGGGTATTTTCACTATGCATAGAATTCTTTGGAAGTTATTTTCTTTTAACAGTTTATGGGTAGACATTCCACTATCTACTAGCTTTCAATATTTCTTTTTAAAGGTAAATTGTTTGATATCTTTCATTACTTTTGCAAGTTACTTGGCCAGTGTATCTTTAAATATTTATTCTGCATCATTTTCCCTCTCCTTTCTTTCTTACCCTCCAATTACACCTATAAGATATTTTTACCAACTCTTATATGTGCACTATACTCCTATCCTTATTTTTTATTTATTATTCCTCTCTGCACTTCAAACTTAATATTTTCTACTTACCTACTTTCAGCTCACTAATTCTCTATCTGCTGTGTCTAATCTGCAGTTAAACTCATGTTTGATTTCTTAATTCTTTCTCCTCTACAACTTTCATTTGGTTATATTCTTATAGATTCTCATTATCTGGTGACATTCTCTATTTTTTATCTACTTTCTTTGGTGTATTAATCATATTTATTTATTTTTAAATTATATTTCTGTTAACCCCAATATCTGTATGACCTATGGTCCTATTTTTGTTCTAATTTTTTTCTCTTAGCTTTGTCATTTAGTCGTGTTTGTTGGCATAGAAGGGTGACTTTGGATTGATTGCTGACATTATGGGTGATGATTATAGAGACTATGGATGATGTTATATTTCTCCAGGGAATATTTCATTTTCTTCTGCCTGATAGGCAAGAAACCTTGATCCAATTAGAGACTGAACTAACTGGAAGCTATTTTTAAGCCTTTGTGAGGGCTGATCTATCACTGATTTATCCCTATCATCAGCCATAACACTTCAGGGGTCTATTTTAAAAGCCTGGGAATTTCTTGGTGTTTCTTCTCCTTGGCGGGTTCTAAATTATAATTTTTGTCTTTCCTTAGCACTGTGAGACTGTCAAAAAGCTCTGGTTACCGTTTTCATCCCTTAGAAACTATTTTTCTATGGATTTCCTAGCCTCTCACCCAACACACACAGCTTAGGAATTTGTTAGTGCCTGGAAGGAAAATCGTATAAGGAATTAAGGATCACTTCTCTGAAGTTCCAGTTTCTTCAGGATCTTGGCACTTAAGTCTTGGCTGCTTTAATCGCCTTGAAGTTCAACGTTGGGTTCCTTCCCTATTCTAGCGATATTGCTGAAAGCCATAGACCTCTGGTTTCTCTTTAGTCTCTCTGCCTAGCAAGGCAAATTAGCAGATGCCCCACAAGCAAAAGTACCAATAAAAGGAGTATTCACATCATGCTTTACCTTCTCTTTGAGATGTTGGCCCTTCAATTTTTGGGCACCTTGGTTGTCTGAAGGCTTTAATCAGTTGTTATTTTGTATTTTACTGAGATTTTATAGTTGTGTTCAGTGGGGAAGATTAGTCTAATACTACAAAATGGGGTTTTAATTTACATTACCACTTGCTCAACCCCTAAGGAAGTTGAAATCGACATTTAAATAGGGTCATTCTATATTCCAGTTTGCCTGGGATGGTTCTGATTCATGACTTTTATCCTGGAATAAATATTATTAATGCCCCCTTTCACTCTCAAAAGTGTCCAGTATGTTCAATAAATTATATGATGACTTTTCTTCTAATGGTGATTTTATCCTTCTCCCTACCTTCATAAAAATATTGCCCTGGCTGACGTGGCTCAGTATATTGAGCACCAGCCTGTGAACCCAACGTTCCACCAGTTTGAATACCAATTGGGGTACATGCCTAGATTGCAGGCCAGGTCCCCAGCTGGGGACATGTAAGAGGCAAACTATCATTGTTTTTCTCCCTCTCTTTCTCTCTCCCTCCCCCTCTCTCTAAAAATAAATAAAACCTTTTTAAAAATTGCTTTAAAATATTCATTAACTAACTAGTTTTTAAAAATAAAGAATCCTATATGACTAAACAATAAAAAGGAACAGAGATATCATATATATTATTTGTACATGCAGTTTCTATTTTTAAAGATCAAGGATATTTCCACATCTTCAAGTGGATAATCAGTTCCAATGTCAAAAAACTCATAATATCATCATATAAACACACATATACATAGAAGTAAAATACGTTCGTTTGCAAAAGTCAACTGTTCTTCTACATGTATAATTTTTTAAAAGATTTTATTTATTTATTTTTAGAGAGTGGGAAGGGAATGAGACAGAGGGAGAGAAACATTGATGCGCAGGAAATGCATTGATTGGTTGTGCCCTGATGGAGAATTGAACAAGAGACCTTTCCATTTGTAAGGTGGCACTCAATCCACTGAGCTGCACCAATCAGGGTTACATGTATAATTTTCATAGTCTCTTAGGACTAAAAGAAACCTTAAAGGGATTGAATCCAGCCATGTGTTCCTATTAAAATAAAGACATTTGAGTCTCAAATGGAATTCTATGCAGCAGAAAGAAAGAAGGAGCTCATACCCTTTGAAACAGCATGGATGGAACTTGAGAGCATCATGCTAAGTGAGGTAAGCCAGGCAGTGAAAGACAAATACCATATGATCTCACCTTTAACAGGAAGCTAATCAACAAAACAAACAAACAAGCATAATATAAGCAAAGACATGGAAATTGAGAACAGGCTGAAAGTCACCAGAGGGGAGAGGGGAGGGAATTTCAGGGGAAAAGGGGAAGGATTTACAGGAACAAGTATAAAGGACACATGGACAAAAACTATGGGGGGGGGTGGAAATGGGAGGGAGGTGGGGAGGGCTGGGGTGGTGGGTTGGGGTGAGAATAAAAGACAGAAAACTGTACAAGATCAACAATTAAAATAAAAATTAAAAAAATTAAAAGCATTAAAAAAAAGTTAATTTAGGGTGACCTAAATTATTTATCCAACATCACAGGTAGTTTCTTAGCTGTCTTAACTCCCAGTCCAATACAATTCCCTCTGTACATACCACCCAACCCATTTATTCCCTATGACAATAAATACCTCCTGCCCCTATGTCCTACTACCCAAGGATAAAAAGATCTGGGAATCCTTCCATACTATGATATAAAAGGCAAGGTCTGGACCTTCAATACTAGGCTATAAAGGGCAAGAAATCTCCCTGTGAATTTCATAAAGTAACTATTCATATTTTCATGCACTAAACATTTACCAGAATACCTATTGGGTAGTCCCTAAGGATATGGAGTTGCAGATGGTTCATTAGAATTCTTTGTTTATTTCAAATGGAAGAATTTAAGAGTACATGATTTATTAAGGAGCTGCAGCAGACATGTCTGGTGCCCTGAGTCACATCCACCTAGATTTACATCTGATTTTAGCTAGGTTGGAACAGATTATACAATGCCAGCTTAGATCTGCTTCAGCTCATAGCATTTCACCTGTAGCCTACACTGAGTCTCTACTTTCTGCCTCACTGCCATCTTGGACTTGCAGGAATTTTCCTGGGTTCCTCCACATGTACAGGGAAAGAAAGAGGACAATCTTGGCCAATGAACATGAGCAAATGGATAAACATTCCTGCTTCCTAACTCTTATGCAGACAAATATGGGAGGCATTCTATGTGCTTCTTAGACATTTCAGCAGGATTAAGCCCTGTTGCACACAGTGACAGTTTGAAACATCATCCTTGTGATCCTACTTTTTCTCCTTTCTAATCTCTATCTTCCTGCCCTCTCATTCCAACCCCCAAGATCACCTCTCGTATAGACATGCATGTACACATTCCTTGTCTCAGTGTGTACTTTTGGAGGAACTCAAACCACATAATACTCAAAGACTAAATTCTTCCACTCATAAAACATCCTTCTTCCTAACCCTCCCAACTTCAGTTTCACATATGAAAACTATGCTTTAGCTCCTATTTCTATGGTATGTCTTCCTAGATACTAAAAGATAACTATAAAAATATGTTCTATTATGGTGCTATCTAGTGACAAGGATGAATCAAAGGTCATGACATTTAAATGACCACGTTGCAAATATTACACCTAAATACTGGACATTTCATATTACCTGAGATGGATGTATTCAAGAGCAGGCAACCTTTCTACAATTTCATCAAAGGTTAAAAAGATAAATGTTTGTGACAGGATATTAAAAGATTGGAATAATTTTATGATATATAGGTAATACAAGCTAAGACAATCATAAAACTAATCACATCTGATGCACAAATTAATACACAAAAGCTAATTGTCAACAAGGTCAGGTAGAGCTTTACTTCTATGCTTTGATCTAGCTGACCATAAAGTCATATTAAACACACAAAGGTCGTTCACCCAGTACAGAAATCTGCCCCAACCACCAGTACTAAAGAAATATCAGGATAGGAATGAGCAGTAACATAAAATAATAATAGCAGTTACCATTTAATGAGTACTCATTATGTCCAGGTGTCTTCACCTTGGTGCCAAACATTATATTCATGTGATTTCATTTAATTTTTACAACAATCTTATAAGGGAGGTAGTGCAGATATTATTTTTCAGATAAAGCAAAGGAAGCTTTAAAAAATTACTGAAGTTCTCAAAAGTCACACACCCAGTAAAGAACAGAAGTAGGTTCAAATCCAGGTCTGTTTGTTCTCTTACCAAGTTCACTTTTCATGTGGCATCAGAAATCAGATTAGACTTCTGGCCAAGTCTACAGAGGCGTAGGTAGACACACTGTGCCTCCTTGCACAACCAAAATAAGGACAACAACAATTCAGAAACAAAATAACAACAGAACATACAGAAAAATTGAACTGTATGGAAGTCCGACAACCGAGGAGTTAAAATAGACACATTCATCCAGACCGATAAGAGGGGCAGAGTTGGGTGGCCAGTGGAGAGGGATCTTGGGGAAAAAAAGTGGTGGCTGGTGGACCAGGGTATGGCAGACCCTGGGCACAGGGTGACAACAAGCAGACCCAGAGAGGCGGCAATTGTGAAGCTCAAGGCACACGAGGTGGCTAGCTGACTGGGTGGTCCCAACATTTGTGTGCAAATAAACCAGGAAAAACTGGGAAGTGGGACAGACTATGTAACCCAGGGTCCCAGCTCTGGGAAATAAAGCCTCAAAACACTGATTGTAAACACCTATGGGGGTTGAGGTGCCAGGAGAGACTCCAGCCTCACAGGATAGTTCGTTGGAGAGACCCACAGGGTCCTAGAATGTACACAAGCCCATCCACCTGGGAATCAGCACCAGAAGGGCCCAGTTTGCTTGGGGGAAGTGGAAGGGACTGAAATCCAACAGAGAGCAGAGCAAGCGCCATTGTTCCCTCTCAGACCTCTACCCCACATACAGCATCACAACCCAGCAACTGGGTTGCCCTGCCCTGGTGAACACCTAAGGCTCCTCCCCTCATACATAACAGGCACAACAAGACAAAAAAATGGCAAATGGAAGAACAGATCAAAGCTCCAGAGCAAATACCACTAAGCAACTAAGAGATAGCCAACCTATCAGATGCACAGTTCAAAGTACTGGTGATCAGGATGCTCATAGAATTGGTTGAATTTGGTTGCAAATTAGATGAAAAAATGAAGGCTATGCTAAGAGAAATGAAGAAAAATGAACAGGGAACCAATAGTGATGGGAAGGAAACTGGGACTCAAATCAATGGAATGGACCAGAAGGAAGAAACAAACATCCAGTCAGAAAAGAATGAAGAAACAAGAAGTCAAAAACATGAGGAGAGGCTTAGGAACCTCCAGGATATCTTTAAACATTCCAACATCTGAGTTATAGGGGTGCTAGAAGGGGAGGAGGAAGAGCAACAAGTGGAAAATTTATTTGAACAAATAATAAAGAAGAACTTCCCCATTCTGGCAAAGGAAATAGACTTCCAGGAAGTCCAGGAAGCTCATAAAGTCCCAAAGAATTTGGACCCAAGGAGGAACACACCAAGGCACATCAGAATAACATTAGCCAAGATTAAAATGAAGGAGAGAATCCTAGAAGTGGTAAGAGATAACAAGACAGTCACTTACAAAGGAGTTCCCATCAGACTGTCAGCTGATTTCTCAAAAGAGACCTTACAGGCAAGAAGGGACTGGAAAGAAGTATTCCAAGTCATGAAAAGCAAGGACCTACATCCAAGATTGCTCTATCCAGCAAAGTTTTCATTTAGAATGGAAGGGCAGATAAAGTACTTCTCAAATAAGGTCAAGTTCGAGGAGTTCATCATCACCAAGCCCTTACTATATGAAATGTTAAAGGGACTTATCTAAGAAAAAGAAGATAAAAAATATGAACAGTAAAAAGACAGCAAACTCACAGTGATTAACAACCACAACTAAAACAAAAACAAACTAAGCAAACATCTAGAACAGGAACAGAACCACAGAAATGGAGATCATATGGAGGGTTAGCAACAGGGGAGTGGGAGGAGGAAAGAAGGAGAAAAGGTACAGAAAATAAGTAGCATAGATGGTAGGTAGAAAATAGACAGGGGGAAGGCAAGAATAGTGTGGGAAATATTGAACCTAAAGAACTTATGACACATGGACATGAACTAAAGGTGGGGAATGTGGGTGGGAGAGTGTGTGCAGGGTGGAGGGGAATGAAGGAGGCAATGGGACAACTGTAATAGCATAACCAATAAAATATATTAAAAAAGAAATCATGACTCATTTTATGCCAAATATTTTGTTAGTGATTGTTATCAATGACCTCCATTTTACAAGTAGAATGCAGAAACAGTCATGGTTAAATATTTTACCTCACATCACCTGGAAATCACTGGCTGCCTGAATTAAGAGTTCTACAGTCACTGGACTGTAGTCAAAACATATATACTTTCTCTGGATTGACTTCTGCCAGCAATTAGTTTATATCCTTAAGCAAAAGATCAGATTGTTTTATCATCGACTGTATAGCTAAAAATGCTATTATTAGATAAAATATTCTAAAGAACTATGAAAAAAATCTATTCTAGAAAATTTAACTCTGTGCCATCTTCTGACAGTGAGTTTCATAGTTTAACCAAGTTTGGGGTGACCTAGAATTCAGTGGTCAGTATAAATGTCCTAGCAGTTCTCCTAGCACAAGAGTCATGGATGAGATGGACTTATCATCAAAGGGTATATGAAGTTTAGTTATGATAAAAAAATATATAATCTCCCAGTTGTAGACATGACCTTCTTAAGAGGGAAATAAAACTTCTGGATTCTGTTGAACGATTATTAGCATAAACTTCGCCAGGATATTTAACCATCTCAGGCTTAGTTTTTAATATCTGAATAAAGGAAAATGGTGGTGAGGATTCATCTACATAAATAACCAAGAATAACACATAGATGTACAACCTTAAATTATTTTTTCCTTTTATAGCCTTTTTTGTTTCATAAGGAATTTTAAGTTGCATATGAAATTAGTCTCAAAAACTGTTATTTCTCTTCTTTATTTCTCTGGTCCAAAAAGGAAAAGTTCTTGCAGCAAGTAGAACATTGTAGAGAACTTAAGAAATTAATACTTTAGAAATAAGATTTTGAATAAAGATATTTGAAACATCTTAGATTTTCAATGAATGACAACTTAGCAATATCTAACAACTTGCAAATATTGCTTGGTATATCAATTATACCTGTTGGAGTTTATCTTCCAGATAAATGATATATATACAAGCCTATTCAATTTTAACAGCAAAGTATTTTTACAAATCTAAATGTCCATAGATAATTCAATAGAAAATTTAATTTTCAATGGACCTTTGGTTACACAAATGATGGAAATCATTAAAAAACTGGTTACATAAATGATGGAATATGGTTCATCTATATAAGGGATTAGCATGCAGCTAGAAAAATATTTCAGGATATATTTTTAAGTAAGAAAGTAAGGTATAAAACATTATGCATTATTTATTTCTATTGTATAAAAATGAAATATAATAAATATATATTAATATTTATTTGTATGTTCATAATGAAACTCAATAAAGACACCAAAAAATGTGGTTTTTAGTGAACAGGATAGGAGGGAAACTGGATTTATGCATGAAATGGGTGCAAAGGAGATTTTCACTGTGGTAAAAATTTAATAAATTAATTGGGTTCCTAAAATATATTAACTGGACTTGTACCCACTTTTAAAAGATGACATCTTAAAGTTTGCCATCTTATCTCACAGAAGTTCTAATAGACAGTTGAGTGAACTGTGGCATAAACTATTAGATTTTTCCATGTAAACCTAATCATGTCCCAGAAATATAGAACTACCCACATCTATGACTATTTCCAGTGTTTCTGTTTTGGCTACTATTATTCTGGTGCTCTTCCAGTAACAGAGCCATGCGGTAGCCCCTTATTAGGTTTTATCACTGTCTTTGGTGTAAATGACTGCACATGCAACATACACTTTATTTCCTCTTCAAGGAAAATTATGACACTTAATTGAACTATGAATTACATTACTAATTTTTTAAGTGTCAAAATCTTGCATTCATAATCAAACAGAAGTTGAGAACCACATGATAAATTCTCTTCTAATGGTGTTATCCTCAGCGAGCCCTTTTTTATTTGAACTCTTATTTTTCCACTTCATAAGTATACTCTAGCACAAAAGTTACCAAAAGAATAAATTTCTTTTAGGATACCAGAGGGTCATTCCCTGACTCTCATAACACACATTCAAAAAAGTGACTTAAATGTCCCAAACCGACTTTGTGATTTCCCATGTTAAACACACTACCACCTAAGCATTCCGAATCACAGTATATCCCACAACCATTCACCTAGGAGCTCAAGCCAAAACCCTTAGAGTCAACCTTCATTACCTGTTTCTCTCATGCCCACCATTCAATCTCTCAGCAAATCTTTTCTACTCTGCAATGAAATACAAAGAAAAGAGCAAAATCTGTAAATGAAACAATGTATTTCTAAGTAACCCATGGGTCAAATAAGATACTTCAAGTGAAATTTGAAAATATTTCAAATTGAGACAGTTAAAACATGTAAAAATTTGTAGAATGCAATTAAAGCAGTGCTGAGAGGAAAATTTATACCTTTAAATGATGATATTAATAAAAAAGAAAAGATTTACACTCACATCTTCAGAATGTAAAAAAAGAGCAAATTAAATCAAAGTAAATAGAAGGAAGACAATAAATACCAAGAGTTGACAAGGATAAAGAGCAACTGGTACATTCATACATTGCTATGAGGAATGCAAAACTGTACAGTTCCATTGGAAAACAGTTTAGAAGTTGTCTTAAATTTTAAACATACATTTAATGCAAGTGTTCTCAACCTCAACACTATTGGCATTTTGGGCCAGAAGGTTCTTGCTGTGAAGACTGTCCTGTGCATTATAGGATGTTTACCAGTATTCCTGACCTTTACCCACTAGACGACAGAAGCACCTCCCCAGACATTAAAAAAAAAATGTCCTCAGGCATTGCCAAAGTCATATCCAGTTGAGAACTACTTCTCTACTCCATGACCCAGCCATTGCCAACTAGTTTTTTATTCAGGAGTAATAAAAACATGTCCAAAAAAAAGTTCACATGCTTATTCTTAATAGTGAAAGAAAAAAGAAAGAAAGAAAGAAAGAAAGAAAGAAAGAAAGAAAGAAAGAAAGAAAGAAAGAGGGAAACATCCCAAATGTCTCTTAACAGGTAAATCGATAAACAAATTTTAATATATGCATACAATGAACTAATTCATGTGTTTTCATGGTTAAAAAAAATCGTTTCAAGTTGCAAGATAGATCAATGAACTGTAATTTAATCATATACAAAAAATTCATTGATACACGTTTAGATTCCACATTGCAATGAACCTTTAAAAAACTATGACCTGTCCAGTTTTGATATAAAACCAAAAATGAATACCCAAAACTATATGAACAGGCTCTGAAAATGTACCTCTCTTATCTAACCACATATATTTGTAAAGCCAGATGTTCTTATATTTCAACAAAAACAACACATCACAATAAACTGAATACAAAACCAAATATGAGACTCAGGTTGTTTTCTATTAAGTGTAGACATTAAAGATATTTGTTAAAATTTAAAGTAATACTACTCTTGTAATCATTTTTATTATTTTGGAAAATATGATTTTTTTCAAGAACTGTTATTTAATATGTGATGGGTTTATTTTCTTTTTAAATGTACTAATAAATGTTTTTAATTTCTCAATTTTAATTTTGAAATTGTTAAATATAGATAGATATAATTCACCTCAACAAAAGGTCTTTAGGGTCTGAATAGCTTTGTCCTACTGTGGTAAAACATACATAGCACAAAATTTACCCTTTTAATCATTTCAGATGTACAATTTAGTGGCAATACGGATAGTCACAAAGTTGAACAACCATCACTACTATCCATTTAAAGAACATTTTTATCATCCCAAACTGAAACTCTGTACCAATTAAACAATAATTCCTCATCCCCCGCTCCAGCTTCTGGGAACCTCTATTCCACTCTCTGTCTCTACAAATTTGCCTAGTCTAAGTGCCTCATATAATATTTGACCTCTTATATCTGGCTTATTTCACTTAGCATAATGTTTCCAAATTTCATCCATGTTGTCACAGATATCAGAATTTCATTCTTTTTTAAGGCCATTTACCCATTCATCTGCTGGTGAACATTTTCAAAAATAATGCTGCCTTGAATATTGGTATACGAGTATCTTTTTGAGACTGTACTCTCAGTTTCTTTGAGTATATATCTGGAAGTGAAATTGCTGGATGATAAAGTAATCTTATGTTTCACTTTTTGAGTAATCCTTAATGACATTCAAGATTACAAAGAGATCTGAGATTTTCTTTAAAATGTTGAGAACTGCTGTCCTAGAGCATCTCAGTGTTGCCTGGATAACTCCTGTTCATTATTCAAGATAAAAGCAGGCATCATCTCTTAAGAAAAATGGCAAGTCCCACCAGGTTGCGTTATGTCCCTTCTATGTGTACCTCCATCTTGGCTCTTAGCACTCTGCATTTTAACCACCTGCTAACTTCACTTTCCCCTCTCGAAACTACAGGCTCACTGAGGGTGAGATTGAGTTATCTTTATTTGTGTATGTGCCCCATGTCTGGAATATAGTAATGCAAAAGAAATATTTGTGACATATTTTTGAAGGAAATTAAAGGTTATTTGAAATGCTCTGTAGAGGAGTTGATAAAGATTTCACTCATATGTCACCTCTAATTTCCTAGTAATGGCTACAAAGGTGTATGTTGAGAAGAATTATGAAATCATCTAAAGGACTAATTAGTCCCTGCAGGAAGGACTGCAGGGACTGATTAGCAATGTAAGGGGCATATAGAAAGATCTATGCCTAAACTAAATGCTAAGTCTCTTTTACTTCTAACATTCTACATGGGGAAATGCAATCATTTCTGTCTGCAAATCTCAAAATCTGATACCTCTTTCATTAGCAAAATAAATGTGACTATGTTGCAAAAGAACACAAATATACCCTCTTCAGTCTTCATTTCTACCCCTGAATTCTGCCAAGATCAGAAGTTCCTTATAGAATACTTCATGGGTTTTTACAAATATATCAATGCAATTTTATGATAATATGAGGTTGTTCGATTTGAAATGACTCATACTGCTTTCATCTGGGGACTCATTCTTTACCCAAGTAGCATTCACAGACAAATATACACAGCTCACATTTTCATTTTATTTCTAGTTTCATGTCTTTGGTTTTATTTATAAAAAGCTACACATTGTTAGGTAATAAAAACCATTCAAATATGTATTATTGCATTATTTCTCTAATCTCTCTTTTTATAAATGGACAGCTAGTGGAGTTAGAGAAATTACTGGCTAGGATTAAAAGAATTAATGATGCCTTAGAAGAAATACTAACAAGATACATTTGAATGGGGAGTCTGAAATAGTTATGGCCTCCATTTCAGTGGGGAGAAAAGAGAAATCTATAAATTGACTTTGGGTATGTTATTCATGTGACTGATCTAATATTTTGGTATATCATAGTATTAATTTACTAACAGATTAATCCATAGATACTCAAATTGGACTGGAGATGTTACTCCTAGAGAGATCCTGTCATTTGTGCTGTTTAGATTTGGTCAAACCAGAAATCCCACTTCTATGAATAAATACATCTGAAAGAACCAAAAATACTAATTTCAAAGAACATAAGCACCCCTGTGTTCACTGCAGTATTATTTACAATCGCCAAGATATGGAAGCAGCCCAAGTGCCAATCAATAGATGAGTGGATAAAACAACTATAGGTCATTTTACACAATGGAATTCTACTTGGCCATAACAAAGAAGAAAATTTTACCTTTTCCAACAGCATGGATAGACCTGAAGAACATTATACTAAGTGAAGTAAGCCAGTCAGAGAAAGACAAATACCATATGATTTCACTCATATGTGGAATTTCACTAACAAACTGAACTAATCAGCAAAATGGGGACAGGCTCATAGAGAGCAGGATGACAGCCAGGGGGGCATAAGGGTTAGCAGGTGGAGGGATTTAGCAAAAAGGAAAAAGGACTCATGGACAATAGTGCCATGGTTGCTGGAGGGAGAGGTGTATAATAAATGGTAATGGACATATACATAATAAAGATTACATTAAAAAAAACAAAAAATAAATTTAGTCAAAGATTACTAGGCCTCAGAAAATGAACTATGCACTTATTCTAAACTCACTTTGGACAGTGTAAAAAGAATGAGGAACAGAGCATTTCATGAAAATCTAAGTGATATTACCTTCATTTTAAAAAAAAGCAGAAAAAAATCTAATTTTTTAAGGATAGAGAAAAAGCATCATGAATGCTTTTTTCATATATATATATGAGGAGACAAGCTGATAAACAATGAATGTGATAGAAAACAATTTTGCAACCAAGGCACAAAAAAATACAACCTTGAGTTTTATAGCATTTTTTGCTTTCTAAAAACACACTCACATCTATTATTTCATTTTATCCTCCCAAGAAATCTGTGAGGTAGGTAAGTCAGGTTTTATTATCTCCGAGATTTATCTCACACTCTTGACACTATTATTTTAAGATAGGTTTCATGGATCTGGAGAGAATTATTCTTTGTATTAGGCCATATCTGATGACTCACAAGAATTGGGAAAATGAATTAATGAGTATGTCTTATGAGGGACAGGGACACTCTTTCTTAACTTTGAGTTAGCATTACCTTATAAATATTCTACCAGCAAAATTAACAATAAACACATTTGTTCTGGTGTATTAAAGTGGACATTTCCAGACAAACCACATTTGAATTGCCAGGGGAATAACTATAAAAGGCAGACCCCAATGCTAAATGCAACACAAGCACTGGCTTATAATTTCTTACTCCCTTTTAACACTTTCTCTAATTTAACCCTATTTCTGGCCTCTAGAAGATCAACAATCAAGAGGGCAGGACGGGAACATTTTGAGTGAGAAAATGTGATAAATACAAATCGCCCTGTGTAGATGGAGCCCATGTTTCTATTTAATGCAAAGCTGATATATGCATTGTTCGTTCCAAGTCTGACTAGAAACAAAAATGAATAAGATCTATTGAATGCTAATAACAGACCAAGCAAAGTAAATAAATTTTACAAACATTTCTTTTTAAAAATTTCTTATAAAAATTTTGCTCGTAAACATACTAGCTCAATCTGAAGGTGTGCCCTTCCCTCACAGTGAACAGAATCATTTCTGTAGGAGAGGACTGGGGAGAGCTGCTGTCAGCTGTGCTTATCAGTGCAGCCCCTTCGCCGTTTATGGCTAACGTTTTCCTGACTGTCCAATGACTGCTGCCTGCTAAACATTTCACATACCATCCCCAACATAAACATTTGCTTTTTATTCTCTCTTCTTTTGTGTATGCTTGAAATTATACACAGGTTTGCACACACACATATGTATATGTTATATATGTTATACATATGTGTGTGTGTATACACACCTGTGTATATTATACAAATTTTAAAAGAAAAACAGGAGTCGGGGTGTCCAAACTTTTGGCATCTCTGGGTCACACTGGAAGAAGAAGAGTTGTCTTGGGCCGCACATTAAATACATTGAGTCACATAATCACAAAAAAAAAATCTCATAATGTTTTAAGTAAATTTACAATTTTGTGTTGGGCTGCATTCATAGCCATCCTGAGCAACATGTGGCTCACAGGCCACAGGTTGGACACACACACCTGCATGAATATGAAGCATTTCATCTTGGTTAGTAAAGAGAAGACCATGCCTCAGGGGTCCCTCCTCCAGAGCCCACTAGGTTCTGTCCTCCATAATGCTTCTCACCAAGTTCATATCTTAGATTAACATGGCTAAGAGTCTGTCCTTTATATTGAGTCTCAGAACAAAACTCACTTCTTCCGTCGAAGGCTTGCATTTTTTGGAGGCAATGAGAATGTTATATAGTATATTACAAGACAGATTTAAATTTGACAATATTCCAGGAAGTCTCTACCAACTGTTGTTTTACCTGTAGCTGAACAAACCTGCCCAAAGTTGTTCTTGCTCTCCCGGGACCCCTACCAGCTCAGTCTGGTTGGACAATGCTGTTTGGGGGATACAAGACTGTAGACCTTGGTTCTAGTTATCGGCAACTCACTGTTAAACAATAAGAGGGCAGTGCCCTCTCTTCCCCTCCCTCCACCTACTATGCTTTGTTGCCTAGTGGTTACAACCTTGGTTCTGAGCCCAGAATTTATATTTCAGCACCTGTCCTTTCTGAGTGATCTTAGAAGAAAACAATTTACCTGGGCCTTAGTATTCTGACTTGTAAAATAAAGATACTGAAAGCACATATTCCCTGGGGGATTGTAAAAAGGAAATGAGGTAATGCTTCAGACACAATGCTCAGAATGTTATCAGTACTCCCCCTGACCCGCATGGCTCAGTGGGCTGGGTGTTGCTTCGCAAAGTGAAGGGTCACGGGTTCAATTCCGTCAGGGCACATGCCCGGTTCGCAAGCCAGGTGTAATTAATGTTTCTCTTACACATCCATGTTTCTCTCCCTTTTTCCCTCCTTTTCCTTCTCTCTAAAAATAAATAAATAAAATCTTTTTAAAGAAAGAACGTTATCAGTGCTCAGTGTTAGAAGGGGATATTCATATAATCTTAAAACATAGTTCTTGACTCTGATAGTAGGCAATTTTTTGAGAAGTGAAATGCACTAGTCTAAAACTCTTATTATCTGGCACCTTTTTAGGAAGAATCTAAGTAGAGTGCATACCTATATTGACTTCTGAAGCCATGCTCAAATATAATATTTGCCCTTTTATATCTTTTATAATTAAGTATTTCCAACCTCAATTCTACCATTGTAGATCACACTCATCTATGCATCATTTTGCACAATTATTTGTCTTATCTCAGAGAATGGGCACTAGGAGAATGGGAATCTTCTACTTAACATTAGCTACTGTTACTCCAGCTCCACCGAAATGTTCTTACACTGATTGCCTAAGACTTCCACAGCACCGAAAACCAAAATGTTTTTCAGACCTGATTTTGCTGAGTCTATATCTCCACACCTAGATGATGACTTAGATCTTCTTGAAACTTTCCCTTTCAAGAAGCTACTCTTGGCTAATCCTCCTCCTCCCCACCTCTCTATTTCTTTTTCTCCTTCACCACTGCCAGACCGATCACCAAACATGGTCATTCCCAGAAGGCAGCAGCTTAAAAGAAAGAGGTAGCTCTGTATGTGCTGACATTGAGAGATTTCCAAAATATCCAATGAAATGAAAAAAACAAGGTGTTTCACTTATAGTTTGTTGTCTTATTATCTTTATTTTTAAATACCCTAACCATGGATATGTGCATTAGTTTCCTAGGGCTGCTATAACAAATTTTCACAAAATAAATGGCTTAAACAACCAAGCTTTATTATCTCACAGTTCCAGAGGCTACAACTACAAAATCAAAGTGTCAGCAGGGTTGGTTTCTTTTTGGAGACTATGAGGAAGAGTCTGTTCCTTGCCTTCTTCCTAACTTCCACCCCTTGCTGGCAATCCTTGACATTCTTTGACTTGTAGACTCATCACTCTAATGTCTGCCTCTTTTTTCACATGACATTCTCCCTGTGTGTCTCCGTCTTCACATGGCATTCTCCTCTCTGTGTATGTGTCCAAATTTTCTTTATTTTATAAAGACAGGAGTTATTTAATTAGGGTATACATTCCCTATGCTTGTGTAACCTTGTTAACATTTAAAAATAATTAAAAGTAAAGCATATTATCATGGGTTGAATTTTGTCCCTCGGAAATACACGTTGAAGTTCTAACCCCCAGAACCTGTAAATGTGACCTTCTTTGGAAATAGGGTCTTTGCAGATGTAAACAAGTGAAGATGAGGTTGCACACATCACAGAAACACCCAAGCTGGAAACCTGAGAGTCCTCTCTGAATGCTCGCTCTCCCTAAGTTCTCACTTCCAATCAGTCATGACCCTGATGAATATGTCTTATTAATCTCTCTCCAACCTACTGCTATTGCTTAAGTCCAAGCACTCATTATTTCTTGGACTATTGCAACATCTTACTGATTGCCCCCCACCCCAGCATCCAGTCTTAGTCCCTTAATATCATCATTTCCAGGCTAGCTAGTGTTATTTGTATAAAATGCCCTGCATCTTAAAACCCATACTTGTTCCCCTTCCCTCTAGTTCCTCAATCTGCACCCAAGAACCTCCATCCCTTGCCCTAAATCTTGCCTCTCCTTGCTTTCATCACTACACTACTAACATCAAACAGCTTGCAGTTCCTGGTTCACACTTCTCTTCCTCTGGTTTTGTAGTCCCTCTGCCAGGAATGTCCTTTCTTCCTCTTTGTAACTTTTATCAACCTTCAGAATGCATGCCAGGTGTTTTATGTCTTCCATGAAGCCTCTTTGAATCCCAGGGGAGGTGTGTGTTTCTCTGACTATAAGCTCCCAAATGCTGAATGCCAAATATTTTAAACTATGTATCTGTTGTACTTAGCCCAGTTCCTGGCATGAAGTAGGTTCTAAAGAAATGCTGGTTGAGTGAACAAAGGAAGGCATGATTTATTATTCAAGAATTTCTACAAACTCCTGGCTGGTGTAGCTCAGTGGATTGAGCGCGGGCCTGCGAACCAGAGGATCGCGGTTCGATTCCCAGTCAGGGCACATACCTGGGTTGCAGGCCAGTTCCCAGCATGGGACACACGAGAGACAACCCTACATTGATATTTCTCTCCCTCTCCCTTTCTCCTACCCTTCCCCTCTAAAGATAAATAAATAAAAATCTTAAAAAAAAAAAAAAAAGAATTTCTACAAACTGTTCACTAGCGAAGGAATAAAGGAACATTACTTATTTTTTAAATAACATGTTAAAATGCTGCTTTTTACATACACCAGATTTTCTTAACATTGGCACTATTGTCATTTGGGCTGTCCTGAACGTTATAGGGTGTTTAGCAGCATCCCTGGTCTCTCCCCACTAGATGACAATAGCTTCCCAAATCTCAGTTGTGACAACCAAAGATGTTTCCAAACACTGCCAAATACCTGCTGGCAGGGAGAGGGGACATAAAATCACCCTCACTTCAGAAGCACTGATACAGACTGATGTTCAGTGTGTACTTTGAATTTCATAACACCTGTGAAGGCAGGAATTCCCATAACTTTTCATTTGACCCCTTAGTATATCAATTATTCTCTGTAAGACGAAATCTGCCATAGTTTATCATATGTTTTCAAAGGTATTTAAATCAACTGTATGCAAAACTTTTAAGAGATTTTCTAATATTATTACCTTGCAAAAAGATGAGATCATGTCATTTATTGTTCTATAAAAATGTAGGGTTGTTTCATTCATATATATGATATATATATGAGAATATATATATATATATATATATATATATATATACTCATTTGGAAAAGAGAGAGGTCTATAATTTAATCTGAAAGATGCTCTCCTCTGGCTGTGAGAGAAGCAGGGAGGGAAAGAGGGAAGAAGGGAAGGGCGAGGTGGGGAGATAAGAAGAGAATTCCTTTAAGATAAAATTTGGGGAGCTTTTATGTTAATTCCTTATTCCTTTGCTCTCTGCATGATTCTAAACCACTATTATTGACCAGTATGGTCAACATTAAACAAAGAACAGTGAACTCTATTACACAGCCTGATCAGACAAAGGTCAATCCAATATTCCAGCTGGCAGAGTTTCCAATATTCAAAGTATTCTACTATTCATAAACATGCAGAATATGAATACTATACTAAAATACTTTAGAAATTCTTTGAGGCAAAGGAAGCACCTCCTATGAGCCAGGAACTGTGATTTTTTTTTAAATAAGCCACACAAACATGTCTCTGTTCTCTGCAAGCTTATGATCCAGTAGATAGATATAAAAATTAATGAAATAGTCACATTGATGGGGTTATAATTATAAATCAAATAAATGCTACAAAGGAAAGTAACTAAGGAACATGACCTAAACTTGAGCAAGTGACAACTGAGTTGAGATCTGAAGAAAGAGTCTAAGAAATAACTGAAGGAGACAGAAGAGCAGTGGAAGGTGGAGGGGACAGCATGAGCAGATTCCTTCAGCTGGGAGAGCACATCAGGAGCTGAATGAAGAGAAGAGCCCGGTGGAAGTAGGGCAGTAGGCCAGGGAAGCCAGGCAGGGCTTGATGGGTCTTGTTCAGGACAGCTGAAGAGATATCAAGTGATGTAGGTGTAAGAAAACATTCTGGCTGTGGTGTGGAGAATGGATTGGTAAATTAGGACAGAGCAGATGCAGGAATACCAGCCTCTTAACTATATCAATATCCTCATTGTTCCTTGAAAGTTCAGGCAAAATATCTTGTTCTACAACATGAATGAACCTTGAACACACCAAGCTAAGTGAAAGAAGCTAGTCACAACAGGCCACGTGTTATATGATATATATAGAAAGAGACAGAAAGTAGATTAGTGATTGCTGGAGGCTGAGTGAGAAGAGAATGGGGGTGACTTCTTATGGGTACTGGATTTCTTTGGGGGGAGATAAAAATGTTTTAGAACTACTTCCGGCCAAGATGGAGGCGTAGGCAGACACACTGAGCCTCCTCTCACAACCAAAATTAAGGACAACAAATATTTAGAAACAAGAAAACAACCAGAACTTAAAGAAAACTGAACTGTAAGGAAGTCCAACAACCATTCATCCAGACCGGTAAGAGGGGCGGAGTCGTGGCAGGAAAAAGTGGAGGTGCGGACCCGAGAACAAGAACGCAAGCAGCATCTGCAGGCAGTTCCCAGGTGCACAGGCGGCAGCTGGCGGTCCCCGGGCACAGGGGGGCAACTGTGCAGACCCAGTGAGGCCGCACAAGGCGGCTGGCTGACCAGGTGGCCCCACATTCGTGCGAGCAGACGGTCCAGGCGGAGGGAAAGTGGCGGAAGGGACTGAATCCAGGAGAGAGCGGAGCAGGCGCCATATTCCCTCTCGGACCCCGCCCCCACGTACAGCGTCACAACCCAGCGACTGGGCTGCCCCACACTGGGGAGCGCCTAAGGCTCCACCCCTCATACGTAATAGCCGCGACCAGACTAAAACCAAAACAAAACAAAACAAAACAAAAAAAACCCCACCAAAAATGGCTCAAACCAGAGAACAAATAAAAGCCCCAGAGCCAATTCTTCTAGGCGACCAAGAGATAGCCAACCTATCAGATGCACAGTTCAAAGCACTGGTCATCAAAATGCTCACAGAATTGGTTGATTTTGCTCACAAATTAGATGAAAAAATGCAGGCTACAATACGTGAAATGAAGGAAGATGCATGGGGAACTGATAGAGATGGAAGGAAAACTGGGACTCAAATCAATGGAGTGGACCAGAAGGAAGAAACTAACAACCAAACAGAAAACGAGGAAGAAACAAGAATTCAAAAAAATGAGGAGAGGCTTAGGAACCTCCAGGACATGGTTAAACATCCCAACATCCGAATTATAGGGGTACCAGAAGGGGAAGAAGAAGAGCAACAAGTAGGGAACTTATTTGAACAAATAATAAAGGAGAACTTCCCCAATCTGGCAAAGGAAATAGACTACCAGAACGTCCAGGAAGCTCAGAGAGTCCCAAAGAAGTTGGACCCAAGGAGGAACACACCAAGGCACATCGTAATTACATTAGCCAAGATTAAAATGAAGGAGAGAATTCTAGAAGCAGCAAGGAATAAGGGGACAGTCACCTACCAAGGAGTTCCCATCAGACTGTCAGCTGATTTCTCAAAAGAGACCTTACAGGCAAGAAGGGGCTGGAAAGAAATATTCCAAGTCATGAAAGTCAAGGGCCTACATCCAAGATTGCTCTATCCAGCAAAGCTGTCATTTAGAATGGAAGGACAGATAAAGCACTTCTCAGATAAGGTCAAGTTCAAGGAGTTCATCGTCACCAAGCCTTTATTATATGAAATGTTGAAGGGACTTATCTAAGAAAAAGAAGATAAAAAATAGGACAGTGAAAGGACATCAAACTCACAGCTATTAAGAACTGCACCTAAAATAAAAGCAAACTAAGCAAACAGCTACAACAGGAACAGAACCACAGAAATGGAGATCATATGGAGGGTTAGCAATAGGGGTGTGGAAGGAGTAGAGAGGGGGAAAAGGTACAGAGAATGAGTAGCATAGATAGTGGGTAGAAAATAGACAGGGGGAGGGCAAGAATAGTATGGGAAATGTAGAAGGTAAAGAACTTATGACACATGGACATGAACTAAAGGGGGGAATATGGGTAGGAGGGGGTGTTCAAGGTGGAGGGGAATGATGGGTGAAAAATGGGACAACTGTAATAGCATAATCAATAAAATATATTTTAAAAAAACACAAAAAAAATGTTTTAGAACTAAATAGTGGTTACGGTTGCACAACTTAGCTAATATACTGAAAATCAATGAATTAAACAATTGATGCAGGTGCCTTTTATGGCACAAAAATTGTATTTCAATAAAGTTGTTTTTTAAAAACTCTCTTATTATATCTTAGGAGAAAACAAATTCTATATTCCTAAGTAAAAACAAGTTTAAAAGCTGACTTTTAAAATTCTTAATTTTAAAGTCATGTTCTTTAAAATGCTCCTTACATTCTAAAAGTTAATTAGGTAAAATTTAAGAATTATATTGAAACAGAGGCATTTAAATAAGAACAGTTGATCAATGATTTAGAGAGCGCCTCATAATTTCCAAATCATAGTTTTTATTAAGAAAAATTATAAAAGCACCAGCCGCTGTTAATTAAATCAACTGGAATTTTACTATTTTGTCAATTCAGTCAAATATTGGACTTTAACTTTCAGCATGAATTTCATTGTCTACACAGCCAGCCACTTAGCAGATTTGTGCTATCAATCTTGATTTCCAACCTCATCTTTCTGTATGAATTTAATGGGAAAGTAATTGTGGAAGAATGTGTCTTAGAACACAAATCTCAACTACCCTATTATTACATTTACAGTTGATTACCATGAGAATTGCTCTTATGCTATGCTAGAATATCACTAACACTGTTCTTTGAAGAAGTACAGTATAACATGCAGGATATATGAAACAGCCTCTAGTAATGATGACACTGGCTAATATTTATATTTATATTTAAGTTCAGATTTATATTAAAATTACTATCTATAAAAGAGGAACTAATATATGGGATAATTTTCTATCACAGGACTCTTTTTGGTATCAGTGACAGAAAATGCAGCTCAAAACAGCACAAGTGAAAATACAGTTTTTGGCCTAACTGCAAAATTAAATAGTGACACATCTGGATTCAGGTTTCTTAGGTCAGTTTTCTGCCAGATTGGTTTCATTTTCAGATTCAAAGTTGAATCTGATGGCAAGATGGGAGCAGCCACTCTTTCTGTCTCTCTCCCCAAATTCTTAGCAAAAGACTCACCATGACTCTCAGGTTCTCACTGAGCCATCCTGGACGTTCTCCATCCTGGACCAACCACCACAGCCAGCAGGATCAGGCATATTGGGTATCCTGGGCCTGGGTAACACACTCACACTGGCAGGATGGAATCCCGCTCCAATCATGTAAGACCAACAGTAGGGAAAGGTATTATTGCTAGAAAAAAAGACAATGGAGGCTGGAAGGGAAAATATATATGAGGTCTATCTGGGAAAAGTCATCATTGTTTACATAACAAGCATGTTTTGCACCACATCAATGTAACCTGGCAGCCAAGGAGAATGAATTGGAATACACATGCATAAAAAATGACGACTTCACTGTACTTGTCGATTGGAGTGGTAGACCCCATTGAGTGAGCATGTGTTCTGTGTGGCCACCACATTCACCATGACTAAGTGAGTATAGCAATGAATCTGCATCAAATTTTGCATTAAGCTTGAACATTTGTCCATGGAAACTATTCAGATGATTCAGAAGGACACAGCTATGGGCAACTGGTGATTGGCAGCTTCATCACAGCATGCCCACTCATGCATTATGTCTTGTGGAGGGTTTTTTGGTAAAACATCAAATTTCCCAGGTGACTCAACACCCCTGAAATCCAGCTTTGGCACCCTGAGACTTCTAGCTTTTCCCAAAACTAAAATTGCTTTTGAAAGGGAAGAGATTTCAGACCACTGATGATATTTAAGAAAATACAACAGGGCAACTGTTGGCAATTGGGAGAACTGTATGAGGTTCCAATAAGCCTAGAGTGAAGGTGACTGAGGTGTCATTGTCCTATGTACAATGTTTCTTGCATCTTGTGTCTTCCTCAATAAATGTCTCTATTTTTCATATTACATGGATGGATACTTTCTGGACAGACCTTGTCTATCCACTGAAGATTCCAGTTAAAAGCTGGGCCGTTGCCCTGATGGGTTGAGTCAGTAGATTGAGTGCTGGCCTGAGAACCAAAAGGTCACTGGTTCAATTCCTAGTCATGCCTAGGTTGCAGGCCAGGTCCCCAGTAGGAGGTGTGTGAGAGGTAGCTGGTCAATGCTTCTTTTCCTCTTTCTCTTTCCCTTCTGCGCTCTCTAAAAATAAATAAATAAAATCTTTAAAAAACAGCTTGGCCAAGAGATAGGGCAGTGGGTAGGCAAAATGACAAGCTGGGAAACACACTGGACCCTTCTGGGATTATCTTCCCAGACGATCATCCTTCTCTAAGAATTGTTCCATTTGCCTCATGGTTGAGCCAGATACCTTCCACTTGCCCCTGTAGAACCATTCTGACCCTATAACCCTCTCTATCCAAGAAGGCTGAAGTAAATAGATGAGAAGAATTTTTCCTGGGCCCCCTAACTTTTGGCTGGATTTGGTGAGTGGGGAACACCAGCTAGAATCCAAGAAAGGGAAGAAGGGGTCTTTTCAGTCTAGTTATATCCCCAACCAACCATCATAGCTCCCTCTTTTCCCCAGCTTTATGAAGATACAATTGCCATGTAACACTGCCAGTTTAAAGTGTACAATACAATGATTTGACACACTATATATTGTGGAATATTTATTACCACAATCAGGTTAGTTAACATCTCTCACCTCATGTAATTACCTGTGTTGTGGTGGTGAGAACATTTATAATCTAGTCTCTTAGCAACTTTCAAGTATATAATACAGCATTATTGTATTAACTACTTTCAACATGCTGTACATTAGATCCCCTTTTATGATGCCCTCTCCACTCCATCTTTCCTTCCCATCTCTGGTAACCACTCCCTGCTTGTCCTTTTAGGCTTAGAAATAGTAAGGACATCTGGGGTACTGCACTATTCTTTGTAGTTTTCCATAAACCCTGTCCATATCTTTGAAAATATATGATCTTTGTCGCGTAATTAAATAAAAAGAAAATAATATCTTTGTCCCGTAATTAAACCTTGAACCTTGAATAATTGTAATTTGAATGCACAATCTGTTCCCTGTTGGGACCTTGGCAGATATGTGTAATGAACATGACAGCTATGCATTTACTGCATGATCTCATTTTATATTATATTATTTTATATTATTCCTAACCCTTATATTTATTCTATGAAATAGGTTTCCTTAATCCTTATTTGATAGTTAAGGGAATGGAGGCTCAGAGAAGTTAAGTTACTTGACCAAATCCCATAGCTAGTAAGGTCCCAGCTGCGACTGGTCTAATTTCTCATTCTGTATGTCTTGGCTGTATCATCTCTGACCTGGACCATAACTTCTACCCTTGACTTCTTACAGTTTTTCTCCATACAGGAACCAAACATTATCTGTTCTACAGATCTGCCAAGGTTGTTCTGAAGAGTCAATGAAATAACAAACAATAACATTTAGTAAAATACCTTACAAATATAACACATTAGCTCACTGAATATATATATATGTAGATCCTCTGGGACTTTCAGAGTTCAATTTCTTGAAGTTGCAGAATGCAGAGGAAATATTGGAGGAGTTGAATCTAGGGATGCAATCCCTCTTGACTCAGCTCAACCATCATCTTCTTCCAGAAAGCCTTTCTTATACTGGGGGATGAAAAAGGTGCCCATTCTGTACTCCCATAGTATTTATCTTACCATGACACTCATCCTATGTATTGTACTCATTAATTGCTTTCTTTCTCTATCCCACATTCCGTTCCAATACAGTTGTGTATTTACTGCTCTGTTTATTTCCAAACTACAAGTTTCTGGAAGGCAAGGGTCATATCTGTTGGGAACCATTCAGCCTGGTTTCAGGAGCTGTAACCCCCACCCCATGGCTAGGCTGTGTAAGAGCCCAGGAGATCTGTTTCATCTGGGTCTGTTCTGTTATGAGGACCTGAGCCACTAAGGAGACAAAGCGTATCTCCCTGGCAGGAGCGCCGCTTCTGCTTCATCCATCTCTGGCCCCAGTTCTTAGTCAGTTAGCCAATGACAGGTAAGACCCTTCAAGGGAGGGGCAACCCAAGCCAGGCACAACCATTTGGAAGGCCCTCATGGAAGGACTCAGGGGACTGCAGCAAAGAGGAGGTGATGGACCCACGCCCCCCAGCTATTCTGACATAGCCTGAGTCCCCATTTCCGTCTGGGAGAAGTTTTCCTTATCTCCTGCATCCTGGCTCTAATCTGCTTAAGCCTGAAACTAGGACGGAGGGCAGTGCAGCCCTGTACTAGCCAGAGCGGTTCCCCTGGTGATCGGGCATAAGAAAGAATTCCTAAAGTCCTGTGAAACCTGCTTTGCTAAGAGTGCTCTCATTTAAATGATAAGGGTCCGAGGAGGAAATGAGTACGTCTCCCAAAGTTTTTACAGTCCCCTTACCTGACAGACACTGACTCAGATTAAGCCCCTCAGATTTCTTTGAAACGTTATCCGTTGTTTGACCCTTGCAGCCTGACATTGATTGATGAGCTTTACCTGTGTTCCTGTGTGTTATGAACCCAATAAAAGCCATGTGGAAGGAGCTCTTGGTCCTTCTCCTTTGAGAGATCGACCACCTCTCCTCCCCAAGCAGATCATGTCTTGGTAGTTTTATTTTAATCTGTGATGTATGGATGGGGCTTTGCGGGTGAAGCCCCTCCACACATATCTATTATTTCTGTATCTCCAGTGTCTCGTACACCTTTAGATAGATGATAAATACTTATCTGTTGATGACTGATGACATAGTTCTGAATGAAAAACCATGCCAAGACTTCTCTAACATGCGCTGTCAGGGAAAATATTGATAGGATTCCTTCAAGAGGAGGAAGATGAGCTGTACCTACTAAGATTACAATCAAACTCTAAAAATCATGATTCTGGTGATAGAGTTGTAACTTAGTCATGAAATGTGTTTCTTCAGGGGCATGGGTTAATAATATTAAAACCACCTTATGTAGTTTCTACTAAAATTGATCAAATAACTAAATATATTGTCAATAATAAAACCTGGGTTTTTGGGTGTTAGAGAAAAGACTTTAGTGGACTATCTGAGGAATTCAAGTGAGGTCTTTAATGCAGTTATTAATACCAATGTTACATCATACCAATGTTAATTTTGTGGTTCTGATCATTGCATATGGTTATGAAAGATATTAACATTAGGAATAACTTGGTCAGAGATGTGAAACTTTTTGACTTTTTAATTTTTTTCTATAAACCTAAAATTAGTTCAAAGCAACTGTCCTATGGCATATTCCTTTAAGGCTGTACTCTTAGAATCTAATAAGGTCGTAAAATTTTACCAAGAAGTTTACTGGGCATGTAACATATTAATAGTGTACTATGTTTTTCAGAATCACAGAGTTTTACAGTTTGGATGTAATCTTGGTGATCACAGTCCATAGTTCTAGTCCTGGAGGAATCGCCTAAGTAATGTCCCTATTAGCCTAAAGCCTTTGCTGGGACGGCTCCAGGGATTGCAGTAGGCCACTGCCCGCTCTACCACACACACACACAAAAAAAAATTGCTGGAAGAAGAGCTTGAATTGCTAGAAACCTCTTTCTCTTGTTCTCCACCAAGCTGAAACAGAGTTCTTGTTGATTCTCTGGACCCAGGTGGCGGCCCTTCAGATACATAAAGAGACATGTTTTTCTTCTTCAAGCAGTCTCATCCCTGTCCAGATGTCATGCTGATGTTCTAGTAGGAAGCTCTGATGCTTTGATGCAGCTATTTCTGAAATGCTTCTCCAGCCACAGAACACTTCAACAAAACAGTTTTCATGTGGAAGTCAGTATGTAAAGTAGATATTCCTAGGCTGGGAATTACCAAAGGACCATCTTATCCCCTTTCCTCCCCTAGTGGTTGAAGCACATACTTGGAACCTTTAAAACTCCAGAAAATGTAACAAACTCTTCATTAAAGCAAAGGTTTGATAAGACATGGGAACCTTAAACCCCAAGGCAAGTTTGCGGGTGAGGTGTTTTTGAGTACATGCTTTGTGCTGTCCCCAAACCATACCATATGGACATTCCTTGATTAGCCCTCTGTAGGACCATACACAATGATGATCACAACAATTAAGACTTCATATGATTAATTCAAGAACTGTACAATGTAGATATTAAGATCAACCCATTTTATAGGTAAGAAAACAGAAGCCTGGAGCTAAACCAACTTATTCAAGGTCAAAAGAAGTGGTAAAACTGGGCTTTTAACTCAGTTTTGGGGGGTTTGTTATTGGTTTATTGTTTTTTGTTTTGTTTTGTTTTGTTTTTTTGACTTAGCCATGTCCTTAACTACTGTACCCTCCTGCCTCTCTGGAACAAATCTAGAACAAATATGGGACTCTAGTCCTCTCACCTGTCACGTTTACCTGTACACTAGTTACATTACCACCTGGAAATCATCCTGGAGGATTCAATAGGGAATGCATTATAAACAGTCTGTCCCTGATGTGAAGCCTCTACAATATAACCTGTATCCCTTCCCTCAAATACATCTAAGTTCTTATTCATAAACATCATCTGGGTATGTGATTGCTCTGAGGTCCCGAGGATTAAGCATCCTTTGAATGGCATGTCTGCACATGAGGAAGGGTCTTCTACAGGCACAATCAAGCTAATGCTCAGGAGAGCAGTGGTTTGTACCAAGCCCAAGTTCTCACTTGTAGCTATTCCATGCTTTCATGCAGGGAAAATCATTTGTGAGCCCAGGTCAGCAGCCTCTTTACCACAAGTGAGGGCTGTGGGTAGTCATTTGTTGTGACTCACTTTCAGGCACCCACCCTCCCTTTGCTAATACTAACCCATTTTCTTTTGTTAGAAACTCTTCCATATCTGGGCTTTGTGTATGCAGACCTCACCTCTCCAGGTTTCTCCAGGGCAGACACCTGGCTGAGCCTCTATAGCCAGGTCCATACGATCCAAGCCAGACCAATGAGGCCCAATATCAGGACAGTTATTGGAACCATTGGAGAAGACATTTCTCTTTTCCCCAGAGCTTCTCAGTTGAGCAGTTGTAAATCTAGCAGCCATCTTGTCACCAGGAGACTAGCAGTCTGTTGTTGAAGCCAAGGATAAGAAAGAAAAGCTAAGAAAAGGGAAAAAAACAGATTTAGAAATCTCTTTAGATACTGCATCCAGCTGTGCCTAGCAATGAACATCTTTTTCTTTCTCACTCCATCTCTCCTTTCCTTTCTTTTTTCCTTCCTTCCCTTCACTGAGGTATAACTGACAAATTTATAATTCACAGTTTGTTAAGTTTTACTTATGTATACACCTGAGAATCCATCTCAATAATCAACAGAGTAAACATATCTGTCATCCCAAAGTTTCCTAAATCCCTTTTTGACCCTCTGCTCTGCCCTTCTCCACTCCCACTCTTTATTGCCAGGCAATTGCTCATATACTCTCTTTCACTAAATTAGGTTGTATTTCCAAGAAGATTTTTTTTATAAAACACAAGTTATCATTTATTTTTAATTACTTCTAAGGAAATAGGCAAAAAAAAAAAAAACCAATGAATTGGCATCTAAGTTCTAATGTTTAGAGACAAACAATATTATCAATAACAGTTTTTTTAATTTTATTTTAATTGTAGTTCTTGCAGTTTTCTGGGACTACCATCCCAGACCACTGCCCCAGCCCTCCCCATCTCCCTCCCATTTCCACCCACCCTAGTTTTTGTCCATGTGTCCTTTATACTTGTTGCTCTAAACCCTTCCCCTTTTCCCCTGAAATTCCCTTCTCTTTCCCCTCTGGTGACTATCAGCCTGTTCTCAATTTCAATGTCTTTGGTTATATTATGCTTATTTGTTTATTTGTTGATTAGTTTCCTGTTAAAGGTGAAATCATATGGTATTTGTCTTTCACCACCTGGCTTATTTTGCTTACCATAATGCTTTCCAGTTCCATCCATGCTGTTGCAAAGGGTAGGAGCTCCTTCATTCTTTCTGCTGCATAGAATTCCATTGTGTAAATGTACCATAGTTTTTGGATCCATTCATTTACTGATGGGCACCTAGGTTGCTTCCAACATTTGGCTATTGTAAATTGTGCTGCTATGAACATTGGGGTGCATAGGTTCTTTTGGATTGGTGTTTCAGGGTTCTTAGGATATAATCCTAGAAGAGGAACTGCTGGATCAAAAGGTAGATCCATTTTTAGTTTTCTTAGAAAATTCCATATTGTTTTCCATAGTGGTTGTATCAGTCTGCAATCCCACCAACAGTGCACTAGGGTTCCCTTTTCTCCATAACCTCTCCAACACTTGATTGTTGCTTTGTTTATGACGGCCATTCTGACTGGTATCAAGTGGTATCTCATTGTGGTTTTAATTTGCCTCTCTCTGATAGCTAGCCATATCAAGCATGTTTTCATATGTCTCTGGATCCTCTGTATGTCCTCCTTGGAGAAGTGTCTGTTCAAGTCCTTTGCCCATTTTTTAATTGGGTTGCTTGTCTTCTTGGAGTGGAGTTATGTAAGTTCTTTATGTATTTTGGAGATTAAGCCCTTGTCTGAGGTATCATTGGCAAATGTTTTCCCATATGGTTGGTTCTCTTTTTATTTTAATACTGTTTTCTTTAACTGTGCAAAAGCTTTTTATTTTGATGAGATCCATTTCTTTATTCTTTCCTGTATGTCCCTTGATTTAGGAGACATAACAGTAAAAATGTTGCTGCGTGAAATATCTGAGATTTTTCTGCCTATGTTGTCCTCAAGGACCTTAATGTTGTAACAGCTTATATTTAAATATTTTATCCACCTTGAATTTATTTTTCTGTATGGTGTAAGTTGGTGCTCAAGTTTCATTTTTTTTGCATGTAGCTGTCCAGTTCTCCCAACACCACTTGTTGAAGAGGCTATTTTTACTCCATTTTATGTTGCTGCCCCCTTTGTCCAATATTAATTGACCATAGAGACTTGGGTTTATTTCTGGGTTTTCTGTTCTATTCCACTGGTCCATGTGCCTGTTTTTATGCCAGTACCAGGCTGTTTTGATTATAGTGGCCTTGTAATACAGTTTGGTATCAGGTATTGTGATCCTTCCTACTTTGCTCTTCTTTCTCAAAATTGCTGCAGCTATTCGGGGTCGTTTATGGTTCCATATAATTTTTTGAAATGTTTGTTCTATGTCTGAAATATGCCATTGGTACTTTAATAGGTATTGCATTGAATTTGTAAATTTCTTTGGGTAGTATGGATATTTTGATGATGTTAATTCTTCTGTTCCATGAACACGGTATACGTTTCCATTTGTTTGTATCTTCCTTGATTTCTTTCTTCAGTGTTGTGTAGTTTTCTGCATACAGGTCTTTTACCTCCTTGGTTAGGTTTATTTCTAGGTATTTTATTTTTCTTTATGCTATATCAAATGGGATTTTTTTTCTTGATTTCTGCTTCTGCTCTTTCATTGTTGGTATACAAAAATGCCTTTGATTTCTGGATATTGACTTTGTATCCCGCAGTTTGGCCAAATTCATTTATTAGGTCGAGCAGCTTTTTGGCCAAGCCATAGGATTGTCTATGTACACTATCCTGTCATCTGCAAACAATGATAGTTTTGTTTCCTCCTTTCCAAGTTGGATGCCTTTTATTTCCTTTCTTGTCTAATCGCTGTGGCTAAGACTTCCAATACTATATTGAATAGATGTGGCAAAAGTGGACAACTTTGTCTTGTTCCTGATCTTAGTGGAAAAGATTTTAGTTTTTGCCTGTTGAGTATGATGTTGGCTGTAGGTCTCTCATATATGGCCTTTATTATGTTGAGGAATGCTCCCTCTATTCCCAGTTTGCTGAGTGTTTTTATCATAAATGGGTGTTGTACCTTATCAAATGTTTTTCCCCATCTATCAATACGATATGATCATGTGATTTTTACCTTTCCTTTTGTTTATGTGATGTATTACATTTTTGGATTTGGGAATTTTGAACCATCCTTGCATCTCTGGGATGAATCCAACTTAGTCAGGGTGTATGATCTTTTTAATGTATTGTTGGATGAGATTTGCCAATATTTTGTTGAGCATTTTAGCATCTATGTTCATCAGTGCTATTAGCCTGAAGTTTTCTTTCTTTGTTGTGTCTTTATCTGGTTTTGGGATTAGGATGATGCTGGCTTCATAAAAAGAGTTTGGGAGTCTTTCATCATTTTGGTTTTTTTTTTGAATAGTCTGTGAAGGATAGGGGTTAGCTCTTCCTTAAATGCTTTGTAGAATGCTCCTGTGAACCCATCTGGTCCAGGGCTTTTGCGTGTCAGGAGATTTTTTACTACTGCTTCAATTTCAACTGCTGTTATTGGTGTGCCCAGGCTTTCTACTTCTTCTTCATTGAGTTTTGGAAGATTATATTTTTCTAGAAACTTGTCCATTTCACCTAGATTTTCAAATTTCTTGGCATGCAGTTCTTCATAGTAATTTCTTACAATCCTTTGTATTTCTGTGGTGTCACTCGTCATCTCTCCTCTTTCATTTCTGATTGTGTTTATTTGGGTCCTCTCTCTTTTTTTCTTGATGAGCCTGCTTAAAGGCTTGTTGATTTTCTTTATCTTTTCAAGGAACCAGCTCCTGGATTCATTGATCCTTAGAATTGTGCTTTTAGTCTCTATGTCATTTAATTCTGCTCTGATCTTGGTTATCTCCTTCCTTCTACTTGCTCTGGGCTGTCTTTGTTGTTGTTCCTCGAGTTCTTGTATGCATAGGGTTAGGTTGTTTGTTTGAAATGTTTCTATCTTTTTTAGGTAGGCCTGTATTGCTATAAACTTCCCTCTCAGGACTGTCTTTGCTGTGTCCCATAAGTTTTGGGTTGTTGTAAGTTCATTTTAATTTCTTTCCAGAAAGTTGTTTATTTCTTCCCTAATTTGATTCTTGACCCATTCATTATTTAATAGCATGTTATTCAATCTCCATGATTTTGAGGGTTTTGGGTTTTCCCCCATGGGGTTGGTTTCTAGTTTCAGTCTCTTGTGGTCAGGGAAAATGCTTGGTATGATTTCAATTTTCTTGAATTTGTTGAGGCTTGTTTTGTGTCCTATCATGTGGTCTATCTTTGAAAATGTTCCATGTGCATTTGAAAAGAATGTGTATTTAGCTTCTTTGGGATGAAGGGCTCTCTATATATATATCACTTAAATCCATTTCATCTAGACTATTGTTCAATGCCACAATATATTTGTTGATATTTTGATTGGAAGATCTGTCTATTTTTGACAGTGGGGTTTTAAAATCCCCTACTATAATTATGTTGCTGTCAATATCTTTCTTAAAGTCCTCTAAGATTTTCTTGATGTATTTAGGTGATCCTATGTTGGGTGTATATATATTTAAAATATTTATGTCTTCTTGGTGGATTCTTCCCTTGAATATTATGAAGTGACCTTCTGGGTCTCTTTTCATGACCCTTCTTTTGAAGTCTACTTTGTCTGATATGAGTATTGCTACCCTAGCCTTTTGTAAAAATATATTTTATTGATTATGCTATTGCAGTTGTCCCATTTCTCCCCCATCATTCCCCTCCACCCTGCACACCCCCTCCAACCCACATTCCCCTCCTTTAGTTCATGTCCATGTGTCATAAGTTCTTTAGCTTCTACATTTCCCACACTATTCTTGCCCTCCCCTTGTCTATTTTCTACCCACCACCTATGTTACTTATTCTCTGTACCTTTTCCCCTTCTCTTCTCCTCCCACTTCCCTGTTGCTAACCCTCCACGTGATCTCCATTTCTGTGGTTCTGTTCCTGTTCTAGCTGTTTGCTTAGTTTCCTTTTGTTTTAGGTGTGGTTCTTAATAGCTGCGAGTTTGCTGTGTTTTCACTGTCATATTTTTTATCTTCCTTTTCTTAGATAACTCCCTTTAACATTTCATATAATAAGGGCTTGGTGATGAGGAACTCCTTGAACTTGACCTTATCTGAGAAGCACTTTATCTTCCCTTCCATTCTAAATGACAGCTTTGCTGGATAGAACAATTTTGGATGTAGGTCCCTGCTTTTCAGGATTTCAAATATTTCTTTCCAGCCCCTTCTTGCCTGGAAGGTCTCTTTTGAGAAATCAGCTGACAGTTTGATGGGAACTCCTTTGTAGGTGACTGTCCCCTTATCCCTTGCTGCTTCTAGAATTCTCTCCTTCATTTTAATCTTGGCTAATGTAATTACGATGTGCCTTGGTGTGTTCCTCCTTGGGTCCAACTTCTTTGGGACTCTCTGAGCTTCCTGGACTTCCTGGTAGTCTATGTCTTTTGCCAGATTGGGAAGTTCTCCTTTATTATTTGTTCAAATAAGTTTTCCACTTGTTGCTCTTCTTCTTCCCCTTCTGGTACCCCTATAATTTAGATGTTGGGGCATTTAAAGATGTCCCAGAGTTTCCTAAGCCTCTCCTCATTTTTTTGAATTCTTGTTTTTTCCTTGTTTTCTCTTTGGTTGTTAGTTTCTTCCTTCTGGTCCACTCCATTGATTTGAGTCCCAGTTTTCCTCCCATCTCTATTGGTTCCCCATGCATCTTCCTTCATTTCACGTATTGTAGCCTGCATTTTTTCATCTAATTTGTGAGCAAAATCAACCAATTCTGTGAGCATCTGATCACCAGGGCTTTGAACTGTGCATGTGATAGGTTGGCTATCTCTTCACGGCTTAGAGGAATTGGCTCTGGGGATTTTATTTGTTCTCCGGTTTTAGCCAGTTTTGGTGTGTTTTTTTTTCTTTTGGTTTTAGTTTGGTCATGGCTCTTACGTAGTGAGGGGGTGGAGACTTAGGTGTTCTCCAGGGTGGGGCAGCCCAGTTGCTGAGGTATGACCTTGTATGTGGGAGCAGGGTCTGAGAGGGAACAATGGTGTCTGCTCCACTCTCTCTCAGATTCCAGTCCCTGCCTTCCACAGCTTCCCCTTCACCTGGATTATCTGTGTGCGAATGTGGCGCCACCTGGTCAGCTACCCACCTTGTACAGCCTCACTGGGTCTACACAGTTGCCACCCCGTGCTCGAGGTCCACTAGCCACCACTTGTGGGCCTGGGGTCTGCTAGCCGCCACCTGCATGCCTGAGAAATGCCAGCCGCTGTGGCCTGCGTGCCCGCGTCTGCACCACCACTTTTTCCTGCCGCGACTCCGTCCCTCCTACCAGTCTGGATGAATGGTTGTTGGACTTCCATACAGTTCAGTTTTCTATCAGTTCTGCCTGTTTTCTTGTTTCTAAATATTTGTTGTCCTTAATTTTGGTTGTGAGAGGTGGCACAGTGTGTCCACCTACGCCTCCATCTTGGCCAGAAGTCCTACCCCAGCTTTTTTTTCCTGTCTGTTTTGTTAAAAAATTTGTTCCAGCCCTTCCCTTTGAGTCTGTGTAGGTCTTTTGTGCTGAGGTGGGTCTCTTGTAGGCAGCATATGTGTGGGTCATGCTTTCTTGTCCATTCATCTCTTCTATGTCTTTTGATTGGAGCATTTAATCCATTTATGTTTTAGGTTATTATTGATAGATACTTATTCATTACCATTTTCGTATCTGTGTTCCCCTCTCTTTCTTTTCCTTCCTTTCCTTAAAGCAGTCCCTTTAGCATCTCTTGCAGAACTGGTTTGGTGGAGGTGTATTCTTTTAGACTTCTTTTGTCTGGGAAATTTCTTATTTGGCCTTCTATCTTGATTGAGAGCCCTGCTGGGTAAAGTAGCCTTGGTTGCAGGCCTTTGGTTCTCATTACTTGGAATATTCCTTGCCATTCTCTTCTGGCTTGGAGCGTTTCCATCTAGAAGTCAGCTGCTAACCTCGTCAGGGCTCCCTAGTATGTTACTTCCTATTTCTGCCTTGCTGCCTTTAAGATTCTCTCTTTGTCTTGGAATTTTGCCATTTTAATGATGATGTGTCTTGAAGTGGGCCTCTTTGGGTTCCTCTTGATTGGGACTCTCTGTGTTTCCTGGATTTGTGTGACTTTTTCTCTCATCAAATTAGGGAAGTTTTCCATCATTACTGTTTCAAATAGGTTTTCTATCCCTTGCTCTTCTTCTTCTGGTATCCCTATTATACAGGTATTATTATGTTTCATATTGTCTTGCATTTCTCTTAATCCCGCTTCATCCTTTCTGAGCCTCTTTTCCTTTTCTTGCTCTTTCTGCGTGTTTTTTTCTACTTTGTCTTCCAACTTGCTGATCATATCTTCTGCTTCATCATCGATCCTGCTTTTGATTCCTTCTACTGTGTTCTTCAGTTCAGAAATTGTATTCTTTATTTCGTCTTGGCCCTTGTTGATAGTTTATTTTTCCGTTTTCAAGTTTTTTTAATATATTTTATTGATTATGCTATTACAGTTGTCCCATTTCTCCCCCATCATTCCCCCCACCCTGCACACCCTCTCCCACCCACATTTCCCCCTTTAGTTCATGTCCATGTGTCATAAGTTCTTTAGCTTCTACATTTCCCATACTATTCTTGCCCCCCCACCGTCTATTTTCTACCCACTATCTATGCTACTCATTCTCTGTACCTTTTCCCCCCTCTCCTCCTCCCACGCCCCTGTTGCTAACCCTCCATGTGATCTCCATTTCTGTGGTTCTGTTCCTGTTCTAGCTGTTTGCTTAGTTTGCTTTTGTTTTAGGTGTGGTTCTTAATAGATGTGAGTTTGCTGTCTTTTCACTGTCATATGTTTTACCTTCTTTTTCTTTCCTAAGTCCCTTTAACATTTCATATAATAAGGGCTTGGTGATGATGAACTCCTTGAACTTGACCTTATCTGAGAAGTGCTTTATCTGTCCTTCCATTCTAAATGACAGCTTTGCTGGATAGAGCAATTTTGGGTGTAGGTCCCTGCTTTTCAGGATTTCAAATATTTCTTTCCAGCCCCTTCTTGCCTGGAAGGTCTCTTTTGAGAAATCAGCTGACAGTTTGATGGGAACTCCTTTGTAGGTGACTGTCCCCTTATCCCTTGCTGCTTCTAGAATTCTCTCCTTCATTTTAATCTTGGCTAATGTAATTATGATGTGCCTTGGTGTGTTCCTCCTTGGGTCCAACTTCTTTGGGACCCTCTGAGCTTCCTGGACGTCCTGGTAGTCTATTTCCTTTGCCGGATTGGGGAAGTTCTCCTTTATTATTTGTTCAAATAAGTTTTCCAGTTGTTGCTCTTCTTCTTTCCCATCTGGTACCCCTATAATTCAGATGTTGGGACATTTAATGATGTCTCAGAGGTTCCTAAGCCTCTCCCCATTTTTTTGAATTCTTGTTTCTTCCTCGTTTTCTCTCTGGTTGTTTGTTTCTTCCTTCTGGTGCACTCCATTGATTTGAGTCCCAGTTTCCCTTCCATCTCTATTGGTTCCCCATGCATCTTCCTTCATTTCACGTATTGTAGCCTGCATTTTTTCATCTAATTTGTGAGCAAAATCAACCAATTCTGTGAGCATTTTGATGACGAGTGCTTTGAACTGTGCATCTGATAGGTTGGCTATCTCTTCCCGGCTTAGAGGAATTGACTCTGGGGTTTTCATTTTTTTCTCCAGTTTGAGCCATTTTTGGTGGGTATTTTTGTTTTGTTTTGTTTTGGTTTTAGTCTGGTCGCAGCTATTACGTATGAGAGGTGGAGCCTTAGGTGTTCCTCAGGGCGGGGCAGCCCAGTCACTGGGTTGTGACGCTATAGGTGGGGGCAGGGTCCAGGAGGGAAGAATGGCGCCTGTTCCGCTCTCTCCTGGACTCCGGTCCCTTCCGCTGCTTCCCCTTCACCTGGCTTATCTGCGCACGCTCTCGTGCTATTACATAGTGAGGAGTGGAGCCTCAGGCGCTCCCCAATGCAGGGCAGCCCAGTTGCTGAGTTGTGACGCTGAATGTGGGGGCGGGGTCTGAGAGGGAACAATGGCGCCTGCTCTGCTCTCTCCTGGATTCAGTCCCTTCTGCCACTTTCCCTTTGCCTGGACCGTCTGAGCGCGCAAATGTGGGACCACCTGGTCAGCCAGCCGCCTTGTGCGGCCTCACTGGGTCTGCACAGTTGCCCCCCTGTGCCCAGTTTTCACCAGCTGCTGCCTGTGGGCCCAGGGATTGCCAGCTGCCGCCTGTGCACCTGGGAACTGCCAGCCGCTGCTGCTAGCGTCTGCACCTCCACCTTTTCCTACTGCAAGTCCGCCCCTCTTACCAGTCTGGATGAATGGATGTTGGACTTCCATACAGTTCAATTTTCTATAAGTTCTGGTTGTTTTCTTGTTTCTAAATATTTGTTGTCCTTAATTTTGGTTGTGAGAGGAGGCACAGCGTGTCCGCCTACACCTCCATCTTGGCCAGAAGTCCTCCTTTTTCATGTTGATATAGTTTGCAGTGAGTTCATTGTAGCTTCCCCCTAGTTTCTCGTAGCTCATAGTGAGCTCAAGGAGCTTCCTGATAACCACTGCTTTGAACTCAATATCTGATAGTTGAGTTGCCTCTCTTTCATTTAGCATTCTTTCTGGGGCTTCCTCCTTTCCTTTCATTTGGGGATTGTTTCTTTGTCTTCTCATTGTTTGTGAGACACTTCTTGTTAGCCTCAGCTTCTTAAATCGATCTGTTCTGGCTCCCTGGGTTTATGGTGTGATGTGAATTTCTGTGGTAGAATACCTGTGAGATTCAGTAGTGCAGTCTCCTTCAGGTTTCCTGGTGTTCACAGCTTCCACTGTCTCAGCTATTGGGATGCTCCCTCTTGGGGTCCAACTCTGGTTTTTTCACAGTTCTGGGTTTGTTTTTTTGTTGTTTTTGTCGTTGTTGTTTTGTTGTTTTGTTTTTTTGTCTCACTCATGGGTATTTAAAAAGAGAAAAGAAAAAATGAAAAAAGAAAAAAGAGGAAGAAAAGATAAAATGGAAAGAAAGGAAGAAGGAATAAAACAAGAAAGAAGGAAAGAGAAGCAAAAGGAATTGAGGGATAAAAAATTTTAAAAAATATATAAATACAAAAAATGTATATATTGAAAAAAAAAAAAAACCCTCTAGCTGGTTTCAAACTGGCCAAGCCAGTTTTTCTGGTGTTGCTGGCTGCAACAGGCGGAAGGGCAACAGTATTGCTTTTCTCCCTGTTCAGAATTCAGTCAGCTTTCGGCTACTCTCCCCAGAGCTAGCCTGGTGCCTCTCCATGCAGGGCCTCGGGCATGGGTTCTGAGCCTCCTGGGGAGCACGCACTTTCCCAGGTTGATGGGTGTGAGCTCAGGTCTCCTACAGGGCATGCACCAACACTGAGTTTATGGGTGTGGGTTCCTGGTTTCCTCCTTTGTGCGTACTCACCTTAAGTTCAGGGTGTGAGCTCCGGGTTTCCCACAGATCATGCACACTTCCTGGGTTCACATGCATAGGCTTTGGTTCTCCCACAGATCACTCACTCTCCCCAGGTTCCCACCGTGGGCTCCAGGTCTTCCACAAAGCCCCCTCCTCTGGTTGGGGGCACAACCTTTGGCCAGTTTGAAACCAGCTACAGGATTGTTGGTTTTTTAATATATATATTTTTTATTTTTTAATTTTTTTATTTTTTTATTCCTCAATTCCTTTTGCTTCTCTTTCCTTCTTTCTTGTTTTATTCCTTCTTCTTTTCTTTCCAATTTTATCTCTTCTTTCTCTTTTTAAATACCCATGAGTGAGACAAAAAAAAAAAAAACAGAACTGTGAAAAAAACAGAGTTGGACCCAAAGAGGGGTCATCCCAACAGCTGAGAGTGGAAGCTGTGAACACCAGAAAACTCGAAGGAGACTGCACCACTGAATCTCACAGGTATTCTACCACAGAAATTCACATCACACCATAAACCCAGGGAGCCAGAACAGATCGATTTAAGAAGCTGAGGCTAACAAGAAGTGTCTCACAAACAATGAGAAGACAAAGAAACAATCCCCAAATGAAAGGAAAGGAGGAAGCCCCAGAAAGAATGCTAAATGAAAGAGAGGCAACTCAACTATCAGATATTGAGTTCAAAGCAGTGGTTATCAGAAAGCTCCTTGAGCTCACTATGAGCTACGAGAAACTAGGGGGAAGCTACAATGAACTCACTGCAAACTATATCAACATGAAAAAGGAAATAGAAACTATCAACAAGGGCACAACCAGACATCCGTATGTCTGGTGAACTCTTATCTTTGAGGGGACTTAGAACTTTGTGATTAAGCCACTTGCCACCCTCCAAAAGATATCTGAAGCCCAGAGCATCTTAAAGGAAAACATTTTTAATCCTCACCTGAAGATACATTTATTGATTATAAAAAGAGAGGAAGGGAAAGAGAAACATCAATGCAAGAGAGAAAGACTGATCAGCTGCCTCCTGTGCATGCCCCAACCAGGGATCAAACTCACAACCTAGATATGTACCCTGAACAGGTATTGGATCCGTGATATGGGATGATGCTCCAACCAATCAAGCCACTTGGCTGGGACAGAAAGGCATTTTTAGAATGTTTTTCAGCACAACTCCTTGTGCCTTGGTTTTGTCTTTTATTTTCCTTCATTAATTCATTCATCCATTCATTCAGCAGATATCCCTGAGGAACTACCTTGGGTGTCACCCCTATCAGCAGGAGGGGTAAAAGAGAACACCAAAATTAAATGCAAGATTCCTGCATATAGGTAGAGGAAATACTCACACATTAATGCAGTATTATGAAGATAGACAGTGTAATATTTGGCACTGTGGTTTGTTAAATATAAGACACTATTTCAATTATTGTTATTTTATAGCTCAGGAGATGAGACAGCCCTTCTGAGGCCTTCCTCAAAGGATAGCAGAGGCTTTGATCTCGGTTCACAGTGAACAGGCATTCCTTCACTAGGTGAGAAGACACAGAAAGGAGCCTCTGCTTTGCCTACCCACTTCTCCAAAGAGATTACATTGGAGGAAAACTGGAGAAGAGAACATGGGAGAAGGATGTGGTAGATCTCATCTTACACCGCCACATCTCTCACCAAAAGATAATCTAATTCCCTCTTCTTGAATGTGAGCTTCCTTTTGTAATTTTCAACCAACAGATTATGGCAGACCAATGCTACTTGCAAAATTAGGTCATAAAACTTCACTTCTGTGTCTTTCACCTGCACACTCCTCCTACAGCCCTGAGCTACATGTAAGCAGCCCCATTTCCCTGAGGATGCCATGTTATGAAGAAGCCAAACATAGCCCAACAAAGCCTGCTAGAGGAACCCTGAGACAACATGGAGAAATGGCTAGCTGTCCCCAGCTGCTCTAGTTCTAGTCACCTTCTGATTTCAACTGCATGGAGCACCCAAACAAGAACTGCCCTGCTGAGCTCTTCCCAAACTATGACCCACAGAAACCATGAAAGATAAGGAAATACTATTATTGTTTTAAGTCACTAAGTTTCAGAGTGATTAGTTACACAGCAGTGGATAACCAGAACAAGGAGATAAGAAGTGACGTGACTATTTTCTTTTTTCTTATTTCATGTCAAATTTGGGTTTGGTGGAACCAGCTGGACATGAACTAATTGGGCCCTGGAGATGAGCCTGACCCCATAGTACAAAAGAGGTAGTCAGATTAAACCCAAGAGTAGGAACAGAATCTAGAAAATTGGTAAAGGACAAAGCACTGCAAAACCTGAGGGACAAGAAGAACCACCACTGATACAGAGTTGTTAAACTGAGAACCAAAGCAGGGATTCTCATGCAGAGGGCAAAGGGAGGGGACTGCTACTCAAATCAGTGACAAGATCGTGTGTAAATAAACAAGAAGTGAAGCTTATGATGAACACAAAGTACAACTCGACACTGAGTTGTGAAGCTTTGGTTAGAGTGTTTCTCCTAACTAGGGAATCTAGAGTGCTCTTAGTCTATGATCCCACCTGTGTGAATCAGACAGAGGCACAATCAGGGGCTGAGTGCCAGTCAGGCTGTTATGTTCCAAGCCAGCCATATTTAACCACCTGTCCCCCTGCATCTACCATCCAGCAAAAGGGGAGGGAAGGAGAGAAAAAGAGAGACTACTGAAGAAATCTAAAAGAAGAGTAAGTCAAAGCAGAAAATTGAAGGGATTTTGGTAGTATTCTGTAATAGTATGTATCCACTGAAAAACCCAATTAGATACCTACCCCTAATTTGGCAACATGTATCAAAGCATGCTTGAAAATAGTGGTTTTAAAGATTTCATTTATTTATTTTAGAGAGAGGGAAAGGGATGGAGAAAGGGAGAGAAATATCTATTGGTTGTCTCTTGCACACCCCCAACCAGGGACCTGGCTCACACCCCAGGCATGTGCTCTGACTGCAAACTGAACCAGTGACCCATCAGTCGGCAAGCTGGCACTCAATCCACTAAGCCAAATCAGCCAGGGCTGAAAATAGTTTTTTTAAGACAAAGCAGCGGGCAAAGGGGAAAGGATCTTAGGAATATTCTGTATTTACATTGTTCATTGTTTTTCCTGGCCAGGAAAAGTAGAGAAAAGGGATAGTAGGGAAACAAATTTGTGGTTAGGTCATTTGGAATCATTACAGAGGGAAGAAAGATGTCTAAAAATATTTTAAACACATTATTGGGAGGTCTTCTACTTCTGGATTCATTTTATCTCCCTACCTATCTGTATGCATTTGTTTCAGCACCTATTACAGGCATAATTTGTTATAAATTAATTTATGTTCAGAAAATATAAAGACTCTTCCCATCAAGAATTAGGAGAAATGAGAACAGAGAAACAGCTGATAGCCCCTCCTCAAGAGACTCACCTATGCTGATTCTCAGTTGTTTCTAGACTTGGGTTAAGACCCCCAGCTCTGAAACAGTGTTAATGCTACATGCACATTTGCCACTTGAAAAGGGGACAGTGCTAGTAAGCTGTAATTTCCCTCCCACACCTCCCCATTTCTCTGACAGCACTGGGATTTTGGACTGATTTGAAGCGTAGGTGGTGGAAGAATGGGAGGTGTTAATGAAAATCTCCCCACCCCCAAAGTCTGCATGGTGCTGCTGTATACCCGTTCAACCACCCTGCTGAGCTCTGTATGGTCCACACAGAGCATATGGAGTGTCATGATGTATTAAGTTTGTTTCTCCCTTCATCGTCACAGTCAGAAGAAAATAGAGGTTAGATAAAATTACTATTTAATAAGGGGTTACTAGATATGTAATTGCTCCCAGAGTATTTTCAGTTATAGGCCACTAGTAGGAGCCAAGATTGTTGTAAAGAATCTCGCTAAACAACATAAAGACTGCAGTTCCTTTCATTTGTGGTTCAGTAACACACCAAATACATACTTAGGAGCATCGCTTATGAAAGGCCTTTTCTTCCCACCCCATCTCAAACAGGTCAGCAAATTCAGAAGATCAAGGTTTCAATCCTTGAATTGCGGAGTGAACAGGTCCTGAAGTTAGTGCTGAGGTGACTCCAGAACTTTCTTTCCCACTGCAGACTTTGCTAACAAGCTGTGATCTTTGACAGGGTTGTAGGCAGAATCACTGAACTGTACAATTATTTTACAGCTAAAGACACCTGAAGGTTCACAACTGCATGCACATGCCCTGTTTCACAAAAGTCACCTACTGGAAGTGGAGGTTAGTTCTGCTGAGTGCCAACAGGCTACTCTTTCCAGTTTCTCTCCCAACATAGGTGTGACATAACTGGAACCAAATGCATGGTGACTCAGGAGGGATGGGTAGTCTGAATTGGCAGGGTGGCTTCTGCCCAAGCTGACATAGTTCTCACTAACTATTCATGTTTCTTTTGGTGAAAACTGTGCCAGTTTTCCACTGTCCCAGAACTGATGAAGTCTGCTCCCCCCACCCCACCACCTTCTAGCTTCAAAGCTTCTAAGGGGACTATTCCCACCTCCCTGTTTTCCCAAGGACACTCACAGGTGTGGTGTACGGCTGCCATTAGAAACTGTGACGTGTGTGTGCTCCTCTCTGATATGATTAAAGTGGCCTGAACCCACTTCACAGTATCCAAGGGAGGACTGTGGCCACCTTGGGAACAGTTGCACTCAGACTTGTTTTCCACCATCCCATCATGGGACTTTCCAAAGAGCATCAGCCAGGAGAACAACAAAAGACCTCTTGGGGAGCCTTTGTCCCCAGGTTGGGGTGTCCATGAGAAGTCTCAGATTTTGAGGGCTCTCCATTCAACTTCTGGGGAGTCAGACAGCATTAAGGTCAAAACTCCCCTACCCCCACCTTATCTTTCCAATCCCTTTGGGATCTCAGAGGTTTGTTTTTTTGGCTTGGGTTGTTTCGCTTTCCCCGCCCCCCCCTGGGGCCACCGTTCTGGGGGTGTTACTGTCTTTGGTGAAGCTTCTTTGTTTGGTTGCTATAGGTGAATTACTTTTGTTCACATTTTATTTGTTCGTTTGTTTTTATCCTGACCTGAGGACATCCTTATTGATTTTAGACAGAGGAGGGAGGGTAAGGAGACAGAAAGAGAGGGAGAGAAACATCCATGTGAAAGAGAATCATTGATTGGTTGCCTCTCATACGCACCCATATCAGGGACTGAACCTGCAACCTGGGTATGTGCCCTAACTAGGTATCAAACCCATGACCTTTCCATTTACAGGATGATGCTCCAACTAACTGGAGCACACTGGCCAGGGCACTTTTACTCCTCTTTATCATAATTTATTCCTCAGGCCTGTAGAAAAGACAGACTATGTGTTAGTCTTCACTGCAGCACCATTTACAAGGGAAATAACACCATCATGTGCCTGATAAGGCACAATAATATCCCTTTTTTTATATCCATTTTGTGAACTATCCACATAATTTTTAATCCCTTTGTGCTATTCAATGGAAAGCTCTCTGAGAGCCAGGGCCTCATCTTTCTAGTTATAGACAGTGTCTGGAATAGGTAGGCAATCAACAACTGTTTGTTGAATGAATAATAGTGAAGTATGCAGTAGATATAACTATCCTTTAATCATTACAAAATAATCTATAAAATTTAAGATTTGCCTTACACTTTGCACTGTTTACCATTACTAATATGGATAATTAAGCACTATCTGTGGGTCCTTAGTCAGAAAAAAAATGAAACTAATGATGAATTGGAAAGGACTGTTTGCAAGGCCTAAGAGTGAGAATGTTCACAAAATGATCATGAGTTAGCATTATAGCTGTTTTCTTCAAACATCTCCTGATTATAAGCAATAGGAACCTACTCATAGAAGCTCAAATGAAAATGGGAGGTGGAGGTTAATTGTAATGCTACAGCAATCTCACAGAAATCAAGAAGAGCTATGCAATCCAGAGAGAGCATGGAGATGACACCAACCAAAATTTTTCTATGTGACTTTTCACATTTCTTCATCTTAGAATTAGCTCCTTTCAATGACAAGACAAAAAAAAAAAAATGGCCCAAACAGAAAAACAGATCAAAGCTTCAGAGCAAATACAACTAAGCTACGAAGAGATAGCCAATCAATCAGATGCACAGTTCAAAGCACTGGTGATCAGGATGCTCACAGATTGGTTAAATTTGGTCACACATTAGATGAAAAAATTAAGGTTACAATAAGTGAAATGAAGGAAAATGCACAGGGAACCAATAGTGATGGGAAGGAAACAGGGACTCAAATCAATGGAGTGGACCAGAAGGAAGAAACAAACAATCAAACAGAAAACAAGAAAGAAACAAGAAGTCAAAAAAATGAGGAGAGGCTTAGGAACCTCCAGGACATCTTTAAATGTCCCAACATCCGAATTATAGGGGTATCAAAAGGGGAAGAGAAGAGCAACAAGTGGAAAACTTATTTGAACAAATAATGAAGGAGACCTTCCCCAATCTGGCAAAGGAAATAGACTTCCAAGAAGTCCAGGAAGTTCAGAGAGTCCCAAAGAAGCTGGATCCAAGGAGGAACACACCAAGGCACATCATAATTACATTAGCCAAGATTAAAATGAAGGAGCAAATCCTACAAGCAGCAAGGGATAAGGGCACAGTCACCTACAAAGGAGTTCCCATCAGACTGTCAGCTGATTTCTTAAAAGAGACCTTGCAGGCAAGAAGGGGCTGGAAAGAAGTATTCCAAGTCATGAAAGGCAAGGACCTCCATCCAAGATTGCTCTATCCAAGCAAAGCTTTTGTTTAGAATGGAAGGGCAGATAAAGTGCTTCTCAGATAAGGTCAAGTTCAAGGAGTTCATCATCACCAAGCCCTTATTATATGAAATGTTAAAGGGATTTATCTAAGAAAAAGACGAAAAAAATATGAACAGTAAAATGATAGCAAACTCACAGTTGTTAACAACCACACCTAAAACAAAAGCAAAAGCAAACTAAGCAAACAACTAGAACAGGAACAGAATCACAGAAATGGAGATCATATGGAGGGTTAGCAACAGGAGAGCGAGAGGAGAAGAGAGGGGGGAAAGGTACAGAAAATAAGTAGCATAGATGGTAGGTAGAAAAAAGACAGGGGGAGGGCAAGAATAGTATGGGAAATGTAGAAGCTAAAGAACTTATGACACATGGACATGAACTAAAGGGGGAGAATGTGGGTGGGAGAGGGTGTGCAGGGTGGAGGAGAATGAAGGGGGGAATGAGACAACTATAATACCATAATCAATAAAATATATTAAAAAATAAAAATAAAAAAATAAAAACTAAGCAATCACCTAGAACAGGAACAGAACCACAGAAATGGAGACCACATGGAGGGGTATCAATGGGGAGGGGGAGGAGGAGAATAATGTGGAAAGGTACAGGGAATAAGTAGCATAACAGGGAGGCACAAAATAGATGGGGGGGGTAAAGGAAAAAATTTTAAAAAGAATTAGCTCCTTTCTTTTCCTCTTGCCTGGCTTCCTTTGCCTACTCATCTTAAGCACAGTCCAGTGATATCCTCAGACCCCAGAGAATATGACTTGCCTCTTCTATTGCCCAGCTTCTATAACAACCTCTTTAAGAGGGTATCTGAGCAGCCAAACTCATCTGACTTTTGGGGGTGCCTTAGAAGTCACAGGTAGGTGTTCAACCAATGCAGTGGCCATCTTTCAGTCAGGTGTTCATCTCTAGTCCAACCTATGGTGGCTGAGGGAAGTATCACCTAGAAAGCTTCAAGCACAGAAAATGACTCCTAGGTATCTAACCAGAAAAACTAAAAACATATGTCTACATAATGGCTTGCATATTAATGTCTATCACAGCATTATTCATGATAGCCAAAGAGTGGAAATAACCCATATATCTATTAACCAGTGAGTGAATAAACAAAGTTTGTTATATTCATACAAAATAATAATATAAAAATGAACTAATTATTTATAAATGATACAATGTGGATGATCCCCCAAAATTAAGCTGAATGAAAATATCTGAATACAAGAGACCAAATATTGTATAACTTTTATGTGAAATATTCAGAGAAAGCAAATCTATAGAAACACAAAGTAGATGAATGGTAGCCTGAGGGTGGAGTAGGATATAGGAAATGTCTGCAAATGGACATTTTTTAAAGTGATTAAAATGTTCAAAAATTAGATTGTTGTGATGGTCTCACACCTGTAAATTTATTTGAAAATCATTGAATTATGCACTTAAAATGAGTGAATTTTATGGTTTGTAAATTATACCTTAATATGTTGTTTTCAAAAGTCTACGAGGCTAAAAATAGCCATGTAGGCTATCTTAGATAACCAAACCCCTTTGGCTGACCTTTAATTTTATCTCCCTCTGCTTTCTAAACAAATTTGCAATCAGTCCACTGTTAGTTTCCCATCCTTATAATCCACCTTATGCAAAAAATGATTCTAGCAAAATCAGAGTCATCAACCCATTCCTTATGGGCTATAAAGAGGGACAGAACTGTGTCCAGATAACATCACCAACTAAAGCTAAGATAGCATTGATTGTGATGGCTTCTTCTTCCACTTCAGGCCCTGGATGACCAGTAAAACCATTTCCTTCCATATAGACAATTTACTCATCTGTGGAGGCATCACACATTGTCATTATATGGACCGTTTGCTCCAGAAAATAAAGCCAGCTGGTTATTTCAGATACTCATAAATGCTCTAATATAATTGCTGCATATACAATGTAACACCACTGTTTGGAGAGTGCTTAATGTTACATTCTTCACCAATACATATTGTGACGCTTCTATAATCTCTTTAACATAATCTTTCCGTGTGATAGGGGTTAACACTACAGATGACAGAAAAATACAGGAATAGTCGAAATATCTCTCAGCCACCACCATCCTCCTGGTAGTAAATGGAGGATGATTTTCAGTAAATAACAATTAAAAATTAAAAATATGGTAACTATATATTTTATTATACTTCTCCAACTCAATGAAAATATTAATCTTATACATTCAAGTAACCATAATTCCATCTTTGCCATTCACATGATGCTTGAATACATGGTTTCAGGTAAGAAATCACCCTTTCCAAAAGAGACTAGAGGTCTTAAAAAAACTTTTTTTTTTAAAGGAGGGGATCCAAGATGGCTGAGAAGTGAGTGAATTACACTAACCCCCTCTCAGGAACAATCTGGAATTACAACTAAACTGTGGAGAAATCATCTGGAACGAACAACTGAATAAGATCAAGAAAGAAGCCTTATAACCATGGACACACAGAAGAAACAGCTTCAGCACAACCTGACTGGTAAGGAGTGCCATGGAGACACAAGAGGGCTGGTTGGGCACCCACAGGTGGCAGCTGGAGCACCAGTAGGATATTTAAGCAGCCAGTTGGATCCTCCTGAGAAGTGTGGAGTATAAACCCTAAACTGGGATCCCCAGCATAGAGCACCAGAGCCAGAAAAGTACACAGATAAAAACCACTGGCAAAAAGCATCGGGGTTGCTCTCTGCCAGAGATGCTAGGATGGAGACACAAAGAGCCATTTAAAGGACCATTGCACAAATTTTCATTGCAGCCACTTACCCTTGGCTCTGGCAAAGGGGCAAGCAGAGTAGACTTAGAGACACTTGAGGAGAGACTGGGGATGGTGGTTTTGGGGAAAGAAATGAGAGAGCAGCCACCAGGATCCTGGTGTTGAGTCATCCCCCATACTTCAGGAGCCATCTTGCTCAGTCAGACCACTCCCCTCAGAGTGGCATCAGGCTGAGGGTAAGCAATAGCCCTGCCCCCACGGGGGAGTCTGCCCCACCTTGTGATGTTTAAGTTTGATTGCTGATTGCAGAGTGATGAGATTAACAACTGAGGGAGTCAGGCACAGGCGGTAGATCCCTGGTAGTCTCCAACAGGGTGCCTAAGGTTAGATGGGGTCACCATCTGACATTACCAGAGGTAGATCCAGAAAGAAAAAAGAGTAGTAAATATTAGGCACTACCAAGACAAAATTTACCACAGTCTTCTCCATGCTTTGAGGTATTTTTGTTCTTGCATAGCTTTTTAACATTCATTTCTTATCGTTCAAGTTTGTGCATACTACATCACTAGATTTTATACTATAGTTTATTGCAATTCACATATTTTACCCCTCCCTTCTCTTACCCCATTTTACCTTCTTCTTTCCTCTTATTATTTTAGTTTTAAGTTTTGTTTTCTCTATTGTTACAATTTGTTTCCATTACACACTCACTATTTCTCCCGCATCCAGCCTCTCAAAACCAATTTTGTAATGGTCATCACACATTCTGTTTCCCAATCTTAAAATACCTATTTTCTCTCTCCACCTTTAGCAATCTTTGCTTATTGGTTTTGGATAGGGTAGTTGTTGCATGTTTTTTTCAATTTTGTCTCTAGAGCTTCACTAAGTTTCTATTTCAAATCTTAAATTTTACTGTTCCCTCTCTCACTGTTTTTATCTCAACTTTTAATTTTGCCCTGTCTTAGCCTGTTTTGATCTTTCTTCTCTTGCACCCTGCCCTTTTTTTCCTTTTCCTTTTTCTTTTTGTCTCAAATTCTAATTTCTCCCTGCCTCAGCCTGGTTTTCATTCCTCACTCATAGTATTCCCTCTCCTTCTGTCATCTCAAAATCAGTTTCCTTTCCTCTAGACAACTCTTAACCTTTTAGTTCTCTCTCTTATTCCCACTCCACATATATTAATTTTAGCTCATTTGTTGTTGATAGTACTTTGGTGCATCTTTCTCTCCAATTTGACTCCTATTTTTATTATTTATTTACTTTTTTCTTTCTCTGCCTCACTTTATTTTATTTGAATTTCAGTTTAAAACTAATATTATATGCCTCCCTTCTCTTACTCCATTCTGCCTTCTTCATTCCCTTTTTTATTTATAATGTAAATTTTACTTTCTCTCTTTGCAATGCTCCGATTCCATACTCTTATTAGTACTCCTCCCTTTGCCCTCTAAAAATCATTTTTCTTGCAGTAGATCATGTTGTATTCACTCTCCTTTATTATAATAGTCTTAGTCTATTTACACCATTATTAATACTGTTTCAGTTGCTGTTGATAGTGGAATTGTGGGTGGGAGTTGTTTTTGTGAGTGTGGGTTTGTTTTCTGAGGCTTTGTGGTTTTGTTCTGGCAGCACCTGCACAACAACATACAACACTGGTGGGTGGAGTGACCCTCATTCAACCAGTTAGAGGGAAGGACCCACCAAAGAATGACCCAGCAACAATCAAAACCCAATTACATCCAGAAAGCCAACATAAATGGCATAAAAGGAAGACAAAGAAACAATCCCCATTCAAAATTAAAGGAGGAACCCCCAGAAAGAGTGCTAAGTGAAAATAGAGGTAAATAAGGGTGAAATAGAGACAAGTAAATTATCAGATATTGAGTTCAAAACAATGGTTACAAGGAAGCTTAATGAGCTCAGTGAGAATTACAAAAATGACAGGGAAGCTACAAGGAACTTACTGCAAACTACATCAGCATGAAAAAGGACATAGAAACTATCAATAAGAGCCAGGAGGAAATGAAGACTACAGTTTCTGGTTCAAAGGCCAACACTCAATCCACTGAGCCATATCAGCTGGGGCTAAAGATTACAACTTCTGAATTGAAGAACACAGTAGAAGGAATCAAAAGCAGGATAGATGAAATAGAGGTTGCTCTTCCGTGAGCTGGAGGACAAGGTAGAAAAAAATTCCCAGAAAGAGCAAGAAAAGGAAAAAAACACTCAAAAAAAGAGCAAGAAAAGGAAAAAAACACTCAAAAAAAATCAAGAAGGGGTTAAGGGAACTGCAGGACAACATGAAATGTAATAACATCTGTATAATAGGGATTCCAGAAGGATAAGAAGAGCAAGAGATAGAAAACTTGTTTGAAAAAGTAATGACAGAAAATTCCCTAATTTGATGAGAGAAAAAGTCACACAAGTCCAGGAAGCACAGAGAGTCCCAATGAAGATGATCCCAAAGAGGCCCACTCCAAGACACATCATAATTAAAATGCCAAAATTCAAAGACAAAGAGAGAATTTTAAAGTTAGCTAGGGAGAAACGGGAAGTAACATACAAGGTAGCTCCAAAAGGCTAACACCTTACTTCTCAACAGAAACACTACAAGCCAAAAGGGATTGGCAAGTAATATGCCAAGTGATGAAAAGCAAAGGCCTGCACCCAAATCTACTCTACCCAACAAGGCTCTCAATTAAAATTGAAGGCCAAATGAGGAGCTTCCCTGACTAATGAAGGCTAAAAGAATACACCTCACCAAAGCAGCCTTGCAGGATATGCTAAAGGGACTTCTTTAAGAAGAAGAAGAGAAAGAATGAGAGAGAAAGGGACACAACTACAAAGGGTTAAAATGACAGTGAATAAGTACATATCAATAATAAACATATTACCAAAATATCCATACGACCAAAGCAATGTATAGATTCAATGCAATCCCTATTAAAATACCAATTATATATTTCACAGATATAGAACAAACATTTCAAAAATTTATATGGAACCATAAATGATCCTACATAGCCTCAGCAATTTTGAGAAAGCAGAACAAAGCAGAAGGGATCCCAAAACCTAATATCAAACTATACTACAAGGCCACTGTAATCAAAACAGCCTGGTACTGGCATAGAATGGACACATCAATCAATGGAACAGAATAGAAAGCCCAGAGCCCAGAAATAAACCCATGTCTCTATGGTCAATTAATATTTGACAAAGGAGGCAAAAGCATAAAATGGAATAAAAATATCCTCTTCAATAAATAGTGTTGGGAGATATGGGTAGCTACATGCCAAAAAAAAAAAAAAAAATGAAACTCCACCACCAACTTGCACCATACACAAAAATAAACTCAAAATGGGTAAAAGACTTAAATATAAGTCATGACACCATAAAATCCTAGAGGAGAACATAGGTAGGAAAATCTCAGATATTCCACACAGCAATGTTTTCACTGATATGTCTCCTAGAGCAAGGGATATAAAGGAAACAATAAACAAATGAAACCTCATCAAAACAAAAAGTTTCTTCAAGGCTAAAGAAACCATTATCAAAATGAAAAGGGAACCAACTGTATGGGAAAATACATTTGTCAATGATACCTTGGACAAGGGTTTGATATCCAAAATATATAAATAACTCACATGGCTTCACGCCAGGAAGACAAACAATCCAATTAAAAAATGGGCAAAGGACCTGAACAGACACTTCTCCGAGGAGGACATACAGAGGGCCCAGAGACTTATGAAAGGATGCTTAGTATCACTAGCCATCAGAGAAATGCAAATTAAAACCACTGTAAGATATCACTTCACACCAGTCAGAATGGCCATCATAAACAAAGCAACAAACAAGTGTTGGCAAGGTTGTTGAGAAAAGGGAACCCTAGTGCACTGTTGGTGAGAATACAGACTCATACAACCACTGCAGAAAACAGTACGGAATTTCCTCAAAAACCTAAAAATGGAACTGCCTTTTGACCTAGCAATTCCAGCACTGGGATTATACCCTAATAACCCTCAAACACCAATTCAAAAGAACCTATGTACCCCCATGTTCATAGCAGCATTATTTACAATAGCCAATTACTAGAAACAGCTAAGTCCCCATCACTAAATGAGTGGATCAAAAAACTATGGTACAGCAATTCCACTGCTAGGACTATATCCTAAGAACTCTGAAACACCAATCCAAAAGAACCTATGCACCCCTATGTTTATAGCAGCACAATTTACAATAGCCAAGTGTTGGAAGCAACCTAGGTGCCCATCAGTAAATGAATGGATCAAAAAACTGTGGTACATTTACACAATGGAATTCTATACAGCAGAAAGAATGAAGGAGCTCCTACCCTTTGTAACAGCATGGATGGAACTGGAGAGCATCATGCTAAGCGAAATAAGCCAGGCAGTGAAAGACAAATACCATATGATCTCACCTTTAACAGGAAACTAATCAACAAAACAAACAAACAAGCATAATATAACCAAAGACATTGAAATTGAGAACAGGCTGACAGTCACGAGAGGGGAGAGGGGAGGGGATTTCAGGGGAAAAGGGGAAGGGTTTACAGGAACAAGTATAAAGGACACATGGACAAAAACTAGGGTGGGTAGAAATGGGAGGAAGGTGGGATAGGCTGGGGTGGTGGGATGGGGTGGGAGTAAAAGACAGAAAACTGTACAAGATCAACAATTAAAATAAAAATTTAAAAAATAAAATAAAATAAAAATCTGTGGTACATTTACACAATGGAATTCTATGCAGCAGAAAGAAAGGAGCTCCTACCCTTTGCAACAGCAGGAATGGAACTGGAAAGCATTATGCTAAGTGAAATAAGCCAGGTGGTGAAAGACAAATACCATATGATCTCACCTTTAACAGGAATCTAATCACAAAACAAACAAACAAGCAAAATATAACCAAAGACACTGAAATAGAGAACAGGCTGACAGTGACCAGAGGAGAGAGGGAAGGGAATTTCAGGGGAAGGGAGGAAGGGTTTGAAAGAATTTATATAAAAGATACATGGACAATAAGGTGGGGTAGAGATGGGAGGGAGGTGGGGAGGGCTGGGGGGGTGGGCTGGGGTCAGGGTAAAGGGCAGAAAACTGTATTTGAACAACAATTAAAATATTTAAAAAGTGAAAAGGAAACTGTGGTACATTTACACAATGGAATATTATGCAGCAGAAAGAAAAAAGGGACTCCTACCCTGTGCAACAGCATGGATGAAACTGGAGAGTATTAAGCTAAGTGAAATAAGCTAGGCAGTGAAAGATAAATACCATATGATCTCACTTGTAAGTGGAACCTAATCAACAAAACAAACAAGCATGCAAAATATAACCAGAGACATTGAAATAAGAAACAAACTGACCATGACAAGAAGGGAGTGAGGAGGGGCCTAATGGGGGAAAGAAGGGGAGGGTCAAGTCAAGGAATAAGTATAAAGGACTCATGGACAAAGGCAACAGAGGGGAGGTTGAATGTGGGAGGTGGGCAGTGGGTAGGGCAGGGGAGAGTAGTGGGGGGAAAATGGAGACAATTGTAATTGAGCAACAATAAAATATTTTTTTGACTGTTAAGCTTTTGCCCAACTTCCTGAATGGACCATAAATTATGCCAGGTATGATTTTAAAAAACTGAATTCTTTATTTTTTAAATATATTATGGATTCCCTAGACAAGCTGATTGGTTAGTTTTTAAAATTGTTTTTAATGTATATGTAAATGTGTATTATATATATGGAGAACTTCTAAGACTTTTTTCCTCTGAGCCAATAAATATTTGATTAATCCTTATGGTTAATCTTCACACCATGAAGTATAATCATAGACAAGAAGGATAGTGATAGGAGCTGCTAGTTAAGGCGAATTTTTATGGCAATAAACCAGGGCCCAGAGTCAGGCATGAAAGACCACCAAAAGAGTGAAACCCTAAAGGTACTGGTCACAGCTTCTAAAAATGCACAGAAAGAAAGACAGAAAGAGAAATGTAAGAGAGAGAGAGAGAAGGAAGGAAGGAAGGAAGGAAGGAAGGAAGGAAGGAAGGAAGGAAGGAAGGAAGGAAAAGAATGAGAGAAGAAGAAAGAATGAATGAACTTTTGAACGCAAAGTCAAATTATAGAATGTTTCCTAATTAACCAGAGCACTATACTATAGAGATATTGATTATAACAAAAAATAATAAACTTGTACATCATAAATCAAGCAGAACATGTTCCTAAAGCATGATAAAAACAATGCCTTGAACTTATTAAAAGCTCATTGCAAAAATAAAAAGATTTCAATGATAAACTGTTTATAACTACTGTTTATCATATGATCTTCTAAATAAAATAGATCTTGAAACACATTTTCAGAAGCTGAGATGCTTACTGATCTTCCTGAATTAATATTGGGGAAAAGAAGGAAAAAACCATCAATCAGTCCAAAACAGTACAAGACTCAATGTCTTAGGGACCTAACGGGTTTATAAATAATGAGATTTTGATTTTTTTTTTTTTTTTGCAGAGAAGAACAGGGCTGTAAATAAAATAAAGTCTGAATTGGGGTATATGTCTTTCAGGGTTTCTATGCAAGATATTCATCTTTATCTTGGTCCATTTAAAAAATGCATGAGCTTAAAATAGAAGAGTTGGAAATAATCACATTTTTTGAAAACTAAAGAAAGAAAATGGCTTTTAAGTAGTGTGGAAATGGAAAAATTATTAAAGAGTGTGTATGTTGTAAAACTGTTGCAGATGGAGATGGGGTCCAGGCTCTTGGTGGTCACAAACAAAGATAAGCAAAGAAGCAAAGCAAGCAAGATTTATTAAGCCCGAGATACAGGGTCAGGCCATTTCTGATCAAAGAATGTCCCCCTTCTATTAAACAGTTACAGACTTTACAAGGTTTTTACTTAAGCTTCTGCATATGTGATTTCCCAAAACCCTCTTTGCCCACTTGGGAAGGAAACCACAATGCTAATTTTTTAATGAGGCAAAGGTGCTCAAGCATAGCTCCTTGCCAGGTGTCACAAGGCAATTCTCAGAAATCATGATGCTGCCTGACAACAGCTGAAGTGTCTCAGGAATTCTTCATTCTTCTTCTATCTCCTGCCTCAAAATGGCACTAGTTTTGATTAATGAGGATAAAGTCAGTGTAAATTAGTAAAATGTGAAAAGGAAAATATTTGGAAATAAAATAAATGTTGTTTTTCTAGTACATGCCCTTAAATTTTTTTTTAAATGGCTAACAAGGTGCTGGACTGAATGTTAGGGATAGTTTTAATGAGTAACTGAGACTCATTTTTAAATGTGTTTTACCACGCATATGTAAAATGCTGGGGACGACTCCAAAGACATACAAGAGGACTTCCTGAATCTAGCTTTCTTAGAGGATCAATTAATTGAGCATCCTACCAAATTAGAGGACCAAATATTTCTAAAATAGAGACTCCCTCGCCATTACAAAATAACCTATTTCACAAGGATTCATTATCGAGGGCATTTGTTGTTAGCCCATACTTTCAATGACACTTTCAAGAACTGAGGGAGTAGACAGTCGAAGTGTGATCAGTCACCCTGACTCAGGGTCATCTCCAACTACTGCTGATAGGCCTTCCAAGACAGCCCTACCCCCTTCTAGTTTACTGTTTATCTTCTCCATTATAATGGAAAACAAAATCACTTCCCATTTTATTTTAATTTTAATCATTTTCATTCTTTTAATCCAATCGTGTTTCCATTTTTATTTTTGCTTTAATTATCTTTTAATCCAATCGTGTTTCCATTTTTATTTTTGCTTTAATTATTTTCAAAGTAATAATTATAATAACAAAAATTCCTACCTGCCAGCTTCTGTGTTAACCCACTCTGGTAAACTCCTGATTTTTTGCCTACTGTCATCCATTTCCCTTTCTTTTGGAAATAGCATTCAGATTTTACTTTGAGAAACTCTTTCCATTCCCTATTTATACCTGCACATGCGAAGCGCGAGCACACACACACATACACACACTTATAGTCCACTTGGTTTTGGTGAGGGAGCATGTGACCCAGGCTAAACTTCTCCCTGACTGGTTATTGGTCAGCAATGGCCCAAACTGATCCAATGAGAATTGGTCCCAGTTTTGCTGGAACTGCTGGGAGGCACAATATCCTTTTCTGCTGTGGTAACCAGCATAATAATGTAAAACTGGAGAGGCCTCTTGGGAATGCAATAAGGCAAAAGGTAGCATAATCCAGAGATGGAAAAAGAGGCTGGTTATTGACAAAATTAAGTCCCCTGGATTCAGTTAAACCTGAAATCCACCCCTTTTCAGTTATATAAGTTGTAACAGTCTTTTTTCCTTATGAAATTTGGGATTCTGTTTCTGACCTTTGCAACTAGAAATATCTACTTATTAGAAATATTCTACTTTATTTGAACTCTATAACAATTCTCTGGGGAAGATATTATAGTCCTCTACATCTTATGCATCAGAAATCTGAGGTTGCTTACAGAGATTGAGAACATTGACCCATGACCCAGCCATTCAGTGATACAGCCACGACTCAAATCTATGTCCCTCTAACATCAATGTTCATTCTCTTAATTTCTGCAGTCATCACCTCCATTTCTCATTTCTCTCTTTATCTCCACCATTTGACATAGGCTCTGACACATACTGGGTGTTTTGTCAATAGTCTATAAATTGGTTTTCATTAGAGGACAGAGGAACAGACTTTCCTGCTAATGGACAAAAGCATGTAAAAAAAAATACATGGAAGAAAATATGACTTCCAGCCAAGATGGAGGTTTAGATAGATACACCGTGCCTCCTCACACAACCAAAAGAAGGACAACAACAACTTAAAAACAAAAAATAACCAGAACTTCCAGGAAATGGGACTGTATGGAAGTCTGACAACCAAGCAGTTATAGAAGAGACATTTATCCAAACTGGTAGGTGGGGCAGAGATGGGCAGCTGAGGAGGAGAGGATGTGTGGCAAGGTGGTAGCTGGCAGGCTGGGCAGTACCACATTTGCATGTGGATAAACTGGGAAGAACAACGGGGGAGTAAGACAGACCGTGCAACCCTGGGTTCCAGTAAGGGGAAATAAAGCCTCAAAAGCTCTGACTGTAAAAATCTGTGGGGGTTGCATCAGCAGGAGAAATTCAGAGCCTCACAGGACGGTTTGTTGGAGAGAACCACAGGGTCTTAGAATGTACACAAACCCACCCACTTGGGAATCAGCACCAGATGGGCCCAATTTGCTTGAGGGTATCGGGGGAAGTGACTGAAAGCCTGCTGAAGGCTGAGCAACTGACATTGTTCCCTCTCTGACCCCTCCCCCATATACAGCATGACAACACAGCAATGTGGGTTGTTCTGCCTTGGTGAATACCTCAGGTTCCACCACTTACAATGTAACAGGTGACCAAGACAAAAAATATGGCCCAAATTAAAGAACAGATCAAAGCTCCAAAAATAGAACTAACAATGAAGAGATAGCCAACCTATCAGATGCACAGTTCAAAACACTGGTAATCAGGATACTCACAGAAATGACTGAGTATGGTCGCAAAACAGAAGAAGATGTAAAGCCTATGCAAAATGAAATAAAGCAACATATACAAGGAACCAACAGTGAAGGGAAGAAAACTGGGACTCAAATCAATAATTTGGGGAAGGAAGAAATAAACGTTCAGCCAGAACAGAATGAAGAAACAAGAATTCAAAGAAATGAGGAAAGACTTAGAAAGCTGTGGAACAACTTTAAATGTTCCAATATCCGAATCATAGGGCTGCCAGAAAGAGAAGAGGAGAGCAAGAAATGGAAAACGTATTTGAAAAAACAATGAAGGAGAACTTTGCCAATCTGGCAAAGAAAATAGACTTCCAGGAAGTCCAGGAAGCTCAGAGAGTCCCAAAGAAGTTGGACCCAAGGAGGAACACACACCAAGGCATATCATAATTACATTACCCAAGATGAAAGATAAGGAGAGAATCTTAAAATCAGCAAGAGAAAGAGAGACGGTTACCAACAAGGGAGTTCCCATAAGACTGTCAGCTGATTTCTCAAAAGAAATCTTACAGGCAAGAAGGGGCTGGAAAGAAGTATTCCAAGTCATGAAAGGCAAGGACCTACATCCAAGATTACTTTCTCCAGCAAAGCTATCACTTAGAATGGAAGAGCAGATAAAGTGCTTCCCAGATAAGGTCAAGTTAAAGGAGTTCATCATCACCAAGCCTTTATTATGTGAAATGTTAGAGGGACTTACCTAAGAAAAAGAAGATAATGAAAACCATGAACAGTAAAATGACAACAAATTCACAGCTATCAGCAACCAAACCTAAAACAAAAACAAAAGCAAGAATGAAAACAAACTAAGCAATCCGCTAGAACAGGAACAGAATTACAGAAATGGAGATCACTTGGAAGGTTATCAGCAGGGAAGGGTTGGGGGAGAATGGGGGAAAAGGTACAAGGAATAAGAAGCATAAATGTTAGGTACAAAATAGACGGGGGGGGCAGTTAAGAATAGTACAGGAAATGGTGAAGCCAAAGAACTTATATGTACGACCCATGGACATGAACTAAGGTGGGGGTGGAATGCTGGTTGAAGTGGGTGTGCAGGTCAGAGGGCCATAAAGGCAAGGAAAAAAATGGGACAACTGCAATAGCCATAATTGATAAAATATATTTTAAAAAAGAAAATAAATTGGGGGTGTGTGATAGTATGGGATGTGAGAGAGGAATGAGACAAATTTGACCAGAATAAAGAATTTTGGAGAACTCTTGGATATTGGTTCAGTTAATTCCTTAAAAACAGGTGATTCTCAATAATGAGTTAAACATTTACCTGAACTATCTTATTTATGTGATTCATTTACTTTATAACCCCATACTTCTTAGATAGTACAAAGGCAAACCACAGAATGGTCAAATTTGCCTAAATTCCTAATGAGCAAGTGCAAATCAACATATTCTTTATATTTGCTACTTTTATCATGACATATCCTCTTTTGTTTTTTTTTAACTCACACTAGTTAACAATCCCGTAGAAGCCTACATTCTGTGATGCTTATCTCAGGATAGACCTCTCACAGAGTTCAGAGGACTCTGCCCTCACATATGCTCCATAGAATTGTGTAGTAAGACAAGAAACAGCTTCTTAAATGGCATGGAATTATGTCTGTCCTAATTAAATAACTCATGTAGCCTCTGGCTTAATCACATCACAAAGCATACCCCAAGCATCATTAGCCCCAATGTACACATGGACATATGAGGACCAGCACCTAGAGCAAGGCAAAAACATGCAGTATGAAAATGGCTACTAAATCCATACCCATGTCATGGATCTCTGCCAAGAATGACTGACAAGCCTCACCTGTCTGCATAACTCATCCTTGGCGGGTTTGAGTCCATTAGGCAGATGATGGGGGAATGAGGCTAAAGCAAACTGAAGATATTAAGACTCCTAACGTCCATGAAAATGAATGATTGCACAGAGATTCCACCTCTAGTGTTAGCCCAGAAGACAAAGAACTCATTGAGAAACTCATAAATTGTTCTCATTATTTAGCATATCTAAAATATGTAAAATCATACTAATACATTCAACTCACTGAAGGCTTGCTGTAGTCCTGTCTCTTTGCTAACCATCTTGCACTCTTTATCTCATCCTCATCACCACCCACAGGGTTGTTGCTGTCCTTAATCATGCCAATTCCAGATCTAGGAAAAGTGAGGCGCAGTGAAACGAGTAACATGCCTCAAGTCACAGAATTTACTTACACATGGTAAGACTGGGGTTCAAACTTATGGTTGGTTAGCTGTCTTAGGAATGAAGTAGTACTTATATACCATGTTATACCACTTCTACAAGAGTATGCAGAGAATTAAAGATGTCCTCTGGAATGCAATTTGGTTCAACTTCATTTCTTTTAATTTTTTTATTGTGGTAAAATAACAAAATTTACCATTATAAGTATACTCACAATATTGTGCAACCATCATCACTATCTAGCTTCAGAACATTTTTTTTCCTTTCCAAACTGAAATTTTGTACCCATTTAGCAATTAAGTCCTCATTCCTCTACCTCCTAGGCCCTGATAGCCACGATTCAACTTTCCACCTCTATGAATTTGATTATCCTATGTACCTCCCAGTATTGAAAACATGCAATAATTATCCTTTTGCATATGGATTATTTATTTAGCATAACATCTCAACTTTCATTTTATAGCATGTATCAGAATTTCATTCCTTTTTTAAGGCTGAATAATATTTGACTGTACATATATATATATACCACATTATGTTTATCCATTCATCTGTTGATGGACATTTAGGTTGTTTCTACCATTTGGCTGTTGTTAATAATGCTGTTATGAACATCCATGTGTAAGTATTTGTCCAAATCCTTGCTTTCAATTCTTTTGAGTATATACCCAGAAGTGAAATTGCTGGATTATATATGAGTTTTATGTTTAAGAACCACCACACTGTTTTCCATTTTACATTCCCACCAGCAAGTCACAACAGTTCCAATTTCTCTACATCCTCATCAACACTTATTTTGGGGGAGGAGGGGTGGCTTTTTATTAAGTAGCCACCCTAATTAGTGTGAAGTGGTATCTCACTGTGGTTTTTATTTGCATTCCCCTGATGATTAGCAATGTTGAGCATCTCTTCATGTGTTTTTTTTTTTGCCACCTATATATCTTCTTTGGAGAAGTATTTACTCAAGTTCGTTGTTAATTTTTTTAATTAGGCTTTTTATTTTGTTGTCGTTGAGTTATAGGAGCTCTTTATATATTCTTGAGATCAATCCCTTATCAAATATATGATTTGCAAATACTTTCTCCTATTCTGTGGATTGTCTTTTTACTCTGTTGGTAGTATCTTTTGGTGCTCTAAAGTTTTTAAGTTCAGTTGCACTTTAATAAAAATGAATGTGTATCATCTGGGTACACAGCACTGTGGTCAAGCAAAAAGGCTAAGATGGTGACAGAGATCCTCTCCATTAGAGAGTGAAGTACACAAGAGTCATGATTAAAGCCATGTGGGGACATTATTAAAAAGGGCTGGGAACAAGGGACAGAGAAGTGATGGCTCATGTCAACAACAGGCACAGGGAAACCCTCCTAAGAATTAGCTCAAGTGGAAATTACTGCTGAAGAAGATAGGCCTGAAAAGGTAAAGACCCTTGATGATGATCTTTATGTTGTCTAAGAGAGGAAGAACAGGACCTAGCCAAGGAGACTGAGAAGGAGAAATTAGAAAAAAAGGAGGAGAATCTGTTGATTGCAGTAAAATATCTACATGTACACTAGTCAAGAAGTCTTGACTTAGTGTCAAAAGACCAGCATTCAAGTCCTAGCTCTGCCAGATATCAAGGATGTGGAACAAGTCACTTAATGTTTCTGAATGTCGGTCTCATCTCTAAAGTGGAGGCAAAGGACCTACCCTTTCTATATTCATGTTTGCTATAAGGATTTGGTGGGATAATGTAGTTGTCATAAACTGCTATGCACTATCCTTATAGAAATATGAAAGCCAATAAAAGAGACATCAAGCTGGAGGGCATGTTCAGATATTTAAATTTTGGCACAGTATATAAGAATTTAAAGATGTGGCAATCTGGAGGTCCTAAGTGTCCAAAGAAGCCTTTAGTGGCAGGGGAGGTATAGGGGTCATATTGCAACTGGGATAGCAAGGAGGCAAAAATGGAGAATGCTTTCAAGTTATTTGTCAGTGGTGATTTGAAAGGGAAAGAGGGTCATGGAAAGTTGTGTGGTTCTAATGGGGATGTCACATTTATGGGACTCAGTCTTCACAAGTCCACAGGAGTGTGTGGCCACAAGACTTTGGACTGGCTGGCTAATCAGAATATTCTACCCATTTATCCACAGTGGTTGACCCATGATCATTATATAAGCCAAGTCAATCTAGTCAAACAGGATTACATTTGTAGGTACTGGGGGACAAAGAGGCATTCTTTCCTCTGAGATAACTAAATTAAGGTGGTAAGTCTGAAGTTCTTGATCTCACTCCCCCTCCCCTCTCCACTCACCTGTTCATGTGGACAAAGTCCATCTCTGCTGGAAAAGAATGAGACTAACACCAAAAGAGGAACAGAACCATGGGAGAGATAAACATGCACAGATACAAACACCTAATAATGCCTTCTGTCTCTAGACATGAGTCACCAAACAAACATCTGAAAGTCAAATCCAGCCCTCCCCTGTTTTAACATGACCTGACAAATAAGTATGATATTTACATTTCTATATAGTTGGGAAAAAATCAGAGAAGAATATTTCTTGATATATGAAAATTAATGAAAATGATAGCATCCATAAACAAAGTATTATTGGAAAACAGCCATGCTCATCCATTCACATCTTATCTGTGGCTGCATTTGTGCTTCAGCAACATTGTTGAGTAGTTGTGACAGAGAACATAAGGTGTGCAAAGCTGAAAATATTAATCTCTGGCTTATGTTTACATAAGAAGTTCCCTGATGCCCCCTCTAAAGTAAGCCCAGTGCCAGCCCTAAACTGGGAGCTCCCAGTTTTGTGAGCTCCCAAAATTTAAGCTAGTGGGAGTTAAATCTCTATCACTTACAACAAAAGGTTTCCCCAGAAATAACCTCTTGGTTTTAAATATGAGAAACATGAAGTTTAGAGGGAATAGGAGACTGGCTTAGTCATATTGGACCAGCACCTTGTGTCCTGTCACTCCGCTCACTGATCCAGTGGGTCCAGTGGGTCAGCTTCCTGGACGTGCAACCTCACCATCACACAGGGCCCCTGTTTAGAAGGGCTCTGCTCTTGATTTAATGCTGTTATCATAATCTTGAGATTCTTAAAACATTTTGAACAAGGGGGCCTGCCTGTTCATTCTGCACTGGGCCCCGCAAACTATGTAGCATGCCCTGGTGACACTCACACAGCCTCTCCAACCCAAGAAATATTATTCTTTTCTAATCACACTACATATCTATATTATCATTTTTTAATAAAAATATTTCATTTATATATTTTTTGAGGGGGGGAGGGAGGAAGAGAGAAACATCAATGTGTGGTTGCCTCTCACATGCCCCCTACTGGGGACCTGGCCCACAATCCAGGCATGTGCCCTGACTGGGAATTGAACTGGGGACCTGTTGGTTAACAGGCCTGCACTCAATCCACTGAGCTACACCAGCCAGGGCTACATTATCATTTTTTATCACCCCAGCACATTAATGTTAGAGAAAGTGATATTATAACAGCCTCCATATTTTATTTCCAACATAATTTATATATAGTTAAAAGCACACATTTTCCCACCTTTATAACAAAAATTAAGTTTCTTCAAGGTTAAAGTAAAATAGCCATAATTTTATTTTTCATGTGGTTTAATCGTTCTCATCATGACAATTGTTTGTGTTTATTTTTGTATTTCACAGGTACTCTGGGAGTGGGATGGCATGGGAAATGGATCTAGTAATTCTGTAAATTCATAAACTGTGAGCAGAATTTCAAAAATAGTGCCTGTTGTTAAATCATCTGGCTGGAGTGATAATTACAATGAAAACTTTAAAAAATGTTTAGATTCCCATGGAAGAGCAATTTATGGGTCAAAAAAGTTATAGCATAGGGCAAACCACAATTTTTAGTTGCCTTGTCAAACCTAAATCTCTGTTCAAAACAACTAGGTCCAAAAAAAATGAATATAAGAAATAAGAGAGAAAGTAAAACTTAAATCTCATGGTACAATATTGTTCTCCATTTTTTTCAGCCATTGACCTATTCAGGCTATGTTGGGTTTTTATGTTTCTTGCACTCCTCATTTGTCTTAAAATCCTTTAACTAGTATTTTCTCTTTTTTCTTTTTTTTAATCTCATCCTCACTCTTTATGTGTCTTTCTCCTTTCCTCCTTTTTTTGTAACTTTTACCATTTTTTCAAAATTACCAAAGTAACACGTTTATTGTAGGATATTTTTAAAATAAAGGTAAAGATAAATATGAACATAAAACCACCATTGTTTTACTACACAAGATAGCCAGGGCTAACTTTAAGTTTTGTCACTGGTAACATTTGGAATATGTCTTTCCTAATCAATCTTCTATATACACATAAAACTTTAAAAAATGGAATCTCACTGTATACACTGCTAGAAATTTGCTTATGAACATTTCCCAATGTCTTCCTTATTCTTCCCCATTGCCATTTTAATGTGATGGTTAATTTTATATCAACGTAGCTGGGCTAAGGGATGTCAACATGACTAGATTAAGGGATGCCAACATAGCTGGTAAACATCCCTGGGTACATCTGTGAGGGTGTTTCTGGAAGAGATTAACAACAATTGAATCAATAAACTGATTAAAAAAGATCCACCCTCACCAATAGGGCAGGGCAACATCCAATCTGTTGAGGGCCTGAACAGAGCCAACGGTAGAGAAAGGGTAAATTGTCTCTTCTCAAGCTGAAATATCCATCTTCTCCTACCCTGGGATATCACAGCTCCTGGTTCTTGGACCTTTGTTTTGGATTGGGAGTTATACCATCAGTTCCCCTGGTTCTCAGACCTTCTCCTGTAATAAATCACCTGTCATATATTTATAGAGATCCTATTGATTCTGTTTCTCTGAAGAATCCTGAGTAAAACATTTATTTATTTTTTAAAAGATTTTATTTGTTTGTTTGTTTATTATTTATTTTGAGAAAGAGGGGAAGGGACAGAGAAAGAAAGGAAGAGAAAGACCGATAAATTGCCTCTCACACCAGTCCCAATCCAGAACCAAACCCATAACACAGGCATGTGCCCTGACCAGGGATTGAACTGGAGACTTTTTACATTTCAGGACAACACCCGACCAACTGAAGCACGTTGATACAGAGAGACCTGATTAAGATAACTCAGATCACTGGGAAGAAGTAGGAAGAAGCCATAGGAGGAGTTTGCTGAGGCAACCGTGGGCAGTCTAGGAAGGGATTGGCTGAGAAGCTGAATGCCTCCAGAGCCAATGGAAATAAAAAGAGGGCTGGCTCTCTGGCTCAGATAAAGTTGTCTGGCTCCTGAGCTGGCATTCTCTCAGGCATGCTCTCAGGCTCTTCTTCCTCGAGGATGTGGGATGATTGTACTGCAGCTGCCTGCATTTTCCAATTGACAGTATTTTGTATGGGAAGGAACTCCAGGAACAGCCTAGGATCAGGCTGGCCTGGCAGAGGTTGGCAGGTTAATTTTGGGGGTGTTCTAGAGGGAACAGGCTCTGAGGTAGAAGCCTGCCATTCTTCCAAAATTGTTTAGTTTTTGTATATTATATTGTTTTCAGTTTATAAACTGACCCTATATAAACAAGATAACTAAAAACCAATGGGGTGGGGGGGAAGATAGGAGAACTGAAGTGTTAGAGTTTAGCCTTTAATGATAGGCTTAAGTGATTAAAACTGTGACTTAATAGGCTTAAGTAACTGCTTTTGAATAAAGACTCCTTTCCTTCATCACCAAACCTTTGCCTCTGGAATTTTTGCCTACAGGGTAGCATTAGGCAAAAGGATCCCAAGTACTCAACCCCCATCAGAGCTACAATTAATTATTTAACAAATTCCCTGCTGTTGGACATTTCAGTGGTTTCTAATTTTCAGGCATTCCAAATAACAGTGCAGTGAATATCCTTATAGCTATACTGATGAGTACATCTGTGTTTCTTTTTTTTAATTTCATATTAAAGGCTAAAAGAGCCAATCCTTAATCTTTATGATTATACAGCTTTTCATTTCTATATCTCTATTGACAAGGGAGACTGGGTGAAAGTCTATGTATAATTTAAAACAGTTACAAAGCACAGTGCATACATACGGTATTGCTCAACAAATGACTATTGATATCTCTGAGAGTGTAGCCTCCATAATATCAAATTCAAAAAAGTTTTCCTGAGCTGCCATTTATGAACTTTGACATACCCTCTTTAAACAATGTATATGTTTGCGTTATACCATGCCTCAAAAAATAGGTTCCATTAGTTTAGTACTCATGTAAAAAAAAATAGATATGCTTTGTCCCACTTACAATTCAGTGAACTGCTCATCCCAATATTTCAGGATTAGATAAATTCATTTTTACCTCAAAGTACATGTAATCTTGACAAACTCATAAGGACATGTATGCAACAGAGTTCACTATTGTTCTTTCAAAAAATATACTTTTAAAAACAAAGATCCAATCACATCAATAAAAATTAATGGGACAAAAGGTTTTCACTATGTTAAATACATCTAAAATAATTTATTATAATTTCAGGTAATTTAATTTAAAAATAGATTAAATACTATTAGAGGGCAGCCCTGATTGATGTGGCTCAGTAGGTTGGGCATTGTCCTGCAAAGTGAAAGGTCCCCAGATCGATTCCTGGTCAGGGCACATGCCTGTGTTGTGGGCTTGTTCCCCAGCTGGGGCATGTATGAGAGGCAACAGATCTCTGTTTCTCTCTCACATCAATGTTTCTCTCCCTCTCTTCCTTCCTTTTCCTCTCTCTAAAAAAAAGAAGTAAATAAAATCTTTAAAAAATTCTAGGGGAGCTTCCTCCGGCCAAGATGGAGGCATAGGTGGACACACTGTGCCACCTCTCACAACCAAAATTAAGGACAACAAATATTTAGAAACAAGAAAACAACCCAAACTGATAGAAAATTGAACTGTACGGAAGTCCAACAACCATTCATCCAGACCGGTAAGAGAGGTGGAGTCGTGGCAGGAAAAAGTGGAGGTGCGGCCCCAAGCATACAGGCAGCAGTGGCTGGCAGTTCCCAGGCATGCAGGCAGCAGCTAGAGGACCCCCGGCACAGGGTGGCAACAGGCAGACCCAGTGAGGCCAGGCAAGGTGGCTGGCTGACCAGGTGGTCCCACATTCACGCACAGATAATCCAGGCAAAGGGGAAGCGGCCGAAGGGACTGGAATCCAAAAGAGAGAGCAGAGCAAGAGCCATTGTTCCCTCTCAGACCCGCCCCCACATACAGCATCACAACTCAGCAACTGGGCTGCCCCACACTGAGGAACACCTAAGGCTCCACCCCTCACTATGTAACAGCCACGACCAGACCAAAAAAAAAAAAAAAAAAACAAATAACCACACACCAAAAATGGCTCAAACCTGAGAACAAATCAAACTCCAGAGCCAATTCCTCTAAGCAACAAAGAGATAGCCCACCTATCAGATGCACAGTTCAAAGCACTGGTGATCAGGATGCTCACAGAATTGGTTGATTTTGCTCACCAATTAGATGAAAAAATGCAGGCTACAATACGTGAAATGAAGGAAAACGCATGGGGAACCAATAGAGATGGGAGGAAAACAGGGACTCAAATCAATGGAGTGGACCAGAAGGAAGAAACAAACAACCAAACAGAAAATGAGGAAGAAACAAGAAGTCAAAAAAAAAAATGAGGAGAGGCTTAGGAATCTCTGGGACATCTTTAAACGTCCCAACACCCAAATTATAGGGGTACCAGAAGGGGAAGAGGAAGAGCAACAAGTGGAAAAGTTATTGGAACAAATAATAAAGAAGAACTTCCCCAATCTGGCAAAGGAAATAGACTTCCAGGAAGTTCAGGAAGCTCAGAGAGTCCCAAAGAAGTTGGACCCAAGGAGGAACACACCAAGGCACATCATAATTACATTAGCCAAGATTAAAATGAAGGAGAGAATTCTAGAAGCAGCAAGGGACAAGGGGACAGTCACCTACAAAGGAGTTCCCATCAGACTGTCAGCTGATTTCTCAAAAGAGACCTTCCAGGCAAGAAGGGGCTGGAAAGAAGTATTTGAGGTCTTGAAAGGCAAGGACCTACATCCAAAATTGCTCTATCCAGCAAAGCTGTCATTTAGAATGGAAGGGAAGATAAAGTGCTTCTCAGATAAGGTCAAGTTCAAGGAGTTCCTCATCACCAAGCCCTTATTATATGAAATGTTAAAGGGACTTAGCTAAGAAAAAGAAGATAAAAAATAGGACAGTAAAAAGACAGCAATCTCACAGCTATTAACAACCACACCTAAAACAAAAGCAAACAAGTAGAACAGGAAAAGAACCACAGAAATAGAGATCATATGGAGGGTTATTGATGTGGGAGTGCAAGGGGGAGAGAGGGGTAAAAGGTACAGAGAATAAGCAGCATAGATGATGGGTAGAAAATAGACAGGGGGAAGGCAAGAATAGTGTGGGAAATGTAGAAGCTAAAGAACTTATGACACGTGGACATGAACTGAAGCAGGGGAATGTGGGTGGGAGGGGGTGTGCAGGGTGGAGGGGAATGATGGGGGAAAATGGGACAACTGTAATAGCATAATCAAAAAAATATTTTAAAAATTCTATTAGAGGGCAAAATTTTTGTCCTACTTAGTTCAATACCCTACAAAAGACTTGTGTCTTTCAGACTTTCAAATAACTCAGTTGCAAACATGGCAAATTTTCTTTTAGATGTCAGCAGAGAATAACTGTATATTGCAGGTTTTTGATGCGTGTCTGAAATAATCATCACTTCGGCACATTAAGGATTACATTGGAGGGTGTTAACAGCCTAGCACTCAGCTTGGGACCTGGTATATAGAAAAAAATAAAATTTTATTAATAAATGAATGAATCGATGTCACCAGACATAGCCTTTGACCATTAACATCCAGGACAATTCTTATTCCTTCTCTTTATTTATAATTACCATTAATTGATAACTTCTCTTGGCTCCCTCATCTGTAAAACGGGAATAGCAACAGTGCTTTCTACAACTGTTGTGAGGACTCAGTAATGTTGAATATGTAAAGCACGGCATCAAGCACGGCACTTGGTAAGCCCTCAACAAATATTAGCTGTTCCCATTAATGGTAGTATAATCATCACCATTATCATCGCCATCATCATCATTACATTCTGGAATGCAAAAGCCACCTGCCTTGCTCTCTGTTTAAGCAGGAATGAGCCTTATCTTCTCCTTAAGAAAAGGTTATTCTACTGTAGTTGAGTTTCTAATACATTCCCTACCTGAGGGTATGAGGTAGCAGGGAGTCAGAGAATGAGAGCTGGAGGAGCAAGGAAGCCTGTTAATACAGGAAAAGTAACATCCCAGAAAACCCTGACAAAGGGTATGAAAAAATGGACTTAGAAATTACAACTGTTATGAAACTTGTGTTTTCTGAAGCCAGGGGCTGGAACTGTGCAATAAAACAACTCCAAAATATCAAAAGCCCACTTTGGGTGGCCTGTAAGTGGATCTTAGATATGACTTTTGTATTGAGAGGGGCTGTCTGACATTCAATCAGAGAAACTACATGGGTTGAGCAGCAGGATATCAGTGGCTAGTTTGAGAGTAAACAAAACACATCAAAAGTGGCAGATCAGTACAGCATATGCAGAACACAGGAGATTTGTCCTGCACAGTATAAAGGAAGAGGGAGTTCTGTAAACACCCCACTCTGGAGGATATGCTGCAGATTGTTCTTTAAACCATTTCTCTGAGTGCGCTGAAACTTTTCAAGGGTTGATTTTTAGGAAGACATTTAACATTGCAATCTACATGGGAACAGTCTTCGAGTTAATTTAAGAGCAAATTTATCATAAAAGCTCATTTTTCTAATAATTGAGGGGAGAGTAAAACTGATTGCAGGTTGGAGAAGGACATGGCAGAGCCCAAGAGGGAAAAATTTCTCCAATTCACCAACACAAAAGGAGAGAGAACTGCATACATTGTCTTTTGCTGAAAACCACACCTGCAAAACCTAATGAGAGCATGTCACCGCTGTGTCTATAAACCACCGATGGTTGATAAGCAGCTAGTCTTATAAATGTTACCAGTTCAAAATGGAAACAGCAGCATGAGTAAGTTTGAGCACATAATTGGTCAGAAACACTACTGCTTGCTTCCAGAACTCCTCAGCTTGCTGCTCCCTCTCTTCATGATAGATTACTTATCCATGTGCCATCCCAGTTCTAAATTCATGTTTGCAGCACCATGGCCATTTCTAATCCACTAGAATGCAACATATACAAAATGTACAAGGTGGCAAAATGGAGCTATGTCCTAGGATGCTTAGGAGTCTAGCATTCTGTGAAAACAGGTAAATTATCAAATAGAAGAGGATACCAGTGCTAAAACTGAGCACAAACGATCCATCATTTCTCCCTGGAAGTTTTCAAAAAGATTCTGCCAATGAGTTACTCCATTCTAACGAAGAGGAGACTTCTGGGCATTGTAAATGATGTTGCTATCCCTGAAGAATGCCATCTTCAAGAAATGGATTTTTATAATAGTAACACATTTGAAATGTTTATGATTGGAATCTGATTCACCAAGGAGATGAAAAAGAGAATGCATCTTTACATTACCATCTTGTGCGCTACAATATCCTACAACAAAACCTTTTGACAGGCTATCGAGCCACTGGCCTCCCAGTCTTTGAGAGAATGTCTGAATGACTCCTGATTGCTACTAATTATCTCAGTTCCAACCACTATACAGGGTGGGGACAAATTGGTTTACACTTGTTCGTATGGAAAATAATATAATAATAATATGAGAATAAACTCTATGTCTCGTGCACTCACAACTGTAAACCAACTTTTGCCCCACATTGTATATATACATATCCAGCCCAGACTCTTCTACCAGTATTCATGAAATCAGAATTCTTTTTTCAAATTCTGACTAATCTTGCTGTCAACAGCCTTACCTCCTTGTATCAATCCTCCAAAGTGCCATTGGAGATACCTCTTTCTAAAATATAAATTTGATATAGTCAGGACCCTGTTTTAAAAATCTTTAATGACAAACCACTATTATACTGAACTAAGGCCAAAATCTTCATAATAACCATTAAGAAAACCTATAGCCATGGCCAGTGTGGCTCACTTGGTTGGAGCATCATCCCATAAACTGAAAGGTTGTAGGTTCAATTTCTGGTCAGGGTACATACCTAGGTTGTGGGTTTCATCCCTGGTCAAGGCACATATAAGAGGCAACTGATCAGTGTTTCTCTCTCACACTGATGTTTCTCTCCCTCTCTCTCTCCCTCCCTTCCCCTCTCTCTAAAATCAATAAGCATGTCTTCAGGTGAGGATTAAAAAAAAGAAAACTTATATGTTGGGCATTTTGTAAATATTTTATTTAATAGCATAACAATTATGATAGTTTATAAATTATTTAACAACTTCTTTTTTAAAATTTCTCTTAAATTATGTGCCCTCTAGTTTTTGTCTATTGAGTACATGGTTTCCATTTTTCCTCAGTAGAGTAGTCCTTTCCATCCAGGGAGAACTTGTCCCCCAGGGGACATTTGGCAATATCTTGAGACTTTCTAACTGTCACAACTAGAAAGAATGACTGGCATCTAGTGGGTAGAGGATAAGGATGCTGCTCAACACTGTACAGAGTGCACAGGGCAGCCCTCCACATCAAAGAACTATCCAATCCAAAATGTGAATAGTGCTGAGGTTGAGAAAGCTTATGCTAAGACAATAAAAAATACTGTTCAGTTTTATGACCACCAAAATCGGATTTGGAGTCTCATGCTACAGGACTGGACCTCAGGGTGCATCCTTGAGGAATTGACCTTCACTTCATGCCATATTACAGTAAACACTCAGGAAGGAGTTGGGACTATATTGCAAAATATATATGGCACATGTGATGGGGCAGAATCTAAGTCAGACAGGAAAAGAGGTCAGCAGAATTTTTAAAAAAATAGAACGGCAAAGTAGCATCTCATACCTGGCAGACTCCTTACTGAGCACAAGTAATAACATTCATATCTGTATATCCTTAAGAAGAACTTGAGGGACCTAAGAAGCCATCCCTTGGATAGCATGCAGGGACAAATTCTGCTCTAACCAACAGTCTGTTTCTGTAACCTTTGCCATTTATGATTCTTACATCCTTCAACTTCATCTGTTGGGTTTCCATGAATCATCATGATGCTCCATGAAACAATGATATTGTTTCACTGGTGTGTCACTGTACTAAAAAATACTGAAGCTACTTTTAGTCGAAAAAGAAAAGTAATTCTAAAATCTCCATTGAACATGTCAAAAGTAAAGATTTGAATGTATATTTTTTTTACCACAAGCTAGAGGAACCTGGAAATCAAAATATGACATAAGAAAGTTTCCCAGCTGCCCAGACAGGAAGTGGAGGGTATTTGCATGGTAAGGGAGTTTGCAGGGGGAGTGGAGGAAGAGGGAAAGAGGCCAGAGATCAGGCACAGTGGTACTGACTTCCCACCAGGGTCAAGAACTTGGGTGGGACTTCATGAAAGATAGTAACATGCCACATAATATGAGATGGGACCTGAAAACCTCAGGGATTTGAGACCAACTTTTCATTTGAATTCTAGAAGAAAACTACTTTTGGGGCCCCTCTAAAGATGTGCAATAATAGAAGAAAAGGAAGCATGGCATATTTTTGACAGAAATCACATGGAAGAAATCCAGATGTTTCCAAATGTACCCAGTGAGGAATACAAAAAGATAACTAATAGTTTGAGAGTCAGCAGTTTTTTGAGAGGTGACTGTGTAGTACAGGCTAGGGGTGGACCAGATCTTGGGCTCAGATGCAGAATATAGCTGAGATTCAGGAAATCTATAGCAAAAAGGCCCACATCAGCAAGGGGAGGAAGAAAAACACACCAAAGAAAACTAACGAAGAAAATAAGACAAAAGTGTTACCATCTCTAAACTTTAGTGGCAATTACCAGGTAAGACCAATGATATCTTCATGAGGCCAGCAAATACCCAGAGGGACCAGCCTTGTGGATGAACAGTCCAGGCCCCAGTCCATAACAGTACATGCAATCTGTATATACAGGCACCAGTTTAAGAGGAAGAAGAAAAACAACCTTTTAAGACAAGCAGAACTAAAGATATCTAAGCAATGTGTAAGCCAGGTTAGAGGAATGGGCACTCAAGATGTTTAGATAAATTATTGAAAATAAACAAGCTCTAATTTTTAGCACATCTAAACTATACTATTAAAATGTTGGCACTCATTTCAGTAGGAAACCCTTATTTACAGGGTAAAATCATGAGGAAACTGGAGCTCAAAACTTGCCCAACTTCACAGCGCCCATAGATAGAAGGCCTCTGGCTCTGAATACCAGATCTTTCCAATGTGCCTCTTTCCAGGACATTCCAGCAGACCCTTGGCAGTCTGGCCCACCTGAAATTACCAGCCTCATTTGCCTCTACATTCTTCATATTCTTTGTATTTCAGTCACAGGACTCTTTTTCAAGCATGCCATGTATTTCCTTCCTTCATGCTTTTGAACAAGTTTTCCTGTTGCTTTAGTGCACATCCAAGCCACTCTTTTCTCTTCCACCCAACTTAACACCTTTGGCAGGTTCTTTGTTGGAAGCAAAGTAGAAAGTACTGAGAAACAAGCTGACTAAACTTAGTTAGCCCAGCCAGTCCCCAGAGAAAGAGTGCTACTGTCTCACCCAGGCATGCCAGGTCAATGGGAAGGCAGTATGGATTTCCAACCACCTACTTGATTTTTGGTGGCTGCAACCATATCAGCAGAATCACACCAGGTCTGCAATACCTGGTACATCTCAAGCTCAGAGGATGGGTTCAACCATTCTGTTTATAGCCCCACCAAACCCTTGACGTACCATTCTTATTCCTCTGGCACACAACCTCCCCTCAGTTTCTCCCCAACTTTCCTCCACAATGAAACTAGCCAGACCACCCACAATTCTTCCTTATCTTATTTGCGTGCAGCCTTCTTATAATGTCATTGACGTGAGATGAAAACCCTCTAGCCAGGACAATCAGAAGTGCCTTAGCCAAGTCCTCTGCTTTACTTGGTTTATCTCCAACTGGCTCATCTCATTCTGTGGTCAAAGGGATCTAAACTCTCTGCAACCTCCTCCCTTACTGACCTTGACTGAGGTCTTTCTATAACTACTCTGATCAATTCATCTTCTCCTAAAGGTAGTTAGGTTAGTACAGCTCTTTCCCACAGAACTTTCTGTGACAGAATACTCCGTATCACTGCAGTTCAATATGGTACCCACTAACCATATATGGCTCCTGAACCCTTAAGATGTGGCTAATGTTCCTGAGGAACTAATTTTTAAATTTTTGTTTAATTTTAATTAATTTAAATGTAGAGAGTTATATGTGACTGGTGACTACCACACTGGACAAACACAAGGTTAGAACATTCTCTTTTGACCAATGTAACTTACAGAATATGTCCCAGCATATATTCCAAAGATCCTAGATATAATTACATACCCACTGACCAAATACATCTCATATACTTAATACTTAACCTAAAATATTCCTCCAGTACAGTAGACTTCCATTTTCCCAATAATAGCTATCAGCTATTATAACCAATCCAGAAATTACCTCCTCCGCAAAGCTCCCCCGTCATCTCTTTAGAAGCAATCAGTGCTCCTTTTTCAAGACTCACATACATCTTATCCTAGAACCCATCAAACACAGTATATTAGTTCATTGTTGACATTTTGATCTCCCTTCCTGTTAGAATGTGCTCACTCTGAAGGGAAGAGACTGTTCCATTCATATTTGATTTACCAACACCTGGAGCAAGAGTGGAGATAGTAAGTATAAGCTGTTGGATGAGTAAATGAATGAAAAATAACTGAATGGAAGGTTGGTGGAAAGATTACAACTGTTTCTTTTTAAATGAACAGGGAAAGAATTAAATCTTTCTGGGTCAGAGATAATTAAAGTATCATCTATTTTATGTCTTTTTCCTTCACATTTCTTTTTATGGAAGTTACTGTGATCTATTTGAGAGATGATGTAGAATTCCAATTGCTAATGAGGCCTCTGCAGAAGCCAGCATTAAACAGTGTTTGAGTTGTCAGTTATCAGATGGTGGTAATAGATGGGAGACAACATGCCTGGTGGAACAGTTCTCACCACAGTTGTCATCTGCTACACACACCAACCCAAGATATGTTTCCGCAGAGCTGAGTCACAGTTAACACACTGGACTGTTGCCATCACTCCAGCCCCTCCAGTCCCTTTTCCAAACCACCACTTCAGCAGTCTTTTTAAAAAAATTATGTTTCAATTACAGTTGATATTCAATGTTATATTATAATATTTCAGGTGTACAGAATATTAGTTAGACATTCATATAACTTACAAAGTTATCCCCTCATAAGACTAGTACCCACCTGACACCATACATAGTTATTACAATGTTGTTGACTACATTCCCTATGCTGTACTTTACATCCTCATGACTGTTTTGTAACTGCCAATTTGTACTTCTTAATCCCTTCACCTTTTCCACCAGTCCCCCAGCACCCCTCTCATCTGGCAACTATCAGTCTGTTCTCTGTATATATGATTCTATTTGTTTCATTTGTTCATTTATTTTGTTTTTTAGATTTCACATACAAGTGAAATCATATGATATTTATATTTCTCTGTTTTATTTCACTTAGCATACTGATAGATCCATCCATGTTTCGAAAATGGTAGGATTTCACTCTTTTTTATGGCCAAATAATATCCCATTGTGTGTGTGTGTGTGTGCGCGCGCTGCCTCTTCTTTCTAATTATCTATTGATGGACACTTATGTTGCTTCCATATCCTGGGTATTGTAAATAATGCTTCAATGGATATAAGAATGCATATAACTTTTTTAATTAGTATTTTGGATTTCAGTACTTTAAAATGCAAATAGTTTTGGGTCATGTCCATAACTAAAATCCATTGCTGACTAAACACTTTAACATACAAGACCATATGTGAATTGATACCCAACCGAACTTTTCAGCTGCAATCTAGACTGTACTACCCCACTTCCCTGTTCCAGCCACTCTGGCCTTTCCTAGCCAGTCTCCACCAAGTTCCTTCTGGCCTCAGAGTATGTGCACTTTCATCTCCTGCTCCCTGGAACTCTCCTTCCTCTCTTTATTCTTTGCCTAGTTAATGCCAAACTAATCCATCAACACTCGGCTCAAGCATCACTTAATAGAGGAAGACTTTCCTGATGGCCAGACAAAGCCAGATACTTTTGATAGACAAAATGTATGTCTCATTAATAACACTCATCACAGATAATTTTACATGCATTTGTGAATTTTGACACACATCAATACGTACTCCCAAATGCTTAGTTCCATGTTGGCTTTTGTTCATCAGATAATTCTCTGGCCCCCATCTCTGTCCATAGTATGAAGAGGACACTCAATAAATATCTGTTGGATGAATAAAAGAATGAAAAATGATTGGTACCAAAAAACTCCCTTACGAGTATAAGTTCAACAACTAAGTATTATTAAAGATCACAACTAAAGTACCTAAAGATCACAAGAATTAAATTTCTAATAAAGAATAAACACACCACCTTGACTAGCGTGGCTCAGCTTGTTGGGCATCATCCTGCAAAGCAAAAGTTTGCCAGTTCAATCCCCAGTCAAGAAACATGCCTGGGTTGTGAGCGTCCATGAGAAACAACTGATTGATGTTTCTTTCTCACATAGAGTCTTCTCTCCCTCTCTCCCTCCCTTTCTCTCTCTCTAAAAATAAATAAATAGAATCTTTAAAAAAAAAACACATCAACCATGGCCCTGACTTCCCTGTAATAATAATAATAATAATAATAACAACAACAACAACAACCCAACAACAACTCTCAAAAAAAAAGATAAGTGCTAAGATCACTTAACATATTCTATCTCATTCTAAGAAATAACCCACCTACAGGTCACTCAATCAGCACAGCACATCATCATCTGCAATGATCAGCAGATGCTTCCAGGAATAATTAGAAACACTGATGTTGAAATGTCCAGAGGTTATCATTGTGTAATTTACTTAAGAGGTCAAGGATGCAGATCTTTTAGTTTAAATGTTTCCTTATCTTTAAACAAGCCATGGGATGTTGGGACCAGTTTTACTTTTCATATTTTGTATCTGGTTTTGGATATACTATGTAATTTATAAACATATAATAAAACATTGATTATATATAGATATTCACTCATCTGTTCATTCAACAACTATCTAGTGACTCAACAATGTTGCCCAGCAGTGGTGGACAAACAGACACAATATTTGGCCTCGCAGAGCCTACACTCCAGTGAATAACAGCTAGTATACACGAAGTATATACTCTTGTTCCAGGCATTGCACTAAGAGCCTGAAATGCATTATCTCATTTTAATGCTTACAGAAATCATATAAGTTAGTACATTGGGCATTTTTTGTTTCAGGGCTTCTCAGAATCCACAGGTCTTAACAGCTACTGTTTCCCTTGAGAAATTACTTTCCCAGGAGATAGTCTGTATTTCACTCTTGCAACCAAGTGCCAAGGTGTAACCCAGGCTTCTAGGCCAAGCAAGAGCGCCCTCCCTGGAGTCTGAATATTGAAACTGAAAAGGGACTGCATTCAGACCACACTCCTGTGACCAGGGAACAATTTAGGATTTCCTTCTTCCTAACATCCTGTGCATGCTGTCTTCAAATCCATGAGTCACTGATATCCTTCTCATCAACGATTTTTGCTTAAGTTAGAGTCCATTTCATTGCTTTTAATTTAATACTAACTGTCACTGAAAAGATGGCAAAATAAGTTAAGAAATATGTCCAGGGTCATAAAGCTTGAAAAGGGTAAAGTTAGGGTTAGAACCCATGCAGTCTGATTCTAGAGCTCTCCTTACTACTGAAAAGAGATGATGTGTCCCCAGGTGCTGTGGCTCATAGGATAAATTCCAGCACGTTCTATACTGTCCCACCTTCATCAAGGTTTTACCAGTGTACCTACCACTTCAACTCATAATGGGTCCATGCCTCACACCTTTTATTTGAAGTGTCTGAAGGGCCTCCTAGAATAGAAATATGGAGGTAGCATTTAAGCAATGGGTGGTGAGTAGAACCAGCCAGAGAACCAGGACATGCACCACTATCACTTTACGCTGGGCATGGACAGATGGGCCAGCCATTGGCAGTTAGTGCTTTCCCCTGGATAGCACCCAAACTGACCTTGGAACTGAGTCAGCTTCCAGTGTGAATGGCGGCCACATCTCCTCCCCCCTTGTCCCTAGCCAGAGGCTTATCAAGTTCTGGGAAATAGAGTAACTCACCCCAAAAGCATGCATCTAAAATCTTTGGGCCCGAAGACTCTTAACTCTCAGGATTAAAATCTTTGTTGCAGCTTCCAAATTGAATGAGTCAAGCCTGGGGAAAGAAAACGGCCCTCAGAGAACAAGAAAGAAATCACAGGGGGAGGCACACCAACAAATTGGAGTTATGATTCTGCACCATGACCTTGCCCCAAGTACACAGTAATAAATGATCCTTGTAGACTCATGAGAGTGAAGTTTATTTAAATACATTGTTGGAGCTCATTGAAGAACCCAAGACCATTTCTTTAACTGTGTTGGTTGTGGATTTCTCACACATACAATAACAAGTTTCTGGCTCCCCTGGCACATATGCTTGAGCAATGTGTTTCTGTATTTCTGACAGTTGGTGACATTTCCTTTGCAGTCAGCAAGATTTGTACAGAGGCTGTGTGTTCAATAAAGAAATTAACATCCTGAGTCCCTATATTTGCTATTAGCCATCATTGGTGCCTTTTTCCAAAAAGCATTCACCAAACACCAGCCCTAGGGGACACAAAGAGGAATCTGAAGCAGTTACTGCTCCCTCAAGGAGATGACACAAGTATTTTAATGACGATATTACCCAGTGATATTATTGGGCTGGTCAAAAAAGTCCATTTAGTTTTTTCCATAAAAGATACATTTTTCTTTTTTACAAATAACTTTATTGACTTGGATATTTTGAGTACATCAGCTATCTCCCATGTGGCATAATGTTGATTGTTCTCAATTAATGTCTCGATCTGATCACTATCAACTTCAACTGGTCTACCTGACTGTGGAGCATCATCCAGCAAGAAATCTCCAGTATGATACTTGGCAAACCACTTTTGACACACTCAATCAGTCACAGCATTTTCTCCACACACTGCACAAATCTTTTTTGCATTTCACTTGCATTTTTTTCTTTCTTGAAATAATAAAGCACAATACGAAGTAAATGTTGCATGTTGATATGACAGCTGTCACAATACAATCTAACAAAATTATTTCAAATGAAGTTAAAAACAACTAAGTGCTCCTAGAGCCATCTTACAGAAGAAAAGAAATGAACTTTTTGGCCAACCCAACATTAACTACAACGATTGCAATTAACATTTATTGGAGGACTTACATTGTACCAGGAACTGTTCTAAAATATTTTGCATATAATAGCTCCTCTAATCCTCACAGTAGCTCCATATTATTATACCCATTTTATAGAGGAGAAGCAAAGAGAAGTTATATCATTTCCCCAGATGACACTAGTACAATAAGAATGAGGGTAAAGTACTTCTGGACTCCAGGAAAGAGGAGCTAGTCACACAGAAGAATACCAGGAAGGTTTTATAGTGGAGGCAGTACATGAGCTGGTCAGTTACAATGTAGTCTATTGAGGTGATTGTCACCATCAAGAATCATGGCTAACATACATCCCTCACCTGGCAGCTAATTACAAATCTGTAGGTACTGATAACATACTTAACATGAAGACTTTAGGCTTATATCAATCTCTTCAAAGCTTGAACAAATTCAAGCTATTGGACTGTTGTGTTTGAGCTGGGAGAATTCAGTAAATTGACTAAAATTTAACACAGTTTGAAGATCAATTGAAGAAACTGATACCAATTGGCCAAAAAGACATTAAACAATCAGAATTTTTCAACTGGGTGAGACCTTTGACATAAACTGATCTATCGCTTCAATTTTAAAATAAAAATGTGAAGACACATAGAAGTAAAGAAGATTTGTCTAAGGGAAAGCACAGACTCTTTGTCTACCGAATCCTAATCAAAGGTTCTTTTTTAATTAAAACAACTTTATCAAAGCATAATTGAAATACACTAAATCACATATGTTTAAAGTGTACAATTTGATCAATTTTCACACATGTATTCACCAGTGAAACCGTGACTGCAATAAACATAAACACTTCCATTATTTGCCCTGGTCAGGTGGCTCAGTAGGTTGTAGCATTATCCTGTGCACCAAAAGGTTGCAGGTTCAATTCTTGATCAGGGCATACACCTAGGTTATGGGTTCAATCCCCAGTCAGGGTACATGTACAGGAGGCAACCGATCAATGTTTCTCTTTCACATCAATGTTTCTCTCTCTCTCTCCCCCCCTCACTCTCTCTCTCAAGCCAGTGCATATATCCCTGGTTAAGGATTTTATATATATATATATAATGTATATATATATAATATATATTTATAAATATAAATATATATATTATATATATAATATATAATATATAATATATATTATATATTTATAAATATAAATATATAAATATAAATATATATTATATATAATAATAAATTTATAATAATAAATTTTATACATAAAATTTCTATATATAAAATAAAATATTTTCTAAAATAAAAATAAAATAAAATTTATATATAAATTTTATAAATATAAATATATGTTTATATATAAGTGTGTGTGTAAGGATTATATATATAAAATATTACTATGTATATAACATATACATACTAATTTCCATATCCCTCCCTATATTTCCATTCCTAGGCAATGACTGATTTGATTCCTGTCAATATAAATTTGCATTTTCACAATTTTATATAAATGGAATAAACAGTATGCACTGTTTTTGGCTAGTCTTTTTCACTCACCAATTATTTTGATATCTACCCATGTTGTGTTTATCCATAGTTCACTTTTTCTATTGTTTAATAGTATTCCACTATATGGGTATAACACAATTTGTTTAGCCATTCATCTGTTAATGGACCATTGGGTTATTTACAGTTTTGAGCTATTAGAAATAAATTGGACTTCTGGTCAAGATGGTGGTACAGGTTAACACAGGTTGCCTCTTTGCAAAACCATGTTAAAATTACAACTGAACTACAGAACAATGATCATTCAAAATTGGCAGAAATCAAGTTAAATGGAAATTTGACAACTACGGAATTAAAGAAACTGCATCCATCCAGGCTAGTAGGAAATGTGGAGACACAGAACAGGCTGGTCCCACACCCACCTACAGTAGATAAATTTGGGAGGGATATCTCATGAGGAAGGGGTATCAGGCCCACACACACCAGGCTCTCCCAGCCTAGGGTTCCAGTGCCAGAAAGATAAGCCCCCATAACTACTGGCTGGATTTGAGTTGGTGAAAGGAACTGCTGAATTCCCAAACAGTTACTCTTAAAGGGCCCACACACAGACTTACTCAGACTCACTCCCTCTGAGCTACAGGACCAGGGTAGCAGATTGAAAGGCACCAATGGAATACAGGGAGGAAGTGAAGTGTCTAGTATCAAGATGAGTGCTGGGGACAGCTTTCTCCCAGACATAAAGGTGAGCAGAGGCTATTATTGTTCCTTTTCTGAGCTCTCTCCCCATACAGCCACAGAGCTGGCAGGCAGAGGCCATATCTGAGACACCATAAACCTGGTTCACACAGTTTGCTCCTCCCTGGTGAATTCCTGAGGCTCTGAGCCACCAATTTACAGCTCACCCAAACCATTAACAGTGGCTGTTCCATGTAAATGGCTGGTCTCTGCTCAGGTTTCGCATCTTCCTAAATCCTCTGAAACAAGCCACAGCCAGCCTCAGCAGGTACCCAGCCCTATACCTCTGACTAAGAGTCCCCAGGCCCAGCACTAGCAGCAGCCAGCCTAAACTCACAGCTTGGCTTTACCTGGGAATCTCCAAGGCCAGCACAAGTAGCAGCCATCTCAGAGTGCTTTATAGCTCATGCAGGGTGGCCCTGGGCAGAACACAGGAGGGGTCACCACCCAGGAAACTCCACAGCCTGCACAATCACTGGACAGTTACAGACCATGTCAGAACACCACCCCCTGCCTCTGCACAGCTAATCCACCACAGAGGGTGGAGGTTGGTGGTCAGTGGTCACAGACAGTCCTTACAGCTGGGTAGCCTGGGTAACTCCCTCCCACTGACCTGCCAATAGCCATCAAAGCTCAACTACAAGAGGAGGTTGTACTCAGCCCACACAGAGGGCTCACCTCAAGTATCCAACTTGGGTAATAGGGGCAGCTCTGCCACTGGACTCTACAGGACACCTACTACATTAGGCCATGCTATGAAGACAGAGAGTCATAGAAACTCTACCTAATACATAGAAACAAACACAAGGAGGCTGACAAAATGAATGAACATAATCAAAACTCCATAAAAAGAATTAAACAAATGGAGATGAACAATCTATCAGATTCCGAATTCAAAACACTGGTTATAAAGATGCTCAAGGAACTTAGTGAGGACCTCAACAACATACAAAAGACCCAGGCAGAAATGAAGGATATACTAATGGAAATAAAGAACAATATGCAGGGACTCAACAGTCAACTAGATGAAGCTGAGAATCAAAGTAATGATATGGAACATAAGGAAAGGGGAAAAATCAATTAGAACAACAAGAAGAAAAAAGATAAAAAAATGAGTATAGTATAAGGAGCCTCTGGGACAACTTCAAGCATTCCAACATTCACATCCTAGAGGTGCCAGAAGGAGAAGATAAAGAGTAAGAAATTGAAAATCTATTTGAAAAAATAATGAAAAAAAACTTTCCCAGCTTGGTGAAGGACATAGGCATGCAAGCCCAGGAAGCACAGGGCTTTCCAAATAAGATTGATGCAAAGAGGACCACACCAAGTCACATCATAACTAAAATGCCAAAAGTTAAAATAAAGAATCTTAAAAGCAACAAGAGAAAAGCAGTTAGTTACCCACAGGGGAGTTCCCATAAGACTGTCAGCTGATTTCTCAAAAGAAACTTTGCAGGCTAGAAGGGACTGGGAAGAATTATTCCAAGTCATGAAGAGCAGGGACCTACAGCCAAGAGTGCTCTACCCAGCAAAGGTATCATTTAGAATTGAAGGGCAGATAAAGAGCTTCCCAGACTAGAAAAAACTAAAGGAGTTCATCATCACCAAGCCATTATTATATGAAATATAATCCAGATACTCACCTCCACAGAAGCCAAACCCCCTTTCTCATCAGTGGTTTAGCCAAGGAATTTGCATGGGAACTAAGCTTAGCCAATCATATGCCCTCTCCCAAAGCTTTGAAATTTGAGTGAAGAAATAAGCAGAGATAATGTAGCTCAGAAATGACATCCTGTTCCAGCCATGGGGCATTTGTGTGTTTATTGCTTCTTGGCCACAGAGTTTCCTTGGTTCCCATCTTGTCCCTTGGTTCTATGAATCCCTGTCCAACTTACATGAATATCTTTTCAACAAATATCTTTTGGCTCAAGTTTGCTGGTGAGATTTCCATGTTTTCAACCGAAGAGATATTCCATGACTTCAAGCAATTCTAATTCAAGAAATCCAACGTCTAACCTTTGAAAATACGCCCTCAATTTTCAGCACTTTCCTACTAGATCATTTGGGGAAAGGACAAGTTACCACTATTTAGCTATCTCCAGTCATCATTCCTGCACAAGTAAACTTGACAAATCCATTCAAAAGTATAAAAAGACACTGGTTTCACAATACCAAGTGGGACAAAAGTAAGTTAATAGATGTTTGAATGGGAAATATAATAATTAATAAATTATAATACAATAATAAACTGTTTTGCATACTCACAACTACAAACCTACTTTTGCCCCACACTGTATTTACTTATTCTTCTTTCACATCCCATGCTTGTAGTCTCTGCATATAATGGGAGAGCTCCAAAATGCTGTAGTTAGGCTGGCAAGCTTGGAATTACCCTCACTAGCTTTTCTTTATTTGTGCATCTCAAGAGCTTCTGTCAGCCTACAAGCAGAGAAAGAGTTGGTAGAACCAAGTGAACATCTGACAAGCCACTAATGGGCTGCGTGGTAGAGTGCTGATGTAGACCATAACCTCAGGGAACTGACTGCAACATGAATATCCATAAGAAAGCATGGAAAACCAAAAGAGTGCAATTATTAGCAACTCCTGATGAAATGATGACATTCTAGTGGTAACAATAGATGCTAATTGTCCCTTAAAAGGAAGTTTCTATGGTAATAAGCCTTTGGTCACAAATTTCTAGCTAAAATGTTAGTCATTGCACAAAAAAAATTGTAGCAGAACAGAATAAGAGCTGTTACTCTTTTTTTCCCAGCTAAGGCAATCCTATGTAGTGTTGTTAACAAACCAGTTCTAGATGCTGAAGTTATCTTGATCTTCAAACAGATAAACTTCCAATGGGGAGTGAACTTCTGAGACTTCTGACTAACCAGCGTCATGATTCCTCCCTTCTCCGACAAGGGCATCCAGTATGCCTCTGGGAGACCTCTATTTCTCAATCATAGTCTGTGTAGTTTCAGTGGGGTTGAAATCACCTCCTTAGTTCCATGGGTAGGCACAGAACCTAGTCCTTGCTATCATGATGGATTCCAGATGCAGACATAAGACTTAAGCCAGACCAGTGAGACTCAGACCAAGTCTTTTGCTGGAGCTATGGAAATAGGTACTCTCTAATGAGCTTAAGATATTTAGACCTAGGCTGTTTTTCCAGCATTAATGGAGAGTCAATTTAAGAACTGAACCAACTCATAGGAAATCAGAGTCAAGAGGCTAAGGAAGACAGATTCCTGGTGTCCCTCTATGAGCCTCTGAATCCAGCCATGACTGAAGTAGCACCAACCACTGGGATTTTCTATTACAACCATCAATAAAGTCCTTTTAGATTTTGCTTAAGTTATTTTTGAATTGGGTTTCTGTCACTTGCAGAAGTTGAATAATACATATGGGAAGCAGTAGACTGACCCCCACAAAGATGATATGATGGGGTTGTTAATCCATCCATCTGGAACCACTCTTACTGTTCTAGGACGGAAAGTGATACAGCATAAGAGAAGGACAGGAAGCTCTTATGATTGAATCCTCCTGCTACAAACACATTCCCACACATTTCCTAAGCTATGCAGCAAAGTCTTGTTTCCTTGCCTTCCTTCTGTACAGTGTTTTCATATTCAGAACATATGCTGAAACATTCCAAATGAACTTGACTTCTGCTGTTTCTCTTTTTAAAGAAAACTTTCATTTTATGTGGCCTCTGCTATCACCTTGATGCCTTTATTTCAGCTGTGATTTCTTTAAGAAGCAAGAACACCTTCCTGGCACCACCCCTCAATACTTTGAGTAAATTCTCCATCAGAATGAATCACAGAGAGAAGACTCAGAGAAGACAGGTCAAGGTTACCTCCTTGAACTCACACTGGTATGCATACTCAGCTTCCTAATATATCACCCCTCAATGAGACACTGGGACCCATTAATATTTAACGGCTTTCTGATGGGATGAGATGGAACTGAGTCTCCCAACATGATTCAGCTTTGTTTCTAGTGTGAAGGTATAAAGTCAGTTTGCAGCTTATTACTGCTTCCTTGACTCCCCACAAATAATTTATTGCCAAACCCTATGATCTCTGCCCTCATGGAGCTTAAAAATAAAACTCAGATTGCTTCAAAGAAAACATAACAGTTTTCAATATCACTGGACCAGGATGTGGGTAACTCAAAGATCCTCTGCTTTAGATTCATGACAAAAATCAAGTCTAAAACCTTGCAGAGAATGACAGAAGTCAAAGGAATCGATTGAAGAAATGCAAAAGAAACAATAGTAAAATCTTGCAAAAATGGACATAATATAAAGAAAAAGACAAGCTGGAAATTGTGCTAGAGTTTCTTGCTTAGGAAGTTAGGCATAAAGGAGAAAACACCACAGATTAGAGCTGGTAAATTTAAAAGTATTATTTTAAAAAATAGTGTTTCATTGTAGAAACAGAAATCACCTGCAATTACACTGCCCAAAGATAAATACAATTAAAAGTTTATGTTACTTTTATGCCTATATATACATACTGATTTACATAGTTGGGATTTTATTAGTATTATTTACTACAACCTGTTTGTTCAAAGGTAATATTTTATTATTATTCTTCCATATCATTACACATTCTTAACATAATTTTTAATTTATTTTTTCAGTTAATTATTCAATATTTCAGACTACAGAGAGGTATAAGTAATACCACAAACCCTATACCCATCACCCAGTTTAAGAAATAAATCATTGGGAACACAATTCAAATTTTCCAACATGCCTCTGGAATAATGTTCTTTTCTTCTCCAAGATGGAAAGCAACAACGCTTGCCAATTAACTAAATTATTTTTCTTGGCTGAATAATGTTCCCTCATAAAAATGTATATTATATTTAACTAATTCTTTATTGTTAGACATTTAGACTGTTGACTATTTTTATTATTATAAGTAATACTGCAATGAACATTATATACATATAATGTATATACAGCTGTGATTATTTCCTTAAGACAAATTCCTAGAAGTAAAATTGCTATTGTCCAATAGTAAGAAGATTTTCCTACCATTGACATTATCAAGTTGCCCTCCACAAGTTTTATTCAAGTACACCCTCCTAGGCTTCTATAGAAGAGCTTATAAAGTAGCTGTACATGGAGCACTTGGGAAAGCATCAGAAATTTGTTTCCAGCCCATCTTTTCAGCTACCTTATCAGCATCAGCTACTGGGCACACCTCTATGATGGGCACTGAGGATACAGGGCAAGTAAAGCCCTGTCCACGTAGCAGAGAAGAATCACACAAGAAAGGTAGAATCCCACGAGAGAGAGCAGCGTGACAGTCAAAGAATCTCGTGAAAGGGAAAATAGCACAGAACCGGAGGAAGAATGTTGTGGACCGTTCAGCCTGGTTTCAGGAGTTGTAACCCTCACCCCATGGTGGGCTGTGTAAGAGCCTAGGAACCCACTTCATCTGGGTCTGTTCTGTCAAGAGGACATGACCTACTAAGGAGACAAAGGTTATCTCCCTGGCAGAAGTGCTGCTTCTGCCTCATCCATCTCTGGCCCCAATGCTAGTCAATGGCGGGTAAGACTCCTCATGGGAGGAGCAACCTAAGCCAGACACAACCACTTGGGAGGCCCTCGTGGAAGGACTCGGAGCGGGGGCGGGGGGGGTGGGCTGTAGCAAAGAGGATGTGATGGACCCTCGCCCCCCGGCTATTCTGACATAGCCCGAGTCCTCATTTCCGTCTCGGAGATGTCTTCTGCTTCCTAATCAGCTTAAAGCCTGAAACTATGAGGGCAAGTGGTGCAGCCCTGTGCTGGCCAGGACGGTTCCCTGGGTGATCGGGCATAAGAAAGAATTCCTAAAGTCCTGTGAAACCTACTTTGCTAAGAGTGCACTCATTTAAATGATAAGGGTCTGAGGAGGAAATGAGCATGTCTCCCAAAATTTTGCAACCCCCTTTCCTGACAGACACTGGCTCAGATTAAGCCCTCAGATTTCTTTGAAATGTTAAACCTGTATTCCTGTGTATTTGAACCCAACAAAAGCCTAGTGAGGAAGGGGCTCTGGGTCATTCTCCTCTGAGAGTTTGTCCACCTCTCCTCCCCAAGCAGATCAGGTCTTGGTAGTTTTTATTTTCATCCATGAGGAACAGGGGGTTCTGCGTGCGGTGCCCCCCACAGAAGAAGATGGGTGCTGGAAAGGCAGCCTAGCTGCTGTATTTTGCTGTGTATAATGCTGACTTTATTACCCAAATTTTTGAGGGAAAAATAAGGATGTGTGTTATACATGGGTAGTACTAATTCCATATCCATATAAATTTTTTAATTTTGTCATTTATGCTTATGCGTTAACAGTGTAAGTCTAGAGAGCAATAGTGATATCCATATGCAAAATAATACCCTGGAATATGATAAGTGGTTTTGTTTCTAAATATAAATAAATAAATAATTGAATTAAAAATTTCAAATGAAAGTTTTTTTTCCTGAAAGTTTGGAGCAAAAATGTGGGTGTGCATTATACTCAGGAGCATGTTATATGTGGCAAAATACGAGTACATGATCAGAGGCTGCTTTGGGAGCCAGATTTTCCCCTTGGGCAAGTTATTTAACTTCTCTTTGCCACAGTTTATTTATCAACAAAATAGGGGTAATCAAACTTGCTCAGCATAGTTCACAAATCTAAGGCAAAAAAGACAACGTGCACAGAGCCCCTCACTTGGAATGTAATGTTACTAATGTCCACATGCACAGCATCTCAGGAAAAAGACAGGGCCAGAAAGGGAGGGCAGAGCAGCAAGTCAGAAAATAGAGAAAAGAAGGGAGGTTGAGCAAGGGGGAGAGCAACAAGGTTTGTTTGGTTCCTAGCACAAAAATACAATTACCCTCCTAAGTAAGAGGGCCCAGGAAATGCTCCACGCTGGTTTTCTAAATCAGATTAATGAAATGCTTCCAGACTGTGATCCACTACACCTGCCTGAGGCGACATCTAAGCCATGCAGAGGTGAGTTACTACCACAGCCTTGGCTCCTGTGCAGAGGGGCGAGTTTTGTTGCCAAGAAAGAAGGAAAATGCTCTGTCTCCTCACACACACAATATAATCTCGGTGTATTGATGTGCCTCATATATCATCATGCAGAAAAAAGCACACACTGACAGTATGTTGCATAAAAGACTCCATTTGTATATACAGATAGTATTCATTCAAACAATGATTCATTAAAAAAGTATTTATTGAGGGCTTACAAGTGTCTGCCCTGTGCTAGGGGTGGAAGGAGGAAATGGTCACTATTCTCTGATGTTTCCATCCCAGCTCAGGAGACTGACATCTATATCCTATACAAATACATACTGTTTGATTTAAAAAAAAAAAAAAAAAAAACAATGGTTAGGCATTAATTTCTCAACTAACACAAAAAACCAACTTTTTGTTTTTAGTATAATGAATGATCTGCAACATCTATAAGACAGAGACAGCTAAAAAATGAAAACAAAGAATAAAACAAACTGGATCAAAGGAAGCTGAGACAGAGCCGGGATAAGAAGTGCAGATATTTCGGGAAGAGCAGGAGATTAAAATGAAGCTGCTGTTCTTAAGAATCTCATTCAATAATCTATTTCAGAACAGGGATCAGTAAACGTTTTCTGTAAAGGGCCTGACAGTAAATCTTTCAGGCTTTTCAAGACACATCATCGTTGCCACAGCTCCGATGCAGTGTAAAAGCAGCCAGTGATAATATGTGGATGAATTGGCATGGGTATACTAAAGAATCGTTTTAAATTTATGGACATGGGAATTTCAACTTCATATGATTTCCATGTGTTGTGAAATATTATTCATCTTTTAATTTTTTTAATCATTTAAAACTATAAAAATTATTCTTAACTCATGGGGCAATTTTGGCCCATGGGCTGTAGATTGCCAATCCCTGATTTAAACAGCTGCATAGTAGTTTGTTCTGTAGGTATTTCAAAATATTTTTAAAGAATCTTCAATTGGTGACATTTAGGTCATTTTCAGTTTTCCCTATTACACACAGTGCTGTGATGAACATCCTTGAAGTGTGTCTTTGAATGTGTAAATAACTGTCTGCCATCTATCTCTGAATTTCCACCCATGGCCCCAGCCAGAGCCCATTTGAAAAAATTATGTGGGAGGGGTTCTTGAGCCAGTCCTGCTGAGCTCCCAATGCAGAGGACCATAATGACTCTTCTATCTGTAAGCCTAATAATTCTCTTTTTTAAAGGGCTGTCAAAGTGCCTAACATGAATTATTCTGGATGAACCCTGCTGCTTATTTTCAGTGACCCACAGTCCTAAGAAGAATTCTCAAGATTGCCTCCAGGAGGCTGTCAGAAATACTTGACAGCCATTTGCCAGGCTACCCCACCTTACCAAGAGACCCCTATTCCCATGGCCTTTGGCCAGAAACCTCACCCTGTCTTTGTTTTAGACAGTAAGTCAACTTGATATAAGATTTCCTTCTTACTTCCACTGGAACTAAATAATTAGTACACTTGTAAATAGTTTTCCCCTAGAATCCTCAACTTCTATTTATATGTGGCGATTTCCATTCTATGTACAAAATTTCTGTTTTTTTCCTTTTGTTTGTATCACTTCACTTTTTTAAAAAAAACAGGTTAATTTAAAAATTATATTTGAAAAAGAAATACAGGCTTGTTGAAAGAAAAACAAATACAAGCTCATTAAACTCCATAAAATGGACGGTAAAATTCTCCCTTCTATGTCCCACCAGCAACCTCCACCCCCAGAGACAGCCTGGGTCTCTAGCTGCAGAACTGCTTGTATGTGTGACCTTGGACAAGTAAAATAGGAGTGATAATTCCTATTACCTCACTTGCAAACCTTGCTTACAGATCATTTAACACTTAGTACAGTGCCTCACCATAGTAAATGCTCAAGAAACAATAGCTATATTAGTATTATTAAAACTTTGCATTATCATTCCTCTGTGCGAATGTACTTATAATTTTTAACATAACATGATTTTTAACATTTAGTATCATTCTATGAATAAGCTTTTATAGTATTTTAAGTTGTTTTAACTCATCTGGAACATCCATCTTATTTCTTAATGACTTCATAGAATTCCAATACATTGGTATTGCATAATTTGTTTAATCATTCCACTATTGATGGTTTTTAGGTTTTTAATGCTGGAAGGAAAATCCATGAACATACACAGATTTGGGTATTTATGGGAGTATCTTCTTAGAATAAATTCACAAAAAAAATGGAATTATGTGTCACGCAGGTGTAGACATTTTTTATTTTAATAGTTATGGCTCAGCAGAGTCATCTGTTCCAGCCCTAGAATATCTCCAGCTTTCTGTCTTACAGTGCTGCCCCTCCTGGTCCCCTTGCCTATAGAAAGACAATGTGACTTGGCCAATAAGTTGTGAGTACAAGGGACATATGTCATCTCCCTTTAATTGCCAGTTTGAAACCTACTAGAACCTTCTTTATCTTCTACCAAAATGATCAGCAATATTCCAGACAGTGGCTGCTCCACAAGTCTGAGTCCTATAGTAAGAACAGTGTGGGACAGAGCCTTAGCTGACTTACCACAACACACAGCATGAAAGAGAAATAAACATTTGTTGTTTTAGGGCCCCATTACTTGGGGGTTGTTTGTCACTGTGGTATAACTGGATTGATACACTGTCAAATTTTTCTCCAAAAAAGTTCTATTTTAATTTTTAATTGAATTTATTGGGGCTACATTGGTTAATAAAATTGTATAGGTATCAAATGTACAGTTCTACAATATATCATCTGTATATTGTATTGTGTGTGCACCACCCAAAGGCTAGTAGTCTCTTTCCATCCCAATTTATCCCCCCTTTACCCTCTGCTACCTGTACCACTTTTCCCTCTGGTAATTACCATACTCTTGTTGGTGTCTGTGAGATTTTCGTTTCTTTGTTTGTTTAATCCCTTCACGTTTTTCACCCAGGACCACAAAACCCCCAAACCTGTCCGTCTATTTTTTGCATTTATGAATCTGTTTCTATTTTGTTTTTTTATTTTGTTCATTAGATTCCACATATCAGTGAAATTATATGGTATTTCTCTTTCTCTGACTGGCTTCTTTCACTTAGTATAATGTTCTCCAGGTCCATCCATACTGTCACAAAGAGTAAGATTTCCTTCTTTTTTACGGCTGAGTAGTATTCCATTGTGTAAATATACCACAGCTTTTTTCTCCACTCATTTACTGATGGACACTTGGGATGCTTCCAAATCTTGGCTATTGTAAAAAATGCTGCAATGAACATACAATGTTATGGGTTTCTTAAAATATAGCCCCAGAAGTGGAATTACTAGGTCATTGGGCAGTTCCATTTTTAATTTTTTGAGGTAACTCCTTAGCATTTTCCACAGTAGCTGTATCTGCATTTTCCACAGTGGCTGTATCTGCATTCCCACCAATAGTGCATGAGGGTTCCCTTTTCTCCACATCTTCCCAACACTTGTTGTTTGTTAGTTTTTTTGATGATAGCCATTCAGGCAAGTGTGAGGTGATATTTCTTTGTGGGTTTAATCGCATTTCTCTGATGGTTAGTGATATTGAGCATCTTTTCATGTCTATTGGTCATCTGTTATATACTTTTGGGGGAAGTGTCTATTCACATCCTTTGCCCATTTTTTAATTGGATTATTTATTTTTGATATAGAGTTGTTTGAGTTCTTCATAAATCTTGGTTATTAACCCCTTATCCAATGTATCATTGGCAAATATGTCCTTCCATTCAGTGTGTTGTCTTTTCATTTTGTTGATGTTTTCCTTTGCTGTGCAAAATCTTTTTAGTTTGATGTCATCCCATTTCTTCATTTTTTTTTCTTTTCTTTCCCTCATCCAAGGAGATATTGGAAAAAATACTGCCACAAGATTTTACTGCCTGTGTTCTTCTAGGATTTTTATGGTTTTGAAACTTATGCTTAAATCATTAATCCATTTTGAGTTTATTCTTGTGTATAATGTAAGGAGCAGGTCTAGTTTTATTTTTTTTGGCACATATCAGTTCAATTTTCCCAATACCATTTGTTGATTAGACTGTCTTTACTGCATTGTATGTTCTTGCCTCCTTTGTCAAATGTTAATTGACCATAAAGGTATGGGTTTATTTATGGGCCCTCTCTTCTGTTGCGTTAATCTAAATGCCTATTTCTATTCCAGTACCATGCTGTTTAGATTACTATGGCCCTATACTATAGTTTGATATTAGGTTGAGTGATTACTCCAACTTTGTTCTTTTTCAAGATTGCTGAGGCTATTTGGAGTTTTTTGTGTGGTTTCATGTAAATTTTTGGAATATTTGTCCTCGTTCTGTGAAATATACATTTTTACCAATTTACACTCCTACAAAAAGTAAGTGAATGAGCATACTTTACAAAAAGAGCCTCCTTTGGCAATTTTTCTTAATTTTACAGATTTTTCCTTTCCATTAGTTTTATTATAGATGAACAGAAAAAAAAAGGTATGTAACACTTCAGCCACTTGCTGAAGCTTGATTAATTTCACACTCCTCATTTATTAGCAAATCTTATTTTCTCAAAAATATCCCCCATGCTAATATGCCACCAAAAACCCTTCTCATGTTCTTTAATTGTTTTCCCCCCAACATTATCTAATTCTCTTTTTGCTGGTCTCATCTCATGTTCTGTTCATCAGCCTTAACGAGTACGCTGTAACTCCATCCATGGCTCTCCCCACCATCTTGATTTTCACAAGAGGTTTTGTTCCTATAATCAGGAAATGAGCATTCACTTTATTATAAATGGCCCTTTAGGAAAAAACACATGAATGACTTTATATCTCTTACCTTTATTTTCAATAAAGAAGAACAACTGTAGGTGTGTATACACAAGCCTTACCCACTCTTTAAAAACCAGCTTAAAAGCCACTTACTTCATGAAGCAGTTCCCGATCATTCTCAGCTCAAGGTGGTTCTCTCCTCTAAATACCCATGTATTTTTCTATATTGTTATCACAACCCTCTCTTTGTTAAATGCAATTAGAGACATCAGCTCTGTGAACTGACCCTTCCTGTATTCCTTTTGCAGCCACATAATTCATTTATGTGCAACATATTTTGTTATCACTGCATTACAAATTATATCACTTGGAGGCAGCTCTCATTGAGAAAGAGGAAAAGCACAGGATCAAAACACCTGTGTGAAAGCAAGACCTTCCCAAGAGATATATGAAAAAGCCTAGAAGCCTTAAACGTCTGAAAGCTCAAATTCTCAAACCTCAAGTGCATTGTTGTATTTTTTTTCTACAAGTGAAATTATTCTTCTGATAAAGTCCACAAAGAAGTAAAACAGGATGCATCTTATGACAATCATTAGCATCCGAACAAATTCTCTGTTGGGATGTACATATCTCTGGCTTGGAAGGATGTAATAGGACAGTGTGAACTGACTCAGGCCTGAGGATATGTTCATTGACTTGAGAGACACAGAAAGGGAGAGAGACAAACATCACATTGATTGGTTGTCTCTCCCTACCTCTTTACATACCCCAACCAGGAATCAAACCCACAACTTTTTGGTGTATAGGATGATACTGCAACTGAATGAGCGGCCTGGCCAGAGCTGTTCCAGACATTCTTTACATGATAAATTCTCTTGAGATAGACACAACAACATTCTTGCATCATGATTCACTTAGCCTCCTAGAATCACCAGGAAACCAGAATCATGTAATGTAGTGGAGGAAGGTAGGACCATATTTGAATCAAGCCATAGACACCATTCTGAAAGCCAGACAGTAAAAGGCTCACTTGAGTTAAATGTCCTATTCATGTGAAATTATAAAGTGTCTGTAAAATATTTTAGCCAATCAATATATCTTGAACACCCATCAATTTACTAATGAAAACCCACTTCTAATATTCAGCATGCTTATTAACAAGACCTTTTGTATTGGTCAAGGATAAATATAATAAGCACTTCTAGTAAAATTCATCTGGAGTGTGGTCTTATGAATACATGCAAACTGGACATCTCTGGAACATATTTCCAATCAGAGATACTGACTGCTCCTAGGGTGTAGCACAAAACTAATCAACCACATATTGGATCATACTATCTTGCTGTCATAATTTAAAATTAATTGCAGACACTGAGACACAAGAGGCTGCTCATGTAAGATTCTAAAGCACAAAAATTAAGGTATTTAACTCAGTTGTTGAAACCTGGGCTGCAGGTGAACAATAGGCTCAGAAGGCACCTCTCTGTGTATATCTGGTCATATTAACTTTTGTAACAGTGTAGCAAAATGGAGAATTTGATTCACCAAGAAGACATTTCTCCTAGTAGATTGTCTACGCTTGGTGGGAAAAGCTGAGAGCTGAGCCTCAGCTCTCCAGATGTGTCAGGGAGACTCTACCCCATATGCCTCTCCCCACGCCCATCTCATCACAAGCCTCAGAACACTTCTAACACACAACTCTAAAACTGGTCATAAAAATCAGTAGATGCCTTATTCCTTCCTTATTTTCTTTAAGAAGGATATACAGAAGGCAAGACCTTCTCTTGACCTTTCATTAAACTGTTCCTCCCCAACAAGGACATGGAGTTGATAGAGAGTTGAGATGGCTTTGGACAGTCCTTACTCTTCTTCTCCCTTGTGGCTGTGGGATTCTGTGCAACATCTTACTGTTACCCTGTAATTCCTCCACCCAGCCAAAGGTCAATATTTGAAAGTACAAATGATTGCATATGGCCTTTTATTATTCTTTCAGTATTTACATAATGCCATTTAAGTGTTTTTAAAATGTGTTTTAGGTCAATGTTAATGGATAAAAAGTGTTGAATGGCAATGCTCTGAGTGTGTATCTAGATTTTTTTTACAATAATTCTTATGGAAATATTGCTCATTATAAGTCTTTGCACTGTAAGTTGCATTTTCCCTGAGAGGTAGGCTTGACACAGGATATGGGCTTCCAGTGTTCTCGGGCATGTTCTCTCTTCCCATTTAGAGCACTCCAAGGGCAGGATCTACACCTCTTTCTTCTTTGTATGTCCAACCTCTAGTTCAATACAGTAGAACACAATTAGCTTTCAAAGTGGATTTTCTGAGTAGGTGGATGAGTATCTGGGTGATGACAAGCGATGGGTGGCTATTTGTGCTTGGTCTGACTATGATTCTGGTTCCATATAGACTGACTTACCTTTGTTCTGAAATTATTTTAATTGTACAATGTGTTTAGTTGTATCCTAAGCACACGTAGAAAAAGGTTAGCATGTAGTTTATTTTATTTCTCCCTAGCACTAACTTTTCCTTTTTACAGAGGGATGGTAGGTAGGTATTGTGCCAACCCTATAGCACTTTTGCATAAAATTAAGTCAGTAGTTGCCACTTTTAAAAAGATTTCTAATTGTGGGGATAGTTAGCAGCTAAGCAGTGTCACAACTAGAAGAAACCTTGGAGATTCTTTAATAACACTGTTTTATACTTGTTTATTTTGTATTTACTCTGTGGAAAATGTTGTGCTAAGTACATTACAAGCAAAGTCTCATTTTTTCTCCTTGCCTGAAACTCCAGTATGGCTTGGCCCAGTGCTGTTATTGATCTGTCTTTATTGAAAATGTTGGTATTTTGTTCAGGATGAACTTTTTGCATTAATTTTGATTTTTTAAAATAATTTATTAAATATAACTTATCACTTATCTTGATTTGGCATCCTCTTAAATTTTGTATGCTGTTCCTGGTAACAGCCTTAAAAGTTTAGACTATTCTTTTCCACCCTTTAAAGATGAGGATACTGGGAGTCAGAGTAGTAGTACTTGCTCAAGGCTTGCATGTGCCAGTAATGGCAGAACCAAGACTGGAATCCACATGACCTGACACATCATCCCTGAGCTCAGGCCCATAATTTCACAGATGAGGAAAATGAGAAGAGGAATGTGAGGAGGCTGGAATTCACTGAACAGCTCTGCAGCAGAACCCAGTATTCCTCACTGGTCACTAAAACATAGCACTGTGAACATTCGTTGCAGCTGCATCATACTTCTTCAGGCTGTACCTGATTGCACAATTCATTCCTTCAATAACAATTAACCAAGCATCTTCTAGGTGCTACACACTTTGTACATGGTATAATTATGGCTGACTGTTGCGGATCGTTCAGCCTGGTTTCAGGAGTTGTAACCCTCACCCCATGGTGGGCTGTGTAAGAGCCCAAGGGACCCACTTCATCTGGGTCTGTTCTGTCACAAGGATGTGACCTATTAAGGAGATAAAGCTTATCTCCCTGGCAGGAGTGCTGCTTCTGCCTTACCCATCTCTGGCCCCATAGCTTGGTTGGCAGTCAATGACGGGTAAGACTCCTCATGGGAGGAGCAACCTAAGCCAGACACGACCACTTGGGAGGCCTCATGGAAGGACTCGGGGGGCTGCAGCAAAGAGGATGTGATGGACCCTCACCCCCCCCAGCTATTCTGACATAGCCCTAGTCTTCATTTCCATCTGGGAGATGTCTCCTGCTTCCTAATTGCCTTAAAGCCTGAAACTGTGAGGGTGAGTGGTACAGCCCTGTCCTGGCCTGGTCGGCTCCGTGGGTGATCCGTACATAAGAAAGAATTCCTAAAGTCCTGTGAAACCTGCTTTGCTAAGAGTGCTCTTCCTGAGGTTACAAGTGTCCCAGGAGGAAATGAGTATGTCTCCCAAAGTCCGGCAACCCCCTTCCTGACAAACACTGGCTCAGATTAAGCCCTCAGATTGCTATGAAATGTTAACCATTGTTTGATCCTTGTCGCCTGACATACCTGTATTCCCGTGTATTTGAGCCCAATAAAAGCCTAGTGAGGATGGGGCTCTAGGTCATTCTCCTCTGAGAGTTTGACCCCTTTCCTCCCCAAGCAGAAGATGTCTTGGTAGTTTTTACTTTCATCCATGACGGAGGGATGGGGCTCTGCGGGCGGAGCCCCCCCACATCTGGCACCCAGGACAGGGTCCCCCGCAGCTGACTTCTTTGTCAAAGAAGCTAAAAACTGATAGTCCTTAAAAGGCATTCATTCATTCATTCTATGCTAGGATCTGAGATACATGGCAGAATAAGATTCCAAGAGGTTCACAAACAAAAGAAGGATACAGATATGCAACTAAAAATTTGTCATAAGGTGTAATAAGCTCAACTTTTGAAGGACTCCAAAGTTATGGAAACTCTGTTCCAGATTCTGAATGCTGGGTAGCTTTAGTTTAATGAGTATCTTCAGAAAAAATATCCATGAGGGCAGGGGCTGTGTTCGTTTTCTTCTCCATGGCATTGTAAAAACCCAGAATAACAAATGGTGTGGAATTGGTACTCAATTAGTATTTTTGGAATGGTGAAGAATAAACAGAAATAAGACTTTTATGAATTGTGTCATTCTGTTTGAAATTTTTGTTACATATTCCCTCTCTTAAAAGTTCATTTTTAAAGTATACTTTATTGATTATGCTATTACAGTTGTCCCATTTTTTACTCCCCTTTATTCCCCTTGACCCTGTGCCAACCCTTCCACCAGCATTCCCCCTGCCCCTTAGTTCATGTCCACGGGTCATCCATATAAGTTCTTTGGCTTTTCCATTTCCTATACTATTCTTAACCTCCCCTTGTCTATTTTGTACCTACCATTTATGCTTCTTAGTCCCTGTACCTTTTTCCCCACCCTCCTACCCTCCACCTCCCTGATGATAACCCTCTATATGATCTCCATTTCTGTGATTTTGTTCCTGTTCTAGTTGTTTGCTTATTTGTTTTTGTTCTTTTTTAGGTTCAGTTGTTGATAGTTGTGAATTTGTTGTCATTTTACTGTTCATAGTTTTGATCTTCTTTTTCTTAGATAAATCCCTTTAACATTTCATATAATAAGGACTTGGTGATGATGAACTTCTTTAACTTGACCTTATCTGGGAAGCACTTTATCTGCTCTTCCATTCTAAGTGATAGCTTTGCTGGAGAAAGTAATCTTGGATGTAGGTGGTTGCTTTTCATAACTTGCAGTACTTCTTTCCAGCTCCTTCTTGCCTGAAAGATTTCTTTTGAGAAATCAGCTGAGAGTCTTTTAGGAACTCCTTTGTAGTAACTGTCTCCTTTTCTCTTGCTGCTTCTAGAATTCTCTCCTTAATTTTAATCTTGGGAAATGCAATTATGATGTACCTTGGTGTGTTCCTCCTTGGGTCCAACTTCTTTGGGACTCTCTGAGCTTCCTGGACTTCCTGGAAGTCTATTTCCCTTGCCAGATTGGGGAAGTTCTCCTTCGTTGTTTTTTCAAATAAGTTTTCAATTTCTTGCTCTTCCTCTTCTCCTTCTGGCATCCCTATGATTTGGATGTTGGAATGTTTAAAGTTGTCCCAGAGGTTTCTAAGCCTCTCCTCATTTTCTTGAATTCTTGTTTCTTCATTTTGTTCTGGTTGAATGTTTATTTCTTCCTTCTGCTCCAAATTGTTGATGAGTCCCAGTTTCCTTCCCATCACTCTTGGTTACCTGCATATGTTGCTTTATTTCACTTTGCATAGCCTTTACTTCTTCTAGTTTGCAACCATACTCAACCTTTTCTGTGAGCATCCTGATTACCAGTGCATCTGATAGGTTGGTGAAGCTTTAGGTATTTGCTAGGGTGGGGCAAGCTACTTCACTGCGTTGTCACTCTGTATGTGGGGGAATGGTCCCAGAGAAAACAATGCTGCTTGCTTGGCTCTCAGCCAGCTTTCAGTCACTTCTCCCACTACCCACAAGCAAACTGGGCCCTTCTGGTGCTGATTCCCAGGTGGGTGGTTTTGTGCACATTCTAGGATCCTGTGGATCTCTCCAATGAACTCTCCTGTGAGGCTGGGAATTTCTCCCACTGCCGCCACAATCCCCACAGGTTTTTACAGCCAGAGGTTTTGAAGCTTTCTTTTCCTGTGCTGGAACCCTGGGTTAAGCAGTTCTCCTGGTTTATTCATGTGCAAATGTGGGACCACCAGTTGTTACCTCACCCACTCAGTCCTCCAGTCTCCACCTTGCCATACATCCTTTCCACCCTGGCTACCCATCTGTGGCCCTCCTACCAGTCTGGATGAATGTTTCTTGTTTAACTCCTTGGTTGTTGGACTTCCATACAGTTTGATATTCTGGGAGTTCTGGTTGTTTTTGTTTTTAAATTCATTGTCATCCTTCTTTTGGTTGTGCGAGGAGGCAAAATGTATCTACCTACATCTCCATCTAAAAAGTTCATTTTGACATATTTATGTCTAATATCTTTTTCTTAACCTCAACCCCCAAATTTAATCATCTGTCTGTGCCTCCATGGTCAAAAACTATAAAAGGTAGATAGTCGTAAGGTACAGGGTCTCACTGAAAAGTTTAAGTCTTAGAACTTGACCTAAGAAAAAAAGATACATGTTTCTCTCCCAATCTGAGATTTTAAGATTCTAATAAATATTCAGGCCATGGGTGATGCAATCTGTATAATAAAGCCCCAGCTCTAGGGAGTCTGGTAGATCTAGATAGATATCCTGGCTCCATTGCTCTGACCTGTTAATTAATCCCTTTAAGCCACAATTTCTTCATCTGAAAAAATGAGAAGATTAACAGTATCCAGCTTATAGAGCTGCTGTGCTGATTAAATCCACTAATGTATGCCACAATAAACATGAAGATGGGCCACCCATAGCCACCTTCAAGGAAACACTAACTGTCCAGCTGCAAGGGGTGCAGGCTGCAGACACTCCACCTGCCAATTCTCTCTGAGCCAGCTTCAGTTGTACAGAGACAGTCAGTCAAGGACATGCCCTCCCTGGGGCAGTGTACACCTTGTGACTGAGTGAGGAATGAATATAAAGGCTTGGCTATTTCAGCCTAATGTAGGATACCATGATGACCAATACCACAGAATTCCACCTCAGATGGCTGAGAATTTTGAGGGCATTCTTCCCCTGCCCAGTTCTGCTTCATCCTCCATCTTTTTAGTGTTGATCCCTAATAAACATCTTGCACCCAAACTCCATTTTAGAATCTGAATCTGAGAATCCAACTGAGACATATGTCTGTATCAAGTATGTCAAGTGCTTACCACAGTTTCTAGTACATGAATCATAGGCATTCAATAATAATATTATTATTGTCCTGGCTGGTGTGGGTCATTTGGTTGGAGCATTGTTCTGTAGACCAAAGGTTCATGCTTCCTCTCTCTCTCTCTCTCTCTCTCTCCCTCTCCCTCTCCCCCCCTTCCTCTCTAAAAGCAATGAAAAAATGTTCTCAGATGAGGATGAATAATAACATCAATACTGCAAGTAAAACCACTTGCTTCTTCTCAATACTATCTTCTACAATGATACTGAGATTAACATTTTTTGGTGGAGTTGCCTGGACTTTTGAACCTAATTCTCTGTCTTTCTTTTTGTCTCTTACTTTCTCCTCATTCTCTTTCTCTCCCCTCTCAGTGTGTGCATTCATTCATTTATTCAAAATTGTGTGTAACTTCTATTTACCAGGCTCTGAACTATATATTGGAAATGAGAATAACACAACCAGCCTTGCATTTTAATTGGCCCCAACTAGGGACAAAGGTGAGGGTGAGCCTACTGCCCTCAGTAATGTATATGTAACTGTATAACTGTCTATCCCTGAAAGTGGGGCCCTGATAATGAATGGGATGAAGGAAACACAGAGAGTAGCACAGTAAACTATTTTACCTCTATTGGCAGAAATGAAAAGTTATAGTCAGCCAAGGTAGCATCTTTATACCACTTCTATGAGTTTTCTCTCATGCTTGTGCATAGATGATAGAGTAGATGGAGACCCTGGCTCCAACTTGAGCCAAAACTGATGAAGAGTAACATGGAAATAGTCGAGAATATACAAAACGTGATTGACCAAGACACTTATAAGGCAACTAGTTATTTTATTCACGCATTTCCTGAGCAAGTTGGACACAAGGCCCATCTATGAGGCTAGAGGTAAGAGACACTGAAATAAAGAAGACATTCCTCAGCCCCAAGACACTAAAGGCCTTGAGTAGAGACTAAGACCCATACAGACTAACTGTAGGTGTTTATGTAAGAACACCATATATGCCTGAGTATAAGGTAAGTTTTTATTTTCTCAAATATTTATTCACCAGAAAGTAGAGATGTGCCTTGTAATTGAATCCTTATCAAATATCTCATTACAGGACATGTGCCCAAATATTTTAATTTAAAGAATGAATTACCGAACCAGAACCAACTTCAACAATGCTGGTGTTTAAATGGCTACGGAGGTCACCTGATACATTTTTAAAAAATAAAGAGAGAGAGATTTAAGACAGATTTAAAGTGTCCCTAAATGTATAACCTCATAAATTCAAGCCATGTTACTTGGAAACAACTCTTTGAAAGACCATTTTAGAAAGCAATTCAGCATTTTCATGTATCAGGGCAGACACTAGATAAACAACACTGCTGAATAAAAGAAGTAAAAAGCTGGATTAAATGTATAAAAACATCTGTTTAAGTGCTTTGCTTGGCTGGGATGAAAAGATTCTCTAGAGGCCAGGAATCGAAAAGCAGGATTTTTAGAGACATTCGTCTGAAACTAGAGACCTTGAACTTTGGAACTGACAGTTGCTCAGGGCCATGCCTGAGGGGTGAGTCTGAAGGCCCACAGGTTCTACTTTGCTATTCCCTCATAAAGCAGAGACCAAAAAAGGCTACTTGGAGTGAGGAGAAATAAAACTCTGGAACTGAAGGGAACCACAAGAAAGCAGCTCTAAGTGAAGAGGAGAAATCTCCCCTGAGAATTTGTTACTACAAGCCAGCCTTCACCCAGACTTGTGGTCTGAATTCTACCTGTGTGATACCAAAACACTTCCAGAATAAAATTTAATATAAAATAGGAAGGGTAACTTAAAGGCTGTGTCTTTTCATCCATAGAATTATAATAATTTTTAAAGCTTTCATTTCTTTACTTTATAGGCATGTTTAACTATTATATATTTAAAAAACTGAAAAGACAAAAAACAAAAAGAAAAAATAATATGAACAATTATTAACAACATCTTTTATGCTTTTGAATGAATAAAAAATCATAGTGTTTTAAGGACAGCAACCATAGGTAACTATAGCAGCAAAATGATTGTAAGTAGCTTAATATAAAGAATTACTTGTTTTAACTATTTAACTCTTTTTTCCCCACTTTGTTTGGTTTTTCACATGAGAAAAATGAGATAAGACTTATGAAGATATTTTGAAACAAAGTTATATGATGCTCCTTGTTAATTTGCTAAATTAATGATAGTCAATAGTTTTCTTTAATTATAACAATATTCAAACTCACCAGAAATGGTATTAGACTTCCCCTGGATAGCATGGGACTTAGTCAAGCATTTAACACTGAAAAGATCTCAAAAGTCTTTAAAAGACAAAGAGGGAAAAAGAAAAGAAGTCAGATCCTGGTAAGCATGAAGGTCACCAGGGGAATATAGTGTAAGGGAAACAATTATCTTGATATAGAAATGTTTTCTGATGGTAATCAACCTCAATCTTCCAGATGTTCAAATTTGCTTTATTTGTTCAAAGGGAACCAATAAAGGCCATAAAGCACATTGTGTAAATTGTCAGCTCCAAATTTCACCCAAATTAAATGTTTTCCTCTGTCACACGATTTGTCCACCCTTCAACATTCCTTTTTCGTAGACATCCTTATTACACATAATTTTAAGTAATTCTGGCATTACTATAAATTTAGGTACTGGCAGACAATGAGATGAAGCTCATGCTCAAAAATGCCTAAATAATTAGTAGCTCTATTGTGGGAATAGGGGTTAGTAGCCAGTCTGAACTATTTTAAATCCAGTATCAATATGTCTCAGCATGAATCCCTTCCAATTATGAAAATAGGTCTGCATAGTATGTCATTAAACATGAAGGTGCCTCTTTAAAAAAATAAAAATAATCCCATCTTTCTGATGGATGTCTTCCATAGAGAAAACTGGAGCCCACCCTCTTAATGTATTTCTAGGTCAATCTATGAGCAGGTAGATGATCATCTTGAACTAAAGTCAGTCATCTATTCACACTCACCAGAAATTGGCAAAAAATATTATAATGCATTGTGTTTTAGGGTAAAACATAAAATGAGTATACCTTGAAATAAAAAGAAGCATTTGGGGAACAATATTTGTTGGTTGTCTCCTCACAAACCTTCTAGACCACAGGTGGCAAACACAAGGCCTGTGGGCCGAATGCAGCCCTCCACCTTGTTTTATCCAGCCTGGTACTGTTGAGAACCATTCTGCCTGGTTTCAAGAGCTGTAACCTCACCTGCAGTAGAAAAGGCCCCATGGCTAGGGGACCTTGGGACCATAAGCCACTAAGAAGACAAAACTTTTCCCAGCAGAGGCACAACCTCTGCCCCATTTACTTCACCCTGCCTGGCCCCTGGAGGATAGCTGGATAGTCGATGACAGGTAAGATTTCTTAAGGAAGGAACAACCTAAGACAGGCACAGTTGAGAAGGGGCCATTATGGAAAGACTTAGGGGATTATGGAGGAGGGACAAAGTACTTTCACCCCTTGGTTTTGTCAGAGCCTGAGTCCTAGTTCTATTTGTAAAAAGTCTCCTAATCTCTTGGCTGCCTGCATCCCCCACCGGATTCAGGCCTGAAATAATGGCGAAGCAGGGTGTAGCCCTGTGCCAGAACTGGTAGTTCCCAGCAGGTGTGGGGGAAGAGGCGATCAGGCCTAAGAAAGAATGCATAAAACCCTGTGAAACCTACCTTGCTAAGAATGCCCTCAATTTAAATGATAAGGGTCCAAGCATAAAATGAGTTTGTTTCCCAAAGTTTTATAGCCCTTTGTCATCACTCTATCTATCTGACCCTGACTCAGAATAAGCCCTCATAGTTCTTTGAATGTTATCTGTTCTTTGATCACTACTGCCTGACAATGACTGTTGAGCTTTACGTACATGCACTGTATTCCTATGCAAACTAAACCCAATAAAAGCCCAGGGAAAGAGGTGCTTGAGGCCCTTCTCCTCTGAGAGATTGGTCAGCCTTTCCTCCCCAAGCAGATCCTGTCTTGGTAGATTTATTCTCATTCAAGGAGGCCAGAAAAGCTCTGCGGAACAGAGCTCCCCCACGCAGCACCTTGTTTCTACCCAACGGCAGTGCTGAGCTCTCACTTAACTGATGCAGGCTCATCGGCTGCAATGAACAAATGCACACGGACTGCAGAAGTCCTGTGGAGAAAAAGGGACAGCATGGCCACTTTCTAAATGAGAGAGAGGGCCCCAATCCCTAACTGAACAAGCTTTTATTGCTTTTCTGGGTACATTACATTGAGGATGGTCCTCATTTACTATGCACAGGTTCTCTGTAGGTGATTACCTTTTACAGATAACAAAGTAAAGAATGTTGCTAATTACCTCAAAGAGAAGGATGTTACAGATCAAGGAGAAAAGTGGTTGAACTGGTTACATTCCATTCTTGGGAGGTTTAGCACAGATTTTAGGAAGTTACTTTAGAGACATGCGATAAACATTTTCTGCCTCAATTTAGGGTGAAGGAGTTTTAACAAAAGCAAGTCTCATAGCAGCCTAGGTATAATTCAGGCCTGATTCTCCATGGGAGAACCTATCCATGGATGTGGGTCCTATGTGCCAGACCTCACTCCCCACTGGCCTTTCCAAGTGGGGCTGGGCTACATTCCCCACACCACACGGAATGGCTCCCTATACTTAACTGTTAAGAGGCAGTTACGTTTATACAGTCCTAAATTTACATTCGGCTCTTTGAAGGCAACCAGAAGGCTGATGTGGCCCCTGGTGAAAATGAGTTTGATACCCCTGTTCTAGAATCTCCCTTTTAAACAGGACCTCAAACTTCTCAGTCAGAAGGTTTGGCTGCCATTGAACTCTCTCTCCCAAAAACCCAAAGGCAGGCCCTGCTTGGCTTACATCAAGTGGGCCTGACTCTCCTTCCAGTCAGAGTGAATGTATTTTTGGCAACTTTTGAGAAAAAGGGTCCTCTCTTTTCTGTGGAAGCTACCAAAAGAATACTTTCTTCTCTTTGCTTAAAAAAAAAAAAAGTAGCTCCTATTTCTGTTGCCAGTCTTTTGTGGCCATTAAAAAAAAAGGCAATCTTTAATGAAGCTGATAATGGGGAAAACAATATGGAGAAACAAACAGAAACCAGGGCCTCAATGATGCTAGCTGAGCCACTAAATCAATCTATGCCTTGAAGGCTGCCCTATACCAGCACTCTGCAGTGGGCTACTGGGCATCTTAATTCATGACAATGTCAGAATCAGGTTCTCTGAACAAATTCCTCTTATTCATGCCCTGTACACAGCAGATGCTTCATCTCTGGGCATTTTGATAGTAGGTGGATAATTTCCTGGAAATGTAGTGAGTTCCTCATGTTCCTAAGATGTAACATAGACAATATCCTCCTCTGCAGACTTGGCATTTTGAAGGACAGATGTAGGACTCAGTCAGTAGTAGAATCCAGGGGAGAAATGTATTTAGGTTGAAATTTTGAAAAATAAAACCATATTACTTATAGCAAGATTAACTCAAGGCTGAGCACTGAGCTGTAGAGTGAAGCAAATCTGATTTGAACCCTGCCAGCTCTACCCTTAGCAGCTTTGTGAAATTGGACAACTTTCTTAATGGTTCTCTTATGTTTTATGAATTTTTAAAATATTACTTTGGGAATTTAAAAAGTACCCCCCAAAAGTACAAGGATATTTAAAAAATAACTATTTACCCCAGAATTAATTGCCATTACATCTTGGATTATTTGCCTCCATATTCTATGTTTGGTTTTTAGGCTAGTTGGTTGATTTGAGAAAAATCACACGATGGTGTTCATAAAAATTATGTGTTCAATATAAAGAAGCTGAGCAACGCAGGGAAAAAAGGAGTTTATTTAAATTACCACAAATTCTACCATCCAGAAATTACTATTGTTTATATCAGATGAACATTATTATAGAAATTTTTCTGTATATGTACAGAGAGAAGTGTGGCAATATAGATAAACTGTGTGATAAATAGATTAGATAGATGGATAGAAATACTTTAAAATTACATATTTTAGATGGCTTTTAAATAAAATATTAAGTTTAATTTTATTTGACTCTATAGAAACATTGAATTGAAGGGATACCAAGGGTATTATTCCTGAAATTTTCAACATCTAATTTGCTTAGCTTACAACTCCAAATCTTAATTAATGCTTGTGCAGATATCCCCATACTTCCTTACATCCATGTATCCTAAATTTCAGAAGACAGACCTTCATGTCATCCCATTTTTTAAAATTGTGATAAATGTATATATCATAAAATTTACCATTTTAACCAAACTGTATGCAGTTCAGTAGCATTTAGTACATTTACCATGTTGTACAACCACCACCTTCATCTAGTTCCAAAACATTTTCATTACTTCAAAAGGAAATTCTATACCTATTAAGTATTCACTCTTGCCACACTCCTCCCTTTAGTGCCTGGCAACCACTAACCTGCTTTCAATCTCTATGGATTTGCCTATCATGGACATTTTATATAAATGGAATCATACAATCTGTGGTGTGTTGTGTCTGGCTTCATTCATTTAGTGGAGTGTTTCTGAGATCCATCTGTGTCATAGCATGTATCAGTACCTCATTCCTTTTTTTGAATATCTACTGCATGGATGTACCACATTTAAAAAATCTGTTCATCAGTTGATGGATATTTGGGTTTGTTTCCACCTTTTGGCTATTGAAATAGTGCTGTGGTGGATGTTCATGTACAAATTTTTATTTCTGGGTCATATGATAACTTAATGTTTAACTTACTGAAAAACAACGAAACTTCATTTTTAGGTGCACCATTTTACGTCTCCTGTTAGTTTCACCTAAGACACTTCGTATCTTCAAAGGCTTCCTCATGAGAAGTTAAAAAACCATAAGGCTAATTTCAATACCTTTCTGGTCATATTCTGCCTACTGTTCATTTACTTGAATGATGCAGTTTCAATAATTTAGGCAATTCTTTTTTTAATCTTTGTTTTTAATTTTTCAATTATAGTTAACTTTCAATACTATTTTATATTGGTTTCAGGTGTACAGCATAATGGTTAGAAAAATCATATTCTTTACAAAGTGTTCCCTCCCGTATTTCCAGTACCCACCAGGCACCATACATAGTTATTGCAGTATTATTGACTATATTCTCTATGTTACACTTTATATCTCCGTGACTGTTTTGTAACTACCAATTTGTACTTATTAATCCATTCTCCTTTTTTACCTAGTCTCCCAACCCCTCTCCCCTCTGGCAACCATCAATCCATAACCTGGGCCTATGAGTTGGTTTCAATTTTGTTCATCTTACTCTTTAGGGTCCACATATAAGTGAAATCATATGGTATTTGTCCTCTGTCTGGCTTACCAAGGGGACCCCTCAAAAAAAGGAATTACCTTCTGGAGGGCAGGCCCCTGGTGGTACGGGCTTCCCCTACTAGGTGAGTGTTCTAGGACCCATCTGTATCAGTGTACCAGCTGGCATTGTTGTGACAGGCTGCTTTCAGTTTCAGTGAATTTTTTTTGGAAGACCCTTTCAAAGCATTTGCCCATTTAATAACGGGTGATTTACCAACACACCTGCTCACATCATGCTGAGTGTTCAGCAGTTTTTGACCAAAACCAGCATGACCCCCTTGCCCCACCCTCCCTATTCACCTGATCTTACCTCTGAGCAACTTCTTTTGTTTCCCTGGATGACAAAAGTCCGAAAAGAGGAACATTTTGCCAATGTGAAAGAGGTGAAACAAAAAATGGTAGAAGCACTAAAAGGCATGAAAATCGACGAGTTCAAGAACTGTTTTGAGCAATGGAAAAAATGTCTGGATAGGTGTATTGCATCAAATGGAGAGTACTTTGAAAGTGGGTGAAGATTAAACATGTAAGAATAAATACACAATTTTTATTATATTTTTGTTGTTCAATTACAATTGCCCCCATTTCCCCCCATTACTTGCCCCTGCCTTTTCCATCCCTACCTCCCACATTCAACCCCCCCACCCCCACCCCTGCTTTGTCTGTGTCCATGGGTCCTTTATACATGCTCCTTGACTTGATCCTTCCCCCTTTTCCCCTCATTATCCCTACCTACCTCCCTCTGGTCACTGTCAGTTTGTTCTTTAGTTCCATGTCTCTGGTTCTATTTTGCTTGCTTGTTTGTTTTGTTGATTAGGTTCCACTTATAGGTGAGATCATACTGTATTTGTTTTTCACTGCCTGGGTTATTTCACTTAGCATAATGCTCTCCAGTTCCATCCATGCTATCTTAAAGGGTAGGGGCTCCTTCTTTCTTTCTGCTGAGTAATATTCCATTGTGTAAATATATACATAATTTTTTATAAATAAAATTCTGCTTTTTGGGCATCCCCCCTCATATTTCACTTAGCATAATACCCTCTAGGTCCATCCATTCTATTGCAAGTAACATTTCATTCTTTTTTTATGGCTGAGAAATATGCCATTGTATATATATACCACAGCTTTTTTTAGACTTTTTAAAATATACTTTATTGATTACGCTGTTACAGTTGTTTCATTCCCCCTCTTTATTCTCCTTTGCCCTGCACACTCCTTCCCACTTGTATTCTCCCCCTTCAGTTCATGTCCATGGGTCATACATGCAAGTTCTTCGGCTTCTACATTTCCTATACTATTCTAAACCTCCCCCTGTCTATTTTCTACCTACCATTTATGCTACTTATTCTCTGTACCTTTTACCCCTCTCTCCCCCTTGCACTCCCACACCAATAACCCTCCATATGATCTCCATTTCTGTGATTCTGTCCCTGTTCTAGTTGTTTTCTCAGTTTGTTTTTGTTTTGTTTTGTTTTTAAGTTAGGTTGTTAATAGCTGTGAGTTTGTTGTCATTTTAGCGTTCATATTTTTTATCTTCTTTTTCTTAGATAAATCCCTTTAACATTTTGTATAATAATGGCTTGGTGATGATGAACTCCTTTAACTTGACCTTGTCTGGGAAGCACTTTATCAGCCCTTCTATTCCAAACACTAGCTTTGCTGGATAGAGTAATCTTGGGTGTAGGCCCTTGCCTTTCATGACTTGGAATACTTTTTTCCAGCCCCTTCTTGCCTGCAAGGTTTCTTTTGAGAAATCAGCTGATGGTCTTACAGGAACTCCTTTGTAGGTAACTGTCTCCTTTTCTCATGCTGCTTCTAGGATTCTCTCCTTAATTTTAATCTTGGGTAATGTAATTATGATGTGCCTTGGTGTGTTCCTCCTTGGGTCCAACTTCTTTGGGACTCTCTGAGCTTCCTGGACTTCCTGGAAGTCTATTCCCTTTGCCAGATTGGGGAAGTTCTCCTTCATTATTTTTTCAAATAAGTTTTCAATTTCATGCTCTTCCTCTTCTCCTTCTGGCATCCCTATGATTTGAATGTTGGAATGTTTAAAGTTGTCCCAGAGGTTCTGAAGCCTCTCCTCATTTTCTTGAATTCTTGTTTCTTCATTCTGTTCTGGTTGAATGTTTCTTTCTTCCTTCTGCTCTGAACCCTTCATTTGAGTCCCTGTATCCTTCCAGTCACTGTTGGTTCCCTGTAGTTTCTTGTTTATTTCACATAATGCAACCTTCATTGCTGCCTGGGTCTTTTTATGCTGTTGAAGTACCCAGTGAGTTCCTGGAGCATCCTGACAACCAGAGTTTTGAACTGTGCGTCTGATAGGTTGGCTATCTCTTCATCACTTAGTTGTATTTTTTCTGGAGCTTTGATCTGTTCTTTTATCCGGGCCTTTTTTGTTGTTGTTGTTTGTTTTTGTCTTGGTGCGCCTGTTACATAGTAAGGGGTGGAGCCTTAGGTGTTCACCGGGACGGGGCAATCCACGTAGCTGTGTTGTGATGCTGTATTTGGGAAAGGGCTCCCAGAGGGAACAATGCTGTTTGCTTGGCTCTCAGCCTGCTTTCGGTCACTTCCCCTGCTAACCACAATCAAATTGAGCCCTTTTGGTGATGATTCCAGTGGGTGCATTTGTGTACCTTCTAGGACCCTGTGGGTCTCTCGAACGAATTCTCCTGTGAGGCTGGGAGTTTCTCCCGCTGCTACCACCTCAACCCCCACAGGTGTTTTCAGTCAGAGGTTTTGAGGCTTTATTTCCCTGTGCTGAAACTCTGGGTTGTGTGGTCTGTCTCACTCTCCAGTTGTTCCTCCTGGTTTACCTGCATCTGAATGTGGGACTGCCCAGTCCTCCCTGGCTGCCTGTCTCCGCCCCTCGAACCAGTCTGGATGAATGTTTCTTCTTTAACTCCTTGGTTGTTGGAGTTCCATACAGTTCTATTTTCAGTCAGTTCTGATTGTTTTTTGTTTTAAAATTTGTTGTTGTCCTTCTTTTGGTTGTGTGAGGAGGCACAGAGTGTCTACCTATGCCTCCATCTTGGCCAGAAGCATACCACAGCTTTTTAATCCACTCATCTATTCATGTGCATTTGGGTGGATTCCATAGCTTGGCTATTGTAAATAATGCTGCAATGAACATTGGGGTGTATATATTCTTTTGAATTAGTGTTTTGGTTTCTTTGGATTAAAACACAGAAGTAGAATCACTGGATCATAAGGCAGTTTCATTCATTTGCAATTCTTTAGCAAATACATAATGCTTCATTCCCAACCTAGTACTACCATTACCAATGAGTCAAAGGGGAAACATGGAAATTAAATCTTTTGTCCCCTTTGCCTTAAGTCTCTTCTCATCCATTTTTTGCTTAAGATTGCTTGCTAACTTGGGAAACCTTACCCATTTCCTAGGAGGCTCTGATAGCTACCTGATTTTAAAACTCAGATCAGATCTCATTTTCCATGACTACTCCAGGTCTCCTGTGAACTCCCAAAGCCATCATATCTGTGCCCCATAATTGGTGACCACTTTGTGTTGCTTAGTATTAACAGCGTTTCTTTATATGATATTCCAACATGAATCAAACCTGATGTGACCACGTGGTCTTTTAGTCATTTCACCAACATTTGTGGAACACTGCTTTGTGCCAGGCATTGTGCTGGGCATGTGACAATTTTGAATCTGTTGAAAGAGGATTTATTCCACATATTTAACTATTAGATGTGTTGTATGCTTTAGGAAGACCATTGGATATGTTATAGCCATTGCTTTGTCCTTCTGGACAGACTGATAACAAGCTACCAGGAATGAGGTTAAAGAGGAACTTGAGTTTGCATTTAAAACTTTGTCAGTATCTCCATTAATATTATTATAATTTGATTAATCATTACTATTTTTCTAATGTGAAAATTAAATGTCAGCTAAACCTACAAGCTTCACATTTAAAACAAATCATGTCAAGCTGGAATGGTTCAAGCATGTCATCAGAATGAAACCATACATACTGCATGTTCTCACACCCTTGCTGTAGGAAGCAGAATAGCCCCCAAAAGATGTCCACGTGATAATCTCCAGAACCTGTGAACATGTTACCTTACATGGCAAAAGGGACTTCACAGAAGTGATTAAGTATATTAAGTATCTTGAAAGGGAAATGTTGTCCTGGTTTATTCAGGTGGGCCCAAAGTAATCACAAGTGTCCTTATTAAGAAGGAGGTAGGCAGGTCAAAGAGAGAAGTAGATATAATGAAAGAAACAGATTGACGTGAGGCAGGGCAATGAGTCAAGAATGCAGGCAGCCTCTGGAAGCCAAAAAAGGCAAGGGAATAGATTTCCCCTTAGAGTTTCCAGAAGAAATGCAGTTCTGCTTGCATTTCCTTGGGTTTTTGCCTGTTGAGACTGATTTTGGATCTCCAGAACTGTCAGATGAGTTTATATTATTTTAAGCACTAAATTTGTGGTAATTTATCACAATAGCAATAAGAAACTTATAGACAGACTTCCTGAATCATATATTGTCAGATGTTAAATTACCTCTGAATGAAAGATATACTATCACATAAAAAAGGAAGAAGAAAGTGTCTTTTCATACTAGTCTTTTTTAAATCTTAAGAAAACTAAAAAATGGTCCTTTTTGTGAAGGCAAAGAGGAGAGAGGAGGCAGAATGGTACAATGTGCAACCTGACATTTTGAAGATAATGTGAATTCAAAAGACTTCATGAGTGTGACCCATACAAAGTGTATGTAACCTCCTGCCGCATACTCAAATTTCAACACAGAATTACATTTAGAAAAAAACTGATTCAAAAGCACAATTCAGATCAACTTAAATCTCAGTTCAAACTTCCAAGAAAATAACAAAAGGGAAAACTTACTTTTAATATATAGATGCCTTCTTAAAAATCCTTCTAGAGCTTCTCTCATTCTCAGCCTGCTGGGGTGGCTCGACAAATTCTCTTTTCTCTGTCTCCCCACCAGCCCCAAAACTGCCCTGTTGCCTCCCTAGTCTAGCTTGCCTCTTCCCTCCAAGCCTCAACCCTTCAAACACATACATCTGTGATTCTTGAGTGGGTGCCATGAATACTCTAAATGCCCCACAACACACAGGCCAGTCCCCCAAATAAAGAATTATTTGGCACAAAATAGCAAGATGCAGATGATGTAGACAAACTGAGTCTCTCCATCTCTTGGTTTTCTTTTGATTTAGGAACTCCTGGATTGTGCACAACAAAGGTAGCTCCTTGACAAATGCAGCAGCAAAACTTCTTCCCCTTCAGAAATGAGAGGAGAAAGATGCTTGCAATCTCTTATAACTAAATATATTTTCTTTTATCTTCCTCCCACAAGAATTAAATGCAATGACATCCACAAATTGCCCAGTGTGGTTGCTCAGATCATGGATGGTAATGAATGCTCAAAAAATATATCAGTTACCACTCCTTTTAATATGGTGTCCCCAAGATAATAGCAGCTATCCCTACTGTGTCCTCCCACCCCACAGCTTTCCCAAATTCTTGAATATTCAAATTATAAAAACTGTTCACCTGCTATAAAGAAGTAACATTCCCCAGGAGAATTAGGTTTTAGAATAAGAGCATCAGAAAAACAGCAGAGAAGACAATTATTGCAACCCAGGTTTCAACTGCTGTATTCTGTAGCCTTCAATTAATGTTTCAATATTTGAAATAAGAAAAAATTTCATTAAGTAGTATTCACAATGTGTGAAAAGGAGAATGACTTCTACCTATTTTCAAGAATACTTCACTTTTATTGCAATAATCATGAAGCCCTTTGCATCTGGTTGAATACATAAATTTCAACTTTTCTATATATATGGTTTTCTAAAATTGTGGTAAAATATACATCTAAAATTTACCATTTTAACCATTTTTAACCATTGTTGTACAACCAACACCATAATCCAGCTCTAGAACTATTTTTATTTGCAGGACTGAAAATCTGTACCCATGAAACAGTAGCTTCCCAGCCCCTCACCCTCCAGCCCCTGGCAACCACCACTCTACCTACTGTCACTATGAAACTGACTGCTCCAGGTGCCTCATATAAATCCAGTAATATAGTGTATGCCCTCTTATGACTAACTTATTTCACTTAGCATAATGTTCTCAAGGTTTATCATTATAGCATGTGACAGGATTTCCTTCCTTTTTAAATCTGAATAATATTTTATTGTGTATATATACCCAATTTTTAAAAATCCATTCACTTGTCAATGGGCACGTGTGTTGCTTCTACCTTTTGGCTGTTGTGAATAATGCTGCTAAAAATGTGGTTGTAGAATATGTTTTTTTAAATGCTCAAGTCATGGTGATTGAAGAGCTCACCCATGTCTACTTTAGGTTTGTACATGCTTAACATGGAATTCAAATTTTACTTTTACTAGCCAATGGAATATTGCAAGAAGTTAAGGTTTTTGAAACAAAATTAAATAATACAACAAAAGATGATGTAGTTATAGTAAAGTTGAGATTATACATATAGCAGTTTAAGGGTTAAAAACCTTGAGCTCTAATCAGTCTGGCCACATGAAATTCTGGGCAAGTAACTTCATCTTTCAATAATAGTTTTATCATTTACTAGGTACTAACTAAACACCAATATTGATCAAGCATTTTACATGTCTTAACACATGAACTGATTATAACAACACATTGAGAGATATCCCATTATCATCCCCATTGTACTTAGCATAGCATTTGAGAGTATATATAAGCCACGTTGCCTAGATTCAAATCCTGGCTCCTCTACCTACTATCTATGGGACCTTGGCCAAGTTAATTAACTGTGCATTAATTTCCTCAAATTTAAAATAGAAATGATAGTATCTATTTCAGAGTGCTGTTACAAGGATTGAGATGATGTATGTGAACTCTTATCTCAGGACCTTGCATATGGTTAGTAGTCAATAAATATTTCATGTTAACATTTGCATCTACTTTTCACTCAATAAATCCTGGTACCTTTCTTCTCCATTCTTAAGGTCATATCTGAAGAATGAGTACAGAATTTACAAACTAATATTAATACTGGCTTAAGTCAAACATAATTTTAAAAGTCACCTTACTTTCTACGTTATATAAAAATAATATAAAGGTGGTTAAAAATTATCTATCACATTCTAAGTTCAAGTAAAATGACTTGATACTACCCATGCATTCTCTTTCCTAATATGGGAATTTGAGGCTTTTCAATTTGAGGTCAAGTTTTTCCTCAGTCTTGTGGGGCATACTTGAATAAGTTACTTGACCACACTAAGTCTTATTTTTTCTCCTGAACAGAGTATAGGTTCAGACTCAACAGTCGCTAAGATTTCTTCTAAATCTAAAGTGCTGTGATTCTCAAAGTTGATGCCTGTATCAAGGACAAATCACCAGGTTGTATCAATCCCATTTTTTTTGGAAAGCCCTTTACCTTTGGGTCCAACTTAACCAGACCCTGCTTATGTCAAAGCATAGTCATGTTCTACTTCTCTCAACCCTGTTCAACAGAGAGGAAACTGATGCCCAGTATATGTGTGCAAGGCAAAATCTTTACATATGGATTGGATTCTACTCAGTGAGTAAGCTATTCTTTGAAAAAAGAGTATCTACTTCCTCCCACTAGAAATCCCTAGATCAACAATTTTCAACCAGTGTGCCAAAAGAACATTTAAAACGTGAAATACCTGACTATTAGGTCAGGGGCACTTATCTCCTTTCCCTTAGACTGTCAAAGAAAAAAATGACAACAACCAACACAACAATAGCTGCCCAGTGTGAATGAATCAAAGTTATACCTATTTTTTGTCAGATTGGTAAAAAATATATTTTTGGTGTGCTGCAGAATTTTAGTCACTGGTTTACGTGTGCCATGACATGAAAAAGATTGAAAATCACCGCCCTAGATGGCTTCTGTACAGAGGTGAATCTTGGTCAAACATATCAACCGCTCCCTCTCTTTGCATTATGAATAAAAGACCTGGCATATTGAAGTTCTACTGACCAGAAGACCATACACACACTGCATGACAGATAGATTTGATCTCTTTTGACTTTCTGACTTCCAGAGCTTTGTGTGCATTATTTCTAGGCCATTGCGTATGCCATTTCATCCACCTGGCATATCCTTCCTTCCCTATAGAACTTTTATCCCTTCTTTAAGATTCAGTTCAATCACTATGTCCCTCCATGAAATCTTCTAGAGTATAGCTAATTTTAAGGTCCTTTCCCTCTTCAGGCTAACAGCATTGATTCAGACCCCTCTATTTATCTATGTCATAGACTTTGTTGCTTGTTTTGCATATGTATGTCTGGGAACCTTATCTTTTTCATCTCTGGAATCCTCCTAATGCTTGATGTGCATGCTACAGATGCTCAACAAACATTGACTGGTTGGATGCTACCCATAGACTGTAGCATCTACATGTAGATGCTACCTATGGAATTGAACCTAACCATTTAATGCATGTGCCTCGTCTCCCCCACAGCCATCCTAGAGTAGAGAGTGTTGTATTGATTTATCTGAATAGATTATTTCTTTTGCATTACCTTGACACTGTTTAAAACTTCTTAGTCAGAGACTGTATAATCCAGAAAATCAAGTAGCAGCATCTATGTTTATTATACATAGAAAAGGCTTCTTATTTGGTGCTATTCTTACTGACCTAAAGAAAGGAAAGACAGGCTTTGACTGGGATGACTTTAGTAGTGTGCTATGAAGTTTCCCAAACACAAACAATAAAAAAACAGATGATCTCAAATCTATTATCAATGATATCATTAGACATTAAACTGGACCAAATATTGTTGCAAATAAACAACTTTGGGTAGGAAGTTTGGAAATATGCAAATATGGACCGACACCAATTTGCAACTTCTATGAAGAGAAAGTGATTAGCCTTAAAAGTTCACAGGGCTGTGAATTAAGAATAAAGTATTCAAGAATTTGCAAAATATAAAATCCATTGACTGATGTTGCCCAGAATCTAGGAATTCACCTTAAACATTGAGAGGGGTCATCTCTTTCATCTCGAAGAATTAAGTGCTGAAGAGAGAGAAGCCATGTACGGTCAAATATAGGAATTACCAGATTCAAAGATGTCAATTGGCAAGTAATCTTTGTCATGAATAATTAAATCTAGGATTGACTGAAGCCAGACTCCAATTCTTTCTTGTAAACCAAGCTCACTGAATATGCTGGAGGGAAGTTCTCCATGGAACCCTCATTATCTTTCCAAAAGCAAGTATCCCAAGATTCTGGACCTTGCTCTTGGAAAGATAAAAAGCTGGCTACATTTCTGATGTTACCACCAGAGAGAGTGTCATGCTCAAATGCTCAATGATTTAGATGCTCAATGTCTAAACCTTTTTTTTTTATTCTCACCCGAGGCCTGTACACACCCTGTCTGGGGATCAAACCTGCAACATAGACATGCACCCTGACTGGGAATCGCACCTGCAGCATTTTGGTGTCTGGAACGACACTCCAACCAACTGAGCACCTGGCCAAGGCCAGTCTTACTTTTTCTCAAATTAAAGTCATGTAAATACAAAATTGTTGATGTCTTTTAACCAGCTCAGCACATTTTACTGAAAACATTTGTGCTTGTGTTGAGACAGATAATTAAGACAGAGATAATTGAGACATGGTTCATGTCCTCCAGGAGCACACATTATATTAATAATGATTACAGTAAAACATGATGAATATAACAGTCATAATAACATAGTCATTCTCTTATCCATTGAAGAGTGAGACTTCTTTCATTGTTGTGGAAATTCTGGCTTGTTTGCATGTATACTGAATTTTAAAACTGTTTTGTCAATTTCTATTTTAAAAAATGACTGTAATTTAGATTGGGATTGTGTTGAATTTATAGATCAGCTTTGAGCATATTGATATCTTAGCAGTATATAGTTTCACAATTCATCAACATTTTATATATATACACATGTATATATATCACCATTTATTTGGATCATAAAATCTTTAAAATCTTGGCAGCATTTTCAGTGTAAAACCCGTAAGTGTTATTGGTAGATTTCTAAGTATTTTGTGTTTGGGAGCACCACTGTACATGGAATTTAAACTAAATTTTCTTATTTGTGGCTAACATATAAAAATACATTTCTAATATAAATATATTTTATATATTATATACATATAGATATACATTATGATTTTCCCTTCTGGTTTGTTTATATGGTAGATTATATTTATTGATTTTCAGATATTGAATCACCCTTGCGTATTTGGAATAAATTCACTAGTCACAGTGCATAATTTTTTTAGACATTGTTGGATTTGGTTTGGTAGTACTTCACTGAAGATTTTTACATCTAAGTTTATGAGAGATGTTGGTTTGTAGTATTTCTTTTTATTATCTTCATCTGGTTTTGGTATCAGGGTAATATAGGTCTCATAAAATGAATCAGAAAGTGTTTCCTTTTCTACTTTCGGAAATAAAGTATATAAAATTGGGGTTAATTCTTCTTCAAATATTTCATAGATTCTCCAATACAAACATCTGGGTTGGACAATTGCTTTTTTAGAGATTTTTACATTATGAACTCAATTTTTTAAAATATATTTTATTGACTATGCTATTACAGTTGTCCCATTTCTCCCCATCATTCCCCTCCACCCTGCACACCCCCTCCCACCCACATTCCCCCCCTTTAGTTCATGTCCATGTGTCATAATTCTTTAGCGTCTACATTTCCCACACTATTATTGCCCTCCCACTGTCTATTTTCTACCCACCGTCTCTGCTACTTATTCTCTGTACCTTTTACCCCCTCTCTCCTCCTCCCACGCCCTGTTGCTAACCCTCCATATGATCTCCACTTCTGTGCTTCTGTTCCTGTTCTAGTTCTTTGCTTAGTTTGCTTTTGTTTTAGGTGTGGTTGTTAATAGCTGTGAGTTTGCTGTCTTTTCACTGTCATATGTTTTATCTTCTTTTTCTTAGATAAGTCCCTTTAACATTTCATATAATAAGGGCTTGGTGATGATGAACTCCTTGAACTTGACCTTATCTGAGAAGCACTTTATCTTCCCTTCCATTCTAAATGACAGCTTTGCTGGATAGAGCAATTTTGGATGTAGGTCCTTGCCTTTCAAGACCTCAAATACTTCTTTCCAGCCCCTTCTTGCCTGGAAGGTCTCTTTTGAGAAATCAGCTGACAGTCTGATGGGAACTCCTTTGTAGGTGACTGTCCCCTTGTCCCTTGCTGCTTCTAGAATTCTCTCCTTCATTTTAATCTTGGCTAGTGTAATTATGATGTGCCTTGGTGTGTTCCTCCTTGGGTCCAACTTCTTTGGGACTCTCTGAGCTTCCTGGACTTCCTGGTAGTCTATTTCCTTTGCCAGATTGGGGAAGTTCTCCTTTATTATTTGTTCAAATAAGTTTTCCACTTGTTGTTCTTCTTCTTCTCCTTCTGGTACCCTTCTAATTTAGATGTTGGGACATTTAACGATGTCCTGGAGGTTCCTAAACCTCTCCTCATTTTTTTGAATTCTTGTTTCTTCCTCGTTTTCTGTTTGGTTGTTAGTTTCTTCCTTCTGGTCCACTCCATTGATTTGAGTCCCAGTTTTCCTTCCATCTCTGTAGGTTCCTCATGCGTCTTCCTTCATTTCACATATTGTAGCTTGCATTTTTTCATCTAATTTGTGAGCAAAATGAACCAATTCTGTGAGCATCCTGATGACCAGGGCTTTGAACTGTGCATCTGATAAGTTGGCTATCTCTTTGTTGCTTAGAGGAATTGGCTTTGAGGCTTTCATTTGTTCTCCAGTTTGAGCCATTTTTGGTGGTGTTTTTTGTTTTGTTTTGTTTTGGTTTTGGTCTGGTCGTGGCTGTTACGTAGTGAGGAGTGGAGCCTTAGGTGTTCCTCAGGGCGGGGCAGCCCAGTCACTGGGTTATGACGCTATTTGTGGGGGCGGGGTCCAAGAGGGAACAATGACGCCTGCTCCGCTCTCTTCTGGATTCCAGTCCCTTCTGCTGCTTCCCCTTCACCTGGATTGTCTGCATGCGGGAATGTGGGACCACCTGGTCAGCCAGCCACCTTGTGCAGCTTCACTGGGTCTGCACAGTTGCCACCCCATTCCTGGGGTCTGCCAGCTGCAGCCTGTGGGCCTAGAGTCTGCCAGCTGCTGCCTGTGCACCTGGGAACTGCCAGCCGCTGCTGCCTGCATCCCGGGTCTGCACCTCCACTTTTTCCTATCGTGACTCCACCCCTCTTACCGGTCTGGATGAATGGTTGTTGGACTTCCGTACAGTTCAATTTTCTATGAGTTCTGGTTGTTTTCTTGTTTCTAAATATTTGTTGTCCTTAATTTTGGTTGTTAGAGAAGGCACACTGTGTCCACCTACACCTCCATCTTGGCCAGAAGTCTGACCTCAATTTTTTTAATGCTTACAGGGCTGTTCTGTCTATTTTATATTAGCTGAGTTTCGGTAATTTGTGGTTTTTGAGGAATTGGTCTATTTCTTCTAAGTTGTCAAATGTATAAGGATAAAGTTGCCCATAGTACTCTCTCATCTTTAAAATGTCTGTAGAATCTATACAAACATCCCCTCTTTCATACATGGTATAGGAAGTTTCTTCCTTGTATATTTTTATTTTTGTCAGCCTTACCAAAGTTTGATCCATTTTATTGGTTTTTCAAAAACAATGGCTTTTTCTTTTTTCAATGATTTTCTTTATTGTTTTTCTACTTTCAATTTCATGGATGTCTTTTCCTTTCTTTGTTAATTCTGCTTGCATTGAGTTTATTTTCCTCTTATTTTCTTAATTTCTCGAGGTATGAATATAGTTTATTAATTTATACCTTTCTTCACTACTAATATAATTATTGGTGCTATATATTTCCCTCTCAGCACTGCTTTAGCTTCATTTTATAAATTTTACTGTTTTCATTTTCATTGAGCTCAAGAAATTTTTTTTCTTTTGAGACGTCCTTTTCAAGTCAGATTATTTAGAAATGTGTTTCCACATGTTTAAAGATTTTTCTATTGTCTTTCTGTTATTAATTTTTGTTTGATTCAATTAGGGCTAAAGAACACACTGTGTATGATTTCAATTCTTTTAAATTTGTTGAGGATTATTTTAAGGCCCACAATATGGCCTGTCTTGCTAAATGTTTCAATGATTCTTCTGCTGTTCTTGGGTAAAGTGTTTTATTCATGTCAATAAGAATCTTTTGGTGATTGTATTGCTGAAACAGCATGTGATATACTTGCCAAGGGCATAGTCATAATTTGCCCATCCTTTTTTTCAGCTTGTCAGTTTTTATTACACATGTTTTGAGGATCTGTTGTTTGGTGCCTACACATCTAGGAACATTGTGTCTTCCTGGTGGATTCATCCTTTAATCGTTATGTAATGACCCTCCTTTCTCTCTAATAATTTTATTTTTCTGAAATCCACCCTATCAAATATTAATATAGACATTCTTGCTATTGATTGTTTGCATCCTATAATTGTTTTCATTCTTTTACTTTCATCGTACCTAATGTCATTGATGTAAAATAAATATCTCTACCAATCTGTCCTTTTATTGATGTATTAGACCATTTACATTTAAAATAATGTTAGATTATCACATAAATCTGTCCATTTTCTAATTTACCTCTAGATCCAGATTCTGTTTCTCTTGTTTTAATTTCCTACGTATTGCTTGATGAATCTTTAGGATTCTATCCTAACTTATGGTGTTTTTTAATTCATATATTTGTATAGTTTTCATAATGGTTACTATTGGTATTTTTATATATGTGACATAACACTTACTGGTTGGTATCAACTTTTTACTTCTTTGAGTATAGAAATCTCAATGCTGTTTAGATCCTTTCACTTTCTCCACTTTTAAATATTGTTGCTTTAGACTGCAAATGATATTATAATTTTTGTTTCAATCATCAAATAGTTGTTATTAAACTCATAAGGAAAAGGATCCTCCATCATATAAGTACATATTTCTGCTCTGCCCATTTTTCCTTCTTCCTTCCTGATGGTCTGAGAGTCCTTCTTTTATCATTTCCTTCCTGTTTGAGGGAATTTCTTTTAGCTAATTTTTAAGACTCTATCTGTGAGTCAAAAATTTTTTAGTTTTTCTTTGTCTGAGAATATTTTTATTTTCCCTTTATTTATGAATGATAGCTTCACCAGGAAGAATGCATGGTTGACTGGTTTTCCTTTAGCACCTCAAAAATGGAATAACACTTCTGGCTCCATGGTTCCATTCTGCTGTCATTTGAATTGGTGGTCCCCGGCACATAGAGCATTGTTTCTCTATGGCTACTTTCAAGATTTTTTTCTATATCTTTAGTTTGTCCAGTTAAATTATATGTGTGTTGGCATGGGTTTCTTTTATTTATCATACTTGGGATTTGTTCAGCTTCCTGGACTAGTGGATTTGTATTTTTTACCAAATTTGGGAGTTTTAAACTTATTTCTTCAGATACTCTTTCAGGTCTCTTCCCCCACCCCTGCCTTTCCTTATGCTGAACTGCTAGGCCTCTGATGATAAAAATGCTGGATCTTTGCCCCAGCTGGTGTAGTTTAGTGGGTTGAGCGAAGGCTGCAAATCAAAGGGTCACTGGTTCAATTCCCGGTCAGGGCACATGCCTGGGTTGTGGGCCAGGTCCCCAGTGAGGGGTGCATGAGAGGCAACCACACATTGACGTTTCTCTCCCTTTCTTTCTCCTTCCCCTTCCCTGTCTCTAAAACTAAATAAATAAAGTCTTAAAAAATAAATAAATAAATAAATTTTTTTAAAGAATGCTGAATCTTTGAATATTTCCACCAGTCTCTGAAGCACTTTTCATGTATTTTGTTCTATTTTTCTCTCTGTTGTTCAGACTGGATGAACTACATTGTTGTGTTCTCAAGTTCACTGATCCTATTCTCTTATCGCCACTCCATTCTTGAGCCCATCCAGCAAGTTTTTAAAACATCTGTTTTTTTCATTAGTTCTATAATTCCCATTTTGTTCTTTTTATAATAACTTTAGTTTTTATTGAGATTTCCTATTTTTATTCTCGTTTGTTTCAAGAGAATTTGTAATTGATTACTGAAACCTTTTTATGTCAGATGCTTTTAAATCGGATTTATCTCAGAGCTTGTGTCAGTTAATTGTAGTTTCTCATTCAAATTGTAATGTTCTTGGTTCTCAGTATTTTGGGTGATTTTCAGTTTTATTCTGCACATTTTATCCATTTTATTAGGAGACTATAGGTCCTATGTAAATCTCATTTTAGCAGTCAGTCACCTTACTTAGGTTTAGAGTATGGTCACTGGCCTGCTTCTCTCATTTCAATGCTATTTAATTTTCAGATACTTTGTAAATATTGTTTTGGTTTGTTCTGTTTATCTGGTGATTCTGGTGCTCTTTGGGAGACAGAAGAGGTTTTCCCAGGCCAAGCCACCAGATGACTCCTGGTGAGGGAAGATGTGGAAGGTCTCTCTATTACTGCCTTTGTGTCTCTGGGTGAGGGAGGAGAGTTTTGAGTTCATGGGGACAAAGAAGCTTCCTGAAGCAGGCCTCCTGATGTAGTTCAGGCTCTCCTGCAAGCCTCCACATGCCTGCCTTCATATCCCTTGGGAGAAATGGAGAGTATCACTGATGACAGAAAAAAAGGGACATTAATTGAATTTATGATCTTAATTCTATTTTGTATTCCTGGAATAAACCGTACTTGGTCATGGTATCTAATCCTTTTCATATCGTTGCATTTGATTTGATTTGCTATTTTTTTGTTTAGGATTTTGCATCAATGTTCCTGGGGAATGTTGATTTGTAACTAACTTTTTCATAACATCTTTCTTAGGTTTAAGTGTTAAAATTATGCTAGCCTCATAAAATGAGTGAGAACATATTGTCTCCTTTCCTTCCTGATACAGATTATATGATAGTGGTTTTATATCTTACTTAAGTGTTTGATAGAATTCACAAGCAAAAGCATCTGGACTTGGTGTATTATTTTGGGAAACTTTTAAAAATATATATATTTTATTGACTATGCTATTACAGTTGTCCCATTTTCCCCTTCACTCCCCTCTGCCCTATACACCCACATTCACCCCTTTAGTTCATGTCCATGGGTCATACATATAAGTTCCTTGGCTTCTACATTTCGAATATTATTCTTACCCTCCCCCTGTCTGTTTTCTACCTACCATCTATGCTACTTATTCTCTGTACCTTTTCCCCCTCTCTCCCCCTCCCACTTCCCTGTTGATAACCCTCCATATGATCTACATTTCTGTGGTTCTGTTCCTGTTCTAGTTGTTTGCTTTTGTTTTGAGTGTGGTTGTTAATAGCTGTGAGTTTTCTGTCATTTTACTGTTCATATTTTTTATCTTCTTTTTCTTAGATAAATCCCTTTATCATTTTGTATAATAGCGTCTTGGTGATGATGAACTCCTTTAACTTGACCTTATCTGGGAAGCACTTTATCAGCCCTTCTATTCCAAACACTAGCTCTGCTGGATAGAGTAATCTTGGATGTACGCCCTTGCCTTTCATGACTTGGAATACTTCTTTCCAGTCCCTTCTTGCCTGCAAGGTTTCTTTTGAGAAATCAGCTGATGGTCTTATGGGAACTCCTTTGTAGGTTACAGTCTCCTTTCTTTTGCTGCTTCTAGGATTCTCTCCTTAATTTTAATTTTGGGTAATGTAATTATGATGTGCCTTGGTGTGTTCCTCCTTGGGTCCAAATTCTTTGGGACTCTCTGAGCTTCCTGGACTTCCAGGAAGTCTATTTCCTTTGCCAGAAGGGGGAAGTTCTCCTTCATTATTTGTTCAAATAAATTTCCCACTTGCTGCTCTTCCTCCTTCCCTTTTGGTTCCCCTATAATTCGGATGTTGGAACATTTAAAGATGTCCTGGAGGTTCCTAAGCCTCTCCTCATTTTTTTGAATTCTTAATTCTTCCTTGTTTTCTGTTTGGTTGTTTGTTTCTTCCTTCTGGTCCACTCCATTGATTTGAGTCCCAGTTTCCTTCCCATCACTATTGGTTCCCTTCACATTTTCCTTTATTTCATTTAGCATAGCCTTCATTTTTTCATCTAATTTATGACCAAATTCAACCAATTCTGTGAGCATCCTGATCACCAGTGTTTTGAACTGTTCATCTAATAGGTTGGCTATCTCTTTGTCACTTAGTTGTATTTTTTCTGGAGCTTTGATCTGTTTTTTCATTTGGGCCATTTTTTTTGTCTTGATGCACCTGTTTCATAGTGAGGGGTGGAGCCTTACATATTCACCACGGAGGAGTAACCCACATCACTGTGTTGTGATGCTGTATGTGGGGAAGGGGTCCAAGAGGGAACAATGACTCTTGCTCCTCTCTCTGCCAGCTTTTGGTCACTTCCGCACTTCCCACAAGCAAATTGGGCCCTTCTGGTGCTGATTCCTGGGTGGGTGAGTTTGTGTATGTTCTAGGACTCTGTGGGTCTTCTCCAATGAACTCTCCTGTGAGGCTGGGAGTTTCTCCTGCTGCTGGCGCCACCTCAACCCCCACAGATGTTTTCAATCAGTGGTTTGAGGCTTTATTTCCTTGCACTGGAGTTCTGGATTGCATGGTCTGTCCGGCTACCCAATTGTTCCTTCCTATTTATCTGTGCACAAATGTGGGACCACCCACTGCACCAGCCACCGCCATAGCCTTGCTGGCCAGCTGCAGCCTTGCACACCCTGCTCCACAATCCGGCTCTGGGTCCGCCAGCCACCGCCTTACCAGCCCTGGTCCTTCAGCCACCACTTTGCCTCCAGTCCTCTCGGTGCACTGGTCTCAGCCCCTCCTACTGGTCTGGATGAGCATGTCTTCTTTAACTCCTTGGTTGTCAGACTTTCATACAGTTTGATTTTTCTGTCAGTTCTGTTGGTTTTTATTTTTAAATTTTTGTTGTCCTTCTTTTGGTTGTAGGAGGAGGCACAGTGTATCTACCTACACCTCCATCTTGGCCAGAAGTCCTCTATTTTTGGGAAGGTTTTGATAATATATTTAATTTCTCTACTAGATATGGGCTATTGATACTTTCTGTTTCACTGGGTATCAGTTTAGGTAAGTTGTGTTTTTCAAGAAATTTGTCCATTTCCTCTGGCTTTTTTAATATGCTGGTTGTTTTCTTGACGTTAAGTTGTTTATAATATTATGTTATCCTTTGAATGTCTGTAAAATGTGTAATGAAAGACCTATTTAATTCCTGATATAAATAGGTGATTTGTGTTTTTTTCTTTTGATCTTTCTAGCTATGAGTTTATGAATTTTGTTGATCATTTTAGAGAAACAACTTTTTGATTGGTTAATTTTCCTCATTGTTTATGAGTTTGCATTTTATTGGTCTGCTCTTTATTATTTTTTTTCCTTTTTCTTATTTGGGCTTATTTTGTACCTCCTATTATAGCTTCTTGAGAATACATAATTTTTGGTCATTGATATAAGCGCTTAAAATTTTCTTTCCTTTTCAATGCAATTGTAGCTTTGTCCCACAAATTCTGACATATTGTACATATATACCCTTTACCATATAGTTCAAAATATTTTCTAATTTCCCCTGTGATTTCTACTTTGGCTCATAAATTATTTAGAAGTATGTTGTTTAAGTTTAAATATTCAAGATTTTCTAGATATTGTATTATTATTAATTTTTAATTTAATTTTTCTACAGTCAGAAAACATACTTTGTGTGATTTACTACACTTTAAATTTATTGAGACTTGTTTTATGGCACAGTTATTCCTGTCATTCACCATGAGGCCTGGAAAAGTATGTATTCTGTTCCTGGTATAATATCCTGTAAATATCAATCAGGTGGTTGATAGTGTTGTTCAAAATGTTCATGTCTTTCCTAATTTTTTGATCTAGCTTTTCTATAAATTCTTATGACATAATATCAAAATCTAGCACTATAATTGTGCAATTGTCTTTCTCCCTTTAATTCTGTGAATTTTTCCTCTTGTACTTTGAAGCTTAGAAATAAGAAACGCAGGACATAGTCATAGAACCCACATTCAAAGCTGAGTAAAGCTGGGCATGAAGTAAGGTTAGAAATACTAATTTTCATCTATATTAAATAATAATTAAATAGGTAGTAATCACAGCATTATCACTCTATTCCCAGCTCATGTGGTAAGAGTTTATTACAATAAAAGTTTTATCAGGAGAATCTGCAGGCACTTCCAGAACAAAATATTCGATAGAGTTTAAATGAGATCCTTTATAGAAAATTGTCTTAAAATATATAAACACAAGTAGAGGTTATCACAGTCATCATAATTATAAAATCATAGAGTCCTCTTCTACCCAATTCCATGCTAGAGAAGATTCTATTCTGTAAGACTCAAATATCCCTAAAGTTTATTAGAGCTATTTTAAAAACTCTTTGGACAGTCATTACAGGGTTAGTCAATGGGAGCTTTTTTCCTGTGGGGAAAAAAAAGGAGAGCAAAATAAAAATGTACTGAAAACTGAAAACGCTACATTATGTGAAATATAATATGATAAAAATAAATATATATAAGCATTAGGAAAGTTGACTAGGATATATTGTTAAATTAAAAAGTTGTTGAACAATACAGGGGTGGGTAAAACTAGGTTGACAGTTGTGTGTATGCAAAACCCAGTTTATTCTTTCTTTTTTTAAGTATATTTTATTGATTATGCTATTACAGTTATCCCAATTTTTTTCTTTTTGTCCCCTTCTTCCCAATATGCCCTTTCCTTCCAATAATCCCACCCCACTTCGTTCATATCCATGGGTCATGTGTGTAAGTTCTTTGGCTTCTCTATTTCCTATAGTATTCTTAACATCCCCCTGTCTATTTTGTTCCTACAAATTATGCTTCTTGATCCCTGCACCATTTCCTCCTTCCTCCTCCTTCCCCTTCCCAGCTGATAACTCTCCAAATGATCCCCATACCTATGATTCTGTTCCTGTCCTGGTTGTTTATATAATTGGTTTCTGTTTCTGTTTTTATTTTTTAGATTCAGTTGTTGACAGCTGTATGTTATTATTTTAATGTTCATAGTTTTGATCCTCTTCTTTGTCATATATAATTCCCTTTAACATTTCATGTAATAATGGCTTGGTGATGATGAATCTTTTACCTTTACCTTGTCTGGGAAGCACTTCATCTGCCCTTTCATTCTAAATGATAGCTTTGCTGAGTAGAGTAATCTTGGTTGTAGGTCCTTGTTTTTCAACAATTTGAATACTTCTTGCCAGTCCTTTCTTGCCTGCAAAGTTTTGAGACATCAGCTGACAGTCTTATGGAAACTGCTTCATAGGTAACACTCTGCTTTTCTCTTGTTGCTTGTAAGATTCTCTCTTCTTTAACCCGTGGCATTTTAATTATGATGTGTCTTGGTGTGTTCCTGTTTGGGTGCAATGAGATTAGGACTCTCTGTGCTTCCTAGACTTGCATGTCTATTTCCTTTGCCAAGTTAGGGAAGTTTTCTTTCATTATTTTTTCAAATAGATTTCCAATTTCTTCCTCTTTCTTTTTCTTCTTCTGGCATTGCTATGATGCATATGAACCTCTTGAAGTTGTCCCAGTGGCTGCTTATACTACCCTCATTTTTTTGGATTCTTTTTTCTTCTGGTTTTTCTCATTGGTTGTTTTTGTTTGTTTGCTTTTGCTTTTGCTTTTGTTTTTGCTTCCTTATGTTCCAAATCATTTATTTGATTCTTGGCTTCATCCACTCTACTGTTGTTTCCCTGTAAATTGTTCTTTACTTCAAATAGTGAATTCTTTGTTTCTGACTGGATCTTTTTTATGCTGCTGAGGTTCTCACTAAGTTCCTTGAGCATCCTGATAACCAGTGTTTAGAACTCTGCATCTGATAGATTGCTTAACTCCATTTCGTTTAGCTCTTTGTCTGGAGTTTTGATCTGTTCTTTCATCTGGGCCATGTTTCTTTGTCTCCTCATTTGGGCAGCTTTCCTGTGTTTGTTTCTATGTATTAGGTAGAGCTGTTTTGACTCCCTATCCTGATAGTGTGCTCTAATGCAGTTAGTAGGTGTCCTCTAAGGTCTACTGGCAAAGCCTCTCCTATCATCCAAGCTGGGTGTTCAAGGTGTGCCCTTTGTGTGGCCTGAGTACACCCTTCTCTTATAGTTGAGCCTTGGTTGCTGTTGGCAGATCAGTGGGAGGGAGTTACCCAGTCCAGTCAGCCAAAAGGACTGGCTGTGATCACTTACCACCAACCTCAGCCATCCGTGGAGGATTAGCTGTGTAGGAGCATGGTAATGGTTCTCTGATGGGTCTGTAGCTGTCCACTGGGTGGGCTGGCCCTGAGGTTTCCTGGGTGGTACAGGCCAAGGTCAGCTCCCCACCTGTGTTTTGCCTGGAGCCGCCATTCCTGAGCTATAAAGCTATCTGAGAAGGCTGCTACTTGTGCTGGGTTGGGAGATTCCCAGGTGAAGCTAAGCTTTGAAACTAAATTGGCTGCTAGTGCCCAGCCTGGAGCTCACTGAGGCAAGCTGTTGCTTGTTTCGTAGATTTAAGAAGTTGTGAAGCAGCCATTCATATGAAAAAGCAGCATGGGCAGGCTTCAAGTTAGGTGGGACAGAGTCCATCGGGATCCCCAAGGTGGGTCAGTGTTAGCCAGGTTGATGGAGTATCAAATATGCCACCAGCCTGCTGGCTCTGCAGGGGGAGGACTCAGAAAAGGACAATGGCCTCTGCCTGCCCCAATTCCAGATACTTCCGCCTCTCCCAGTATGCTGCTGGTGCCCTTCCAGCTGCCACCCTGGTACTGAAGCTCAGAGGGAGTGACTCTTAGTAGGGGAGTCCATGTATGGGTTCTTTAAGAACTGCTTGGGGCTCCAGCAATTTCCTCCGCTGACTCAATCTCTGCTGATTTTTGCAGTCAGAAGTTGTAGGGACTTTTCCTGGCACTGGAACCCTGGGCTGGGGGACTTGGTGTGCAGCTGTGTCTGCTGGCTCCTGAGATATCCCTCCTGAATTTTTTTCATCACACAGGGATGAGAAACCGGGCTGTTTAGTATCCGTGCCCCTCCTACCAGTCTGGATGGATGTGGTTTCTTTAATTCCACAGTTTTCAGACTTCCATTCAACTCGATTTATGATGGTTCTGAGTGATGGTTGTTCTATATTTGAGTTGTAATTTTGATGTGGGCAAAGAAGTGAGCCATGTCTGCCTATGTTGCTATCTTGACTGGAAGTGTCTAGTCTATAGTTGGTGGAAATTTAGATGCTCAGTGGAACCAGTAGAAGGCAACACACAGTAAACCTTTCACTCATCCCCATGTGTAATATAATATATGTGTGGTTTTTAAAAAGCTCACCAGTTTCTTTGGGCTTATACATATGTATATTTGTATAGACCCAGACCAAAAACAAAACTAACTATGGATAGCTCTGTGGATGGGTATTTCATGACAGAGGATTGGCTGAGGGGCAGGAGAGGACAAGAGAGGGACACTTTCTCTTTTTAATTTTATAGCTTTTTAAAAATATTTTATTTATTTATTTTTAGAAAGAAGGATAGGGAGGGAGAAAGACAGGGAGAGAAACATTGATCAGTTCTTTCTTGTACATGCCCCAACTGGGGACTGAGCCCTAAACTCAGGCACATGTCCTGACTAGGAATCAAACTGGTGACCTTTCACTTTGAGGGACAGCACCCAACTAACTGGGCCACACTAGTCAGGGCTAGTTTTTATAGTTTTATGTTATTTGTATCTGCTTTTACAGCCAACTCGCATTGTTAAACAATAATTATTTTTTTAAAGCTTGGGCAAAAATATAATAGCTAAAAAAAAAGAAAAATATGCAATAAAAAAGTTAATCTTTCTTATTGACACAGAGCAGAACTTTGAAGTTAAACAAAGAGGAACTCCTCAGTGAATTTACCTCTAAATGCAAGGCTGGGGAAGAATAGTAGAGTGTTTTTTTTTTTAATGAGTGCATGAAAATAATCTGTTCTAAGATTAATAATAATTATACATTGTAACCTATTTGTTTTATTGTATTTTTAATCAAACTTTAAAAAAATATGCAAATTTAGATCTATCTCCTGAGCATTGCAGCACAATAGCAGCTTTCTCCTGTGTTGTCCTTTATTAGATTAATTAAATTAAATTGGTTCTTAGGGATTCACAAATTCTACAGAAGTCTGAAAAGAGAAGACACATAGGGTTCTTTAGCCACAACAACATTGAATCAAAACTTAGTGTGATGCAGTGGTCAATAAGAGACACAAGGATTTGCTTGTAGTCAATAGCATCTTTAAGCAAATCCATTTTGTCCCAACAAAATATGCCAACCTGCTCAAGTCTGTTTATATAATGAAAACTGGTATCATGTCGCAGACACCTTTAGTTACTGACCTAACAGCTATTTCCCACCCTTCTTATTGCTAGCATAACCTTCCAACAGAGGCTGAAAATTGAGATACTTAATTTCTGAGTGTCTTTGAAGTTAAGGGTAGACATGTGACCTAATTCCATTCAATGGGATTTTGACGGGGGGAAATTCCTGGGGTAAGGAGAGAAATGCATGGGAAAAATCTTTTTCTCTCTTCCTTCCTACTTCTGAACATTGTTGATTTTTTGATGCTGCAGCAGCGACTTTGCAACTTTGAAAGTGCACATATCACTGATACACTGTGTATGGCAGAGCAGAAAGAAGGAAAGAACCTGGGCCCATCAATCAGCTGGGGGAATCATTTACTTTTATAATTCTGTCTCATTTGCCTCTGTATATGGAAGGGCTGAGCAGAAATTGTAGGCAAAAAGGAGGGATCAGGTGTTACACACATCCATGGGCATGTGGAAGAGAATGGCCACAGTGTTGCAGCAGAGGAAGTGAGCCTGTAAACAAAGGAAAGCTTATGAGTCAGCCACTGTGGTCTGGGAATGTACTGGAGCCATGGAAGCTGGAAACACAAGATGAAATCCCTTTGGGAGCCTATTGACTGTCTCTCCTCCAGACAGAGTCACATTTACCAGGAAGAATTGCATCTGCCAGGCCAATCAACAGTGAGATAGAACTTACCAACCTGGTTGTTTGAAGCAGATGCCCGATCTAGCCAATCTACCTCCTGTGCAAGTCATTCATTCTCACTCTTAGCATCCAGACCATGCATTTTCCATGGTTCTCCAAAAACCCTTCTTCAGAGACTTCTAGGGCCCTGAAGATTTCTGTGCTACTCCGTTACTCCAGCCGAGGGCTCTAACTGCTAGGCAATAATGATATAATGAAATAGCTAAAATTTACAGAGCACTCATTCTATGCAAGAGTTATTTTAAGTGCTTTCATGAATAACTTACAGTAATTCTATAAGAAGATACTATAATTTTCACCATTTTACAGGTGAGCAAACTAAGGTGCTAATTCCAAAACAAGAAAGAAAATTATAGGCCAATATCCCTGATGAGTGAAGATGCTAAAATCCTCAACAAAATATTAGCAAACCAGATCCAGCAATACATTAAAAAGATCATACAACATGATCAGGTGGGATTTATTCTGAGGATGCAAAGTTGGTATAATATCTGCAAATCAAAAAGCATGATACACCACAAAAACAAAACGAATGATAAAAACCACATGATCATATCAATAGATGCGGAGAAAAAATTTGATAAAATCCAGCGCCCGTTTATGATAAAAACTCTCAGCCAAATGAAAACAGAGGGAACGTACCTCAATGTAATTAAGGCCATATATGACAAACCCACAGTCAACATAATACTTAATAGGCAAAAACTACAAGTGTTTCCCTTAATATCTGGACAAGACCAGTATGTCCACTTTCACCTCTCTTATTCAACATAGTACTGGAACTCCTAGCCACAGCGGTCAAACAAGAAGAAGAAATAAAATCCATCCAAATTGGAAAGGAAGAAGTAAAACTGTCATTATTTGCAGATGACATGATATGATATATAGATAACCCTAAGGATTCTGCCAAAAAACTACTGGAACTGATCAATTAATGTTGTGAAGTAGCAGGATACAAAAATATATCCAGAAATCAGCTGCGTTTTTATACACCAATAATTGACCATCAGAAAGGGAAACTAAGAAAACAATCCCATTTACAACTGCATCAAAAATAAAATAAAATGCCTAGGAATAAATTTAACCAAGGATGTAAAAAACCGGTACTCAGAAAATAATATGATACTGAAGAAAGAAATTGAGGAAGATACAAATAAGTGGAAACACAGCAAAGGAAACCATCAAAAAAATGAAAAGACGACCCACTGAATGGGAGGACATACTTGCTAGTGATACATCTGATAAGAGGTAAATATCCAAAATGTAAAAAGAATTCAAACAACTCAATGCCAAAAACCAAACAATCCAATTTAAAAATGGGCAAAGAACCTGAATAGACGCTTCTCCAAAAGGACATACAGATGGCCAACAGACATATAAAAAGATGCTAAACATCACTGATCATCAGAGAAATTCAAATTAAAACTATGATGAGATATCATCTCACACCTGTCAGAATGGCTATCATCAGTAAAACAACAAACAACAAGTGTTGGCAAGAATGTAGCTCAAAAGGAACCCTTGTGCTCATGGGAATGCAGACTGGTACAGCCACTGTGGCAAGTAGCATAGAGTTACTTCAAAAAATTAAAAGTAGAGCTGCCTTTTGACCCAGCAATTCCACTTCTGGGAATATATTCAAAGAAATCTGAAACACTGATTCAAAAGAGTATATGCACCCCTATGTTCACTGCAGCGTTATTTACAAAAACCAAGATTAGGAAGCAGCCCAAGTGCCAATCAGTAAATAAGTGGTTAAAAAAAGCTGTGGTACATTTACACAATGAAATACTACTCAGCTGTAAAAAAAGAAGGAAATCCTATCCTTTGTGACAACATGGATGGACCTGGAGAGCATTATGCTACGTGAAATAAACCAGTCAGAAAAAGAGAAGTACCATATGATTTCACTTATATATGAAATCTAATGAACAAAATAAACTAATAAAATAATAACAGACTCATAGATAGAGAACAGACTGACAGCTGTCAGAGAGGAGGAAGGTTGAGGGTTGGGTGAAAAAGGTGAAGGGATTAAGCAAAAAACAAAAACAAAACTCATAGACACAGATAACAGTATGGTGATTAACAGAGGAAAAGGAAGGTGGGAGGAGGTGGAGGAGGGTATAAGGGGCATAAACAGAAGAAGACTCGACTTGAGCTAATGAACACACAATATAATATACAGATGATGTATTATAGAATTGTACACCTGAAACTTACATAATTTTATTAACCAAGGTTACCCCAATAAATTCAATTAAAAAGCTACAAAAAAAGGATGCTAAATATCATTAGGGGAATGCAAATCAAAACCACAAGAAAATCACAGTCACTAGGTTGGGCATAACCTCCCACCCAAAAAGGTGGAAAATAAAGGTTAATAAGATTAAAGAAACTGGAAACCTTGTCTGTTGGAATGTAAAATGGATAGCCATGTGAAAATGAGTTTGGCATTTCCAAATTTTTTTGGCAAAAAGTTAAACATAAAATAACTATGACCTAAGTATTTCACTGCTAACTACATACCCAAAGAAACTGAATACATTTGTTCAAACAAATACTTCTATGAGAATGGTCACACTATGACCAATAGCCAAAATGTTGAAACAACCCAAATGTCCATCACCAAATGAATGGATAAACAATTTGTAGTATATCCAAACAGTGGAATATTACTCAGCCAGAAAAAGATTGAAGTATTGATACGTGCAACAACATAGATGAACCTCAAAAATATTATGCTAGATGAAAGGAGCCAGATTTTTTTAAAAGGCCGTGTATTATAAGATTCCATTTACATGAAACGTCCAGAATAAACAAATCCATAAAGACTGAGAGCAGATTAGTGGATGCCAAGAGCTAGGAGTAGGTGGAATTGGGAGTAACTGCTTAATAAGTAAAGAGTTTCCTTTGAGTTGATTAAAATGTTTTAGAGTAGATAAAGATGACGGTTATACAATATTATGAATGTACTAAATGCCACCAAAGTACACACTTTAAAATAGTTAATGGCCCTGGCTGGGCTGGCACAGTGGTTGAGTGCCACCCTGTGAGACAAAAGGTTGCTGGTTCAGTTCCTAGTCAGGGCACATGTCTGAGCTGCAGGCCAGGTCACTGGTTAAGGGCATGTGAGGGGCAACTGATTCATGTATCTCTTGCACATTGCCGTTTCTCTCCCTCCCTTTCTCCTTCCCTTCCCCTCTCTCTAAAAGTAGATAATTTTTTTAAATAGTTAATGGTTAATTTTATAATATGTGAATTTTACCTCATTTTTTTAAAGAATTGGTTAATGTCTAACATGATCATAAATTATAGCCTTAATGGTTATCTGTTCTACCATATATAATTGAGTTTCATCTAGCTAAACCCTATCAGACAAAAATCTGTAAGTTAACTGCCTCTCATGAGTTATAAAATGATCCTGACAATAGAAAGGCAACCCAGCACTGGTCTGAAGAGCACCCAGCATGAATTTCCCTGTTTCTAAGTTTTGCATATTTTTTCTTCATCACATGGTACAGGTGGCAAACATGAGGACTGCGGGCCAAATCCAGCCCTCCACCTTGTTTTATCCGGCCCATTACCTTATTTCTATCCTGCAGCAGCACTGAACTCCTTGCCCAAGTCAAGGAGCAGTTACATTTATACAGTCTTAAAATTACATTCAGCCCTTTGAAGGCAACTGCGAAGCTGATGTGGCCTCTGGTGAAAATGAGTTGACACCCCTGCCATATAGAGTCCAAGTTACCAGTTCCAACTTTACCCTTACTGAGGGTTACTTTCATCTTTTGGAGAGGTCTGCTATCTTTTTTTTTTTTTTCCTTCAGTCAGCTGGTCCATATTCAGGGCCTCTTCACTCCATTAGAAATTTTATATTAAACTGGAAAAGGATCCCTGACCAGTGTGGCTCAGTTGGTTGGGTGTTGTCCTGCAAAGTAAAAGATCACTGGTTAATTCCTAGTCAGGGCATATGCCTGGGCTGAGGGTTTGGTCCCCTGTCCAGGTACATATGAAAGGCAATTGATAGATGTTTTTCTGCCTCTCTTTATCACTCTCTTCCTCTCTCTCTAAAAATAAATAAACAAAAATTTTTGAAAAACTGGAAAAGAAAAGTATTAGGGTCTACATTTCATTCCTCCTTGAAGATATCTTAGCCCCTACGCAAATTCGTCCACCTGTTCCCATCAACCAACAAGTCATCTGTATGTGGGTCTGTTTCTCTACATTTCTGGAGGATATATTTATCGGTGTCACCAGTGAGTAGGTACAGAATAAGAGTATGTTATCCATTCTTCTGCTTACAAAGCTGGATTTTCAGCCCTTTAAGTAAAGCAAACAGAAAGCCCTACCACATTTTTTTTACCAAAATATTAGAGAAAGAGACAGAGAGATAACTTTTCTATAGTACTCCAATTTTTTTAATTTAATATATTTTATTGATTATGCTATTACAGTTGTCCCATTTCTCCCCATCATTCCCCTCCACCCTGCACACCCCCTCCCACCCACATTCCCCTCCTTTAGTTCATGTCCATGTGTCATAAGTTCTTTAGCTTCTACATTTCCCACACTATTCTTGCCCTCTCCCTATCTATTTTCTACCCACCATCTATGCTACTTATTCTCTGTACCTTTTCCCCCTCTCTCCTCCTCCCACTCCTCTGTTGCTAATCCTCCATGTGATCTCCATTTCTGTGGTTCTGTTCCTGTTCTAGTTGTTTGCTTTTGTTTTAGGTGTGGTTGTTAATAGCTGTGAGTTTGCTGTCTTTTTACTGTCCTATTTTTTATCTTCTTTTTCTTAGCTAAGTCCCTTTCACATTTCATGTAATAAGGGCTTGGTGATGAGGAACTCTTTTAACTTGACCTTATCTGAGAAGCGCTTTATCTGTCCTTCCATTCTAAATGACAGCTTTGCTGGATAGAGCAATTTTAGATGTAGGTCCCTGCCTTTCAAGACTTCAAATACTTCTTTCCAGCCCCTTCTTCCCTGTAAGGTCTCTTTGAAAAATCAGCTGACAGTCTGATGGGAACTCCTTTGTAGGTGACTGTCCCCTTATCCCTTGCTGCTTCTAGAATTCTCTCCATTTTAATCTTGGCTAATGTAATTATGATGTGCCTTGGTGTGTTCCTCCTTGGGTCCAACTTCTTTGGGACTCTCTGAGCTTCCTGGACTTCCTGGTAGTCTATTTCCTTTGCCAGATTAGGGAAGTTCTCCTTTATTATTTGTTCAAATAAGTTTTCCACTTGCTCTTCTTCTTTACCTTCTGGTACCCCTCTAATTCAGATGTTGGGACGTTTAAAGATGTCCCGGAGGTTCCTAAGCCTCTCCTCATCTTTTTGACTTCTTGTTTCTTCCTTGTTTTCCGTTTGGTTGTTAGTTTCTTCCTTCTGGTCCACTCCATTGATTTGAGTCCCTGTTTTCTTTCCATTTCTATTGGTTCCCCATGCATCTTCCTTCATTTCATGTATTGTAGCCTGCATTTTTCATTTAATTTGTGAGCAAAATCAACCAATTCTGTGAGTATCCTGATTACCAGTGCTTTGAACTGTGCATCTGATAGGTTGACTGTCTCTTCATGGCTTAGAGGAAATGGCTCTGGAACACTGATTTGTTCTCCTGTTTGAGACATTTTTGGTGTTTTTTTGTTTGTTTGTTTTGTTTTGGTCTGGTCGTGGCTGTTACGTAGTGAGGAGTGGAGCCTTAAGTGTTCCTCAGTGCAGGGCAGCCCAGTCACTGAGATGTGATGCTGTATGTGGGGGCGGGGTCTGAGAGGGAACAATGGCGCCTGCTCCACTCTCTCTTGGATTCCCATCTCTTCCGACGCTTCCCCTCCCCCTGGATTATCTGCACGCACGAATGTGGGACCACCTGGTCAGCCAGCCGCCTTGCGAGACCTCACTGGGTCTGCACAGTTGCCACCCCATGTCTGGGGTCCAACAGCCACCACCTATGGGCCTGCCAGCCGCCTGCACACTTGGGAACCGCCAGCCACTGCCGCCTGTGTTCCCGGGTCCGCACCTCCACTTTTTCTTGCCGCGACTCCACCCCTCTTACTGGTCTGGATGAATGGTTGTTGGACTTCCATACAGTTCAATTTTTTATTAGTTCTGGTTGTTTTCTTGTTTCTAAGTATTTGTTGTCCTTAATTTTGGTTGTGAGAGAAGGCACAGTGTGTCCACCTACACCTCCATCTTGGCCGGAACTCTATAGTACTCCAACTTTTAATAAACGTTTTAGGGATGACAGCACCTTTGAAAATTTAGAGAACTGAAGACTTTTTCTGCTGGAAAACACAGATAGGTACAAATACAAATCTTTGCAGGTAGTTTCTAACTTTCAGATGGTTTTGTATATCCAGAAAGTTTTCCAAGTAAAGAATTCCTACTCTGGGTGCTGCAAACCACCGGAAATGGCCAAAGTAAACCATTTTCAAGTGTTCTGTGTGAACTGACTGCCTGAAGACAGAGTCTCCAGTTCGTAGCTTTCATCTTGTTACAGAAGATCCACAAAGTATATGCAATTGCTTCCTTTATCTGTAGGTTCCTGAAATGAAACAAAATTGTGAATAAGGAAGAAAAGTACCAAAGAGAAAAACTTTACAGTCTTGCTTGTTCTGTTTTTCTCACTAATTAACCAACTGCTGTTAAAAGTCATTTATTTTGAAAAACTTATTTATATTGTTCCATCGAATTTATTTGTTCATTGTCATTCTTATGTACACAGATTACTGGTTAATGAAGCCTGGAATAGTCTTATTTAGTATGTATTTCAGTTTTAGGCTGAAAATGCAACAAGCTCTCTACATCAACTTCTAACTGAAATAAATCTTCACTTTTTTCTTAGCTTCAGGACTTTTTATAGGTCTTTCTGCACCTCTCACTCACAAGCTCATTATTTTAATGTCAATTCACTTCTTAGTTGCTTATTTCTACCATACTATACAATTGCATTCAGTGGTTCTTGATTTAATGAGCCTTGGACTATTTAAAAAAAATGTCAGAATGGTATATTTTCTTTTTGGGTCTAAAGTTAAAAATAAGATTTACTTTGCATGCACCATTAAAGGTGATAAATCTCCCACCTTCAGTTACGAACATAACAGCTTCAAATGTCGTAGAAATTCTTTCTTTATGACATTTATTTCATTATGAAATTTAAAGTGGAATTTAAGGTCTTTTTAAAAATGTCATAGAATTGATGAACAATACTTCTGGATAGGTGAGGGAAGAGCTAAAAAACCAGGGCTATAATCAGTTACCATGTACCAATACCTCATGTGGTACATAAGCATCCCTTTTCTTTGGGCCAGTGTTCGTTCTAATTGGCTGAGCATCTAATTGTTTGCATGGGACTTCCCTAGTTTTAGCCCTGAAAGTTCAGCATCCTGGAAACCTTCTCAGTTCTGGGGAAACTGGGACAGTGGTCACTCCAATGAGCTCTTTCAGCAAAACCCAATATTATTAATTTAAAACCAGTTCAAGTACGCATTTTTAAAACAATTTATTCTCTTCAGGTTTGGAATACACATCAGAAATTTTTTAAAAAACACTTAAAATACATTCAAGACAAGAATGGAAATCACATGTATCATGTTACAGAAGCCTGGTAGCAGAGAGACTAATTTGTACTGGCATTTATAATGAAGACAATTTACACATTACTTGTGAAATTAAAAATAATTAAAAAAAAAGATATTTGGAAATATGCTTATAAATGTTAATTTGAGAAGAGAGTAGAAATTCTTCTGCAGCTGAGATTTGTTATTGTTTTCAAATTTCTATTGTATTGATTGAAATAGTTATAAATTTACATAGTTCCAAAGTTCCAAAGGAACAAAAGGTATGTATACAGTGGAACGTCTTCCCACTCCTGTCTTCCAGGCATCCAACTGCCCACACAAGTGTTCTTAATTTCTAGTATATTGTCCAGAGATATTCTGTGTAAATATAAATAAAGAAATGGCATTTTAGAGAGTAAAATGATAATTCCTGATTAGATGAGATCAGAGAGGTGTGCTCCAAGGGGACCTAACTTAGTGCTGGTCAGAAAAGGCCTCCCTATAGGCTGCCTTTGGAGGTGAAGGGTAGGAATTAACCATGCCAAAAAGGCAAGGAAGATCAAAGGAAGAACATAGATAAAGGCACAGAGTATTGGAGCATTCAGGGAACTGCAAGCAGCGCAGGTCAGAGCTAAGGGTACAAAAGCAGTTGGGGCATTGAGAGAGGTTAATCTGGAGAGACAGGCAGGACCAACACAATTTTTGTTTTAAATGAGTGTGAGAGAAAAGCAGGTTAAGTTTCCATGTGGGTGGCAGTGAGAGACTATCAAAGGTCCTGATCAGCGGTTCCCTTAATGCCAAGCCCAGTTTGAACTAACCTCTGGATAATGTTTTAGATAGTGTTGTGGGGTGGGAGGGAAGAAGATATCTACATTCAAGACAAAACTGAGTTTCTTCCAAGACTGATGTCTATCTCTATTAAGTGAACCATCAGCAAGGCTTTAACAAAGGTAGACATTAGGATAAATTATTTCAGCAATGGCTCCTACTTTTACCTAGACTGCTGTGACAAGCTCTCTGTGTCTTTTGATTCTTGGTAAGTGTGACTTTAAACAGCTCTTACTAGTCCTGCCTTTTACAACTTTAGCTCAACAGATGTCTTAGCTGTAATCACTTAGGTGTTCTTTGTGGCTGACACTGTCACCTGGAGAAGCTTAAGGAACCCCCTTAAGCTTGTGTCCCTTGCACATTCCCTCTGCATGTCAGTAGACTTCTGGCAACCGTAGACATGTTCCCAGTTGCCGAGCCAATAAATAGGGACATTCCCATTCTAGAGAAAATGGCTTGAACCATTGCATAATAATTTCCAAGAAGAAAAGAGAATTTCCCAACAGTGTGAGACAGGAGGAGTTCCCTAACAAGGCCCTTGAGAATGAAAACAATTAATTAAAAGATTCAGGGCATCAATCTTGACTTATTAGGTCAGAATGGGGAGGAGTAATATAAGACTCTGTGGGGTTTTTTTTAAAACACCCCAGAGCTTATAAGGATCAACCAGATTTGGGAGACTCCACCTGCTAAGCCACAATGGGAACAGAGTCCTCAACAATCTTTTGTAATCAGACTCATTTCAAACAAGCTTGATTGCACTGAGGCCATTGAAAGGTTTCTAATCACCTGGGTTGGGAGTCTATCTCCCTGGCAATTTTAGTCTCCAGAGTAGAGGAAATGGGCAGTGGAGAGGAAAGTCTTTATAGAAACCTATTGGTGATGGGTCATTTAACTGTACTGGTGTATCTTAGTGCAGTAAATGTGTTCTAGAAAAAAGAATGAATAAATCAAATTTTTATAAATGGAATTTTTAAAACTGTGCTAGGAGACCTAGAAATTTAAAGGGATCTTGTGGGGCATTTTTCAAATAAGTATTTTATTTTAGATGCTATCAGTAATATGTGCTCATGGTTTAAAACTAAATTCACACGTAGTAGAGAGGGATATAATATGAAAGGTAAAATCCACTCCTCTCCAGTTTTAATCCTCTCTTATCTACCAGCTATTTTTGTTGTATATTCCAACAAGATTTTATTTGACTTTCTTTTTTCACCTATGAATACATGATGAACTCCACTCCACATAAGAGATAGACCCCCCCCCCCACTTTCTCGCAGTTGCTGAATGAATGGACCATATCTATGATCTACAGAACTATTCCAATACTTATGGAAATTTAGGTGATTTCCCCCTACCTGTAGACACACACCAAAGTTCTAGTGAACATCTCTGCACATACATGCAACTATGTCTATTGAATAATTTCCAAGTGAATTTCTAGGTGGGAAAGTATGCACATCTTTTTTTTTTTTTTTTTTTTTTGAGAGAATGAAGTTCCTCCCTGTATGAAGGGTGGCTAGCAGGAGTAGAATCCGTGCCTGGTTTTATCAGCTGCTGTCACGTCACAACAGTGCACCATGGGAAGCCGTGGCACCAGTCAACATGGGATATCCCGACAGTGGTGCCTATTCATCCGGTTATGCGCATCCTCAATTCGGTAAATGCTCTCAAACTGTATTCCCCCCAAAAGTACACCAACTTCAACTCCCAACAGCAGTGTATGACAGTCCCTATGTTCCCACGACCTCACCTCCTCTTCATGTTAACAAACTGCTTATTCTCATTGGTGAAAAATGATATCTCATTCTTACTTAAGCTAGTATTTCTTTTACTCTAGGGGAGGCGAGTATATTTTTCTGTGTTTACTGACCACTTCGATGTTTGTCCAGTCTATTGAGAATTCTTTTGCAAAGCAGAGAATCACTTTTCAAAGTGATTCACTTTTCAGCCTGAACCAGGCATTTCCAAGGAATAACCACACACAGGTTACCCATATTCTGAAAAAGCCATTTCTTGATCCTGATTGCATCTCATTTCTCTCCATTACTTTGCTGTGAAGAGGTTAATTATTCTTTCTTCTCTGTCCTTACCTCCCTTGGTCCCCAAGGTCTGGTGAACCTCTCTACCCATCACACTGATGACTGTGATCTATGGAAGGTCACCAAGGGCCTCCTTATTGCTAAACCCACGACCTCTGCTCTGCAATCATTCTCTTCTATTTGTGCAGGCCCCAAGGAGCTCCTCTGTTCTCTACCCTCTCTGGGGCTCAGATTCCTCAGGAGATGGTAGTAAGAATATCCTTTCTGCCTTGGGTTTGTTGGGAGGTTTAAAAGAAAACATATAAATGTGCTTTCTAAGCTATAAAATGCTGCATAAATACAAAGTGTTATTATTGCTCACCTGGGCCTGTGCAGCTCCCAGCACAAGCTTAAAGCTTAAGAGGAGATACTTCATTTTTATTGATCAACTGATGCTTTGTCTTCTCTCTCTCTCTCTCTCTCTCAAAAATTGACTTTTATTAAGCACCTACTATGTGCAAAGCAGCATGCAGGGTGCTGGGTAAACTGTGTTTGGGAAATCTTCACTGAGTGTGGACAATGTACCAGCATAGTGCTTAGAAGCCCACAGGAATAATGACACTTAATTCTCATATCAATTATCAGAGGCAAGTATTATTTTTACTTCTGTTTCAAAGATAGGAATCTGAGACCCAGAGAGATTAAGTAATTTACAAAAGCTACCTAGCTAGTAAGTGGGGAAGCTGGGATTTGAATCCAGATCTCTGAGGCTGCTCCATACAATGCTTATTACAATATATGTGGTCTTATAAGTCTATTGGCAGAGTTAAATGAAATCATGTAGATGCTTAATGAGATGATGTAAATGGCAATGAGATTAGGTAGGTGATTAGTAGAGGTAGACTCTCACTCACAGCAGGACCAAGAGCATCAACATGGTTAACTCAAGGAAGAGCAGATTCCAGACCACTTGTCAGGAACCAGTGCACAGGCCTTGGGGGCACTGCTTTTCCACATGAGTACAACAGTGACACTGCATGATGATCAGTCTGTGCCACAACCAAGTACCTGTTTCTTCCTTCACCACAGGGGTCCAGAACAACTGGGTCTTAAACCCTTATTTATCGGCCTCTTGCTGGAGGGAACAACAAAGGATCAGTTGTCATGCTACAGTCCTGAATCCCAAGGAAGATTTTTGAATCAGGTCCCTGCAGGCAGAAAGAGCAGTCTGCTTTTTTGAGAAACTTAAAATACTTCGCTGTGTGGAAAGTATTCTCTTGAAGAAGACATTCAGTATTAATGGTTCTGGGTCATCTTGCAGAGTTACCCGTCAGATCAAAGAAAGACAAAATTCATTGGCTAAACATTATTCCAAAAACTGAAAAAAAACTACCTACACATTGCTAAATAGTTCCATCAGAGAATACACATGGTCCCTGGTAAAATAATCCAAGTACTATTCTCATGATGATGGCCACTGTGATTTTTCATCCATCCTAAGACAACATCAGTTGTAGAACACAACACTTTTTAATGTGCCACTGTTATAGAACCAGCAAATGCTGATCTGGAACAGCTGCGGGGTTCGATTGCCTGCCGCCAAGAAGCATGACTCCCAAGACACAAGTTTAGTGAAAAAGGAAGGGCATTTATTTAAAAGTTACACAGATTAAGAATAATGGCAGGTTCCTGCCATTAAGTCCCACTTCCTTTAAAAAAACATCCACAGACAAATAGTCCAGCCTCCCTCTAACAAACCAGGCCAGTTTCAGAATACACCACTCGGAAGTACTGTCATTTAGAAAAGCAGAAGTCTGCAGCTCAGCATTCCCAGCCACAGTTCAGCATCAAGAATCTCTCACAAGTCTGGGAGGCCAGGCAGGTCCCGCAGCACTGCAGGCTCTGTCACTTGTCTTTTCCAGGTAGACTTCCAGGCAGACCTCTCTGCAGACCTCATGGCTGACTCACTGCACTTCAGACCTCCCACTCCAATTTTAAATGCTCGGTTCAGAACTTCCTGTGTGATCTAACATCCAGCCCTTCCTATGGTGCATTAGTGTCCACCATTTTTGTCAGCTCCCTAGTGTCTTTGACCTTCTTTCAGCTGCCATCTTTGGTCAGGGCAAGAGTTCCCAGCAATGCACAGGCATCCACCCTCTGGCCATGTCATGAGTCACTGCACCTTCTCACTGCACATTCTCACACTACACAGTTCTGCAGCTTCTGAGATCTTCCTTTTAGGAAGGCACTTGCTGTTAATTTGCCTTTGTTATGTAATGTGTCTGAAATGCTGTACTCTCAACTTTTCCCTGTCCCCCCAAACCTGCCTGAAGGCAGGATTGTGGGGATTGTTCCCCTATTATCAGGGAATCCATGCTCTGTACCCTGTTATACCACCAAGAAAAGTACTGCCAATTAAAACTGTGACATGCCAGCAATTTTAAGACACATCCTCATTTCTAAAAAGGTTAAAATGTAAAACACTATGTGTACCTAAGAAATGATAAAACCGGTAATAGTAACAACTAATTTTAGTGTTTTCCATTGGAAAGGCAGTCTACCAAGTGCTGTAACTACCTTATCTGATTCAATCTCCAGACACACCTGTGAGGGAAGCCCCAATTTCCTTTCTATCTTTCACAGGTGAGGACGCTATGAGGCCTGGAACCTCCCAGCACACACACGAGATCACAGAAGTGCCACTGGAACCCAGATCTGTCCACACCCAAGTGATCTTTCTGTTGCCATCCTCTGTCAGTTTGGAAAAGGTCAGTGAGTCCTTCACAATGCCCAGCAGGCAAGGTGGAGTTTCTGAGACCAAGTTCGAGGATGAGTGTCAGTGGGAACAATGCCCAGAGCTGCCACTTGCCAAGTAAGTCTGGGACATGCTGCAGAAGACATGTGTGGCTCCCCAAATAATTTCACCAAGGTCATCTAACATCAAAGAACACAAGAAAAGCTTGAGACAAGTTCTGGAATGTAGTTTACCAACAGGCCATTATTAATCTCATTATTAATCTCAAGTAGTGAGCTGACACATGAGGGTGACAGCACAATGGGTACAAAGGACTCACTCAGCCCTTCTTAACTGCACTTCATGTAGGTTAATTCTGGAATGCTAGGAGCATCCACCAGATAAGCCTAGCTGGCCAAATCGGAAACAGAAAGAGTGCTCCTTTTGAACATTCTCTGAGAAACCTGCAGTGAGTGCTCAAAAAATACATAAGCCTATGCATGTCTATTATTAAATGCCTACTCTTAGCTCAGCCTCCTCACACTCTTGCATGGGGCCACCTTACGCTATTTTCACAGCTGAGGAAATAGCAAGAAGGGGATCATCCAAGTAGGGGTCAAAGTCAAATAAAAGCCCTGGTTGCATGATCCCATTCCAACTGGTGGGTCTCAGAAGAAAACAGCTAGATATTTTTACCAAGGAGATCGGTTTTGTGATTAATAAGGACAGCTATGCCCTAAGGCAACACTCCCAGCTTAAGCCCTGGGGAATCTCATCTAAAATTCTGATGCCTGCACCCTCTCTTCTTTGACATACTAAATCACTAAATCAGATTGTCTAAAAATAGATCTAAAATTTATATATTTTTAAAAGTGCCCTAGGTGATTCTTCTGAGCCCAATAGTTTGGAAAACCCTGCCCTGAGACAGTTTTTTGTTTTTGTTTTTGTTTTAATTTTCGCCAGAGAATGTGCTTTTAGAGAGAGAGGAAGGGGCAAGGAAGTAGGGGGAGGGGGGGAGGGAGAGAGGGGGAGAGAGAGAGAGAGAGAATGGTTGGCTACCTCCCCTGTGCATGCAGGAGGTATGTGCCCTGACTGAGGATTGCACACATTTTTGTTAAGGCGGTGGTGACACTCTAATCAACTGAGCCAATTGCCTGGACATTGGTGAGGATGAGTTTCAACTTTAGTGGCTACAACATAAGAAGGAAATTCGGAAATTCAAGACTGCAGATCAGGGACTATGGTTTAGTTGCTACTATTAACCTTCATGAAAATGGTTGGAATACTCTACTTTTACTCCCATTATACAGATGGGATTCCAATGCCCAAATAAGTTAGTAACTTGGTGAAAAGGCAAGTATGAATGAGGCAAATAGGATATGAAGAGATAGGAAGGAGACTAAACTTGAAGTTGGCATTTAAGTAAATCCAGTATCAATTTGGAAATGTTATATCAAGCCTTTTAAAAATCATTAGGCTTTGACCTAAGAGGAGAAAACCCTCCTTTAAGCTTCCAGATTCTTCTGCCATTTAAACTCAAACAAAAGGAGTTATCAAAGCCCAAATATATTCAAATAACCTAATTTTTCTACAGGTGTCACCCAATAAGTTTTTTAAAAAAATATTAATGTGTGGTTGCCTCTTGTGCACCCCTAGCTGGGGACCTGTTCCACAACGCAGGCATGTGACCTGAGTGGGAATCAAACCTGCGACCCTTTGGTTCAGAGGCTGGCACTCAAACCACTGAGCCACACCAGCCAGAGCCCAACGAGCTTTTTTTTAAATTGGTCCACTGTCTGATTATCTTTATTAACAAAAATGAAAAAATATTCATTGTACATTAGCTATACCCATTGTGGTTTTAACTGCAAACTTACAAGAAGGGCTTAACTTCTACACAGGTCTAAACAGGATTACTACATCCTTGTGATGTTAAAATAATTTCTTAGTTCTGTTGATCATAACTCAGCATGCAGAAGAACATATTGTGCCACTTAATAAAAATGCAGATTCCTGAACTCCTGTCCCTGTCTGGGGTGAGGCCAGAAATAAAATATGCAGAATAAACTGCCCAGTTAAATCTCATAATGAGAACCCATTTGTGAGATTCTGTATTAATAAAACTTATTTATAACTTATTTGTACTCTTACTGTTCCCTTTCACTACAAGAAAGACTTTATATATTTCATTCAGAATTCTCAGAAGTGGCCGAAAGCTCCAGGTTTCTAGAAAAACAGGTGAATTACCAGCAGAGTGATTTATGAAGTGAAATAACTCATTCAGTTAGGCAAATGGGCTCCCCCTTGTGGAATGTGTTCTTTGGCCGTTTGGTCTCATAAATGAACCATGTATGGGTCTTAGTGCTGAGCTGATTGACACGACTCAACCAAGAATATTCTTGTGGTTGCCTGAGCTGGAAGCCTGGGACAGGTATTTGGTTTCCTGTATTCTGCTTCACTTGATTTCTTGAATCTGATCAGATGCTGAGAGTTCCTGTTTCACTGATGGCATGAATAGAAATTAATTGAATTAGCCAGTCTCCAATGTTCATTTGCACAAACCCACTTAAAATTTAATTCTGCAATCTCTGCTTTCCACAGAGCCCTCTCTTTTTAGAGGTAAAATCCCTAAATAAGCAAACCACCAGCAAAAAGGTTTTTCCCTTGGCTATTCCCAAAGATATATAAGCTAAATGAAATTTGTAAAATAGGTTCCATCATCATTTCTAAAACCAATATTTTTTTCAAAATCTCTTAATTCTATGATAATCTCCTGTAATGTGTGTTTGCAATGTTATTTGAAATTATTCAGCTCTGCAAATAAAATAAGAAAAGTAAATAGGGAGAAGAAATGATACTAAACATAGAAGAAAGTCGCTTGTGAGACACATTAGACACAAATAAACTAAGTAGAGGAATACACGTGCCAAACATAGATAGGAAGAATGGAAAAACCAAGAGGCACAGATAATCCTGCTGCTTGTGTTAAGGGCAAGATTTTTTTTGTAAGGATGTTATTTATGTAGGATATAATATTAATGCAATGGTTGCCTCCAAGTATATGAATCATGTAGTAGTCAATCTATGAGGTCTTAAATTGACTCCTGTTGGGACTCTACCTGGTTCCAGGGTTTCTGCCCAAGAAACATCAATGGTTGTTCATCTGGGTTTCTGGCAAGCTCAGATGTTGACCAGGAGTACTTACAGGTGTCTCAGGAGAGCAAGTATATATTATGGTCTTGGGTACCTTACTGTGGGCCCAGGTACCCTATTTGTGTACCTTGCTCAAACCTCACTACTGGTTCTCATAAACATACCATCACCAGGAAGACTACTGATATGGGCCGGGGGTTGGGGAGGGAGAGAAAGAGAGGGAGCAAGACAAAGAATGTAAACATCCCCAGAACTCAGACAGTGTGGGTCTTTCACCCATTGGTTCGCTATATTAAAAAAAAGTGTGTTAACCCATCCCATCTCTTCCTACTTACTTTACAATGTGTGTGGGTGTTTATTTAATCTTTATTGTATGTTTTTTCCATTACTATTTAGTCCCCTTGTACCCCCTCCCCGTAGCAATCGTGACACTATTGTCCATAACCATGAGTCCTTTTTCCTTTTTGCTAAATCCCTCCACCTGCTAACCCCCATTCCCCGCTAGCTGTCATCCTGCTCTCTATAAGCCTGTCCCCATTTTGCTTGTTAGTTCGGTTTGTTAATTAAATTCCACATATGAGTGAAATCATATGGTATTTGTCTTTCTCTGGCTGGCTTATGGATTTCACGTAGCATAATGTTCTCTAGGTCCATCCATACTGTTACAAAGGGTAAGATTTTCTTCTTTTTTACAAGTAGAATTCCATTGTGTAAATGTCCCATAGTTGTTTTGTCCACTCATCTATTGATGGACACTTGGACTGCTTCCATAGCTTGGTGATTGTAAATAACAGTGCAATGAACATGGGGCGCTTATGTTCTTTCAAATTACTGTTTGAGATTCCTTCAGATATATTTCCAGAAGTGGAATAACTGGGTTGAAAGGCAGTTCCATTTTTAATTTTTTGAGGTATCCATACTGCTTTCCACAGTGGCTGTACCAGTCTGCATTCCCACCAACAGTGCCCTAGAGTTCCCCTTTCTCCACATCCTTGCCAGCACTTGTTGTTTGTTGATTTATTGATAATGGCCATTCTGACAGGTGTGAGAGGTATCTCATTGTGGTTTTAATTTGCATCTTTCTGATGATTAGTGACATTGAGCATCTTTTCATATGTCAATTGGCCATCTGTGTGTCCTCTTTGGAGAAGCAATGTGTGTTTTAAGTTGTTTCAATAAGCCATTTGATTTGAACATCTTATTTGATTTGTGAACTTTTCAGTTAAAGTAATCTCTGAGTTTGCCTGGTAGTTTATTTGGAGACTATTATTGCATCAAGTTAATTTCTCCCACAACATCTCTGTTTTTATATGTTTATAACTTCTTTCAAAATACATCAGTAGCCACATTAAGGTGTATGTGTTGTGTATATGCCTCATGTTAGGTATGCAGAATTAACATTCAAAGTGCCCTAGTCAAGAATCCATGTTCAGTCAGTATCTGAAGACTCTTAATCAGGAATCAACACACCAGAGAAGCCAGAGCTTCAAATATGTCTATCTGCATTTGCACTTGCACTTGCAGTTTTATTAATTAGCATAACAGATGTTTAAAAATAAGTTTTCACATGTGAAATGATGTTGGCAGGAACTTCTGTACAGGTACCTTCTCTGTGGCATGGCTGAGGTATAATTATTTGGGGAGCAAGAAGCCTGATGCCTCCTGAGTGACCCTAAAGTTTACAATTCAGTTCAATTCTGTGTCATCTCAGCTCGCTTACTGGAGGATTCTTTCATATGATTGAATTAGAAGGTTAGTAGTCCTGCTGTCACAGCATGGTCACTTTTGTCTTGGAATGTACCTTCCATGCAAAATGCTATCATAGAGTCTGAACTGACAAAGAACAGGGAATTTCCTGAGGTCACAGACTGGATGGTTTTATTCCTGCTTGTCTGCATGGCTGAATTGGATCTGAGGCTCACTTTTGTCTCTTCACTTGGTACTACTGTTGGGAAGAGGACCTAGAGTACTCACTTACTCTGATCATGGAGGTTCTTAATAACAATCAAAAAGCACACATGAGTTGTGAACACCCAGATCTACTTAGGTTAATTTGAGGCATGTTATCAGTTATCTATTGCTGTATAACAACATGTCTTAAGAAAATAAGCATTTATTGTCTCGTAGTTTCCCTGGGTCAGGAATTCAGGAGGGGCTTTGCTGCATGGTTCTGGCTCAGAGCTTCTTATGAGGCCAAGCTGTCAGTCAGAGCTGCAGTCACCTGAAAGCTTAACTGGGGCTCATGGGTCCCCTGCCCAGGTGGCTCACTTACAGGCCTAGGAAGATAGTGCTGGCTGGTGACAGGAGGTCTCAGTTCATTACCATATGACTCTCTCCATAGGATACTAAGGCTAGCTTTCCCCAGAGTGAGTGATCAGCAAGGTGAAAGTGACAATATCTTTTACAATCCAGACTCAAGAATCACATGAACTATCAGTGTCACATTCTATTCCTTAGAAGTGACTGATTAAGTCTATCTCACATGCAAGAGAAAAGGAATCAGTCTTCACCTTTTATAAGGAGAAGTGCCAAATAATTTGTGGATATACTTTATTTTAGTATTTTTTTTTAAATTTTAATCCTCACCTGAGGATATGCTTAGAGAGAGGAAGGGGGGAGACAGGGAGACAGAGGGAGAGGAGTGGGACGGGGAGAGCGAGGCGCACACACACCGATGTGAGAGGGAAACATGGATCAGTTGTCTCTGGTACCCACACTGAGCCCGAACTGGATCTGCAATGTGTTGGTGTATGGGACGACGTGCTCACCAACTAAGCCACCCAGCCAGGGCATTGTGGATATACAGGTGCAGCAGAAGTAAGGCCTTCCTGAGTGTGGTTGGTAGGGTAATAATATGGATCACATTTAGGGTAATAATTTATGTCATATGGTGTGCTTGGATGTGATATTTTTATGTTACAGAATTATATGCTTATAATTTTGTGATAAAGATTTTGTAATAAAAAAGGGGCATTATTTGTGCAGGGCCCCTCTATTTTAAAAATCTCCATAAAGCACTTTCTTATCCTCATCTTTTCACGTCAAGTGGAATTTGTTCTATCTTCTCCATATTCTTACAGTAAATACAGGGTGTGGGAAAGCAGGTTTACAGTTGTTCATATGGAAAATAATACAATAATGAATAAATAATATAAGAATAAACTGTGTTTCATGTACTCACAACTGTAAACCTACTTTTGCCCCATCCTGCATTTACCAGGCGCTTACTGTGTATGTATACAGCTCTGAACAAAGCAAATGAGGTGGGGGTGACATGGAATGGAGGAGGTGGCCCGTCGACAAGAAACCTAAGTGCAACTGAAGGGAGTTGCCAGGTGTGAAAATGTGGAATAGTGGGGACACGTGGTAAGTACCTAACCTGCTGAAAGATAGCACTCAGTATGAAGCTGTGTGGGTGTATGGTGGGAGAGGGGTGGATATGGACTCAGTGCATCCAGACTCTCTGATTTTTCAAGAGAAAGTGGAAATATGTATATGTAACATTTCCAGAATTTTAATGTTAGTAATTAGTTCAAATGTTAATAAAACACTACAAGGAAAAAAGTCAGTAGGCCTAGTTCAATCAAAGTTAACCATTTTACAAAGTCTAAGTTTTTAATAAAAAACAAAACACTGATGATTTCAGGATGATGTGAGCAAAAGTAGGGAAATAATAATCAAGGTCTAAATGCTAAAGTAACACTTCAGCCAAGGGTTGAGAGATGAAACCTTCATATATAAATATCAAATAGAAAAAAAATTCACAGAAAGCTTTGCTATTATCTTGGTGTTACTGATAAACTTGCATACTAATAGATACATATATTTTTAAATGACATTACTTTTTAAGGCTTAAAACAACATCTCTGAGAAATAGAGTAGAAAAAAATTGTACAGTGAAGAAAGTTGGAAATGCCTGCATTTAAATAATAAGAATTTACAATCAAGTACACAATATCCTGGATAACTTTTTGCCCTTTCCTTTTACTGAAAAGAAAGCCATTATGGTCTTTTAAAAGATAGATAGGTAGATAGATAGATAGATAGATAGACTTAGAAATAGATAAAGATATAAAGATACAGGTATGCCTTAAACTCTGCTTGTTGCTGTTGCTGTTAGTGATTTCAAAATAATAGCTATCAATATTCTTAATTAATCAATACTCTTGCCATTCATTTCATCTCCAAATTTTTATTCTGTTCTAAGATGCAGTTTACAGCTGAGCAATTGAAATAATGATGCAGCATGTCTAGATTTAATAATGTGAACTTTGAAATTGGCAAGATTTAGTTTACAAGGCTTTCAAGCTTAAATAAGAAATCATTCTGCCTGACATCCTGTAATTGAAGCAGAGTGGGTATGGATATTTTGTTTAAGAAGGTGAACTTGAGTTTTTAGCTTCAGATAGTTGGTTCAAATTTTAGCCTTTGAACTTAGATGATGAGTTATGGCATCTCTCTGAGGTTTTTAATTTTTAATTTGTAAAATAGAAATAGTAAGATACACATCTCAATGCATTGGAGAACTAATAAAATCATACAGGTAAAGTCACTGCTCAAGAAACATCAGTGACTGTTACTGCTGGGCCTCTCGCCTTCCATCTGGCTGCCTCCTGGGACAGAAGTCAACCCAGCTCCTGCAGATCTTCCTTACCCTTAAAATCCATGGGGTTTCCTATAGGCCTCATTTTTGGCCAACAGCTGTTTTCTTCAAAGGTAGTTTCACATCACCAGGTTGATATTTGTTGAATTCCTGAAAAATTGCCTTAATTGTTCTTTGTACAGATTCAAATGCTGGAATTCTGTCCCTGACCTCTTCTCTCAGAAAGGGTAAATCACTTAAACACTTAGCCTACTTGCTGGGAGAAAAGCATAAAAGTCACTTTCCCAACTGTGATATTAATTAGTATCACAGTATTATTATTAGTAAAGTGTCTTGGAAATGCAGAATATGGGTAATTTTTAAAGGGTCAAATCTGAACATTAAGTGCAATGGAATTTTATCACACGTAGAGGAAATGTAAATGTTTTAGTACTTTTTTTTCAGTAAACATTAGATGGTGATGAGACTCAGTTTTTAGAGGTCTGGGTTCATTTTGAGCACAGCTAAGAAGAGCCTTGGGAGAGAAGACAAGTTTTTAAAAATTTGAGGAAAATAGGGAACTAGAAATTTTTTATGACTGTTTTCTCCATGAGATCACTTTAGTAAAACATGAACTTGTTTCCAGTTTCCAAAGATTTCCACTACTGAATATTTCTAAAATTTAATATGGGCATAATAGTGCTTAAATCTCCTCTTTGTCATGAAGGGGCTCTCTGTTGAGTATTAAATTGCTCATCTTACTTGTGGAAGTAAGGGGTCCTGAGTCACCAAATCAATGTAATGGATTTTATGAGCTGGTTTATATCAGTGAGGTATTCTAGGATAATGACTTGCTTAAAGAACTATTTAACTTTTCAAATGGAGGTGCTATCCACTTGACCAATAAAATGCACTTAGAAATCCCAAATGGGGGAATAACTGTCAGGACCCATTTTGAAGTAAATGTTGCTTATAAACAAGGAAACTGGCTTGTTTTGATTTTTTAAGAGTGCTCATTTTAATTAATTAATTTATTTATTAATTTATTAATTTATTTATTTTATCCCAGTCTTTAAAAATCCCCTGTAGGACAGAAGGGTAACATTGTCCTCATTGACTAAAGGAAATTGGGGCAGTTGGGCTTGGTGACTTTTCCTGAGTTTGTGATGAAAGCTAATGAAAGAGCCAAAATTAGAATCACTAAGCTCCTCCATAGCCTCCTTGCTCCAGTGAATCCACTCCAGAACAGGCAAAAGCACTTTACTTTCCAGCTTCCTGTTTGGTCTCTGAGGAGTTCAGCCCCTCCCTGTTATTTTTTTCTTTTGTCTGACCTTCCAAAGACAGGAACATTCATCAAAGTCCTCTTTTCAAATGATCTAACTGGCACCAGACATTTTCAGGTTTTACCATAAAGAACAGGCTGGTGACACCCCAGCATTGAGTGAATTGGTCTGAGGGGATAGCATGCCTCCGGAAATGGGCTGGCTGGCTGTGATTGGGAGGGCTGGGAAACAGGTCCTATGAGACAAATATGGAATCAGCTAAGAAAAACAATCTAAAGAAGGCCTGGAAGAGGAAGTATTAATGAAAAAAGAAAAAATTACTGGCATTCTATAGTAATTGAGAACAGAGCTGGATATTAAAAGACTTAAATTGCAGGAAAGAGGTTAAAAGAGGAGGAATTTGGTTTCCTGGCTCGGCACAAAAAAGGTGGATAACTTGATGATGGTGGTGTACTTAGAGAATCTGAACGCAGTGCTGCCTGGGGCAGGGGAATCGACTAAATGAGTCAGCTAAACATCTCTGAGCCACAGGATTTCAGACCACGCAAAATGTTAAAGATGAGAGTCTCAGGGGCCAGGCAGAGGCTGGAGGATCCCCACCAAATGCAGAGTCTGGCTCTACTCCTAAATGGGCTGAACCCTACATTTCTAATGAACACCAGAGAACACTGTGGCTGCTGGTCAATGGACTACATTTTGAGTAGCAAAGCCCTAGAGTTAAACTATTAAATAGAATTATAGTATGAGCCACAGATGTAATTTAAAATTTCTAGTAGCTATCGTACAAAAAAAAATCAATTTGATTTTATTTAACCCAATATAACTAAAATATTATATTTTACCATGTAATCAATATAAAAAGTATTGATGGGATATTTTACTTTTTTTTTTTTTTTTTTTTGTCCCAGTACTGTCTTTGCAATCTGGTGTTATCTGTTACACCTACAGGATGTGATTTGGGCCAGCCACCTGTGGCTGGTGGCTTCTCTATTGGGCAGTGTAGACCCAGACGACCCCAGGAAAAATTTAGCCAGTCTAAATACTATTGGCAAACTGAAAAGAATTGTGCTTTTAGTACCAGAACCCACTTGAGTGGTAACGAGAAAACCCAGGGTCATAAAGAACTCCCTGCTCCAGGGCAGGAGTGCTCAAACTTTAATTAGGCACCAGGATCCCCTGAAGATGGGGTTAAAATGCAGATTCCTGGGCTTTACCCCCCAAACATTTTTTAAACTTATTACTAAAAAAGGAAGTAAACATCTATACCCCAAAATAGAGAAAGCAGAATGTTGTCTGTCTTCCCTTTTTTAATGCCATTGATGTGTTTGTGAGAGAAACTGGGTTGTTGCTCTTTGATTTGGCTGATTGCTTTATTTCACTTGTTCTTCTATTCCCCATATTTCATGAAAACTGGCATTTATTGTTGTGGACCGCTCAGCCTGGTTTCAGGAGTTGTAACCCTCATCCCATGGTGGGCTGTGTAAGAGCCCAAGGGACCCACTTCATCTGGGTCTGTTCTGTCACAAGGACGTGACCTACGAAGGAGACAAAGCTTATCTCCCTGGCAGGAGCACTGCTTTTGCCTCATCCATCTCTGGCCCTATTGCTTGGTTGGCAGTCAATGACGGGTAAGACTCCTCATGGGAGGGGCAACCTAAGCCAGACACGACCACTTGGGAGGCCTCATGGAAGGACTCGGGGGGTTGCAGCACAGAAAATGTGATGGACCCTTGCCCCCTGCCCAACCCCCCCCCCCCCCCCCCCCCCCGCTATTCTGACATAGCCCGAGTCCTCATTTCCATCTGGGAGATGTCTCCTGCTTCCTAATCAGGCTTAAAGCCTGAAACTGTGGGGGTGAGTGGTGCAGCCCTGTGCTGGCCAGGACAGCTCCCTGGGTGATTGGCGTAAGAAAGAATTCCTAAAGTCCTGTGAAACCTGCTTTGCTAAGAGTGCTCTTCCTTAGGTGATAAGTGTCCCAGGAGGAAATGAGTATGTCTCCCAAAGTTTGGCAACCCCCGTTCCTGACAAACACTGGCTCGGATTAAGCCCTCAGATTTCTTTGACATGTTAAACTTATATTCAGGTGTATTTGAGCCCAATAAAAGCCTAGTGAGGATGTTAAACTTATATTCAGGTGTATTTGAGCCCAATAAAAGCCTAGTGAGGATGGGGCTCTAGGTCATTCTCCTCTGAGAGTTTGACCCCTTTCCTCCCCAAGCAGAAGACGTCTTGGTAGTTTTTATTTTCATCCGTGATGGAGGGATGGGGCTCTGCGGGCGGAGCCCCCACCCCCCCCCCCCACACACACACAATTCATTGCTGGAGAACTGATGAGACTTGAGTCCCAGGGATTCTAATTGGAGCTCCATGTGGGAAATACCTGGGTGGGAGCTTTAAAAATGACAGATACCAGGGATCCTTTCCCCCAGAGATTCTGATTTAATTAATACAGCTAAATATCTTACAATGTGCAGGACAGCCCCCTCGCAACAATTATCCAGTCCAAAATGTTAATAGTGCCCACCTTTAACAAACCCTGAGCCAGAGGGATGAACAACCGCGAAGCCCCTGAAGTGGGAATTAATGTTAAGCCTGAGAAATAGATAAAAGGTAGGTGTAGCTGAAACATTTGAAATATTCTGAGACCTGGGAAGTGAACAGTGATGAGGGAGACAGAGATGAGAGGGCCAAATCATTTGGGGCTTTGTGGCTGTGGCAATGAGTGTGCCTAAATTGTGGTCCGTTAGAACAGTGAGCCTGATCCCCACATCTGCCTCAAATTATGATTTGAGGTAGATAAAATATTTCCTTTAACATCAAAATAAAATAAGTCATTGTTTTGGGTTGCTTTTCCAAGCTCTATGCTATTCCAATAAAAGAGAAAAACAATATTTCAGTACAATTTTCTTCTGAGAGCTTGAAGAAAAAAACTTCCAAACAATTGGCCCCTTCATTCTATGGAGCAACAAAATTCCTGCAGTAAAGAGGCACCCAGAAAATGGAATCTTGTTTAACCTTGTTTAATCCAATTCTACAGTCTTCTGTCATACATCTCTATGGCTCTTTTGCCCACCCAAATTGCTAATGTGGAAGGAAAGACACCCTCATTACTGAGAACTGGGACATGATGGATGATGATGTAATGATTGATTTGCCATTGTCAGAAAACTGAGCTGCACATGTTAAAACCCAGTGAAGAGAAGCAAGATTGAATAAGAATGTGGCCATTAATTGAACAGCGAAATGTGTAATAATGTGCCTTTGGAGGTTTTGATGTATACACAAATGTATAGTTTTATAAGCATACTCATATGTGTGTAGTTATCACTCATTTTATCAATCATGCACACTACTAATACTGTTCTCACCTCCTATGTGGAAGAAAACATGTATGGTGTTGGATGCTAAAAAGAAAAATAAGTCAGAGTCCTTGATTTCAAGGAATTTATGGTTTATAGATTAGATAGCACATAGTGAACCGAATGCAACATAATCCAAAATTAAAGAAGTGGGAGCCATAGACATGTGTAGTTTCTGCCTGTCTGGCACATATTCTCTTTTTGCAGTAACGACAGCTTTATTTTTCTTCAGGGAAAACAATTCCTCATTTTTAGTCCCTGATAATTGGATCTGCCTGACCCTTAGCTGCCATGGTGGGCGCATAACTCAGGCCCAGTCAGTCAGCATATTCCATTCCTCTGACCACTCATTGTTCCTGATTCCAGGATGGACACATGACCCAAGTTGATGCAATGAAAGTCAGTCCCATCAAAGAGAAAGCCAGGGTTAGAGTAAATATAGCCTAGAGTAAGAGACAAGAATTGGAGAGGGGCTAACTCTTGCTGGCATTGTTTAGACCCCTGATTCCTGAAGTCAGTGTTCCCTGAACCACCATTTTATTTTTATTTTTTAATTTTATTTTAATTGTTGTTCAGGTACAGTTTTCTGTCTTTTACTCTCATCCCAGCCCACCCACCAGCCATTCCCACCTCCCCCCCATTTCCACCCACCCTAGTTTTTGTCCATGTGTCCTTTATACTTGTTCCTGTAAACGCTTCGCCTTTTCCCCTGAAATTCCCTCCCCTCTCCCCTCTGGTCACTGTCAGCCTGTTCCCTATTTCAGTGTCTTTGGTTATATTTTGCTTGTTTGTTTGTTTTGTTGATTAGGTTCCTGTTAAAGGTGAGATCATATGGTATTTGTCTTTCACCACCTGGCTTATTTCGCTTAGCATAATGCTCCAGTTCCATTCATGCTGTTGCAAAGGGTAGGAGCTTCTTCTTTCTTTCTGCTGCATAGAATTCCATTGCATAAATGTACCATAGTTTTTTGATGCATTCATTTACTGATGGGCACCTAGGTTGCTTCCAACACTCGGCTATTGTAAATTGTACTGCTATGAACATAGGGATACATAGGTTCTTCTGGATTGGTGTTTCAGGGTTCTTAGGATATAATCCTAGCAGTGGAATTGCTGGGTCAAAAGGCAGATCCATTTTTAGTTTTCTTAGAAAATTCCATACTGTTTTCCATAGTGGTTGTACCAGTCTGCAGTCCCACCAACAGTGCACTAGGGTCCCCTTTTCTCCACAACCTCTCCAATACTTGTTATTTGTTGCTTTGTTTATGATGGCCATTCTGAGCAGTGTAAAGTGCTATCTCAGAATTAACATCATCAAAATGTCCATACTATCCAAAGAAATTTACAGATTCAATGCAATACCTATTAAAGTACCAATGGCATATTTCACAGACATAGAACAAACACTTCAAAAATATATATGGAACCATAAAAGACCCTGAATAGCTGCTGCAATTTTGGGAAAGAAGAGCAAAGTAGGAGGGATCACAATGCCTGATACCAAACTGTATTACAAGGCCACTGTAATCAAAACAACCTGGTACTGGTATAAAAACAGGCACGTGGACCAGTGGAACAGAACGGAGAGCCTAGAAATAAATCCAAGTCTCTACAGTCAATTAATATTCGACAAAGGGGGCAGCAACATAAAATGGAGTAAAAATAGCCTCTTCAACAAGTGGTGTTGGGAGAACTGGACAGTTACATGCAAAAAAATGAAACTCAAGAACCAACTTACACCATGAACCACCATTTAAAAAAACCTATCTACAATACATTGATTTATTTTTTCAGGGCATAGTTCTACGACTTTTAATACATGAATATGAATATATATACCTACCATCATCATCAGGATACAAAACAATTTTATCATCCCCAAACGTCCATCTTTCATGCCGTCTCCTCATAAACCATTTCTGTACCTTAAAACCTGGCAACTACTGATCTGTTCTTGATTCCTACAGTTTTATCCTTTCTAGAATGTTACGTAAGTGGGACATTACAAGTGTAACTTTTGAGGCTGGTTTCTTTCACTTAGGATAATGCCTTTGAAATTCATCCAAGTTATAGTGTGCACTAACAGTTCATACCTTTATATTGATGAGTAGTATTCCATTGTCCAGTTGTACCATAATTTGTTTTTCCATTCCCCGCTGAAGACCATTTGGGTTGTTTCCAGGTTTAGGTGATTATGAATACAACTGCTAATGACATTCATATATAGAGTTTTGTGCAAACATAAGGTTCATTTGACTTGGGTAAATACCTGAAGTGGAATTGCTGGGTCATACAGTAAGTATATGTTGAACTTCATAATGTTTTCCATAGTGGCTATACCATTTCATATCTCAACCAACAAAGGATGTTCTATTTGCCATGCTTCTTTGACGGCACTGGGTATTGTCAGCCTATTTTTCAAAAGCCATACTTCTTCCAGTTAAGAGGTGGCATTGGTAAGCATGGCTTGCCTCCTTCGCACAACCACATCAAAATTACAACTAAAATATAGAACAACCATTATACAGAACCTATCCGTGTGGCAGTGGCAAATGTATCCCAGCCCCTGATTTGGAAAACCAGGGCAGGGGAGCAAGCCAGCACATAGGAACCAAGCCCACAGATCAGGCCTGCATTGTACTTAGGCTGCATTGAGACTTGCTTTTTGCTAAAACTCCCTCACCCTGAATTGAGACAGCAAATGTTTACTGCATATCTTTAACTTCCTAAAATCTGTGCTAAACCTCCTAAGTACGGAGTGTAACCAGTTCAACCACCTTTCCCCTTGCATTTGCAAATATCCTTTCTCTTTGAAGTAATTAGCAACATCCTCTCCTTTGTTATCTGTAAAAGGTAATCAGCTAGAGTGAACCTGTGCAGAGTAAATGAGGGCCATCCTCAATGTAATGTACCCAGATAAGGAATAAAAGTCTGTCCAGGCAGGAGTCGGGCCCTCTCTCACTTAGAGAGTAGCCATGCCATCCCTTTTTCTCCACAAGGCTTCTGTAGTCCATGTGAATTCATTTGTTGCAACCACAACACATGGACTCTGCTGGCCAGAGTCTGCATCAAATCATCACTCAGAACTGTCAGAAATCGAGTTGAATGGAAGACTGACAACTACAGAATTAAAGAAATCACATTCATCCAGACTGGTAGGAAGGGTGGAGACATAGAACAGGCTGGTCTCACACCCACCTGTGGTAGATAAAAATTCAAGAGTGATATATCTGGCGTGAGAAGTCCCAGCCACACACCAGGCCTTGCGCCCTAGGGTTATAGTGCCAAGAAAGTAAGTCCCCATAACTTCTGGTTGCAAAAACCAGTGGGGATTGAGTCAGTGGAAGAAAGTACTGGAGTCCCAAGCAGTTCCTCTTAAAGAAGCTACACACAGACTTACTCAGACTCACTTGCTCTGAGCTCCAGCACCAGGGTAGCAAGTTGAAAGGCACTAGTGGCATATGGGGAGAAACCGAAGTGCCTGGCATTAAGGCAGGAGCTGCGGTATAGCTTTCTTTCAGACAGAAAAGCAGGCAGAGGCCACTGTCTCTCTTCTAAGGCCCCCACCACCCCTCCCCCGCATGGAACCACAGAGTTGGCAGGCTAGTGCCGTATCTGAGATTCCGTAAACCTGGCTAACACTGTTTGCCCTGCCCTGGAGATCCTCTGAGACTCCATCCCACCCAATCTGTGGGCCCACCCAACCTGTTAACCTTGGCTTTTCCATATGAATAGCTGGTCATGGCACATGCTTCACAACTTCCTAAATCCTCTCAAATAAGCAACAGCCAGTCTCACTGAGCCCCCAGCCCCCACACCTCTTGCTAAGTGGTCCTAGGCTTGGCACTAGCAGCAGCCAGACTAGATTCACAGCTTAGATTTGCCTGGGAACCTCCAAACTCAGCACAAATAGCAGCTATTGCTGAGTGCTTTATAGATCGTGCAGGGTGGCCCTGGGCAGAACATAGGTGGGGACTGAACTTGGCCTGCACCACCTGGAAACCCCAGAGCCATGTCAGAGTACCACCACCATGTCAGAGTACCACCTGGAAACCCTAGAGCCTGTGCACCCAGTGCACAGACCATGCCAGAGTACCACCACCCTGCCCCTGCACAGCTAATCCACCATGGAGAGTGGAGGTTGGTGGTCAGTGTCAGTCAGTCCTTGCAGCTGACTGGCCTGGGTAAATCCCTCCCATTGACCTGCCAACAGCAATCAAAACTCAACTACCAGAGGAGGGTATACCCAACCCACACAAAGGAAACATTTCAAGTACCCAGCTTGGATGATAGGGGAGGCTGTGCCACTGGACCCTACAGGACACCACTGCATTAGGCTAAGCTACCAAGACAGGGAGTCATAGCAGCTCTACCTAATACATAGAAACAAATACAGGGAGGCTCCCAAAATGAGGAAACAAAGTAACATGGCCCAAATGAAAGAACAGGTGACAACTTTAGAAAAGAGCTAAAGAAAATGGAGATAAGCAATCTAGCAGATGCAAAGTTCAAAACACTGGTTATAAGGATGCTCAAGGAACTTAGTGAGGACCTCAGCAGCATAAAATAGACCCAGTCAGAAATGAAGGATACACTAATTGAAATAAGGAACAATTTACGTGGAAACAACAGTAGAATGGATGAAGCTGAGAATCAAATAAATGATTTGGAACATAAGGAAGTGAACAACCAATCAGAACAACAAGAACAAAGAATCCAAAAAACTGAGGATAGTGCGAGCAGTCTCTGGGACAACTTCAAGTGTCCCAACATTCACATCATAAGGGTACCAGAAGGAGAAGAGAGGAGCAAGAAATTGGAATCTAATTGAAAAAAAAAAATAATGCAAGATAACTTTCCTAATTTGGTGAAGGAAATGGACATGCAAATCCAGAAAGCACAGAGTTCCAAACAAGATGGATGCAAAGAGGCCCACTCCAAGACAAATCATAATTAAAATGCCAAAGTTTAAAGAGAGAGAATCTTAAAAGCAGTTAGTTACCTACAGTGGAGTTCCCATAAAACTGTCAGCTGATTGCTCAAAAGAAACTTTGCAAGCTAGAAGGGATTGACAAGAAATATTCAAAGTCATGAAAAGCAGGGACCTACAGCCAGGAATGCTCTACCCAGCAAAGCTATTGAATCGAAGTGAATCGAAGTGAAGATAAAGAGCTTCTTAAACAAGAAAAATCTAAAGGAGTTCATCATCACCAAAACATTATTATAGGAAACGTTAAGGGGACTTATTTTTTAAAAAAGAAGATCAAAACTATGAACAATAAAATGGCAAAAACCACATACCTATGAATAATTGAATCTATAAAACAAACTATGCAAACAAGAAGAACACAGAATCATGGATACCGAGAGCATTTTGATGGTTGCCAGATAGGAGGGAGTATGGAGGAATGGGTGAGGAAATGAGTGGATTCAGAAATACGAAAAGGTAGTTACAGAATAGCCATGGAATGTAAAGTACAGCATAGGAAAGAAGTGGCCAAAGAACTTATACCCATGACCCATGGTCATGAATAATACTATGGGGATTGCCTGAGGGAGTGGGGGGTGCTGAGTGGAAGGGGTTGAAGGGGGAAAAATTTGGACAACTGTAATAGCATAATCAATAAAACATTATTAAAAGAAAAAAGTTATAGTTCTTTCAGGAAAAAAATTTATTCTAATAGGTGTGTAGTGATATTTTTTTGTGATTTACTTTGTATTCCTGTAATGGATTATGATGTTGAACAATTTTTCATGTATCTGTTTGTCATTCATATATTCTTTGATGAAGTGTCTATGCATATTTTATGCTTATTTTTGCTTATTTTCTTGAGTGTTGAGTTCTTTAAATATTCTAGATATGTTATTCTTTCATAGAGCAAAATTTTTCATTTTTTACTTTGTTATTATTATTATTACTATTATTATTAACCCTCACCTGAGGATATTTTTTCATTGCTTTTAAATAGAGAAGAAGGGAGAGAGGAGGAAGAGAGAAAAACATGCATATGAGAGAGAAACATTGATTGGTTGCCTCCCATATGTGCCCTGACTGGGGATCATATACGCCTGGACTGGAATGGAACCCAAAACCTAGGTATGCGCCCTGACTGGAATCTACCCTGCAACTCTTCGGTTACAGGATGATGTTCCAACCAACTGAGCCACACTGGCCAGAGCCAAATACTTATTTTGATGAAGTCATATTTATTGGTATTCTTCTTTTATAAATTTTGTTCTTGGTATCTTATTGAAGAACTCTTTCTAACTCAAGATCACAAAGATTCTCCTATGTCTTATTCTAAATTTTTAATTGTTTTATGTTTTACATTCAGATTTATGATCCTTTTGGGGTTAATTGTTGAAAAAGCTGTGAGGTATAGGCTGAGCGTTATTTTTTGCATATGGATATCCAATTATTCTAATAGCATTTATTGAAAAAATCTATCCTTAGTATGTTAAATTGCCTTGGTACTTTTGTAAAAATTGGCCATATTTATGTGCATCAGCTTGTGAGTTTTCTATGTGTCTATATCTCCACTGATAACATATTGACTTGATTAATGTAGCTTTACAGCATGTCTGATAATCAAGTAATGTGTAAGGCTTCCAATTTATTCTTGATTTTCGTAGTTACTTCACTATTTAGTTCCTTTTTTTAGGTTAACACTTATTGAGTATTTAACTTGTGCAAGACACTGCACTAAGCATTTTGCATATATTATCTCTATTATCATTGCCACGGTCATAAAAGTGGGTGCTGTTACCATGCCTGTTTTACAGATAAGGGAATTACATCTATGAACTTCAGGTACCTGCGGTGGGGCACTTAGCAACGTGCTAACCAAGGCCAGGAGGACTCTGGATCCCCACTTCTAATCACTCACTACACCACCTCTCAGGAGCCCATGAGGAGCTATGACCTCACAGGAGACCTTTGTCAAAGATCTCTCTCCAGTCCTGGCTGGTGTGGCTCAGTGGACTGAGTGCTGGCCTGTGAACCAAAGGGTCAATGGTATAATTCCCAGTCAGGGCACATGCCTAGGTTGCAGGCCAGGTCCCTAGCTGGGGGAGCGTGAGATGCAACCACACATACATGTTTCTCTCTCTCCCTTTCTCTCTCCCTTCCCCTCTCTCTAAAAACAAAAAAATAAACAAAATCTTAAAAAAAAAATCTCCCTCTGTAGTTCATTTCAGAATGTGGGTCCATTCTGTCACAGTGGTTTGGACACATACAACTGGTTAGCAAATTTCCCTTCCTCCTTTGCCTGTGGAAACTAGACTTTCGCTTCCAGAACTCATCATTGTAGTATCTTTGCTTTTCCATAAATTTAGAACAGTTTGTCAGTATATAGAAAAAGTCTTTCTGAGATTTTTATTGGAAATGCATTAAACCTATTGATTTATTGGAAATTAACATCTTAATTATAAAGATGTCTTCAATCCATGAACATGGTATATCTCTCATCTTTTTAGCTCTAATTTGATCACTTTTTAAAACAAATTATAGCTTTCATTATACTTATCCCTTATGTGTTTTATTAGATTTTTATCAAAGTATTTCATTTTTGGATGTTTCAAATTTCAAATTTCAGTTTTCACTTATTCACTGTTATATGTACATATACAAGGTATTTATATACAAAAATCTTGTATCCTAGAACCTTGATAAATTCACTTATTAGTACTAGGAATGTTTTGTAGATTCCTTGGAATTCTGTATATAGACAATCATGTCATCTGGAAATAGGACAGTTTTCTTTCTTGCTTACTAGTAGATAATGTCTTTTTTGCTTACTTTTATTGCACTGTCAAGACTTTCAGAATTATATTGAATAAGAGTGATGACTTGAATATCCACTCCTTGTTACCAGTCTTGGGAGCAAAATATTCAGTCTTCTATAAGTAAGTTTGAGTTTAGCAGTAGGCATTTTGTAGATGCCCTTTATCATTTTAAGGAACTTCCCTTCCATTTCTAGTTGGGTGAGAGTTTTTATCATGACTGCATGTTAAATTTTGTTAAATGCTTTTTCCGCTTTAATTGATGTGATTGTGTAGTTTTCTTGAGTTTCTTCGTATGATGGAATATATTACCTAATTTTTTAAAAAATGTAAATTAAGTCCCTGGCCAAGTAGCTCAGTTGGTTAGAGCATTGTCCAGATATGCCCATGTTGCAGGTTGGATCTCCAGTCAGGGCACATATAAGAAGCAATCAATGAATGCATAAATAAGTGGAACAAAAAATCAATGTTTCTCTCTCTCTCCTCTCTTTTTCTCTCTCTCTCTCCTCCCTTCCTCTCTATCTGAAAAATCAATTTAAATTTCTTTAAAAATTAAATTTATTGGAGTGACATTGGTTAGTAAAATTACATAGGTTTCAAGTGTACAATTCTGTAATACGTCATCTGTATATGGTACTGTGTGTTTACCACCTGAAATCAAATGTCTTTCCATCACTGTATATTTGATCCCCCTCTTTACCCTTTACTATTGATTAATTTTTAAAATATAGAGCCAGACTTAGATAACCTATACTTGGTTATGGTATATTATTCTTCTCATATATTTCTGGACTCCACTTGCCAATATGTCACTGAGTGTTTAAAATCCCCCTTTTTAATTTTTGTCTAAGAACATTTGAATTGGAATTTTGTCACAAGAGTCCTGACTAGTATTTACAGGCAAGTTTCACAAAAAGATTTATTTAAAAAAAAATAGGTTATACAAAAGAGCTATGTCAAACTTCACTTATTTCACAATTATTAAAAATAGAAATTATATAAGAAAATTAAATTACCGCATATGTTCCTGTAGTTGTTTGAGTAAATATTCTAAGACTAAAATTATAACAGTAGGTTGTTTTAAAAATTGCAGTAAATTTTTTGAGATTGCACATATAGTATGTGCAAGTTGTAAGAAATAGAAATAACATGAAGCGTTAAAAGTTAAGAATATAAATTACTAGTAATCTCATTAGAGATAATGATATTATAATATCATACAACCATATTAATAAAATTGTATATGTATCATCTATAACAGTATCAAGATTTGCTGCAAATTAGAATCACCTAGAAAGATTGGAAAATAGTTTTTTTTTTAAGAGATTTTATTTACTTTTTTTAGAGAGATGGAAATGAAGGAAGAAAGAAAGGGAGAGAAACATCAGTTGGTTGCCTCTTGCACGCCCCCAACTGAAAACCTGGACCTCAACTGAGGCATGTTCCCTGGCTGGGAATCAAACTGGCGACCATTCATTTTACAGGCAGGTGCTTATTCCACTGAGCCACACCAGCCAGGGTAGAAGATTGGAAAATGTTGATATCTTTGTTCTAGCTGGAAAGATCATGCTTCATCAAGGATAAAACAAACAAACAAACAAACAATTTGATTTTAAAATGTGGGCTATAAAGGGGATGAATGGTAATGGGAAAAATACAATAAAAAATAAATTTGAAAACATTTGAAAGAATAAAATAAAGTAGGGGGAAGATCTAAATGGACATTTTTCTGAAGAAGATATACAAATGGCCAAAAGTACATGAAGAGGTGCTCAACATCACCCATCATCAGGGAAATCAAATCAAAACCACTATAAGATGTTACCCCCATACCTGTGAAAATGTCTATCATCAAAAGATACGAAATAACAAATGTTGATGAGGATGTGGAGAAAAGAGAACCCTCATGTACTGTTGGTGGGAATGTCAATTGGTGCAGCCACTATGAAAAACAGTGTGGAGTTTCCTCAAAAAATAAAAAATAGAACTACCATATGATCTGGCAATTTCACTTATGGGTATTTATCCAAAGGAAACAAAAATACTAACTGAAAAACATACATGTACCTCATGTTCATTACAGCATTATTTTCGATAGCCAAGGACATGAAAGCAACATAAGTGTCTATTAATGGGTGACTGAATAAAGAAAGTGTGGTATAGTACATAATGGAATATGATTCATCCATAAAGAAGAAGGAAACTTTACCATTTGTGACATTATGGATGGAACTTGAGGTTATTTTGCTAAGTGTACCAAGACAGAAAAAGACACTGCATAATTTCACTCATACGTGGAACATGCCTAACCTCCTCAAAAACCTAATAACAAAACAAACAACAAAATAATAGAATTAAGATTCAGAAAACAGACTGACAATTGCCAGAGACAGGAGGAGAGGTTGGGCAAAATGGGTGAAGGGGTTGAAAAGGTACAAATTTCTAGTTATAAAATAAGTCCTAGGGATATAATTACAGCATAGTGATTAGAGTTAATACTATTATACTGTATTTTTGAAAGTTGCTAGGAGAAGAACTTTTAGAAATTCTTACCACAAGGAAAAATATTGTAACTATGAGGTCTGTCCAGAAAGTATCCAGCCACACACTATGAAAAATAGAGGTGTTTATTGAGAAGATACAAGAACATAAGACATAGGACAATGGCACCTCAGTCCCCTTCAGAGTGAGCACCTTAGTACCTGACACAGTTCTCCCAATTGCCATCAGCTGCCTTGTAGTTTCCTGAATCTCATCTATGGTCTAAAATCTCTTCTCTTTCAAAGGTAATTTTAGTTTTGGGAAAAGCCAGAAGTCACAGGGCACCAAATCTGGGCTGTAGGGGGATTGAGTCACTGGGATGATTTCATGTTTCACTGAAAACCTCTGCACAAGACGTGATGCATAAGCAGGCGCATTGTAGTGATGAAGTTGCCAATCACCAGCTGCCCATAGCTGTGGCCTTTTGAATCATCCAAATAGTTGCCATGGAGGAATGTTAAAGCTTAATGCAAATTTTGATGTAGATTCATTGCTGTACTCGCTCAGTCATTTTGAATGCGATGGCCACACAGTACACATGCTCACTCAATGGGGTCTACCACCCCCACTGACTAGTACAGTGAAGTCGTCATTGTTCATGCATGCGCATTCTAGTCCACTCTCCTTGGCTGTCAGGTTACATCAATGTCATGCAAACCATTTTCATTTTATTAACAATGGAATTAAAATTCCATTTTTCTGGACAGACCTCATATGTGTAGGGATAGATGTAGTAACTATGCTTATGATGATAATTTTGCAATATACACCATATTTTCGGACCATAAGATGCACCTAGGTTTTAGAAGAGGAAAACAGGAAAATAAATTTTGAAGCAAAAAATGTGGTAAAATATTTAATAACATAAATAGCATAATATTTCACCAATGTAAATGTAAACAGAACTCAACAGCAGCGTTAACAACCATTATTCCTCCCAAATTTGGGGGGGAGTGCATCTTATGGTCCGAAAAATACGGTACATAAATTGAATCATTATGTTGTACACCTGAAACTAATGTTATATGCCAATTATATCTCAATTTTTAAAACAGATCATTTTTAATTAACATGGGTTGTAGCCTTTGCCTTAGGATCTTTAAAAGCTTTTTCAGTGATTCTAATATGTAGCTAAATTTGACAACCACTGCTCTAGTTTCTATGGACCCAGTGACATATACATTTGCTTGTTATTTTTTAAAATTGAATAAACTGTTCCTTAATGTCCAGCAGCTTACTTTAAAAAAATTAAACTTATTGTTTTGATATAATTGTAGGTTTATATGCAGTTGTAATAAATGATTCCACTCATGGGTATATAATCAAGAGAATTGACAATATATGTCCACACAAAAATCTGTGTACAAATACTCCTGCAAGCATTATTCATAATAGATAAAAAGTGAAAACAACCCAAATGTTCAGTGATTGACAAACGGGCAAACAAAATGTGGTGCAGCCACACGATGGAATATTATTCAGTCTTTGATTTCTTTCATCAAAGTCTTGCAGTGTCACATACAGATCGTTCACCTCCTTGGTTGGATTTACTCCTAAGTATGGTATTGTTTTTGATGCTATTTTGAGTGGGATTGTTTTATTTCCTTTTCAGATATTTCATTAGTGTATAGAAACACAATTCTCTATATGTTGAATTTGAATCTTGCAACTTAACTGAATTAGTTGATTAGTTCTAACAATTTTTGGGTGTAGTCTTTAGGATTTTCTACATATAAGATCATATCATCTGTAAACAAAGACAATTTTACTTTTTCATTTCCAGTCTGGATGCCTTTTATTTCTTTTTCTTTCTTGATTGCTCTGGTTGGGACTTCTAATACTGTGTTGAATAGGAGTGGTGAGAGTGGGCGACTGTCTGATTCCTGATCTTCAAACTGAACCCACAACATAGGTATGTGCCCTGACCTGGATTCAAACCCATGAGCTTTTGGTGTGTGGGATGATGCTCCAACCGAGCTACACTGGCAAGGGCCATAACACTTTTTTGTTTAATTTTTGTTTAGAGAGAAAGAGAGAATGAGAGAAACATCAACTTGTTTTTCCACATATTTATGCATTCATTGGTTCTTGTATGTGCCCTGACCAGTACTGAACCCGTAACTCTGGCCTATCATGAGGATGACCTATCCAACTGAACTACCAGGCCAGGGTGAATATTCTTGTTCATAAATCATTGTCACTATCTCTGGTTGCTATGGACCTACAATGTTATGCTGCTCTGACTTTAGAATTTAGGTCTTGTAACTAGGCTTCAGGACTTATTTTGGAGACTAGGGTACTTCATCAACAGCCCTTCCCTTACTCTCCAGTCCTTGGTAGCTTCATTCAAATCACCAAAACTCTCAATGCTTTAGTTTTCACTTCTTTACAATAGAGGTAATAATAGTTACCTCGGAACACTCTTGTCAAGGACTAAATGAGATTTTAGCTACTTTTTACTAGCCATTTCTTCTACTGTTTGTTCTAATATGCTGAAAATCAGAAGTGAGCCCTGCCTCCATCACCAGGTTGATCAAGTCCAATACCCAGGTCCAGGCAGAGGTACAGGAACCAAGCAAGGGTAATCAAAACACATTTTGTGGAATCAATATCAACACTGGGAAAGATAACCTTTTGAGAGCAGGAATCACCAGGAGCCAAGCAAGAAAGTCAGAGGAGAGAAAAGCAGAGCCCCAAGAGCTTGAGAGGGAATTTGGAGCCAGCATTGGACCCACTCATTGTGGTTTTAACCAAAGGTTTGAACTTTCCAGCAGGGACATGAATTAATAACTTCCTCTCTTTGCTCCGTTTGGCTTATTTTGGGCTTCTGTTACTTGCAACCAAAAGAGCCTTATCAGTCATGTTTGTTATTAATCAGTAAGTATTTAACCCTACTTTTCAAAAAGTGTATTCAACTAGCACTCTTACTTATTCATTTTCTTTAGGTTACTGGATATAGGGTTTCATGTGATGACAAATATTGTTACAGGACTTTGAGATTTTTCTTTGTTACATTTTTCAGAGTAAACGTGTTTTGTTAGTCTTAATTTTTTTTAAAGATTTTATTTATTTATTTTATTTTTAGAGAGGGGAAGGGAGGGAGAAAGAGAGGGAGAGAAACATCAATGTATGGTTGCCCCTCATGTGGCCCCCACTAGGGGCCTGGCCTGCAACCCAGGCATGTGCTCTGACTGGGAACCGAACCTGCAACCCTTTGGTTCGCAGCCCGCACTCAATCCACTGAGCTACGCCAGCCAGGGCTTGTTAGTCTTAATTTTTTTACCCTAAAATAAACATTACCCCAAATTAACAATCAGAATGACAAGAATAGCTTTTCTTTTATTACTGTTTTACAAGCATTCATCTGTGAGGTTGAAAACTGTCACAAGCATAGTTTGTCTGCACATTAAAACTATGAAGGACAAAAGATTAATGAGCTCTTAGTTTTCGAGGGCTGATACAACAAAGTACCACGGACTAGGTGGCTTAAAATATCAGAAATTTATCGTCTCACAGTTCTAGAGGCTAGGAGTCAAAAATCAAAGTGTTGCAGGGCCACACTCCCTCTGAAACAGGGAGGGGAAATCTTTCTTGCCCCTTCCTAGCTTCTGGAGTTTGACATCAATCCTTGCTGTTCCCTGGCTGGTACATGCCTCACTGCTGTCACATGGCCATCTTCTTCCCATGTGTTTTGAATGGTCTCCCCACTGTGCTTGTTTGAATTTCACCCTTTTATAAGGGCACTAATTACATATGTTTGGGGGCCACCCGAATAACCTCATTTTAACTTGATTGCTAGTGTAAAGAACCTATTTCCAAATAAGGTCACTAACTAATGTAGAGGTTAGTACTTCAACATCTTTTGGCAAATACAATTCCATCCCATCAGGCACTGTTTAATTTTAATAGTAGATGGAGTACATTGTGGCAAAGGCCACAATTTGTTCCACGCTTGTTTTCATGCTCCTTTGAAATGCAACTTTTCTGTTCCCCTCCTCAAGAACTAAATAAAGTCTATTTCCCCATCTGCTTGAATTTGGACTTTTTGACTTGCTTTGACCAATGAAATACAGTGGAAATGATGTTATGCCACTGCTTAGCCTGTAACTCTCACTCTCCTATTGGCTCGAGATCTCTTTGTGAATAAGTCTGCGATAGGCTGCTGGAGATATCAGTGGTTGAAAACTGAGGGGTCCAAGCCAAGAGCCAGCACTACTTGCCAAGCATGCAAGTGAAGCCATCTTGGACCCTGCAATCTCAGATGAGCCTCTAGAAGCTGGTGCTGGTGCTATAGCTGCATGAGTGACCTGTGACAAGACTAGCAAAAGAAGACCTAACTGACTGCTGGGAGTGTCCTGTTGGCTTTGAAAAGGTAAGTTGCTATGTTGTGAGGGGGCCATGTGGCCAACCCTGAGGGTGTCCCCTAGCTGAGATGGACCCCTCCTCAACAGCCAGCAATAAAATAAGCATCTGTCCTATAGTTACAAAGGACTCAATTCTGTCAAGAATCTAGAGGAGCTTTGAAGCTCTAGAAAAGAAGGGCTGGCTGATAACCTTGATTTCAACATAGGGAGACCCCGAGCAGCGGACCCAGATACACCATGCCCCAACTTCTGACCTACAGAGCTGTAAGAACATAAATGTGTATTGTTGTAAGCCACTGAGTTTGGGGGTAATTTATTACCAATACCTGAACCTTCTCTTTGTAGCCTTATTTTCGCATCAGGGTAGCCCCTTTGTCCTTTGGCACTCCTAGGTCTCTCATACCAATTCTCCTGGCATGCACACTGTCTTGTACAGCTTCCATATCCCCTGGGGGTTGTAATCACTAGGAGGGAGCAATGACAGGTACCCTGTCAGCTCGTTTTGTGCAGCAAAGACTTGATACAGTGTCTAAGGTGTATGAGCTGTTCTGCAATTGGTTGCAGAATGAATAGGCATCCTGTATGGTATGCCTGTAAAATTCTATTTTGTTCCGGGAACTGGTGGGGCCTAGCTTGTGTGTGTGTGTGGGGGGGTGGGGGGTGCTTACAAGAGCAATTTGCCTTAAACTTCAGCCCAGGGTCCTAGGACAGTGGCCCGGCCAGAACTAATTTGATGTTCATTTTTTGTGCGGGTCTCCTATTACTGTAACAGCAGTAGTAATTCACTCTCCAAACCTATGTGAGGTTTCCCCCACTTCTAAGCCGTTTTCACTCATCCTACATTTCGGTGTCTTTTCAAACCATTATTCCTTTCACACCTGGGGAAGCACACGGGTCTCTGAATCCTAACTGCTACTTACTAGCTGGGGGTCCATTATTTTGCTCCTCTGAGGTTTCCTTGTCTACACAACGGGGGAAATAATTCTTACCACTGACAGAACTTTTGTAAGGACTCCATGAGAGAATGTGTACTGTGTTTGGAAGGTAAACTCCACAAAGGTCACAGGCCTAGTCCTTTTGTTTTTGCCAGTGTTCCCATATGCCCTGCACACAATAAGTGCTCAGTAAATTTGGGGAATGAGCAGTTTATAAAAAGACTTCAGCACAAAGTGGGGCAGACAGTAAGCAGGTTTTATGATGTTCATTTTGCAAAGGAGGAAACTCACCTGGGGATGTCTACATAGGTGTTCTAGTCTGATTTAAATTCTGAGGATTTGCCCATCTTATCACTCAATTTTAATAAGATAGTCAGACACACAGGGGTCATTCTAACCTTACTCAAAGGTCCCATTGAGCATGAACATCCCTTAAATATAACACTCCCAAGAAAACTGACCCAGGCAAGCATTTTTATAAGGGAGTAAGGATTTCAACAAAACCAGGAAGGGCCAAATTCCAAAGCAAACAAAGTCGGTTCATTCCCCACCCTGGGGGAGGGTGTTCACTCCGGTCTGCTAAAGATAGAGGAGGGCCCTCCCCGAGAACTTCCTGGCTTTTATTAGTTTGTAATCCCAAAGGTAACTTTTCAAAGGTTTTTCTTTTGGAAGTGTGGGTGTGAAACTGCTTCTCTAATCACATCTTAAGGGAGGATCTCTGAACATCTGTATATTATTTGAAAACTTAGCATCCGGTTGGGAATGTTAGGGTGGGTGGGGGACCCTAATGGTAAGATGAAACAGCAGGAGCTGTTAAAAACACGTCAAAGTGACTTAAATAGAGACAGAAAAATTAGGCAAAAATTATAAATGGCTAATTACTTTGGCTCAGTTACATGTTTAATCAAAAGCCCGCCTCCCCTACTTTTAGCACTAGAGTAAGAAAGAGAAAAGTAGGGCGCATAGAAGTCTGAGATAAATATCTCACCAAGAGCCAAGGGACAAAATTCATTACAGATAAGCCCAGTACTCCCATTTCCCCCGGACGCCTCTCCCAGATTGCTATAGAGGTTGCTGCTCCCCGCGTAGCTGCCAGGAAATCGGTGCTACCCCGCGGGGCTGCTTTCATGCAGCCGGGGGTAAGAGTCGCACTTCCTGCGTCCTCCTCACTACTAGGCCGGAGTGCCGGAGCCCTTCTTCCGAACGGGGAGCGGCGAGTTGGGAAAACTCCGCACCGATCCACCGTGGCGCGAGGAAATAGGGTGGGGTGGGGGGTTCGGAAGGGCTGGATTTTGTCAGTCAAGGATCGATATTCCTCCCCCCCACTACCTCCAGCCTTGGACGCAGCCAATGGAAGCCCGGAAAAAAAAATTCCTTAGCAGCCCGGAGTGCAAAGGCCGCTCGGCTTTGTTTGCAGGCAGAGGAATGGGCCGGGCCAGGGGCGCGAGCAGGGAGTAAGACGCGCCCCGCCGCGGTGCTGCCTGGGCGAGGAAACCGAACAGGATACCTTGAAGCCCTAACGAGGTAGCCTGCCACCGTCCTCCTCAAACCCGAGCAAGCACCCCCCACCCCGCACCCCGCCAAAGTCCTAGATGCAAAAGAAAAGAGGACGGTGGAGGTAGACCACGCCAAGCCCGCGCAAAGCGCGGCGTCTTTAAGACCTTGCAGAACGGGAATCTGGGAGACTCCTCGGCAAGGCAGTTTCCTTTCTCCCTCTCTTCCAAGATAGGGCCAGAGCTGCCCCTATCCCCCAGACTGCCTCAGGCGAGCCGCGGACCCACGGGCCACGCGCGTGGAGAACTGGGCTGTGGGATCCTCCAGAGGTGGTAGGAGAATGTGGTTGCTTTAACAGCGTGGAGTGCGCGCGCCCGCCGCTGCCGCGCGCCCCCGCCGCCGCGCAGTCCCTGCTCGCTCCCTCGTTCGTTCGCCGGTTCGCTCGCTCTCTCGCCGGCTTTAAAGTCACTGCCAGGATCCATGCTCACATGTTACTTCCTGTATGGAGGCATGGCCAGTTTCCAGCCCCGCGCTCCCGGTTCCTCCCCAGCCTGCGCCGGAGCCACAACTTTCAGAAGCATGGACTGAAGGCGCCCTGGCCCCAGCGCCCCTTTGAGATTCTTTTTGTTTTCCTCCTGCCGTTTCTATTTTGGGGGGGCTCTACGCTCCCCCCGCCTCTCCCCTCCCCTTCCCAGCTCGCAAACATGCCTCCTTCCTTCCCGGGGCCCTGGAAGGAGCTGCCTGCCTGAAGCCCGGAGACGCCACGCTCAGCCCTGCCGCCGCCCGCTGGCTTGCTGGCTGCGCTGCCGACTCAAGTTGGGTATCTTCGGCTGCTCGCTGCCGCCGCCGCCGCCTGCGGCCCCTGCCTGCCCCGGGCCCGGGGCATAGCCGCCGCCCGCCGACTCCTCGCTTTGCTCCATCGGCTCCCTCCTTTTAGAACGGAAAGCAGTCCTTCGCCGTGGATCGTCCCTAGCGTGGTGCCGCGTTCCCGGTCACTTTTTGAGGTTTTCTGGGGGACACTTGGCTTCCTAGATTCCAGGGGCACTCGGAACGCTGAGCGCGGGGGGCCCGTAGAACGGGCGAGCAGGGGAAGAGCCCAGGTTTAGTGGAGGCTCACACAGGCAAGAACTTATTCAACAAGTTTACCACCCCCCCTGCCTTCCTATCTTCGATGTGCGTTTTCGGACATGCGGAGGTTACTGGAACCGTGTTGGTGGATTTTGTTCCTGAAAATCACCAGTTCCGTGCTCCATTATGTCGTGTGCTTCCCGGGTGAGTGCTGGCCGCCGAGGGGACGCGGCCCTGACCGGCGCGCGCAGGGATGCGGAGTTGTCTCCTGGGCACGGAGCTTGGGCGCCTGTCCCGGGGACCCCGGAGAGGGTGGAGGGGGGTCGCGCGCTCTGGGTGGAGAAGGGATCCACTCTGCTGGTTCTGGCGGCGTTTAGGGAGGCTAGTGATTGGGGAGGGTGGAAGAAGGGGCTGGGTGGGGAGGGGGACAGGGGCCGCAGGGGTCTGCTCTTGCTTGGGTTTGGGAGGCCTTGGGGAGCCAGAGTCAGGAGAAAAGGTGAACTCGCTCTGCTGATCCGCCGCTGTTCCGGAGAGCTAGAACTCTGGCGCTGTTAGGGGAGACTGGGACCATGCGGGAATGCCTCTGTGGGTTTGAGGGGCCCAGAGTGCGCCTCTGGCTCAGGCGGGTTTTAGAGGAGCTCAGAAAGGGGGTGCTTTCTTTGCTGCTCCGCGACCCTTTAGAGACTGGGTCTTGGGGAAGGAAAGCTGGAGGCTGACCATGGAGGTTCGGGGATGTTGGGAGCAGTCTCATTCTGGTTTCGGGGACCTGGGGCGAACCCCGCTCGGCGCTGAAACGTGGGTAGTGTTTCGGTGCCGGCGCTAGGCAGCCTTTCCGGGAGCGGGTCCCTGGGCACCGGGAGGGCAGGGAGCAGGCGGTTTAGGGAGATCTCTGGCTCCCCCAGCCCCAGCCTGCAGCCCCTTTACACTGAAACTCTCCGGTCGGGGCGCTGAGGGCGCGTCAGCGGCTGCGTTGCTGTTCGCGCTTAGGCGGGTATTTTTCTCTCTCCCACTCTTGCCTACCTTCATCTTTGCCCTTTTGCAGGCTGTCCGCGGTTGGCAGACACAGACCCGCTCTTTCTGGCCAGGTTAAGACTGGCCTTCGATGACGATAGTAAGTTGCCGCACGCAGCGGCGTGCAGCTCTGCGACCTTCCACTTCCAGCCCTCCACCGGCAGACCCTCCCCTCTCCTCAACCTACCCTAGAGGAGGGCAGAGGCCAGCCGCCTCTCTCTGCCCTCATGCGGGCCCTCCACACAGCAGCCCCGAGCTCCCTTGAATCCGTCCAGTCCAGCCCCCTCTTCGGGGGTGGTGGCTACGTCTTCTGCCTTAGCTGGGGAATGGGGTGAAATGAAGGGGGCGATTCGCTTTTCATCCCTCGCTCTCCTAAGGATAGAGAATCCTCTGTTTTTCTGCCTTCTCATTCACCAGATCCTAGATACCAGGAGGGTGGGGGTTATCAGAATAAAAAAAGGAAACGTGCCTCATTGCTTTTTGCTGTCGCTGGTCACAGCCGCCTGTTCCCGGGCGCCCCGAGCGCTCGGTTTTGGTGCAGCGGATCCCTCAGCTCCGTTGTGCGCCTTACTAGAGGAGGCGCTGGCGCTTTTGCTGCTCCTGGGGACCGGTAGTGAGTGTCCCCTTTGCAGTCACGGGGGCAGCCTCGAGGGGCAGAAAGGTCCTCTCTTCGTCACCCGTTCTCCTGCGCATTCTCCTGTCTCTGGAACCTCACTGAGCTGCCACAGCCCAGAAACCCAGCCCGATGTCGAGCGAGAACGTGGGTCCCCACACCCAGAGGCCTGGGATTTACCCACCCAGAGCCCTGCCTCCATGAGGCTGGGGGCGATATGGACATTTCCCCTTAATGCTTTCTCCCCCTTGATAAGGAGCAGTGCTCAGTATGGGTGTTAGTCACCTGCTCTTTCTAGACTTTCTTTGGCGTGGACTTGAGGGCTGAGTGAGATTAGACGCACACTGGGATCGAGCTTTGTACGGGTCACGCTTTACTGAGGGCAGTGGGAGGCAGCAGGAGAGCAGCCTTGCGAAATACGAGGAATTTTTAATTCCACTCTGGCTTCTTACGCTCGGCATGCAGTGAGTGGGCAGGCCGTGATTCTCTTTTTCCTGGTCTGAGGAAGCTTGAAATCTAAAATGGGACCGGCAGGGATGCCGCCTTCGTGGGTCTTGGACAATTTTCGTCTTACACATTTTCTTTTCGGGAACATCCTGTAAGATAAATAGCCAGTACCCTGGCCCGAGAGCCTAAGGGTGTCGTTAAGGGACAGTGCAGTGTGGTGTGAGTCGCGGGGCAACAGGGAAAGTACCGCGGAAGAGGGTACAGCTGCGCTGCAAACCAAGCAAAGTTAAAATGTCAGAACCTTGGGAGACGTCGGCTTTCCTTTTTCCGAAGGTGCGGGGACGCCGCCGGACCTCAGGGGGCGCCCCCGAGCCACTGGTTGGGCTCCTGCCACCTTTACTGGTGGGGCCTCGGTGGGAGCCGGGATGGAGCACTCTCGGCTGGGACCCAGGAGCGGGCTCTATGGGTGCGCCTCTGTGGGGCAGGCGACCTCAGCCCTGCGCTGCTGCTCCTAGTCCGTTTTCAACCCCTTGCGGACTCAATTTCAGTTTGGCACCGCCCTCCGCCCCACCCCCACCTTACTTGCCATAGTCTGGGAGGCATTTATCTCCTTGACACCAGGGATAAAAACGTTCTAGTATTGGATTAGGGTCCTTCTTGTGAGGTTTTAAGCAAAATCCCTTGTTAGTTATTTTGTTTGTTTCTCAGAACCGCACCAACTTCTCAGTTGCATTTGAGTCCTCCGTTGCTGTTTAGGATACCAGGGAGGTGTAATTTGGGAGGGTTTTGGTAAAAAAAACCTGGCATCCTTTTGTCCCAGGGGATCCGAAGCAGTGGTGCTCAGTCTTTACAAAAGTATGGCAGGTGTGGGACCCGCGTTGCTGTTAGTGATATTTCCACTTTACAGAGCAGAAGTGTTACCAAACATGATACAGTGCATATTGTATGTTCTTTACGTACATCTCTTTAAAAACACTCTATTAATGAAAAAATGTATGAAAGTAGGAAAATGTAATGGACCCTCCCACGCAGCTACAAGGATCAACTGTCTTCCTCCTCCTATACCCCCATACCCTCCCCAGCACCTCCTTATTTTTAAAGTACATTGTACAACTATTCATTTAAGCATTTGTTATATGTTGCTAATTACTGAGAACGTGAGTGCATCCAACAGAGTATAAATACGTTACTTGAGAGGGTTAATAACATTTTACATATTTTACATTCTTAAGCTCTTCAGCAAAAGTTACATTTTTAAAAATTGATTTTTTCTCTTCATCCTCAGAGTGAAACCCTTCTCTTTGCTTCTGATATGTTTTGTACCCCTATTAGTGTTTCCAATGTCGGAAACACTGAAGATGAATAAGCTCTGCATTGTACTTTTGGAGGCGTCAGAATTCCAGGATCCATGATTGATATCTGGTGCATCTCCCTCTAAGCTGTCTTGGTGTATTTGCATGTACATGCTTTAGTCCTGATGGACATCCTTTATGGCCTTCTTAGAAAAATACGAAAACAATATTTGTAAGTCAGCTGTCTTACTCTCAGGGATGGGGCGGGGAGAAATCATGCCTTCTCCCCCAATCCCCTTTAAGTGTTTTTTTTTTTTTTTTTTTTGAAAATAAAGTCTTTATCCAGTCTTTAAACTGGTTCTTCTAACACAGTTGTGGAATAAAATCTTTGTTTTTTTTTTTTCTTCTAAATGGTGTCCACATCAGAGTTGATGAAATTAGCACATTAATACATAACAAGACTTTTTGGAAATAGGGGAGGTTGCTGCTGCTGAAGGCAGAAAGGTTGTAGGAAAGAAGGGCTGAAATGAGAAAAAGTGAAGCTCTGAGCATCTCCCCTTAATTATGGACCTGTTTTCACTGAATAAAAGATTATATTGTTGTTTACATGAAGTGGTACAGGGAATGCTAATGATTTTATGCAGCAAAATAAAAACCTTTTCAGATTCATCCTCTTATTCTGAAAAACTGGCAGGTTAATGTAGTATGTTACTTATCAGAGCACCAGTTGGAATGAACTTTCTTGCCACTCATGTACGATCATGTAAGATGCTCTAGAACAATTGTTTTTAGGGGAACCCTTCTACAATCTTTCCCCACTTTCCTTGAAACTCATGGTCAAAAGGATAGTCTGGACACTTAACATTAGCCTCATCTTTGTGAACAAAGCAAATTAAGTGTTGCTGGTGTTTTGTTGCTTTAACCTTTTCCTTCTGTGGTGAAAGTTTTTTTTTCCCTCCCGACTTTCCATTCAGCATTTAACTTTGAGCATGCAGTGTGGATACACATTCTGAATTGCAAGTGTAGAAACGTTGATGATTAACAATTTTGTTCTTGGCACATCTTCCATGTGGTCACATTTCATAAATCAGGGTACCTAAAATTATCTCTAAAGTGCTTGCTGTCCTCCCCAAATAAGCCCTTCCTATGCTTTGGTTACAGGTTGACCACTGGCAGATGACAGGTTGTAATCACTGAAATTGCATTTTTGACTGTACCTGTGTGGAGAATAAAAGGTCTGCATCTCTAACAATATAAAGGAAGCCAAGTAAGTGTGTCATGCCTCCACTTTTAGTTCTCTACGGAGCCTGATCCAGGCAGAAACTGAGGAGGGGCTCAGGGAAGTGAGAAATGTTCTTCTCGAAGAACCTGCCCCCAACAGGCACTGAGAGCTTCTCCTGGAACTCAGCAGCAGTCACTGAATGTGTTCTGGGTTGCGGTTGCCTGGGCACACCTTTAGGCCTTCAGTAAATATTTGGAAGTGATTAAAAGATCTGATATCTTGGCTTCTTGCAAAGGACCAAACACATAGGACATGGCAGTATTCTGTGCACTTACAAGATCACATGCACATCTGTAATAAAAAAAGATATCTGACTTGAACTTTTTTGGGGTCTTGTGTTTATATGGAGTTGTAACCGAAAAACCACTCCAAAAAAGATGTGTTTTAAAAACCTTTATCCCCCCTGCCCTGGCTTTTCCCTACAATTACTCTTTGTCTCAAATTTCCAAGACTGTAGAATTTAAAACATAGATCTGGCCCTGGCCTGGTAGCTTGGTTGGAGTGTCTTCTGGTATACCAGGGTTGTGGGTTCTATTCCCATCTGGGCACATGGGGAAATCAACCAATAAATGTGTAAATGGGTCGAACAATGAATTGAAGTTTCTCTCTAAATTGAATAAATAAATATTTAGAAAAAGATGTCTCAGTGGCTCAGTGGATTGAGCACTGGCCTGTGAACCGAAGGGTTACCAGTTCAGTTCCCAGTCGGGGCACGTGCCTGGGTTTCAGGCCAGGTCCCCAGTAGGGTACATGCAAGAGGCAATGTTGGTACTTTTTATTTTCTTTCAATACCAGGTTGCTATGGAAAGTCGTAGAGAATATATTGAAGTATATTTAAGAATATGGTCTCTGGAGCCAGGCTGCCTCTGCCATTACTCACTTTGTTGCTTTGGACAAGTTATTTAACCTCTCTGTTCCACTTGTTTTTAATATCTTTGTGAAGTGGCCTAGTGATTGATTACACCTTGATTCCTAAAGTCTTTGCGAGGCTTGAATGAGAATGCCTGCTTAAGAACTTAGCACAGTGCATGGTAAATAGTAAGTGCTCAATAAATTAACCTTTTTTTATTTTATATGTATTAAAGAGATTTGAATAGGAGTATGTGAAAAGAGGAAAACGAAAAGGATAACATGCAAAACAAAAAAAACTTTAATTTATATAAATTCAGCAGGTGGTTTTTGTATGGGGCTTTGCTATTGAGGGTGAAGAGGAGAGGGGTAAGGGCTGGCCTGAGGACATCCCATGTAATACTGGTAAGATGATCACATTTTACCTGAGGTTCTTACCTCAGGTAAGATGCCTGAGGTTTAAAGAAATGAGAGAACCCCAGTGTAGTCCACTTTTCCAGCTTAAAGTGGGAAAGATGTTTTCTACAGGCTCAAAATGCCCCTAGTGAGTCTCCAGGCTGGCATTCTTCACAGGAGGAGTTGTTAGGTTCTGCACCCTGGAACGCCCATTCCTCTCCTAAGACCTTCTGGACTGCGTGTTAACCAAGGAGAATGGGTCTCCCTTTTACTGTCATTTCTGGATTTTCATTTTGTGGCACTACTGGGAAGTACACAATAGTATTTGGATATTGCTTTAATTTTGTACTGTGTGATTGGTGAGAACACTGATGTCCCTGTCTCTGTATCTTCATGGATTCAGACTTGAGGAGCATATGAGAGAACCACACACCATGCAGAGTGCCTGCCCTCTAATCAGTTTTTTTGCAAACTGAAATCAGCAGGATGGTTTTCTGGCCAAACAACAAAGTGTGATTTTAAATTACTCGACTTAGCTATTTTTGGACTGTAGCAAAGTGACACAGTTGGCTGTTGAAACCTAGCAACTAAAAAAGAAGAAAGCATAGTTCACGGAATATGTAACACTTACATGTAGGTAAACAGGACAATTGGTCTTAGTTTTGGATCTGATACTATTTTTCTAACGAGAGGAGGGAAGCAGTTTATGGATTGATGTTGCAGAGGGTATACTTTTGAGGAATTTATTCATACCAGTTATTATATGAATGTAAGAAGTATTTGAATTTTCAAACCACTGTAGCCCCGTAAATTCCACAATGCACTTAAATAAGATAAAATTATCCATTTGGAATGATTTGGATAAGGCACAGCCGGAAGCCATTTACCAAATACAAAAGCATAGTTCAAATTGGTGAGGAAATGTCATTGACTTTTCAGGAGTCAAGTTAGTTCTGAATTGCTAAAAGGATTTATTTACAAAGCAGTAGTTATTCATAAATGAGTTCTGTTCATTTAAAAAAGTGTGTATTTTCCTGAAGTGTTTGGATTCCATGAGTGTTGAGGCTTGAAACAGTTGAGGGCTTGGCTATGTCACTGGGTAGCTAGGCTTCCTTGGACAAATTATGCAGAATCTTGTGGAAGTGGGGTTGAGTGGGGTTAGGGGGGTCTGGGAGTTATAGATATACACAGCTGGTATTGAGGAACCAGAGGCCCAGATTGAAATTCTTACCTGTTGTAGCGGTATTATCTAGGGCAAGTAGGCCTTGGCTTTTTAATCTCTAAAATGGGAACAGTTGGCTATTGATAGCCCCCACTCACCAAGTGCTTGTCATGATCTGGGTGCCGTGCCTGAGCTTATATGGCTTTGATGCTCCCTGGAATTGGAAACCATGAATATCACCACTTGAGAATGGGGAAACTAAAGCTGAAGGAGGTTGCCACTTGTCCAAGGTCATCCCTGTAGTAAGTGGGGGTGGCTAGAATATATTTCTTCAATCATCCCTCAGGATTATTTTGAATTTCAGGCTGGTTGCTGTTTGTTTGGAAGCTTTTTTCTTGCTTGCATAGAAAGTCCAATTAAAAGACAGACCAAGCCTAGAGTATTTCACCCCACTTCTTTCCCCATATACGCAATTCCCACAAACACTGGGTAAAATAAAGCTGTCTTCCTACTTGCTACAATTAAATAAGAAAGCAATGCAATTAGTATAGGATTTTATTTGGTTACATTGAAGAGATGACCTTTCTGCAAATGATATTACCTTCTGAATAAGCTGATAATAACTGTGGATAGAGTGAGTTTGGGGGTAGTGAGTTTTTTGAATCTTTGAAATGATCTAAATTGATTTAGTTTATAATTTGAGATCTTTTGTTTGGGGTGTTGAAATGGTTACGTTAAATAATGTGGTGTTATTATTACCCCATATATTATTTAAGTGTGGGCTGCAGGCTCTGAGTCACATTTCAGGAAAAGGTCTGAGGTAGTTGTACTGGTCCGGAGTGTTTTGGATTCAGGATTTTTCCTCTGGAGTTTGGAACTAGCCATGGGAGCTAGCCAAGCCAGCTGTGGGATCTGGCTGGACAAGACCCTAAGTTCCTTTGGGTTTTTTTTTTTTTACCCTTAACTAAATGTTTTCTAAATTGTTTCTGGAATTTGAGGATTGTTGATTCCAGGCTGGGCAGTTTGGAAGGGTTGTGACCTTTCTGCAACATGTAAGTCAAATGCCCAGTGTATATTATATTATGATTTGTGAAGTGTACTTCTTAACTTTCCTCTGAGAGTTTGCTTCCTAAGGCGCTGTCTAAGAACCCTTTGATTATCTTGCTAACCTTGCTACAGACTATCCCCAGGGAATAGCAAACAGGGTTGTTAGTGGATCTTGGTTAATGGAATGCCTATAAACTATTTTCTTTTTCTAACATTAAACCTTGTTTCTGCTGTAGTGCAGGTGAAAAATGGAGGTTTGCTCATGTCAGTGAACTTATGAGTGGCCTTTAAAACTAATGTGATTTATTATTGGGTCAGTGGTGGCAGGATTCGTTGTCTAAAAAGAGAACAGAAGGATTGTTTTGGATCTTTTGTCTTAATGCTGGTCAAGAGAAACGGAGAGGTAGTTTCTGGCTGGGTAGTTCAGTTGGTTAGAGCATTGTCTTGATATGCTAAAGTTGTGGGTTTGATCCCCAGTCAGGGCACATACAGGAATCAACCAATGAATACATAAATAAGTGGAACAACAAATCGATGTTTCTCTCTCTGTGTCAAATTAATAAATTAAAAAAATAAGAGAAATGGAGAAATAGTCATTTGAGTTACTTGGAGTTATGTAGGGGGCATCTGTCCAGCAGATGCTGTCTTTGGTCATACTATGTTGAAAAGAAAAAATTGATACTTTTTGGTAAAATGGTGGTATTATTGGTAAACACAGTTTTCCTCCTTGCATAACCATGTCAAAATTACAACTAAATGACAGAACAACCGTCATTCAGAACCACCAGAAATTAAGCTGAATGGGAATCCTACAACTATGAAATTAAAGAAGAAACCATATTGAGACTGGAGACATGGAATGGGCTAGTCCCCTGCTCACATGTGGCAGGTAAAAATCGGGAGGGGTATCTCAGGAGCAGGAGGTCTCATTTCCACACCAGGACCCTCAGCCCAGGGTTCCAGTGCCAGAAAGATATGGCCCCATAACTTCTGGCTGTAAAAACCAGTGGGGATTGAGACTTCCAGATTCCCAGGCAGTTCCTTGTACAGGGCCCACACCTGGACTTACTCAGACTTTCTCTGAGCTCCTTTGTAGGAGCAGCAGATTGAAAAGCACCAGAGACAAGGAGGGGAGGAATGAATCGTCTGGCATCAGAGAGAGTGCTGGGGGTCAGACACAAGTGCTGGCAGAGTCCATTGTTCCTTTTCTGAGACCTCTGTGCCCACAGAGCCGGCAGGTGGGCACCGTATCTGAGACTCCATCAACCTGGCTTATACTGTTTGCTCCATTGTGGTGATTACCTGACACCCCACCCAATGTGTCCCACCTGAGCTGTTTCCAGGGCTTTTTCATATGAATGGCTTGTTTTGGCTCATGTTTCAGATATTCCTGAATTCTGTCAAACAAGTAGCATCTGGCCTCAGTGAGCCCCATGCCTCTCCTAAGTTGTTCCAGGCCTGGCACTAGCAGCATCCGGCCGTGGTTCACAGCTAGGCCTTGCCTGGGCAGCTTCAAGCCCAGCACACATAGCAGCCATCTGCAGATCGCTTTGTAGCTTATGTGGGTGGCCATGGTCAGAACGCAGTTGGTGGCTGACCTTGGATATGCCAATGGCAATCAAGGCTCAACTACAAGAGGAGGTTGTACACAACCCACATGGTTGAGTGTACCTTAAGTAATCCACCTTGGGTGATAGGGGAGGCTGTGCCTTTGGGCCCTGCAGGACACCTACTACATTAGGTCACTCTAACAAGCCAGGGAGTCATAGAAGCTCTACCTAATACATAGAAACAAACACATGAAGGCCAACAAAATGCAGAGACAAAGAAACATGGCCCAAAAGAACTGATCAAAACTCCAGAAAAAGAACTAAACAAAAACAAGAACTGTGACAAGCAATTCATCACATACAAAGTTCAAAACACTGGTCATGAGGATGCTCAACGAACTTAGTGAGAACCTCAACATTGTAACAAAGATCCAGTCAGAAATGAAGGATACACTAATTGAAATAAAGAAGAGTTTACAGAGAATCATCAATAGAGTGGATGAGGTGGCACTACAGTGATTTGGAATATAAGGAAGTAAAGTACACCCAACCAGAACAGTAAGAAGAAAAAAGAATGCAAAAAAAGTGAGGATGCTGTAAGGAGCTTCTGAGACAACTTCAAGTGTTCCAACATTCACATCATAGGGGTGCCGGAAGGAGAAGAGGGAGAGCGAGAAATTGAAAACTTATTTGAAAAGATAATGAAAGAGAACTTCCCTAACTTGGTGAAGGAAATAGACATGCAAGTCCAGGAAGGAGAGTCCCAAACAAGGTGGGTGCAAAGAGGCCCACTCCAAGACACATAATTAAAGTGCCAAAGGTGAAAGTTGAAGAGAATCTTAAAAGCTGTAAGAGAAAAGCAAGTAGTTAACTTCAAGGGATCTCCCATAAGACTGTCAGCTGATTTCTCAAAAGAAACTTTGTGGGCCAGAAGGGATTGGCAAGAAATATTCAAAGTGATGAAAAGTAAAGACCTACAACCAAGATTACTCTACCCAGCAAAACTTATCATTTAGAACGGAAGGGCAGACATGGAGCTTCTCAGACAAAAAAAAGATAAAGGTGTTCACACCAGGAAATCAGTACTATATGACATGTTAAGTCTTTAAGAAGAAGAACAAAACTTTGAACAGTAAAATGACAATAAATATGTATCTATCAACAGTTGAATCTAAACAAAATAAATAAGCACATCAGTAACAATCATATACAGAGAACGTTTTGATGGTCACCAGATGGGTGGGGGATTGGAGGATGGGTGAAAAAGTCGAAGGGATTAAGTACAAATTGATGGTTACAGAATAATCATGGGGATATAAAATACAGCATAGGGAATATAGTAGCCAAAGAACATATATGCGTGCCCCATGGACATAGACATGGTGTGGGGATTGCCTGAGGGAGCAGGGGGTCTGGGTGTAGAGGGACTAAGGGGGGAAAATGGGGACAACTGCAGCAGGATAAACAATAAAGTATAATTTAAAAAATGGAACTAAAAATTGGAGCATTTCACATTCGTGCTGCTATCAACTTGTGTACCCACACTGGATAGTGATGACCAAAACAGATGGAGGCTCCTGCTCTGGTCATGGCTTCCCATAGAAGTCTGAGTTACTTCTGAAAAATGTGGAAGGTATTGCAACTTAGGGCTTGTGTTCTTGCTTGGCAACAACAGTAAGCTGGAATTAAATAGTGGCTGCCCCCTGAGAAGGGACACTCTCCTGGCCCGTAGGGGTTATTTACGACATTCAGCTGGTCCCTGGAGGTGTTTGCCAACTGCATACTGGTGATGTGTACATTTGGACCTGAGGGACAGATGTATATTTTTACTTGTTTGTGGTTGTGTTACCTGGACTGGATATAGGTAAATGTGCCTGTATGTGCATGTGCTAGTGTGAGCACATGCATCATTGGCTGATGGAATGACTTCATTCCTCTCTGTCTGATGTGCAGTTATGCTGCTGTGTCCTTTTTTGGTTCTGCAATGGCCTGCTACTTGGATATTTTCCAGTAATGTGACTTCTATGGCTGTTGGCTATGTTTTGAAACCTTTCATTTAGTTTAAGAAATAGCTCCTGTGGTCACTTTCTTGTCAAATACCCACAAAAGCGTTCATGTGAGGGGACAAGAGAAAGACACTGACCAGTGTAGTAGGATTTGAATAAATTAATATTAGAGATGTTATATTTGTGGATCCCTTGCCAAAGATCTTAATTTTTTCACATAACATCCCTGACCCTCTAATTTTTTTTTTTGCACATGAAACCTAGGCATGAATTTCTAATACATGATAAAAATGTTGTATATTTAAAATTTCCAGAAACAGTATATGAAAACCTAAATTTTGAATCAATAGAGTGACCAGTTTTTGACATGTACAGATTAAAGATTCGCCCTAATTCTAGCCTGTATTCTTTAAGTGGTTGTTATACAGTATGGTCATGAATTCCTCACATAGGATTCAGAGCTTAAGTAGACTATATGAGGGCAGGACATCATTCCTCCTTCCACCTACTGTATCTTCCCTATTTAGGTGGAGGTGGTCCTATTTGAGGACTGAACAGATAGAATGAACAGATAGATAATGTTCTCTGAAACAATTATGGGCCATTTTACAAGAGTTTGGTATCATTGTATGCCGTTTCCAGAAATCTCACATTTGTGTATTGCATTCTTTTAAGACATCCGTATCTAAGGTTAACATCTTCTGTAGGAGAATTTAGAGTGTATTGTCATGGTGTTTGGAGTCCACCTTTAAAAAGGGAGAAGCTGAATTTGTAACTTCTGTTGCTGGCCACTAAGGTATCTATTGCTGAAAGCAAGATATATTTCAGTTAGGGGTCAGATGTCTTATGAGGCAGTTGGGTCATGTTTCCATAGTTACAGTCTTTTTTTTGCCTCTTACGAAATAATTAGGCTAAATTCTGTGAATCTGGGATTCGTTGCATCAGAAGTGGCCTTGGCTTCGGGTTGATCTGGGAGGAGTACACGTCCTCACTTGCGATTTGTTGGTTGTGGAAGCAGTGACGTGGAGTATCATAGAGTGCAGCAGAGCTCGCCTAAGCTGATTATAGAGCATGAAGATGAATACTGATCTGTTGCCTATTGAAGGCTCTGGGTAGGTTGATCTTGGAGAGAGGGCTTGCCAAAACTGACCTGTTTTTGCTTCCTTGACAAGTATTGGTTGACCACCTTGTCTAATTCCCTCAATAGATAGATGTTGGCTGGTGCATCATGGAGCTAAATTTTCTAGAATACGTCGCTAGTTGATGGTTGTCCTATTTTATTCCTCTGCCATGCTTTTTTTTTTTTTTCTTTTGAACTAGTCATTTTCTCTGCTTATATGTGTACAAAGGCCATGAGTGGAGGGTGCAGAACATCACTTGACAGGGTCAGGCATCAGCCCCTCATCTTCTCAGTTGGTCCATTTGTGCAGAAGCTGCGACAGAAGGTGGGTAACTCTAGCATTAGAATTCTTTCAGAACACTTTTAGGGTGTGATTTTTAAAAGGAAAACTTCACTGTTGTTATTGAAGCATCTTAATTGATGTAAGGGAATTGCTCTGCTGGTTCTTGAGGTTTGTGCCTTCACTCTTTATGCTACATGGAAGGAAAATAGGTTTCTGGAGAATATGAGCAAAATGTAAGCACTCTGACCAGACAAAGGAGTTTGTGGAAATACATCTTTTATGCTTTGGGACCTTTAATAGGGTTTTGAGGAAATGAGACAGGTGAATTCTGATGAAAGAGACTGTGGCAAATGCATGTTTTTTTGAATTGCACAGATCTAGTCAATCAAGTTAAATAACGGGCCCACGTTAGTGAATTCAAGCATTGTCCTTTATACTAACGTGGGCCAATTTATTGATTTTCTCATCTGTAAAATGGGGAGACTGAACCTCCTAGAGTCCTTGGGAAAATTAAATGGCATGCCATGTGCAAAGCACCAGAATAGCATTAGGTGTACAGGATGTTACAAATGGTACTTATTTTTTAATAGCTGTTGCTTAACATTTATGAAACAAATGCTTGCATAAGTATTTTCTCAGTTATTGCTATGCAACCCTATGAAGAGATAGGAGAGCTGGAGCTCAGGAAGAGTGGTGACCTCACAGTTAATGAAGTGGTGGGATTGAAACTTGAACTTGACTTTCTGAATGCTGTCATGTTTCTCAGCTAGTAGAGCAGCTGGTGGATTTAAGGTGCATATGGCTATTCAGGAATATTTTCCATTGACAGAGATTTATTAAAGATGGCTATTAGGCTTTAATTTGCATTGCATGCCCTCAGCTTTAAGGAACAGATTTAGAGCTACAGTTGGTATTTTTGTTATTGAAGTTGTGTGGGTATGATATATATGCCTTGCTGTATATTTCTGTGTTAACATGGGCCCTGCCATGTCCCCTTTGTGCTAGTGGATGAAGACATTCAGTGCATGTCAATAGCACAAATTTTGTCTTCTTGCCTTTGCGTTATTTTACAGGTTTTCTACACAGGGATTGGAGATTGACATCTGAGATGAAGGTTCCCAGGCCCATAGCCATGTCCAACATTGCTAAGTGATCACAGAGCTCTTTCCTGCTAACATATGAACTATCTTAGCTTTGTAAGAGTTGGCCTGGGAGAGGACTTCTGTGCCATCTCTTGCTATATTGAGAGACATATTAGCCTATGTTTGAAAATATAAGGAGAAACTATCCACGGGGCTTTTTATCTTGCAAATAGGCTTGCTGCTACACAGACAATTTTTAAGCCATAGAGCTATTTTGAAATTGATTAGAAAGAGCAGGTATTAATAACAAGTATGTGCAAAAGTTTCCAGATCTATGAAATTGATTTGGGCTCATGTTTGATTCACCTTCATTTATATAGGGGGAAAACCCAATCTGTTGATGGTGGTTGCATCATATTCTAATTGGTGAGATCTACAAATGGAGCTTTGGTGAACTAAAATTAGTAGTTTATTTTTTCTTTCTTCAAAGCCCAAAGGTTTTGCATCAGATATGGCTCTTGTAGGATGGTTTGTATTTCAAAGTGACACCTTTCTGAATTCTTAGCTATTAAGTAAATGTTAAGTATGGGCTTGGTGACAGCAGTTTTTAAAACAGTGACTGACTAAATGGATGCTTTCCCCCTGTGGTTTATACCTGGTAAAGTACCTTGTGTTTACTCTGAATAAATTCATTGTTACGCTAGAGTAGGTAGCTTGTGTCTCAGAATTTGAGTGGTCCTCTGATCAGTGTTATTTTTGTTAAGGATATTGGAGAGTAGGGATAAAAGGTGAAAGGAATGTCTTTGTAAAGTTGATATCAGATAAATTTGTGGTGTTTGGTTAATATACCAAGTACATGGATGATGTTAAGTAATCTCGTTTTTTTCGTGGACACGAAATTTTTCTCCTACGGGTGCCATCTGAGGTTGAGCCTCAGCTTATTTATCATGAAATGTTCGTAGAGCTGTCCTGTCCAGTATGTTAGCCATGTGGCCAATGAGCACTGGAAGCGTGGCTTCGAATTGAGATGGGCTTGAAGTGTGAAATACACACTGGATTTCAAAGACATATGAAAAAACTGTGTAAAACATCTCATTAAATTTTTATATTGATTGTCTATTGAAATGATAATATTTTAGATATATTGGAATAAGTAGAATGTCTTATTAAGATTATTATCACCTATTTATTTTTACTGTTTCATGTGACTATGTAAAATGTAAAATTACAGATGTGGCTTGCATTCTTGGCTTGCATTCTATTTGTATCGCTCTTTCCCACCTTGTCTTGTTATTGGCCTGGGTATAGTGTGTGGGTTCTTCACTTCATATAGGAAAGGTTTCACAACTTGAGTCCAGGTGACTATAGGATCCATTTATTAAAGCTGGGGACAGTGAAGCAAGTCAAGGACTTAGCATAGAAAAAACAATAGGAGAGCCTAGGCTGGGCTGCCTTAGCTTGCTGGGAAGTCCCAGAAAAAGGACAGGTTCAGGAGAGAAGCCTGGAACAAGCTGCCAGTTGCCCATTGCCTTAGAGTTTAGGAGACAGCGTGCCTATGAAGGAAGAACTGGGGGAAGAAGGGAAAGGGAATGGAGTGGGCTGCTCCCCACTGCAGCGGGAGAGTAGAGGCTTGGTCCTTTGTCTTGAGGCTTTTACTTCTCTCTTGGAGGCGGGAATCTTAGGGGAGTTCCCAGGGGAGGGTTTTCGGCAGCATATTTATCAGTTCTCATGGTCTGCCCTTTCAGGGTCCTGGTCTCCATTGATTGGTCAGTGAAAGGGCACGGGGGTCTTTAGTCACTGCAGCTGGTTCTGGTGGTGCCCACCTGGTTTTGCTGCTTTTCTCTGCCTGGAGCTGAAATACAGCTGAGGCCTAGATGTTATCTCCAGGGAGGAAAGGCCAGGAGAGAAGTTGGGGGAGAGGAGTCCCAGTTAGCCTCCTGCCAGCACTGGGGCCTCCCTGCCCTGGTGACCATCTGCACCTGACTGCAAATTGCTCTCCCATTGTGTTCAGCTATCTGTCTCAGTTTCCCTATTCCACTTGCCAAGGAATTTTCCTAGCTTCTCACTATCCTATCTTGATCTAGCCTTTCAGAAGAAGCTTTCATAGCTGTCATCCACACAGAGACAATGATTACCTCTTAGCCCTTCCCTACCTCTTCAAAGCATAGTGCCAAAAAAGACTCTTGTCATTGATGCAGAGGGTTGCCTTCTGGAAGGCACTGTCACTAGAAATCACTGGAGTCCGGGTATCAGGGTAGAGAGTTGGGGTTATTAGCTTTGTGGGCTTGTTTGCCCCTCTGTGAAATGGGGTAACAGTCCCTGCTCTGTGAGGTTGTTTAAGGAGTAAATGAGGTAAGCCATGAAGGGCATTTGGCACAGGCTTGGCAAATAGCAAGCACATGAAAATAACAGCCATTGTTGTTATTTTACTGGCTCCTCAGTGGGCATTTAGCAGAGTCCCTGGCTGTGATTTTTCCCTCTTTGGGTTCCGTTTGGTGAAATGTGTGGAACCTGTGGAGGGTTGCAAACTTTAAAAACACCAGCATTGCTCCCAGGGTAGTGTAGAATACCTTGAGCATTCTGATTGAGCTTATGCCTAGCAACTTGAAAGACAGAAGAGACCCTGGAGATCTTAAGAGATCTGTGGACTGATATACGAAGCTCCTTGACCAGAGTGCTAGTCCATTGCGGTGCTGGTTCCCTCTTGCCTGGTGGAACTCTGGAGGCTGTAGAACTCTGCTTCACACAGCATCCTGGGCCCTTGCATTTGCTCTTTTGGATATTTTGCTTTATTGAGGCCCAAGTTTCCATTTCTGGTTAATAGCCAAGCTCATACCGATCAAAGCGCTGGATTCCAGGTTATTACTGGTGGAGCTGACTTTTAACACAGTTGTGGATTTGGTGAGATGGATCAGGTAGTAGTCTCTGCATCTGTATAGGAGGGATGCCCAAACAATTCTTTTAGGACGTTTAGTTCCTTTTTCCAACAGATATTACAATGGACAGCTCTGCCGCCCTGGCTAGATTGCACAGTTGGTTGGAACATTGTCCCCTACCCCAAAAGGTTGTGGGTTCAATCCTTGGTCAGAGAGAGGACAGGAGGCAACCAATTTATGGTTCTCTCCCCCACTCTCTCAAATCAGTAAACATATCCTTGGGTGAAGATTAAAAAAAAAAGGTGGCTCTTTCAAGGGGTGGAGTACATGCTCTGTGCTTGCTAACCTGCTACTTAATTCGAAATGGGAAACGGAGAATATGAGACAGATAAAACACACTTTTTTCAGAAAGGTCAGGTCTGCCCAGACGAGCATCTAGCATTGAGTTCTATGTGTCCGTTTGCATCTGCAGGCCAAGAACTTGGGCAAGAGTGGCCAGTGCTGGGGAGGGAGGGAGCAGGCCTGCTGGGGAAACCCATCCCCAGGAATTGTTTTTCAGGTTCTGGTGGGAATGCTTCCTTGGCAGGCTGGACACATGCCCTTTGTTCAGTGCAGGTGATAAGCATCTGGATTTCAGTTGTGAGTATTTCTACGAGGGATAAATAAGGATGTTGAAGTCTTCAAGTTAGGGTGTTGAAGGAACCTTTGTGGGGCCTCAGGCCCTACCCCAAGCCTGCCTTGGTAACCAGGGGAGGGTGATGAGAGCAGCTGTGCAGTCCCATGTGGGAAGGGGAGGAAAAGGAGTTCTCCCAGGACTTTCCCATGCTCTTCAGCAGAGCCAGATTTCAAGAGTGACTCTTGAAGGAAAATAGTCCTCTAGACCTAGCGTTCCCCTTGGCAAGTTGTCAAAGCAGACACCTTTTTAGGGATGGTGTGATCACCTGATTGGTTACCTGTGTCTGCTGTTACCAACAGCTGCTTCCCTTCTGTCTTTTCACTGGATCTGGAGATTTTATTCCCATGCAACGTTTCCATTGTGAGCCGTGATTTCTAGGAAGGACAGTTTTCTCCCTAGGCAGGCTTGATTGGGATGAAGCAGGGAATCGGAAATTCTGCTGTTACTCTTTCTACAGGCAATTTTACAATGTGGCATGGCTAACGTAAAGCACCATTTATTGAGCATCTACTCTGAGCCTCATGTTGGGGGCTGGACATGCCTTATTTCCCAGGTGTGCAAATAAGAGTTTTTGCCCAATTAAGAAACTTGACCAGGTGGGATAGTTTTGAAAATGATAGAATCAAGCTTCTGACTGCAAATCCAATGATCTTTTCCTTAATTATGTGATGCTTCTGTTGATACATAGAAGACCAGCTCTGCACATCTTGTGAATTACACTTAGTGGATTGAACTCTGGGTACTTTATAAAACGATAGCTGAGTTTTGAAAATGGGAAAGGCCAGGTAAGGAGGCCTGAAGACTAACTTAAAGAGATCTCTTAATTTTTCCCACTTTGGCATTGTAGGAATATGTAGAACAGGGTTAGTTCTTTGTATGTATTCTAACATAGGGTTGATGAAATGCTAGAATGATTTAAAATCTAATAAATGAAGTGTTAATAAAGGTAAGAAAAAAGCCTTCCTGGGTAAGAATAAAGTAAAAACACTTAAAGATTATTACAGCAGTATGCTCTTATCTGCTGTTGTGCTTTCTGTGGTTTTAGGCACTCTGCTTTTCAAAAATATTAATGAGAAAATTCCAGAAACAATTTGTAAGTTTTAAATTGTGTGCCATTTTGAGTAACGTGCTGAGATCTCACACTGTCTCGTGTGAATCAGCCCATTGTCCAGCACAACCACGCTGTGTACCCCATCAGTCACTCAGTAGCTCAGTTTATCAGATATTTTGAGAGACCACATTAACAGAACTCTAGTTACAGTGCATTTTTATAATTGTTCTAGTTTACTGTTACTGTTATTAATCTCTTACTGTGCCTAATTTATAAACTAAACATTATCATATGTATGTATAGGAAAAACATAGTACCTATAGGTTCAGTACTACCCGTGGTTTCAGGCATCCACTGGGGGTCTTGGAACGTATTTCCTGTGGATCAGGGTGGACGACTGTATTTTCTTTTGGCTACAGAGACCTTTTAGGAGTGTTTCATGACTTACTTTGGGTAATAGGATGTAATCCAGAGGGCATGTTTTCAAGGTAGCATGTGATTTCTCTTGGTTTCTAGGGGTTTCCGGGTGGTTACAGAGAAGCAATGTCTTTGATGTGGGGAAAATACTTGTGTTTCCTTCATTGTCGTCTCAGTCCCAGAGCACAGCAAAAACATGCATTCGTCCTCTGACTTTTCTGAGGCTTTGGGGCTTGGTTCACGCACATATTTTTGTTGATGATATTTTGGGCACCCTCTACAGCCAAGGAAGAAACCAGGTAGTTGAGGATGAATTTGTAACTTTTCTTTCTTGGTGGTGGATACATCTAAAGACTGGGTAGGTGGACACTCTTTGAATGAGTCCACCTCACTGAGGTCCCAGTTAGTTTTAGCGTAGAGGAAATGTAAATCTAGAATCATCAATTCCCTGAGAGAAAGTTGCCAAGGTTTGTTTTCTCCTTTCTTTTTTGCTATACCTGTTAATTAGTTTCAGACACTAGCTAATCAGACAACAAGCCCACAAGCTCAGGGGTGAGGAGAAAGGTCGAATTGGGTTGTCTTTCTCCATACAAACAAAGCCCCAGTTTTAAAAGCAAATAATGGGTTACAGTCAAATATCAGTGGAAACTCCATGTGTTCGCACTTTGCGTGGTGTATGGGGCTTCTAAAAATGTGTGTGACCTGGGGAAATAAAGGTAAAGGCCTCCAAAACAGCTTGCCTAGCTGTGTAAGGCTGAAGATACAATAAAATGCTCAGATACTCAGTGTTCAGGAGCAATGGCATGTTGAGAAACATACCTTCCTGGGAGTAGCTGCTCTATAAACTTAGAAAGCGTAGGTGGTATTTTATATGTGCACAAGGAGTAGGGGTAGCTAGTAAGCAGAGGCAATAATGAGCCTGTTAAGCTGGTTGACTGGTTGTAAGTGGGCTCATTGCAAGGGCGAAGTCATGCAGTTTTGGGAGTTGGACCCATGTCTCCCTTGTATCTTTAGCTGCTTCCTCATGGCATAAAGCTTTTAGTGACTGTCAGCTTGCAAACCACTGTGGAGGTTTGAGAGGCATGGGAGCCAACGTTGGATGCTTTGACTGTCCCTTGAATGCCAGATTGAGGCTTTTGGGCTTGATTTTGTGGTCCATGGAGACTGTCAGATAGCACAGGGAAAGGCTGAATGACTTTTTGACAGTAGTCTGATAATAATGCCTTCTTGCCTCATCATGGCCTAGCTTTGCGATCTCAGCCTCCAATTTCCTAATCCATAAGATGGGATAGTGGTCGCCATCTCATACAGCTGATGTACATTTACATGTGAACATAAGTAAGGTGCTGGTTCATAGCAAGCACACAGCTATTGGTATTGTTATTACTATATGGCTCTTGTTTTGCTTGCCTGGCATCCCCTTACCATGCTTTGCCAAGAGCATCTTTGCTACTCTTTGGGTGGTGATCCCTCAACCATGGTCTTAATTGGGCCTTCTGCTAATCAAGGGGCTCTGTCCACCTCCATTTGAGGCACAAAACCCAGGCTGGGCCGGTCACACCTTTTCTCCCGACAGTTGAAGCTTGAGTCCTGTGACACAAGGATTGACTTCTCTCTCAATTCCTGCTGCCTGAATCCCCAGATCCTCTCTGATCCTTGCCCTTTTAGAAGCTGAATTGTTTGGCTGTTGATTGGATTCTTTGAGATGTTCAAGATCCTTCCAGTACATTCTTTTTCTGCCTGTGCTAACCAAGGGTTGATGAGTTCATTTTCAGTCAGAAGGCACCAGGATCATCTGGAGGTACATGAAAGGGTAGGTAAGTAGGTGTATTGAGAAGGACAGGAACTGTCTCCCTGCCTGCCCAAAACAGCCATTTAATAATGGTTTCATTCCGTTTGGCTTTTTAAGTTCATTCATTTTAAGCTTTTTACCTCCAGGAATACCAGGACTTTTATTTTGGAGCTTGGGACAGCCTCTCTTGAGGAGACATGCTGATAATACTTAGCCTTAATGGCTGCTCTTGATTTTATTTGTAAATGAGAATTCTAAGGATCTGTAAGGAAACGAGCAAAACTTAATTGAACAACATTTAGCGCTGGAATTAAAAAAAAGTCTTTGATGGTAAGAGGCTCTCGAGGTTGAGTTTAATGCAGAGCTGTGTGTCTGGTCATGTATTTTGCCCTCACCCAATCCCGTTTATCACATTTTAACTGCTGCTTAGATTGGAGGTTGGCTGAGTGTCTGATGGCTTCCAGAGTTCATCTCTTATCATATCTTGTCCCCACTCATGATTTCCTGTGCTGGCATTATTGGACAGCACGTGTTCCAACCTAAATTAAAATCAATAAAAAGCAATTTCATTTGTTTTTAACTGTGAAGATGAGTGCTTCCAGCATAGCACTGTATTTTCAAGTAAAGTTTAGTTTTGTTTCGTTTTTTTCCTTTTTCTGGCTGGGGCCCAAATGCATTAATTTTTTCATCGTAAGACTTTGTTGATGTTGGCTTGCTTTGATTTAAGGCCTTGTTATTTATCATCATCAGCTCCTTAAACCTGGGATTGTTGGCACCTCAATTACTTTTGTTTTTTATAAGTATTTGGCAATCAAACGCCATTGGATTTGCCCAGATGTCACATGGGAGTTGGTTAGAAATGTAGGATCTCAGCCTCACTCCCGACCAGTGGAACCAGAATTTGCTTCTCAGCAAGAGTCCCAGGTGAACGGAAACACCTGAGTTCGAAGACTGCTCTCTGTGTTTGAATGTAAATGTTATTTTAATCTCCTTGTTTTCCGTATTTTTTCTATTAAAGTGTAGCAAATGTTTGTAAAAAATAGGGGACTTAAAAATGTACATAGAGGGAAATAAAAATGCCTGTAATCTCAATACCAGACATAACTAGTGACTGACCGTGTTGGTCTATAGCAGGGTGTCAAACTCATTTTCACTGGGGGCCACATCAAACATCAGCCTCGTGGTTGCCTTCAAAGGGCCGAATATAATTTTAGGACTGTATAACTGTAACTACTCCTTAAGAATTAAGTGAGAGCTCAGCGCTGCCGCTGGGTAGAAACAAGGTACCAGGCCAGATAAAATGAGGTGCAGGGCCAGATTCGGCCTTGTGTTTGCCACCTGTGGCCTACAGCTTTTTGATGTGTTGCTGTAACATTAAAAAAAATTCTATTACAATCGTATTGCGGAATATATTAAAACATCTGTATTCAGCATATGGCTTAATTTTTAGGAGATGAAAGATGAAGATCCAAGTTTTCCTTTTTTGGTTGGTAAAGGAAGATTGTTGAGGAAGAGACCTTCCTTTCTTCTAGTCCTGTTCTGTGCCAGGTGTGTCTTCCTGTGTGTGGGGCCCTGAAATCCGTCATCACAGAGGAAAAGGAACACCAAGGCACTAGGCTTTTGAATCCTAATATGCATTTTCTAGATAGTTGAGACAAAGGGAAAATTTAACATGGCTTGCTTTTTGCTTAATTTTCCTCCTTTTATATTTTGCCTTGCTTTGCTAATATGAATTTTGAATGACTGCTACTTTAATTGCTTTCATTAGGTGATAGATTCCTCTGATTGAATAGGCCTTTCCATCGGACAATATCTAGGATTTGAAACTGAAGGTCAGGAAGGGCAACTTCTTCAGCAGGGGGAAAAAGGTGGTTGTCTTGGCAGCAGAAGCTTGCTAATTACACTGCCGGTTGCAGCATCTATTTATGATGGAGGCACTGGGGACCCAATTAGCAGGTCATTTTCAAGTGAGGGTTTTGGGATTGGACTCTGGTGTGTGAAGATGATAGGGCAACCAGGGAAACTGGGGTTGGTTTTAGATCTTGTCGTCTTGAATTCCCATAGGTCGCTGATAGGGAACTAAACCTCTGCTGTTACTAAAGTCCTGTTTCTCCTGTTCATTTGAACTAATAGCTTCTAAAGTTAACTTGTCTACAGGGTGGATAGTACTTTAAAAAGCTGCTACTCTTGAGAGAGGATGGCTCCTTGGGAAGGATCTGGCCATGGTGTCAAGGCCAGAGGGTTGTGACAGTCAGCAAACCAGAAGCACAGGATTGGGAGAGGTGTGGGCCTGTCTGTGGACCATCCCTTTGGTCTGGATGTCCCATTTGTCTTGGGGGTCTCTTTCTTCCCTGGAAAGAGTCTACTTGGATTCGTTCACTAGTGTTGATGTAGAAATGGCAGAACATCAAGAAACAGACTGGACAATCTTTTTCTTTCTTATCATTTGCAGGGTAAGGTATCACCCCGGTACTAGTATGTCTGTACCCAGTTATCAGTCCTCTGCCCACAGGAGGGATGTGCAGGGAATATGATGCACCTCTTAGGTGCCAAGGGCCAGAGAGGTTGCCTGTTAATGGGCCACTGTTATGGGAGTAGGGTACGTGTTTGTCTCCTTTTGATCTTAGGTCCTATGGTGACGTCACACACAGTTTTGATTGTAGCTTGCTTGAAGCACTAATGGCAAATATGACCTTACATTATTTTGTAAAATAGAAACAGAAAACAAATAGGCATGCTTTCTATATAAGAGCTTTCAACTAAGAACTTTGTAACTCTCATTTACTCTTGGTACTTAAATTTTTAAATTTTGAAATACTTTCAGATTTCTGGAAAAGTTGCAAAAATAGTACAAAGAATTTATGTATATTTTTCTGCCAAGACTCCCCAAATATTAAGTTCACTGCATTTACTTTCTCTTTCTCTCTGCGCACACAGACACACACCCATCTATGCTCACACACTTTTTTTCTGAACAGTTTGTAAGAAAGTTGCAGACATAATGCTTCTTTGCTTTTAATTACATCAAGGTATAGTTCCCAAAGCAAGGGCACTTTCTTACATAAGCATAATATAATCATCCATAGAAAATAGCATAGATATAGTTCTATTATTTATAGACCTACTAAAATTTAGTCAACTATTCCACTAATGTCCTTTATAGGAAAATTAAAAATGTTAGGTATTTAAAAAAGTTTTTTTGGTCAGGATCCAAATACATGATCACATATTGCATGGACTTGTCCTGTCTCTAGTCTTCTTAAGTCTGGAACAACTTTTTTGTCTTTCACGAGCTTGCCCTTGGAACAGAGCAGGCCACTTTGTAAAATTTCCCTCACTTTGGACTTGTGTGATGTTTTCTCATGATTAGATTCGGGTTATCATTTGTTCTCTATGTGTCCTGTTTCTGAGAAAGAACATGTAGAACTTGCCTGAAGCCATGCCCACCCCTAGCCCCTTTATGCCTCCACTATTTTTGATCTGATACTGTTCCTTGGGGAAGGAAGTTTTAAACATGCACCCCTACTTTGCATGTTTTTCTAAATTATAGATTATATTAGTCACTTCCCGCTACTTTAACAAAATGAGACTGGGTGCCTTAAAAAACAAATTTTGTTCCTCACAGTTCTGGAGCCTTCTTTCCCTGCCAGGCCCAGCCAGTACAGATCAGGGTGGCTTTAGTACAAACTTTCTGACACCTTCTAGGGGCACAAGATGTCAGAAAGTTCATACCAAGAGGCAGGATGATATTACCCAGAATTTATGCCTAAGTTTTGTGAACGGGATTGAAGTCCAGCATCAAGGTGTTGGCCAATTTCGTTTTTGATGAAGAGGCACTTCCCGGCTGGCAGATGGCTATCTTCTGGCTGTGTCCTCACGAGCTACAGAACGATCTCACTCATGTCTCTTTTTGCAAGGGCACTAATCCCATCATGGTGGCGTCCACCTTCATGACCCAATTACCTACCAAAGATGTCACCTTCACATACCATCACAATGGGGATTAGACCTTCAACATACAAATTTGGTGGGAACCGAATTCACTTATACTATTATACCGATGCTATCTACATCATAAAACATCCCAAAATACAAATTAAGAGGGATAAACAAATATTTGTATAAGTATTTGTGTACACACACACACATACATGCATGTGTATAAGTGCATAGGTGTTCTGTTGTTTTTCTTCAAGTAGCCCAGTGCTAGAGACCCCTGCAACGAGCAGCAGTTGCAGTCAGCTCTCTGCAGGGAGGAATAACTTGCTGTGTGATAGGTTGGGAGTCCTTGGTCTTGCTCTAGGTGTGGGATTTCCTCTAATACAGGGATCAGCAAACTCACCTGGGGCCAAATCTGACCTGCTGCCTGTTTTTGTACAGCCAGTGAGCTAATTTACATTTTAAAATTGTTGAAGAGATTAAACATGCAATAATTTAAGACATGTGCAAATCATGTAATTCAAATGTAAGTTCTGTACGTAACTTGCTGGCATACAGCCCCACCCATTTGCTTGCAGGCAGCAGAGTGCAGTGTGGTCTGCAGCCCCAAGCTCTTCACTGTGTGGCCCGTTACGGAATGTGTGTGCCAACTTCTACTCTAACACCATCTATTAATGGAACTGCCACTTACTGAATAATACGTTTCAGGTCCTCAAATTAGAGTAGTGTATTAATCCTCACCACAATCCCATGAAGTAGGAGTCTGCTAAGATACCTCATTCTAAACAATTGTCTCCATCCAAAAATGACAAACTTTGAGGCTCACAGGGAGAAAAATTTGCCCTGATGACATAGTAAGTGAAGGGACTGGGGTTTCAAAGCAGGTCTTTTGTGCCCTGGTGGTTATGGGTCATTCTGGACTTTCAGAATTCAGGTGGGTGGGTTGCTGGTCATTGGGATTAGCCCAGGCCCCTGGACTGGTCTGTGCAGTGAGGTTTGCCTGGTCCACTGCAGTGTCTCTGGCATGCTGAGTGACTGGTTGCTGCTTAGCAAAAAGTTGACAGGTGATGAAAGAGGGATATGGAAGTATGGTCGGGGTCAGTTATTATATTACATTTACTGAGTAGAGCCACTTCATATTGAGCTAGAACATGCCTCCTACAGCCATGGGGAATCGGAGGCAAGAAGGTCAGGGCTGAAGAATAAGGTGAGGCTGGAAGTCTGAGGGTGGAGGACCTCAGGTTTCTCAGTTATTTAGTAAGTGGTAACTGAGGAAGGCAAGTTCTTTGGGGATGCTTGGGCTTTGATCCATGTGCCATGGGCTTGTACCTTCTCAGGATGACATCATCATCTGCTTCTGAAACAGACGATGGGCCAGGAGCAAGGGAACACCTACTATTCGGGTAGGCACTAATGATATTTGTTATTATTCTTTAATTAAAAAATACTGCATAGGACTTCCAGTTAAGATAGCAGCATAGGCAGACATGGTTTGCCTCTTCCCACAAACACATCAAAATTACAGCTAAAATATAGAACATCCATCACTCAGAACCGTCAGAAATTGAGATGAATAGTCTGACAACTATGGAATTAAAGAAACCACATCCCTGAAGACTGGTAGGAGGGGAGTAGATGTGGAACAGACTGGTCCCTCACCCATGCGTGGTGGAAGAAAATTCAGGAGGGATATTTTGGGAGCAAGGAGTTTCATGCCCACACTAGGCCCCCAGCCCAGGGTTCCAGTGCCAATAAGATAAGTCCCTACAACAATGGGCTGCAAAAACCAGGCATTTGAGTTGGAAGAAACTTCTGGAGCCCCAAGCAGTTCCTCTTAAAGAACCCACACACAGACTACCTACTCGGACTCATTCATCTCTGAGCTCTAGCACTGGGGTAGCAGCTTGAAAGGCACAAGTGGTATACAGGGAGAAACTGAAGAGTCTGTCATCAAGGTGAGCAGACCATTGTCCTTTTTCTAAGTCCTCTCCCCACAGAACCAGCAAGCTGGTGCCATGTCTGAGGCTCCATCAACCTGGCTAACACTGTTTGACCCACCCACCTAATGGGCCCATTCAGGCTGCTTTCCCGTATGAATGGCTGGTCTTGGCTCAAGCTTCACAACTTCCTAAATCTTACCAAGCAACAGCTGGCCTCAGTTGTGCTCCAGGCCGGGCACTAGCAGTAGCCAGTTCAGTTTCACAGTTTGGCTTTGCCTGGGAATCTCCCAGCTCAGCACAAGTAATGACCCTCTCAGATTGCTTTATAGTTCAGGAAGGGTGACCCTGGGCAAAACACAGGTGAGGGGGTGACCTTGGCCTGTACTACCCAGGAAACCTCAGGGCTAGCCCACCCAGTGGACAGCTATAGACCACTTCAGAGCACCATCACCCTGTTCCTGCACAGCTGATCCTCCTGGAGGGCAGAGGTTGGTGGTCAGTAGTCACAGCCCGTCCTTGCAGCTGACTGGCCTGGGTAACTCCCTCCCAATGATCTGCCAACAGCAACCAAGGCTCAACTATAAGAGAAAGGTGTACTCAGCCCCACACAAAGGGCACACCTTGAATACCCAGCTTGGGTGATAGGGGAAACTGTGCCAGTGGACTCTACAAGACACCTACTACATTAGGGCACACTATCAAGATAGGGAGTCAAAACAGCTCTACCTAATACATAGAAACAAACACAGGGAAGGTGCTGAAATGAGGAGACAAAGAAACATGGCCCAGATGAAAGAACAGATCCAAACTCCAGAGAAAGAGCTAAATGAAATGGAATAAGCAATCTATCAGATGCAGAGTTCAAAATACTGGTTTTCAAGATGCTCAGGGAACTTAGTGAGGACTTGAGCAGCATAAAAAAGATCCAGTCAGAAGTGAAGGATTCACTACTTGAAATAAAGAACAATTTACAGGGAAACAACAGTAGAGCAGATGAAGCTGAGAATCAAATGAATAATTTGGAATATAAGGAACCAAAAAACAACCAATCAAAACAACAAGAAGAGAAACGAATCCCCAGAAAAGAAGATAGTAATAAGTAGCCTCTGGGACAACTTCAAGAGGTCCAACATTTGCATCATAGGGGTGCCAGAAGGAGAAGAGAAAGAGCAAGAAATTGGAAATCTATTTGAAAAAATAATGAAAGAAAACTTCCCTATTTTGGTGAAGGAAATAGACATGTAAGTTCAGGAAACACTGAGATTCCCAATCAAGTTAGATCCAAAGAGGACCACACCAAGACACATCATAATTAAAATGCCAGAGGTTAAAGATAAAGAGAATCTTGAAAGCAGCAAGAGAAAAGCAGTTAGTTACCTACAGTGGAGTTCCCATAAAATTGTCAGTTGATTTCTCAAAAGAAACTTTGCAAGCTAGAAGGGATTGGCAAGAAATATTTGAAGTCATGAAAAGCAGGGACCTACAGCCAAGAATACTCTACCCAGCAAATCTATCGTTTAGAATTGAAGGGTAGATAAAGAGCTTATCAGATTAGAAAAAACCTAAGGAGTTCATCATCACCAAGCCATTATATGAAATGTTAAAGGGACTTATTTAAGAAAAAGGAGATCAAAGCCATGAACAATAAAAAGGCAAAAAATGCATAACTATCAACAATTGAATCAAGAAACAAACTAAGCAAACAAGAGGAACAGAGACAGAATCATGGATACAGAGACCATTTTGTTTTGATGGTTGCCAGATGGGAGGTGGGTATGGGGGAATGGGTGAAGAAGTGAGGGGATTAAGAAGTACAAGTAGGTAGTTACAGAATAGCTGTGGGGATGTAAAGTACAGTATAGGAAATGGAGTAGCCAAAGAACTTAAGTGCATGACGCATGGATATAAACAATGGTGTGGGGATTGCTTGAGGGAGTGGTGGGTGCTGGATGGTAGGGATGTGAAGGGAGAAAAATCAGGAAAAGTATAATAGCATAATCATTAAAATAAAACAAAGTATTGCGTATCGTATATGAATGTTCTTTTCTAGAGCATTTGTTACAGCTTAAATCTATTGACTATTTCTCCTCATTCTGCCTCCCTAGATTATGAAGCTATTTTAACAGGTTTACACATATATATTTCTACAAATACATAGATTGTTTTTACACAAACAATATACTGTATTTATCATTCTGCTTTTTTCATTCAATGATAGTTTTAAAAATATTGTTGCTGCCTAATACATTTAATGTAGTCCCTTTAGTTTCAATATAGCATTCCATTGTTAAGAATATCCTGCAGAGGCAATTAGCTATTTTCCTGCTGATGGTCTTTAAGTCACTTCACTGAGAGCAACCTTTTATCTGTATTTCCATGTGCACATTTGCCAGTGTTTGTTTAGGGTCAATACAGAGAATGGGAACTGCTGGGTCACAGGAAAATAGAAATGAGGGTCTTGACTGTGCTGTCTCTCTCTCTGGTCCTTGATGCTCTAGGGTGTGATTCCCTTTTTCCTAGCTGGTCTGCTTAGCCTTGCTTCTTGTGTGTGTTACTTATTTTTATTTCATTTTGGAGGTTGAGAGGGCAAGAGGAAAAGCTTCCTGTGTTATTCGCAGGCCATCTTCTTGACTTACCATGGTTTGACTTAATGATTTTTTAACTTCAGGATGGGGAGAAAGCAATATGCGTTAAATAGAAATCATACCTAGAATTTTTATCTTTTTCCAGGTAGTGACATTTAGCCTGAAACTCTTAGGATGCTGGGCAGCGGCAGTGGGATGATTTTGTCCAACTGGATGCTAATGTATGTGTGCTGAGCATGTTCAAAGTAGGCTCGGCTAAGCTGTGATACTCAGTACGTTAGGTGTATGAAATGCATTTTGAACTTACAGTTCATGGAAATGTAATGTAACTTCCTTGAGTTGAGGAGCATCTGTACATCAATCCAAGTATGTCCTGTGGGTTTTATTTCCTTGGTTTGTTGTGGAGTGACAAAAGATGTGTCAGATTTACCACGGCATCCTTGCCTTAATGCTTAAGTAGGGTAGCAGGAGGGACTGGTGGCATATACCTCCAGGTAGGTGTTGTGGAAAGTTATTGGAGAGGCAGTAGGAAGAAGGGAGGGCAATGAGGTTTGTGGAGAAACAAGAGAGAACCTGTGGACAACAGGTTTTGAACTTGGCAGTGAACTTGAGATTTGCTCCTGTTCAGATATACTCACTGAAGCACCATGAAATAGTTGTTTGAGTGGGGGGCATAGGCTTTGGAACTGGGTAGACAGATTTGGTTTGAATCTTGCTGTAGGCTTAGCTAAGGCAACCTGCTGTGAACCTGGCTTTCTATGAAGATCCTTGAGATTAGTCCTGAACTGTGAGATTCCAGAAGAAAGTGGATGTGAAAGGGTCACCCGCAGTGTCTGACACTCACTAGGCACTAATTGTTTATTCTCTCCTGTGTGTGTTCCAGTTACTGAGCCTGGTGCCGAGACTAGAAAAGATGACTTAGAGTAAGTAGGTCTTGCTTTCAGAGCACCTAGGGACTAGAAACTGACATACAAGTAAATGAACATAAGCAAAATGTTGAAGGAGCCCCAAGGAGGGAGGAGAAACTGCTTGGAGTTTCCTCAGTAAGAGGGACTGGGGAATAAAAAAAAAAAACATAACTGAATCTTCCCTTTCTCTGGAGCTTAAACCATGCTAGAGCAAGTGGATATTACAGCATACCATTTTTGTTTTTATATCAAGTTTATGCCTAACAAATGGTTTCTAATTGTTTTCTTTGTAGTAATTTCAAGAAACACTTTCTTTTTTTGCACAGAGGAGTGTGGCTCTGCCCAGCTTGTGAACTCGGTATTTTAACTTTAAAATCAATGTATCTTTGTCAGTTATACCCCAATAAAGCTGGAGGAAAAAGGGGGAAAACATACCCTCCCTGAAGTCATCTGATTGGTTCTCTGCAGTCCCACAGTGGATGCTGGGCCCGCACAAGTTCTGAATGGGTCTAGGGTTTTTAATTGTTCCATGTTACGTATAAGTTAAAGATTTTATTTATTTATTTTTAGAGAGAGAGGAAGGGAAGGAGAAAGAGAGAGAAGTGTGGATGTGTGAGAGAAACATTAATCGGTTGCCTCTTGGGCCCACAACACAGGTGTGTACTCTGACTGGGAATCAACGGTGACCTTTGGCTTTGTGGTACAATGCCCAACCCACTTGGTCATGCTAGGCAGGGCAGGATATTTTATATTTTACTGTTCAAAGTGTCATCTTCTGACTAGCAGCATCAGCATTACCTGGGAACTTGTTAGAAATGCAGAATCTTAGAATCATAGACTCCACTCTGGATCTGCACTTAAGGATTCCCCAGTGGTTCCTATGAACATGGAAATTTGGGAAGCGATGGCCTGGGACAAGTCCACGTAACTGGGCCCATATCTTTACAACCCCTCTTTGCAGCATTTCCCCACATCCACCACCCCAGGAACTGCTGTCCCTGTCAAGACAGATTGGAACCCTAAAACACAGTGTATGTGAAAAAGGCCCCACTGTGGTGAATTGCTTGTGAACTCTGAGAAAAAAGATACTAAAAAGGGCTCCTGGTGGCTAACTGGGCTCAAATTAACCCCCCAAAATGAAACAGAGCCTGGGAGCTATTTCTAGATGGGCCTCTCACACAAACTGCATGTCAGGAGAAGCCTGCACTGAACTGCCTGCCTCTGCACTAAACTGCCTGCCTGTGCTATGTTTCTGCCATCTGAGTCAGCCCTTTTGAAGGAGTTCCTTTTAGCCAATAGGACTGAGGCTTTCCCCATACAACTGGAGCTGCCCAACTATATCCCCATCAATATCTTCACTTGCCTGATGCCTTGATTCTGACCAATCAGGAGAGTGCCTTTGGACCAGTTAAACTGCAGGGATTTGGGTCCTTATTTACATAAGGATGGACCCATCAGGGTCCTGGCGAGGACTTCTGTGTGTGTAAGTCAACTTCACTCTCGCTCTTTTCCTTTCTACTGAAGACCGTGTTCCTCAGCTGGGCTGAAACACTAAAGATACCTCACAGGAGTGGAGTGGAGCAGACCAGTTCAGGGCAAAGCAGACCACTAAGGAGCAGAGCAGAGCTGTCTTAGCTAGGGAGCAGCCTGCTGTGTCACTACTGAACTGTTGTTCATAGCCATGCTGAGTCACTATTGGGCTGTTTTTCACTAAATAAAGCTTCCTTCTTTACCACACTCAAATTGAGGATTGCTATTGATACTGTATTGCTGCCGATGGCCATTGGCTGACAGTTTTTAGGGAGGCCTCTACTTTCAGCCCAGGAATCAGCACTTTCTTTGTTAAGTAGGTGAAAATAGATTAAAAAAAGGGAAGATGATAGTCCACATTTTGTTCACAATCTAAACAGCTGTGGTTTTATGGTTGGAAATTCTCCTTAAGGCTTTTTTAAGTCTTTCTTAAAAGTAAGCTGTGTGTACAACTCTCCTTTTCTTGGCTAGACAAAATGAAACGGGTTTTGAAAATTGGAGATGGATGAATGAGGTTTTTATACATCATCACTTGCTTTTACTCATCGGCTCTTGTTCTGTTCATTTCCTTTTGGAATGAGGCATTTTTAATAAGGAGAGGAATTTAAAAAGGGGGTCAGGGGAACCAAAATACGGGAAGGAAAATTCTGCTAAGCTCTGTAGGTTTTCTCAGTTCTTTAAAGTGCTTGAAAGATAATATTTTGTTGCGACTAAATCTAATTAATAGCTAGCTGGTACTCATCAAAACCTCATTTCTTTCAACCTTGAAGGCAGTTGGAAAGATACACAGATCTGTGTATTATCACAGCAAATGAATTCTCTTTTTTCCTTAATCACTTAGAGCTTTACAGCAATGTAAGCAGCAGATGGACAGCCATGTTTAAAAAAAATAAAATTCATCTCATGGTTTTCACTGTGGCATGTAATGAATGTGTATTGATTGATAGGATCATGTTCAAAATATATGTAATTTTGAAACCAGAGTGTAAACTGTAGTAGGCATGGTTCTTTACTGAGTATCCAGCCTGTGCCTGAGCATTTGGATGGAATCAGCAAGTCTTTGGAAACCTGTTCTCTGCCCTGCAGGGATTCATCAGGATGTTGTGGACTGACTGGATTTAAACAAAAAGAGGGGATGAAAGTACTCACCTAGGAGGAGGGCATGGGAAGATTAAAGCGCATGGGCCTGCACCTGTGCCTTTGCAGGGTGCAGCTCTGGGCTGCTAGTTACATGGGCGTTTCTTCCATTCTGAGCAGACCTAGTATGAATTGACATGGTGGCCAGTGTGCTGATAGGCTCAAGTAAATTAGGTCAGGCCTTCATTGTAGCTCTCAGACATTGGGAGTCCTAGTAGAAGAGAAACAGTAATTGCAAATACTGCTTATTTAGAAGACAAGAGCCACTTCCGAAGGCTGTCCCCAGCCCCCCTCCAAATCAATTATTTCTGTTGAAGCACACCCAGAACTTGATGATGTTTCATGTTTGTTAGGTAGAGTGTTACTCACTTTGGCAAGTATTTATTAAGTATCTACTTTGCACCAGGTCCTTGGTACTGCAGTTAAGCCTCAGATCTGCTGTTCCATTGCTTATGCAAATGGAGCCAACAACATCCCTCAGCACTTTGCTTTGTATGTCTCTACTTATAATGTGGTAGTAATCTGGCAGCCCTGCTTTCAAGCCTGACTCTTATCAATAAAGCTGACAAAGAAATCTGCACAGCGTGTTTGGGGAAATGGCTTGCAGGAAGAAATGTGATGTTATGACAGAATTGGCCTGATCTGTGCATAGCTAAGGCTGAGATTGACAGGGTATTGTTATAATTAATGTTTTTTTTTTTTTTTGAACCATTCCTAATCTGTTGTGGGAAAATGAAGGGGTTTTTCTTAATCTGGGTGAAAAGTGAGAAAGCCTGTCTGTTTACAGATGTTGTCGTTTAGTCAAAACACGCAGATGACAGTCTACGTTTTTTTTCCATCTGGACATACTGCATGTGGCTGAGCTGTGATAATCTCCCTCCTTCCTGGACAGAACCGAGCAAGATGTGGGTGTTTCCTTTGTGGCCCGAATGTAGCAGCGTTGAGGTCAGCCATGGACCGTTTGCTTCCACCATGTGTGGATGGTGGGATCAAAACAGTCCTACTCACATTTTAAGGAATTTATTGATTTTGCAGATGGAAAGGTCTGATTATATCGTGTTACTTAGCTGCTCAAAGAAGTTAATTTAAATAAACATATTGAAACTCTAAGTTGTCTTTTCTTGGAGCTGGGAATGTGTCCTCAAAGTTTGGGTGTTCTCCAAGAAGTGTCAGTAATGTCGCAGTTCTAGGAAAGGGACTAGATGTCAGAATTTGGGTAAAGAGGTATTTCTTACAGCTCCTTGAGGGGAAGGTGTAAGAGAATTTCAGTTTAAATTTGGAAGGCTTTGACCCTTCTACTAAAAGAAATAACTAATGTTATATTTATAAGGTAGTAGGCAGCGTACCATTTATTTATACACAGTAGCTGTCAAGCTCTGGGTGTACTTGGGTCTGAGATTCCCGTATGTCACTGGATTTGGGTCTCAGAGTCTTTATCATTTTTGTAGGTTTGGGTAACTGGTTTGTGTAATGGGCAAGAAGTCTAGCTAATGTAAAAGATAGAAAACTTATATGTTGTGTTTCTTTAAACGAAGTTTGATATAGCTACAAACTGGTTAGCATTTTATTATTATTTTTTAACATTATTGGGCTATGAGAGATTTGTTTTTAAAACAAAGGATAGATTAATCCATTCTGATACCCTATGAATTTCAACAGACTGATTTATAGAAAAGCTTCCTGACAAGTAATTACAAAGAACCTGTCCAGCATTCTGTCCCTGACGGACGATACAGGTATGTTGGTATTGACTTCAGAGCTCTGGCCACTGCTCCCTTTGCTTATTAAGAAATGCTAAAAAGAAGTCAGATTTAAAATGTTAAAAATGACCGATGAGGCCGATAACAGTCAGATTCCAGGTTCCCCTTTGGCTACAGACGATAGTGCCGAGGTGTCTGATAGGTGCGCAGGCTGTGGCTGTTCATAGCACACGTGTTCAGGGTGGCCTGTTCCCCCCAAGGCCAGTGGGAAGAAGGCAGAAACGGAAAAAAGACACCACAGAGGGTTTGATGCTCTGGGGCCCCCATGTGGCAACAGCAGGAGCACAGGCCTATCCCTCCTCACTTTCCTCTCCTTTGTGAAGTGAGCCTGCTTTTTCCGCATCTTCCAGTGCAGACACCAGTTGCTCACAGGGTCTCAAACGCAGACAGACGGGAGCAGATAGCAAGAGGTAGTGATGCTGATACTATCTCCTTGGTCGATTGCTTGACTCTTTTACCAGTTGAAGGACCCCACCAGTTACTCCTTGCTTCCAGGCACAGCGTGATCTTCAGCTTATCCGCTGTGGGGACCACAGTGAGCTAGAATGAGAGTGAGTGGGGACAGCTGGGCATGGACATGATGGCCAGTATGTTGGAGTGGATCATGGAGGCTTGGGCTGTGCCCACATACACTGTGCCGCCTGTTGGGGTGGAGATGATCACATTGCTGTCATACACTGTGGTGATGAGATCCCACCCCAGATAGATGTCAACATTGAATAGGTGTGAGGAGGGGCCTCTGTCCATGACCACCGTGTTCAAGAAATGGAACTATATGACCTGCTACCCGACCTCTTGTCCAGCTCTGTTCCTGCTGCATGACCTGCTTCTAGACCTCCTTGTCCAGGTCTGTTACCACCGATCTCCTTCAGTACAGCCATCTTTTTCCCTCTGAACTCCATCTTCACCCTAACCTTCAGCTGGCTCTGAAGAACAACAGTGTGTTCTCTGGTATCACTTGAATAACTTAAGAATGAACGTGCTCAAAGTTGAAGGGGTCAAGAAGCACAGGGAGTCCAAGTAGAATGCCCTGACTGGATGAGTGCTGCCCTGGACAGGCAGAGCCCTGTCTTTCCCAATCATGTGACAAAACCGATCTGATATGAAATGTCATCATAATTCTCTGAAGGTGCAGAACTTCCTTTTCAGTGGTCCAAGGTTGTCACTCCTTACGGAGCCGTTTAGAACTTTCTTCACAAGCACAATCTCATTTTTCTCCATCATGTGTACGCAGAGCTCCTTGAAGGGCTGGAGCAGTCTGGCATCTGGATCTTCTTGACGACAAGAACATTCCTTGGGGATCTTAATTCTACATCAGCTGCTGGCTGGCAGGTGCTAGATGTGCATGATGGTCTGGGGGTTCTGCAACACACAAGCCTTTGGTCCCGAAGTGGTCACTGGGCAGTGCCGATGCAGAGAATAGGTTCTCTCAAACTCCTTGGTGCTTCCGCAGGGCTGATGAGACAGGGGCTGCTGTACTTGGTCCTCCTGGATGGGGTGGCTGAGCCCCAGTCCGAGTCTGTGCTCAGCCTTTTACTCAAGTTGACTTTCTCTGTTCCATTTCCATAGTTGATAAATGAGGACATACATCAGAAAAACACTGATGCCATTTGCTGCCGCAGGGGCCTTCAGGGTCATCTCCTTACCCTACCTCCCTTGTTGCCACTCACAGTCACTAACCTGCACCCAGTGCCATAGCAGCTGCCCCCCTCCCCCATCGCTGCCAGGACCGTGGTGCTGGACTGCTGAGCAGCAATCAGCACCATTATATTCTTTAGGGAAACTAGAAAAATTTTAAATATTTTTGAAAAGAAAGCTTTTTTATTTTTCTGTTTAATTTATGCACATCCCACCTTCAAAGTAAAACTGATTTAGGAAAGAAGACAATGAGATTTCAAACAAATTTGAACACTATCAATTTGTATTTGGTTTCAGCAGTATGGAACATAGGTGCTTTTTAGATTAGTTTTCAGTAACTTTGACCAAAAGATACCTTCAGTAGTTGCTTATTTTGAAAGGCTTAGATTAAGGCAAAAACAGTACATCTATGATCAACTTCCTAAAATTAGTCTCAACTTTGCTTTTCCTTTGTATATGAAAACACTGAATATCCACATTTGGCTTAAAAATAAGTGGAACTTTATGTTTACATCATGTTTCTTGTATGAGTATGAAACAATGTAGATATTCGTTTCTACAAGTAATGGGATTATTTTGAGAAAGAAAGCAAAAGATCAACTTTCATCAGTGTTATTAGACTTTTTTTAAACACACATCCTTTCTTCAAATTTGATATTTCTTGTTGAAGCACAGAATGTGAAACATAGACTACTTTATTTATTTGACAAATGATTTGGGAGGTGGTACATGAGGCCCTTGCACGAGGATATAAAAAAAGGTGTTTGTTTTTGATGGAGTTCAAACTTTCTCTTATTCCTGCTGAGAATTCTGAGGTCTGGGGAGTCTGAGACCATACAGGGTGTCAGTGAGTTAGTGGTAGAAGTAGGTTTGAAATCTCCTTCGCTCAGTTGCTAGTTACTGATTGTTCCTCTTAGATAGAAAGGATGGTGAACAAAAATGGTAATTGTACATGTAAATTTGGAGTCTCAACTGCTTTTCAGAATGAAATAATTTTCTCAAGGTTTTTATGCCATTTAACCCAACTTTTAGTAACTAACTGTACATATCACCAAAATAAATGGTACAGAACAGTTAATGTCAAATTTCACTTTCCCTGGTGTGTTAGCGCTAGGATACTGCAAAACTGCCCATATTTTTACAGTGGCCAAGTTCACTTGTTAAAGGGTCTGATTTATTCTTTTTACTTTGTTGAGTTTGGTGTTAGGTGGTTGTCCTAAAATTGATAAATTTGTTTTAACGTCCTATGTGTTGTTTGCTTACATCATGTTTAATTTAACCAGTTATAATGGATCAATTTGCAGGGGCATTGTGAAGATCCTTATTTCTTCGATGGGTTTTGTCAGTTTTATTTTTGCCACATTTTGATATTTAATATGAAATAGGTGGAGAGACAGAGTGGTTGTGTTAGTTGTAATTAGACTCATTTTACTAATATGAAATTTATCCCCTTTAAGCATTTGGAACCATTATCTTGGAGTATAAAACAAAGCAACATTCTAGCATGCAGAATCCGTTTAAAGGGCATAGTTGTTGCCACAATTTGTTTTTCTTTACAAACTAAGATAGGTCTTCGAAATCAAGGGACATTGGCATGGAAGAAACAGGAATTTTGCACATGCTTGTTTTGAGATTGGCTGCTTCAGTGTTGGGTTGACTGGTGACAGTGGTAACAAACTTAAAATGAAGTAATGCCCTTTTGCCAACACCATCTTGATTCTTCTTGTATGGACTCCTTGAGCCAATGTAACACATAAGAAGAACAAAACAAGGAATTGATAAAGACATTAAGCAGCTCACTGTCTGGCTAGGAATGTTGATGAAATTCATCAAGTTCACATTTCCCCTTGGATGTTTTTATTCACCAGGGAAGCAAAGGAGTGGTCCAGCACAGGAGAGAAATTGAAAATGGGTTTTCTTGCTTGAGTGAGACAGTGCAGCTAGTGTCTCTGTCTTTTTACCACGGAGACTCCTTTTCTTATCCGTGAACTGGACATGTGGCTGGTCATCCTGTGCTACCCTCTTCCTGTCTCTTAATTTAGAGTTTATTAATTGATGGTAGAATGGAGGTATATTAGACACACTCATTAAACTCGGGAATCACTTAAGTTGTAACTCCACTTAAAGTCAGGAGACCACTGCCCAAGAGCTTGGGTGCAGTGGCCTGTAGTGGGGCCACAGCCGAAAATGTGAGCTTGGATGTCACACTAGTTTCTAGTGCTGCTGTAGCAGGGTACCGGAGTCTGGCCAGTTTAAACAACAGAGATTTGTCTCAATTCTGGAGGCCAAAAGACCAAATCAAGCTATGGACAGGGTTGGTTCCCTCTGAGGGCTCTGTTGCATGCCTCTCTACAAGCTTCTGGTGGTGTGCGGCCAATCTTTGGTGTACTGTGGGCTTGTTGAAGCATCACCCTGATCTCTGTCTTCATCTTCACACAATGTTCTCTCTCTGTGAATGTGTCTGGGTGCAGATTTTCCCTTTTTTATAAGGATGTTAGTTGTATTGCATTAAGGTCAACTCTAATTACTTCATTTTTTTAAATCTTTACCCTAGGATATGTTTTTATTGATTTTAGAGAGAGAGGAAGGGGAAGATGGAGAGAGAGAAATAGAGAGAGAAACATTGATGTGAGAGAGAGAGATCCATCGGTTGCCTGCTGTACGTGCCTTGACCAGGGTATGTGTCCTGACCCAGGATGGAGCCCATAACTTTTAGTGTGCAGGACAATGCTCCAACCAAGTGAGCCGCTGGACCAGAGCCCTAGTGACTTCATCTTAACTAGTTATTTCTGTGATGACCCTATTTCTAATTAGGGTCACATTCTGAGGTAGTGGGATTAGGATATATGGTTTTGGGAGACAAAGTAAAAATAGTTTCAATTAAGCTTCAGATTCAAAATTAGTAAACATCTGTGTTTTACAGTATTTTTTCTAGGTGCTTTCACATATCCTGTGTTCTTTACCACAACAAACAAATATATTCATGTTTGTGAAGGTTATAGAGACTTTATAATAGAATAAAATATAGTAAATCCTGTAGATGAGCAGGAACACTTTCGTCTTCTACTCAGTTTCTCCTTCCTTTCTTTTCTCCCTCTTTCCCTCCCTTCTTCCTTTCTCCTTCCTTCCTTCCTTCCTTCCTTCCTTCCTTCCTTCCTTCCTTCCTTCCTTCCTTTCTTCCTTCCTTCCTTCCTCTCTTTTTTAAGGTTTTATTTATTATTAGAAAGAGGGGAAAGGAGAGAGAAAGAGAAGGAGTGCCATCGTGACATTCTTTTGAGTTAATAAAACTATTATAATAATCATAACCTGCATTTTTTTATACAAACAACTTAAACCTACTTTTGCCCACACATGTACAATACAGTATTATTAACTCTTCTTGCCTTGCTGCACATTACATTTCCATCACTCATTTATTTTGTAACTGTAAGTCTGCACCTTCTGATCCCCTTTACCCATTTTGCCTGTCCCCGGACCTTCCACTTCTGGCAACCAACAATCTGTTCTCTATATCTATGAGCTTGGTTTTTCATTTTGTTTTGTTTTTAGATTCAACAGATAAGTGTGTTGATTATACCTCAATTTTAAAAAGCATGTAGAAAATAAAGAAAAAAATAGTCCCGTGCAAAAAACCCCCCAAAATCTTAGTTGAAGTCTTAATGTACAAAAAAAGATTTTTAAAGAGATCTCACTGAATCGGGATAGAGGCTTCCAGTCAACCTCCCTGCCCCCTTCCTTGCTTGTGTTCTCTTGCCCAGAGCATAGTTGGAAAAGACATTGAGAAATGTCTGCATGTGAGCGTGTTTGCCATTTGGAGAGAGGTTTTTTCATGTAGAGGGAAATTGGAAAAAGTAAGAATGTTATATCCTTTGAATAATCTCAGGTTATTTGTGGGCTCAAATCAGTGTTTATGGTTTATTCAACAAAAATTGAGGGTGATTTGTGTAAGATGTTGGGAGATTGAAAGATCAAGGAGATAGTCTCTTCCATAAGAGTTTAGTCTCCATCCATCCATCTATCCCTCATATTTATTGAGTGCCTACTATTTGATATACCCTGTTTAAGATACTTGAAAAAGTACAAAACTAACAAATGACACCTGCCTCTGTGGGGCTTGTGTTTTATTGTGTGTGTGTGTGTGGGGGGGACTAATACTTTAGAAGGTGATGAGTGTCAGGAAGAAGGAAAGAAGGTTAAGGGAAATGGGGGGTTTGGTAGGTGTCACCTCTTTTAAATAGACCTCATTTGGAAAAGTTACTGTTGGGTAAAGGTGTGAAGGAGGCAAAGTTTAGCATGTGTTATCAGGGGTACAGAGGGGACAGACAGCTCAACTCTTCTGCATAATCTCATTTGGACCCCACCTTAAGAGAAGGTACTGTGATCATCAACACCGAGCTCAGGCTAAACTTGTGTAGGATCAAGTGTCTAGGCGGTAATGGTGGAATCACACCTTTGGGTGCAAGATGCAGCTGGCTAATTTCTCTGTGACTGTGTTTAATGGGAAACTTCAAGTTTCTATTGCAGGCCCTCCTAGTCTTTGCTGGCCTGTGTGTGCCAGAGGGGCTGAGGCTGTATCTGTTTTGCTCCCTGGGCTCTCCAGAGCACCTCAGTCATAGCTGTTGCTCATTATACCTATATTGATGGACCAAGAAGGTAAAATAGACCTCTAGTCAAGACGGCAGTGTGGAGTTGCTGAAGAATTTACACGCATGACTCATGGGCATGAACAAAGGAGGAGGAATGCTAGAGGGGAGTGGAGGATGCTGGGTGGAGGGGAATGATGGGGGAAAATTGGAACAACTGTAATAGCATAATCAATAAAACATAAATGAAATAAATTTAAAAAGAAAAGGATAAAATATGGTCTTCCCCCCACCTTGTACTTAGAGGATTAAATATCCAAGCCAGTACTGATAGATACCACACAGTTGAGAGAGGAAGGAATAAGACCAACATCCTCATGGTACCAGTCAAGCATCAGCTTTGAGTTGGAATTGTGAAGTTCCCTGCAGCTGGTGCTCCAGGTAGCTGCCTCATGTGCACAGCTTCTAATTTTCTCTGTGGGTCACACTAAATAGTCCATTGTTCATCAAGAAGAAGGGAAATTGATTTTAAATTACTCCTGTATTACTTAAAAACCGAAGTGCCACAAATGCTTTATGGGATCAGGGAGAAGATAGGCTCAGGGTTTTAGCTGCACTAAAATGTGCTTAATTAACCGGACACTGTCTATTACCATCTGACAGCTGGTGTGACCCCTCTTTTGCAGAGGGGCTTGGTTTTGAAGGCTCTGCTCCCAGGGCCACGAGACCAGATGATTCTTCTCTGCTCACCCTTTCTTGGGCCAGGGAGCTGCTTGTGCAGGCTTGTGAGACTGATCGTTAGATTTTGAGGAATTTTATGAGCTGGTTATTCTATCTATCTATCTATCTATCTATCTATCTATCTATTTATTTATGAGAGAGGGAGAACCATCAATTTGTTGTTCTTCTTATTTATGCACTCATTGGTTGATTCTTCTATGTGCTCTGACTGGGGATCAAACCTACAACCTTGGTTTATTTGGATAATACTCTAATCAACTGAGTCACCTGGCCAAGGCCTGTGAGCTGGTTATTAAACACAATCTTTTTAAGCAAAATTATGGAAATCTATAATCGAATTATATTTAAGAAGTACAGTAGTAAATGCCCAAAATGTATCACTTCCTAATCATTTTAATACATTTTACTGTTATCTATGCTCTTGAGCCTTTGTCAGACGAGATCGGGCACGTTCAGGGTGGTATGGCCGTAGACAGCCTTTGTCTACTGTATCTGTGTGGTGGAAATGCTCTATGATGATGGGCTGAGATGCAATGTGGCACATTAGTATTTTGAGGTTAGCTGTGGTGGGACTGTTTACTCCGTGGTAATCAGCAAATGCTACAATTCAACCCCCTCCCAGAGCTGGATGGTAAATATTTACAAATACATCACTGCTTAGGGACTAACCTTCATATCAGTTTGCTAGGACTGCTGTACAAACCTGGTTTAAACCTGGTTTAAAACAACAGAGCTTTATTGTCTCAGTTTCAGAGTCTAGAAGTCCAAGATTAAGGTATTGGCAGGGTTGGTTCCTTTTTGGAGGCTCTGAGGGGGAAATCTGTCCCTTGCCTCCTCCTGGTTTCTGGCCTTGCTGTCAGTCCATGGCATTCCTTGACTAGTAGGCACATCACTGCAATCTCTGCCTTCATCTTCACGTGGTGTTCTCTCCCTGTGTCTCTGTCTTCACAGGGCCATCTTTCTGTCTGTATAGGTGGGAAGATAGAATTGTAGGTGAACTTTGTTCATTGGCCAGGATCATAGAGCTGGTAGAAGAGGGGTCCTGGTCTCTCTAGGCTCAAAGACCCTTTTTGTTGAGCCCAACCACACTCTGTTCTTTAGCAAATCTTCCCTTTGATAAATGGGCACATCCCATTCCTGATCCTTTTCGTTGGTTGAGGTGTTCATCAAGCATATATTTATTTTCTCATTCAGTTAGTAAGTATTGAGAGAGCCCTGATGATGTGCCAAGGACTATGTTAAGAGATAGGTTGTGACCTATAAGTAGATATTAACAGCTCAGACCTCAGAACTAGACCTAGGGAATATTGCATTCAATTTTCAGCCAAAAGGGAGAGAAATCAACACAAAATAGCTCAAGCAGATAGAAGAAGAGTGTACTGGTGTTACAATCAATGCAAGGGTGTAGTGGGTTCAGTCATGGCTAGATCAGGTCATCCTCAGATCGCCTGCAGACTTATATACAGATCTCTTTATTTCCAAGGACAGAAACTCTCCTTGAGTCTAGATATTATGCTTTACTCTTAGTTATCAAGACTTGGGTCACATTTGGCTGGACCAATAACTGGACAGGCTTAGATAATGTCTGTACCACTGTCACTGATGTAGGAGTGAAAGTGCCCACCGTAGCCTGCTGGAAGGGCTTTCTTTTAAGAAAGTTGAGTCTTCGCCAAGATCATTGGGCAGGTAAAAATAACAGATACCCACTTTGGAACCTGGAGTGATAGGTACACCCTAAATGGATCATCGTGGTATAATTTCAGGGGTCTAGAATTGGAATTCCTTACACCTGCTTCCTCAACACCAAAGATGGTGGAACAGAAGTGGTATGGACAGTCATCTGTGAAATAAAAGCTTTGGGTATGTGGCGGACCCTGATATTTTAGTGTAAATTCTCTGTCTTCTTGAAATGGGTCTCCTTTAAAGACATGAATATTGTCCTGAGAGAATGCTGCATGAATTCAGAAGTCGGATCAAACTATGTTCTTTGGGATTCATTAAAACTGAAATGCCTTGGGCCAAATGCTAGCCAGATGCATCAAATACTGCACTAAATCTGAGGCTACACCAAGATGGATCTCTATGATGCTCTCATTTGATAGGTTTTTTTCTTTACCACGAAAAGGCAGGTCTGCAGACTCTTTAACTCTCACATGACTTTTGTGGGGGTCAGAGGCATCTTGAGGATGTAGCTAGAAAATTTTGATTATTAACCTGACTCTCTCTTCTGTTTCCCCCTCAGATTAAATTCTCTGAAAATGCCTGTAGGTGAATGTTCCCCCGTTGGGTTTTATCCAGTTTGCGGGTTTACTTTTTCCAGTTGGTTTCTGTGATGACCAATACTGAGGTTGTAAACTAAAAGCCCTCTGTCTGGGCTCAGCAGGTGAAGGAAAGAAGTGAGGTAGGCGAGCCACTGGGAGTGGCCAGACTGGAGGGACTGTACACAACTTGCCTCTTCTCTAAGGCCAGCGCTATTTGGCTTAGGCTGATGGTTGCACTGGGGGACTTAGAGTCAGTGTTAGATCATTCCAATATTTCAAGAGAAAGTGAGATACCTTAAATTTCACCCAGTAACTCCCAATTAAAATTTTTTGCTAATGACTTCAGTTTTTACTACATCATGAGGGCTGAAGTAATTGTCTCTTGGCTTTTGTCTGGTTCTCATCTCTGGTCTATATCTTGGCTCAGGTTGGAAGGCCTGTTGGGGGTGTTGTTTGGTGCCTTCACAGATTCCATCTCCTTCTGAATAGAGCATCAGTTTTACACTGGTGCCCACCCTCCTCTGTGAAGCCAAACTGTCGCTTCAGGGTTGGCTTTATTTGATTTACCTCCATTTTTATTGAGTAGTTCAGGACTGGCTATGTGATCTGACTCTGTCCAACAGCATGAGAAGATGTGTGGGCTGGGCCCTCCCTGGAAAGCTGCGTCTTTTCTTGAAGCCAGGGAAGCTATGGTCTTTGCTCTGGGTGCTGTTGGGATGTGCCACGCACCACTGCTATAGCTGTCACGCTGTCAGCCTGAGGATGAAGTCGCATTTGAGGAGGGCCAGCTTGGAAAGAAGGGAAAAATCTGGATTCTTGTTGATATTCTTGAGCTGCTGAATCAGCCACCCCCAAAGCCTGTCCTTTCATTGGATGTTCTTTTGTGCGAGATAATGCATTCTTTTCTGGTTGAGACAGCATGGTTAAGGGAGCAGACTAGGGGAGAAACCCTGGTCTGTTTGTGGACCCCATGAACTATTGGAGATAAAGGTGGCTTTCCCTGATGCCTGGGTGTCACTGATTTAGAGTTAGGTGATGGAAGGACTACTTCTTACGTCTTTACTCTGATCTCTTGCTCTTGGTCCTTTGGATGATTATCTTGGCTAATACTCCCATTTTTCTGTTGAGAAGGATGAACTCCATGGGGAAGAGGAGTATCATCAATTACATCTTCCTGGGGGTTCCAAGTGAGGAGTGGCGTGTGTTTGCCACCAATGGCTTGTGGTCAGATTCAGCCTAATCATGGGCTGAGGCCACTTGTCTCTGTAAAAGGTTGGATATTAAGTCTATAATAATTAAACTATTAAAATATTTATGGAAATTACCCTTCAGGTTGATTAGCCTTCATTATGGAAAGAGCCTCATCCTTCAGGGAAAGGCTGAATTGTGTTTAATATAATCCAAAAAGTTTCAGGACCTTACAAGTGTACAAAACAGAAAGGGGTGCCTGCCTGACCTTTGCTGTGAAGGCACATGAACTGGAAGCACCCCACCATCTCTAAACATTCCAGGCATTTCTTCTTCCTTATTTTTCAAATAAGAAGTAACATTACATTTAAAAATGTTTTCTTATTTCTGTCCACTTATGTAGGTTATTCTTCCCAACCTTTTTTCAGTTGTTAAAAATTAAAGACTGCCCTTTTACTGTTAATAGCACAGATAAGCTTGCTCATACACAATTGCTTTTCAGATTTAGATGTTTTTATTTGATCTAGTGTGGAGAGGCAGTGTGGTATGGGGTAAAAAGTGTGGACTTTGCTGCCACACTGCCTGAATGTGAATCCCAGCTCTGCAACTGACTGGCAGTGAGACTGTGGCAAATTGTTTGATTTTTTTTGTGCCTCAATTTCTTCATCTGTAAAATAAGAGTAGTTACTGTGCTGACCTTGTAGGGATGTGAGGATTAATGATTCAATACACAAGTCCATTTAAAGTGCTTGGAACAGTGCCTGGCACACAGTAAACGCTGCGTGTGTTTGCCATGAGCATTGTTACAATCATGGTAATAAAATCTGCAATGCTACTCCTGGCTGTGGCATCAGGCTCTGTTAAGAGGTTTTGAAAGACCTGAATCATTTGGTAGATGCAGTGTCACTGTCTCTGAGATTATAAGTGATTTATTGCTGGGTGTAAAAAATTGTCCTGGGAGGTAAAGATGGGGGAAGGAATGTCCATGGGGAAAGGATGCTGGGCTAAAGCCAGCTGCCTTCACAGCAGATGGATAAAAATGTTATATAGTGTGTTTGTCTAGATGGATTTGACTATACTCAGGCTGATAGTAAGTACAGGAACTGGTTGTTACTTAAGAGCTCAACACGAAAGCATGTGGTATTTAACAAGACAAACATTCTCTGTTAAATAACTGTTCCTTTCAAAGGTAGGTGATTCTCTCATGTCATTCACCTAAGTGTTATTTATTCTCTTACTCTCTTATTCTGTTTTTCCGAATGGCAAAAGCAGCACGAGTTTTTGAAAAAGCCCAAATCATCTTGTAATAGTTCAAAGTATAGGGTTCGAGCTTGAGTCCTGATGCCATGACCTTGTAAGGACCTTAGACAACTTCTCTTGGACTCAATCTTCTCATCTGTATAATGGGGATAACCATTCTCAAACCTTTCTGTACACATTAAGTGGTATTATGTAGGTAAAGTGACCAGCAAAGGCCTTCCTCATCATTTTTTATTTTCATCTTTTATTTCCTTTATTTTTAACCACCATCTTGGCTACCCATGTGACAAACTTAAAAGCTTTTAGGGGGGCGTTATGCATGTTGTCCCATTTCTGCAGAGTTTTCTGAGGAGAGGGAGCCTAAGGAAAAGGTAAAATTTTTCTCTTATCAGTAACTACATTTTTCTAGTGGACTTCCAGTTTATTTGGAGCTGTTTTTCTGAAATTTGTGGGTGAATTAAGCCAGGAATTGGCAGATTTTTTCTTATAAGGAGCCAGATAGTAGAACTAGTTGGCTTTGCTGGCCTGTATTGCAATTGGACCTTCTCATTGTGGCTTGGAAGTGGCCGTAGACAGTAGCCAACAAACGGGCATGGCTGTATTCTAATGAGACTTCATTAAGGACACTGAAATTTGAATTGCATATACTTTGTTTTTTTTGGTTTCCTGCTTTATTTTTTCTTTTTTAAATATATTTTATTGATTATGCTATTACAGTTGTCCCATTTCTCCCCCATCATTCCCCTCCACCCTGCACACCCTCTCCCACCCACATTCTCCCCTTTAGTTCATGTCCATGTGTCATAAGTTCTTTAGCTTCTACATTTCCCACACTATTCTTGCCCTCCCCATGTCTATTTTCTACCCACTATCTATGCTACTTATTCTCTGTACCTTTTCCCCCTCTCTCCTCCTCCCACTCCCCTGTTGCTAACCCTCCATATGATCTCCATTTCTGTGGTTCTGTTCCTGTTCTAGCTGTTTGCTTAGTTTCCTTTTGTTTTAGGTGTGGTTCTTAATAGCTGTGAGTTTGCTATCTTTTCCCTGTCATATTTTTTATCTTCTTTTTCTTAGATAAGTCCCTTTAACATTTCATATAATAAGGGCTTGGTGATGATGAACTCCTTGAACTTGACCTTATCTGAGAAGCACTTTATCTGTCCTTCCATTCTAAATGACAGCTTTGCTGGATAGAGCAATTTTGGATGTAGGTCCCTGCTTTCAAGATTTCAAATATTTCTTTCCAGCCCCTTCTTGCCTGTAAGGTCTCTTTTGAGAAATCAGCTGACAGTCTGATGGGAACTCCTTTGTAGGTGACTGTCCCCTTATCCCTTGCTGCTTCTAGAATTCTCTCCTTCATTTTAATCTTGGCTAATGTAAATCTGATGTGCCTTGGTGTGTTCCTCCTTGGGTCCAACTTCTTTGGGACTCTCTGAGCTTCCTGGACGTCCTGGTAGTCTATTTCCTTTGCCAGATTGGGGAAGTTCTCTTTTGTTATTTGTTCAAATAAGTTTTCTACTTGTTGCTCTTCTTCTTCCCCTTCTGAGACCCCTATAACTAGGATGTTGGGACGTTTAACGATGTCCCGGAGGTTCCTAAGCCTGTCCTCATTTTTTTGAATTCTTGTTTCTTCCTCGTTTTCTGTTTGGTTGTTAGTTTCTTCCTTCTGGTCCACTCCATTGATTTGAGTCCCAGTTTTCCTTCCATCTCTATCGGTTCCCCATGTGTCATCCTTCATTTCACGTATTGTAGCCTGCATTTTTTCATCTAGTTTGTGAGCAAAATCAACCAATTCTGTGAGCATCTTGATGACCAGTGCTTTGAAGTGTGCATCTGATAGGTTGGCTATCTCTTCACTGCTTAGAGGAATTGGCTCTGGGGCTTTGATTTGGTCTCCGGTTTGAGCCATTTTTGGTGGGTTTTTTTTGTTTGTTTGTTTGTTTTGTTTTGTTTTGGTTTTAGTCTGGTCTTGGCTATTACGTTGTGAGGGATGGAGCCTTAGGTGTTCCTCAGGGCGGGGCAGCCCAGTCGCAGGGTTGTGACGCTGTATGTGGAGGCGGGGTCTGAGAGGGAATAATGGCGCCTGCTCCGCTCTCTCCTGGATTCAGTCCCTTCCGCCACTTCCCCTATGCCTGGACTGTCTGCGTGCGCGAATGTGGGACTACCTGGTCAGCCAGCCGCCTTGTGCAGCCTCACTGGGTCTGCGCAGTTGCCCCCCTGTGCCCGGGGTCCACCAGCTGCTGCCTGTGGGCCCAGGGACCGCCAATCGCCGCCTGTGCACCTGGGAACTGTGAGCCGCTGCTGCTTGCGTTCCCGGGTCTGCACCTCCACTGTTTTCTGCCTCGACCCCATCCCTCTTACCGGTCTGGATGATTGGTTGTTGGACTTCCGTACAGTTCAATTTTCTATGAGTTCTGGTTGTTTTCTTGTTTCTAAATATTTGCTGTCCTTAATTTTGGTTGTGAGTGAGGCACAGTGTGTCCGTCTACGCCTCCATCTTGGCCAGAAGTCCGAATTGCATATACTTTTCATTTATTAAAAGATGTGTTTCTTCTTTCGATTTTTTCCCTAATTATTTAAAAGTGTAAAAACCATTCTTAACCTGAAGACCATATAAAAAGATTGCGGAATGGAGTTTGTCAACCCTGGCATTAAGGTTTTGATAAACCTTATGTTAAGAATAATCTGTGTAGCAGAGAAGGCTCTCATGTACAGAGCCTCATGTACAGAGCTTGTTTGGCTAGAGTCTTGGGATCCAAACCATTTTCTGTGCAATTTGTTCAGGTCCAGACACTTTTCTTGGTCTTTCCTGTTAGAAATGTTAAAGCTGTGGGCCCTGGTCACTGCTGGGCATGAATTGCCTGATTGCTTCTCTGAAAAGCTGTTAACTTCTCCAGGGCTTTTGAAAGGAACTTCAGCTTTATGCAGTCTCCAGACTTACTTTGTTCCTTGGGTTTTTTCCTCCCGGCCTTCTCTGCATTAAAGGTGCATTAGCGTATTCTCAGCGCAACACTTTAGAGTTCTTGAAATGGGCAGAGAGCAGTTATACCCCATAATAGAAGGATAATCAATGGAAAGAGATAGATTACCAGGTTGTAAATCATGTGAGAGAATTTGATGATATTGGCTTTGGGGGATTGGGACCCTGTTACCCTTGTTCTGAATTCTCTGGTCCTGGAATTAATTTTTTTTTGGTACCTGTATCATTTGAGGGAACAGACTCTGCGATGAGCGAGAGGATGACGAAGAACAGGTCCGCTGTGTCCCGCACACTCCCTCCAGTCCTCGCTGTCCGTGCTCGCCCTGTGTAATTTCAGACCTGTGAAGTGGAACGCTTCCTATAGCCCAGTCAGCACTGCAGAGTAAAATACACTTAGACTGTCAAAAAGTTGAAAGAACATTTATTCCATATTCGAAAGTGAAGAAAATCATACCTGTTAGACAACCTAACATCATTCTTAGCAAATGCAGTTACTAGCAATAGAAAGCAGAGCATTTTTTATTTTTCATTTTTAAAACAAATCATGCCTTTGACTTTCTGACTTAATGCAGAGAGGTGAAATATGCTAATGACATGTTTTTATTTTGTTATTTTTTTGAAGGCATCGATAGACCAGAGACATTTGAAACGTTTCATCTAGCAAATTCAGCTTCCCTTTAAGCAAACATCAGGATTGCTTCAATATTTAGGTATTAATGTTCCCATGTGGCTCAGTCAGCTCTTTGAAAACAAAATTCTCGGCGCTGCTGTCACAATTAAAGCAAGACATGCTGAGGTGAAAGGGAATTTGTGTGTTTCTCAGATTAGAAAGATGTCTTGAGTCGAATGAACATCCTCTCAAGGTTAAATTATCTATTTTACACCTGCCCAATTACAGTGCCAGGTGTAATCTTTGATGAGATTCAGGGAGAAAAAATGACCTAATCGGTGGGAGAGATGTTCTCTTTGTATGGAGGAAAGCTATGAAATCAGAGTGAACTGGGCATTGTTTAGTATTACGAGAAAATGGTTACATAAATTGAACATGGTGTAGTCGCATGAAGGCCTTAGAAGGAAGAGGGTAGGGTTGTGTTCTTTGCTGTTGGGGAGCATCGTGAGGCAGTCAGAATCGAGCACCGACAGTAACATACATGCAGTCTGGTCCAAGGGATTGGGTGGCTGACTACAGTTGTACTTAACGATGGTTTCATGGCCTGGCTTTCTAGCGCAATCATCCAAGTCCTTTTGGCTTTATTTCCAAAATAAACTTTGAATCTCTCTGGCCAGTGCTCTTCATCTCTTCCGCTACTGAATTGGGCTAGGCCATCATCCTGTCTGAGTTAAGATGTGACAGCCTTCTCTGTAGTCTGCTCTCAGAAACATCTTCCCCACTATACATGAAAAAATCTAGACTCTCACCCTGGCCAGTGTTGCCCTGGGTTGGGCATCATCCAGCAGGCCAAAGCGTTGTCCATTTGATTCCTGCTTGGGGTACATGCCTGGGTTGTGGGCCAGGTCCCCTTTTGGGGGTGTGTGCGAGAGGCAGTCAGTCGATGTTTCTCTTGCACATCCATGTTTCTCTCCCTCTCTTTCTCCCTCTCTTCCCCTCAATCTAAAAATAAATAAATAAAATATGAAAAAAAATATCCAGACTCTCACAGTGGACCTGCCTCCACTTCACACATCTTCAGTTTCACTCACTTACTTTGTGGCTGCAATGGTCAAACAGTCCTGGCTCTATCCTGCCTCAGTATCACATGCGGGTGGTTTCTTGGAGTTACCTTCATGGCCTGCTGGTTGAGGACAGACCCTGGGGCCAGACTGGTAGGTTCAAATCCTTGCTGTAATAGTAACCAACCAGCCTTGTGACCTGCATGACTTAACTGAAATCTCTCTGTTTCCCAGTTTCTTCATTTTTACTTAACAATAATTCTACATAAGGTGGTCATAAGGGATAAATTAATTAAAATATGGAAAGCACTTAGGCCATTGCATTGCACTCAGTGTACATGGTATGAGAGTTAGATGAAGGTATGTTTGTTTTAAATCAGCAGCATGGTTATCTTTACCCTTTGTGTTTTTGCATGGCTGCTCCTTCTCTTGTACATCTCAGCTCGAGTGTCTCTTCTGAGTGATCTTCCCCATCTACCTTCTGAAAGGGCCCACCCCTTCCATAGCCACCTTATACTGTAACCATTGCAAGTTAAAAAAAAAACAATTCAACAACAAACAAAGGAGCTCCACCCCCTCCCCCAGACTAGGCTGAATTCATTGCCAACCTGGTTCTTGTCATCTCTGAACACTTGTATGTGTATATCCTACCGAAAAGGACATTTTCTTACACATCCATCAGTATATCCATCAAAACTGGGAAATTAACTTTGATATAACACTACTATCTAGCCCTCAGACCCCATTTAAATTTGCCCAGATTGTCCCAGTTTTTTTTTAATAAGCAGTTTGGGATCATGTGCTATTTGTTAGTCTAACTTTATTTCTGGAGCAATTTCTCAGGCTTTCTTGGACTTTTCTGACCTTGATAATTTTCAAGATAACGGATTATTTTGTAGACTGTCCATCAATTTGGGTTTGTCTGAGGCTTCCTCACGATTAGATTCAGCTTATGTATCAGGGCAGACATACTGCAGAAGTGCTGCTCTGTTCCTTTCATTGTATCTGATCATGTGATTTCCATGTGTCCCATTGTTGGTGATGTTCACTTTGATCACTTGACAGAGGCAGCACCTGCCAGGCTTCTCCACTGTAAAATTACTCTTCTTTTCTCTCATCATGAGTATTTTGTGCATAGGTATTTTAAGACCATTCTCCTTAAATTTTCATCTTGTCTATTAATTACATCATATGGGACTCGTAAAGTTCTCTTTTATTTATTGAGTTATGAAGTTAGTTATTATCAGTATTATAATGCTCAAATCCCCCCACATTTAGATAGTGAGAGTTCCTTCTAGCTGGTTCCTCTGTCCTTTTGACATGTGTTGATGTTATGATTTGAGCACTTCCTTCCTTTCTGGAACAAAAAGTTCTAGGTTTGTCTTGCACTTTGCTGGCCCCAGCTCAGGATTCAGCCAAGGAGCTGAGGAGCCTTGGACCTCTGATTCCTTTAAGAGGAGAATGATATTTAGAAACCAAGATTTGGGGATTAGATACTGTATTTTTTGGACCATAAAATGCACCTAGGTTTTAGAGGAGGAAAATAGGAAAAAAAAATTGAAGCAAAAAATGTGGTAAAATATTTAATAACATAAATAACATAATATTTTACCAATGTAACTGTAAAGCTACATTTGGACGATAAGATGCATCCCCTTTTCCTCCCAAATTTTTTGGGGAAAGTGCGTCTTATAGTCTGAAAATACAGTATAGTCATTGCTCATGAGATGTTATGGCTCCAGACCCTTTAGTATACATAAACCTCTAGGGATTATGTATGTACACACAACATTCACATCTATTTATTTCTTTTTTTATATAGTAAAAATCCTGAGTTCACTATCTCTAATTCCAAAAAGTTCAACACCATGTGGTTCAGTTTAGTTTTTCTCCTCTCTGTATTTTTTTTTTTTTATCCTCACCTTGAGGACATTTTTCCCCCATTGCTTTCAGGGAGAGAAGAAGGAAGAGAGGAAGGGAGAGAGCGAGAAGCATTGATTGGTTGCCTGCTATATGTTCCCGGACCAGGGATCGTATGCGTCTGGATTGGGGATTACATGTGACTGGACTGGGGATTGCACACTGGCTCCTAGACCAGGACCGAACACAAAACCCAGGCATGTGCCCTGACCAGGAATCGGACCCACAATCTTTTGGTTATAGCACGATGGTCCAACCTAATGAGCCACATTGGCCAAAGCTCCTCTTTCTGTATTTTTAACTCCTTTGTTTGACAGTGAGTAAACCTTCCACTACTTGAGTGAGTGAGTGTGTGTGTGTGTGTGTGTGTGTGTATACATATGTATATATATATACACACACACATATTCAAGAAATATATATGTATTTATTCAATCTGTCCCATCCCATGTTGGGACACTGTTCAATGTAGACACCCTCTTAAACTCTCTGAGATGCCAACCTTCTCCCTGCCAGGTACAGAAGCCCACCTCAGCATTCTTGGGTGCCCCTTCTGGACAAATGATTCTTTTGTGCAAAGAAAATGTTACCTCTTTCTCCTGCCAGAGAGCAACCTCATGCCAAGATACTCAGCTTGGCAAGAGGGTTATAGGGGTTGCATTTCACTTCTGTTGGTTGACCTATGTGCTGCTTATCAAGTACCCAGCTTTATGTGGCAGCTCTGGTGACTCTACCCCTGACTACACTGGATTGGTTAATGGTAGACTCCTAATCTGCCTTTAACCCACTTTGGGACCTAGGGGGCTGCTGCTGCTGCAGGTATGCTGATGTGGGAACCAAGGAGAGCTGAAGTTAAGCTACCAAATTAGCAAGTTATGTGGCCAAACCCCAAAGCAAAGGACATAGAGGTGCACTGTGGGAGGAATTGTAAGTTGACTGGCAAAGGACCTGGATAGAGGGACAATGGTCCAGTCTACTATGGAAAGGTCAAATTGTGTGCCAAAGGCTAACCCATTAGTAAGTAGCAGAGATAGGAATCAAATGAGGTCTGTCCAGTTAGGGCGTCAACATGTAATCACTGTTCTATTGCTTTCAGATAAAATAGTCAGGGTCTTGATTCACATGTGGGTTTATCAGGGTATATAGGCAATTTAAAAAAAATGTTGTCTTCTTGCTTTCTCCTGCCTTCTTGTACATAGGAAGTTTACTTTCAAGAAGATAGTCGGATGAAGAACTTCTTCTAAGAACCATATGGTCTTCATTTCTTTCCTCCTGATTAGCTATATAAAGCTAATTGTCCAACTGGGAGAGGCTTAATTTTACAGGCATACATGGGAGGCACACTTACTGTTTACAGCTTTCCACCCCCCTCTTGCCTTCCTTGCCAAAGGCTCTGTTCCAGCAGCACAACCTGCATCTAACACCAACGAATTTTGGAAGAAGTTGGATTTTTATAAGGAGTCACCACATAGTGGGTAGTAGGAGAACACTTCTCTTTAATCTTGCAGGTTAAAGGTGTCTATGTGTTGCTCTTAGTTCCTCCTTTCTATGTCCTCTTTGTATTTGTCTTATTTTAAGTGACTGACTGACAGCAGGTGTTTGTATAGTGGTTTTCAGGTAATACCTGCATTAATGTTCTGTATGCAAAGGGCTGCTTGTACCAGATACCATATTAAAAATTATAATGTAAAAATTACACTGAGTTTGAAATACTTGGGGACATAGTATTACAACTAATTATTAAACTTGCAAAGATGCCAAGAGATACTTGGTAAATCTTATTATTTAGTGTGGTGGAAAAACTGTATTGCATCAGTGGAAATATCACACTGAAACATTGCACTCTTATACACAGTAAACATGCTGGAACACAGGATCAGCCATGTGCTTTGTGAAAGGTAGCAGGCTTAAAAAATCCATTTGTATTTTTGGCAAATTGTCTTAATATAATCGACACACCTTTCTAATTTAAAATATGAAAGTTAAAGTATATACTAAAGTTAAATGAAGTCTCCCAGGCCTAGACTTCAGTGTTAGATGTGTGAGAGTGTGTGTGTATTTATGTTGTGCTCACATTTGAATTGTGCGTTCACATTGCATTCCCTTGCAAGGATGTGCCATTTTTAATTAAGACTAAAACATAGTGGGATATTCTAAATTAGGCTTGATTATAATTGCAGATGGCAGTTGAGCTTTTGAAAGCTGGTTTCTTAAACTGTTAAATAAAAATTGTCTTTTTTAGTATTGGTTTGCAGAAGCTCAGCAGTATTTGTTTAGGAAAAAAAATCCTTTCACCTCTTTATTTCCATTGAACTAAATATCACAGCATATCCACTGAGGGGATTTTTGATGCTGAAGAAATTTTTCTTAGGGCTTTTTTTTGACAGTTGATTAAATGAAAATTTTGGGCCATAAAAGTGAACTTCCTAGAGGTTTTCTGTTGATGAATATGGAAAACCCATGATGGGTATTTCTCAGATGTTCTTCTCCGGATAGTTATTGAGCCAATACAATAATAAAGTGGCACAATTTTTTTTATTATAAAAAGAACCTTTGACTATTAGTAGACTTTTAATGATCAAAATTAGGACCTCAGCACAGCCTTCTATTGTTTGGTCAGCAAACTTGATTTTGTTCATTGTCCCATAAATGTTTATGGGCATGATAGGCTACTACTGCCTAGGTGTGCCATGCACTTACGCCTGTTGTTGCCTCTATATAAACCATATACTTGAAAGTTCTGTCTGTTTATGGGTATGTAGACCCACTAGACCAGTGGTTTGTGACAAGGGGTTCACAACCCACCCTGCTCCCATGGACATGTGGCCATCTCTGGAAAGAGTTTTGATTGTCAGGACTGGGAGGTGATGCTGTCATTTGGTAGGTAGAAGTCAGGATACTGCTACATGTGCTGCAGTGCACAGGATAGCCACCCACAGGAAAGAATTATCTGGTCCAAAATGTCATTAGTGAGGATGTTGAGAAATCCAGCCCTAAACAGTGATCTCCTTGTGCCTCCCTTTGTTTCCCACTTAAAAATGGGCATGGATTCACCATGGATTCCTGTATTATCCTCCCATCACAGTACCAGTTAGTAGTATATTACATTAAACAAAGAAGTTGAAGGTGAGTGATGGATGAGCAATGTGTTAGTTAAATGATGTCTTGGACAGACCCAGAGTTTGTGACAGGCCAGGCAATGGATTTATTTTGGGCTTTGGGGAAACTGAATTGCTTTATCCCCTGTGAAGTCTACCTTTGTTAGGGTGTATGTTGTTCTTGAATGTTAGCTCTAGTAGGTGATGCATTCATAGAAAGTTGGTGATGAAAACATCTCAATAAACAACATCACACAGTTGTGTTACTCCTTTACGCTGCTTCTGCCTAATGAAGATTGGCTGTATACAGCCACCACTGCTTAATTTCGTTGCATTTTGTATAAACAGCTTGGAAAATTAAGAGACCAGGGAAATAGTATTGAGTAGAATAATAAAAGGACTTTTTGAATGGTGGGATTTTGATGTGGTTTTTTCCCCCTGCCTTATGTGACTGGGGGATGTCATGGGGCTTATAAACAGCTGATAGCAACAGGCCACATTTACATTTTGTAGCTTGCATAGCCCCCCTCCTTCAAGCACATGTGTGGGGAATTGAAATTGCAGTTTGCCTATTATGTGTTGGCAGTAATCTTTCAAAAAAAATTTTTATGATTCAAAATCAGGCAGCCAACAGCAGTAGCCAGTGATATATAGTGCTATTGATGGGAATTGAATTTGCAGAGGGAAAATGGGATTTGGTTGCAGTATGAACTCCTAATGAGGTGGCCCCATAGATTTGTGATGCTCAAACATTGTTTGTGCCCAGAACAGCTAGGAATCAAATACCTTTCAAAGAGAGACTGAAATGAAACTTGAATTTTTGTTTTTCCTCTAGCTAATGGAGTGGTTCCAGTATGATGTCATTTAGTTTGGCTATTAAAGGTCCTGTAAGTTAACAGATGACCTTTCTAATAAGTGTGTGGATCAGTGGTCTTCATTAATCTTATTCATTGTCTTATCATTAAAATTGGACCTGTGCCCCTAATATATGTATATTTAATTTTTAGCAGTTTGGTTTATGTGGTTCTATACTAAAACATTACATAAATTATAAAACATAAAACATGTAAAGCATGATGTGAAAACTATTACAATAGAAGGTTAAATAAATCTTTTTTCTTATCCATGAGGAATCATCTTATGCACCTGTGGTTACTCAGTGCTAGAAATGATAGCTGTTGCCTTAGGTTACACGCTCAGGTGATGAGCAGTGTCAGGTAATGGAGAAGATTGGGCTGCTTTCCTTCCATGTTGCTGGCATCTTGTTGAAATAGTTGTCTTTAATCTTGAACCTTTACTGTATGTGGTGTGTGCTACAGATGGGATTGGATTAATACCAAACATTCAGAAGTGGTTCTCTGCCCAAGATATGACGTGTAGGATAGAAATAGCATAAGTCACGTAAAGCCAACGTGTCATGTTTTATCTGGATGCTGTGCCTTAGAAGTTTTACTTCCTGATTTATCTCGGTAATTGTCCTCCTTTGTTTTCCTCCCTCCTTCCATTTTTTCTTTCTTTTCTTTTTTTTATGCCATGGGATGCAGTATTTTCCATATATGTTTCTTCTTTGAGGTCCTCTTTCTGTATGTGGTTTGAAGTTAGAATAATTATGGTATTTGAATGAGTGAATGTGAGAATATCAATAGATTTATCCTAGTCTAAACTATACTGGTTAGGTGATCTTGGTGAGCAAGTAAATTCCTCTGGTTCTGTTTTCTTATCTGTGAAATGGGAATCATTGCTAGCCCATGTCGTTCTCTGTTGGATTAAGTAAGGTGCATGTGAAGCAGCCAACACAGGGCCTGACATCAGGTAAATGCCCACTCAATTATGGTGTAATTATTATCTCAGCAGTCCCTTTCCTTGGACTTCTTGAAAGTATTTCTCAAAAGTCTTCACTCACTCCGGCCAATGCTGATTTCACTAATCTCAGAGCTCTTAGATATCAAAATGGCAAGTGGTACAGTATTTGCTGGGCATGGTTATATGATTATTAACCAGTAAATTTGGATTTTGGAAGGTGGAAACCAAGTCTTTGTTTTGTAATTGGTTACCTTTTCTTTGCCTCTGCCCAACACCATGCTGAATGAGTAATCAAAGAACTAATTCTTAGTTCTCAGGTTAAAAGTCATTTTTTAAAAAATATCCTCACCTGAGGACATTTTTTCATTGCTTGTAGAGAGAGGAAGGGAGAGGGGGAAGGAGGGGGGGGGAGAGAGGGAGAGAGAGAGAGAGAGAGAGAGACAGAGAGACAGAGAGACTGAGAGAGACTGATAGGTTGCCTTTTGTAGGCCCCTGGACTGGGAATTGAACCTGCAACCTAGGTATGTACCCTGACCAAAATTGAATCCACAACCTTTTGGTTATGGGGCAATGCTCCAAGTAACTTGAGCCACACTGGCTCAGGCAGTTAAAAGACATTTTTGCATAATATCAGAAGACAACTTTTGGTTGAAACAGAATATTGGCTTTGGAATTAGAGAAGGTAAGTGAGGAAGAGGGAGCCAGAAGGAATTTAGAAGGGGGATTTTGCTAATTGTAATTAGTGCTGAACAGAAGTTAGTACACCTCTATAGTTTTCCATTGTCAATCACACTGGATAATACTATTTTTTGCTATTATTTTTAAGTGACAGATTGCAGAACATATTTTAAGAACTGCCACCCAATTTGATTTGAAAGATTATGTTGGAATTTTAGACATGGTAGGTAAAGACTTAATTTTACTAAATAACAGGGACGTACGAATCTTGTAAATTACTTTTCTCTTGCAACTGCAAGTGTTTTTCTCTGATTTATTGTGCAAGTTATTGCAAATCTTATTACCAAATACAGTAAAACTTTTCATGTCTTTATTTTTAAAAAAAGATTTAAGGGACTGTTTTTTAATTGTTTAGAGACAGAGAGAGAGGGAAATGCCAATTTGTTGTTCCACTTATTTATGCATTCATTGGTTGATTCTTGTATGCGCCCTGACTGGGCTCAAACCTACATACAACCTTGGCGTATTGGGACAACACTGTAACCAACTGAGCTACCTGGCCATGGCTTCATGTCTTTTAGAATCTGTTTTCTGGTTTTGTTCATTCTTTAACAGGCTTACTTTAATAGGCAAGAAGTGTAGGTTGTGTGGCTTACTGAGCTAAGATGAAGGGCAGTATAATTTGGTTATTTCTAGTTAGCAAACTGCCTCTTGATGAATCAGAGTAAGTGCCTCAGTCATACCCTTTTTTATAAGTTGTCTTTAGAAAAGTGTATTTGCACCATTGTACATAAGTACAGTGAAGGGAGGTTATTACTTTGTTACTTTTACTAAAAGGAGTAATATCCTTATTTTCCTGATTGAGAATTTTAGGCATCACCCCTGAGGCTGAAGGAGAGACTAATTTTCCATGGTGTGTCTTAATATCAGGGAAGTACCTCACATGTATATCAAGCACATGCAGGAGGGTTTCCTTGATTGCAAGAAGTGGGATGGATTCTGATTTAAGTCAAACTTGGCCTTGGCAGAGTACTCAAAGTTTATTCTCAGGACGAAGGAAAAGTGGGATAAAGAACTTGGAAAGGACAGGAATTAGGACAGTGGGAGCTAATGGCCAAGTGTTGTTGGAATGAGTTGGTCCCTACCATATCTTGTTTTTAGGGACGACACTCCACTCAAGAACCAGAGCTATCTCTGGGAGACATTCTGGTTGGCTTGGCTAGGGAAGACAGGACACCTGTGTGGATAATGCAGAGGAGAAATGGGGGGTTACAACCTGGAGAAGTGCGAGGAAAGGACCATGAGGTTAACTGCAGCCTGAGAAATCATTACCTTCAGTTAATTGGCTTCAGTCAGAAAGTAGATTACCAAATGCTGGAGCAGAAAGGGGATCTTAATTGCTCAAGAAAGTCTTGATGAGTGAGTGACTTGCTCAAGGGGTGCTGCAACTGTGGATGCTCAGGTTAGTTTTCCTTTCCTTAGCATCAGGTTTGAGAATTTGGTTCCTGAGTGATGCTATCTAACATTGGGAGAGAAAATCTCTCCCAGTTAGCAGAGAGTGGATTGACAATGAAGTGGTGCAGACACCTATAAATACAGACTTTGTGTAATCGGAAAGAAGCAATTAAAGACAAGGTGAAGAAAACTTAAGTTGATGCTCATAGAAGCCCTGTAAGGGACCACCTGTGAAAGGCCTCACCTGTTTGAGAATTATAAATATCATAGGGTAGATGTGAAATACAAATGTGATGTCTTGGACCTACAGCAGTCATTTTGGGACCATGAGGGAAAAGCCAAGGGAACTGCAGAGACTGAGGTACCTTTGAGCTGCTGAGTGTCTGCTTGCAGCCATCAACCTCCAGTCTTGTTATCAGAAGGAAATCGACCCTTGTGTGTTTAAGCCCTTGTAATGGGTCTCTGATAACATCAGAATGTAGTTCCAGATACCAAAGCTTAGATTCTCCATCTGCAAAATGAGGATAAAGTATTTATGCTGTGGGGTCAGGCTAAGGATTTAATGAGACCATGACTGGCAGCTGCTACTTTTGTTTTGAAATTACTGTTACCATTATGACACATTACATTTAGTTATAGATGTTAGTTCCCTAGATTGCTGTTCTACAAGCTGGGTGTCTCAAACAGCAGAAATTTACTGTCTCACGGTTCTGGAGCCCCGTAGTCCTAAATAAGGGTGTTGGCAGGGATGGTTTCTTCTGAGGGATGTGAGGGAAGGATCTTCCAGGCCTCTCTTTTTGCATTACCGAAGGTCATCTTCTCCCCATCATTACATCATCTTCCCTTTATAGATTTCCCCTTTTTATAAGGACACTAGTCAAGTCAGTCATATTGGATCAGAGTTCATTTTAAGGAGGTTGTTGTGACTTGATTATCACTGTACATACTCTGTCTCCAAATAAGGTCACTTTCTGAAGTACTGGGAATTAGAACTACAATATTTCCTTTTTTGGAGGCAATACAGTTAACCCATAATAGTATACGTATAACATATTATTAATGAAGTTTTAGTCTCTCACCATTTTTCTTGTAACAAAACACCTTCACAAAAAATACGTTTATGAAAAATTGTCTCCCCACAAAATAAGTTCATTTTTGTAAATGACGTTGTACTTAATACTTCTAGACTGTAGACTCTAGATTCTAGCTTCTATAAGAGCTTGCAAAGGGGTGATTTGTTGTAGTTTTAGGGCATTAAACATCGGCTGTTTGGCATTCTTAGATTTGGGTATTCACTTGGGTCAGTTTCAAGCTCATGACTGAGAAAAATACAAGAGCGTATGGTTTGTTATTCCACATTCTTTATAATTCTTTAGAATAAAGTATCAGTGTGGTCATAGTCATACATGTTGTGGGCCCCTTGGTGTTCTTGGTGAATTTGCAGGAGCTCGTGTCCTGGAGAGTCATCCCGAGAGTGTCCCAGGACACGCTGCCTCGGGCTATTTAAAGTGTGCATCTGTGATGAGACTTCAGGACATCTCAGCCTCCACAGTAAGTTCAGAAGGGTGGGACTTGCCTACATCACATTCCAAGTATAAAAATTTAAAAATTCTGAAATTTCCACCATTGTAGAATTTCTTCCACTCTTTTTAAATCAGGAAAAAAGAAAATGTTAGCCCAGTATTGGTATAGCTGTTTTCCTTTTCTTTGCAAATATTTTATGCAGTGAGACTATTACCTCTGGAATGGAGCAGAGTAGTTTATGCATTAAATAAATAATTTCCTGTCCTGACAGGCTTTTTTTTTTGTTTTGTTTTGTTTTGGTTTGGTTTTTTTGATGATCACTTTTAGGTGACGTGTTTGTAGGGGCTTGTCTCCAAATAAAAGGCATAATCTAAATACAGCTGAATGGGAATCAAGAGTGTGATTCAAGTGTAAGGTAAAATTGATGACATCCCTTTAGCTCTTTAGATGAATTACTTTATGGTGGCCTATTCCTGATAAAGCTTTTTTAAAAACTAAAAATGTATTTTCCTACACTCTAATCATCCATCCTGACAGCAGCAAAAAAGAAAGGCTGTTCCCCCCCCCCCCCCCCCCCTTAGCAGTGATAATAGAAATTGCTTGAAAATCTATATTTGCCTGCTGGTGTGCCATTAAAAAGGGATTTTGTAGCCTGAATCCCATTTTGTATTTAATATAAGACATGAGGGGTTGCAGTTTCCATATTGATAGATTGTGGAATGAATAGGTGACTTGACTGTGGTCTAGAGTGTTACTTAACTGTTCAAAACCTATATATGCTAAAGAATTGGAAATGTTTACACGTGAGACAGAAAGCAGATGGTAGTAGGGTTAGTTCTCTGCATCCCCTGAACTATTAACTTTCCTGAGCCAGGAGCCTGGCCTAGGAAGGAAGGTGACCACTCTTTAAGGGGTGCGCTTGCAGCCCCCTGCTGATGCCAGCCTCCCCCCATGTCAGCAGTCAGGGCTTGGGTTGGCGGGTGACGGTGGGGCGAAGGAAGTCTGGTTGGCGAATCACTCAACTGTCGTCCGATTTAATTTACACGGCTCATCTCGCCACCTATGATGTCTTTTTTTGGGAAAAAGAACAATAATTTGAATCAGATCAAGCCTCTTGATCAAATGCTGGGGATAGAGCATAATATAAAATGACACACTTTTAGTACAATCAGCAAACCCCAGAATGAGGGGGATTTTATTTCTTCTTCAATTGATTTGTTTGTTCAGCAAATATATTAAATAGTTTAAAGAGGCAAAATGAACCTTTGGATTAAAAGATTAAAGAGACATATCAACCAAATGCAATGTGTAGGCTTTAGATCCTGATTTGATCAAATCACTTAATTTTTTTTGAGGTGGGGAAATTTGAATACTGGATGTTGATTTATGGCATTATTGTTACTTTTTAGGTATAGATAAAATTATAGTGTTGGAATTACATTCTAAAAAGACTTTTTATCTTTTAGTGCTAGATCTTGATCTACTTATGGAGGAAATTATGTCTGTAATTCGCTATGAGTTAATCCAACTGGAGTAGAGAGCAGGTCCAGGTAAAAAGAAATAAGATTTTCCCTATGTGATCATTGTTGAAGATGGGAGGCAGGTATGTGGGGACTCTTTATTTTTGAATATTCAAAATTTTTATAGTAAATAGAAAATGTAAAAATAAGAATGACCAAGCTGTGTTCTGTTCTTTATGATGATTGCTGACTTTACAAGACCTACTTTTTAAATATTCTTGGGATAATAAATATTTTATTATATTGTGTAACCTTTTACCTCAAAGGAAGCTAAATATAAATACAGTCACCAACTGTAGCAACCAAGCCTTGAAGAATTGACAAATTTTATTTAATGACTCATTTTCCTTTATTGGAACTCAACTCTATGGAATAACTGGAGTGTTTTATTCATCAGACTCTTTTTTATTTTTGAATGCCTTTGTAGGAATTAGCAGGTGTTTAATTATCAATGGTAGGATTCTTTATTTGCTGAATGCAGTAGAAAGTTGTTAAAGGAAGTTTAAAATATGAAAGAATCAAATGGGAGAACTTGGGGGTAATGAATAAATATGTTCTTTGTGTCCTAGGTTCACTAAGGTCAAATTTGGTGCAATTTAATGTTTTGCGGCTTTATTATAAACCAAGCGAAAGGAAAATCTTTCTAGCCTTTGGGCAAACATTTCTGTGTGAGGAGAACAACAGCTACATGGAACATGGCCAAGGGTTTGGGGGTCATATCTCAGACCTCAAGTTTAGACAGTTGAGATAAGTGAGGATTTACTGACAAATCTAGCCCCAGTCACAGCGTTGAGCCCTCACTTCCATTTTTGCATTGTATTTCATGCTGCAAAGATTTCTTTGGAATGCCCACTGTGTATTCAGTTCTGTTATGCACGGAGGAATAAGGCAACCCGGAATTATGGTTTTTCACTCTTGTTTAAATTGAATGTAAACTGTCAGCTGCCCCTACTACTCCTAACCCACACCCCCTGGCCCCGTCTCTTATCTTTGTTACCTTTCCCTTCTGCTAGCAACTTTGCCCTCTCAGCTTCTAATGATGTAATGCCCATGGTGATAGTAGATTATCTGGATTTAGGAAAAAGGTACTAGATTGAAGTAGTTTGAAAGTCAGGGGGAGGGAGGGTGGAGCGCATAGCTATCATTTGTGTGCATGTGGAATCATCTAACTTATTCCACTAAAAATCCTGCAAGGTAAGAATTGCTCTTTTATAGGGAAGGAATGGAAGTCCACAGAACTTGAGCAACTTGATCAGGGTCTCATGGCTCCTAAGCATCCTTGTTGGTCACTGCACCTAGGTCTGTAGAAAGTTGAGGTTATAACTAACCCACCATATCCATATATATTCTCCAGAGTGCAGATGATAAAGGCAGTTTTCCAATGAAACGTTGGCCATCTATTTTCACCATGATGTTGCTTCTTGTCGGTTTTGTATGGGAAGTTGAGGGGCAGGGCGGAGGGACACTTGGGAGCTAGACATTTGTATTTTTAAGCAGTTTACTTTGGGTGGCTGCATGAACTTTAAGGTTGCCTAAATTAGATCTATGGCTCAAATATTTTCTGGATGAAAGGGGGGCACAGGAAGGACAGATACCAGTAGGTCTGGTTACTCTGAAATGGCATTGCTGGCTTTTGTCTGCATTGCTGCTTTGTTTGAACCTTGAGTTGAAAATGTCTTCATGATGTTATATGTGGAGAGAGAACTTTGTGAACAAAGCTGCTCTGAGCCCCATGCATCGGCAGGAAAGCAGTATCTTCCTAAAGCCTGCAACTGCTGTTACTTTTGTGGTATCAGATAAGAAGGAGATAAAAAGGGTAAAAGTTTAATGTAGATTCTTTTGAAGGCACATGGAATGTGGGAAGTAGTAATACATGGCAGATCCCAGTTGAGGTAGAGGCACTCTGGGTGAAGTTATGTGTTTCCATCTTCAGCTTTGGGTTCCTTGTCCCTTAAGAGCTCCTCTGTGAAGAGCACCATGCGAGGAATGAAGTCTGGTGCTGGAGCAGAACGTTTGAAAGCTGAAGGTGGTTGGAGAACAGTTTTTCAAGTAATGGACAGTACCTCATAGAATTGGAGGAGTTACTTGGTCTGCAGTAATGCATGGGCTAATGACTGAGATGCATTTAAGTGGTGTTTCTTGGCCCCTGGGCAGTAGGAATTGGTTAGATGGATGTGTGCTTTAAATGAACAGTCTTTATTTTGTTTTATTTCTTTAATTTTCACCTGAGAACATTTTTTCATTGATTTTAGAGAGATAGAGGAAGGGAGGGAAACATTGATGTGAGAGAGAAGCATCAATTGGTTGCCTCCCGTATGTGCCCCAACCAGGATCATTTGTGCCTGGAGTGGGTATCGTATGTGTCTGGACTGGGTACTGAACCTGTAACCCAGGTGCATACCCTGACCGGGAATTGAACCTGTGACTTTCTGGTCACTGGCTGATGCTCCCACCAGCTGAGACACATCATCCAGGGCTAAATGGACAGTCTTACTGGTAGAACCGTAGGCTTGCTTCCTGGACCTTATTGCAGATCATTTTTATGTAGGTGTTGGCCAGGGCAGATTTGAAGTAAGCATTCATTTAGTTTAAGAGGTTGTCATGAACTTCATTCTGTAGTAGTTTACTTGAGCTAACTTACTTATATGAACAAATTCCACTGTTTTGGCTTTCCACCTTATGTGAGTACAAAAGCCACTTAGAAATAAAACCTTTAAGTTTCCTTCAATGTTTAAGTTTACTTCAATGTTTAAGGTACTACACTGGTTAATACTTTAGTATTCTGTGCTATCTTATTGTTAGCAACTTTTTTCCCCAAATCAAAGATGTTTTGTTCTGTCATCCACCCCAAATGAGAAAAAGTTACATTTTTTTAGAGAGTCTCTATTTGGAGAGGCCATTGGAGGATCTTTCTAAAGGTTGGATCAACCAAAGCAATTTTCCAGTTCAGTTGACATTTTTTTTGCAGCGTGCTTGTGCTTTTTGCATGGTTCAAAATATTTATCATCTCAAGTTTCTTTGACAGCAAGGCCAGAGAGAGATATTAGTGTAATTTCCCAAAGTGCTATAGTAATTGTCAACCACTTAAAACATGTGTCTTTAATGAGAAAGGAAAACATCCTGCTTTTTGTGACAACGTGGATGGACCTTGAGCACATTATGTTGTGATAAGTTGGACAGAAAAAGACAAATACTGTATTATATCACTTATATATGGAATCTAAAAAAAGCCAAACTCTTTATCTTAATTAATCTAATCATCCCAGTAAGTCATAGCCCTATGGTGTAGTTACCGTCATCTCCAGTTACATATGAGAAAAGTAAATCATAGAAATGAAGCAACTGGTTTATGGACACGAAGTATTAATGATGCCCAAGTGTTAAGAACCAAGTACATAAAAATCAACATTTGTGTCAGTTCTTTCTCTGAATGAAATTTTAAAGCCCTACATTATACTTCTGTCCTGTGCATTGTGGCTTCTCTGCTTTCTTTTCTGTACATTCTACAGTGTATTTTTCAGACTGGACAAGGACTTTACCCTGAAGTTATGAAAACCAGATCAAGAGCAAATGATTCTATAGAAGATTTAAAACACCAACTACTACAATATCTGTGCCTAATTATTATTTGAGTCTTCTCATTGTGGTTCTGCCTACAATGCCTATTTCACTTGTTTTTTCAGGGGAAAACTACTGTCTCAAGTTTTAGTCAAAGTATACATAGGCTTCTCCTTTTTGAAGCCTTTCCTGTCTCTTGTGAAAAATGGGTTCCTCTCCCCCTAGGACCCTTGTTTCTTGCACTTGGCTCCACCGAAAAATAAATGTTTTCACAATTATTTTAAATTCTGTACATTCTATGGATTGTGAGACATCTTTTTAAAAAAATCTTTATAGCCAGTGGTTCTCAGCCTTCAGCACCCATCAGAATCATCTGGGATGGTTTAAAATGTCTATTGTTGAGCCCTGTGCCCAGGTCTGGGGTGGGGTCCACAAATTTGCATTTCTAACAATATTAAGTTGATGTTGATGTTGATACTTCTAGCCTGGACCACAATTAGAGAAACACTCTTTTATCAGCTGAAACATAAACAAGTATTAAATGAACATGTTGCTCTAGACTATTATATTCCTCAGGACAAGTTGTTAATAAGCTTTCAGTATGAAGAGTGGTGAACTGGTGACCGTCAGGTGAGAGGGAAAGGAGCGTCTGAAGGTGATGGAAACAGGCTCCAGGCTGTGTTGCCCTCTCCAAAATTGCTAACCAGCCATTTTGAATTGAGAGAAGGAAACAGAAAGGCAGATTTTAACTTTGAAAGAAAAAAGGAAATTCACATTACTGTGTTTCCTGTTTTGAGTCCTTAGGTATTTGGATGAGTTTATCAAAAATACAAAAGCCAATTTTAGTTTGCATTATTTCTGTGGGGTAGAGATCGCACAATAAGAATTAGACTTGGATTTTAAGCATTTTATGGTTAAGCCATTAGATTTTAAAGTAGTTGTCCGGTTCTACATGAAATCAAATTAATTTGTGTTCTTAAAATAATTTCACATATTATATTATTGTACGCGAGCAAACTGGGACTCATGCACGTGGGACCTTGATGCATGGCCCAACAGTTAGTGTGGAGGGAAACAGGTTTTTATTTACAGGATTCTAACCTCTGGGTGGGGCTGAGAGCGTTTCTCCTTGGAGCCCTGTTCTCCTGTAAGACCCAGCACTTCAATTGCTCCCCACCAGGCTATAAGCCAAAACCAAAGCCAGAAGTTCCCCATCTCCTTATCTGTTCTTAAGCCAGCTGTACAAACAGTTCTCCATCCTCTCTGGAAAGTACACTGGTGGATTTCAAAGTCTCCATCCTCTTGCAGTATCTTTCTCCTTCAGGATCTGGGGTACATTGTCCAAAGCCTCATGTAGAAGTCCAGGAAACATGTGCTGTGTTACACTGGATCATGGTGAAGTCCAGGAAGGCATACATCCTAAGAAAGTGGCTTATCTGTGCATCCTTCAGAGAAGCAAAAATCTACGGTCTCAGCATTTCCAGCCATAGTTCAGCGTTCCAGCCATCTCCCACGAATCTGTGCTTGGTTCAGCAGGTTCTCGCACAGCTCCATCATCTCTCTCCTGACACCCTTTCCTCCTGCATGGATGCTACTTCACTACAGACCACATACCTGCTTCCTTACTACACCAGGCTGCATGGCCGAATCCTCAGAGGAGCAGATGTAGCTCCTCCCTCACTACAGGCAGCATGGCAGAATCCCTCTCACATGTCTGGCCTCTTCACTACAGACAGGCACAGCTGCTTGTTGCCTCCTCACTACTCCGTGGCAGACTGGCCCTCATGGCAGAACTCTGAGAAGCAGAAGTAGCTCCTCTCACTGTAGGCAGCATGCTGTAATCCTGTAAGGTCGCATGGCTTCTACCTTATACCTCAGCCCTCGTGGCAGACCGCTTCACTACAAACTGCATAATTGCTTGCTGCTTCCTCATGGCTGAATCCCTACTTTAAGGCTCCTTCCTCATGGCTGCCCCTCTTCCTTACTACCACCTCGCATGACTGACTCTTTTCTCTCTGCCTGCTCTTAATTTTAAATGCTGACCCAGCGCTTCCTATGTGACCTCACATCCAGCCCTTCCTACAATGTGCAAGTTTTGTCAGTTCCTCCATATCTTTTTTACCTTCTTTTGGTTGCCATCTTTAGTCAGGACAAGAGTACTCCATGATATGGGAGCTCCTGCCTCCCTGCGTCTCTCACACAGGTGAGTTATAAGTTCCTGCTGGGTATGTCATAAATTTCTAGGGTGTATGTCAGACCTTAGAGTGCTGGGGTCTGAAAGTCATGTAGACCTTTTGCCTGGGGCAATAGCACAGCTATTAACTTACATTTTGTTGTGAAAAGTATCTTAACTGCCTATCATCTCCTTCCCCCAACCATGGGCTGTGGGGAATATTTTTGGGGACCCCAGCCCTGCTGTGTACCCTGTTTCATTATTTAAATAAGGAAATAACCCAAACTCATAAAAGCAGGAAGTAAAATGATGGTTACCAGAGGGTGGGGTGGGGAATAGGATAGATGTTATTTAGGGGTACAAATTTACACGTTGTAAGTAAATCCTAGAGACCCCAGTGCACAGTATATTGAATATAGACAATATTGTCTTAACAATCAATAAACTTCTACTAAGACACTAGAAATTATTCCAACCATTAAAAAAAGATAATTATGTAATATGATAGAGGTAGTAATTGTTGCCTCAATGGCAATCACATTACAAGACTAGCCTTGGACAGGCCTTCTTGCTTACCCTGTATGCCAGCTGTTTCAGGAACACACCAAGTTTTTTCCACCCCAGGGTTCTTACACTGCAGTTGCATAGGACGCCACTCCCAGCCAGCTTCCTGATTTGGTTCATTGTTAGAACAGCACCTCCTCAAAGAGGCATCCCTGACCAAGGCATCTGAAGTATACCCCACATTTCCATCAGCCTCCATCTCTCTGTCCTCTGTTATTTTTGTTGTGACAGCACTATGAAAAGTTAGAATTTTTTGTTCATCTGTTTCTTGTCCTGTTTGTGAGTTTCACGATGGGGGGTGGCAGGGATTTTTTTGTTCACCACTGTTTTCCTAGTGCCTGGAATATAGGAAATACTTGTTAAGTATTTATTAAATGAAGAAATGAACCTTTAATTGTTTAAGGTATGGTTTCCAGGAGTCAGAAAAGAGGATTATTGGAATGACTAAATAATTTGCAGCTTATGGAAATCTAGAATTTATTTCTGACACACCTAATGTGAAACACAAATATTTTTTATTAAAGTATAATTGACATATAAAATCAATATTAGTTTCATGGGGAACAACATAGTGATTTGACATTTATATACCATATGATGGTGAAACACGAAATTTTAACTTTGTTTTTGGATTTTTGAAGGCTAATATATAGAAATATGATTGATTTTTATGTATTCATCATTCAACCTTGTTGAATTCCTTTATTAGTTCTGATAGCTTTTTCTTTTGTGTATGTGTAGATTCCTTAGAATATTCTATATACCAGACATGACACCTGCAAATAGAAATAGTTTTACTTCTTCCTTTCAAGTTTGGATGTCTTTTATTTTTTTCTTGCCAAATTGCCCTAGCTAGGACTTTGAGTGTAGAATTGAATAGAAGTGCCTCTGTAATAAAAGTGATGAGAACAGATGCCTTCATCTTGATCTTGATCTTAGTGGGAAGGCATGCAGTCTTTTACCATTGAGTATGATGTTAGCTGTGTGTTTTTCATAGATGTCCTTTATCAGGCTGAGGAAGATCTTTTTATTCCTAGTTCCTTGAGTGTTTTTATTATGAAAGGGTGTTGGATTTTGTCAAATGATTTTTCTGTGGAAATCTAAAGTTTTAGATTTGATTACTTTTTATTTTTAAATAAAATTTTAGAAAGAGAGAGACAGACATTGATTTTGTCATTCCACTTATTTATACATTCATTGGCTGATTCTTCTATGTGCCCTGACTGGGTGTCCAAACCACTATGGGGCCAGTGCTCTAACCAACTGACCTTCCCAGCCAGGGCCTGATTTCTTCTTTTTAAAGCAGGATTGTGAGACAGAACTTTTCCTTTTGTACTCCTACTGACCAGAGGTTTGGGAGTTTCCCTCTTTCCTCTGTGAGCTTTCTAACAGCCTGTGAACTATTCCCGATGATGCCTGTGCTCGTCCTCTGGGAACAACTCTAACAATGGATGTTTCCTTGCAAGTCTTGAAACAAACTGCTGGAACATGATGCTGTATCTGATGTGCACCCTGTTCCTTGTTTGTTTTGCAGGTGTAATACTGTCGAAGCACTATTGAATGAGCTGATTGTGAGCTGTTGATATAGTTCAGACCTTGGCAGTTCTCTAATCTCCTTGAACCTTTAGTGTTTGCTTGCATTCATTTGCCCTGCAAATAGTCAGTGGTGTAAGTGATCTGAAAGTGAGAATGTATCTAAAGCTGGTATTTATGATAGATGAGGTTCTAAGGAGTTCTGAGACCTTGTAAAATACATGCATGGGCTTCCCGAGCGTGCAATAATAAAGACTTAACTTCTACTCATTGGGGCCTTGTTAAATAGCCATTTTATAGGCATGATTTAGTTGCATGGGGCTTCTATTCTTGATGTTAAAATAACATCCAGCAAAGTGAGTTGGTGAAAAATAAGATGTCACGTATGAGAGTGTTAATTTAGCGAGTTCAATAGTTTGAGACATAAGTTTTTTGGTTGGGAGAGTTTTACTGTCCAATATCAGTCTATGCCTTCATTAAGGTAGTAAAATACCACTACTATTTCTTAGAACTTTTGAATATTTCTTGGAAAACAACATGCATATTGGGATCTCCCTTTAGCAGAGGATCCTGCCCCTTTTAGTCAGTGAATGCTGTTAAATGGTGTTTTAGTTTTAGTTCAACATTGTCATACTATAGTTCAGCTAGGGTTACTAAAAAGGCTGAAATGCTATGGCTCATCTGGCTCAAAATCCAATGAGATGCTGTGAGAAGGGCCTCATCATCATGTTGTTTCATTCTTGCTAATTGCCTATGAAGTATTCATTTATTTATGTTGTTGTTATTATTATTGACTCCATTTTACAAAACAAAAAAATAAGCCTTGGGCAGATTGCTTCTCTAAGGCCATACTATTTTTTCCCCCTTTTATTTTTTTTCTTTTTTAATATATTTTATTGATTATGCTATTACAGTTGTCCCATTTCTCCCCCATCATTTCCCCCACACTGCACACCCTCTCCCACCCACATCCCCCCCTTTAGTTCATGTCCATGTGTCATAAGTTCTTTAGCTTCTACATTTCCCATACTATTCTTCCCCTGCCCCTGTCTATTTTCTAACCACTATCTATGCTACTCATTCTCTGTACCTTCCCCCCCTCTCCTCCTCCCACTCCCCTGTTGCTAACCCTCCATATGATCTCCATTTCTGTGTTTCTGTTCCTGTTTTAGCTGTTTGCTTAGTTTGCTTTTGTTTTAGGTGTGGTTCTTAATAGCTGTGAGTTTGCTGTCTTTTTACTGTCCTATTTTTGATCTTCTTTTTCTTAGATAAGTCCCTTTAACATTTCATATAATAAGGGCTTGGTGATGATGAATTCCTTGAACTTGACCTTATCTGAGAAGCACTTTATCTGTCCTTCCATTCTAAATGACAGCTTTGCTGGATAGAGCAATTTTGGATGTAGGTCCCTGCTTTTCAAGATTTCAAATATTTCTTTCCAGCCCCTTCTTGCCTGGAAGGTCTCTTTTGAGAAATCAGCTGACAGTCTGATGGGAACTTCTTTGTAGGTGACTGTCCCCTTGTCCCTTGCTGCTTCTAGAATTCTCTGCTTCATTTTAATCTTGGCTAATGTAATTATGATGTGCCTTGCTGTGTTCCTCCTTGGGTCCAACTTCTTTGGGACTCTGAGCTTGCTGGACTTCCTGGTAGTCTATTTCCTTTGCCAGATTGGGGAAGTTCTCCTTTATTATTTGTTCAAATAAGTTTTCCACTTGTTGCTATTCTTCCCCTTCTGGGACCCCTATAATTCCGATGTTGGGACGTTTAACAATGTCCCGGAGGTTCCTAAGCCTCTCCTCATTTTTTTGAATTCTTGTTTCTTCCTCATTTTCTGTTTGGTTGTTAGTTTCTTCCTTCTGGTCCACTCCATTGATTTGAGTCCCAGTTTTCCTTCCATCTCTATCGGTTCCCCATGCATCTTCCTTCATTTCACGTATTGTAGCCTGCATTTTTTCATCTAGTTTGTGAGCAAAATCAACCAATTCTGTGAACATTTTGATGACCAGTGCTTTGAACTGTGCATCTGATAGGTTGGCTATCTCTTCCCGGCTTAGAGGAATTGACTCTGGGGTTTTCATTTTTTCTCAGGTTTGAGCCATTTTTGGTGGGTTTTTTTTGTTTGTTTGTTTGTTTTTTTTGTTTTGGTTTGGTTTTAGTCTGGTCTTGGCTATTATGTAGTAAGGGGTGGAGTCTTATGTGTTCCTTAGGGTGGGGCAGCCCAGTCTCTGGGTTGTGACCCTATAGGTGGGGGTGGGGTCCGAGAGGGAAGAATGGCACCTGCTCCGCTCTCTCCTGTATTCAGTCCCTTCCGCCACTTCCTCTCTGCCTGGACCGTCTGCGCTCGCGAATGTGGGATCACCTGGTCAGTCAGCTGCCTTGTGCGGCCTCACTGGGTCTGCACAGTTGCCCCCCTGTGCCCGGGGTTCACCAGCTGCTGCCCGTGGGCCTGGGGACTGTCAGCTGCCGCCTGTGCACCATCTTGGCTGGAAGTCCAGGCCATACTATTAAATGGTGGAGTATGGATTTGATTACAGGCAGTCCACCTTCACTTTGTGCTTTTAGCACATCCTAATTCAATGACTAATTTTTTAGTCATTCTTCAGCCACTTAAGTGTCATTCATAACGAATATTAGGATTTTTCTTTTTAGAGAGAGAAGAAGGTGGACAGAGTAGGGTGGCACCAAAGAGAGAAACATCAATTGGTTGTATCTTGGCCTTGCCCCAACAAGGATAGAATCCGCAACCTAGGCATGTGTCCTGACTGGGGATTGAACCTACAGCCTTGTGATGTATGGGATGGAGCTTCAACTGAGCCACCTGGCCAGGGCATGTTGCTATCTCTATTTAAACATACAGGTAAATAAATGCTCTAATTTTTTTTTTTTTTTTTGTAATGGCTTCAGTGAGATAGAATTCATATACCATGCAGTTTTTCTATCTATAAAGTGTTTTTCTTATATTCATAGAATGTGTAACCATCATAATCAATTTTAGAACATTTTCATCACCCTCGAAAGAAACCCCATACCTTTTAGCTGTCACCTCCCCATTTTCTATCAATACTCTCTGGTTGTACGCAACTAGTAATGTTTTTTTAAAATACATTTGCCTATTTAGGACACTAGAAATGAAATGTTACAATTTGTGTTCTGTTGTGACTGGCTTCTTTTACTTAATATAATGCTTTCAGGGTTCATCCCTCTTGTTGCAAGTGTCAGAACTTCTCTCCATTTTATGGGCCATTGAAAAGTTTACACCACATTATGTTTGTCCAGTCATCATTTAATGGACATTTGAGTAGGTTTTATTTTTGGCTGTTATAAATAATGCTGGGATAAACATTTGTTTTGTTCCAAATGCTCTGTTAACTGAACAGTCTGGTTTCTCTCTGCTCCTTTATTGTATTTACTTCTCAGTTAATCTGAATATAATATTGAACATGGTGAAATCTTACATGGTTGATTTTAGTCTGGTTCCACCTTGCTGAATGTTTAAAATTTTGGTTCTTTGATAGATTGTGTGATCTGCGTATTCCAATCTTTGTATACTATGCCAGTTGGTTAAATCTCCAGTCTCCCTCTTCATATCATAGATCAAAGTACTGTACGGGTCGGGGGTGGCTTCTCTACCATGTGGTCTGTTACTGTGGAGGAGGCAGGGCCATCTCCTCCCAGCTACTGTTCTTTGTGCGATTAAGGGACTAACACATTTTTATGTTAATAGGAAGTATTTCAGGTTTTAGAAACACCCTTTTATTTCTGCCAGGACCAAGATATTCTGCTATTATAGGATTGTCCATACCAGTTTCTCATCTCTAGGTTTGTTTCATGTTCCAGCTCAGATCAGAATTTGAATTCTGGCTTTTGTATCACTTATTATCAGATTGACCTTGGGCAAGTTAGTTGAAGCTTAACTTGTTTCATTTTCTCATCTGGAAAATAAGAATAATAGTAGCACACACTTCACAAACCTATTGAGAGGATTGAATGAAGGAATTCATACTGAGTGCTCATCGTGTGCAGGGCATGTTGCTAAGGGCTGTGTATTTCAAGGAAGAAAACGGAGGGCAGAGACTTTTTAAAAAAATTTTATTGACTATGCTATTACAGTTGTCCTATTTCTCCCCCATCATTCCCCTCCACCCTGCACACCCCCTCCCACCCACATTCCCCCCTTTAGTTCATGTCCATGTGTCATAAGTTCTTTAGCTTCTACATTTCCCACACTGTTCGTACCCTTCCCCTATCTATTTTCTCTCTACCATTTATGATACTTATTCTCTGTACCTTCCCCCCGCCTCCTCCCACTCCCCTGTTGCTAACCTTCCATGTGATCTCCATTTCTGTGGTTCTGTTCCTGTTCTAGCTGTTTGCTTAGTTTGCTTTTGTTTTAGGTGTGGTTGTTAATATCTGTGAGTTTGCTGTCTTTTTACTGTCCTATATTTTATCTTCTTTTTCTTAGCTAAGTCCCTTCCACATTTCATGTAATAAGGGCTGGGTGATGATGAACTCCTTTAACTTGACCTTATCTGAGAAGCACTTTATCTTCCCTTCCATTCTAAATGAAAGCTTTGCTGGATAGAGCAATTTTGGATGTAGGTCCTTACCTTCCATGACTTAGAATACTTCTTTCCAGCCCCTTCTTGCCTGTAAGGTCTCTTTTGAGAAATCAGCTGACAGTCTGATGGGAACTCCTTTGTAGGTGACTGTCCCCTTGTCCTTTGCTGCTTCTAGAATTCTCTCCTTCATTTTAATCTTGGCTAATGTAATTATGATGTGCCTTGGCATGTTCCTCCTTGGGTCCAACTTCTTTGGGACTCTCTGAGCTTCCTGAACTTCCTGGTAGTCTATTTCCTTTACCAGATTGGGGGAGTTCTCCTTCATTATTTGTTCAAATAAGTTTTCCACTTGTTGCTCTTCTTCTTCCCCTTCTGGGACCCCTATAATTCGGATGTTGGGACGTTTAAAGATGTCCTGGAGGTTCCTAAGCCTGTCCTCATCTTTTTGAATTCTTGTTTCTTCCTTGTTTTCTGTTTGTTTGTTTCTTTCTTCCTTTTGGTCCACTCCATTGATTTGAGTCCTAGTTTTCCTCCCATCTCTATTGGTTCCCTGTGCGTTTTCCTTCATTTCACTTATTGTAGACTTCATTTGTTCATCTAATTTGTGGGCAAAATCAACCAATTCTGTGAGCATCCTGATCACCAGTGCTTTGAACTGTTCATCTGATAGGTTGGCCATCTCTTGGTCACTTAGATGAAGTGGCTCTGGGGCTTTGATCTGTTCTCCTGTTTGAGCCATTTTTGGTTTTTCTTTTGGTCTGGTCGTGGCTGTTACGTAGTAAGGGGTGGAGCCTTAGGTGTTCCCAAGGGCAGCGTAGCCCAGTCGCTGGGTAGTGATGCTGTATGTGGGGGCGGGGTTCGACAGGGAACAATGGTGCTTGCTCTCTCTTGGATTCCAGTCCCTTCCGCCGCTTCCCTTTCACCTGCATTATCTGCGCACGAATGTGGGACCACCCGGTCAGCCAGCCACCTTGTGTGGCCTCACTGGGTCTGCACTGTTGCCACCCTGTGCCCTGGGTCTGCTAGTCAACCCCCTGTGCACCTGGGATTTGTTAGCCGCTGCTGCCTGCGCGCCCCCCCCCCCCACCCGGGTCTGCCAACATCCACTTTTTCCTGCAGGGACTCCACCTCTCTTACCGATCTGGATGAATGGTTGTTGGACTTCCATACACTTCAATTTTCTATAAGTTCTGATGGTTTTCTTGTTTCTAAATCTTTGTTGTCCTTAATTTTGGTTGTGAGAGGAGGCACAGTGTGTCCACTTATGCCTCCATCTGGGCCAGAAGTCCCCAGAGACTTTTACATGACCTTCTCGGAGCCAGAGCTGGAGCTCCACAGATCAGGCGCAACACTCCTGTTCCTTCTGAGCTTTGTTCCCTTAATTTATCAGTTTCTGAAGGAAATGAATCTGTGATTGGAGCACACACTTGTGGAATTTCAGATTTATGGGGAGTTGACCAGGCTTTACACTGCCCTTCCTCAACAGTGCTGTCTGACATTTTCGTGCGTGTGTTTTGTTGGCCACGCACCACAAACAGATGTCAGTCACAGCTGAAACTCGGCTGGTCACCATATAGAGAAAACTCTGGCACGTAAACACAGCCCAGTATTTTCAGGATCTGCCTACCTAGTGATGGTGTTCAGAATTGCCATCATAGGCATCGTATCATTCAAGTCTGTGAATTATTATTCATTTAGACTGGAATCATCTTGTTAAAGAGAGCTGTGTGTAATCTGCACATCATAATCAGATTTCAGTTATCACTTGGAGCTATGACTCAGTCTTGTGGAATTTTAAGGACACAATTTAAAGTAAACGTTTCTGGTTGCCTTTTTTTTTTTTTTTTTTACTTTTAGGGAGAGGAATGGAAGGAAAAAGACAGGGAGAGAAACATCAATGTGTGGTTGCCTGTTACACGTCCCCTACTGGGGACCTGGCCTGCAACCCAGGCATGTTCCCTAGACTGGGAATAGAACTAGTAACCCTTTGGGAATCAAACTGGGCAATCTTTTGGTTCACAGGTCGGCACTCAATCCACTGAGCCACACCAGTCAGGGCTCCTGGTTGCCTTTTTTTTTTTTTTTTAAGTTTTTTTCCCTTAGATTGTCAAACATTTTGCTACTGTTTTTAAAGCTGTGGTACCAGGTTATTATTTGAAGACATTCATAGCCCAGCCCCTTGAGGCCTTAGAAAAACTGAAAAGGCTGAGGGAAGACAGGCATTTTATTGCTAATTCTTTTCAGTTGCTGTTATAGAAATTATACTGATGTTTTCTGTGTTCAAGTAGAAGTTATATTTAAGTTAATATTTGTATATAGTTATGTTTTTTCTGTTATGTTTAGGAAAACATCAGGACCATAGCATAGAGTGTACTCCTCACATTTATGTACCGACCCCTTAACAAAGGGGGAAGCATTTTACAAGAACCCTGTGGATTTATTCAAGCCCCACAAACATAAGATACTTAACTTTTATTGCACAGAAGTATCTTTTGACCACCAGTTTTCAGAGTTCTTGCCTGATTTGGTGTTCCTAAATGAGAATATTTTATTTTGGGTTTATCATAGATATTAAAAAGCCTTGAACTTTTTGACTTTGGTTAATACCCCAGTGGTTTTCTAATCCCATCTGAGAAATCTTGCTCCAGAGGTGAGTCAGTTGGTAGGAAGTGAGGGCTTTGATTGTTTCAAGGGTTTGCAGGTGGTGTGTTCATGAAGTTCTGGGTTAGACTGTGAGATGCAGTCTTTTCTTCCCAGATTTTGTTTGGTTGCAAGTTTGCAGGTAATATTTTTTTAGAAAAATTAATGTGTATGTGTATGTATGCATAACTTAAATATATGTTTGAGTTATCAACTTCAGATATCAGGCAATCTTATTTACAGCTGACATCCACGCTTTCCTTAAATATTTGATAATTGTGCTATACTGTCCCTGCATTGTTGCCCTGCTCCAGCTGCCTTGAGCTCTGCTGTTGGTTAGTCAGTCTCTGACACAGCTTATTACTGGGTACCTGCCTAGTTCCATATGTGGCTCCTGGACCACTTAAGCAGGAGGGGATGATGACTCAGTTCTGTTACCGGAGCTTCTACTTACATGTGAATGAGGAAACTGTATTAGTTTTTTAGGGCTGCCACATCAAAACTTAAAAACTACAGACATTTATTCTTTTAAAGCCCTGGAATCCAGGCTTGGCATGATCTCTCTGAAGGCTCTAAAGGAAAGTCTGTTCTTTGCCTCTTCTGGCTTCTGGTGGCTGTTGGCATGGCTTGGCTTGTGGCTCCATTTTTGTCTCTGTGGTCCCACTGCCTCCTCTGCTTCTGTCTGTCAAATCTTGCTGGGCCTCCCTCTTGTAAAAATGCTTGCTTGTCATTGATGTAGGACCCATCTGGACAGTCTAGAATAAACACCTCCTCAAAATCCTTAAATTAATCACATCTTTTGCCATGTAAAGTAATATTTACTCTTTGACTACAGAAGGTGATATTTGCAAGTTCTGTGCATTAGGATATAGACTTATCTTTATGGGGGGTCGGGGGCACTATTCAGTCCATTCCTGTAACCTAAAAGTCTAGATTGTTTCAGCTGACAAAAGCATGAATGCAAAATTCTGGATGTTCAGAGGAAGAATATTGCTCATTCTCAACAGCTGGCACTTTTTTTTCCCAAGAACTAAGTGGTGTGTTGCATCATTCTCGGTTTTTCATTCAATAAAAACTTAGCATGAACTAGGCACAGGGAAGGTATCGTGGGGGATACCCTTCAAAGCATTACAGATGCCAGGTTTGGCTTTAATTGGGTTTGCATTCCACTGGAGACTCTGAATGTGTGGCCTTCTTCTTTGACCCCTTAGCATCCAGACATTTCCCTCACTTGTCTGCCTTCTCAGAGATTCCTGCCCACAGTCCACATTTGACAGCTTCATTTCCTGGTTGAGTGGTTTATGTGAACATGAAAATTCACAGCGCCCTTAAAGGAGGAAATGAAGCTAATGTAGTTGGTGGGTGCAGGACAGCCATCATTGTCTTCTCTTTCCCCAAAATGAAAGCTGCCCTCTAGTGAAATCAGAGTATGACATGGGTATGTAACCTGACTGTTCCCAGGGCCTTCTCTCCAGGGCGTGATGTGTGTTGTTCATCTTCATCATCATTATTCTCTCTCTCTCTCCACGTACACAGCTTCTTGAGCATATAGAAAGGGTATGACCCTGTGCCAGGTACTTTTTGCACATTACCATGTGTAGACCTCATGCAACCCCCAAAGGGAGCTACATGCTATTATCATTCCATTTAATAGATAAGGTTAATGAGTCTCAGGAAAGAAGTTACCTGTTTCAATTCCTGTGGCTAGGATGTGTCTGAATTGTCTTGTCCAGAGTCTGAGTTTTGTTGGAAAGCCATTCTGCCCCTTCACTCATCCTGCAGAATGGGCTTTCAGGTTTTAAGGAATTTAAAGGTGGTGATTTTAAAAGCAATGTAGTGATTGAGTTGAGCTCTACTTGTCTTTGGCTATTTTATGGCTCTTCTGGTTTCTTCTTGGTTCACTCTGAGAATACAGGATAATGGATCTGGACTGAACCAGGTCTCTAGCCTTTTGAGTTTCTTTTCTGTCTTCAGTGCTTTAAGTGGGAAGGTGTTTGCAGATCAGAGGTGAGATTAGGAAGGTCCCCGAAGATCTCAGCATGGAGATATGGGAGGTCAGGAAAAGCTCTGCCAGCTTTGGCTAGAGGAGATGAAAGCAGGCTGTTTTTTGCTCATGTGAAATTGGAGGCACACTTACATAAAAGAATGTGAAGCTTTACTCTTCAGTTATCTCTTTGGAGTGTCCTGTCAACTCTGAGGTACCCCAAGTTCTAGTGAAATGAATAAGCCTTTCTCTTTTCTTTTTTTCACCCCCCCTTCACATTTCCTCAAACACACACACACAGCACTTACCATAAAATATTATTCTTGGTGTTGGCGATACAGCAGTGAACAGAAATAGTTGAAGACTCTTGCCCCTCAGTGGCTTATCTGAGGGGGACGAAGTGGAAACCTCAGGAGAGCAAGAAGCCACAGCACATAGTTGTCATCCTGTGGACTACGGTTACATGGTGGGTAGGTTGTTAGGTGATAATTATTCAGGGGGGGGGGAGAAATTTTGCAAATGTTTATTTTTTCTTGTTTTCTGCTGAGCCACCCTTTTTATCAATGTATAGGGTGGGGCAAAATTGTAGGCTTATACTTGTGAGTTATCAGAACATAGTTTCTTTTTGTACTATTATTTATTAATTATTGCATTATTTTCCATCTGAATAACTATGAACCTACTTTTGCCCCACTCAGTATTTTTAAAGGAAAATCTGTCAGTTGAGACTTTTTCATTTAGGTAATGTTTCTAATTCATTTAAGGCTTATCAGCTTTTGTTTTTTGTGCCACTACAGATTGGCTGTGCTTCTGTTTAAAAGATGGGCCATTAGTATTTACATAGAAACTTAATCCAGATTTAGGAGTATCAACAGATGCCTTCTGAAATCTGACAGCAATTAAGAAAAAAAAAACAATTCCTTTGTTTAGTTTGGGAGGTGTGGGGCCCAAATGTAGAAGCATACTCATAGGCTGTAATTTGAGTGCTTATGCCTCTTAGAAGAATTAAAAGCAGGGAGTAAACCTTGCCTGTTGCAAATATCTGAGATTTAGGATAGATGGGTCTAATTTGGATTTGCGTTTATATTTAATGGCTCAGGCCCCTTTCCTGTGGGTTGGTGCACATTTAGCTGATGAATGCGTGCAGAGGAGACCTTTTTGGCCGTAGGAGGTCATACCCAGGCTCCTGGTCTTTGAGCCCTAGAGGGAAATCTGGCATGGTTGTCACCTAGGCCATGCATGGCAGGGCTCACCTGGGGGGCTGTTTTAATGCGGGCCACTTTCCTGGATTGTTAGTTTATAAAAATCAAAGGGCCAAGGCAGGAGTTCAAGTGTTGACCCTGAGTTATTAAATTGGCTCTTCTGGCCATTTTTCACAGCCTGGAGTCACCCACCAGCCAGACCCCGACCCCTGCTGTGGTAGGCTCCTTTATGTAGCTCTGCCGTCAGCTTTCCAATTTGTAAAGCCATCGTTAAATTGAATTCAGATTGCTGATTCCATTTTTCTCGTGTTCAGCTTGTCAGTTCTCTATGCTTTGCTGCCCTGTTGAGGAACTTTCTTGCCCGGCCTCTGGGGATCTTCTGTTGGGCTCACAGATGCTGCTTCGGTTTCGGGGGCAGCCCAAGGGCCTCTGACCGTTCTGGGAAAGCAACTGAAGAGTGGTCTGCATCCGAGAGCCATGCTACGCTCCAGCAGAGTGGCGGTCCGCCACCCCCAGGACAGGTCTGCTTTGTGAGTGGGGAACTGTGGAGCCAGAGCAAGGCCTGAGTTCTCTTTATGGAGTCCATGCTTCTGCTCATTGTTGCCCTTTTTACTGAGTGGATGTAAAACCCAAGTGCATCCATTATGACCCTTTGGAGAACTCCTTGAACTCCAGCTTTGACTTGAAAATAACGAAGCTTTTGGTTGTGAGTTTTGGTGACTCTGTATGTGGTGGAAACCCAGATGTTTAAACATGTATATTTTTAAAACTAAGAATAGCTTTTGATGCTGAGTAACCAAGTAGAAAATGAAGGGAGGTTTTTTCCTCTGAAATTAAAGCTAAAAATGAAAACTGAGTGATGGACATAAAAGATGGCTGTTTTGCAGCCAACTATTGAATCAAGGGATGTAGGCACAGGACATCAACACTTAACACTTAATAACAATCAGATATTCTGAGCTCCTGATGGTACAGCACGGCCCCTCCTAGGAAGTAGTCTTGCAACAACAGCCACTGCCTGCCCTGCCGTCCACCCCCTCCCCCCGCCCACCACACACTAACCCACGAACAAAACCAAAAAAGACTCTAGTCTTTTCAAATATCTAAGTACCAATTTTCAGGAATTACAAAGGAGTGAAAAACATGATAAATAGCATCATAGAAATATAATATTCTAGACTGGCTAAAGGTCTGGGTTTTTAATTAAAAAATTGCAAATGCGAAATAAAAACAAATAGGGAGGAAAAACTATAGATTAAAGGTTTTAAAAGCCCTGCCAACCAATCCCTGTATGGACCTCATTTGGATCCTGATTCAATTTAGAAATTTTAACCCTGATTGGAAGTGGAACAGTATTAGGGAACTATTTAAAGTTTTTCAGGAATAATAATACTTTCATGGATTTTTAAAAAAGGGGCCTGTATTTTAAAATATTTATGGATGAAATAAAATAATTAAGATTGGTTTTAAATAATATGCAAGGGGGGAATGTGAGTGGGCATCCTGTAATAAGACTGGTCCTGAGCATTGAGTAGGTGGGGGCGTGGAGCTTCTATTCATTTTAATGTTCATTGGAATTTTTCCATAAGTAGAAATAAAAAGGGGGTGTTATGGTAAGGTATCTTTGAGAAAGATTTTCCTAATATAAAAGGTATATATGTCCATTGTTATTAATGCAGTTAAAGTAAATCTCTTTGCGTTAGTTACCTTGTCTATATGTGTGTACATAGGTACGTCTCTCAGATTTTATTTTTGGAGGAAAAGGAATACTATTGTGTACTGTGTTGTAATGTGCTCTTTATATGGAACTGTTTATTTCACAGGTTCTCCTAGGCCACTAAATACTCTTCTAAAACCTCTGGAATTGACTATATAGGAATCTTTGATTTAACGCTTGTACTGTGATTTTATTTAACTATCTTCTTGTTAAATGAAGGGTTGCTTACAATTTTGATCTTATGATTAGTGCTATGATAAATCCTTCCAACTAAATCTTTACATCTTTCCTTCTTTCTTTAAATAAATTCCTTGGAAGTGCTCAGGCAATATCTATTTCCATTGTTTTAGGTAGCTGTTGCTTATGACTATATTAAACATATAGATATAGTAAAGACACCATCTTTAGAACTCAGGTTTGGCTCTGTAACATTTGTAAAATGCAATGACTAGCCAACATTTTCATCAAGCTAAAAACCATGATTTCCACCCCCACCCACGCTCTCATTTATTAGTCCAAAGGTAAAAATTCCCTTGTAAGCAAGGAACACTGAAAATGAAATAGAAGATGACTCTGAGTGTTCATATTCCATGCAAGTTTGGAAAAATAACTTCATATTTTTCTCACCAGTGTTTTAAAATGCTTTGGATTGTGTGAACCAGCTGCTAGGGTTGTTTGGAGACCTCATAGAAACATGTATTTTGTAATTAGAGAATGAGTTCTCCCTCTCCCATACCTCCATCCGTAATCTCTTTTCCTTATTCTGGCAGTGAGGGATTGGATCATTCTTGAAAGAATGGGCATGAAATTGATTTGTGTTTCCAAATTCCATACAAGAGCCTGTAGGTACATCTCTCATTTCTGGATAAGGGAACTTATAGTAACTACAGAGTCAGATATTTGATTTTGGAAGTGGGTAGGTAGGTCCTTGTGTTTACAGATAACACAAATATGAGTTCCGTTATCAAAATGAGAAGCAATATGATACAAAGATGAAGTAGCTAATCTAAAGTCAATGTTAATGACTCCCACCCAGGCCCTGTGAAGGTAGTTGGAGGAACAGAGTCACTCGGGACCCTCCTTAGCCTTAGAAACCCACTGATGTGGAATTTTGTATAAAGCCTTAGAGGAAAATGGTTGACTCCCGCATAGTAGTTAAAAGCAGAGGCTGTAGTGTTGACAGAACTAAGTTTGAAAACTGCTGTGCTACATGCAGTTTTGTGAGCTTTGGCAAATTACATAAACTTTTGTCTCAGTTTCCCCATTTGTAAAATGGTGGATAGTAATTAGACTTACCTCCTAGGGTGGCTGTAAGGAGTAAATGATATAGTAAATGAGGTGATATGTGTGTTTAGGATATGTTCCTGGTGTGTAATAATGGCTTTATAAATAATAATTATTGGTATGCTAGCCTTCTTAGCAGCATCCCAAGGCATCTATCTAATCTGGCACAGTGAGTGCATTAAGAGGCAGTCAGTAAATGCTTATTATATGGTCAGTTTGTGTAATATAATGGGTAAGTTTAATTCTTTCAGATCAGCTAGGGTACTTTCTTTTTCTTCCTTTTTTTTGGACACCCTTTTTTCTGAGTTGACCATTTACACCGTGTAGAAAGGAACAGATGAGGCCTCTGATCCCCTTCCCTTCCCTGGGCTCTGTGGAATCACATGCATTATGTCCATAGCACCTACTCCAACAGTGATGATCACGATCGCATTGAAATCATACTGTGCATCTCCAGAGTTTCAGCAGATGTGTGGATATTAAGTTATTAATAACTAATTGGGTGCTAATTATGTGTCCTGGAGTTCTTGGAGCCGATAAAGAGGTGTCACCTACTGTGCCAGGCCTCTGTTCAGCTCTGGAAAATCATTTGTGGCAGATGTACCAAAGTTAACTTCTGAGCGTTAGGTTTCAAATGTTGTGTCCCACGAGTCTGGGTTTTATTTTTTGTGTGTTGTGAAGCCTTTTTATGAAACTGATGTGACTTGTTACAAGTAGAAATTCCATGTATTATTTCCAAAGAAGGGGGTGGCCAATGTGTGATGATAGATTTTCATCTCTGAGGTGATAAAGTCAAGTCAACTAAGTAATCCAGGGGAGAACTAAAAGCTGCCGAAGGGAATTCAATAGTGGTTCTAAAGCTCAGTGGATTTTTGGGAGATGACTGTTTTCGATGGGCCTTGAACTTGAATCTTGCAAGATTTAGCTTCAGCACTAAGGCTATGTACCCCTACCCCCAATTGTTCAAACTCTGTCCTAGTTGGCATTAGTTTGCCTTCTTTAACTGTAAGAAATCTTTGAGTTGGAAATCCTGGGTGCAAGGTGGCATGCTAGGAATGATACATGATATTGAAGATTTATGGAATCAAAGGGGATATTTTGAAGGAGATAATGATTGAAAGTGCCACCCGTTCCCTCCTTTTTATCTCTTATTAAGCATTAGATTGCTGGAACTTTTTGACTCCTATTTTGAATAGACAAGATACTCATTTGTCTTCAAGTCAGTCCAATGAGAGAAGGTGGTGTTGCTTTATGGTTGACAGAATCCATTTGCTGTTAGGAAGTTACAGCATTAGGGCTGCCTGGTTTGCTTTGTCTTTCAAAATTAGCTTCATAAATGCACACAATTGAAGAGGCTCCTGAGCTTGGATATTGCATTTTCTCCTACCAAACTAAGAGCATTTAAAAAAATCAAAACATTTTCAGACCAGGGATAAAAATACAGCATCAAAGATATAAGGGAAAGCTGAAGATGAAAGTAAACAAATGGAAGCCAAGGCTTAGCAAATATTGACAACAATTAACACCTCTTATTGGTTAAGTTGGCAGTAAACCCAGTGTTTGGGTTGAACCACAGAGAATAAAAACTGTCCAGTCCGGTTGTGGTTGATGGCTTTGTCCGCACTCCACGTCCCTGCTGAGTTTGGCTGCCTTCTGTCTGAAACCCCTTTCCGGGCCGGCCTTCCTGCTCTGCGAGTCCTGCCTCTTTAGCAGCTAGTGTCTGGGGCAGGTGACCTGGACTCCATCAGTTACATACATCTGTGCCAGGCTTTGGGTCTGTTGCTGGTTTTGCAAAAACAGAGAAAAAGCCATTTTGGCAGTGGCTATAACTTCCTTTTTGTGAGGACAGTGGTGGCAGCAGAGGGCCCTCAGTGCCTCAACTGGCCTAGTCCTTGAACTTGGTTATCTATTATCTAGCCAGACAGTGGCAATTTTTTTTTTCTGTAAAGAACTGATAGTAAATATTACAGGCTCTGTGGGACATGGGTCTTTTTTGGAATTGCTCAACTTTGCTCTTACAGTATGAAAGCAGCCATAGATAATATGTGATCTTTGAACTTTGAAAATTTTGCCAGGTTGCTAATCTCTGATCTGTCCTACCTAGTGATCCTGGGAGCTGAGCTACTTAATACTCAGTATTTTTTTCCCTTAAATCAAGCAGAGTAGGCTTATTTTGCTTGCCTCTAAGATACTCATTCTGCTTCCAGACTCCTTAGTCCTAAAGCACTGTGTAGGGGGGCTGTGAAATGCCACCTGCTTTTTACAGACACAGGTAGGGTTTGCATCTATCTCCAAAGAGATGGATGCTCTTTTGAGGTAAATATGGCTTACTCTTGATTATCTGAAGTAGATCATTTAATTTGCCTCTTTGTTCAAAACTGCATCTGGAAACAGTTTGTTTGAAACATTTTTTCTCCATGGGGTGCTGTATACCCACTCCCTCACTAGTCTCCCCTAATGGTGCATTCTGATGGGCCATATCAGAACCAGGAACTTGATATTGTCAAATTCACAGAGTTTTTTCAGATTTCACCAGTTTTACATGTACTCAGTTATGTATGTGTGTGTGTATGTAGTTCTGTGCATTTCTATCATGTGTCGATTCAGGTAACCAGCACTGTAATTCAGGTAACTACTCACTGTAGTTTACAGGACTGTTCCATCACCACAAAGACCCCACGTGCTACACTTTTATAGGCACAGTGAGCCCTAGCCCTCCTCCCCTACCCCTGGCTGTCACAAATTAGTTGTCCTTTCAACAATGTCATATGATTGCAGTCACACAGTATATATATAACTTTTTGGGATTGGCTTTCTTCACTCAGCATAATTCCTCCGGTTCATACAAGTTGTTGGTCCCTTTTCTTTGCTGAGTAGTTTTTCGTGGCTGGATGTAGCTGTTTGTTGAACCATCCATCTGTTGAAGGACGTCTGATTTTTCTAGTGTTGACTTTTACAATTAAAGCTTCTACGAACATTTGCGTACAAGTTTCTGAGTGAAACTGAGTTTTCATATTTTTGAGATAAATGCCCAAGAGTACAATTGCTGGGTCATGTGGTAAGCGCAGGTTTTGTTTTACAGGAATCTGCCAAACTATTTTCCTTGAGTGGGCACAGACAGCTTTGCAATGGCAGTTTTTGAACAGTTCTTGTCTTTCATTTTATTCTCATTTAAACCATTATGGGGTTTAATTTTCCCAAAATGGTAATTGCAGTTCTACATGCCAGATATACCAAACGCCATACTATCTAATTCAATCCTCATAACTCTCCAAAGGAGGGTCAATACCATTATTTCTGTAGAGAGGGAAACCGAGTCACACAGCATGTAGTTAACTGTTATGTTCATCCAGGCCTTTCAGAGGCAGATACTGCAGTTCAAACTCAATGTCTTTGGAGCTAGTGCTGTTAACTGCCCTGTTACACTACCTTTAAAGAAAATTTTTTATTTATCGATTTTACAAAGATAAAGGAGAAAGAGGCAGAGCAAGCGTGAGAGAAAAACATTGATTTGTTGTTCTATATATTCATGGATTCACTGGTTGATTCTTATATTTGCCCTGACTGGGGATCGAACCTGTAACCTTGGCATATTGGGATGAAGCTCTAACCAACTGAGCCACCCAGGCCGGGCTAGACTGCCTTTTGAATATCACTGGTTGTTTGATGCACTTGATGCCTTGAGATGTTCCCTTAGCAAGTATCCTGATTCTGATCACACCCTGCTGCCTTTTTTTTTTTTTTTTTTTTTTTTTGAGTGGGAACTCAGTGCTTGACTAAACTGACCCTGGTCACCTGAGAATATTCTGACAGTGGAAGTACTAAAGGAAACTGTTGTACAGTATAATGAACCACACTGAACATGAAGACTTTCTGAGATTAAAATAATCCTGACAGACTCATGGAGGGGTGGGTTTTTTACCCATGCTGTCCTTGTTCCATAGTCAGGCCCCTATAACTGAATCTTAGCTGAACTCAACAGCAGGTAACCATGATGGATTCCCTAACATCCCCAGGGAACCCATCCTTTCCATCCTTGAATGCTTTGCCTTCATATGTTCCAGGCACAGTCCTAGGCTCTGAGGATCCAGACGGAATAGATGCTTAGCCTGCCACTATCAGGGTATACACAGTCCCCATAAGAAAGGGGGATGAAAACTGGGCAGCAAGAGAGTCTGTAGGGAAAGAACAAAATACTCCCAATTTCTTGCGGTATAGGAAAAAAATTTTTCCTTAGTACGCATCTTGGAATATCCAAATTCTTCTACCCTGAGACAAAAAACATTTTGTGCTACCAGCAGGGTATTTAATTGGTTTGAACCCGAGCTAATGTACCAGGGGAATGCCTGTACCTCCTAGGCTTTCTGCTGCAGAACACACACTCCTGACACTCATTCGGCTGCCATCTGGGATGCACTTCCAAAGAGAGGGCGTAGAAAATGTTCTATTAGGTTCCATTATCCTCTATTGGAAGAATGATGGCATATCGCTCGAATGTTTCCCAAGAGAATGTTTTCATATGCTCTTTGTGTATTTCAAACTCCAAATGAGAAGAAGAGTAATGGTTGGCAGTGCGGGAGGGGTGGGGTGTGGGGGCAGTCTCCACTTTGAACGTTCTGATATTTGCTGTAGTGATTACTTATTTAAATGAGAAACTAAAGGATGTCTTTCTAGAACTGCCTCAGCAAGCCCACAAGCTAAGAAATGCATACAAGTTTAATATAGTCTAATGATGTGATGAAGGAGCACTAGGATGTGAGTTTGGAAGAACCTGGTGCCAATTTTTGGGCTCAATGAGAATGACAACAAGGCTTTATTTTGTTAAGTGTAGTGCAAGGTTTTTTGCTTATACTCCTCAGAAGTAGATCATCCTATTTTGTACATGAGCAAAGTTACACTTAAGAATGTTTTAATTAATTGTTTCCTTCAATCATATGGCTGGTGACAGTTTAATTGGCAGAGCCTGGGCTTGGGATTTGGATCTTGCTTTGTGTCCATAAGCCGTCATTTCAGCCAGCACTCTATGCTCTGCCTTGTCAGAATCGGACTAAGAATAAAAAACACTATTTACAAATAATAGCCTGAAGGTCCCAATAAACAGGGCCCTGGGTTTTATTATGACAGATTCAATAAGGGGCATCTCTGGCTTCTCTCATTTTCTTCTAGTCCTTACTTCTCTCTTTTCTAAACAAACCTGTAAGCACCAGGGGTTACAATGCCTGCTAATTTTGTTTTCCTGTGGAAATATGGTGTTACACAGTGAAAGTTTGAAAAACAGAGCTGTAAACTGCTGTTGAGAAATGATCTTTTGATGCATGAAAGTTACAAAGCTGAACCAAGGAAGTTAAAGGGTGGAGGCTGTATGTCCCGTAATGCTAAATCACTGAATGCTAGCAAAGTCTTAGAGAAATGGCCATCGCCACTTAGCCCGGAACACTAGTGGGAACATGTAATACAAGATTTTTGTGGAATGAGACTCATGTTTGAAGAGCAGAGTGGAGAGTTCTGCACAAAACTGCTGAGAAGCAGCCAAAACAGAGTGAGGAATGACTGAGCCCTGGCCAGGAGAAGGGAAATTTGGCACTTGACTTAATAGGATGCAGTAGTTATCCAACCCTTGGATGCATCTGCAGTTCTCAGGAGGAAGATCGTGAACCTGGGGGTGATGACTGAGTGAGGCAGAAGTTTTGTTTTGGAGTATATGTATTTCTAACCAGCAGTGTTGTTCTCCGTGGAATGTTTTTGGGTACTAGTGTGAACGTTTATTCAAATTAAATAAACATTTCATCATCGAATGCACAGTTGAGTTTTGTTTTGAAAGTTATTAGTGCAGTCATTTCAACTGCTTTGTGTTGTTTTAACTCATAATTTGCAAATGAGCATCTTTGTCAGATGTGAGCTTTGGAAGGGGTTTTTACCTCTGGCTTTATGGCCTGCTTTTCTTGTTTACTTTATGTTATAAACTAATTTTAACTACCAATAAAAGTTTTAGGAATCCTATTTACATCTGAATAATGATTCAGCAACTTGAACCTATATTTTTGGCTGTGAAGTTGTCTAGTAAAAAGTTTATATGATTCTGTTGACTTTAATAGCTCAGATAAATTACACATTTATCTATGTGAATGTTTATATTTCTTTCTGCATTGCCTATACTTTCAGAGTCCTATTCATCAACTTCAATTACACTGGTGTATTTGGACATTCTCTTTCTCATTTTTTTTTTAAGGAAAAACAAAATGTCTATGTGCTACCAGATGGGTGTGTTGGCTATAAGATAAAAAAAATCCCCAAATACTTACAGACCATCTGGTGTCTTGGTAGGGTTTAGTTGATTAAGTTCTTGCGTACTGATTTCCAGTCTCAGCAGAGGTAATCTTACCCCTTTTGGATTTCTACTTTAAAAAAAATATTTATATTTTGTCTTACTCAGAATGTTTTTTTAGGACTTTGACAAAAAATTGTGGTAATAGATGGTACTAGTAATTTATTTATGTGCTCGTGAAGTTAGCATTTGACTGGTGATAGCATGTCCTGACCAGACCTAATGAGGCTGGAGGATTAGGCTTAGGTCATGGGATACAGCTTTCTCCAGGAGATGGCAACTGGTCCATATGGGAACTGACCTTCTGTGGCTTCCCTGGTAGTGAGCTTGAAGCTAAGCAATCGCCATGCACCAACATGATTGGGTATCTACCTTGTACTTAAGAAGGTCACCTCCTAATACTGTGGCTCTTGTGTGTCTTGGACAGTGTGCAAAGTTTCATAAACATTGTCCTATGTGAGACATACAATAATTGTATAAATAGCACTGTAAACTTCATTTTGCAGATGCTGAGTGTTAGCCATTGTCAGGACTGATCTTCAAGTTGATCTGTGCCTGACTCTGCAGTTGGAATTTTCTCTGTGGTTTAACTCTGTGTTCCCTGATGGATGGGGCACTTACCCAGTGTGCTCTGGACAGTGCTATGTTGAGGGGACCCTCAGAAGAACAAATGTGCCCCACCTCTGTGCTTCTGAAAACTTGCTCCTCTGGTAACAAAACATTTTAAGTAGGGTTAATTTCTCTTCTTTTACTTATATTTAGGATAGAGTTTTTGGCTCTCCACAGTGTGATTTTCATCCTAATACTCTAAAGTAGTGTTTCTCAATATCAGCACTATTGATGTTCTTGAGCCAGATAATTCTGTGTTGTGGGTGGCTGTCCTGTGCATTGTAGGGTGTTTCGCAGCATCCCTGACCTCTACCCAATAGATTTCACTAGCACCCCCACCTCAGTTGGGACAACCAAAAGGATCTCCAGACATTGCTAAATGTCTCCTGGGGGACAAATTTCTCCACTCCTCATTCCACCCCAGTTGAGAACCACTGTTTTAAAGTAACTACCAGCTGTTTGTCACCGGGTAAAGGGTCAGAAGCCTATTTAGCCAGCTGCAGAAACTTCTTGTCAAAGGAGGGGAGGTATACTACACAACTACCAATGTCATGGAGGTAGAAGTTACCATATATTTTAGGGTTATAAGACACACCAGACCATAAGACGCATCTAGGTTTAGAGGAGGAAAATAGGGGTGGAAATTTTGAAGCAAAAATATGTGTTAAAATATTTAATAACCTGTGACCCTGCTGTACTGCCCCCCCGCCCCATGAGCCAGGTAAGCTACATTCGGACTGTAAGATGCACCCCCCCATTTCCTCCCAGATTGGAGGGGAAAGTGCTTCTTATAGTCCAAAAAATATGGCATATTAGTCAACAAATTCCTGCTTGTTGTAGAATATTTTATGAATACATATAAGATAGGGAAAAGACAGTTTTTGAAATACTGGTAGGTTGAATTATTATATACCTAAAACTTATATAATAAAAATGAAATTTAAAACAAGAAAAGGAAGAACATTAAAAAATTCATCTCATAATCTAAAAGAGAACAGACTGATGGAGGCAGAGGGGGCAGGGGTTGCAGGTCTGGGTGAAAACTGTGAAGGTGTTAGGAAATACAAATCGGCAGTTACAAAATATTCATGGGGATTTAAAGTGTAGCACAGGGAATATAGTCAATATTATTACAATAACTATTATGTAGTATGCCAGGTGGGTACGAGGCTTATTGGGGGGATCACTTTGTAAAGTATATGACTGTCCAACTACTATGCTGTATGCCTGAAACCAATATAAAATGATATTGAAAATAAACTGTCATTGAAAAAAAAGTTTAAAAAGGAAAAAAATCATCTCATAATTTTGGGGTGACTGACTTGACATTTTGCTCTTCACCCTTGTAGTTCTTTTTTCTGTATGTGTAAGAAAGATAAGGTATAGATTCAAGGATAGAAAGGGCATATTGTCCATGATGTTTCACAGTCTACTTTTTCACTTTATATTGTGAACATTTCCCATTTCTTTAAGCTCTCCTTTTCATGAGGGTTTGTAATAGACAGTTAAGCTCTTGACAGGTAAGACAATAGACTTTGAACTTTTGTCTGCTATTATGCATAATTTTTAACAACTGCAATAAGGGCCCTCAATTAATGGATCAATATCTATTCTATTATTTCAATGTTGGACATTTAATTTTTTTCATTTTTTAATGCTTTGATTGATTCCTCAAATACTTACTTATAATGTACTATGTTCCAAGCACGTCTGTTTTTGGTACCCAGGAGCGACCAAGCGAACGAAACAGGACCCTGCCCTCATGGATCTCACAGTCCAGCCCCATCCTTGTAGCTACATCATTGTTTCTGTCTTTGGTTTGTATTGTTGTGAATCATTGTGTCCTGCTGTCGTGGGTATTGTCTAACCCCCTCCAACTGTCTTTGCTCATCTAGGCAACTTCTTCCCAGTGTAAGGAGCCAGCCTCTTTGACAGGGAAGCTCTAGAATCTGCTTGCTTATGAAATTAGAATCAACCTCAGCTTAGTCTGCTCCCAGTTCTCAGTGAAATCAGCGTGACCCAGAATCTCCTAGAAAAAGCATGTGTGTGCTTTGTGAACTGGGGAAACTGTCAAGGAACATGTAAGGCTAATTAAGGAATTTAATCTGTTACACAGAGAGTTGACAGAATGTGTATGTCTTGTCCTGCTTTTCATGACTGGCCTCATGAGAAGCTGAGTGCAGCATAGGAGGAGGCGTAAAGGGGGTATAAAATGAGGTTGTGTGCCTTTCCTAAGTCTTTGACATTGGCACATATCTAATATCTTTGGATTTCACTTTACTCTTGTGCCTTATACAGTTGTTGTGAGAATCTGATGTATGAGCAGCATTTGGCATAGGGTCTGGCAAGTGGTGGTTACTCAAGAGACTGAGACTGCTCTTGTTCCCACCTTTGGACAGCCCTTTGAATCCCTGTGAGTACCTGCCATATGCCTGCTGTAAGCCAGGTACTTGACATGCATTCTCAGGTCTTATAGCACAGTTAGGAGATAGAGTAGGTGGGATTATGTAGTTTTTGCTTCATGTATTTTGAGGTTTCATTGTTAGATGAATATACATTTATAGTATGTCTCTGGTCTTTTCACCATTCTGCCCTGGGTTCTTGCATGGTTTGAACTTCCTGCTGGTGCCATCATGAAGGTTCTGCCATGCTTTTTTATCAGTTTGTCAAGATGCAGGCAGAAGGGACCCTGGTTGTTTAGTGAGTCATCCTGCAGGTGGGATGCTGGTATTGGTCCCATACCAGGTCAGTCCAGAGTTGCATACAGACTCAGCTCTACCTCTCAATGGCAGGAAATAGTTATTACCTCTTCCTCTCATTTCTCTTTATTTTATCACTGATTATTGCCTTCCCAGCATTCAACCACATTCGCAAGTTACATTTTCATTTAATTGCTGGTCTGTTCATGATCTTTTTTTACTCAGTAGATAAAAGTGAGATTGATAGGAATTGAATCAGTTTTACTCATTCTTATATTGTATGATCCTAGAACAATGCAGGTCTGTAGTAGGTGCTTAGAAGTATGGCCTGAATCACCATTTCATTGAAACATCTCAGTCAAGGAGGAATGTCAGTTATACCCAGTTGTTTTTCTTGGAGGTATATTCAGGTTGATATGTGCTAATGCATAGTTGCATAGTTTGGTTACTTAACTCTTAAGTGTTGATATCATTTATTTCATGAAAGTGTTTTTTCAAGTTTGTGTGTCCTGAGCATCCCTAACCTGATACAAAAGTTGAAGTGATGCACAAGTGGCCTTAGTCTTAGTTATTAGCAAATGTAGAATTGAAATGCTATAGCCCACAATTTCCATGTGAATAACTAAGAGCTGACTGTCCCATGAAATAGGAGGTGGTTGGCCGAGTCTTGCCCAAAGTTCTTGAATATTAAAGACATTTTCCTTAGTTTCTTTTCTTTAAAATTTCCATTCCTCTATCTCCCTATCTTTGGCAACCATCAGCTTGCTCTGTGTATCTCTGGGTGTGTGTGTGTGTGTGTGTTTGTTTTGTTTGTTTAGATTCCACATATATGTGAGATTATATGGAATTTGTCTGTTTTTGTCTGACTTATTTCACTTAGAATAATATCTTCTAGGTCACAGGTAGCAAACACAAGGCCCATGGGCCGAATCCAGCCCTCCACCTTGTTTTAGCTGGTCTGGCACCTTGTTTCTACCTGGCAGCAGTACTGAGCTCCTTGTCCCTAGTTAAGAAGTTGTTACATTTATACAGCCCTAAAATTACATTCGGCCCTTTGAAGGCAACCGTGAGGCTGATGTGGCCCCCAGTGAAAATGAGTTTGACACCCCTATTCTAGGTCTATCCAGGTTGTTGCAAATAGCAAGATTTCTTTTTAATTGATGAATAATATTCCATCGTATATTTGTATATTGTTTATTTATTCATCTGTTGGTTGACATTGGGTGGCCTTCGTATATTGGCTATTACTAGTAATGCTGCGGTGAACATGGGGCACACATACCTTTCGAATTACTGTTTTTGTTTTACTCAGATGAATACCCACAAGTCGAATTGCTGGGTTGTATGGCAGTTCTATTTTTAATTTTTTGAGGCATTTCATCTTGTTTTTTTCTTAGTTTTCCTTAGTTTCGTCTCTTCTTTCTGGTCTTGTAGCCTTTAATTTGTTTTTAACTTTTTGCTATTGTAAAGAATTTTTATTTGTTCTGCAGATACCACTCACCTGCTATATTCCAGGCACCCTGTTTCAGGCACCGAGGACAGAACCGTGAACAGGGCAGATCCTGGCCCTCGGGGAGCTTACACTGTAGTACATGTTACAGCTGACTCATTACATGTGTCTTTGACTTATTTTCTTGTGATTCATTGTATTTTAGTATTTCTTATATGTGCTCTGCCCCACCCCTCCAACTTTCCTAGCTCTAAATGAGATCAGTTGATTAAAAATGACATGAACACCAGAGACTTTAAGGCAGTTATTCACAATGAGCATTTGGATTTTCCTTTTGAGAAAGTGCCGTTCGCATGGCTGCTGAGAGTGCTGTGCTGTCTTCTGTCTTCTTTGTCATTAAGTTGATTGATAACAGGCATCAGCTGGGAAGATGCCTGTGCTTTGCTTGTTGGAAAGCGGGCTGCTGAGCAGCTGGGGTCCATTCGGCTTGGCCTTGCTGCTGTTGGTGAGCGTGCACTTCCACAGTGGTTACTGTGCTTTCCTGGATAGACAGATCCGTGAAGAAGATGTGTGGGAAATACAAGAGTTCCAGCCCGTGGAGTGGGATGGAAAGGGGGCTTCAGAATAGGAATGTTCCAGCCTGGACCAAGTATGCATCATTGCCTCTGAGTTGCCAGTGGATGTTGTGCATCCATATGTCCCTGACGAAAGTGACTCAGTGAGGTCTCAGGAGCGCAGGCACAGGATTGGACGGGGCATTGTGCCATCATGATCAAGAGCCTGGATTGACCCTACAGCCGGGTAGCTATGGGTTCAAATACTAGCTCTGACATGAACTATTTCGTGTAACATTGGCGAAGTTGGATGACAATTTAAATTTATTTCTCCATCTCTAAAATAGGGGTCAAATGTCAACTTGAGCTACCCTGGTTTCTGTTCCCCCTGCATCGCCATCATCACACTTGTGCTTTCAGATCTCGTTTTCCTTCTATCACTTATGCTGCAATAAGTTTCTGTTTTGCTTTTTATTTCCCAGTCTAGGACACTAACTTGTTGAGAGTCAGGAGTTTGATTCTTTTTTTTTTTTGGTCACTGCTTTGCCTCAGCACTTAGCATGTAAGAGATGAAGTATTTGCAGAATGAAAGAATGAGTTTGCTGGGGGCTTGTGGTCATTATCTTGTGCTCCCTGGACAGCATTTCTTTGCTGCTTCCAAGAAAAGATCATAAAGTAGGGACCCAGTAGATGGGTTTCAGACATTATGGATTCCGCCCACCGTGCCCTTGGCACTTAACTTTGAGTCTTTTTCAGACCAACAAATAAACACTCGTTCCCTGGTTGGCTTTGGAGGATGTCTTTGGGAATTGTTGTGTGAGCCCTGCTGTGTTTTCTCCTGCTACTGCTCTGTTCTCTGTTCCCCTCTCTCTGACAATGCCCAAGGCCTGGTGGGGCCACCCTGGGACTCCTGCAGCCAGAAAGACTTGCTGATCTCTACTTTTTAGTGTCCAGAACCATGGTCTGGTAAACATCAAAGACAGGATGCTGGTTGGTTTATTTTTTTAGCTCCACAACTGTCAGTTTGAATAGATGTTTTGGGGGCTTCTTATAGGCATACAAAATGTATGTTTTCTTTCATCGACGAAGGCTATGATTGTGCCAAGTCCAAGCAGTGCTGCTCAATTGATATTTTCTAGTTCAATTTCGGTAGCTCTTGACTGAGATTGCATTGTGCTTCATCAAAAAGGAAGATGATTTGCTTCTTTAAGTGACAAAGCCTTTGTAGATAGTTTCTCCAGGCAGGAAGAAGAGTCAGGAAACAGCACCCTGGGTTCTCATGTTGAGCATTTACTGCCCCCCAAAAGCTTAGGCAGATAGACATTAAAAAAAAACAACAAACCGCAAAAGTATCAAGCTTCTTCTCTATCTAGAGAAGATTAGATTCCATGTGGAGTGGCTAGTAGATATTGTTCTGCATATCACTAGTGATTAATAGGTGTAGACTGCTTAGAATACTTGTGCTGAGATGAATTCTGAAGTCATGTCTGCATCCAGTGGGAAAGTGTCATGTTAACTTATATTTGGGTGTTCCGTTTGCCTAAATTGAATGATACCAATTTTTCATTCCTGGATTAATGTGAAGTTTCCTTTAAAAACAAGTTCATCGAATTGAAAGAACTGAGTTGGTTTTTAAAATAAGTAAGATTAGTGTATGGGGGCATGTGGATATGGTAGAAACCATGAACATAGTATGAGAGAGAACAAAATTCTGGAAAGTTTTAGAGGAATGTTAACCTGCCTGACAGGATTTTTATTTTTTTATTTTTTAATTTTTTTTTTTTTTAGTGCAGGTGGAAATTTGTTCTGATTTCTAAAGGCAGAGATATTATGTTGTTGTTAAGTTTCTTTGCAGGGAGTAGATCTGAACCCAAATCCTTCTCAGGCATTCCCTGAGAGAGGCCTTCCGTATGGGATATGAGCAGCAGTACGGAATAGTGGTCCAAAGTGTGGGCCCTGAAGCTGGATTGCCTAGCGTTCATGTAATTGTTGAGTGGTAAAATTATTTAACTTCCCTAAGCCTTGGTTTCCTCTTCATTAAGATGGGCGAATAGTCGTACCTGCCTCGTGGTGTTGATACGAGGATTAAAGGGGTCGATGCAGAGGATGTCTCCAGAGCCTCATCTGGTTCAGAACCCACAACACGGGATCCATGTGTTGACGGTACTGATGATTTTTGGATGTGGGAAATTCATTAAACAGGTTTCATGAATTAAGTGATTCATTAAACAGGTTTGAATCCCTTAACCACCCCTCCCTCTCCTTCTGCCTCATTTTACTTCCAAAGAGTAACAAAGGCATCCCTGGGTGGGCTCGAACCACCAACCGTTTGGTTAACAGCCAAACATGCTAACTGATTGCACTACAGAGACCCACTGCTCCATTTTAAAAAGGAGGTGGCTGACCTTACTGGTTGCTGAGACTGTGCTGAAGTGTGGTCTTACATGTTTTATTTTTAAAATGAAAGTTGCCTTTTATTTACGTATTTTTTTTTAAGTGAAGTTATTTCTGATGGAGGAGTAGCAAATCTTGACTTTGGTGAATATGGTATTTCTCCCCTCTTTTTATATGCTCCCCTGTTTCTATATGCTCTTTTTTGTGCTTGAGTATATCTTATTTATATGGCTGCCTGAGGCAGTTTAAAATATGTAAGCATTTATGCAACTGACTATTTCTTAGAATTATGGTGTCTTTGGTGAATGACTTTCTAGCCGAGAGGCATTTATCATGCTATAAATATCAGAAACACTAGAAATTAAATAAGTTTATTTCATTTTTGTTTATAAATTCTACACTCTTTATTTTGCAGTGGATAAAGGACTTTGTTTATTTGTTTGTAAATCACCTAGTTTTTTCCTTTCTAGAGACTGAGTAAATGGTAGATATTCATTTTTGCACAGATATTAACATTCTTATATAAAGGATGCAGCCCTAGACACATAAAAGCCCAGCACCTATGAGATCATTTTGAAATATGATTGTGGAAAAGAGAATAATGATTTAGGAACAGCGTGCATCAGAAAAACCAGTCTCTTACAATTTCTTTTCAAATAATGAAAATTTTAATAAGTACTAGGCCTCATGCTTCATGAAATATATTTTCACATTTCTGTGTAGTTGACCTGTTAACTGGTTTGGTTAGCAGACCAACCAATAGAAACCAACTCTAAACTTACCTTCTAGGTCTAGGTTTGTGGTTAATAAACCTGCGTTCTCCCGAAGATCTCATCTCTTCTCATCTGAGAGGACTGGAGGTGCTGTAGATGTAGAATACGAAAATTGGCTTCTGATTCATCTCCAAGTTGAGTAGCTTCCAATGGGACTCATTTACTTCCTTTTCAAAACCATTGGGAAGAGCAGACATTGGTGTTCCACTCAGATTTGGCCTTGAAATCTAATCTGTACAAAGGCCAGAATATGTCTGTGTCATTCACTTCTGAATATCTGGTATTGTGGAACATGAAGGTTCTCAGTATATACTTGTTGAGTGAATGAATGAACATCATCATGTGGTTTTGAGCCTCAGTAGCCTGCTCTGTATAATGGGGATAAATAGCCCCTATCTTAAAAGGTTACTATAAGGTTTGGAGATGGTATGTTTAAAGCATGTGCTAGATTGTCTGGCCTCTAGGAGGTAGGCACATATTCCTCAAAATCCTTAGAACTAATTCTGATTATGTCGCTCAGGGAATAAATGTGAAGTTTTGGTCAGGTTGCACTTTCTGTCTTAGTCTGGGTAATTCGGTTCCTTAAACTGTCAGTGATGAATTCAGAAAATGAACTGTTGGATTGGTTTTCATTTTTGATAATATATAGTAGGTGGATTTTTTTCCAGGTTACCTCTCCGCATGTTCCTCATTGTCAAGCTGATGTCACAGCCTTCTCATTTCCAAGATGGTAATGTTGCAACTGTGAGTCATAGTCACCCCACAGGAAGCCAGGCTCCTGGAACTTTGGGGGCGGCTGCAGCAGAAGCCTTGATGTTGGTGACCATCCCATCTTGTCTTGTAATCTTCAGTCCAAGAGTGTTTTGGATTATTTTTCTTTCACTGAGATTGTTGCAATAAAGTGACCTAGTATTAATCTGGACATTTAGTAAAAACAATTTCTATCTTTGTGCTATAATAATACTTATGAACAATAGTTTGGGGCTTAGAAAGGGGCCTTACGAGACAATATTGAATAGGAGTTTTTCTCTGAAGGGTTTAAGAAGTTTAAATGAATGGACGTACCCTATTTTGTTAGTTTTTTTAAAAAAACTTCTGGCAAATGGAGTTTTCTGATAAATTTTAACGCTGTTATTAATATGACTCCTGTTTTAATGGGGACTCTCATGAGGGAGTTTATATTTAATGCCAGGTTTTGTTGTTTTTGAACTGCTGTGCTGTTCTTGGGGGGTAAGATCTTGGGGAAAGGAAGTCCTGTGTAGTAGACTGGGGCAATCTTGACCACGGGATCCCCTGCTTTTCCATCATTTAGAACCTGAGACATAGAAGAGCTAAGAAATATAGGGTCCGACAGAAGAAACACCTTCTTGAGTGTGGTTGGGGTAATAATATGGGTGTAATAATTTATAGTTTTAATTTGAACATTTTACCTAAAATATCATATGGTATGTTTGAGTGTGATATTGTTATGTTACAGAATTATATGCTCATGACTTTGTAATAAAAGATTTTGTAATAAAAAAGGGGTGTTATTTGTGCCAGACCTGTATATTGCCTGGCTTTCTGCATCCTTGCCTGTATGTATTTATGATTATAAAGGAAAGACTTTATTTTTTAAAAAATGAAATGTGCAGATGAAGCTCTTTTAGTGGGAATTTTGTATGTGAATTTTAGAAGTCCTGAAAATGAAATGAAATAAGATTATATTGGGAAGAACTAGAAGTTTAGCTCTTAAAGCCTTACCTTTCTTTTTTCCCCCAGAGAAAATAGCTAATTACACTGAGAACCAGAGACAGGTAGCTGTGAGTGTTAATAAAGAATGATGTTAACCTCTCCAGAATGCTGGTGGCTGTAGAGTTTGGTAATAAACTCCCAGGTGCTTGATAAAACCCCTGTTTCTCTTGGGCTGGCTGGTGAAGATCAAGGGCATTGCTGCAGAGAAACCAGGAGGGCTCCTTACTGGTGCAAAGGTGATGAGATTTCTACTCTCCTGCTATCTGTCTGAATTACATCTGGGCTTGATGGAGTCAGGACTTTCTTTTGATAGCAGCTCAGAGACATGGATATCTTATTTTCTTTAAGTTAAACCTACCAGTCTTCATTTGTGTGATAATTTTCACTTGTGGGAAGCATGTGTGGTAAACCCCATGAGATTGTATTCAATTCCTTGAGGCCATGGAGCCTGGAGCAGTCAATTGAATGTCCCTATGCCATCTTTTTTTGTCTTCTGTCAGTGAACAAAAGGGAAACCAGCTTCATAGAATTGTTTGAAGGTGAAGCGACTTGATAAACACAATGTACTTGGCAAGTGGTTTTACTGTTACAGGGTTTCTCTAAGTCTAAGGCAGGGTTTCTCCATCTCAGTACTGTTGCTCTTTGGAACTGGCTAATTCTTTGTTTTGAGAGACTGTCCTGTGCTGTATAAGATGTTTAGCAGCATTGTTGATCTCTATCCCTAGGTGTCAGTGGCACCTCCAATTCCCTACTTGTGATATAGGATGTCTTCTAATTTGCTCCTGACTGCTGATAGAAAGGTACTTAATGAAGTCTGATGTCAGTTTTTTCTTTGATCAGAAATTGTGTGGAACAGTTTGGAATGAATGACTTCAATTTAATATTTTTTATTTAATAAAGAAATTATATAATGGTAGTGACTTTCCTCCCTTTTCTTACTTATCGTTTGAACTAATGATGAAAAAGTTGCTTTTGAAACTTAGGCCCAGCCATCTGCTCCTTGCTGTGTCTTAAATCAGCATTAGTCACTATAGGATGGACGTTGAAAACAGTAGCAGAAATGGTGTCCTTTGACTCCAATCGTACTAGAACTGAGATCCTTAGAGAAGAAACACAGAAAGCTTATGAATAAGATTGAAACTTAAATATGTCCCCAACAAGCTAAAATTGGATTGTATAGGTTATGCATTTGATTTGACATTTTAACTTCTATAAAACTCTTTAAAATTTGTTTCTAACATGCATAGACATTGACACAGGGATGGAGAGAAATTTTCTTTATAACTTTTCCTAGAATATCTGGCATCTTTGACATAAATATACTAGGAAAAAATATGTATATTGGGCCCTGGCTGATGTGGCTCAGTTGGTTGGAGCGTCGTCCCATAGGCCAAAAGGTTGCAGGTTCGATTCCCAGTCAGGGCACATACCTAGGTTGTGGGTTCAATCCCTGATCAGGGCACCTATGAGAAGGCAACCAATTGATGTTTGTCTCTCACATTGATGTTTCTCTGTCATCTTCTTATTCTCTTTCCCTTCTCCTTCTCCCTCTTTCCCTTTCCCTGTCCCTCTCTCTTTCTCCCTCTCTTTCCTTTCCTCTCTCTCTAAAAGTAATAAAAAATGTGCTTGGATGATGATTAAAAAATGTATATAGGTACTGGTTCTAGGATAATGATATTATTCATATTAAAAGTAACACTTATTGCAAACTTTATGGTACTTAATATGTGCCAGTTACCATTCCCATATTAATTCACTTGCTTCTCAGAGCAATCCTGTGCTTTAAGTTCTGTTGTGCCCACAGCTCCCTGTGCATTTTATAGACACAGACACTGAAGCAAAGAAAAGTTAAATAACTTGCCTATAATTTCCCAGCTAACAAGTAGCCACCTGATCTACTACAAGTCTCTAATTTCATTTCTGCAGATTCTAAGACTTGATCCTCAAAGACCAGTTGTTGGCAAACCAGAGCCTATGGGCAAACATCTGGTCCACTGCCTACTTTTGTACATCAAGTTTTATTGGAACATAGCCATGCTGTTTGTTGACTTACTATCCTATGGCTGTTTTCTTGCTACTATGGCAGAGTTGAGTAGTTATAACAGTTGAGTGGTTGACAGCCACACCCAAAATATTTGCTGTCTGGCCCTTTACTATCTACCTACCGCTGCATAAGTCTATTCCCTTCCACATGTGTGGTCCAGAAAGGTAGGAAAATAAAAAGAGTTATAATTCCATAAATTTCCAAATACAATTTACTTAACATTTATTTCATATATTGAGGGTCCAAATATTTGGCTCATTTTCAGTGTTAGGATGAATATTAAGACACATACAGGACATACCGCTTCCTCAAGCCATTCTCAGCAATTCTTTTTGGGAGATGGAAAAGGAGCAGATGAAGTTAAACACATGAAAATAAGAGTGTGGCAAGAGAGATTAAGGTATCCTTATCAGTGAGTACAATTAAGGTGCTGTAGAGAAGGAAATGAGTTATGGACAGTATTACTGCACAGAGTTGGCTTGAACTCTTTGCAGAATTTGAAAACAGCACTCAAAGTTTCCATTCTTATTCCTGCTTTTCTGCAACATCTTCAGAATCACATGGACAGGCCTATTTTTGTGGACAGCAAATGCAGCATTTGGGGTGGTTCCTCATCATGCAGTGGCTCAAGGTCAAGTGTGGGGGCAGGCAAAATGAGTCTCTTTTGCCAAGTCAAAAATTATTCGAATTTTACAATATTAGAGGAAATGTATTAAGTCTTTATGGATTTTATCATGTTCTTTTTTGTTATAGTCAAATGATCTTTAATTGAAATATTTTCCTTTGTAGTTCTTAACTAGCTGGGCATTCCACTGCACCACTGCTGATGTTATCTATCATGTCCCGAGGGTGGTGGCCATTGACATGGCAGCCCGCACTGGCCAGTCCCTAGGATCTCTTCAGCGGTTCCAGAGAGTTCGCTAGCTGAAGATCAGGGCCACGTCTGTTAGGGAGTGTTGACAATCTCATTAAAAGTGATTTCCGCTGTGCTTAATTTTTTTTTTCCCCCTCCTTTCTGCCTCATGGAGGTTCTTTGAAGGCTTTGATGATCAGGGCAGAGGCAGAAGGCACTGCCTCCATCTGGGCCTGTTTGTTCTGACTGGTTAGTTTCGTTGTAATCCTCTGACCCTTCCAATCACTGGTTGTTTACATGAGGTCAGCACCAACCTTTTTTGGAGATAGGCCCAGAGGACTGGTCTTGGGGATCAGGGCAGACATAGCACCAACTTCCCCACCTCTGCACCTCAGGTATATGACTTTGATCTTGTTTGGGTTGAACTTTGGTGGCATTATGGAGGCGGCTGGTGTCTGATGAAACTGGAAGTTGCAGCTTCGCCTCTTCTTGAGCTGAAAGCTGAAAATTATCATGTTCTTTATAAGGTCACTTTGTGAGCATTATCCTCTACTGAATGAACATTGTACATACTTCCTGAAGTTTAATGAGATCTTGTAGTAAAATCACAACAAATGTCACTCTTCGATATTTTCAAGACATGATATTTATTTTGGGCTAAAATTATGTTACACTAAGTTGTAATTTATTAGGAAGATTCAGTCCACCACACAAGCTCCTTTTACTTGAAATTGCTGAGTTGCAACACAGAGCTCTTTGCTCACAGCTAATTCATGGAATACTTACTTACTACATATTAAATAAATGATGGCCTCATTTTTGAGGCTCATTTATTATGCTGAACTTTTAGTTAATACAGAAACGCTTATAATTATATTGTAGTTTTGCTCACAGGTAAAACTAATACTGTGCATTGAATTTTTATTATTGATTCCTTCTTCTAGGTACTTGTGAGTGAAGCATACCAGTCACTCGCCACCTACAATCAACATTAGGTGGAGAGTGGCCTGGGCTTGTGTAAATAGAAACAAAAAGTATGAGCAGAAATGTTTGTTTCAGGCAGAGATTTTTCAGTGCTTCATTTCCTGTGGGGTTGATGGCTGATTTTTATGGCATAGAGCTTGAGATGGTATGAGTTGCTCACTGAGACCCAGTGGGGTCAGCAGGACCAATTCCAAGCAGTGTGGTGTGCTCAGATGCTGGTGTCAAATGACACTGGTAGGAACACTGAGCATACTCATGGTGATGACAGCATAGGCATACCCATGGCTTCCAGTGTCTATAGGAGCAGCTACTCTTGTCCTTTCTTTCTGCTCTTCATGAACTTACCAATACAGTTAATTACAGTTCTATGCCTATTTCAGATAGAGTGTTAGTCTATTTAAGTTTCCTGTTGGACCCTACTGCCTACAATATATAGTTGAATGAATAAATGTTTTGGTTTTTTCTTCTCCTCTGGAGCAAGGGGTTCCTTGCTTGGAACCACATAGCAGAGGTTTATCGTAACATTCTGTAGGGCACACATTACTTTTTGAGGTATATGCCCTCCATTGCCACAAATGTGCTCAGTTGTGCTTGAGACAGACTGGCAGAGATTGAGAAGGGATTCTAGCATGTTCTGGCATTGTGAACAACTAGTTGGGCAGCAAGGAGGTGGCAGGTGGGAGTGGGAGGTCCCATAGGCCAGAAGGCGTGCTGTGAATGGGTGCAATGTGGTGGGGCTGCTCTTTTTGTGGAAGAGGCAGCTTGATAGGGAGACCAGCTGACCTAGACTTCTGTGACCTAGAATCCTGGTTCACTGGCTGTTTGACCTTGGATAACTTGGTTCAACCCCTTTGAGCTTTAGTCTCTGTTTTAATCCCTTTGGGCTGCTGTTAACAGAAATACCATAAACTGGGTGACTTACGAGTAAGTTTATTTCTCACAAGTCTAGAGGCTAGGAAGTCCAAGGTCAAGAAGCCGGCAGATTTGGCGTATGGTGAGGGCTGCTTCCTGGTGGAAGGGATGAGTTAGCTGTGTGGGGTCTCTTTTGTAAGAGCTCTAATCCCAGTCCTGAGGGTTCCACCCTTATGACTTGATCACCTCCAAAGGTGATGCTACTTCCTAACATCAGTCACCTTAGAGGTTAGGATTTCAATATAAGAATTTTGGGAGACACCAAACATTTAGACCATATAGTAGTCTCCTTCTCTTTGATGGGCATAAATACCTGCTTCATGCATAATAGCTTTTTGGGAAGATGTTGAAGAGCTCAACACCTGGCATGGTATATAGGCAATTCTTTGTAATTGCTAGCTTTTTTTTTTTTTTTTTGTCAGTTGAATCTGGATTGCATTGCATTGGAACTCTGTAGGTCAGTGGCCGATGTTTAAAAACTCGGGAAGACGCAGGAGAGGGTTGACTTATTTTTAAATCAGGTTCTTTTTGAAAATTTGCTATTTTTTTCAAGTCAGCAAGGCATTATTTAAAGGTGTTAGAGAATTAACTAGTTCCCAGGGCTCTCAAAATGTCACTGTGCCTTTCAGACACATCCAAGTTATTCTTAAGAGCACCTTGCCTGGTAGGAGTCCATTTTGTAGTATTTGTTTAAATTATGATACAGAGCACTGAAGGCTTGTAATCTGTATTTAGAATGTCATTATCTACCCCATTATTGATCAGCACCACATCTTTTTACTTGCTTATCTCTGCTGCCCATATGGTCAAACTCCAAAGTTATACCTAGAGGAGACCCACTAACTCATTAACCTCTGGGACATGAAACAGAAACCTTCCGGAGGGGAACTAGCTATGGGAGGCATTGTGTTTAAAATCTCTTTCAGCCCCCCTACATTCATTTGCCCTAGTGCAGGTTTTCATCACATGCAGGGATTTGTGGTGATTCAGTTTGTATTGTCACTTGTAAATTATTAGTTTTTTCAGAAATAAGGAGAACCATAGAAAAGACTTTCTGGTTGGCATTTTTTTGTTTGCCTTGTGGTCATTGAAATCCCAGCTCTCTACAAATTGGGCTTGGCCTAACTTGGGGGAGGCTAGCACAGAGACATTGTCAAAGGGGGAAGAGTCAGGCTAGGTAAGGCAAAATACTAGACTGAGGCATTACAATGTTAGGCTCTCATTATGATATTTCAGTCTGCAAAGTGAGTGTACTATGAATACATCATATATGTTACTGCAATTCAGCTCTATTAGTGCAGACTCCATATGTGGCATTAGACTGAGCAGAAAATACATTTCTACATGTTCTCCTTTTTGAATATGGAACTCTGAAGCCCTGGCTTGTGTGGCTGAGTTGGTTGAGCATTGTCCTGTTGGGGTCCCCAACCTCTGGGTTGAGGACCGGTACCTGTCCGGGCCTGTTTGGATCTGGGCCGCACAACATGAGGTAAGCTTGAATGTAATGTGCTTGAATTATCTGGAAAGTATCCCTCCACCCCAGTCTGTGGAGAAATTCTTTTCCAGGAAACTGGTCCCTGGTGCCAAAAAGATTGGGGACTGCTGCTGTAGACCAAAAGGTTGTGCTGATGGATGTTAGATCACATATTTAAGTGATCTGTTTTCATTATTATATCAGTTCATTGTGTTATATACCTGAATATAATGTCAGTGTGACATAATGTTATTGTGTCACTTATATTTCAGTGACAGGACAGAGACACTTGATTGTACATGAGAAAAACCTACAGAGCACCTCTGAGAGAGACACTTATGTATAACCTTGAGTAGAAAGATCTGGATATTGATCTCTACTTTTCTCCTTTCTCATTTTTGGTTTTTACTATTTCCTACCACATTTAAAGCCATAATGGAACTCCATAAATGCCCTGTTGTTTTTTTTAAAAATTGGAGGTAGTCTGTGGCCAGGTAGCTTAGTTGGTTAGATCCTTGTCCTCATATGCCAAGGTTGTGGGTTCGATCTCTGGTCAGGGCACATACAGGAAGAAACCAATGAATTCATCAATAAGTGAAACAACAAATGATGCTTCTGCAGCCCCTGCACCCCGCCCCTGCATTTCTCTTTCTCCCTCTTTGCCTCTCTTCCTTCCTCTTTCTCTCAAATCAATACAAAATAATTTTAAAAATGGGAGGTAGGAGAAGAGTCCTCAGTTCTCAGAAACTTGGACTGACGCGCTTGCTTGATTCTGTTTGATCTAGGAAATGTTATTGAGCACCTCTTTGTTGAATTGGTTGAAAATGAATTTAAAATAATTTTATCTTGACCTTTCCTTTTTGGAATTTTTACATCACCTTATACGTAGCTGGAGAAATTCTAAAATGTCTTTAAACTCTGGCTGGGAATTACTGTTTATAAGTTGTCAGACCGCGTCACTAGGTGATAATTCCCCTCTGTGTGAATGTCATGGTTACAGTCTGCGTTTTTTTGCTTCTAAAAGAACAATTATATTCAAGAGATTTCCTAGTGCATTTAAAAACAGCTGGGTGAAAGTCATTTTAAATCCCTAAATCCAACACATTAGTTTTTTTATGCATTTAATTAAGCAGAAGTTAAAATAAATTAGAACAGAAGACATTCAGTGCTGATTGTTGATTCAACAAAGCCAGAAACAGACTAGCATTACCCTACTGCAGATGTCTGTCACTCAGCACTGTTACCCTGTAAATTTGCATCACCTCTTAACATTTTTTAAATAACTATTTCTTTTCTAGTAAAACTGGCACATGACATACAGCAAGCAATGTTCTTTATACAAACTTTACTTTGCAGGTATGTATGTGCGTGTGTGTGTATAATTTTTTTCCTCTTACACCTGTACATTGTTGACTTGGATCATTTTTGGGGGGGGCTCTTCTAGAATGATAAAGTTTAGGAAAATATAGACAATAGAAAAATAAGGTTTAGAAATAAATTTGAATATTACGAGTAAAATGACTTGCTTATTTCATTTTTAGTACTAAAATATTCTTAAGGACAGGGTGGGTTTATCTTTTGGAAAAGAATTTTCCCTAAAAGCTATTTCCTTTTTTAAAAATTAATTTATTGGGCCATGGCTGGTGTGGCTCAGTGGATTGAGCATGGGCTGCGAACTGAAGGGTTGCCAGTCCAATTCCCAGTTAGGGCATGTGCCTGGGTTGCAGGCCAGGTCCCCAGTAGGGGAAATGTGAGAGGCAACCACACATTGATGTTTCTCTCCCTCTCTTTCTTTCTCCCTTCCCTCACCTGTCCTATACCCTCCCTCCCACCATCATTCCCCCACCTTTCATGTGCATGGGTCATATATGTAAGTTCCTTGGCTTCTCTGTTTCCCATACTATTCTTAACCTCCCCCTGTCTATTTTGTACATACCATTTATGCTTCTTATTTCCTGTACCTTTTTCCCCATTCTCTCCCTTCCCTGATGATAACCCTCCATGCGATCTGTATTTCCGTGTATCTGTTCCTGTTCTAGTTGTTTGCTCAGTTTGTTTTGTTTTTGTTTTGTTTTTTTTTAGGTTCAGTTGTTGATAGTTGTGTGTTTGTTGTCCTTTTACTGTTCATAGTTTTTATCTTTTTCCTAGATAAGTCCCTTTAACATTTCATATAATAAGGGCTTGGTGATGATGAACTCCTTGAACTTGACTTTATCGAGGAAGCACTTTATCTGCCCCTCCATTCTAAATGATAGCTTTGCTGGGTAGAGTGATCTAGGTTGTAGGTCCTTGCTTTTCATCACTTTGAATACTTCTTGCCAGTCCCTTCTTACCTACAAGGTTTCTTTAGAGAAATCAGCTGATAGTCTTATGGGAACTCCTTGGTAGGTAACTATCCATTTTTCTTGCTGCTTTTTAGATTCTCTCCTTCTCTTTCATCTTGGATAATTTAATTATGATGTGCCTTGGTGTGTGCTTCTGTGGGTCCAACTTCTTTGGAACTCTCTGGGCTTCCTGGACTTCCTGGAAGTCTATTTCCTTTACCAGATTGGGGAAGTTCTCCTTCATTATGTTTTCAAATAAGTTTTCTATATTTCTTGCTCTTTCTCTTTTCCTTGTGGCACTGCAATGATTCAGATATTGGAATGTTTAAAGTTGTCCTGGAGGTTCCTAAGCCTCTCCCCATTTATTGAATTCTTGTTTCTTCATTCTATGCTATTTAAATATTTATTTCTTCCTTCTGCTCCAAACCGTTGATTTGAGTCCTGGTTTCCTTCCCTTCACTGTTGGTTCCCTGTACATTTTCCTTTATTTCACTTTTCATAGCCTTCACTTTATCCTCTATTTTGGGACCATATTCACCCATTTCTGTGAGCATCCTGATTACCAGTGTTTTGAAGTGTGCCTCTGATAGATTGGCTATCTCTTCATCGCTTAGTCATATTTTTTCTGGAGCTTTGATGTGTTCTTTCATTTGGGCCATATATATATATATATATATTTATTTATTTATTTTTGTCTTGGTGCTTCTGTTACGTAGTAAGGGGTGAAGCCTTAAGTATTTGCCAGTGTGAGGCAACCCATGTTGCTGCATTTTGGTGCCGTATGTGGGGGCGGGGTCCGAGATGGAACAGTGCTGCTTGCTCTGCTCTCTGTGGATTTTCAGTCACTTCCTCTGCTACCCACAAGCAAAGTGGGCTCTTCTGGTGCTGATTCCCAGGTGGGTTCTTTTGTCCATGTTCTTGGACCCTCTGGGTCTCTCAAAGAACACTTCTGTGAGGCTGGGAGTTCCTCCCCCACGTCCCCACCACCCACAGGTTTTTTAGAACCAGAGTTTTTGAGGCTTTCTTTTCCTGTGCTTGATCCCTGGGTTGTGTGGTCTGTGTTGCTCCCCAGTTGTTCCTCGAGGTTTATCCGCATGCGGATATGGGATCGCCCGCTCTGGGAGCTGCTGCCTTGCCCAGTCCTGTAGCTGCAGCCATGTGGCCAGTCCTCACCACTGGCTTCCCATCTCTGCTCCTCCTACCAGTCTGGATGAATGTTTCTTCTTTAACTCATTGGTTGTTGGACTTCCATCCAGTTCGATTTTCTGTCAGTTCTGCTTATTTTTTTTTAATTTGTTGTTTTCCCTCTTTTAGTTGTGCTAGGAAGGAAAATGTATCTACCTACACCTCCATTTTGGTGAGAAGTCATGAAAATCAGCAATTTCGTTTTTACATGCCTCCAGATTTCATTAGATTGAGAATCCTGAATGAGTAGTATCATTAGCTCTCTGAGCCTCAAGTTAATTTGAGTAAGAAGAATGTATTTAATATTACTTCCTACCTCTTATATGAGTATAAGTATGCAACAGACTATATTATATGTGGTACCTACTTTATCTGATTGAATACTTACCCCAACCTACGGAGACAATTTCTATTATTATTCCCATTTTACAAGTGAGGAAATGAGGCCTAGAGAGACAAAATAACTAGTTCAGTGAAAGTCATACTGCTGGTTTTAGATTTTTTTAAGAATTGATTTGAGAGAGAGAGGGAGAGAAATATCAATTTATTGTTGCACTTATTTATGCATTCATTGGTTGATTCTTGTATGTGCCCTGACTGGGGATTGAACCTGGAACCTTGGCATATGGGGACAATGCTCTAACCAACTGAGCTATCTGGCCACGGCCTGCTTTTAGATTTTTTGACACCGTAGTCAACCCGTTGAACAGTGTGGATCAAAATCCCCAAAGGATCAGCGGTGAATTTTTGGTGGTTGTATATTTACTTAAAATTAAATGTTTTACAAATGGAAACCCCTAGATTTAGGCCTGTGATTAAAATCTGCCCGTTGTTATGTATCTGAAAGTTTCTTTCCTATCCATGCCTCAGTGACTAAATTTTACTGACTTTCCATTTTCAGTCCCTCTTAATTTGATTCAGAATTCTCATGGGCTGGGTGTCAGAGCAGTGGAGGGCCTTGCTTATTAATACATTTTTTAAGTTTGCAATTTCTGAACACCAGCAGCCCTTTGATGTGGAGCACCTAGAACATGAGTGGGTTATAAAGAGCGCCTGTGAATACTGGGTCTGGCTCTTGGGTAGGGAAGTGACAAGCAGAGTTTTGAGAGTTTGCTCAAGAATTAAAATTTATGAAAGCTGTTTGGGAAATTCAATACTCAGAAGTTCAGACGTCTTATTTGGAAACACAACATGCTCTGTACAGGGCCTGAGCAGACACTTCAATGCTGAGTAGCTTTGAATGCTTTATCATCATTAGACAGTGGTGCCAGCCAAGCAGTAAGAAGGAGCTGTGGCTGGGATCTGAGGGCTCAACTCTGGAAGCTTCCAGTTGTCTCATGAGCAAGTCAAAGGGGGTGTGGTGTGCCCTGTCCAAGCACAAGGAATGTGGATGATGAATGCAAATGATTGTCTTTGAAAGACCTTCAGAAATCAGCAGCTGAGGAAACCATTTGGAATACCTGAAGGGGGTAGTCTGAAGAGTTTTCAGAAATGAAGGGATAGATGTTTGTTTGGGTCAGGGAAGAAATAGTCAACATGTGTTTTAAAATGTCTCTTTAAGGGCCTAGTGTTTATAAGTAAAGTAAACTGAAAACATGAAGAGAGTGTTAAGAACAGGGAGGAGTAGGTGGGACTGGAATTGTCAGGTACAACCTGATGGTGTTTCCCGTTTTCTTTTGAAAGAGGTGCAGTCTATTGTAGCCTTTCCCTTTGTCTTTGCGGCTCAGTCTCTCTAGCTTGGAGCATCACTGGACAAGGTGGTCACCACCCTGATAAAATACTGGCTGAGAACCCAACATGAATTTCCCATCCTGGCTTCTATGTTGCTATAAAAGAAATTACCTGAACTATTTCATAATCCTGTTATAACGATGTCCTGTTTTGGTAACTACTAAAAATAACCCCAAAGTCGTCCACTTTCCGTTGGTTGATTGACTGCAATTTTCTTTTCAATCTCCAAAAGTAAATGCCCATTGTAACACCCAGTACACGATTCCAGATTGCATCCCCATCTCTAAATTTTGGGATGCCTCTGAATTTTGGGACCCCTCAGTAAGAATCTCTCTAGTAGTTACATTTTTCTCTCTTTTTTTCCTCTTAAACTTGTCTCAAGTAAGTTTTTAATTTTATTTTTCTTAGGTGAAGACAATCATCCTTAAGTTTATTTGGCTAAGAGAAGGAGAGAATGTTCACTAGCTACCCGCCTAATATGATTGGCAGGCTGATAGAAATGCTGCAAGACTCTGCCACAGTCAAATTGGATAGTTTGGAAAGCTTGCTGCTTCAGGTCTGGATGTATATACAAAGTCCCAAATGGTACATTAATTGATTTTGATTATATGACTCCAAAGCTTGAGCATTTCAAACTGTTTTCAAACTAATGGCTGCCACATTTGGCAACGAGCCCAGCTGCACATTGGGTTCATTTTAATAGGAGATCTTGACGGCTCAGCAGGGGAGACTGCGTGCTAGGTATTTGAGTAGGTGCTCACTTTCAGAGGAGCTTGTATTGTTTTTCCTTAAAAGGTGCTGGCAATTTAGCATCCCTACCACCAGCCTGGCCCAAGTGACTCTGGTAAACACTTGAAAAACCTTAACAGTATGGTCTCAAGGTCTCCTCATTAGATTCCATCCAACTAATAAAATCTCCAATGAGCAGAGGGTTCATGAGGTTTAATGAATTTCAATGGGAAGTAAGGGATGATCCCCAGGAGCAGTAAAATCCCTGACACCTTGCCCCTTTCAATTGTCCTACTTTTCCTCAAATGCCTGCTACTGGAACATTTTCTCTTTCTCAATTTCCATTGCCCCCTTAAGCAGTTTGCTAATTAGACATGAAAATTTCCCGGCCTCCCAAACCCCAGGCAAAACTGATGAACACAGCAAACCAAAGCAGTTGGGGTAGTAAAGAACAAAAACATACCTGCAGAGATTTGAAGCTGGAGCCAATGCTGGTGACCATATGTCCCACTAATGCCATTTGTCCTAGTGTAATTATTAGCAGCGCCCCCCCTTAACTCTCAGAAAGTCCCGTTTTAGACAGTTAATTATGAGGAATGAGTGAGTGTTGATGAGTGAAGCAGGGTGGGCAGAGGTGTGGGAATGGGTGGGCCCTTATTGCAGGGGGTGGCTGGCTCTCTGAGCCATCAGCAAAGCCTTGGGTGAGTATGCACCAACTGTTGCCATAAAGAGTAGCCAGAAATGTGGATTTTTAGGTGAATCCCCGAATTTTAAAATGTTGGCAAATTATTCAGCCTTATAATGAGTATGTGGGTGATCTGTTGGCTGCTCTTGAAGGAATTTTTCTGTTCTTTTTTTTTTTAAAGCACAGGTGATAGGGATAAAGGGAAGATACGGAGATACAACCTTCAGGTATGGGCTGTAGGGATACATTGGTGAAGAAACTTTTCCTCTGGCTCTTCCAGTACAGGTTTCTGGGCAGGAATGACTAGGGATAGAGAATGCAGTGGGATAATTATTGGAACCCAGCGGGTGTTCGGTTTCTACACTATAGCTCGGTGGGTGATGGAAATCTGTGTGTGACATGTGTCAGAGTACATCATGGGATGCCTTTAATGGGAAACAGGAGTGGTATAGAAATTATTTTCAAATGTGATCATGGCTTTTAGGTCATAAATTTTTGTTCCTTTCCATAACCAGTTTAGATGAATAGCTTTGGTTTTGAGTCAGGTTGAGTTAATCTTAAATCTTTTATGTTCTCCTAAAAGAATGTAATAATGTCCAAGCTTCCCTTGGAGCCATTTCTCTCTGTGAAATAGGCGATTTAAGGTCTATCCCGCCCTAAAAGCTTTTAGCCTGTGAAAAGCTGCTTTTATTGCTTTTAAAACCTTCACTCTGTGTTTGGAATAAATGGTATTCCTGGATCTGTTAAATAGGCAGTAAAGCCATAGAAGCTGCCCATTGTACAACCAACCACATAGCTTGTTCAGAGGGCAAGACAACGTATTGGACTATTCTGCAGTGATCATATGCTGAGACATTACAGTTAGCTGTGACCCTGTAATCTGCATTCTTCATTGCAGTCTTCATATACAAAGTATTGATCTGCTTTTAGCAAGTCCTGAGGGTTGACTGGATCTTGGTAATCTGTTTAAGTCAGACTGCCTGCTAGAACCAGTTTGAATCCAGTTCTTCAGAGAGAGAGGTCTAGGAGGTGTGTTTCACCTTGATGTCATTTCCAGTGTATACTTCGTTCTCAGGATACGGGTTTACGCTCCTCTTTTATGGAATGTGGATTATAGCGACTCACACCCCCTGGAGTAGTTTAAATGAGATAATTCATGTAAAGTTATTGATGAGGACACAGTAAGCACTAAATAAATGGTAGCCATTATGATATTTCTTAACTGTGGATTTAAACTTTTAAAAATCTTGAATTTTTGATTAGCAATTCTGTTGCCATTGAAGAGAGCTGAAAAAGATGTTGGCTTCATTTTCTTGATTATTGTAAAATGAGCTAATAATGAAAACAAATGTCAGAAATTTGGGGGGGGAGTAATTGGTATAGTGAATATAGACTGTAAACTAGATCATGTTACAGCGATGTTAAATTTCCTGAATTTGATAATTGTCTTATAGTTATGTAACAGAATGTCTTTGTTCTTAAGAAATTTGCTGAGTATTTGTGGTTAAGGGTGCATAATGTCTGCAACTTTCTCTCAGATGCTTGAGGAAAACAGATGTACATAGAGAATCACAAAGCAAATGCACCTGAATGTTGACAGTGATGAGTATAGGTGAAGCATATATAGAAATGTTTGTACTATTCAAAATAAAATGTAAAAAAATGGGTTGATGAGAAAAAAATGTAGCTGGTAAATATTTTGTGAAAACAGGTAAAAGTACTGGTTGAGTTCATTTGCTTAGAGTTTCTCATCCAGACAAGGTGGGACCTGTTCAGGGTGGTATGGCTGTAGACTAGAGTTTCTCATCCAAAGGTGTCTTTCTCTCAGTTAGAGAGTCCCCCACCCTGCTGTCCTTCCCCAACCTCCAGTTCCTGATTGCTGCTGGGCCTGGTTGTTTGACAAGAGGAACTTCACTGCCCAGCTGTAAGTGCTCGTGCTGTTACATTTTCAACTCCAGTCATAATCCTTTGTTTATGGCATTGTAATCATCACCACAAGTGGCTAATTGTGATGTCACAAATGGAGGATTATGACTCAAATGAGGAATAAACAGCAGGGGTGGATTAATTTTTAAGCAAGATGATTCTGTTCGGTGCAAATGCCCCAGGGTAATAAAATTTCAAACCCCCAAAAGGCAACAGGAAGACAAAGCAGAACACAGGTGATCTAGTAGCCAAATTGTTTTTAAGTGGAAAACTTTTTTTTCTTTCCTCCTTACTTAATTTTCCAAGCGGCATGAATAGCTCCTCTGTAGCAGATAAATGAATTTGTTTTTAGGTATAACAAGGCTGAAGGTGTCTTGCTGACTAATTGCAGGGATGTCACACTTGGGCTGAAATGGGGTCATTGTGGTTCCCCCCCATAAAGTTGAATTGCTCTCTGCAGTCAGCATTGCCAAATTCAGTCCATAAAGATCAGCACAGTGGTGAGAGCTGGGGTGGTGGGCTGGGATGAGAGTAAAAGACAGAAAACCATACAAGAACAACAATTAAAATAAAAAAAGAAGAAGAATAAGAAAGATCACCACAGTGACTGCAGACAGCTGGGCTGATAGTTGACCACAGCCCCAGCCTGGAAACCCTGGGTAAGGCCTGGCAGAAAGAGAATGGTAGCAGTCTCCTGGGCCCCGGACAGTTTTCTGAATGAGTTACATGTAACCGAAGCAGAGGCAACAGCTGTTGCTGTGGATGGGCCTGGAATCAGTAGTTGGTTCTCTGTGGAACTATAATTTTCAATTCCAGGTCCAGGATCTATACTTTTTTCCCTTTTAGGAAATGTGTTTTTCCCATACTATTTGGTTAACCACATATCCAAATTCTCCCCTGCAAATGGCACTAACAGCTCTTTCATCCTTGGAGTTATTTGGCTGTCTCAGGAGTACTTTTGAAATTGTGGCCTTTTCTAAAACCATGGTTTCAGTAGCCAAACTAAACTGGAAATCCCTTTGAATTGTTTTCCTCTTCATAGGACATAGTGTTCTCTTCTCCCGTGTGTTATATTTAGTTTTCTCTTGGCGGGCTGTTGGAGCCTTCTCTGGACTGAACTTAACCCTCGCTTCAGTTTTGGAAGTCTTCTTGCAAAACATTGGTGAAAGATGTGAGGCTATACTTTGGCATTAGGAGCAGAGCAAATAAACCCACATGTTAAAAACATGGTAAATTGAGTTATAAAGGAGACTTACCATTTGAGTCTAGGCATTTAATAATAGCCTTTATGCACAAAGTAGAAATTACGTGATTATTATCTTGGGGCTGTAATTAGAATGTGCCTCTATGTTGGTAACATTTAGAAATGTGTAACTTCATCTGTGGCTCAGACGCAGCAGCTCTGCAGCAGCAGCAGGCAGGACATAACATGACCTCGCAGTTGCACGCTCGTTTGAGGTTCCCTGGTGACAGCATAGCCATGAGGGAGTCATGCCTCCATTTGCCACTATTTTGCCCTGCGTTTCCTGAAGGGACTGCCGATGTTTTCTGTGTTTTTAAGAGTAGCTCAGAAGTGTTGGGGGTGTTTTTCTTGTTGTATCTCCATTGGTACGTTGTGGCTAGCCCTTCTGCAGGTGTATTGTCTGGATGCAGGGATGGGCCTCTGTTGTGTTCCCTCAGGAGTGGTCAGCTCTTCTTTCAAAGCGAGTGTACATTTAGGTTTTCCTTTGAGTGTCTTGTTTGGATCATTTAAGGCCCTTCAGAAATGCAGTCATTTTTAGTGTGGGTTTTCTCTGAACCAGTATTGGCCACATACCAGTGATACTGGGAGGAACACACCCAAGCCCAGAGGGACTCTCGGCATGTGACAGGAGCTCCTGAACCTGGTGTGATTGTTAGTGTGCGAAGTCTTACTCCAAGTGCTGTGGGAAACAAAAGTTGTAAAAGTGGTGGCCTCTGATCTGGAGCTTTTCAGCTTCGACCAGGAGCCAAAACTGCACCATGCGAAATCACTTAGTACAGTTTCACAACCCAGAGTCAATAAATACAGATTCAACTTGTCTGCAGTATTCTAAGGGACTAGGAGATTTAAGTTTATCCTTGAGGGGAGGAGGCTTCCTGGCGTAGCTGAGTTTGGGAACCAGGGTGGTGAACATTATCATGATCTATGATAACAGAGGCCCCGGTGAGTCTCTTCCCTGGCATTGGCTCACCTTGGGACCAATTATTTTACCTAACTCTAGTCTCTTGGCAACGACTGTTCCCCGCTCCTTTCTTTCTCTTAAATGCAAGAATACTTACCTACTCCATAAAGTAACAGTCATGAGGACTATTTGGGACAGTTCCTGTGAAGAGTTGGGTGCAGTACCTTTCTTTATTAATTGAAAATTTGGAGTTATCAGTGGAGGCAGAAAGTACACAAGCAAACTAGAAAAGCTGTCAGGGGAAGGGATACAGTAATGCTTCTTGTGGAGTGTAGGTTAGTGTGTGTGGAAAGGTTTCCACAGGGAGGAGATGGGATTTGATTAAGGTTAAGATTTGGTTTGGTTAGTGCCCTTGATGATCCCAACAGGGTACCCTGTCCATGTCAGCTCAGGGATATGGACCCTGAGTTAGCGGTGCAAGGAACTTATTGAGGGTTAATGCCTATGACAGACAATGGGGGAAGAAGCAGGACAGGGCATGGGGAACCCCAGAACATGCTGCAGATCTGACACAGTCTCAGCCGAGACAGTGGAAAGCTGCGGAGCAAAGGTTGACCATTTCAGCTTTTGGTAGAAATGGCCAGGTCCCAGCTCCCCACACCTTTGCAGCCCTTGTCTGGGGTCTGTTTGAAAAGAGCTTTTACGTTGGTCCCAAAGCTGCTTGGATCCTGAAGGTCCCTTGCAGCTGAGCATCAAGATCTCAGTGATGCCCTCCACCCACAGCTAGGCTGCTCTGCCATCCAAATTGGGGCCCCATGTGATTATTTTCCATCTTGTTTATTTCCTTCATAGTATTTTATCATCAACTGTAATAAAAAAGGTGTACACTTTAATTGGCTGCCAGTACACCAATGGGCCAGAGGAGGGCATTTCCTGGCAGTTTGACATACAGAAAGAATCAGGTGTCTTATTGCTGTCACTTGGCTTGGAAAGGTTGATTGTAAGTGGGAATGCAGTCATTGTGAACATTTGCTAAACATTCATGGAGCCATGCACTGTGGTCATCTCAGTTAAATTTTCCCTCATTCTTGCATGGGGAGGGAGTGGCTTGTACTTGTTCAGTAGAGTGCATGCCTCCAGTCCACTTTATAGGTGAGGAAACTAAGCTTTAAGACGTTAGATGTAAAGATGCTCCAGGGTCACTCAACTCAGGAAGGGTAGAGATGGGGCTTCAGCTCTTCTGCCCACCAAGCCTATATGATCTTAATTGCTCTGCTACCATGGGGCAGAGAGAGGGAAACTGGGGTAACGAATGCAAGGAAGATTTGGTCCACACCAGCCCCCTCATACCTCTTATTGTTCAAGGTGTCAGGGTTAAAGACCTTTTAAGATTGGCCTGTACTGTAAATAGTTGGTGAGACTATTGGGGAATTGGATAATCTTAGATACCACTCTTAGGGACTTGAAATTGGTACAGTGTCTGCGAAAGTATGAGGCTACTCCTTCACAATTACACATGAGCAAACCTTTGATCTGCAACTCTGCCCCCAGATGTGTATCCTACAGATGAACTTCCACAAGTGCAAGATGATTTATGCCCGGGTTATTCATTACAGCCGGGTTTTGATTTGGGAAGGATTGGAAACAACCCGATGGTCCATTAACAGGTTTGTCATAGTAAATGGTAGTTTGCTAAGTAATGGCATGTGTGCAGCTGTTACATTTGTTACATCAGTGAAGCAACTCGATCCGAACTGATGTGTGTGTTTAACTCTATGTGTACTTATATTTTTCTGGATACCTTGTTTATTAGGGGGAAAAGCAAGGTACACAACAGTATCTAGATGAGGCTACTTGTTTTCTGGGGCACATACAGGAACATCACAGGTGTCATGGTGATAGTGCTGCCCTGGGAGTTTGCAGGAGGAGGCGAGGGAAGGTGTAGTTTTCACTGTCCATTCTCTTGTAACTTGGATTTGACTGTTAGAATATGTGCATGCATTATCAATTTGGAAAATTCAATAAAGAAATTTCTAAAACCAATTTGTCAAAAATGAATTATTCATTGGCCATTAGGAGCAGGAAGGAAATAATCATATAAAGTTTACCAGTTAGACAATAGCTGCAACATAATGGAACAAAACACAGTATCTGTTTATTTCCTCTTGAGAGGAAACCAGCAAGGAGATTTTCACCAAATTTGGAGGAAATGTTGGGAATACTTGAACTTGAAATCTTATTATATATCTGGTTTATCTGAAATTGGGGTTAGGGCACCTTCTGTGACACCTAAATTGGTACTTAGCCATTCATTATTCATTGTCCAGGGTTCCCGCAAACCCAGATGTGAAGTGCAGGGTACACGTGTGCTGCCTGTGTTAGCTCTGCTCAGGGTGACAGCCAGCATGTATTTATGGAATGACAGTTAGTGATTTTGTGGGCACTGTGGGGAGTCCACCATCCAGATGTATTTGTTAAAGCTGTGAATGGACCCCTGGGGGCGGACATTAGGGGACCTGGCCTGACCTGATCAAATGTGGCATAGAGACCCTTTTGGAGTTACTGGTTAATGTTTTTTTTTTTCCTCTTCTGAAAGTGATTGCAATGAAAAGAAATGAAAGAAATCACGAAACCATTAACTTTCATATTTATACAGAAGTATGAAAAAGAATGAGAAGTTAGGAGAGCGTGAATTACTTTTTAAGGACTTTGTAGCTTCAATGGATGGTCATAGAAATCTTTTTATTTAACACATAGACAAATTCTTCAGAGGCCAATTTGCGCTCACTTAGAGAAATGTTTGTGGGGGTGGTATATAATGTGCAACAGACAATACCTGCTCCTTTTCAGGAAGTCAGTATGTTAAATAGCCCTCAGATTATGACAGATTTATGGTAGGAAGCATTATGACTTTTTTTTTTGTTTTCATGTCTGCTAAAAGGCTAATAGAATGAGATAATTTAAATCACATACCATTATGTTGATCGGGTGTGGAAAGCTCACACCGGCTTTGAGAGGTGGAATTGGGTACCTGGCCTTTAAAAGCAGCTTTTTAGCAGAAGTCATTTAAGTACAGCTCCTTGGTAATTACATGGTCTAGAGATGTGCTCACTGAGCGCCTTCTTCCTAGGGTGTTTGCCCTTCTGGAGTGGTAGCTGACATCTTCTCTACCTTAGTTCATTGAGGCAGTTGTCAGGAAGGCTGTGTTGCCAGATAGAGAGAGAGAGAGAGCGAGAGAGCGAGAGAGAGAGCGAGAGAGAGAGCGAGAGAGAGAGAGAAACTCCCCTGTAGTGATGCCTGTTTCCAGCCAGATTTCCATTATTTACAAGGGATTAGGCAGGGACCAGGCTTTACACCAGTGTTGCCTTGGAAAATTGTTCTCCATTCGCAAGCCACAAAAGTGGCTGTATGCTAACCAACCTAGGGAGCAGGTTCCCCAGTGGCAGCCTAGACTCTGTATCCAGGCATGTGTAATCCCAGCTGGGGATCTTTGAGAAACCAGAGCTAGAGAAAGCATGAGCTCATCAGCGGCTCTCTTTCCTGAGCTGCCACCATCTTCCTACAGACTTGGGGCCACCAGCTGTGGAAACCGGTCTTGAGCTTTGCCAGTGATGAGCTGCCCTGCAGGAAGGCTCTTAGCATTTCCGTGGTCCTGGAGCTGTTTGGTGGATTGGAGTGGACTATTCTGGCTCCTCATGGAAGGGGTGTGCAACTCAGAGGAAAAGAAAGGAGCCTATGTTCATCCTCACCCCTGGTGTTTTTCATGACAAAGTACTTAATGCTTAATGTTTGCAAAATTCAATTGTTAATGCCCTTGTGAGCTGCTACTTTATGATGTGTCCCTTTCCTGTTTCTAGATCATTGGCTGGTAAATGGTAAACATTACCGTATCCAGCTCTTTTTTAGGTTATCTCGTGTGAGGCTTGTCAGTAGCACAATTTTAGATAGGGTGGATTGACTTGGACCTGCCTGCTGAATTCACAAACTGTCTCTTACTGTTCTTCTCAGTGCACCAGGGAAACTGTCCTGTGTCTGGTGTAATCACTTGACATAGACGGTAGAGACTGAAGTTTGGTGATGGAATTGAAAGTCAGTTACCATGCTGGCGAATTGGAACTGATTTAGCCCAGGCATGCTGATATGTGTTTGAGGACTCCTTTTATCAGAATAACCCATCACTCTGGGTTTTATTTCTAGGAATGAAATTATATTTACTATTAGCCTAAGGAGAGCATTATGCATTTTCTTTTTGGGAATGCTATAGCAATGACTCCTAACGCCAGCCAGAAAGGTTTCAGTTAATGGAGCGAACTTCTGAGTCAATGATTTATATAACCAGTTGCTCCCCTGTCTTCATCCATAATAAAAAGTTGAGACTATACGTATACATTCACATGTGTACACATGTGATAGCATGTTTATGGGATTTCTAGAAACTCTAGAGTTCTTTTTTTAGTTATATTTTATTGATTATGATGTTACAGTTGTACCAGTTTTCCCCCTATGACCCCTTACACGCAGCAGGCTATCCTCCCACTGTTGTTTCTGTCCATGGGTCATGCGTATAAGTTCTTTGGCTACTCCATTTCCTGTACTGTACTGTACTTTCCATGGCTATTCTGTAACTACCCATTTGTACTTCTTAATCCCCTTACCTCTTCACCTACTCTCTCACACACCCTCCTATATGACAACTATCAAAACATCTCCATATCCATGATTCTGTCTTTTTTCTTCTTCTTTGCTTAGTTTATTTTTCAGATTTAATTGTTGATAGATGTGTATTTATTGCCATTATATTGCTCATAGTTTTGATATTCTTCTTTTTCTCAAATACGTCCCTTTAACATTTCATATAATAATGGATTGGTGATAATGAACTCCTTTGGTTTTTTTTTACTTTGGAAAGCTCTTTATGTGCCCTTCGATTCTAAATGATAGCTTTTGCTAGGTAGAGAGATCTTGGCTATAGGTCCTTCCTTTTCACGACTTTGAATATTTCTTGCCAGTTCCTTCTAGCTTGCAAAGTTTCTTTTGAGCAATCAGCTGACAGTCTTATGAGAATTCCCATGTAGGTAAGTAACTGCTTTTCTCTTGCTGCTTTCAAGATTCTCTCTTTATCTTTAACCTTTAGCATTTTAATTATGATGTGTCTTGGAGTGGACCTCTTTGATCCATCTTGTTTGTGACTCTTTGCTTCCTGGATTGTGTGTCTATTTCCTTCACCAAATTAGGAAAGTTTTCTTCAATTATTTTTTAAAAGATTTTATTTATTTATTTTTTAGACTTGGAAGGGAGAAAGAGAGGGAGAGAAACATCAGTGTGTGGATGCCTCTCAGGTGCCCCCTACTGGGGAACTAGCCTGAAACCTAGGCATGTGCCCTAAATGGGGAATTGAACCAATGACCCTGTGGTTCACAGGCTAGCACTCAATCACTGAGCAACACCAGCCAGGTTTTATTCTTTTTTCAAATAGATTTCCAATTTCTCTTCTCCTTCTAGCAGCCTTATGGTGCAAATGTTGGAATGCTTGATGTTGTCCCAGAGACTGTTTACAGCATCCTTAGTTTTTTAGATTCTTTTTTGAAAAATTTATGATTATGCTATTACAGTTGTCCCATTTCTTTCTCCCCTTTATTCCTCTATGCCTTATATGTCTCCTCCCACCAGCATTCCCCCACTTTAGTTCATGTCCGTGGGTCATACATACAAGTTCTTTGGCTACTCCATTTCCCATACTATTCTTAACCTCTCTGTGTCTATTTTGTACCTGCTATTTATGCTTCTTATTCCCTGTACCTTTTCCCCTTTCTTCCCCCAAGCCCTTTTCTGCTGATAACCCTCCATGAGATCTCCCTTTCTGTGAATCTGTTCCTATTCTAGTTATTTTGCTTAGTTCATTTTTGTTTTTATTCTTTTAGGTTCAGTTGTTGATAGTTTTGTGTTTGTTGTCATTTTACTGTTCATAGTTTTTGATCTTCTTCTTTTTCTTAGATAAGTCCCGTTAACATTTTGTACAGTAAGGGCTTGGTGATGATGAACTCCTTGAACTTGACCTTATCTGGGAAGTACTTTATCTGCCCCTCCATTCTGAATGAAAGCTTTGCTGGATAGAGCCATCTTGGATGTAGGTCCTTGCTTTTCATGATTTTGAATACTTCTCTCCAGCCCCTTCTTGCCTGCAAAATTTCTTTTGAGAAATCAGGTGATAGTCTTATGGGAACTCCTTGGTAGATAACTGTCTACTTTTTTCTTGCTGCTTTTAAGATTTTCTACTTCTCTTTCATCTTGGCTAATGTAATTCTGGTGTGCTTTGGTGTGTGCTTCTATGGGTCCAACTTCTTTGGGACTTCTCCTTCATTATGTTTTCAGATGAGTTTTTGATTTCTTGCCCATCCTCTTTTCCTTCTGGCACCCCTATGATTCAGATTTTGGAATGTTTAAAGTTGTTCCGGAGGTTCCTAAGCCTTTCCTCATTGTTTTGAATTCTTGTTTCTTCATTCTATGTTATTTAAATATTTATTTCTTCCTTCTGCTCCAAACCGTTGATTTGAGTCCTGGTTTCTTTCCCTTCACTGTTGGTTCCCTGTACATTTTCCTTTATTTCACTTTTCATAGCCTTCACTTTGTTCTCTATTTTGAGACCATATTCACCCATTTCTGTGAGCATCCTGATTACCAGTGTTTTGAAGTGTGCCTCTGATAGATTGGCTAACTCTTCATCACTTAGTTATATTTTTTTCTGGAGCTTTGATGTGTTCTTTCATTTGGGCCATATTTTTTTTTGTCTTGGTGCTTCTGTTATGTAGTAACAGGGGGAGCCTTAAGTATTTGCCAGTGTGAGGCAACCCATGTTGCTGCATTTTGGTGTCGTATGTGGGGGCGGGGTCCGAGATGGAACAGTGCTGCTTGCTCTGCTCTCTGTGGATTTTCAGTCACTTCCTCTGCTACCCACAAGCAAAGTGGGCTCTTCTGGTGCTGATTCCCAGGTGGGTTCTTTTGTGTATGTTCCAGGACCCTCTGCATTTCTCAAAGAACTCTCCTGTGAGGCTGGGAGTTTTTCCCCCTGCCTCTCCAACACCCACAGGTTTTTTAGAACCAGAGTTTTTGAGGCTTTCTTTTCCTGTGCTTGATCCCTGGGTTGTGTGGTCTGTGTTGCTCCCCAGTTCTTCCTTCAGGTTTATCCGCACCCAAATGTTGGACCACCTGATTGACTAGCCCCACCCTTTATCTACGCCTTGCCAGGAGTCCTCCTCACACTGGCTGTGGGTCTCTGTCCCTCCTACCGGTCTGGATGATTGTTTCTTCTTCAAGTTCTTGGTTGTTTTGACTTCTATCCAGTTTGATTTTCTGGAAGTTTTGCTTATTTTTTTGTTTTTATATTTGTTGTTGTCATTCTTTTGACTGTGTGAGGAGGCAAAGTGTATCTAGCTATGTCTCCATCTTGGCCAGAAATCTCTAGAATCTTTTTTTCTTGTTCTGATTGGTTGTTTTTGCTTCCTTATGTTCGAAATCATTGATTTAATTATTGGCTTCATCTACTCTACTGTTGTTTTCCTGTAAATTGTTCTTTATTTTAGATAGTGTATCCTTAGTTCCTGACAATCTTTTTTCATGCTGTAGAGCTCCTTACTAAGTTCTTTGAGCATCATTATGACCAATGTTTTGACCTCTGCATCTAATAGATTGCTTATCTCTATTTAGTTCTTTTTCTGGAGTTTTGTTCTGTTCCTTCATTTGGTCCAAGTTTCTTTGTCTACTCTTTTTGACAGCCTCCCTGTGTTCATTTTTATGTTTTAGGTAGAGGTGCTATGACTCCATAGTGTAGTAGGTGTCCTATAGGGTCCTGTGGCACAGCCTTCTCTATTACCCAATGTGAGTACTTGAGGTGTGCTGTTAATGTAGGCTGAGTACACCTTCCTCTTGTGCTTGAGCCTTCATTGCTTTTGGCAGGTCAATGGGAAGGATTTACCCAGGCCAGTCAGCAGCAAAGTCTAGCTGTGATCACTGGTCACCAACCTCTGCCCTCCATGGAGGATCAGCTATGTGGGGGCAGGGTGGTGGTACTCCGATGTGGTCTGTAGCTGTCCACTAGGTGTGTCAGCCCAGGGATTTCCTGGGTGATACAGGCTGAAGTCATTTCCCACCTATGTTTTTCCCAGGGCCACCCTGCTTGAGCTATAAAGCAATCTGTGATGACTGCTATTTGTATTGGGTTTGGGTAGTTTCAGATGAATCCAAGCTGTGAATCTAGGCTGGTTGCTGTGAGAGCCAGGCTTGGGGCTACTCAGTAAGAGGCACACAGGCTGGGGGCTAACTGAGGCTGGCTGTTGCTTCTTTGAGAGGATTTAGGAAATTGTGATGCATTTGCCAACACCAGCCACTCATATGGAAAAGCAGCTTGGGTGGGGTTATAAGTTGGGTGGTAGGTAAGTTGGATGGGACAGAGTCTCTGGATATCTCCAGCGTGGGGCAAAGAGTGTTAGCCAGGTTGATAGAGTCTCAGACATGGCACTAGCCTGCCAGGTCTGTGGCTCTGTTTTGAGAGGGTTCATAAAAGGGCTAATGGCTCCTGCCCATGTTTCTGTATGGGAGACAGCTGTCCCCCTGCTCTTGGCTTGATGCCAGGCACTTCAATTTCTCCTTGTATGCCACTGGTACCTTTCAAACTGCTGTCCCAGTCCTGGAGCTCAGAGACAGTGAGTCTCAGTAAGTCCATGTGTGGGTTTTTTAAGGGGAACTCCTTGGAATTCCAGAAGTTTCTTCCACCAACTCAATTCTTGCTGGTTTTTGCAGTCACAAGTTATAGGTACTTACCTTACTGATACTAGAACCCTGGGTTGGGGCGCCTGGTGTGGGGCTGGGACTCTTTACTCTTAAGATAATCCTCCAGAATATTTCTTTAACACACGTGGATGTGGGAGCAGCGTGTTTTCATGTCTCTCTGCCCCTCCTACCAGTCTGAATGAATGTGTTTTTTTAATTCCGTAGTTGACGGACTTCTTCTATTCATCTTGATTTCTGACTGTTCTGAGTGATGATTGTTCTATATTTTTGTTGTAATTTTGATGTGGTTTTGTGAGGAGGTGAGCCCTGTTTACCTATGCTGCTATCTTGACTGGAGTCCAAAAATGCTAGGTGTTTAAACAAGTCTAGATGCATATTTATGGTGGTCTGACCTAAATGTAGACTGTGCGGCATATATGAAATTCACTTTGGAAGGGGCCTCAGGAGAGCATCTCAGATGAATAAATAGGTAGTAATCTACTTCTAGGGCAGCTGGAATCCAGTGAGACAGAGTGAGAAGAAAAGAGGCTGCCCAGCTGAGAAGACTTAGTCTCTGTTACAGGATGCTGAGAACTGGGGTAGCCTTGGAAATGTAGGCGCCACAGCTGACATGGCAGTGGCAAATGTGAATTGCAGGCATTGATTTGCATCAAATCTGCTCTGGTCTTTCATTTTATTGATAGTGAATAATTTTCTCAAGAAATGGAGGCCAGTAAACTGGTATATTGATCATAACGATGACAAATTAGAAGTCAGAGTGTGCTTATTCCATCACTGAAATTAGTTGGTCAGAGAAATTGAGGATTCAACAAGTTTTGATTTATTTTATGCTCAAAGCGTTTTGGGAATTTCAGCTTGTGTTCTGAAAATTGTCCATCTACAAAGCTTTAGTAGTGTCAGAAACATTGTTCCTTTCAATGAATGTTGGGTGTTCCTCCTATCAGTGGAAGGACCCCCAGTCAGTCAAGGGGGCAAACCTTTTAGCAAGAGTCATTGCTCTTTCCATACGATTGTTCTGCTTTCAACCCCCTTTTTCTGGGCACAATCCAATTTCACCAGTGGGTTCACTCATGGGGGAGAGCTTTGCCAGACTTTGTTTCTGACATTAGCCCCAACCAGACAGCGGACCTGACTTGTGGCAGCCTGTCCTGTTCTCATTGTACGGAGCAGATGGCTTGGAATGCAAACCTGGTGAATCCCAGTGGTTGCTCTCACTTCTTGGAGGTGCAGGGGCTTCTTGGTTCTTTAAGGCCACTAAACCCAGAAGGGAGAGTGTGACCCACTAAGGGGTAGAGTCAGATCCTTTCTGAGTGTTTGTTTCAGGCTAACTGATTAACTGATTCTCTCTAGGATAAAAGGCAAATGCTTAATTGTCCCCAGGCTTGATGGGGACATGGGTTATATACAACACATGTTTCAGGTTCCTGTTTGCCTTGTTTTCTTTCCATCTCTTTGACGTGTGATATTTACAGAGCGGAGGGAATACTCTGAAGTTTAAGACAGGTTAAACAAACACTCACAAAATCAGGGAAAGTCTGGGACCCTAAAACACTCAGTGTGTTTTTACCCTGAGGATCTGTGAAAGGGTAAATCCATCCTTCTTCCCATCATCGCATATTACGGCCAGCAGTATGCCATGTATATATGCCACATCCTAAGAGAAAACCATTCATTCAGATGGTTTCTGGTAGCTGACCCCTGTTCCTTAAAATGCCCTCTAACTATTTGACCAAAAACAAATCTCCTGGAATAACAGCAATCCTCTGTTGGCTTTTGAGTCTGTGTCAGGCTTTTGCTATAGAGTTCCCCCTACCCCCAAAGTGAAGAACATTAATGGAATGAATGATAGATGCAGTGCCATGTAGTTTTAGAGCTCAGTGCTGTCTTCCTTGAAAGGTATGTTAGATTATCTTTACATCTTTCAGACAAAACTGCTTAGAGAATGATTGATTTTTTGAGAGAATTGCTGTGTTTTTAAATAGGCAAAATAAAATTACATTATCTGTCAGTAGAGGAGTGCTTAAATAAAATATGGCACAGCAAAAATGCGGGACATTCATCCCCCTCAAATGACCTAAGTCTATGTATACTGACATAGAAAAATGTTTTCTGTATTGTTGGGTGATGAAAGCAAGTTGCAGAACAATATGGAATGTGTGTGTTTTGTAAAGGAGTTGAAGGACCAGCCTGCCGTGTATGTGTGTCTTTGTGAATGTATGTGTATTCACTTAGAAAAAGTGACTGAAAGCTATAAATAAAACTAGGTTCCCTTTGGGGCGTGGAGTAGTACTGGGTAGAAGGGGACAAAGGGTGACTAATGTGTTTTGTTTGAACCTACAGCTTGTCCTGATCTCGTATAAGAATATGTTTATACAATATAATGGACATACAAATTCTGGAAAGTATCCCAACAAGGCCAGTGCAGAGACAGTACTTTGCCTGAGGTGTACCCAGAGGGATTCCCATCAGGAATAGATGTATAGCATCAAGTATTTTAGTAAAATTTTAATACCGGGAAAGGCAGATGGGGCTTTTCCAAGGGCTTATAGGTACGGTGGTAAAGAGGTCATATATTTGAACCCTGACTCACAAAGAACTTATTGATGGGGGCATGAGCAGGTGATGTTATTATATACAGGTTGAAGATAAAGACAGTTTAGGTTATGGAGAGTATATAAAGTGAGTAGGATGAAGAATGAGCATTTCAGACTGTATTTACGTCTTTTTATACATTCCAGTGCTAAACTGAATGATAAATGATAAATGATGAATTTTCTTCTACCATTTTCCCTCCCCTTTCTAAGGATTCAGATGCCTTTTGTATATGTGGTGCCAGTTGACGGTTTGATAAAGAGTTTTGTGTTGCATGTATGTTGCAAATGACATTTTTTAAATTTAAAATGTAAACATTGACAATTTATAAGGTACATGGAGTTGAACAGCCCAGTGTTCAAGTCTCCATTGTATCGCTTGGTAGCAATACATCCTTGTATTAAGCTTACAGCTGGGAACATTCAGCTATAAAATCGGAATGACAAAATTACTGGATTACATGCAGTTGATGTGAGTATTAAGTGAAACAGTGATGAAGATAACCTAACTACAGTTTGTGGCACAGATTTCATAGCTATAACCTGCTGATACTACGTATTATACAGTGGAAATGATTAGAAGTGAAAAATTCATGGCAGAAGTTAGCTCCTTCTATGAAAACACATAGAAAACTTTTTAGTATATTATACAATTTATTCAATATCTTCCCAGCCCTTTTATTAACAATTGTTTTTATAGCAATTGGATATGATGTGAGACTAAGAATTTTTCTTAATTGACTTCCGGCCAAGATGGAGGCGTAGGCGGACACACTGTGCCTCCTCTCACAACCAAAATTAAGGACAACAAATATTTAGAAACAAGAAAACAACCAGAACTTATAGAAAATTGAACTGTACGGAAGTCCAACAAGCATTCATCCAGACCGGTAGGAGGGGCGGAGTCGTGGCGGGAGAAGGTGGAGGTGCGGGAGCGCAAGCAGCAGCGGCTGGCAGTTCCCTGGTGCACAGGCGGCGGCTGGCGGTCCCTGGGCCCACAGGCAGCAGCTGGTGGACCCCGGGCACAGGGGGACAACTGTGCAGACCCAGTGAGGCCGCACAGGGCGGCTGGCTGACCAGGTGGTCCCACATTCTCGCATGCAGACGGTCCAGGCAGAGGGGAAGTGGCGGAAGGGACTGAATCCAGGAGAGAGCAGAGCAGGCGCCATTGTTCCCTCTCAGACCCCGCCCCCACATACAGCATCACAACCCAGCGACTGGGCTGCCCCGCACTGGGAAGCGCCTGAGGCTCTACCCCTCACTATGTAACAGCACACGAGCGTGCGCAGATAATCCAGGCGAAGGGGAAGCGGCGGAAGGGACCGGAGTCCAGGAGAAAGTGGAACAGGCGCCATTGTTCCCTCTCGGACTCCCGAGCACACCTATAGCGTCACAACCCAGCGACTGGGCTGCCCCGCCCTGAGGAACACCTAAGGCTCCACCCCTAACTACGTAATAGCCGAGACCAGACTAAAACAAAAACAAAAACAAAAAAACACCAAAAATGGCTCAAACCGGAGAACCAATCAAAGCCCCAGAGCCAATTCCTCTAAGCAGTGAAGAGATAGCCAACCTATCAGATGCACAGTTCAAAGCACTGGTCATCAGAATGCTCACAGAATTGGTTGATTTCAAACTAGATGAAAAAATGCAGGCTACAATCCGTGAAATGAAGGAAGATGCATGGGGAACTGATAGAGATGGAAGGAAAACTGGGACTCAAATCAATGGAGTGGACCAGAAGGAAGAAACTAACAACCAAACAGAAAACGAGGAAGAAACAAGAATTCAAAAAAATGAGGAGAGGCTTAGGAATCTCCAGGACATCGTTAAACGTCCCAACATCCGAATTATAGGGGTCCCAGAAGGGGAAGAAGAAGAGCAACAAGTAGAAAACTTATTGGAACAAATAATAAAGGAGAACTTCCCCAATCTGGCAAAGGAAATAGACTACCAGCACGTCCAGGAAGCTCAGAGAGTCCCAAAGAAGTTGGACCCAAGGAGGAACACACCAAGGCACATTGTAATTACATTAGCCATGATTCAAATAAAGCAGAGAATTCTAGAAGCAGCAAGGGATAAGGGGACAGTCACCTACAAAGGATTTCCCATCAGACTGTCAGCTGATTTCTCAAAAGAGACCTTGCAGGCAAGAAGGGGCTGGAAAGAAGTATTCCAAGTCATGAAAGTCAAGGACCTACAACCAAGATTGCTCTATCCAGCAAAGCTGTCATTTAGAATGGAAGGTCAGATAAAGTGCTTCTCAGATAAGGTCAAGTTCAAGGAGTTCATCATCACCAAGCCCTTATTATATGAAATGTTAAAGGGACTTATCTAAGAAAAAGAAGATAAAAAATATGACAGTGAAAAGACAGCAAACTCACAGCTATTAACAACCATACCTAAAACAAAAGCAAACTAAGCAAACAGAACAGGAATAGAACCACAGAAATGGAGATCATATGGAGGGTTAGCAACAGGGAGGAGTAGAGAGGGGGAAAAGGTACAGAGAATAAATAGCATAGACGGTGAGTAGAAAATAGACAGGGGGAGGGCAAGAATAGTATGGGAAATGTAGAAGCTAAAGAACTTATGACCCATGGACATGAACTAAAGGGGGGAGTGTGGGTGGGAGAGGGTGTGTAGAGTGGAGGGGAATGATGGGGGAGAAATGGGACAACTGTAATAGCATAATCAATAAAATATATTTTAAAAAAAAGAATTTTTCTTAATTGCTTGCTATTCCTTGGAATAAAAATGAAAAAAAGATTAACAATGGAAGATATTAAAAATGCAATTTACTCATTTATTACATCAGACAACTCAGTTGTATGGAGAGGTAGGCATAATATTAACATCCAGGTATTTAGCAAGATTTATAAATCATTAATATTTGGAAAATTTTGAATTTAATACCTGTCCAAAACTTGTTAGAATCAACGATTTTTATGTTTCTATTAGGTTTTCTGATGGGAAATAATGTATTTTATGTAAAGAATATTCAGACACTTCTACCTATTGCCCATGAGATGTCTTTAAATTTTATTAATATACTCTGAACACTTCGGTTAAGTGCCCAAGTAAGGTATTATAATTGAGTACTTTCATATCCATGTGGTCTGTCAGCCAGGATCCAGTAGAATCAGCAGATAGTTTTTGCCCATTAGGTGGTAGCACTGAGTGTTAAAGGCCCTGAAAGATGGTTGAGTCCTTGCACTTGAACTGTATGCTCAAATACTCTAGGAGAAGTGACAAAGGTATAATCTGCTACAGAACAAAGCCATTAAAAGGTATTTGTGTTGGGGGATAGGGAAGGAGAAGCAAATGCAAGGAATTCTGACTTTGGGCTCCTGTGTGGAGAGGAGATGAGAGATGTAAGACTTTGTGTGGAATAGGGAATGACCTAGTTGGGCTTGAAGGTCAACCGTGGGCATTTCAGAGAGGTAGAGGGAAGAGCACGTATTAAGACATGTGGTCATAAAAATGCCAATTAGTTCTTTAGGGAGTGTCTGAGGATGTAAGCGACATGAAAGTAGAATAAGGTAGGCAAAATGGCCATTCATGAAGGATCTTGAGAGTTTTTAAAACGCATGAAGTTTATAGGTATTATGTAGGGAGACGGTAAAAAGGTACAAACTTTTGCCCTGGCTGGTGTAGCTCAGTGGACTGAGCGCAGGCCTGTGAACCAAAGGATCACGGTTCAATTCCCAGTCAGGGCACATGCCTGGGTTGCAGACCAGTTCCCAGCAGGGAACACACAAAAGGCAACCATACATTAATATTTCTTTCCCTTTCTCTCCTACCCTTCCCCTCTAAAGATAAATAAATAAAAATCTTTAAGAAAAAAAGGTACAAACTTTCAACTTTAAGATGAGTAAGGTGTGAGAATCTAATGGAAAATGTGGTGGCTGTAGTTGATAACACTGTATGGTGTAGTTGAACTTTCCTAAAATGGTAGAATTAAATATGTTCTTGTCAAAAAAGAAGAAGAGAGAGATAAGTACGTGAGGCAGTGGGTGTGTTAGTTACGTAGGTGGGGGGAGAAATCCCATTACAAATCACTGTGATGTAAACTTGAAACATCTTAGAATATTACATGTCAATTATATCCCAAGAAAGCTTAAATGAAAATAAAAGCAGATTGCTAGGTAGGTATTTTCTATAGCCCTTACTCTAACATTTACATTAACATGATATGGTAGATCAAGGGTGTCAAACTCATTTTACCAGGGGCCACATCAGCCTCGAGGTTGCCTTCAAAGGGCTGAATGTAATTTCAACTCCTTAACAGTTAAGGAGTTGTTACATTTATACAGTCCTAAAATTATTTTGGCCCGTTGAAGGGGACCATGAGGCTCATGTGCCTCCCTGTGAAGATGAGTTTGACACCCCTGTGGTAGACTGTTTATTTGCAGTTTCTCTTGCTCTCTCCCCCTCAAAATTTGTTATTTAAAAGGAATGATAGATTTTTTTTCCTGCTTTATACTAACGTTGAATCTCACCTTACTGTTTAACTATATTATTATAGCTTTTAAGTCAGCCTAATCACATAAATATTTCTTTCAATAATTAATATAAACACTATTTAGAACATGTTAAAGGCTGGAGAGAACAAAATGAAGCCATAAGAAGATAGGACATTTTTAACCCAATAATCAATTTAATGATCTGTTTTGTAGTTACCCCCACACCTATACCCTGCCGACACACATTTACCTAGAGTTCATTTATCACAGCCCCGTTTTCTCTGACTTCACTCTTGCTCTTCTTTTTTCCTCTTAATCTACTTATTTACTTATTTATTCATTCATTCCATCAACATTTATCCCCCCTATATTCTCTCCTACCTCTACCTACCCTGCCCCCCCACTGCCCACAGTCACCACATGGTTGTTTTTGTCCATGAGTTCTTTCTCCTTTTTTCCTTTTTTGCTTTATCCTTCTAACTACCTCAGCTGTTAGCCTGCTCTCTATGAGTATTTATGTATTTTGCTTGTTCAGTTTGTTCATTGGTTTCCACATAGGAATGAAATCATATGGTATTTGTCTTTCCCTGACTGGCTTATTTCACTTAGCATAATGTTCTTCAGGTCCATCCATGCTGTTGCAAAATGTAAGATTTTTTTTAAAGGCTGAGTTGTATTTTTATTGTGTAAATGTACCATAGCTATTTTATCCATCTTCTCTCTCTCTCTCTCTCTGTCAAAAAAATCACCAGTGGGTTAAGAAACCCAAGATATCCAGTGTACCCAGGATTTCTTTATAATGTAGTAAATACTCCACATGAGTTGGTTAATAAAAAAGGCCAGACCTGTTGAACATGATTTTTTCTATTGCCTGTTCTTTAGTATTATTTAATATTAAAAAAAAAGATGATAGCCAATAAGGAGCCATTACAGGAATAGGTTTTAGAGAGTCCCCTACGTATTAAAACCATAATGACATAACATTATGTATCTTATATGGATTGGCAAAGATCAACATGTTTGATAAAACATCACATTAGTAAGGGTACAGATAAAAGTGCTCTATCTCTACCTGTTTACTAGCCTACAACCGTATCATTATGTATTTTATTCAGAAATCTTTGGAAGGTAATTTGTAAGTTTTCCTAGGAAGTAAGAGTCTGGGACTCCCAGGTTCCCACTTATGAGAGTCTGTCCTGTGGAGAAACTTGCATGTGTGTACTCAGCTTACATTGTACAGGAGAGTGGGACAGCCTGAGCTTTGAAACAAGCTAAATATTTATAATTAAAGTCTTACTTGTGACACATTTGTTTGATGGCTTACTTTGCAGCCATGCACAGGAGGTGGCTGTGTAGATGTTGGCTTAGAATGATTTCTGATCCAGGTACTGTGCGAAAACAGGCCACAAACAGAATTTATATCGTCTTGTATTTAAGACTTTCAGGCCGATGAGGGGTGGGAGAGAACATTCTTGTTCTCTCTCTCATTCATTCACACAGGTGTGTACATACGCAGAGTCTTTGGAAGGGTGTAGAAGAACTATTGCTAACGGTAACTCGTGGGAAGTGGGCTGCTTTTCACTATACACACTTGATTTTTGTTATGTAGTCTCCATTTTTTCTAAATTTAAAAATAAAAATTCCTGCATTGTCATTAGGCTCTTAGGTTGTGGTTGTGTTCCTGGAAAGTGCCTTTTGCTGTACAATAATTGTAATCAAAGGTAGTATTAGTTATATGATACTCAGAGTTGGTCAGTTTTGAGATAAACACTATTAAATATACATTATTTTTTAAGTAAATACCCCTAGTTCAAAAATATTGGAAAGAATGAGTGAATGAATATGTATTTTGGAAAGGGGGATGGCGTGAGTCAGGGATTTAAGGCAGTGTTTCGAGAACAGTCTATGGCACTGTTCATATGGTGTTGAGCTGATTAGAATATAACTTCAGGTTCTTTTTAAAAAATATATATTTTATTGATTATGCTATTACAGTTGTCCCATAACTACAGATTCTTAAAACTGAGATTTTTGACAGTGTTGCCTTGAGAATCAACCTCATCATCATGTTTCTCTCACTGTGTTGTACCCATAATTCCGCCTTATGTGGTCATGCTCGGTATTTTTGGTTTTTACTGTAAAGATTGACATCTTAAGTGCATGGCCATTTAAAGAATTGTAACCACATGCTCACTTTCTTCTTCTTTTTTCTTTTCTTTTTAGCCGTAAACGGAAATTTTGTTTACTTGATAAACAGTACCTATGAAAAGCCTAGAACAAGCAACATACTTGATGGCCAATGTAAAGTCCTACCACTGAGATCAGGAAGGATAAAAGGGTTGACATTATTATTACTTACTCTTTTTTTTTTTTTTTTAACAACTTACTGAGTTGTAACTGTTATACAAGAAGGCACATGCTCATGGCTAATACAAACTTGTTTTGGGTTGTATAAGGCTTTCTCACTGACAGGCTGCTTGGACACACTTGGGTGCCTATATTAGCTCTCCACTGTGGTGGGGCTGGTGCTCTGATGAGGAGGAAACTAACCTGATGACTCATCTGTGGTGGAAATCACTGGAATTCCGTGCCTTCTTCAACGGAGAAATGCTTTTTCTGGCTTTGCCATTGTAGGGCAGGCTTTCATGATGATTTTGAGTTTTTTCCTGTAGGTCTTCGGAAAAGTTAGCGTACTTATTTTTCATGCTTCAATCAGGTAATGGTTGATCCTGGAGTCAAACCTGGGTTTGAATGCTGCCTGATACAGCCCTGTGAGTGAATGGAAAGTCCCTTAAGCTTTGAGCTTAAATTTTTTCTTCTACATTTCCTCTACAATTATGGAGGAGTTTTCTTCTATAATGGGGATGGTGATAGGGTCACTGTCATGGAATTGCTAAAAAGATTGATTTAATCCAAGTAAAGTACTCATGGTAGGTACAGTGTCTGGCTCATGGCAGATAGTCAGGTAAGATTGATCATTATCATTTTTATCCTTTTTTTTCTGTAAAAAGGAAATAGTGAATATTTTAGTCAGGTCGTGCTCTCTGTGTCACAACTTACTCAACTCTGCCCTTGGGTAGCAGTAACAATGATATGTAAATAAATGGGCATGACTTTGTCCTAGCAAAATTTTATCAATATGGCGACCATTTATAAAAGCTGGAATTGGCTCATACACAATTGCAAACAACTGCAGCTATATGCCAATAAAACCTTGCTCATAAAAGCAGGCAGGTTGAATTTAGCCCACAGGATGTCATCTGCTGATCTCTTTTATATAGTAGTGTTATAAACCTTTTAATTGTAAGTCTCCATTACACTCTTAAAATGATGGGACCCCCCCCCCCCCGCCCAAGAGCTTTTGTTTATGAGGGTTATATCTACTGATAATTCACTGAAATTTCAAACTGAGATATTAAAAAACTATTAGTTATTTAAAAATAGCACTAATAAAACCATAGCATGCTAACATTACACTTTAATGAAAAGTAGCTTTTTCCCCCCAAAACAAGAAATGTTAGTGAGAAGAGTGGTACTGGTTTACAATTTTGCAAATCTATTTACTGTCAGTTTCAACAGAAAACAGCTGAGTTTTTGTAACTGCTCTTGCATTCAGTCTGTTGGTGATGTTCCAAGTCATCATGTAAGTCTCTGGGAAACTATCACTCTGTCTCCTGAAGAAATCCTGGGGTTCCAGGAGTCTCTGGACCACACTTTGAGAATCACTGCTCTTATGGACATTGTTAAGGGAAATTAGGTTAGGTATTACCTTATGCCAGCTGCTTTTACTTACCATATCCAAGTTTCTTTGTCATCTTCCCCCCATCCCCCTTCAGCTAGGAAGAGATGATTTCTATACTCATTACATTCAGCTGCAGCTGCAAACAGAACCAGTCCAGAAAGTCACAGGTCCAGGGCAAAGGACCAAACAGGACTGTTTTTGTAAGGGCAGAGTGGGTCTCTCAAAAGGGGGTTGCAGTGCTTAGATGGCATGTATGCTCTAGATCCATTGAGAAGTTCTAGATAGCAGACATGCTGTTCAACAATTTGTACCAGTGGCACTGGCCTCTAGCTTCCTTTATTTCTTTGATCCATGGCTTTTGCGGGTGCAGAAGCTAGCATTTTACTTGGATCTCTGCCTCATCTTTCTTCTTTTGCTCTTCAGCTTCATCCTGCATTTGCCTCTCAGCATAGAGGTTTCTAAGAAGACAGTGCTTAAGGCAGAGAGAGCTCTTCGTCATCTTATTCTGAGCATGTTTGTCCTTTCCCCTGCTGCAGAAGGTGTATTTGGTTATGTGGCAGGAGTTTATGAAAAATGGGTTTGCTTTATTTTCTGAAATGATTGTTGCCTTATTTTAAATTGTCTGCCACTGCATCACAATAGTGTTCTACTACCATTGAGAAACAAAAGCCAGGAGGTAGTATGAATTCATTGGAGGACAGGGGAACAAAGGAAGGGAGCTTCAGAACTGGAAAATGCCTCTGATGACAAAGAAGCCTTAAAGAATGATTTGCATAAAACGGAAACACTTGAAAAGCTCCAAGAAAATAAGGTTAAATATAAAAGGAGACTCAACCTTAGAATGGCTGCTTTAGAAATAACTTTTCAGGATTTTCAAGAACAAATGTTTCATACTTTAGTGTTGAGGGCCCTTAAGCTCTGGATTCTTTGTGGGGAGATCATCTCTGTGGTCATCTTGGAATTGACCCTAATTCAGTGAGTGACTCTGGCTGTCTCGGGAGTTTTCATACCCAGTGTGCCTTTATTCTTTTGTGCACTCTCTACCCCCCAAGGATTTCCATATGCTTCTAAGACTTGACTTTTCAACCAAGGAAAAAATTGAGTCACACATTGCTAAAACCATACTGTGAGATCCTAATAAAAATCCATAGGTGTGAGATTTTGTTCATAAAAAAAAGGCAAAATAACTTTATCCAGATCTGTTTTGTTCATAGATGCCTGTGAGTAAATAGATTGGGAGATAAAACTGCAAATAAGCTGAGAATGTTCAACAGCAAGATTTCTTGTGGCCCAGGCTAGGTAGAGTGAAAGTTAAAGTAATTCAGCATAGTGCTAAGAGCTTGTACGTAATTGCCTTTATATTTAGCATAACTTTAAGGGGAATTTATGACTAAATTGGGCTCAATGAATTCCCTGGTTGCCTGTTTTTATTACCTATTATAACATATTTCTGTTTAATTTACCTCTTAATAGCAGTGATAACTGTGGTGAGGATGTAACTACGTTTGGGAAGATGGTGAAGTGAACTTGACTGCCTTCAGAGGTCCAGCTTTAGGTCTTCTCCTCCCCAGTCCCCCCAGAACAAAACCCCAAACAAACACATTGTCACAGATGGGCACAGGTAACCAGGTTCTTGGTAATCATGGACAAAAAATTGAGCCAAACACACAGAGTTTATAGCAGAAAGAGAGAGAGCAGATTTATTAAGCGATAGTACACTTTACAGAACATGAGAGCAGGCCAGTTCCGAGCAGAGATTGACCTCAGGGGCTGGAGGGATTCTGTTCTTACCGAGCGATATCTCCTGGCTAGTTTTGGTGGGCTTTTATTGCGCATGTACAAGTATTTGTATTACTTTAAGGCTACTGCGCACGTTATCTCCCATGATTTTCCTTGACTGGCCACTGGAGAAGGGAGTTGCACAATGTTAATTTATTATAATGCTGTTATACGAAGCAGGGGTCATGTAGCATCGTCTTTGCAGGTGCATTCATGACTCACCATGATTCAGCACTTTTCCAGAAAGTGGGAACAACTGGTCTTAGAACAGTGTCTCTGTCTTGTGTTGCTGTCCTTTGTCTTAGCCCTGGGGCACCTCCAGAGTTTCCTCCTTTCTGACTATCTCCTGCCTCAACGCTGGCAATGAATCAGTCTCGAGTTGTTCCAGAATGTTCACATTTTGGGTTTTGACTATAAGAAGGATTAATAGCCCCATTTTTGTCAGACTCATGTTCAGCTGTGTCACTTGCACTCTGTGTATACTCCCCATTATTATGTCTACCCTGTTGCCTCCGAGAAGCTGGAATTGCATGTGTCTGTACTCTGCAGGAAGCACATGTAAAATATCCTAACGACTGTGACTGAAATAGATGTGTGTCTCTATCATTAAAGCCTCTGCTGTAAGCTTTGTCTCCATCCAGGTCAAAAGGCTCTGCCACGTAAGAAGCCCCAACATTAGCAGCCAAGTGAAAACAGCTTGGGAGGTACAGCTCCTGGTTTTCTGAAGACATATGTAGTGGGAGATTTAGTAGTTGTTTCCTCCCCGCGCCCCATCCTCTTACTTGACCCTCTGTTCTGTGTCCTGCCGGCTGCATATTTCTTCCTGTGTGTTCATGGAGCACTGTACCATCACACTGTGTGGGCTTTTTCCTCTGGTGATTAATCAGGCTGCCTGCTGGGCTTTCTGATTCTTTGGAGACTCCTTCCTTCTGGTCTTGTCAGAACATGCAGAATAGCAGTGTGATCCTTCTCGCATTTGCCTCCACTGCTAACAAGGTCTCTGACAACTCCTCAGTAGCACCTTGGATGCAGTGTGCGGGATGCAGGTTGCAACGGGCCAAGGGCTGTTTCATTTTCATATCTCTGATAGGGCTGAGTTTGAGGAAGCCCATGTCACATTTTCTAATTTGTGTTGCATCTCTAGTTGCATGTTACTGTCACATGGGCTGGGCAAAAGTAGGTTTATGTTGTTCGTGTGGAAAAATAATACAATAATTAGTAAATAATAATACAAGAATGAACTGTTTCGCATACTCACCACTGTAACTTACTTTTGTCCACCCCGTAAGAATATTTATTCTATATTTATGGGGCTTTTGTGAGCTAAAAGGTATGGGTTAAAAAAAAAAAACAAGCCCACATTCAGTGTCTAGTTATTAGCTCTATAATATATGAAGAAAAATAAGTGCAGATACATCTTTAAGAATTGTTATTATCGTAATGATAATGACAGAAATAATAGACTGTGTTTTGAAGCATCATGCTAAGATTTCATCCATACTTATTATTTTGTTACAACTTGATGAGAATAAAGGTTATTTTATCTTCATTTTAGAGAAGAGGAGTTTGCTAAGAAAACTAAAAATGGATATACCTTTTGACCCAGCAATTCCACTGCTTGGATTATATCCTAAGAACCCTGAAACACCAATCCAAAAGAACCTATGTTCCCCTATGTTCATAGAAGCACAATTTACAATAGCCAAGTGCTGGAAGCAACCTAGGTGCCCATCAGTTAATAAATGGATCAAAAAACTGTGGTACATTTACACAATGGAATTCTATGCAGCAGAAAGAAAGAAGGAGCTCCTATCCTTTGCAACAGCATGGATGGAATTGGAGAGCATCATGCTAAGCGAAATAAGCCAGGCAGTGAAAGACAAATACCATATGATCTCACCTTTAACAGGAACCTAATCAACAAAACAAACAAACAAGCGTAATATAAAGAAAGATACTGAATTCGAGAACAGTCTGACAGTGACCAGAGGGGAGGGAATTTCAGGGGAAAAGGGGAACGGTTTAGAGCAACAAGTATAAAGGACACATGGACAAAAACTATGGGAGGTGGAAATGAGAGGAAGGTGGGGAGGGCTGGGGCTGTGGGCTGGGGGTGGGGTAAAAGACAGAAAACTGTACAATATCAACAATTTAAAAAATACTGATTAAAAAATAATAAAATTAAAAAAATAGAGAAGAGGAATTTGAAACCTAGGAAGTTAGATATCTGGTTTTAATTACTTCAGCTAATAAGTGGCACAGTTGCAGTTTTTTAATTTACTTAAAAAATAATGGAAAGTTTTTTGGTAATTGAATTATAACATAAATAAATACATATATTTATACATAAATCAACATGTGATTTCACTATAATCATAATATTTACTTTACTAAAATATTAAACATATACAATGTATTGTACATTTATAAATGTATGATATATTAATATTAATTATAATATTTAATATATGTACACAGATCTTAAGTGTGATTGGTTACATTTACATAGGTGTGCACTGTTTTCATCTGAGTGATCTCTTTCCAGATCAAGGTGTAGACCACTTCCAGCCTCTGCGCCACATCCGTCATTTCTCTCGACTCCCAGCTAGATGACTGCCACCATTGTGATTTCACTTGCCACAGTTACTGTTGCTTGTTTTAGAACTTCAAATAAATAGAACCAGACAGTTATATATTTTTTTGTGTCTGACGGTCTGTGAGATTCACTCATGTTGTGTGTGGTACTTGTTCTTTAGTTTTCATTGATTATAGGAAACATAACCATAGTTGACTCTGTTTCATTTTGGTTAACCTTAGGGTTCTTTTTAGTTTTAGGCTTTTAGATATTTCAGAATGAACTATTCAGACCATTCTCATGCTTGCCTGTTGGTGCACATCTGTAGGCAGTTCCCCTGGGTCCCTACCATGAAGGCACCATAAGGTGGGTGCAGAGCTTGGATATGAACCTTGGTCCTTTATCTGTTAAGAAAAAAAAAATCTAGGAGGCAATAGTCAAACAAAGAGCATTTATTTTGGATCAAAGTAATTGTAATTCAGGGACTACAGATTCATTTGGAAGCCCAAACAGTGACCCTCCCTGCAGAAGAGGGACTCCGGGCTTTTACGGGAAAAGGGGGGAGATGGGGTAAGTTGTATTAAAGATGAACGGGTTCATTGGTGCTAGATGAGGGAAGGTTCGGTCTGTACCTCACAGACTGGCTGGAGACTAGAAGGGCTGCATTTGTATTTCACGGATTGGTTAACAATGGTATGGTCATCTGCAAAGTCCTGTGTTCATCATTTTTCACAAAGAGAATACTCTCATTCTTACTGACTTCCTGGAATGTTGGTGCTCTGGTCCAGGAAGGTGGATGGAGAAGACTAGGCATGCAGCGCAGTTCCTCTGACATGGCTTCTTTGACTGTATTGTAATATTACTCATGCCTTGGAGCTTTAGCACTACCCTTTGCTGATGCCTGTGGTTTAACAATCTCAGGTGATGAAATTAGGTTTCTGTGAAAGTTTAGTGGGCTGGGACTTCGACTTGTGGAAAGATAAAACTATTTATTCGTCTAATCCCACCTATTGCCACATTCTTACAACACTCTGACACCAGATGTGTGGGTTTTTCCACACAAGCAGTTCTTCAGTGCAGGGCACACACTAACTGGTTGCCCGACAGTTTAACTCAGATCCTGTAGGTTAGGGGCTCAGTCCCATAAGACTTAATTCCTAATTCTCATTCCCCACCCCACCCCTCCCCTCCACACACACACACACACACACACACACACACACACACACACACGATGACAGTTGCATGGTAGGCCCCCAGGTTTACCCAAGACTTCTGTCCAACTTGGTCACACCCCTTTATCAGATTCAGTCATTCAGTGGCTCACAGAACTCTGGGAAAACCACTTTACTTACTAGATTACTGGTTTATTACAAAGGTTCTCTTAAGCATATAAGTGAACAGCAGCCAGATGAAGATACATAAGGTGAGGTCTGGGCCTTGAAAACAGGGGCTTCTGTCCCTGTGGAGCTTTGGGAGTGTGTGATGGTTCAGCAATGTGAAAGTTCTCTGAACCCTGTGCTTCTGGGGTTTTTATGGAGGTTTTTCAAAAGTCACCTCATTAACATCAACTCAGGTGTATTTGAAAGGGGCATGTTGTAAATAACAAAAGATGCTTTTCCTGTTTTAGGAGTTCAGTGTCAGGAACTGGGACAAAGACCAAACACATTTATCATTACAGGTTACAATATCACAATTGTTTCTTAGCAACTCATGTGTTTACTACTTATACAAGTGCCAGACCATTAAACTGCTCATCATTTTAGTCTTTTTCAGACTGATGCCTTTGTAAAATAGATAATGACACTGATAAAAATGCATCTTATCATTATTGCTTGCTTAAAAGTTTGTGAAGAAGTTTCTGTTACAATAGTGTGAGATTTCACAAGATTGGGATTGAGAGTAACAATTTTTAATCTGGTTGACTTTTTTTCTGTTTGGGCTTTATTTTACTTAATATTAGACCTTGGTACTAAAGGTTGAGTGATACAAATTTAGAAAGGAGAAATATGTTTCTAAGTTGTTCCATGGCTGAAATTGATATCATCTTTCGTGGGCTCTCTGTGCGCTGATTGGTTGTGTGACCTTGAGGAAGCCTCTTTCTCATGCCTTAATTTGTTCAGTTACAAAAGGTCACATATGTAGGATGCATCGAGGGTTCTTAACCTTTTCATGGTGTTTCAATCCTTTTGGTAATTCAAAGGCTGATTCTCTCTTGAAAATTAAATGCAGATTTGTGTCAGATTTCATAGGGGCTTGCTCATGCACATTTGTTCAGGATACTTTATTATATAAAGTATATTTCTAAATGTAATAAGAAAAAACTTGCCTTTCTGCATTTTGGAGGAGAAATCTTTTATTGTGTCAGGTTTATTGTCTGGATGCCAGTATATACGGTTGCAGTCAAAACGACAATGACACTTCATGGTCACCCTGTAGCAAAAGTGAGGTGGTTGCACGGTTGGTCACATGTTATGTAACATCTTTGTGGACTATCATTCTGAGGCATCCTTGTGCTGTGAGGCTGGAGAAGTGAATGGCCAGAACCCACCCCACCCTCCCAGGGTTTACAGTGAGGGGACAGAATGTGACTTGGTGAGTAAGCTGCTGGAGAGGCGAGGCAAAAGTTGGTTGTGTGAGAGGCCAGGTAGCTTGGTTGTGTGAGAGGCCAGGTAGCGTATAATGGTGAAGAGGGCAGGTTTTGCAGGTGGACAGCTATAGACCAGACTAGAGTCTCAGATCTGCATGGGCCACTTATTTAACCCTCTCTGTGCCATAGTTTGTCTTCCTGTAAGAAGAGTATAGTAACTGCACCCACCATTGAGGTTTGGTCGGGCTTTAAGTGAGTTGATACAGGGACTTGGCCTTGGCCCTGTTTGACATTTGGACCAGATCATTGTTTTGTGACGACTGTCTTGTGCAGTATAGGATGTTTAACAGCATCCTTGGCCTCTATCCTCTAGATTCCTCCAGTTGTATCAGCCAAAAGTTTCTCGCGGCATTGCCAAGTGTCCCATGGATGAGGCCAAATCCATTTCCATCCCCACAGCCACTGGTCTTATGTTAAATTCAATTTTCTAAGTGCTATGGAAAAACTCTTGCTGACTGGTGCCTTAAAAAAAAATTCCTGTGAATAAGCCATAATTCTCTACCTGATGCCCTTTAGATAGAAACAGAAACAAAAAGCTAACAATGCTGAAGTAACAAAAGTCTTTTTGTTTCCTGTTTGCTGAATTATTGATGCACTCTTTGAGATGAACTGCATTTATTCAGGTAGGATTAACACCCACCTGCCTCTTGAAGAACAACTGCCCTGGCCCCTGTGGAGTGATGGTTTCTGCTCTCAGCCCATTTGCAGCCCAGCTTCCTGGCATCCTGCAAACAGGCTTTGTCCTCTGGTCCTTGCTCAGAGCAGACCTTTTAATCATGATAAAGCCAGGCAGCCCTGCCAAGAGTGATAGCCTGCTGGGGGTGTGGGCACAGGTGTTAGGCAGTGGTGAGCTTAGCTGATGGTGATAAAAGATACACAGGAAGGGTTTTGGGTGACAGACACAAGTCCCTAATATTACTTCCTCACCTGTTAATGACCACATGCCTCAGAGGTATCAACAACAAAAAAAGCTGTATTTGGGGCACCTGAGGCTTGGAGTTGGGTTGCTGAGGGTGCCTGCGATGGGCCTAAAGAATAGCTAGAAATAAGGCTGCTGAAAAAACACTTGGAAACAGGGGAGTGAAGTCACAGTAACTGATGGGTTCTGGTTGTTGAGGGAGTTCTAGAGTTGGAGGTTGGAAAAGAGGGCAGGTAGATTCTGATTCTTTCTTTATTATCCCTTTTCTTTATTCAAGGATGGTTGTCACTTACTTTCCAGTTTTGGATTTTTTGGATCAGCTTAAAATAAAATGGGAGGACCAATGAAAAGTAACTGCCACTAAGGTTGTCCAGTAAAGATTTTTAAAGAAAAAATGATATGATTTACCACCAGTATTGAAACATAAAAGAAAAGGTTTTTTGTCACTGAAGGAGGAGGAGAAACACAGCCATTGAACAAAGAGGAGTTGTTCATGTTGAGTAAATTTGGGGTTATGGAAGGCTGCTGCTGGTTCTTATTTTTTCTTCTTTCACCAGGGCCAGGAACAGATGTCATCTTAGGCTGCCACATTTGTATTACTGTGTATAGTGGGACTAGCTGCCCCGAATTAACAAATGTTGGTAGCCTATATTTGCCATTCCTGGTGAGGATGGTGGTCGAGCAGAGCCATTGTGGTGCCTTTTATGTTTGAGGTGCTGGTTGGGACATTTATCTCCCACTCTTCCTGCCCTTCTCTCCCTTTTTTTTTTTACACCTTTCCCTAAATGGCTGGTAAGATTGTAGCAACACACAAGTGTATTCCCACTTCCCAAGATGTTACATCACTCACTCTGCTTTTTGTTTCATATTGTTTGTATGTGCCCTAAGGGACAGATAGGCTGTCAAAGAGTGAGTTCCCCAGTGGTCTCCCCACCCGGAAGTCTGAAGAGGGATGGCTGGTTGAAAGTGCAGATGTGGTCCTACTCATGCAGACAAGGTTAAATGCTTGCAATCTGTTGACATTCTGAAATATTTTGGGTACTGAGGTTTACAGAGATCTTTCAGAATTGGGGACTACCTTTTCACTAAAAAAGGAAACAAACTTAAAAAATAAAACGTGGAGGAATGCATAGGACGCAGTTGGGCCCTGGCCCATTGAGATGAGCTCCATCTTCAGTCTCAGTCAAGGCCCTAATCTGTTTAGTTTACTGATAATTGTACAAAAGTTATCAGCAAAGGCGGACCCTAAATTCTTGCTTTGGGGAATGAGTGTAAAAACTATATTATATATTAACTCAACCTATTTAATTTTTTTTAATTTAAATTATTTTATCGGCGTTCAATTACAGTTGTTTATATTTTCTCTCTATCACTCCCCCCACCCCCTCCAAACCCACCTCCCTCCCTTGCTTCCACCCTCCCCCTTGGTTTTGTCCATGTGTCCTTTATAGTTGTTCCTGAAAACCCTTCTTCCCACTGTCCCTTTCCCCCTCCTCTTTGGCTATTGTTAGATTGTTTTTACTTTCAATGACCCTGGTTATATTTTGTTTGCTTTTTTCTTTTGTTGATTAGGTTCCAGTTAAAGGTGAGCTCATATGGTATTTGTCCCTCACTGCCTGGCTTATTTTGCTTAGCATAATGCTCTCCAGTTCCATCCATGCTGTTGCAAAGGGTAGGAGCTCCTTCTTTTTCTCTGCTGTGTAGAATTCCATTGTGTAAATGTACCATAGTTTTTTGATCCACTCATTTGCTGTCAGGCACTTAGGTTGCTTACAGCACTTGGCTATTGTAAATTGTAAAGAACTCACATGACTCTACTCCAGGAAGACAAAAAACCCAATTAAAAAATGGGCAAAAGACTTGAACACACACTTTCCCAAGGAGGACATACAGAGGATCCAGAGAAACATGAAAAGATGCTCAGCATCACTAGTCATCAGAGAGATGCAAATTAAAACTACAATGAGATACCGCCTCATGTCCATCAGAATGGCCAACATAAACAAAGCAACAAACAATAAGTGTTGGAGAGAATGCGGAGAAAAGGGAACCCTAGTGCACTGTTGGTAGGAATGCAGACTGGTACAACCAATACGGAAAACAGTATGGAATTTCCTCAGAAAACTAAAAATGGAACTGCCTTTTGACCCGGCAATTCTACTGCTGGGATTATACCCTAAGAGCCCTGAAACACCAATCCAAAAGAACCTATGCACCTCAACCTATTTAATTTTTATCTTAACTCTGCCAGTGTATTGATGTTCTTGTTCGATTTTTTTTTTGTTAAAAAAACAATAGATGAACTCTAGACCCCTCTGAAAGATAAATATGAATTTTGTACATTTGCTGCACTTTTACATATGGAAAAATACTCAGTTTTCATATTACATAAAACCAGATTTTCCATGGGTCAGGTTGGGCGGGGACAGGGGTAGAGCTCAGGTGAACTTCCCTCATGGCCACGTTCTTAACAAGCCACAGACTGGTACTGGGGCCTGGGGACCCCTGATGTAAAATGTACATGTGTATTGTTAGACAACTTATTTTTTCCCATTGATATATCTTGTAGATCTGTACAGGTCATCCTTCTTAACTGCTGCAAAGTATTCCGTAGGAGAGTTATTCCATAGTCGATAGGGCACATGGCTATTCATAGTTGTATGCTATTGCAAAAAAAAACTGCTGCAGTAAAAAAAAAAAAAAAAACAAAAACAAAAAAAAACACAACTTAGTACATACGTCTTCATGCACGTGTGAATTTTCATCTAATTAAATATATAGATTAGTTGTTATTAAAGGGGTATTTGAAATTTAAATACATACTTTGTGCACCTTTCCCCAAATACTTTCTCACTTTGTGTTACTCCCATCAACAAAGAATGAAAAGATTACCCTACCCTCCTTTCTGCATGTCTCAACCACTTGGTGATCTAAGTCCATTAAAGTTACTGGGTCACTACAATGGGGTGACCTAAACATTGTCAGTCTTCTGTACGAGTGAGGGGAGGTTTAAAGCCATTGTGGTTTAAAGCCATCGCTTGAGCATTGACTGCCTCCAGGAGTGGCTACAGAAGCTGAGTGACCCTGGGTCCCTTTTATACACAAAACCTTTGGGTTGTTAGATCTTTCCTAATGAGCTGGCTCTTAATTTCATTAAGTAGTGTATGAAAATTTAATTCTGCATGGAGAATGCCTGTCTGGGTTTCTCCAAGATGTTTTGGAAATGGATTATTTTTCATATGGCTACTTACCATCCACCTTTGAGGGGACTAGTCTAGGCACACAAATCAAACAGAATAATTTAAAAAATTGTCATGAGATCTGTCCAGTTTAGATTCTGAATCTATCAGAAGGAAGTTAACTGTGGTAGTAAGACCACCGTGCAAACAAAGCGTCCAGCAGCAGGTCACTTCAGCACTATACATGTGTAGGGCTGGCTTCGGGCTTTTAGTCCACTCAGTTGGGGCTCCTTCCCACTGCCCTACAGACTCAGATGAGCCCACCCAGGGAAGGGGAGCAGTCTGCACACAGGGGATACAGCTAGTGCGAGTGGGAGACAGAAAATGCTTGTGATCTAAGTGTTGACCCCAAATTTTAGATCTAGGTGTGGCTAGCTACCTGCTTTTGTACAGCCCTCAGCCAGGAATGTTCTTTACACTTTTCTTTTTAAATTATTTTTTAAATTAAAAAATTGTTTTTGGAGTCAGGGAGAGAGTAAGGGGTGGGTGGGGGGGGCATCAACCTGTTGTTCCACTTATTTATGCACTCACTGGTTGACTACTGTTTGTGTCCTGACTGGGGATTGAACCTGCAACCTTGGTTTATTGGGATGATGCTCTAACCAACTGAGCAATCTGGCCAGGGCCAGTTTTTGACATTTTAAATAATTGGATTTAAATAGTTACCTACCTGAATTTTTTTGCCCCTTGACCTGTGAAGTCTAAAGTGTTTACTATTTAGCCTTTATGGAAACATTTTTTCAATCTCTACTGTTAATGATTATTACTACTCCTTAACTACCTGAAATTGAAGAAGTCTCTTATGTGGGAAAGTTGGTTAGGCCAGCAGCTCTCAAACCTTAGCCTGGATCAGAATCACGTGGAGGGCTTGTTCCAACACAGATAGCTGGGTCCCATCCCTGAGGTATTGGAATAGGATCAGAATTGTGGCATTTCTAACAATCTCCCAGGGGCTATTATCCTGGGACCAAACCAGGGGAAGCGCACAGCCAGGGGACTGAGGCAGGAATTAGGGATGTTGGCCAAAGCACTGCGAGTGTCTCACTCCAGTGAGTTGGAGGGCGGCCCTTCCAAGTTTGAGCCAGAGCACTGCAGAATGACATAGTTGTGCATTGAGTAAAGAAGGCTTTTCTGTTGATTACAAAGAAACTTAGATGTGATGGAGAAAGTCCAGCCATTGTTAATGTAACCTGAATGGTTTGCACAACATCAGTGTAACCTGGTAGCCTAAGAGAGTGAACTGGTGTGCACATGTGAAATGATGACTTCTTTTACTAGTCAGTGGGGGCGGTAGATGCCATTGAGTGAGCATGTGTACTGTGTGGCTGTTGCATTCAAAATGACTGAGCAAGTAGAGCGACAAATCTGTATCAGATTTTGTGTTAAGCTTGAACATTTGTCTGTGGAAACCACGCAGTTGATTCAGAAGGCTTTTTTTGGGATGATACAGTGAGTGAAATGCAAGTAAGTGTGATGCAAATTCTTCAAAGATGGTCTAGAATCTCTTGAAAGTGATCCACATTCTAGAAGCCTGTAACAAGCAGAACACCTGAGAATGTTGAAAGTGTACAGGCTGCAATCAACAGCGAGAGAACTAGAGGCTGATCTGGGGAATCCCAAAACTATTGTGTCCGAGATTTTGACGCAGGATCTTGTTATGAAATGTGTCATGGCAAAATTTGTTCTTCAGCTTTTGCTACCAGAACAGAAGGAACATCGTGTTGCAGTTGCTAATTATTTGATTCAGACTGCTACCAATGAACCAGATTTCTTCAAGAAGGTCATAACCGGAGATGAATTGGTTGGTCTACGACTATGACCCGGAAACGAAGACCCAGTCATCCCAATGGAAGTTGCCTGGTTCTCTACTCCGGAAGAAGGTGCAGCAAAGTGAAAGCAAGATCAAAACTGTGTTAACTGGTATTTTGATTGGGAAGGTATTATATGTCACGAGTACACTCCTAGGCCAAACAATTAATAAAGAGTACTACCTCAATGTTGTTCATCGGGTGTGAGACATAATATGATGAAAAAAGCTTTGCAATGAGAATGCGCCCACTAATGCATCACATCTCATGCAGAGTTTTGGTGAAACATCAAATCACCCAGGTGACTCAGCCCCGCTATAGCTCAGATTTGGTGCCCTGAGACTTCTGGTTTTTCCAAAACTCAAATCACCTTTGAAAGGGAAGAGAATTCAGACTGTTGATGAGATTCAGGAAAATATGTTGGACAGCTGATGGTGATTCCAACAAAGAGCTGTGTGAGTGTTTTGAACAGTGAAAAGGACGCTGAGAGAACTGTGTGAGTCCCAGGGTATCTACTTTGAAGGGGACTGAGGTGTCATTGTCCTATGTTCAATGTTTCTTCTTACAACAAATACCTTGTTCATAGCACTTGGCTGGATAGTTTCTGGACAGATCTCATGTATGAAAATGGAGATAACTGATACTTACGAACTTCAGCTATTTCCATTTGAATGTTTTAATAATGGATGTGGGTGAGTAGTTAATGGATACGTAGTTAAACTTCCTCCTTGTTGAAATGATACTATTGGTACCAATTATTGATAATTTACTAGTACCTCCATTTTAAAAGTAAGTAAACAGAGTTGAGAGAAGATGGAAGAGACGTAAGAAGAAACTTCCTTTCACAGTCACTGGCTAGTAAGTGGCTTCACATCCTTTTAACACAATTTTCCCATCTCTCTCTTACTCATAACACAATTTTCCAGTTGTGTTCTTACCATCTTGCCTTCACCCTTTCCGTGACTGCCAAGTGTGAATCATGTTTGTCTCTTTAAACTTTCAAAAATGTTACCTGTAAGTTTAAGAGGATAGATAGTTTGTTAGGTAAAATGTTACTATTATTTTCTTAGAAAAAGCTTTTCTTTCAAGTTTGTCATATTTAAAAAATTTCAATTATGGATAACTTTTACAAAGGAAATTCACCAGAACTCACTTGTAATATTTTATGCTGATATTTTGTTACTTAAGATATTTTTTTTAGACTTCTGGCCAAGATGGAGGCATAGGTAGACATACTATGCCTCATCACACAACCAAGATAAGGACAACAACAATTTAGAAACAAAATAACAACCAGAACTGACAGAAAAAAATTGAACTGTATGGAAGTCCGACAACCAAGGAGGTAAAATAGACACATTCATCCAGACTAGTAGGAGGGGCGGAGTCAGGTGGCCTCGGGCAGCCGGGCAGAGAGGAGTCTCAGAAGCGGTAGCACTGAGTACTCAAGACAGCAGCTGACAAACCCCGGGCATGCAAGTCAGCAGCGGGCACACCCTGAGCGAGCAGGTGGTGGCTGGCAGACCCCAGGTGCGAGGTGGCAACTGGCAGACCCAGTGAGGTGGCGATTGTGAAGCTTGGCACGATGCACAAGGTGGCTGGCTGACCAGGCGGCCCCACATCCATGTGCAGATAAACCAGGAGAAACTGGGGAGCGAGACAGACCATGCTACCCAGGGTCCCAGCAGCCGGGAAATAAAGCCTGAAAACACCGATTGAAAACACTTGTGGTGGTTGAGGTGCAGAGAGACTCCTAGCCTCACAGGAGAGTTCACTGGAGAGACTCACAGGGTCCTAGAACATAAAGAAGCTCACCCACACAGAAATTGGCACCAGAAGGGCCCAGTTGCAAGTGCCATTGTTCACTCTTGGACCCTGCCCCCACGTACAGTGTCCCAACCCAGCAACTGGGTTTCCCTGCCCCCGAAGAACACCTAAGGTTCTGCCCCTCATATGTAACAGGCACGATAAGACAAAAAAAAAAAAAAAAAATAGCCCAAATGGAAGAACAGATCAAAGCATCAGAGAAAATACAACTAAGTGACGAAGAGATAGCCAACCTATCAGATGAACAGTTCAAAGCACTGGTGATTAGGATGGTCACAGAATTGGTTAAATTTGGTCGCAAATTAGATGAAAAAATGAAGGTTATGTTAAATGAAGGAAAATGTATAGGGAACCAATAGTGATGGGAAGAAAACAGGGACTCAAATCAATGCAGTGTACCAGAAGGAAGAAAGGAACAAACAAACAGAAAAGAATGAAGAAACAAGATGTCAAAAAAATGAGGAGAGGCTTAGGAATCTCCAGGACATCTTTAAACGTCCCAACATCCAAACTATAGGGGTCCCAGAAGGGGAAGAAGAAGAGCAACAAGTGGAAAACTTATTGGAACAAATAATAAAGGAGAACTTCCCCAATCTGGCAAAGGAAATAGACTTCCAGGAAGTCCAGGAAGCTCAGAGAGTCCCAAAGAAGTTGGACCCAAGGAGGAACACACCAAGGCACATTGTAATTACATTAGCCAAGATTAAAATGAAGGAGCGAATCCTACAAGCAGCAAGAGATGATGAGACAGTCACCTACCAAGGAGTTCCCATCAGACTGTCAGCTGATTTCTCAAAAGAGACCTTACAGGCAAGAAGGGGCTGGGAAGAAGTATTCCAAGTCATGAAAGGGAAGGACCTCCATCCAAGATTGCTCTGTCCAGCGAAGCTGTCATTTAGAATGGAAGGTCAGATAAAGCGCTTCTCAGATAAGGTCAAGTTCAAGGAGTTCATCATCACCAAGCCCTTATTATATGAACTATTAAAGGGACTTACCTAAGAAAAAGAAGATAAAGAATATGTATAGTAAAATGACAGCAAACTTACAATTATTAACAACCACACCTAAAACAAAAACAAACTAATGAACAACTAAACAGGAACAGAACCACAGAAATGGAGATCATATGGAGGGTCACCAACAAGGGAGTGGGAGGAGGAAAGAAGGAGAAAAGGTACAGAGAATAAGTAGCATAGTTGGTAGGTAGAAAATAGACAGGGGGAAGGCAAGAAGAGTGTGGGAAATATAGAACCTAAAGAACTTATGACACATGGATATGAACTAAAGGGGGGGAATGTGGGTGTGAGAGGGTGTGCAGGGTGGAGGGGAATGAAGGGGGGGAATGGGACAATTGTAATAGTATAATCAATAAAATAGAAGGAAGAAAAAGATTTTTTAAAAAAAGATAAAACACCAGAGAATTGGAAACTCCCTAAACAACTGTACTCTTTCCTTTCTTACCGATGTGATGCCTCGTTTTATGTGAGCCTACTGGTCATGTAGAGGTGGCAGAACTACAAACACAGGCATGGGAAATCATGTAGCAACTTCAGCAATTACAATCAATTGTGTGTTGACAATTTATTGACTAAAATGCTCTGTGGGAAATAAGATTAGAGAATGATGTTTCTTTATTCCTCCAGTTTGTATATGCTGGGCATTATTAACATTTTACCAACTTCAGGAATTCCTATTCAGTACCCTAATTCCCCCTTTCATCTTTCAGGCATTTTGTTGTTTTGTTTCGATTTACCATATTTTTTGCAAAGTCTTTGAATGCTTGTCTCTGGATCTTTAAGTTCCTATCAGAAGTTTGACATTCTTTGAAGCAACAAATATTTTTTAAGTCCCTGTAGGTACTTGGTATGCTAGGGGAAATACAGTAGAGAATGAGATAGATGGATAACCCTTCCCCATAGAGCTTATATTCAGATTATTTTATTTTTTATCCTCTTTCTCCCATTTAGTACACTACAGTTTTTTTTAAAAAAGTAGTATTTGTAGTTAAATATAGTCATATTTTACGTGCTGGCCTTAGTATTCAGCTGTGGTTGCCATCATTTCTCTGTGTGGCTGGTAGTGTGTCTAGGTTTTGGTTTGTAGAAGGTGGTCACCTTGTCTATTATGTGGCAGTGAGGCATCCATACTCTTATTAAATGGCCTGTAAAAGTTATGTGCCCATTTCCATTTGTTATTAGACATTGTGCTAATTGCATGGGTGATTTAATTTAAATGTTAAAAAGGCATTAAAGCATTTGTTGTAATAATTAACAAAGGACTGGTAGGTTACAAAAGAATGATAATGCCATATCTTTAAAATACAGCATTATGTATCTGTATAAAGTGGTAATGTTATAAAACATTAATATTCAAATGAGATATTTGAACTGAATGTTCTGTAAAATCCTTTTTAGTAAGTTCTTTCTGTTTTTTCTAAAGTATGAGCTCTACAACTAATAATAAATTTTGTGAGACTTAGACTGCGTCACACTTTGAAAACCTCAAGAAGAGGCCCTGGCCTACCTTTTGTCATATGCTGGTGTATCAATGGAACCTTGGATTCTGGAGTAGAGATTTCTGATTTTCTTCTTTAGTCAATGATAGAAGCTGTATTTTTTTAGGTGGATGTAAAGCTGTGTGGAATAAAGACTGGCCTTCAGCCTCAGGAGTTAGGTATGATTTACATTTAAGCTGATGGGACGGACAAAAATGGAAATGGTGTGCAATTTCTAGGACGTCTCCGTAAAGGGCAAGAGGAATGTCCGTCATCTGTTCTTCCTTGCTGCTGGCTGGAAGGGGGCATGATGGCTGAGTTTAGCCAGTTGGTATTATATGCAGAAGATGGCAGAGCCACAAGGTGCAAGCAGTCCAGGCAGAACTATATATATGTGCCTCTAGCTAAGAGGTTAAGGGGGCTGGAATTTAATCCAGGCTCAGCTTCCCAAGTCATGTACCTGGAGAATTGTTGGGCCTTTTACTGTTCTCAAAAAAATTATGTGTTTACTCTAAGCCATGGATTTACAAGGCTACCTTCACCAGGAGAGGTACCTTTCCTTACTGATTCAAAGGTGCCTACCACAGGAGCCCAGTTATTGTGGAGGACGTCACCATCCCCAGACCTCCCCACCTCTGAGTTGCATCAATGGGAGAGGGAAATAACCTTGAATGGTGTTTTAGCCACTTTTATTTTGCCATTTTCTATTACCATTGCATTGATCTAACCTGATAACTGTATCACTGTTTTTTCTTTGCAGAGGTTCCTTTGGGGTTTTTGTTTTGCGGCACAGCAGATCCTTACTGACTGCCTGCTGTGCACAGGGTACTGTGCTAGATGTAGGAGGGGCATTATCAACGGGGAGGGTCCTCCTTGTAGTGATGTAGCCTCTGATGTCTGTGATGTCTTTTGTGTAATGGCATACAGAGTCCCATAGAAGCCGCAGAGATGGCTTTGCAGGCCTTGTCACCCTCCCACCTGTCATGTCCCTTTCCTTTATAACTCCTTAGGGAATGGTTTATTTGCCCCCCCACTCCCACCCAAGAACTGGGGCTTGTTAGACTCTGAGGGTCTAACATTATCTTGAACCCTGCACAGGTATATTTCTTACTCTGAAGTGCTGTTTTGTGGTAATTTCATAGTTTTTCTCTATGAAAAATTTATCTACAGAGCCCTAATATTTTTGTAAGACAGTGAAGTTCGGTGGTTTTTAAGGATGTGTCTTCACTGGAAGAGAGAAATCAATTTCTTATTACAAAGCACAGCAAAACATGAGATCATCTACCCCATGGGAAGGCAGTGTGTTTTATAAGTGTTTTGGGTCATTATTATTTAAGTCAGGAACCCATGGATATATCAACAAATTATTGTCCTTTCTGATAAAGAAAATGGTATTTATTGCTCTTTTTATGTTTCCTCACCATCTACTCTTGTTGGCTTATGAAGTGTCCTATATTCACAGTATTTTGGTGCTAAAAAACAAATCTCTGCTTAAACTATCTTGTAAATATATTTGCCTGAACTTTGTATAAAAATACCCTGGGACATTGACTTCATATCCTATGTTGGTGGCTTATTTCTTTGTCTTAATCTCTTCTAGCCCTTATTGCAAGAAATAGATTGACTCTCTGGACCAGTTTTTGTAAATATTTCTTGGATCACACGTTGTAAAAAGTTTTTGTGCCTCTTAAGCTGAACAGTCTGTGCTAGCTGTTTCTGTGCTTCCTGAGCTTCCTGAAAGCGCAGAGGGAAGTTGAATAGTGGTAGTGGTAGTGGTAGTATTGGTCACAATTTATTAAGTGCTTCTTAAATGTAATATATAATTTTGACCATAATCCACTAGGGTATATACTGTTATTACCATTTTATAGATGATGAAATTAAGGCCCAAATTCTCAGGGCCAAAGGCAACAGACCCAGTACTTGGGAAATGACTGCCTCAAAACTTGTTTTTTGGGAAGTCAAAACCACGATTCTGTTTTTTCACAAATGGTAAATTGGTATATACTTGACTTTTATCCTTGGTGGAGAAACAGTAGGTATAATTGTACAGAATGATTTGTATGTTGTTATAGGTGTTAGAATACATTAAGCTCCTGTTTGGCCCAAATACAGCTTGCGGAAAATAAGATTCAGAGAGCCATAACAGATTTAGAAACTCGAGCTTTCTTCTCGTCCTCTTGACCTCTGTTACATTCAAGGGAGAATTTGATGGATTAATGCCATGAGTTATTTTATTAACTAATTGAAGATTTGTTTCAAATCCTTGGCTTCTTTTCACTTTAGCCCACTGTAATAGATTGTCGAAGTGAATTGAAAGATGCTGGTGTATTCATGCTGCTTGCTGTAGAAGACATGAATCTATATGAGGTGTCCACACAAATGTATTTTTGGCTATAGTGAGTTAAAATGGCATGATGGTTTGATACTCCCCTTTAGTTTTAAAGTCCCGGACTATTTTATATTTGTTATTAGGCTTGAGGAAGAAGCAGGGAAGATAGAAATTTTGCCAGTATTTGTGTTGCTTTGAAAGAAACCAAGAAAATTCATTGTATCTTGAATAGCATCTTGGATACTAAGTTGAGTGCTCCTGTAAATTAGATGTTTTTTTTTTTTTTTTTTCCAATTAGAAGGCAGGGCGTTTGGAAAGCAGAGGACATAGAAAGGACCCAGAGGCTCATAGGACATGTTGATGAGCAAACCATGGAGAGCCAGATTTTGTAGCAAAGTTTTGATAACCTTCTGTCTTGGCATCTTGTCTCCTCTCATCCTTAGCCATTGGTAATGGAAGCATGGAATTCAATGCTATTTAATTTCATGCAGTAATTGAATTGTGATGCACAAAGTGCATTTGATGTTTGGGTCTTAAATTGAAAGGGGATAAACAGTCTATGCTAAATTCTTCCCTGTAATAGCTTTGTTGGCTTCATAAATTGTCCCCAACAATCTCTCAGGAATGGTATAGGTCCCAGCCATTACCTGGCTCACTAAAACCCATGGAAATCCCTTAACTTAATTTTAGGCAAGGATTTCCACTTCTACTCTTGCATAAGCCTTCACAAACAACAAAGATTCCATATATGAAAAATTGTGTTGCTTTCCTACCACTGAACCATAAAATCTTAACCTTGGAGAAAGAAAGAGGACAACTGAGTGAAATGTACAAACCTTCAGGAAAGAATTCTGTTAGTTGACTTGTGTTGTATAGGAAGATGTAGTTGAAGATGAGCCCTGAGATCAATTTCTTTCATAGAACAAAATACCCCAGAGAGTCTCAAACATTTATCAGTGGACCTTGACCTTGGACATGAGGGGATGACTGAGGTATGGAGACCTTCTCTTACACAAGTGTCTGGGGAGTGGCACCCTCACAGCTTGGGACCCTCCTCTCTTTCTTCCTAGTTGCTATGGGCTCTTCTGGGTCTCCAGACCTCCAGTCTTCCTGCACCGCTGCCTGACGTAGGGTCTTTGGTGGCAGGCTCTGTAGTGGCAAAGAAAGTGAACCTGGAGGAGGTAGAATAAACCTGTGTGGTGGCCCACCCTTGCCCATTTAGATTCCTATCTTCTTTTTCCTCCTCTCAGCCCTTCATCCCATTTCCTTTTGGTAGCGGTTATCTCTTAATCACCTCGAATCTGAAGTTCTTGTCTCATAGTTGATGTGTGTTGTTGTAAGAGTTAGGAAAAGTGGGGCTAACAGTTGGGTTGATTTTTCTCTGATCATCACCATTTTGGTTCTTTACTGAGTGACACAGAAGTGTCAAGGGTCAGGGACAGCAGCCATTTACCTCTCTTCTTGCTTCTACTCTCCCTAGTATTCCTTCAAACTCTGCAAAAGGGCTGTGGTTTCCTGTCTATTGCAGTGCCTCTCAACTTGGGGGTGATTTTGGCAATGTCCGAGACATTCTGGGTTGGCACATCGCCAGGGGAGGGACTTATTAATGGCATGTAGTGGTGGAGGCCAGCAACACCGCTAAACATCCTGCAATACACAGCCCCACTGAAAATTATTGTCCTGACCTAGATGTCAGTAGTGCTTGGATGGAGGAACGCTGCGCTCTTGAAACACCTCCCCAGCCATTATAGGAGCCTGGTGTGTGCATCACTTACTGATTTGTCTGTCTGAAGTGAATCAACCTGGTTTCCTAAACCAGTTAGTCATTTTTCTTTTAATTTGGATTACAAGCTCTTTTTCTAGATAAGGCCAAACTAATTGCAGCCCCCAAAGGATCTCACATTCCAAAGCAGTGTAATCAGAATTAGAGATTTTATTCCTTGGTTGTAATGCCAGTTATAAATCATTTAGAGAAAGATGCTTTGATAATCCACAGTGTAGTTTACCAGTATTATGTGGGCTGGTGAATAAGAGCAGGGATTTTGTAGTTACTTGGTGGTGTCTAGCTGGTACCTTAATCACTTAGGTTGATCAGTTATTTGTGCCAGGCCAGGTCCTGTGTTAGTTTTGGTCTCTCTTGACCCAAGCTCTTTCTCCTCTGGGTCTCACCTCAGTTGTCACATTTTCTAGGAAGCCTTGCTTTATGCTTCAACCTTCAGGTCACCTGCTCCTCCCAGGTACCTGCCCCTCTGGTAACTGAACTCCTTGAATCAGTGTGACTTGTTGACTTTGAGGGTAGCCCCTCCCATCTAATAATTCACTTCTGCTGGACACATAGTAGGCCTCTGTAAATACTTGTGGAACGACTAAAGGAAAACTGACAGTCTACACACTTTGCTTAATTACAAAAGGCATTATAGTGGGAAAAGAAACTCAGAGTCAGAAAGCATGTTCATTTGTTTTTGTTTTCATTTGTTTTAGAAAACATGTGCTGCTGTTGGTTCTCTGACTTGTTTATCAAATAAGTGGGTCAAATGTCATGATCCTAAATGGGGAGCCTCAGTGTCTCTTGTAAGCACTCTTATGTGTACCGTGCTATCACTGTGAAAGTTGAACTGCATTTTTTTTCTTAAAGGATTTCTGTATATCTGGAATCACTAGCAGGCTGAATATTTTAAACCCTTAACTCAAATCTTGCCATTCCTCTGATTGACAACCCCTTCCCCAGTGAGATTTCTACCAACATCTAGCACTTAGGATACTAGTCCCCATCCCCTCTTTGATTTCATCTACCTCTCTCCCCCTCGCTATTCCTCACACTCTCCCAGGCTTCCTCTGGCCTCAGCATTTTGTAAATTCTTTTCCTTTTGCTTGCAATGTTCTTTTCCCAGAGACCTTTCCTTGTTCTTGACTACTCATGAATCTCTGCTCAGATGTCACATTTTTGTAAAGCTCCTCTGGCCACTTGATCTCAGATTGCAGCCCATTCCTGATTTGTTCTGTCTCCTCTACCTGGCTTACTTTTCTTCTGAGCATTGTTTCACATTCTATATATTTTACCTTAATTTATCTTGCTTATTGTTTCTTCTCCCCACCTTCTCCCTCCACCCTTAGACTGTAAGCACCATGAAGCCAGAGGGATTTTTTGTTCATTTTTAAAAATCCTCACTTAAGATATATTCATGGATTTGGGGAAGGGAGGGAGGGATTCAAGTCGGGGGGGGAGGAGGGAGGCAGGGGAGAGAGACAGAGAGACACACACACACACACACACGCACGCACGCACACATACACACAGAAAACATCTATCTTTTATTAACCTGGAATGGAACCTCCAACCTAGGTATGTGCCCTGACTGGGGATAGAACCTGCAAACTTTTGGAGCACATGATGACACTACAACCAATTGAGCCACCCAGCCAGGGCATATTTTGTTCATTTTTATTGAATAGTAACTTGCATGTGGAAGGCACACACACATGTTTTGGTGAATAGCTGGATAGATGATCACAATCTGAGCGCACCCATGAAAACAGCCCCAGGTCAAGAAAGAGGATGTCACTAACACTTCAGAAACCCCCTCATGTCCCCTTTTAGTCACCGTTTCCCCCTTTAAGGGCCTGAGTTCTGATATCATAGTTGAGATTCCTATGGCAGAGACTTTTGTGGGTTTCTTTGCTGTATCCACAGCTCCTGGTAGATACGAAGTCAACACTGGTTGAACAAATTAACACAATATTGAAAGTGAGACCTGTACATGTGATGTAACTAGACGTCTTAAGCTGATCTCTTTTTGTGCATTAAGCCCAGTCATTGGAAAATGCAATTAGAGGCTTTTGAAGTATCTGGTTGTAAGACACTCGCCGCTATCACTTAGCCAATTGGATTTGTCACTTCTTTCTGCTGTGTTGGCCTTGATTATCTAAGTATTTTACCAGTGATCTCTTTAAGTCCACTCTTCTTGCTTGTGATTTTAATTTAAGTTTATTCTATTTGCTAGTCACTTAAACCAGACCTTTCTCTGGTAATGTCTTACAGGATTATTTAACATTTTTTTATGATGTCCTTACATTTATTTAGAGCTTTAATTTTCTTTAGCAATGTTTTGCAGTTCTTTTTTATATAATTTATTAAGTGCATTTTGTAATGAACTAATGTGCAATAATTTGATTTACATGGAACAAAGTAAAGTGTTTCAAAATATGCAATCATACCATTTTTATTTCAAAATGTCACATGTTCTTTGCATGATGCTCAGACTTGAAAGACAAGGGCCATTTTGAAAATACGACATTAAAACTTCATTTTAAACACAAAATCTGTGAAAAATACACTTTAAAAAATTGAATTTATTGGGGTGACTTTGGTTAATATATTGCATAAGTTTCAGGTGTATATTCTGTAACGCATCATCTGCATGTTGTATTATGTGTTTACCCCCCAGGCAAGTCTCCTTCCATCACCATTTTCCCCCTCTACGCCTTCTTCTACTACCCCCCTAGCCAGCCCCCTTTTGTCTGGTAATTATCATACTGTTGTCTGTGTTTATGAGCTGTTTTTTCCTTCTTTTTAAATTTTTAATCCTCACTCATTTTTCCATTGGTCTCAGAGAGAGAGGAAGGCTTTCTCATATGTCCTCTGACAGGGGACCGAACTTGCAACCTGGGTATGTGCCCTGACTGGGAATTTTGGTCTAGCAGACAACGCTCCAACCAACTGAGCCACACTGGCTATGGTGGTTTCATTTTCTCTTAACCCTTTCGCCTTTTTCACACAGCCCCTCAACATTCCTCCCCTCTGACAGCTGTCAGTCTGTGTTCTGTGTTGGTTTTATTCATTAGATTTCACGTATATGTGAAATCTTATGGTACTTGTGTTTCTCTAACTGGTTTATTTCACTTAGTATAATGCTCTCCAGGTCCACCTGTGTTGTCACAGAAGGTAAGATTTCATTCTTTTTTATGGCTGAGTAGTAGTATTCCATTGTATAAATATATGACAGTTTTTTTTTTTTAAAGATTTTATTTATTTTTAGAGAGAGGGAAAGGAGGGAGACAGAGAAGGAGACAAACATCGAGGTGTGATAGCCTCTCACACACCCCCTACTGGGGACCTGGCCCACAGCCCAGGCATGTGTCCTGACTGGGAATCAAACCAGTGACCCTTTGATTCACAGGCCAGCATTCAGTCCGCTGAGCCACACCAGCCAGGGCAGTACTACAGCTTTTTCATCCACTCATCTACTTGTGGATACTTGAGCTTCTTCCAAATCTTAGCTGTTTTAAATAATACTGCAATGAACATAGGGGTGCATATGTTGATGAAATCAGTGTTTTAGGTTTCTTTGGATACATTCCCAGAAGTGCATCACTGGGTAATAAGGCAGTTTCATTTTTAATTTTTTGAGGTAACTTCATGACTGCACCGATCTGCATTCCCACTAACAGTGCTTAGGGTTCACTTTGCTACACATCCTCCCCAATACTTTGTTTGTTGATATATTGATGATAGCCATTCTGACAGGTCTGAGGTGATGTTTCATTACGGTTTATACTATGCGTTTCTCAGATGATTAGTGATGTTGAACATCTTTTCATGGGTCTGTTGGCCATCTTAATGTCCTTTTTAGAAAAGTGTCTATTCAGGTTCTTTTTTGAAATATATTTTATTGATTATGCTATTACAGTTGTTCCATCCCCCCCGCTTCATTCCCCTCCACCCTGCACACCCTCTCTCACCCACATTCTCCCCTTTAGTTCATGTCCATGTGTCATAAGTTCTTTAGCTTCTACTTTTCCAACACCACTCCTGCCCTCCCCCTGTCTATTTTCTACCCACCATCTATGCTACTTATTCTCTGTATCTTTCCCCCTTCTCTCCTCCTCCCACTCCCCTGTTGCTAACCCTCTATGTGCTCTCCATTTCCGTGCTTCTGCTCCTGTTCTAGTTGTTCGTTTTTGTTTTAGGTGTGGTTGTAAATATCTGTGAGTTTGCTGTCTTTGTACTGTCATATGTTTTATCTTCTTTTTCTTAGATAAGTCCCTTCAACATTTCATATAATAAGGGCTTGGTGATGAGGAACTCCTTGAACTTGACCTTATCTGAGAAGCACTTTATCTTCCCTTCCATTCTAAATGAAAGCTTTGCTGGATAGAGCAATCTTGGATGTAGATCCTTGGCTTTCATGACTTGGAATACTTCTTCCCAGCCCCTTCTTGCCTGTAAGGTCTCTTTTAAGAAATCAGCTGACAGTCCAATGGGAACTCCTTTGTAGGTGACTGTCCCTTTATCCCTTGCTGCTTCTAGAATTCTCTCCTTCATTTTAATCTTGGCTAATGTAATTCTGATGTGCTTTGGTATGTTCCTCCTTGGGTCCAACTTCCTTGGCACTCTCTGAGCTTCCTGGACTTCTTGGTAGTCTATTTCCTTTGCCAGATTGGGGAGGTTCTCCTTTATTATTTGTTCCAATAAGTTTTCCACTTGTTGCTCTTCTTCCCCTTCTGCTACCCCTATAATTCGGATGCTGGGATATTTAAAGATGTCCTGGAGGTTCCTAAGCCTCTCCTCATTTTTTTTGAATTCTTGTTTCTTCCTTGTTTTCTGTTTGGTTGTTTGTTTCTTCCTTCTGGTCCACTCCATTGGTTTGAGTTCCAGATTTCCTCCCATTTCTACTGGTTTCCTGTGCATTTTACTTCATTTCAGTTATTGTAGCCATCATTTGTTCATCTAATTTGCGACCCAAATCAACCAATTCTGTGAGCATCCTGATAACCAGGGCTTTGAACTGTGCATCTGATATATTGGTTATTTCTTGGGCGCTTAGATGAATTGACTCTGGGGCTTTGATCTGTTCTCCCATTTGAGCCTTTTTTTTTTTTTTTGAGCCTGGTCATGGCTGTTACATAGTGAGGGTGGAGCCTTAGGTTGTCCCCAAGGTGGGGTGGTCCAGTGGCTGGGTGGTGATACTGTATGTGGGGGTGGGGTCCGAGAGGGAGCAATGGCGCTTGCTCTGCTCTCTCTCAGATTCCAGTCCCTTCTGCCGCTTTTCCCAAGCAAATTGGGCCCTTCTGGTGCTGATTTCCATGTGGGTGGGCTTGTGTATGTTCTACGACCCTGTGGGTCTCTCCAACCAACTCTCCTGTGAGACTGGGAGTCTCTCCCTGCACTTCACCCCCCACGAATGTTTTCGATCAGTGCTTTTAGGCTTTATTTCCCAGCTCAGGGGCCCTGGGTTGTGCAGTCTGTCTCGCTGCCCATTTTTGCCTGGTTTATCTGAGTGGAAATGTGTGACTGCGGTTAGCTGCCTTGTATGCCTCGCTTGGTCTGCTTGTTGCCTCCCTGCACCTGGTAACTGCCACCTGTGCACCTGGGGTGTGCCAGCTGCCACCTGCACATCTGGGACCACTAGCCACTGCTTTTTCCTGCCCCGATCCCTCTCCGCTGGCTGCTGACTCCGCCTCTCTTACCTGTCTGGGTGAATCGTTGTGGGACTTCTGTACAATTCAATTTTCTATCTGTTCGGATTGTTTTTTTGGTTCTAAATTTTTGTTGTCCTTAACTTTGGTTGTGAGAGGAGGCACAGCGTGTCCATCTATGCCACCATCTTGGCAGGAAGTCTATTCAGGTTCTTTATTCATTTTTTAAATTGGATTATTTGTTGTTTGAATTGTTTGAGTTCTTTATAAATTTTGGATATTTGTCTCTTATCAGATATATCATTGGAAAATATGTTCTCCATTCAGTGGGTTGTTTTTCATTTTGTTGCTCATTTCCTTTGCTAAGCAAAAGCTTTTTAGTTTGATGTCATTCCATTTTTTTTTTTTTGTTTCACTTGCCTGAGTAGATATATCAGGAAGAATATTTCTATGAGAAATATCTGAGACTTTATTGACTATGTTTTCTTCTATGATTTTAATAGTTTTCAGACTTACATGTAAGCCTTTACTCCATTTTGAGTTAAAAGAGGAGGTCGTTTCATTTTTTTTTTTTTTTTTACATAAAGGTCCAATTTTCCCAACTTGAATAGACTGTCTTTACTCCATTTTATGTTCTTGCCTTCTTCATCAAATATTAGTTGACCATAAAGGTATGGGCTTATTTCTGGGCTCTCTATTTTTTTTCCATTGACTTATATGCCTGTTTTTATTTCAGTACCATGCTGTTTTGATTACAATGGCTTTATGGTATAGTTTGATGTCAGGTAGTGTGATTCTTACAACTTTGTTCTTCTTTTTGTGGCTATTTGACATCTTTTATGGTTTCATAGAAATTTTGGAATTATTGTTTTAGTTCTGTGAAATAATGCCATTGGTATCTTGGTAGGAACTGCATTGACTCCACAGATTGCTTTGGGTAATATGGACATTTTAGTGATGTTAATTCCTCCTGTCAATGAACATGGTATGTGCTTCCACTTATCTGTATCTTCTTCAATTTCTTTTTTCAGTGTCTTATTATTTTCTGAATATAGGTCTTTTAAATCCTTGGTTAAATTTATTTTGATTTTTTAAAAATATATTTTATTGATTATGCGATTACAGTTGTCCCATTTCTCCCCCATCATTCCCCCCACCCTGCACACCCTCTCCCACCCACATTCCCCCCTTTAGTTCATGTCCATGTGTCATAAGTTCTTTAGCTTCTATATTTCCCATATTATTCTTGCCCTCCCCCTGTCTATTTTCTACCCACTATCTATGCTACTCATTCTCTGTACCTTTTCCCCCTTCTCCTCCTCCCATACCCCTGTTGCTAACCCTCCATATGATCTCCATTTCTGTGGTTCTGTTCCTGTTCTTGCTGTTTGCTTAGTTTGCTTTTGTTTTAGGTGTGGTTCTTAATAGCTGTGAGTTTGCTGTCTTTTCACTGTCATATTTTTGATCTTCTTTTCCTTAGATAAGTCTCTTTAACATTTCATATAATTTATTCCCAGGTATTTTATTTATTTTTTTATGCAATTGTAAATGAGATTGTGTTCTTAGTTTCCCTTTCTGATAATTCATTAGTGGTATATAAAAACTCACCTGATTTCTGGATATTAATTTTGTATGCTGTTACTTTACTAAATTAATTTATCAATTCTCTTAGTTTTTTGGTGGAGTCTTTAGGATTCTCTGTATCTATATATATCATGTCATCTGCTTAACTTCTTTTTGCCTTTAAATTATATTGAAAATCAGCCAAGCATAATAAATTTGCACCAGATTATACCCTTCCATGTTGGTTCTTTCCTTACTGGAATTATTGTACACTTGTGTTCCTGGTCACTGGATCCTGTCTGGGACTACTGGAGCATCGGTTACTGTTTCAGTTATATGCCTACATTAGAACTGACACCCGAATTATTTTAGTGCTTTACTAATAGAGTGTCATCAGAGATGAGTGTGTTGCTAACCATTTGAAATTTGATTAGTTTAAGGATGCAGGGGCTTCCTGGAATTTGGGTTAGAGGTGTCTTAAGCTATGGTTATGTCTACAAAGTCAAGGATGTGCCATTCACTACAGAAGCACTGTGTAATTGATAAGTAAAGTTGTTTGGTCTTTATTCTGACCAAGAATTGTGCAGAGGAACAGGCACTTTCTCTGACTCACACAAAGTCACAATACCAGCTGATGACTGGGCTTGACTATGTATATGATGGAATATTATGGAATCATTAAAAATTAAAGAAGATAAGCATTATATTTTAGGGCAAATTTGTGTTTTATTTCTTATGTTTAACAATGTGTCATAGGTATTTTCCTAAGTTAGAAAATGTCTAGAGTCCTTGATTATCAAAAAAGAAAAAAAAAAACCCACCAAAACCCCACAGGGACCACCCCTAGGTCAGGCTGCCATGAGTAATAACCCATGCATCACTTAAGAAGCTCCCAGCTTCAAGTGAGGAGAGACCCAACTCTGAGCAATGAGGAAAAAAAATTTCATCATATGTACTAGAGATTTAGAGGTAGTGGATTTCCAGGTAATCAGTGGTCAGCCAACTTTACTGCGACGGCAGACTGTTTCCAACCTTCTACTGCCATCTGTGTATCAGATTTGTCATCAGTGATTCTCCTCAAGGTGGCAAAATGGAGCTATATAAAGACATCCAGACTAGCAGAAAGGGGCTTAGACCACTTTGGACCATCTAGCATGTGCTGTGAATTGAGGCAGCCTATTGGAAGCTGTAGCTGAGTGGTGGAGGGGAATCCAGACTGAGTGTGGGTTCTGAGCTGGAGGGGGAAGCAGGGTAGGTGGTGGAACAGATACAGGATGGGCAACCAGCCCACTTGCTGGCATTTGAATTTGGCTTTTGGAATTATGTTTATGCAGAAGTATCTCCTGCAAATGCCAAATCCTAAGCAAATATTTGGTATATGAAAGTTGTCATCAAATTTGTAGTCCTGTTTGTCCTTAATTTCATCACTAAAACTTCATACTGAAATTATCATAATTGGGGGATTAATAGTGTTCAGTTTTTTAATGAAGTCTGTTCATTTTGATTAAAATTTTAAAGAGATTTCTTTATTTAAAGATTTACTGTCTTGTCTGGCACACAGATGCTTAATACATAAGTTACTTAATCATGAATATCTGAATAAATGTTTTCTGTTGTTAAGAACTGCGTCAAGTCGCCAGGCCACATTTCAGAGTTATCACAGGAGAGTTTTAATTTGAGTGAGTTGGGAGAAATGAAGCTTTTCGGGAGTGGGTTTGTGGTGTGGACAGATGTAGATGATTAACTTGAAGGAGTTGGTTTTAAATTTGTGTCTGGGTTAGAAGTATTCGGTATTCGACCTAGACCAAATATTGAGGACTATACTTATTTCCTTTCTCCTTTCTTTCCAGGAAGTGTCTGTTTTAGCAATTATATAATCCATTCCCTAATTTCTACATTGTTTAAAGGCCTAGTAATGTGTTAACAGACTCTTGTTTTATTTCCCAATATTTTATCAGGTGATCGACAGGAAATTACAAATTTATAGTAATGGTGGCTTTTTCTGTTGATGCAACATTAATTTCATGATCATATCATCTGTGGGGATATCTTCCAAGAATGGGCGGAGTTTCATCTACTGTGCACCTGCACCCCTCCCCCCCAGATGCTGATGTTACCATTGTAAAGGGAATATGTATTAAATTTTAGAGAGAACATGCAAAGGGAAAGCTCTAACAGTCTTATTGTTTATAAACATACATTTTTTTCTGGTATAATTTTTTAAAATTTTTATGTGGAGTTATCAAAATGAATTGGCTAGAAAGCAAAAATTATGGCCATTATTAGACTGTCACAGGTACTCTTAATTTTTAATTTTGAAATGTAGATTCACAGAAATGTGCAAAATAGTACAAAGATGTCCATTTTTCCTTTACCCAGCTTCTCCATGGTTTCGTCTGACATAATTATAGTACTGTATGGAAACTAGGAGTGTGACATTGGTTTAGTGTGTGTGTGTACTTCTCGGCCATTTTATCATAGCATGTGTAGATTGGTGTAATCTCCGTGGAAATCAAGATTCAGCATGACTTCATCACAACAAAGATTCCCCTCATCCTTCTCCTTTTTAATTGCACTCCTTTCCCCACTGTCTCCAATTCCTGACATTGACTAATCTGTTTTGTACCTGTGTAATTTTGAGAATCTTCTATACATGGAATCATACAGCATGTGACCTTTTGTAGTTGGCCGTTTTCACTTGGCACAGTGCCCCTGGTGTCCTCCAGGTCCTTGCGCGCATCGGTAGCTTGCTCAGCCTCACTGTAGAGGAGTGTTCCAAGGCATGTCTGCACCACAGTTTGTTAACCATTCACCTATTGAGGGAGGTTTCTTTTCTTTTTTTTCTTTATTTTTTCTTTTTCTTTTCTTTCTTTCTTTTTTTCTTTTTTTTTTTTTTTTTTTTTTTTTTTGCAGTTTCAGCTTGCTTCAGAACAGTGAATTATTAACAGTGTGTACAGGTTTTTTGTGTGGATATTAGGAGTACAATTACTGTATCGTATGGTAAATGTATGTTTGTTTGTTTAAAGAAATTGCCAACTTTTTTTCCAGATTTCTGTGCCATTCCACATTCCCAGCGCAGTGCACACGATACCGAGCCTTTTACATTCCCACAAGGCTTTGGGGTGTCACTGTTTTTTTATCTGAGCTGTTCTGATATGTGTGCGGTGATACCTCATTGGGGCTGCAGTGCGCGTTCCCTGATGGTGCACCGTGCTGCGTATCCTTCCATGTGCGTGTTGGCTGTGCTCTCTGGTAAAGTGTCTCTCCTTATTCTCTGTTCACTTTCTAATTGGATTACTTATTTTTTATTGTTGAGTTTTGAGTGTTCTCCAAACAACCTAGATAGTAGCCCCCTGTCGGATATGTGGTTTGCAAATATGTTTTCTCATTCTGTAGCTTCTCTCCTCATCCTCTCAACAAAGTCCCTTAGAAAACATTCTCAATTTTCATGGAGGAGTCTAATACATTTATTTCTTCTCCTGGATCATACATTTGGTGTCATTTCGAAGAGCTTGTTACCAACCCCCAGGTCCACCACATTTTCTCCTTTTTCTATCCCCAAAAGTTTTACAGCTTTACACTCCGCATTTAAAGTTATGATCGATTTTGCATTAATATTTGTCTCAGGTATGAAGTTAAGGTGAAGATTCTAACTCTTTTTTCCCCATGGATATTCAGTTGCTCTGAAGAGCAGCAGTTTTTGAAAAGCTCGTTCTTCCTCCATTGAATTGCTTTTGTGCCTGTCAAAAATCAGTTGCCTGTACTGTGTAGGTCTCCTTCTGAAGTCTCTGTTCTCTTCCATTGATCAGGATTTCTGTCTGTCTGCTAATACTCCAAGGTCTTTCTTGGTTACTGTAGCTTTATAACAAGTCTTAAAATTGGGTAGAGGGATTCCTTACACTCCATTCTTCCCTTTTGATGGTATTCTTTTTTGAAGATTGATGCTTTTCTGCTCCCCCCGATTCCCCCTCCCCAATTATTACTTTTTGTTGTTGTTTGGATGATTGCTGTGTTCAATACAAATGAACTCACTGCCCTTTGAGAAATCTTCACTTTAATGTGGTGCACTTTATCCTGAGGGTCAATTCCAACAGATTGGTGATGCCTGCTTGTAATCTGTTTTATTGTATTCTGTTTGTGGAATACAGTTTTAAGGAGCATCAAAAGAACAAGGCCTGGCTCAGCAGGAGAGTGCTATGAAATTTGACTGCTGTCTGCCTTGGATTTAAGGTAGGCACAGGCTGGCAACTTGCTGGGTGTTGTTCTTACTGGTAGCAAATAAGGCACTGTTGAGTTTTAGCTGGAGAAGAGCCAGAAGTTTATGAGTGTGGCTGGGATGGGTGTTGGAGGGCAGACCTACTCCACGCATATAATCTATAACCTATCTAGTTTACATATTTCCAGTGAATCGTCATGCTGTATGACCTTGTAATTTAAATCTGAGAGGAGCGGCAGTTCTTATCTTCAAATCGTGGTTTATGTGTAGCCACATTGTCTTCTGAGCTTCTGGTTATTCTTCTGTCTACTGTTTATTCTCCTTTTCAAGTGAAAGGACTTCTTAATTTGTGACTTGGTGATATTTTTTCTCTGGCTGGAGATGTTCATGGATTAATGATTTGGATGTTAAAGTATATCTGTAAGAATTGGATGAATAATGTTCAGGGAAAATATTACCAAATCTCACTGTATTAAGGATTTTATAATGTAAATATACTACTATGAAATGGAAAACACCAAAATAATTGTAAGTAGATCCTTTCCTAGCAAGGACATAACCATTTTTAATCTATTGAAGACTGGTGGTTGAATTATATCTCCTTTAATGCTAGCCTTCTAATTGATCTGTTTAGGTGCCTGAAGTTACAGCATTAAAGGTTGTTGTTATTGTATATTTGCATCCTGAGAAGCCTTCTAGATTGCATTGTGCCCCTGAGTTTGTGATGCATGAAGTTATTCCCATTTATTAAGATCTCTGGCTGGTGTGCCTCAGTGGATTGAGTGCTGGCCTGTGAACCAAAGGGTCACCGGTTTGATTCCCAGTCAGGGCACCTGCCTGGGTTGTGGGCCAGGTCCCCAGTAGGGGGTTTGTGAGAGGCAACCACACATTGATGTTTCTCTCCCTCTCTTTCTCCCTCCCTTCCTCTCTAAGATAAATAAATAAAACCTTAAAAAAAAAAAAAAAAAAAGAACTGAATGTTGAGCTTCTGTGCCATGTTTCTTAGTAGTTTGAAATGGAAGAGAAGGGAAGGATAGGCCTGGAGCTCAAATCGTTCAGGAGAGTGGTTCAAGTTGTGGTCAAATGATAATTTTCACAAAGTTTATGACTCTTATACAAACAGAATTAATACATATCAAAGTCAGATCATTAATGAGGCAAAGAATAATATAGTGAAGCTTTTTGGGAGAACGTGGGAGGAGCTAGATGTTTTTGGCGAATTGCAGAATATGATTGCTTGGTTAGGTCCAACACTGATTAATGTTCTACAGAGTTATAAAACCATAACCCGTTTTTCTTTTTTGAAATAGGACATAAATATACAGGTTAATGTTTAACTTCACCAAGGTGTTTAATCCTAGTGAATAGCAAGTCAAACTATGGTACATTCCTCTAGGTAATTAAATACTTTTTGGGTAAGTTTGTTAAAGTCGACCCTATATGGTATTGAAAGGAAATGCTGCATTCTTTGTACCTTATTTCTATGTTCCGGATCATTTTTCTTATCAGCAGTTTGTGCAGCTTCATGGAGACTGACAGTTGCTGAGTTTTATTTATTTTACCTTTTTGATCTTGGCTAATGTTGATAGCTGATCTACTTGTCTCCAAGGTGAATTAGTTTACAAGTTTGCAATTGAACTGTTGGTGATTTATTTTATTTTATTTTTATTTTTTTGCTTTTCTCCTTCTCTGTTGATATGCAGCACTTTGAGTCCCATCCCCATCCTCACTTTTTTTCCTTCCTGTTGGAGTGCATTTCATATCTCTCATGTGTACTTAGATGCTAGCAAAGCAGGGATGCTGACTGGAGAGGACTGAATTACACACCTTGTCCTGAACTGTCTGCTTTTCTGCACTGAGCTTGGACACAGCTTTGCCACATTCTATTTATGTGACCTTCAGCATATCAGTAAATTTTTAAGCCTTCATTTTGGTCATCTAAAGTGGGTTGAACAATGGTGTTTACTTTGTAGGGTTGTCATGAGGATTAAAAAATTAGAGGATTAAAAGGGCGACTAGCACATAGTAAGTTTTCAATTAAGATTATCTCTAAGATACATATATGTATATATACACACATATACATATATAGATGGATAGATAGGCAGACATATATGTCTATATATATAATCTTGTTATTTTACATAGTAAATATTCTCTGAAGGATTTTCAAACCCACTTGTTTAAAAGGACCAGGGAGGTGCACCATAAATAACAGAAGCATCTTATAAAATTAAGTACAGGAGCATCTGCAGCTAATACCTGGCATCTCAGCTGGGGACAGATTTGTGATTGGTGGGGACAGTGGTGAAGTTTATACTGAGTGAAGGTGACCCAAAACTGTGCATCTTGAGCCAGTTGTTGCCATATGGTTTGATATGACTTGATATTAAAAATTTCTAAAGAGAATATTAAAGGCTGAATTGTCACATGTCCTTTCCCCTTTGTAAATGTTGGCAACTTTTAAGATGATATTCTGTTTTTACGGGCTCCAGGTAGTGGGCTGCCAGTTTGCCATGTTTGATCTTGGTTGATTTAGAGTATTCAACAAGAGACACAGTTGTTCATATTAGACCACGTCGAAATGGGAAGTGACCATGGCAGTCATTTCTCCAATGCCTGCTTTTTACAGACAACAGTTGGGTTTGGGCAAAGTCACATGGCCTGTTAGTGGTGGTACTTTTAATTTTTGTAGAAATGAGCTTTACTTTTGCACATTCGTTTACTTTGAGAGTTAATAAAGTCAAACAGACTCATTTTTGAAAGATGCACCATACATTAAAAAATAGCCCTATTGATTATTGGAACAAGGAAGAAAATATACTCAAATTTTAACAGTGGTTATGGTTATTTTTATTTTCTTTTTTATACTTTCTATGTACCCTCTTGTCTGTTTAATGTGCTCTGCTCTTTAATGTGCTTTACCTAATGGGCTTCTGCAGTGAATATTTATTGCTTTTATAATCAGAAAAAGCAATGAATGCTATTAAAGAAAGAATTTATTGTGGAAATGCCTAGATGTGTGATATGATTATTGATCAGTTTCATGGCCTCAAGACTGTTGCCAGCAAAGTAATTGTTCATTATTTCATTTGTTCCAGCCAAGTAATGGTGCCTCTCATCATGCTAGTTAGGTATGTTTACATGGGTCTTCCTCAGGTTTGAGGTGACTTCTTTGATGGAATTGGGTTTGTCACCACCCTGGGCATATAAGTTGCTGGTCCCACCCCTGGGCAGCTGGCCTGCAAGGCATACCGTCTGTTTTGGCAGAGCCAGGGGCTTGTCCTGCTGGGCTGGAGCTCACCAACTGTTGCAGCCACAGTGCCTCAGCTGTTGTGCTTTTACATTAACCGTTATTCGCCATGCAGACCTTTATGGTTCAAACCAGGCCACATCTGTTGTGAGTCCCGTGACCTTCAAAACCCAGAGCAGAAAGAAATGCAAAACACACTTTTTATCTCCAGGCTTTCTGCAGACACATCAGTTTAGAGGGCTTAATTCTAAACTTATTTCATAAAAGATTTTTATTTTCCCGTCTTCCATTAACTGTGGGTTTTTATTGTTGATGATTTGAGCAAATTAGTGTTGCTCCAAATGTGGTCTGTTGACCACCTGCATGTGATCCCAGAAGGAGTTTTTAAAAAATGTATTCTGGAGACTCACTGTCGACCGAAAAATCATGATTTTAAAGGTGTATTCTTGCAACAACACTTTAACCAGTGACTTGGGCCTTGTCCCCCAAGGCATGTCCTGTTCTCTTTCAGAGAGGAAGGCTTGGAGTTCCAAAGGTTGACACCAGGATGAGTGGTCATGTGGGGAACTGGGCACCCCTGGGAATGTCTAGACTTCTTCAGAGGTTGCCTTTGGATGTAAAATTTGGGGAAGGTTCTAAAGTCATGTTACTTGGAAAATGTTCATGGTCGTTGTGAGAAGGGCAACTATATTTCCAGATTTAACAGTCATTTGGCTTTCTGTTCCGGAAGTAATAGTGTCTACAATCAAACTGTATTCTATTGTATATGCTGTCCCCTTAACTCTGTCCCCTCTGCAAAATAGACTGGCCACATGCCCAACACTGTGATGTTCCTATATTCTTCAGTGCTGAGCCATTAGGCCTCCTGTTGATTTATGAGCCTTACATTTCCACAGCTGAAGCCATGGAGAGACCAGTGGACCATATGCCTCCATAAAAATACTCCCTCTCCCCACTGAGTCAGTAGTCTCTTGAATAGAACAGGGAAAGCAAAAGAAGTAGAGCTTCTCTAATTTGTGGGAAAGAGGTAGGTAGAAGGAAGACGGAGGGCTCACTAAATTATTCTAGGTCACATTTGGTACCTGGGGTAATAGCATTATAGGAAGTATTTTAAAAAAAGACAAAGGAACTGACTTGCATAGCGCTAATGTAACATGTTGCAGAGAATTTATGTGGATATTTAGTTTTTTATTTTATCCAGAATATCCAAAATATAATTTCAACATGTAACTAAAGTGACAAGTGTTAATGAGCTATTTTACAATCATATGTACATATGCGTGTGTGTGGTTTTTGGTTTTATTTTTTATTTTTTTATTTTTGCTGAGTATTTGAAATCCTGTGTATATTTTAGACTGACAGCACATATCATCTCAGGGTTGCCCCATGTAGCTGGACAGAGCTGTTCTAAAGGCTTCTTCTAATCTCCAGTTCTCAGTTAAAATGGGAACATTTGCATGCGTGGAACATTCTTCTTTTTTTTCTATTTTTGAGAAAGTGAATTGTTTTCTCAGCGGTTACTTGGTGTTAGTGTAATGCCTTCCTCTGTAGGCTGTAGTGTTAGAATTCTCTTTCCAAGCCTTTTAATAATTTTCAGAAATTATCACTTTTATTACAGTATTTTCAGTCGTAACTAGAGTGTTTTTACAGTGGGAATTCTTTCAGTGTGAAATCTCTTAAAAGGACAATTGAAAACACACTGCTTCTTTTGGGACACAGGATTGGGACATCTAAGTAACTAGTGGGGTCCTTGAGACAGAATGTGTAAAATTAAAATTGTCCATGGGAGTCCTGGTGCAAAGGTCACTTTGATTCAGTACAGATATATTCTCTGCAACATTTTATATTTGGGTCTTTATGTATGTTTTCCAAATAACCTAAATGAGGCGCCTTCCGGGCCCTCAGACTCTTTAGGGAAGCTCAGTGGAGCTTTGTTTCCCTTCTTCTGTGTTTGGAGGGTCTGAGTTTGAATTCCTTTCTCCATCTCCACAATGTAATGTGACCTTGACAAGGTGATTAATGATCCAGTCTGTGCCTAGGGAAATGGGAGAAGCAGAGGATTTATTTACTCCTCAACCTTCTGGTGAGGGTTAAATGAGATAATCCATCTGACCAGCTCTGTCACAGTAAGTGCTAAAGAAATATTAGCTGTCCTCAGCATCTTTCTTAATTATCTTTGTTAATTTTATGAGCAAAAGTAGGGCAGGAAGAATTTTAGGAATGAATTTATTTTGTTGACATTGAGAGAGGTTAAAAAGTATCCTTACTTCTTTCTGAAACAAAAATTAAAAATCCTTATTTTTGCCACAATATCTTTAGCCCTATTTCTTTATTTCATCTGTTTAGTTCTAGGTTTGAGTACATCTTGGGTAATGTTACCTCATTAAGAACTCTCTGGTCAGAACATTTCTGTCAAAGAGTTCTCTCCTCTGTAGAGTGAAGGGAAAGTTTTAAATGTATTTCACAAAGTGCTTTTACTTTTTCTGAAATATTTATTTCTGAACAAACCTCAAATACCATGCATGATTTCTGAAACACCTGAAGCAGCTGAAATCTGCAGCCTTTTCGGTTCCATTGTGTTAAATGTCAGAGACTGGATCAGCCAGAACAATGTGGCTGTGCACAGAAGGAAGGGCGGAGGTTTCCCCAGCTTCCAGAGCCGTCCATTCTTCTCCCTTTTTCACTCAACTCTCACTCATCGATTATGCAGAGTCGATATTGTAGAGCACATGTGTTCAGTTAAACCTTGGTAAGTCGTATTTAGAGGAGTGTATTTTTCAGAATTTACTCAGGATTTCTGTAATCCACAGTCCTGCGGTTCTGCTGAGGGTTGTTACCCCAGTTTGTTCCGGAGGGGGCACTGCAGATGCTATATCTCTCTCATCTGCTGTCTAAAAATTAGACCGACAGTGTGTTTCATTGAATTTCACCTGATAGGGAAGCTTCTAAACATACACAGTTTCCTTTCAGCATCATTGTATGTATAAAAATAAATAAAGGAAATTCTTTTCATACCCGCTCTGATCCCCAGTTTGTACTGCAGTTGTATAAGGATTTGAATTCAGAATAGGAAAGTCTCCTCGCAATTGATTTCATTCAGATTCTTGTATATAAATAGTGAGGGGAACAAAAATAAATTGAACTGAAACTTTCAATTTTGTATTTGAGCTTTTTAAAGACATAAAACTGCTTTTTTCTTTTGATGCTTCAAATGGGTTTTTGTGGTATAATTGGTCAGTCAGAGGTTTTAGAAAAAGAACAACCAAAAACAAAAAAAGAACCCAGCTCTGCTTATTTAATAGCTGCCATTTCTTCATCAGGAGAGGACTTTTGGTTAAATACTTCTTTTTCTGTTTAAGTTATTTTCGTTGAGACTTCCACTGAGTTAGTTCAAGTGAATACATAATTCCTCTTCAAGCAAAGCAGAATGCAAGTTATTTCTTCTGCAGATTTCTTTCTACAACTGAAGAGAACAAAGCAAACCTCATTCTTTCTGGAAAGTGAAACTAACACCTAATGAAAATGGAGATAACAAAAATGAACTTGTGGCCCTGGGGTATTCTCACCAGCAGCGTTACAGTGGCTGCCTGGGCAATGCTCCCCAATTGCTTGCGTTATTATGACATTGGTTGAATCAAACAAATCTATAGGAGGCCTATTTCTCAGTGTTTTAGGAGGACTTCGAGTTATAGAGAGGAGTATATTCGGTGATTTATCTCTCCTTACCAGCCACAAACCATATTTGTTTCTAATTATGATTTTATGGTTATAGACAGCTGTAAAGAATTGCTAAAGACAAAATCTTTGCCATCATTCAGAGGTGAATTGCCATAGATTTAATTTACTAATTACCCCCTACTTAGGTTGCCTCCTGTTCCACTGCTCACACCTACCTGTGGAAGGGAGTTTTTTTTTTTTTAAAGAATATCATTTGGGGAGACAGAGAGAAACCAAGTTGGGTTTAAACCATGCACATATCTATATTTAAACAACAAGAAAAAATTTATTTAAAAAAAATCACGCACCTAAGCTCCTCTAACATCCGTAGTAGGGTGTTCTGTTCTTCTGTAGGTATCATACAGACAGGTAATTCTTTTGTATGATATTGTAGGTATAGTTTTATGTGTTGCATAACTCTAACAAAATACAATGTGTATTTTTGCCTTTCCTCCCTCATTTTGTTTGCAAATGGTTGTATCTTGTTTGCATCTCATTAACTGTTACCTTTTTTTATTGATGTGCATAAGCAATTAATTGCCTGATCTAACTAGTGCATATCCGAATCAGTTGATAAAGGGCAAAAGGGAAATTGTAGAAAATACTAGCAGATAAAACCAAAAACTAGGGGAGTTGGCATTGGTCAGGTGAATGTCAGGAGACTGCTCTCCAAAGTTTCGTCTCCAGGAGCGCCGCCCCCTGCACACAGGTGCACGCGCACATTTAATGAATGATTTGCCTCAACACACCCTGTGGCCAGGGTGGTGCGCCACTGTGTTCTGCTCCGGCCGGTCTCTCTTCAGCCTGTTCTCTGCGTTAGCAGAGTCACCTTTTCAAAGTATACATTGATTAAGATGTTCTAAAATTAGATTGTTATGGTTGTACATCTCTGTGAATATACTAAAAACTGTTACATCGCAATGAAGCTGCTTTAAAGGAAGGCACACATCGGACATACTGACTCCTCTTGGACTCCTTCAGACTCATTTCAAAGCCCCTAAGTCCTTTTCAGCCCCAGCCATCTCACTAAGGCTCCCCCAGTTGGCCTCACCCCTTTCCTGGCTGAGCATCCTCACCTGTGCTGCTCTCCCTCTCTCGGACTCTATCTTCTCATCTTGCCAGTGACTTCACCTAAATGACATCTCCTTCCCTGACTACTGTCTCCAAGTAATTTCTTCCCTACTTGTATTCTCTGTGGCTCTAGTATGTTTATTTTATTTAATTTTTAATGTTTGTTTCACTATGTATACAAACTATAATTTGTATAGTTATCAGCTCACCCGCCTAGTGGGCTGAAGCTCTGAGAAGGCAGGACTGATGTGGGGTCAAGCACTCCTGAATCTTCGGTGTATTGGCGTGTGACCTTGGAGAGACCATCACTGCTTGTGTACATCTCATCAGACTCCCTCGAAATTCTCTTTTTGGCTAGAGGGAGTTAGGAACTACTGTCTGTGAAGGCATGGGTGCTTTGCTGACTGCACAGAAGTCTGGAGAATAAACAGATAGCTAGGCCTCTGGATGGTCAGGGTTTAAGTGGTGTCAATAGGAGGCAATAGCAACAAAAAATGATTCTTTGGGATGAAAGAAATTGCACATCAGGGAGTGCAGATTTATACAGAAGCCCAAATAGTGGCACCTCCCACTCTCCCACAGGAGAGGGACTATGGGGGGTTTTGTGGGAAAAGGGGGGAGATGGAGTAAGTTGTATTAAAGACGAACGGGTTCATTGGTGCTAGATGAGGGAAGGTTCGGTCTGTACCTCACAGACTGGCTGGAGACTAGAAGGGCTGCATTTGTACTTCACGGATTGGTTAACAATGGTATGGTCATCTGCAAAGTCCTGTTTTCATCATTTTTTACAAAGAGAATACTCTCATTCTTACTGACTTCCTGGAATGTTGGTGCTCTGGTCCAGGAAGGCGGATGGAGAAGACTAGGCGTGCAGGGCAGTTCCTCTGACATGGCTTCTCCGGCTCTACTGTCATAGGGCTCCGCTCGTGCTGTCTCTCACGGCGGTGTCCCTAATTTGGCCTTAGAAGTCACAAGTCTCTGAGTTTACTAAGCTGCTCAGGTCTATTCTCAGCCATGCTTGGCATCTGGAGCAATTTGGTGTCATGATTGGAGTGACTTAGGTATTTGATCCCTGAACTGCTAAGGGCTTAGAGCGCATGCCTGCAATGTGTTTTCTGCCCTCTCTATGGTTCGGGAATTATCTTGGTGGGTGTTTTTGTCAACAGGAAGCTCACTATATCTGAATTCTGAAATGTTAATCGTGTACTACTAGCTGGCATGTTTTGCTGGGGTTAGTGGATGTGCCATGGTTTTGAAATGGGTACTAAAGACATTTAAGTAGGATTTTTTTCCGGGCCATTTTGTTTTGTTCTATTTTAAAAAACCTGTTTTACTAAATATTTTTCATTCAGTATTTCACAGGGAGTATTATATATAAATGACTCAACGCTACAGGATGCAACCAAAGTAGGTTTACAGTTTTGAGTGCATGAAACAGTTTATTCTTGTATTATTTATTAATTATTGTATTCTATATGAACAACTGTAAATCTACTTTTGCCCCACCCTGTATAAGAAGCCCAAGTTATAAAACTTACCCTTTATTTCTCAGTTATAAAAATTTATTAGGTAGTCACAGTTACAAATTTTAAAGAGAAGCAAAAAGGAAGAGAATTTATTAATCAGTGTATCACTTTGTTTTTCTAACTCCGGTTGTAACTTAATATTAACTTGTTCTTGAATAAAAGTGCCTTTCTTTTTTATAGACAATAACCAATGTTTATATAATTGTAATTGGATATTTTCCATATCAGTTAGAAAAGTGACTATTTTTCTGTTCTATTATCGTAACATGATTTTATCTTAGTTGCCAGTGGTGTTGGGAAGAGTAGATTAGGCAGCTTCTTTCTTTAGCATTTGTTACATTTTAGTTTTCTGAGGCACATGTGTAAACTGTTTATCACTTGTGATGTTTATTTTTGAGCAGGTGGAGTAGCTATTCACACAGGTATATTTATAATTACTAAAATTCAATTTTGTAAGGAATAGTTGTAGTATAAAGATAATTACATAGGCTTCAAAGTAATACGTGGTTTAGGGATATGTGTTTTTGGTCAGGTTATATGCTGTTTCCGAATAATTGTACATAAGCCACAAGATTATTGAAAGAAGTACATGAGCTATTGTATCGATGCTACTTTTAATAATGCCTGCCACAGAGGCAGTGATTGGGTTAGTAAGCAGCTTGTGATTGGGCCAGGCCATGGGTGTCAAACTTAGATGGCCATAAGGAGTAGACAGGAAATAAAAATGATCAAATGGGAATGGGTGGGGTCATGATTCTTCCCTAAAAAGCTAGTCACTATTGACCTGGCATGTTGTTGCTATTTAGGAACAAAGTACAGATCTCCTGTTAAACAAAACATAGATATTGGAGCTCTCCATGTTGGCAGTACTTAAAGACACATGCATATATGTACAGTGGGTGAAACAGAACATCTGGGTCGATGGCTGCTGTATTTAGCGTGATGGCCACAATATGCAGTCTGTGGTGTGTACTCTGCCATTTCTGTTGATTGTCAAGGATTTAGAGGGATGGCGCAATGGTCAAATTACAAGTGTGGATTTGTGGCAGTCGACATTAGCACAACACTATCCATGACTGATCCCCGTTTTCCCAGGAATCTTGTAAGATCAAGAGACATGATTCTTTGAAAATCATACAGTGTTAAAATGCATTGAAATAATTGGTTGATTTATTTTTATCTGCTGTTATAAAATATTTGAAGTCAGGCATATAATTCTTTTTTGGGAGCGTGGCTCTGAGCCCCTGTGTAAATCAGTTTTCTTAGTGTACCTTTTTGTGAACCTGTTGGGAAGCATGTGTTTTTACTTCTGAAATTTTAAAACTGTTAATGTAGTTAATAGCAGAGGCATGGCTCTAAGTTTTTCTTCCTTTTAGTCCTATTTGATTAAAAAAACATTCATTCTGCCTTTGAAATGAATGTTACTTTACGACGAAATAATGAAGAGAGAATTTCAACATTTTGGTTCTGCCTCTGACTTAACTCATTTTTAGAAGCCTGCTTGGTGTCCCCTTTCCCCTAGGATACCGCATTCACTGTGTAATTCCTGCTCCCCTTGAATTGCCTGTAAGTTTCAGTAATGGCTCTAGGTGAGGTTTCTTTATCACTTCAGATGATGAGAAGACATATTTTTATAGTTGGGAACATAAGTACAATTGACTGTGGTAAAGTAGATAATTTACTGTAATATCTGTTATTTGAGGTTAACTCAGTATCACAAATAACTGAGGGATTATTTGTAATGAAGTAGTTACAAAGGAATGCACTTCATGATTTTAGTTTTTGGGACACTTGCTAAGTACGTTTGACTACAATTAATTGAATGACAGGCACAAAGCAGTTGAGAGGCTGATTGGAATATTTAATTATTTTAACTATAATTTGATACTTTTGCCCATTATAGGCACAGAAAGATAAAGATTTATTAATTTTAGATTATTGTGTGGTTTTAATGTTCATAAATGCTCTTAAAATTTAGAGAAAATTATGCTTGACAGCGATTTTGCCATCCTTGAGGGATCTTTAATTAGTTTGTTGTGTGAGCAGTTATAATAGATATAAACAGCTTGCTTAACTGCTTGTCTGCCATTCTGGAAATATGCATTTGGGATTTGCAAAAACGAGTGCCTTTTACTTATTTTAGTGGGCTGGTTTCTGGCAGTGACTTTGGTAGTGAACTAGGACTCTCGTTACATGGGAGCTATCCATCCATCATCCTAAGTAATTTTCATTCTGGCATTGGGGAACCAGAAGTTTTTTTTGTTGTTTTGATATTTTCAATTTTGGATGGAAGCTGACCACTTCTTCCAGGCGTCTAAGTCCTTTGGAATGACCTAGAGTTGGACATACAGTTAAAAGTGGAAATATGCTCAACTGTCATTGATCTATCTTGCCTCGTGTACAAGATGTGTTGCAGTGCATCTTGTAATACAACAAGTTGTAGTGGAACTCTGGGCTGTTCTCATCGTAAACTTACTGTTTTCACCTCTCCCTAACCTCTGCCATCTAACCACTTTACCCTGTGGGAGATCTTGACATAGCTGTTATTCAGTGGACGTTGTCGGTTCAGTATGGTAAGATGAAACCTAATGTGGGGGAATGCTGTGTTTATTTCTTGGAGTGACCACATGTCTTCCTTTCTTGGTGGGCACCTCAGACTTCCATTTATTTTTTCAGATAAACAAATGCATGTATGTAAATATACCACCTTTCTTAAAAAACAGTAAGACATCAGTTGTACTCTAATTTCAATTCATGCATTTGCAGTTGTGGAAGAAAAATGTTTCTTTTTATCCCATGTACATTCAGTGACTCTTCTCTCTGACAGAGTAAAACCGAAGAAAAGACATTTATGTCCAAAATGTTATCTAATGTAGTGTTTAGAGGAGCTGGTTTCTTTGTATGAAAAATGTTCAGCCTGCACATTAACACATACGAGTTAACACAGCTTGAAACTTTTTTCCCCCAAGTCAAAACTTCTGTGAAACCCTGAGAATAAGGATTACACAGAATCCTTCCTCCTGAAGATTATGGTTGAGGCAGATGGAATACGCACCTGCTTTTATATTCCCAGAATAAGAACACTTCTTGTTTTAAACTATGTCTGATGGCTCTGGGAAATTAAATCATGCACACAGGAAACAGTTTTGTTGATATCTTTGGAGGTGGATAACTCTTAGGATATTTTTATAGGAAATCATTGGGCCTTTGGGTTTGGAAACTTTTTATCTTTTTCACTTCAGGCTGGAAATGAAGCATTGGTAGAAGTTCTCAGAGGTGACAGAGTTCATGAAAACTACCTGATGAAAATACCTGTCATCCTGCATAGCAACTGGGTTCCTCCTGCTGAATGAGACATAAGCACTGGTGGCTAGTTGATGCTTTTGGTTTTAAAAATCTCCACTTTCATTCTGCCAGAATTGAGAGACTCAGATTGTCCTGGATGGTGGGAGTAGCTGGGATTTTCCCTTTGTAAACTCATTTCATTATCACAGCATCCAGACCCTTGAAGGCAGCCAAAGTTTGATATTTCTCACACCCAGGTTAGGCCGTGTGTGCGGGTGTGTCTGTGTGCACGCTTGTGCATTTCTGCGTGTTGGTTAGACACGCTAGAGGTGACCTCTTTGAGGAGTGGTCTACATCCTTGGACAGGACTGACCGTTTTTTGTGCCTCTCACCCTTGTTACCTCATTACAGTCTCAGTTCTGACAAGTTTGGTGACTGCACTTTTAAAAGCCCCTCCGAGCTTATGCTGATGGACAACTTCAGCCCCCGCTGTGGGCTTGGTGCTGTAGAACTTGGTAGGATGTGTTTGCATAACACCAGCTCCTCCTCTTTGTTAGACATATGATAATTAAGGGCAGATTTACAGTTATTGTCTGTTCTGAAGAATGAAACTACATATTTTCATAAGCATGCTTCATTTTTAATTGTGTAATTAAGTTGCTGACATAAACAGGGATATAGTTTTACATTAAGGTAAGGATCCGTAAAGGCATACATTTGCATAATTTAATTTTCTGCACGGAAGATACTGAAAATCAATAGCATGATTCATAGCCTTACCATACATATCATTGCCATGCTGCTGTTGGTTGGCTGTTTGAGTTTTGAAGAGTGCGTAGAGTATTGAAATTGATTGAATTCGGTGTGCTGAGTCTGTGTCTTTACTTGGGATTCGAAGATTGTTTATTTTAGCAAATCTCTGTTTCTTGCCAATAAAATAGTAAGTGCCTTAATATACTTGATACACCTTTATGTCTGCTATTCAAATGATAATTTTTAAAGTTTCTAAATAAAGTCTTTATCATATGATGAAAATACATCTGGGATTAAGATTTTGTTTTGTTTTAAATGTACAAGTGCCAGTAGTCTATGATTATGTTCTCATTCAGGGAAAAGGAAATCACACATTATTGACATAGATGAAATAAAAGGGAAGTAAATATAGTCATCTTTAATGCATAGTTTATGTGTTAAAAAGAAACCTGGTGCCAGGGTGATAAAGTTTGTTGCTACCCTGTTCATTTCTGAGTTGTCTCTCCAGAGAATTACTTGTGAGGTCCTGGTGGGTGGTTATTCTTTCCTCCTTCATGTTGTAGATGGTTCTTGTTTCTGGTGCTTTTGCTTGTGGTGTGTATAAACCCAGCATATATGCATGTGGATGCACATACTCTTACCCCCAACACAGACACTATCACCCTCCTGATTTTTCATGCATTCATTCATCCAGTCACTTACTCACTAGTTATTGAACATCCACTATACGTCAGGCTTCATTGTGGGTGGTAGGTTGGGAATCCCTTTTTCTTCTGGGAGGTCAGAACTCTTCCTGGGCCACATGCAGCATGCTCTTCAGAATCAGGGTTTCCTGCCCATTCTCACCTTGCTGTGTCCAGTCCACATTGTACCTCAGTACTCTGGGGAGTGAGATGAAGACAGGGGTAACCACCTTCCTCGAGATGGCCTTCTCCCCCATGTTACTTCTTGTCCTTTGGTCTGTATACAGCAAAACCACACCTCCTACTTTTGTCCCAAGTTGATCTACCTTTAGACAGGCAGTTCCATTGCTCACACCACAGTGTAATGTGTACGGATGGCTGGGGAGGTGTCTGCCCTTTTGGACATGGATGCCACTGACCTGTGGTGTCAGGGGAGGACCTTCTGACACGTACCTCCCTTGTTTCTTGAATTAAATATATGTTTGTAGTTTTAATTTTTTAATAGTACAATATTTTATTGGTGTGGGGAGCTGGCAGTTGTTGGAAACCTGCACTTACGGCCCCTATCCAGGCGTGATGGTCTTTCCCAGGACTAGAAGTCGTTGTACTTACTGATGAAGCTCTGGACTCTGTTGCTTTGCTTTCCAGGCAGGACAGGTAGTGCAGCTGCCAGTGCGGAAGCCACGCAAGTGAGAGGCAGGCCTGGCAGCCTTTGTCCCCCTTTGCTCCACCCTGGTTTTCTCAAAAGTTCTGGGAAATGGAAGGTACTTCCTTTTCAGGAAAAAAGAAAGGAGGACTGGTTGTGGAGGCTGTAATACCAGATAACATCTATTGTAAAAGGTATAGGAATTAATATCCTTGAGGATAACCTCATTCCCTTTACTGGGATACCTGGTTCATTTGTCAGTTTTCTGGCAGAACTCTGGCTTAGTTCAGGTTTGTTGGTGCAAATTCTGGGGTTGACACCACACTGGGTTGATTTCTAGCCAGCTCTTTATTCGTGTTGAGACTTGGCATGTGAAGTTACAGGTTGTAGGGTAGGGGCTGAGACTGTCAGGGCTGGACTGGACGGTAGGTCTCTGGCTCATCAGGGAGGTTTATGCTTCTTATTTTTGACTTCAAGAGAATCATCTGGATAACTTGGAAAAAAATACTGATACCTGAGTACCCCCAGACCAATTAAATCCCTATATCTGCAGGTAAGGTCCATGGTGTAGGGTTCTTTAATTTTTTAGTTTTTATTTTTTTGAAGCAGCCAGAGTTGAGAGTCAGAGCTGTAGTCCATCAATGGCATTTATGGACAGAGAACTTGATGATCAGGAGTTTAAGTGACTTTTTTGAAGGTCATCAGATCACAGTTCCTGTCAGTTGTGGATCTTTTGCTTATAAAAGACAAAAGTAAACTTTGGCAGGTAATTGGTTTATGTAAATATGAAAGTTAACATGGGGTTGATTTTAAATTGGCTTTGTCTCTGGCCTAAAATTTTCCAACAAGAATCCATCTCTCGAGTTTGCTTCGTCTGATTTGGTTCTACTCTTGAGCTCCTCTGCTGATTCCTTTCTGGACCCTCAGTCACCCACTTGAGGCTTCTAGCTCATACTATAATAATTGAGGAAGAGAGAATGATCTCTCTGATTGGTGGATGTCCCCATTTCTAGGCATATCATTGGGGCCAGGGGCATAGTTTACAGTCTGACTGGCATAAGCCAGTGTCTACCCAACCCAGAGCTGGTGGGGAGATGGGCAAGGGGGCCAGTGTATGATTCCTGGCTAAGGGAGGGGGTGGGGAGGTAGGATGGTTTAAAAACAATGACTGCAACCATTGCCCCTATGTTACCAGGCCTTAGTTCTGGCCAGGTGCTCAGGTAGTTAGAGCATGGTCCCCTTATGCCAAGGTTGCAGGTTTGATCCAGGGTCAAAGAATACAAGAATCAGTCAATGAACACATGAATGGGTGGAGCAACAAGTCAATCTCTCTCTCCCTCCCTCTCCCTCTCTCTCTCTCTCTCTCTCTCTCTGTTTCTCTCATCAAAAAAACCAAAATAAAAGTACTACATGCCCATTCAGAGTTAGGTGCTCTGCTCATAGTAACTTGTGTATCTTTATAACTGTCCTATGGGATTGGTATTTTTATCTCTATATGACGGGGTAGCTGAGGCTCAGTCACATGCCCTAATTAATGGAAGTCACATGGATTACTCCCAAGGCCAAGACACTCTTTTACTTCAATTATTTGGGAACAATTAGAGTGAACTAGCTCTAAGATGCATACTAAACAGATATATTTAAAAATTTTCCTCATATACATGTAAAACAAATCTAACAATTATTCATTTAGTATGCTTCAGTGTATGGGAAAAATAGATTAGGAGACTAGTCAGGATATTTTATTATTATTATTAATTATTATTATTATTTTAATCCTTACTGGGGGGTATATTCACTGATTTGAGAGAGGGAAAGAGAGAGAGAGATGTGAGAGAGAAACAGTGATCAGTTGCCTCCTACGCATGCCCAGACCAGGGACTGAACCCACAATTCAGGTGTGTGCCCTGACTGGGAGTCAAACCTGCAATGTTTTGGTGTATGGAATGACTCTCCAACCAACTTAGCCACCCAGCTAGGGCAGAAGATTTTATTATTGATTACTAGAAGCTTAGAATGGTCACCCTCCTGGGGTTCTATATGGCTCATCTGCAAAAACTAGGATGGAGTGGATGGAAGATACTTAAACCTTCATCATTCTTGGAAAATGAATAGTGACTTAGATTTTGACTTTGTCATTCAGGACCAGTGAGCAGATGTAAATGACCAGGTTTGCCTTTCAGATATGTTTTAGTATTGTGAAAGATTCTTCTTTTTCTCGGAAGGGTTCATGCCAATGGACTTTGTTCTTTGTTCAGTCATTACTTCTCTTAAAGCCAGTCCTTGCCATTCTTTGCAATTGACATGTAAGCATAAAGTATTTTACATGTTTCCTAATTTTCCTCATGACTGTCACAGTGTCTACAAAGCTAATGCTATCATGGTGAGATTATTCGTATTACTGTGACTAATTTGGAGTAGAAAAAGTATTTTGTTTCTCTGGTGCCATCTTAATCTTTAATTGATTGTACAGTTCCCCTCACCATTTTCTTTGCTTTTTAAAAGCACATTTGATTTTGTTTGGGTGCATTTAAATGTTAACATAGACAGCTGGGATGTATTGTTTGAAGTGCAGTTCCATTTCATTTTGGATTCTGGGCACCTGTGATATTTGTCTTTTTAAACATCAGTGCACTCAGGTGTGGGCTCTTAACAAAAGAATTTTGCGTCCGTGATGGGATGGGAGGGGAGGGCTTTGAACACTGTAGCTGGCAGATGGAAACCCTCCACAATGGGGTAGAAGATTGGATTCATTTTGAGTGTTCAAAAAATATATCATTAAGCAATGTTTTTTTCTGCTGTCCTTGGAGGGTTTTAAATTTCACATTGTCTGGTGCAATAGGCAACTGACTATTTGGGATTCAAAGGATGTGGAGGTCTGATGCTTAGGCCTCAGACTGTGCTTGGGGTGGGTGGCAGAAGCCCTGGCTTTGATGTAGGCATGCTTAATTTCAGTTTCCTGACCTGCTGCATACTTACCTTTGTGACCTGAGACTCTGAACCTTAATTCCTCCATCTGTAAAAGAGAGAGAATGACCCTTGCTCTGTGAATATCAAATAAGGCTAGAGGTCCTTTGCATGACCTAGGACATGAACTTATATATGTAGTGGGAACCAAAATTGCAGGTTACAGGTCTACTAGTTGTACAACCTGGGGCAAGTTATAGTTAACTTCTCTAAATTCCAGTTTGCTTAAATATGGAATGGCCTAACCATTGGGGTCATTGTGTCTACTGCCTGGTGGTCTTTTGCAGATGAAATAAGATAACGTACATAAAGTGCCTAGGGTATTGCCCTTCTTGGCACAAAGTAAAGACTCATTGTAAGCTGTGATTAATGTTAATATTAACCATGGTAATTTCTCTAGAGTCTCCTGTAGTTGCTTTGCTGTAAAACCAAGAGGTTCTATTCAGTTATTACAAGGTCTGTGTGTCTGGGAAGTCACTTAGCTGTGTGCTTTTGACACCTTCCTATGTCCAGTGGGGTGATGACTTTGTCTCACTGTGGCTCTTCTCTCTGTCTTCCAGCATTGACAGAAGGCTACGTTGGGTCCCTTCAGGACAACAGACACAGCAGTTCAGCGCAGATCCGCAGGCGCAAAGCCTCAGGGGACCCGTACTGGGCCTACTCTGGTAAGTTGATTTGTCCTGACCAGGATCACACAGGCCAGTTAACATCCCATTAAACTCATTGGAAAGCACACTTTGATTTCTGTCTGTTCAAACCTTTTGTGGTTCCCTAAAAGTTGTAATAGTGAAGTCTGTTTTGCCTCAAGGTTATTCAAGAACCTTAATTTATCTCTCCCACCTGTTTTCCCACCTGTTTCTCAACCTGTTTTCCCCCTAAATTTATTTTCTGAACTATACTTTTTAATGAGTTATTGTACCAAACTTGTAATTTTCTAAAAGATGCAGCTATTTGTCTTCTTTTGTTCTCCAGTGGCTGTGATTTTAGAGGGCAGAAAACATAAGGCTAGTCTTGAGCTGCTAAATGTCTGCTAAACATTACAAAGTGTCACATATCAAAATGATCTATTATGCTTTAATCTAAGAAATGCAAGTTGAGCTTCAGATCAGATCTTAGTTGAATATACTTCAGCCCTCTAGACTATGGTATTCTGTACTTCTTTTCATTTTTACTTTTACTCTTAGCTTTTGAACCAGTAAAGAGAGAGACCACTACAGGTCAGGGCAAAAGTAGGTATACAGTTGTGAGTCTCTTGTACTGTTTTTCATACAAACTGTAAATCTAGTTCTGCCCCACTCTGTATTGTAACCATGTTGAATATTACATTGGTTGTAATTTTACTACAGTATAAAGAGAAAAAAATGAAGTCCTATACGAATACACAGACCTTTTTAAATTACGTCTCTAACAATGAGCAAACATTTGATAGGTGACTTCTGTTTCTAAAACAGATTTTGATGCTTAGTACATTGAAAATGTAGCTAATTAAGGAGAAATACTTGAGAAGATAGACCACTTGAAATTACTTTGGCACTGAATGATCCAAGTTCTTTATATGAAAAGGCTCGGAGGCAGAGTAGTAGTCTTAGTAATGAATCTATGTATTATGCAATGTTGTTGCATACAGAGCTGAATGGTATTATTTTCATAATGATACTCATGTTCCGAATCTTGAATTTCTACATGCAAATCCTCTTAAATTTATATCAGTGTGAAATTTATGGGCCTGTTCTTTAATTACACCTTATCTATTGGCTTTCCGCATCCTTTTGTCTTTTGATAAATCTCCTGCCCCTACAGGGAGAGTAGCCTATCTGTTTTGTTTTGCAAAGAACAGATAGTGATTCTGAAGTCTTCCATCATATCCAGTTCCTTGTGATTAGAATGATCTAATTAAAGCCTCTTTGTCAACATTTTTGATAAATGTTTGATAAATGAAGGAAATTGGGAGATGAAAGCCAAAATTACATATATATATATGGCTTCTTGGCAAGAAACCCAAAGAAAATTTATCCTTTTGTACTCTGTGGCTTCAGTTCAGTTAAGAAGAGGCAAAAAGTGGCTTGCTGTTTGCAGTTCATCAATTTAGAATACTAGTGCTGTTAGTTGGAAATTGGAAGTTACATCCCATCAGCATCTCCAATTGAAAGTGGCAGTGAAGGAATAAAAGGCTCAAGTCTTCCCATTCCTTACGGTAGTTAAGAGTGGACATAGAGGTGTGATCTTTGGGATGGCGTAATTGTTGATACCACTAACTCTAGTGGACTTCCTGAGTCTCCATTTTGTAATTCTGGAATGCATTGTGTCTGGATTTGGGAACATCTTCTATTGATGGGAAGTTTGATATTTCAGCCTCAGGAGTTTGCATGCTGTTCCATAAAGGTGCAAATGGTAAGTATCTTAGGCTTTGCATGGCATATGATCTGACTTTGTTACAACTAGCCATTTTAGTGTAAAAGCAGCCATACATAGATAATACTGGACAAATTGGCTGTGTTCCCGTAAATTTTATTCATGAACACTGAAATTTGAAATTTATGTAATTTTTATGTCAGGGAATATTATACCTTTTGATTTTTTTCCCTCAACAATTAAAAAATATAGAAACTATTCTTATTTTGTAGGTTATACTCAAATAGCTGCCATTTGAATAGGGTCTACAGGCCTATCAACCCCTGCTTTTTAATTGATTTTTTTCCTGGAATTGGGATTGGACAGTCACATGAGGGTGCCCAGAAAGATACGGACTGGTTTGGAAGAACCAGTGAAGTCACTTACTAGGCTTAATGGAGAAAAATCAAAGGAGAAGAAAAGTATAAGAAAGGTATCAAATGGTGTATAGTCCTCATGCTTTAGTTCTTCTGGAAAATTCTACCATGGTTGCATTATTAGCTGTTGCTTCACATCTGTGGGTGAGAAAAAAATAAAATTTTCTCCTGCCCTTAGAAAGTTCTTCTGGCTAGACTAGCAATCAAAACGACATTCTGAAAAGCATTAATATTTAGTAAACAAATATTTGTTGGGCAGCCTTAGAAGGATGGAACACAGGGAGGACTTTGCTCAGATGGGCCTTGCTAGGTTCCTCCTTGTCCATCACAGGATGGTTCATATTAAAATACAGTCGTCTATAGTATCTAAGGTGATATCTTTTGGGGCCAGGCCCTCTATCTAAATTCTTTAAGGCAGTTAAGGGGAAGGTCAAACTTTTTTTTCCTTTTGTTTCTTAAAATTAATCAGGTTAACATAAGTAATATCCCTAAAGGCATATTTTACGCTTCTGCTTCCTCTCACACCTAAGTGGTGGAATATTGGTTCTCATGTCCGGAAGACTTGGTGTCGATCAAAAATGTTGCTTGTTACTTTTGGCACATCAAATCAGGACCTTTAAACCACAGTAAAACAGAAGTTGGACTATGAGCTTCAGGTATAGCTCTAGGTGGGGCTGCCAAAAGACTTGTTTGTAAAGGGAAGCGTTTTGAAATTTAGCAAGAACAAAGCAGGACATTTCTGAATGATTGGTTTAATGGTTCAGATTTTAATCTCACACCTCCAATTCACAGATTTGTCTTTGTTTCTCCTAAGGAATGCTTTGCTGGTATGGTGTGTGAGAGTATGAATTTTGAATTCATATAAATAGGTTATGGCTTAAATATAAGTTTTATCTGCTAATATCCTTATGATGTTGGGAGGGTATTTAATTGCTGGGTCCTCAATGTTCCCGTCTTTGAAATAGGAATAATTAATAGCACTTCCCTTATAGAGTTGTTACAGTGATGAAATAATGATAATACATCTGAAAATGTAACAAATATCTGGCATAAAGTACTATTACTCTTGGTCTTTTTGACACTATTGTTGTTGTTATTGGAACTTTCATTGGGTAGCTGTGATTGACAGTGGGTGGTCACTGGGTAATACTGACCGCTAAGTGAGCTAAATTCTATCATTCATAATTTCCAAGAATTTCCCATTTGGGATTTGGGAATGAGGGTTAAGCAAACTATCCTCAAGTTCAGGGGTTTGTTGACAAACTACAAACCACTGCCTACTTTTGAGAGTGAAGTTTTATTGGAACACAACCATGCCTATTCCTTGGGGTGTTGTCGTTGGCTGGTTTTACAGTACAACTGAAGAGTTGAGTAGTTCACATAGACCTTTGACCAAAAAATCTAGAACATTATTATCTGGCCCCATTACAGAAAAGGCTTGCCTTTCTGTTCACACTGATACAGCCCTGGTTTTAGAGCAGATGTTAGACTGACTCAAACAGGAATTTTCAGAGATTTGGAACATGATTTCTCCTCCCCACTCCCCGCCCCCTACCCACCTACCCCTTGGGTCTCGCCTTTCCATTGTGCTGGAATATCCTTGGCAATCTCAGGTTAGCATTCATAGTGATTCTGGTGGTCCTGCTTTTCGAGAGGACTTGGGAGGAACAAGGATGAGTGAGTGGGATGTTGAAGGGGTAGATCAGTGAGATGAGTGGGTGTTGGCTATTCTGGGGTTCCCTGTGATACTATGTCCTACTGTAGGTTACCTTCTTGTGGATGGTATTTGGTGAAAGATGCTGATTTGGTTATTCCAGTGGCATTTCACTCCACTCACTTGAGAGTTGTGTAAGTATTTAAGCTTGTTTTTAGGATATTATCATAGTAGCAATTCACTAATATTAATGCAACTTTTCACTTTAAGATTAGCCAGCTTGCGTCATCTTGGATAAGGCATATATCCTCTTTATATTTGAAGTGCCAAAAGCATTTACTTCTTTAGGCTTATCAAACAATGCCACTCACCTACAGCTTTAGCAGAGAGGTCTGGAGGAGCCTGGAGATACATGTTCTAATCCTGTTGTTATCATCTGAAGATTGGTTATCTCTCTGGTTCTTAATTTGTCTACTGTAAAAAAGGTGAATCTTCATATCTAAGTCTAATGGGAAAATATCATGCATTAGAGATATGAGACAACCTAAATATAAGATATCATTGTTAACTGATAATAATAGCAATATAATTTCAACATTGCTTTATATCTTTGGATTTATTTTTCTTATACCAAGATAGGGCAAAAAGGGGAAAGATCTTTTTATGTATTTAATGCAAAATTATGCTTAAAAAAGGGCAATAGTTCAAATAAGAGTATCTCATTGGAAATATTAAACCAATCTCTTCTTTGTTAATTCTACTTGACTAAGATACATATTTTTCTGTGTTACTTGAGGTGATGACCGTTCATGAAAAAACTAACACATACTAGGTAGGTCATCATTGTGGGAAAGGGAAACGAGCAAGTTCAAGTGAAAAATTTGAAGCATTTTTATAAAGCTATCTGTTCTTTCTCCTCTGCCTCAAAGACTTGGAGAAAACCAGGCTGTGGTTTCTTCCCCCCATCCATTTTTTTATGCATTCTATTTGGTTTTTTACATTTTTAATGATCTCTATTTGTTGTTGCTTCTGCTTAGAAAGACACCGAGTCAAAACAATCAGAGAGTTTCTCCTGGTTAGAGCAATCCACAACTGAGACATGCAGTGACCAAAATTTCTTGTTAGAAGTGTCTCGTGTTGCTCTCTGTGAAGGTCAAGTAGAATTATTCCAGGAGGCATTGGGACCCTGGCCAGGAAATTGTGGGAGGAGATATGCATTGTCCGTTTTGTGTTGTCCTGGGGTTTGATGACTTGTGCAGGTGTAAAATGGAGATAAAATGACATACCCTGCAGGGTGGCTTTGAGGATTAGAAATAATGTTATGTAATCACTAGGTATAATTCTTGGCCTCTACTCTGGAATGGAATAGATCTTATGCATTTGGCTTTTAATTATATGCCATCCCAGTACATTATTCATATAAGCATCTTGTTTTATAACATACATGTGTTGTGTGTGTAGGTAGGTATGTGTCTCATTTCCTCAGCTAAATGTATAATTCTTGAGGACAAGGATTAGTTTCGCTTATAATTTTCTGTTTCTCCTGCTGCATGCCAGAATATTTTATTTTGTGTATCTTTGGTGCATATTGTTCAAGTGGGTGAATGGATGGATGGGTAAATGAACTCATGCCGTAGTCTGTTTTTAGGAACTCACCAAAGGGATCCTGCCATGAAATTCAGATAAATTATTGGGTGATTTACAAAAGGTTTCACAGTTGGATCCTTTTAAGTAATGAGCTCTCCTGGTGAACTTAAGATATAATTAAATTCCTAAAATAACATCTCCATGCCTATTTTTAACAACGTTTATGCAGGGCAAAGCAAAAAATACATGCCTCACGTCTACTTTTGTCATTACAAGAATGGAAGGCACTGCAGAATCTCAAAATTTAGTGTTAATATTAGTGTATTATTTGCCCTTATCTTACTCTTTCTCCCAAGTCTATTAAGGGAATCATTTTCCCAGGATATTTCCTTTGTAACAGAGAACTTCTAATCTGATGGAACCACACTGTTGGGGAGGAATCATCCTTAAGATTCATCTTTCCAAGCTTTTGCTTAAAGGTATCCCCACCTTGATGCTTAGCTTGATCCTTTTCTCCCTAACTCATCATAGTCCCCTTTATTTTTTATAATTAAGTTTTATCTTCTCTACAGTTCCCTGTTAATCTATTTACAGTGTGTAAACAGAAGTTGTTTACTTATTCATTTAACATATTTATTAATTGCTTACTGTATGCTAGGTGTTGTGCTGTAAGGGGAAGGGACCAGTGAAGCCTTAGAATTGCTGCTGCCAGATAGATCCTAGGCTTTAAAGATGGGCAGGTGTTTGTGAAGGCATGCAGGGCCTTGAGGCATGAAGCGATGTGGCAGTGACCTGGGACCTGGAGGCTGCTCAGTAGGTCTAAGGGCATTTGGTAGGATGGGGAGACGGAATAATAGAGCATTGGAGCTGGGCCTTGAAGCCTCCTGACAGTACTCTATTTGTGACCTAGAACATCTTTCTAAGGATGGTAGGGAATTGTTAAAGATTTCATGGTGGATGTGGAAAAAGTTTTACATTTGAGTGAAACCACTGGTTGTAAGGTTAGAGATTGGTCAGTGAGGGAAGATGGTAAGATGAGAAATGACGTGGTTGTATCATCAAGGATTTGAGAGAGAAAAGGAAAGTGCCCTGAGGAATTCATTATCATTAGTATATGGACGAGAAAGCAAAATGAATTGTCTAGAATGATTTAAAAGACAATAGGAGGTGACATTGCTCTTAATTTAAAATGAGTAAATGAGGAATGGTGGGGTAGTTATACAGATAAAAGTAATTTGGACTTGAACCTATTGAGATGTGGTGTATAATGTTTTATTTATATTTTTATACCCTTTAAAATTTATGCTCTTTGAGCAGAACCTTTGTATGTAATTAATCTTTGTATTTCCTTATTTTTACTTAAATGTTTGGGAATAGGAGGCTCTCAAGTAGGGAATGCATTGTGGAACAAACTGTTTTTTCCTATAGATACTCTTTCTTTTGATCAGTGGTTGCAAGTATAGATAGAGCGAGGAAAAACACGTATGGTCATACAGTAATCTGGACTTCATGTATAAAAGAGAAAAATATATTGCCATATGCTTAGGATACCTTCAACATTTTTCAATACTTGGCTGAGTTTGTTTTCTTTTTCCCTGAACTGTTTGAGAGGAATTATTTTTACATCTTAGAGATGTCTTTTTTTTAAAGCTTTATTTTAATCCTTGCTGTCTTAGTTCTAAAGTTCCTTAGCACCTTTTCTCTGGAGAGGGCTTCACAGTGTTTGTAAAGTTAATGGATGCTATTGTATGTTGCAAGAAGGCATTGGTACATTTCTTAGGGCCCTTGTGATCCTTGCAAAACATATTTGGAAGATTTAATATTTTTCAGTGCTGGGTTGATATCAAGTGATAAACATCAATGATGACAATTCCAGTTGTTGCCATGATGGGGCATTTGGAACATGGGCGCATGGAAGGCTAAAGTATTTGGATTTTAAATTGGCTCTGAGGATAGTGAGTTGATGCAGCCCTTTTGATCTTCAAAAATTTTTTATTTTATTTTTATAATGTTTTATTGTTTATGCTGTTACAGTTGTCCCAATGTTTTTCCCTTTGTGTACTCCTCCACCCAGACCACCCCCTACCTCCATAGCCAGCCCCCACACTGTTGTCCATGTCCATGGGTCCTTCATACATGCCCTTTGATGGATCCCTTCACCTTCTTTCAAACAGTCCCACCACCTTCTGCCCCGCTTACTGCTCTCAGTCTGCACCATGATTCCATACCTCTGGTTGTCTTTTGCTCATTAGTTTATTTTGTTCATTAGATTCCTCTTATAAGTGAGATGATATTGTATTTGTCTTTCACTAACTGGCTTATTTCACTTAGCATAATGCTCTCTGGTTCCATTCATGCTGACACAAAAGGTAGGAATTCCTCCTTTTTTCCTGCTGTGTAGTATTACATTTTGTAAATGTACCACAGTTTTTAATCCACTCACCTATTGATGGGCACTTAGGCAGTTTTCAGCACTTGGCTATAGTAAATGGTGCTGCCATGAACATATGGATGCATAAATTCTTTAGAATTGGCAGCTTGGGATTCTTAGGGTATATTCCCATTAGTGGGTCAAAAGGTAGTTCCATTTTTAATTTTTTGAGGAAATCCATACTGTTTTTCCACAGTGTCTATACCAGTCTGCATTCCCACCAACAGTGCACTAGAGTTACCTTTTCTCCACATCATTGCTAGTACTTCCTTTTTGTAGATTTATTAGTGATAGCCATTTTGACAGGTGTGAAGTGATATCTCATTGTGGTTTTAATTTGCATCTCTTTGATGGCTACTGATGTTGAGCATTCTTTCATATGTCTATGGGCCATCTGTATGTCCTCTTTGGAGAAGTGTCTATTCATGTTCTTTGCCCATTTTTTAGTTGGATTGTTTGTCATCCTGGTGTTGAGTCATATGAGCTCTTCATATATTTTGGAGATCAAACCTTTGTCTGATGTATCATTGGCAAATATGTTCTACCATACAGTGAGTTCCCTTTTCATTATGATGATGGTTTCTTTAGCCATGCAGGAGCTTTTTAGTTTGATGAAGTCCCATTTCTTTTTCTTTTCCTTTATTTTTCTTACCGTAGAATAGGGGTGTCAAACTCATTTTCACCGGGGGGCCACATCAGCCTCGTGGTTGCCTTCAAAGGGCTGAAATAATTTTAGGACTATGTAAATATAACTACTCCTTAATTGTTAAGGAGCTGAAATTACATTCGGCCCTTTGAAGGCAACCATGAAGGTGATGTGGCTCCCGGTGAAAATGAGTTTGACATCCCTGCCCTAGGAATTACATCGTCTAAAGTATTGCTATGTGAGATATCTGAAATTTTATTGCCTATGTTTTCCACTAGTACTTTCATGGTATCATGACTTAAGTCTTTTACCCATTCAAGTTTATTCTGGTGTATGATCTCAGTTGGTAGTCTAGTTTCTTTCTTTCTTTTTTTTTACATGTGCCAGTCCAGTTCTCTCAACACCATTTATTGAAGAGAGTATCTCTACTCCATTTTATGCTTGTGCCTTCTTTGTCAAATATTAATTAACTATAGAGACATGGGTTTATTTCTGGGCTCTCTATTCTGTTCCATTGATCTATGTGTCTGTTCTTATGCCAGTACCAGATGGTTTTGATTACAGTGGCCTTGTAGTATAGTTTGATATCAGGTATTGTGATAAAAATTTTTATTTTTAAATTACAGTTTATATAGAATATTATAACAGTTTCAGTTGTACAAAATAATGATTAGATATTTATATACCTTATGATATGAACCCCATGTTTTGTCCAGTATTGATCTGGCATCATGAACAGTTATTAGGACATTATTATTATTATTATTATTAAAGATTTTATTTATTTATTTTTTAGAGAGAGGTGAAGGGACGGAGAAAGAAAGGGAGAGAAACATCAATGTGTGGTTGCCCCTCAAGTGTCCCCAACTGGCGACCTGGCCTGCAACCCAGGCATATGTACTGATTGGGAATCAAACCGGCAATGCTTTGGTTTGCAGGCTCGTACTCAATCCACTGAGCTACACCAGCCAGGGCTTATTAGGACATTATTGATTGTATTCCCTCTGCTGTATCTTACATCCTCATGACTCATTTTATAACTGGCAGCTTTTAGTTTTTAATTCCCATTCACTGTTTTCACCCATCTTTCACCCCACCCTCCTGCCTCCATCTGGCAATCATCAGTTTGTTCTCTCTATGGGTTTGTTTCTGTTTCCTTTGTTTATTTATTATGTATAGTTTAGATTACATATATAAGCTAAATCACATTGTATTTGTCTTTCTCTGTCTGACTTATATCACTTAGCACAATTCCCTGTAGGTTCATTGGTGCTGTCACAAGTGGCAGGATTTCATTCTTTTTTTATGGCTGCATAATATCCCATTGTTTATATGTGCATCTTTATTGATAGAGCCTTTATGGAGGGCCCACTTGTAATATATGTGAAAATGTTAAATATTGATAGTTTTTAATCCAGCACTTTTGCTTCTGGGAATTTGTCTTTTGGAAACACTTGTGCTTATCTCCAAAGAGGCACTGTGTTTGACAGCCCGAATAACCATCACTAGGTGCTTGGGTAATTTATAGTACATCCTCATGATGGAATGCTTACTAAATATCTACCAAAATGAAACAGGTTGAGCTGTAAGATATATTAAAGTAGTACTGTTAATAAGGTCTCATTAATGGAGGCTGTAAACAAAAGTTAATTGTGGTTATCATTGAGAAATTAGAGAGATTGCCTTTTTCTTTATATTTTATAATATTCTAAGATCAGATAGAATTATACCTAGAATATTTCAGTTTCTTATACCAATACATTCAAAATACTTTCTAAAATAACTCTTTTATTTTAGAATAGATAGCTGAATTATATACAATTCATGCAGTTTTCTTGGTCACAGTTTTGAGGGAAGAGAAAGCCAGGAGGAAAGCAAAAGCTTTTTTGTTTCTTTACTTTGTTGTATCTAATTTTTTTTAGGTAAAACATTTTCATTGGCATTTTAAATTTTATAAAATGCTCACATGAACCATGCAGAAATTAATGAACTGACTTAGTTTGAAAATGAACATCAAGATTTATTGAACAAAGCAGTAAATATTGACCTAGACAGAGGTAAGGTCAATATTTGCTTTGATATAACATAAATCCTAATATTTGGTAATTTATAAATTTAGTGGGTCTACAGAAGGCATACAGAGTCATGTATAAGTATATATTTTATGTATCTGTGGTGGATCTAAGTCAAACACTTTTTCCTCCTGGTTATAAATTTGAAAGGATGATGCTCTCTCCTTTGAACTATCTTTGTGGGCACAGGGTTGGGGGGAATGTGGATTTGTGGACATGAATAATTTAAAGGTTCAGAGGGCAAATATACCCAGCTTCATACATGCCTGATAATTGGAGAGCAACAATTTGCATGTGCTGTGTGATTTACTTAAAGGCTGTTTGTCTTCCTTTCTAACCTAACAAAATATACTTATTTATTATATCTTATTTGGTTCATAAAACCTACTCTCTTACTGTATAAAATGGGAACTTTCTATTTTCCCTTTGGATATTGTTAAGGTATGTTCTGTGGATTTTTTTTTTTTAGCAAATAAACTATCATTGGTATATATCATGTCAAGTAACACTTTATTGGCCTTTTTCCTTGTTGAAAATACTAAGTTGAACTACTCTTACTGCTTATCTTGTCTCTCTTCTTGGTGGGATGGGCCTGGTAGCAGTACAAGCTAAGGGAGCACTAAGTCACTGGAGTGTGAACTTTTGGTACTGCCAGTATGTAGCTGGAATGAGTGTCTAATGTATGCTTAAAGACTGATTCTTTTTTCTCCTGCTTAAATGCAGAGGAGAACTCAGTTCAGAAGGTTAAATATAATCTGTACCTGAGCAAAAGTCTGTATCTTATGTGGTCCTCTTGTGGTCAGTCCACCTGAAGTTTTCTTCCAGTCTGATGACTGTAAAGTGGTAATGTTAGTCTTCAATGCTTGCTTAAGTGGTGATGAAATTAACCTCACCTTCATCTTCTAGCTGGTAATCTCCCATGACCCTGTTGGGATCAGTAAGCATTAAGGGTGGTGTATCTTCTTGGTTATCTCCTTTGCTGTTAAAATTTAACCTGTCCTCTATTTCATTTATATTAAACCTCATTTTCTATCATGTAACTAGGACCTTGTTTAGATTAAAAAAACAAATCAGCTTATGTACGTGATATAGAACCTTGCCTTCTTTAGAGATTCTTTCTTAGTAACTTTAGAAACTTTGTTAGATGCTTTCTGGTAATTTTACTTTTCATTAATAATACTATCGTGTATAATAACTAATGTTTTCCCTGGATGTAATAGTGAATATGATTTTATGTAATATAAAAAGTGACTCTACTCTGATTTAAGGAGTTGACTTTAACATAATAAAGTCATTTTTTTCTTGAGGTCTTTATCAAGGAAAAACTCACAATTTGGTGTTCTTAGGTCTGTAACACTTCTGTCACTTGCCAATATCTCTTAGGCAGAGACTTCAACTGGTAGAGTATTTTAGAATTTGATCTTGTGGTTTTCATTGTTTCTTGGTAACTTTCATATCTGGGAGGCCATGCTAATTTTCCATTTCAGTGTGTTTATTATATATTTAAGGTTTTATAAAAAGTGAGTTGGTTTAAATTAAAAAATGAACTCAGCCGTTGTGTAGCTGGCACTCCAATGTGGCAAAATAAGTTTTCTTCTCCTAGAGGTATTATCACCACCTCAGAAGGATCAAGAAGCCTCTCATATGCCCTACAGTATTCTTCATCTGCTCTCTGAAAAGTCACAAAGGGTACGTATAGCATTTCCTTGAATGGCTTAAGAATTAAGGAACTTACTTCATGTCCTAATTAAAACAAAACAAAACAAAACAAAACAAAACAAAACAAAACAAAATCAAAACGTGGCTCATTGTATGTTCTGGTCCTGGTACAGAAGCAGGTATAATACAGATTCCTATAAATCTTAAGAATATGCAGTGGCCCAAGCCCCCTGAATTTCTTCCTTGGTCACCTCCCTGGTCACTCCTTCTCCTAGTTTGGGACCTCCCCAGGATTGAACAGTGGACCTCTGACTTATCTTCTACCATTTATTGTTAGTGGTTACTGCCTCTGACTTGTTAAATGTTTCAAGTATTATCTCTGCTTACCCTGACAGAGGGAATCTCTGAGAGTCAAAGTGGCAGTATTTTAGGGTACATATTGTGCTCTGTGGCCCACTTAGTGGATTTCATTGGCCCTGAGATCTTCCCCGGTGTGGGGAAGCCACTTGATCCAGATTTCCTGTTTATGCTGATCCATGTTCTTCCAGTTTGGAGACCATTCCCTGGGAGGAAAACAAGCTCCTTACTGAAGCTACATGAAAATTTGCTGCTCCCAATGGTATCATTTTGTTGGTCTGCCCCCGTGGTTGTTGGCCCCTTTCCCTCCTGGAACCCATTTTTCTCTGTCCCACCCTTCACCCTAGTTCCAAGTGTTAGCACCATGTTCTTCCTTTTAGCAGGGTGTGCATGCCAGTTGTACTTTTGGTATTGATTGGTCGTTTGAGAAATTTTAGCAGGAAAATGAAATATGAACCTCTACTAGGCTGTTTGACTAGAATCTGCAAAAATGAGAGGAGTCACTTGTAGTGTGTCTGTGCTTCTGTTGCTCGCTGTGATAATGGGGAGGTATTTTCTCCACACTGTGGTGAGCTACATAGTCTATGCACTCCTTTTGGGGAGTGGTTTTGACATTTTTTGAAGGTCCTGTAGCTTTTATATTCTTACATCACCTCCTAATGAGCTATCTTATCACATCCTTTCTGTGTAAAGATTGCCTTTTCTCTCACTAGCCACTGGGGTGTGAAAGGAAGTTTCACCATTCTGGGCTGATTGACTGAGTTCCTGCTGTGCTGGAAGGAATCACTCAAAGTTTGCATCCCTTTATGATAACTGCTCCTGGTTGAAAATATCACCAGGACTGTTCTCTCCAATTCATTCAGAAGTCGTTTCCAGGAGCATGTTTGAGTATAAGGATTTGTTTTTGTATCAGTTACCATGTTTTGTTTCTGGAAGAGACCTGTTGACACTCCTGGCTTAATAATGAGGGCAGTTTATCATTTTGGGTAGTTGTCCTGAGGCTGGGCACCTCCCGGCAGCATCTACACACCTTTGCCATGTGTACGGAACATTCATTGTTATTTCTACTTTGCTACCCTTAGTCAGTAGGTTTCATCTTGGAATCACTTTTCTCATGGCTTTAATATTTCAGCAGTTCCAGAACTCAAATGCTGAAGTACAAAGTCCAGAGAAAAAAGGGAAAGTTCCCTTCCCTTTTTTTGTATTTCTACTTAAGAGCAAGTTAAATTTTCCTCAGAGGACCCTACCTCTGGCCACTCAACCATTCTATCTCATTGGTCAGAACTGGATCTCATATTCATGCTTAATCCAACCACTGGCAAGTGAAACAGGGTTAGCATGGTTGGCTTAGATCAATCAGGATTTACCCAAAAGCAGCAGGGAGAATGGCTGTTTGATAAGTAGCCCACCGTGTCCTCAATTCTTGTTGTCTTTTTCAGGCATTAAAAACTAAGCAGTGTTATGGCTTAATAATGCAAGAAGTTACAGGAAAAAATTACTTTTGAAATGACAAATTGATTTCAGAAGCATAACATGGTCGCAAATAAAATAACAAAGCTCCACAATGTAGGTTCTTTGTAGTATTCAGGGTTGTGCTGTAGTGTTCTGTTGCCACTGGTCATACATGTGTATTTATATTTAAATAATGTTAAATAAAAATTACATTAGCCAGGTTTTAAATTTTTAGTAGCGACAGATGGCTAATGGTTACCCTTTTATTTATTTATTTTTATTTTATTTATTTACTTTTAGAGAGAGGGGAAGGGAAGAAGAAAGAAAAGGAGAGAAACATCAATGTGTGAGGGATATACTGATCAGATGCCTCTCACATGCCCCTGTCTGGGGACCCGGCCCACAACCCAGGCATGTGCCCTGACCAGGAATTGAACTGGCGACCTTTTGGTTTGCTGACTGGTGCTCAGTCCACTGAGCCACACCAGCCAGGGCTAACGGTTACTCTTTTAAACAGCAAGGAAGCTTTCCATTTTTGCAATAGAGCTTTTGCTGTAGTGGACAGTGCTGTTCAGAGGATTTAGACATTGCAGAGAAGTCAGCAGGTAACATTTATTGAGCACTGACTCTGTCTCATGCACTGGGCTCATTGCTTTGTCTGTTTTAATTCCTATTATACCAGCCCTCAGAAATAGGCTCCTTTTGCAGAAAGGAAAACCCTTCTTTGTGGGGAAGTGTCTCCCTCAAAGCAAGTTTGAACCCTCTCAAGTACTGACACCTGTCTGCCTGCCCCACCCTCCTAGCTACTGGAGCTTAAGTTTGGAAGTGGGAAAACCTGATATTTGCAAACATTCTTTTAAGTGGAAGTCATTAGGTGTAGATGTTGATTTAAGATACTTTTGAAAAACTTGCATATGCTACATATGTACAAGCTTCTCAAATCCAGGAATGTTGCGGACCGTTCAGCCTGGTTTCAGGAGTTGTAACCCTCACCCCATGGTGGGCTGTGTAAGAGCCCAAGGGACCCACTTCATCTCGGTCTGTTCTGTCACAAGGATGTGACCTACGAAGGAGACAAAGCTTATCTCCCTGGCAGGAGCACTGCTTCTGCCTTACCCATCTCTGGCTCCATAGCTTGGTTGGCAGTCAGTGACGGGTAAGACTCCTCATGGGAGGGGCAACCTAAGCCAGACGCAACCACTTGGAAGGCCTCATGGAAGGACTGGGGGGTTGCAAAGAGGATGTGATGGACCCTCGCCCCCGGGCTATTCTGACATAGCCCGAGTCCTCATTTCCATCTGGGAGATGTCTCCTGCTTCCTAATTGCCTTAAAGCCTGAAACTGTGGGGGTGAGCGGTGCAGCCCTGTCCTGGCCAGGATGGCTCCTTGGGTGATTGGCATAAGAAAGAATTCCTAAAGTCCTGTGAAACCTGCTTTGCTAAGAGTGCTCTTCCTGAGGTGATAAGTGGCCCAGGAGGAAATGAGCATGTCTCCCAAAGTCTGGCAACCCCCCTTCCTGACAAACACTGGCTCAGATTAAGCCCTCAGATTGCTTTGAAATGTTAACCATTGTTTGATCCTTGTTGCCTGACAAACCTGTATTCCCGTGTATTTGAGCCCAATAAAAGCCTAGTGAGGATGGGGCTCTGGGTCATTCTCCTCTGAGAGTTTGACCCCTTTCCTCCCCAAGCAGAAGATGTCTTGGTAGTTTTTACTTTCATCCGTGATGGAGGGATGGGGTTCTGCGGGTGGAGCCCCCCCACATCTGGCGCCCAGGACAGGGTCCCCCGCACAGGAAGACCCCATGTAGGCCCCTCTTTTCTTTGGTGGCCTTCAGAAGTTGTGCTGTTACAGCTACTGAGCATCATCTTTGCCAAGGTTCTGTGTCTTTGGCTCAGTGTCTGTGTATGTCTTCCTCTTGCCAGTCTACAATTCTGTGAGTTACTGAGAGTATTTATGAAATTCTGGCCATGAGGCAGGCTCAGTTCTAGACACATGGGCCACAACAAATAAAATTCCCCTCCTACCTGGTGAAGGCACACAGTGAAGCATACACAGAATAATATGAAATCTCATCAAATAATGCTATGGGAAAAAGTAAAGTATGGTAAGACAGTCCAGAGGGATGAAGTGGAGTGTGGTGCTATTTTAGGGGGTAAGCCAGAAAAGGCCTCTCTGGTGAAATGATATTCAGGGAGAGCTGGGTACAATGAGGGACTGAGCCCTGTGGAGATGGGGCAGGCTTTCCAGTCACAGGACACAGATGCGGGCACTCAGATCCAATGATGAACTGAACCTAAAATCACTCTACTAATTTTAGTTGGTCTTATTCTAGAACTTGGATTGGCCCAGAGTAACGTTCAACATCTTACAGTGCACGAAACAGCACCCACGATACAGAATTATCTGCCCCCAAATGTTAAGTGTCAAGGTTGAGAAAACCCTTTGCTAGAGGTTCATCAGAGTTCGTTGCTTTTGTGCAGTCCATCACCATGGTGCTGTGAGAGTTCCACCTTTTCAGCTGGTTATTGATCCAAATCCTTAATTGAGGAGGATGGCTAAGGCATTATAGAATCAAGTGGCACTGTGTTCAGACCTCTCTGGAGATTGGAAGGAGAAATGGAAAGCTTGGCAACTTGACCATTCCGGGTATCTATGCATGAAATCATAAAGAAACAAATCACACCTCTGGTCATTGTGAAAAGCCAACCTCGCACTTGAGTGAAAGCAATGAATGGTAGTTGTGCCCCAGTAAAGAGGTAGTGAGTCTGCTTTCATTATTATTGGTTTACTTTTGAGGTCCCTGTGGACTATTCCATGTGCTGACCCTTTGATCTAAGAGGCTGCTATGAAATAATACTTGTCTTACTATTTCTAACCATGAAGTACTCTCCAGAAGAGCTAAGACACTGCGGCACCATAGAAAATGTACAATTACCCAGTGTGAACTCCGACAAGTCACTTGATAGCTGGGCAGAGCATAGGACACTTTTATAAGTTCTTATTTTTAACAAAGGGAGTGGGAAAGAAAATAGAGCTATGAATGGTGACTGACAGGTCATTGTGATCCAGCTTCTTGTCAAGTGTTGGCAGTTTAATATTTGATATGAGTTACATAAATGTTATTATAATGGTTGCAGGTTCTTCCAAGAATGGACTCCTCACCTTTTTTTTCTGTGCAGGATTAAATCAAAATTGCACTGTGTGTGTGTGTGGGGGGTATAAACACATGGATATTTATCTGCACATGTCATGGTGCCCTTGACTTTCTGCAGAGCAGATGGTTATTATGTGCTTCCTTTGTCCTAGGTCCTCTTATACATATTTAGATATAAAGACAGATTCCTGTGGTTTCTGCCCCCAATATGCTCTTTTCATGTTTTGCTTCTGAAAACAATATCATCACCAGTGATAGCCAGTGACTTTGAAGATTAAATACACCGAGATCTAATATATTTATCCTGATACACCTATTGTAGGTCTACTGAGAGTTTGAAAAGTTTGGTCCAGAAATATTTTTTCTTTAAATTGCAACAATAACATCTTACCAGATTATTGATGTAGCTACTTAAACTGTATTCAGACACATGTTATTCTAGCTCCCATAGACCCTGTAGTTTGGAACTCCAGTGTAGACACCCCCTGATGACCCATGACCCACTTTTTCTCCCAAAGGGATGTTGGAATTATAGTAGCATCTTTTTTTTCTTAAAACAAAACAAAACAAAACAAAACAAAACAAAACAAAACAAAAAACATTTTAAACTGATTCCAAAGGACTTTCTTCAGTTGTTGCTGTTGATAAGAGACTTTATTTTGGGGTATTTTTTTCTTTTAGGTTTCTTCTCTTAGATTTCGAGTTTCACATTTTTGATTGATACCACATTTTGCAGGTCTCCATCTGTATATGAAAGAGTAGATTTGGAGTTTCAAATCTCTCTGGTGGAAACACAGACCACATTACAAAAAGGTGTATATTTCTATTACAGATGTATTGTTTAACACATTACAAAAAGGTGTATATTTCTATTACAGATGTATTGTTTAACCTGTATTAAAATAGGTTTTTTAAATTAAGAATGCTTGTTATAAAATGGATATTTATTATTAAAATATGTTACTTAGATTAGGAAGATTGCCACAGTCCATTTTTTAATGTTTATTTTTTAAGTGGTAAAAATGGTATACTGGGTTCATTTATTTTCTTTTGTCTTACTCAAATACATAATGATTTCACTATAGTAAATTCTTTCTACTAATTTTCCTCATGTATACAACTCCAAAATAGAAAGATTTTTGTTTAAGTAATTGGTCTAAAGGTAGTTCCAACTGAGTGTTGCCCTTTGCAGAATATGTTTTACAGGATATTAAGAGCATTTAACGTATTCTTTCATATTAATTGCTTGGCATTTAGATGTTTAAGTTAATTTTAATAAATTAGGTACAGCTGTAATATAAAAAGTGGGCAATACATGCATTCAGGTTTTAAAGGCACTACAGTGAGTTGCAGAATTCTTAAAATACAAGTTCAGATGAATATTTGATACTTCATTTTGAGCTCTCCTTACAGAACAGAATAGATTTATGCATGCAGAGGATAGGAAATATAATAATTAGAAATATATCAATTGATTTCAGATTTTTGTCTATAAAATACTTGTGACGAATGCTATTATTAGAATCCATGTCTATAGTATTAGAATTTGATTGAGAGTGAGGGAGTTATTCATCAGAAGAGCACTAGTCCTTCCATTTATCATAAGCAATTGTGAATTTATATCTCTGTAACTCACAGGTATGATATGTCTTTTTTTGGTAGCAACATTTACTACAAGGATAAATTTTGGATATTGGGGGACTTTTCCAGGCATTTTTACTGTTAGTTATCTAACGATTTAAATAATTTTATTGATTTCTCGATGTTGTCTTCTGGGAGTTGAGTTTCTATGGGGGGAAAAACACCAAAACCCAGTATTATTCTATTATCTCTGTGTTCACCTCTACTGAGTTTCAGTGTAAGAAGTCCTTGGAAAGGGGCTACTAAAGATAATATTGCTCAGAGAGCGTTGTCCCCAAATTGGCCTGGATACTAGTTCAGTAGGCTGTTTGTTAATAGGCTTTTTATGGGAGAAGGGTCCTGTGGCCAGGGGATTGTTGAGATAAACCTAGGAATGCAGGTTTCTTTACTACAAGACTTTCAGATTTAATGTTCCACTCCTAAATCAAACAGGGCTCTTCACCTTTACTGCATTCATACACCTCATTAGCCAGGGAGAGGAGAAGAAAAGAGGCAAAGGGAGGGTGTGGGAGTGTGGGTAGGAGATTGGGTCTCAAGAGCTGGATCAGTGTCTTCTGTCATTATTTCCTAACAGCTTTGGGAGGGCTAGGCTGGTGGTGCAGAGTATCGGTGCAGGGAAATTTCAGTCTGGAATGATGAGTTCCACATGATTTACATGTCAACAATGAAGTGAAATGCAGACATAGGCTTGATTAAAAGGAAAAACCATGCCAGTCTACATTAGAAATACTTTCCTTTTTCTTCCTTACTTACTGGAAATGGAACATTTATGTATGAAAGAAATCCTTGGGGGATGAAACACCGTTTAGTTTAATGTGATGAGAGTGTGTATTTACATTACCATATATAAAAATATTTACTAGAAGTGATTACACTTATATTAATGGACAAACATTTTATATAATACTTTCCTAAAGAGGCGTGGGAGGGTTTTATGTCATACTGAATTAGGGAATAATAGAATTATCATCAAGACATGGTTAGATGATAGGAATATACCTGCTAAGAACTGAATTTGACATAAAGGAAGATTTTAGTCAAGCCGGACTGCATATGCTTGGGCCTCAGCAGTGAGAGTAACCTGGAAATATTAAGTTTTGAAATGAAATTTTTAGAGAGAAGAGGGAATGAACTGGGATTGGAGAGTATGGAGAGAGAAGGAAAAATGGTGACGTGATTCTCCCACTGTCCTTTTCTTCCTGACTGTAAAGACTAGCACATCCCTCAACCTGGACAATGAGACATGTTTCTGGACATTGCCAAGTGTCCTCTCAGGGGGTGCAAGGCAAAATCGTGCTCGGTTGGAAATCACAGCTGTAGAGCATGTAAGACACATAGTAGTAGTTAGTAACAGTACATAATAGTGTAGAAATATTAGACGGTAAGGTTGACCATGGTGTTTCAATTGACAGGTTTATTTAGGTAATTGTAAAAGGTTCCTTATTGCAAGTGGGTGATTTTAAGTGTGTGTGTGTGTGTGTGTGTGTGTGTGTGTGTGTTACCATTTGTTGTAACAATGGGCTGGAGTAAGTAGGATTTATTATTCTTTGAATGATTTTCTTAACTTTGCGTATTCTTTTTCTTCTGCATTTAATTTCATTTCTTTCAGGTAATGTCTAATTTCTGTGGAAATGACTTCACAAAGAATTTAAAACAAGCTGTGATTTGAGCTCTTCTTTTAAAAAATGGAAATTGCATTTATCTGGGTTAGAATTTTACCTAGAATTATAGCTTAATAACTTAATATTTTTCCAAATTCATATTTTAATGCAATTAAGACTTGCCTTTTTAAACTTCGGAGCAGAAAGGAAGCTTTCTTTTACCTGTTTTGTACCTGCCAAGCAATATTTTTTTCCTTAGCCTGGACACTGATGCCCTTTGTGACACCTCTTTTTACCATTTCCCTTTGTGTCCTGAGCTGTTAAATTTTGTTTGACAGAATTTGCTTTCTTCCTCCTTTACCTCCTGTTGGACCTAGAAAAGGCATCCCTTCCTCTCTGGCCCTTGTTTCTGGTGAGGCCCCCTTGCCATGGCCTCCTTTATTTCTCCTTCTGTTTGTGTTCATTTTGGGGGAGGATGGGGAAATGAGGGGGGCAGTCAAGTTCAGTGCCAAGAAAGTGGATTCATCTCTCTTACACTATACAGTGTCTTTAAAAAAAGTCAGAACAAGGAGAAAATAAGGTGCATTATGATGAAACTTTGACATTTGACCATAATAAAGCTTTTAATTTACATAATGTTGAGTGGAGGCTAGAAAATGTGCCAAACCTCTTATTCTGTGTTCAGTGCCAGTTTGCTCTGGCATCTAAAAGAAGAAAGAAAGGGGGTTGTAAAAACCTGAGTCTTTTATCTTTTTGTCTTTTTTTTTTTTTTTTTTTTTTTACTTTCTACATAAGTTGAAAGTCCTATTGCTTTCATATTCTGGTAGTTTTTTGAGTTTCATTTTGACCATAGACCTGACCTTTACATATGACTTTGGTCCATTTGTTAACTCACATCTAAATGCCATTAAGATGCTTAGGGTTATTACTTGAATCCTTTCACTTCCTTCCTTTCTTTTTTTTCTTTTTTCTTTGGTTTTGCAGTTTAATTACAATGGATAAGAGATGTGAATCCAATACCAAAAATAATTATTATGCATATACAATTTGTATTTTATACCTTGGCTTATTGTGGTAATTTGAACTGATGGGAAAACTGTGATAACTATTCTAACGTTTGTCCATAAACACACATACTTATGCAGCATAAGTACACACAACACTTATGCAGCATTCTTTTCTTAACTTTTTTAAATTTAATATATTTTATTGATTATGCTATTATAGTTGTCCCATTTCTCCCCCATCATTCCCCTCCACCCTGAACACCCTCTCCCACCCACATTCCCCCCCTTTAGTTCATGTCCATGTGTCATAAGTTCTATAGCTTCTACATTTCCCACACTATTCTTGCCCTCCCCCTGTCTATTTTCTACTCACCATCTATGCTACTTATTCTCTGTACCTTTTCCCCCTCTCTCCTCCTCCCACTCCCCTGTTGCTAACCCTCTATGTGATCTCCATTTCTGTGTTTTTGTTCCTGTTCTAGTTGTTTGCTTTTGTTTTAGGTGTGGTTGTTAATATCTGTGAGTTTGCTGTCTTTTTACTGTCCTATTTTTTATCTTCCTTTTCTTAGCTAAGTCCCTTTAACATTTCATAGAATAAGGGCTTGGTGATGATGAACTCCTTGAACTTGACCTTATCTGAGAAGCACTTTATCTTCCCTTCCATTCTAAATGACAGCTTTGCTGGATAAAACAATCTTGGATGTAGGCCCCTGCCTTTCAAGACTTCAAATACTTCTTTCCAGCCCCTTCTTGCCTGTAAGGTCTCTTTTGAGAAATCAGCTGACAGTCTGATGGGAACTCCTTGGTAGGTGACTGTCCCCTTATCCCTTGCTGCTTCTAGAATTCTTCCCTTCATTTGAATCTTGGGTAATGTAATTACAGTGTGCCTTGGTGTGTTCCTCCTTGGGTCCAACTTCTTTGGGACTCTCTGAGCTTCCTGAACTTCCTGGAAGTCTATTTCCTTTGCCAGATTGGGGAAGTTCTCCTCTATTATTTGTTCAAATAAGTTTTCCACTTGTTGCTCTTCTTCTTCCCCTTCTGGTACCCCTATAGTTCGGATGTTGGGATGTTTAAAGATGTCCCGGAGGTTCCTAAGCCTCTCCTCATTTTTTTAAATTCTTGTTTGTTTCTTGTTTTCTGTTTGGTTGTTAGTTTCTTCCTTCTGGTCCACTCCATTGATTTGAGTCTCAGTTTTTCTCTCATCTCTATCGGTTCCCCATGCGTCTTCCTTCATTTCACGTATTGTAGCCTCCATTTTTTCATCTAATTTGTGAGCAAAATCAACCAATTCTGTGAGCATTCTGATAACCAGGGCTTTGAACTGTGCATTTAATAGGTTGGCTATCTCTTCCTTGCTTAGAGGAATTGGCCCTGGGGCTTTCATTTGTTCGCCAGTTTGAGCCATTTTTGGTGGATTTTTGTTGTTGTTGTTTTTGGTCTGGTCGAGGCTGTTACATAGTGAGGGGTGGAGCCTTAGGTGTTCCCTAGTGCGGGGGCAGCCCAGTCTCTGGGTTGTGATACTGTTTGTGGGGGCGGGGTTCGAGAGGGAATAATGGCACCTGCTTCGCTATCCCTCGGATTCCAGTCCCTTCCGCAGCTTCCCCTTCGCCTGGGTTATCTGCGGGTGCGAATGTGGCACCACCTGGTCAGCCAGCCGCCTTGAGCGGCCTCACTGGGTCTGCACAGTTGCCACCCTGTGCCTGGGGTCCACCAGCCGCCGCCTGTGGGCCTGCCAGCCGCCCGCATGCTTGGGACCGCCAGCCACTGCCGCCTGTGTTCCCAGGTCCGTACCTTTACTTTTTTCTGCCTTGACTCCACCCCTCTTACCGGTCTGGATGAATGGTTGTTGGAGTTCCGTACAGTTCAATTTTCTATTAGCTCTGGTTGTTTTCTTGTTTCTAAATATTTGTTATCCTTAATTTTGGTTGTGGGAGGAGGCACAGTGTGTCCACTGACACCTCCATCTTGGCCGGAAGTCCTCTTTTCTTAACCTTTTTTTTTTTTTTGCTAACATCATTCTTTTAACGATGTAGAGGAGATATTCATATGAGCCAATACATACAGATCCATGGTTAGTTTGTTTTTTTTATTATTTATTTGTTTTTAATTCTCACTTAAAGATATATTTATTAATTTTTTTGAGAGAGAGGGAGAGAGGGGAACATTGATATAAGAAGGAAACATTGATCAGTTGCCTCCTATGTGCACCCCAACTGGGGATCGAGCTCAAAGCTTAGGTATGTACCCTGATTGGGAATGAACACACAACTGCTTGGTGTATACAATGATGTTCCAACCAACTGAGCCACCAGGCCAGGGAACCATGATTTTTTTTTTTAAAATAACAGCATGTCATTTTATAGTCTAGATATACTATAAGTTATTCAAACATTTCTTTACTGATGGACATTTCCATTGTATTCAGTTTTCTACCCTACCAGAGTGCTTCAGTATTCATCCTTATGTTCTGGTACTTTTATTTTCATAGAAGAGATTGTCAAAATGGGGCTCCTAGATTAAAGAAAATGGTATTTCTTTTTCCTATACCCTTTAGTCCAAGGCTATTCAACTTTGATTATTCCTCCATCAGAAAGGATGGGAGAAATGAAAGGAGCAACCACATAAATATATAGACATAATAAGTGAATTGATCAACTGTGTAAAGGAATTTTTTAGGTACAACAACGTTTAAAACATCGGATATTGGTTTGCTGAGTTTAGAATAAAAACCATGCAGATGCATTTCTTAACAAATACGTGTGTAGAGGTTTGGTGGTATCATTGTAGGTTTGTGTTTGGGAGAACTGAGTCTATCCTGTATAATTTTTGAGAGGTTTTCTGCTAAAATATAGTCAAGGTGAAACTATTCATAAAGTTACAAAGGCCACATAATAACAATTTCTTATTCATTAGAGATTTAGGTGATGGAATTTTGCCAGGTTCAATATTTAAGAAATGAAAGTTATCCAGTGTTTGCTTTGAAAAACATTGTTCATAGGTTTGAAAAGTATTACTTGCTTGAGCGGAAGAAGAGAAGACAGCAAGAGGAAAGATGAATAGCTAACTATTGATCGGTGTTGCCAGAGTAATAAAGGACTTCAGTGTTGGGGAAAGAAATGGAAGAAAGTTCCAGGGATACTGAAGATTTGGAAATTTGATGCATGTGACCAAATGGAAGACTCTTGGAATTGAAGGCAGTTATTGAATAAATAATAGTTTGTTGAACATTTTCTTTGTGTAAAGTTGTTTTAGGTGAATAATATATTAATTTTTTAACCACTGATCCTGAGAGAAGTGTGTGGTTATTAATGTTACTTACAAGTGTGAAAATCAAGGAACATAGTTATGTAACTTTGCTTTTACTCACTACTGTATTCTGACATCCTAAAAAATGACCTAGCACATAATGAGTGTTTAATAAAAATTGCTCATAAGTGAAAAACTTCAGAACTTTTACCTATTAACTTGCTCATCCACCCCAGTTGTCGAGAACATATGACATTGCAGTCCTTCTGCAACTTGACCACACAGAACACAGTAAAACATGATATTGGAGGAAGATTTTTTTTAAAAAACCTAGTTAATTCACAAGGGTGAAGTCTAAATGAGTTTGGTGACAGAGGGACCTCCAAATTGGAGACAATCACACAAGTCTGGCCAGTACAATGCGAGAGTGTGCCTGGGACTAGATTGCATAGTTTATTCATTTAAATGTTTCAACTATTTATGTTTTGCAGAAATCAGTATGGATATAAATACCTTATTTGTAGTTGGTTTCCTAGCATTTTAAAATCGAGCTTTTGGTGTAAGTCACATGAATCAGTACTGTGAGTTGCATGAAGACATCTGGACATGCTGATTCTGGCAGCCTCACTTTGATGCAGGCTTCAAGTTGTAGGCCGATTGTGCCTTGACCACTCTTGGGACATTTCAATATTGAAATCGTTTTATAATTTGTGTGAATATAACCAACACAGAGAAATGAATTAATTTGTACATGCAGGCCGCAAAGAGTGCAGGATACTTGCCTGCTCTTGTCCCTCCCTCCCTCCCCATCCACATATGGCTGTTGAGCACGTCCTCAGGTTATTATGAAAGAACAACCATAAAATGATTATTGTTTAAGACACTATTGAAACAGATGCCTTTAAAACAAGGTTGAAATTGATGCCTAAGTGCCCTGGCCAGGTAGCTCAGTTGGTTAGACCATTGTCTTAATACGCCAAGGTTGCGGGTTTGAGCCTCAATCAGGGCACATATAAGAGTCAATCAATGAATGTATAAATAAGTGTAACAACAAATAGATGTTTCTCTCTGTCTCTTTCCAAACAATCAAGTAATAAAAAATATATTAAGAAATAAAAAATAAATGGATGCCTACATGACCCAGGGATTGCACTGTATCTGACCAGTCCCTGCTCTGTCTTGTTCCAAGTTGAGTCCCTTGCCTGTGCCTTCTGTATGCTCAGTTCCCACAGCACACCCTCTCCCCTGACCCTTAATTAACGGCTTTAATGAGCTTGTGATTGTCATATTTTATCCCTTAAAGAAAAATGTTTTTAATATTTAAAACTTGAAAGAACATGGGAAAGCTCACAAAGCACCATGGCCTGCCTTATTTCCTGCACATGTCTATATCTTTTCAATAGTGTTAAAATGATGTTGCAAGATGAATGTTTGCCTTATCAAGGAAATCTTTTTAACGATTTACTTGATATAAAAAGATACACTGTCTTTCAAATGTTGAACACTTAAAATTGCTTTATGTAGTAAGTGGCTCATCTATATGTAAAGCAAGCACTAGCTCCTGGTGAGACTTGAAGGTTCTGCTATCTGGGTGAGGTTAGGCTGACAACTCTGCATCTCCTGATTTTCATCTTTGTCATGATGAGTGATGTAGGGGCCTTATGGACACTATTTGCTCAGGGAATGGAACTGCTGCTCAATCCAAAAGTGTTTTGGATGAATGAGGGTCATGAAGTTGACTTACTTCCTTACAACATTAGATGATTTTTTGGCCCCAAATTCCCATCATTATTGGAATTTTAATATAGTTTTAGTGAACAGATTTATGTCAACAGTGGTGCTTTCCCTTTTGCCAAAAATGAGTAGAAATCCCAGGTGTCCCTGGATGGTTATGGAAAGAAGCAGTTTGTGTATATTTTCTCTTGATCAGACTAGTTCCTCAGCCTCAGGAAACGTAGGAGAAGCTCCCATCAGCAGTGAGTCAGGAAGATGCCTTTTACCCTTGGGCCTTCCTAGAGCTGGCCCGCTTAACATTTTCTATGCAGGAAATTCCATCCCTTGAATTGGAGGCTGCTGGTTCTTGATCTCCTTCATTTGCCATGATCTATAGCCTCGTGTTTTGCTATTTTCTTATACTGCATACATCAGCACTGAGAACATTTGTCATTCCTGAAATTTCCCTGATTTTTTTCTGCATCTGATCCAATTTACACAGGTTTCGAATCTGGGGTGGCTTCTTGATGTCTGTTAAAATCCTCCCAGTCTTTAAGATGTATCTCAAAAACCACTCCTTTGCCTAAAAGGGCCAAGCTGTAAGTTTCATTCCTCTTTGAATCTCTGCTGGGCCTAACTGAGTACCACACATAGAGAAGTTTGTAAATAAATTTTTGATATATTGAATTACATGTCTCTGTGGAATACAGAAATAACATTTCTTCTAGTCAGTAAATAATAAAGTGTTTATTTTATAGCTTTATTTTGTAAAGAGCCTTACCAGTGCTGCCCAATAGAGGTCTTTACGATGGAAATGTTCTGTGCTATCTATCTATCTATGTATCTATTTAAAAATATTTCTTTCTTTTCTTTTTTAAAGGTTTTATTTATTTATTTTTAGAAAGAGAGGAAAGAGGGAGAAAGAGAGGGAGACGGAGAGAAACATGATATATGAGAGAAACAGCAATTGGTTGCCTCTCACCTCCAACTGGGGACCTGGCCTGAAACCCAGGCATGTGTCCTGACCAGGAATCAAATCAGCAACCTTTCAGTCCAGAGGCCAGTGCTCAATCCACTGAGCCATAGCAGGCAAGGCTTTCCTGTGCTATTTACTTCAATAGCCATTAACCACATGGCCATTGAGGACTTGAAATATGGCAAGTGTGGCCAAGGAACTGAATTTTAAATTTTATTTAATTTTCATTAGTTTTGGCTTTACTAGCTACTGCTGCTGTATTGGACAGCACAGGCAGGGAAATAAGTTGCTTTAAATGGATTTTTTTCCTCTTTCATTTCAGCAATTTTTATTAAGCACCTATTAGGTGACAGTACATTTTCTAGGCTCTGGGGATACCAAGAAGCATTATTAATTTCAGTACTCAGAAAGTTTTCACATTCCTGCAGAGAGACTTATCAGATCCCATCAGTCATTAACACAGGATGGTAAGTGTGATGCTGTCAGGGTAATCAGAGAATTGGGGACATACAGAAAAGGGTGTTATGAAGCTAAAGACTGTTCATAGCCAAAGCCATGGAATCCGGGGCAAGACTGGAGAGGAAGGTTGAGAATCACTTGAGGTGAGCATCATATTTTGTGAGACTTGGTGGAAGGGCATTAGCATAGATACGTTTCTAAGTAACGTGAAACATGGTAGGTGGTAATTATGTGATATGTTAACCGTATCTGAAGAAAGTCTCCTAAAGGACAAGGCTCTTAAGTTCTGTTACTTTGTCCATTTCTTTGACTCTCAGCCCTAGCACTTAAGTTTCTAGAGTTTTAGGTACCAGGTGTATTTAGCTTATATTTGAATCTCCAGTGCCTAGCACAATACCTGTCATGCGGAGGTGCACAGGCAACTTAAGTTCATTCATTCATTGATTTATTTGTACAGCAGGTATTTGGTGGCTCATTCCATGCCAGACACTGTGGCTCTATGGAGAACGTGACCCCTTTGGTCTTTACTCCCATAAGACACACCTAGTGGGACAGTGAGGCAAGACACATCTAAAACTAATCTATTGTAGCCAGGAAGGAAGGAAATGAATTGGCCTGTGATAATGAGCAGCAGTAGGAATCTGTTTTCAGTGAATGATGAGTAAATGTCTCCCAGTCATGTGATGCATCAGGGGGAAAAGTTCCAGGCCGAAGGAGTAGTGAGTACTACAAGGAACATGAGGTGGCAAAAGCACATGGGGTGGTTTGTGGTAGCATCTGGCTGAAGTCCATGGAGCCTGGAGTAAAGTGAGCGAGATGGGAGTCAATGTGAGATGAGGTCCCACAAAGAGGAAGGAAGGAGGAAAGTAGGAACTAGATTCTTCAGAATCATGAAGGATGTCTCAAGAGTCCTTCAGGATCATGAGCAATCATTAAAGATGAGCAATATTTACATTTACAAAAGATTTACTTAGAATACACACATACTCTAAGAGAGTGAAATTTGCGAAATTTTAGTCCATTTTATGAGTTACTAAACATTTCTTATGGTCAATCACACTGCTCTTTTTAGGTACCCTACTTTTGGCTCTAGATTAAAATCCATTAAGAAACTGCAGAGTTCTGTATTTTCCTGGGAGTACTTGGAGCTAAGTAAACTTGGGGAACATCTGATGAATCCTTGGAGAGACGAAAGTGGAGAACTTAATGCCACACAAGTAGGTTTCAACTCCAGGTCTAATTTTGAGAGTGAGCCCACTGTGAGAGGCAGTAATTGGCCAGAAGAGTGTGATTGCTCCTAATTGCCTTCCTAATTACACACGCTGGTAGTTGGAGGCTGACTGCCCCACTGCTTGGCACTGTATATCACAGGTGACTTATCCCTGGAGAGACGAGTTTAAAATAGCTCCCAAAGATGAGCCTTTTTTGTAGCCCTCCAGGCAGTAGAGATGCAGAAAAGTAGAGGCTGAGGGATGTGGATTATGTAAAAGGGTCTTTTGTAGGTAGATAGATAGACATGAGCCAGCTCAGAGCATAAACTTCCCACCAAACCTTCTGGCCTTAGGAAGATTGATTTGTTAACTTTTCTCGTTTAAGCCTTTGCTCATTATCAGTAGGGTATGCCAAGAAGTTGTAGCATAAATGCTGTTAGTACTCTGCCCGTATTTCCTCTCCTTTTCAAGGACTTCTGTTCCCGTTCACATTGTCTTGTTGTCCACCTGCTGCTGGCTCCAGCAGGCATTTGCTTGCAGGTTCTCTGTGGCCACAAGAACTTGCACCTGGCAGTGGGAAAGGGGTGGGCAAGTTCATGCCACTTAGCCAGCAGCTTTCAGCCACTGATTGATCGGTGTCCTATAATGCTTCTCTGTCTTGTTTCCCCTCCCTTATTGTCCTCCTGGGTCACTTTCCAAAGGATACTATCCCTCAGTGCAGCTGAAAATTCATGCATAATTTCTGAATTTCCAAAAACTTAACTACTAATCACCTACTGTTGACCAGAAGCCTTAGTGATAATGTGAACAGTTCATTAACACATACTTTGTATCTTGTATGTATTTTATTTTGCATTCTTGTAGTAAAATAAACTAGGAAAATAAAATATTATGAAGAAAGTTATAAGGAAGAGAAAATACATTTACATTATCTGTTGAAAAAAAGTTCATGTGTAAGTGGATCCATGCAGTTTACACCTGTTTTGTTCAGGGTCAACTATTTTTGAGTCTTTTGTCTCAGGACCTCTTTCTGGGTAGCCCCCAAACTAAGACACTCTGTCTTGAGAAAAGTTGACTTAACAAGGCCACAAAGCTTCATTACCAGATATGGAAGTAACATATGAAACCTAAGTATGTTTCCTTGAATAAGACAAAGTCAAGGTTATTATATAAAGTATAATTAAGTGAAGGTAAGTTGTTTGAAATTAGTCAAGTAATCAGAAACTCTAGGTAATGACAGTCAGCTTTTGTGTTGCTATTTTTCAAGAAGGACCATTATATGAAGCCGGAAAATAGAATCTTGAGTGGGGTGCAGGCAGAGTCTTGGGCCTGGTATAACAATGTTGAGAATTCTTAATGCAACCGTTGTGTGTGTGCTGCATGGGACTCAGCCGGAGGCCATGGTGTTTGTAACATCTTTGAATTAGTTTTCAGCATTTGAAAATTGGGGGTTTTAATTTAAAAGATCAATATTAATATCTTTCTTACATAAAATCACCCTGTACACTGTAAACAAAATTTTAAAATCAGGCAGTCTGGCAATACTAGGCCTTAATTTCTGTTTGAGAACCATGCTTTCTTCTACCCTGCTGCTCAGGAGTTCCTTGTACTTCCCCTTTTATATCATGTGCCTGACCCTGAGAGACATTTGCATTTGCATCCATGATGTCAAAATTAGTTTTCAGTTCATTAACTATTTGAAAAACTTAATTCTTAATCCCTCCTGCCAATTAGCTTTAAATATGAAGATAAAAGATCTATGAAATTAAAATGTGTGTCTGTGTCCATCCTCTTTACTTTAGAGGGTGATTTACTTGATGGTATGATATTATAAGTTAATGGGATTTTGTTAACAAAAACATCGATTAGCTAAGAGGTCTCTCAGAATGTGCCTCTGGAGGGGATGGGAGGAATTTTTGTAATTATGTAGCTTTTAGAGTATCTGACTTGGGTCTCTTTAGTTATGTTAGCTAATTTCAGATGACTTCAGAGTGTCTGCCAAAAAATTGAGGGAACATGTGGCTGTTAAAAGGATGTGGGTAGGAAATTCTTAGTGATGACCTCTGTAGGTGGAAGGATGTCCTGTGACTGTATCTATTGGGATATTCATTATCAATTCCCTCCTTCCACCTACATTTAAAAAGTTCATAAACCTTTAGGAGTAGAAGAACCAGTGAAATGGAACTTGTAAAATAAGCTTACTTGTGTGTGCTTTTCAGATTAAACATTGAGAAGTGAGTGGGTATCTGATTTTGAGTCTTACTTTTCTAGGAATAAATGATAGGGAAAAAACTATCAGTTTGATGACTATCATTTGGATGACAATTATTTTAAGTCTGTTAGGGTTTTTTTGAAACTAATGAGGAATGCTCTGTGTTGTGCGGAACAATGAATTTGGGATACATGTCGTCTTTTCCCATGTCTTGACTCCTCCACTGAACACGGTTTTGTCCATGACCAGGGCAGGCTTTTTCTCAGCACAGTTGAACCATCTAGCTTTAAATACATACAGACAGTGTATTTGCAATTGAATTATTCTGAGGTTGTTGATTACTTAAAATAAGTGAATTCATTAAGTAATTATTATTACCCTTCCCATTGTTCTTAATAAATGTGATTTAAATCTTTCAGAGGTTCTCTTCAGGACGAGGTGACCAATGTGCCATCTTACTGAGTGGATATGAGCACAGTCGCAAGCAGAGGCACTCATTTGGTAGCTATTTTGTCTAGGGTCTCTGTGATTTGGGGGAACAATATTTCCACTATGACTTGAAGACTTCTAAGGCCAACAAGCAGGGTACTTCATGTTTCTATGTTCCTTTGACTTACATTAAAACTTGTTTTAAATGAAACAAATATACCTGTCTCATTTACCACCTCCTCAATGTCAGATGCTATTTATTTTTCAAATATCACTAGGCATATTTGACAAACCAGTCAGTGCCACATTAGTAATTGATGAGGACCGTGCTTTTATTCATCAGTTGTGTCATGCGTTACATCAGTCCATAAACCGAGTGTGAACTGTCAGCCAGTTGACAAATTCTGTTTTCACAGTTAGTTAGTATGGAAGACAGACATGAGGCAAATACTTTCACCAGTCATCGATATAAAAAGTATGATATATGCAAAGAAGTGTAGTGTGCACTAAACAAGGGTGTTGGGTGAGCCAGAAGCTGTGAAGTTCTGCAGGGGCGTAATTGGTGGTGCTAATGGAGGCAGTGGTCTAGTGAGAGATGAAGGCCAAAGAGGTTTAAGAGGAATTTGTGAGCCAGTTGACCTGGGGCATCATTGAGCCGTTCCTTGCTGATGTCATATTTAACCTGAGAGTCTTAGCAAGGATCTGCTCTTTTTCCCCAGGTAATAAGTACATGAGTGTGGTTGTTTATTTCATGTTGTAATTCACTTTTTAGAGCATATTTATTGATAGTCTGCTGTGTTCTAAGCATTGTACTGGGTATTAAAGCACTCATAGCTGCCCATTGATCATAGTTGGGGTGGGAGAGACACAGATGACAATCTTCATGATGACCGTCCTGTGAGAACTACAATAAGGGAATGTAGATGAGTGTATGGGACTTAGCTGTAATCATCCTGAGATGGGATTTAGCAGGCAGGGTGTTTTTTTTTTTTTGAGGGGGGGGGCGGTGGCAATACTTGTACTGAACCGTAAAGAACGAATAGAGGCCATCTGGGTGAGGAAGATATATTGAGGGGAGAGACCGAGAGTGCTTGGGTGGGATGGGGGCTGGTGGCAGCTGATGCAGTAGACAGAGTGAGCCAGGTGTGGAGATCAGCTCTGGCCCAGCTCCTGCTGGGGGCCCACTGGCAGCTCCCAAGCCCTGGAAGGAATTGGAGGGCAGGCAGTGGAGATAGATGCGCTCGGATTGCCAAGCAGTGGCCTCATCGTTGAGATCCTGTGTGCCATGTTTTGGACTTAGAAATGGAGAGCCATGAAAGGGATCTGTGCAGGGGATGTCCTGTTGGAAAAGTCCAGTGGTCGTTGACTTTTTGAGACTCAGGTTTGGGGTGGAACAAAGATTTGGGATTAGCTGAGATGAATTGAAGAATTTAGAGTAACATCCCCTTGAGAAACACTGATTTTTAAAGAGCTGATAAGGGAGAGGAGCCCAGAGCAGAAAGGCCTAGGAGGAATGGTGAAGTTAGAGTGTGGGATGAGCCAAAATCTTTCAAAGTTTTAAGAATAATTGATGGTGTCAATGGGTCTTTGCCCACAGGAGCCTAACAGCCTATTCTTTGCAGTTTACCTGGACAGTGAAGCCAAGCACTGTTGTGCTGGTGGGAGGTGAGGGTGGGTGAGTGAGTGAGCGAGTGGTGGGAGATTTGACAGGGCAAGAAGCAGCTGTCCTTCAACTAATGGTTTTCTTAATGTAATTACTATAATAAATATAAATATTTTTGAGCCCGCAAAGATGTATTTATAATCTCAGAAGTGTGAGTGTGTAAAAGGAATCAGGGAAGTTATTCCTGGGAGGCGAACTAGGAATGGGGCGATTGAGGCTGACTTAGAAGCTGGCACCTATGTTTTACTCTCATCTTCTGGAAGGCATACACTACATTTTGTTAGTTGATCTGTTGAGTAGTTAATTTTTTTCAAGTTCTTGTGTGTTGTACTGAGTAATTAGGAGTGTGATAATTTCATTCAACGATTATGATCTGTTTCTTTTGCCTTTCCATTTTTACATGCAGAAGCAAATATCATTAACAGCCAAATGACCCATTTGCTCTCATTATGAGATACAATTCTTTTTAAGAATTTAGTATGCATATTCTTGACCTTTTTTGGAATTAAAAATTATCTTGAAAATTTACCTCTACATCTGTAATTTCTGTGGTATACTCAAGAACAGCTTAATAGTCTGAAAATGAATGAATTTAAAATTAGAGAGTTGAAGGTCATAACCCAGCAGTGATAAACCCAGCTAATGAAATATTCATTTCCAAGTACGAAGTTGGGCTGTGTATCAATATGTTGTCACTGTCGGCCTTTGTTACGTAGAGCACATGTATATTTACACATTTATAAGTAGCTGAGGGGGAAAAAAAGGCTAGTTACATGCAGAAATGTGACAGAAATTTTCATGGCTGTGCTTCTAACAGGCAATTGCTAACCATTTTTCCAAGCCACATTTGTGAATTAAGTACAGGTTTTTCACATTAACCTCTGTATGTGGTCTTTAGGATGATGTAATTAGAAGGCAGACGATTCAGGAGATACACATGCTTTTCTAGGTTATGTCCACACTGGAGGTTTGTTTATACAGATATAAAATTACATGCAGAATTTATTACTTACCAAGAAAAATTAAATGGAAAACTCTCGTTTGAAAAATCCAAAAAATTATAGAAGAGATATATATTTATATAGTTAGCTTTAAGTTCATTCAATTAAGAATGAATTTACTTTAGCAAAATCAATGTAATTATCCAGATAATTCAAGCTAATTAAAGTTCTTCCCAAACCCTCAGACCTTCGTTAACTGCATGTTTCCTGTAAAAGCTAATTGTTTGGTGTTCAATTAGTTTTACGGTTTGTGTTGGTCTTGTGCTATTTTGCTGGTATAGATCTGGCTTTAATTGGTAGTGCCCACAAAATAAACAGATGTCTATCAGGGAGAAAATAATATGGAAAATATAAAATATTGCACATCAGATTAAAACCATGCTGGCAGTCATAGTGACAGATCTTGAAATTCAGCATCTTTACATTCAGAAATATATGGAGGGCAGTAGAGAAGTCATTAGAAATTATGTAAACAGTGTCAGACGTACATGTAGGGTTATGATAATGATACTCTAGTGAATAGCCTGTTTCACACAAACACACACACACTTACATACACTAAGCCAGGCAGTTCTGTGCAACCTCTTCTCTTGCTTTGATTTCATCCTCTCCTGGGCCCTAAGGAATCCATCCTTCTCCCTACCTATTCCCTCTATTCATTCCCCCTTTCCTGTAGCCCCTCTTTAAACTGGAAGTGACAGCCATTAATTAGATTTATAAGTAAACATCATATGTAGATTCCCCAAATCCTCTGTGCTTCTGGCTTGCCGGCTGCCCCCCATTTTCTATGGAATTTTAAAAACACCCTCCCACCCTGTTTTCTGAGAGGTGTGGAGGAGGTGGGGTCAGATGTGCCCATCGTAGTGGTCCTTCAGAAAGTGAGCAAGGAAGGTTTGCCCCAGGCAGTTGTCACTGTATTCTAGCTTTTAAAAATTTATCTTGTTCTTTTTCTTCTTTCTTGATTATTCCTAGCTCTTAATGTGAGAAAAGAGCAGAGATTGTAGCTTGGGCTCACCTCGTGACGAGGAAGGAAGATGACAAAACCAAACTTAGTTGAGTGTCCTGTTTGGCTTGCGTTGACTTGCTACTGAAACCTTACGAGGCATTTCATTTCAGTTGATCTCAAGTTTATCATCCTTTATCTTCAGAAAACTTAAAACGGCTAGGCTAGTTGTCGTAACTGTTGGAGGAATTCAAGGGCGGCTGGAGAGTCAAGGCTGGGGAATCTGGATGAGAGGAAAGAACCCGCCCCACCAGGAGTGTGAGTCATTGGTCGTGTCAGGAGCAGCAGGAGCATTATTTTTAGAGCAAAGGCCCACTTTTACCTTTGTGGTCCTTCTCTTTAAACATCAGAAATGATACATGCCTATCAAGTTTTGGAACTAATATATTTTAAATTGGTTATCCTGCCCTGGCTGGTGTAGCTCAGTGGATTGAGCGCGGGCTGCGAACCAAAGGGTCACAGGTTCTATTCCCAGTCAGGGCACATGCCTGAGTTGCAGGCCAGGCCCCTAGTGGGGGCCACGTGAGAGGCAACCACACATTGATGTTTCTCTCCCTCTGTTCCCCTCTCTAAAAATAAATAAAATCTTAAAAAAAAAAGGTTATCCTCTGTCTGATTAGATCATGCACATTTAGAATATGCTAAATCTGAGGGAAATTAGCACAGTGCCTTTGGCATGCCACAGTGGGAGTAGAAGAAGCCTTACATAGTTTGCTGAAATGACAGAGAGAAGATAGACGTGTTCTGAATCCTTTCTGTATTGCCAGCCGGTCTCGATGTTTCACTGCTGGTTTTTCTAAGCAAAGCACAGTTTCGGTTTTTAACATGTTACCCAAAAGGGAAAATACAGGTGGTCTAATGTGCTTCTTCAAAAGTGTTTTATTCCACAGACTAAAATAATTTCTAATCCTTTCTTAATAGCTGAATCGTTTGTATGGAAAAGTTAAAATTCTGAGGGAATCACAATGATGAGTAATTTTTAATGGCTATCCTGTGTTTAATTATATTTCCTGTTGATGATTAAGATTAAGGAAAATTACTTTGAAAGGAATCCAGAAACAAAACAACCTTTCTGCAAGGTATTATTTATGTTGTTCTCTTTTTGGTCTTGTTGGTGGTGGACCTCAGGTAGCACTGATGGAATCATCTTGTCTTTGCGAATACTTTTCCTTCATTCAGTTTCAATGGACGCCTTATCTCATTGGTGTTTGAAACTGCAAGGATTCTGAGTGGTGTCATTACTTTTTCAATTTTCAGAGTTCTGGGAAGTAAAAGGTCTTTATGTAAAGCAGGGCAGTAGAGGCAGTGACCGAGTCACCATGGTCTGCTTTATGAGGCCCTTCTGGCAGCTTGTGATGCTTCATCACTGACCCCATGGGCCATGAATGTCTCCCTTTACCTGTTCTGGATGTTAATGTTCATTGCTTATTAGAAGCCTTTAATTTTGGTGTGATAGACACAATTATATCACAATGGTTCCTATGGAGTTGTTAAAGTCAGTTTGTTCTTAGAAACTTCATAAAAGGTCATTTTATTGACTTGATGGGGCTGTAAAACAATTTCCATTTATTATAAGAATTACCGGGTTTTTTGGTAGGCATTCATGCCCACTGTGGTTATAGTAATATCCCTCGTTACCCAATGGAGTTCTGTTGAAAGTCTTGAAATTAGGCTGCTTTTTCCGAGAATACTGTCTTTCCCGTTGCCCTTTTGTCGTAAAGGTGGCCCCCGACGTGGGGGGGACTATCGACAGGTGAGCTTGTCTGAGAAAAGAAAGGATCTGCAGCCGCAACCAAAGATGGTAGCTCCCAGGTTCGAAACCTCCCAGTGCTTACGTCTTTCTAACCCTGTATTCAGACTTGGCTTTGCGACCAACTCCTTTCCCTTTTGCAGTTTAATAGAAATGTATCCCATGGTTCAGACTTGTTTTCACCATCCCGAGTTCTGCACAGGATAGTGTAGATATCAAGGCAGAGGGTTGCATTTCATGCCACTACTACACATAGGACTACTACACTTAGAATCAGTATTTTAAATTGCATAAATTAGAGTACACTGGATTACAGAGGGAACTAATTGTATTGAGACAGTTAAATATTATCAAAATATTAAAATTTGTGACTTGCAATGCATGAACATTTTATTACACAATCAGATCTATTATCATATTACATAATCAGATCTAATAATGGGCATAACAACTATTGTAATATTGAAGTTGTTGTGAATACATAGGTCATTCTGAGATACTTATAGCAATTGTAATGTAAGTGAATTCTAACAATTATATATGGTCAGGTACTGTTAATAGTACTGTGGTTTTGCCCATGTTTTTAAATTGAAGGAGATGCTGAATTGAAACATCAGTGTGTGGCTGCCTCTCCCGTGCCCCGTCCTGGGGACCTGGCCTGCAGCCCAGGTATGTGCCCTGACTGGGAATCCAACCAGCAGCCCTTTGGTTCTCAGGCCAGCACTCAATCTATTGAGCCACACCAGCCAGGGCTCTATTTTAAGTTTCTAGATCACTGGAATTTTGGCTACAGGTTGTTTTAGACCAGGGGTCACAAACTTTTTCTGTAAACAGCCACATAATAAATACTTGAGGCTTTGTAGGAGATATATAATCACCTCTTGCAACTATCTAACTCTGCACATAGAAGCAGCCATAGACAATACTTAAGCAACGGTGAGAACTGTCTGTGTTCCAATAAAACTTTAGATAAACAAAGAGCTGGACTTGGCCCATGGACCATAGTTTGCTGACACCTTTTCTAAAAGGATGTGCTTTGTGCCAAGACTCACTCCCTAGCCTGGGTGACAAATGCTCACTTTGGGACCTGATCACTACCATGCTTTGTAATTTTGCATGTATCTTTTTTATTTCTTATGATTGAGTGCTGTCTTATACTAATTATATATTAAGCTAATTTAATGAGTATATATCTTGAGACTAGTATATCTGGTTTCTTACAATGCAAAGATTATTTAAAATTTTTTATTTTTTAAATTACAGTTTACATTCAGTATTATTTTGTATTAGTTTCAGGTATACAGCGTAGTTAGAAAATCATACATACTTTACAAAGTGGTTAATACAAAGGTGATTAACACATACTCACTGCCCTTCCAGAACCTCGTACTAGTTGAGGAAACCAACACATGAGATTCTACTTAGTATTCATGGTGATGAATCAAATATGTGCCTTCCTGCCTCTCTCTTCCCTGAAAACTTTGCAAATTATTAATAAAATCCAATAAGCGAGACAAGATTAAAGTAATTCATTAATAAATAATACCTCTGAACACAGAGAACACCTTTAACAATGTCCTGACTAGCATTTTAAATATATGTAACTTTAAATATAAGTTATAATTGCTGCAGTTGTTCAGCATAAAATGTTACTGGGCCATGAGGACAGAAATGATACCATATTCCCCCTTCAGGATGCCTCTCAGTTTGCTTTGCACTCAATCCTTTATGTGGATGTTCTTTTCGTTCTTGTCATGACATATCTGCACATCGCCATGTCTATATTTAAATAAGTATTTTTAATTTTAGTTTACTTTTTAATCCTTACCCAAGCATATCTTTATTTGATTTAAGAGAAAGAGAGAGACAGACAGACAGACAGACAGACACGATGTGAGAGAGAAACATCAATTGGTTGCCTTCGTGTGTGCCCCAACCAGGGGTCAAACCCGTGATCTACGTATGTGCTCTGACTGGAATTGAACTGGTAACCTTTTGGTGTACAGGATGACACTCCAACCAACTGAACAACCCGGCCAGGGCTAAATAAGTATTTTATTTGAAGAGGGCAGAGAATTTAGAAACTGTAAATATTTGGATTATGGGATTGGAAGTGTTTTTTTTTTTCTTTTTCCCACAAAGTGATAACATACTACTTTGGACGTATTTTTTAAAAAAGAGTTGATATTTATTTTAGGCTTCTGTTTTTAAAAATTTCTATATATATTTCACTAAAATTATAATAATAAATTCATTACAAATTAACTTAAATATTTATCACAGAAACATATTTTGTGAGGGGAGTTGCATTATCTTACATTTTTGCAAATCTTTTCAATGTTTGGTTTAGGGAAAAATAGCTGGATTCTCATATTTATTCTGCACTCAGTCTGTTGCAATATGCTTTTTTATTGAGGTAACATTGTTCATTAATGTTATGTAACTTTCAAACCTACAACATTGTAATTCAGTATCTGTGTCCACTATAGAGAGCTTACCACTGAAAGTCTAGTTTCCATCTATCATCATGTAATTGACCCCTGTTACCATAGGTTTCTGTTTTAATTATGATGAGGTAAAGATAATGCTTAAAATGTAGTCCTTGAATCTGGAGAAGTGAATTATGTGCAAGGAGTGAATTTCCACAGCTGGCACGTGCTGCCCTTCTGCGATCCTGTACAACAAGTTACTTGGGAATGAACTTTCAGCAACTCTTTCCTGGTACCCTCAGGGTCGGTTTGGCTAGGTGGCCCTCCTTGGCTGTGTTTACTTCCCATGCATGGTGTCTGCCTTCGTTGGAAGATCTCACAAGCTGCACCAGAGCTCAGTGGGGTGGACTGCTGCGTGAATACCTGTTGTTCCCCAGTCTTTGGTGGGCAGTGGAGGACCGAGGGTGGCTGCCCGGTCCCTGTCTCACACCTGCAGGGGAGGAGGCCTGAGGACCGATTTTTTTCTACAATATTACTTCAAAAAGTCCTTCTCCCTTAAAATTGCTGGACTTGCTGCTGGGTGGTAGACCATTAGGGTTCATTGGCTTCTTCCCTGCACCCTTCTTGTCTCCTCCTCAAGTACAGGGTGCATATCAGAGCCATCTTGTCTTCACAGCTGTTCTAACAGCCTATTTATTAGGCTTGCGGTTGAATGAAAAGTGTTTTAGTCATTTGGATCAAAATTAAACTTGATGACAAAACTCAGGCCAGATGCAATTTTTAGTTTATTTCAGGTTATGTAGTTAGAATAAGAAGTATCTTGAAGAACAGAATTGCTCATGGTGTCTTACTGACCTTCATGGATAAAGTAGTCTTTTGAAAGTTCATAAATACACACTTTTCTTACATGTACATGTGATGGAGTACTGGCACAGAAGAACCTTCATAGCTCTTTACTTTGCTGTTGGTTTGACAGTTCGCTTCACAGAGACAACTTCTTAGTCTCAGATCTTTTCCATCTCTCATATTCTTCAGCTTCTGTGATTATTTTTGTAATTTTTTTCAGTTAACGTGATTTAATTTTTTTGAGGTAAGTATGTCTGAGTAAGTCATTCATCTCTGTCATAAATAGGTCCAATGATTGATTTGTTAAATCTTTTTATATCAGTAAGATAAAGTAAATGTAAAATCTGATCTTTTGATCTGCTGTATATTACCAGAGGAATTCTTGGTTGAAACAAATTATGAATCAGTACCTCTGGTTTCTCTCTTACTGTGTTAAAAAGAGACATGGGTCATCAGTTTAAAATGACAACAATGCAGTCGGTTGTTGCCCTGTTGCTAAATTATTTATGTAATGGGAAGAAATAGGATGTTATTTTTATTTCTTAACTTTACTTTCCTATATATCTTTATAGATAATTAATCCCGAGCTATTAGGTATGAAACATTGAAGATAGTTTTGGGAAATCAGAGCCCATCATTTCTCGGGGCAGGACGAACCAAGTCAGCGTTTACTGAGTACAGTGGGATGTTCTGTTTCTGAGGTGTGTAACTCAGGCTTGCTTTCACAGAGGCTGGCGAATTATTTCATATTGTAAAGCACAGTTCCTTGAGACATGTTATTACAGTCTGTCATTTAACATCACCAAATAACTGGAGGAGCTAAAATGATTCTATTATGTAGATAATTTGCTTGAGGCAGAGATTGGGCAGGTATTTCTAACAGTTTCAGGTGCCCAAGACTGCTATAGTTAGAATTATTTATAATTCTTATTCAGTGATTATTCTACAAACTGCAAATCTCTGTGCTAGTTGGGACATTTTTAAAGGTGGTGTCTGTGTTCAGAGGTATTATTTTTTAATAAATTATTTTAATCTCCTACCCTTAGTGGCCTCATGGTTGGCTCATGCCACATTTCTCTCAGTTCTCGGCCCCTTCTCACTAATGAATTCAAGAATTTGGGTTCAAATCTCAGGTGTGCTTTTCACATTTTCCTTGATATTATTTTCCCCTATGGAACATTTTTCTCTGTTTTTCTTTCAGCTCATAGTCTACCCTTCATTTATTAAATAAAAAATTGAAAGAAAGCCTTTGAGGATACACACAATAAATGTGAATATGTGGAGGGAAGGTCTGTGAGATTGAGTGGATCATAAGTATTATAGCATCTCAAGATTTGTCCCTCGGTCCATTCTGTCCTTGTCCAGGTCCCCTCTCCATCCCAGCTGTACACAGTTCTTGTAAGGCTGTCCCTCACAGCAGTGATTTAAACAGGTCTCTCTCACAAGGACAGGTATGTCACCCATGCCTGTCAAAATGGTGGTGGTGGTTTCAAGAATGGTCATGTGGCCCTGGCCATTGTGGCTCAGCTGGGTGGGCATCATCTCACAGACTGAAAAGTTGTAGATTTGGTTCCAGGTTGGGGTGTGTACAGGAGGCAACCAGTTAATGTTTCTCTTGCACATCGATGTTTCTCTCCCTCTCTTTCTCCCTCCCTTCCCCTCTCTCTAAACTGTGTCTCCCTTCAACTCTCTCTAAAAGCAATGAAAAAAAAATGTCCTTAGGAGAGGCTAAAATAAATAAATAAAAAGTAGTAAACTAAAATTTCAGTAGTAAAAAAAAATGGTCATGTGTCCTAAGGAAGACAAATGAATGCCTTCCTTTAGTGGGGCTAGATTGTTTGGATGTGTTTCTCATCCTAAAGAGAGTGTGTTGCAGTTCTGGCATTAGGACGACAACTTGTTGGCCTGAAAATTAGAGAATCAGAGGCATGATGATGCCTCTGCAGCCCCTGGAACTAGCGGTACCTGAAATATCAGATGGCCTTAATTATTTTATTTTATTTTTTTCTTTTTTATTCACTTAGATCTACATCCCTTTCAATGAAAAGATACGTACTTAAGTAATACACCGGGAGAGGCCCACCAAAAAAATCAGTGATTTATAAACAAAATAGAACAACTATTACCAGCATAGGGCCCTAACCTGCAAATTGACAGGCGTCCAAGTATAGTTTTCTGGATGCTGTCTCCTTGTCTTCTCTGTGCCCCTCACCTCCCACCTGCACCATCCCACCCCATATTAATTTGGTTGTAGATGAAATAATGGGGATTAATTCCAAATTTTGGCTAGGTTGTAAAACAGAAACTGGGCCTATCTCTGTTTTCCATGGCATGTTGAGGTAGTTGGATTACACTAATTTCCACGGAGGAGGTGACATCCCTGGAAGTGGATACTGATGCAGTTTGGGTCCATCTGCTCTGCGCTGAAGGCTCACTTTTGTGTTTAGTTTGCTTAAGTGTCTCAAGACTGTAAGAGCACAGAAGATGGTTCTGGATAAATGCTTTGATCTAAATCCTATCTCTTCCACTATATTCCCCTATTTTCTATTTTGTTCACATTTTACTTTTTAAAAAATGAGAATAAAATTTAATAATGATTAATTATTGTGGACTTGTTTTGGGGATATCTCTTTTTCTTTTTAAAGAATATGTTAGATTTACTACTAATTTTAAAAATTCTCCTTGTCTTTATTTTTCTGTTGCCATCTGTTCATTTAAATTTTCTCAGCTGGTTTATGGTTTTAGTTTCTTCTCCATACATTTTCTGGCATTTGGTTCTCCTTTTCTGACACAGTAGGTCAGGCTTTCAAAACTCCGGCCCCTGTGTAATTTGACTTTTTCCATAGTCAACACACCGCCTATGCTTTTCGTCTCTTGGGTCTTTGAGCAGATGTTAACTGTTTAAATATTTTGTTGTTTGGGTGTGAAGAAAATTGAAATGTAAGATGTCAGTGATAGCATGTTTTGCTTATACCAGAGCAGATTGCTGCCTACAAACTGAATATGCAAAAGTCTTTAAAACATGGAGTGTTTCCTTTTTGCATTTTAACCATAATCTACAGGTTGTATACTCTGAAAAGTGAGTTAAATTCATCAGGTTATAATGAAAAATTTTGTGGCATCTGAAACTAAAAAACTCATGTTTTTATTCTCTGAGTTAGTTTACAACAGTGGGGGCTTAGGCTTCTTAATAGGAATGAGAAATGAACAGGGTATGTTTTATAAAATTCTACAATTTCTGATTGATGCTATATTGATGATGGTATTTAGATGCATTTTGTCATAATATGAATGGCTAAAATAAATGAATAGTAAGTTATTGATGTTTTAAAGTCAAGTAGGAACATGACATCACTCTTAGTAGTAGTAGTGGCGTGAAGTAGTATCAGTGAGCAACATTCATCGTCATTCTGCTGTGTTCCTGACGACATGGCGGATGTCTCACTTCGTCCTGCAGCCCACTCTCAATGTTGATCCCTGTGGTGATTACATTTTACAGACGAGGGAACTGAAGCTGAGGAATGGTCATCTAGCTTTCCTAAGTCATACAGCTAGTAAGTAGTGGAGCTGGGATTTCAGCCTTGGTGGTCTGAGTCCATTGCTTACGATTTACCTCCTGAATTGCATTTCTTTGTGGTGTGGGCCTTCTGAGCACAGGCTGTGAAGATCAGGGGGACTTAACATCACTAAATCCTAGTTTCTTCATCAGTAAAAAGTAGATGGGAACAGTATCTACATTGAAAGTGTTGAGAAGTTAAATGACAAAGTACAGCTGCCCAGTTGGTAAGTGCTCAGTAAATGCCAACTATGATTATTATTAAGGCTACTGATTAGTGTTACACCGTAGAATTTCATATGTATTTACTGTCCCTCCCCCTCTCCCACCCATGATGAAGAGCTCTCTGGATAGTAAAAGTTCATTATGGTTTTGAGTGTAATTATATCTTTGGGTAGATAATGCATCACTGCATGTCTTACATGATATAGTAAAGAACTGAACAGCAACAGATTTCCTCTTAACTTTGCTCAAATTTCACCCTTGGCCCATTCCTCACTAGCCAAAATGAGGAGAAATTTGTGGCTCAGGCCCTCAAGTCTGAAGTGGGCATTAATATTAGCAAATTCACTTTAATAATCAACACATTAAATTCGATGACCCAAGGGGACGTCCCCATAGCTTATAACTGAAAATAATGTCTCTTGCAGACAGGGAGTATTTCCCAAATGTTAACCTTGAGCAAGATTAAAGAGACTGATGACTTGGGAGGCTGCTGGTCGATGCCAATAATTTGATAGTCCGTACTCAGGTACCTTGTGTTAGGTTTCCGGAATATATGTAGCTCTTTTATCTTAGCTGCAGAAATAGAAAAAAAGATTGTAGAAATCTGTCCTGGAGCAAAGATTATTAATATTTTTTCCCTTTGCGTGACTTGAAACAACTCTGATCCTTGGGGTTATCAAAGAGGAACCATTAAACCCAGTAGCCAGGAGACCAGACAGTTGCCCGTACAAGAGCATGAATGGGCAGAACTTGGTTCCTTGGGCAAATAAAGCTATGTAGTTGCTTCGAAAGGATGAATACCTGCGTAGCCTCTGTGTGCAAGTTGGACATTTTGGCAAGAATCAGAGGGTAGGTAGCAGGGAGTTGTTATTGCATTCTTTTTGACCACACCTTTTGACCCTTGGAGTGTATGGTTGCCTCTGCTTTCTTCTTTTTATCACTGAATCCTCTCTCTCCATGTTGCAGGTTAAATGTTGATTCTTAAGTGTGGCCCTTCCAGAGCATTCTTCATATATATCATCTTTGTGTTCTTGCTCTGAACTTGTTTATTGGTTTCATCTCTTACCTAGACAGCAATGTGAAGATTTTGTTCTTTGCTATCTACTCGGGGTCAATGCAGGGCCTGAGGAAACTACTAAGCACTGAAGACTCTTCAGAGAACAAAAGTCAATCAGTGATTTATTCCATATAATCATTGTTTTCTCCCAGGTGATGGGCTAGTGTTTGGACCCAGCTTTATATGTGTGGAAATAAGAAGTCAAGTGAAAGACTGTGGGAAAAGGCAGAAAGCCTGTCGAAGACCTATCAGGTTGTTAAAGGCCAGAGATCATGTGACTGTTCCATCCTGGGGCTAAGGCTAAGATCTCCATCATTGACTCTTTGAGTCTAGTTTATATTTCATCTGTGAAATGCAGTGATACTGACTGTGTTTTTGGCTTTTCCTGAGGATTAAGTGATGTAGATTTCATTGATGCTGAGGTTTTTTTTTTTCTTCATATTTTAACATCTCTGAAATCAGAACATAATTTTCAGTTCGTAGTGTTTAAAAATTGTTTTTGTTTTTCCCCCCTACATTTGAACATCATCGAAGTCTTTGACTTTGTGAAATAATGTAATTATGGGAGGGGTATCAGTCTTAGGTATATAATAAATGTTAGTTTCCTTACTCTTTCCCCTCAATACAGACATCATTATGTGAAAGAAGCCCAGGCCTGGGAACTGGATATTGGGTTCTTTAAGTTCTAGTGTTATTAATTAGTAGTCATTTTACCTTTCTGTGCATTTCTTTATGAATCAAAGTTTTTGGTTTTTTTGATGGGCAAATTGGTTTGTTCTCTAGTGCCATTGATTGCCAGTGCTCCCTGAAGCTCTGGGTTCAGCGTTGTGAAAGCAAGGCCTGGGTCTGTAGGCAGGTGTCAGAGTCATTTAGTGCTGACTGCTGCAAGCCCGGTGTGGACAAGGGGTCTTAAGGGTGCCCTGTATTTTCACTCCTGAGTTCTCTGATCTTCACTACCAATATTCATTGTCAAAGAGAAAGAAAGAATATGGACCAGTGTGGGGAGGATGGATAAAAGGAAGGAGTGGGGAAGGAACGGAGGGAAGAGGAGAAGAAAAAGAAAGAATAAAAAAGAAAGGAGAAACAATGTTTATGGATTCTTTTCCCCAGCATAAAATAAAAGGAGTCAAGGATTTTGGGACTGTGTACTGAATCCAGGCATCCGTTAATTCTGTTGGGTCAGTATGGTCATATACTTTTTCCTTCTTTAAATATTTGTCTGCATTCTAGCACAAATGATTGCATGAATTATTTCTTATAGGAATAAACTTTTCCCACCATGACTCATCCCACCCAGCATAGGCACAGAGCGTTTCAAGAGTTCAGTGGTTGTGCTGTAGGGAAGAAAGACGTCAGGTGATCAGGGAAGGTGATGGACCCAAGTGCAACAGTAGATTCCAGCCCAGCATTTTAGGTGCCTGCCTGCCTCCCCGATATAAGTTCCCACCAAAATACTGTATGTAACAGCAAATGACACGTAGTTAATTTTTTCAGTAGGTTAAGAAGGGTTCTTTGGGTGTTGAAAGTAATGTGAAGCATGAAATTACTTCATTAGAATAATGCTGGTCAAAATCCTTTGCAACTTAACTGCTCTTCCTCTGAGACTTGTGCACAAAATATTTTGCAGAAAGGAATTTTATTCCTTTCTGCACTCTGCATTTTAAAAAGCCTATTGTTTACCACCCTCTTAAGGCATTCAAAATGTTGTTGTTGCCCCCCCTTTTTTTGTTTTAAACCTTTGTGTGATTTTGAATGTTTGCATTTTTACCTTTCCTTTGGAAGGGGCTCTTTATTGAAGTCTTGTTTTTATTTTTAATTTGTAAAATGTCAGTAAATAGTTAAAAAAAATAGGCAGTCTGATAGCTCAAGAGTGGGATGATGTGAGGATTTGACTAGTGAATTGAGTCATCCGCTTTTATGGATGAGTAGCAACTAGAGAATGCAGTGGTCAGTGGGCACACGGGCAGCATGCTGGGTGCTGGGTGCCCGTGAGCGGGGTGGCCTCCGTTTCTGAGCCATGCTCTCATCATCCCTGGATCTGGAAGCTTGGAGGGCTCTCCACCTATGAGGTACATAAATACTTTTTGAAACAAACACTTTATGTTAAGTAAACACTTTCAAAAAAATTGTGAAGATAGTACAGTTGTTCCCATAATTCCATATCCATTTTTTGTTGCTATTGACCTCTTACGTTCATTTCATGTATTTGTCACAACTAATGAGCCAAAATTGATATATTGATATTAAAGTCCATATATACTCAGATTTTCTTAGGTTCTACCTAATGTTCTTTTCTGTTCCAGGAGCCTATGCAATTACATTTAGTTGTGTTGTCTCCTTAGGTTCTCCTGGATGGTGGCAGTTTTCTGACTTTGATTGTTTTTGATGATCTTGACAGTTTTGAGGAGTATTCGTCAGGTACTTCGTAGAATGTCCCTCGGTTTGGGGTTGTCGGATGTTTTTCTCCTGATCAGATTGACATTCAGGTTTTTGGGTAGATGATAACAGAAGTAAAGTGCCATGTTCATCATATCATATTACGGGGATATGCCATCAACACAGTTTGTTACTGTTGATGTTGACCTTGATGGCCTGGCTTGTGACAGTGTTTGCTAGGTTTCTGCACTGGATGTGCACACCCACCACACCTTCTCACACTGCACCTTTTGGAGGGGGTTCACTATGAGTACCCAACACCTAAGGCTTTCAGGAGTAGAGAGTTACCCTATTGCTTTACCCTGTTGGGAGCAGGAGATAACATTTTCTCTCCAGGACATTAAGTGTGTTTATTATCAATGAATTGAGTCCCTAATTTGAGAGACTATAGACTTTTAAATTTGGGAGGTGGTGTACTACTAAGAGTTAAAAGTGTGGACACAAAGCAAGGCCAGCCTGGCTGTGAATTCCAACTCTGCTCCTTCCTAGCTGTGTGCCATAGAGAAGTTACTTATCCCCTCTGTGCCTAATAGGGGGTCACAGTGGGACTATAGCAAGCATTAAATTAAATAACCTGATACAGTGCTTAATGCAGTGGCTGGCAAAAATCTAATTGTCTAATCAATATTGTTGTGATTATGTAAACAAACTAGTTTGTGTGTGGTGGGGCAAACTATTGGTTTCAAATTTGGTGTGTTCTTTTATGGATCTCATTTTATTAGGAGATTGCAGGGTTTCCAGATAAGTTGCTGGAAGACAGGTGACACGCTGCTCCTGCAGCACCAACTTCAAAAGTAAGAGTAAGAAACCACATGGTTAAAAATTATGCTGAGCCCCAGTAGAGGCTAAAACTTTTATTAGTTGAGTAGTAGGTGTGGAGACCCGTGGAGATTCTCAGGGACGTATCTCTGTGTCTCTGTGGCTTGGCGGTTAGTTGCTTGTTTGGCATGATGTCCTGATTGTCTCTGAAGCCTGAGTGTTCCCTGTGAGGCTGTCATCCTCCCGCCTCTCAGGACTGGTGTTACAGCCTGAAGGAGGAAAGTAATACTGTAAGTGCTAGGAGTGGGGAAAGGAGAGTTACCTGAGGTGTGAACAGAGCTCTCTGCACACTTCCTTGAAGGAAGGAGAAAGGAAGGAGGAAGCAGAAATTGGTTAAGTGCCGTGTTTGTGGTGTTCCTCCTGTGGAGCCACTGACTCAGCACTGCCACTTTCAGTGTCCCTCTGGGAAGTGACTGGTGAGGTAAAAAGTGTGTCGCCAGCTGCTTCTACAAAACAGATGCACCGGCAGCTCAGGGAGTGCTTGTGAGGTGGGGAATGGCTCCTGACTGCTTAACTTAGCTTCAAAAGCTCATATCCTTCCATGATTCCTCTCCAGGGGTCTGTACCTGGAGGGTGTATGATGTGTGCTTGTGTTTGTTCACACACACCTACCCTTTAGGTACTGACCACTGTAGGGAGGGGAGTAATATGTAATATGTGTATATCTCTGTGTGTCATTATTTTTACACAGAGAAAGAGAAGAGGGGTGCAGGAAGGAGGGGGAGAAGGGGAAGACAGGAGCCGGTTGTAGGAATAACCATGTCAGGGGAAGCAGAAGAAACTCCAGTTGGTTTCAGCAGAACAAGAAAGAATAAAATTTGTGTTGCTTTCAGTTTTGTTTTGGTCCAGCAGCCCAAGACTGAGGCCAAGGTTGCTGTTTATTTATGTCTCTGGTTTCTGTCACCAGTGTCAGTATTATTCTCATGTTGGCCCCCCATCATGATGATGATAATGTCATGTCTGTGTCCGAAGCAAGGGAGGTGAGTGGGCTGTGTGGGAAGAGGGCTTTCTCAGGTCACCCGGTAGCTCAGTGTTCCAGGCTGTGTCAGGGGCGCCCAGGCTCCATTATTTGTGCACATCGTTACCTTAGGCTAACCAAGCTCTGTGCTGCAACCCTGAAGTCCTGGTTTAATCTTCACAAATATTTTTTAAACCATGGGAATTATCATTGATACATAGCAGTAGGGAGAGAGGTGTACTGAATCCCATGTACGCATTACCCAGCCTGGGTGGAACTTTTTAAAATCATTAGTCCCTGACTTGGATGGGGAAGGCACTGACCACCCAGACGAAAACCAGGATTGTTCCGAGTTGAAATATGAAGATAGAGTGTGGGAAGCAGAGCAGAGAGCAGGTGCAGCCCACCAGTGTTCATTCCCAGACATTAAGGGAGGCCAGCCCTGTCAGATATGTTCGGCAGGGTTCGTTTAACACAGTGCACTTTAGAGAAGTGCGACCAGCAGTTCCCATACTTGTTTATGGCTGCATTTTGGAGAAAGTTGACCTTTTTTTTTTAAATTGTAGGTCTAGCTTCCTTTATCAGTAGGACAGTGATGTGTACATTCTGGTGCATGCCTGTTGCCCAGACATAGTTATTAATTATATCTCGTTTTGTTCTCAGAATTGATTTTGTTTGGTTGATAAATTATACAGTCAGCTCACCTGGCCTCTGATAGAACTCCCATTATCTGATTCCATTACTGTCTGGCTCCTTGTATGACACCAGTTTTATAGCAGGAATGCTAAGCGTTCATGGTCATTGTGTGTAGAAGGCCAGGCCCGTTTGGGGAGTGATAGTCGACCAAGGAGGTGGACCATCCATGCCTAGTCTCAATGCATTCAAGTAAAGCTTTGCTTAAAACCCCTACTGGGTACACAAACATATCCCCAGGCTAATTCATATAATGGGCCCCTGGTGTATTTACGTTCCTCTTGTAGGCAACTGTCAACCATCCTGACTCGAGAAGGCAAACTAGGGCTCACAGGCCAAATTCATCTGCCTGTTTTAGAAATAAAATACTATTGGAACACAGCCACACCCATTTGCTTATCTATTGTTTGTGGCTGCTTTAGCACCAGAGACAGAGCCTAAAATATTTACTGTCCAGCCCTTGCAGAGAGTTTGCTGACTCCTTTTCTGGAATGTGCTGACCATTAGAAATACCATGTGAGTCAAAATGTGATTTGCATATATAGTTTACATCTTTCTAGTGCCTATATTAAAAAAAGTAAAAAAGAAACAGGTGAATTTAAATTTAGTAGTATGTTTTGTTCAACTCAATATCTCAAATAGTATCATTTCATCATCAAATCAATAAATTATTAGTGAGGTATTTTACATTCTGTTTTCTTGCTAAGTCTTTGAAATTCAGTGTGTGTTATACACTGTGAGCACATCTCAATTCTCAGTCACATTTCAAGTGCCCTATTGGCCACATGTGGCTAATAGCCACTGTATTGGACAATGTGGTTTTAGAAGGTATGCCTGAAGCATTTCTGTGAGAATACTGCAACTCACAGTACAGTGCCGTTTCTACTTATGTTCACGTTTTATGATTTTTTTTCCCCAGTGGATTTTGTTTGTTGCCTTCTGAATGTTGGGATGTGAAGGTCTGGTGGCCGGCTGGGCTCTCTCATTGGGTGACATGCTTTTATGCACTCACTTCCTGGTCCTTGCAAGTTTGTCTCTTTCTCTAGAGATTTAAAAGACATCTATCTGCTGTGGATCTTCTGGGTCTGTTTGGAAAGTTAAAAGTTGCAATGCCTGGGTCTTTTGTACTTCCTCTAGGACATAGCTGTCAGGTATGAAAAATCTGCTATGGCTAAATCCATCTGTTGTAGTAATCACTACCTTTCCCTTAGAGTTGATTTACGGTTGGTTCAGTGGGAAGTTCTGGAAAATGCTTGCTGCAAACAGGATCACATTTACCAACCGAGAAAGACTGAAATGCAGGTTTGAAGTAAAGAAAAACGACAGTTTCCAAGTCCCCTGGAAAGGGTGAAGTGTTTGGTTACTTAGATTCGCCTGAGTTTCCTCTAAGTAATATCAACCTGGTGGTCTGTGGATTGGTTTTCTAGCATCTTACTTAGAAGAACAGGGGAGGAGTGTTAATTACCCTGGGCCAACTCATTATTAAAAATACTTTTGGATTAGTCCCATGTTTCCCCTGTTTGACATTTGATATATAAAGACTTACTGAGTTCCCTGCCTTCTCCTGTTACAAAGTTGCTAACTTTGGGGGCATCCTGGGGCTTAATGGTTAGAACTAGCTTTGCACCCTCTTTACTGGGGTGTGAATGACCCAATTTCTTAGGTAAGGAATGTAATTTCAGATTTTAGTTTCCAAGCTGCCAGACTTGGTTTTGCTTCTTGTTCCCAATGGAACCTTGTGATATGTAGAATGTATTTGGCAACCTCTTCTGCTAAGGGGTTAAAATAAATTGTTCTCATCAGAGTCTTTTTGTTTAAGGGTAACTTAAAAGTGCTGATGGTTAGCTTTACTTCTTCATATGCTCATTCTTTATTTTTACTGCAGGGGTTACTGACTTTTTTTCTTGTCTCTCTCAAAAAAAAAAAAAAAAAAGAAAAAGCTTCATTGATATGTCAAAAAGATGAAAAGATATTATAAACATACTTTGACTTTTCTGTTTCTTTGCTCCTCTCTCCCCTAACTTCTAAAAATAGGTCTCTGAGCATTAGGCATTTGCCAAAGCAGCAGTTTGACACATAGGATTTTCCCCCTTCCTAATGTATAAATGCTAATTTTCCTCCTCCCTTTGTAGACACAGGCATTTTTCTCTTGTGGGCTTTAGTTTTACGATAGCACATCATGAAGGGTTTGACAGAAGGATAAAGGTCTGTAGAAACATTTGCTAGTGATCTTGACTCCCAGCTTCACTGGTGATGCAGACACAGGAGCTGGAAACCCACAGGGGTGGACAGACTCACAGCACTCCTCCACCAACAGTGCTGGGACTAGCCTTAGCTACTTGAAATGGGCCTGTTTCTTTTGCTGTAAAGCAGTGGGTCTCAACTGGGGGCAATTTTATCCTTAAGGGGACATTTGGTAAAGTCCGGAGAAATTTTTGGTTGGTACAATTGGACTGCAGCTCCCAGTATCTAAGGGATGGAGCCCAGGGATGTTGATAAGCATCCTACACTGTACAATGAAGAATTGTTGGGATCATTTTCTCACTAGTGCTGAGAAACCCTGCATAAGGGATGCTTTCAAAGATCGAGCTGTAGCCTGTGTGTTTCCTCTTCTGTTTTTGTTTTTCTTTAAAAAAAAAAAAGCCAATAAATAAAAAGCCACCAACTATGTTCATAACAAATTGCTCTTAAAGCAAAAACTCCAGGTCTACTCTTTCTGCAAAAAGGAAAGGAAAAAAATATCAAAGGGGTCCCGTAGTACAAGTTACCCACTGATGGTATCTCTGAGGACTGTTTTCTGGGTTAGGGTGATTAACAGACACAGAAAGTTGTGAAGTCTATGTTAAAGGGTGTCACAGAGTGAGTCCCCAGGTGGCCACCCTGCTGGGATGTATGACAGTGTTAACTGCAGTTAAGTCTCATGGTGCATTTACTTTGTGATGGGAAGACAATGAAGGAATGCTCTTTAGTTATTCTTTTTTCTTTAAGATCTTATTTATTTATTTTTAGGGAGAGAAATATCAATGTGTGGTTGCCTCTCATGTGCCCCCTACTGGGGACCTGACTACAACTTAGGCATGTGCCCTGACTGGGAATCGAACCAGTGACCCTTTGGTTCACAGGCCCACCCTCAGTCCACTGAGCCACACGAGCAAGGTTATTCTTTAGCAGAGGAAAACTTCTGTTTTCATTTTGACATCATTGTTTATGAAGGGTAGATGCTGTGTAGTGAAAGGGGGGAAATGAATTTACAAATCTTGCAATTTGCAACATATGACATGACCTTTTGTTTTTATATTGTGGATTGTGTTTTCTGTTAAGCCGATGATCAAAGTCCCTCTTTGCCAGTTTAGAAAAAGAAAACACAGACCTTTTTGCCAATAGAAGTACATGGTGCCAAAATTTTGTGGGGTGATCGCTGATGATCGCTGATGTTCTGGGCCACACCTTTGGAGCTAGTTTCTTTTGAATTGACAAGTATCAAATGTACCGAATGCAATCTTGTGTGCCTGAGTCTCTGCTAGAGCTAGCATACCATTTTTAGCTTGAGCCCTTGGGACATGATATTTCAGCATTGTCACTTTGGTCTGTCAGGTTGAAGGGAGGGAGAGAATCCATTTATAGTAAGCATGCTTGATTGAATGATCTCAGAATGGACTTTGTGGGCAATAATGGTATTAATGAGAAATAAATTTGCCTTTCAAAGTTAGTGAGCCAGTGTGCAAGTGCATCTCTATCTAGACAATGCCTCCCCAGAATAATTCACAGGGTATTGTGAAGGATGGGTTAAAGTCTTTGTTTCACTATCCTCCTCCTCCAAATTCTAAATACAGTACATATATGCCCTATCTACTTTGGGACTTGTTTTAGATGCAGTGGATGGAAAATTGAATTCAATGGTTAAGACACTTTGATTTCTGGGTTTTGTGAATTTTTGTGCTTCTGGATTTACAGTGCATCTTTTTTTGAAAATATTTTATTGATTATGCTGTAACAGTTGTCCCATTTTCCCCCATCATCCCCCTCCACCCTGCACACCCTCTCCCACCTACATTCTTCCCCTTTAGTTCATGTTCATGTATCATAAGTTCTCTAGCTTCTACATTTCCCATACTATTCTTGCCCTCCCCCTGTCTATTTTCTATGTACCATCTACGCTACTTATTCTGCGTGCGTACCTTTTCCCCCCTCTCTCCTCCTCCCATTCCCCTGTTGCTAACCCTCCATGTAATCTCCATTTCTGTGTTTCTGCTCCTGTTCTACATCAGAAGGGCTTTAGGTGTGGTTGTTAATATTTGTGAGTTTTCTGTCTTTTTACTGTCATATTTTTTATCTTCTTTTTCTTAGCTAAGTTCCTTTAACATTTTGTATAATAAAGGCTTGGTGATGATGAACTCCTTTAACTTGACCTTATCTGAGAAGGGCTTTATCTTCCCTTCCATTCTCAATGAAAGCTTTGCTGGATAGAGCAATCTTGGATGGAGGTCCTTGCCTTTCATGACTTGGAATACTTCTTTCCAGAGCCTTCTTGCCTGTTGAGGTGTCTTTTGAGAAATCAGCTGACAGTCTGATGGGAACTCCTTTGTAGGTGACTGTCCCCTTATCTCTTGCTGCTTCTAGAATTCTCTCCTTCATTTTAATCTTGGCTAATATAATTACGATGTGCCTTGGTGTGTTCCTCCTTGGGTCCAACTTCTTTGGGACTCTCTGAGCTTCCTGGACTTCCTGGTAGTCTATTTCCTTTGCCAGATTGGGGAAGTTCTCCTTTATTATTTGTTCAAATAAGTTTTCCGCTTGTTGCTCTTTCTCTTCCCCTTCTGGTACCCCTCTAATTCGGATGTTGGGACGTTTAAAGATGTCCCAGAGGTTCCTAAGCCTCTTCTCAGTTTTTTGAATTCTTCTTTCTTCCTTCTTTTCTGATTGGTTGTTTGTTTCTTCCTTCTGGTCCACTCCATTGGTTTGAGTCCCAGTTTTCCTCCTATCACTATTGGTTCTCTGTGCGTTTTCCTTCACTTCACTTAGTGTAGCCTTCATTTGTTCATCTAATTGGTGAGCAAAATCAACCAATTCTGTGAGCATCCTGATCACCAGGGCTTTGAACTGTGCACCTGATAATCTGGGTATCTCTTGGTCACTTAGATGAATTGGCTCTGGGGCTTTGATCTGTTCTCCCGTTTGAGCCATTTTTGGTTTTCTTTTCCTTTTTTGGTCCGGTCGCAGCTGTTATGTAGTAAGGGGCAGAGCCTTAGGTGTTCACTAGGGCAGGGCAGCCCAGTGGCTGGGTTGTAATGCTGTATGTTGGGGCTGGATCTCGGTGTTTTTAGGTTTTATTTCCCGGTGCTGGGGCCCTGGGTTGCAAGTTCCATCTTGTTCCCCATTTTTGCCTGGATTATCTGCATGTGAATGTGAGACCACCTGGTCAGCCAGCCACCTTGCGCCTGGGGTCCGCTAGCCACCACCTGCAGGCCAGCAGCTGTCTACTTGCCCGGATCCACCAACCTCCACTTCCTCCTGCCACAACTCCAACCCTCTTACAGGTCTGGATGAAAGGTTGTCATATCTCCATACAGTTCAATTTTCTCTCAGGTCCGATTGTTTTCTTGTTTCTAAATCCTTGTTGTCCTTAAGTTTGGTTGTGCGAGGAGGCACAATGTGTCCACCTACGCCTCCTTCTTGGCCGGAAGTCCTACAGTGCATCTTAATGAATATTATTTTTCTCTTAAGTTTCTTAAAAATGTTGTAGAGGAGTTAGCAGGTTTTGCTGGTTACATCTGTGGGCAAAGGAAGGGAAAGGAGGGGATAGCACAGGTTCCAATAGGCCCTGGGTGGATCATAGAGTGGTAATTATTCTTTAAATATTAAATGAAGTTTTTACCTATTAGAAGCCCCATAAAACCAGTATCCACCATCTATCTGATTTTTCTGTTGATGTAATTTTAGGAAATCAAATGAACCGAGATGGAAATTAGGTTTCATTCTTGGTGGTCTGTGTACCTGGTAAGTTCTATTAGACTTAATAGAGTTTTGCAGGTGGAAACACAGCAGGCCCTCAGCTTTCATCACTTCAGAGCACAGCCCCTTCATAAGCAGAGAATGCAGAATCTTGCTTTTCATCTTGCCATTTAAAAATTCTTCATTTTCTGTGCCCAAGTTGTTTATCACATGCACGGAGAGGACAATGCAGGATATTGTATTTTGAAAAGTGAAAGAGGAGCCATTCAAATTCCTATTAAAATGAATTGCATGAGCTGTACATCACATCCTAATTGTTGAGACTACTTGTAAATCATAGAGAGGGCATTCTACCATTGGTCAGAGGTAAAATGGGAAATTTAATAGTTTGTCAAAGATTGATAAGGAGACCCTAGCTTGGTGGACAAATATGTTTTGAAGTTCATCAAGGTTATAAGCAGATGGAGAGTTCAATTAAAGTTACTAGTCATTATTCAAGTTTGTTTTCACTCTGTCTCTGGGACAGAAATGTATGTTATGCCAGTGATGTTGTCAAAACTTAGATTTGACCGTAAGAACTGTGGATTTTTCTTTTACTCTCTTTCCATTTCTCTCTCATCATCTGGGAGCTGACAATTAATTGTATTTCAGTTGTGGTCAGTTCTCTGTCACAAGTCCTGATCAGTATAAGTCCCCATGGTTAACTTCATTTTATTTATTTATTTTATAATATTATGTCTTTATTTATTTTTGTAGCTGATAGTGATTCAAGTTGAAATATTCTTATGTCTTCCAGGAAATTACTAGTGTATGTATGTATGTATGTATGTGTGAATGTATGTAAATCTTACAAGTACACACACATATACATATGTGCAAACACCATATTGATAAATGCCACATTGATAACAGAATTAGGTGTGTCTGTGTATATATATTAGAGAGCATTATCAGGCTGTTTATTCTTCCAAACTCTGAACTGTATGTTGAGATGGTATCATTCTTATAAGCGAATCCCCTTCTTTCCCTCAGATTTTGGCAGGAAGCTCGGAGAATGACTTCATCTGGGAGGTTGCATTTTTGATCTTGTGTAGAGCTAGAACACTCTGACATATGGTTTGACGATGGTGTGCAGGCCCAGGCGTCCGGCACTTGTGGTGCTTCTGTTAACACCTGTTTGTCAGATCATGGAAAGGGAAGCTGCTTTACTCAGTGTGTTCTTCCCACTCCTGGGTTGATGTGATCCTACCCGGACAGCATCCTGATATGGTTATACAAACAGAGGTCTGAACAGGCACCATCAAAACACAGAGAATGGGCCTTTTCTGATCAGGCCTTTTGTGTGGATGTAACCAAATATTGAGGAGACTTAACTATTACAGCCTGGAGTGCTTCAAAATTGCAGTTGTTAGAGACTAAGGCCAAAAATGATGAGAAGACCATCTGATTTTTTTTTTGTTGGGTTATTTTTAAACTAAGTGACACAAAGAAGTATTGGCACTTGGGAAGTGTGGACGGGACTTGAATCCAGTGGTTCTTAAGTTTTACAGCTCATCAGAAACCCCTGAGGCCCTTTCTAAGTGGCATTTAAGCCTATTCCAAAACCATGACATAAAATATTCTTTTCAAGCACCTCAGACAGTTCTTACTCAGGTGGTCCCTTGGTCCACTTTGGAAGCTCCTAAAATAGGTCACCAACCACATTGTAGCCTTCCCATGGAGGGATTAATTTCTTTGAATGCAAGTCATTTAAATTCCATAATCATTTTACATTCCATAATATTGGATATTAAAGCAAAATTAATTATTCAAGACAGACCATCTTTTTCACAAAACACACAGATTAAGGTAGGTCTAAAGTCTTCGGAATGTGTAGTACGTTGGGCACAGATCCACTGACCTAGATAACACTGGACTAAACCCCTTCTTGCCTGCCCTCCCAAGTACAAATTGGCCAGGGTGCAGTTTCTTCTCAAATCCATGGCTGTTGTTCAAATCTGGCAGTGAAAAGGACTTTTAAACTTGAGCTCATGCCTAATGGAGACTTTTGGTCCAAGTGCTTCAGAGTTAGACCTTTTGTATTGTAGTTGATAAAAAACTTAGGTATAACAATTTTTAAATTTTGTTACTTATTTCTTACTGAATCTCTGGGGTTTGCATCTGTTTCTGGTACCTATTAGGTGTGTGACCTTACGCAGGTAATTCAGTGTTTTCACATGTTGTTTTCTATGCTGTAAAACAGGGGTAATAGAATTTGTAAGCTTATTATAGGAATAAATAAAATAATATATGAAGTGTTAGCTCACTGTCTTCCATGTAATAAAGGCTCAATAACTGTTGTCTGTTATTCTTACCCGGCGTGTGGGGGGTGCAGGGAAAATTACAAATGATTGAGCGGCAGCCTTAGTCTAGAGCTCCTGCCCTCAAATTTGGCAGAAGGTGTAATTAAATTACCATAGTATAAGTAGGGAGGGCTGAGGGCCATAAGGGGAAAAGATAAAAATTATTGCATTTTTTTGAGGAGGAGAATGTGATTGCTTATGGCTTTGTACTGCATCTGGAGAGAAAGCATAGAGGGACAAACCGGAAGAGGTAGTGATATGGTATAATAGTGTTTGACATATAGAAAGCACCCAGGAAATATATTTGGAAAGATGGGGCCTTGCATGTGAGTTCTGGTCCTGTTACCTTTTGTGAAATGGGCAAAATGACACTGACCACATGGGGTTGTGTGGAGTAAATGAATACTGGGTGTAATGTGCTTAGCAGGCTGTTTGGCACCTTGTAAGCCCTCAACACCAGTGGCTAGTCATATAATTACTCTCTATTGGCATGAAGGGACTAGAAAGACTTCCTTTGGCAATAGAGATAGTGAAGGCCTTATCTCTATTTAATCCTGAGCTGAGGCATGTAAGTTTTATTCACTTGACAGCTGGGAACCATGGAAGCTTTTTGATGAGGTACACAGGCATGGAAGCTCTGTCCTCTCATGATTTCAGTAGCTTGCCTGGGCAAATAGCAGAAAAACAGTTTCCCTCCACACCTCTCTTTGTGTATGAGAGTCAGACCTTTTCCAGAAGCCCATCACACATTTTACCTTGGGACAGAAGAAAACAACAAACCTAACATGATGATTTCTTTGTAGGGGCCTGTCCTAGGCAGTGCCAGTAACCAAGGGGTATCTTATTTAACATTTTTAAAAACCACTGCTTTCAGTGTCGTTCATTAGCCCTCATCTCCCCTGGGAAGGTGACCTTACTAGAACCAACCATGTGCCCGTCAAACAACACCAGGTGAAGGCAGGTTCCCAGGTGGCTGCCACTGCCAGTCTCGGCTCTTCTGGACAGTTATCTCCTCTCAGCTCCACCACGATAGGAAGTCAGTTGTCTCCACTGTGGCCATGCGGCTGGCAAGTGACAGAGACCCACTTAAACCAACCAGAATAAAACAGGCATTTATTATAAAGTATGATGAGGAATTCCAGGACAAATGGAGAAATGCAGTCCCAAAGAAGGGCTATAAGGGCTATTGAAGTTGTTTTTGTGAACCTTTACCTTAGTGCTCTCCTGTCAAGGTGACACCACAGACAGAACGTGTATCTGACTGGTCACCTACCAACCTGTGAATGATCTTTTCTGCAACCAAAGTCCCTCCTTAGCTTTATTTCCACCTCCATGTGCTGGGGAATGGGAGGCTGCCAGCAGGAGGGCAGGTTGGGGTGAATCTGGCAATGCACATGTGGCGGATATAATTGTGGTGCAGGTTTGGTATTCTCCCACTGTAATAGCCAGGCAGAGCCTTTGCCAAGTGATTGATTCTTCTGACCTTTTGGTAGGTGGACACATTGCTGCCCTCTTGACCTTGGACTGAGCTCTGGGGTTCTTGTGGTCAGTGGAAACATGTGAATGGAGGCCTTAACTGTGCTTACATAGCTCTACTTGGGCTCTGCTCTGCCACCTGCCATGAAATAGCATGCCCCACATCCCCAGGTTGCTGCTGGTCCCAGGATGAGAGATGTTTGGAAGGGCCCCAATCTGTTGCTTAATGCTGTCATCCAGAACACCTGATTGTTGTCCACCACCAAAACTTTCTTTTTCTGGGTCGGCGGAGCGGGTCCCACAATATTATTGTAGCAGAAATCTGACCTATACAGCTTCCAGGCTGACTACTGTATCTGCTTTTCATCCAGAATGCTGAGGGAAGGAGCCAGAGTGATCAGCAAGGTGGGAAATTAAATCAGTCTCTTCTGGAGTCATGTAACCTGCTTGCTTGACTGAAGCCAAAATGTAGTGAAGCACCTTATTCAATCATGCCTGCGTCCAGTGTAATAAAATGACCTGCTCTTTCACAAAACACAACTTTAGCTTTCATGTTCTGATTAACAAAGGCAATATATTTTATTAGACTTAATTTAAAGGTTTAATGTCTATGTCAGTCAGAGAAGGTAAAAAATTGTACCGCGGACCTTTTCCAAATTCCCACAGGCTTAAAACGTCAAAACTCCCTCAAGTGCTGACAACACACCTTGCCTGGTGTTACAGCCCCACCTTCGTCTAGTCCACTTTGTTCGTGTGCCGGCGTGTCAGGCTCCTGATTAGGTCTGACGGTTTAGATTATAGTTCGTCTTGAGCTCTGCGCTTTCTCTCCGTTAGTTGTGGCATAACAGAAGTAATTTAATTTATTAGTGGGCCCTTCTTCAAAAGCAGCTTATATTTCAAAGTGTGCTTGAGGACAGAGTGGGGAGAACTCTGAGCTGACCATCAGTGTCTCAGAAGGAAAAATTGCTAGGATGGAGCAAGTTTTGAAATGCACATGGTTTTGCATCATGAGCAGGTGCTGTGTACCCTGATACAGCACAACCTTGCTGCAAAGATTAGATTTTTCTGGCAACTTCTTCTGGATTGGATAGCTTCCGGGGTGTGTGTTTGTCTCTGTGTGTGTGTGTGTGTGTGTGTGTGTGTGTGTGCGTGCGGGTGTCATAACCATGATTTTAGATTTACTGTCTCAGAGGTAATTGAGCAGCAGTACTGACATTCTTCATTCACTTTGTCAATCCACCTGTCAGCCAGTCAACAAATATTTATTCTCTGCCTTCTTTTCAGGACACAATAAGTGAGGTCTTTTTTGTATGTGTGTGCATAATCTTTCATACAAGGTTGACAATTATGCAAATAGATGTGGACATTTTACAATACAATGAAAAATCACTTAAAACCCAGAGTTGTTGTTAAATTTCCTAAGTTTCCACATGATGCCTCAGTTAACAGCTTTCTATAATATAGGTTGAGAGTTATTCTAAACAAACATTAAACTCAGATTCATCATTAAATTTCCTAGAACTCCAGGTAGCTGTTCAATTAGTTGCTTTCCTCAGTAGAAGTTCTTAAGGGGCACAATATCAGCAAAATGGTTCTGGGTCTTTAATTACTGTGCCGTCGTACAGTTCCCCTGATATACATACTCAGTCCCGCCCATGTTGGTTCAGCCCCCAGTTTTAAATCTGGTGATGATGATAGGAGTGGGGGAAGTATTTCAGGGCATTGAGGCAGATCAAAATGGCTGTCAAAACTGTTTTATTGGTTTTATGAATATTTAATGTACACTTACTGGTTCAGGATGCTGGATTCATTTAAATGTGCATATCTGTCTTAGGGTCTTAAATGCCCCATGCTTTATGGGCACATTTAAATTTCAATTCCTATGATCTGTATTGTTACCTGCAATGAACAATTGCTTAGATTACCTTAAACAGCTTCCCATCCATTACTGTTTAGTAAAGACCAGGGTCTTGAGATACTAGGCCAGGTAGTAAGGTAGAACAGAGTAAAAATCTCCAGCACAAGGTATTGCGTGGAGTTCATCTTAATGGCAGAGTATGGGGTCTGAGGCTTTAGAGAGAGTGAGGAATATAAGAACTTAAATTTGCACATGTGTGGGTGTACATGTGTGAGATTATCATGGTTTGTTTTTCAGCTGTCATGGCTTGAAGAGTTCTGGATACCTTTAATATAATAGCAATAGTTGCAGTTATGCTATTGATAGTCATTTGTTGAAGGAACATTGGATTCCTGGCCCAGTGCTCTACTCTCTACATGGGATATCTTGTTCAGTTTATCCCAGCAGTCTTACAAAGGCACTGTTAATATTTCATATGGCAGAAGAAACAAAGTGGTTTTTATGTCCCAAACACTTATGTAGTATTTTTATAGTATGTGCCAAGCTTACTTCTGAGTGCCTTTTAGCTATTACACTGAGCCTTGCAAAAATCTTATGAGATATTATTTCTACAAGTGAGGAAACTAAAGTAGAGAAAGTTAAGGCACCTGTCCAAGGGTCACCTTCAGTGAATGGTGGAGGAGGACTTGAACTTGGGCCCTCCATCTCCTCCCGTAGGCTTCTTAACTATGCGCAGTGTTAACCAGCTAGCTTAACACTTGTACGTGGTGGCCCTTGTATGTGCAGCTGGACCATCTTGCTTATGAGCTTGTGTTCAGTAGCCATGACACTGGCTACTGAATGACAGTAGCCATTCCACCTTGGTACAGAAGAACAGATTTAAAGACAGGCTTTGCTTGTTTTTAACAGAGAGCAAATCTGTGTTCCAGTAGGGCTACGTCTGGTAATAACTCGCTTTGCTCAAAGTTGACTTGGTATAGTTCAGCCTCTGTTTAGCAGCCTCATAGGTTCCCTGCTTGTTTTTGTTATGTTGTTGTTGTTGTTTATAATTTAAGATCTACCCTTAAAGTCTCCCCTGACCTTAGGGAACTGTGAGTTACATGGAAGGCTGCTTAAAATCATATAAAGTTAGGATTAGCTACCTAGGAGAAGGAACATATGTTAAAAATGGGTGTCCTTATGCGGTGTCTTTTGTTTTCTATCTCCATGTTTCTCTCGATTTATTTCTGATCACTGGGCAGGGCTCTGGAGAATAAATTTCATTGCCTTACTGCTTTGTGCCAAGTAGCTTACGTATCTGTGCCTTGCATGCCTGATCTCATTTACCCCAGGCAGCAAGTCTATCAGAGAGTTACAGTTTTTTATTCCTATTTTATAAATAAAGATGCTGAAGCTTATGGTGGTGAATAGTGAAGACAGGGTTCAGACTCACATCTGCCTGGTTCCAAATCCAGTACATGTTCTTTCTGCAGGGTTGTCTCAGATTAAGGTTCTATGTGACCTGCCTGCTAGTTTGGTTGTTAACGGCTGCCGCTTTCTCAGATTTACTTTCATTTATTATTAAAAGAAATCCCATTTTACTGGCTATAATCCTGTTTTCAGTGCAGTCCAGAGATGGAATACATTGTAATGGGGATAACCATTTTGCAGCGTCATCTCTCATCTGAGCTAATAGAAGCACACAAGCTTATATATTGGCAAGATTGTAGGGACCCAGATGATGGGCTTCATTGTTTTACTGAGCAAAAGTAGTTTATGCCTCCTTTATTGCCAGTGCTTATTGAGAACCATATTGCTGTATGGTCTCAGTCATTACCAAGCAAGATGAAAGATACAGTGGCTGTTTATAAGGTTAAAGGGGGCCTACACATCCATCTAACAAGGTCTGGCAGAAGTAAGGCTTGCTTGAGTGTGGTTGCTAGGGTGTGTGAATGTCTTGTATGAGATGGACTGCAGTTTGAACATTTCACCTAAAATGTCATACAGTGTGCTTGAGTGTGATATTGTAATGTTACAGAATTATATGCTTATGGTTTTGTAATAAAATAAGGGCATTATTTGTGCTGAACCCTGTATATATAGCCCGTCACATGCTGGGCTCTGTGATAGGCACTGGGGGACAGCTGTTGACAAAGCAGATCAGTTTCCTGGTTTGCCCTAGAAACATAAGTAGAATGGACCTCTCATTATTTTTGTTTTTATTTAGTTGTAGGCTATATTACTTTATAAAGTCACTGGTTATAGGCCATCTTTAACCCCTGAAAATACCACTGTGAATGAAGATTTCTCAGTATCAAAACCGATGCATTTAGTTCACTGGGGAGTTCTCTCCTGCTGTTGAATAACCCTAACTTTGTTATGAAATCTGTAAGATGACTTAAAGATCATCTAGTCAAGCTCTTGTATTTACTAGGTGAGGAAATTGAGGCCCAGGAAGGGGAAGTTCAAATAGACAGGTAACTTAGATCAGAGTAGGACTTCAGGCTTGCTGTTTTGTGTCTTGCCATTCCTGAATGGAATTCATGAACCCAGAAAAAATGGTGGACGATTTCTCTGTCCCATCTAGCTACTAAACACTTCCAGCACTACTGCTTCTTAAGGTTTTGGGAACAAGGACTCCTTGGCCACATATGTTCAAACTGTTTATACATTGTTTGAAAATGAATTGAAGTGGGGCATCGGTGGCTGTTTTTGCTGCATCCTTGGTGAGAGATGACAAAAGTTTGGTTGAGGGTAATGGGGGAGACACAGAAAAGTACCCAGATCTTCACGCAGTGATGAGACAGGATGGACGCTCTCCTGTGCTGCTCAGAACAGTTCATCTTTAAGTCCATGTGGAAGTGGAGCTTCTGAGGGGAGGGACTGTTTTGAAAACATTAATTTAATTTAAATTTCATGCTGTGAAGCTTTTTGGTAGGTAAATAGGGCATAAGGACTTCAACTGATTTTAATTTTTTGTTTATATTTTTATGATACTCTAAACAATGTAATCCTAAAGCTATTTCATTTAAATCACTAAAATTATTTCATGAAAAAATTTTAATAAGTGATTGAAAAGTTTCATGGAATACATTGGCAGCTAAAGGAATATTTGATTTTAGGGACAGTTGAAATACTTTTATGTACTTATAATTTATAAAAATATAAAAAGATGGATTTTTTTGGATTTAGAATCATTATAATTTTAATTTGTAGTGAATTCTGGAAAGAGAACACCAGTGTTGACAGATTTTGAATCTCAAATTTATCCCTAAAGAAAACAGAGCAACTAGGAAAACTAAACTACAAAACCACAGACTATCTGCAACAAAACTAGGTTACAAAGTACCTTATTCAGCCTCAGAACAATATGTGTGGATGGGAGAAACCATCCATCTGAGCCTAGTGTGGAGTTGGCCCTGGAGGGAATCTAGGGAGGATCTAAATTTCCCCAATCAGCCACAGATACCACAGGAAGTCATGGTGGGCTCGTAGGGAGCATGTGTCCAAAGCTGAGAGCAGTTTCATAGAACGTTCCATCCTGGGTGAGGGCAAGACCATAGTGGAGCCAGGTCTGGTGATGTCTGGGTTTCATCATGTTACAAACTAACAAACCAAATGTCCCTTCCATGGTAGAACTCAACATCAAGGAGAAAGGGCTGGCGGTAGAACCCGGATTGACCAAGATGGAGCAGTGAGAGGGTCAAGGAAAGAGGAGGCTCAGAAAAATGTGTGTCAGCTGAAAAGGCTGATCTGTGAGAAAACAGAGGGCCACAGTTTTTAGAATCACTTTGTGAGAACAAAAAAAGCAAAGGATCTAGACCTTTGAATGGGAAAATCTCAGCCACAAACCTCACTCACCCCAGTGTTTGGGAATATCTATTTTACATAAAAAGTGAGCAATAGGATTTGTAGTTGAACTTTGTACAAAGTTATTATAATTAAAAAGTTATTATAATTAAAATGAGGAACAGTACTCACAAGAGTTGAAAACTATATACCTGACATTTTAGAAAAACAAAAATATTAAGAACATGATAAGAGATATTAAAGGAGCATTATACATCAGTATTAGAGAACCTCAGAAATGAAGATTTTAAGAGAAAGATGGCAGAACTCAGGAAAAAAAGCAGAAATAAAATGATTTCAGAAATTAAGAACAAAGTAGAAAAAAATTTAAGAGTAAACACAAGTGTTAATACTTCAAGAAAAATGGATGAGATGGAACATTTTAATAAGCAAAGAAAAATATAGATATGAAAACATACTTGAGGAAAAGTTGTATAGAAACTATCTAAAAGTGAACCAAATATATACACTGGTAGTCCTACAAGCAGAAATTGAAATTAAACAGAAAGAAACAATATAAAAGCCATAAATAATTTATTGAAACAAGAGTCCTTGAAGCTGTATATTGAAGCGGCCACTTTGTTCCTCATAAAGTAATATCAAATAATCACTGAGACATAGGATTGTCCAAGTATGGTCTTTAATGAAAAGATTAAAAAAAAAACACCTTTGAACATCCAGGCAAAAAGATTTTATCACCATCTTTATCAGTATACCTGGGAAAGAAAATTAGATTCTCATGAGACTTTTTAAACGTCAATGCTTTATGACAAAAAACAGTCAATGGAGTATCATATTTAAAATAATCGTGGAAAGAAAATGTGAGCCATGAAAGTTATAACCAGCCAAACTGATTGTCAAATATAGACCAGCAGGCCGATTGTTGTGAAGGTGCCAGAAATCAGGAAATATTCCTGTGAGCTCTTCTTGAAGAATGCAGCAAGCTTCAGACAACCTTCGAACTTGGGGAGAAAGCACTGATGATCTGAGTACAGGCAAACACCTAAAAGGTTGAAGAAGGATCTATTTCTCTGTAGAAATATTTCAGCTTACAAAGCTGAAGTTTTATCTTTGTGATCACAATTGTAGTTTATGGTGGATTCAGGGAAGATCACACCAATGATGATAGCGGTTTTCCACTCCAGATGAATCCATGGATCTAGACAATTACCATTAAAGGCCACTAGCTTTGCAGGTAGGGAGACACTTAGACTTAGATGTACAAAACACAACCTGTGAAGTAGTCTCGTCAAAAGTCAGGGAGCTTTAAGTCTGATGAAGCTTCTAGATCTATCAACTTACAGAAAATTGATAGAGAAACATGTTAATGCCACAGGGCTTTATTCACCTCAATTGGCAAAATCAGACACAGGAAACTTTATAATACAAGAGATTTAGTTTTAAAACACACAGGATAAGGGACATGAAAAAGGAACCTGTAGATTAAAAGGATTTCGAAGTACATTAGTTTATCTTGAGTTTTTGGAATCTGAATCAAGCAACCAAATCACAAAATTGAAAAAAAAATTATAGTATAATTGGGAAAATGTGAATATTGGATGTATAGGAATTGATAATTTATATTTTTAATTGTTTTATGATAGTTTGGCTTTTATTAGTAATCATGAAAAATATTAAATTGAGGAAGAAAAGGTTTGAATGACAAAATAGAGAACATGGACTGCCAAATAACTCATTTGAAATTTTCATTTGTGTATTAGAGTTGACCAGAGAAACAGAACCAATAGGATATGTATTTTTACATATATACATATACACATACATACACACACACATATGTACCTAAAGCAAATTAAAATGAGAGACTTGTTCCATGGCAGTGATTTTTAACTGGTATACCATATGAATTTTTTAAATATATTTTATTGATTATGCTATTACATTTGTCCCATTCCCTCCTTTCATTCCCCTCCACCCTACACACCCCCTCCCACCCACATCCCCCCTTTAGTTAATGTCCATGTGTCATAAGTTCTTTAGCTTCTACATTTCCCACACTACTCCCGCCCTCCCCCTGTCTATTTTCTACCTACCATCTGTGTTACTTATTCTCTGTACCTGTTCCTCCTCTCTCCTCTTCCCACTCCCCTGTTGCTAACCCTCTATGTGATCTCCATTTCTTTGTTTCTGTTTCTGTTCTATTGTTTGCTTAGTTTGCTTTTGTTTTAGTTGTGGTTGTTAATAATGGTGAGTTTGCTGTCTTTTTACTGTCCTATTTTTTATCTTCTTTTTCTTAGATAAGTCCCTTTAACATTTCACATAGTAAGAGCTTGGTGATGATGAACTCCTTTAACTTGACCTTATCTGAGAAGCACTTTATCTTCCCTTCCATTCTCAATGAAAGCTTTGCTGGATAGTGCAATCTTGGATGGAGGTCCTTGCCTTTCATGACTTGGAATACTTCTTTCCAGCACCTTCTTGCCTGGAAGGTCTCGTTTGAGAAATCAGCTAACAGACTGATGGGAACTCCTTTGTAGGTGACTGTCCTCTTATCCCTTGCAGCTTCTAGAATTCTCTCCTTCATTTTAATCTTGACTAATGTAATTATGATGTGCCTTGGCGTGTTCCTCCTTGGGTCCAACTTCTTTGAGACTCTCTGAGCTTCCTGGACTTTCTGGTAGTCTGTTTCCTTTGCCAGATTGGGGAAGTTCTCTTTTATTGTTTGTTCAAATAAGTTTTCCATTTGTTGCTCTTCTTCCCCTTCTGGTACCCCTCTAATTTGGATGTTGGGACGTTTAAAGATATCCTGGAGGTTCCTACACCTCTCCTCATTTTTTTTTTAATTCTTCTTCCTTCTTTTCTGTTTGGTTGTTTCTTTCTTCTGGTCCACTCCATTGATTTGAGTTCCAGTTTTCCTCCCATCACTATTGGTTCCCTGTGCATTTTCCTTCGTTTCAGTTAGTGTAGGCTTCATTTGTTCATCTAATTTGGGACCAGAATCAACCAGTTCTGTGAGCATCCTGATCACCAGTGCTTTGAACTGTGCATCTGATAGGTTGGCTATCTCTTGGTCACTTAGATGAATTGGCTCTGGGGCTTTCATCTGTTCTCCCATTTGAGCCATTTTTTTTTTTTTTTTTATTTTTTGTTTGTGTTTTGGTCTGATGGAGGCTGTTATGTAGTGAGGGGTGGAGCCTTAGGTGTTCATCAGGGTGGGGCAACCCAGTCACTGTATTGTGACACTGTATGTGGGGGTGGGGTCCGAGAGGGAACAATGGCGCTTGCTCAGCTCTCTTTATTTCAGTCCCTTTTGCCACTTTCCACAAACGAATTGGGCTTTTTTGGTGCTGATTTCTGCATGGGTGGGCTTGTATACTTTCTAGGACCCTGTGGGTCTCTCCAACAAACTCTCTGTGAGGGTGGGAGTCTCTCTCAGCACCTCAACCCCCACAAGTGTTTTCAAACGATGTTTTTAGGATTTATTTCCCAGTACTGGGGCCCTGGGTTGCAAGGTCTGTCTTGCTCCCTCTTCTCGCCTGGATTATCTGCATGGGAATGTGGGACTGCCTGGTCAGTCAGACTCCTTGCGCAGCCTCACTGGGTCTGCCCATTGCCACCCTGCGCTGGGGGTCTGCTAATTGCTGCCTCTGTGCCTGGGGTCTACTAGCGGCTGCCTGAACACCTGGGGCTCCTGCGTGCCTGGGTCTGCCAACCTCCACTTTTTCTGCTGTGACTCTGCCTCTCTTACCGGTCTGGATGAACGGTTGTCAGAGTTCTGTACAGTTCAATTTTCTGTTAGCTCTGGATGTTTTCTTGTTTCTAAGTCTTTGTTGTCCTTAATTTTGCTTATGCAAGGAGGCGCAGTGTGTCCACCTACAACTCCATCTTGGCCAGAAGTGCCATATGAATTTTTAAAGCATGCAATGCCTGATGCTTTAGTTGGGGGCACACTGGCCTCTTTTCCCTGCCATCATAACAGTAATCATCTGATGTAAACAAATCAAAATTATGCCTGTTGTTTTGGTGAGATCCACAGGAAAATACACTATATTTTTTGTTTGCTGCAGAATTATAGTAATTGTTTTATAGGTGCCATGAGATGAAAAAGGTTGAAAATCACTGTCATATGAAATCGACTCAGGTGATTGATTTTGGAGGCTGAAGAGTCTTAGAAGACCTGGAAGAGCTGTTGGTGTTGGTCCCATCTGAGTCCGAAGGCCTGTGAAGACCCACAGTCAGGCATAGACTGACCTTATTCCTCTGCCTTTTTGTTAAATGCAGGCCCTCAACAGATTGCATGATGCTCACCCAGACTGAGGGTGGCTGTGTGCTGTTCTCTGTCCATCCATATAAATACTAGTCTCATCCAGAAACACCCTAACAGACACACACACCTAGAAGTAATGTTTCATCAAAATCTAAGCAGTCAGGTTGACACAAAATTAATCATCACCATAGAAAACACATTTTTTTATTTTTCATTCCCTTGGTTTTTTTGGTCCCCTCTGCTGTAGGTGATCAAACAGTAATTCAGTGGTGTTGAATCGCTGTGGTCATCAAAATGGAAAACGCAGGTTTTGCTGCTCAATGTACTGACAATTTGCTGCTCAATGTACTGACATTGAGGCTTCTGGTCACTGGGGATTGTTCAAGTAACATCTACAGTATTCATCTTCAGGGGTTCCTTTTTTGCACTCCTTCTGTTAGGGTAGTGAGAAAAATGTATGTGAGTGTGACTTCCTAGGGTTCCCAGGCCGTTTGAAGAACTCGATTACTTGTTACCTGTAGCTCCTTTATGAGACACTTGAATTTTTTGTATTCACTGTGAATGTTAATGGGCTTATTTCTTTTCGTATAACAAAATTTCAAAAAATTCCTTAGTTTTTTTTTTAAATACTATGTTTCTTATGGACTTTTTTCTACATTTTCTAGTATCCATCTCAATGTACATTTACTCTAGCTATTGATAGCTAATCTTAGCCTTAGGACTTAATTTTTAAAGTAGTATTAACAATAACAACAAAATCATCCTTGTTCTGTTCTCATTTGTTTTCAATAACTTCTCTTTTGTATGTCCTCCTCTGGTTGAAGGAAAATCAGAGTTTTCAATTTTTTGTATGTTTTAATTCTTTGTGGTCCTATTTCTTTCATTTTCAATACAAGAAATTGAACCTTAAAAGATAAGTGACTTGTTATGAGTTAAAAGCTAAAGAGGAAAAAACAGAATGACACTAGGGTACAAGAAAGAGGCTTAAGAAGTGGGAGAGACAGGAAGGTTACAGAGGTGTACACAGCAGAGAGTAAGAGGTAGTGAGGTATGTGAACAAGAGTGGGAGTGATGATCTACTGATGCATACTGATGGAGAACATTCTCCCAGGAGGTGTGCTAAGAGCTTCGTAGTTTTGTGCTGCTAAATTTCATGGCACCTTTATGAAGTGGTCACTGTTAATGTCCTCTATTTTACAGATGAGTAAACAGAGCCCTAGCATATTATGTAACTTGTCCTAGGCAGGCTTAGCCAAGTCAGTGCAGGACCATGACCCAGTAATAATTACCCATCTCTCACCCATCGTAGTAATGGGGCTTACTCTCTCTCCAGGGCGTAGGTACTGTACTGCAGACAGATTAAGTAACTGCCGAGAAAAGAGGCTGTTTTCTGACTGAGAAGCCTTCTGAGTTGTTCAGTGAGATTGTTTTTGGAATAGCTCCTCTCAGGCAACATTCTTGTCTCTTCAATCCTGTCTCTTTGACTTCCTTGTCCATTTTTTTATTGTTCTCATCTTCACTTTCCATCCACATTCCCAAGTATGAAGAAAGTCACTGTTGGGTTTCACATTATAATTGGGGAAGATAAAAGGCAGCCTGAAAATAATCTGGCCTGTTGGGAATCTTGGCTTGATGTTTAGAGAGTATCTTTCTTGTCCCTGGCTTTTGAGTTAACTTTTCGGTTAATGAGGAGTAACACGTTAATGTTGTCCCTGAACTTTATTCACTAATGGAAGCATTCACAGCCAGCTCTGGTAATGAATGTAGAACAGCAACCTTCTGTAGAAAAGGAAAGAAAAAAATCTTTTCTGTTCTCCCAGGGATCTTTCCTGTTTGGCAAAATCAAATGGACAAGAAAAATAAATCAGGCACTTGAAGGAAAGGAGCTACATCTTGAGAATGTTATATTTGTAAGGATTCTAATTGCCTCAGAATTTACTTTTCAATTTTAAGCAATGAGTAATTTTCCAATGTGAGATTATTTTTCACGTGGCCACCAGTAGGGTATTTTTGGTGCTAAAAGAGTTGCAGGTTTTTGGTGTAGTAATTTCTTCTGTAACTGTGTTCTCAGACCTTTTCCCCCAAAGAAGACACGGGAACAGCAATATTTGTTTTAGACAGATCCTTTATATGGCTGAGAGTGTTTGAGAACACTTTAGCTGTTTCTCTTCAAGGGTAAGTGTCCATTCTCTCTGGCAATTAAAGGTCAACATTCCTGAGATCTTCTTTGCGTTGTATTTCCAGTCAGGAGTTCTTGGGGCATTTGATAACCCCAGGTTGAATATTTTACCCCTTTCACCCCATCCTGTTACTTTGCACCTGGAAGTCTGGTTACATGGGAGATTGACGGAATTGGAATTAACAAACCAGTTGTCAAGGGTTATTAATCAGTGAAATGGTATTATTACTCAGTGCAGAGGAGTGAGTAGAGATTAACTGTGGTGTGCATTTTTGGTGTAAGAAATGTGTGTAAGTAAAATGAAGTAGATTTTAATAGAGGTGATGGAAAACAAAGATTATTGTGGTTATTTATGTTATTTTTATTTTGTAGACTAGATATTAGGCCAAATAAAAGAAAATAAAGCAAAACAAAAAAAATCCACCAAAAAAAAAAAAAAATCCTGTTCCTCACGGAGATAAAATTCACATGGATTATCTAAGTAGAAGTTGATAAAGTAGAACAACAGAGAAATATCTTTAATTCTTGGGTTTGTATGTCCAACAGTTTTAAAATTAGTGTGATTTAAAAATTTTCATTCGCCCTGCCTGGTGTAGCTCAGTGGATTGAGCTCGGGCCTGTGAAACAAAGGGACACCAGTTCGATTACCAGTTAGGGCACATGCCTGGGTTGTAGGCAAGGTCCCCAGTAAGGGGTGTGCAAGAGGTAACCACAAATTAATTTCTTTCCCTCTCTTTCTCCTTCCCTTACCCTCTCTCTAAAAATCAATAAAATTTTTAAATAAATTTTATTCATTTGATTTTAGCTTTTTTGAGGTATAATTTATAAATAAAATCATAAGATATTTAAAGTATATGTTATGATGATTTGATATATGTATAATATATCAATATTTTAAAGATTTTGAAAACTTTGTTGACACTGGGAGAATTGGGTCAGATACCTTGAATAGTTTCGCAATCTAGACTATACCAAGTATTCCTGTTGAGTTATTTTAAAATATTTTATAGACTTTTTCATATAAAATACTTGTTATATTTATAGGTGAACATGTTCATTCTGCCTGGGAAGCCATGTTGCATTTTATTTGTTTGTTCCTTGGCTGATGAAATTGTACAAACTCCATAGGGCAGTGTGGCTGCTCAGGTGGGATAGTTAGGTAAAAGCAAACCAAAATTTGCATTGAAGATGGCTTTTCTTGCATCAGGGAAAACATAGCTGTTCGTTCTTACTTTCTGTGTGATGTTTAAGTGAAACTATGATTTTCTTGATTTTACACAATCAAGAAAATTTGCAAGAGGTAAACTAAAACCCCTTAACGAGTTGCTTCTCATGTTCATCAGCCATACGAGTTCATTATGCTTCCTTAGTTTCATGACCCAGTGAAGACAGAGCCCAGGACAGTGAGGGAACATCCAGTTGATTTTTCAGGTGTGGCTCAGGCCTATCATGAGATGTGGGTGGTGACGAGCTAAAGGAGACATTCCAGAGTAGAGAGAAGAGGTTGTCTTCCAGCACTGGCTCCTTTGTCTGTTCTGAGGGTGATTTGTGAGAAGGCTCAGAACATTGAAGATGCACCAGAAAGAAAACTTACCATCGATGGAGAGACTTTCTGGGTTATTTGTCAAAACCTGATAACATTGCACACCACACAGATCAGTAAATTCAGAGAAACTCAGTGGGCTGACCATCTTCTTAAGTTTTATTTTGAAACCAGTAAATTAAATGCTTCAAGTAGAAGATTGGTCATATTGAACACAGAACAAAAACAGAAAAATCCAAGTAGGTATTTGCAGTCAGTTAAGAAATGAGTTTGCTTCTTATCCTAATTTATGGAAATAATGAGAATCAGAATGTACAAAGGGGAGATGTGCACATTGGAACATTTCATACCTATTGATTTGGTGATTTTATAAGGTGTATTATAGTTAATTAAAAAAATAAGGAGATAGTATTGTGTGTTAGTTAAGTTTTACAAAATTGGAAGAAGACCAAGATTTGGTCAGAGTTCTATTATAGCAAATTCCATGATATTTTTGAATAAAATGATGGCAATAGTAACAATTTCATAAGATTCAAAGAAATAATCCACATAAATTATTTAGCAGTGTGCATGGCACATGGAGAGTACTCAAAAATTTTGGGCCATAATTATCTTTACCAACTATCTGTATAGTTTTGAGAGGATTAAATAGATTTCTGACATGAAAAAAAAATATTGTTGAATGTGGGTTTTGGATGGTTGTGGCCTGGGGAAGCCTCTTTATTTGTTTTTCTTCTGGAGATTCAGCGTCATCTGCTAAAAACATTCATCCTTTTTCTGTCAAAGGGACTTCTTTCCCCCATGGTGTGTTGCATATGGTGGACATCACTGCAATACATTCAAGTCATGGAGGCACCAGGAGACTGACTCACAGTGTTGCTAAGTGGATCTAACATGACAATGACATGGAGTTATTGGTGATTAATGCAGGCTGCTGGGGATCACTGGGCAGTGCGTTTGTCCTCTCACTTGACCCTCCCACCTACACAAAAGCTTTTGACAATAATCTTTGTGTCACCTAGACTACTTCTCCACATCTTTCAGAGCTTAAAATATCTGTGCTGTTTTTCCCTTCCCACTTTTCATGGCTGCTCATTTTTTTAAAATGTAAGAATGGTTAAATGTTTAATGTTTATGTTAGTGGCAGCGTGGAGTTAAATGGTTTTTGTTTTTGGAGCATGTGTTTGTGTCTATGTGATAAAAATACTTGCTTCTCGCCCTAACACTTGATTATTGCACCAACCTTTTTAACTTTTTTCTTAAGGAAAGGTGAGTGAGTCTAGCATTCTGCATCTGTTACGAACTATAGGCCTAAAGTCCCTTAGACACAATGCTCAAATATAAAAATTTCTGAAAATGGAAAGTTTTCTCAAATTGGTCATATGGTAGAAAAACCTAACTTGTCCTGAAATCATTTGGTGACCAGAGTAGTAATTATTGTGCTTCAAGAAATATTTTTAGCTGCACACCTGTAGGCAGACAGCAGCACTACACTTCCCTGCCCTCTTCTGAGTTGGGTATGGCCCTGAGAATTGGAGTGTGCATCTGCCACGTGAGTGAGTGTGAGTGGTGCTACCTTGAGGTGGAAGCTTTTGGAGCAGGCACGCGCTTTGCTGTGTAGCCCCCTTTACAGTTCTCCAGTCTGGCAAGTGAGAAGGTTAAGCTTCCCTCAGCCTCAGCACCTGAGTGAGGGAGATGTTCAACCTAGTTTCCTAGAGACTACATTTGCAGCATGAGCAAGAAAACACCTTGTTTTGAGTTTCTGCTTTGGAGGACTGTTTGTTTCTGTAGCATAACTTAGGTTACCCTGGGAAATATGGGTCAAAAAGAAAGAACTCCAATTCTAGGCTTTAATATAATGTAATACACATTTTAGAGAGGAGATTTGATTCCTGATTTCCAATGTGATCTTTGTACACTTTGTACATAATAGGACTTCATCTCCTCCCTCCAACTCACCATGATAGCAGCTTGCATCAGATGGGAGGACAGACTGTGGGAATGCCAGTCTCACTCAGAGCGGCAATGGCAGGCATTTTCTAGGTAACATCTAACCATTGAAGACTCTTTTCCTGGCATCCAGTGACATCGTTGTTCTGTTCTTCAGTCCATGGGAATGTCCCTGGCTGTATAGATAGTTTCTTGACATATGTGTTCATATACATAAAAATATTCATATATTTATATGTCTAGAAGGCTCTAGCTGTTTATACATCCATCCATCCATTTCTCTGTCCATCTACTTCCTAGTATTAGATTATACAATTATAAAGGATATGAATGTTAATACCAAGTAGATAAAGTACAAAGATTTTTTTGTTCTGAAGCATAGGTTGTCACTGGTAGTCCTTTGTTTATATAGCTAGCTTGAGATCCAAGGAAATGTATCTACATTTTAGAATTAATTCCAGAATAGTGTTATGTGCTGTTCTCATTATAAATACTTTTAACAATGTCTGTATTAAGAGATATTAAAATATCACATTATCTTGTGTACTACTTTAGGAGAGATACATACTTAGTCTTAACTTTATTTATTTGGACATCTTTGGTATTGTTTTCACCATTACAGTGTATTTTTTCTTAAATCATTCTTAAATGGTCTCATGATTATTAGATCAAGACAATTATGCATTATTGGCTTTTGTTCCATGTACCGTACTTAGTTTTTGTTTTCCTATTAGTACAGTCATTGCCACATTTTTGCGGTATGTAATTTTTCCCTCTTCATGCTATTTATTCTCAGTATGTTAACTCAAAATTATTAGAATTGTACATTACCACTGTTTCTATGAAATAAAATTATTGTCTTTCACATTTTAAAGGTTTAAAGTCCCAGTCTGGAAAAGGGGGGAGTTACATTCCCCTGTGCAGTAATGAAGCCTGGTTGGGTGACACACTAGTACAGATATTGTGGTCTCTGCGTGTGCGCACTTGTGCATCCTTTCCTGCAGTCATATAATCACATGTGCAGCTACAAATGCGGGCATGGCATCTGGGAGTGCACAGAAGAAGTCACACGTCCTCCCTGCTTTGTGGGGAGAATGCTACCAGACTGGAACAAGGTAGGCAAGGTCTGTTTGTACATTGTATGACCTCTTTTTTATTTGCAAGTGCCTGGTATGTGGTTAACACCAAAGAGTGGTTGAGTGAACATATGGACCTGTGACCAACCAGTGCCCTGTGCCCGGCAGGTGCTGTGTGTAGTCTCTCATGGAGCTACTGTGGTATGTACCCAGAGGAGGAGGTGACAGAATGTGCACATTCGGGTGGGGTGTGTTGGAAAGGCTTTAAATAGGCTGCTGTTGGACTTAGGCCAGTAGGAGTGGGCTTGGTGAAGACTTTGTGGAGACTTTGCCTACAGTGACCACAGCTTATTATGTGAAGAAGACACACTGACAAAGATTATGTAAAAAGAGGTGAGCTGTTGTTTTCTTTTCCCTGAGAGATTTCTTTATTTGGGCTAACATCTTTTGTACTTTACTTTATTTTATATTTTTTGTTTTTTTTTTCCTCTTAGTCATGGGTATAATGCGCTTACCATTGTGACTGATCCTCTCTACTCAGAAGAGGATAAAGCCTACAACGGACCATTTCTCCTATTTTCAATGTTATGTTTTGTTGGTGTCAGCCTAGAGTGTATGTGTGTGCGAATGTGAACGTACAAGTGAGAGAGGAGGAAGAGACTTGTTGTGCAGTATGACAAATTAAGATGTCCGTATTTGTTCAGACACATGCATCCCCAAAAAGAAGAAGTAAATGTCTCTGGTATCCCACATAAAGCATGAAACATTAAATAATATTGAGTGAACCTCACTGGGTTCTCCACAAATAGTATATTAATGTCAAGAAAGTGTTGAGGAATTCCCAGAGAGCATTGTAGTTCAATAATGACCATTATTTATCACAAACATTCATCTGTTTGTTCACACTGGGTAATGAATGACGTTCTGTGTCCATGGCCAGGGCCTGTGTCTCCTCTGTTGTGGGTTAGGGGCCACTCATCACACCTCACGCAGCCAATCACTGCCTTCAAGGACACCACCAGGGATACACCCTCACTTTAAGGATCAGTCCCAAAGAAAGCCTTCGTGGGTTATTTATTTCAAAAGCAAATACCATCTGACCCTTTCTCCTGCCTCTGTGCACCCTCCCCCACCCCTTATGCCCCATATTTGACTCTACGAAACTTTGAATTGAATCACTTGACAGTATTGCCACAGAGAGTTTATTAATTCACAGAAAAATGTTTCTCCCACATTGATGACTCTGGCAGAGGTTTGTTATCAGTTTTTGTGTGGCAAATTTACTTTTTCTTTTTTGCACCAAAATTTCTGTCAACCTTCAAGTAAGAGCCTGCAGTGTAGAAAATGTTTTAGTACTTTTAGTTTGCTGGTTGATCATTATCCTGAACTTGGAGTACAAGGTTGTCTTGCTTGTGATCTGCTTGGCTCTGTTAGTTCAGTTCGCAACTGCAGAGGACCGTTTCATCCATTTTAGTTTGGAAATGCCGTAAGGCTCATCACCCTCCAGATGGTGCACATCTTATAGAAAAGACTTAAACCTTTGCCTGGGTTGGTTTTAATCCTTCAGTGTGACGACAGCACCTTTGTTATACACAGTAGTTGTTTCTAAAAGTTACATTTACATCAAAGCCTGGTCAAAGTTATTCACTTAAAAATGTATTTAACAGCTGGCTTTGAGAAATGCTGTGATGTCATCTGGCATAACCCTAGGAACATTGCCAGTTCTGAAAACCTGTGTAGCAAATGAAAGTTGCTATATTTTTGGAAACTTCACAGTGAATTTTGGTATGCTTTGGAATTGTATGGTGCAAACTTAGTCTCTTGTGTTGAAGGATGTTGTCATCTTTGAAGTTGATGATGTTTAATGTAGTTGTGTGATAGCATATCAACCATGAAACAGAATTTCTGTATCTCAGTATATATACAAACATATATGAAACATGAACATACATGTTGTATTATGTATATGTATGTTTGTTTTTTTAATGGGAAGCACCGTTAAGGTCTTTTCTAGGTTGGCTGTTCCTTCACAGGTTTGTTGACAATTTCTCTCCATTTTGACTACATTGGTTAAAACTGGGGATAGTTCTCATCAGGAGCTAACAGCACATCATAATTTGTGTAGCCAAAGTGAGATTTGGGCTTTGTTTTGCTTGGCGCCTTCCTTTCATTAAGACCTAATGGCCATATTTAAGTGACATGTTTTGGTTCACCATTTGAAGCCTTAACTTGCACTGTCTGGTAGTCTCAAGTTTTTGAAACATATTAGAAGAATGATGGACATTTAGCTGTGAAGTATGTTTCTTTAGTGATCTGTATACTTAAAGCTGAGGGAATGCCATACGGTTATGCATTATATTTTTACGGAGGGCTCAGATTCAGACAAAGCTCAGCATGGTCCTAGCTTTTGTTGCAGACTTTTTCACTGAAATATATTAATAATCTGTGTAAACATCTGTCTCATCAAATTTGTGAGCAAACACGCTATCCGTTAATGCTAAGGAGAAGGAAGAAGCTGTTAAAAAAGTAAAGCAGTTAAGTGAACAATTGGGTAATCTTCACCCAATATAAGTATGTCAAAAACAACAAACTTTTTGTTTCATTTTTAATTTAGGTGACATCTGGTTTTGTTTTTTGTTTTTTGTTTTTTTAAATACCCCATATCACTTCCTTTGCTTGATACTTAACCCAGGTGAAAGCGAACTTAGACATCAGCTACCGTTCATCCTTCTTTGGCTCTTCATTCTTCTCCCATGGATTTCATCCACCTTCTTTTTTACTATCCAAATCTAATGACTCCATCTGTAAGTGTTTTCTACTTGGGAATTTCAAGAATGAATGAGTTGGGATAATGCCAGTGACCAATAAAACAAACAAATTTTGGGTGTTTTTGATTTCTCTTCCTATGGGAGATATTTTTGAGACATTTCCCCTATTGAAAAAGGAGATAAAATTTTAGTAGGAATCATTGGTTTTTAACAGTGTGTGTATATACATATACCTATATATATAGACATACTATATATACATCAATATGATGCACATTTTTAGTGGTAAGTATTTTTAATGGCCTCTGATGAGACTAAAAAATTACTTATTGAAAGAGAAAAGAGGATACACTGCATTTTAATTGTTTATAACTATTTTTGGTGGAATGGTTTTAGAAATTTAGTATTTTAAAAATATTTCCAGATGGAAGATTTTATTTATACATTGGTTTATACATTTGTAGCTTATAAAATTCCCCAGAAAGAGTCAATCAAGAAATTATATCAGCCAAAATAAGTGTAATCATGTATTTCAGCCTAACAAGAAGGAGGAGGTACTTTGCATACACGATTCCATGCAAATGATTTCACATTTCCATCTAACTGCAACAGGCATATTCTCTCCACAGCTGTGCTTTCAGTTTTGACATGGTGATAGAAGCTCCACTTTCAAAATTACTGTATTTGGAAATAAGGCTTGGAATATTGAATTTGCTGCCGAAAATAATGACGATCTCTCTCCCTCTTTCTTTTTTATAAAGGTGTTGCTGAAAACCCTTTGCCTTTGTTAACTCATTTAATTCTAATAGCAGCCCTCTGAGTTAGGTACTGGTACAATCTCATGTTCGATGGAAATCCTGAGGTACAGATAGGTTACTCCTTTGGCCCAGGCTTGATCACCTGTAAGAGACTGCCCTGACTTGAACCCAGGGTTTTTTGATTTGGAGCTAGCACTGTTAACCACTGTGGTGTGCTGCCTTCAGGGGATCAGGCCCTTACTTCCCACTTTCTCACCTATTTCCTCTAGGCCTCCTAAAGGGTAGGTATTATTTTCATTTTACAGCTGAGAAAACTGAGACTCAGAGTAATTCCCTGGGACTAGAGAGTCTGTACTCTTATCCTCTAATTTCCTGCTCTTTTTTATTGGACAGACGAAGTAGAATTGGCTGGAGGTGTAGGTGGAGTCTCTTGATTGAAAGTTTTTAAATACATTCTAAATACACAAGTTCCTAAATACTGTATAGGCCATGTACTTTAATACTTACAATTTTGTAGGGCAGTTTGCTACATCTATCAAATTTTGGCATTCAGACTTTTCATTTTGAAAATCTACTTAGAAACTCACAGGAGAAATCACAAGGGCTTTTACTGCTTTAATCTAGTTAACTTCAGAAGTTTAGATTAACTTCAGAAGTTTAGATTTTATGCCTGGGGTAGTGTTTATGGTTATTCTATAACTAACAGAAAGAGAACCCTTCAGGGCTGTACCCAACACGGGTACCAATTCCTAGGTGTGTCCTTCCTCCCCTGCCCCTTCCCCTGTGTTTCTCTGTATTTCATGACTTTAGTGCTAAAGCGTTTTCCATGCAAGCCCATCAATGAAAGGAGGTCGTTGTCTAAATGTTAGCTATTATAATCCACGAGGTTATGGGTTTTCTTTATTTCTTAATCTACATGACTGTTTCAGTTAGTCACAGCACAGTAACTTAATACGATTGATGGAGTGAAGGTCAGCTTCAGGACTTCAGGAGGACTTCAGGAGGACTTTTTTGAGGGGAAATAAATATTTCAGACAGCTTATTCTTACGTTCTTTCTTTTAGCTTATTTGTCAAAAAAGACATTTGCCTTGAAAGGAAATTATTTGTCATAGCATCTTCTTTTGACAGGTTGCCTCCCTCAAGTCATTTCTTCATACACACACACACACACACACACACACACACACACACTCCATCTCCAGCAGTTACAATTGTTGGAAAATCAGCTTTGATAAAAATTGGCCTTAGAATCATTTGGAAGATTTTTACTGTCAAGTTTGTTCATAAAGATTTATTTTTTTGGCCTTAAGATTATTTTTCTCTCAAAAATATTCTCCCTGGTAAGGGGGCAATTTACAGTACAAAATTTTCTTTTCTTTTGGGCTTAATTTATTAAAAAATCTGGTTCAGATGTGCAATGCTTACTTTGGTTTCTCATCCTCAAAGTTTTTTAAAAGTGGACATATCAGGGATGCAGGGTTCAAGGCTTAGAAAGTTAGATTTTATTTCAGCTAAATTGTTATTCTTAGTCAATGAAGCCTGAATTTGTAGGCTTATTTATTTATATTTTGGGCTTTGTTTCATATCAACATTCCCTTTGACTACTTTTTATTTTTATTTTTAAATAGTTTATTTATTTATTTTTAGAAGGAGGGGGAGGGAGAAAGGGAGATTAACATTGATGTGCAAGAGCAACATCAATCACTCTCATACACCCTGAACGGGTGACCTAGCCAGCAACCCAGGCAGGCATGTGTCCTGACTGGGAATTGCACCAGCAACCTCTCACTTTGTGGGATGAAGCCGAACCCACTGAGCTGCACAAGCCAGGGCTGACTGCTTTTCATCTTTAATTTAGCTAAATACAGAAATACACCTAAGTCTAGCATCTTAAGCGTCAGGTCCACTGAAAGATTATTTGCATTTGTATTCAGAATTATGCTGTCAAGTTTGGGAGTTTCCAGATCTCTCTCCCCCATTGGGTGAGAGGCAGGTTGTATTGCCTTTGGTGGCTCTTTTACGATAATTCTTTTTTAAAAAAAATATATTTTATTGATTATGCGATTACAGTTGTCCCATTTCTCCCCCATCATTCCCTCCACCCTACACACCCTCTCCCACCCACATTCCCCCCTTTAGTTCATGTCCACGTGTCATAAGTTTTTTAGCTTCTACATTTCCCACACTATTCTTGCCCTCCCCCTGTCTATTTTCTTCCCATTATCTATGCTACTCATTCTCTATACCTTTTCCCCCTCTCTCCTCCTCCCATGCCCCTGTTGCTAACCCTCCATATGATCTCCATTTCTGTGGTTCTGTTCCTGTTCTAGCTGTTTGCTTAGTTTGCTTTTACGATAACTCTTTATTAAGGTTGTCTTCCAAGAAAGAGGATTTGGTTGTTCAGCTGTAGGTCAGCCCTTGTTGTGACTAGTGTTACGTGGTAGAGTCAGTTTTCTTCCTCAGTCGGGTCATATCATCGTTACCATGCAAGTCCGTGGTGGTCTGGCCTTGTTGGCAACCTGAAGTCTACATCAGTAATTTTCACCCCTGGTTTTCCTTCAGGGTTATTTTGAGCATTTGTTCCAAATGCAAATACCTGAGAACCCTTGCAGTTTAATGGTTCTTTGGGTGTTTACAGGCCTTGTTCTCAGAGCTTTGACTGGGAACCACCACTGAAGTCTTCACCTTCCCAATCTCTTTTTAAACTCTTCTTCTTGGTGTGTGATTCTGTTATGGGATGTACCTTTTATTTGTCTCACCCACCAGCCTCTGTCCTCTCTGGTACAGGCATGCCTTGCCTTCCACCTTGGAAATAAATGGTTGAGGTGATGCCTTTGAGATTGTAATATTCTGGGGCCTGGTGTTGGTATACAAGGGAGGTAGGCCTAATTCCAGAACAAGCTACTAGGTTTCCCTCTCTACTTCCTTTACTTAGGGTACTTAGTCATACCAAGCACAGCTGCTACTATTTACTGTGCTCTGTCTTCCAGACACCTTGCTTCATGCCTTTTTAATTTTCGACTATGAGTTGCTTTTACTGTTCAGTTTGTAGGGGTCATCAAAATAGGTGAAGAAGCTGAAGCCGACTCTATTAGTCTGTTAGGGCTGCCATAACAAAATACTGCCTATTGGGTGATTTAAACAACAGATTTTTTTCTTATAGTTTGGGAGGCTGGAAGTCCAAAATCAATGTGTGGGCAGGTTTGGGCTCTCCTGGGGCCTCTGTCCTTGGCTTGCAGACTGCCACCTTCTCATTGTGTCCTCATATAGTCCGTCTACTGTGTGTCTTCCTCTTCTTAAAGGGACATAGCAATCCTATTGGATTAGGGTTGCACCTATTTGACCTCATTTATCCTTAATTACCTCTTTAAAGCTATAACTTCAAATACCATCACATTGGGAATTAGAGTTTCAACATGTGAATTTTGGGGGTGGGGCATAATTCATGTCCATAACATCAGGGGAGATTAAATGACTGACCTAAGATTCCAGGTATGGTGAATAAGAGGGAACTAGACCAAAAATCCAGAGAAACTGTGAACTTGTCTTAAATTTAGTATGTGAGGAGCAGTTCACTAGGGAAGGTTGTGCTATTGGCTGACCTATCTCAGATCAATTGAATAGTTATATTTCTTTTAAGTGATTGGTTCTGACTATAAATAAAGGCTACCAAAACTGCATGGGAATGTGTGTATATATATATATATATATATATATATATAGTGTGTGTGTGTGTGTGTGTGTGTGTGTGTGTTTCTTTGAAAGGCCCAGTTTAGTTGTAATTACAAAATCAGGTGTCAGATTTAACCTCTTAGAAAGTTTTAGCTTCACTTTGAATTTTCTGTTTTTGTTTTTTTTTAATTGACTCTGGAGAGGGAGAGTAAGAGAGAGAAAGAGAGAAACGACAGTTTGCTGTTCCACTTGTTTATGCATTCTTGCCTGTGCCCTTACTGGATCGAGTCCGCAGCCTTGGTGTATCTGGAATATGCTCTAACCAACTGAGCTCCCCCGCCAGGCTGAATTTTCTGTTTTCCACTCAGTTTGACTGCCTCTGTAAGCTTGGTCTAAAATGAACTGCAATATGCTGTTTGTACCTGCAGTATGGTATTCTGGCTTCTGGGTGATTAGAACAAGTCTTTCCCTTTAAACCTGTACATAGCAGTTTATGATAAACCTACACATAGGAGTTTATGATGGTGAACTTTTTAAGTAAAGAGGATTCCTAAAGCATGTAATGACTTACATTTGCTTGTATGGACCGGACCTTTTGAACCAAATATCAAAAAAACAGTTGACTAAATTTTAGTTCGTAATATTCTGTGTTTAATGACTGGCCAAAATTGAGTATTATTACCATTTTCCCTAAGTTTTTTTTTCCTTTGCTTTCTTCTGCTAAAACTGTCACTTGGAATTAGTTCTTGTTTTGTGTTTCTGTAAATAAAATTGATAACATATTATTAGTGTCTTTGTTACCAGAATTCTGAAAGATTGAATTTTAAAAGGAGCTTTATAAACTCTAAGCTTTTCATGCTTGATGGACTAATCTTTAGGTGAGCAGAAGTGTGAAGTTAGCGCATAATAATTAAAATGCCTGGGAAACTAGTGCTTTATGAATTCAGGAAGGTTTGAGAGAAGTATGCAGATTTCTGATTTATGTGTTATCAGAGAATTTTTAATGTTGTAAGCAAATCTAAAACTAACAAGATATATCTCCTATAAGATAATTAAACCCTTCATTTATGGGTTTTAAAAAGCTGATTTGTAGTAAGGAACATCACTGAGAAAATAAGGATTTTTGTTTCACAGCAAATTTTTTATTTTTATTGGTGTCAGGAAAATTTTATTTGATGTGTTAACTATATTAAATAGCTCGTGTTGATTACATCTGAGAAATATTGTTAGATAGAGATGAATTTTGCTTCTGTAGAAAGTAGGAATTACTTCAAATGCACAGAAAGCAGTGGGCATGAGGATGTTCTATGACACTGTTCTCGTGTTCTTTAAAAATACGTCCAGCTGCTCCTGGACACCCTAGATGATCAAGGAAGATAAAGTAAACTAAACAAACTAAAGCAAAACAGTAAATATTTTCCAGCTGCCAGCAGAGTGGAATTTCTAGGATGGACCAGCTCCAAGAGCTTTGGCTCAAAATGTTTCAAACCGCGCTCAACAGAATTGAGGCTTGAACTGAAAAGATGGGAATTTTTCTAGTCCAACTTCATATAGCAACATTACTTTCTTGTTTGAAAATAAACCCTTAAAAATGGATATCATGGTTTAAGATTATAGAGACAATGTGTGCTCAGTATAGAGAAGTTGTAAAATGAAGAAAAAAGTGAGAAATGGAAATTATTATTGTTGACATTTTGTGGATTTTCTTTATTATAAACCTTACCCTTCTCACACATTTGGGCTATTTTGCAGTCCTACTGCGTTTTAGAGTTGTGTTTTTTATGTGGTGCTCTTTCTTTTTCCTCCATAAAAGCTGTTATTAAAATGTGTATTTCAGAATTCATAGAGTCTTAGAATGTAGGCAATACAGCTTGCATACATTTATGTATACATTTGTAATTTATATGCACATAAACAAAGTCCAGCAGAAGTAACGCTTTCGTGAGTGTGGTTGGTAGGGTAATAATGTGGGTGTAATAATTTATAGTTTTCATTTGAAAATTTCACCTAAAATGTCATATGGTGTGCTTGAGTTTTATATTGCTGTGTTACAGAATTACATGCTGACAACTTTATAACAAAAGATTTTGAAAGAGAGAAGGGGCGTTATTTGTGCCAGACCCTGTGTATTTACGTTGTGGGTTTGCTCTTTCTCCTGGATATTGAATCTTAAGCATTTCCTGATAGTGTTATGCACTGAGCACTTACATTGGTTAAATCAGATTGCTTTGTACAATTGTTCCTTAATTAATATGATTTTGCTTTTATCACTTAGGTTTCTTTTAATGTTTTAAAATATAATTGATTTAAGAATATTCTTAATTGTTAATTTTCTGTCTAAATATACAGGACCCATTTTGATTTGTGTTTTTTCAGTTATTAAATCTTTAAAGTTTAAAATACTGAGGGTGGTAAACCCATATTATCTAAAAAGTGAATTTCTCACATATTGAATTATGATTTGGGCAAATGGATATTATTTTTCCAAGGTGAAAAAACAATAACTTTCATCTCTTAAACTAAGTGATTTAAAAAGCAGTTAATAAGTGTAATGGGGATGATTTGGGTTTTATAATAAGTGATGTCAGAGTATGAATTGTATAAGTATTTTGTGCTTTGGTCATGATGATTTAAGCCTGAGATAAATGTTTTTTTATTTATCAAAGAATCATTGAGTGCCTACTTCTGACCAGGCATGTTCTAGGTGCCGATGACTGGGGAATGTGTTTATTTTTTTGAGTTTATGCTGTAGGTGGGAGGTGGGTTGTAGACACTATATAAGTAAACAGATATACAAGATAAAATTAATTCCGGACAGATGTCTCTGATTTTTCCATAATACGTTTGATACTTCCAGTGATTATTTTACTAAGTATAACTAAGAGAAAAAAATTTAAAAAATCAACTCATATGTTAATTATGACTGATAAAAGTTAAAACAAAAAATGTTCAAGAGGTGTTTTATATATATATTTAAGATAGCCATATCATAGTGAGCTGGGAAGAACCTTTTATTTGACTTTCCAAGTCAGATGTGTATTGACATGGCATGAGTTAAAAATAAGGACTTAGTGCATGCTCTGTGAGGAGAAATTTAGAGCCTATTGCCCCTTTTTACAGTGATTTTAATGTTGTGAGTTTTCTTTCTTTTTTTTTATTTTTTAAAGGTTTTATTTAGTTATTTTTAGAGAGAGGGGAAAGGAGGGAGAAGAACTGCGATGAGTAGTTGCCTCTCTCATGCCCCCATGGGGACCTGGCCACAACCCTGCCATGTGCCCTGAGCTGGGATCGAACTTGTGACCTTCTGGTTCACAGGTCAGTGCTCAATCCACTGAGCTATACCAGCTAGGGCTCTGTTTTATTTTTTAAAAGAAAGAAAAAATAAACTTTGTCCTGTAGGTATAAAGTTGTTACTTGGGCTAATGGGGCATTGAGTTAACCCGAGGTACAAGATGGACTCTTTCAAAACCTTTTCATTGAATCCTTTCGACTGTTAGGGTCAGGTCTAAGGAGATATGATTAAACTTAGCTCTCCTTCCCCCCACCCCTCATTCTCCCTGTTCCCAAGAAACATTTTAATGCTTAAGACATGGCACCAAAAAAAGGGACAGTTTGGTGGTTCCATCCACTGCAATTCACTCAATGAAATGATCGAAAATAAGAAACAAAGACAATACCATGCAATGGTAAAGCTCCTTGGGTGCAGGTAAATTTGTGAACACAGGACCATAAGTGGGTGTGCCACTTGGTGACGGGAGCTCGGTGTGGTAGGAACACAGCAGTCCTCACTGTCTCAGTGTGAGATTGACTTGAGAGACATGATCTCCTTAAGAGGCTACTCTGAGTTGCTGGAGGCAGAGGAAGCCCCAACCCAATGGAGTTTTCTCAAGGCACAGTTGGGGTACATCAAGTACTTTTTTGTGGAATGAAGGAGGGAGTGTGTGTTGCTAAAGGCTGTGTAGCTGGGGAAGTGCAGGAGCCCTGTGGAAGGCCAGGACCAACAGTGGGAACTGGAAGAGAAGGGAGTAGTATTCTGGGTTGCTCGGAGCTACTCCTGCTACATGGCAGCTTGGTGGTTTAGGAGCCCTGTCGAAATGTCTTAGAGGGCAGGTTAGATTGTGAACCCACATATCAGAATCTTTTAAAGTTAGAGTTAGAAGTTGATATATATAGTTAGAGTTAGAAGTGGATATAGATTGTAGGCAAACCAAATCAAAATACAATTATGCCTTTTAATTGAAATTGGCAATCTGGTTCTAAAATGCTTTGAAAGTATGCAGAACCTAGGATATCCAAACAGATTTGAAAAAGAAGAGTTGAGGTTTGAATTGATCTGATTTAAGGACTTACTGTAAAGCGACAGTAATCACAACAATGAGGTCCACAAAACATTTGAGTGTTCGTAATTGGCAAAAATTGGAAGCAACTCAGATGTCCATCAACTGGTGATAAATACTTGCGGCCAAATTCAAGTCAGCAGTAGATAGAGATATATGACAAAAAATGCAACAACTTGGATGAATCTCAAAAACATGATGTTGAGTGAAAGAAGCCAGACATAAAAGATGATGTAATATATGATTGTATTTTTTTTACAAAATTCTGAGAAAAATGAAACTATGATGATGAAAATCTGATGGGTAGTCTTATAGGTGTTATGGAGGAAATTGACTTACAGGGGCTTGAAGGAACACGTTGGAGTTATGTATCTGTTCTATAACTTGATTGTGATGTTGGCTATATTTTATTAAATAATCAAATGTACACTTAAAATGGTTGATTTTAGTTCATATATCTTGTACTTAATTAAAATGATTGAAAATGAAAATGAGGAATGCTTAGATATCCTGCCCGAAGTTATGTGTGAAAGTAAGGTTTGGGAAGGTATTTTTTTAGTAGTTGTAGATATGAATTTCCTAAGCTATCCATGACATGGATATAAACTATAATGTTATTTTACTTTGTCTCAGTTTTGTAGCATTTTAAGTGCAAGGAATTGATAACTTGGAGAGTTCTTTTTGTTTTTAAGAGATATTAAATTTTCAAGAGATTCTCTGCTGGAGTACCTTGGGTATCAGGTGTTGGCCTCAACTAATAAAATATTTCACTTTAGCCATGTTAAAGGAGGATTTGAGCTAAGATTTGGAGTTTGAAAGGAAAACTCTTTTCTAGTCAATGAAATCCTGAGGATAAAATAAATATTTTTGTTCTGGTAATAAAAGAGAGAGGAAAATTACCTCAGGGATACAGTATCTCTTGGATTTGGGAAGGAATGAAGAATTTGGGAACTGCCAAAGTTATTAAAATATGTTACATACAAGCTTAATCAGCATTTTAGCCTCTTCAGTAAAACATTTCAATTAATTTTCCCTACTGTGAGTTATCTCAAAGCAGTCTGGGAAGGCAGTTGCTGTCGTACGTTCGTTTACATCTCTGAGCTTCCCTTTGTGCATGGGTCTGATTCTAGGCCCTGCATGTATATCTCACTCTTCTCTGTCTGTCGTTTTGGCAGTATCACAGTAGAGGGTGTGCTTTTTCTTGTAATGCAAATCCTTAATATTTATTTTTCTTCTTTCAAATTTTTTCTGGTGATTCTTGTTCCAGATGAACTTTGTAAACTTAACTTAGACACTTCCACATACGGTGGTAACATAGCTTATGAAAGTTTAAATTGACATTCAGCAAAACTGGCTTTACTTTGCAGAATGAGTTAACATGAAACTGAGATAAAAGACTTTTTTCTAAAGTAGGGAGGTGTTATAAATCATGCTGGAATGGCACACAGAGATTTCATTAAATTCTATTTCGTTTTATGTAATTGGGATTCCATTTGCATTGCAATGGCTTGAGTACCTGTTAATAACAACGGTGGCTGGCACAGGTTCTTAAATATCGTTGGTTTGACGTGGTAAAACAGTTCCCTTTTAACTCATGCAAAGTTAGTCATGCAGGTCCAGGCTGCCACTTACCCAGCCAGGCTCTTTCTGTGTTACAGCTCCACATTCCCATCTAGCTTGGGTTGGGCCTAGAATTGGTGCACATCATTTCTGCCACTTCCATTGATCTCCGTGATTTCTGTTGTGCACTCCTACCCCGGAATGAAGGACTTTGTGAAATTCACTATGTGTGTGTCATCAGGGAAAAAAAGAAACAAGTTGCATTGTGTCAGTGTAAGTCTTTGCTGCAGCATTGAAGTAAGCACCCTGCACATGCTAAATATAAATCCGGTTGCTTTAAGGTGTGCTCACAGAATAGTGGCTGCAGAATACAGTGACACATAGTGAAGGTAGATCAGGATCATCCTCCAGTGGGGACATTTCTGGTGCTGACGAGGATCAAGACTGAAGGCTTGAGTGAAGGAATGATGCTCACCAGGCTGGTTAGAGAATGCGTTTGTGTCTGTGTATGCATGCATAGGTCACAGTGAATCCCCCACCTTCCAAGTGTCTGGCATTCCCTCCACAAACAAGAAATCTTACTACTGCTGAGTGATGGATGCACACAGAATTGATAGATACTTGGAGGGGCAGGTTGCTAATACCTTGACTTTTTTTCTTGCCCTGTTCAACACTGCATTGTTTCCTGTAACTGTACCTATTAAATAAATCCAGGAACCACAGTCTCATAAGCAAAAACTTTAGTTAAACCTTCCATTTTTCGTTCACTTAGGGGGTGCCGTTCACAACTGTCCTGGAATTGCAAGGCCCCCAGGTTCTCTTTGTTTCCACAATGTAACACGAGTGTTGTTCCAAGGTCTTAGAGCTCTGGTGCAAACATCTGTATTTCATATTTGTTCTGCAGCTTAATATTAATAAGCAGGCTGTATATGCTGTGCTTACCAGGTAAGATGTAAAACTAGGAAAAAAGTGTTTAACTGAAGTTCAAATTTAACTGGTTATTTTAATTTTATTTGTGAAATCTGGTAACTGTAGTTTTTGGAACTGAATCATATAACTCAAAGAATATATTAAGTGGTTTTATAGTCTGGGGATAACTATATTAAATATTACAACATTGAAAGATTTTTAAGTCTCTATATATTAGGTAAGGCTACATGTCATTTATTTGTTGCTCCATTTCTAATCTTACTGTAGTGATTTTCACTTAGTAAGTGTCCAATAGCCATTTCTCATGTGACTGTGTATGAATACAGGGAAAATTTGTCCATTCATTCCTTTTTGTTTGTTTGTTTGTTCCTTTAGGTTTTTCACACTTTCCCTAGCAGCCTGTTTTAAGCATGTTGTAGATGGAGATTTTTTTCATTTTTTTTTGTGTGTGTTCTTGAATTATTAGTGATTTGAATGGCACCTTGTAGGAAGCTTGTAAGGGCTTCATGAAACAATGTGCACACATCAAGGCATTTTGGTGGGTGCAGGGCACTGTGGGAGGGCAGTTATTGGGGAGAGTAGCTTGTGGTTACCATGTTCAAATTTAGCAGAAAGACTTTTGCACTGTAGATGAGGATGAAAAGTTGAACAGTGAGGATGATTAAACTGTGGGGTGGCCTCTTGAGGCAAATTGCAGAGGCTGTTGCTTTAGTCATTCAAAGGCAAATGCCTCTACTAGGAAGTTGTCCATTGATCTTATTATCTGGGGACTTGAAATACCATTTCAATTTTCCCCTTGAAAAGCCGTGATGTTGTTTTTTAAAATCACGTACTTTATCCTCAAACTCCCATGCAAACTCATTACCTGAGCTGAACCTTTCTCTCCAGAAATATCTACAGGAAACACACTCAGTGCCCCATTTGGTATGAGGGTGAATATTGTGAAAGATTAGAAAGAAAGGGTTTGTGTTTTCTGTGTTAACGTGGCATGGAGGCTGTGAAAATCTTCATGTCATGTAATGTATTTGCTGTTTTTAAGTTGGTACAAAAGCATATGTATTAATATGTTGTATAAACTCATATGGCAGAGTGGGTCAGGGAGAGAGTTTTGGAATCCAGGCAGACCTGAGCTGGGGTCCATTTGAAACCGGAAAAGACACTGGCGTTCGGGCTGCCTGTCATTACCAAACCCAGTAAGCAATGACAGCGACTGAATCTTTATGGGCGTTTTATTCAGATGTCTGGCTATCTGGAGGATTCATACTCTAACAGACCATCTTGTCTGTTCTCTCCAGGCCAACGTTTTTATAGCAGGGAATGAACAAGGTGCGGTGAGGGCTTTGAGATTCAGGGAGGATTAGGTGAAAAAAGCTGCAACATTCCTGTCCTGGGCAGTTAGCTGTTCCCAGGGGCTTGTGGTTGTCTGTCTCTCCCTGGAACACAAAGGCCGGGATGCCTCCAGTTGTCCCCAGGTGGTAATCTTTAGCAGTGCCGCTGGAGGTCAGCTGCGCACACCCCCTCCCCACCCCTCCCCCAGAGCCAGGACAGGCCTTATCTGTAGTTTCTGAAACAAAAGCTTTAACATATATATTACTGTCTAGGCTTATAACTTTTTACCTTAAGCTAAAAATTTCCAACTCTTGAGTCCCCTATCAAAATCATTAGTTCTCTTATCTGAAGCAAATCACTTAACATTTTAAAGCCTCAGTTTGCTCATCTATTAAGTAGGGATAATAATAGTGTCAGGATTGAAGAATATCTATAAAGTACTCATTTCTGTGTCTAACATCTGATAAATGCTGTAAAAACTTGAATTGTTATTTACACATGTACTCTTTAAGAGATAATAATTGTCACATTATTAAGAGCCAGCATAGTACAATAGCAAGTAATCCATCCCTATAGTAGTGATCGATATCTAAGTAATAGTTGTCTTCCCATAAGATGCATCTAGGAACATATCACCCATGAGACTGTTACATGTCCCAGGATAGATTCAGAAGTTAAATTGTAAAGGAAACGGGTGATGGATTGGTTTTGGAGTAAAAAATCTCCACACCCTGATTCATGTTCTGACTTAGGGGCTCTTTGACCTTGATCAAATTACAAATACATAGTCTCTGTGATTTAGGTGTTCCTCCTTGGGTAACTGATGGTAACAGTACCTCCCGTGTGCAGAGCTTCACACAGTGCACTGTCCTCATTCACTAAGCTCTTGGCCAGTGAGGACGGTGCCAGAGAGGAAATACTTTGGTGGCTATGCTGTTCAGTAGAGCAGCTGCTAGGCATGTGTGACCATTTAAATTCAAAATAACTAGAATGAAATAAAAATAAGTTCCTCAGTCTTTTGTTTTAAATTGTGTTCCCCTAAAATTCGTATGTTGAAGTCCTCACCCACAGTATTTCAGAATGTAATCTTAGAAATAGCACCATCGTAGATGGTATTAGTTGACATCATACTGGAGTACGATGAGCCCCTAATCCAATTTGACTACTGTCCATATAAAAAGGGGAAATTTGGACATAGACACACACACACAGAAAGAACATTGGGACATGAAGGATTTTAGTGTGGTGTTTCTACAAGCCAAGGAGTGCCAGAAATTGCCTACAAACTATCAGAAACTAGGAAAGAGGTATGGAACAGCTTTTCTTCATGGTATTCAGACGAACCAGCCTTGCCCATACCTTGATCTGGGACTATTAGCCTCCAGAATTGTGAGATAATACATTTTAGTTTTCAGTCACCTACTTTGTGGTACTTTGTTCTTCAGCCCCAGCACAATGGATATGCTGAGTTCTGCTAGCCATGTTGCTAGCCATGTTTCACAGTGCTGAATAGCCTCATGTGGCTACTGGAGACTGCACGGGGTGGTGAAGATATCGCACATTTCTCTTTCTGCGGAAAGTTCTGTTGGACAGCACTGTGGGGGGTGGGGGACGGCTTCCAGGAGGCTCACAGCTTCGGCAGCTTACACGGAAAAAAAGGATGAAAGGTTGAATGAATTATATAAAGTATGTCCTTTGTCCTGAAATCCAAAGCAAAACACATAAATGATTTAAAGGAAAGGTGGGTAAAAAGCTCTGCCTTTTAACTGGGCTGGTGAGACAGCCAAGTATTCACGGGGACTTCCTGTTCTGGAGGACATGTGGAAGCGGCCAAGAGCCTTGTCTTACGTGCAGGCTGGTTTCTGATTCTGCTTCCACAGTTCAACTCTTGACGTAATTTCATTCTCTATATAGAGCTTTCCTTTGTATCCAGCTCTGCTTCTTCCCCTTGTTTTCTTCTCAGACTATGTAAAAGTGCTAGTGTTTACTCCTTGCCCCCCTCTGAGCTGTAAATAGATGAGCAGATGAGGGTTCTCTGCTCTACTTTTCCAACTTTTTCAGGATGTGCAGGGCTGGCGGAGCCATTTTTAGTACCCAGCTGTGGCTAGTAGGGTGTAGTACGAAACTCTGCACCCTTTCTTTTGGCTGGAAAGCGGATGCCAGAGTTTGCCAGAGAACCTGTCCTGGAGTGGCTCGGGACTGGGGGCTGGCGGTCAAAGGGCCGGCAGGCCTGGAGGAGAGGTGAGCACCTCTTTGTGGGGAATGCCCCTCCTCCTGGATGAGGGTTTGAATTTGCTGGCAGTGGTTGTGACTGGTGATGGGGGCAAATTACCATCCTTTCTGCAGTTTTTGCCCTAGGTGGGTTCTTACAGTCCTTGGTCAAGAGAGTGTGAACCTGACCTCTGAGCCACTCCTCTCAGTCCTGAAATGCCTCTGTTGGCAAACTTGGCCTTCATTGAGTCAGAAGGAAAGGGAAAATGCTGAAGGAGTATTTTCATTTTTTTCCTTGTCAAGTTAAGGATGTTCTTTTAAAAGTGCTGTTATACTTCAGAGTTATCTTCAATATATCTTTTAAAGCAACCCATATGATCTTGAAAAAATATTTCATCATTTGATATTGGAATTATTTCAGACTTTTTATTCATTAGGCTATATATTAAGCTGAAGTCATTGCTATAATGAATATGGAACATAAAGAGCTTGCTTTTCCCTAAATAGCTCAGTGTACTGTGTCTCGAGTTGTTTTATTCTCAGTTAATATTCTGTTTATGAAGAATATTTGTATCTGTATGTGTGTTAAATATAAAACCGTTGTTGTGCCCTACTATGTATAAGGCATTCTGTTGAGCACAGTGCATTCATTTTTATTCTTACACTAAATCTTATAAAGATGCAGGTAGAATCCCATTTTGTAACCACGGTGAGGAACCTGAGGAACTGATCCAGTGACTGGAGAAGAACCTGAAGCTTATCTGACATCCCGGTACAACTGCTCTTGCCCCGCCAATGCCCCAGGCTTGAGAAAGAGTGATTTCATTAAACATCGTTAAAACCAAAGTTGTGTTTGTTCTTGCAGTCTTGGGAGCACACGGGGGCCTTTTGCAGTCTGGACAAACCCATTTCCTTTCTCAGTGGGAGAAATTCCAAGTGTTCCTCTTGAAACAAAACGCCAAAGTTTATTTTTGCAGACTTCTGTGGAGTCATTCTTGGACAACACCCTAGAACAGGAAACCACAGTTTCTCCTAAATGTCTGCAGGATGGGAGTAGATAACATTCTCCATAAAACCACTGCCCCAATTAGTGCTTTCAAATCAGCACAATGGTGGACGGTTTGATGTGTGCATTTTGTACCTGAATAAATTATCGGAACTCACCACATAGGAAGTTAATGAATAATTCTTCAGGGCTTTATTTTATAAACTAGAAATGTAGTGAAGAGATAATGTGCAGTTAAGGGAAAAGAGCACTATATTATTAAAACCCTTTGAGAACTTTCCCTGGAAAATGGATTTGAAATAAAACAAGGTACTGTACCTATAGTGATCAGAATGCAGTTCACTGTGCCTGCCTGAAACCCAGGTATTGCTAACTGTTATTGGAGAGAGTGTGATGAAGTTAATAGGACACAATCATGTCTGAGGGAAGTCTGCGCAGTAATCAGTGACTGCACTTGGGCATTTAATTTTTTCCTTGTTACAATACAGTAGCCAAAACTGTTTATGGAACAAATCCCAGGTACACCCAAGGACTGGGGTGCTTAGTTCACCCACTCTTTGTGCGTGGGCTCTCCTACTTCTTTTATATTTTCTTCCCATTCTGAATAGTTAAAATAACTTGCTTGACTTGAGCTCAATTAAAATTTTTTAGGCTACAATATTTTTAGGACCAATTTTTAATTATTTTACTCAGTAAATACATGGTTATAGTCTTCTGGTTTAAAAAAACGTTTTTACAAACTTCTTTCCCAGTTTGTTCCCTAATTCCAGATCCTTTTCCTTCTTCCTATCAAATAAAAGCTAGCATTTGTTTTGTGAATATAATACTATTAGTTGGCTTTTGGTATGCATACAGAATATCTTCACATCCCCATGGGAAATCATTGTTCTTTTACTTTTAAATGTAGAGGGTATAACATGCATATATGTGTAAAAATATATTTATCCTGATTGATGTTTGCCCTATTTGTGCCTTGCATATACTGTCTACATTAGTTACTATATATGATTCATGTTTTAAACTTCTTTGTTATACTTCCTAATGTGGCTATTCCATGTGTGTTTTTTTGATTCTCCATTATTAGGTGTTTAGACTGTTTATATCTTCTTGACATTAAGGTTGATTCTTGATTAAACATCTATCTACATGTTTCCTTGTTAAAATTTTAATAGACACTGCTAAAATGAGAGCACCAACTCTACGCAAATGTTTTAGGGACACTTTTGGCAAAGCAAAACATGCCTTGGTACAAAATAAGATAGAAGTGACAGTAGATCTCAGGTTCGCTTCCCTGTGATAGATCTGATAAAAGGAAGCTGGCGTGGGTGCCTGCTACCAGTAGGTATTTTAGAGCTTACAGCACCAAGGAGCTGGGTGCCCTGTTAGGTGGGCTTCTGTCAGCGTGTGAACAAGGACTGTTCCCTTCCCGCCGGCTCACTGATAGCAGAGTGCCCTGGTTGTTGGACAGGTGCTACCTGGTAGTACCACTGAGTGCACAGATAAAACCAAATTAACTTAACACCCTATCAGTCAGTGTTGCAGACAACAGAAGGCTACTCGGGCTAAGCAAGCTTAAGTAGACATGGACTTGGGTGCAGAAAGATGGGGGAGCTGATGAAATCTCTGGGAAAGCTGAAACACCCATCTCACAAAGAATTAGATTCAGGGATGGGTCTGCTTCAAAGCTATTTTCACTGCTGGTGTTTAAAAGTCTCTTGGTTATATGATGGGCCTAGTTGAAGGAAAAGTGAATACCTTGCTTAAATAGTTTGTTAAAAAAGATCTAGTTGGGAAAACCTAGTAACACAAAAGAAGTCCAGCTGCTCTGAGCAGGAGGAGGAATACAGCTGCTGGTGGCCAGAAGACACAGTATCTGCTGCCTCTGTATAAATTTGCCAATATACCTCACAGCCTCTTGTAGCCATACCTGTCATTTTCAGAATTTGGTTTCCCCACCACTCACATGGTGGGGAAGTAGTTGTTTGAATTAGGTATTACTCATATATCTATTTTTCAAAAAATGAGACTGAGGTGAAGTGTACGTGAAACACATTTGAATTTTAAAATACTTGAGACTTGGCATCAGGAGGCCTGGAATTATGAGACCGTTCTTGATGCATCTGTGGTTACTTATTATGACAGAAAACTGTTCTGATTGGGGTTCTGGTGTGAGTAGCACAATCAGTTCTTTTCTGTTTCACCTTTGGTAGCATCGTTTTGAAAGTGAAAAATTGGAAGGTGCAGTTAAGAAATAGTCACCTTGAATTGGAGCCACATCATTTACTAATGATGTCTGATTGTAGTTACCTAGATTGGCTAATCCGCAGAAACTCTGACGTGATCAGTGTTAGTGGTTCAAGTGACTAAATTTTGAGGTAATTTGTTATCTAAAAATTGATAACAAATACGTGATGGACACAATTGGGCTATATTTTCTGAAATGGTTAAAGAAAATCCGAGGTCCTGTTTCTCTCTCTCTGTCTCCACCCTTCCTGAGACAGAATCTTTGAGAAGGAGTCATTTTGCTTGTTGTTCACTGTAGTTTTCCAAGATGTCCGACTTGCTCATTTTTTGTTCAGCTCTAAAATTGTGATGAGGATTATGTTACCCTTTCATGGAAATCTGTCCTGGTGGATTATATTTCAAGCTTGTTGTACAGGTGATTATAAGATGGGCACAGTACCTGGGAAAAGAATTTGAAAACTGGATCTGACATTTAGATGCAGTTCTATGTTTAGAGGCAGCCACTTGCATGATTCTGATTTAGTTACCTGAACCGTTTTTTGAAAACCTAATCAGATGTTGTTCTTTCTAGCTTCAGTGGTGTCATAATTGAGAGGAGTTTCTTGGTATGATGAGTATGTTGCTTCTTGTAAGCACTAGCAGCTGAGTCTCAGAGAGGTGAGGGGATGAGCCTTCAGTGCACCTGTTAGAAGTCCCACATCGTCGCTTCTGCCACATTCAACTTATCGCACAAACCAGCTCTGATTCATTGTGGGAAAATACTAGAAAAGTGTGTGAATACCAGAAAGTGAGTGTCATTGGGGGCCATTTTAGGGTTGGCATACACCTTTATTTAAACTTTCAATTTTCTCATAACTTCTGCTTTAACGTTTTCTTCTTCGAACTCACCACTATTAAAATTATTTTATTCATTCATCTTACTCATTGTTTTTCTCAGTAGGATGTAAGCTCTGCAAGGACAGGAAGTTTTGTGTGTTTTGTTCAGTGCGTTATCCCTTCTGAGATTGAGCCGTAAAACGTGCGGCTTCTGCTTTTGTCTCACGGATTGTTTTCTTTGGAACAAGCCGATCACCCTATAAGGGGACACTAGGGAGTAAGTGAGACTCTCCCCAGCACTGTTTTGGCAGCCACATGAGTGAGCCACTTTGGAAATAGATCGTCCAGTTTGTGGGCCCAGCTGACACCTTGGTTGCAGCTTCATTAGAAACCCTGAGCCAGAATCAGGCAGCTAAGCCATTGCTATATACTGACCTTATGGAGACTGTGACAGGTAATAAAAGTTTATTGCTGCTTTAAGCTACTGAGTTTTGGGAGATTTTGTTACACAGCAATTGGTAACTAATGTAGGGGTGTCAGGAAAGCTCAGACATAAGAAGGCTTTGGAGAAATAGCTGTGTCCACCTTTTTCTCAAAGTTGATGTGTTCTAGGTGAGCCATCTTTTTCTTTTTGGGCTCTAGGAGTGGGTATGTGACCCAGGCCAGGGCATTCAGGGTCTTAGCGCTTTGAGTGGAGTCTCAGTTCCACACTTCTCATCAAATTGCCGTAACCAGAAGCCCTTTGTGTGCTGCAGTTTCTATGATTTCTGGACCATAAGCTAGGAGCTCCTGGTGGCTCATCTAGAGAGGAAGCCCTGCTAGAGAGTAAAACCAGCCCTGGGAAGCAGAAGTGAGTTGACAGGAAGAGAGAGAGTGCATTGTGATGAGAGACTGAGAGCGTATTTAGCTGTACTATATACATACACAAGGTATACTCTGATCAGTTCAGTTAGGTAGGCCAGTAATCCCATTTGCCCCTTAGTTTTGTCTTCTTTAAGCCACTTTGAAGTGGGTTTGTTTCATTTTTTTTTTTCTTCCATGAAAACGGTCTGATTTCACCTCTTTCAATTTGTGTGTTCTGAGAAGTTACTGAGGGAAGGTATATGACATTTCTGTGTTCCCTCTAGTAATACATTTTTTCCCTTCCCCAACCCTATACTTCACTGTAAAACACCGAGATTTCTTTTTTTCCTTTAAGGTCTGTGCCTCTTGAATACACACACACACACACACACACACACACACACACACCACATTTTTTTTTTTTAACTTGCCCTGTTAGGAAGACTGTACTAGTGCAATTTTCAGGCTTATGAAGAGCTGTTCTAGTGGACAGACATCGGTAAGACAGACAGGTCTCTTCCTGTAATGTAAGCTGTCTGCATGGGCAGGGCCGCCCTGAGGCCAGCACCAGGTGTCAGTTGCCACTCCTGGGAGAGCCACACTTCCTGACGATATGTGAGGTGGGGTATGTAGAGGAAGAGAATTCGGACAGTGCTGCAAAGAGTGATACTTTGTATTTCTGGTTTACCAAGAAAACTGTAGCTCTGTCTACATGTTACACTTTTGAATTTAAGATACAAAATTCCATCTGTTTCAGGTTTTTTGGGTGTGTGAGTTAAATATTTCCATTAATTTTTTAGTGAAGCTGGGGAGATAACTGGTTTATAGAGGTCTGAAGTTTTTGGAGATGGCTCTGGTTTTTTCCCCTGATTTTATTTGCACTGGAAGTTGTCATGTCTGTCTGTTCTGTGCCTAGATCCGTTTTTAGGGGTCTAAACTGATTGCTCAGCTCTCTGTCCTTGCAGCTGCTGGCCTTACTCCATGAGCACCTGGGAGAACAGGGGGCACCAGGAGAACACAAAGCGTTCACAGCAGGACAGTTGGACTCTCATAGTTTGTCTCTGCCTGCCTTTTTTTTTCCTGTTGGAATTTTCCCCAAGCGATTCCCTGAGAACCATGGTTTTTGAGATCAACCTGTGGCAATTTACACCTTCAATCTCATGTAATTAATTCGCTCTTCTCTGTCAGGGGGTCCACTGAGAGGCTCTCAGCCCTCTTCTAAAACAGCAAGATTCTTGGCCAGGTCTGTTGGTTTTCAAAGTGTGTTCTAGAATTCTGTGGTTCCTTAGAGGCTTACAAATTTCACTTTTGTATATTTTGGTCTTCCACATAAAACTTCAAAACTCAGTTTAAAGAAAGACTTGCAATAGCTCTAAAAACTTGACGTCAAGTACACTTATAATCCTGTAATTTTTATATAGGGATATAAAGTAATATAATAGGGTAGACCTTTTAAAAATAAAACATGTGATTATTGTAATTTCTTACTTTTATTTTCCATGTTCTTGGTTTGAGTAGTGCCTCAGGCATTGTGCTAGGAAGTTTGCTGAGGTGGAAAGTTTCAGGTTTCTTGAAAACTGTCTTGCTGGGGATTCCAGGGACCGTGGAGATTGACAGACGTAAAGTCCGGGAACCTCGGGGCGAGACAACTGCTGGATATCAGGTCAGCGTGAAACCTGTGGCTGGGTTTCCCTGGAGTTAGGGAGAAGCAAATGTCTCTGTCTCCCTGGGCAAACCGGGCTTCCTACCTCTGCCTCCCCTCAGAGGAGCTCTCAGGCACCCTGCCCGTTTCTGCCACCAGTGCCCTGCCTTGCTCTACTGGCTACCGGTGGGCTGCTCGCCCTGGTTGTCTCAGTCTCTTCCACTTACACAGAACATCAAGGGTAAGAATTTTTGAAGTCGTAAAATACACATAACATAAAATTTAACATTTTAACCATTTTAAATTGTGCAGTTCAATGGCACTTACTACATTTCACAATATGATGCAGCCAGCACCACTCTCTGTGTGCAGGGGTGTCCAACCTTTTGGCGTCTCTGCACCACACTTGAAGAACAGTTGTCTTGGGCCACATGTTAACTACACTGTGACACACAATCACAAAAATAATCTCATAATGTTTTAAGTAAATTTACAACTTTTGCGTTGGGCCTCACTCATAGCCATCCTGAGGTGCATGCGGCCTAAGGGCAGCAGGTTGGACACCCCTGAAGCCAGAACTTTCTCAACATCCCATGTACAGACTCCAGACTCATTAGCAGTCACTCTCCATTGCTGACTCCCTCCACTCCCTCCCGGTTTCTAGTCTGCTTTCTAAGACCAAGTGTATTTGAACATATTGTAAAGTGGTAAGATTTGTCTTCTAAGCTGTGGAAGAAGAAGCCAAAAGGGCAAGTTATGCTGAAACAAAGCCCTCAGTCTAACCCAGTTTCATTCTTCTGTTTTCCACTCCTGCTTTACTGCCCAGCCTCAGTGCTAAACATTTTGGGGTGTCCTTCCACACTTTTTTTCCATTGCATGTACACACATATATTCATGTATCTTGGTTCATTCTCTTACTGCTTATAAATATGGAATTACGGTGTTCATATCCCTATGCAACTAGCTTCTGTGAATGTACTCTATGAACAGCACTGTAGATTGTTGCCAATAGGTATAACTCATTTACTTTGCAGCTCTATGATATTTTGTAGTGTGGGTAGTCTATAAATTACTCAGGCATGCTGTTCTTGGGGGGCCCCATGAAGATTTAGTAATTAATATAGAGAAAGTCCTATGAGGAGGGTTAGGCAGGTATATTAGGACACTGAACCTCAGAGAGAGGTTAACTCATTTATCTTAAAACACAGGTGCAGTACTGCTGTAGGGTGCTGGTACTTATATCGAATTCCAGTGCCTTTTCTCTGCTATTGCATGCTGTTCCTTTAGTTTTAAAGATAACTCCCCATCCCCTTTTTTGTTGGCCATTTCTTTTTCTGGTCGGTTTCCACCCTACTCTTATATCCCTGTGTGTGTATAATCTTTCTTCTTCACTCCCTTCACGTAGCTTCGTACATTCAGCATTTGGGAGTTTTGCAGTTGAAGTACAAATACCTCCTTACTCCAGAAATCTCATAGTGCAACATCTTGTTTGGACTTAGACCCTTTGAAGATCTCCCGGTGTGTATTGTATAACAGAAGGAAATAGACCAGAGAGGTTAAGTGACTTGCTTTAAATCTATACAGTGGCTAAGGCAAGACTTGAAGCCATCCCTCCTGGAATCATATGCAATCACGAAGGCCAAATAGGCAACATCTACCATGCCAATTCCATAGACTAGAGGCCCACATGAGGAAGGGTGTGACTTTGGTTAATGATGTCTGCTATAAATGGGAGAGGGGAGATGAGCAAGTGGTAATACTTGTGTGCCATCACACCATACTGACAGCAACAATTCTTGAGTATGGCTGGCTAATTCTACTTCAGGGGTTCTGAGAGTTGGCCTGGGGATCAGTCACAAATTCAGATTGGAATCTTATATGTTGTAAAGCTGTGAAACTATTTAGCCAACATTGCTTTAATTTTTCTTTGAGTGATTGGATCACAAGTTTCTAATTGGTGGTGCACTGCTGTCTTCATAACCAGTCTTGGGAAGACTGAGGTAGTTCCTAACATTTTATACACTTTTAATTAGTATGTTGCAGTTGAATGTTGGGTTTCTGAAATTGCTTTATTTTTTTTTTTAATTTTTATTTTCATTGTTGATCTTGTACAGTTTTCTGTCTTTTATTCTCACCCGAACCAGCCACCCCAACCCTCCCCACCTCCCTCCCATTTCCACCCCCCCCCCCCATAGTTTTTGTCCATGTGTCCTTTATACTTGTTCCTGTAAATCCTTCTTCCCCTTTTCCCCTGAAATTCCCTCCCCTCTCCCCTCTGGTGACTTTCAGCATGTTCCCAATTTCCATGTCTCTGGTTATATTATGCTTGTTTGTTTGTTTTGTTGATTAGGTTCCTGTTAAAGGTGAGATCATATGGTATTTATCTTTTACTGCCTGGCTTACTTCGCTTAGCATGATGCTCTCAAGTTCCATCCATGCTGTTGCATAGGGTATGAGCTCCTTCTTTCTTTCTGCTGCATAGAATTCCATTGTATAAATGTACCACAGTTTTTTGATCCATTCATTTACTGATGGGCATCTAGGTTGCTTCCAACACTTGGCTATTGTAAATTGTGCTGCTATAAACATAGGGATGCATAGTTTCTTTTGGATTGGTGTTTCAGGGTTCTTAGGATATAGTCCTAGCAATGAAATTGCTTTATTTTTGTCTGCAATCAAATATGGCTTTTTTTTTCCATTAGAAGAAATGATACTGGTTTTAGTTAAACTCAGCTGTCTTCAACCTCAGCACTTTGGACATTGGGGCTGAATGATTCTTTCTGTGGGGGGATGTCCTGTCCTGTGCATTATAGGACCTTTGGCAGCATCCCTGGCCTCACCCACTAGAAGCCATTAGTATACACACCTCAGTCTTGACTGCAAATTTCTCCAGACATTGCCAAATACCTAGGGGGGCAAAATCTTCACTTAATTAAATGGTGCATGCTTTAAATGGGTCATAATACATTTTTAAAGGTCACTTTCTCCGTGGTCCATTTGTATTTCAGGTGTTAGAAGTGCCAAGAAAGCAGGAAGGAAAATAAATACTCATTATCTTCAGAAAGACAGTAGGATGCTTTGCTTCCCTACAGGACTGGGGAGGAAAACCAGAAACACAGAAGCTCATCTTGAAACAATAGATGGCACACTGCTAACAGCAGCTACATCAGAAAGTGGTAGGGGGAGATGGTTTTATGAGTGAATGTGTTTCAGCCTATTTTTATTACAACATTACCAACTGCTTTTATTTCTTTTAAGAGGATATTCTCCTTTAACAGTGCTCTATAGGCAATTTTATTCTTAAAAATGAGTACAGATATGATGCTTAGTGTAAAAAATAAACCTATAATCAATACAGTGTTTATAATAAAAAGATTATATCCTCATGGGAGTAAATCAAGTAACTTTAATGTGTTGATTATTTTCTCAATACAGTACAGAAGACTTCTTTTTAAATCTTTTTGTAGGATATTAGGAATTCCACTTATTTTTGAAGAGGTAAATGAATTTTTACTCTATTAGTACTTTGTTTTAGAAGCTCACTATTATTATATATGGCTTCCGCTGAGAACAGGTCATAAGATGCCAGTTGGGGAGAGCTGAAATTATGGTAGCCCAGTTCCTACTCTACTAGCAAAAGTAAATATTCTACAGTTTTCATTATGATGCCTTCAAGTGCCGTTGGAGAAGACTATAAATTGAATTTTAAAAATTGTAACCACAATGTTTACATCTAGCATGATAGACTGGTTCAGGAGAAACTGCTTTTAATATGTTGTCCACTAATAAATTAGAAAATAAACACTGTCATTTGCTTTTCCTCATTTAGCAAATATCTCACCCAATGATTTGCATATGCAGGTTGTAATGAAGAAATTAGAAGATGGGGTCAAAAAGTTCTTGAATAAAAGTTTATACTTTTATGGTTGTATCTCTATGACTTTTCTAGAGATTGTTTTTTAAAAACTTTAAGTGGAAAAACAGCTAATTTAGGGGAAAAACAAAAAGAATGATAACCCCCTGATAGGTGTGGCTCAGTGGACTGGACATCATCCCACAAAGTGAAAGGTCACCGCTTTGATTTCCAGTCAGGGCACATGCCTAGGTTGTGGGCCAAGTCCCTGGTTGGGGGCGTGTGAGAGGCAACCACACATTGATATTTCTCTCCCTCTCTTTCTTCCCCCTCCTACCTCTCTCTAAGAATAAATAAATGAAATCTTAAGAAAAAAGATAATATATTTAAATATTTAAAGATGCTTGGGTTCTTTATTATCAGAATATTTTTATTATTTATACTTTTGACAGTTCATTATATACCTACTATGTGCCAGGCATTGTTTAATGCCCTTAAGGGGATTTTCTCATTGTAATAATCCATAAAATTTGTAGGAATGAGGAAATTGAGTTCCAGGGATGATTATTACGTAGCTTGTGTCTCAGTGTTACCACATCAGAGAGCTGAGATGCAAACTTAGATCTGATTTTGAGTTACTCTTTACCTAAAATCACAGAATGTCACATTATGGGAAAATCAGAATTATCATCAAGTGAAGTCTTACCTGTTCCCACACTCCTGTTCCCCGTTACCTCTTTGCTTTAGGTATGAAAAGGCTTGTTCAAACAAAATCATAAGGGAGCCTGTGCACACTGGGCAGAAGCACAGTTCTTGCTCGAGGCCTTGGTAGGCAGTCCCGAGTTGTTGTTGCTAGGCCCTGATGAGTTTGGCTTGTTAACCACTGAGCTGGTCAAGATTCTTGATTTTTTTTTTTTACTACGAAAATTTAAGAACAGAAAGGCTGGTAAATGAGAAGCATATTAAATAGTTGCAGAACTATGAACTGAACCCAGTAACTTGCTCATGTCTTGTATCCTTAATTTTGATCAATAGGTCACATTATTTATTAACTATAATTTCCTTTTAAAATTTAGGAAACTCTGGAAAAACGCTGAGAAATTCCAATTTGAACATAAATGCATAAAATATTGTGTGGTTTTTTTTTTTAAAGTCATGTTACCAAAGATGTTGAAATACAGAGAAGGAAACATTCCATGTGCATTTTACAGTGAAGAGCTCTGCCTCAAGCGAGGATGTGAAACTGAGGCAGTTTCTCATAGAGTGCAAGGCTGAGAGGAAATCCTTTCCCTAAATTTCATCCAAGCATGGTTCTCCAAGCACCATATTTCATCTTGTTGATAACCGAGCTCTTCCTTCCAGTTATCACGGATTCTTAGATGATTTCTTCCATGCCATTGGTTGGGGCACGGGGCTGGGGGAGACAACTTTTTTCCACAGAGTATAGAAGTGTAGCTCATTTTTTAAAATTAGAACTTTTGATTGATGCTCTACATGTAGTTGTGTACCTTTCCTGGTTAACTGGGGCACTCCTTCAGTGGTAACATTTTACCGACATATAGTGTAATATTATACAACCAGTATGTTGACATTGATACAATCCACCTATTTACTCAGATTCACATTTTCCCAATTTCCTTATACTTGTGTGTGTGCGCACATGCACACATGTGGATACATTAAATTTTATAGTTTTATCACCCATCTTTCCCACCACAGTCAAGAGACTGAACAGTTCATTCCAATACCACAAGGACCTGTTAAAATAGCACCCACATTCCTCCCTTTTTCTGACCCCTGTCCTTAATCCCTGTTGCAGACAACCACTAATATTTACTGCATTTCTAAAGTTTTGCCATTTAAATCAAAACCACAAGATACCACCTCTCACCCATTAGGATGGATTCTATCAAAAAACCCAGAAAGTAAAGGTGTTGGTGAGGATGTGGAGAAGTGGAACCCTGTGCACTGTAGGTGGGAATATAACGTGATGCAGCCCCTATGGAAAACAGTATGGCAGTTCCTCAAAAAATTGAAATAGAATTACTGTGTGATCCAGCAATCTTACTTCTAAGTATATACCCAAAAGAATTGGAAGTTGAAGAGAGTTTTGTGCACCCATATTCATAGAATTATATTTACAGTAGCCACCAGGTAGAAGCAGCCCATGCATCCATTGATGGCACATGGGTAAACCAAACATCTTATATACATATAATGGAATATATTCAGCCTTTTAAAGGAAGACAAACAAATGAACACATGTAAGATTACATTAATATGAATTTTGAGAATAACCCTGACTGGTGTGGCTCGGTGCATTGAGCATGGGCCTGCAAACCAAGGGGTTGCTGGTTTGATTTCTAGTCAGGGCTCATGCCTGGGTTGTGGGCTGGGTCCCTAGTGGGGGGTGTGCGAGAGATAACCGCATGTTGATGTTTCTCTCTTTCTCCTTCCCTTCCCCTCTCTCTAAAAATAGATGGATAAAATTGAAAAATAAATAAAATAAAATCGTGTCATTTAAAAATGATACGTGAATAGAATCATACAATCTTTTAGAATTGGCTTTTTTCATTCAGTCTGATTTTCTGGTGATTCATCCAAATTGTTGAGTATGTGAGAGAGAGAGAGAGAGAGAGAGAGAGAGAGTGTGTGTGTGTGTGTGTGTGTGTTTTAATTGCCAATTAAAAAGTATGTATGGTCATATTAAGACAATCTTGTAGGAGGGAAACAAGCTTTTGTTATGGTGTTTTCAGTGACATGAGGTGTTGAAGGCAGATTGTTTGCTACAGTTGTTTTCCCCAGTTTCCATCTGAGTAGTTTATTTTTTAGGCCTAGAATCGGAAAAGGGCCCCAGTGGGGTAGCTCAGTTGGTTAGAGCATCATCCTGATGCACCAGGGTTGTGGGTTTGATCCGTGATCAGGGCACATACAAGAAACAACCATTGAATGAATAAATCCAACAACAAATCAATGTCTCTTTCAAATCAGTAAATACAAAATTAAAAGAAAAATTGGCACAGACATTGCTCCTTGAAGCTTTGTCAAACGGGTGGCTGAAAACAAAATCCCAGGAACACTTAGATCAAAGATGTCATTGTAGGTAGAGGTCCTGGAGGTTAGAAAAATGCTGTCTTTCTTTTACTGTCTTGTCTGTTAGTGGAGTCCTGTCCTTTGCCTTCAAAGCCTTGGAGAAATGCGCCACATAAAAGAAAATGACACAGGGGCCACCAAAGAGCCTTGTCGTTATTGTTGTTTATGGGGGAAGTATTATTCCGCGCTGTCGGCACAGTGATTTTCAGCTCCAGGTGAAACCAGAGCGGTCACGGTGGTTTTCACAAGCCTTGTTGGGAGGCCCAGAGTGGGGTCAGTGAGGGATGGGGCCGGGAGGACGTCGTTGGCGTACTGGACCCGTGTGTGGCCCTTCCTCGCCCGGGCACTCCTCCGCAGGCGTGTCTGCAGGAGGGCAGTCAGCGTGTGGATGGATACCTGTGGGTTTCACGGCGCCGTTTAAATTTTCAGCCATGTGTGGTAGGGGTGCACTGCTGTTTTAGATGTGCATTGTGAGTTGTGAAATTAGATTGAAAAAATCTTACGGGGATTGAATTATGATATGGTACAAGTAGAGGCTAAAGGGGTAAAAGTTGTTATACTTTGAAGTCATAGCATCATGTATTGAGACTATTTGATATTGTCACCTAGAATAATGGTCTCCCTGGAACTGTGGCCAAGGAATCATAATTAGTATTAAAGGGTGATGTGGGTGTTTCTCACACTTAAAGAGTGGCAGGATATAGTTACCTTTGACTTATCTGGACTTTGTTTTTTAGGCCTGCTTGTAAGTATATGTTTCAAGAGATTCCCCTCCTGTTTTCTTAGTTTCTGTCTGTAATCCACCCAAACAGTGTTTCTGGGAAGACGGAAGGTGGTTTATTGGAAAGTTCTATGTTCCCTCCTGACATGTGATTCTGGGCATGACATTTAACCTCTTGGAGTCTCACTTGCCTCAAGAGTAAAAGATTGGGTTTTTGTAGATGACCCCCAAACTTCCCTCCAGTTTTAGCAGTTGGTGAAATCTGTGGGTGTAAATATACGACCTGGGCCTTTTTCTGAGGGGAGGTTGATGAGACAGTGCAGTGGCCTGGAATTTATTGCACAGACTCAGCAACTGCCTATCTAATGAAAGGAGCTGGTCTCCCTGCGTTGCCATCACTCAGGGCCTCCAGCACAGGTGAGGACTTCACACTATTTTGAGGACAGGTTGACAGTGGACTGGTGCTGTGGAGTCACCTTTCTTCACCCTTCTTTAGTGAGGATAAATTTCACCTGCCTCACCTGTAGGCCTGCCTCGGTTATGCGATAACATTTAGGTGGTGAGCATACAGCTGTTGACTACAAGATTTTTTCAACTTTGTCGTGTGTTGGAACATTTTCTTGATATTATATATGAAAAAACTGCAGTGGGAATTGATTGGTTAAACCTTGGAAGCAAATCAAGAGTGTGTGTTTAGCTGCAGTTCCCAGTAACATAGACTTCATTTCTGGCCTCCTTATGCTCTTCAGGGTATTCCTCTTCCGGGAGTGGCGAGTGTCTACAGGGCACAAATTTGAGGTGAGTGAAGGGTGCCTCCATGTCCCCTCTACCTCCTCTGCGTGTCTGCTGTGCAGGCCACTTCATCCCGGCTTTTAATTGTGGGGCCCAGGGTTCCCTGTGTTTCCTTGGGCAACTTGACTCTGAGTTTCTAAGATAGGACTCTCTGATCCCTCCGTCTCTTCCCACACCTTGGATGGTGCATTTATTTTCCTAGGTTGTCATAAAATTTAGAACAGGTCATTTAAACTGGTTAAAGGAAAGGCCAGCTTTGCCTGTGTGATGAATGTGCAGTTCACCTTTTTTTTTCATTTTTACTAGAAGAGAAGCAGTTTAGCAAGTTAGGAGAATTATCTATGAACCTCAGAGCTTGCTTATGTGTTCAGCAGAATTCAGTTATTAATACCAACTCTGAGCAAGTTACTCTGGGTTATGGTCATATTGGGTAAAGACATTGGTGGTTGAACCAGAAACCTAAATCCAAATCTGAGGTTTACCTTCTCCTAAGTTAGGACCTTCAGGCAAATCATGCAATTTCTTTGAATTCCCAGCTTTTCTCTTTGTACATCAGGGATAGTAAAATTATCTACCGTGTGGGAATTATTACAAGAACAATTTCAAACAATCCCTATAATATTCTTTAGCACCTGTCATTGGGAATGTTCAGTAAATGTTACCTGGGGTGGTAAGATTCATCCTGCTTCCTAATTAATTAAAACCTATTTTATCATTTTACCTTTTATTTATCCACCCAGGGTTTTCTTTTTTTCTTTTCTTTTCTTTTTTTTTTGGTCTTCGTAATTCCTGTTCACTCTTTCTTTTTTTTTTAAATATATTTTATTGATTATGCTGTTACAGTTGTCCCATTTCTCCCCCATCATTCCCTCCACCCTGCACACCCCTTCCCACCCACATTCCCCCCTTTAGTTCATGTCCATGTGTCATAAGATCTTTAGCTTCTACATTTCCCACACTATTCTTGCCCTCCCCCTGTCTATTTTCTACCCACCATCTATGCTACTTATTTTCTATACCTTTCTCCCCTCTCTCCTCCTCCTACTCCCCTGTTGCTAACCTTCCATGTGATCTCCATTTCCGTGTTTCTGTTCCTGTTCTAGCTGTTTGCTTAGTTTGCTTTTGTTTTAGTTGTGGTTGTTAATATCTGTAAGTTTGCTATCTTTTTACTGTCCTGTTTTTTGTCTTCTTTTTCTTAGCTAAGTCCCTTTCACATTTCATAGAATAAGGGCTTGGCGATGATGAACTCCTTTAACTTGACCTTATCTGAGAAGCACTTTATCTTCCCTTCCATTCTAAATGACAGCTTTGCTGGATAGAGCAATCTTGGATGGAGGTCCTTGCCTTTCATGACTTGGAATACTTCTTTCCAGCACCTTCTTGCCTGGAAGGTCTCGTTTGAGAAATCAGCTGACAGTCATATGGGCACTCCTTTGGAGGTGACTGTCCCCTTATCCCTTGCTGCTTCTAGAATTCTCTCCTTCACTTTAATCTTGACTAATGTAATTCTGATGTGCCTTGGCGTGTTCCTCCTTGGGTCCAAATTCTTTGGGACTCTCTGAGCTTCCTGGACTTCCTGGAAGTCTGTTTCCTTTGCCAGATTGGGGAAGTTCTCCTTTATTATTTGTTCAAATAAGTTTTCCACTTGTTGCTCTTCTTCTTCCCCTCTGGTACCCCTATAATTTGGATGTTGGGACATTTAAAGATGTCCTGGAGGTTCCTAAGCCTCTCCTCATTTTTTTGAATTCTTATTTCTTCCTTGTTTTCTGTTTGGTTGTTTGTTTCTTCCTTCTGGTCCAATCCATTGATTTGAGTCCCAGTTTTCCTCCCATCTCTATTGGTTCTCTGTGCGTTTTCCTTCATTTCACTTATTGTAGCCTTCATTTTTTCATCTAATTTGTGAACAAAATCAACCAATTCTGTGAGCATCCTGATCATCATCAGGGCTTTGAACTGTTCATCTGATAGGTTGGCTATTTCTTGGTCGCTTAGATGAATTGGCTCTGGGGCTTCGATCTGTTCTCCTGTTTGAGCCAGTTTTGTTGTGTGTGTGTGTGTGTGTGTGTGTGTGTGTGTGTGTGTGTGTGTTTTCCCACGGGTGTCTGGTCGTGGCTGTTACATAGTGAGGGGTGGAGCCTTAGGTGTTCCCTAGAGTGGGGCAACCCAGTTGCTGGGTAGTGATGCTGCATGTGGGGGCGGGGTCTGAGAGGGAACAATGGTGCTTGCTCCATGCTCTCTCTCGGATTCCAGTCCCTTCTGCCGCTTCCCCTTTGCCTGGGTTATCTGCGCGTGAATGTGGGACCACTTGGTCCGTCAGCCGCCTTTTGCGGCCTCACTGGGTCTGCACAGTTGCCACACTGTGCCCGGGGTCTGCTAGCTGCTGCCTGCATTCCTGGGATCTGCCAGCTGCTGCTGCCTGCACGCCAGGGTCTACCAGCCTCCACTTTTTCCTGCCAGGACTCCGTCCATCTTACCGGTCTAGATGAATGGTTGTTGGACTTCTGTACAGTTCAATTTTCTATCAGTTTCGGTTGTTTTCTTGCTTGTAAATCTTTGTTGTCCTTAATTTTGGTTGTGAGAGGAGGCACAGCATGTCCACCTACGCCTCCATCTTGGCCGGAAGTCTATTCGCCCAGGTTTTATTTAATACTCTAGAAGACAAATGTATTCTATTATCAAAGCAACATAGGGACTTTGTCTGGTGACAGTAGTCTCTAAAGATGCCCCTCTTTGTCTGAAAAATTGCTGAGTGAAAAGTGCTTTCCTGATCCCTGGTTCCTGGGTGTGGAGGTTCCGAAACTTCTAATGCTGCTTACTTGTAAGCACAGCAGCTGAGCTGAGCATCTCAAGGTTTCTGGGAGATTTAAGGCAAAACTCAGGGGGATTAGGAAACCAGAGTCATTTACTTGTCACTTGATCTTTCTCTAATGAACTATCAAATTCAGCTGTGCATAGTGAGCTGAATTTGTTTCCGCTCTGAATTTTTCACCTTGTAGCTATCCTGTGGCTGCCATGCTGTCTTTAAACCTGGTTCACCAGCCACCCAGAGCGTTCAATAACCCAGGCATTTTAAGGTTTTCACTTCAACATCTGTGCTCTGGAAATTGAGAGGGTCCCACAGTTTCCAAGTACACTGAGAAGAAGGCAGGGAGTCCACAGGGTCCGTCTCCTTGTAATGTAGAGTGTCTGTTTTCTCATTCTTTTGAGATTGTTTCACAGTGTTCCTTTCTACACTGCTATTTTAAATGGTTCTGTGGAAAGTCTGTGGTGAAATTTAGGTATCTCAGAAGGACTATGTGTGTCATCATGCCACTCATTCCCTCGTTCACTTGTTCTGAGACTATTTCCTGCTTTGCTCCCTCCGGGTCTTCATGCTCAAGCACTTGGCGGTGTCTGGGTGTCCAGAGACCGGGGCCATTTTTGCAGATCAGTGAGGGCAAAGGTCTAGAGGCACACTGGGGAGTTGCTTTGTGTAGATGGCCCCTGTATTAGTGGGGCCAGGACAGTGCAAATTAGGATGCTGTCATTCAGTGTGTAGTCTCAACTCTGTCTATTCAACCACCACAATACTGATAGTAACAAAAATTGTACTTCTCAGAGAACTACATTGTTCAGTCATCTCATTTAATTCTCTAGAAAGTCCCATGGGGATAAATACTATTGTTTTTTCCATTTTCTTGCTGAGAAACCTGAGTGCTAGAGGTCTCAATCCAAAACAATTGTCTAGTGAGTGGTGAAGCTAAGACTTGAACACACAGTCTTGACCTGGTGCCCAAGTTTGTACTGTCTGTACATGGTTCCTTGGATGTTATTCTCAGGTGTGGAGTAGGTAGGGCTGGTGTTGCTGTTTCAATATGGGTGGTCCCATACACAATCATAATAAAATCATCCTATTTTGAACCTGGGCACCCCTATGCTCACTGGGCAGGTGGCAGTGAGCTGCTCCCATGACAAGAGCATGTCAGAGCCCATTTGCCTTTTCATTGGCTCAGTTCTCCTTCTTTTCTGCCAGTGGAGCCAGATTTCCAATCCCAGTGTCCCAGGATAAAATGTATTTCCTCTGATGTTCCTGTAGCCCGGGTAGCCACAGGAGGCCAGAGGTGCTGTGTTGCTTGCTCGGCTTCATCTGTGCCCTTTAATGAAATGCCCAGGTTCAGCAGTTTTTCAAAGGCCCCAACATCTAATTATCATCCTCTAGGCTGTTGCCATAATAAGTCTGCAGAAGTCAGTGCTGATACAGTCTTCCTTTGTTAGTCACAGGGGCTCTGTTTCGTTTGTAGGTATAATCTTTAACTTCTTTGATCAGCCAACGTGAGGATATTGGAAAGGTCCCCTGCGACAGTTTTATAAAAGAACCAGGCAACGCCTCTGTGCCTGCTTGCATGTGGTAAGGATAATTCATGCAAATGTCATTCCCGCTGCATCCAGGAAGAGGCTGGCTTTGATATGACCACTATTTAGGGACACTGCCTCTGACTGCTTTCCCTAGGTATTATTTTGTTACACTATGTTGCCTGTTAAACACCTGTACTTTTCCCACTCTGTCTTGACACAATGTGGAGCTCTTCATTTTGCCCACACTAAAGGAGTGGAAGGTGATGTTGGTCAGGAACTAGAATGCTTCTGAGACCACTGCCCAGATGGGTGTGGGACTGTGGCTATAGCTGAAGACCAGCAGGAAAAAGGAGGAACATCTACCTGTGAGGTTGGGGAGAGACATAGCTCCTTTCTGTAAAAATGACAATTATACAGAGGTTTCCCTTTCTTGAACTGGTTGCTCTTTTATCCTGGAAGAGACTGTGTTTGTAGGGAAGAGAGACATGGGAGTGATCAGGCCCAGGTTCAGAGAAAGATTTGACAGGAGAGTCAAAGATTCTTGTTGACTGGGGAGCAGTACCAGATGGCTTCCTGGCTCCAGAAGTTTTCTTGTCACTGTAATTCAGCAGCATCAGGCTTTGATGGTGCCCTGTTGGATGGCTAGCATCCCTCTTACCTCCTGCTGCCCACACCCTGCAGCCTTCCTCCACCGCCAAGGAGTAACTGGGTGCGGGGACATGCCAAGGGCCCCCATTGAGCTGAGTTGGTTGCCTGAGGTGAGAATGGTTAAACAGTTAATTGATGGAAGCAAAAGCTAAGAGGGGGGCTCCCTGCAGGTGACTGGCAAGTTAAGAGGCTGTGCATGTATGGCGGGGCTGACGTTGGTGCAGTTCCAGGACCAGCAGTCTGTGAGTCTTTCTCCATCTCTCATTTTTGTTTAATAATAATAACTTTAATAATTAAATGCTTTTTTAAATAAATTTTTGAATGGTTTTATTTATTTATTTTTAGAGATGGAAAAAGAGGGAGAAAGAGAGGGAGAAACATCAATGTGTGGTTGCCTCTCGAGTGCCCCCTACTGGGGACCTGAGGTGCAACCCAGGCATGTGCCCTGACTGGGAATCAAACCAGCGACCATTTGGTTTGCAGGCTGGTACTCGATCCACTGAGCCACACCAGCCAGGGCTATTATTAAATGCTTTTTTGAGCCATACACTAAGCTCTTTCCATCAATTATTCTCTTGATCCTTTCATAACTCTTTTTTTTTTCCATATTGAAATTAGGGGAATTGAGGCCCAGAGAAGTAATAACAAGTGCTCAAGGTCACACATTTTGGTAAGTGGCAAGCGAGGCCTTGGGGCAGGTCCGTCTGACTGACAAACTGGATTCCACACTCCGTACCTCTTCTCTGTCCCTTTGTTCATCTTTCAGCTCTGTCTCCCTTCTTTCCTTAGGGATTCCTTGAGTATCCATCCTGTCTTAGTTTGGGGATGGAGTTACAGAACTAGAGGATATAGGCCATCACTTAAGTAACTCGAAACTGAGCTGTTGGGGACAAACAAATACTCTGACCCTTTATAAGGTGCAGGAAGCCCAGCCGGGAGTTCTTTGCCTGAGCCTGGATTGTAGAGATTGTCAAGTCTGAGGCTGTGGTCTTGCTTCCTTGGGAGTCTGAGCCCTTGGGACCATGCTGGGCTGAGCACAGCTCTGCAGGCCACCTTAGAGCACCAGAAACTGGTGTGGTTGCTTTCCTCTGTGGCTGTCCTGTAGATGTGGTTCAGTAAGCAGAACCTGTGCTTTAAGGTCTCCTGTTTACTTAAGCCTCTTCCCCTGCCTTCTGAATTCTCCCTTAGCCACTGAAGTGCATAGAAGAGAGGGGACATGTCTTGAGACCTGGCTTTGTGCTCGGCTTCGGACTGGGCATTTCAAATGTTAGTTATGTTATGTCACTGTCATGAAACCTCTGTGCAGTGGATTGTGTTCTGTCTAATCTCGCAGTGGAAGAGCCCCAAGATCATAGTATGAAGTATCTCTTATGTCATCTCTGTGTTCACATCTCTCATGTGATTCTATGCCGCTTTCGAAATCTGTTTCAAAATCCCTAAGTCCTAGAAGAAAGGCCTTCTACAACCTTGGCCCTGCTCATCTCATTGACTTGACTTTCTGTGTGTCTGCCACAGCACCCTGTTTTTCCTGCCTCCCAGGACCTGCTGGGACATTCCACCTGGACCCATTACTTGCAGTGTTCACGCTCCCCCACCCGGCTCTCTCCTTTTTCTGTTAAAATTTTCTCCTGTGACTTCGATTTTGAAGGTTTTGGTGGTCAAATCAAACACATTTGGGTTATAGAATTACCTGAGGTTAATTTGTAACAGAAAATTGTTTGTAAAGTGATGTTCTTTTTGTTTGAGTATGCACAATAAGGCAAACAACCCAGGGTCAAGGTCAAATACAGTTTCTTACAGTTTTCGAGGTTTGTAGGGCTAGGCTCTCTAGATCTCTTACTATTTTAAATTCCTTTGGGTGTGGGTCTTTGTACTTGAAATAGCCTCAGAGTTAATTCAACATGCACATTTCTAACAAAGTCCTGTTTGATGACTTGCTCAGAAATCTGTGGTTCTCTCTCTCTCTCTCTCTCAAGATTTCAGCAGAATCTGGCTTTTGGGTCAGTCACCTCTAGGAACTTTTTTGGTAAAACAAATCTGGTCTTTTCTGTGGCTCACCTCCTTGCTCTGCAGACTGAGGCGGATGGAATTTCACTTGCTAGTCACTATGGCATTTCTTGCTGCTAGTTTTACTTTTGCTCTCAGATATCTGTAATTGGTCCATCCATCGTGGCTCCATATCAATGATGCTGTGTGTGATGCTCTGTGTCACGTGATGAATACATCCAGATCTCTCTACGTAATACTTCCCACTTCTTTAAAGTGTATGTGTGGAATTCAGAATTTATTTTCTATTTTGACTTGGGGTGTCATTACACAAATCCCTTGGTCCTCTTTTGTGAGAAGTACAGAACAAAAATAACATCTTGAGGTCAGTCTGAGAGCAGATCTTTGTGACAAATTAAATTATGTTTCAGTATGTGGCCATACAACTAAAAAAATGTCAAAACCCAGAATGAATATTTTTGCTTTCCAGTCAGGTGACTGCACGCTTTTCAAATTATACTAGTAAATTTTTTAAAAGATTTTTTTAAAATTTATTTTTAGAAAGAGGGGAACGAAGGAAGAAAGAAAGGGAGAGAAACATCAATGTGTGGTTCCCTCTCGTGTACCCCCTACTGGGGACCTGGCCCACAATACAGTCATGTGCCCTCACTGGGAATACAACCAGTAACAATTTGGTTCCTAGGCCAGCACTCAGTCCACTGAACCACACCGACCAGGGCAACACCAGGAGATGCTCCACTGTGTTTATTTGTGAACATCCTGAAGTTGTCCATGGTGTGCTCCAAAGCCTTGGGGCCTGTTCTTGACTATGTCCCTTAAATGTTCCTCTGAGTCTGTCCTTCTTCACTGCCCCTCCTGCCACCAAGACCCCCACCCTCTTGCTCCTCTGTCCCTTCTTGTTGTCACCAGTGCTGATTGAGCTTCACCAGGCACAGACCTGCTGCTTAAGCACCTTTCTCAACAACTTCTTAGATGTGTCCATGAGGCTTAGAGCAGGGATTGCTAAACCTTTCCTGGAAAGGTCCAATGGTGAATATTTTAGCTTTTGTGGCCCGCTGGTTTTGGCTGCAGGTGGTCAGTTCTGCTGCTATAGCAGAAAAGTAGCCATGAGATAGTACGTAATGAATGAGGGGGGCTCTTCTTGGGTAACAGCCTGTAGTTTGCTTACCTCTGGCTTGGAGATGTGATTTATTCAAGAATAAGTGGCTTATAAGTGTCCAGAGTAAGGTTTGAACTCCACAATTTAATTCTAAAGTCTCTGTGCACCTTGCAAGAGACCTATTGTATTGCTCATTAACTTATTTGAGCCTTAACTCTTTTCTCCTAGGAAAATGTAGTTAATAATATATTCCTAGGGTTATTGTAAGAAGCAAATAATAGTATAGGAAAGGCTTTGTCAATGCATAATATTACACAGAAAGTAATCTAAGTTTCTAATAGATCAGTGATGATTGAATAAAACTTTTATTCTACCTTTTCTTTTGACTTTTAATTATCAAAATACTAGTTAGCAGAAAGACTATCACTTAGACATGTTATTGAATAAAAACGCAGATGCACCTATTTATTAGTTTTTGTATAGATTGTGATGTATGTTGATCAAAGAGTCATTTTGAATGTTCATAGCTCTTTCTAACTTTTCCGAGTATATCCCTTCACTGAGCACAGACTTGTCACCCTGTCTGAGCCACCAAATGAGTACTGTTTCTGTTTTATGAAAGTGGGCATAGTTGTGCATAAAGTGCACTCTCCTTTACTGGTCAGCTCGGTGAGCATGGCTGATATCCACGTAACCACCCCCCAGGTGGACTAAGAGAATCTCTCTAGCACCTCACACAGATCCTCGCACACCCGCCTTACCTGCCCGCCGTCCTGTCCTAGAGGTAACCACTCTCTTAATTTCTGTGACCACCTACAAGTTTAGTCTGCTCTCAGTCTTCTATAAATGGACCCATACGATACGCACTTTATTGTGCTTGGATTTTCCTCTCAGCATGTCTGAGATGTGCCTATGTATGTGCACACATAACAATACTTTGTTCTCTTTTTGCTGTGTCCTATTTCATTGTATGTTGCTACCTCAAATTTCTTATCTCCCAAAATGTTGATGGACATTTTGGGTTGTAAATAAAGCTGCTATGAATTGAAATATAAACCTTATTTTTGTGGACATGTACATTTTTATTGCTCTTTGATATATACATTTAATATTATTTCTAGTAGAGGAGATTGGAATATTGGTATTTGAGAGATATTTAAGAGCCATTGTGAAAGAGTTAGGTTTATTCCAGATATTTGTGTTTTAGGGCTTTAAGATAAAACACTTAAATATGGAATTCTGAAAATATATCAAGTATCTTTTTAAATGAGGGAGTAAGCAATGATGATGCATATTGTCAACATGCATATTTGTCAACTTAAAGGCAACAAGATAATGTCAAATTTGTGGGCATTCTGAAATGGGGGTGCCTTTTCAGTTAGAGAGGTAGACACCTCCCCTTTTACTTAAACACCCACAATACTTTACCCCATTCTACCTTCTCTTTTTACTCACATATTCACTTTAAATTTGTAGGACTTGGTCTAGGGCTGTGGTGGGTTCTCAACCAGGAACCTGCTCCCTAGGAGACTGTGGCAATGTCTCAAGACAGTTTTGATTGTTATGAATTGAGGCTGAGGAAGTGTGCTACTGGTGTGTAGTGGGTAGAGGCCAGGGATGCTGCTAAACATGCTACAATGCACAGGAATTCCCCTATAACAAAGGATTATTTAGCCCCAAATATCTGTAGTGCAGAGGTTCAGAAATCCTGCCGTGGCCTAATGAGAGAGTTGTAGGTGAGGCCCAGAGCTGGAGTTATAGGGTCTCATCACATGAGTATCATTTCAGTGTGAAATGACTCTGGCATCAAAGATTTACTCTTATGTAGAGCTGAAAGACAAAGCAGGTCAGGACAGGAGCAAACATGTTAAGTCCACATGTCCTAGGACTCCTAACTGGTGGACAGGGTAAGCAAGAATAGAAAATTGTTATCTTTGGAAATTCTCCCTCCTCCTTTCCCACTGCCGCAGGCCCTTCTCTAAAGAAGGGAGATTCAGAGTGGATAAAGATCTGATGAAATCCGTTGCTTTGGCTTTTGATCCCTCTTTTTATTTTCTTCCCTATTCATTGTGTTGAAATCTTATGTCAAAGTGCAGACCTGCTTAGAATAGCAAATATTAATAAAGCCTGGAGCCTTCTTTATGCTGCATCCTGGTTCAGCACTGACACTTACAGAAGTATTTCCTATTGATATGATTCAGGGAGCCATTCCAGAAGGGCCCTGGGAGAGCCTGGGGCTAGCTTCAGAAGCACTTGAATTCCATCTGTGAGGCAAAAGGCTTTGAAACAGAGGATCCTCTTTTAGGGAATCATAGTGTTTTTAATGTTAGTTTTATAAGCTACTTGATGAATCAGTAAACTCCAATCTTTATATATAAGGGGAACTTGGAAATGTTTGAAAATGAAGGTATCTGGTGACTAGAAAGAGCTCTTTGCTCTGTATTTATATTTTGGGACTTGAAGAGCTAGGGATTCAGACATTTTAAATGGAGGGCTGTCTGTTTGGATTTGTGGCTCACACACATGCACACAGTTGTAGACTGTCAAGGTTCTTCTATTATATTTAAAAGTGCATTATTTTTTGCAGAGGTGTAACTGGAGAACAAAGCTTGCAGAGACAGTTGAATTTATTTTTTCACTCCTACCTTCTAGAAGTGTAGAATCAAGATGAACTATAGGCCAGATTCCATTTGTTCTTTACTCCCCTCGCTAAGAACCCAAGGTGTGAGACACAACCTTGTGATTGAAACCTAATCCCTATTTTTTCAAGTCTTAATCAAGATTGACTAAAAGCCATTTTTTCTATTAAAAATGACAAATTGTGCTTTAAAATGCCAATATTTGATAGCTCAATGTCAATGAAAGGCATTTTTACAATTAAAAACAGTAATGAAGAAGGACCCAATATCACTTTTCTTACCTAACGTGTGTACCCTCACTCGACTTCTGGGATGGCATCAGCCACACCAAATTGAGGACCATTGTACAGTACTTGATCAGGAAAGACTCTCTTGTCAATATCATGAAAGACCAGTAGAAGAAATAACTAAATGCAATAAGGGATCCTGGAATTGGAAAAGGACATTAAGAGAAAACCTGATTCAATTCAAATAAGCTCTGTCTTTCAGTTCAGTAATATCATGCTAATGTTAATATCCTGGTTTTAATACCTGTGTTGTGGTTATGTAAGATGACAACATTTGGGGAAGCTGGGTGAGGGAAATATGGAAACTATACAATTTTACAACCTTTCTGTAATTGTAAAATTTGTTTTACAATTTTACAACCTTTCTGTAATTGTAAAATTTGTAAAAAATTGATTGTTTTAAAAAGCAGTGCATAGTATGTATAACAAAACAAATTAAAGTTCCTGAAGTTTCTAATCTAGATAGCAATTTCAATAGCATTTCATATAAATAATTAACACATGTGTTAGTTTTATGAATTATAAGACTGTGAGTGATGATTCCAAGTATTAATGATTCATTAATTTATTAAATTGAGGGGATTTACATTAGTAAGCATTTTGAGGTTAGTGCTTGGCATTTTAAAATACTGTTATGAAACTAATATGCTTGTAATAAAAATAATAGTGAAAAATTGAGCAATATAAAGTTGTTGTTTTCCTTTGACTTAATTCTTGTCTTTACTGCCTCTCACATTATTATTATACCACACTCCTCCCCCCCCCCCCCGTTAAAAGTTAGGTAGAAATCCAGGTAATATCTTAATTGGAATGTGATCATTCTGTATGAGCCTTTCTGTAACTTGCCTCCCTGCCCCAATCAGTAATTCATGACTTTCTTCAGTACATATATTTCTACCTTATGTCATTTACCTGCTATAAAATGTTACATTTTTTAACCTGTCATAATGTATTTAATGGGAATTTCAACTGTCTGGGATACCATTCATAAAGTGTTGAACATCTCTGTTTATTCCCCTTTTTGGGTATTAACAAACGTAACTTTTAATTTGGGCCTATATTTTTCTATCAGAAAGAGAATATGGAATCTTTGCCTCGTGCAATCTTTGCCTTCCTTTTAAATTGTTTGGTATCTAAACTATAATTTCCAAGATATCCATGTCTGGGTTTAAATATAGAAATCATTTATACTTAATCTTCTCAGAAGAAAAGTCATATTTAAGTCCTGTAATTGCCAACTTTTATTTATTTTTTAGACCAGTGCAGGTGTGCAGGGAGCCCAGAAGTGTGACTTCAAGTTTGGTGTTTTTGCCCTGAGCACTGGGAACATGAATGTTCTGCTGTAGTAGAGTTGTGTAACAATGGGGGCCCATCCTCAGGTTAATTTTGTGTTTTTGAACCTGGGTGCAAATGCTTAGGCCCCCAGCAGGGGGTTAATAAATCAACCGCAGAGAAGCAACACAGGTGCCTAGTTTTGGTTGCTTTGTAGTTTATCATTAGCCCAGAAACAGGAAAAATCGGACCAGACGAGGTGCTGAAATTTATCATATTGGAGTGGTTAATAAAAATATTCTAAACAGAGTAAAGTTAAGTGGTTGTGTGTAGGCCTTGGCAGAAAAAGCAGTTACTGTTTGATTGCATGTCCATTCTCACGGAATGCTAACATGTTTACATAGAGGAACATCGGATACAGTGGGACTGAAATAATGAAAATGATGGTGCTAAGGAGAAAGTGTAATATGAATGCTTGTTGGTGAAAGGAAATGATCAGTTTAATTCCAAAATATTTAAACTCCAAACAAGCTGTGTGTGTTGTGCAATTTATTGGGTTAGTGGTGACACCTTTCAAAATTATGAAGTTGAATTCTTGAACATACAAGGTACCCATAATTACTGAAAGTACAGTAAATGTTCCCATAATTCTTTGGATTTAATCTTAATTAGCTCCTTGCACAATAGAATATTTAATTTGAAATGCTGACAAGGCTTATTAAGTGAGAGAAGTTCTTCCTGAGATGTCTGTTGTTAAATTTGGGACTTTTTTATGAGACAATTTCTACTAGAGGTGTCAGGGTATCAGAATTGGTGAGCATATTCTAGCATTTATCACCAAAACTCTCCAAAACACTTAACATTTTCTATTTTATGGATGGGGCCTTTTATGAAAATTGGGAATTTACTGCAGCACTTGGAAAGACATTAATTTTGGGAGACCTGACAAGTCTTCTGAATGATACCGATCCATTTGGGTGCCAGAACCTTCCTTGTTCAGTGACATGGATAGTAAATGTGAGCCAGTTGGACTTAATTCTTTTATCCCTTGTTTTTGGTTTTCTATTCGTTGTTGATTGCTGAGTCAGGCTAGGAAATATAAAATGTGAACACCGGTTTGCTTTAGCTTGCATCTCTGTTTTGGTTGTGACTTGACATCTCCCCTGGTTTGTAAAACACCATGGAACTGTTCTACAACCTTTGGAGTTGGAGTGCAGGATATTTTGATATGATTTGACAATTTGTAGATGTATTCATGACATGGTTTAACTAGTAATGCATATTATGCTATAAGATCAATAACCTGTGTATATTAGGATTGCTTGGTCTTCCTCAACTATTTCCATATGGTAATAGAAAGAAAATCTAATCAAGTGTATAAAAGATTGAACAGTAGTCATCATTAAAAATCAACATAAGTTCACCAGAAATAAATCCTGTGGAATTCACCCCAATTCCTTTTTTGATAAGAAATACAATGAAGTTCTAAAATTTTTTTACAAAAATGATTAAGTATGAGCTGTGTGGCCATAAGGCTCTTTACTTTACGATAAAAAAAAATGAATGTTGATTAATAAGACAGTGAAAACCTAGACAGATAGATAGCTCATTTTTGTTGGCTTCTAGGCTCTTCATCTCTGTGTCCTCAGTGTTTGTTCGGACTGGAATACTAGAACAATTTGAAGCCTTCTGACATATGAAAATGGGATGTCTTTCCATTTACTTAGGTCTTTAAGTTCTTTCCATTACACTTTGTACTTTTCAGTGTGCAAGTCTTGAACTTTTTTTTTGTAAAATTCATTCCTATATATTTTATTTCTTTTGATATTTTTAAAAATAGTATTGTTTTCTTAATTTATTTTGTATTGTTCATTGCTAGTGTGTAGGAAAACCACTGAGTTCTGTAAATTGATCTAGCCTGCAAACTTGCTAAAATTTTGTTCAGCTCTGTTTTTTTGGGTGGTTTTCTGTAGGATTTCCTATATGTAAGATCATATCATCTGTGAGTGGAGATAGTTTGACTTACTCATTTTCGATATGGATGCTTTTTATTTCTTATTCTTACCTAATTGCTTTGGCTAGAATTTCCAGTAGAAGATTGAGTAGTAGTGGTGAGACTGGATATCCTTGGCTTCTTAATGTTTTTCAGGGTTTACGTTCTTCTCAGACTGTATATATAATCATATTTGGTGCTTCTCTAAGTCTTTACATTATAATGAAACAAGCTGGATTTCATTTTATAGTGGAGGATGTGGAAGACTGGGCTGGAGGTTTCACCTGCAACGTACGGACCTTTTTCTGGACTTGCCTTATGTGTTTACATGCTAATTGACCCAGTGATCGTTCCAGTAACAGCTTCTTTTCTGCATCCTCACTGAATTGTAATGCAAAGAAGAGCTTCACATTTTCAGGCTCTATTAATGGAATGATCACATCAGGCAAACTAATAAGGATATTTTAATTCATTTCTTCGCCATTATTTATTGAGTGCTTACCAAATACCAGGTGTAGTTGATGTTCTGGAGACAGAGCAGTTCTTAAGAAATTTAGAGTCTAGTTGCTAGCAGACAAATTAACAACTAAATTAATAAATGTAAAATCTGTTTAGACTATCTCCTCCCCACTTTTTCTAGAATTTCTATTTTATAATGCACTCAGAAACAGGCAAATGGCAGGGTGAAAAGGCCTGAAACCAGGTAATATGAGAAAAGCTAAGAGAATCTGAGAGTGATTACATGATGTTTAGTCAAGAATCGTGGGATATGGATGAAGAAGGAAGGCAATTGCATGATAATAATTGCAAATATTTTCCCTCTGGACACAGTAGCATGGTAATCGGCATGCAGACTTGTCGATGGTAGGTGGGGGTTGGACGGAGAGAGAATGTAGCCTCAGTACCAGGAGATTTCCGATGTTTCTTTCATTGAAACAGGTTAGACTGGGTAGCCACTGAACTCTTTAGACAGAGCATGTTATTCTTTATTCCCATATTTCCCACCATTCCCTATGCTATGTATTTGGCCTGTTTCACTCTTTTGTGACCTTCTTTACATTCTTACATCATTTATGTCCTTGTCTGACCATTTTACAAGGTGATATTCCTAGCTACTTGAGTTGTTCATGAGCAGAATAGGAAGGAAATTAGTGATAGTAAAAGCGATAGCTTCTTTCTTTAAAGGAAAATTCTACTTATGTATTTTTTCTTAGAAATATAAAATTTACTAGATTCATTATTTTTAGTCAGAACATTTCACTCAAATATTTTTACACAACACCTCTTTTCCCCGCTTCTACTCCGAACTTAGGTCAAGAGAGAATCGAAGTCTAGATCCCAGTCTTCTTGGCTTCCTGTTTATTGTCTCAGATAGCTCCTGATGGACATCCGAAGGAACCCGGACAGAGGAAGATAATCTCTGGCTCTGACCATCTTGGAGACCTGCGTTTCTCTTCAGCAGCATTTCTCAACCTGGGCACTGTTAACATTTTAGGCCATTTCATTCATTGACATGTAGGCTGGCCTATATATTTCAGGATATTTAGCAGCATTGCTGGCCTCTACCCACTAGGTGCCAGTATCAGTTTTTCTCCCCAGGTCCTGACAATTCAAACTGTTTCCAGACATTGCAAATGTCCCGGCCGGGGAGGGCGGGGGCGGGGGAGGGGGCGGGGGGGGGGGGAGGGGAGGGTGTGAAAATTGGCCCTGGTTGAGAAGTACTTGCCATGAGAACAAAATGCCGTGGATTGCATTAATGTGGCTATGTCTTTTCTAAGAAATTTACCAGTTTGTAGTACTAAAGCAACACCTTTAGAGGTTGATGTATTAGACTCCTCCATGACTTATTTGTAAAATGGTTTTTATTAGCCTTTCTCATACAACTAATGAAAGTAAATATAGACAAAGCATGTAGCGGTTCACAACATGGAGACAGTGTATAAACACTACAATATATTATTTTGATTGTTAGTGTGTTCATTTCCAATTTTTTGGCATAGGCTGTTTCTAAATATTCTTGTAACTCCTTTGAAGTATCTTCTCACAAACCCCTACCCTCACTTCCAATCACCACATACATAACAACACGCATGCATAATAGAACCGCTACTTTCCCCTTGAGTCTCGTGCTGGGGTAAGAGCTTTGTGGGAGGGAAATCCCATGTTTGATTAAGTCCCACTCACATGGCATTCGCACTGACAGTGTCCCTCCTTCTCAATAAAGTACGTGCCAAATCTTTCATTTCCTGAGAACATAAGCTGGGGACAATTTTCCGAATGGAAAATTCATTTGGCATTTTGAAACATAATTAAAGAGCATCTGGGTAACTCATAAAGTACGGGTCAATCAAGTGCATGTACTTTTTACACAATGCCAGTGACTGGATGGAAAGCTGTTTTTCCTGAGATGAATGGCTTATTCAGATGGGTTTACTTTCTAAAAGACAAGGTTGGTTAAAATAGGTTTATGCACTTGGGGAGCCAAAATGCCCTGGAAACTGTACTTCTTCCATGATATACTTTGAAGTTATATTAATGCACTTACTATGGAGTTTCTCCTGATTGAATTAGGTAGATGAATCATTGATCTTGGAGATGAGGGTTTGGCTTAGCTCATTCTTGGTGACACAGTGAATAGGAGGTACTCTGGGTTTTTAAGCTCTGGGAAATTGCACTTACCTGTGTTTTTCCAGAAAAGCTTAGAAATCCCACATACTCCTATCAGTATTAAATTGTATCTTTTGTCAGTCCACATCTTAATTTTTAGAGTATCGCTATCTGAATTCAGGGTGCTTCAAGTTTACCTGTCTCAGAATCCCTATTACATTGTGTTGCAATGGCCTGTTCACTTGTTTGTCTATTCTGCTAGATTATGTAGTGGTTAGCTCGTGTTTTTATTTATTTCTGTATTGTGCATGTCCCTGTAGACACACAGGAAATGGTTACTGATAAAATGAGTGGCCCAGCGACCTGGTTTTTCCTTCCAAACCTCTTTTACTACTTACCCACAATTTTCCATTGCCTCTGCTGCTCCCTCAGGTCTCTGCCATCGTGGCTGAGCAGTTTAGTAGGTGCTTGATGGTCACCCTAATGCAAATCTTCCTCTTAATAGATAGAGTTGACTCTGTAGCCTTCAACTCCAGGGTTCTGAACTTCTCATTAAGGCTGCTGATGTCCACAGGCGGTCTCAGCTGTTGAATGCCTTAGCAATTCATATGGACAGGGTTTTTGAGGCTGGGCCACCAGTTTGTTGTATATCCTTCTTGGGGCTTTCCAAAAGAATTTTAATAATCACTGAAAAGTTAAGAAAACCTCAGAATAAAATAAAAATATATAAAACTTATATGCTGAACTGCAATTCCTGTCTTCCAGCCAAACTGTCCCTCAACATCTTTGTGTTCACATTAGTGTATCAGGCGCTTTAACACTTGTGTGCTGGTGAGGGTCCTTGTGTTCCTCCTTTCTGTGTGTCCTTCCCTGTGGCTCTCCAGCTGGGGAGCTCCAGCCCACTCCACAAGTCCTGAAGTACCAGAGTCCTATCATCCAGAAATCCTCCCCTGATTTCTCCAGGCAGGATAATTCCTCCTAGAATATTGTCTAAAATAACATTTTGTCTCATTTAGCAATTCAAAACTCAACTTTTTCCAGAAAAGGAATTAAGGTTAACTTGTAGGGATATGTAAGAGTCAGTAAGATTTCCATGTGGACAAAACCCAGTATATTTGAGGGTTAAGATGTAAAACATAGCCAGAAGTGAGTTTAATATAAAAATACATGTCATGACATTTGAAATGACTTTGACAGGTTGAATTATTTGGCTTGTTATTTATTTATTTATTTATTTATTTATTTATTTATTTATTTTCCCATTTTATTGAGATACAATCTACATATAGCACTGTATAAGTTTAAGTTTTATGGAGTAATGATTTAACTTACATGTAGTGATTGCCACAGTGAGTTTAGTTAATATCTGTCATCTCATATAAAAACATACTTTTTCTCCTGTGATGAGAACACTTGGATCTATTTTTGTAAGAACTTTCCTATGTATCATACAGCAGTGTTAACTGTAGTCATCCTTTTGAACATGAGATCTGTGGTACTTTTGTATCTCACAACTGGAAGCTTGTTCCTTTTGTCCACCTTCATCAATCTTAGTTATATTCTTGTTGTCTTCACTCATAAACTTTTGGTGATTAACATGACAGAAAACAATAAAAAACGTGAGACATCTTTGGGAAGTTTGTAAGCCTTTTCTCTTGCCTCTTAAAATTTTTCTGGACTTTCGCACATTTTTCTCCTGCCTTTCTCTTCACTTAACCTGTATGGTTGTTAAGTTGACACTTATGTTATTGCAATCAAGTGCTATAGGAGACACAATATCGATTTAGTAATTGAACTGAAGTTGGTGCTTTTTACTTACTATGAAAGCACATGGTGCGCTAGTAAGGTGTAAATGAGTGTTAAAATTATATAAGAAGTTTTTGAGACTGCTCTTAGGTTGCTTAGAGTTGAGTCTGGTTGGAGGACTGGAAGAGGTAAGAAACAAGTGCATTAAATATTTAGAAATTGCGATGTCCTATCTACGGAGGACAGAATGGTCTGAGACAGTTGATCTGTCATGAATAGAGGTTGCAGAAGATCTTTTTAAGATTGCATTTGAGCTACCCCATGAAAAAGTGAAAAAGACTTGAGATTCGTCTTGGCTGTTTGGGTGCAGAGAGAGGCGGTGGTGTCTCTTGTGGAGGGAACTGTTTGCTCCAAATCCTCAGGCCTGGTATTACCTTGATATGTTTGAAAATGAAAGGAGTATCTATGTATTTGGAATAATTTGAATTTGTGTTTAAAAATGTTGAAATTCTCTTTAATGGCATGAACTTTATATCTTTGAAGGCCCTCATCTCTCTTTGATTTGAAAAAGCAGATGTTTATCCAACGCTACAAGTGCTTCAAGGTTCCCATGTTCCACTTATCCTCAACACTAAAGGAGTGATCTTCAAATTTGGTTCTTGACAGATCTAAAAGGTACAGGGAATAAGAAGTGTAGATGGTAGGTACAAAATAGACAGGGTGGTTTAAAGTAGTATGGGAAATGGAGTAGCCAAAGAACTTGTATGTATGACCCACGGACATGAATTAAGGTGGGGGAATGATGGTGGGAGGAGGGTACAAGGTGGAGGGGAATAAAAGGGAGAAAAAAATGGGACAACTGTAATAGCATCATCAATAAAATATATTAAAAAAATAAAATTCTCCTAGCAAATGAAACCCCAGAGAAAAACACGGTTAAAGCTTAGGCATGTGGGATGCTTCAGATTTAATCAGAATACCTGCTCCTACACCCAGGACTGCTTCGAGATCTGTCCTGCATTTGTAGTCAGTAAATAATCTTGACATGTGGTGTTTGCTTTCATTGTTGGCTGGAGCAAAATGTCATGTATTTCACTCTGCCAATTTGAAAACTATGTTCTTTTATGAAAATACAAGTAGATAAGTTATGGAGGTGGTTTTTTTTGCTGTGTTTTCAACCAATTTGCAAATTTCATAGATCATATAACAGGGTCAATTCTGACAGTTTTGCTTAGACTCAGACACTGGGTAAAATTTGTTCTATGATTTTTTGTAAATCTCCATTCTGCTCTGTATTTAAAAAAAAAACAAAAAAACCCGTGTGTCTCTGTGTGTGTTTTTTAAAGAATAATGTAGAACAGAGATTTTCAATCTTTTCCATCTTATGGCACACATAAACTAATTTCTAAACTTCTACGGAACACGAAAAAATATATTTTTACCATTCTGACAAAAAACAAGTTTAGTTTTGATTCATTTACACTGGACAGTTATTGTTGTGTTGGATATTGCCATTTTTTATTTGACAGTCTAAGGAGAAAGAGGTTAGTGTCCTTGACTAAATAGTCAGGTGTTACATTTAAAAAATTCTCCTGGCACACTGGTTTGTGGTAGCACGCAGGTTGAAAATCACTGCTGTAGAATATTGGAGAGTGCACTAAAACCTAAAGGAGCGGAAAATGATTACTCATTCTTTCTCTACTAAGAGCTAGCCATTATTAGAATGATTTTTTCCTGTATGTGCACATTCACATTAATTTATGCAGGAACTCACGTGTGTACATATCCTCACTATCCATTTGTTGAGTTCTTACTGTTCCCCCAATAAGTCTTTGCAGTTGAGATCAAGACAATGTGTCAGATCAGACTGTTCATGTCATCAGTAGTAATGATGAATTGAACAGTACCAGTTGCACTAATAATCATGGTGGAGCATCTTTATACCTGTTCCTTGAGTCTGAGTCCTGGGACCTATCTATGGGGTGATGGGGTATGCAAGGTAGATGTAGAACAATTACACAGTAAGGACACTACCCTATAGGGACATACCAGGGAGAGGGAGAAAGAGAAAAAAAGTTATCATGGACAAGCTATCCTTAAAGTTAGAGAACCTGTTAGGTACTTCACTATACCTATTAGGTCCCTCCTTCCTATTACAAATCGGGAAAGCCATCTCCTTCCTCAGGAGAGAAGTGGATGTGGTGATTGACATGGATAAACTACTCCTCTTCCAGGGGTTGGAGTGTGAAACCATTTCCTCCCGTGGCCCTTTAAGGGTACACATAAAAGTAAGCATTTCCTCTTTGAATGTTCAAATCTTAATGTCTTGTTTAATGGCTTACTCAATTCCTATTTTTATATCTTTTTATTGGAATGGTATTTTTCTTTGTGTTTTTTTATTTAATTTTATGAGGAAACTATTGCAAAGGTGGGTGAACTGGAGTTTGTAGGATAGTATTCAAGGACCTTGATATGTTGGATGTTCAGTATCTTGTCCTGTGTGCCTGCTAGAGCCCACCCATAGCTGTTAGGATCTTCAGAAGTCAAAGAGGGAAGGGCGGACCATTTCAATCAGGTAATTGGGAAGCTGAAGGGAAGGGTTATTTGATACAAGACATTGCTGGGGAAATACTTTTTATTAGTCATGATCCAAGACCATTTTGTGCTATACTAACTGGCCCTCCCGTTTTCTGTTTTTTTTCAGATTTGTGTTTTATAGATAATCTTCCAAATAGAAGGGTTTTATTTTTTGCTGGAGTGTAAACAATTGATTATATGTTTGCTTCACAGATTCTGAATGTTGTGGCATTTTTCTGCTGTTGGGGAATTGATCAGCAACAGGACTGGACCTCTCCTTTTTTAAGTGAGCTTTTGATGAGGGATGAAGTCAGACAGTGCTCAGTGTCTGTGGACTATTAAGCAAAGCAATGGAGCATCTTGTGTGCTCTGTTAATAAGAGGAAAAACTCTCTGGTTCCAATTTTCTGATTGTCTTCCACTTAAACATTGTCTGTAAGTACTATTTTTCAAGTATAAATAACTGCAACATCTTATTTTTAAGTGTCTTCATTAAATACTCATTGTAGCTGGGTAAAACAAATTCAGCCTTCCCTGAGGAGAGAAAGGAAAGCTGGAAACCAGTCTACAGGATGAGACTCTGCTGCGATTTGTAGACCCCTGGCAGTCATTTCTTATCCTTAACCAACGGCCATTAGGCCAATTTTAATATGACCTCTAGACACAGTGAAAAACACATGCTAAGAATAAAGAGTCCAGCAAAACTTTAAAGATTTTCTCACAGAGATTTCCCAATGCACTATTTACAAACATGTCTCCAATCCTGAAGAGTATTTAGATATCTTAAGGCTGGGAAAGTATAAAATGATTGGAAATTTATTTGTGAATTAATGAAATTTTTGGAACTCTGGATGTGAACTGCTACTGAATGCTTTGTGGCCGCTATGCGGAGGCTCTTAGCAGTAACCACACTGTCTGTTTGGACTGCTCTCGTTTTGTGATATAGTACTAGGCTTCAATTATAGATGATGGCTTTCCGTAGCCTTAAAAAAGGATGGGACAAAGAAAGAGCTGACTGTTATGTCATCCATATTTATTTAGGGCAAAAAAGAGAACCTGTGAGTATCTTTGCATATATTATTTACTGTTAAACAAAATTTAATAAATGTATCGCTGAGGTCATATTCCTGGAAATGCAAAGATATTAGAGGAAGATTACTCAAAATCTAATTTTTCATAGGAACAGTGTTATATATTAAGTCAGAGAGTTTTGGAGAATACTAAAATGGATTAAAGTAATATCAAATAAAGGAGATGTGTTAAAGAAAAATTAGAACCAACCAGAGTGAGAGAGATAGAAGGTACTCAAATTATGTGTTTCATGGCTGAGTAAACTTTTCATGGCTTTTCTATACTCCTAAGCATATTTATGGGTATCTTTATATTTTTATATAATTTCAAACTTCAAAATAAGTTGAAAGGATAGTACGACACTATCTGTGTACCTTTGATGTAGATTCACTAATTTTATAATCAGTATTTCTCTGTATTTATTTTAAAAAGTTTTGAACATTATGCCCCATTACTTATAAATATTTCACTGTTTATATCTTAGGGAAAGGGATATTTTCTTACCTAACAAGGATAAAGTATCTAAATTAGCAAGTTTTATATTTGTATGATTCTGTCATCTAAATCTACAGTTCCTGTTCAGATTCCACCATTGGTTTCTATTGTGTCCTTTATGGTGGTTTTCTCTCCAGTCCAGGATCATATATTACATTTAGTAGTCATGTGTTGTCGGTCCACTATACTGTGCAACAGTTTCTCAGTCTGTATCTGCACTATATGAAATTGGAATCTTGAAAAGTAAAGGGAGTAAAAGTTAGTTTTTTGTTGTTTTTTTCCCCCATGATGTCCCTGACATTAGGTTTTTCTGATGTTTCCTTATGAGTAGATTTTGGTTATGCATTTTTGGCTAGAATACTCATAGGAGGTTCTTTTTTTCTCAGTGTATCATACCAGGGAGACATGGATGTCAGGTGAAATCCATCAAATTTTGCAATTTTAAAGTTACTTTTCCCCAGGTTATTAATAAGTAGTTATTGATGATACTTTGCATCTCTTTAAATATGCTTTTCTTCAGCAAGACTTACCCACTAGTAGTAACACCCGTTGATAATTATTGATGTTACTATGATAGTTGCCAAATGGTAATTTTCTAATTCTTTGATTTTTTTTTTTTACACCATATCTATACATTAGCTGGCATTCTACAGAAAGTACTTTTTTCTCTCTTAATTATATGTTTAATTTCACATTGATGTTTATCATTGGGACTCATACTGCTTGCTTTATCCAGTGGGTTGTAATTGTGACTCTCATCATTTTGGTGTTCAGATAGATTTTCCCAGATTTGGCTAGTGGGATACTGTCCAGCTGATTTCTGGGTCATTATTTTTTCTGCTCAAAATTAGCCACATTAAAAAAATATATTTTATTAATTATGCTATTACAGTTGTCCCATGTTTTTCTTCCTTTTTATTCCCCTCCACCCTGCAACCTCCTTCCCAAAGCATCCCCCTCACCCTCAGTTCATGTCCATGGGTTGTACATATAAGTTCTTTGGCTTCTCCATTTCCTGTCCTATTCTTAACCTCCCCCTGTCTATTTTGTACCTACCATTTATGCTTCTTATTCCCTGTACCTTTTCCCCCATTCCCCCTCTGCCCCCTCCCCACTGATAACACTCCACATGATCTCCATTTCTGTGATTCTGTTCCTATTCTAGTTGTGCACTGTTTGGTTTTGTTTTTGTTTTTGTTTTTAGGTTCAGTTGTTGATAGTTGTGAGTTTGCCATCATTTTACTCTTCATAGTTTTGATCTTCTTGTTTTTCTTAGATAAGTCCCTTTAACATTTCATATAATAAAGACTTGGTGATGATTAATTCCTTTAACTTGACCTTATCTGGGAAGCACTTTATCTGCCCTTCCATTCTAAATGTTCGCTTTGCTGGATAGAATAATCTTGGATGTAGGTCCTTGCTTTCCATTACTTTGAATATTTCTTTCTAGCCCCTTCTTGCCTTTAAGGCTTCTTTTGAGAAATCAGCTCATAGTCTTATGGGAACTACTTGGTAGGTAACTGTCTCCTTTTCTCTTCCTGCTTTTAAGATTCTTTCCTTATCTTTCATTTTGGGGAATGCAATTATGATGTGCCTGGTGTGTGCTTCCTTGGGTCCAACTTCTTTGGGACTCCGAGCTTCCTGGACTTCCTGGATTTCCTTTGCCAGATTAGGGAAGTTCTCCTTCATTATTTGTTCAAATAAGTTTTCAATTTCTTGCTCTTCCTCTTTTCCTTTTGGCACCCTTAAGGTGTTGGAACATTTAAAATTGTGCCTGAGTTTCCAAAGCCTCTCCTTATTTTTTTGAATTCTTGTTTCTTCATTCTGTTCTGGTTGAATGTTTATTTTTTCATTCTGCTCCAAATCTTTGATTTGAGTCCCGATTTCCTTCCCTTCACTGTTGCTTCACTGTACTTTATTCTTTATTTCACTTTTCATAGCCATCACTTTTTCATCTATTTTGCGACCATACTCAACTGTTTCTGTGAGCATCCCAATTACCAGTGTTTTGAACTCTGCATCTAATAAGTTGGCTGTTTCTTCATTGCTTAGTTCTATTATTTGAGCTTTGATCTGTTCTTTCATTTGGGATATACATATATATATACACATATACATGTATATACGTATATACATGTATATATGTATATACATGTATATGTGTATATATATAGTCTCTGAACACCTATTGCGTAGTAAGTGGTGGTGGAGCCTTAAGTATTCTCCAGGGTAATGCAACCCTCGTCACTTCATTGTGGTGCTGTATGTGGGGGAGGGGTCCAAGAGGAAACAATGCCTCTTGCTTGCCTCTTGAAGGCTTTCAGTCACTTCCCCCACTATCCTCATGCAAATTGGGCCCTTCTGGTGCTGATTGCCAGGTGGGTGGTTTTGTGTACATTCTGGGACCCTGTAGGTCTCTTCATTGAACTCTCTTATGAGGCTGGGAGTTTCTCCCACTGCCACAACCCCCACAGGTTTTTTCTGTCAGAGGTTTTGAGGCTTTATTTCCCAAGCTGAAACCCTGGTTTCCTAGGTCTGTCTCGCTCTCCAGTTTTCCCTCCCAGTTTATCTGCATGCAAATGTGGGACTGCCTGGTCCTCTAGATGCTGCCTTGCCTGCCCCGTCTTCCTGCTCTGGCTATCCATTTTTGCCCCTCCTGCTGGTCTGAATGAATGTTTCTTCTTTAGCTCCTTGTTTGTTGGACTTCGGTACAGTTTGAGTTTCTGGAAGTTCTGGTTGTTGTTTGTTTTTAAATTCGTTGTTGTCCTTCCTTTGTTTGTGTGAGGGGGCAAAGTGTATGTACCTGCGCCTCCATCTTGGCTGGAAGTCTCTGGGTCACTTTTATATATCCCTGTTATGTCTAACTTATGAGGCAAGTTAAATTTTAACACAATAATGTAATATTGAAATACTCCTTGGTGTGAAAACTTAATGACTGTAATGTGGCTCTGTTCCCTCTATCAGTATTTTTGTCACTCATACAAAAAAGGCTGTGATTATTTTTGGTATATGTGTTTGAATTGTTACCTGATCTAGACTTTACATTTAAAATTAGTTCATATTGTCTTAAAATGGAATTTTCCAGTAAGTGGATGATTCTTGGGGGAATGGCATCACATTCTGTCCCATAAATCAGCCATGCCCTGCTAAACTGTTTGCATAATTAACTGCAGATACAATTTAGTATGAATTTTCTTGTTATTTTATTCTATTTTTCCTTGTTTTTTTAATATTTAATTTATTTCCCTTGCCACTTCTGCGGCAGGCTCATATTCATAATTTGGATGTAATTTAAAACAGATTTAGAATACAGAGTCATATCTGCAGACAAATGGAGAATCAATGTCAGGAAAACTGAGGACAGAGTATTCTCTGTGAAACACCTGGAATTAGTCTAGCAAGTGTTCTGGTAAGGGGCCCCCAGATCATGAGATTTTGCAAATAAATTTTCTCATACTTTTTGAAAAAAGTTATTTTTAGTTTTTCCACTTAAGGTTTTCTACTGAGTATATGGGGACAGCTGTTGCAGTCTTTTTAGTAGCAGAGTATGATTCATTTTTGCAGTTTAAAAGTCAGACTTGAAACTCAGTCATTATTTTTAAGGTATTTATTGGATGGAAAATAATTCATAGTTTGGTATTTAAGGCTAACTGAATTGCCAAATTATCTATGGGAACAATTTAGGAAAGAATGTTGTCATTTCTGTCCTTTGATTCTCCCTGTCTCCCTTTTCTTTGATTATCTGTCTTAGTCTTTTGGATTAACCAAGCCCTGTATTTTTCCACACAAGGTGATGGGTGACAGAAATGTTTGTGAGGTTTTTGTTTTTTTTGTGTGTGTTTTTGCCTTTTCATAGTCAGTTTTTGTAATTTTTCTTTTCAGATTCTAACTTGATAGTTCTGTAGTCTCTGATCAAATATATCTGACCACATTACCAACAATGAAATTACAGTCATTCCTTCAAATATCTCAGTTACTTTGCTCTACTCCTTTTTTGTTTTAAATGTACAGAAGGTCGAAGTCAAATCTTCATCTTGAACTCTCAACTTAGAGAAAGGGTATTTGGTATAAACACTGTCTTTTTAAGTCCAAACCCAACCTGAGTCCTATTCAGCCATTGAGATTCTGACAAAAGACATTGCTTATATTGATGTGAGAGAAGGTGAGGAATGTTTTACAGCTAGTGTTTAAATTGTCAAATCAGTATAAAAATCACTCTTTTTTGATAATTAGTAATGTACTTCCACATATCTTGACCAGTTTAGTATCAATACATAGGTTCTTGAAAAGTCACTGTTTTTATGGATAGGCACTGTTGTTTTCGGTTTCCTGTTTTATCTGCTTAAAAATTTTAAAATTTAATATCACAGCGACCTTTCTCTTTCTCCATCTCACCCTGTGTTTGGTCTCAGCCAACTCAGATCTACGCCCTGAGAGACCTCTCTCTGAATCCTCTGAATGACATGAGCTACACAGAGGTTCTGTGTGCAGTCCATTTAATTTTGTCTTATAGTGGAAATACAGATCTGCTGACTTAAAAGAACCCTTTCAGTCTTACCCATTTTTTGGTGGGTTGACCTGGCGGTTCCCTAATGTTGGTGAATAGATACATGATTCAAAGAATAAAGTTACAGATCAAAATATGTTTTATGTTACCTTACCTTCTCAAAGCACATGGGGTGACTGAGAACAGTGGTGATGACTAGAGTTTGGTTTTAAAATAGAAAAGACATATCGTCTAAAGTCTTACAGAGATGGTTCTAGTGTAGGCCAGTGTGATTGGAAAGCCATTATATACCATGTAATCACTGATAATTTTGTGACCCTTTGCCCTGTTTGGGGGAGACATTCGCTATCTCACTTTCGAGAAGATAGGTCATGGAAGATGGTCACCTGCATCAGTGTCAGCCCTTCTCGAAGTTAGCACTTTTCAAAGATCAGTGGTGTGATTTCACTAAATGGTTAACACGAACTTATATTCTTTTTCAATATAAATGAATTTAGCTGAATTAAAAAGTAATTTTTTAGCTGTCATTATGAAAATGATAATAGCTTAGTTTTACTGAGTACTGGTAATGTGCCTAGATGTGCTAGTTTTAAGAAAGATTTTCATTCAATGTTCTCAGTAGCTTTGTGAAGTAGTTAGTATTGTGATCTCCATTATATAGATTGGAAAGTGCATCTCAGCTTGAGGGACATTTTCTAATCCATCCAGCTAAAGTTAAAGTATTAGAAACCCACACTGTAGGTAGATAGCTGATTATCAATACCTGTATTTGTTAATTAAAAGAATAATAAAATAAGGATACTTTCTTCAGTTTTGAATAAGGTGGTCTTAAGCTGTAACACAGAATACGAATCAAATTTGATGTGTTCAGAGCCTCCATTCCCAGTTTCTAGCACAAGGAACTAACAGATGTTACTGCATTTAGACTTTTATCTTGATTGGTGGCATGTCTTCATCAGCAGTTGCTGATGAGGTGTAGTTGAATGCTCCAGGGACCTTTTGGTGAGAGGTGTAAGGATGTTCTAATTGGAGTGTTCTGAGTGGGGAAAATTTAAGGACTTATCAAGGTTTAAGGAGGTAGCATATTTTGGGAAAGCAAGTGCTGAAAAGATGTGATGGTAGACATGTTGAAGAATGAAGATCTCTGAGACACCAGGTTGCAAAATTCAAATTCCTTTGCTAATAAGGATAATGATAACAGTAGTACTCTAGTACCAGCTACTGTTCAACTGCATCCGTAACAACTAACTTAATCTATGTAAGAACCCCATGAGGTGGGTACTGAGCTATGTCTTACTATCATTCCGAGCAAATAAGACCCAGCATGGTTAGGGGATATCGGCTGTCGGTGGAAGAGCCATTCACTGTTTGCACTGTTAACCACCATACATACTGTAGTTCAGCTGCCTCTGTGGTTTGATGGCTCCTTCGAAGATCCATTTGAAGATTGGATAATATTTCTTTTAATAGAAAGGTTTTCCTTTATCTAATTAGACTCCGGTTATTTTTGGAGTCTTTGAGTACAAACAGTTTTTTCTGAACCTTCAAGGGCCATGCCTGTGTGGTTACTGTTTAGCTTCCTAGTGTCCAGTGCAGGCAGACCCTCAGTGGTGTGCAATAAATATTAGTTGGCCAGGCTTGAATGCCCTCACTAAGGCATCTAGTTTGATTGGTTAGGGACCAAAAGAAACATTTTGATTACACAAACAAGTTTTAAGGAATATATCTGTCATACATTCCATTTGTGTCAGTCTGGTGAACTGCCACTTAGATAACAGGACAGGTGGTTTTCCTCACAGTGAAAGTTACCCCTGAATGAGAGCAATGCTGGGGTGAGTTAAAGGCTGATAAAGGTGCACAGTAGGTTATCCACAGAGGAAGCAGCTGGCACTGAGTTTACAGACAAATTAGAAACAGCCAGCTCTTAATCTAGTGCTAGAGAGGGGGAACCAGTTTACAGAGTAATGAAATTTAACCTGGAAAAGATGTAGAATCAGAAATGGTTCACTTTGTTGTCAGTTGAGAAATAAAAAAGATTGGGTGAGAAAGGGTGAGAGAGTTCATTAACAACAATAAGACACACTTATTGTTTGGGATCTCTGCAGAGTTTCCAAGATAGCCACATCATTTATTTTCATTTTCCTTAGAGAGAAGGGCAGTTATGAATTCCCTTTACAGATAATAAACTGAGACTCACCAAAGGTCATTACCTACTCTAATGTCACCCAGATATTAGGTGGCAAAACTGGGATACTGACTGGGACTTTGTGGCTCTAGAATTGGTGCTCTTAAAGCATGGTGATGGATTACCAAGAGAATCTTCTTCCTCTGGGTGAATCGGACTTAAGAGAGGGTAAAGGGAATCAGAACCATCCCTGCCTTGGAGGTCACCTCCACTTAGTAGCTCTAAGTTGGTACGTTCTTTTTTTTTTTTTTTTTTTTTTTTTTTTTTAATTGTATGTGAGTATACCTCTTGTTAAATCCAGTGCATGTATCATCCGTGTCAGTCAGTTTCATCCTCAGCACAACCGACATTTTGGGCCCAGTCATTCTGTGCTGTCGGGGCTGTCCTGTGTATTGTAGGACATTTTGCAGCATCCCTGGTCCCTGTACCCACTAGAGGCCAAGAGCACAGCCATTTCCACTTTACTAACCAGTTGCCACAACCAAAGTATCTGCACACTGTTCTAGATGATGAAGATAAGCAATAAATTGTAAGCAAGTAATTATTTTTACAGGGGTTCTGAAACTTCCTGTGTATAAAGTCACTTGATGTCTGGTTCACAAGGGACCTTTTTCAGCATTACTCTAACTTAGTAGGTCTGGGAAAGAGCCAAAGAAACCTGCCAAGTACTGACCTGGGTTAGTTATTGGACCACTGGAGCTAATACAAGGAGAGGAAGCTCACATGCTTCAGTAAAGGCCAGCTATGCTTTCTACGTAGCAGCAGAGTACTGTGCCTTTGTGGTCATTTACCATATTTTGCTGTGTAATGCACCTTTTTTTGTCCAGATTTTTGAGAGAAAAATAAGGATGCACATTATATATGGGTAGTACTAATTCCATATCTATATAATTGTTTTAAATTCTTTTATTTATGTTTATGCATTAAAAGTGTAACTTTTGAAAGAAACAACGATATCTGTATGCAAAATAGTACCCTGGAATACAATATCGGTTTTGTTTCTAAATATAAATAAATAATTGAATTAAAGAATTAAAACAAAAGATTTTTTCCCTTGAAAGTTTGGGCCAAAAATGTGGGTATGCATTATACACAGAGTGCATCATACATGGCATGAGAGGGTAAGTGTTTTCCCCCGTCCTTTTAATCTTTCTGTGATTTGCAGCCTATCATGCCAGTGATTAAGTTTACAGTTCAGCTAATGATTTGCTCTTGGGTTCCAGCTTGTAAAATCTTATGCTGTGCACATAAATGTGTAAGATTTTGATCTTATAAACCCTAGGGGTAATTATCCATGTACCTTAACACAGAGGAGGCCACCTTTTGACTTTGAAAATATCACCAGGAAGGCATTTTATTTTAAGAAGTCAAGTTTTGTCTTTCTGAATATTGGTATATTGGGCTTCTTTGTAGCAATTTAAGGCAACACATTATTCTAAATAGGTGTGGAAACAATTGATGGAAATGAAGTTTGTGATTTAGTGATGTAATTTAGTTTTTAAATGTTTGCTGCACTGAGAGAACTCTGAGTTCTGCTGCTATTCGGTATTGGGTGTTTTATTGAAATCTCAATTTAGGAGGTGAACCTTCACCTTAAAAAGGCATTGTTTGAAATTCAAAACACTGCTTTTGGCTTGCCTTTGATTGTATTTCAAGTTCCTACCGTTCAGAAATTTCTGTCCTGGTCAGCAGCCTGCATCTTTTTATTTTTAATTGGAAGATTTTATTGAGATATTAGATTCACATGCAGTTGTTCGAAATAATAAAGAGTAATCTCTTATGTACTTTGCCCAGTCCCCCCCATGGTAACATTTAATGGAACTGTAGTGTGTTATAGTATCTATTGTGTATATATACAATCCACTTACCTTATTTGACGTTCTTGATGTTAATTTATATATATTTTGTGTGTGTATTAAGTCCTATACAATTGTGTTACCTGTGTAAGTTCATGTATCCACCGGCAGAGTCAAGACCCTGAATAGCTCCAGCACCACAAAGATCCCTCATGGTTCCCTTGTGTAACCGTGCCCGCCTTTCTTTCCTTCATCCTCAACTCCTACGTACTGCTAATCTGCCCTCCATTTCTGAAAGTGATGTCACTCCAAAATTACGTAAATTGAATCATATAGCATATGTCTTTAGGGACTGGCTTTTTTATCAGTAATTTGGGGGGATTCATTTGAGTTGTATTATCAATAGTTTGTTTCTTTTTACTGCTGAGTCATATTGCAGGGTATGGCTGTGCCACAGTTTAGACTTTTCCCTGTTGAAGGGCATCTGGGCTGATTACGATTTGGGCTGTTACAAATAAAACTTCTGTGAACATCATGTACAGGTTTTTGTGTGAACCTGTTTTTATTTCCCTGAGATAAATGTCCATGAGTGCAATTGCTGGGCTGTATGCTAGTTTCATACGTACTTTTATAAGAAACTGGCCAATGGTTTTCCAAAGTGGTTGTACCATTCTGCATTCTCTCAGCTTTGATGAGTGATCCAGTTTCTGTGCCTCCTTTCTGGGGTTGGTTGTTTGTTTTTGTCACTGTTTCTTATTTTACCCCTTCTGTTAGGTATATAGTGATAATCTCATTGTGCTTTTATTTTCATTTTGGTAGCTAATGGAATTGATTATCTTTGTACGTGCTTATTTTTCATGTGTATATGCTCTTCAGTACAATATATTTTCTTGTCTTCTGTCCATTTTCTCTTTTAATTGGACTATGTTTTTTTTTTTTCGCCTCTGAATTTTGAGAGTTCTTTATATACGAGGTCTGTCCAGAAAGCATCCAGCTATGTAACTGAAAAATTAGAAGTATTGATTGAAGATACAAGATAGAAGAAACATTGTACATGGGACAATGAAGCTTCAGTCCCATTCAAAGTAAGCACCTTGGCACCTCACACAGTTCTCCCAATTGCCATCAGCTGCCTCTTTGTATTTTCTTGAATCTCTTTGATAGCATGAAATCTCTTCCATTTGAAAGGTGATTTTAGTTTTGGGAAAAGTCAGAAGTTATAGGGTTCCAAATCTGGGCTGTAGGAGGGGGCTGAGTCACCTGGGTGATTTGATGTTTCATCAAAAATCTCTGTATGAGACGTATTGCACAAGTGGACATGTTGTCATAATGAAGCTGCCAATCACCAGTTGCTTAGAGCTTCGGCCTTCTGAATCACCCGAATAGTTTCTGGGGAGGATTATTCAAGCTTAATGCAAAATTTGATGCAGATTTGTTGCTGTACTTTGTTCAGTCATTTTGAATACAACTGTCACACAGTACACGTGCTCACTCAATAGTGCCTACCACCCCCACTGACTAGTACAGTGAAGTCATCGTTGTTCACACATGCGCATTCCAGTCCACTCTCCTTGGCTAGCAGGTTACACGGATGTTGTGCAAAACATTCTCGTTATATTGATAATGGTTGGACTTTTCCCGGACAGACCTCGTATAGTAATCATTAGTCCTTCATCATATTTTTGGCTTGCGAATGTTTCTCCCAGTCTGTAACTTGTCTTTTTTATATTTTTCATATGGGTTTCCAAAGGGGAAAAAAAATTTAATTTTGATTAGCTTCAGTTTACCAGCTTTTCCTCTCTAGATCATGCTGTTGGTTTTAAGTCTGAGAACTCCTTGCTTATGTCCTAGATCACAAGAATTTTCTATGTGTTTTTTTTAAGTTTCAAAGTTTTACATTTAAATTCATGATTTCTTTTGTGTTAGTGTATGTGTAAGGTTGATTTTTTGGGGGCGGGGGGCCTATGGATGTCTGGTTACTTTAGCACCATCTGTTGAAAAGCCTTTCCTCCCTTCATTAATTTTAAATTTTCATTTAAAAGAGTTGAGCATGTTTGTACTGGTCTCTTTCTGGGTTGGTTCTCTTTTCTGTTCCATTGAATTATGAGTCTATTTCTCCACCAACACCACACTGTCTCAATTACTGTGACTATACAGTAAGTCTTAATATCAGGCAGAGTGATACCTCCCTCTTTATTCTTCATTGTTAAGATTGTTTTAGCTACACTCAGGCTGTGATTTTTCATATAAGTTTTATAATAAGCTTGTTTATGTTTACAAAAACTTTACTGACAATTTTAGGGGAATTTCTTTAATACCGTAGATCAATTTGTGGGGCAGTGACATTTTTACTGTGCTGTGTCATTCTGCCCATGAACACTGTGTGTCTCTATTTATTGTGGTCTTTGATTTCCTTCCCCATCTTTGAACCTTTCAGCGTAGAGATCCTGTACCTGCTTTGTTTAATGTATGCCTAAGTATTTCATTTTCTTTTGAGTGATGGTAAATGGTATTATTTTGTTTCTGTTTGTTCATTGTTGGTGTATAGAAATGCGAAGTATTTTTGTGTGCTGATCTTCTATTCTGACATCTTACTGAATTCACTAGTTCTAGGAGGTTTTCTTTTATATTTTCCTTGGGATTTTCTATGTGGACAACCATGTCTGCAAATAGAGATAGTTTTATTTCTTCCTTTTCTTTCTGCATTTTACTTACTTTTCGTGCTTTCTTTTTGTGGCTAGAACTTGTAGTGTTGTATTGAATGAGAGTGAAGAGAGCAGCCATCCTTTCTTTGTTCCCTATCTTAGAAAGAACACATTTAGTTTTCGTGGAATATTATGTTAGCTGTAGATTTTTGTACAGATGCTTTTTTAGGTGCTTTTTTAAAAAAAATCACATTGTGGCAATTCCCCTTTATTTTTAGGTTCCTGAGAGTTTATCATGAGCGAATATTGGATTTTGTCAAATGCTTTTTTTCTGTGGCATTGATACAATCATATGATTTTTTCTTGTTTAGGTTGTTGGTATGGAAGATTGCGTAGCCTATGTCTTCTTCTTTATTTTTGAATCCTTCCATTTTACATTTTATTTTTATGACACTGAATTTGGGGAAGGACAGGAGTCATGAAACCTCCATCTTTTAAAGTGTTGCACAGAGGTGCATTTGCTCATATTTGCCCTCATACCCCTTCTATGTCTCTGTCTCCCTCTTCTGACTTGATCTTTGTTTCTCTGGTTAAGCTCTAAAAATTATGCTTCAAAGTCCATACCATACCTGTTGGAGCAGGTACTGTTATCTTATGCATCTGAATCAAACAAGTTCATATTTAAATGTAGCTTTCCTGATCTGGCAGTGGAAATAACTGCTGCAAGTGGCCTTGCATTGTTTCCTAGGCATTGCCCCTCCTTATTCTAGGAGTTTGCGTGGGATTCTCTTTTGTCACTGGCCAAAGCATACGGGGAAGGGGGGAAGGACTTGACATGCAAAGAGTGCAGTTTCATAACGATCACTTGCTGTTGAAGTGATGAAGTACAAGGGGAATAAAGAACCAAAACCGAAATTTAAATAACAATAAAGAAAATGTTTTTGTAGATTCTGGGATTAGATAAATCTAGCTAGGCCCTGAGTTCTGGAAATTAGTATTAGTGCATCCCAGGGCAACTTGCTAATCTGTAAAATGGGGACATCTCTCTCAAGGTGGACTAAATGAAGTAATGCAAGTCACCCACTCTGCCTACAGCCTAGGAACCTTGCATGCTGTCCATAAATGGTGATCAGTCTGGGTCATGGTGTGCCGGCTGCACTTGGAATGGGTAAACAATCTTAGTAGACAAGAAGACAGAAAGTGATTTTGAATAATTTGTTACAGGCTGCTTCATTAGAGAAAGTTGCCAGTTTCTGCTTTGGTGAGGTCTCAGCCTCCATATAACAATACTGTCTGTTTTCAAGTGCTTGTGGGAGCATGGGCTGAGCCTTCCGGAACACCCACCAGTAGTAGTGGTGGGTCCCACTCTAGGTTGCTCTGCAACCTCATTTGGGGACTAGCTGTTACAGGAGTAGATTTTCAGGACCTGTGTTCTGGATCCTAAGTCAGCAGGTTTGGAGGAGGACCCAGGACCCTGTACATGTTCACTGAGACAAAGGTCCCAGGAAATCTGAAATGGAGCCAAAGGAAGAATGCAGACCACTGGGGTGACGTCCCCATTTGAGGCTTAACAGCTGTGGTAGCGTTTTCAGTTCTGCTACTAGTTTTGTGTGTAACCCCAGGAAAATCACTTAACCTTTTTGTACCTTCCTTGATTCAGCCTTTTGAAAAAGGAGGCGTAATGGATAAAATCTCTGACCTACTTTACATAGTTGTTATTAAGAATTACTTTCATAAAAGTAACTGGAAAGCACTTTGCAAATAGAAATTGCTCTACAAATATCCTTTTAAAGAAATGTAATTTTCTAACACAGTTTTAAATACAAATAGTCTTGTTGGGTGCATCAACTCAAATTACAAGTATCGGATGACATGGTATCATGATGGCCAGAACCCAAACTTGGAGGTAATAAGCAAATAGCACAAGGTTGTAACATCTTCCTTTAGCTGTATCATCGTTAAAAAAAGATAATGCTGACACTAACCTCTAAAATTCACATTTTTCCCATTTGGTTTGTTTTGTGTTTTTAATTGGCTACTTCCACCAATCTTAGAATTTAATTAGAAAAAATAAATGACTTCTACCGTGGCTGCTGTGATGTTCATCCTCCCTTCCCCAGTCTCTCAATTAAAGGCCTGCTTCTTCTGTCACAGACACATCTGTGATCTGTTAGAAGTCTCTAAATTGATGCACACCTGCAGAGTTGGCAAAGACACTGTTTATCTGGTCCCTGACGCAAGGTGTGGTCTCTCATCATTCCCCTTCGAGTATGCTGTCCTGCAGCCCCCAAACCTCCCTTCTTCCAATGCTAAGACAATGGAGGCTCATTCATGCACTAGTACATAAGCTAAGTTTAGGATTTACAGCTTAGAAACTCATTTCCAAAGCAAAAATTCGTGGCAGGATCATGGAGGTAGTAGCAGCTATCAGACAGGTTATAAAAGGGAAAGTCCAGTGGCATTCAGAACATGTTATTTTAGGCGTCTGTTACTATATTCATGTTCTGTATTTTAAGATATGAGGGTGGTAGTATAGAATAATTGTTCTACAGCTGGTCTGGCCAGGTACAAGTCCTGGACCTAGTGTAGACTTAGTCTCCAATTTCAGGTCAATGGGAATGAGCATAGAAGATTCTTAGTTGGGGGCTTGGCTCATGGGTTGTTATTTCATCTAGCTGAGTAGTCTTTCCTGCTGATAAAGGCAGTGGTGCCTTGTAGAAATGGAAAGCAAACAGGTGAATAAATGACTCTCAGAGTTTGTAGTAGTCTGCATTTAAATATCGTTTAACCCAGAAATCAATAAATTTATATGTATTATTTAAATTTTGTGGTATTTTCTCTTTAATTATATTTTGCTATTATGACAGTGTATGTTTGCAGTTTTTGGTACAGATAAAACCACACAAAGTGATGCTCGGATTTTTGGCAGTGTGTTTTATAGTACAATGAGCTTGAAGGTTGGATTGGTAAGTAGAGAGCTGCTTCCATTTTTGAGTTTTTTGCACATGATTATTGATTGGCTTTCTACTCTTAATTGGTGGATGTTTCTATGGATTACTGATGACAGCACAGTGGATTTATTGCTCACCCTGGGTAATATACACCGAGTTTGGGTAGAATTGGAGATAAGTGAAAAAAAAAAAACGTTTAAGATCATGTTGTAGGTCCCTTTGAAGCTGTAAATCAGAAGGTAAAGCTGCATGGTGTGCACATGATTTTTATGCTTCCCAATTTCATTTGGAGATCCCTCAACCCACAGGGAAGCGGTCCCCTTTTGCACTGTCCAGTGAGACTGCAATATGTGTTAATAGCATCCCAGAGTCTGCAGTCTGGGAGATTAGAACCTTTTCACACTGCCTCTGAGATAAGCCAATTTGCCAGCTGCTTACCTAGGGTGACCACCTGTTCCTGGGCTCTGAACCACCCTATTTGAGATAAATTCAGGATCCTGGTTTTGTAGAATGACTCTACTTCATTATTTTAACATCAATATTTTTGCCACATATTTGCATCATTAAAAAGGTAAAGGAATCTCTTTACTAAAAGTGACATTTTAAAGTAACATTACCTCATACTTATGATTGCTTAATTTTATACCTTTTATAAAAATATATTTTATTGATGATGCTATTACAGTTGTCCTAGATTTTTTCCCCTTTGCCTCACTCCACTTGGTACCCCTATTCATTCTGCAATCTACCAGCCCCCCAACCCTGCTGCCGTTAGTTCATGACCCATGGGTCATGCATATAAGTTCTTTGTCTACTTCATTAACTGTGCTGTTCATAACATCTCCCTGCCTATTTTGTTATGGTTAATTTGTACTTCTTAATCCCTGCACCTTTTCTCCCATTCTCCCCCTTCCCCGTCCCAACTGATAACCCTTCAAATGATCTCCATATCTATGATATTGTTCCTGTTCTGCTTATTTGCTTAGTTTGTTATTTGGATTCAATTACTGATAGTTGTGAATTTATTGCCATTTTAATGTTCATCATTTTGATCTTTTTTCCTATAGAATTTCCTTTAGCATTTCATATAATAATAGCTTTGTGATGATGAACTCCTTTAGTTTTACCTTGTCTGAGAAGCACTTTATCTGCCTGTCCATTCTAAATGATAGCTTTGCTAAAGAGAGTAATTTAGGTTGTAGGTCCTTCCTTTTTATCACTGTGAATACTTCTTGCCAATCCCTTCTAGCCTGAAAAGTTTCTTTTGAGAAATCACTTGATAGTGTTATGGGAAATACTTTATTGGTAACTCTGTGCTTTTCTCTTGGTGCTTCTAAGATTGTCTCTTCATCTTTAACCTTTGGCATTTTAATTCTGATGTGTCTTGGTAGAGTCCTCTTTGGGAACATCTTGTTTGGGACTCTGTGCTTCCTGGACTTGTATGTCTATTTCCTTCACCAAATTAGGTACGTTTTCTTTCATTATTTTTTCAAATAAGTTTTCAACATTTTACTTTTCATCCTCCTTCTGGCACCCCTATGATTTGGGTATTGGGATGTCCCAGAGGTTCCTAAGCCTGTTCTCGTTTTTTTGAATTCCTGTTTCTTCCTGCTGTTCAGATTGAATACTTTATCCTTCCTTGTGTTCCAAATCATTGGTTTGGTTCTTGGCTTCATCCTTTCTACTGTTGGTTCCATGTAGATATCTCTTTTATTTCACTTAATTCAACCATTTCTGCTTGGGTCTTTTTTTTATGATGTTGAAGTACCCGGTGAGTTCTTTGAGCATCCTGATGACCCGTGTTTTGAACTCTGCATCTAATAAATTGGTTATCTGCATTTTATTTAGTTCTTTTTCTGGAGTTTTTTCTGTTCTTTCATTTGGGCCATATTTCTTTGTCTCCTCAATTTGGCAGCCTCTATCTTTCTGGCTGTTTGTTTTTGTGTATTAGGTAGAGCTGCTTTGAGTCACAGTCTTAGTGCACCTGTTAAGTTGTGTGGGGCATATGGGGCAGAGCCTTAGGTAATCGTCAGGTGGGGGCAACCCGTGTCACCGCTCTGGTGCCCTTCCCACTGTTGACCTGATGCTGAACCCCAGAGGGGTGAGTCTGCAGGAGTCTTAAGTCCAGTGTGGGCCCTTGTAGAGGATGTGGTTCCTTCTGCTGCTCCAACCCCCCACTATTTTATACAGCCAGATTTATGGTGACTTACCTTCCTGGCACTGGGACTATGGGATGGGCAGTCTGCACTGGGACTGGGATCCCTTACCCCTGACATATCCTTCCTATTTTTTATCTACCACATGTGGAGGTGGGACTGCTCCCTTTGGTCTTCAGACTTCTCCAAGCCTCTCTGGGTTTCCACCCCTCCTACCCATCTGAGTGAGTGTGACTCTTTAAATCTTTGGTTGTCAGACTTCTACACAGCTCAATTTTCTGCCAATTCTGGGTGACACGTGTTTTGTAGTGCAGCTGTATTTTTTGCTGTGGTTGTACGCGGAGGTGAGGCATGTTTACCTATGCTTCCATCTTGACCAGAAATCCCAGAAAGCCAGCTTTTATCTCCTACTGCTAATGAATATATCAAAGCCTCCTTACCTCTTACCACAGGCTAAAGGCTCTTATTCTATGTAGTGTTGTGGCTGACTTGAGTGTAAGATAAGATCATTCTTGCAATTTGTAAGTTTTAGGCTAAAGAAATCTGATTATTCAGAGTATTGGAATTCCTTCCAAGATGAGATGTTATGCAGAAACCTTACAGAGTACCAGTAACATCTCTACCAGCACCCACTGCTCCGCAGTGGTCACCATAATCAGCCACTCTATGCCTTCTTTCTTCTCAATGAAATTATTATCCTGTAATGAAATATGACAGCAAAGAATAGTTGAATGAGAAAGAATTTTATTTTCCTACCAGCTCAGGATGGAGAGACTGAAACATTAAGTGAGCATGAATTAGTTGGTTTGACCCAGTGTGGACTGTCCCTGTCTGTCCCTTCATGAAGTGGTCCACATGCTGACCAGTTAGCCTGCTCTGAAGGCCCAGATAGAGCCACTCTCTTCTCTAGGTCCAAAGCTGATTGGGACTGATAAGGGATGACGTGGCTGTTAGGTTGGCCTCAGGGAGGCTCTTGCTTGCTTGTGACATAAGGGTTAGGTGGGACAACATCCAGAGAATAGCTTTCAGTAGTGTGGTTGTTCATACTGCGGAGCTGAGTGGCATTTGCTTGGAGACGGGTACTTGGAGGCCCAAGGGAGCAAACTTAAATTTGTGGAGCCTTGGTTACCATCACCTGTACCTTGAGATTACAAATTCTTTTATTTCATGAAATTGATTATTACATATACCTTTATTTCACTGTTGTTTGTAAAACTTACCACTTTTTAAATGTGCCACTAAGAAATTTCATGTATTGCTAAGTATACCATCAATTATAGTCTATTTCCTGCTTTCAGAGAGATAAACATCTGAGCTGTAAAATATGGAAGCAATCATATCATAAGTTTGTAAGGACTATAAAATATGAGTTGTGTCTTAGCACATAGTGAGTGCTCAGTAGTCGTTATTAACCTTTGTCTTCCGCCATGTCTCCCAGTGCTGTTTTCTTCCTAGTCAACCGACTAGGAAGAAGGTCTTTTTTGCACACCTGGTACGTATCTGCCATTGTTCTGTGTATCAATGAACAAACTAGACATAAACCCTAGTTTTGGGGAGTTTGCACTGTACCCTGTGGGCATAGTAAAGGACTTACCACCTAAGTAACCAGCAGAATTGCCCCTGAGCTGAGCTCTCCTTTCCCACCAGAAAGAGCTGCTTTTCTTGGCCATATCATTGGGACCGAATGTGTGTCAATAGCATATATACACACAAGATCTGCCAAACTCCTTATGGTTCGTTACCCTTAAGCATTTTCTATGTACCTTGTACTGTGGCTAAGTAGATGGCTTATCCCAGGCCTCTCAAGTAAACTATGCCATGCCCCACCTGCCCATTTCTCCCTGTTTTTCTTTCCATCTGGTATTTCCTACCTTCAGACATGAATGTGCAGCTTTACCAGCAATTCTAGAAACTACCTCCTTCCTAATGCCTTCCCTAGGCCTTTCATCTGACTACCATTAATCTCCTCAGGCCTTTTCCACTGTAGTCTTTTGCATTTGTTGCTCTGGTGATACTCTCTGAATATAATACTGTAGTGGAGATAGGCTCCTTAAGGGAAACCCAGTTAATAATTGCAGGCCAAAGATGCATGTTTTCATTAACACATATCAGCAAGTCACATTGAAATATACAAATGCGTATTCTCTGTTTTAAGGAAATTAAGTCCAAGGCCTTCCAGTTGGGTCATATGGTGGTCCTGCACTTAATTATTTTTATACTTTATTAACAGGAAGCATGTCATTAAAATTTGAAAGCTCTCCCACCCCTACCCTTGCTTTTTAAAAATATGTGTCTGTTCTGTCTTCTTACATTTCTGGATCCACTTTAACTTGTCAGCCAGAAAGATGGATGTCATTCAGGTATTGGCAGGAAGAGATGCTTCTGTAAATAGTCTTTTTAACATCTGGGTGTTCAGTTTCTCCAGCTAGGGCTGAGGGAATCTGATGAGCTTTGTGTGTTTTTTTTCCATGTCCAGGACAGTCCCAGCCTGTGCTGCTCTGTGCCTCCGAGCTGGCATAACCTCATCCTGTTCTTGCTCGTTTTCAACACCCAAGCGCAGCTGTGGGGCCCTTCATCTGCTTCAGACTTGCCAGTACCCACCACTTGAAACTGGGCCCTGCTGTGATTCTAAGTCTCCATCCAGAAGGAGCTAATTTTTTTCCTTAGGACTCAAGAGACTGTGAAAGTTTCATGAAAAGGAAAACTTCTGTGCCAAGAGAAAGAAGTGCAGGCACTCTCTGTTTCCTGCCTTTAAAGCAGAACCAGTGGTTTCCACTTGGTGGTTTTTCTTTCTTTTTTCTTTTTTAATATATTTTATTGGCTATGCTCTTACAGTTGTCCCATTTTTCTTTTTTCTTTTTTTTTTTTCCCATGTCATTTGACTAACCATCTCCCCACAGGCCTGAGTAAATGCAGCTAGTGCTGGATCAGCCTCCCAGGATCCTTTGAGAATCACTATGGTACGGTATTTCTCTGTAGCATGACTGTAGCTGGCCTCTTTACAGGATTTAAAACCTTCCTGTCAGATGCCTACAGGCTTCCAGCTTATATCTACCTGTTTCTGTGGTCAGCTTTCTAGCTCTTACATAATCTCCAAGCATACAGCTGGATTTTTCACTGTATTTAAATTGTTACTCAGAACTTAATGTATAGTCTTTTTTAAAAGCCACTCTCCTAGGTGTTTTAAAAAGGTGTAAATCCAGTCTGTGAAAAACCTGGAAAGGCATATACATGAGTGTATTTGGCATATATATATCTTCAATTCACATATATTTTTTCAGTTGACAAAATTCAGTCTAGTACTTTTACACTGGGTTTTCATTTCACGAAAATAAATTGTTAAATATTATCAAAGTGTCAAGTGTTCTTTGATTTTAATCTTACCTTTTTTTGATGCTGAAGAGCATATTTGTAAATGGTTAATACATTTTTACATTTGGTTCCTGCTGTTTGTTTCTTTTCCCACATTTTGATGAAGGAAGGGCTTTTCTTGGCACATAGAAGAGCTCAAAGAAGCTACTTTTTTTAAGGAATAGGCTCCTTTCTGCTCAAAATATTTCTGCACTATGTATAATTAGATAATTGAAGATGAGATGTAATAATTTGGTTGTTCTGATCATCTGATTGTGCTGACAACCCATATAGTTTATATTTGACTCACATACATGTTACTCCCCGAGAGCCAGGAAGGACACACATACTTCAGTGAGATAAACTGAAGTTCGAGAGGGCCTATGATCTTATGACCAATACGTCGTGAAGCCAGGACTCCCAGCTTCAGTTCTGCTCCTTTAAGTGGTCTTGCCACACACCCTTTCTAGGAGTCATGTTAGCATCTGATGGCTAAGACCAGGCCTAATGTCTGAGCAGTTTTTTCAGGATCACTTCCTCTTCTTGTCCCTTGACACGGTATATACAATCCTCAGGATTCTTTGCCTTGCATACTTCATTTCCAGGGTTGAACTTCCATCTTCTCAGGGTATAGGTGGTCTTTTAACAGTTGCTGGGCATGGTTTACTAGTTCTTCCATTCGTTTGTTGTATGCTTAACACAAATCCCCAGGACTCAAAAGATTTAAGTGCATAATATCCCAGAGAAGGTTCTCAGTTTTTGTTGGTCTGTGACTGAAAGATCTACACATTCAATAGAGAGCTTCTGAAATTTGCTCTCTATTTCAGATGTTTGCCAAACTTGGCTGATTTTCAGTCTTACTCTGGTGGAATAAACTGGTAATAATAGAAAACTTTCAAGTAGGTCAATAAAAATTAAAGCAGGGCCACAGTTCTTTCATTCTTTAACTCTGTCTATTCGACTTTCTAAATACTCCTTCTCTGGAAGAAATAAAGCATATTTGCTATTTTAACACTCACTTCAGATTCATTGTGTGCCTAGGAAGAAACTCCTTTGTGTTGTAGTGAAAATGTGCTCTTGAGAAATAATTATGGAATTATTAATTTTTTCATTAATGTTTAATTTCAGAGAGCCATGAATGTATTTTTATTTTTTATGTTTTTATTTAGCTCCAGAGTAGCATGTGTAATCATTAAAGTTGTATATATTTTGTTTTGCAAAGGAGAAAGTAAAATCATATTTGAAGAAAATATTTGAAGACCTGGTACTTAAAAATTATGTGATTATAGTTATATTGTAGACAACTAACATATTTGAGTTATATTTTTAAAGCTCTATCTGGCTACCGTTACTCCTAGCTTAAGTATTTAGAAGAATGTTGTGCTTTCTTTATGGCAAAGAGCTCTGTTTTTCTTCCTTAATAGAAAATGGAATTAATTGAACCATTAAATGAAATTACTGCAGTTTTGATTTGGACAAGTTAAGACATAGGATATTGAAATTATAAAGCATTTTCTTGAATAGTTGTTATTTGGGTTAACATTTTGTGTTACAGCATGCTACCAAGTCTTCCTTTTCAATTTCCTTCTTTTTTTACATTAATGGTGTTTTGTAATAAATACCTGTTTTACAATATGCCTGCTTTGTGCTATTACTAAGAAGAGCTTGTGGGGGTGTCTAACCTGCAGCCAGCCGAGGAGGGCTGTGAATGCGGCCCAATACAAAAGTGTAAATTTACTTAAAACATAGTGAGATTTTTTTTTTGTGATTATGTGTCCGAATGTATTTAACGTGCGGCCCAAGACAACTCTTCTTCCAGTGTGGCCCAGAGATGTCAAAAGGTTGGACATGCCTGCTAGGGTAACTCTTAAATCTAAGACTATTTGAGAACCCAGCAATTAGGAAACCTTAGTCTGGATCCCAGGCACTTCACCTCTCTCCATGTCATGGAAGGCATCACAGTGATCAGTCTTCCCAGAAGAGCCCAGATGTACCCTCCTCATTCTTTTCACCACGGCTCTTCATCAGGCATGTCAACATGAAATTTGTTGCTTGTCTTTGAATGAGAGCATCTCTATTGGAGGTCCTTTTGTGGGCAACATCCTGTGCTGAAGGTACGTACAGAAGAAATTCTTTTTATTCTAGAAATTTATATTTGTGGTTTGGAAGGTTATTCCAGCACCAGGTAAAACCATAAGGAAAGTGTGCAGATAAGGGCTCCTGTAACTAAGAGGACACATATGATCACTATTTGACCAGGAAAATCCCAAGTCGCCCTGATTTTATCTAAAATTGAACTGTCATTGGAATGTCTTACTCAATTATGGTAAAGCTGAAAACCTGTTTTCTCTGTAAGTTTCAAGCAATGACCAAGATACAAGTTTTAACCAACATTTAAAATCAATAGCTTAGAAATGGAAACCTAGTTGTCATATGTATATATAGGGTGGGTCAAAAGTAGGTTGTAGTTCACATGGAAGATAATACAATAAGTAATAAATGATAATCCAAGAATAAACTGTGTTTCGAGTACTCACAACCGCAGACCTGCTTCCCCCACCCTGTGTGTGTTGGGAGGCCGCTGGCTGCATTGGGCCCCACTTCCACACGCGCACTTTGATGGGTGTTTTCAGTAATTTAGGACGAACAATTCAATCCTGCATAATTTAGTGACACAGCACAGTAATAAAAACTGGGACCTTCTGCTTCTGTGTTTCTTCTCTGCAGGAATTAAGAATAGAGAGGAAGAAAGCAAACATGAATTAATGTGATTTTATGTGCTTAGGCACACATAATGAGAATATGTTGGTGTGGCAGAAGTTACCACCGATCTACATAAAAATGAAAAATACTGACATTGAAAGAAAGAGCATTAGTTATGTTGTGATTGCAGATGTATATCATTTCAGGGGCTACGCGTACACTGAAGGGTCTCGTCTCTGAATTTGTTGGACATTACATGGATCCGATATAGTGGAGGGCTTTAAAACATTGTCCTGTCTATCCCAAGTGAAAATTCCTGGTGTTCTTTCATTATGTTGCCCTTTCACTAAATAATACCGTCTTTGCTCAGGAAGACTAAAAGGGCTTTTTGTGTTTTAAAGCATAGAAATGAAATGGGCTTTCCCACCCTTTATGATAACCAGGTGCTTTTAATAGTAGGGCTATTTTGGGCTCATTTCTTGGCCAATATTTGACATTTTTGTGAGCACGTTGGCACCAACATGCAAACTGGCAGCTCTCTTGAGTAGAAAATTCAAATATGAGTTACCAAGAATTCCGGATATCCTATTTGAAGAGGTCAAACAAATGATACAAGTTAAGAATTTTTTTAAAGATTTTATTTATTTATTTTAGGCAGAGCAGAAGGGAGGGAGAAAGAAAGGGAGAGAAACATCAATGTGTGTTGGCCTCTCGTGCACTCCCTGCTGGGGACCTGACCTGATCCACAACCCACGCATGTGCCTTGACTGGGAATCAGCCAGGGACCCTTTGGTTCCCAGGCTGGCCCTCAATCCACTGAGCCACACCAGCCAGGGTGCAAGTTAAGAATTTCTTGGATGATAAAGGAGCAGTCCGTTGAGGCTGAGTGTAACCTTTCCAGCTAGGTAATATGAATCTCTGCGACTCAGATTTTTAATCTTTAGTACAAAGCAGTTCAAATGTGGGAGATAGCAAAATCATTTTAAAAACCTAGCTAGAATTGATATTTGCTAGAAAAATATAATTGTTACTATTGCTGCCATGATATTCATATATGATAAAATATCAAATGAGATTTTATCACTGATAAAGATTGAAGTTTGTTTCAAAATTATTTAGAGACTTCTAGCCAAGATGGAGGCGTAGGTGGACACACTGTGCCTCCTTTCACAACCAAAATTAAGGACAACAAAAATACAGAATGAACAAACAAACAAACAAAAAAAAACCAGAACAGATAGAAAATTGAATTGTGCGGAAGTCTGACAATGATTCACCCAGACCAGTAAGAGGGGTGATATTGGCGGCCGGCTGAGAGGGGTTGCGGCAGGAAAAAGCAGTGGCTAGTGGTCCTGGATGCACAGGCGGCGGTTGGCACACCCCAGGTGCACAGGCGGTAGTTACCGGGCTGGGGGAGGCAACAAGCAGACCCAGTGAGGCGCACAAGGTGGCTGACCACAGTCACACATTTGCACGCAGATAATCCTGGTGAAAATGGGCAGCGAAACAGACTGCGCAACCCAGGGCCCCAGGGCTAGGAAATAAAGCCTAAAAGCACCAATTGAAAACACTTGTGGGTGTTGAGGTGCTGGGAGAAACTCCCTGCCTCTCAGGAGAGTTTGTTGGAGAGACCCACACGGTCCTAGCACATATGCAAGCCCACCCACATGGAAATCAGCACCAGAAGGGCCCAATTTGCTTGGGGAAAGCAGCGGAAGGGACTGGAATCCAAGAGAGAGCAGAGCAAGTGCCAGTGTTCCGTCTCGGACCCTGTCCCCATATACAGCATCACAACCCAGTGACTGGGCTGTCCTGCCCTGGTGAACACCTAAGGCTCTGCCCCTCACTACATAACAGCCCCAGCCAGATCAAAACAAAACAAAAAATGGCTCAAACAGGAGAACAGGTCAAAGCCCCAGAGCTAATTCATCTAAGCTATCAAGACATAGCCAACCTATTAGATGCACAGTTCAAAGCCCTGGTTATCAGGACGCTCACAGAATTGGTTTATTTTGCTCACAAATTAGATGAACAAATGAAGGCTACAGTAAGTGAAATGAAGAAAAACACACAGGGAACCAATAGTGATGGGAGAAAAACTGGAACTCAAATCAGTGGACTGGCCCTGGCTGGTGTAGCTCAGTGGATTGAGCGCAGGCCTGCGAACCGAAGGATCGCGGTTCGATTCCCAGTCAGGGCACATGCCTGGGTTGCCAGGCCAGTTCCCGGCAGGGGACATACAAGAGGCAACCGCACATTGATGTTTCTCTCCCTCTCTCCTTCCCTTCCCCTCTAAAGATAAATAAATAAATAAAATTAAAAAAAAAAAATCAATGGACTGGACCAAAAGGAAGAAAGAAACATCCAATCAGAAAAGAATGAAGAAAGAATTCAGGACATCTTTAAATGTCCCAACATCCGAATTATAAGGGTAGCAGAAGGGGAAGAGGAAGAGCAACAAGTGGAAAAGTTATTTGAACAAATAATGAAGGAGAACTTTCCCAATCTGGCAAAGGAAATAGACTTCCAGGAAGTCCAGGAAGCTCAGAGAGTCCCAAAGAAGTTGGACTCAAGGAAGCACATACCAAGGCATGTCATTATTACATTATCCAAGATTAAAGATAAAGAGAGAATCTTAAAAGCAGCAATAGAAAAGGAGACAGTTACCTACAAAGGTGTTCATATCAGACTGTCATCTGATTTCTCGAAAGACACCTTACAGGCAAGAAGGGTCTGGAAAGAAGTATTCCAAGTCAAGAAAGGCAAGGACCTACATCCAAGATTGCTCTATCCAGTGACGCTGTCATTTAGAATGAAAGGGAAGATAAAGTGCTTCTCAGATAAGGTCAAGTTCAAGGAGTTCATCATCACCAAGCCCTTATTATATGAACCGTTAAAGGGACTTACCTAAGAAAAAGAAGATAAAAAATATGACAGTAAAAAGACAGCAAACTCACCATTATTAACAACCACAACTAAAACAAAAGCAAACTAAGCAAACCACTAGAACAGGAACAGAAACACAGAAATGGAGATCATATGGAGGGTTATCAACAGGGGAGTGGGAGGAGGAGAAAGGGGGAAAAGGTACAGAGAATAAGTAGCATAGACAGTGTGTAGAAAATAGAGGGAGGGAGGGAGTGGTATGGGAAATTTAGAAGCTAAAGAACTTATGACATATGAACATGAACTAAGGGGGGAATGTGGGTGGGAGGGGGTGTGCAGGGTGGAGGGGAATGATGGGGGAGAAATGGGACAATTGTAATAGCATAATCAATAAAATATTTAAAAATAAAAATAAATAAATAATTATTTAGAAATTTTTATATAAAATCTGGATGTAAGGTTCAAAGCATATCATATACTTCCTGCTATTTTATCATCCTTTTTTTTGTGTGTGTGAAAAGGCTTCTCTCATGGTTTGTTTTTTTCTCATTATTTTTCTCCTGAAATCTAATTTTATTCATTTTCTCCAAAGATCCTCGCTTGTAATGTTTTTAGTTCATCTGAATGTTTTTGTACTGTAGACCTCATTCTATTACTACACATTTTTAATTAGTACAATCAGAAAATCTATTTATTTTATGTACATCTTGTTTATTACTTTTGATTGCTAGATGGAATTCCACACATCCAACAAACTCATTCCATTTACTTCTGCAAGGAAGGACACCGTGGTTGTCTAAAACCTGTACCATAAGCATCTTTAATATATAAAGATGTGTATGAGTATAAATGTCTGTATCTCCATCCATCTACCCATCCAAAAATGGATTTCTTGTATTTTTGGAGAATTGATGAATTTTGAACATGTAATGAATTTGGTTAGTGATTAATTTCACAAAAATTGACCTATCACTTGTAAGAACTACTATACCATTTTACACCATCATTGTTTTTATGTGGATTCACAGAAACTTACCAGTAGGTTGTATTGCCTAATATTCTAATCTTTGCCAACCCAGTGGAAATTTACTCTTTTAATTCTTTCTCTTGTTGCTAGTCAGGTTGAACCTCATTTTATATCTTTAATCAGTAGGTTTTCCCTCCTGGAAATTGCCCATTCAAATCGGTTTCTGTTCTAAAAATTGTGTTTTCCTTCCTTTACTTGGACTGGTTGCTGTGTTTTCGTAAGTCTGTTTAAGAAGTTGAGCATGAAGTGGTCCTTGCAGCACTTGGGGCAGGCCTCATGTCTGTGAATTATCTGCTGAGTTTACTCTTTACATTTCCTTTTGCCATTTAACAACTAAAGTCTTGCTTGTCTCTGTACATTTGTTTCCCACCTGCTTTTGAAAAATGCAAGCAAACCCTGTTGAGTCACTTCTTTGCTTAAAACTTTCAGTGACTTTCTTGGCATTTAGGAGAAGCATCTGGATTTTTACTTGGTCTCAAGCTCCTATTGATTTAACCCTTGTTCTGGTCATGCCCTGTGCCCTATGTTGCAGCTGCAGAAGTCTTCTTCCTTCCCTTTCCTGTGCCTGCTCTGGCCCAGCACATACTGTTTCTTCCGCTCCCACTGCTGCCTTTCTCTATCTGGATGATGTTTGCGCTTTAAGTTTCTCATAGCATCTTCACACTAGGTTAGAACTGTTTGTGTGCCCCATGGCAACCTCTGCTGCCTTCTCTTTGAAATTCTTTCTACACTTAAAGTATTTAATAAATTTTTGTTTAAAGATGAAAAGGTGGGAGCAGAGGCATTCTGGAACTCCATGCGGTATGACCCTGTATCATCGTCTCTCTGGGCTGTACTCCAAGCATCCAGCATAGCACCTGAGATGCAGAAGTGCGATTCATGTTTGGTGACAGAGGGATAAAAGCGTATGCACATTAAACGCTTGTTCATGACTACTACTTTGTGTCTCATTTTTACTAAACTTTTGGCTCATTATTAGTCCATTTGGACCTACTTATGATTGTTCTTTTCACATTCATTATATACATATATTTAATTGTGTTCTTTTGTTTATCAAATAAATGTACTTAAATATATTTCTGCCTGTTAACATTGTCTACAGGTTTATTTTTAATAGTGATATGTGTGTGTGTTACTAGTTTAAGTGTCATATACTGTGCTGTTATATCATGATTTCTATAATTGTTTCCTTATTTTGAAGCCTTAGGTTGTTTCCAATTTTATTACTTTATAATGAAATATAATGTTTCTTGATATAAATTAATTTTCCCTCTAAGCTATTTATTTGGAATTATTGCTTTTGAACAGCGCCTATTAAATGCTGATCGGGTGTTTGGAAAGATTGAAGTTGGTTTCACTCCTAGACAATCTGTACTTGTTTATCCAGAGCTCCACCAAAATTGAGTTTTATAATTTCTTTGTATTTTAATAACTATGAAGTGTAACTTTAAAGTTGTTTCAATTTGCATTTCTTTCTGTGCCGTTAGATCTCTGCATTTTACGCCATGATGATTTATCCCCTCAATTTTCTCTACTTAAATTGTCCGTGTGCATCCTTTGATGTCCTCCTAAAGTAGTCAAATGTTTCCTTTCCGTGAGTGACAGAAGGGCCAGGTAGTCAGGATCTTATCTCCCAGCTTACTACTTTTGGGAGTATTTTTAGAGCTTCAGGATTTGCTTCTAAGAATATTGTTGATATTCTTAGAAAATATGCAACAATATGGAGTCAGCTTTAGAAATACTTCTTTGTACATGGTTCTCATTTAAATGTAGTTATGGCCTCTTCGCACTCTTCAAACCAAACCAGAACAGTAACACTTGTCTTTCTTTGGGTGAGAAATACTCTGCCAAAAAGACAGGGATTCATGTAATGGAGAATATTTTCTTGGTTCCCTTGTAAGTTTAAAAGTTATTTACAGATTTGTATTCTATGGTGTCTCAACATCATTTGGAATTAGGCTTTGCTCACAGAACTCAAACTGCAAAACTCCATTTCAGCGAGACTCAATTACCCTTTAATGTCTAAAAAATAAAAATAAATAAATAAAAAACAAAGAAAAAATACATCGAAATTTGCATTATGATTGATTCTTGTGCACAGAAGACTGACAGTCTTACCCAAAACTTTCATGGTTGTTTTTTTGATCTTTTGCCTTTTTGTTTGATATACTTGAATAATCTGCATAGGTTTGATATTTAATTCCCCTTGTTCTTGTTCAATTGGGAGCTAGGATTGGGAGGCTGGCATTTATTTTCCATGCAGTTAGGTTTTTTTTTCCTAAATCATTTAAATTATGCAGAGCCTAGGATTATTTCAAGAGTAGTTAGATAAGGGTATTTGGGTTTATTGGGAGGAAATGGACTTCATGGATTTGAAGCAAGTCATAGGTTGATATTTAGGTTTTAAATTAGTTTTTGCGGCATTTAAAAATATTTTTCTTCTAATTTCTCTTTTCCTTACTGGTTTTTCTCATGCTTAAAATAATGTGAACTTTTACACGTGAAGGGCTGCAGTGGACAGACAGCTGGGCAGGCTGTTTGCTGTGGGAGAGCACTGGCGAGAGCAGTGGTGGCTGCATTCCAGAGCAAAGGGCGCCTTTCCCAGCTCATCAAGTACACTAACGAGGTGGCAGCCATTGCTAGGAGTTTTCTAGGTACTGTATTTCTATGTGAGTTTCCTTTGTCTTTGTACAGTTTTGCATTTGTGATCTTCAAAATGAAATATCCAATTGTCTAGGCACCTGCCCCCTCCCTCCCCCCTGCCCCCGCTTTATAGCATATTCTCAACAGGTCAGCACCCTTGGCTGGATACTTGTTACCCTCTTCATTTAACTTGAAGTGAGTGTACTTCATAATGTTACTAAACCTATGAGGGAATACTCCCCAGCTTGTAGTTGTTTCTGCTGCCTTTTTCTCACCAGTGGGAATATCTGATTTTTCAAAGCTGGGTAAACTGAGAGGCACATTGTTAACAAAGAGCTCAGCTCTCAGGGATTAGTACAAATTTCCTAAAGTTTTCTTTTGTGTCTGTGATGTATCAAAAGGAAAACTCACCTGTCTTTTCAGCCTAACTGAGTGTATTTCACAGTGGGATCACTGAATAAAAGCTCTGGTTTATTTCCCATCTGAATGGAAACATTTGGTCATGGAGTTGCCTTTCTTCTTATCCAAAGCTCTTGAGTTCCTTCCTCCAGTGGAACAGAACTTCAGGGAGATGGCTCTGTAATTGATGTCATGATCAGAACTCAGATGAAGGTCAATATAAGGATACTCTGGTCTCTGTCTTTTTGACTTCCTTGACCCGCTTTTCCTGGGTTGGAAACAGTTAATTTTTACTTGACATAACATTCCATTATGATTTCATGTGGACTGCTGGCATAAGATAGAAAATTTGTTGATGTTCTTCGATACAGGCCTTTTACTTTACGGTCCAGGTCAAATCAATGCCCTGTGGGGTCTTCACATTGCTGCCTTCTGCTCAGTTTTAGAGAAATGTGCTGGGACTTGCAGTCACATTGGGCAGCTCTTTGCAGTCTGGTAGTCATCATTGTCTACGCCTCCTTCAGGCTCTGAAGACAACAGTGCAGGAGGGGATATTTGCCCACCCCTGGTATTCCTGTTCCAAGTTTAAGCATCTGTAAGTGTTCCTCATAAGTACGTCAGAGTAGTCTTTGTCTTTATGAATAAAGATGTTGTCCTGAAATGACATTAGTTGTTTCTTTTTAGAGTGAAATATCTACCTGATTTCATTAGTTCCATTTTCTTCTTAGCTTATTACCAAGAAAGTAGAAGGTTGGTCGTAAGGGAAGATGTGATTACCTCAGTATGTAAGTAGATTATAGAAAGAGAACTGAAAGGATATGCACAAACCTAATAATTCATGAAGAGGAGGAGGAAATGGGCAGGGGACAGATGGGATTTATGAGGGATGTGATTTGTTTCACCAAAGTTGCCGTGTTGTTCGACTCATTTAAAATGAGAATCTCTTTAACTTACAAAATAATTTTTTACATGGACAAAATTTTAAAAATCATTTCAGTATATCTCCAGCAGTAATCCTGCATTCTCTTCTCCCTCAGCCATGTTCTAAAAGGTAGTCCTTCTCAGCCACTCTGCCTGTTCTGTATTTTCCGAATGTCCTGGGACCTTTCTCACTTCTCCCCTGATGGCTTCAGCATGGCAGTGGGGAGGTGGGGGTGGAGCTGAAGTTCTGGCTAACGTGGGGAAGTATTTATGCTTTTGTGCAGTTTTTTAGCAAGAGAAGCCTCCAAGTTGGAGGAAGGCAGTGTTGTTCTGTAAATAGAGCTGTGGAATATATCTGTTTGTCATCTTGCATTCCTTAGCCTCTTTCTGCAGATCAGTGTGAGAGTGTGTGAATCCTTCTTCAGAAGCTGTAGTTTGAGTCTCTGCTGAGGGTTATAGAAAAGTGCGCCTGTTCCCATTCCCACCCCCTCCCTGAAATTTAGGAAATGCTTGTGTCTGATTACTTTTCAGATATTCTGTGTAAGTTAAAATTTCAACAAGAGCACTAATCTTATGATGCATTATTAGAGTACAAAACATCATGTTATCACTTGATTTAATGTCATATACTTCAACCAAATAATACAAGAAATCCCAAATAGTGACACTGTCAGAAGACAACCTGTGTGGCATTTGTGACTTCTTCCTGAACAGCACAAATAATTGCAGCTGGTTGTTAAATTAATTTGTTTGGGCCTTAGCACAAATTTGTTTGTGTGACTTAGCACAGAGGCGGGAAAGTCTTCAGGTAAACTAGTCAACTGTTGTTAATTCTTATGAATAGGAAATATACAGAACGCTGTTACGTCAGACATGAATGCTGTGGCACTTTAATGCCTTGGCCTAAACAGAGTCAGTTGCATTTGACATGGGAATATTAATTCACTTTTTAGTCAGGAAGCTGGAGAAACATTCTCCTCTTGAGCCATTACAACTTGGCTCAGTATTTTTCTTTGTTAGCATTTGTCAGTTGAGATTTTCATAGTGTTCTAGACTCATTGTTGGCTTTATATAGACAGCCATCATATCTAATGAAAATACAATTTGATGTAGAAACAGGGCAGCGTTGAAAATTACTTAGTAGCAAGGTTATCATAGTTATAAATTAACCTTGAAAAATCCTAATTTTAGTGCTAGATGGCACCCAAGAGACCATCTATTTGACCCCCTGTGTTTTGTTGTTTTTTTTTTTAATCATTTCTAGAAGTGAAGCTGAGACAGAACTGTGCTATGAATAAGATCTCACTTTCAAATTAGGTACCTTTTTATGTGACTCTAATATGAGACAGTGATAATTTAGTCTACAGATGGAGTTTCATAGATGCCTGTGTAATTATGTCTCTTTAAATCTGCTTTGGAAGAAAACGTACAAGTATACATTATTTTTTATCATGTTTAGCTATACATTTTAGTCATTAAATATTTTTAGTCACTAACTTGTATTGGGCTCCATACATGTCCAAAATCCCAATTAAATCATATATGTTTACTTGTCTTAATAGTCATGTGACACAGGCACTATCATCATGCCCTTTATGAAAATGGAGCTGCTGCCCTGGCTGGTGTGGCTCAGTGGATTGAGTGCCAGCCGGCATACTGAAAAGTCACCCGTTCAATTCATGTCAGGGAGCACGCCTGGGTTGGGGGCCAGGTCCCCCGTTGGGGGCCTGCGAGAGGCAACTGACAGCACATCGAAGTTTCTCTCTTTCTTCCTCCCTTGCCCTCTCTCTAAAAGTAAATAATTAAAATCTTTTTAAAACATATATTAAAAATGAAGATACCAAGGTATAGAAATATTAAATAACTTCCCTTGGGATCAGTTAACAGTGGTTAAATGTGGTAATGCACTTCCATTCAATATCTCAAGCTTTTAATCGCTGTTTATGAAACTGTAGCCTCTAGCAGTATCTTTATAAGTTTGAAAATTATAGCATTCTGAAAATGTCAAAATAATGGAACCAAACTGACGGTGAGTCATGTCCATTCTTGTGGGTAATTCTTTCTTGTGTTCTGAGCCATTTTCCTGTTAAGCCTTTGACCTGTCTTTGGGGGCTGGAATGCTATGGAATCAGCTGTGGTGGCTGGCTGATGGCAGTTGCATTTTGGGTCAAGGTGGCAGCCAGTGCTTTCTGGGTCTCCCACAGCTGTTGAGACAATGTGAATCTGTGCTGTGGAGGTCTGCCAAGTTAGACTCTCGGCTCCTCATTATATCTTGGGAACTCACACTTTGCACAAACCTTCTGCCCTGCAGCAGCTCACATCAGTGCATCGCCATGTCAAGCTGAATAATTCGCAGCATTTAGCACTTAAATTGGCTCATTGCAGACAATCCAATTAAAATAAAGTCTATTATCGTTTTGGTACCTTGGAATGAAATGGAGTGTTTAAGTGATGAACATGCCACATTGCCTGGCAGTTGCTCCACATCTAACTCATCTTCATCTTGCAGGTTCTTTGCGTCTTGCTAAAATGATGCCCTGCCTTGGTGTGAGCCATATATGAAGTTTGGTGACACGCCTTTCTCACTCAAGATTTCTTTTGATGTGTCAGTATTTGGGGACTCCTGAGAGTTTGACAAACACTTCTCAGTAGCTTGGTTACATGTCTTACTAACAAGGGACATTCAATTAAGGCTTGTTTTCAGACTGAAGTCAAGAACTCAAACAGGCCTTGATTAAGGAGATTGCCACATCCTGCAATAAAGTTTAAAGTACAAAACAGTGTATGTAGAACACTTGTATTTTCCCCTCTGTGACTTGGCTTGTAAGCAATGAGAAATGAGAGGAAGTGGGGGGAAGGGTAGTATAGCGGAGAGGTGATCTGACAAAGATGCTAAACAAAAAGTGCCTGCATTGAGTCTAGGATAGAATGTTGGTTTCTAGATGTGATAGTACATTTATGAGCAGAAATTTTGATGTCTGTGTGGAGGTGGGGCATTCTTGGGAGACTCACCCAAAAAGAAACATTCAGCTGTTCCAAACTGATGTCATAAAGCTGCAGGTACATTTGGACTCAACAGGACATAAATGAGAAAAAACAATCAATTATTGACTGGAGATACGTTTTTATTTATTTATTTTTAGTCACCCTAAGATGCATCATGGTACTCTGGCAAAACCAGTGGGTTCCAAACCTTGATTTGACATTTAGCTCTATTATTTTCTAGTTGTGTTACACACCAGCTAGAGAGAGGCATGCCAATTAATCCTTCAGAGCTTTATCTAAAAATGAGTATAACGCCCCCTCCCTCCCCCTGTACAAATAGTAGTGAGGATAGGAAATAGCATGTAAATGTCACTTGCATTTAGAAGGCTCTATAAATGTTGTCTGTTGGTTTATTTCAGCTGTAAACTCAGAAATCACATTGAAAAGGAAGGTGCCTGGAATAACTTCTGTTTCTTTAAGGCTTTGAAAGGGCTGTATTTAAATTAGACACAGGAAATGGATTGGAGCATGGGGAGTGGGAAATGCCCTCACCATTCACTGAATGTGGCAGTGATTGAAACCTCTCTGTCTACCTCTTCCTCCTTTTTGCCTAACATATGTTTTATACTGCTGGCCAACTGGTCCTCCTTGATTTCTTTTACGCTGTGAGTCAAAAAGGCTACCTCATTTCCTGGAAAAAAACTGAGTTTGTAAATATCCTTTTCTATCTTTGTAAGTGATGTTAATGGCGTCTTGAGGAGAGTCCAGTGGTTGTGTTTACGGGACTGGGGAATCTCTGTAGTAAGTTCCCACACTGGAGTGGGTTCCCACTGGTGGAAGTGCTCCCAAAAGGTCAGGGCATTCGTGCATGTAATTCTTGTGATGCCCTGCATTGGAAGTCAGAGACCTGAACTACAGTAGACTGGTGCTGCCTTTCAGATGCACAGCTTTTGAGCTGTGAAAGGAGTGTTGTTTTATGTGGGGTCAACCCGTCAGGTAGTCGCTTACCTCTTGTTTCATTCTGGATGTTTGTGGAACATTGGAAATACACATATGGTCAGTCTTGTATGGTTGAATGTAGGCAGTGTTTTGGGCCTTTCCAGAGCACAGTGTGACGGAAATAGCAGACACCTGGAGAATGGTCAAATGGTTACTATGTTTATGCTGTAACAAATAGAAAGCAAATAAAAAGCCAAACAATAATAATAATATTCACTTGTTGGCATACCTGCTTATCCACTAATCTACTATTTAATTAATTAAATGAGGAGTTATTAGACTGAGGTGACTCTAAAGTCTTGTGTACCAGTCCAACATCTAAGCCTGTGAATGTCTCAAGATTAGGAAATTGAAATTTCAGGAAAATCAATTACAAACAGCCAACTAACGTTTTGAGCTGTAGCCCATCAACTGTTTCCTTCCTATGCTTCCACCTTGTCTCTATAGAAGTCTCTCCCCAGTTTCTGATGGTGGATCACGATAACCACTTCCGGTTTGCTGCTGCCTCATTCAAATTTGCTCATATAAACTATTCACATTTTTGATATGCCTCACCAAGTCTTTGAACACTACCTGTCCATCCAGCGTGAGAAAGCAGCATTTGTAAAAGAGAAATGCTTTGGGATTTGGATAAGAATAATTATTCTTGCTTTCTTTCACCATTGCTCTTCAGCAACGCAGCCTGAGCAGTCAGCTGTCCTTTCTGTCTGTTACTCTTGTTAGCTACCCAGGAAGAGAAGGAGAAGGAGGAAGGAGGAAGGGAGAAGGGTGAAGGGTGATCATGTGGTCATGCCGGGATCTCAGGCACCAAGTAGGGGATTGTTGAGGTGTTGTTAGTGTGAAACTCGACTGTCCAGTCCAAAGGTAGTCCCAGAGGTGTGATGAACTGTATTGTGGGAGAGGGAGGTGGTCCCCAGATGAGGGGGAGGTTTTTCTCGGTAAGGAGTTAATGCATTCCTGGAATTGTCCCCACATCTTTTTCAGTTCTGGAACAAACTGATCCTCACTTGTCAAATATGCTTTCCAGAGTATTTTCAGCTCTGTGCCTATGGGAGAACACGTCCAGAAACCTGCTACATCCTTCATCATTTGTACACTCCTCTCAAATGTATGTCCACAGATGAGGTTCTGCTCATTCACAGGGATGGACTCATTGAGGCACCAAGGTGTGTATGTGCATTAGTGTGTGTGTATATATGGTATCATTTTGGTACCCATGGTGGGTCCTCCTTTGGAACAGGCTTAGGGGCTTGCATTTACATGTTTCTGTCTGGAACATGCCTTTCTCTCTACCCTCCCCAACACCCCTCATCTCCCCACAAGGCATAAAACTTGCTCCTTCACTCCATTTTGTGTTCAAGCTTTACCTTCCTAGAGAGACCCAATGATAAGCCCTTCTGTTGAGCTCTGTTCTCTTCACCCCTCTTTCTTTCTTTGTTTTCAGAAAAATTATTTCACCAGCGATTTTTGTTATATTCCTCCATTTGAATTTAACCCTTTGAACCCTGTTGTTTTCTCAGTGCCTTGAGCTTAGTAGGAACCCATTAATATTTATTAAGTTAATGCTGACATATAAGGGCATTCTTTTTCAAATATTTGATCCCTTTAACTATTTGTGTGTTTTCCCCAAACATCACAAAACTAAGCCGTTTTGCAGGTGTGTAGGTGGAAGCCCTGAGCTACGTAGTGGTAAATAATGACTTTACAAAGTGCTAAGAGTGGATTTAAAAAGACACGATATTTGCCATTTCCACATATTTCTTGACTTGCTCAGTGAATTCATCCGGGTTTTCCCAAAAGGAAAGGGCTCATATTGAAACTGTCTTTTTTTTATTCATGTTTCCTTGAGTAGAAATATTTAAACCTAGTTTACAATATATTATTAATGAGCATTTTGTATATTACTCGTAATATCTTTTTCAGGCAAAAGTAAACAATAGGGGCTGGGGGGCCATTCACAATATAGAAAACAAAGGGTTTGGTGTCAAAACAGTGTAACAGGAAGGAGACTTGAATTTTTAAAAGGGTGAAAGTTATTATGTAATGTACTTGAATGATTTTTCTACATTTTTTCTTTAAAAGGAAACAGCAACCATAGTATCTTTTTATTATCTAAGAAGTATTCCTCTCACAAATACATAGGAGTGGTAATAGTATTGTGCCCATTTTGTGGATTAGAAACTGAGGCTTGGAAAAGTAAAATGATGTGCTCAGGTCCCCAAGCAGGAACTCCAGCGAGGTTCTTACTCCACAGCTCATGTTTTTTTGTTTTATCATTGTGCTATTAGGCTATAAAATATAGAAAATAGAAGGAGTCTATCAACTGTTGATTTTATCAAGGGGATTATCCCTTTTTGAAAATAAGCATTGTTTTCATCACACTAATTTACTGTAAGGAAATTTTGTAAAAATTTTAGAGATCTCTTTAAGATATCCTGTAGTAGCTCTAATGCTGTAGGAAGGTTGGGCTTTTATAATTTTTTGAACTTCTACTTCTTCTTCCTGTTCTACCTTTATTCCAAGTTTACGTTTCCTCTTGGGCTCACAAAAGCTGCCCGCTATTGCATGTTGCCTCTAGGGTGGACTCAAGTTGGCGGGAGTGTGGACTTTCTGTCCGCTTTTTCCAGGGGTTTGATGGTCATGGGAGCTCTGACCTGGACTTCCAGGTCTCTGGGTCTCCTGCTTCTGGATAATGTGAGCCCACATTTGGACACTCCAGTCTGCCCTGCCTGTGCCAGGTCTGAGAGGAAGGAAATGGAGTTCGTGGAGGATGAAAAGCAGTTTATTGTTATTAATAGGAGGTTATATTAAGAACTGTGATTTTTTTGCATGTTCTAAATGCCTTGTATTTACGAGTCAGAGAGGGGAAAAAGGAAAATTCAAAACATCTTGATTAAAAAGTGCAGACTTAAACAGCAAGAGAAAAGCAGAAGTTACCTACAAAGGAGTTTCCATAAGACTGTCAGCTGACTTCTCAAGAGAAACTTTGAAGGCAAGAAGGGGCTGGCAAGAAATATTCGAAGTGATGAAAGGCAAGAACCTACAATCTAGCTTACTTTATCCAGCAAAGCTATCATTTAGAATGGAAAGGCAGATAAAGTGCTTCCCAGACAAGGTATAGCTAAAGGAGTTCATCATCACCAAGCCCTTATTATATGAAATGTTAAAGGGGCTTATCTAAGAAAAAGGAGATCAAAACTATGAACATTAAAATGGCAAGAAATTCACAAGTATCAACAACTGAATCTGAAATCAAACAAAGCAAACAAGCATAACAGAAACAGAATCATAGATATGGAGATCATCTGGATGGTTACCAGTTGGGAGGGGGTGGTGGGAGAATGGGGGAAAAGGTACAGGGATTAAGAAGTACAAATTGGCAGGTACAGATAAATGGATGTTAAGAATAGTATAGGACATGGGAGTAGCCAGAGAACTTATCTACATGACCCATGGACATGAACTAAGGCGGGGGGAGTAAAGAAGGGAAAATTGGGATAACTATATAGCATAATTCATATAATATATTTAAAAAATAAAATCTAAAAACAAAAAAGTATGGGCTTAATTATAATTCATTCAGCTTACTGAGCATCTCCTATGTGGTAAAGACTGGCGTATAGCAGTAAGAAAGGTAGCTAAGGAGTTTACTTTCCAACAGAGAAGATAGCTATAGAAGTAATTCCTGATGCTGCATTGCTACAAAGGTGAAATGAAGGTTGTAACACAGCATACGGATATGTGATTTAATGACGTTGGCCAAAGGTCAGCAAAGTTCTGAAAAGGGCCAGAGAGTAATGGCTTAAAGAAGTATATTGTCTCTACTGCAAATACTCATTTACAACCATAGTGCAGGCACAACCACATAACAGTCAGTAAACAAATGGATGTGGGCTCTGTTCCAATAAAACTTTATTTATACAAACAGCTGGCATTCTTCATCTGGCCTGTGGGTTATAGTTTGCTGACTCCTGGTCTTGGCTCTTTTTCTACTTTCACTGCTGTTCTCTGTGTATTCCCTTTCTCCCTCATCTCTTGTCACCTTGTGGTTCCAAGATGACTTGTAGAGCCTCTGGTAGCCCAGCCTCCCATGGCAGAGGCAACACAAAAAACTACAGAAGGAAGGAAAACAACTTTCCCATCGCAGGAAGTCCAGCTGACTTTCCGTTACAAATCATTGGCCCAAGTTGGATCATCTGCCCTCCCCACCATTAGTGTGGAGCACAGAGGACTCTGATTTCCAGGACTGGCTTGGTGCCAGCATGAGTTACCCTCTGGTTGGAGCATGTTGCTGTTCCAATGAAGTCAAGGGTCTTTGATGGAGAAGAACAGAGGAAGCTGTTGGTTGGATAGGCTACAGTGTTTCCATATGAATGGGCTCCTGGCTACTCTCAGCTTGATTCTTTGACCAGTTGTTTCACATCACCCAGAAGCTTGTTAGAGGTGCACAACCTCACAGCCTACCCAGAACTACTGAGTCAGTACCCATTCTGCATTTTAACAAATCCTCAGGTGATTTGCACACACGTTAAAGTTTGAGAAGGCTGGTCTCCAAGGTCATGGAAGGCCATTTTAAAGATGGTTAAACCAAAACTTGGAGAGAGAGTGGATTGGTAGGCCCTTCTTGGCTCCCATTCATGTAATGCCATTATAAGTCCCATTTTATAATGATGTTTCACATTTATAATCTTCATTTTACTGTGTTTAGCTATAGTGGACAATTCTTTAGAGGACCCATCCCATTGCTTCCCCACCCCCAGCAAGTCCTAGCAGTATTCATGGTGGTACAAAGTTGCTGGAGGGGGGGGTGTGTGTGGAGGGGGTAGGTGGGTGGAACAAAGTCCAGGGGAATAAGGCAAAGTCTGTAAACATTGTTCTTTCTTACCCATATCATAGTGCATATAGATGACATGGTACTTCTTGTCTTTATTTGAACATAATTTGCCATAATTCATTATGGGCAACTGCAAGAGTACGTAGGACCGTCAAGTATCTGGGTTCTATTTTTGACTACAGGAAACTCCACAGTTAAGCAACCAAATTCCATTTCAGAATTCTGTTTCTATTTTTTCTTCTGTTCATTTGATCTTTTCCTTCCGTAGACATATTAGCTTCTAAAGCATGAAGATTTTTTTCTTTTGGCTGTATTCTGATCAAAACACTTAGGGCTTCCCTAGGAACTAAAAGCCTGGCTAAGAGGAAATGTGGTTGGTCTCATGGTACATCTTTGGTCCCAGACACCAGCTCTGTGCCTGCAGTTATTTTTGCAAGTCTTGCTACACATTCTAAGGCGTAGCTCTCAACTGCCCCTTGGAATTTTGTTAACTGGTGTGCTCTTGTGAGCTAAATATGGGGAGAGCCTATTGAAGACTGTCCTTGCCAACTGGGCAGGTCTCCCACTTGGCTGTTTGGAGAATGGTTCTATCCTGTCCTGTTGAAACAGGATGAACTTGGCCACAAGTGTCAGCCAGAAGCCCTCTGTTCCATTTGTGCGGCTGTGCTGGCTGGGTTCTGAGAAGTGCATGATTTCATTTGGGAACTCACTGTGGTTTGCTGCTAACCTTGTGAGTCTGCAAAATGATGCCTTTTAAGCATGACTGGGACAAAATAACCCTGGGGCTGCATTTGGTATGGTTTGTCTGTAAGGTTTAAAAACTGTGGTTTAGGATTTTTTGCTTTATAAAATTGAGGCCTCCCTTAAAGTTGTGTCCTTTTTTATGGTTCATAAATTGGATTACTCTTCTCTTGTAACGGTGATGGTTTAATGTTTTGTGGAAATTGGAGATAAGATTCCACTGTAAAGATTTCATAATTGTTCGGTAAGGTTGGATATTTTGCCCTCTCAAAGTGAAGTATATTTATACCCAGGCTGGGATGTGGGGTTATGGGGGGTGGGAAAGGGGTGGTCAGGAAGCCATCTGTAACTTGGGTGTTTTTGTTGTCAGCCACCCATCTGAATTTAAAGGAAAGTTTTCCATGAAGTTGTGGAAGAAGACAAATTAGCCAGATGATGGATTATCCACCATCTTTCTTCAGCCATAAGAAATAGGAGGCGAGAGGTTAAGTAACTGACACACAGTCACTTCATTTGTCAGTGGGAGGACACAGCAGGGTTGCACGGCCCATTGATCTCCCTCAGCTTCAAGCCCACCCCCAGCTGCTTGCACTGCCCCTAATGGTTCTTTCTCTTTCTTTGGCCTGGGAACTTGCCTGAAGGAACTTCAGCAGTATGATGGCTCCCTTCTGACAGAGGCATCCCCACCACGAGAGCTCTCAAAACACTGAGCTAACACAAACCTGTTTGCTAACCACACAGCGTGTGATGATTTTCCATCTCCAGTGAATGTAGTGTGAACCCTCATCACATTTTAAAATCAAACTTGTTAATTTGCCTCCCTGTTTATTTTTTATCCCTTACTTTTTATTGAGAAGATAAAACTACATGAATTTACTGAAAGAAAATTCAGACTTTGTGAGGAGGGGTTTATATATTTTTCATGGATGGGACTAATATTTCATAGAATAAGTTCCTGAAGTCTATGAGCTTTTGAATTATAGGACATTGTTTGGGAGTCTCCATAAAACTGAAACTTTCGTGCCCCTGTGATCATATGACACTGAGAAGATGGAGGCCCACACTGGTGGTTGAATTATTTTTCATTTTAGTTGTTTTTCTGTTTTAGGTTTATTTTCAAAATTACACAAATGTTGGTGATAAGAAGGTTGAAAATTTCTTGTCTCTTTTCAGATTTGATATTTTTTACAAAGGTATCAACAGTATTGTGGCAGGCAGTCCCTAGTGATGTAGTAGTTCTCAGCTGAAGGGAATTGTAAGTTCTCACCTTGGACATTGGACGTAGTCTGGAGACTTCTGTGCTTGTCACAAGTGGGAGAAATGTTGCTGCTGGCATCTAGTGGGCAGAGGTCAGGGATCCTGCTAAACATCACACAATGTACAGGACAGTTCCCCACGTCAATGACTTACTCTACCTAGAATGTCGATAGTGCTGCTGCTATTAGGAAGCTTTGGACTGGCATAACCAAAACCAAAATGTTATTTTATTTAACCTTTAAGACATTAACAAAAACTTGTCTGAAATATATTACCCATTTATGACATGCAAAAAGTATTGCTTGTTTAAAAAGTAACAAATGTGACCCTTTTGAGCTAAATATTTTCACAGAGCACAGGTGGCAAACACAAGGCCCACAGGCCGAATCTGGCCCTCCACCTTGTTTTATCCGGCCTGGCACTTTGTCTCTACCCAGTGGCAGCGCCCAGTCTTTGCTTAACAGGTAAGGAGTGGTTACATTTACACAGTCCTAAAATTACATTCGGCCCTTCGAAGGCAACCATGAGGCTGATGTGGCCCCCCGGTGAAAATGAGTTTGACACCCCTGGTCTAGAGGTTGTCTGAGTCTGTAAATGAAGACCGGGGAGCTATTTTACATGATAAAATCCTAGTTTATTGAAGAATTGTGTTTAAATTTTAAAATATTGTTTTACAAGATTAAATTTTTTTAGCAGTATTCTCTCTTAACTTAGCAATTTTTAAGTGATTCCATGGTCAGCCCTAAGGTTTCTTTTCTAGACTGGAACTCCACTTTTAATTGTATAATGAATAGCACATTCTGCTTCCGTATGGTTTTCATTGTGAGCTTCCTTTGAGAAAAGCCCATTAATTGAGCCAAATTGTCCTTTGCATGTGAGTTTTTCATTGTGGATCACTGCTCAAAAGGTGATGAATTAAACTGTTAAACTCATTTTAGTTTTGACCTACAATTAACACAAACACATTTGAAAAATGAAGCACAGGTTGTTTACCAGACGCCATGTGAGAGCATCACCCTTCAAACTCAGTGCAGATAACACTTAATGCTCTGCCCCTGCGGTCCACACTGAAAGAACCACAGGTGGGTCTAGGAAAAGTTGCATCCTTTGACCTTGAATTGTGTTAAAGTTTTCATGTGTACAGTTTCAGCTCCTTGACCTTTATTTTCTTTTGGTGCATATCATATGAATACAGATTCATATATACCAATTTGTACTAAGTAAAAGGCAGTGAATTATCCATAATGAACTCTCAGGTTTTAAAGTTATTAGCAATGCCCTTTCTAGCCTTGAGTACGTGGGTACTGGGTACATACTTGATGGAATAACAGAGACTGTGGGGGTTTTTTGAGTCCTACAAATCTCCTTTAATTCTTCACAATCAGGTTGACAAATTGTCAGCATACATATTTATAGAGGAAGATAAAGATGGAGCTACCTACACTGTATCTATAATTGTAATGGTGTGTACAAAACGTGATGGGGACTGTCTTCTTGACTATTTCAGATGTGCATGTTTGTAGGAAGATTTCAGTGTGGAACATTTGTATTTATATAAATTGCTTTTTGTACTTTGTGAGCCTTTTTACTTTCAAGGATGACATTAAAAGAAATTTTGACCCAAGGACACCAGAAAATTAGTCCCAATGAATTTCACCCTTAAGAATGTTGGTAATTTTCTGAAGATTGGCTTTGTGACGTGTTCTCCCTCACCTTGTCTCTGTCTCTCTCTGCCTGTCACTCTCTCTTTCATCTTCACCTTGCAGTGCTCTCATCCCCCTTTGGTTCTCTGTTCCCTGCATCTGGGAGGCTCTGCTCCTAGCTTATTTTCACCCTCAGTGTCTCTGCTTAAAGGTTCATTCCTTGTTGGGTCTAACTCCAAGCTATCATGTTGACTTATTAGTTGCTTAAAAATTATTTTTTACAGTTTCTCCCTCAGGAATGTAAATACTGGAGGAAGACAGCTTGTCCCTCCCCACTCCCCTATGCTCTGCCCTTGACCATGCATGGAGTGAGCACTCACTAAATATTTGTTGAATGGATGAAATATTTTGTACCCCAAATAATTGGCGTCATTACCAGTTGAATATTTAAGGAGCAGACATCTTGGCCCCCACCTGGTTATCGCCTAGAGCACAAGCCCTCTCTCTCCTGCAGCTGCCCTCCCAGCTGCCCTTGACCACGCTGCCTCCTGATTGCCCTCAGCCCAGGGCACAGGGGATTGAAGTCCCCGATCCACCCTGATTCTGTGGTTTGAGGAAAGCCACACTAGCAATGGAGTCAAGTCTGTTTACCTTGTGGTAGCTTAAAAGCAAAAAGAGTATATTCTCTAGCAAAGAAATAAATACAAAAACCATGTCAGTAGATTGTTCAAGAGTGATAATCATGTTAACATTTTTCAGTGTTTAGTCCATGAAGGTTGTTGGATGGATTGAGTAACAAACTCTCATTTTTATTAACAACTTGCTGTTCCCATCCTCAGCTCCAAAGTTAGACCTTTAGGCCTGACGTATAGTTTAGGATGACATTGGCAATGTTACTCTTGTGTGTTGACTTTTTTTCTTATCAACCAGCGCCTTTATTTTACACTAAATATGGCAATTATTCTTCATTTGTATTTTCATTTTTTCCACTTATTTTTTCGTTATTTTTAAATGAACTTTCTCCACTAAAATCTGTTTACTTTTTTTTTTTAAACTAATAAGATCAGATTTTCCCTCCAGGTCAATTAACTAGCTGCTGCCAAGGGCTTGTGAGATGCAGTCTACAGATGTGGGGCTGGCGGGCTCCTGTCTTAAGCCAATAGTTTGGTGAAGCTTTGCTGGCCTGGGACCTGGGTCTTTGGATTGGATATTGCATAAATTCTTGTTTCACGGCACTGCATGGAATTATCCCAGTGTGGGCATCGGTGTTGAACACAGCAGACCATAAAATTCCATTTTGTTTCTGTTGCATAAACATAGGATCACAAATAGTGTGATTATTTCTGGCAGCCTCGGGCATCTTAGCTAGGAGAAAGATGTAGGAAAATATGAATACTTAAATGTATTATGAGTTTCCCAGCATGAGCTGACCAAGTGCCTTTGGCACTACTAGCTTTTAAAAGGGTCAAATATCAAAACATCTAATTCCATCATTTGCTGAGTTCTAACTGTGTGCAAGGTACTGTTTTCATGGTTTCATTTGCCTTATCACAGTTAGTCTTCAACATTGTACTGTCTTAAAGTTTAATTTTACAACCGAGGGAACAGAAGCCCAGAGAGGTCCTGAGACTTGGCACAAGTACACAGGAAGAGAAGGGGTGGGATTAGAACCCATATCCTTTGACCTCAAAACTTGTAACTACCAGCACCACAGAAGTCCTGGTAACATAGTTAGGATTAATTCACTGTCTCACTGTTTCTCTGATCTTTACTGGCATTCCCTTGCAGATTTCCAGGGATTCTGTGCCATGTTCTCTTCCTTGTCTCAGTGTCTCCCGAGAGGCAGGCAATCCCTCAGAGGCACATCCTGACTAAGGTTAGAGCTAGAAGAAACCAGTGAAACCCCCCACTTACTACTTAAAGCTAAAGAAGCTCAAGTCCAGAATGGTTATGTCTGCTGTCTGGAGAGGGGACTGTCAATTAGGAAACTCATGGCTAAGAATTTGTGGTTAAAAAAGCAAAATAGTTTGAGAAAAACATTTTTTTTTCTCTCATAAGCCAGTATCTGCAGGAAGCCGGTCAGGGGTTATAAATACATCAAACGGGTGGTAGAAGACAGTAGGAAGTGGTAGTACCTGAGCCCACCTGCTCCCTGCACCCCTTTGCCACTCTCTGCCACACAGAAAGAAGCTGTAGTCAAGCCTTTGGAGAAGATAAGGTATCAATCAAAAGCTCATGTTCCCTTCCACTTAAAGTTAATAAATTAACAATAATAAAATCTTAAACACTTGGTGGCCAATCACAGTGTTGCTGGGATACGAGCTTGTGCCCTCTGCAGTTACATAGTTAGTCTATAAGGACAGAGGGTTTTTCCCCCCTCTCTTCTTTGCCTTCAGTTAGTAATTGTTTGTGATAGATACTGTGTAGGTATCCATTAAATATGTTTTTCATAAATTGTAAGCTTTAGTTTTCTCATCTGTAAAATGATCGTAATACTTCACAGTTCGGGATTTTTGAGGGACAAAGTGAGATTCTCAAAGTACACTTTACAGATGTAAAGTGTCTGGTGAAATGTAAGTGATAACTAAAATGTTTGCTGTTGATAGTTTTTAGTCACTGATTAATTGATTCCTATCATGTCACTCCTTGCTTATTTGGTAGCAGTAAATTTGGGGAATGATTATCTAAGTTCTTTTCACATAAGACAGGGGGTGACTGTTTTAATATCATCTGCTGCTTTTTTTTTTTTGTCTGTAATTTAAAATAATCTTTCCAGTCCTGGTTGGGTGGCTCGGTTACTTGGAGCATCGTCCCCCACACCACAAGTGTGTGGGCTTTATCCCTGCTCAGGGAATGCACCTGAGCTGTGGGCTCAGTCCCCTGTTGGAGCCTGTACAGGAGGCCCCTACTGATGTTTCTCTCCCATTGATGTTTCTCTCCCTTCCTCTCTCTCTAAAATCAGTAAACATATCCTAGGGTGAGGATTTAAATTCTTTTTTTCAATTACAGTTTACATTCAGTATTGTGTTGTAGCAGCTTCCCATGACAGCATAGTGACCAGACAATCCCATACCCTACAAAATGTCTCTTCTGGTATTTCCTGTATCCATAACTAGTTATTACAATATTATTGACAGTGTTTCTTATGCTGTATTTTACATCCCCGTGGCTATTTTGCAATCACCCATCTGTACTCAGTTCCTTCACCTTTCTCACCCAGGCTCACAACTCTCCTCCCCTTTGGCAACCACCTGTCTGTTCTCTATATCAATGAGTTAATTTCTGTTTGTTTTTGTTTTTTGCTTATATTATTCTTTAGATTCCATATATAAGTGAAACTATATGGTATTTTTTTCTCTGACTGATATATTACACTGAGCATAATACCCTTTATGTCCATCTATGCTGTTCCAAATGGTAAGACTTGGTGTTTCTTATGGCTGAGTAATATTCCATTGCATATATGTAACACAGCTTTTTAATCTACTGCTCCATTGATGGACACTTGGGTGGCTTCCATAGCTTGACTATTGTAAATAATGCTGCAATGAACATAGTAGTGCAAATATTCTTTCAAATTAGCAAATTAGCAAATAAGCAAATTTTGCTTTAATATGGATTTATACCCTGAAGTGGAATCACTGGATCATAAGGCAGTTTTTTTTTTTTTTTTTTTTTTAATTGTTTGAGGTCACTCCATACTGCTTTCCACTGCGTCTGTGCCAATCTGCATTCCCGCCAGCAGTGCATGAGGGCTCCACTTTCTCCACGTCTTCCCTAGTGCTTGTTGTCTGTTGATGTTTGGACGATAGCTCTTCTAATAGGTGTGAGATGGTATGTCATTGTGGTTTTAATTTGTACTTCTCTGATGATTAGTGACATTGAGTATCTCTTCATGTCTATTTACCATCTCTATTTCCTTATATAGGTCATACCTTTAGAGAAGTGTCTATTCAGATCTTTGGCCCATTTTTTAAATTGGATTGTGTGTTTTTTCAGAGTTGAATTGTATGAGTTGCTTATATAAATTTTGGATATCAATCCCTTATGAAATGTGTCATTGGCGAATGTGTTCTTTTTGGTGGGTTGTCTTTTCATTTTGTTGATGATTTTCTGTGCAAAAACTTTCAGATCTGCTGTAGTCCTCTTTGTTTATTTTTTCTTTTGTTTCCCTTGCCCTAAGAGATATATCAGAAAAAATATTACTAAGAGAAATGTTCAAGATTTTACTACCTATGTTTTCTTCTAGGGTTTTTATGGAATCAGTTCTTACATTTAAGTTGTTTATCCATTGTGAATTTACTTTTTGTATTGTATAAGAAGGTGGTGTAGTTTCGTTTCTTTTGCATGTATCTGTTCAGTTTTCTCAACACCATTTATTGAATGGACTGTTTTTACCCCATTGCGTGTTCTTTTCTCTTTAGTCATTAATTATCCATATTAGCGTGGGTTTATTTTTGGGCTCTATTCTATTTCATTATTCTATGTGTCTGGTTTTATGCCAGTACCAGGCTGTTCTGGTTACTATAGCCTTTTTTTATTTTTATTTTTTTAATCAGTATTTTTTTAATTGTTGATATTGTACAGTTTTCTGTCTTTTACCCCGCCCCCAGCCTACCACCCCAGCCCTCCCCACCTCCCTCCCATTTCCACCCCCCATAGTTTTTGTCCATGTGTCCTTTATACTTGTTGCTCTAAACCGTTCCCCTTTTCCCCTGAAATTCCCTCCCCTCCCCCTCTGGTCACTGTCAGACTGTTCTCAATTTCAGTGTCTTTGTTTATATTATGCTTGCTTGTTTGCTTTGTTGATTAGGTTACTATAGCCTTATATTATAGTTTGATATTAGGTAAATGTGATTTTTTGAACTTCTTTTTTCCCCAAGATTGTTGTGGTCATTCAGGGCCTATTATGGTTTAATATAAATTTTTGGATTATTTGGTCTTTTTTTAAAATTGTTGTTCAAGTATAGTTGTCTCCATTTCCCCCCCACCATTCTCCCCTGTGCCACTGATCCGCACCTCCCACCCTCAATCCTACCCTTCTTTGTTTTGTCCATGGGTCCTTTATACATGTTCCTTGAGGACCCTTTCCCTTCTTTACCTCATTATCCCCCTCCCGCACCCCTCTGTTTACTGTCAGTTTGTTCTTTATCTCAATGTCTCATAGTACGAAATACATCATTGGTATCTTGATAGGAATTGCCTTGAATCTACAGATTGCTTTTGCTAGTGTAGACATTTCAATGATGTTAATTCTTCCTGTCCATAAACATATGTTTCCATTTATCTGTATCTTTTTCAGTTTCTTTGTTCAGTGTCTTATAATTTTCTGAATATAGTTTTTTTACCTCCTTGATAAATTTATTCCTAGGTATTTTTTATACAATTGTAAATGCATTGTTTTATTAGTCTCCCTTTCTGATAGTTCATTATTTGTTTATAAAAATGCAACTGACTTCTGGATATTTATTTTGTATCCTACTATTTACTGAATTTATTTATTCTAGTAGGTTTTTTGGTGGACTATTTAGTGTTCTCTACATACAGTATCATGTCATCTATAAATAATGACAGTTTTACTTCTTCCTTTCCCATTCAGAGGCCTTGTACCTCTTCCACTTGTTTGATTGCTGTGGCTAGGACTTCTGGTACTATGTTGAATAAAACGTAGTGAAAGTGGACATCCCTGTCTTGTTCCCAATCATAAGGGATGGTGGGGCTCTTGCTCCTTCCCAGGTTGATGTCGTATGGAGTTGCATGTTCTACCTGAGAAAAATGGCATCTGTGGTATGGAAGTATGACCTTCAGCTCTCTTTTGGGAGCTGCAAACCCCAGTCTCTCCTCACTTGACTCTAGGCTGCTCCACCCTCCTTTTTCCAGAGCCCAGGGTGAGTGGTTGTGAATAAGATTTTGTGTGCTGGTCCTTTAGGAGGACACCTGGATCTCTAGCAGACTTCTATCTCTTCCTGCTGGACAGACTCCCTGCTAGTTTTCACAGTAAGATGTTGTATAGGCTCTGGTGCTCTGAGCTGAGGATTCTGGTTGTGGTTGAGACCACAACTTTTAATGGGGAACCTTTGCAGCTGAGATATCCCTTTGGGATATATCCTGGGAGCAGGGCCTCTGGGGAATCTCTTGGGAGCAGGGCCAGCCCTTTTTGTTTCTTTGCCCTTCTTACCCATCTCATTTTGGCTGCTTCTGTAAATCCTTGGTTATAAGACTATGGTTTAGGTACTCTTCAGTTGGTTATTCAGGTTGATTTTTCTGTATTTTAGTTGTTATTCCAGTTCAGTCCTGGGAGGAGGTGAGTGTAATGTTTACCTACTCATACCTGCCTTCTGCTGCTCTTTTAATTCCATTGTTTGCCTGCATTTTCTGGAGTGCTTATCAGTCTCTGTATCTCACCAGTAGCAATGAGATAATCTAATAGATTTCCCTCCTGTCTCTTCATTGATACCAGTCTTTTCTTTATTTGTCATTTATATTCAAACATGTAATCAGTTGATCAGCCAGTTTGAAAATAGTCTCCACTGTGGAAATTTACCCCATTAGATATCTGTGCCATCAAGCCTAGGGAAAGCAAATTTCCTCTCTGCAAGCAAGCCACATGTGGATCGGGCTGCCGGCCTCCTTTCGTTTCTGCACCTGTGTTTTTTTGTGCCCGAATATTTTATCGACTGAAAGATGCAGTTGCCTTACTCTATAAGAGCATTAGCTTGTTCTATTGGGTGTTGAAATTTTTTTAAAAATTTATTTGAGAGAGAGAAGAAAAACATCTATTTACTGTTCCTCTTATTTATGCATTCAGTGGTGGATTCTTGTATGTGCCCTGACTGGAGATCTACCCTGCAACCATGGCGTATTGGGATGACACTTTAACAAGCTGAGCTACCTGGCCAGGGACTTCTACTGGGTGGAATTCCCTGTAGGTAATTTTGATTCTCAGGGGAGGGTGTTTTGATTTTCAATATATCCAAGTTATATATCATAGTTAGAGTGAGAGGAAATGTGTCAGTCTTACACACAGCTCTGATCACATTAAGTTCTCTGTGTATGTGTATGTGTTTGTATATCATATATGAATTAGAATTAGAATCACTGACATTGCATATTTTGATGAACGTCACTGTGCCCCTTGAGGTGCTTTCGTAAGTGATCTACAAAGTGGATTATATACTTGCATATGCTTAGAAATTTGGGTTTTGTAATACTGATCTGCCATTCACAAAATTAAAGTATATTTTTTAGGTATGTGTATTTGGAATTTCGTTCATTTTCTACAATAGTAGCCCAAGTAATAGTGACTTAAATAATTGGTTGAATTTTATTCTCATGGATAGTCTGCACGTAGGAAGGACTTCAGTGCTGATACGGTGGCAGTATAAAGACTGAGGCTCCTTCTTCCTTGTTATTTACAACCCATAGCATGTCTGATGATCTCAGGTGGATGACCCAAGTCCTGCCATTACAGCTGCTCTCTGGCCAGCTGGAAGGTGTAAAAGGGAAGTTGAGGGCCTATCTCATTACCTTTAAATACAAGTACCCTGAGCTGTAGGTGCTGCTCCCGCTCTTGTCCTACTGATCAGAATTTACTCACATATGCACACATAACTACAAGGGAAACTGGGAAATGTCAGTTGGGTGGCCATTGGCCCAGATAAAATTTACGGGTCTATGACTTATTTTTTTTTTCAGTTGAGTTGACATAGGCTATACCCTCGCTGTGAGACGCCTGTTTGCCCTTTTAGGTGCTCAGATCAGCAGCTGGCACATCATTGATGCACTGCTTGAATGAATGAATACAATGGAGCCTGTCTCAGCTTTGAATATTTCTGGATTCCATGCAACTGTTTTTCATTTCACTATCATTGCTCTTCTTTCTATTCCAGGAATGTACAGAACAAACCCATTACCCATCCCAAATATTATGCCTTTATTGCTTTTAAGATAATTGCCAACTGCAGCTCATCCTGTCTCCTCCACAACTAGGCCCAGGATCCAATTTTTTTAACTGTTGTACATTTTCATAAGCTGAGTTTCTTCCCTGTACTTGTCTCTTACTTCCAAACACATTCCAGTTTTGCTCATTTCTTATTTAATACTGTGATCTTCAGAACGGAGCACAACTTCTCAGTTTTGCATGTAACAGATGGACAGAAAGCAGTCTGCTTCATGAGCTTTTGATGGACACGCTGCCTTCTCCAACTCTCGCCTCAGCTTCTTTTCTGTGTGGCACAGAATTGCAAGGATATGCACATGCATACATGTTCACCCACATGCTTCCCCACCAGAAATACACATTGAGTAAGGAATGAACTTTCCTGACCCTTCTCTAGAAGCTGGAAGAAGCACTGCCCACGTGGGGCAGAGAGTCCAGGCACATTGAGTAGCTGGGTCAGTGGTGCATTTTGCCTCACTCTTAGTGTGGTGGCACCAGTGTTGAGGTTCGTTTTGACCATTGGGTTTGTTGCTGATATTATTATCTCTTTTTGCCTCCCCTCATTCTCAGGTGCCCTCGCCTTTTTTTTCCATGTTATATTTTCTACACATTTGGAAGATGTCGCAAATCCAGGGAGACACTGATTATATTAAGTATATATATATATATATCTTAAAATTATATTAATATTAGCCACCCTCACCTAACCCTTGTTCTGACCTGGGCAGGGTTGTCTAAGCACTTCATTTAGAATATTTAATAACCCTTTGGAGTAGGTACCATTTTCACTCTCTTCAAGAAAATTGAGTGTAAGTGACGTAAGTAGCTTGCTCAGTTTTCCTATTCACAGATGAGACTCTGAGGAGGTCTGATTCCTCATGATCCTGAGCAATCGTTAAGGTTTACTGTATTCTCTGTGACTTTGAAGCTTGGCTTTTACCAGGGCAGGCCATGGCTTGCATCACATCTGTGTGCATTAAATAAATGATCAGTGAAAGCCTGAAAATAGATATAGCACCCCCCTCCACATGCACACAGGATCATGTATATACACACATACGCAGGTCAAAACTGACCTATTCTTAATCCACTGGAAGTAGAAATGAGGGCCCCATTGAAGAGCTGTGTGTTGAAAAGGCCTCATTTTCTTTGCATCTACATTGCCCAAACCATGCATTTTTGCTTTTCCTTATTGTGCCTGCAACAGAATGGGCATAATCACACTTGACTTCTGCTAACACAGTGAGGTCTCTGGGTTATATTTTAGATCCTCAAATTTGGATGTGGAAATTGTGTCTTATTCATAGCTGTTACGTCAATAGGATTATTAGAAGTGATAATAGGGAAAGAATACCTTCTGTGGTTTTTCTTTATAAAAATAATAACTGCAAAAACATTACCTTAACGAAGTCATACAAAAGGAATAGGATTTTTGTCTTAGAAGCCATATTTGATCCTTGAAGAAGTTCAGAAAAATGAGGTACACTTCAGAAATTCTTGCTTAAGTCTCACAAGTATCTTGCAAATCCTGTGGCCAGGCAAACTAAGGCTTTCTTTTTAGACATCCCACAGCATGTTCTGAACTAAAATAGGAAACAACTTCTCCAGAGACAGTATATCACTGCCCAGTCACTTAGCTGAGAAACAGAATCAAAAGAAAGCACTTAGAATATTTCAGTTGCAAATGTCTTCTCCTTGAAAGACCTGAGTCTCGGAGCAGACTTCATCTGAGAGCATCGGAAAGTAGATAGATTGAATTTGCCCAGCAGACTCCACTTCCTTGCCAGTTCCTTTTCTGGCCATTTCATTTTTACACCCTGTTCTTGTCACTCTTGCTGACTGAGCTGTTGAATCCTGAGGGAGTTGGTGCAAGTCTTGATGAGCTTCACCTCTTGTAAACTAAACTCAGATTCTGGGACAGGCCATCCTTACATATTTGTCATGAAATCTGGGGTCTTAGAAACTGCATTCTTATCTTTATGAAGGATCTAAAGCTGATCATAGGTCCATTATTCTGAGCAAACACTTACAAAGGCAAAACCAACTTGCTTTTGAGGAAAGCAGCTAAAGAAGTCTCCCTTTATGAATTCTATGCTCTCTTCTTTGAGGGCAGAAACTTGGAAACATTTTCACAGCTTCTTGCTTATTTTAGAGGCAAGAAACATGCCGTCAGAGTGATCATGTTTTTAGAGTTACAACAGGTGACGGCAGAAGGACTGTGCTCACTGAACTGCGGCTGCGGCTGCGGCTGCCAACCAACAGCTCCAGTGTATTTGTTAACGTCTTTTGAGTAAAGTCTTAAAATTATCTATCAAGCATAATTTTTCACCCTTCTTGACATATTACTGGTGCTGCCAAGAAGCTTTTAAGCTGTAAATGAAAAGGAAAAACAATCCAGCATTTGATCTTGGGGATTTTTCCCCTCCTGTGAATTATCTTAGAATAGAATTTTGCTCTGTGTGTTTTCGTTGGAATTTTAAAATATAATACCACCTTTTCTTTTGTCTGGACTTAAGATTTCCCACTGTTCTAAGACTGCATTTGAAGTTATCTGTCTCATCTTAGTAAAGGCTTTAAAAATGCTTTTCCTTTTATTCTAAATTTCTTTTCTCTGTAGTTAATCAGATCTGAATGGCTCATTTTAACAAAGCTTCAATATTTTTCTTTCTGTTGGATTTTTTCCCTGCTCTCTTTTCCATCTTTTAAACTTTTTTACATTTAAATATTTTTTCCAGATTTGTTTGAAGAGCCACATGGTATGGGTGTATAAACTTTTTTGGTATGGCCATAAAACTTGAAAATGGATTTTAAGAAAGTACTTGCATTGCCTTACTCTGCAAATTAGAGACTTCCTGATCTGGAAAAAGGCTTTTGGTGTGCCTCATATATTTTCCTGGATTTCTGTACAAATTGAAATTTATCGTTTGGTCAAGTTCTATTTTAGGTGTTCTTGAGGAAATCTGTAAATGCAAGTAGAGAAGGGAAGTTGATTTTGTATTCGGCACTCTATAATGAATATTCTGTTTATAGTAGTTATATTTTCCCCAAAACTTATATTAGTTTATTTTCCTAATAACTTTTCACATGAGCCTGCCTTGAAAGCTGTTAATAGTGTAGCCATTTCAACTATTTATACAAAACTGAGTTTAAAATGGAAAAAATAACAATTGTTATAATGGTCTATTTTTCTAGAAGACATTAACATCTTCTGGGATGAGAATAGGTATTAGCCTTGGGTAATATTTTCTTCACTTAATGTCCATAGTCGTGGGTCCAGAACTATTTGAGATGGCCTGGGGAAGACAGCTGTCAGCGTGTCATTCCCATCATTACGTGTAGAAATTAGTGAAGCTCCTGGAGAAACCAAAAGTTGGTACAGCTGCAGCGTCCACACTCCTGGTGTAGACTAGACCGTTGTTTGGATACTGTGCAGATGAGACCAAACTGGTAGTATCATTTGCAATGTGTTTGGGAGCATTTCTTGGTGCAAATTAAAGAAACTTTAAAAATAAAATGTTTATGCTCTACTGAAGCAGAGCAGCTCTATATTCACTCACACTGGGATTGCAAATCTCAGTGGAATAACTTGACATAGTGTACCTTTGGGACAACCTCAAACATGCTACTTACCTTCAATAAGCTTTAAAAAAAAAGGATGCTTACACAAGAAAAATGAGTAAATATCTGTATTAGAGCTCACAAAAAGCCATAAGTGATTGAACCTAAAAAAACCAATTCTTAATTAAATCACAATGTAGAGATAAATGACTAAATCTATAGTCATAACAAAATACAGAGGAAATACAGAGAAGTCGCTTAAGATTTTTTTGAGGTGTGGGCATGTAAAAGAAGTAAGGTGCTACATTTTGGATAAAGTAATCCATACTCTATTTCCGAAATCATGAGCTTACTTACTTTATTAACAGTATTTGAAACGTTTGAGAGCACGTTTAACTTTATTCTCCCGCTTTGATCCAAGGGTACAAATAACACTGACTTGTTGTTTATGAAATAATATTTATTTCTTTTGCGAAGTCACATAGAAAACTCTAGCCTTCCCTCCCGTGAAGAGAGGGAGTTTCTGAACCTAGACGTCACTGTATGTGCAGCCTTGTGGGCTGCCTCTTGACCATAATGCAGTGAATGGGTGTCCACCATGGTAGATGCAGGGACAGAGCACAAGAAAATGCTGGAGACCTTTTGAATTGAATGGAAAACAGTCTGGGCTAGGTTCAAGTCTTGTCTTTGTCACTAGCTTTTTTTTATGGGCCACTTCTTGAATTTGCATGTTGTCCTTGCAGGAGGCCAAACTAATCTTCTCCGTATGGTTTCAGTTATTTTGAACATGCTACCGAAGTGAGCGCATCACCAGCTTGTTTTTGATTTGTTGTGTTACTTATTTCCTCTACCCCTTTTTTAACTTAAAAAGAAAGAAGTTATTGCATAGGAAAATACTAAGTACATACTCATCCAGGTGACAGGTTGCTATGGCTACCACTTACAAAAGTTATACATGAATGAATGACATTTGTGAAGATACTGGACTTTAGAACTTCTCATCTCAAAACTGTGATAATACTGTGAAAGCAGTTCTGAGATCTTTTTTTTCAATTTTACAATTGCTGGCTTCTGTTTTAATTGTTTCTTCATCTGATTTGGCATATGCTCATGTAAAGTCTTGTGATTATTTCCAGTAGGATTATACCTTTTACTCTGGAAGAGATCAGATTTTATTCTGCTTTTTATTGAGTCCTCTGGATTTAATAGGTGCTTATTTTATGGTGGTCAAACAGATATGGTCTGGTGGAAGCAATTCTGTACTTGAAGTTAGGCACATTGGCCTTCTGATCCCAGTACCAGCTACTGGTTCTTCTTCTTGGGCAAATTAACTGACGGCAGTGAACATTCTTCATGTCCTAAATAGGAAGGAAAGCTCTTTCTCACACATTTGTTTGGATCAAGATGGCAATGGATTATGACATGAGAAACCATCTCCCATTGTTGCTTAACATGTTTTACCACGGACAAAGCTTAGCCAGGCCCTGAAATGAGTGACTGCCATCACTATGGTTCTCTGTAAGGGTTTTCTTGTGAGGCTGAATGATTAGGCAAGGGGCCAGTGACTTGGGGGTCATAAAATACAATTTTGTGCTGGATTTGGCCAATTAAACTCACTCTATCTCATTGTTTTTGTTTTTTTCTTGTTTAGAGCAGTTTTAAAATTGGTCATCCTGGTTGTATGTGGTTCTAACCAGTTTGGCTCACACTTTGTTGGCTTACATTTTATTTTTAAAGAAATGTTTGATGTGCTGTCTAACATGGAAAAACATTTTTTTTCCTGATAAAAGAAATCAGAACTCTTCCCATCAAAATTTGCCAGAGCCAACTTGCTGCCGTCCCCCTTGTGGGGACATGTGCTCTCGCGCCAGCCATGCCGCTCCTGTCCAGACGGCCTTGTGACTCCGAGACCGAATGTGAATTGCTGTTTGTCACCGCACATTTGCTGCTGCTTTCCAAACAGCAGGACTACAAGTGAAACACCTGTTCTGTTTATCTAACTATTAAATAAGGGAACACGAAACTTGACCAAGATCATTTGGTATTTTCCTAACCCTTACTGCCTGGCCTCTGTGGTCATTTTGAGTTTGCAGATTTCATTAGTTAGAGGTCCAGTCAGACTCAATAAATATTTACTGTCCACCTTATGCGAAGTACTGTGATAGGTTCATTAGTATATTTCATTTTTTCACCCTACCTATCTTTGAGGTAGGGAATGATTATTAACATTTTTTCAGTTTTTTTAAGAGATGAAGAAACTGAGGCTCCGAGAGGTTTGCGAATTAGCCTCAGTTACACCACTGTTAACTAGAAGAGCTAAGCATTTCACCCAAATATGGGCAATTCTTGGTTATTTATTTCTGTTACACCATAAAAACTCTGCCCGTTCTTGAAACAAAGATATGGTCAGTTTTCATTTAAATGTTTGAAGTAATCAAGAAAGTATTGCTTGTCCATTAAATATCTGTTTTAACTGTCCCCATATATAGAAAATGTAATTTAAAAACTGAAAACTAGAGTAAGCTTTCTATCCAAACATAAATTATGATAACTAAAGAGTGAACTGTCCTTCAGGTAGGCACTTTAGATTTCTACAATACTGTTTACCAGTAGTAAGAAAGGTGTAGTATTCATAATTGGAATGTGGGGACTGGTGTGTATTGATTTTTGTCATGTGGCTGTTCTTCAGATGCAGAAGGTTAACTTTGCTTTGCAGCATCAAATGCTCCAGCTATGACAATGGGTCATTGCAAAGTTCAAGGGATTTGTGTATAAGTCATTGTGTTTCTATTACTAGTTTCATTCCTGATGTTTAGGTACCAGATGCAGAAATGTCCGCATGTAAAAAGCAGATGCATTAAAAATGATTATTTGTAGAATGAAGAGAGTTAATTAGGGACCAGATTTTTGGGATTTGGGGCCTGACCACAGTCTAGTTTGGGACTTTGGGTGTATCATTTTATTGTTTTGAGCTTTCTTTCTGATGCTTGCTGCTGCTTTATAAATGGTAATAAAAGTGCATCTAATATTTCTTTTTATTATCTTATAGGGTTACAAGGCCTGTGTAGTTATTTAAAACACAGAAATAAATACATTTTTAAGAAGGAGTAGATTTCATCATATCATTGATGTGCCACTGTCATCATTATTCCTCAGAATACATTATTCTCTGGATGGGATACTTGAAAATTTTCATGCCAGTCACTTAGTGTGGGGCCCTTTAAAGGAAGCATGAATGACATGAGAGGAGTTATGCTATCAGAGGATTGAATGGCTGTTTAACTGATGGGGTGGGGTTAGGGTAGAGCACACCGATGCAAGAGTTTTAGTGGCAGATCCAATTCTAGGATTATCTCTCTACTTCTACTTCAAGGGTGTCAAACTCATTTTCACCAGGGGCCACATCAGCCTCACAGTTGCCTTCAAAGCGCTGAATGTAATTTTAGGACTGTATAAATGTAACTGCTCCTTAACAGTTAAACAAGAGCTTGGCGCTGCCGCTGAGTAGAAACAAGGTCCTGAGCCGGATAAAACAAGGTGGAGGGCTGGATTCGGCCCGCGGGCCTTGTGTTTGTCACCTGTGCTCTACTTCCTTTAGGTCACTTACACTGAAAGTAATTTTATTTAAAAAATTTGACATATGCTAAGAAAGTACTATATGCCAGGGGTATAGCGGCAAACAAAATAACCATATATCATCAGTGGTATCAGGGTTTCTCAGCCTCAGCACTGTTCACCTTGTGCAGCTCTTCTGTGCGTGGTAGCAGGTTTAACACCACCCTTGGCCTCTGCGCACTAGGTGCAAGGACACTCCTAGTTGCGACAGTCTCTTTAGATCCTGTGCAGATGTCCCCCGGGGAACAAAATCACCCTGAGTAGAAAGCCACTAAGTTTTATGATATGCAGTTTTCATTTATTAGTGTCCCTGTAATTAGGATGCGTCTTATAAGGGATGTCCTCCTGTGATTAGGATTGTCAGGGGTGGTTCCTTCTGATGTGTGGGTGGCATCCTATGTTAGATGACTACAGGGCACTACTGCCTTCATCACCATTTCCTCTTGGTCTGTGCTCAGAGCTCACAGTCACCTGGCTTCAGTGAATCTGGTGGCTACATTAAGGTGAATTTAAGTTCCTCTCAGTTTGACTTTATGACAGATGGAATCTCCCTTTTCCAAAGGGCCAGATGGCCTCATGATACACTATAATCAAATTGTCTGTGATTTCAAGCCTTTTGAATTCATCAGGGGATGGCCGAGATAGTTGTCAGGCTTTGCCTTTCCAACGTATAATGTTAAATCAATTCTTTTTTTCAATTCTAATCTACAGCCATTTCCTCTGGAATGTACTATTATCAGCAACAGACTGGCTTTGTTTTATAAAAAAAAGTTTACTTGTGTGGGCTAGCATGTATCTGTATGATTTTAGCTAGTGAACCAGATGGCATCCTTGGCCAGCTGGCTCCCCCTACCCTTTACTGAAGTTCCCTATGATGTTAATGGTAGTATTTTATAAAGTTCTCCCTGAAGTCTTTCCTATAGATTGCAGTCATTTTGCTGAGAAAGACAGGAATTGTATTTAAGTCACAATGTATATCATGAAGACCTCCACAGAATGGGTGCTTTTCGTTCTTCTCTTCTTCACCTAGCGCTTCTGAGAAGTGTGCCTGAGGTGGGTAGCCAAATGGCAGAGCAGTTTGTGACTATTAAACAGAATTGGGTAGCAAAGTGGCAGAGTTGAGTTTGCTAGTATTAAACATATCAGTACAGTCTTGGTCAACAAATTATAAACAAAGTATTAGAAACATTTTAATCTACCAGGAAATTTTGTATACTTTCACAGGCATCGTGGAGACATTTGGTCTAGCTGGTGTTGAAAAAACCCTTGAGTGCAAATGTTGAGACACATCAAGGAGTATGCACCCACTCATCTGAGTGACAAATGATTCATGTACGGATCTCTCTGGGACACCTTGGTCACATGCTATAAACATATACTTGTTTCCTCTATTTGAGGAATTTTGCTAAATTCATGAAGTTAAAAATGGCTACCTTTTATTGAGATTGTAATGTGTACCTTGGCACTGTTCCAAGAAGTCTGAATATAGAATTAAAACTGACAGAGACCACGAGGGCAGTCCCAGCGGTCGACATGGTTACTGTTCCTGTTCCAGAGGGGAGAGAAGGGAAGAAGCACAGAGAAAGGGAGTAGTTTGCCCAGGTGATAAGGTTATTAAACATCATTATTGAAACAAGCTTTTCTCTGTCTTTCACTCATTCATTGTATCATTACAATTGTGTTATTTCTTATATCAAACTATAAACTGTTACTTAGAGTACTGGACTTGTGATTTAGTTACTAAGTATTCAGCTGGCAGGATATTAAAAACTCATTATGCTAGAATGTTCTTGAAGCGCAGCAGGGGATTAGTATTTTTGTGTCTTCCTTAACATCATCCCAAAATCAGCTCCACCTTCACTAGCAGTAAATAAAGTCACACAGGATAAGTTTCAAATTTTCTGACTGTCAGATGTATAATTAAGGCTGGGCTCTGAGAGTAACTCCACAATTAGCAGAAGCTAAAAAGCAAAATACATGTTTTAATGTGATAAGTAAAAATGTTGATTCCTGCTACGTTTGAGAGGTTTGGACTGGGAAACAGAAAATAATTAATTTAGGGAGCAGAGAAAGGTTTAATTTAGAAATGATTTCATAGAGACTTAGGTCATAATTAAGAAGAATGAAGGCAGAGCATCAGGCTCACAACCCCACACTGTTCTGTGGGGCCGTTTAACAGTGGTCCTGTGGCTCCCTTCAGAGGCGTTCTTTCTACTGCACGAATTGCAGTGAGATTTTATTTCCAATGAGATGCCGATCTGCAGGTAAGCCAAGCACAGGTATACTCCTTTCCTGTGGATTCCTTTTCTCTGTCTTGATTTCATAAATGGGAGGCCAAAAATACCTGTGCTCAGGAATCAGTACTGCTTAGTGCACCAGTGTGCTATTTTAGCACCACTTTCTTCTGTTGCAGAAATTTGAAGGTATCTGTTTACTTCCAACTCTGAAAGACCTTTTCAAGTACACGAAATATGTAGGACATGATCAGGTTCTTCCATTAGAGTTCCTTTCGGTATCTTATCTCTTCTAGAACATTTTTACCAAATTATTGCAAATTAATGAAAATATTTGAACAAATTTAGACATGGTATGATGAGAAATGACAGCTCCTAATAAGAGAATGAGTATTCTGCTAAAATCTGTTCTTGGGGAGTGTGTCCTCTGATTATGTCAGGAAGAGGTCCAGAGGTTTCCAGCAGAGATTCATTGCTTTATAGAAAAGGCCCAGGTTTCTCTTAAAAATTAACACAGTGGACTGACCAGAAAGACAGTGCTTTTTATTAACTGTGACAAGTAGTCCAGCTTAAGTATGTCAGAATTTCAGCTTTGGGCCTGCAGAAGGAGATAAACTTTTGTGGACTAAAGGTCAGTTTTGTAGTTGGCCTATGTAATGAGCATCTCCTCAAAGTATATAGAATGATTGTTCAAAAATTCACAGCAACTTTGAAGAATACCTAATGATGGAATGGGCAGTGGTTGACTCATACCTGAGGAATTATGCATATGCAATGCATGACACAAGGGCGGATTATGTCAGTAGTGATGGTTCTGACCCGTGTCTGGTCAATGTAGGAGTGACAGACTGAGGCCAAGCGCAAAGAGGTGTGCAGTGAAGGAATGTCAGTGACTTGTAGGAAGTCTTTGGATTGGGAGTGTCCAGATGAAGGTGAGGAGTTAAATATATCCTTTAGAACTCATTCAGTAGCATGGAATAGAAAACCCAGAGAAAACTGGACTGAATAAAAAATTGGAATTCATGGACGGAAATAATTTCAAAGTCTGGGGCTGGTTCTGGGTATCAGCTGGACTAGGGTTTGTGTGTGTCTGCCCGGGTTGGCTTCCTTTTTAGGTGGGTACTTTTCTTGTGGTGGTCTTCCACACCCTCAGGTTGATTTAAATTGTCTTTGTGACTTGGAATACCAATGGAGCAGGAGCCCCTTTCCCTGATATTTCCTGCAAAGGTGTGATCTTTGCACCAGTCACTCTGTGCATCCAGAGGGATACGTGTGTCTGATTGTTGGGTCTGGATTTCTGCCTGGCTTCTTCAGAGGTCCTGACACCTTGTTTGCCTTTTTCACAAAGGCAGAGTATGAATTGAAGCAATTATTTCCCAAAAGGAAATCTACGTGTCTCATCAATGCTGGCAAAGCAAGGACAACACCTGTTGTGTAAACTGTTAGGAAAGCAACTGTGTTTCTTTTGTTTATTCATTCATTATTCATCATTCATTCATTCATTTATTGATCCACTTATTCACTCATCTTTTCAATATAGAAGTAATGAGCACTTAGGCATCATTCTAGGTGCTAGGAGTTTCACAGTGCACGGAACACCTCCAAATACCTTTCTTCATTGAGCTTGTTACATATTTATGCTGTTGTTGAAGGGGTCAAAAATGGGGTAGTTTCTCCAGATAGGGAATGATCATTGCTATAGATACAACAAAGGGAGGAAGGATTGACTGGTTCTTTTTAAAATATATATATATTTTATTGATTATGCTATTATAGTTGTCCCATTTCTCCCCCATAATTCCCCTCCACCCTGAACACCCCTTCCCACCCACATTCCCCCCTTTAGTTCATGTCCATGTGTCATAAGTTCTTTAGCTTCTACATTTCCCACACTATTCTTCCTCTCCCCCTATTTTCTACCCACCGTCTATACTACTTATTCTCTGTACCTTTTCCCCTCTCTCCTCCTCCCACACCCCTGTTGCTAACCCTCCATATGATCTCCATTTCTGTTTTTCTGTTTCTGTTCTAGCTGTTGGCTTAATTTGCTTTTGTTTTAGGTGTGGTTGTTAATAGCTGTGAGTTTGCTGTCTTTTCACTGTCATATTTTTGATCTTCTTTTCCTTAGATAAGTCCCTTTAACATTTCATATAATAAGGGTTTGGTGATGATGAACTCCTTGAACTTGACATTATCTGAGAAGCACTTTATCTTCCCTTCCATTCTAAATGACAGCTTTGCTGGATAAAGCCATTTTGGATGTAGGTCCCTGCCTTTCAAGACTTCAAATATTTCTTTCCAGCCCCTTCTTGCCTAGAAGGTCTCTTTTGAGAAATCAGCTGACAGTCTGATGGGAACTCCTTGGTAGGTGACTGTCCCCTTATCCCTTGCTACTTCTAGAATTCTCTCCTTCATTTGAATCTTGGCTAATGTAATTATGACGTGCCTTGGTGTGTTCCTCCTTGGGTCCAACTTCTTTGGGACTCTCTGAGCTTCCTGGACTTCCTAGAAGTCTATTTCCTTTGCCAGATTGGGGAAGTTGTCTTTTATTATTTGTTCCAATAAGTTTTCCACTTGTTGCTCTTCTTCTTCCCCTTCTGGGACCCCTATAATTCAGATGTTGGGACGTTTAACGATGTCCCAGAGGTTCATAAGCCTCTCCTCACTTTTTTGAATTCTTGTTTCTTCCTTCTTTTCTGTTTGTTTGTTAGTTTCTTCCTTCTAGTCCACTCCATTGATTTGAGTTGAAGTTTTCTTCCCATCTCTATTGGTTCCCCATGTGTCTTCCTTCAATTTCATGTATTGTAGCCTGCATTTTTTCATCTAATTTGTGAGCAAAATCAACCAATTCTGTGAGCATCCTGATCACCACTGCTTTGAACTGTGCATCTGATAGGCTGGCTATCTCATCACGACTTAGAGGAATTGGCTCTGGGGCTTTCATTTGTTCTCCAGTTTGAGCCATTTTTGGTGTTTTTTGTTTGTTTGTTTGTTTTGTTTTGGTTTTAGTCTGGTCTTGGCTATTATGTAGTGGGGGGTGGAGCCTTAGGTGTTCCTCAGGGTGGGGCAGCCCAGACGCTGGGTTGTGACACTGTATGTGGGGGCCGGGTCCGAGAGGGAAGAATGGCACCTGCTCCACTCTCTCCTGGATTCAGTCCCTTCTGCCCCTTGCCCTTTGCCTGGACTGTCTTGCGCGCGCGAATGTGGGATCACCTGGTCAGCCAGCCGCCTTGCGCAGCCTCACTGGGTCTGCACAGTTGACCCCCTGTGCCCGGGGTCCGCCGCCTGTGCACCTGGGAACTGCCAGCTGCTGCTGCCTGCGTTCCCGTGTCCGCACCTCCACTTTTTCCTGCCGCATCTCTGCCCCTCTTACCGTTTTGGATAAATGGTTGTTGGACTTTCATACAGTTCAATTTTCTATCAGTTCTGGATGTTTTCTTGTTTCTAAATATTTGTTGTCCTTAATTTTGGTTGTGAGAGGAGGCACCATGTGTCCATCTACGCCTCCATCTTGGCCAGAAGTCCAATTGACTGGTTCTTGAGTAGCAAAAATAATCAAGGAACAGGAAAGTGGATATATTGGAGAAAGAATGGAAGAGGTTTGACTACCTCTGAAGAGGAGGATGCCAGTAGATACTTAGAATATTTTATAAAGCACAGAGGGATTTAGCTTTTGTGTGTAAAGAGCTGTTTTGTTAATTGGGAGTGAGATTTAATGTATTTACCTTTCAGTTATGCAGTCATGATACTGTGTTATTTTTGATGGTTTTCCCACCCTAGAACAAGCACAGAGTTGATGATCTAATAGCTTGTTACCACTTTTAATGTCTATGATTATCTTTGTCACAGTAGGAATATAGCTGTCAGGGGGGAAAAAGGCATTTCTTTTTTTCCTTTCAGTATCAGAGCTCAACTTGCAAACACTCCAGACACTCAAAGCCACTCAACAAAAAAGAAAAATAAAGATTTTAATGCTGTAAGACTTTAACATGCATATGGTGTTCTTAATGGGAATGCTCAACTGGTCTTGCCAAAGGGCTGAATTTTTCCCCATGGTCTTTTTCATATAGAGAATGACCCAATGTCTTTTAAAAAAAAAGAAAGAAAAAGAAAGAGAGAAAGAAAAAAAGAAAGAAAGGGATCCAAGATGGTGGAGTAGTAAATGGAAGCTACACTAAGCTCCTCCCTATACCAATCTGGAATTACAACTAATTTGTAGAGAAATCATCCAGAATGACCAACTGAACTCTAGCTGGAGAGAAGCCTTATAACCACAGACAGACAGAAGAAACCACTTCACCACAGTGTGACTGGTAGGAAGTGTGGAGGAGATGCGAGAGGGTGGGCTGGGCTTCCTTGTGCACCAGCCGTAGTGCCGGAGGGAAATTTTGGCAGCCCAGGTGTTTCCCCTGAGAAGCGTGGTATCTAAACCTCAAGCTGGGCTCTCCAGCCTGTATCACCAGAGCCAGAAAGGAATCCAGATAAAACCCAGCTGCAAAAAGCAGCAGCGTTTCTGTCTGTCAGAGAGAGCTAACTAGAGATACAGAGAACCTCTTAAAGGGCCAAAGCACAAAATTTCATTTGCAGCCACTTACCATTGGCATGGCAAAGGGAGGGCACAGTGGACTAGAGATGCTTGAGTAGAGTCTTGGGCTGGTGGCTCTGGGGAGAGAACTGAAGAAACAGCTACGGGGATCCCTATCCTGAGTCATCCCCATACTGTAGGAGCCCTCCACTCCAATGGTATCAGCCTAAGGGGAAGCAATAGCCCCTTCCCCAGGAATTACTGTGCTCCGCCCTGTGGTGTTTAAGCCTGGCTGCTTATAGCTCTGTTAGATTAATAGCTGATAAGCTTAAGATTTGATTAGTTTAACAACTAAGTTGGAAAATACAAAGCAAAGAAATGGGAAGATGAAGAAACTCCAAGTAAAAGAACAAGTGAATTTTCCAGAACAACTAGATGAAATGGAGGCAAGCAATTTATCAGATAGAGAGTTTAGAGTAGTGATCATAAGGATACTCAACAGCAAGGAAAAAGACATAGAAACCATAAAAAAGGACCAGTCAGAAATAAAGAATGCAATATCTAAAATAAATAATACACTGAAAGGAATAAACAGTAAGTTAGATGAAGCAGAAGACAGAGTCAGTGTTTTGGAAGACAAAGTAGAAAAAAACACCCAGGCAGAGCAGCAAAAAGAAAAAAGAATTTTAAAAAAATGAGAGTTTAAGAATCATCTTGGACAACATGAAGTGTAACAACGCTGGCATCATGGGAATACCAAAAGGAGAGGAAAGTGAGCAAGGGATCAAGAACTTATTTGAAGAAATAATAACTGAAAACTTCCCTAATCTGGTGAAGGAAAAAGTCATACACGTCCAGGAAGCTCAGAGAGTCCCAAATAAGTTGGACCCGAAGACACCTACCCTGAGACACATCATAATTAAAATGACAATGTGTAAAGACAAGGAGAGAATTCTAAAAGCCATAATAGAAGAACAGGGAGTTACATGCAAGGGAGCACCAATTAGACTGTCATCTGATTTCTCCATAGAAACATTTCCGGCCAGAAGAGAGGTGTGTGAAATATTCAAGGTGGTGAGAAGCAAGGACCTGCAACCAAGGCTACTTTACTCAGCAAGGGTATCATTTAAAATTGAAGAAGAAATAAGGACCTTCCCGGACAAGAAAAAGCTAAAGGGGTTTCTTAACACCCAACTAATACTGCAACAAATGTTCAAGGACTTGCTTGAAGAAGGAGAAGGGAAAGAAAATAAGAGGAAAACAGTCTTGACAGTAAAATGGCAGTGCATACCTATTTATCAATAATCACCTTAAATGTAAATGGCTTCAATGCTCTAACCAAAAGGCAGAGTGTAGCTGAATGGATAAGAAAACAATACTCATATATGCTGCCTCCAAGAGACCCATCTCAGATCAAAAGACACACACAGAATAAAATTAAAGAGTTGGAAAAAGATATTTCATGCAAATAGAAAAGGAGAAAAAAAAGTTAGGTTAGCAGTACTTGTATCCTACAATTTAGACTTTAAAACCAAAGCTATAGTAAGAAACAAAGAAGGATACTACATAATGATAAATGGAACAATCTGGCAAGAGGATGTAACCCCAGTAAACATTTATGCACCCAACATAGGAACACCTAAATACGTAAAACAAATCTTGATGGACATAAAGGGAGAGATCAACCGAAATAGAGTCAAAGTTGAGGATTTTAACTTCCCATTGACTTCAATGTATAGATTTTTCCAGTCATAAGATCTACAGGAGACAGCAGCCTTAAACCACACACTAGATAAAATGGATTTAATTGATATCTTCAGAGCATTCAACCCAAAGCAGCAGAATATACATACTGTTCAAGTGTACATGGAACATTTTTTAGGATAAACCACATGTTAGGACGTAAAACAAGTCTCAATTTAGGAAGATTGAAATCACATCAAAGATCTTCTCTGACTACAATGCTATGAAACTAGAAATCCATCACAAGAATAACAGCAAAAAACACACAAAGACATGAAAACTAAATAACATGTTATTAAATAATGAATGGGTTAACAATGAGATCAAAGAAGAAATCAGAAGATACTTTGAAACAAATGCAAAGGAGGGCACAACAATCCAAAATCTGTGGGACACTGGGAAAGCAATCCCAAAAGGGAAATTCATAGCATTACAAGCCTATCTCAAAAAAGAAGAAAAAGCTCAAATAAATTATCTAACTTCACACTTAAAAGAACTTGAAAAAAGAACAACAAAGCCCAAAGTGAGTAGAAGGAAGAAAATAGTAAAGAGTGCAGCAGAAATAAATGAAATAAAGTCTAAAAAATAATACAAAAGATTAGTGTCTCTAAGATCTTGTTCTTTGAAAATATAAACACGATTGACAAACCTTTAACCAGACTCATCTGAAAAAAAGAGGAAGGATCCAAATAAATAAAATCAGAAATGAAAGTAAAGAAATAACAACTAACACCAAAGAAATACAAAGGATTGTAAGAAAATTTGGAAAATTATATGCCAACAAACTGGATGACCTTGACATAATGGATAACTTCCTGGAAACATACAACCCTCCAAAACTAAATCAGGAAGAATTAGAGAATATAAGTAGACAGATACACCTATATGAAATTGAAGCAGTAATCAAAAACTTTCCATGAACAAAAGCCCTAAAGCAGATGGCTTCACAGGTGAATTTTATCAAACATTTTGAGAAGAACTAAAACCTCTCCTCAAACTATGTCATAAAATTCAATAGGAGGGAAAGCTAACAAACTCACTTTATGTGGCCAGCATTATCCTAATTCCAAAACCACATAAACACACTACATAGAAAGAAAATTATAGGCCAATATTCCTGAATCCATCACAAGAATAACACCAAAAAACACACAAAGATGGTAAAATCCTCAACAAAATATTAGCAAACTGAATATAGCAATGCATCAAAAAGATCATACATCATGATCAAGTGAGATTTATTGCAGAAATGTAAGGATGGTACAACAGTCGCAAATCAATAAATGTGATTCACCACATAAAGAAAATGAAGGGTAAAAATCACGTGATCATGTGAATAGATGCTGAAAACTTTTTAAAAAATACCTTATTTATTTTTAGAGCGAGGGGAAGGGAGAGAGAAAGAAAGGGAGAGAAACATCAATGTGTGGTTGCTTCTCACATTTCCCCTACTGGGGACCTGGCCTGCAACCCAGGCATGTGTCTTCACTGGGAATTGAACCAGTGACCCTTTATTGCAGGCTGGCACTCAGTCCTCTGAGCCACACCAGCCAGGGCCAGGAAAAAGCTTTTGATAAAATCTAGCAGCCATTTATGATCAAAGCTCTTAGCAAAGTGGGAGCATACCTAAACATAGTAAGGGCCAGATGTGAGAAACCCACTGCCATTATCATACTCAATGGGCAAAAACGATAGGCGTTCCCCTTAAGATCGAGAACAAGTCATAGATGTCTGCTTTTACCTCTCTCATTCAACATAGTACTGGAAGTCCTAACCATAGCAATCAGACAAAATGAGGAAACAAAAGACACCCAAAATGGAGAGGAAGAAGTAAAGCTGTCTTTATTTGCAAATGACATGATACTGTATATGGAGAACCCCAAAGATTCCATCTAGAAACTACTAGCGCTGATAAATGAATTCAGCAAAGTAGCAGAATACAACATTAATGCCCAGAAATCAGTTGAATTTTAACCACCAATAATGAACTAACAGAAAGGAAAGTGAAGAAAACAGTTCCATTCAATTGCTACAAAAAGAATAAAATATCCAGGAATAAACCTAACCAAAGATGTAAAAGACTTGTACTTGGGAAAGTATAAGACACTGAAGAAAGAAATTGAAGAAGCACATATCATGTTCATGGATAGGATGAATTAACATCATTAAAGTGTCCACACTACCCAAAGCAATCTATAGAGTCAGCGCAATTCCTATCGAGATTCCAGTGACATGTTTCACAGAACTAGAACAAATATTTCAAAAATTAATGTGGAACCATTAAAAGGCCTTTCATAGCAACAGTGATCCTGAGAAAGAACACATTTGGAGGAATCATGCTACCTAATTTCAAACTATACTATAAGGCCATACTAGTCAAAACAGCCTGGTAGTGGCATAAAAACAGACCCATAGATCAAAGGAATAGAATAGAGACCCCAGAAATAAACCTATACCTCTTCAGTCAATTGATTAAACAGAGGAAGCAAGCACATACAATGGACTAAAGATAGTTTATTTAATAAATGGTATTGGGAAAATTGGACAGATAAGTGCAGAAAAATTAAACTAGACCACCTTCTTATAACACACACAAGAATAAATTCAAAATTGATCAAACATTTAAATGTTATGCCAGAAACCATAAAAATCCTAGAAGAATACATAGGCAGCCAAGTCTCATACATCGCTCTTAGAAATTTTTTATCAAATATATCTCCCCAGGCAAGAGAAACAAAGGGAAAAAGTACATAAATGGGACTACATCAAACTAAAAAGGTTTTTCACAGCAAAGGAAATCATCCACTAAATGAAAAGATAAATCACAGAATGGAAGGACATATTCACAGATACATCTGATAAGGGGTTGATATTCAAAATTTACAAAGTACTTACAAAATTCAACACCAAAACAACAAACAACCCAATTAAAAATTGGGCAAAGGACCTGAATAGACACTGCTCCAAAGAAGATTTACTGATTGTCAATAAACACATGAAAGGATGCTCAGTGTCTCTAATCATTAGAGAAATGCAAATTAAAACCACAATGAAATACCTCTCACACCTGTCAGAATGTCTATCATCAAAAATCAACAAACAAGTGCTGGCAAGGATGTGGAGAAAAGGGAAACCTCATGCACTGTTGGTAGGAATGCAGACTGGTGCAGCCACTGTGGAAAGCAATATGTAGATACCTCAAAAAAATTAAAAATGGATCTGCCTTTGACCCAGCAATCCCTCTGCTGTGAACATATCTGAAAGAACCCAAAACACTAATTCAAAAGAACATAAGTGCCCCTATTTTCATTGCAGTGTAATTTACAATCGCCAAGATAGGGAAGCAGCGCAAGTGTCCATCAGTAGATGAGTGGATAAAAACAACTATGGGACATTTACACAATGGAATTCTACTTGGCTGTAAAAAAGGAAGAGAATTTTCCTTTTGCAACAGTATGGATGGACGTGGAGAATATTATGCTAAGTGAAATAAGCTAGTCAGAGAAAAGACAAAATACCATATGACTTCACTCATATGTGGGATCTAATGAACAAACTGAACTAACAAGGAAAACAGGTCAGACTCACAGATGGAAAACAGATGACAGCCAGTGCAGGAGGTGGGGGTAGGGGGTGGAGGGGTTGAGCAAAAGTAAAAAGGACTCACGGACAACAGGGTGTTATTGCTGGGGGATGGGGTCTATAGGGGAGTAAATGGTAATGGGAAAATACAATAAAATTAAATCAAAATATAAAAACAAAAAAAATGGTATGATAGAGCTTTTATAACTGAGAAAACAGTGGGATTTAAATGAGGAAATGGAAAATTAAAATACAGTTTTTCTTACTGATAGTAACGGGGAGAATACTGTAGCTGTTTATTTTTCGAGATGTACAAATATGAAGGGGAGGATGTGATGCAGGCTGCCTGATTAAGAATATTTGCTTCAGAAATTAAGTATGTGGAAGAGATTTGGAGTCTGGGCATTGTTGGGGGAGAATGCATAATTCACATCAGGTATTGTGTAGCATTTACCCTATGCTACTTGCCTCTCAAAAGTGTACCTTACCTTCTGCATGGCTTACACTGCCTTGGAACCAATATTGTCCTAATTTTACGTGTGAAGCATTTGTCACAGAGAGAGCTTAAGGAACTAAGTTTCCACAGCTGGCAAATGGTAGCGCAGGCAGTGAAAACAGGAAATTTCTCTTTCCTAAATAAGTTCATGATTTTAACAACTGCCTGGACTACCTCAAATCATCTGATAAACCTTGGTAAGGTGATCAGGCTTTCCCTTTAAGATTCCCTGAATGGCTTTGTGTGGCCCTTAGCACAAAGAGGAATTATTTTGCATGGATTTACAGATTACTTTCTGAACCTGCCCTGCAGGTAGCACTGCGCTGTGCTGTCTGTCCGGACATTCACTTTGCTCCCTCCCTCTGTCCTTGAACCTCCACCATCTTGTTTCCTATTGTGCCTTGAAGCCTTGCTTAACCTGTTAGAAAGTTTTGCTTCTAATTGTAGTTTTCTTTTGCTTGATCGTGGGAACTCTTGGGAATTCCAGTCTTCCAGAAGTTGTATCTTTTTATTTTCTTTTTTTTTTCCTCACAGAGTATGTATTTATTCAATGAAGTGAACGTTCTACAAAAAAACGTAAATGGTAGGTTTGAGAGGGCTAATAATTCTTAGTATTTCTTTTCAGATTTAAATGCCAAGAAAAACTTTAGGAGCAGTAATCACTTCTTAATTGATTTTTGCTAATATTTTTTAAAATTTACCCACAATGGTGTTTTGTGTTTTTTGTTTTGGGGTTTGTTTTTTTGAGATATAGTTTTCTTAGGAACAAATGGTATTTGCTTTCTTGTGCCTCTGGTACGGCAGCCCTCACCACACCTGAACCTGGCCGCCCCCCGTTTATTTATGGTTTTCTGGTCCTTGGTTTCAGTTACCTGTGGTTGAACATGGTTCAAAAATATTAAATGAAAAAATTCTAGAATTAAGCAATTCATGAGTTTTAAATTGTGCGCCATTCTTAGTAGCATGATGAAATTTTGTGCTGTCTGCTTCTCCTGCCTGGGACAGGAATTATGGCTTTGTATAGCAAGCATCTCCATGCCAGTGTGCGCTGCCCGTAGTCTCTGCCTAGCTGTCTCTATTATCACATCTTCTGTCACAGTATCGCAGTGTTTGTGTTTATATAGCCTTTATTTTACTTAATAGTGGCCCCAGATTGCAAGTGTAGTGGTACTGGGAATTCACAAATGCCAAAGAAAAGCCATAAAATGGGTTCTTTCAAGTGAAAGAAAAGTTTTTGATTTAATAAGGAAAGAAAAAAATATTATATATTGAAGTTGCTAATATCTATAGTAAGAGCAAATCCTCTATCTGTGAAATTGCCTAATTTATAAATTAAACTTTATCATAGCCAAAAGTATGTATAGCCAAAAAAGAAAAAGTGTACATTGGATTTAGTACTGTCTGTAGTTTCAAACATCTACTGAGGTTCTTTGAATGTGCCTCCCTGCTGATATGGGGGGAACAGCTGTAATTGGACAAAAAAATCTTCATTCATCAAGGAAATCTTGGTTCATACATGAATTGGATGATTCAACCATCATAATTATTTTACCATATTTATACCTTCCACAAAAAATGTGAAATTTGTTAATTTTAGATTCAGAAGTTTAACTTATTAATAGAAGGTATGAAAACTGGAAAGAGTTCAGAAGCTACTAGCATGCTGTGTTCATGAACATTTTCATAGTGAAGAATAGAGTATCCTAGGATGAATTGTGGAGGCTTTGCAACAATCCTTTGTCCTGTGGTGCGGCTAAGTACTTTCTGGGTAGAGAAACAGGAGACTCTTCATGGCACTTTCCCTTCCAGGTCACTATCTTTGCAGAAGTTGCATCGAGGGAACTTTGAGCTAGATAAAAAGTCATTTTCCTAAGTAGTGCAAGAGGCTATGTATTGTCCCTTAGCTCTTAGGGATAGTAATCACTGCCAGATGTGGTAATGCATACCTATGCAGAAGGTAAGGATACTTGAGTCTTTTTTAGATTTTTCTCACCTTAACTTTTCTGTTGGAAAAGTCTTCTTGCCTCCTAAATGAATTCTTGGTCCTAGCTACTAGGATTGGAAGTGACACTCATTTCTAATCTAGTTTGTTCAGTGTTTTTTTTTTTTTTTCTTTCTTTTTTATGAGGCCTCTTTTATAACTATTTAGGAAGCGTGATGCTCTTTCCTATTGGTTTCCTATTGGTCTCCTCAAATTACAGCTTTCAGTGCTCTTGGTTTCATAATAATCCTATGTTTTCAAAATTTTCTTGGAATTCCTGTTTCTTTAATTATTTGGAAATATTATCTTTTCACTTACGACTAGGTATCACATCAAGGCTGCATGTTTTCCTCAGGCAGCTGTTTCAGAAACATTCCTTGTCTGTGTGTGGTGGTAGGAATTCTTCAAGTGTTTGTTTCTGGACTATTTAGCAGCAGGATGCATCCCAATCTGCTTTCCTTGGCCTTCCCAAATGTAGGGAACTTGGTGGGTTTCCTGCATCTCCAGCGTGTTAGTGCCTGGCTCTGAGGCACCGACTGGAAGTGTTTGCAGGGAATGTGCAAGGATTTCTTCTTACCAACAGCTTACTCACTACAGGTTTTTCACTAAGTGCAGAAAGTGTGTACTTTATTACCAGTGGAGTTTCTACAAAGTCTTCTTTGACTGTTATTTACTCAAACCCAAACCAAAAGTGGTAGAATCAGAACCCCATTATTCCTCAGATATCAGGACAGGCAGGTCATTCTTAGCAGCCTTAGGGAAGACTACCAGCCCGGGGCCCCAGAAAACCACCACTGACCTCATTGGACCCCCTTAGTCTGGCCTATCAGCCAGGATTTTTAAGTTTTTGAGGGCCATTTTGCTTTGGGTGGTGAATGAGCATTCTTTGCAGTATTGTGATCTGTGAGTGACAAGCCATCATTTTAACCACATCAAGACTGAATTATACAAGGGTTGAATCATTGTCATTCATTAAATTCATTTAACTGTTGGAATTCCTCTAAGGATCCATCTGGAGGCCCCTTCTCAACTCACTTTGTACACTGTCTTCCCTAGGCAGCCTCATAACGGTTTAAATTACCATGTATTTTAAAGACACTCTCAAATTGATATTTCGGGCTAAGATCTCCCTTTTGATCTCAAGGCCTATGTAGGCTACTTCCTCTTTGACATGGGGCCACAGAGGCTTCTCAGGGCATCTTAAAACTGAGCTCTGTATCCACGCCCTCTACTGCTTTACCTCCAACCTGTTCCCCTCCCATTCCTCCCTGTCCCGATGAATGGCAGAACCATAAATCTATTCACATTAGCTCCAAACCTGGGATTTCTTTGTCCCTCCATCTCCATTAACCATTTGCTAGCTTATGTCAGTTTTACCTCTGAATGTTGCTTGAATCCATTTTTTCTCCCCATACTCACTGCCGCCAGTCTACAATAATTTCTTTCTTAGGTGACTGTCGAAGCCTCAGAGCATCTATCAAGGTGTACTTTCTTGTGACCTCACTGTTTCACACAGAAATCTGGAGCATCTTTTCAAAATGGAAATATGACTGTGTCACTCCTTCGCTGACAACCTTTCGGTGGCTTTCCATTGGTCTGAGGATACATTCCAGGATCCAAAAGTAGCTTTTCTTCGTGATCTCGCTCTACCCTCCTCCTCTGCTCACACCAAGTCCACAATTTCCCCAGCAAGCCCTACGTCTATAGCCACCTCTACTGGAAAATCTTTTGTTCCTCCCAGCTTTGCCTTTCACCTTCATTGGTTAGAGTCTAACTAATGCATGAGGACTGAGACTAAACTACCTCTTTAGGAGACTTCTCTCACCCAGTAAAGTGAGAGCCTTGCTTGTTCTCCCAATACCCTGCACCACCTTTGTTCTGCTCCTGATGGTTAAGGATTACAGGAGAGGGGCAAAAATAGAGAGAAAACAGGTACCAGTGGAGGCATTCAGGTGAAAGGAAAGGTTAGAAAAGGAATTGAGGGTAAGCCTTTCTGTTACTGACTTTGCGAGAACAGAGACAGCTCTGTGGTTGACAGGTTGGAGAGTAGGGAAGGAGTGAATATGCAGAGCCCAGAGAAATTTTTAGGGCAGTAAGAATACTCAGTATGCTACTCTAATGATAGATACCAGTTATTTCACATTTGTAAAAACCCGTAAACTTTACCATACCAAGAGTGAACCCTGTGGATTTTGGTGATAATGATGAGTTAACGTGTGATCTTTAGCTCCACCAAATTGAGCACTCTGGTGTGGGAGGTTGCCACTGGGAGCCGCTGGGCACATGTGGGGACAGGGGATATATGGGAAATCTCTGTGCCTTCCTCTCAGTTTTGCTGTGAACCTAAAACTGCTCTAAAATTAACCCCAAACCTGGGCAGAATCCCCAGTCTCAGTTCCTCTGTGGGAACCTGAACACTTCAGGATACCAAGCAGCTTTACAAGGCTTACAAGGGCTCCCTAGTAAATTAATGTTGGATATTGCAATAGCAGTTGAGTAGTGAATAAATGAGGTGGTTGTGGCTGTACTGAGGGGAGTGGAGATTCTTCCTACAGGCTCATTCCCTGCTGCTCTTCTCATTAACATAATGTCTCGCCCCAAGGCTCACTGCTGTATTTTTCCTCCAGTGTGGAAGGACTGTGAAGATTGACCGTATGCTTAAAATTTTTTAAAATTAACTGTATTGGGGTGGCATTGGGTAATAAAAATTATATGGGTTTTCATTGTACAGTTCTTTAATATTGTATTGTGTCTTTATATTGTATATCGTGTATACCTTTGTATATTGTATATATTGTATATATCTTTATCATCTGTATATTGTATTGTATCTTTACCACCCAAAGTCAAATCTCCTTCCATCACCATATGTTTGAATCCTTTTACCTTTACTAACCCTCAACCCCCTTTCCACCTATCTATATCTATAAGTTTTGGTTTGTTTGTTCATTTCTTGCTTTCAGTTTTATATCTCACATATGAGTGAAATCATATGGTTCTTGACATTTTCTGTCTGACTTACTGCGCTTAGCATAGTATTCTCAAGGTCCATCTATGTTGTTACAGAAGGTAGTATTTCATCTTTTCTTATGGCTGACTAGTATTCCATTGTTTGTGTATGAACCACATCTTCAACCAGTCCTCTATCGAAGGACACACTGGTTGTTTCCATGTCTTGGCCACTGTAAATAATGCTGCAGTGAACATAGGCATGCATCTATTTTTATGAATAAATGTTTTTCATTTTTAGGACAGACGTCCAGAATAGGTATTGCTCTACCCAGAGTAGGTGTTGCTAGGTCATAAAGTAGTTCTATTCTGAATTTTTTGAGGAACCTTCATATTGTTTTCCATGGTGGCTATACCATTTTACACACCCTTCAGCGTATATTTTTTAGCTTACCACATTCAGCTCCATTGGGGGAGAGTGAGGACAAAGGAAACAAAGGCTCCTGCATGTAAATAGTGCATGTAGCTGTCCCGCCACTCACCTCTAAGGCACATATACTCCAGAGAAAATATGAGGGGTGATGTATGAATCTGCTGCCCTTAGATATTGCAACATGTTCATACACTGACTTGCTCAGATGATTCTGAATTTAAAGACATGTCTAGTTCCTACACAAGGCCAAGTTGTAAGCCAACTTGTACTTAGCACTGTCTGGACAAAGAGTGATGGGTTGGATTGCTGGGGATGGCAAAGCTTTTGTAGCGCTTTTCTATTTAATGAAGTAAGCAATAGGGGCCTGCAGAGATTCATGGGGAAGATGATTCTTCTGACCCTGAAAAATGGCACAGCTTGGGCAGGTGAGATTGGAGAGGGGAAGCTGGACTCAAGAGATGCAAGGCAGAGAATTAAAGGTGAAGATTTTTCAGATGCTGACACTAGTAACATACTTCCCTTTATTCTTTGAGAAATTCCAACTACATCCATTTTTCTTTCCTGAGCTAAGTTATAGCAGAGGTCTGCTTGAAATATCTTGTGGTGAAATTATGGGAATTCTGCGGCATAAATTAGAAAGATCAGGGGATATACAGGAGAGAACATCTCAATGAGATGTGGAGTGGAGAGCTTAACAAATCAGATGGGCAAGGGGACGTTTGTGGGGAAATCAATTCTGGTGCAAGGCAGGCCTGCACTGGAGTTTGACTGAACAACACTCACATCCTGGGAAACGTCTCTAATAATGGTCTGATCAAATCAACTGGTGATACATTGTCATAATCACAGTATTATTTCAATTTAATGACCATATAGAATAGCATCTCCCAGCAATTAATCTAACATTAACCCCTACCTTAGTCTGTGGATGTAAACTATGGTTTAGGCTGAGGACATAATGAATAAGAATTACTGGCTGCTCTAGACTTCTGTGTACTCTATGTCATATCCTTCAACTTGGGTTTTTTCTCTATTTCAGTCTTTTTTCAGACCTTCATCTTCTTTATTACTTATGGTCCAGTAGGATATTAGATGTTTTTTTAACTAAAAAAATGTTAACGGCAATTTTTTTTATGAGAAGTAAATGTTTAGTATAAATTGAATTTTAATGCTTTTATTGTCCCACAGGAAGATAAAAACCATTAGCTAATGATGATGTTAATGTTCAAATTGTTTTTAATTTTAAAATAATATTTATAACCTGTAATACTGTGCTATTTCATTTTGGACTTAGGGAGAATTTATGAACATCTACATAAGTGTATGTGATTTAGGCACCAGGAATGGCTTCAAATGGCTTAAAAATACAACTATGGCTGAAATATATTTATGTGCACATTTGGAATGTGAGCAGCATAGGTACCTTATTTGGGTAGACATCTGCCTGTTCAATTATAACTAAATGTCAAATTTCCCTACAGTTACCCATTATTAAAATATCCTTGTCTTAAATTTTCTTTGGCATGGAATGTGCTTGGTGATTATACTCTGGGGAGTTAAAGTTTTATATTATGTTTCAGTTCCACTTAAATAATAGCATTCCTAGGCACACACATATCTGTGTATATAGACAAATGTACTTGAGAAGGCTGTTCTTTAACATGAGATGATTTTAATATTCTCTGAAATTAAATAAAAATGTTTTGTTTCATAACACTGTGGAGTATCACAGAATTTTTATTTTTTTCTTCACTCCTAAAATAGGTAGCACAACATAATATGTTATGCTCAATTAAAGAACAGAATTTCATTTTCAGAGAAAAATTGCCAAGTTCATTAGTTCTGGGGAAAGGAATATATTATCAACCCCTTATTTTAATCTGAAAATGAAAGAGCATGAGAACTAATTGAATGTATTTATTAAAAGACAGAATTTTCTTAGAGTTGTCTTGTATGTCTTTATTTCCAACAGACATGTGATATCCAACTTCCAAACAGTACCTGTAGGAATATTTTATATTTTTATTCTCTTTATTATTTATATTATAGGTATCACCCATAACACCCGGCCCTAATATACATATGCACATGCTCACTGTGTAGTAACATGTTTATCCTGTAGGAAAGAAAGTGAAAGAGGACTCAGTTTTTGATACCAGTATTCCAGCTATATGCAGAATTATTTCAGAACTTGTTTAGTATAACTTTTGGTCAGACTTACTGTCATCGCCCCTCAGCATCACTATTTATTGAAAAAATTATTAATGAGGATCTCATAGTTCACAATCTGGTTAGTTTAGAGAGATCTAGAAAGACTGCTCCTTTACCAATCCCTGTTCTAAAACTGAGTTCAACATTCAACTCAGTGGATATACCAGACACTGAATCTAGAGGTTGAGTACAGGGAAATTGAAAGCTAATGACCTGAGAAGGGTGAAGGGGAGCAAGAAGGATTGCTAATTGATACGTTAAAATTAAAGAATATACTAAGATTTCCAAACCTTATATTGAGATTTTTTTACTTGTGCACAATAGAAGGGTATAATTGCATACATTTTTTTTTTTTTTTTGGAGATATTTCAGGATGTAGTGACATTTCTGATTGGACTGGTTATGTGACACCCAGGAGGGGTTTTTAGTTATTGGCTGTGTAGCTGTCTTTGTCCTTGAATAGCACCTCAATGTGTCTGTCATTCCTTTTAAGAATTCATTAATTAAATTACTTCATCTCATTCCCAGCCCTGTGATTCGCTTCTTCCATTCTTTTGACTTGTTTAAGGAAGTTGGGTTGAAAACTTGTTAGTATTTAACATTAATATTAACTTGGTCTCTTCCTTTTATCACTAAATCATTATAAATAAAAACTGGTACTGTGATGCATGTTGTTTGTCTATAAATATCAGCTAAAGCAGAGAGCAAATAAAGCCATGTGTGTTTAACTGGGAAGACTGAGAATTAATGCTAAATTAAAATACTGTCACACAGATTAGCAGAGGCATACTCACAGTCATCTCTGATGTCTTTCTTTTTACTGTGAACACTGGATAATAATTATTGTATGAAGGTAGTACACTGTAAATATTTATAAACAGAATTGTAAAACAGTGAGACCACAGTGAATAAATTATTAAGAAATATTTTGAAATCCAGTTTTTTATAGCTTTTTAGTAAAAATTATTCATGGTGATCAATATTTCTCCTTTCCGTGCCATCTGCTCTGCTTCTTCGGTTGTGCAGTTCTAGGTGAATGATGCACTGTGTTGTATAATGCACCCCACAAATTTATGGGCTAGGATGCAGCATTTTTATGGAGAGCATGCAAACATGTAGTTGCTAAACATCTGCCCTCTGGTGTATGTAATTGCGTCATTTTTGCCACCCTCGGGAACAATTAGGTAAACATTAGGCTTGCCACCTGATGCCTTGTCTCCTTTCCTGCAGGTGTCATTCTGTAGGGTCTCCATCAGAAAGTGGGAGAAATTCATTCTGTATATTTCTGGAGTGACTGGTCAAAAGAATTTCATTTTGCGTCTCACAGGCAGTGTCAGTATTTTTCCTTTGCATCTGTTCACTAGGAGCCCCTACATTCATGGAACTCCATTTTAATTGACTTTTCAGCAGCCAGTTTTGCACTGTTGAATCAGCCCACCTGAAAGCCTCAGATAGGGTGTTTGGGCTGAAACAATGGCACTTAGGTGGTTAGGCCACCCCTTTCTTAATCCGAAAGCAAATATCTGTAGCCAGTTAATAATCTGTGACTCTTGTACTTTCCTTTCCTTATCGGGCTTGGAGGATTTGCCTTAATGAGGTTTATGTGTTTTACTGGTTTGTTGGATGGGCTTTCTATTTCCCCAAACTGTTGCAGACCTTATTATTATTGTTTTATTTCTTCATGTTATTGGGCTGGCTACAGATATTTAAGGAATTTTCTTGAATCAGGTAAAGTAATAACAACATAGTGATATTGGCTGTATTTGAGGACAGGTGAGGGTCAAGGGTCCTTAATGCTGCCTCTCCTCTGAAGGTGTCTTTGATTCCCTTAGTGTAAACTAATCACCCTCTTTTGTATGCTTCCTTTGTTACGGGTTTTCATTTGTTGTTTTCTTTTATGAGTCCTCCTTGCATAAGTTGCCTTAATGATGTCTGTCTGCTAGATGGTAAAATCTTCAGAGACAGAAACTAAGTCTTACTCATCTTTGCTTTGCTCTGCAGAACACAGGATATGCACTTGATAATTACTTGTTAAATTGGAGATAGTCAAATTTTCTAGACTAAATATCCTCAGAATACTCGTTGTATCAGTCAAGGATCATTGGGTACAAGACTGAAATCTCCATAAACTTTCTTAAAGCAAAGGCAGGAATTTATTTGTAGAATACAGGTGTATCTCTGGGAATCAAGGCTATGAGGTACATCCAGACAGGTCTCAGGGCTGGAAAGGGGCCCTTTATGGGGAAGTCCGGGGAACCCAGCTCTGCCTCCCCTCTCAGTGTGTCTGTCTGTCTGCCTGTTGGACTGATGGTGCTGCTTTGCCATGGTTTCAGCATCTGTTGGTCACTCTTTGTCTAGGTATCTTTTTCTCTTCCTGGACCACTAGAGCCCAGAGTGATCTTGCTCTTCATTACACTTTTTAGAGAATCGTACATTCCATTCATTTCACGTCTACTTGGGGTGAGTCCTGTCCTGCTCCCCAACTTTCTGTGCTGTTCCTGCCCTTGTCTTCTGTATTGCAGCTTTTGTTCATGCTGCCCCATGTGTCTGGAATGCTTGTCCCTTACCCTTTGCATCCTTTAGGGCTCAGTTTAAATGTTACCTCCTCAAGAGACTGTGTATTTCATAGAATCCCTTGATCATTTTACTTCACATTCAGTTACTTCATATTCTTTTTCACACAGTGACATTCATATGTTTGTTCTTGTGTATTCTGGAATGCCTTTCCTTCCTACTAGAATGCAAACTCCCCAAGGTTTAGGCCATCTATGATTTTTTCACCTTGGACCCCAGTGCTTTGGTGTATGGGGGAAACGCTGTAAATTCCTTTTTAATGAGCAGTTGTCTGGCTGTCTTAAATGGAACCCAGTACAAGGCCATCTGTATCAGGGTGATAAATTCCCTGTTTGTCTAGTCAGCTGCATGCCATGAACATAGCACTCTGTAATGTGCATAATAGAATCGTGTAGCTTTTGGGTTGTTTTTCTGCATCATTTGTTCAAGTCATAAATTTAAGTTATGAAGTCAGCTATAGAGACTGAGTTAAGTATCAGATCAATGAGATCTGTCTCAGGAACAAGAAATGTAGTAGATGTGCTCAACAGCCTATAGGAATCGTTGTTTTTGTTTTCCAAATGCAGGACTTAGCATACTGATGTTTTTTTGTTTGTTTTTGATTAGCAAGGTAGGCAGTTGTGTCCCCTTTGCTTCTGGATCAGAGGACAAAATGATTTTTAGCTTGTTACTCTGATAGTAAGAAATTGCAGCTTTATAGTGGAACTTGGGAGGGATCCCACATCCCTGTGTTCTGACTGGTGTCCCTTATACTCAGGTTCCCCAGCTCCTATAATTCCCACAATTAAGGGCAGCTAATAGTAGGGGTAAAAGCTGGTACACTAGAGCAGGGGTGTCAAACTCATTTTCACTGGGGGCCACAGCAGCCTCACAGTTGCCTTCAATGTAATTTTAGGACTGTATAAATGTAACTACTCCTTAAGAGTTAAGTGAGAGCTCTGCGCTACTGCCAGGTAGAAAGAAGGTGCCGGGCTGGATAAAACGAGGTGGAGGGTCGGAATCAGCTCGTTGGCCTTGTGTTTGCCATCTGTGGCAAACACAATGTTTGCCATCAGAGACTGGGTTCAAATTACAGCTCCTTCGCTGATCAGCCCCACTGGTATACCTCAGAGACATCACAGGTTTGGGTCCAGACCCCTGCAGTAAAGTGAGCTGCAATCTTTCTGCTGGTGGAGGGTCGTCTTGTCTTTCCTTCAGTTTGTAAGAAATGCGGCATTTGTGAAGTGCAGTAAATCGAAGCACAGTGAAACAAGTTCTGCCTATGTTATCATGGGCAAGGTAATCCATTAGCTCCATTTTTTAATTTGCAAAGTAGGCTTAATGATAGTATTGTCTGTGCAGGGATCTACTAAGCATTCATTTGCATGATATGTATTCTTAACACATCATCTTAATCTCTACAGGGGTGCGGTAGGTGTGACCTAGGAGGAGGCCAGGAAGGGAGCAGAGTGTTACTTATACACTTTATCTTTCCTTATTTTTTCCAAATGATATTTTAGGGATTGAGTGTAGAGATGGGCATGCACACAACTTTTCCTTAGCAGTGGGGGTACCTTATGGCTGAGGAACATATGGATGTCTTAAAATTCTAAACTTTGCTTGACTGAGTACGGAAAAAAATAAGCCATTTTATTTCACTTTATCTCCCACATAACATTACGTTCCATTTTCTTGAGGCAAATGTGGCTTAATGCTTTGTTTCGGCCCCTAAGTAATAAAGTTGGGCGTACTGGTCTAGACCTATTTGATTTACATACTATTATAAAAATTAAAATAGAATGGGAAAAATCCAGCCTCACTTGAAAAATATTAAGGTTTCTCTGGATCTAGGTTTCCCAACTGCAGCCATGGGCTGGAGCTGAGTGACTAGTACTCTCCTTAGACAGAAATGGAGTCATTTTTGTCTGGGGACCGGTGTGCATTTTAGGGTTGGGTTGTATGTGCGTTGATTTGTGTTCTGCCTCAAATAGATCTGACACTTTAAGCTTTTAAGTCCCTTAAGCTTCTGTAAGCCTGAGTAAGAGATACATTTTGAGAGGGATGTGCCTCTAAGAGTATGTTTAACATTATGGACAACTGTTGACAGCTGTGTTGACTCTCAAGACAAGATTTGGATAAGAGAGTGTCTAAAAGGGAAGTACTATTTTATTCCTTAAGTTATAAAAGAATCAGCTCTTTCTAAGTACACTAGAAAGCTGGCTGCAGTTTTGGAATCAGATGTACCTGGTTGCAAAACCTCATCTTTGCTCCTAAAACTGAGTGGCTTGAATGAATGCCCTTAACCTCTATGAGCACAGCTTTCCTCCTCTGTGAAAGGGGGAAATACAACCTAACTCAAAGCCAAGTGGTGAGAGGTGTGTGATCTGCATGTAGAAAACTTGTTCTTCAAGGTTCATTTTTCATGGTCAAATGAAATTTATCAAGCTTTTCTGATGAATGAACACAAACTTTAGGAATAGAGTCAAAATTGGTGAATTTATTTGTTGATTAATCATTTATTTAACTATATTTGTGTGCATGTAATAAATCATGTAAAATTATAAATCATATCAAATCATAATAAGTGATGTGAATCCTTTTTAGATACTTCTTCTAGTGCTTCATATATATCTGGCACCAGTCTAGAAGCTGGGACAACACAGAACTAGTCAGACAAGATCCACGCATTTATGGTAATGGAGAGAGGAGACAATAAATGACCATATGAATAAATGAATGTTTTAATTTCATTTATTCTTTCAGATAGCATTATATCTGGCACCTTAGTGACAGTAACTCATTTCATCTATTTAGGAAGTAGCTGGAATATAAACTTTATAAGTAGAATTTCGAGTATCATGTGGAATCGGTTGCAGGAGGTGTAGACCATAGTGGTTAACATGTTATCTTTTCAAAAATGTAAAACTAAATTGATAGGATGAGAGAACAATTTTACTGTATAATCACTAAAGTGGTTTGGAGACCTTCCCAAGGGTATTGGCAGGATAGCTGCATAACATAAACCATGACTTAGAGAGCATAAAATTAATCAGCAGTCTCCACTTAGGTATAAAGTGGTGAATGAGGTGGCAGATGTCCTGGGAAGATTCCTGTACCTTTGGGGAGGTTTTTTGGACAGTTCCTGCCATGGTGTCCAGTCCTGTGCATATGAGTGTATTTGCTGTGGTGTTGTGAGTTAACCACGCATCTCCCCTACCTCTGCCACAGCAAAATATGAGTTGTTGATTAAAACCACATGTTCAATGTCATTGACTTCCGGATCACCAAACTGCCCTTCACTGCAAGGGGAAGCGATACGACCCGTTGTACACTCCTCTAGTCACCCGTAAAGCCAGTAATTCTCCATTCGTGTGCATCTCCTCTTTCATTACCTCAGCCCCTTCCAGTGTTTAATGCAGCTCCTTTGTCCATCCTTGTTGTATCACACCTTCATGTATGTGGCTCAGCCTGAATTTGAGGCTTTGTTCTCGCTGCTGGTTAAAGTCTTTTTAATGAGTCGCTGGGTCTTGCCAACCCACTATTGTCATTTGGTCACACATTGTCTCATCAACCTAGAATTATAGAAGAAAATTCAGTTTAGATTAGTGTCACCCTGCATTATTCACCTTTTTTTTTTTTTGAAATTCCATAAAAGTGAAATAATTGTGTAGTTAGTCAAGAATCGAGGATAAGTACAATATTAAGTTGAAGTTTTTAGGAGTGGTCCATATCCATGAGTAGAGAATGTTTGCATTGTTTATAAATGGTTTCCCTCTACAGCGCCTGCAGAAATAGAGTTTTAGGTATGTTCAGTCAGTCACACATCTGGTGGCCCTACCATATGTTCAGTATTGGGAAATAATAATGCTCAGGTTACTAACAGCTACTATTCAATACACAGTGTGCTCACTGTTTGCTAGGCTCCACTTTCAGCACTTTATTATTGTATTAAAGTGTTATGAGTTAGGTACGATTATCTCCATTGTACAAACAAGGAAACTGAAGTGTACAGGGTTCAGGTCATTTGCCCAGGGCAAAGATGAGATTCAGTGGTCAGGGTTTAGAATTCATGGTTTTTATCACTAGGCAATGTATGTATGGCATCTTTCTTTATTGAATTTGTCACCTAGTCAAACTTGATTTATACAGCTTTATTTTCAGGACTCTCAAAGCAAGCCCTTTTTCCATAGCAAAAAGGAAGCCTTTATTCATCTTCTGTCTGTATTGCTGCAGTAACCAAATTAATGGAGTTCAAAGGAGTGACATTTAACTATAGTCACCATGCCTCCATATCTGACATGTGACTTGTGTGTCAATAGGTCTTCCATATTTACTGACACTTAATGTGATATTTGGTTATCGAGTTTAACGTGGGATGCGGCTTGCGTATTTGCCTGCCTGCTTGTGAATTTTGCAATGCTGTGGAACGTGTCAGAGCCAGTGGAGCATTGCAAGTTAATTACTTGTGTGCACAGCAGGCAGTGCTACAAACAGGCTGCCAGCAGGAGGACGGGACATTACTTGAGACACCTGAGATTTGGCTGTTAATGAGTTATCCTGATCAGCAGGGGATGGGGATGTCAAGAAGGCCAGTATGGCTTTGTTCTGGTGGGATGTTTAGCTTGTGAACCAAACCATTGTTTTAGGTAGGTGTGCAGATCTGAGGCTGAGTTACGGTGGCATCGGTGGAGTTAGGTGACAGGGATTCAGCATTTATAATGCTACATCAGCTCCATGGGGACAATGTGGATTAACATGTATAGAGCTACTGACTTAGTCCCCATTCATTTATTAGTTTGTTTCTTACTTTATTTACTCAAGAAAAATTTAGGATGGCAGATTCGACCCCCCAATCTAGGGCACATGCCTGGGTTGCAGGCCAGGTCCCCAGTAGGCATCCTGGGGCATCCACACAGTGATGTTTCTCTCCCTCTCTTTCTCCCTCCCTTCCCCTACCTAAAAATCAATAAATAAAATCTTTTAGAAAAGGGAGAAAGATTTACTGGTTGCTAATATGTGCCAGATACTTTTGCTACCCTCAGTAGGAAAGTGGAGAGCAAAACAGACAGGTGGGCTCTAGAATTTCCATAAAAGATTCAGCCACTACAGTCTGGATACAAGCTGGAGCTATTGGGATTTGTCTCACAACAACGTTGGTGTAGCAAGCACTTTGCTTTTGCTTAGCTTGTTTGTTTATTTAGGTGCCTTTGGGGAGTTCTATGGCCAAAGTTTTCTTTTAGCTGTTTGTTGGAACTGCCTTGAAACTATTCTTGGGCTGGGGGACAATAGGAGTTGTCAAAAGCAACATAGGTTCAAATTCTTTGAAGCAAATTAATGAACTAAGCTTTAGTGGGCTCAAAGGAAAGCCATGTGGTTGTCTGAAGGCTATTGCAAAGTAAACTGATGTAGAGTCGGGGGACAAGGACCAATTCCTTGAAAAGGTCACTTTTCTGCTGCAGTTTGAATATGTGACATGTAGCTGAGGCCTGACCGAGGCCATTATGACACCAGACACAGGCCTGCCACAGGTTCCCAGGACTGACCTGTAACCATATTCCTGGTGGGGAAATGAGCCTGTCATTGGGGCCTCTGATTGTGCTTTTATTTTTCATACTGAACTGTAAAGCCTTTCTAACAAACTAGGCAGAATGGAGTGTTAACAATGTCCGTCACAAAAAAATTTATTATTACTCATTTTATCAGCAAGACCTCTAATTCATCTCAGCTTTTCAACTCTCTAATCTCTGCTCTACTTGTCAGAAATAGTAAAAAATATTAGCCTACCATAGGAATGGTCTTAAGCCTCATTTCAAATGTTAGTAATGCATTAAAACCCTTGGTCTTATATTAGCTGCATTTAGATGTCTGACTTCATTCCCTTACTGGGAAGGAAAGGATATATAGTTAGAAGCAGAAAACAGTTGATGACAATAACTGATAATCATGGCATTCTGATCGGACATGAGTGACATATTCATAGATGTAGTACAGGTGACTGTCCCTGAAAACTGATTATTAATTTAAACAAGTGCTTTCCATGTTGGCTAAGATAGCATAGTCTCTCTCTGACTATTGGTGTAAGGAAAACATTCTTTGAAGTGTAATTCCTGGGTCAAAGTGAATGGGTGTTTTTAAAGATGTACATGTAAACAAAAGGTTGTGTTTTGTCAGTACATATGTGTATGTAATATACATACAAATGACCGTGATTATCTCTAGTGAGTGTGTAAAGCAAGAATTTTATATAATAATAAAAATGGTGTCTGGCTAACTTTAGATGTAAGATCTTGGTCTTCTATGGGAAGGCGGGAGTGGGTACTAGATGTGTTAAAGCACAGTAAGCATGCCTTATTAAAGTTGAGTCCGAATAGAGAGAAATTGCTCATGATATCTTATTCTTCCATGAAATAATTGCTCTGACTTTGAGCTAAATGGTTGATGCCATTCCAATTGTGAGCAAGTTCTATATTTGGGTAAAAAAATGATTTGTACCTTAAATGTAAAGAATTTTATCAACTCTTTGTGGTTGTGGTGGTGGTTATAATTCTGGTGGGTTTTTACCTTCATGTCCTGCTTTTTCTGCATTTCAAAATCCTTTCCCTCGTTGAATGGTCTTGGCAGCTGTTTTCAGAGCTGTGTAATATTCTGCCCACTGAGTGTGCACAACTCACTCTCTTTACTAAACGGGGCTTTCTTAGGTTCTTAGATTTTCACACATAGACTCACTGTTAACACATTAATACACATTGTGAAAATTTCCCCCAAAATATATGTGTAAATTTTGGTGCCTTTGACATCGTCTGAGAGTACCTCTGCCCTTGTATTCTTATCACTCATAGTTTCTTGTGTGGGAAGAGCTCTTAATACAGACTCTGAACATGGTAAAATCAAGGTGTTACTATTTTTAAGTTGTCTTTGGGCTATTCATTTAAGCCTTTTTAACTTTACTTTCCTCATCTGTTAAATGGGAGGTCAGGGAGGGCATGGTAAGGGATGACAGTTGTGGTGATACTTCTGGATAGATGATGCTATTTTTGGGGATAGTACAAAGAAAATATGTTAACACAGTTGGTCCACTTAAAGAACATTGGTAGGGTAATTATTCTCATAGCTCACCTTCATTTAAATTCTTAAGAATTCTTAATTCTGTTTTTCTGAGACAGGAAGTCTCCTCTCTGCACATTTTACTGTAAAGTTGATGTCATTTATGGCTAAGACTAAGAGTACAAATGAGTCTCAGATTCACCAGAATTTGTATTTCCACTTCATATGACTTAACCCCTCATACATTGGTTTCCATGCCTGTATAATGGGAATGTGATACTATATTTGACACAGGATAGGCTGAGGAGTAAAATGAAATAGTACAGGCTGATTGGCTGGTTCAGTGAATGGTTCATTAAAGGTGGGCAGCTGCAGGCACAACATGGGAGGCAGTAGATGCATGCACAAGAGTGCACTGCCTGTGGGGACAGGGAACCTTGTCCCTCAGTTGTGTTCCAGTGTATGCTGGACAGTAAAAACGAGCCCTGAAAACAACCTTGCATGAATATTTGCATCAATGAATTCATAATAGGAGTAGTAAAGGATTTTCAATATGTTATCATGAATTCATTATTCTTGGGGAATATTAAATACATGAAATAAAAAATAACGGTTGGCACACTGTAGTCCAACACTGAATTGTATAATGCAAATTAATCTTTCTCAGAAAACATACTGGAGAAGATAGGGAAGGCTCCGTTTAGAGGGGCTAGATGTGAGAAGGCTAGAGAGTGGAGGCTGCTAAGGGGAACACGGTGAGGAGGTAGTGTGCTGGATCTGGGCTTTCTAAACTCTTCTTTTGAGAATGATTTTGTCATACGCTGCAGACTCAGTGTCCTTCATCTTTTCCATTTTGCATGTGATTGGTGGGCCCTGAGGAGGACATCTCACCATCCAGTCCTAAAATGTGTGGCATCTTTCAGCTGCACACAGCCAACCTGGCTAGCAAAGTGCGTGGCCCTGCATGCCTCATGACTGTGATGCAGGAGGAGACATCGGGAGCACATTTTTCCCCCTCCGATTTCTTCAGTGGAGAAGTGGAGCACGCCCCAGTGCTTTGTCAGTTATATTTGTAGCACAGGTTTATTTACATGTGTGTGCAAATTAATATGAAATCTATGAAATGAGGTTGCTTTAAAGATTGCATTTCAAAGTAAGTTTGAGATAATTTTGAGGCAGATATGTCTCCAGGTATAGATTCCTATTACTTCTTTTTAGCACTGATAATTGTTCATTTGACTTCAGTCATAAATATTCTTAAGCAATTTAATGAAATGCCATTTTTTTGAACCATGTGAAGTATTTCTTCTGGTTGTTTGTGTTAATAATGTCAGTTAATTTGTTTCACCAGCATAGAGTATCTGGGGGACTTTTCAGTGGTGTTAAGAAACTCCGTCTCTCATGAGGAAAAGGAAAAATGACTTTTAATTCCTTTGCCATCTGATACCTTTCTGTGTTTCAGTGTTAGGGAGGAAGTCATTCTTAAGGAGTTATCCTTTCTTTCTTGTTTTAAAACATTGCTATACAAATGCAAAAAACAGAAACATCTAATTCACAGTCACCTTATTTTTAAATTTTGAAAATAAAGTTTGAATTTTACTGTTTGCAACTTTTGGAAGCTAATTTAATAGCTTTGTCTGCAAATTGAAATACTTGAAAGGACAGGTAACTGATGTTTGTTTTGCTTTGAAATTCTACTTGTTAATGTAGAATTCCATTACAATAAATTAAATTTATGGACAATAACAAATTGTCCATAAATTTGTAAGGGAAAAACAACCTTTCAGATCAGAGGAGTTTTTTTGACATATTTAATAGTAAAGGCAGATTAGTAGTGGTGTCTGAGTTGTGATTTTTTAAGGTGGATGTTCAGAATTTATTTTGAATTCTCAGTGAAAATTCTAGGATCTGGTTCTGCATCTTAAAGTCATATCAAACTCTTGGCTTTGAACTTGGTAGAAGTATGAGGGCAAGTTAGGAAACAAACACCCAGTAAAGGAATTTGAGCTGTTAGCTCATATATGGGAAGTTATACCTGCCACTTATTCTAAGATTTCTGAAGTCTTCTAAAACCTAAGCTTCACAGTGTGAGAAGTTGGTTCATTTTGAATTTATTCTCTGTCTTACCATTAGTATATTAATGTCAAAGGGTGATTTGAATATTAGTGAATAGTAGTTTCAAAGGGCACTTAGTTTCCTAAAGTTCAGGCTGTTCTGGTAGACGTACCATCATGGAAGGATAGAGCTGGCCATATGCGACTGAGAGGCAGTGGGGGCACCTGGATTTATTTGGACTATGTCAAGGCATTCTGTGACTTTTCCGCATTTTGTAGCAGGAGTGCTAGGAAATCAGCATTTGTATGTTGATTTCCTATATATGGTAACCAGTGTTGTTGGTAAAAGAAACAGGATTCGGGTTCCACTCATCTTATTTCCATTGTTTCACAGTGCTGAGTGCAGTGTATGAACTAAAAAATGATTGTGTCTTAAAAAAAAATCATAGATTGATGACTAACAGTGGTCTGTGAGAAAGTATTTTAAAAGAAGTGTTTCTAGAAATTTGATTTCATTGTTCAACAAGAGAGGAGATGTGATGTTTGGTGCATTTCCAGTTAAATATCCCTCTCTGGGCTGTCTGGTGTAATGGAACTGCTATGAAAGTGAATTGTCATGATGATTGTACACCTCTATAAACTTACTAAAAAATCATCCAACTGTACCCTTGAAATGGTTGAATTTAAGCCTGTTTGTTTTATCTCAGTAAAGGTGTTCAAAACCCTCTGTGTTTCAAACTGAGACCCCCCCTGTTTTTTTCTGTAGGTTAGCATGTTCATTGACCTCTGTTTATACTCATTGCTACCAGGGGCATGTCCCTGTTTCCCCGTCCTTCCAGAGATCACGTGCCAGTGGGGGCCATGAGTAGACAACAGGCAATACACAAAACAGACAAGTATGTACGATTTTAGAAGGTGACTTTTATGGAGGAAAAAATAAAAGGAGGAAGAGAGCACATTTGGATGAGGGGTGAATTTGAGTGGCAGAGCAGGTCTCATTGAAAAAGTGGCATGGAATTAACTATCTCAAGGAGCTGAAGGGGTTACTAGTTAACCTAGATAGGGCAGCAGGACAATGCTTGACAAGTTCATGGGACCGTAAGGTGATCTGTTTGGCTCCTATAGGGGGATCAATGCTGAAAAAAGTAGGAGCTGTGAACAGGGAGGTAATGGGGGGCAGGAAGCAGATGTGTTCAGTCTTGTAGACTATTTTTCAGGTCTTCAGCCTTTCCTCTGAGTGACGAAGAATGCTATGGAAGGTTTTAAGAAGGCTAGTGATGTGATCTGACTTATATTTCAACAAGATCACTGGCTGCTGTGTTGGTAATAGTCCCAAGGAGGGGAAGGTGGGCCAGCAAGTCAGGGTGGGAGACAGTTGCAGCAATTCCTGGGAGAGGTCATAGCATCTTGGGCCTGAGTGGTCACAGGTGGAAATGGCTAGAAGCAGTCAGCCTTCAGATTGCTTGTGAAGGTATAGCCTAGGATTATTGCTGTATCTGAAGAATAAAATAAAAGAATGAGTGAGGAATAGAACCATGTTTTTTGCCCAGAGCACTTGAAGGATGCTTAAAGATGATGAAGACCACACCGTTCAAGAGAGTTCAAGAGAGAAGAAAAATCCTGACTTTCAGGTCTACACAGGTGAAATCTGAGCAGCCTAGTAATCCCTAGTGGAGATATGGAGTAGGCAGATGGATTTTGTGACCTGATTGATGTCTTCTTCAGGGCCTGTAGCTTCCTCCTGAACATATCTTGAAGGGTCAGAATCAATACCCCTTTCAGAACAGCGGCCTTCCAGGCTTGCCAGGGCAGTGTTAGCTTAAGGTACTGCATGCCCATGGAGGCACAGGACATTTTGACACAGGAGGACTTAGTAATGTGGGTATTAAGTTTTATTCATTATTAACTTTGATAGAGTACAAAAAGGCAATGGAGTAGTTCGATTTCTCTTGGTGAGCTGCAGTTTGCTTCTCTTTGGGACTTTACGCAAAGAGAAATTGACACCTCCAGTTTGACCTATTATAAAACAAATTCAGAATGAAATAGTAAGTACAGTACTTTAAGTGATGCTTGGAACCACAGTGGTTTAGAGGCCTGTTCAGATGATCCAGTAGGCATGGTTAAGAGCCTGCTACATAAAGAAATATCTACTCTTTATCAAATGTGTCCCCCCCACCTGTTTTTCTGAATTTGGTTTATTTGGAGGGAGTTGGGGAGAAAGTTTAATGCTATAAATGAAAACAACCTCTTTTACCTAGAAAAGTCTAAATCCCCCTTACACAGTGGTCTTACAGTAAGTACAAAGGCTGCAAAAAGAATGAAAGCTGATTATAGCCAGCATCTTCTGAAAGTGATTATTTTATGTTGAGACTTTGTCTGCATTAGCAGTTTTATCTGCAAGGAAGGGACTTCTAATTTGCTAATTACAGAGCTTGTTCTTCACAACAAGGATCCTACTGTTTTGGAAATCACTAAACATTTTCTGTGGTGTGTGAGCTCCTGAACTGAACAATTCTAGCTAAGTTTATCAGTACAGTGAACAGGAAGTGGCATAGGCTGTATCATTCAGCATTGTCATTCCAGAATCATGAAGGAAACGTATTATACTCTATCTCCTGCTTAGTCACAAGCTTTGGATCCTGACTTCCATTTCTTATTAATTGTGTTTCTTAGGCATTTTGCCAAATAGGATTCTTCATTGTATTGTCTGAAAAAATGATAAGTTTTTTTTTTTAAAGAGTGCCAGACATAAAGGAGACCCCCATTTAACTGTCGTATTGAGCTCTGTATTCTTAACAATGTGTCTTGCATGTGGTCAGGAATTTTTTTTTCTCATGGTATCAGTGATAGTTAATTACCTAGTTGAAGAATTACTGAACCAGCACCATACAGCCCTACCTTCATCCAAAGTTTTTTCCTTTCATCTAAGTGTTTACTGGGATTATCTTCTCTGTTGCCTCACCTCTGTTTTCTTTAGAGTGAGTTGATTCTGGTTTTAAATACTTTTAAATCTTTTGTTACCTTAATTAGGGTGGACCTTCTTAAGAACACAAAATTGTGTGATTTTAGTCAGGTTTACATTATTTTTCCATCTATTTTTCTTTGCACCCTCACTTTCCAGTGTTAACAGCATTGGTCTTCTCAGATTTAGTGTGGTAATTATGGGACATTGTGTCTTTCTGTGAATGGCTGTCTTTAGGCAAAGGCAGCAGATGGCTACTCACTTCATTTTCCTTTACCAACTCACTTAGCTTTGTGCCCTATCTACAAACACACAGTTTTATTAAAATGTTAGTACTAAGTGGTGGTGGGAAAAATGGAAACAACTATATTCGAACATCAATTAATAAAGGTAAAAAAGTGAATAAGAAAAAAATGTTAGTACTCTTACAATATTTTTTTGGTTGATTATGAGGAATGATGGTCAGCTCTCAGTAGGCTATTTCCCCCATCGTATCACCTTGGCTGAGTTTCAGTTGTATGTGGAGGAGTGTTTTGGACCTAGACATACAGTCCAAGTTGATATTGATCTCCAGATTTGGATAATATCAGAACTGTACAGAAGTATCCACACATTTAGGTATCACTGTAGCAGGATATTTCAACCGGCATTTCTGGAGTTTTAATCCTGGTTTCACTACTTGCTGATGTGATCTAAGTACCAAATAATTTAACCTTTCTAGGCTGTTAGTATCTTCATCCAAATAAGTTAACCTTTCTAGGCTGTTAGTATCTTCATCCATAAAATGAGAATAGTTTTGTCATGCGCAAATAAATTAATCCATGAACATCGGTCTGTTGTCAGTAGCCTATAAATGTTAGCTGTATGTAAAGAATGGGCATGAAGTCGGGGATTAAGATCTGCTTGGACAAGTTATCCTCTGACCCTCAACATGCTTCCTCTATATAACAGGGATAACAGTGAAGTTTATAGCTTCTGGTTGATTTGAGAATTACATGAGATGATTCCTGTTAGGCCGCACTTAGTACATTAGCGTCAGTTCTTAGTACTTACTATTTGTGGCTATTTTCATTGTTTTCAAATCACAGTTCCCTTGGAGATACTGCCGTGGAGGCTTAAAATGTGGATATTATTTTTAATGAAGTTCTCCAGTACCTGAAACCCAGCAGCACTGGTCTTTGGTTCAGCAATCAGGAGCCATTGTTTGCATTGTCCGTGGCCACATCTTGCTACTTAAATCATGGCATGAGAATGTCTTTCACTTACCCAAAAAAAAGGAAAGAAAATCCTGGTATTTTTCTATAGGATGCCTTTCTTTTCATATATGACCCCCCATTTTTTAATTGCCTTTTGGGGCATGGGGAGAAAGAAAAAGAGAGAGATAGAAACTTTAATTTGTTGTTCTAGTTATTTATACATTCATCAGTCGATTCATGTATGTACTCTGACCGAGGTATTGAACCTGCAACCCTGGTGTGTCAGATGATACTCCAGCCAAGTGAGCTGCTTGGCCAGAACAATGGTGACCACTAACTTTATTTGCTGTCTATATAAATAGGTCCCATCTGTAACTCTTACAGTGGCATTTTTTTCTTCTTCATCAATGATCGATTTAGTCCCTAAAAATATAATAGTGATCCTTAAGGTTTATGGAGATTTTCATTAAACATTTTATTTTGACCACAATCTTTTTGACAAAACAAGAAAGAAGATAGCAGGTCATTTTTGTGTTTTCACAGCTTTATTTATTTATTTTTTTTTTTTAAGTTTCAAGATATTTTATTTTTTTTATTTTTATTTTTTTCTTTTTTAAATATATTTTATTGATTATGCTATTACAGTTGTCCCATTTCTCCCCCATCATTCCCCTCCACCCTACACACCCTCTCCCACCCACATTCCCCCTCTTTAGTTCATGTCCATGTGTCATAAGTTCTTTAGCTTCTACATTTCCCATACTATTCTTGCCCTCCCTCCCCCTGTCTATTTTCTACCCACTATCTATGCTACTCATTCTCTGTACCTTTCCCCCTCTCTCCTCCTCCCACGCCCCTGTTGCTAACTCTCCATATGATCTCCATTTCTGTGGTTCTGTTCCTGTTCTAGCTGTTTGCTTAGTTTGCTTTTGTTTTAGGTGTGGTTGTTAATAGCTGTGAGTTTGCTGTCTTTTCACTGTCATATTTTTATCTTCTTTTTCTTAGATAAGTCCCTTTAACATTTCATATAATAAGAGCTGGGTGATGATGAACTCCTTGAACTTGACCTTATCTGAGAAGCGCTTTATCTGTCCATCCATTCTAAATGACAGCTTTCCTGGATAGAGCAATTTTGGATGTAGGTCCCTGCTTTTCAAGATTTCAAATATTTCTTTCCAGCCCCTTCTTGCCTGTAAGGTCTCTTTTGAGAAATCAGCTGACAGTCTGATGGGAACTCCTTTGTAGGTGACTGTCCCCTTCTCCCTTGCTGCTTCTAGAATTCTCTCCTTCATTTGAATCTTAGCTAATGTAATTATGATGTGCCTTGGTGTGTTCCTCCTTGGGTCCAACTTCTTTGGGACTCTCTGAGCTTCCTGGACGTCCTGGTAGTCTATTTCCTTTGCCATATTGGGGAAGTTCTCCTTTATTATTTGTTCCAATAAGTTTTCCACTTGTTGCTGTTCTTCTTCCCCTTCTGGTACCCCTATAATTCGGATGTTGGGACGTTTAATGATGTCCCGGAGGTTCCTAAGCCTCTCCTCATTTTTTGGAATTCTTGTTTCTTCCTCGTTTTCTGTTTGGTTGTTAGTTTCTTCTTTCTGGTCCACTTCATTGATTTGAGTCCCAGTTTTCCTTCCATCTCTATCAGTGCCCCATGCATCTTCCTTCATTTCACGTATTGTAGCCTGCATTTTTTCATCTAGTTTGTGAGCAAAATCAACCAATTCTGTGAGCATCTTGATGACCAATACTTTGAACTGTGCATCTGACAGGTTGGCTATCTCTTCACTGCTTAGAGGAATTGGCTCTGGGGCTTTTATTTGTTTTCCAGTTTGAGCCATTTTTGGTGGGTTTTTTGTTGTTGTTGTTGTTTTGGTTTTAGTCTGGTCGCAGCTATTACGCAGTGAGGGGTGGAGCCTTAGGTGTTCCTCAGGGTGGGGCAGCCCAGTCGCCGGGTTGTGACGATATAGGTGGGGGCGGGGTCTGAGAGGGAACAATGGTGCCCCGCTCTCTCCTGGACTCCGGCCCTTTCCGCCGCTTCCCCTTCACCTGGATTATCTGCGCACGCGCTCGTGCTGTTACGTAGTGAAGAGTGGAGCCTCTGACGCTCCCCAGTGCAGGGCAGCCCAGTCGCTGGGTTGTGACGCTATAGGTGGGGGCGGGGTCTGAGAGGGAACAATGGTGCCTGCTCCAGTCTCTCCTGGATTCAGTCCCTTCCGCCACTTCCCCGCTGCCTGGACCGTCTCCGAGCGCGAATGTGGGACCACCTGGTCAGCCAGCTGCCTTGTGCGGCCTCACTGGGTCTGCACAGTTGCCCCCCTGTGCCCGGGGTCCACCAGCTGCTGCCTGTGGGCCCGGGGACTGCCAGCCGCCGCCTGTGTACCTGGGAACTGCATGCAGATGCTGCTTGCGTTCCTGGGTCAGTACCTCCACTTTCTCCTGCCGCGACTCTGCCCCTCTTACCAGTCTGGATGAATGGTTGTTGGACTTCCGTACAGTTCAATTTTCTATAAGTTCTGGTTGTTTTCTCGTTTCTAAATATTTGTTGTCCTTAATTTTGGTTGTTAGAGGAGGTACAGCGTGTCCGCCTACGCCTCCATCTTGGCCGGAAGTCCTCCACAGCTTTATTTTTTATATTTCCTTTGTATGCCTCATTTATTTCATGGAGCCCTTATACATGCAATGCCTGTACCACCGAGTGTGGGTAAGAATAGTAAGGAGATCAAACTGTGTCTTGCACGCAAAGCCCTACGTGCTGCTATTCTTCAACTAGGTTTCTTTTCATTCCCCTGGTTTAGAGTTGTGCCATGTGTTGAAAACATTACAAGATTTTTCCAGTTCAACCAACATGGGCATCTGGATTTCAGAGAGAGCCTTAACAGAATGTCTCTTGATATTCTCAGAGTTGAGATTAAGAAATGAGGTTTCATAATAGATTGAAAACCTTTTCCCAGGGAATTCTGCTACTGCCCCACTGTTAGGATGGAGGGGCCTATCACTGGCCCTGGCCTTCTGAGCATTTTTATCAACAACTTGACAAAGGAGATGGATGTATTAAATTGGTGATTGGCAGGTTGCCGGGAGGCATATGTGTGAAGTTAAGATAACAAAAAGAGGATCTCCCCGGTTCCTGAGTGGCAGGAATGATGGGTGAAAATTAAGTATGATTCAGTGGAGAAGCAACAGGTGGGGCACTCAGATGAAGAGCTGTGCAGACTGGCACAAACCACAGCTCGGTGTTTCTCAGCTAGTAAGCTGAGTTTCAGGTTCCCATTTGTAATAATGGGTGTATTATTAACTTACAGGGTTTTCATATGGGGTAAACTTATCTCCTTTTTAAGGTTAAAATACAGCATCTGCCTTAATATGCATCTGACTTAAGAGTCACATGAAGACTGGAGGATCTTTCTTTTGCCCACATAATTCCATATTTTTCCCTTCAACCTTGTTTTCTATTATTAACCCTTTCCCAAAGGTGCCCTTTCAGACATTTTTTCATAACCACCCCTAGCCTATGCACTTTTAATACCATAGATTAACTGTGTATCTGATCATTTACTCTATATTTTTGTGCTTTAAAGATAAAAAAGAGTAACAAAATTTAACCAACAAACTTTCATTCTACTGGGCAACGTACCCCTGTAGAGAGTACATGTCATGATTCTTTGAGACCTCAGCAGGTCCAGAGTCCGTTGAGAATGTTCTTAAGTCAAGGTTTTAGAGTTGCATGTGTCCACTTCTAAAAAATAAGTTATTTTTGTCTTTGTTGTTGTTGATTGCAGAAGCGCTACATGTATGTATTCACAAAATAAATATCTTCCTAGATCATAACTAACATCTGTGGATCTTCCATTCCAAAGGTAGCCACCATGAACACTTTAGCAAGTTTTCTCTTAATCTTTGTGTATGCCCCTCACTGTTTTGTTTTGTATGCAGTTTTTCTTTATGTGATATGATGTAATTCTCTAATAATTGCTCTGTAACTAGCTTTTCCCCCCACTGACTGGTGTCAGATACTGCTTCCACCACTTAAAATGTCAGTGAATTTTTTAAATTTAACTTTTTTCTAGTTTATTTTTATTTTTTAATTTTATTTTAATTGTTGTTCTTGTACAGTTTTCTATCTTTTACTCCCATCCCAGCCTACCACCCCAGCCCTAAAATTTAACTTTTAAATAAATAATGTATTAATATGGTTTAAAGTTCAAAGAGTAAAATAAAAGGAAGCAAGCAGTGAAAAATCCTCCCTCCCTCTTTCCTCATCATTTACTTGTGTTATGGCTACTTTTATGTGTTTCCAGAGGTGTATTATGGCCATACTGTGTATCTATCTATATATGATCATTTATCTCATCATTTTAAAAAACTGGTAGCATACTATTATTTATGTTGAGTTTTACACTAAAAAATGTAACTTGGAAGTTTTATTTTAGCTTAACGAGGTTTCTTTTTCTTTCCCAGTTTTACACTATTCTGTTGCTTCTGTTTGCTATAATTTAATTAACTAGCTCTTTGGCAACCGGGTATTTGTCTTGTTTTCAGTCTTGGATATTACCAACCAGTGGTGCCACCATGACTGATCCTAACCTTGTGTGAATGCAGGCGTGTCTGCATAATTAACACCAGGGTCATAGGAGTGCGTATTTGTAATTATAATAGCTATTGCCAAATTTTCTTGTCTGAAGATTGTATCAGTGTTTCAGTAGCTGTAAAATAAAGTGCTTATTTGAATACATCCTTGCTAACAGTGTATAATGAAACATCTTGCAGTTTGCAAATTTAGGAGGTAAAAGAATGTGTCTATACATTTTAATTTGTGTTTTTTATTTTTAGTGAGGTACAGCAATTTTTCCTACATTAAGAGCCCATTTGTATTTCCTTTTCCTGAGATGTACATATCCTTTGCCCATTTTTTATGTAATGTTTTGGGCTTATCAATTTCTAAAATCTCTGGATATATTAAAGAACTTCTTTTTGTGGTATGAATTGTAAATGTTTTTCTGATTTTTGTTTGATGTTTATGATAGTATTTTCTGAAAGTTAGAAAATTGAGTATTTCTTTAATGTATCTGATGTTTTCTGCCTTTGAATTTTTTTCATGTGAAAAGTCAAAATGCTTTCTCTACTCCAAATGTTTCCACAACTTTTTTTTTAAATTAATTGATATGTAGAGAGAGAGGTGGGGGAGAGATCACTGATTTGTTGTTCCACTTATTTACGTATCACGGTTGATTCTTATATGTGCTCTCACTGGGGATGGAACCTGCAACCTTGGCTTATTGGGTGGCGCTGTAACTAGTTGAGCCACCCAGCCAGGGCTCCCACAACTGCTTCTGTTATCAACTGAAGGGGTTCCTTGGCCTGTGTTCATCAAAGGCCAATAAGCCCTGAACAGGAGCTTATGGCCAGGAAAGCAAGGTTTATTGAAGACAACACCATTCCTGGGGTCACAGATGAGCTAATGATCAAAGACCTGGCTCCTTGGTGACTTCCAGGATAGATTCTATAGGGAAAAAATCATTAGTCATGCTTACTAATGGAGTTAGGGTCATGGTTTCTACTGACTGGGTAGTGCTTGGGGAGCGGGTAATTGATCATTGCATCTGGTCCTAAGGTCAGCCATGGAGTTGTTCTGCCCAATCTCTCAAGGATTTGTTCTATGGGGTCGTTCTGCGTTCCTGGGTCTGGAGCTAAAACACAGCTGAGGCCAAGATACTATGTTTAATTTGATTGAAAACTCTGTCTCAATAGTCAGTACCCCAGAACCTAGTTTCTAAGTCTATTGGATGCTGACTACAACCTCATTGTCCTGAGAATTTAATGATTAAGTAGGGCAGAGACAGGTGGGTGAGTTAGGGTCTCAGTGAGGCCAGTTTGAGTCAAAGGAAAAAAAATACAATAAAAATTAAAGACCAGATTAGAGATAATAAGGTTTCTGTGTGGCTACATTCTTTGTACTTTTATTTATTTTAAATATTTAAATCTTGGGTTCACCTGGAATTTATCCTAGGATTATCTACTTTTGAACCTTTGTTCAGTATTAATTAATGGATGTGGTTTGTTTAGCAAGTTCCTACTGATGGATATTTACATTATTGTCAGGTCTTTCATATTATAAACAAAAAGCAGGATAGTAAGTATTTTTTTTTTTTTTTTTAGGTTTTCTTGTCTCTTTTCACAGCTGAGTCTGGTATTGTAGCATGAAAGCAGCCAGAGATTATACTGAAAGGATAATGAATGGATTTTCATGGATTATCAAGTGAAAGGATGTGTTGGTGCTTTAATAAAATTTTATTTACAAAACAGGTAGTGGGCCTGATTTGGTCTAAGTGCCACAGTTTGCAACCCCCTTTTTTTGCACACGGGTTAGTTTCATAGTTCTGGAATTGACACTCTTTTGACTGTCATTTACTATAGGAAGGCAAGTTTCCTGACTTCTGAGCCCCAGTTTCTTTATGTGTTACATGTGGAAACTAGTTCATACTTGACATGAGTTGTTGAAAGGATCAAAGATAAAAGGTAGAAAGTTTTCATCACAATGCCTGGCGCATAGTAAATTTTCTCTAAGTGAATAATGCCTTACTGGTGTCATTTCATTGATGTGTGCCATTAAATGTCACTCAGTCATTTATAGTAGGGCAGGGACTAGGGTGTCAAAAACTCATCAATCAAGGAACATTATATTTTAATGCAATAGTTTTGATTACTGATTTTTTCTTTTGCCTCAGACTCCAATATGACTTTGTACAGCACTGTTACTGATATTATCTTTATTTACATCCTTTATATAGTGTTTGTCATGGGTTTTTCACATTGATTTTAAAATTTAAGATATTAAATTTCATTAAATATTATTTGTCTTGATTACTGAATTTTTGGTGATGTTGGCCCTTTTGAACAGTATTTTTAACGAGGACCTTATGTGTGCTGCGTGAACAAAATAGGCAAGTATCTGATATCATGGAGCTTATTTTACCCTGGACTATATAGTTCTAAGAAGAGAAGTGATCAAAGTTAAGAAAGCAAAGGAAATGGGGGTGTTATGTTAGCCTAGTTAGTGAAGCCTCCTGTTGTTACCAGACTGTCAGGACCTGGCCCTGCGTGGCTCTGCCTAGGGCCAGCTGAGTGTGTGGGCTCTTGACTTCATGTAGGAAAGGGTTCAGAACATGAGTCCAGGTGACTATGAGGATCCATTTATTAAAGTTGGGGACAGTGAAACAAGGAAGAGCTTAGCGTAGAAGAAACAAGAGAACCAAGGCTGGGCTGCTTTAGTTCACTGCGAAGTCAGAGAAAAGGGGGCTTTGGGGACAGGTTCAGGGAATTAGTCTGGGATAAGCTGCCAGCTGCCAGTTGCCTTAGAGTTTAAGAGAAAGCAGGGTTGAAAAAGAAGGGAATGCAAAGGCTGCTCCCTAGAGAGAGTATGGGCTGAGTCCTTTGTCTCCAGGCTTTTATCTCTTTCTTGCAGGCAGGAATCTTAGACGAGTCTCAAGGGAGGGTTTCAGCAGAATATTCATCAGTTTTCAGGGTGATGGTCACCACTGATTGGTCACTGAAAGGGTGGGGGGTGGGGTGGGGAGTCTTTAATCACTACAGCTGGTTATGGTGGTGCCTACTACGTTTTGCTGCTTTTCTGGGCCTGCAGCTGAAATACGACCAAGGCCTAGATGCTATCTCCAGGGAGGAGAGGCCAGGGGAGAAGTTACCCTGGGAGCAGGTCCTTATTGTCTCAGTTTTGCCCCCTTCCAGGCACTTGGGGCCTGCTGCCATGGTGACCGTCTGTACCTGGCTGTAAATTGCTTTTGGCCATTGTGTTTAATTCTCTGTCTTAGTTTCCCTATTCCACTTGCCAAGGAATTTTCTTAGCTTCGTACTATCCTGTCTCACTGTGATTAGTTGAATGAAGGGAGTTGTTAATGTTCTTTTGTCATGTTACTTCTGCTAAATCTCTCCAATCTTCTTTTAGATCCCCTTTATTGGAAGTTACTTACAATAGTACAAGTTAAAGTGAACTATTCACATGGTAATGGAGAGACACACAGAAGCCATCCTGTTGTTTTGACTTTACCTCATAAAAGTGGCCCTTTATGTCTAGACATTTCCCCAGAGAGCATTTAATAGTTAATATATTTGCAGCATACATTTCTCCTTTTATAGCTGTCTAGGAAGGGTGTTAATAATCCTGTCTGCACCCTCTGAAGTGTTTTCCAGTCCCACACCCCCTCCACACCAGGCCCCTCAGCTGTTGAGTGAGTGCCTCATAAAACTGATTTTAATTATTTGTTCTTTTCCTTCAGCCCTTATGTCAGTAGGTTGGCATATAGACAATCATCCCTTCCAAGCACCAACCTCCCCAACTCTGTCTCTGGGAATTTTTTCCTTTTCCAAGTGTCATTGGAATGTCTCATGAGCTGGAGCCGTTTTAATTTTGACACATGCATGGGACATGATGCCGATGATAGACAGCAGTGGTGTGGAAAGGCCTTCCTTCCAGAGACAGGAAATCCCAGCCTTAATGGGCAGTTTTGTTTCCCTCCTTGGGGTGCAGCTTTGACATGTGGAGAAAAAGCATGGTCCCTCAGCCAGGCTTCCCGTGTAAAAACTGTTGCTGTGGCCCTGCTCAGAAGTAGAAGACTCGTGAGAGGCAGCTGTCCCCGTTAAGTCTTTTAGGGATTCTTATCCCATGACCCCAGTGTTACTAAGAGTAACAACTTTACAGCAAGCAAGGGACTTCAGAACATGGTCTTTTCTCCTTTTGTCTAAATGAGATCTTTACACCCTTACCCAAGTTTATTCCTCTCCTATCAGGAAAGAGGGTAGGAAGAAAGAGAGAGGAGGGAAGGGGAATCGGGAGATGTTATCCTTACACATTTCATCCAGCATGCATTCCTGATTTTATCTTTATAATTTGACATTTTCGTCTTAGTGATGAATGTAGAAAGAATTGAATAATTTAGTGTTGGTCTTTTTAAACGAACATTCTGATTATATCTCATATTTTTTAGTTGCAAATAACAGAAAGCCTACTGGAGCTATTTTAAATACAAAGACATATAAAATTGAAAAGTCTAGAGATAAAATTTAAATTTCAGGAATGGTTTGATATGGTCCTACCTTTATTTTTCTTTATTTTTTTCTCCAGTTTTTTTACTTGTCAGCTTTGGCTTCCAGCTAATTTTTCTTCAGTCACTTTCTTTCTCTTCTTCATTTACTACCTTCTGGAAGGAAGGTAGGTTCTTCCTGCAGGCTCTGAACAAAAAAGTCTGCTGCCTTGTTTTGAATAGTTCCAGCCTAATTGTCTTAGTCCTGGGATAACATCCCTTCCTGAGCCAATCTCTTTTTCAAAGGGGAGAAGATTCAACTAATTGCCGAACGCCAGTGGGGAACTATTTCTGGGTCCCAGGAGTAGGGTTAAGCTATCCAGATCTTAGGGTTTGGTTGTGGTTCCCAGAAGGAAGTGTAGATAATCATGTTTATTGAACACTTAGTATGTGCCAAGGACTGTTAGAGTGCTCTGAGTGTAGTAATTTATTTAATCCTCATCGCATCCCTGTGGCTATTTTTAGCAATGTATCCAGTGAGGTTGAATGTTTGCTAGACTATTAACAAACATTTTCTGTGCCCATTTGATGCTTCCAGGTATTGTAAGAAGGTTTTATAGAATTTAGAACTCTTCTGAGTTTTCAGGTTATGTGATATAATCTTACACTTTGTGTGTAAGGAAACTGAATCTTGGTAAGACTGGAGCACTGTGTCATTCAACTCCACTTTCCAGAATTGAAACTGGAATGGAATGAGGAAATTTGTGACATGACTGTTACCATTTGGTCCTCTGATACCCTTGACAGATGTGGCTCATTATTCTTGGCTTCATGAATAAGTAATCATACAGCTGTTTAGCACTAACATATGAATTAAAGCTTATATCCATCCTTGAACTAGAATTCAAGTTGCTGGTCTTCCTACTCAGTGTTCTTTCCACTGCGCCATGTGAGCTATTTAGTCCTTGGATGATAGTTTAAGTTTCATAGGGACAGTCAGAATTCTAAAAGAGCAGACCTTTGTCATATGAAGAGCGTTGACTGCTTGAAAACAAACTTGACTTGAAGGTTGAAAACTTAAGGTCTGCAGCAAACTTACTAACATTTTATAAACACCTCAGATGTTTGGCATTGGACAAAGAGAATTGTGATTCTTTGTTTATATATCTGATGTTTTTGTAACTGATTCCATGCAGTATGCACAAGAAGCAAAAATAAAGTTGGCCCAACTTTAAATAATATTTGTTAGAATTTGAGTGAATAAACCATTCCAGTTAGTAGTAGAAATTTTGATTGCATATTTGGATGTGGGTAGATACAACTCAAAAGATAGAACCTTTCAATCCCAGATGCATCTGTATGTGCCCTGGACTTTGTCTTTGAAGGACCTTTAGGATCCTCCAGTCTGTGAACGGCATGCATGCTCACGCTGCGTACTCGTCATCTCACATGCTCATGCAGTGAGCACTAATCAGACAGCCTGAAGGTCTTTGGTTCTGAAATCCCAGGTAGTTATTATTGGCATCTTCACTCTGTGTAATACTCTCATTTTTTAGAACAGTAAAATAGGCTCCACAGAGATCTTCAGCATCAGAATTAGAATCTGAGAATCCCAGTTTCGGCATTTGTGCTATTTCACATTTGACCTGAAATTAGTTTTAACGTTCAGTCCTAAAATAGCCACCCTGGGAAATGAAACAAATAACACTTGGTATGAAAACAATGAATAAAATAGTTCCCATTTCTAGTGTTATTGTCTGATATATTTCTGGTGTTACGGTTAGTTATTAATAAGTAACTTAAAATATGCCATTGATGTGAAATGGGAGAATTAAGTTGTTATATCTAAAATTTAGAAGTGAAAAATCTGCAAAACTATTTTATTGTTTGGAAGGTAAATTTACCTTCCTAACTGGCTTAAAAATTAGGATACTTTAATCACCAAACATTGAGTACCTTCATAATTATACATGAGTAAAATGAAAGCCATAGAGAGCAGCAATATGGATGCTTTTAGCACTTTTCCTTTTCACATATGCAGCAACCAGCGCACACGTGTTCATTAAAGTACCAGTAGTGGAGAATGCAAAAGAATCATGAGATAAATCTCATAAAGCTTTTGAATGAAAAAATGGAAAAGTTTAAAGATGTGTTTTTGATTTGGGAGAGAAAGCATTAATTATACCATTAAGTAACAGAACAGAATGAATACGCATATTTTTGGACTGTTGCTCTTGGTTAAAAGTAGACAACAAGAAGCAACCAGGTAATAGCCCTGGATCTGGGTAATACTTTCAATGTAAATTCCTTGAGGGAGGCATTAATAGGCATATTTGACTAGAAACAGCACGTAACATGTCTATTAGTATTGTTTTTAATTATATTTAGACAGAATTCATTACTTTTAATAGCGTTTCATTAGTGAATAGAAACCATTATTTAAATGGATTATGGTAAAATAAATTTAAGGTGTATGCATATTTTCTGCACAGAACCTCTTATGTATTTAAAGAAACCATTGTTTGGGACACAAATCATAGGCAGATATTTGAAATTTCTTGCTTTTAAACAAAAGTGCGATTTATATGCACTAAAAGTAGCCCTTTTATCTTTTTCCTCGGGTTAGGTATTAATAGCAAACTATGCTAAAGTGAGACAGTTAAATTGTACAGAAGTCTTTTGCAAGCCAGTTATATTTGTTTGTATTGGACTTTTCAAATAATACTGGTATAGGTAGTAGGCAAAATAAAATGTGTCCCTTGGATTTTTATTACTTTTTTTGAACAAAATCACTAATTTGGTTTAAAATGTATGCATGTCAGCCAAGTACTTTGGGTTAAATCTGTCTTAGAGAAATCAAGTGGGCTCTCAGACATGAGGCAGCTTCACAGCGTTTGCCATTGTTTGCATGTGAGGAGTTCTGTCTGCCTTAAACTGGCCACTTACAATTACTATCCAATTGTGTCATTTATTCGTTCCAACGTAGAAATGTGTCTTTATATTTATTGCTGGTCTACTGAATTGGATAATCACAAAATGAGAAAAAATACAATGACTTGCTTAATGGTACACCAAGAAGGTAGAATGGGATTCTTTTAATGTACAAATGAGTCATAAATTGAGATAAGAACAGTGTTTCTTAACTATAATTTTTCAAGGTAAATTTCTCCAAATTTATAAGGTTTTACATAACCTTAACTAATGAAATATCAGCCACCTGCTTGCTGTGGTTTTTTTTTTTAGGCCAGCCTCTCTTACCCTTTGATTTTGCTTTGTGCAAATTCTTTCTATGCAAAGAGGATAGAACAATAATCGCAGCATTATCTATAAGTCAATGCCCATCTCCTTGACCTGTTAGGCTTTACATATGCCCCCAAGAATATAACAGTAAATCCAGTAAAATCAGGATATTAAAATGTAATCCATTTTGACAAATCTTAGATTTTATTTGGCTTCTGAAAAGTTTCATGCATCTCTTCATCTTGTCAAAGTATCCACTAAAAATAACCATTAGACAAGAATTAATGAGGAAACAATGTTGTGTTGCCATTAAATGAACTCTAAAATGTGTCCAGAGTTCATGAGTTTTCCCATCAATATTCATGTTTGATCCCATTGATCTAGAAAACCACATTGCATTTTTTTGCTGGGGGCAGGGCAACTACTTAGTCATCTTTGGTCTATGACAGTTTTTTAATCTTTTCTAGCCTTTTAAGACCTTGGGATTTTTGAGGAGTATCAGCCAAGTACTTTGTAGAATGTTCGTGTGATTGAGTTTGTCTTTACGCCTTTGTCATGATTAGACTAGGATTAAAGATTTTTAGAAAATCCCATAAAGGCTCTGTGCCCTTCTTATCACTTCCTAATAGGATGTGCATGATAATCCATGAAGTCTCAAGTGATGTTAACCTTCACAGCTTGCCTAAAATGGCGTTTATTTACCAAGCTTCTCCACCTGAAGTTGGCTGTTTCTCTGTTTCCCTAACTTTATTCTTTGAAAGCCAGTAACTAAATCCAGCTGGTGCTGGGATTATGTCTGCCTTGCAGAGGGGTCAGTTGTACTTCTGATTCTTGTCTTCCGCCCAAGTGGGAAGCTCCAGGGCAGTCAACCTCTTTGCACTTCAGTGAGCGAGTCCCTCGTTGCCCAGGAGAACTAGGGCATCCCTGCTCCCTGGCACCCATTTCTCGGGAATGTGACTGGTAACGAGCACGTGTGGAATCAGCACTTAAATGAATGCAGTGATGAATTGATTCACAAGACTAATCTTCCTTCTTGATTGACCTTCTTTGATTAGAGAACTCTGTTAAAACATAGAAAAAATAAGAGAACTTTTAAAATAGTCATGCTTCACAAAAGGTAGTGAAAGCAAAATTCTATCACCTTTCTTTTAAAAAATTGTCACTGGTGGTGGGCTTGTTAAATTGGCATATAGATTTCATGATGCACATTATATACTTGCAGCTTATTTTACCTTATCACCATTGAGACTAATGTGATGTATTAATGAATAGGGAAAGGAATATTTACTTCTGAATTTGACTTTTACTTTTTTGACTTATTACTTTTACTTTTGACTTATTTTACTTTTGAATCCAATTCTCGAGATGAAGGGAGTGAGGAAGAGTTAGTAAGAAGTCAGAAGGTAGAAGTATAAAATTAAAACCAAAACAGTGTTCAGATAACATGCTATAGTATCATTAGAGGACAGAACCATGCAACTCCTTAATCTCATCTTCCAGTTCATTTATTTGTGCCCCCCGCCAACCCCAGAAAAAAAATCTGTATGTATGTCTCTGCACTAGGCTGGAATAATGTTGAACAAGATGGAGAAGGAACCTGTTCTCGTAGAGTAATCACCTAGTGATAAAGGAATAAACAACGTGAGAATTACAAGAGTAATAAGATGTATGAAGGAAACCAAGAACTATTGCCAGGATAGTGAAGAATCCTTCTGCATTTCTCATGGAAGCCTTCCTGACAATGGGATATTTACACTGAAATCAAACCTCGAGCCAGGGGTGTCAGATGCATTTGTTGAATTCATTAAAAAGAAAATATTTCTCAACATAGTAGAGTGAGAAACTCAAGCTAAACTGTTAGCTTTTGTTGGTACTGATATGTCGGCAGTATGTATCCATCAAGATCTCATTCTTGTAAAATTTTCAACATGGGAAATTATTTTTGCCAGTCCAAAGTGCCCTTTGGTTACTATCCTGTGCCTCACCCCTCCCCTTTTGAGAACACATCCTTGTATATATTAGGTTGCCATGTCAGAGTTGGTGAGCTGTCCAAAATCAGTCCAGCTGTCAAAATGCGAATTCCCTGCTCATTCAAGCAAGAGTCAATAAGGTGAAACTAAAGTGCAAATGACTTTTCCTTCTTATTTCAGATGGGTTATGTCATACCTGAGAAAGGAAGGCTTCTTGCTGATTTGCTTTTTTTTACCCCCCCAAAACAGGGTTTACGTTAACTACAGTCTTTATTTAGTGTCATGTTTTTAGCTTAAAGCCATTCATTCAAAGTTTTGAAAAACAAAGCATTCAATACTATGAGACTTGTGCAACTGCAAATGATTAATGATATAATCCCTAGTCCTTTATAAAGTGTCTTAACACTGAAGAGATTTATACAGTGTGGAATGGCAATGGAGCTTTGGTGTGAGAATAGGTAATCAATACCCACAAGCTTAGAAAAGTGTTCTATTTCCTCCACTAATGACATTGGGGTTTTTGCAAGGCAAGGGTGTCTGGAGCATGAAGCACTCCAAAGAAGAATTAATTTAAAATCTGAACTGGAAGATCAGTTTCAATTAAAATTGCACTTGAACGTACATTGGGTGGAAGTGTGAAAGCAAGCATGTAGTCGGCTTAAATCTTGAGATTGTTACCAGTGAACAAATGAATCCTGCTGGCTGGAACCCTGACTATATTTTCATAAAGTGCTAAATTATATTTCACTCATGTTTAGAAGATTATGAGAAGTAATGAACATCAAGTACTTTTCAGAGGTTACAGAATATTTTTTATTAGTTTGTTAATTATCAGGTCTCCATGTGTTTGTACAGGTAGGTGATGGTTGGCATTTTTACTTCTTTTGGGTCAAACATGTCTAGATTTATTTTACCATGACTTTTTTCTCACTGAGTGTAATTTTATTGTGCTAATGGGTTTCCAAAAGGCATTATATACACACACATACATACATATGATATTAAAACATTAGTTTCCATATTTCCAACAGACAGGCCCAAATATATCAGCAATCAATTTATTTAGTTTCTCAATGGATATTTTTGGTATGTGGAAGAAAATTTAAAGAGTGGTCAGGATAATTGGAGCCACGCATTAAGTCCTCTTTCCCCTCCTTTTTATCCTTCAAATATATTGATACAACATGAAAACAAGGTTTGTCTAGAGTACAAGGTCCAGCAAAGTAAGGCTACTTGAGCATGGTGGACAGGGTATGTCAGTTTCTTGCACGAGATGGACAGCAGTTTGAACATTTCACCTAAAATGTCATATGGTGTATTTGAGTGTGATATAATAATGTTATAGAATTGCATGCTTATGATTTTGTAATAAAAGATTTTGTAATAAAAAAGGACATTATTTGTGCTGGACGCTGTGCATGCAAATGCACTCTGTTCCTTTCACTCATCACAGTCTTCAGGGAATTGGACCAAGAGGAGAAACAATATGAGTGAAAAGACCTTGACAATTCCAAATTTAGTTGGAATCTTATAATCAAGAAAATGGTGATGTTAACTTTTTCTAGGAAGTATTATGGCACTTGTAAATGGTCTTGAAAATTGCCCCAAGATTGCTAAATCTTTGCTAATTAGTGAACATGTGGTTTTTTGTTTTTTTTTTGATAGTGACTTTTATCTTGCTGTTTGGATAAGGATTAGGGAAAAGGACCCAGACATAGAACAAGGACGAGTTATTTGCTAGATAGCGAGACTAGGAATCATTTTTAGGGAGCCACATCAATTGATCTTGGAATCATAAAGCTTCCAGTAGTCTGTGTCTGTCCTGTTTTCATGGTTCCTTTGTTTATAGAAAACGTAGGGAGATGGGGAAACCAATCGCAAATGTGGTAATCGGTTCAGGCTCTTATTTAGTAGTAGAGAGATTTACCATAAGGTACCTTATTTTTCGGACCATAAGACGCACCTAGGCTTTAGAGGAGGAAAATAGGAAAAAAATTTTGAACAAAAAATGTAAAATATTTAATAACATAATATTTCACCAATGTAAATGTAAACAGAACTCAACATTAGTATTAACAACCATTATTCCTCCCAAATTTGTGGGGGGAAATTGCATCTTATAGATCAAGGCACAAAAATATGGGTTGCTTGATGTCTTGGTCTCCTAAAATCAGTTTTGCTTTTTACCCTCCCCTGTCTTATATGTGCATGACTATAAGGCTAAGAACCTTGGGGCACGTGTGTGTATTCAGGTGTACATACACTGCACTTTACTGAGTGGGTAGCCAAAGTGCTATCTTCTAAAAATTGTAAAATTTAGACTTATATCAAACTCTCAAAAAGAATTATCTTAATCTTTCCAGAAAAGGATCTTTCTTTTTTTGCCATGTCAAGAAAGTCAAAGGTCTGATGCAGAAAAATCTGAATTAGTACGAATTTAATAGATATAGCCCTCAGAATAATGCATTTCCAAATAAGGCAAAGAAGCTTATGTGATGTATTTTTCCGTTTATGATTCTTTAGGGCTTTGCATTATAGTTGCATTCCCTTCCTTTATTTCTGTTGTATATGTACCCCCCAAATTTTTATTTATATGAGTGCTGAGTCCAGTCTGAAGGTAACTTTATATCCCTGCCTCTCACCACAGAGATGGCTTGAAGGGAGGTGAGTGCCTTAAATCACAAGTGAACAAACTCTGGCCAAATTGAAAAATCCTTCACAATTAGCCAAAGGAATCCTGCCTCATCATCTACATTATTTTCAATGTCTCTTGTCCAGTGCTGTGTTTCTTTTATTTTTATTTTTTTCCTTTTCCATTTCAGTAACATTTAAAAACTAAGAAAAGAATTGTGTTTTGTATACTAATTACAATAGCAAAACAAGCTAAATTGGTTGAGGTGTTTCCTGGTGAATAAATGCTTTGCTTATTTTAGGAAACTTAGTGAAAAAAATTTTTAAATGTAAAAACTGGATTCCTTGCACAACTAAACAAAGGGGCAACAACTAATTTAAAAAACAAAAGCAACCAGAACTTCCAGAAAATCAAACCGTATGTAAGCCCAACAACCAAGGAGTTAAAGAAGAAACATTCATTCAGACTGGTAGGAGGTGCAAAGTGAGTGGAGAGAACATGAGGCAAGGTGGCGGCTGGTGGACAGGCAGGTGAGGAAGTGGCTGGCAAACTGGGCAGTTCCACATTTGTGTGTGGATAAGCCGGGAGGAACAACTGGGGAGCGAGACAGACTATGCAACCCACTGTTCCAGGACAAGGAAATAAAGGCTCAAAACCTCTGGTTGTACAAACCTGTGGGGGTTGTGTTGGCGGGAGAAACTCCTCGTCTCAAAGGAGAGTCACTGGAAGGATCCACAGGGTGGTAGAACATACACAAAACCATCCACCTGGGAATGAGCACCAGATGGGTCCATTTCCTTTTTTGGGTAGCAGGGGAAGTGACTGAAAGCCAGCAGAGACCTGAGCAGCAAGCGACATTATTTTGTCTCTGACCACCCCACCCCTTACACACACACACACACACACACACACACAGTGCCACACCCAGCAAAGTGGGTTGCCCCGCCCTGATGGATACTTAAGACTCCACCCCTTACAATATAACAGGTGCACCGAGACAACGAAATATGGCTCAAATGAAAGAACAGATCAAAACTCCAGAAAAATAACTGAGTGATGAGGAGATAGCCAACCTATCAGATGCAAAGTTCAAAACACTGGTAGTCAGGATGTTCACATAATTGGTTAAGTACTTACACAAAATAAAGGTAGAATTGAAGGCTATACAATATGAAATGAAAATTGTACAGGGAACCAGTGGTGAGGTGAAGGAAACCAGGACTCAAATCAATCATTTAGAGCAGAAGGCAGAAGTAAACATTCAACCAGAAGAGAATGAAGAAACAAGGATTCAAAACAATGAGGAGAGGCTTAGGAACCTCCAGAACAACTTTGAAAGTTCTAACATCCAAGTCATAGAGGTGCCAGAAGGAGAAGAGGGAGAGCAAGAAATTGAAAACTTATTTGAAAACATAATGAAGGAAAACTTTCCCAATCTGGCAAAAGAAATAGACATGCAAGTCAAGGAAGCTCAGAGAATCCCAAAGGTGTTAGACCCAAGAAAGAACACAAGATATATCATAAGTAAATTATCCAAGATGAAAGATAAGGAGAGAATCTGAAGAGCAGCAATAGAAAAGGAGACAGTTACCTACAAAGGAGTTCCCATAAGATTATCAGCTGATTTCTCAAAAGAAACCTTACAGGCAAGAAGGGGCTGGAAAGAAGTATTCAGAGTCATGAACGGTAAGGACCTACATCCAAGATTACTCTATCCAGCAAAGCTATCATTTAGAATGGAAGGACAGATAAAGCACTTCCCAGATAAGGTCAAGTTAAAGGAATTCATCATCACCCAGTGCTTATTATGTGAAATGTTAAAGGGACTTATCTAAGAAAAAGAAGATCAAAACTATAACAGTAAAATAACAACAAACTCACAACAATCAACAACTGAATCTAAAAAATCAACTATGCAAACAGCTAGAACAAGAAAGGATCACAGAAATGGAGATCACATGGAGGGTTCTCAGTGGGGAGAGGGAGAGGGTAGAATGGGGGAAAAGGTACAGGGAATAAGGAGCATAAATGTACAGAATAGACAGGTGGAGTTTAAGAATAGTATAGGGCCCTGGCTGGTGTAGCTCAGTGGATTGAGCGCGGGCCTGCGAACCGAAGGATCGCGGTTCGATTCCCAGTCAGGGCACATGCCTGGGTTGCCAGGCCAGTTCCCGGCAGGGGACATACAAGAGGCAACCGCACATTGATGTTTCTCTCCCTCTCTCCTTCCCTTCCCCTCTAAAGATAAATAAATAAATAAATAAATAAATAAATAAATAAAGAATAGTATAGGAAATGGAGAAGCCAAAGAAATACATGTACGGCCCATGGACATGAACTAAGAGGGAGGAATGCTGGATGGAGGAGGAGTGCAGGATGGAGGGGAATAAAGGGGAGTAGAAAATGGGACAACTTTAATAGCGTAATCAATAAAATATACTTAAAAAATAAAACGTGAAAACTCTGACAGCTTTTCTGTTCAACTATTTTACTCTGATTACTGATAAAGTTAGCAAATATTTGATTACAAATCAAGAAGACATATATTAAGTAACTTAATGTTTTCTGAAATCTTTTTATCTTATCAAGCAAATGGCTTGGATTCAGATTCCAGTTCACTGACCTCTTTGGGGTGGGAAACATGTAGGAAAATCTACTGTGGGAGATGCATGGCTTGACTTTGTACTTCTTATTTGTTCCACCCCCAACCCTTGAGCCCTTAGGATTGAAGTATTATTTTTTCTTAACAGGTGCCTATGGGCCTGAGCACTGGGTGACATCTAGTGTCAGCTGCGGGGGCCATCACCAGTCTCCTATAGACATTTTAGACCAGCATGCTCGTGTTGGTGAAGAGTACCAGGAGCTGCAACTTGATGGCTTTGACAATGAGTCTTCTAACAAAACCTGGATGAAAAACACAGGGAAAACAGGTAGGCTGTATCTTCTTCACTTGTCCACAAACAGCATGAAGTATTTCTAGATGTCACTGTATTGACCTTAAAGAGGACTTGCTCCTTAATTACTGCACAGAGGTATGGAGAATGTATCACTGGGTGAGAGCTTTGGGATCAACTCTTAGTTCAAGAAACAATCTCTTGCTTTACTAGCTTGTGATTTGTGTCAAATTCCTTAACTACCCTGTATCTCAGATTTTAAGAATATGATAAATGTGGATAAGATTGTTTCAGTCTCATAGGTTTGTAAGAATAAAATATGTCAATATATGTAAAATATATAGAATGAGCTTTCAAAATCTATTCTTTTCAATATCCAATATATTTGCCACTGGCCATATGTGGATATATAAATTTAAACTTTAATTAAAATTAAGTAAGATTTAAATTCATTCCCTCAGTTTTACTATGCACATAATGCTTTCCTTCACCCACCTTTGTTAAGCTATTTTCAGTGTTTGAAAGCAGAGAAGATACACATTCAGATCTTTATGGGGGGATCACTTCAGATTTTTGAAGTAAAATTGACATATAACATTATGCCTTTTATTTTGTTGATCGTTTCTTTAGCTGTGCAAAGCTTTTTAGTCTGATGTGTCTCACTTGTTTTTGCTTTTGTTGCTTGTGCTTTTGGGGTCATCTTCAAATTATCATTACCAAGACCAATGTCTTTTCTCTATTTTTTTCTTTCTTTCTGAATTTTGCAGTTTCAGGCCTTAGATTTAATGCCTTAATCTATTTCTTTTTTTTTTTTTTTTAATTTTCAATTACAATTTACATTCAGTATTGTTTTATGTTTGCTTTAGGTATATAACATAGTTGTTACACATTTATATAATTTACAAATAATTTGTCTCACTGAAACTAGTGCCTGCCTGGTACCATACCTAGTTACCACAATATTGTTGACTCTAATCCCTATGCTAAACTTTACTTCCTTATGACTGTTTTGTAACTACCAACTTGTACTTCTTAATCCCTTCATCTTTTTACCCAATCTCTCAACACTTAGACTTTACCCTAGGCTTTAATCCATTACAAGTTAAGTTTTTGAGTGGTATAGGTAAGGGTCCAATTTTATTCTTTGTATGTGAATATCCTATTTTCCCACAATGATTTATGGAAGAAACTATTTTTTCTGCAATGACTTGTTTTGACTCCTTTGTCAAATATTAGTTGACTGTATATGCATGAGTTTATTTCTAGATTCTGTTTCATTGGTCTGTGTGTCTGTTCCTGTGTGAGTACCATACTGTTTGTTTACTGTGGCTTTGTAGTATAGTTTGAAACCAGGAAATGTAATACCTCCAGCTCTGCTCTTTTTTTGTCAGGATTATTTTGGCTATTTGGGATCATTTGTGGTTCTAGGAATTTTAGTGTTATTTTTACTACTTCTGTGAAAAATTACATTATGATTTTGACAGGGATTGCACTGAATCTGTATATTCTTTTGAATAAATAGTATTGCACTCCCACATTTCAAGTGCCCAGTTACGACATGGCTAACAGCTACCATATCAGACAGTGCTGTGCAAATTTAAATAAAATCTTTATCTTCCTTGTGATTTTGCTTTGTTAATATCTCTTATTATATTAGTTACAGGTTGAAGTTAGCAGTGAATGCTTTGCTGTGCCCCACTGTCTAGTCTGAAAATGAACATTGGGATGTTACGATATATCTCTGCTAAGTGCTACCTGGCCTTCTGTGGGTGCCTAAGGTCATTTTCATGTCTTATTTTTGAACTCTCCTAACTCATTAAAACAAGCATCCCACCCCCACCCCTACCCCCTTCCCTTTCTCTCAATGATCCCTTTGTTCTTTGTAATCTCTTTAGGAGCCCTGGCCACCTGAAGCCCTCCTTCTGCGCTAAAATGACTTCACCATCAACCCTCTGGTCCTATTCATGTTGTGGGTCACAGAGTTGCTTTTCGTTTAACCTAACTGGCTGTACGTGCAACTTTGGGAATCCATTTTCTTTCTCCAAAGCAGCATTTGTCTGAGATTATTTTTGGTTGATTGCTTTGGGTTGGCCTGATTTGTTCATAGAATTGCTTCCCATTCATTCAGCATGGTGATTCCTAGCTTTGGGCTCTTTTTCATGATGTCCCCATAAACAATCCTCATTCTGCTTTTATAGCAGGGTATCCAGTCCTGTACTATATTCACCTATTTGAGTAGCTGTTCAACACAAATATATGTAATTTTATGTTATCTGTGCACAAGTTTTCACCACCACCCTCTCCACTCTCCCAATGGAGATGCATGCTTATTGTTACAATTCAGGATTTTTCTACCAGTGGTCTGCTTTGTATGTCAAATAGGAGTGTCATTGGGAGGACTCTAAGGGGAGTATTATTCCTCAGACTTCCTGAATGTGGTGGGTGGCAGCTTTGCCACACTGGGCGTAATCAGTTCCTGGAGCTGAGTGCCACCTCAGTGCCACATCCCGGAAGCCTGCCAAAAGCAATTCACTGGGCTCTCTGATATGGTTTTCTACTTGACTTGAAACGCTTGACAGCCTTCTGCAGAGATAACACATTTCAGTGACAGCTTGCAGCTTGGTATCTCCAATGACAGGTTTTAGAGGAGTATAGGGTTCACTCCATGCAAGTTGATTTATGACCTTGGTCTTCCAGAAGCTGATTATCAGCCTGTCACTCTCCTGACTTCTTACAATGATCCACAACTTGTTGCATATCTGTGAGTGCCTGTGCTTGATTTTAGACACAGCTATTTAAATATGAACAGTCTCAAAGTTCAGAAGAAGCACGGCTCTGAGAAGAAGAAAGAAATTATTGTTCCCAAATCGTGATCACTACTATGTCATTCATGGCATCATACTAGATAGGCAAATATTTCATAAATAATTAAGATGATTCTATAGGAGTGGTTTTTAAAAGTGGCAAACATTATAGGCAATTTAAAACAAAGATGTGGAATTTTTTTTCTAGAAAGATTTAAGTATATGGTATTGCAGAAATCAACCTGTGTTGTTCTTGGTTTTTATTTGATAAGCACAAACCTAGAAACTTCTCTCATTTTATCAGTTTTAAAGTGCCAAGTGACTTCATAAACTTTCAAGCATTTTAGAGAAATGAAGATTCAGTTGCTTTTCCTGATATGTGTTGATCATGTAAAGTCAGTTGGGTAATAGTACACATATAGTGCAAGGTGCTGTGTGTGAAAATTGAAGGTGTGCGTTGAGAATGTCCAGCATGGATTGTATTAATAGGCAACTTGGACAATATCAGTTAAAAAAAAATTACACCTATTATTGTTCTGTAAGATGTTACCACTGGGAAAAACTAGATAAAGGGGACTCAGGACCTCTGTATTAGTTTTTACAACTGCATATGAATTTACAATTATCAGAAAAATTAGACATTTAATTACTAAAATGCATTTTATAAGCCACATGGCTTATCTTTGTTACAGTCATTCATTTTATATCTAATTTGCCTTCCTAGATGAAGAAATGTTAATCATTAATTTTTAAGCAACATATTTTTCTTCTCCAAAATTCTTTTCTTGAACCTTGTACTATTAGAAAACAAATTCGGGAAGGAGTATTTGTTTTTTCTTTCTGGTGAAAATTTACAAGCCACTTATCTGTAAAATAGACCATCTTTTGGATATTAAAATATGAATATAGAAAGTTAATATTTAAAGCAGCTTAGTACATATAGACAGTAACTTTCCCATAAAACAGCTTTAGTGCTCATATCTGTCTTCACCCCTGAGAGTGCTATATATCCAGTCCAGCATAATCAGTAGAGCAAGTTGGTTGAACGTAGCCCACTTCTCAAAAGTTGTCTAAAATATCTTTACAAGATAGATAGCATCTCTGTATTTCTTCCTGAGGAGCCATAACTGTCTATTGTACCAGTTCTGATTCGATTTCATCTAAAGTTATTTCCCTTTCATTTTTTGTGGAATGAAAAGATAATGCATTCATCAGGAACATTTCAAGATAATCTTGCTGTTTCTAGCATTACCTTGTAGCTAAATGATCAGATTTTAAGATTTGGAAGGTGCTTCTGAGGTATGCTAATAAGCCTCCTATGAATTTTAACCATTTGAGGGCTTTTGGGATTTTGTTTGTCTACGTTTTTTTTTTAACCTTTCATCCCTCACCAAGAACAAATAGTAAATCCATTTGTCATAATGTATGTTACTTCCATTTTCCCACTTCATATTTGTTTACTAAATATTTTTTCTTTGCCTGCATTCTCATTTATTAGACAAATACCACCACTATACCACAGAGTGTGGCTTAGATGGATTCAAGAAATAGTTGCTTAAATTAATAGAAGCACATCGGTGGTATAGAAACTGCCGTATTTTCGGACTATAAGACACACCCCCCAATTTGAGAGGAAAATGGTGGTGTCTTATATTTCGATTGTAGCTTACCTGGCTCACTCTGTAAGGGTGAGGGGGCCGCCTATGTTATTTATGTTATTAAATATTTTACCACATTTTTTGCTTCAAAATTTTTTTCCTATTTTCCTACTCTAAAACCTAGGTGCATCTTATGGACCCCTGTGTCTTATAGTCCTAAAAATACAGTAGGTGTGGACCAGTAAATCAGGAAGCACATCCCAGAATATTGTGAATCCATAAAATTTAGACAGGGGTTAAGAGGCTGTTACATTACTTTATTTCCCTGGCCCTTGGAATTTTATAGCACAGTGGCACCCTAAGAGTCCACCAACTAAGAGAACAACAACATCCTTGTCGGCTGGTGTAAAGAGAATTACAAAGTCAACAACCTGAGTTTCTACGTGGTTCTTCCCTAGATGAGCATGTGACCCCTGCTCCTGGAAAAGGAACCTTGGACCCTGTGACTCTTCCTGCCCACAGGGCAAGGCTTCCCCCCGGGGCCAAGCAAATGTCCAACCCTAAGAGACACCGTGTTCTGTGGGTCCCTGCCTTTCATAGCTCCAGCTTACAGTGGCCTCTGCTGCGCTGAAGTGTCAGTGTTCTGTTTGCAGGTTGGTGGGAAACTGATTCAAGTCTGGGATTCAGTTTCTGAAGGCCGTTACTTGTACCTTACAGGGCTTTCAGTAACAATTTCCATGATGCTTGATTTCCTCCTCCCCAGTTGATGGATTTGAATGCTTAGCTCTCACTCGAGATGCGATTGCTTGGTACTAGCATGCTTGCCCAAGGGTAACACACATGGAAAAGCCTTTAGCAATCTTGAAGCTGGTATGGAAGAGTCTAGGGCAGTGATTTTCAACTGATTTGCTGCAAGAATTTTTCTTTTTCTTTCTTTTCCACTCAGACTGCTCAACCAATGTGCCACAAGAATTTTTAAAACATGCAATACCTGACTATTTAGTCAGGGGCACTGACCTCTCTTTCCTTAGATTGCGAAATTAAAAAAAAAAAATGACAACAGCTAACACCGCAATAGTTGTCTGGTGTGAATGAATCCAAATTATAGATTTTTGTCAGGTTTGCAAAAAATAGGATATAATTTTTGGTGTGCCTCATAATTTTAGTAGTTAGTTTATGTGTGCCATAAGGTGAAAAGGGTTGAAACTCGCTGGTCTAGGAAGTCTTTGGAGGGGTGTGTTTGTCTTGCCTTTCCATTTGGGCTTTCTCTTTTTCCTTCGGTTCTGTTGATGGATTACATGTGTGTTGCTCCTTGTGTCTTACTGAGTTTTCACTTTTTTGCTGTTTCATTCTCTCGCCCTTCCTCTTTGGTCTCCTCCTTGTGTTTGCCCGCGCTGTGGCCTATCTCTGCCCGTCTCTTGTTCCTCCGTTTTCACTCTCTGCTCCTAGATTTGGCCCCTTTCTGTCTTTTCTTCCTGTCTTCCTTCCTTATAGCTGGGCACAGATGAGAACCAAAGTTGTAAAAGTATTTTCATTTATTGAATTTATGGACTATAGATTTTGATGTTGATAGCGAAAACCTGAGTATATTCTCATTTCAGTATAGAACCTGTCTATCCCTGATATATAGATGGGGAGGGTCTGGACTAGTGAAGTAAACAATGAGCCCCTAAGCATATGTTCTTGGAGTATATGTTCTTGATATCAAACCATTAAGTGATTTTTATTCTGTTATCCCCCCACCCCACCTCAATTCTGAGTCTTCCTTGACAAGTATAAATGTGAGCAGTGAAGTGGGACTAGCTGGGGGTCTTTATTCCTGGATCATGGTTTCCTTTTAGCTCTGAGTTTTGTTTGTGTCACTAACAAAATGGTCATTTCGTTCACAAAGAGGCTGCCAAGCTTTCGGATGAAAAGTGCATTGTGAATTAAGTAGACAGATGCTTGGAAACATCTGGGTATTCAGCACCATTTACACTGGGCATGCCCAACCCTGACTTCACAATACCCAGAGGCATCTCTAGGTAGCGCAAGGCTGCCCAACAGAAAAATTTAAACATCCGTCTTCTTTTGGGACGTGCTTTGGCTCTTCACTTTTCAAGTTTCCATACTTCAAACACCCAGATTCTTAGGTTCCTTCATCCTATTACTGTTCAGTCTTGCCTGAACCTTGGAATTCGAGATAAATTATTTTACTAGATCTCTTTTTGGCAAGACACACTCCATGCCTTGTTTCATGTTCACTAAGCTCATTTCTCTTGTTTTATCCTCACAGCCCCCCTGTGTTCGTATGATAGAAACTAGTTTCTAGGTGGATAGAAGTATAATTTACCACTTACATAATGGGAAGACAAGTGCTGTGTTACACAGATAGACTGTGCAAATTTTGAATTTTGAGGCTCATTTTTAGGACTCATGTTTCTTTTGGGGGGAGGCACAGAACCCTCTGCCGGATTGCCATCTGCCATGTCTCACATGATTAAAGGGTCAAGTAATCTACTTTGTTCATCTTATTCAGTGTAGTAGTGAGTTCACCAAGATTCAGGATGATCTCATGACTTGACATCTCTTGGATGTCTGAGGTTGTTCCAACTCAACATGCCCAGTTTCTCTTTTCTGGATGACTCTGAGAACTTCCTTACCAGTGCTACTTTTCTCCCAGGTCTGCTCCACTTAGTAGCCAGAATGCTCTTCTTATTTTCTAATCTTATCATGCCTGTCCGCCTTTCCCTCTTTTTTTTTTCTTTTGCTCTCTCTCTGTTTACCATATCAAAAGTATTTTTTTTTCTCAACCATTTCACCTGGGGGTAAAGGCAGACTGACCACTTGCTGTCTGCCTCATTCTCTAACACTAGTTTATTCTCTGGGCACAGTTTACCCTGGCTTCATACTTACTTCCCTGACCACATGGCCTTTGCATGAGTTTCTCTTTCATAGCTCTGCTCCCTTCTTGTCAGCACTGCCATTATGGCTCCTTTAACATTCACCTCAGGGGATTCCAGCAGTCCTTCTCCTCTTGGGTTGGAAGCTCTGCAGTTATCACTTGTCCCACTTGCAGGTTTGCTTCTGTTGTTGATTTAGTTGCTAGGGCCTGTCCTTCCCACATTCCATATATGAGATCTGCCCAGAAAAAGTCCAGCCATCATTAATATAATGAGAACATGTGCGACATCATTGTAACCTGGTAACCAAGGAGAGTGGACTGAAACGCACATGCATGAGTGATGACGACTTCACTGTACTGGTCAGTGGAGGTGGTAGAAGCCATCGAGTGAGCATGTGTGCTGTGTGACCATCACATTCAAAATGACTGAGCAAGTAGAGCAACAAATCTGCATCAGATTTTGCATTGAGCTTGAACATACTTCCGTGGAAACTGTTCAGGTGATTCAGAAGGCCACAGCTATGGGCTACTGGTGATTGGCAGCTTCCTCACAGTAATGCGCCCCCTCAGGCATCACATCTCAGCAGAGTTTTTTGGCAAAACAACAAATTACCCAGGCGACTCAGGTCCTATACAGCCCAGATTTGGCACCCTGTGACTTCTGGCTTTTTCTAAAACTCAAATCCCTTTTGAACAGTAAGAGATTTTAGATCATCGATGAGATTCAGGAAAATATATTGGGGCAGCTGATGATGATTGGGAAAATTGTGTGAGGTCCCAGGGTGCCTACTTTGAAGGGGACTGAGGCATCATTGTCCTATGTACAATGTATCTTATATCTTCTTCAATAAATGTCTCTATTTTTCATATTCCGTGGCTGGATATCTTCAGGACAGAATTTGTATACTCCATGAGGCCAGGAGCTGTGTCTGATTTACTTACCTTTGATTTCCCAGTAATTACTTGTTAAATATTTGAAAAATAAAGGTCAGTGCCTATAGAAAATTAGTAGGAGGCTGGACTAGAGCTCATGTGTCTTGACTTCCTGGCCAAAGTGTTTCCCGTTTCATCAGGGACCCAGAGTATCCCCCTGGTGGACACTGGTATTGCAGGTGGTCTGGTGTCCCATCATTAAAATCCAATAATGGTAGTTTTTTCCCCTCTTATAATGTTAAAAACTGGTTGAGGGCAGTGGAGGCAAGATGTTAAGCAGCTCATTTTATCTCTCATCAATTTTTACTTAACTTTTGGTACCTGCTGCTTTTTACTCAGATTGTGTTGGGAACATGTGTTTAGCTCAGCATTACATAGACATGTTGAGTTTAATTCGTAAACATTTGGTGGATCCCCTGCAAAGAATGCCATGAATGCCCTGTCCTCAGTCATTCCTTTGAGCTCAGGAGAAAACGAGTTTGTTCTCCATGGTATGACTCTACCTGCTCCTGCCTCTGTGCACAGCAGTTTCACATGATGAGGGCCCTAGACAAGGGGCCTCTGTGACAGCCGTGGCTTCTTCTCCTAGGAAGATAACCTTTGAAAGCAACACATAAAATGCAATCTGCATGCTATAAAGTCTTGTATGAAGTACCCTCTGAGCAGTCTTCCTGTGCCAACCCCTGTGATCTGATAGCACATTTGTGAGGTTGCTCTTGTGTTTTTCCAGTTTTATAGAACTAGACCTGAGGCACCAAGGAGTGTCATACTGTTCCCACAACTGGACAGTGGCAGTCTAGACTCATATTCAGACCCACCAGATCTAGAGACCAGCGCTTGTGCTTGTGTGCACTCTCCACCCACCCAAACACATACATACACAAACACACACATACAACCATGGTCAGATTTTTACTTTCTATATCAGCAGGGTGCAGACTCCAGATACGGACTTTGTTCTCTTGGTTTGGGAGCTCTGAATATGAAGCCCCAGCTCTGTTCAATCCCTCCATCATTCTGCTTTGATTCAAGCATAATCCTTGTTAGCAGTTTAACAGGTGGAGGGCCTAGTACTAGAAAGTCCACTCCCATATACCTTTCCTCTCCCCACCCCCCGCAACCCCACCCCTATCCCATTGTTCTTCAGTCAGTAGGTGTTGCTTGTTACCTTCTCATTTGTCACCTTACCAAATTTAACTCTTATTGCTGTTGTTTTGAAATTTAAATGTTTCTTTTGATTGACTCACTTTATTTTATTTATTTTTATTTTTTGTTATTAGAGAGGGAAAGAGATAGAGAAACATCAATGTATGGTTGCCTCTCAAGCGCCCCACACTGGGGACCTGGCCTGCAACCCAGGCATGTGCCCTGACTGGAAAGCGAACCAGTAACCCTGTTCTCAGTCCAGGGCTCAGTCCACTGAACCACACCAGCCAGGGCAACTCACTTTATTTTAAATAAACAAATTGGTTTTAAAATTTTTTTATCAACATCCTAATGGGAAAATCTATTCTATATGACATGGTTAGACTTACGAAAAAAAATTAAAAAATCTATAATTTATGAAAATATATCAAATTTACTAAAATTATTAAATTCTAGCATGATACTTACTCTTGGGTCAAAGGGGAAATGAATAAGTAGCAAGCTAGTGAGGAGGGCATGTTAGGGCCAAATTGGGATTTTACAATATTTTCCTTGATGTGACCAAAGGATAGGAATAATTAAGAAAAGGAAAATCATTTTTCTTTGTGTTTTACTGATCTCAAAACACTTAAGATCTCCTCCCAAGTATATGGGCCACACCTGCCCAGCTTTGTCCCTGCAAAATACACTTTTTATTTTGTGGGAAAGATAGTATTCCTTTAAAATTGAATTCTATCTGAAAGTGGAGGATGTTGCCTGTGTGGTCGCTCTTCTCTGCTGCCCTTGAACTTTGTCCATGTCTCGAGAAGTGAATTTGACAATATCCACCATTGAACATGTACACGCTGTTTCTGTCCCTGTTTTAATGTGTTCCACGTGCCACTTCCTTCAGATGTGATTTCCTTCAGGTGTGATTGCCAGGTAGGAACTATTTGAACAGTAGTGGAAGTGAGGCACAGAGGAATGGGGTAACTTGCCCAAGGTCACACTACTGTTATGTGACAGAATTGGATTCCAGCCCAGGTTTGGCCATCTCCTGAGCTCATGGCCCTTAATACATCTGTCTTCTGAAGTGACTACCTGTGGTGCATTTTGTTTAGAAACAGAGTTTTGTTATCAGTGATCATCAGAAAATTGTTCCACGATGGCTGGGAAAGTTCTCTCTTTCCCATTTTATATGTAAACAAAAAATACAAGCCACTTTCAGAAGGGAGGTGCATGGATGTAGCATGCTGTGTGCTCTAGTGAGAAATGCTATAAAATGAAAAATGAGATTAATGTTTCAGATTGTACAGTGTCCTAATTATGCTTTTAATTATTCATATAAAACAAGTAAAATGACCCCTGACAGAGACATAAATGATTTAGGTAAAATCGGATATTAATAAGATGCTGTGTATCCCTGGGTGTATTTTAACAGATGCACTCAAAATGCTTTGCCTTCATACTTTGGATATAAAATATTATTTATAGAATTTATAACAGGCTGAAAGTAATCAATGGTATTTAAGACATTGCTGAGCTCATCCCTTGTATTTTGGCTTTAACACTAATGGTATCTGATTGTTTTAATGTAATAGTTTATCTCCTAAAGTATCATATTGAATTTTAGATATCACCGAGTGACATTCCTGCCCCCAATATTACATTATTTTTACATTGAAATACTGTTTATTTAATAATTATCATCTCCCTAATTCTTTTTTCCTTTTCTTCTTTTATTTTAATTGTTGATCTTGTACAGTTTTCTGTCTTTTACTCCCACCCCAGCCCACCACCCCAGCCCTCCCCACCAATATTACATTTTTTAATGGTTGAAAAAAATTGAAAAGAGAATAATATTCTATGAAACATGAAAATTGTATACAGATTTCACTGTGGATAAATAAGGTTTTATTTCACATAGCCTGACCCATTCACTTACGTAGTATGTTTGGCTACATCTGTGCTACAAAGACTAGGTTGAGTAGTTGCATCAGGGGCCATAGAGTCCACAAAGCCTTAAATATTTACTATCTCATCCTTTACAGAAAGAGTTTCTTGCCTAGTGCACTGTAAGGGTGGAACGGTGCTGTAGAATGTTTAATCGCCATAAGAAACACTTGTTTTTACTTCATTTTATTCTTTAATTTTCTGTTCTGCTGATTGAACATTCATTGTATGTTTTTTAGAAGTTCAAGAAAAACTGCCTTTGAATGCAATAAAGAGGGATTTATATAAACAGGATTCCCTCATGTGCTTTCAATGCTTTTTTTATAGGGAAGTGCTGGAATTAATTGCATTATTTTAGAAATGGGATATTAGTCTAGTCCCTATTTTTCATGAAGACCTAATTTTCATGCAGGACTTTTCCTCCGAAGCTTATACTGGGATTTCTTTAGGAAGATGAGGCAGTGAGGATACAAGAGCTTTTTCTTGGCTTTAACAGGCTTGGCTTTTGTTCATAAACCATTTAGTTGGTATGTTGGTTGGTGTCATATATTTATTTAGCAGCCCATAAATTTTTGTTGAATGAATGAATGAATTCACCTTAAAAATCAAAAAATGGGGAGATATATGTGACTTATAAAATGTTTGTATGCATTGGTATATTACATTCCTTTTGGAAAAATAAATTTCTGTTAGTATTAATCCAAGTTATTTCCTCTTGACTGTTGTTTTCCATGTTTCAAGGAAAGGTATTTAGAGTTTGAATTGATTGAGGCTCCCTATGGACATGGACATTCTATGTGTTCTTTTAAATGGGCAAAGAGGATTTTTTTTTTATACTTGTAATGAATAGGAGCAGTAAGGTAAATTTAATCTGCAATGATTTGCATGACTTAATGAGTAGAGTTTCCGCTGTACTTTCCTGAGCATCTTTATCTAATACAATGAATGCAGTACCTAATTCTAGCTGCCTTTTCACTGTTGTTGCCTTCATTTTGGAAGAATCTGAAAATGTTATTTTCTGATTAACTCGTCTAAGTTTTTTGATTAAAGAAACATGCCTCTCACATTTGGCTTATCATATATATTTCCCATTGCATTCCAGACCTTGAATTTTGGGGTATCTCCAGGAACCTCACTCTCCTGATAATTTTGATCATTAAGCAGGTTTAGGAATTCCTAATTCAGAGCCACTTACTTTGTCATAGTCTTATTTTTTTTCTTGTGTTAAATGGATTAGAAATTATGAGACCATTCCCTGGGAGTTTTCATGATTTAAAGTCCACTGGCATTTTCTGCAGTTAGAATGTGCTAATTCATTGAGGCTGCTTGTTTTTGACTTGTTTTTAACAGATATGTGAGGAAATGTGATCATAAACTTGATTTGAAGCAACAGAAGAAATCTTTCAAGTTTGGTTTTGAAATTCACTTTGTTTCTCTCTCCTTCCATTTTCTACAGTTGCCATCCTCCTGAAAGACGACTATTTTGTCAGCGGCGCTGGCCTGCCTGGCAGATTCAAAGCTGAGAAGGTCGAGTTTCACTGGGGCCACAGCAATGGCTCTGCTGGCTCTGAACACAGTATCAATGGCAGGCGCTTTCCGGTTGAGGTGAGAGAAACTCGGAACTCCAAATTTCGTAGAGTAGCTGTGCCTTGGGTCTTTACATTAATGAGATGCTTTGTTTCCCCCCAGTCGTTTTTCAAATCAAACTTGTCCTGTGCTTACCTTTGTCTCTGGAAATCTTTCATGTAGAGCCTGACAGGTGAACGTGCATTCTCAAGCTTCTCAACTTTGCTTAAGTATGTAGACGTCACGGATATCATGGATTCGGTAGTTCACGTCTGGTCAATGACTTCCAAGCATTGTTTCATTTGACTGAGCATGCATTCCCTGTTCATTTTTGAAATCCTGCTTTCTAAAGGTGAAATTTTATATGAGACTCAGGTGACTTCAGTTTTGCCCTTTGGAATAGATAAAAGTTAATTATATGAATAACAGCCTTAGTACCTTCTTTCGGTAGGGAAGCTGTTTAAAGGTTTTTTTAAAGTTTGTTTGCTCCTGTCAGCTATTAAAAAAGTCTGTGGCCATTGGTTGTATGACTCCCTGTTAACTTTGCTGGGATTGATGGTGACATTTTGCCTCCATGTCAGTTTTCTCAAAGATCGTGCTGCTAGCCAGAAAAAAGGTCTGCGTGCAGTATGTCTTGTCTTTCTCTTTGGTGAAGGAGGGAGGCGGAAAGAGCAAGTGTCCAAGCTCCTCTGTTCATGTTGGGTGGGGGCAGAATGTCGCTCCCATTGCTAACCTTATTTTTACCTCTAATAATGATCAGGATGTGAATATTCTTTTATTGGGGCAATTGTATTTGTTGGTTGTTTGGTTTCCCATGTGGTAAGCTTTACAAGGTTGCGAAGACCTGAGCGGCTGTGCTTTCTAGCCTGTGGCTGGACCCAAACATGGAATAACAACTCTTAATGTTCCTTAACTTCTATTAAGTCATGACCTACTTTGATAATCTTATGTATGCTCGAGACTACCCCCCCCACTGTAGAGAATATAAATGTATTTACACACAGATTTGTACATAATTTGTAGAATTTCATCACTCCCCTTAGCTCCTGAAGCCCATTGATGGACCCTTTTGGCATCCTTGAACCGTAAGTGAAGATCCCTACAAGACGAGAAAATCAGTCACATTTGTTTTTAGGGGGGGTGTGTGTGTGTGTGTGTAATTTGTTTCTTGTGCATACATGATTACTGGAGAAACTAGATATAACTACTCTTTGAAAATGTTTCATAATTTTTATTTACCTGAATATTTTAAAAATTCTTTTCTGTTGTGTTTTTTCCATTACTACTTAGTTTCCTTGTACCCCCATCCCAAACCCTGCAATCAGCATACAATAAATTCTTATTATCAAAATTTTTTTGTACTAGGACTCATCTGTCTGTGAGACTCCTGTTCTACCTGCTCACACTAATTATAAGTCTCATGAATGGGGTTTCTATTTAATGGGCCGTCCCCCACCCCTTTAAATTGAATAAATCATCTCTTTGAAGTCTTAGCTTTATTTGTACTTGGACAACTTGATTCCTAGATGCAAGATTTCATCTTGTTTTTAAATTTGGGTTTTCCCTTCTGTTTATGCTGACCAGTTCCAATGGGCAGTTTGAGTGGAAGCCGTAGTCTGTATACAACTAGCTTTGTTCCAGAGCCTTTTTAGCTTAGAACAGAGTTGCCATTTGTTCATTTAATGTTGTTCTGGACAAAAGACTTGTGCTTAAAAATTTGAAAACTTACTTTGGCGGCTGCCTTGGGAAAGAATTCTGGAGCCAACACTTAGGAACTTCCTTTCATTCCCCAATCACATCCATTCATGCCAAGATGGGCCTATCTCCTCCTCTGTTTTGTTCTGGGAAAATGCATAGACTAGATGCATATTCTTTTGGAAATATTACTTTAAATGAATTTTGTGGTTTTCTTTTACTCCAAGAATGCCATTAAATTCAGAAGCTAATGAGAAATGGCAGCTGCAATGCCCAGACGTATTGTTTGACCAAGCTGTTGGAATTTATTTCTTTTAAGTAATATCAGATGGTAAGGCTGCCTATATTCATTGGGCTTCTCATCCAATCCCATCTAATTCATAGCTTGTTTTTTTTTTTTTTAATGTGATAAATGAGTTAAATTACTTCATGGATGTAGGTAGAAGAACTTGACATTCAGAGTTCTAAGGTAATGGGATCAAATTTTACTTTAAAATATGCACAGAAAAATTGCTTACTTGTGCCCAAAACATGTCTGTAATATTTTATGTTAAATTATTTTATTTGAGCTCTTTATTAATGTCAGCTTTTCCTGAGAATTTTGTACTATTTGAACATCTCAGGCTTGATTTATTTATTTATTTTTCATATAACTACATTTTGGTTAAGGAATTAAAGTAAAAGTAAGAAAATTTTAAGGTATCGAGTAGTAAATTATCAGCATTGGGGATAGTATTTGTCTTGTACTTTGTGTCAGAGAAAGCTCATTGTTGAGAATTGCACTAGAGAATACAGCATGTGTCCTAGCTGGGGAGAGTGCCCTGCCTCAGGGAGAGGATCATTACACATTGTCTGGGAACAATTTTGGTTGCCACTGTTGTGTGCAGTGGTAAGCCACTCATATCTAGTGGGTAGAGGCCAGGAATGCCACTAAAAATGTCATTCATAGCATAGCTCCCATGACAAAGAGTTGCCCTGTCCCAAATGTCACAGTTGTGAGCCCGTGGAATAGAGAAAGTAGTGTTTAGTGGACGTGAACCTTCCTTTACTTGTGTGGCTTTAAGTACAATTGAATAATGAGGACTCATTGCTTGAGAAGTTGTTTCCTCCTCTTGTGGTTTTTAGAGAGGAAATGTACCTTGCCTTATGGGTAAGAGCATCACTGGGCCTGGTTCCTTTAGATTTCTCCTGAGATAAAGTCACAGTATTGGGTATTTCCACAGCTGCCTTAGTGCTTTGGCTCTCCAGGTGCACTTTTAAGCATATGCCCCACAAAAATTTGGATCTGTTCCCTGAGGGTAAATTTCAACAAACCCAATTTTGTAGGTTTTGCTGCTTCCCAGGAATTCTTGGAGGTCATCTACAACTTTGTACACATCAGAAATTAGACCTCTCCACATTTTCCTGGCTGAAATCCTAGACTTGGACTTGTAGTTCCAACACTCAAAAATATCCAGTCTAATAGAAAAATAAATGTCCTTATAAAAGTAAAGGCAAAGCGCTTCAATAGCCAGCATTCTTTATAGCCCAGTTAAAGCTAGAAAAGAAATTACGAATTAGATTACAAGCCACAGGTAGGAGACTAGACCCAATTTGGACCCTCCAATGTCCCCACCACTTATTATTCACCTTTATTTCTTGCCTTTCAGCAATTTTTTTTCCTTCAGTGCTTTTTTTCCTGTAGATGCCAGGTTACAAAAAGATAACCAGAAGGACAGAGTACCTACCCTTAAGGTATTTACAATCTAGTCATGATAAAAGAAATTGAACAACTAGTCATGTAAAAAGTGTAGTATCAGATGTGATATAATCTCTGGTAGAGGAACATTTGTTATAGTTAAGGAGACCTCTGTGGAGGCAGATGTTTATTAAGATATAAAATACTTACTAAATAATATTTATTAAGATGGAAGGAGGTGAATTGGAGCCTGTCTGTAGAACATGGATATGCAAAGGCCCTGAGGGAAACTTATACTTGGTAAATTTAAGGAACAACAAGTTTAACAGTGCGGGGGAGGGGGGGTTGTAGGCAGGATAATGGCCCCCCACAAACACCCACCACTTATTCCTTGACTCCATGGGTATATTACTTTACATGACAAAAGAGACTTCGCAGATGTCATTCAGTATCTGAGGTCAGAGGAATAGGGATACTCTCCAATTAAAACAGTGACATCATAGTGTCCTGTTCTAGTTCTTGCTTGGCTATTGGACTTTGTGTTTTTTGTCTAATCACAATTATCTAGTGTGGCTTCTGTCCTTTCCTAAATCTTCTCTCTATCCCGTTCTCATACCATATTCTGTGATTGGTACCTTGATGTTCATGTGACACTAACAGGGGTTGAATTCTGTGGTGTTTCCACTAATAACTGAATTTGGAGTTAATGCAAAGAGAAATTTCCAGATAAAATGTCTGAGAGCTCTATAAAAATGCAGGTTCATTGCATTCTTGTTGTCTGAGGTAATTAAAATCTTGTTTATTACAATAATAGATTGCAGGAGTTGTTGATTCAGACTTACTGGTGCTTTATGAGTTGAAGTCTTCAATAAGCTTAAATGATCCAAATTGATTGTGTGTGCCCTTTCCAGTGAAAATCACAGCTGGTTCATTTCAGCTCTGTTTAGAGCATCTTAGTAAGTGAGCAGAGGCAAAGGCTTTTTTCCTGATATACATGAAGTACACATTACCATATGGTACAGGTCAACCGTCCCTTAGCTGAAACCTTTGAGTCAGATGCTTTAGAATTCAGAATCTCTTTTCTAGAAAGGTATTATGTACATATGCCATACGTACTACTGAGGACATGTAGCAGGGTCTGGGATTATACACCTAGAATTCATTAATATTCCTGTGCATGCAGATGAATATTCACACTAAGTAGGAAATAACAAAATTCTAAAGAGCTTCACATCAGGTTTTACTGCCAAATTGCTTTTTGCACCAAAATCATAAATAAAACAGTAACAAAACACCTTTGGTCTTAGAAGCTCTTGAGATTTCATAATTACTAATAAAGGATTTATAGACCTGTGTCTTAAAAACTGGTTCTATAGCATGGCCCAAAGTGCATGAGTCAGCTGTGACCAGGACACCAGCATAGTGAGTTATGTGTCTGCCTGTTAGGCTGATGTGTCCAGGAGCTACTCTCGTCTTCCTCCCTGCTCTGTTGTGACAGTGTACCAAATTCTTAGTCAAAGTTGGGGTGTGTTCAGGGGCAGAAAGTCACTACTCTTAGGCTGACTTTTTCTGTGATTCGTTTCCATTTTAACATTCTCTTGGGGTCAACAGTTGTATTCAGTCTCCATGTCTTTGAGAAGGTTCCCTTAACCTGCTCCTGTACTCTCACTGTTTTCCGAGGTCCTACCTTCCTGCCTAGATCACACGAATGATTTGCCTTTTGTTCTTCAAATGGATCTTAGTTCTTCTGATGCTTCTCTTTCATTCTGGTTAGATGATAATCTTCCATTATACTTCTAGGTTGTATCCTAAGTAACATTATCTGCCTTCCTTCTCCCAGGTAAGCTCATACACTTGTGACACACACAAAGGTGTCATCCAGTGTCACCCTCTCTATACTCATGCAAGCATCACAGGCTACTACACAACTCACATGTAGAGCAATTCAGCCAGAGTTGAGCTCCCACGTTGGTCCCTGGTTTCAGTACCTGAGATTCTAGAGCAGGGTTTCTAACCCACAGCCCAGGATGGCTATGAATGCAGCCCAACATAAAATTGTAAATTTACTTATAACGTTATGAGATTTTTTTGTGTGTGTGTGATTATGTGTCACAGTGTATTTAATGTGTAGCCTAAGACAACTGTTCTTCTTCCAGTGTGGCCCAGAGATGCCAAAAAGTTGATCACTGCTGTCTAGAGCATGGGTGAAATGTTCAGTTTGGCTAACCCTCCTTTATGTTCCCCTCCTGTTCTGCTGGAAGTAAATTCAGAATTGTTCAGTGCCTTCTTGGAGATTTGTTTTATACATGAGCCAAATAATGGCTTAGAAGGGTTCTCCATTGAGAATTCCATTTATCTTTGTTTAACTCTGAGTTTTTCCAAACGTATATGACTGCTGCCCCTGTGTATTTTAATGTAAGCTAGTGATACCGGTCATTTAGAAGTGAGGCTTATAGCATTCCCTTCTCCTCCTTCAGTCCATATTCCTTGTATGAAATGGATTCCTATTCAGTTAAAGGTTTTCAGAGGACACAGATGATGATTTGGATTTTAATTATCTTGAAAATTATGAAACGAACTTGGCTTGTTCACAGAATAATTGTTTAGTGCCTTTGTGAGCTTGATACTATCTTGCTTTGTCATTAGAGAGAACTGTCATTAAAGGGAGATAGAGTACTTCCTTTTAAAAAGAGCTTTTTCAGTATCACATGTTTTCTTTTGCCCTGCCTTGTTCTTTACTTAAAGTCCTGGAATTTAATTTACATGTTCTTCAAAACATTGCTTTGTTCCCGGAGAGTCCTTTGTCAGTGACACTCAAGACAGTGTCTGTGTGCCTTGCCGGCCCCGCCATGGAACACTGGAAGTGTGAGAGAGATTATTCCATGGGTGTCTGATGTGTGTTACTCTGTGGTGTAGTCAGTTGTGTTTATCTCTGCAGTGATTTCCATCCGGTGGCAAGGGAATTGGTTGAAATTTAATTAATGACTTTATTGAAATAAAGATTCCATTTTAGAGCAGAATGTGTCATCCTTTACTAGTGAAATATTTCATTTCCACCTGGCTGATCTTTTATACATCTGTCCCATGTTAGTGAAGCACATTTGAGGAGGCCCTGTTACTTAGAGTATGATCAGTGGTGAACTAATGCCTGTTTGTACAGAGCCCGAGAACTGGTTTTGTGAGTTAGAAGCAGCTGTGGTCCCTCTGTGGGAAGTCTCTGTGATGTCTGACAGTCCTCATCATACCCATTCATCCTTAGATGTGAACTTAGATGTGAACTCTGGACTGTTTGTTGGTGTGTCACTGACATGTGGCATGCAAATAACTGACCCATAATGTGAACTACAGACAAGCAGATGATATTCTCTAAAACGAAAACTGGCTAAATTAGAGATTTTCTCAGTATAGAAGCAGGGGGCCCTCAGACAACCAAAGAGAAGGCTTAGGGTGTCAGGGATGGTGTTGGAGTGGTACTAGTGGTTGTGACTGTAATGATAATACTATAGACACTATCTAATAAACATTACCTGTGTCACGAATGTTCCAGATGTTACCTCTACATTTTCTCAGCAGCTTTGTGAGAGAAGAGCTTTCTTACAGTTCCCATCTTAAAGACAGGACAACTGAGCTTCTGGGATGGTAATTGACCTGGCTGAGGTTTGCTGTTAGCACTCCTGAACCTAGGCTCTGGTGTCTCCAAAATCTGACCCAACATTCTTTTTATTTGGCAAGTGATTTTCATTGGTCTTATTGCCATTGGTTTAAGTTGTTTTTAGAGCCACCAATGCAGTGGAAATAATTTTGTCTGAAGCTTGCCTGCTGCTTATTATACAACAGGAAAGAAAAAAAATCAAAGAGCTTCAGTTGTTCAGAGATGGTTGAACCAGTAAAACATTCAGAGAGGCGTGGGGAAGGGAACAGAAAATGCCATCAGTTCCTGGCCTAGAGTATGTGTAGAAAACACTCCACATTTATCTGAATTGAGCACTTCAATCTTTTTGTCCCACTTTTAAATTATATTTTCTTGATAATGCTATTAAAGTTGTCTCAGTTTTTCCCCATTTTGCCCCCCTCTACCCAGCACCTTCCACTCCCTCAGGCAATCCCCAAAAGTTTGCTCATGTCTGTGGGTCATATGTATAAGTTCTTTGGCTACTTCATTTCCTGTACTGTACTGTACATCCCATGGCTATTCTGTAACCACCTTTTTGTGGTTACTTCTTCAACCCTCACTTCTTCACCCATTCTCCCACACACCCCTCCCATCTGGTAATCATCAAAACACTCTCCATATCCATGATTCCGTCTCTGTTCTTCTTGTTGCTTAGTTTGTTTTTGAGATTTAATTGTTGATAGATATGTCTTTAATTGACATTTTATTGTTTATAGTTTTGATCTTCTTAAATAAGTCCCTTTAACATTTCATATAATAATATTTTGATGATGATGAATTCCATTAGTTTTTTGCTTTTCTTGGAAGCTCTTTATCTGACCTCTGATTCTAAATGATATCCTTGCTGGGTAGAGCAATCTTGGCTGTACATTTCTGCTTTTCATGACTTTGGCTATTTCAGGCCAATCCCTTCTAGCCTACAAAGTTCTTTTGAGAAGTCTGCTGACAGTCTTATGGGGACTCCCCCATAGGTAACTAACTGCTTTTCTTTTGCTGTTTTTAAGATTCTCTTTATCTTTAACATTTGGCATTTTAATTATGATGTGTTTTGGAATGGGCCTCTTTGCATCTATCTTGTATGGGAATCTCTGTGCTTCCTGGACTTGCATGTCCATTTTCTTCACCAAATTAGGGAGATTTTCTTTCATTATTTTTTCAAATAGATTTCTGATTTGCTGCTCTTTCTCTTCTCCTGGCACCCCTACGAGACAAATGTTGGAATGCTTAAAGCTGTCCACGGGGCTGCTTACAATATCCTTGTTTTGTTTTGTTTGTTTGTTTTATTATTCTTTTTTCTTCTTGTTCTGATTTCAGTCTCTTTTTAATCACATAGAGCAATAGTGTCTGATAAAAAAGATAATATGAGCCACACATTGTAATTTTAAATTTCTGGTAGTCACACTAAACAGGTACAAAGAAACAAGTGATTTTATTTTACTTCAATACTTTGTTTTATACAATTTATATTATGTAATATTTTTATAAAATCAAAATTTAATTGTAATAATCTATTTTTTCTTATACACTGAAATACTACTGTTTTAGCATGTAATAATATAAGAAGTTATTGGTGAGACATTTCACATTCTTCTTTTGTGTCTTCAAATCTGGTGCATATTTTATAGCATGCCTGAATTGAGACTGGCCACATTTCAAATGCTCAGTAGCCCTGCAGCCAGTAGCTGCTGCACTGAAGGATGCAGACAGGGAGCAGGGAGGGGCCAGACCACACTGATGCAATTTGAAAAATAAACTTACCAAAAGACTAACAAATTTTTCAGAAGGGATTTTTATGCTGGATTTGTGGTAATTATCAAGCTTTTTCTCTACCAATAAAAAAATACATAAAGTAATTCAATTTTGTGTTGGGATCTGATTTAGTTGTTGAAAAACTTCCACAAAGATGTGCTACAAGTTTTATTCCTTATAAATAGCTTTAAGTTTTTCCTATCTATCTACCTATCTAGCTATTGAGCATTGTTCCCAAGGCTTTATTCACTATTCTTGTTAGAATCCATTTCCAAGCTGAGGGACTCAAATAAAGCTGGCTGGGGAGCCCTTTGTGCACTGAATGTAGAGACCTCAGTGGGCCAAATCAGGTATATTGTAAGTTCAGGTCAAGGGGATTTATGGGAATATGGCTTAGAAACTGCCCCTCCTTGCACTTCTCTCTCTCTCTCTCTCTCTCTCTCTCTCTCTCTGGATCTGTCAAAATTTGAGCAGGAAGGTTTTAAACCATCTTATATCTAAGGCCTTTAGCAAGTTCTTCAGTGTCACCATTACTCAAAAAGATTTATAAGGAATAGAAAGAAGTCAAAATTGATTGGGCCCTGGCTGGGTAGCTGAGTTGGTTAGAGCGTTGTCTTGATACGCCAGTGTTGCAGGTTCAGTCCCTGGTCAGGGTACATACAAGAATCAGACAATGAATGCATAGATGAATGGAATAACAAATTGATGTCTCTCTTTCTGTTTCAAATCAATTTTTAAAAAATTGAATGAAAGTCTGTTTTCTGTCTCTCCTTTAAATCCCCAGCATAGAATATCATAGGGGCCCCCATGTAAGGGAATGGAAGAGAACTTCACAAAGCAGAACTCTTCGGAATGCATGGCGTGTCACTGTGTTGAGCACAGGTATTGCTGGGTACCTTTACTGTGATATACGGAGGCCAGCTGGGCAAATTCACCAAAACCCTTTTTTATTTAAAAATATAAACTTCCATCTCTTGAATGTTTGAGGATATCTTAGAAGATAGGGCTTTAAAACACAGGTTAATACACGAGAGGTATTTGGGTTAATAGTAAAATAACTTCTAAATCCCAGCTTACACGGGTAGAGCTTTGATTTCTGAGTCTCCCTATTAACACCTTCACTACTTTGGTTTTTACAGTTCAGTATTTCAGGGATCGTTCTTAGTTTATGCCTCAGTGTTCACGCCAAAGTTTGGGGGAAAGAAAATTCATCCTGTGATCTCCTGACATTCCTCAGCCTTCTTTCTTTGAATTTGCTTCTTTCTCTCTACCTCCCTTACCCTCTTGTTTCTGACCACTTTATTTTTTAAATTTATTTATTGGCAGGATAACTATGGGTGGAAATATCATAACCATATATATGCAGCATCCTTAGAAAACTGTGCTCCCACTGTTTTTTCTGGATTCTTGTTAGTTGGTCTAAATGCTCTTCATAAAAAGTGATCTGTGGTCAGATATGTTTAAGAAATGCTGCATAATATGTCTTCCTCTTAAAACTTGATATTGGACTAACAGTAAAATTTTTAAGAAATATTTCACTAGAACAACTTACCTAATTTTTATTTAACCAGGAATCTCCCAAACTCAGCTGACTATGGAATTCTTTTTATTTGTATATCCTGAGAGGCTAATGATGAGGCAAATACATAGTTGTTTCCAATCCCATGTTGAATAAATACTGTACAAGAATACACTATAGTGCTGCCCCAAGTAGTTCAGTAGTGATCCCTCTTCCATTCCCTTGTGCTCTCTAGAATGTTTTAATTTCTTCCTTCCGCTCCTCTCCAGTTTCTAAATTATCAGCAGTGTTTGCTCATGCAATTAATTAACAGATCCTTGAAAAATTGCTCTGGCCTCAAGGGACTTTTATTTCAGCAGGTGCTAAGGTCCTGAGGCAGAAGCCTGCCTGGCTTGTTAGTTGAGCAAGTAATGGGCAAAGTAATAGGAAAGCAGTTGACAAAGGAGTCAAGCTTCTGATTATACGCAGCTTTGTGTACCGTGGGAAGCTTTGTGGCTTTTACTCCAGGAGAGATGGGAAGCCCTTGGAGTGTTCTCAGCAGAAGACTAGCATCTGGCTTATATTTTAGAAAGATCTGGCTGTACTTGAATAGGAAATGCCTGGGAACACTGAGGTCAGGAAATGATGGCAGTATTTCAAGAGAGGTGATGATGGTTGCCGGGGTCAGACAGGGGTATAATGAGAAGAGATTGGATTCTGATTGTTTTGAAGGAAGAACATGCTAATCAAGGCTAATGAATCTTATATTGCTTCATTTTTAAAAAACCAAGGAGAGGGAAATCATGGATAACTGACTAATCTGTAATATTTTATATCTTTTCATTGTTTTTCAAATCCCTTTTAAATTTTTGATTATGTGATATTCAAAATTCATGTATTATGTATTCTTACATAATGTTACACACTAAAGGAAAAAGTAACATAGCAAAATGATTAAACAAAATGATAATAAGTCAAAACCCCTTCTTGAAGGCTTACTTTGAGTTAATAGATGTAGTGCTTCAAGCAGGATCTGACAAGTTCTAAGTTCCTCAGTGTCAACCGTTATTAGTTCTAGGACCACATCCTCTGGTTACGTTGGGCGGTAGATCCTCCATTCACCTGTTTCTTTTCTCTTCCACTCTTCCACCCTGGTTCAAGCCATCAGCATCATGTAGGTTTCAAAACCATTTCTCTTGACCCCACATGTCACTTCTTACCCAGGAACCAAAGTTTGAAATACATGAATTGCATTAGACTTTTCCTTTACTTAAAAATCTCCCAATGGTTTCTGATCACATGTTGAATAAATCCGAAGATCCTTGTTCTACAAGACCCTCCTTGATTTTGCTCCTAACTCCCCCTGCCACCCATGTTCTCCGCCTCGTTTTCACTGCCTATTTCTTCAGTCCAGAATGTTCTTCCCTGCTTATCCCTTCTTGTGGCTTGTTCCTTTCCAAATCCGACCCGTTAGAACATTGTATGCTCTCTCCCTGTTTCTAACTCAGTCACTTTCCTTCCTGTTACCTAGTTTCATTTTCTTCATAGTACCCATAGCTTTTTGAAATTACTTATTGATTTGTTTACTTGTTTATTAACTCGCCTCCTCCTCACACATACTTACACAGCACATCATCTTCCAGAGGAGAGAGAAGTCTCTCTGTCTTGTTCACTGCTAAATCTTGGCTGCTGGTATATACAGTCACTTAACAGGGTAAGCAGTAATACATATTAAGAAACCGACATGCTTGCATTCTCTCATCTTTTTGTCTCAGTGATTTAGAAGGCAAGGAACCCTAATCCCTGAGAAGAAAAACCTGTCATTCCTTCATAAAACAGACATTGAAAGAAGCAAATCCTCCCCCAAAACTACCTCTTGTATTAAGGATGTGAAAGACCCAGATAAGTTAGTTACTCCCCAAGAAAACACATTCATCCTAAGGCTGAGGGTTAGTCGTGCAGTGAGCAAACTGATCTTTTGAAGGTCTGTTTTTCCAGAGTGTAGCTTCTATTAACAACCATTACATCTTCATATTCAGACAAATTGTCCCAATTAGGTGGTGAGGTCCAGATTTTTGAGAGCTGTTAATATGTACATGAGCAATTACTGTAGGAAAGTTAAAAGGGACACCGTTGGGAATTTTACATTGAGATTATCAGTTTCATTCATGAGCTAAGGCAGAAGCCCTGGAAATTGTTTGAGGCATTTCTCTGCAGATTCATTTCCTAGAAGGTTCTCCTGTGCCTCACCCTCACCCCATCCCAGACTTTGCCTTGCTCTGTATTCACTGATGACTAGGCATTATAGTAAGCATTGGGAAATTTCATAACGAACAAGAAAAACAAGCCCCTTGACTTTTGACACCCAAGAGACCAGCTCACTGAATCTCAATCAGAATTTACATCAAAATCAAGTCAGCATTTCTTTTATGTCCCAAAATCAAATTCAGATAATTTTGATTTATTCATTGTTACTGGTAAATGAAAAAAATAAGGCAGAACAAAAACTCTCACTTGATAGTCTATTTTCCATGTTCCTATAAAATGCTGTGTATCCTTAATGTAACACCATTCCTCTCCACTGTGCTCAGTCTTCCTATTTTCTTTCCAAAGTTTAAGAGAAACCCATGATCTAAGCAGGAACTGGATTTGGAGTCAAATAAATAGATATGTAGACTCTGGGGGTGTTGTCCCTTTTTTCTACTAGGTCAGTATCTGAATGGGCAAGCAAACAATCAAGGGCAACCAAATTAATCTAAAAAATGCCTGAAATTCTACCAGTTGAATTCAGGTATTGCTGGCTTGTCAAATACTAACATAAGGGAAAGAGCAAAATGAAAGTTTCATCTTTACTGAACATGTTAATAAAACACATCGGATCCTGCACAGAGCAAGGCAGCACTTGAGTAAGATGAGTAAGGGGTGAAGTCTAAGACGATACAGTGTGGGCACGGCTGGGGTGCTGCCCAGGGATGAAAGAAGGCTGGAGATGGTGCGGAAAAGGTTATGGGCCAGGGAGCGGAAGTGTTAGATCTAGAAGGAACAATGGTTTTATGCCTCATCTGAAGAGCAGATGATTGGAATGCACAGTGGGTTGCAGATAGACTGTGATAATGGATCTTGGTATTTTTGAAGGGACTCTCATGGAATAAGGAATCAACGCAGTCTTTGGGGGCCCAGAATGGAAACAGAGCCTATAAAAGTAGACTCTCTGAAGAAACTGGTTATGACTCGGGAACAGTACCCAGGCCAGCAGCAGATGCTTTCAGGAGCTTGTTTCTTTCACATAATTCAGTGGAGATTTTTCAAAATCCCATTTTCTCATTCCCTCTGGGGACCTCTTTAGTCAGGTGTTAAGGAATAAACAATATTCCCCCATACTTCTTCTATCAAAAACATCTCCTGGGATAACAATAATAGTTATCTTTCCAAAGAGTGCTTATTATGTGAACTTAGAGCACTCTACACATGTGCCATGTAATCATTACTTAGGAAAACATCGCTTTATGAAAACAGCAGTTAATAACCAGTATCTCTATTTTTCACATAAGAAAACTGAGGTAAGAGAGTCGCCCTGATAGGAAGCACAGCAGAGGCTGAAGCTGCTGCGGTGTAAATCATTAAAGAGCCTACAGTCTGAGTTGTGATGCCACTTTGTACTGATCACAGAGAGATCCCTGTTAACATTGATCTGTTTTCTTCCAATATTTGGCCTGAGGGAGATGAAAGTATAATCATTATCAAAGTGATTATGATCATAGCCTGCTTTATCACTACACATATTATGAATATTTTTCATATTTTGAAATATTCTTCTTTAAAAATGAAATGTAATTTTCTTGTATCTTGCTGCATTCTACAAATTTTTCACAATTATTGCATTTTACTTTAAAATTGGGGAAGAAATAATAGAACAATGCATCTAATTTAATGTCATTTCTGTGACCTTATTTTTTTAAGCAGAAAAAGCACAAAGATAGCGTATGAAAGCATAAAAAGTAATTTCTCTCAAAATGCAAATGGTTTCATTTTTTTTTGATTATCAAAGTAATATATGTTCTTAACGTAATTAGGAATTATCTAATAGTTGTTACATAATTACATTATGAATTTGGTAATAATTTACACAACATACGAACTAAAAGGGAAGTTTTTTTTTCTGCAAAGTATACATTTTTCCTGCAAACACATAGCACTCTATAGAAATGCCAGTTGGCTGCACACAGTTTTATCGGCTCGTTTCCACACACTGGTGGATGCAACCTTCCTTTCGTCAGTAAGCAGCTATCTTCATCATGGTGTTTAAATGTTGTAGAGCTTAGCCTCTTAGGCAGGTGCTGTGGTTCAAATTTCATTATTAGCTATGAGATTTGGGACATCTGTTTATCCTGCTTCTTTACCTATAAACTGATATTTAATACTAATATTCACTTGATGAGAGTTTTGGGAGGAATTAAAATACAATATTTATTTAAGTGCCTAGTTTAGTGTCACATAGTAGGTGATCAATAAATATTTTTGCTTCTAATGGTGTGGATGTGGCAATTTATTTTAGTGATGTCTTCTTGATGGGCATTTTAGCTCCTTTTTTTTTCTGTTAAAACCATCACAGCTATATACAGTATATATTTGGGATAAACTTGGGTTCTCTAGGGACCGGCCATATGGCATGCGGGTGAAAGGTAGGAGTTATCTCAAATGCTATTTGGTTTTTTGACACTTGAGAATATAAGCCAACATTAGTCAGAACTTGTGGGTTTTTCAAAAGAATCTGGAAATTTCTGTTTGAAAAAGTCAGAATCTCTGTATTTATGTGTGTATTACATCATTTATGTAAAATATACTGTCTTGGCCTTCACAACTGATTGATGAGCTAGAATTGGTGATCAGTTAACCAGTATGTTTGATCTCGAAGCTAAAGTTACTTGTTTTTACCTTCATGAATTAAGAATGTTCTGGGTGCCATATAAAATTAATTGATTTTGTATTATATGATAATATAATTTGGTGACTTTATATATAAATTCTGAAGCTGTCTGTAATAACAATAATTACTTTTCCTCATCAGGAGGCATAGTCACTACTAATGTGAGGTTAATAAACCTCCTGAAACTGCATGTGAAATTTTGTATATTTAGGAGTCTTTTTATTTTTTACATTTAGTGCTTCATTCAGACTCTAGTACTGTTTTCCGATATTCCTTCCCCACCCCCCCAAATAGTAAAGAATCTAGAGAGACAGAACCATTTTTTTCTATACCATTAATTTGTCTTACACTTTCTAATGTACAAAATATATAAAATTTATAAAAAATTTTATTCATAACCTTGTTTCTATCTCATGAGTTTTCCAGAGTTCTGAAAGCTCAGTGTAGGCTGCCATAGTGACTGTGCTCCCAGCTGTGGTGGTCAGGGACCAAAGCTGGCCCTCGTTAACTTCTATAACCCATGGCTAAACAGAGAAGCTAGTGCGTTGTGTGTGACATATTTAAGTTGTTTGTAAGATAAAAGAAAGTACCCATTAACTGCTCTTTACTTAGTTAATTTAGATGTATAAGCAGTCTTTCAGGTTAGGTTTACAAGAACTAGCTCACAAAATGTCTCTGTCTTTAAGTCAAATCTAGTCTAACGACACCACCAGAAGAGTATGGATGAGCATTTGTGGTGACATACTGACTGGCAGTCACATTGCTTGTCACCTTCTGTTGGCTTAGGAGAGAGTGGAAAGTTCAGCAGGTTTTACCCAGCAGGCTTTGTTCAATTTAAGTAGATCGTGGTGTGAACTATGGAGGTGGAGATCAGAACTGGCAGGGAGTTGGAATTTGAATAAGGTCTTCAATTTATTTGACATGTCTAATGTTCTTATGAATGGGGATGGAGCGCTGGTTTTTGGTGATAGGTAGAAAGATTGGCTCTAGGATAGATAGACTCTTGAGTGGATTAGTAAATTGATTTGCTGAGAGCTAGAATGATGGAACCTTTGAGTCTGAATTTCACCCAGCAACAGATTCAGATAAAAAACCTAGTAGCACTGGTGTTTCAAAGGGATTTTGCACATAAGCCATACGAGGCTTTTCTGTACAACTATTATTCCTATAAAAATAAAAACTATTATTTTAGTTAATAAAACCAGGTAATTAGTTGCTTGGTGATTATTGTTTATTGAAGCCTTTCATTTTTTGATTGTCCTCTTTTTTAAATTTGTTCTTCAAACTTATTTCATGTTTATTAAAATAACATAATAAAGTCAAAAAATAAAATGATCACATTTCTTAGGAAGATGCTTCACTAATTAATTAAATGCAACCTCAAAAGGTTACATTTAGTTGCTACATGTTACCTATTCTAAATAGTTTAATGAAATAGAAAAACCAATAACAATGCCTGTTATATTTTTAGTAAATTATACCCTTGTGTTATACTTACACATAATGCTGAACCAACCTCAGATATAAATATATTAATAAGGAAATATTGAAGCTTTTATTTTCATAATCCAATGAAAATATCAGGAAATCTGAACTTTTCCTTGACTAAATATGGAATTGAACAAAAACAGAGTATGATGACATTTACCTCAGCTGCCCACCTGCCCTGCTAATACAGATGTATATTCCCCAGTGGGCAGCAAGTAGGGCATTTCAGCCAAAGACCCCAATCTCTTCTGCTTCTCCTTACATCTTCCTGCTGGGATTTCATCAACCTTTTTTTCCTCTAAAGTTACTAGTAAGTGCTTCATTTGCTTTGAAATATTTCTTCTTGCTGTACATGTCTCCAAGTATTATTTTTTAATGTATTTCTTTGGTCTTTCTTCATTATTCTTGTTTACTTATAATTAAGCAAAGAAACAAAAAGTAATTTTTAGGCACAATTACCAAAAATGACTAAACTTTCTGAAATTCGAACGTATCCAAAATCTGCCCTTTTTTATTGACATGGAAACCCAGAGAGACAGATTGTTTGGAGACCGCAGGGCCAGTGTGGGTAGTGCCCCACTTGAATATGAAAAGGTTAAAATCTACTTTCCTGGCATATGGTAAATGGTAAAGAAGGTACTGGTTGTCGTAGTGTTTCAGAACATAGTAAAACCTGGATAATTGTAAGGTTCATCAAAAATATTAACAAGATTACAAGATACTGTGCAATGATTCTTCAGTAATACTCTTATTAACCACATTTCTATTGGAGAGTAATTGAATCTTCAAGAGGTTCAAAGAAGTCTAATTTTCATATTTATTGGAAGACAAATGAAATAAGGGTGTTTGGAGAGTGTCTATTATATTGGTTACCACCTCACTTTCATCCTTTTCCAAGTCCTCTTTGCCTTAATTCAGTATGTACTTTCTTTTAACTCAACCTCATGATACTAATGAATGAATTCCTTTTTCTGTCAAGTCACTGTTCCTGATTTCCTCACTTTTCTATGATGTAATTTATTTTGATGAAATGAAAGTCTACTACTTTATCTTCATGGTGTTTTTACTAGGGGAAAAAAACCATATAGAACATATGCTTTCTGAATGCCAAAAGAACACTTGGCTATATTACTGTCTTTCACTGTTTTTGATTTTACATTCCATCAAATGAAGGTAGCCTGCACTACCTGCATTTAAACAGCGATGGGATGGGATGGGATGGACAGTTGACTTGAACGAGAGCTGATCTGAGTTTCATTATCTGTGTGTGGATTTTCCAGTTTACTCACCTCTCTATGGACTCTTTTTGACCATGTCACTACTTGTTACCCTTTCTGTCAAGTGGGTATCTGAAGAAAGAAAGTAAAAATGTTTGGACACAACTTTTCCTTCTGATAACACATTATCTGATAGATAAAAATTGATCAATTAATGAATACATTTAAACTCAGATCTGATAAATGCTTTAGATTTCAATTCATATTTCTTGATTTAGGATTGTAAATAGGGTTTTGTTTTGTGTTCTTTGACACAAGGTTTTTCAGTATGCTAGTATGAGGTAATAGGAAGTTATGCCTCATTTTCAGTAATACTCTATCTTTAAAAATAAGTCCTCCATCATTTTGACCTAAACTCAGCAATTTCCTCTTGTTTATTGGTATAAGCATTATCTTCCTGGAGTGTGTAAGTTCTGCGTGTGACCTCAGTTAGAAGGAAGATGTTTATGTAATAGGCTAGGAGTTAGACCAGAAGGTTTTCATATGTGGGCAGTGAAGTTGGAGTTAGAGAGTGGGATGAAACACTGAGAAATTTTAATGTGGGGTATCTTAGCTGTCACTAGCCACTTCTGTGCTTAAGCAGAACTCTGTAAAAAAAATTATAGGTCTGAATACAGACCTATATATATAGAGAGAAACACACATATTCTTGATACAGATGTACTAAACTTCCTGTGGGGAGCTATACCTTACCTTTTGCCTTGGCTATTGAGAACTTAGTTTTGTAAGCTTGGAAGAAGGATTCTGAGAATGTTTGGTGTTTGTGTTCCTTTACTTATAGTTAATTTTTATGAATTTTCAATTCAATACTATAAAAATTATTTTTCTAGTTTTTTTTTTGATATAGCTTTTCCTTTATTATAGTACCCAAACATTTAACTTTTTTTTTTATTGACACCACCTGGCTTTAAGTTATCAGGACTTCAAAAGGGACCCAAGCTTGTGTTTTGGTGACAAATGTTAAATGTAACCATTCTGGAGTGTTTTTCCCCCCCTTTGAATTCTCTTCATATAACTTCAGTTGTTCTCATGGTTTTCCCCCTGTCCTTTAAAAATCATTAAGTTTCAGAATAATTCTCTCTCCGAACGATTTTATTTTTACTTATTTTTAGGGAGAGGGGGAGGAGGGAGATAAGGAGGGAGATAAAGAGGGAGAGAAGCATCAGTGTGCAAGAGAAACATCAATCGGTTGCCTCTCACATGCCTCTAACCAGGGACCTGGCCCGAAACCCAGACTGGGAATTTAACCATCAATCCTTCAGTTAGGCAGGATGATGCCTAACCCACTGAGCCACAACAGTCAGGCCCAGAATAACTCTCTTTTGAACTTATGTAAAAGTTATCAATCTTTTAGCATAAAGACACAATAAAAATTAGTCTGGTTGGGCAAAGTTGTTGGGATAGGTTACATAGAGTATTCAGTGATGACCTAGTTTTTATCTGAATTACAAGAGAAAACCTCAAGTGGTATCTTTCTAAAGTGTTGGTTTTTAGAAGGCAAAACCATTTTTTATTCTTTCTCATATTTTACCAATGCATTTCTAATCAAGGTTTTTGAAAGGTTAATAGAAATTGCAGCGCTTTATTGTCATGTTGTTTAAATGATTTCTTTTTCAATAAGGGATATGCTATTAAAGAGAGAAATGATTTTGCAACCCATGCATTAAACTATTCAATGCCATCTGTCTTAAGACTTGGTAATCAATGGTGCAAGTGAGGCTGGCTTATTTCTCGTACTTACTAGCATCGCTTCATAAATAGCGACAAAGGAATTGATCCTTTAGCCTGAAGCAGGTTTTGTCACATACAAGGGTGATGATGACTGTATTAAATGTTGGTCTTGGGTTAGTCTTAGTTATCAAATACAGAGGTTTTAAAAGTTTCATACTTAAAGGTTGAAAATACAGTATTTGAACATTAAAATTTTTTTATATTAGCTTTTTGTCCATGTATTTTACTTCCTAGACAGCCCTTATAACTGCATGCATGTGACTTCTCTGTAGCTCCGTAAAGTATTATGGCTCGCAGGGGCCTTCGCGCTCATCTCAGAGGCACAGAGAATAATGTGGACAGTAAGTGCCTAAGATCGGAACTCAGACTGTGGACCTAGGTGTGGATGCCAGCCCCTTCACTCCTGCCTGCGTGAACTGGGCATGTGACTTTATTTCTGTAAGCCTTAGTTTTCTCATCTTAAAAATGGGAATGAAAATCCTACTTAGGAGATTGTTATATAAAACAACAATCAACAAATATGTGTTGATGGTATTTGGCCAGGGTGCCAGATGTATGGGCAAATAAACAGTAACAATTATTGTGTTTTATTGTTGTTACAACTAATGAGTCAAAACAGGATGTATTCTCAGTAATCATTTAGAGTCAACATAGGTATTAAGGAAAAGGGGCCCCCTTACTGTTTAAATTTTCTTTTTCCTTTTTTTGTAGTACTTTTCCCCCAGTGGCTCTTTATTAGGGTAATTGGGGAACAATGCTCATTATGTTTGTTCAAAATTGTTTTTCTGCAGAAAATCACTCATAAATAGGGCAGAGAAGACTTCCTTTCTGGGCCCGAGGAACATTGTATAGGCAGGAAAGTCTGCATTCCATGCAGCCCTCACTGTCTTCAGTAGCACCCCTTAAACTGGCCTCCACTGCCTGGACTTTATTCTGCTTCTGTCCACAGAGGTGTGACTGGCTGCTTTACTTCTGCTTCAGAGCCACAACCTTCTGAAACCACCTCTCCCTGACCCACTCCCCTGGAAAATGCAGGCTCTACCCAACAAGCTTATGTCAAAGTAAACCAGCTCCTCAGATCCCTGCGCAGCAGCCAGGGTCTTAGACATGCAGAATCTTGTCTAAAAGCGAGCGTCTGCTTAAAAATAATTTGTCCCTTACCTGAAAAAAGTCTCTACCGTGCTAAATCGAATTTCTCCAAATATTTTCCAGTGCCAGCTCATATTTTAAGCCAAGTAGCTGACAAAAATTTACCTGTAGGCTAGTTTAATCAGATTTTAACCTAGTCAGAGGCTGCACCAAAGAAGTAAACTTTACTTCATGAGCACAGATTTTCAAAACCATTAAAAAACTGCCTCAGAGCCAATGTGATTTTTAAAGAAAGGATTTGCTAAATGATCATCTGGGAAATGTGTGTCCATCTATAAGACAAGGCCAGGGGTTAGAAGAGAGGCAAATTTTTGTGTCTCAGTAAGTAATTTTCATTGTTATGATGAAAAAAAGAAAGCACATCCCTCGTTGGAAATCTGGTTGGTGCCCAAATGCTCTGGGCAGTGGTTGCAGCTCATATTATTTATTTCCCAGGTCTTTTTAGATGTGCTGTGTGTGAATCAGCCCAGCCCCTGTTTAAGGCTTGAAAAATGTTCATTAGGATTCCTTGCTATCAAAGCATCCATTAATTACCGAAAGGATGAGACAGTGGTTTACTGGAAGCCAGAATCTGCGTGGTTCTTCATTTCAAAGGGGAAGAAAGCAATCTCCATAGAACGGTGAACCATTTTGAAAGGTACCCTTTTAATATCCCGTTAAAAGACATGCATTTTAAAAATTATTATACAGAGTTCTTTCAAAATGACCTTTCTGTGGTGACATCCACATTATACTGAAAAACATTCTTGTGTTTCTAGCAATGATACACTAATTACTGACTGTACATTTTTAATAGTTTAATCTGTCATATTCTAGGAGACAAGTGTTTCTGATTCCAAACAAAACTGAAATGCACAACCAAACACGTTTTGAAATATGTGGTTTCATTGAGTCTGTTGTTAATTCAGTCAGAAGAAATTTTTTTAGTTCAAACAGAGAAACAGGAGGCTAAGGTATTATAATTGCATTTTCAGATCTGTGCATACCTTCCTATGCATAGTCAATCTCACTGCCATATTACGTTATGTTGCCTAGTAGCCACCAAAAAGGGAAGTCATGTCACAACCTGGAAGCAGAATATAGTTGTATATTTTAGCTTTGTTAGTACTCATGGGTTGCATTAAACAGAAAGCAACTCAAGTCAGCTTAAACATAAAAGGAGAGTTTCTTATAAAGATATAGGAGTGTCTCAGAACTCAGGGCACAAACGTGGCTAGAAAGGGGCTGGCAAGTGGACAGAAAGCTTTCTGTACATCTTCGGTTTCTGTGTGTGTCTTTCTGGTTGCTACTTTTGTACCTTCTTCATAAACAGGTTCACGCAGTCAGTGTGATATGTTCTAGTTCCCGATACTTTTTGAATTCGTTGATTATGGGTTAATGTCAACAGTCCTTCCAGCCTATTGCCAAAGACCCAGAAAAGACACCCAATTGACCCACTGGTCAGGTGGTCCATACCTGGTCCAGGTGACCCATACCTGGTCCAGGTGACTGTGGCCACGCTGGAGAGAACAAATATGGCAGACTAGGACCTGAACCAATGATTCTTTGTGTGGGTGCTTCTAGAGTAAAGGGGGCAGGCTAGTCCCTAAAACATCCCTTCTCTCATGCACTAAGAACTTGTGCATTTTTACCTCTGCAAGAGTATCTCAAGAGTGGTGGTCTTACAAGACTGCCTGTAATAGTCTGGGCATGGATTGCAAGCGTGATTCACAGGCTTGAGTTAGAGTCTATCTATTTGGAGACACTGCTCTTTACTTCATTCACACAGATCCATCTCCCATTTTCAGAAGTTTTGGATTTGCTTTCTAAAACAAAAGAGAAAGGTGTCTATTATTTAAAGACAAGCTCATTATCAAAAGGTGACCAGAGGTGTCCTAGCTACAATTCACATTCCCAGCATGTCCTTAAAAAAGGCTAAAACACTCAGTATTATTTATGAATGAGTCAAAATAGCAGTGTGTCCTCTAAAGGGATGCCTGGGTTATTTATTTATTAATTTATCCATCTCTGTTGAAAAACTTACCATCTGGATGCTGTCCACATTTTAAAAACACATAAATTAAAATCTGAGGCAAATTGACTACAACGTGGATGACCTTCAAACCGCCTCTTACCCCAGCCAGTCCATTTCTATTCTCATGGCGCTGAAAGCGGCGGAGGTGGAAAGGGGAAAATGCGTGCACTCAGATACATCCCCTCCCGTTTATTTGGTGAGATCAGGTCTTCCTTCATAAGACCTTGCATTTACTTTAGACTTTTTTATAGATGATGATAAAATGTGAATTATGAATCCCATGCAAGAGTAACGTTCCTTAAATAACTCATTGCATTTCCTCTTGCCCGGCCACCTTCCACCTATCATAAGGCATGGTCCCATCTGATTTTCCAACTTGCATTTTCTCGCTGTGGTTGAATGGCGTTATAAATTGCTTACATGATTATTCTTACATTACTGTTAAAGGATATAGGTTTGATGAGTAAATTGTTTACAATGTACCTCAATCATTTGTGTATTCTGATTGACTTCAGCTTTAAACGGCATGAGGCTTTTAGTGAAATCATGTGTATCCAAACACAGGTTTAACTTTATGCAGATGCTTGTTCTAAATATACTCACGGCTCTGAAAAGACAGCAAACATTTCTCTGTGATTTTTTAACTTAAGTCACTTTTTACACTTATCTAAGTACATTTTGACACATTATCAAAAATGTTTATTAAAGTTTTTTGTTATTGATATTTACATGGTAACCTAATGTCAATTTGTCAGAATCCTCATAAATTACTTATAAAAGCAGTCTCGTTGAAATATTGCTTTAGGGAATTATTAGAAGTAGGTATGAGGACAACTATACATAAGATGAATTATTATTTTAATAAATGATACAACATTTTTATAAGTTAAGACTATCAGCCTAGGGATTTATTATAGAATTGTGGTTAAATGAGTATTAATCAGCTTGAGCATGTTTCATAATTATGGGTACAGGGAATTAGGCTTTTACTGGAAATGCTGTCATTGGTCAATCAGTCGACTTTCAAGTGAAAATGGAGAAGGCATAGGTCTTGGAATGGTGAGGGATTCATAAATCATGAAATCCCATTTGGGATGTGAGATGCACTCATGAACAGTTAAAGAACAGCAAACAGGATGAAATGAAGAACGTTGAGTTGCAGACAAATCCAAGGATATGGTATGAGTGTCCATAATGGACTAATTATGCAAAGTCTGAACAAGACGAGGAATTGTCCTTGACTTCATTGGGGAGGAAGGCTGATTCACCTCTGGAATGGGCAGGAATTCAGATGTACCCGACTGCCTTTGTAACATTCAGCAAAGGGCATTGAGCTCTGAGTGTGTGCAGTCTCTGTGCGAGGTGCACGAGGCAGAACTAGTACCCAGACTGCAGTTAGAGCACCGCAGGTGACTACAGGCTACACTGGCAGAAAATGAGCTGAGTCATTTACCCAGCCTAAAAGCTCAGGTCTGCTTCCTGAGACGAGTTCCATATTCCCTGAAACCTAAAGAATATAGAAGAATTGGATTGGGGGGGCTGGGGAAAGGTGTGTTCAGGGAACAGCGTGTCAAGGCCCAGAGTTTAGTAAGTAAATGGCACATTTGGGGGAAAAGTTTGGGACAGCTAATGGACTCAGTTAAAGCATACTAAGAGAGACGACTAGTGGTGTTGTCAAAGGACATGGCAGTAATGAGTTAGGATTTTATCCCAAGGGAAATGAGAATGCTTGAAAGTATTCTGAAGAAGGAGAGTGGTGTGACCAGGGTTATCTATCAGTCAGTGACTGGGAATGTCACGTGCGGACCAGGGAATGGGTTAAGGAGGCCTACAGGCTGAGGTCGCCTCAGGAGGTTCCTGAAGTGATAACAGTAAGTGATGATGGTTACTTATCTAGATCTGTCAGGGCTAGGGGCCAGGGATAGTAGGGGACTGATATGAGGGACATTTGGGAAATGAAGGTGATAAGTCCTTGTGCTGGAGTGCACAGAAGATAGATGATATGAAGGCTTTCGGTTTGCATAGCTGGGTCCAAGGTCGTACTTCATTGAGTCAGCTACCCCAGTGAGGAGGCATTCTGTACAAGACATACAGGGAACATTTAGTTGGAGATGTCTAACAAACCAATTGGTTAGATGGATCTGCCACTCAGGAGAGAAGTCTGAACTGGAGATAAAGGTTTGAGGGGCTTTAGCATACATGCAGAAGTTAATGCCTTTGTGATGAAGAGAGTGACTAGGAGGAGCTGGCTGGAGTGAGAACTGGTCACCCTGAGCTGAGAGTCATAGCAGCCTTCTTCCTAGGGGAAGAAGGGCCTGTAGAGAAGACTGAGTGAAATACCTGGAGAAGTGGAAAGAAAACCTGCGATCACACAAGGCAAGGAACGCTTTTGTTTTGAGAAATGCAGGTGCCATTGACAGTGTCAGGTGTTCCCTCCAGGTCACGTGAGGATGAGGACTGCGTGAGGGGAGTCAGCTCCAAGAAAACGTGTTGGTGACCTTTTTCTCAGTCATTTGCTCTATTTAGATTTTAGTCAACAATAAGTGTAGATTTAAATAGAAATATCCCACACTCCATCCATTTGCTGAACAAACCTGAATACTGAATATACCATTACAGGGAATTCTGAAGTTTCCAGTGGCTAAATTGGCAATGCCAATAGACATTTTGCGGCCCAGGAAGGAATGAAACAACTGGATTTTATGAAGAGCATTCCAATTTTACAAAAGTACTGAAGGAAGGAGGGAAGCAGCAAATCTGATTTAGTGAAGACATTTTCCTTGACAGCAAGATTTACTCCTGGGTTATAAATTCGCCGTGATCGAGACTAAAATGCAGTGAAAGTTGAATTTCACCTATATCTCATTCAATGCCTAACATGATTTAAATGACAAGATTTCAGAAGTGACATGTAGCCTTGGATCTAAATATATTTTTATGGGTGGAAATCTTAATTTCAGATCAGTGGAAACTCATGACGCCTCTTCATGTGTAAGAGACTTAAAAAGTGGAGTGTTAGGCTGGGGCAGTTGGTTTTGTTGGGCAGAACTATTAATGCTAAGAGCAATCAGATGGTAGAATTTGCACAGACTTATCTATAAATTCGCTCCTGCAAGATAATATTGAAATGGTTGAATGACTGACCTAGTTCTAAACTAGAGACACGGTGAGTTCATCTTGTTCTAATCTCACAGTGGATGATCAGTTTGCCTGTCACATGCTGGCATAAGCATCCTATAAAAGTATCACGTGTGTGTGGCCCTGCTCCTGCCCCCTGCCCCAGCTGTATCTGGAAATACTCTTTTCCCTGTTCTCACTGCTTCAGTTTCAAAGACCTTTTCCCTTCAGATGGCCTTGCCTCTTCCTGCCCCAGGACCTTCAGATCTACTCTTCTACCTCAGAGCAGGTTCCTCCCTTTTTTAAACATCTCACTTCATGTGTCACTTTTGAAGGAAGCCTTTCCCCTCAATTCAGTGCTGAGAATAGGGTCCCTGTTAATGCTTACTGTCCCCTGCACTTTTTTGAGTAAATGCAAATTAGGGAGGGAGAGGGGAGAAAAGGGAGAGAATTTGGTAACAACCACCTTGACTACCCTTGAAGTTTCCAGGGACCCTCCTGTTAATGGATGATTCTCATTGAGAAAATGAGAATAGAAGTTAGTGTACCAAGTGCTCAGTGTGTACTGAGCATGTGGATTATTTTCATTCTCTCAGACACCCAATGGTGACAGTATTGTCTTTATGTACATTACATGAGGAAACTGAGGTACAAAGAGGCGAAGTCACCAGCCCTGGGTCACCCAGCTGGGAAGTGCACTGAGAAGTGTCACTGTGGTTCAGACCCTGGAGTGGCTTCTGTGAGGCCTGATGGTGGGGTCTCTGAAAGGTAGCTGCTCCAGCTTCATCTCTCTCTCGGTAGGATGTCTTTCAAGCCCCTCTTCCAGTCGTCCCAGTTTGTCAGAGTTACACATACTTAGCAGTAGCTGTTTTATAAGATTCTTAATAGCTGGTATAGATTTCTGTTGTGATGATGATCAGACTAGTCAAGTGATTGAGAGAAAGGAGTTATAGCAATACTACGCCAGCACCCTCTCCCCTAAAAGTAAGTTCTAAAATGTCCATTGCCTTAGAAGAAAACTGTGAACGATTTTAAAATAAAATCAACGCCATGGCTTTGCTGGGTGTCCCCGTGATGGTCTGCAGTGGGTGTGGCCGCCAGAGCAGCCTGTCACTAGAGGAGCCATTCAATAAATGTAATGGGAGCAATCTCACTCTGTTCCTTTTAAATTAACTTAGTCCATGTGGCTGTCCTCGTCCACAGCTCCCTCTTGGGGAGTAGGACTGAGCTGTATTGATTCAGGTGATGGATGAGAGTATTAAACATTCTGAGGGAGGACAGGAGCCCCAGCACTGTGGGCTCCACTGAGCAGGCCCCTGGCCTCTGAGTAAGTTCGTGTCACTGGATCAAAACAGCAAAACCCTGGGGTAAATTTAAATTCAAAATCTGAACATTAGGGCTCTGCTTGGAGCTTGAAAATGGCACTGTTTTTGGACTTTGCATTCGAAGACTTTTTCTCCAAGTACAAGTCAAAGCTGAAATAGAATAATACGCATTCCTGGTCATCAGATAAACCTGATATTTAAAAAAATTTTAGCAGCACCTGGAAACAGGGAGGTGGCTTCTCCAAACATGAAGCCAATCAAAAGGTTGCAGTTCAGCTTTCTTGCCCTGAAAGATGGATGGGGTGAGGTGGGGTGGGTGGGGTGGGGTGAGGAGGTGTAAAGATTCTTCCAGGACATTTCAGAGTAATTGTAACAATAATGCATTAAAGTGTCAGTAGGGTAATGATTAATTGAACTTGCCTTCCTTTTTCTCATTTATTTGCTTTTGCTTTTGTCTTCACTATCCTCTATTAAAAAGAATACAAGTAGTCTTGCCCTGCCCAGTCCCCAGCACTTTCTCTGAAATCCTTTATTATTGCAAGTGCCATACGTGAAACCTTGCCACTGACATTCATAGACTTACAATCCTACTCCCTCAATTGCTTTATTAATGCGTTGGCTTTCAGCATAAAAGCCAGTACACTGGAAACCATGGGAAATGTCTGATTATGACAATGACATTTATCATTCTCTAATGGAGGAGCTGTAGCTTCTAGGTGGAAACTTGGCGAGCGCATCCAATGAGAAATTCCTCATTTTAGCTTCAATCCTTGCTGAGAGTAGCTGTTCTCTCGGGCACTGGATAACACTGCAGCCTCACATTGTTTGTCGATGTATGTCCCTCAGTTGGTGGCAGCAACGTTAATTTTTGACTATACATTCAGGAGTGAAGGATTCATGTCACATGAATTCAGTGATGTATTCAACACACTGTCAAGTGCTTTCTGTATGCCAGACACCATCTATGCACTTCGAATGATATATCAGGGACTAGATGAAAATTCTTGGCATTATAGAATTTATCTAGCAAGAGGAAGACAGACCAAAACACATTATAAATTATCTTTTTAGAAAGGTGGAAAGTATTGAGGGAAAAATGGGGTAGATGAAAGGAAATCAGTTTAGCCATGGATTTGTTGGGGGTGGGGTTTCAGCTTTAATAGGCCTCATCCAGAGTGACATTGAAGCAAAGCCTTGAAAGGTGAGTCTGATCTGGAATATCTCAGAACTCACACAGGGAATTCTAGATTAGTTTGGCAAAATAAATAAGTAAATCATATCGGAAAATAATAGATCCTGAGTCATCAGACACTAAAAATGTTTTTTCTTTTTTCTTTCTAACTTCTAAATGTTCTTTTCTTCTGTCCATGCCCTGGCATGATTTAAGGATCTTGGCTGACCCTCCTGCCACACCTCACTCCACTGGGAATTGGATTGACTTGGTAGATTTCAGAATGTGACATCTACATGTAATGTTTATACTTTGTCATGAAATCCATTCAAATCAGGGAAGTTTTTGTTTATTATTTTTTCAAATAGATTTCAAAATTTTCTGTTCTTTCTCTTCTCCTTCTGGTACCACCATGATGTGAATGTTGGTACACTTGTGGTTGTCCCAGAGACTCCTAATACTATTGTTGTTTTTTTTTAATTCTTTCTCCTTCTTGTTGTTCTGCTTGGTTGTTTTTTGTTTCCTTATGTTCCATATCATTTATTTGATTCTCCCCTTCATCCACTCTGCTATTGATTCCCTGTTAATTTGTTCATTTCCAATAGTATATACTTCATTTCTGCCTGCCTCCTTTTATGCTGTTGAAGTGTACTCACTGAGTTCCTTGCATCTGCATCTATTAGATTGCTTATCTCCATTTTGTCTAGTTCTTTTTCTGGAGTTTTGTTCTGTTCCTTGATTTGGGCCATGTCTCTTTGTCTCCTCATTTTGGCAGCCTCCCTGTGTTTGTTTCTGTGTATTAATGACTCCCTGTCTTGGTAGTATGTCCTGTAGAGTCCAGTGGCACAGCCTCCCCTGTCACCCAAACTGGATACTCAAGATATACCCTCCATGTGGGCTGAGTACACCCTGCTCTTGTAGTTGAGCTTTGATTGCTGTTGGCAAGTATGTGGGAGGGATTACCCAGGCCAGTCAGCTGCAAGAACTGGCTGTGACCACTGACCACCAACCTCCACCCTCCATGGAGAATTATCTGTGTCAGCGCAGGATGGTGGGGCTCTGACATGGTCTGTAGCTCTCCACTGGGTGTGCAGACCCTGGGGTTTCGCAGGTGGTGCGTGTAAGGATCAGTCACCACCTCTGTTCCTCCCAGGGCCACCCAGCGTGATGAGCTACAAAGCAATCTGCAGATGGGTGCTACTTGTACTGGGCTTGGAGGTTCCCAGGTGGAGCCAAACTGTGATCCAGAGCTAGCTGCTTCTAATGGTGGGCCTCGGGTCCCTTAACCAGAGGTAGGAGGGCTAGGGGTTGCCTGTAAGTTGGGTGGGGTGGTGCCTCAAGTAAATGCCAGAGCAAATACTGTAAGCAGGGTTGATGTAAACAGGACCATGCCAAGACAAATCATAATTAAAATGTCAAAGGATAAACATAAAGAGAGACTCTTAAAAGCAGCAAGAGAATAGCAGTTAGTTACCTACAGGGGAGTTCTAATAAGGCTATCAGCTGATTTCTCAAAAGAAACTTTTCAGGCTAGAAAGTATTGGCAAGAAATATTCAAAGTCATGAAAAGCAGGGACATATAGCCAAAATTGCTCTATGCAGCAAAGATATAATTTAGAATAGAAGGGCAAATAAAGAGCTTCTCAAACTAGAAAAAACTAAAGGAGTTCATCCTCACCAACCCATTATTATATGAAATGTTAAAGGGACTTATTTAAGAAAAAGAAGATCAAAACTATGAACAATAAACTGGCAACAAACACATAGCTATATATGATTGAATCTGAAAAAACAAACCAAGCGAACAAGAAGAACAGAGACAGAATCATGGATATGGAAAGTGTTTTGATGATTACCAGATGGGAGGGTGTGGGGGAATGGGTGAAGAGATGAGGGGATTGAGAAGTATAAATAGGTAGTCACAGAATAGTCATGAGAAGGTAAAGTGCAGTATAGGAAATGGAGTAGACAAAGAACTCATACGCATGACCCATGAACATGAACAAAGGTAGGAGGGTTGCCTGAGGAAGTGGGGGGTACTGAGCGGTGGGGGCAAAAGAGGAAAAAATTGGGACAGCTGTAGCAGCACAATCAATACACATTTTTAAAAAATAAAATAAAGTTTTAAAAAATCTATTCAAGAGTTAAACAAATGGAGAATGTTACATCGGGCATGCTTTGCCTCATTTTTAGTGGCATTCAGTATGATTCACTGACCTGATTCAGTTCTAATGGTGCACTTACATATGCAACTTCTTGGGAAGGAAAAAGATAAAAATGTCCCCAGAGCAGTTTTACTGAGACTTTGGTCCAAAAGAAACAATGTAAATAAACAACAGGAAAAGCAGTATCTACACAACGTACTCAGAACAAGCCAGAAGACAAATGCTGGATAATTTGTACCATCCTATGATTAAACGGCCATGAGCAAATCATCAGGCCTCCAGAGCATAGTCCATTCCTCTTTGTTGTGCCTGGGGGATGACACATGCAAGTGCATAGCTCTGCTCTCCGATAACTCCTGCTTAATTTGCCATTACTTCCCACCACCCTCACTCAGTACTGCACTTGCAGTGTTCCCTAAAGTACAGAAGCCAGTAAGGGTAATTACCTAATGATAATCGTCTTTGAGTGCATTACCTCACCTTACCTTATCAGAGAAGTGCACTTTTTTCCTTCAGTTTCCAGATGTGGAAACTGAGGCCACCAGTGGTTAATGTAGTGATCCCTAGCACTCACAGCCAGTTAAGTGATGGCATCAGGGTGGGAATACAGGAAGCCTGGCTACAGAGAGCATGCAAGAATATATTTAATTATATCCAGATAAGCTTTTTTTTTTTTTTTTTTTTTTTTTGCATGATGCAAGGTTATAGGGTTGATGGAATTTGTTTCTGGATATTCTAGTTAGCATCTCCATTCTTCACCTCTTACCTTTTAGATTAACTCTCCTTGTCCATGTGCCCTTTCTGTGTGGATGTCTCCATTCACCTGGAGAGGTTATACCTGTTTCTAAAATTGGTCACCCTTTCCTGACATAATTTTCCCAGTGTTCCTGGGAAATTTATGTCCTTGTGCTGAATATGTGCACACTCAGAGAAGGACCAGTACCTGTTTTTTCTTTGTATACGCTGATAGTGTCTTGCACAGTCAGCGCTCAATAAGTACCCATGAAATTCATCCAGGCATTTGTTTATTGAGCACCTGTTATATGCCAGGTGGTACTTCAGAGCAGGGGTTCTCAAATTTAACAATCCTGACATTTTGGGCCAGTTCATTCTGTTTTGTGTAGCACTGTCCTGTGATTTGTGGGATGTCTAGTAGCATCCCTGGCCTCTACTCATTGGTGCCAGTAGCACCCCCTCTAAGTTTTGACAATCAAAAATGTCTCCAGATACTGCTAAATGTCCTTTGGGGGCAAGGTCATTCCTGTTTGACAACTTCTGGTTGAGATGCTCAGGCTACACAGACCTACCCTCCCGTGCCAAAATGAAAGTCTTCCTCTCTGGTCAGACTTCTGAGCCACCTAGGAACTGTGCAGCTGTGACTGAGTGTTGGGCTGCCATAACAATACCAGGGACCAAGTGGCTTGACCAACAGAAATTTATTTCTCACAGTTCAAGAAGCTGAGAAGTCCAAAGGCAAGATACTGGCAAGATGAGTTTCCTACTGAGGTCTCTTCTCTTAGCTTCTGGTAGCAGCCATTTCCTTGTTTGCTCGCATGACATCTTTTTTATGCACTAGGACAGTGAGAGCAAGTTCATTGCTTTATAAGAGCTCTTGAGAACCTTACCCTCATGGCATCTATTCCTAATTATTCCCACAGATCTCATCTTCACCAGCCATCATCTCTTTGAGGGCTAGGGCTTCAACATACGAATGGGGTGGGAAGGCGCACAAACATTCAGTCCATAATACTGTGAGTGTGAAGTCAGACAGACAATACTTTACTCATGTTCAGCTTATTGTTTGGACAAATTATTTAACCATCATTAGCCTAATTCCTGACCTGCTGCTAAATGGGGATAATTGCCTTATGGATTTGTTTTGGAGAGTAAATGAAACAGTCTGTCCTAAGGTGTGCAATTTTTAACAGGAAAGAGATTTTTGTTTTTCCCTTTCTCTCCAAAAGTCTCTTAATACATATCCTTTGGTGGGTGATACAGATATCCCTTCAAAATCATAAAAACACACTGAAATATATTTGTAGCACTTGGTGTAGTATTTTCATATCATTTGGTTAAATTAGCACAATTGAAATGAGACAGGTGTGTGTGTGTGTGTGTGTGAATGTGAATGAGAGAGAGAGCAAGAAGAGAAAAAGAGTAGAAGTGTTTATTTGTACTACTGATATAAAAAAAATTAGTTAGAATTTTTTGGAAAGTTCCTTACCATATCTGGTAAGAATCAGTGTTTTCATGCAATGGGAAAAAATCTCTTTTCCACTAATAAAATTGTGGAAACAAGATGAGTAATAGCAACATGAAAGCATAAAATGTTTTTCCACAGACTTTGGTGTTTGTCCTACATTTTCCTTCACTTAAGACAAATCATGGTCTTGTACACACATTTAAACTTCAGCCCCATTTTTTGTTAGATTGAAAGACAGTCTGCGTACAGAACTCTTACTTACCATCCTGGGCAATTAATTTCATGGACGATAGCTAAACAAATGTGGCCGTGAGTTAAATTGATTTCCGAGTACGTTTTGGGTAATCAGCTACATAGGGACTCCCACAGCTGGTGAGCCTTAAATATGCATTATAAAAATCCCCCCCACCCCATCTGCTGCCAGCACAGCTGTAAATACTTGGCGCCTTTGCTTTGTGATAGTTAAGGCACTTGTCTTCCCCCCCACCATTAGAGCAGTGTGTTAAATATTTTAAAAAGTTATTCTACTCAGCGAGACACGTTTGACATTAAATAGATTAATAAGAAATTGTTGGTTTCTGATGGTTTTCAGTGTTAAGTATTTTTTATAGGGTGCTACTTTTCCAGCTGACAACCATCTTCGAGTCTTTAATATTTAAAAAGTTCCCTTTATAGCTTCTTGGTGCATCTGTGTATAAAACATAATATGAGGATTGCTTCTAAATTTTGAAAGACTTCTCCTAATGAACATAAGAAGAAACTTTTTATTTTCTAAGCATATTTATATTTCATACACCAAAGTGTATTCCAAGTTTCACAAATTGGATACAGTTTCCCCCCAAATATCAGTTTTAAGGTTAAAGATGCCAGATGCAAAGGCACACTTGATGAGAGATATTTATCTCACATTGAGCAACTTTGAGGAATGTGCTGTGGGTAATGATTAAGACATACAATTTCGTTTCCCACGGAAGCTCTGAGACATTACAGATAAGTCAGCCTCTTTTCACAGTTTATTTGTATTTGCACATGGTTCTCATGAGTAGAGTTTTAAAGTAGAGCATAGGGTAGTGAAGTACAGAAGTTGAGACCTTGCTCAATGACATCAGGTTGAGCCTGGTGCACACCTTGATTTCTGTTTTGAGAGAGCTTCATTCTAGGCCTCTGCAGTGTAGAGTTTGCAGACCTAGCATGTGCACTCTGCATATAAGAGTACTAGTTTCAGTAATTTTGCACATGGTTCTCGTGAGTAGACTGATTGGGAGGCTTACTTAGGCAGAGCGCTGGGGTTGCCAAGCTGCAGGCGACAGATGTGGAGATTAGGCATAGGTGATTATGTTGGACAGACGAAGCTTTGAGGCCTGGCTCTGCCCGTTTTGCTCAGCGTGTCAAAACACTTAACCTCTCAGTATGTCAGACTCTTCCTCTGTAAATCATGGGTAGTACAGTAACATCTCGTTCTTGTGGTGTTTGTGAGAATTATATGAGCTGATGCATATGGAAGCACCCGCAGATATTAAGTATTCATTAAGTATTTATTGTCTATTTTTTGTGTGTGCAATTGAACAGCAGAGTTGATTTTTTGCAGCAATGCTCCAGATAAGGAGTGATTTGGAGACTTAGAAGCGTCTTCAGATGCCAAATTTGATAAATTCAGAACACCAAATGTTGTTTCTTCTATTGTAGTACCAGCATATTTTCCTGTGTGTGAGTGGATTGGTGTCAGAAGGTTGAGATGATACCATTTGTGAATTCTGGAAACATATAGGACCCTCAGCCTGAAATTGACAAAGGACTGAGGATGACCTTGTGTATCCTCCCATTTGTAATGCAGGGAAATTCTCCAAAATCTCTCCCTACAGATAGTCAGATTTACCACCGTGCTTAAAAATAACTTTTTGGCCTTTATTCTCCCCTCCCCCGTTTGAAATTCTGAGGGATTCTCTTAGATTAAAGTAATGAGTTCAAAGAACTTCTCATTTCTGTCTGACAAATCTTCCACTAGACCTTTCTGCCCAGATATGACTTGGGTGGTAACAGTTGTCATGGTGACGGTTGCAGCTAGGGATAGAGGTGGTGGTGGTGGTGGTGGTTCCCCTGTGCTGACCATTTCCATGTCATTGGCACACTGCTAAGTACTTCGCCTGCATTATCTCTTTTAACCCTCGTAGCCTCTTCTTAGTTCTGTATCATCCTCATGCCTCTCAAACAGACAGACTAGTTTGCCCACAGCTTTAATCCAGGAAATGCTGAGCCAAGGTCAGAACCCATACCTGCCTTAGCTCTTGACTGCTTTGTGTGCTGCCTCTGAGGTGACCCTGAAAATCTGGCATGGCTGGCATGCCAGTTACTTCTGGAGCTCCTAGGACTTGAGGTAAACTCAGATGGGCAAATTTGGCCTGGAGCTTTCCCTCCAGTTTTGGAGGCAGAGTTGTAGACAGTGCCTCCAGCATGAACACGGCCTCTCCTAAAAGCCGTGCCCAAGGGCTGGTGTGGAGTAAACCTGGGCTCTGAAGGTGGGACCCACGTGACCATTTGCCTTCAGAACAAGTCCTAGGGTGGTTCACTCTCCATGCTTGAAGACAGGATTTCTACAGTATGTCCTTATGCTGAAACCCTTTCTATATTTAGTCTTTTTGGTGTCTTTTTATATTATTGGTGTTTCCTTACTTACGACTCCCTTCTTTCTGCTCCCTCACCTCACACGGTGTACTTGTGGCATCTTCAAGTCTTTCCTAGCCTCTGTCACTCTGTGCTGGAAGTGCTCGTTTTCTTCTCTCTTTCTCTTGACACCATGATCTTCCAGAGACAAAAGCGCTTCCTGTCGATGCCCGTGGCCATGTGCTCAGCCTTTAGCCACACGCCTTGGCATGAGCTAGGTGCTCCGTAAATACTAGTTACCTTGCTTGAATGAACTCATGTTAGATTTGCACACCAGAACCACTGTGTCAGGGAGCACAGGATAAGGAATTAGGGGTGTGACCTTTTACCAGTTGACTTATATCTTAAAGGGTCAAATCCTCTACTTACAGATAATTAACTACTCTGTAGTTACAATAAACTTCCAGTATGAAAGTACTCTTTAGGGTGTACTTTTTTGGTTGTTGAACAACATGTGCCAAGGATGTTGTTAGGCTAGGTGGGGTTAATAAGTTCATCAGTTTGAAATTTTCTTTTTTAACAGAAGGCATAACAAAAAGCAAAACTTATTTTCCTGTTCTGTTTAATTTGATCTCATAAGATTATGTAAATAAATACAAGGGAGCCCAATATGCTTTTTCATTCAGCTTCAATATTTACTTTGCAGAATCAAGTCTATAGACAGACTCCAGTGTGTTGTGTTCTAAAACGCAGTATTGTTTTTTTTTCATGTTCTGTTTTCACTCTCCAGCAGCAAATGAAGGTTTCACCAATAACTATTCTGCTTATTTCAGAATAATTTTAATGTGGCAGTATTTATTTTATTAAAGAATTTTTTATCTGCCTTGGGATAATACAATTAAAATTGTTCCCTTATGCCATTACTTCAGACTCCTTCTCATGAGACAATAATGACAACAATGAGGGAAAGTTTTATTTTTTAATTTTTGAAGAGCAGGTAAGATATTGTCTTCTGTTTTTAAAGGTCTTTTTTGGTGTTAAGTTTAAAATTCAGAATTGGGGTTTAGAATTTAGGGCATCTTGACTGAGGTATAGAAAAATGAGCTTTCGTCATGGCCTGATTTTTTTTCCTAAAGTTCTGCTAGTTTTATTATTGGGATTGTGATATTTTCTCATGGAGTTCAAAAAGTAAAAGGCCAACCTCTGCCCAAGGGGTGCCGTAATTTAGTTAGAAAGAAAATACAGGAAAGAGATAACAAAATTGTCAGTGAAATAAAGTTTTAAAATCTCCATCAGAGGCTGAGGAAACAGGGTGCTTTTTCCAAAATCATTGTGGCTCAGTGAAGGTGGTTATACGTGCAGAAAGCTAGAAGCAACATGGAAGAATAAGGTGGGAAGTTTCTGTTGTCTTGGATAAGGCGTTTGGAGGATAATTGTTCCAAGTGATCATGGAGCCAGCACCCCATACCTGCCAGTGAGCCCCTGTTACTTTTCTTCACATCTTTCTCTGCTATCTTTCTACTCTAACAGCAACATTTCAAATGCTCACCATTTCCAGAGACAGAATTGCCGGAGTCTGATTATGAATGCAGATTCTCAGCTCTGTGCCTTACTAGCTGAATAGTGTTGTGCAAGTCACATAACCTCTCTGAGCTCTTATTCCCCATCTTTAAAACGCTTACCTCTTGAGATTATTGTAAGATTAAATGACTGTTGTGTTTAAAGCTATTAGTTCAGGGTGACACACAGTACATACTTCTGAAATCTTAGCTGTGGCTATTAATAAAAAAGAAAAATAATAACATTAGGCAGCCATTGTTGTTAATATCCTTCTAATCTCAGATATGTCATTGCTTAGACTAAATGCCAGCCCTTCCATTAAGATTTCTCTTTTCACCCATTGGAATTAATTACCCTTCTGTATTTTTATTTACTTTTCCTGTATGTTTATTATAGCCCTTAATACTGAATGCATTTTATTATTATGTATGTCCTGGAAACTTGGGGCTATTTTTTTCTCATCCTTTTAATCAAGCCTCAACAAAATGATTATTTTCAATTAAAAGGCACTGTGATAGAGGAGAGGTTAAAGGAGTGTGACCAGGATGAGTGTTTTAATTTGCTTTCATTGTTAATAGGGGGTGGGGTGTTTGGGGATTAGGGTATCCATTTGGTGAAATTTTCAAGAGTCTCAGAATGCTACCTTGACTCTTAGCTTTGTGTTTGGATGTTAGATTCAGTCATTGCTTTTCAAATGATGCAAAGTCTGTCTTTGGTCGAATATTCTTTATCCAATTCAGGAAGACGTTTCCCCAGATGGAAAGCTTTGAATTATTTATACAGTGTTTATCTCTGAGTTTACTTCCCATCACAACCAATTAAGGCTATTTGGTTTCATTAAAAATAGCATTTTCTCATTTGGGAAAACATTTATCTGAAGGAAAGTTAAATTTACCCACTGGAGGCTCCAAAGCTGGTATTGAGTTAGCTGCATAGCCCCTAGCCAAGAAACAGAAAGGAAACTGGTGCATTTTTTTCTCACTGGGCTTTTTCTTTAAAAAAAAAAAAAAATTCTTTCAATGATATGAGTTATGTAGAGTCCAACCTCATTTTGTCCAGCATTTAGATTTACAGCTCTACAAATCAGAAATATATATATTGCATATGTAAGTAAATTACATTGCCCTGGAAGCTGTTATTTTTTTATACCATGTCAAGTGCCCTTAGTAATGAGTTATAATATCTTAATCCATGTAGAGTAGCAACAGTCACTCCACACTACCATCATTCTTCAGCCATTACCGTGAGTAAAATATGTTAGGTCTTGTCTTAGTAGGCCACGGCCTATATAAGTCATGGTTCTGAGCTCCTCTTTCCCTCCAGGCCTAGCGGTATCCCATTGAAAATTCTATTCCAGCTTTACCTGTTATTGTAAGGCAAGCTTTACATTAACTCATAGATATTATTTTTGAAATGAGACTGAGTTAATAAGACCAAGCTATAAGGCCAAAAGCTGAGTGACCATTCAGTTCAGGCATTTCAAGGACAATTCTCTAGCTGGACCAGCATAGTATTGGATTCTCCATTAGGACATGGTCAACTCTCCCTCGGTTCCTTAAAGGAGATGTGGTGAGTTTCCTCAGCTTCCTTAAAGGAGATGATTGCACGAGCCATCTGTCACCCCTCCCAGCTGTTATTGAAGGCCATAGATATCAACTGTGGGATGCTCTAGTTACCTCATCTGGGCACCCTCTCCCCTCTATAAATCTTCTACAGAAGGCCAGCTATAACCCATTATGTAAGAATGGAATTGGAGCAAGACATAAATTGGATGATGTTGATGATTGATTACACCTGGCTGTTTCCCCAAAGGATATTCTGTGTGCTGCCATCCAGTCTGCCTCATCCATGCTTTGAAGGTGCATGTGGGGATGAGCCCTGCAGGATTTCTTCTGTTCTTCTCTCTTCCATGTGATTGTCCACCTTCCATTGACGTTTTCTTTTTTTAGGGAGAATAACAGCAGTATATGATGAAGGAATAACAGATACCTTTTGAGTATACCTCCTGGTCTCAAGCTAGATAGACCTCACTGTCTGATTATAGGCTCCTTTCCCGTGAGACTGATAGATTTCCTAATCCTTCTTGAAGCTTGGAGCCAAGCAGCCATACCATTTAGGCAGCATTTGCATGCTAGATTGAACCTATTAGCTACCTTTGATTTAAGTTCAAGCCTTTCTTCATGTTCAGCCTGGGGAACTTTCTGTCTCTTATCATTATATGCTGATTTTTTAAAAACCAAACTTTCAGAATGCATGTCTGAACTAGTCATGTTTTCTCATGCAAAAATCTTGGTATGGTTTCACTCACAGGAAGAATATATATTTTTTAACCTTTGGGATAATTATCCTTAAGTTTAGTGGTAGGTGTTTATCTGGATTATTTTGACCTTCCTTAAAGGACATTTTAGACCCGATGTATGCATTGGAAAACCATGCCAGTAATTAATTGGGGACTTACCTGGGTGCAAGATTATGTATTGAGTTAATTATGTCACAGTTCTAGTGAATGTGCTAAGTAGGTGATGTTACCATCCCATATGGACAGTGTTATTTGCCCATGTGTCTAAGTGCCAGAGTCACAAACAGAGCTCAGAATCAGAACCTGTATTGGCTGAATTTGCAAACTTTATCTCAGACTTAAATAATAGTCTTCCTGTTTAAATTGTGCTGTCCTATACAACCCCATGTTTTTCTACATAATTAATTGCCCTATGCTGATTTAAAAGTAGCTTCTAGAACGCGGGGAATATTTAGATTCCTTGGTTCACATGCCCAGCTTCCTATTATTTAAGTAGTTTCCCTGAATGCCTTGCTCACAGTTTCAGGTTTACATGAAGTTCAAGTTTTATATAAGATTTTTCTACCCCATTAAGCTGTCAGCTTCTGTAAATAAGTGTTTCCTCCTCCCTTCAATGCTGGATGTCAATGCTGGGTTCCTCAGAGATAGCACGTGCCTCAGGATGGTGGGACCGCTCTCCCTGGACAGAAATCGCATGAGACCTTTGAGTTTATAAATACAATAAGCTTTTCTCTTTTCCTGTCCTTACCATTCCCTCCCCTGCCTTTTAAAACTGGATTTCAGATTTAGATGTACATGAATGCAAAATAGCCAGCACAGCTATTTAGCTACAGTCTGCACTTGAAACAGTGGGATGCATAGCTAATTAATTTCACTCATATTTTCTTACATGTGCATTAGTAACCTGACACTCCATTAATTACTGTATTTCATGTTGGGGAGCTAAACTTCCTTTCCTTAGAAGCTTGCTGAAAATAAGACAGTTTACCTCTGTAAGCCACCTCTGAGTGTTTCACATTTAATGTAATGTTAACATAATAATGCAGTTTTATGGAGAAAAGAAGATGAATTTATATACAGATGATAAAAAGCCTGCTTTAAAATTTTTTTAAAAAAAATTTAAAGAAAGGAAAGAAGGCAATGAATGTTGCTGTTTCCCAAGATTAGAGAAGACACACACACATGAGACAGTGTCTCCACACAGCCCAGAACCTCATTCGGTCCCGCTGGGTAACAGGTTTTATAACCTGCCTATTTGGAAATTTGTAACTTTTCTGCTTTCCTTGCCTTTGATTCTTGGGGCCTGAGGGTAAGGGGAAACAAAACAGTCTAGAGTATATCCTTATTTCTCTCAAGATACGTACTTTTTCACCACTAAGTGTAGACAGAAAGGTAGAAAGTAAATCCTTCTGTCTGCTCAATGGAAAACTACAATAGCTGTTAATCACTTCTTGTCAAGTGGAGGTGTAGGAAAACACTGTAATGTTATCTGTAGGAAAACACAGTAGGAGGGATAACATTTTATATAAACTTATGTCTTACCATCTTTCAAATTAGTGCCAGGAAGCCCCTGTAGACTGAAATTGAAGGAAAGTGGTATGGTCCTTATCCCTCCATCTAGAATCATGCAGGTTACCTGCATCACGTAACTGTTGTGTCATCACATTTAGTTCTTTCTGTAAAGCTGTTCTTGTTCCTTCCTTGTAAGGAACAAAGCTAGAGAATGTATATAATTCAAAAACTGGTCCACTGAAGGCCCATAACTTTCATTTAATTAAAGGCTCTGAGCGAAGGAAGTTTGACATAAGCTTGAACGAGTGGCCTGCTGCCCGTTTCTCTCTGGCCTTTCAAAGAGGATACGGTGTTTAACTGAATATTTCGTGAACTGAATGTGGAAATATCCGAAAAGAGAAAAGACTTTAACACAAATTTGGCGCTGATAACCTTGAAACAGAGAAGATGAAGGTTCCTTTAAAAATATTTTTTAAAAAGCAATTGGGGAAAAAAAATTCTTTCACTGTCCTCCCTTTATATCCTGCAGCTAACTCAGTACTCAGGCTGTTGCTGTTCATTTCAAATCTAGGCAGCGTGAACAACGTGTGTGCCATTTTAGGGTTTTACCCCAGATTATGCAAGCATCTTTCACTTTGAAAATGGGTTTCAGTTTATAGAATTTCTCCATTTCCAAAGAAATTAGTAAGGTGGTTGCTTAGAAGAAATTTTCAAAATTCCAACCTGGTAATAATACATTTTCTATTTGATACATTTACATGGAAGTTACAAAAGTTTACTTTGAAGGTGTTTGTTGTTTCATGTAATCAAGTACATCTTTACTCAGTAACTTCCCAAGTGATGTGTAGGATTTAATCTGTGCTTGAACTTGCATAGGTTGGGTTTACCAAAACATGTTGATGCGAGAATTGGTGAAACTTACGCAGGGAACATTTTCTGAATTCTGCAGTCCTCAGCCTGCATAATAGATCAAAGAGAATTAAAACCAGCGAAGAGAAATATTTCTGAGCTGTTCAGATAAATTCTGAGCATAGCTAAAATTTGTTGGTTGAAGTAAAGGAGTGTTAGGGAGTAATTTTCATGTGGCTTTCTATAGGATTGTTTCTGCTGGGCATCAAAATTTAAAACATCAAAAATAGTATTAAATTGGGAAAATATTAGAAATAATTGAATATCCCCTTAAAATGGCGCCAAGGAGTTCTTTAAAGCTGTCAGTAGATTGAAAAATTAAGCTTATTGAATGTTTCAGTGAATGTCAACAGTATCAGGAAAAGGATAGTACCTAAGTAGGGAAATTGTTAAGTGGTACATCAGGTAACACAATAAATCTATCATACAAAAATAGGATGTAGAGACTCTTGATTTATGTGGAACGTAATAGAAATACAGGCTTGGGAGGGTTTTTGCTGGACAGCCCAGTGACCTTGTTTTTTATAGAAGGGAAATGAAGAACAGGAATGCTGTGTGTCTTGCACAGCTGTGTTAGTGTTGTTTGAATTGGGAACTACAGAATCTGTGTTGGTTTAACTTAAGAATGATGTACAAATTTAGTGGTTCACATATCTAAGAAGTACAGGGGTGGAAATGATTTAAGATAATAAATGTAAGATATTGGGAACCTCTCTCCTTGGCCTGGCCCTTCTTTCTGAAGCAGCCTGTCTCCTGGGTTTCCCTCCAGCAGATCCAGCTTCCATGCTCCTGGGTTCAAATCCAATGAAAAATAAAAGACTGTTCTGACTGTTGCCTGGAAATTTCCCAGTTGATTGCTGCTGTGTCTGAATGGATCACCTTTCCATTCTTCTAGCTCAAGGCTCCATAGGAAGCTTTTCTTCTAAGTATGGGGAAGGAATTGTTACCCAAAGAAAAGTGGAACTTGGTTACCAGAGGTGGGGTCACAACCACAGGTGTCTTGTAGGCAGCGCTTAGAGCTACTTAGGGCAGAACTGGGGCTCACCTCCAGGTTTCCTGCCTCCACATCAGGCTGCCATTCTTTGCATTGGGATCATTAATCTAGCAAGTTATTTATTGTCATCCATGAGCCAGATATAGAAAGTAGCAGCAGTTTCACTACCATTTGACTCCAGTTTGACTTGGAGAGGCAGTAGGATACTAGGTCCTTCTGGGTGCCATGGGATGTGTTGGACTCAGCTGCTTTGGACTGACGTGATCAGCATTTCTGGCATGGGTGCCCAGAAATATGCTCTTCCAGCAGCCCTGGTGACCCTGCTCTGCAGCCAGGGTGAGGAACCATTGTGCTAGGAAGGAGCACTCTGAATGTAAGTGCCTTCCTAATAACATTTGTGGATTACTTCTGTCATGCCCACAAACCAAGCTGAAATTTCTCAAAACTAGAGGCACGGATTATCATGTTAAACTCTTCAAATTGTAGGGACCTTCCCTGGACATGAAAGCTTTATTAATATTTGACATCTACATGATAGCTGCATCCTCATGTGGTCTGTGTGCCAGGAGGTCACATGTCTTGTGTGGCAGGTGTCCGCTGGAAAGGATGGGAACAGCAAGCCGCATGAGCATTCCATTGCTTTCAGCATATTGCAATCAGTTGCACTTTGTATGTGCCAGAAAAGTGAATGTGTGCCTTAATGTTATGTTTTAACTAAACCACCACTCCCAAAATAGACAAGTGGATCAATCAACATGCCTCTATCAGCCATATGAGTAAAAATTAATGAGAATCTAATCAGCTCTGACATGAAAATTATAAATGATCCAGGCAATTTTGATGTGTGCTTTTCAGTCCCTTGTCATTAAACATCACACTTACCTGAAATATATTTTATAAATTATTATAAAATGGTAAAGATAGCATGATATTTTAAAACAATGTTTATTTTCCCTTCTACTTTTGTGTGTTTTGGAAGAATGTATTGTGTTATTTAGTACCGTAATCCAAGCATATAGTTTAGCGGCAAAGGTCCTGGTGGGAATGCAGGCACACATAGGAAGGACCTGAAGGCTGGGGCAGGTACAGACCTGAAAAATGGGGACCACTTCTCTGTAAAAGAAGAAATAGCCAAGCTTTGCATACTATGGTACATTTGGTTTGCCTTTCATTATCTTATTGCTTGAATTTAAAAAGACAAAAGGGAAGAAGGAGGAGGAGGAGGAAAGAAATTGCCATTTAGTGTTAGATTTTTGCCATGAAGAAAATACTCACCTGTATTTACATGTCCGTAAATTGCCTTCACTCTGTTGGTCAGATTTGCATATTGCTTTGTTGGTAGAATAAAGGATCTACCCAGAATAGCCAGGAAGTTCAGCTCATGCCACACGTTAATTTTAAACTACTCTTTAGACCAGAATCTCTTGAACTTTTGTGCTTTTCCAGTTTCAATATCATTTGACAAAAGGTGGTGTTAGTGTGTGTTCCCTGGGTACATCAAACTCTTGACGGGTATTTGAATGTCATTTTTCTTGGTTTAATATAGACTGTATTCATATTTATAAATGTAATTGCTCTCTAAAGGAAATCAGTAATTTGTAAGTGATTATCTGTATTTTGAATTTCACTGCCTTGCTTTCATATATTTGAAACTTCTCTAGCTTGTGCTTAATATTCTGGAGGCATGAATTTTGCTTGCTGTAAGAAAGACAAGCATGGCATGTGGTTCACACCTGCAGCAGGGGTCAGAGTATTCAGTATGTTACATTCTGGGTTGGTCACTGGGTCTTCAGGGAGTGGTCTCTGTTCAGAGATTTCTTCGCATCTAAATGTAAACTAAAATACAGACACTATGTGTATTTTCCCACATCCTCAGGGCTTTCAAAGGGCCAAGAGGATGGTTAGATAATTTGTCTTCTAGCTCTGACGAGCCAGCTGTTGATGCAGTGCGGAATGTTTAAAGCTTTGCACTGAAGTATAACATACCTATAGTAAAGTTTTCGAGTAGTAAGTGTACAACTTAATAGATTTTACATATGTGTATCCACACAACCATGTTCCTGTAAGATATGGAACATCAGCATCACCCCTAAATTATTGTTGTGCTTACTTTGGTCCACTTCTGTCCTGTTTTGCCTGTTCATGATATAATTGCTGCTTATATCCTAATTCTGATTTTGTTAGAATATTATTCTTGGGCTACTCAAACTTCTATAACTTCAATAATTTTGAGCCAGAGAAAAGTCCTGCCTGTCTGCAAAATCTTCTGGAAGGCCCTCAATAGTATTTGAAGTGTTCATTGTTAGCTACTATTTTCGATTATGGTTTTATCTCTCTATTTGGGCTTCTCTCTATGCAGTTGGTCTTTAATATACATGTCACCAGTCCAATGTAGCTTGTTAAGATATTAGTGTCTGACCTGGCCAGGTAGCCCAGTTGGTTAGGTCCAGATATGCCAAGGTTGCAGGTTTGGGTTTGATCTCCAGTGAAGGCATAAATAAGTGGAACAACAAATCTCTCTCTCTCTCTCATCAATAAGTAAATTTTAAAAAAAGATATTAGTGTCTGCAGACCCATTTGTGAGGATCAGTTGATTTGATTAGCTGCTATTTCCTGACAGTAGTGGGGGGTCAGGTAATTTGATGAAGAGGAAAGGATCAGGAGGGTACTCTTTCTTCTGGATGTATCTCGAATTCACCTGGTCACCAGAGAAGAGTCTGTCAGGAGGAAGAGGCAACATTAACAGTAAAAGTCAAAGGAGCTGCCCAATTGCCATCTCTTTAGGACATTTGAATAATTTCAGGTTTATGGAAATAAAAAGGGGAATCCCTGTTATGTTTGTACCTTTTACAAATCATATTTAATGATTGTTATAGAACTGCATTATTCCTTAATTTATTAAGCATGTGGCAGCATGTGACAGGGCTTTCAAAGATGAAAAAGATGTGGCTTCTGACGATCTACTGCTCACATGGAAGAGGCATGTATATTGCCACCTGGGTTTATTGATGACTTATTAAGCCTTGATTATAGCCTATGTGGGGAGCAGAAAGTCATCCCTGCCCTGGATTTCTCTGGGGTGTCTGATCATGGGAGTAATTGCTGATTGGTCAGGAAATACATCACATAGCAGGTAATACTGAATTTAAGTCTTGAAAGATGAGTAGGCGTTTTCCAGGCAGAAGTACATCTTAAGCTTTCTTGCTTCTGGTTGTGCTGAATTGATATACTCATGTTATAAATTGCTGTTGTGGCTAATCTTGTAATTAAGGCCCAATTATACTTCAAGTATTAGTGGAATTGAGTCCATGCTTTTACTCTGTTGCAAAATTTATAGCAATAATTAATATAGGACTATTATTATAGCATTACATTCATTTGCAGGATGACACCACACTACATTTTTACATTTCAGACTAGAATTTCAAAATGTGTTAGGAAAAATGCTGAAGGTGCAACAGAAATAGCCCTGAGGGCTCGGATCTTCGAGGCTGGATGTCCTCCTGAGAGAACAGCTGTTGCTTGTTGAACAGCTAACACGGGCTGATCACTCCACATCGCTTTGTCACATTTGCTTTTCAAGTCCACTTTAAGAACTAGGTACTATTATGTTTAGTATCACTTAATAATAGAAAATTAAGACACTTATGAAGTTCTCTGTATCAGATTTCTATGGCTGCCCTCACAAAGTGCCATAAACAGGAGAGTTTTAAGACAACAGAAATACACTGTTTCTTAGTTCTGGAGACTGGAAGTTAGAGACCGAGGTGTCAGCAGGGTTGGTTTTTTCTGAGTGTTGTGGAATAAAATCTGCCCCGTGCTTTTCTCTTCAGACCCCAGGTACGGGGTGGCAACTGTGCAGACCCAGTGAGGCTGCGCAAGGTGGGTGGCTGACCAGGTGGTCCCACATTTGCACGCGGATAATCCAGGCGAAGGGGAAGCGGTGGAAGGGACTGGAATCCGAGAGAGAGCGGAGCAAGTGCCACTGTTCCCTCTCAGACCCCACCCCCACATCCAGCATCACTACCCAGCAACTGGGCTGCCCTGCCCTGGGGAACACATAAGGCTCCGCCCCTCACTATATAACAGCCCCAACCAGACCCCCTCCCCTCAAAAGGCTCAAACGGGAGAACAAATCAAAGCTCCAGAGCCAATTCATCTAAGCGACCAAGAGATAGCCAACCTATCAGATGCATAATTCAAAGCCCCAGTGATCAGGATGCTCACAGAATTGGTTGATTTTGCTCACAAATTAGATGAACAAATGAAGGCTACAATAAGTGAAATGAAGGAAAATGCACAGGGAACCAATAGAGATGGGAGGAAAACTGGAACTCGAATCAATGGAGTGGACCAGAAAGAAGAAAGAAACATCCAATCAGAAAAGAATGAAGAAACAAGAATTCAAAAAAATAAGAAGAGGCTTAGGAATCCCCAGGACATCTTTAAATGTCCCAACATCCGAATTAGAGGGGTACCAGAAGGGGAAGAAGAAGAGCAACAAGTGGAAAACTTATGTGAACAAATAATCAAGGAGAACTTCCCCAATCTGGCAAAGGAAATAGACTTCCAGGAAGTCCAGGAAGCTCAGAGAGTCTCAAAGAAGTTGGACCCAAGGAGGAACACGCCAAGGCACATCAGAATTACATTAGCCAGCCCTGGCTGGTGTAGCTCAGTGGATTGAGCGCGGGCCTGCGAACCAGAGGATCGCGGTTCGATTCCCAGTCAGGGCACATGCCTGGGTTGCGGGCCAGTTCCCGGCAGGGGACACACGAGAGGCAACCGTACATTGATATTTCTCTCCCTCTCCTTCTCTCCTACCCTTCCCCTCTAAAAAGATAAATAAATAATAAATTAAAAAAAAAAAAAGAATTACATTAGCCAAGATTAGAATGAAGGAGAGAATTCTAGAAGCAGCAAGGGATAAGGGAACAGTCACCTACAAAGGAATTCCTATCAGACTGTCAGCTGATTTCTCAAAAGAGACCTTCCAGGCAAGAAGGGGCTGGAAAGAAGTATTTGATGTCTTGAAAGTCAGAGACCTACATCCAAGATTGCTCTACACAGAAAAGCTGTCATTTAGAATGGAAGGGAAGATAAAGTGCTTCTCAGATAAGGTCAAGTTAAAGGAGTTCATCATCACCAAGCCCTTATTATATCAAATGTTAAAGGAACTTACCTAAGAAAAAAAAAGATAAAAAATAGGACAGTAAAAAGACAGCAAACTCACAGATATTAACAACCACACCTAAAACAAAAGCAAATGAAGCAAACAGCTAGAACAGGAACTGAACCACAGAAATGGAGATCACATGGAGGGTTATCAACAGGGGAGTGGAAGGAGGAGAGAGGGGGAAAAGGTGCAGAGAATAAGTAGCATAGATGGTGGGTAGAAAATAGACAGGGGGAGGGCAAGAACAGTGTGGGAAATGTAGAAGCTAAAGAGCATGATACATGGACATGAACTAAAGGGGGGAATGTGGGTGGGAGGGGGTGTGCAGGGTGGAGGGGAATGAAGGGGGATAAATGGGACAACTGTAATAGCATAATCAATATAATATATATTTTTTAAATCTACCCCATGAATGGCACAAAGCTATTCTTGTAATCTACAAATTGTTCCAGAGCATGGAAAACACAGAAACTTTGTAACTCATTGTCAGTGCCTAGAGTAACCCTAACAGCTGGACGGAAATGACATGTGGGCCTGTGGCGACCGCCAGGCCTGCCCACTGCAGGGAATGGAAGCAACCCACATGGGGGACCCGGAGAGGCATATTCGGCCATCCATTGGCCAATTATGTTCTCTCTTTTTTAATATTTTATTTATTTATTTTCATTTTAAGCATGCTCGTTTAAGGGTTTAGAACTTTAATGTCATCTCTTTAAATGTACATGCCAATATCAACATTCATCCTGCAGCTCTGTTTTAAACAGCAATGGCATTGAGGTATAATTCCTATGTAAATCTCCCACAATATACAATACTGCAGTGGTTTTTCATTGACGGTGTTGTGGGCCTTCACTGCAACTGGTTTAGAACACATTTGTCACCCGGAGAGAAACCTTGTGTCCATGGGCACACATTCTCCACTTCCTCCTGACACCATCTTCCCTCCCTGCCTCCCCAAAACTTGGGCAACTACTCATACATACGCTTTCTTTTCTCTAGAATTGCCTGTTCTGGGCATTATATAAATGAAATCATACAATTAAAAAAAAAGACTAGAATACCTTATACATGCTATCTAGACAGTTTTCGATTTTTCAAAGCAAGATAGAGGTTTTGGAATAAATTTGAGATATAAGTAAAAGATCTTTCATTTGAACAGCAAGGAGTTATCCATATTTCCAGGAAAAAGCAAATGATTCTAATAGCAAACCAGAAGTTAATGATTTTTATTTACTGTTTTGGGAGTTATTTGCAATTAAGACCAGGGTTTTAATGGGCCTTCCATCTTAGGAAGAAGGGGTGGGAAACCCTAGTTCCACCTACAGGACAGCTTGTGAGGTTTTTAACCTGTTCTTTATGGTGAGAAGCCGTTGCCAGTCAGCTGCACACAGGAGCATTGTCCAGAAATTCTGACGTCAGGCTCACCTGCATCTTCATCCTCCAGTTCATGCTGTTTTCGTTTCTACTGCTCAAGAAGATGGAGAAGTACTATTCTTTTTGGAAAAACGCTTTGGGAGTTGATTTGCCACAACAGCGGGACTGTCTCCTGAGATGTGTCAGCATATCTACTCCCCAGGGTGTGCTCCTGCCTCTACATCACTCAGTGTGCTTTCTCTTGTCCCCAGTCATTAACATGGTTGTGGGCACTGGTAAGAGCCTATGAAAATGGAAAAAGCAATCAGAGCTTTACCATAGGAAATGCCAACTAACAATGATAACTCCGCCTAGGCATGGTCTGGACAGGTTCACAGCTCCAAGAGCCACAGTGTTGATGGCCTGGAGGTCCAGCAGAATGGTTTTGAAAAAGGAAGAAATCCATCTGCTGTGCAGTTAATGTTCCGAAAAGGTAATGCCCAAGAACTCCAGAAGGGTCTTAATGTGCTGCTTTAGACTCAGGAATGCAGAGAGAGCTGTGTGTTCTCCACCACCCTGTGCTCCCAGATGGGGAACCAAAAAACAAGGTATCTTTGTGAAGCACAAATAGATGGTCATGTGGAAGAATCTGTAGGTAGGAATTATTGAGCCAGCATGTTAAAAGCACTCGCAGTGTAGGCATTTGAAAAAATAATAAAGCTCAATACTCCAACCTTCATACAAGGACATGGGGCTATATTAAGACAGAATATAATGTTCTGAATAAAAATAAAACCCCTACCTATGGTCCTTTGAAAATACAACAGTGCATTTGCGGATCCATTTCCCTAGCATGCAAATTTCTGTGGGTCCAGCCTTTCTCTCTGCAGTTCAGAAAGGATGGGAAACTGTATTTACGTGCCCACAGCTCTTCATGTAAGTTGTGTGGCTTTATTGTGCAGTGTCTGGTACAACCCCATTCCTAACCTCTGCTTAGGAACTTTGGGAGAGGTGAGGGACCAAAGTTGCTATGAGTATCTAGCAAGTGGGACATAACTTGAAGTTTGACCAAAGCAATTGTGAGAAAGACTAGGTCCAGTCTCCCTAAGGAAAGAAAACAGCCCCAGTGGTCAGAACCCACTGAAGCTGAGATCTGATCAGCAGACAAGGGTTCTTTTTGGTGTCTGCTGGGTATGTACTGCCATTTGGGGGCTCCACAGCAGAGCGCTGCACTTGATGGGCAGAAGCGAGTAATCCTCCCGCTGATCAGGATGTGGCCTGATGGAGCACATCCTAGGTGCCTGATCTGTTAGGGAAGATCAGGTTTGGATCCCTGACTGCTCATAATTTCTACACTTTTCTAAGCCTCCCTTCCCCACTCTTTAAAATGGAGATAAAAATGGAAATAACACACCTCCCCCATGGAGTGGTCATGAAGATAAAATTCCCTAATCTTTGTAAAGCACGTGGCCTAGCAGCTGTTTCATAAGTGGAGTTCACAAAAGTATAGATCGCAATTTTTAGACTTGGGCTCTTACAATATCTGGTAGACCATTGGTCTTCCAATGGTCTTGGAAGACCATTCCATCTCCCTTACCAGGAACCACCTTGAAAATAGCTACATAGGTTGCCCTCTAAAGACTCTGATACAACTCCTACGGACCCCTAACATCCAGGAAACAAACAACAGAAAAGGAGATAACTGATGAACTTTGGCAGTCTTTTAAGGATGTGGACGAAGGCCTGGTATGAAAAGAGAGGATTTACTTTAAAGCATCATGCAATCTCATGTTTAGGATGAGGTCGGGAGAATGAATCTTTTGCTGGTAGAAGTCAGGAGATAGTTATTCCTTCTTGAGCATACTGACCGTAGAGGAGCATATGAGGCTTCTGGGGCCAGAGTGTTACAGGGATGTGCTCACTCTAAAACATACCAAGGTTGCTTGCCTTGATGTACTTGTGATGTACATATTCTGCCTGTCTGTCAATACTTTGTAAAGTTTGATAACAAATCTTGTCATCCATGTGCTATGTGGTTCCATTTTAGTCTTTATTTGAAGTTGCTCTCTTTCACTTATTTTAAATACTTAAAACAGAAATTTTTCTCATTAAAAACCTTTTATAGTACTAATTATAGGAAGTAAAAATTGAAGCCATTGTTTTATCCCTCTCTCTTTGTTTTCAGTTCTCAGAGGTAACCACAGTTAAATTTTCTGTAGGTTGTTCCAGGCCTGTTTCCTCCCTGTGTCCTCCTTTTTTTATCCTCTTTACCTGAAAAATGAGATGATCATGTACATAGTGTTTCATAACTTGCCTTTTTTAACTCAATAATATATTGTAGGCATCTTTGCATATCAGATATAGAATTCACATGATTCTTTCTTTTAAGAACTGCGTGATATTCCACAGTATGGATGCACCCAATTTATTTTGTCTTTCTATTGATTGACAATGAACATGTCTACAATATTTTGCTGTTATAAATAATGCTTCTTGAACTCCATGAATCTCCCTAGTAGCAGCTATGACACTGCTCGAATCCCAACTTGTGGGGATGACTCTCTCTGGTGGTTGTATCTCAAATTTGAAGATAATGAACCAGGCTTCCTGGGTAGACTTTTGGGTGTGTTCACTGTTACTTTTTATACTATAGGTTCCAGACAAGTAAAACAGGCAAGTGTTTGATTTATATTTAATGCAGAGTCTCTCTGAATGTGTTCCTATATTAGCTGACCAAGATGAGACATAAATGGAGACAATCAATAACATAATTATTGGCCGACACTTTCCCCTGTAGACTCTTGGCTTGAAAAAGCCATGGCATTGATATTTTGTTGTTTTTATCCCTTCTCAAACTCTGTCTTTATTCCAAATTATTAACAGTTCCCCACTGGGCTGTAGCTATCAGAATCTCAAGATGTTCTCACTAATAGAGTTATTAACCTACTTGCAAACCAGCAAGGCTTTCTCTGGCTTGGACTCAAAGCCTGGAAAACATTGCTTGGCTTTCCCTTCATGTTGAAGTTCCTAGTTTGACAATGACTGGCTGTCAGAGAGTGCTGGTGGGTTTTTTTCTTTAAAACTCAGTACCTGATTAAATGAATGGATAGGAAAATGGACGGTTGTTTGATAAAGCAAGCACATTAAAATATAAATGGTAGAGTGTAGGTGGTGATATAAAAGTGTTCACAGCAGCATTCTTTCAACATGTATTTTTAAATTTTTATAATAAAATGTTGGGGGAGGAGAACATCAAACACAGTGGGATAATCTAATCAGCAATGCATTTGATCGGCAGTCATACAAACAATGAAGTCAATGCCAAGTAACGAGTTGAACACAGACACTTATTTTTAAAAAGAAGTTTTGTGTAATAATTGTAATAGTTATAGTGGTAATGAGGAAGAAAATATTGATAACATCCTATACATTTTGTGGCATTCTTATTTCCCTGTGGCGTTTAATCCTGAGACCAAACCTGTAAGGTTGTGTTCTATAATTAAACATTTTTAAGTTCATCATCATCCATACTGTCCTAGAAACATCATCTCAATTTTCCGTGTTTAGAAACAGGTACTTAGAATATTAAGTGATTTGCCCATGATCTTAAAACCAGATGAGGCAGAGCTTGAACTTGAACTTCCATTTTTAATTATATCTTTGGTGCTCCATCATGTGTTTGCTCTGATTTTAAGATTGTGAAATCCAAAAGTCACACTCTGGGGAATTCATGAAAAGGAGGATCTTTTCGATAAAAGTGTTCTGAACTCTGATCAAAGCCATATTGGAGGCGGAGGCCTGCTCTCCTCACCACTGGGGCCTTCAACCACCTCCTGAAGGCTTCTCCCTAAGTCATTCCTTTCAGGTTGCACCCAGTACATCAGCAGCGCTGATGCTTTGCCCAGCTCTGGGCAGCCTTATTTAGTTCCCTCATTAGCTGGTATTTTTTCTGACTGAAGGTGTAGTCTGTAAGAATTAGCAATTTGTGTGTACTAGATGTGCACATTGTAATTTTATGGCTAGATAGGTGGGAAAGTATTATTAGTCTAAATAAATATACTTTTCAACACAGTGGTTGTATTAAATGAATTCAGTAGTTTATGTAGATCAGAAACATTACCTCAGTATTTTCTTTTTTTCTTCCCTCCTTTGGAGTATTAGTGAATTGGAGTAGTTGTGTGGTTCATTGCAGTAGAAATTAGAGAACTGTGTTGAAGTGAAGTGGTAGTAACAGAGGGAGGGCACTGTGTGATGCTGGGCCGTCTGCCGCCAGGGGCTGATCGATTAACCTTTTTGGAGCACTTTGTTCATGTGGCCAGTCTTCTGAGCTGGGTCCCCAAGTGGATCCATCTGCTTCACCTTCTCCTTCAGTGGTCGTGATGATTTTGGTTTTGTGCTTTTTCAAGTTTTCTTTTATCATTCTCATGTTAAAGGAGATTTTTCCCCCAGATGAGCTATCATTTAGAACCAGCAAATATTTTAAACAGCTGCAATAAAACAAACTGCCTTTCTTGGCCCCAAACCAATCCAGGTCCCCTCCCTCGAGAAAAAACCACTTGTAGAGTTTGTGTTATCTTCCTGACAGAGCCTTTTCCTTCCCTTCCTTAGTTCTGTATATCTGCGCAGCTTCATATACAATACAGACATTATTTTGTTGTATTTTCTCACGCAAATGTGGACTTAATTTTGCATCTTGACTTTCTTCATTAATAATATATCTTCAAGACCTTTCAATGTCAGTGCCTATTTGTCAGTTTTTTCCCTGGTGCCAACAGTGGTGGGACAAATGCACCTGTATGTTTGTCTTTGTATTTGCAACACCTATGACAAATCTTAATTTTCTAAATAAAGAACCTCCTTAAATTATAAAAATGGAAATAATTAGAAAAAATAAACACTGATTTTCACTCTTTATTGGTCATTAGGCAAATTAAACATGTGAACGTAACTGTTCATTCAATGGGTAAAAACAGCAGGATCTGTAAATCCATGGGTAGCGATGGTGTGGGAAGATTGGTATTCTCATACATCATTATCTAAAGTACAAAAGGCATGTACCATTTTTAGGGGACTGTTGGGCCCACGTCTAGGATCTGTCTCAGAGCAAGAGAGCATTTTGTGTTCATAGAGGCATGTTCATATATGTTCTTTGTGGTGAGCCCTTGAAGATTCCGATAAGAGCCACAGACCACGAGAGCTCAGGGCTAAAATGTGTCGTGAGGTTATCAGCATGTGGTAACAGATGGGACCCAGAGAGTTCATTTACTGCAAAGTGATAGATACTGTCCAGGGCACACGTGCACAGCCTTTGGCAGCATTACAGGAGGTGTGCAGCCCTTCTGGAAGCCAAATCCATAGCTCCATGAAGTTTCCCCCCCTCTACCTGTCAGTTCCCCAAAGCTGTTGGCTGTAAGAGAGGCTTAATGATGAAAGAGGATCTGAACATTCTGAATAGGGGAATGTAACACATTTCCTCCCATGAGAGAAATTCACTCCAATCATTCATTCCACAGTCATTTAATGGGTGCCTACTGCATGCTTGGTGCTGGGGCCAGCACTGCCCAGTGGGTTACATCCCAGCATCCTGTATCTAGAGCAGTCCCTTGTAAAGGAACCCCCACCAGAATGAAACATGACCAGAGAAGCAGAAAGCTCTCATAAAGAACAGATATTCTAGTTTGGTTGGGCCAGCTAATTTTTCAAGGACTTCACTGTGGAGCTTGTCCTGAGAACAGTAGATGGTGTGGTTTTGATTTATAGAACTCAAAAGCATTTGGAAACTGTCCAGGTTGTCTTGCATGTGTGTTTTCAGAAATGTTTTGCATAAAGCCTTTTCTTTATGGAGCCCCTGATTGGCAGCTTCGCAGGGCAAAATGCAATTTTCTAGATAAAACCACATAACTTGGTGCACAAGCTTCTCGTGGGCTTCTGGCAAGGGAAAGGGGAAGAATGCAACTGACTCTATACCTGTGTTAATTTTATCTAGATTAATTGCAAATTCTTGGCATCATCATTTCCCCGAAACCTATTATGAGGTAGAAAATGCAATATCAGAAGTGAGAAAAGAACTCTAATGGGAACTTTGGGTGAGCAAGTAACAAATAAACTACATTTCAGGTTTCTTGTATTTTAAAGCGGGAGACATATTGCTGATTCCTAGTTGGTTTTGAATGATTTATAACCTCTTATTTGTGGTTGACTGTTGCAGTCTGTGTTGTCATGGAAATTCTATTGAATTTATAGGTCCATTTATCCAAAATGATTTTCCAGACTTCATTTCATGGTGAATCATGTGGCTGTTAACTCCCAAGTACAAAGCAATTTCTAAAAAGTTTCATATTACAAAGAGCACAAACACCGTGGTGGTTATTTTCGTGTTTTTGAAATACAAATGAGTTCCAGGTGCACCTGGGGACCCCTTCCTTTCTCTCCACTGTGGCCAAGGTGTTGAGCCCACTGTGTTTCAGTACTATCTGTATGTATAAAACAACTGTGTAAGCAAGGAAAGTTAGATGAAAGTGGCCTTGAAGTTACTGGTTTGTGTGGGGGGCAAGACTGCTCTCCCAGTCTTTGGGCCCCATTACAGACTTGTACCTCCCCCTTTAAAGTTCAGGCGTGAGAGTAGGAAAGAAAAAGGAAGGGCTGTACTCTATCCAATGACTAGGTTTCATGTGGCACTGGGTGTAGACAAGGCTTCTACACATCTGCACTATAGACATTTTAGGCAGCATAATTATTTGCTTGTGGGGAGAGTGTCTGTCCTGTGCATTGTGGGGTGTTTAGCAGCCTCCCCGGACTCTACCCACTGCATACAAGTGGCATCTCCTGCCCAGTTATGATAACAAAAAAGGTCTCTAAACATTGACAAATCTCCTCTGGTGTTCAAAATTGCCCCTGGTTGAGAACCGCTGCTCTGAAAGCTTAGTGCTAATGTCCTAGAGATAACGAATGGGTAGTTCTCATTGCCAGTGGGAATTCTGGTCAGGATGCTGTATGGAGAGAATTTTAAATGTGTGAGCTCTGGAACCAAATGCCTAAGTTTGAGTTCCAGCTTTATTGCTTCTGAGACAAGACCTAGTAATTTTAGCCTTATTTTTTTTTTTTTTATAAAATGAGGAAAGAGTAGTAGCTACCCCAAAAGGTGATAGTAAAGATTAATGGAATTAATTCAGGTAAAGTATTATAAGATTTGGATACATTTAAGCAACATTGTGACATGTTTTATGGAGGAGACGGCTTCTTGGCCTCATTTGTAGTGTGCGCCTAGAGCTAAGGGGCAGGGAAGAAGCAAGGCTTGGTCCCTGTAGTTGCTGTGTGGTCCTGAACTAATGTGTTTCTATATATTTGACACAGTGACCTGAATTTGCTCTGTCAAGCAGATGGGTTCTCTCTGGCCCTACCATGTGCTTTTCAGAGAAGCCTCTATTGAATCAAATGGGTGCGGGGCAAGAAGCAAACTCAGCCCTGCTCTGCTTTCAGGTGACATTATACTTTTGTTTATCCCACTTTTAAAAGTGCAGCTATTTAGCTGATTTTATTTATTTATTATTAAAGTCTAATATGCAAAGAGGAAAATTCACAGATATTAAGTTTACAACTGAATGAATATTTGTACTCTTGTAACCAGTCCCCAGATCAAGAAAGAGTACTGACCAGCACCCCCGGAGTCCCACTTCCTTACTGCCCTCAGGGGTAACTGCTGTGTGGGTATCCAGCTGCATGAGCTTTCCTGGCTGTGTGCTTCATTCCAGTGGACTCATATAGTGTGTGTATGCGCACACACACGCAAACACACAAGTATATTATTTGGCTCAGCATTGTGAGATTTGTGTACATCGTTACCTGTAGGTGTAGGGTGTCCTATTAGATCCATTGTGTGACTGTGTCACAACTTTTTTTATCCATCTGTTAATTGATTAGCATTTCAGTAGGTTCCAATTTGGGACTACTGCAAACAGCCCTTTCACTGATTCATTTGTATCTTTTTCCTTTCTTTTATCCCTTTAAGTAATTTTTAAAGATGTGAATCAGGCCTGCGGTGTGCCAGATCTAGGAAGTATTCACTTGAGTTATTTTAGTTAATCCCTACTGTAACCCAGTGATGTATTTCTTATCCTCAGTTTACTCGTGGGACTATTAAGACTCAGAGAGGGTGACTACTTCAACCGGGTCACACAGCTATTAAATGGTAGAGCTATCGTTTACTGCCCTCTTTCCTGAGTATATAATAAGGGTATTGAGCTAACATATAGCCAGATACTGAATGTACCTCATTTGTGTCCAGGCTAAACTGTAAGAAATATTGATAACTCATGAATCATTCATAGTAAATTCCTGACAAACTCAACTTACTGTTATAAACAAACACCTGAAGTCTTCCCTACTGAGGGAAAATCCCAAGGATTCAATATTTATTTGACCGATCAGATGCATCACTGAACCAGAAATTTCAAAAATCAACTAATAAATAGACTTATATAATGGCATAAACAAGTTACACACAGAGACTTTTAAAAGGGATCGCGGAGCATCCCCACACCTGATTGTGTGTGAGCCATACATAGCCCTGGTGTGCCTTTGGGTTTTCCTCCAAAATGTTGGATTCCTGCTGGAAAGTAGTTGAAGACAATTCAATGTTATAGGTGAAGTGAAAAAAGGAAATAATTAAGGATTAGTTTACTCTGTGATTAATGATATTGTATAAAGCAAACATTTCAGAATGTTCATTTAACCGCTACTTTCCCTGCAAAGATGCTGAATACCTGCTCTTCTTTGGAGCACAGTTCTTCTAAAAATATTCTTAAGTGAAGACTGTGTGGAGCCCACACAGGTATCTTTGCTACTCCTTGTGGCTTGACTCCTAGGGATGTTGGCTGGACCATGAAACAGTTTGTTTTCACCTTAATTTGCATACCTTCTGGTCATGAAGAAAGTAACAAAGGTACATAATAATAAAAAGTGAAGGCTCTTTAATGTGTTCTTACTTTTCCGAAGCATGTGAGTTGTGAATCTTTACTGCAACGATCCCATGAGGTACACGTTATCTCTGTTTGATTGATAGGAGGGGACACCGAGCCTTGGAGGTCTCTTGTGTCTTCAGCATACATATCAGGTCTTGTGCTGCGGTCCGTGGTTGTTGATTGTCATTTAACATCACCCCGTTGTGTTGGCTGCCAACTTCATGGAAATTTTCTGTAAGTCACAAGAGTGTGAAGTGGGTTGTAACAGGGGCTGCTATGTTCTTTAGGGGTGAAGCCTGTGAGCAGAGGTGAGTGAGGAAGACGCAGCTCAGAGATGCTCAAAAAGTAACTGAGTTGCAGAATGGTTTTATAATGTTATATACATAAATGTATACCTGGATATGTTTGCTTAAAATCCATAGTGATCTCAGAAATGTACTAGTCAGGGTTCTCCAGGGTTGTAGCTGTAGATGTAGATATAGTTATATAGGTTTATAGAAGGTAGAGGCTGAGGTATATGTATCTCTTATGTGTGTGAGTGTGTGTGCGTGGAGAGAGGGAAAGAGAGATTAGGGTTATGAGGGATTGGCTAATTCAGTTGAGGAGGTGAGCAAGTCTGAAATTTGCAGAACAGGCTGGAAATTCTAGCAAGAGTTTACATTGCAGTCTAAGTCCAAAGGCTGGAAACTCAGAATTTCTGTGTTGCGTCTGGAGGCAGAATTTTTTCCTCTTAGGGAGAATTCAGGCTTTCAACCCATTGGATGAGGCCCACCATACTGTGAAAGCTAACCTGCTTTACTCAAAGACTGCTGTTTAAATACTAATAACATCTAAAAATATATACCTTTACAGTAACATCCAGTATAGTGGTTGACCAAACAAATGGGCCCCATAGCCTAACCAAGTTGATACATTAAATTTATTATCAAGTTAACCATCACATTAATAATGATCCTGTAAAAAGGTAACTGCGAGTAAAAACTGTGCATTGATACAAAAATACCAATATCATGGTTGTGAATTCAGAAGGTTTGTGTTATGTGTTTTTATGTAATGTAGCGTATGTATTTCCTTTTTCTCTGTAATTTAAATGAATAGGTTTTTCTTTTGTTGGAGCATTAAAATTTCAGGCTAGAGTTGCTTATATAGGAATTTGTTTGAATATCTTGTAGATCAAAGAGAAAGTAATATAATCTATGTTCAGCGTAACCATACCTGGGACCACTTAGTAATTTCACAATGATTTTGGAATATGTTTGCACCTTCTTGAGCGTTTTCTCTTGTGGCGTAAATCTATTTGTTCTCTTAGTAATCTGATCTCTCCTTGCTACTCATTTTGTTATTTTATTTCTAGACATAGTAAGAACCTCATTATAGTGTTTGTGGCTTTATCATTTGGCAATCCTTGCTTTTAGTCACTCGGAGCCTGCATTCATTTTATCGACTACAAAAATAAGTGACTAGTATTTACAATGAACATTGTTGTTCAAGACAAGCCTTAAACTAGGCAAATAGATGTCCTGTCTGCATTGATCTTCCTGTCTGATGTCAATGGCAGAATTAAATAATTATAACAGCTATGTTAAGTGTGTGTGATCTGCCTCAATAGTTGGCTCAATACACCATAATCTAAAACTCAATTAATTTTACCAACCTATTGTACAAAAACCTTAAATCTGGCTTTATCCTATGCAAATCATCCAATGAAGTGGATTCAGCAGGTTATTAACTGTGTTGGAGCTCTACTGTGCTTTCGATACACATTTTTATTCTTAGACAACTGTTCTTTGTGCACCGCCATGTTCTCAACTGGATTTCTGCAGGTTAATTGCCAAGTATCACTAGAAATATACGTTTCATCTCTTCAGTTCCGTTATCTACTGCCTCCTATGTGGTTCTTAATTTTTGCTGTTCCCTTTTTAGTTGCCATCTTCATCGCATCCTGTTCACATCTCATTTATTATTTTCCTGTGGGTTCTTCCACTCTATGGAAATGTCTAAAGAATAATCAGTAGATTGCGTTTCTTCTGAACTGTCTGCATGCTGTTCCCTTACTTATTTCATCATGACTTTTTTTCTTGGGCCATGTATGTGGGGAGTGCATCTTTTTTTTCTTATATATTTTTTTTTATTTTAATTGCTGTTCTTGTACAGTTTTCTATCTTTTACTCCCATCCCAGCCCACTGCCCCAGCCCTCCCTACCTCCCTCCCATTTCCACCCCCCTAGTTTTTGTCCATGTGTCTTTTATACTTGCTGCTCTAAACCCTTCCCCTTTTCCCCTGAAATTCCCTTCCCTCCTCCCTCTGGTGTCTGTCAGCCTGTTCTCAATTTCAGTGTCTTTGATTTTATTTTGCTTGTTTGTTCGTTTTGTTGATTAGGTTCCTGTTAGAGGTGAGATCATATGGTATTTGTTTTTCACTGCCTGGCTTATTTCACTTAGCATGATGCTCTCCAATTCCATCCATGCTGTTGCAAAGGGTAGGAGCTCTTTCTTTCTCTCTGCTGCATAGAATTCCATTGTGTAAATACACCATAGTTTCTTGATCCATTCGTTTACTGATGGGCACCTAGGTTGCTTCTAACACTTGGCTATTGTAAATTGTGCTGCTATGAACATTGGGGTCCATAGATTCTTTTGGATTGGTGTTTCAGGGTTCTTAGGATATAATCTGAGCAGTGGAATTGCTGGGTTAAAAGGTAGATCCATTTTTAGTTTGAGAGGAAATGAAAATGTAGCATCTTCTAAATCACAAAAGAAGGTTCTCTTGGATTTTTTGGGCTTGTGTTGGGACATTTCCTCTTGCCACCATTATCACAGAGATGTGAGAGCTTACTAATGCACACAAATATAACATTGGAGGATAGGAAGTCCACTTTTCCACAAGATGTCCCTTCTCGCCCATTGCTTGCATCTTTTACTATCATATGATATATGCTCTACTTGACCATGACCATTTATTGTCTTAGGTTTTTCGTGATGAATTTACCCGGGACACAACTTTGGCATTCAAGGAGAAAAAGTTAACCTTGTCTCATTGTTGATGTTTTGGTCTTTCTAAGCACAAACCATGTGTTCATCTTCCAGAGCACCTTATTCATAGTATACATTAAGCAAAAAAATTTGCCTGTTGGGAGGAAGCATACTGATTAAGGACTTGATTGGCTAGGATTGGAAAAATTAGGTTTCTGTCATGACCCTACCCTCCTTCCTTAAGAGCTCTGTAAATTAGAAGTCCTTTGTTCCTTTGACTGTGAAATGAAGGTTATGGTGCTGCCTGCCTCCCTGAATGTTAAAGAGTAATAGTACAGTGCCTGGCATATAGTGGGAACTCACTGACTGTTTGAAAAATAACATTAATAAAAACATAGCAGACTTTAGTTTTTAGATTTGTTGTTTTATATTTATTCAGCTTAATAGAGATAGTGATACAAATTGGAAACTAGACGTATACCTAATTTTTAAATGAAATCGCAACTAGAGTCATTTTAATTGGAAGCCAGGAGAAACGGGAGGCTAAGTACACATTTTGCTGTGACTCTGTGTACATCACGTTAGTACCCAAACAGCAGAACATCAACTGCCATCAACCCTATGCTCACAGTACCATTTCATCTCCTTCCCATTACTTAGCAATGTTGCCATTTGTTCATGCATTTTCCAAATCTGTATTTTGGCACACACCTCCTGGTAAGTCATGGTGCTTTTTCCCCCAATGAAATTCTATTTTCTAAGAGTCAGGTTAGGTCCTATTATGCTCTACTTTATCTATCATCTTGATCCTGCTGGAGAACTGCCTGGAGCTTTTTTCCTTTGCAGCCATTTCGCAAGGTAGAAATGAATGATGTGTCCAGGTCTGTGATTCTTGCTCATGCATTTCAAAGTTCTTTTGGAACTGGCCCATTGATTGTTTTCTGATACACAACAGTCTACCAGTGTCTTTGTAGCTGAGTTTCATGCAGTTTGTTCCTATTGTGAGGGAGACCTACATATCTTATGACACTCTGCATGGTAGAGGGACATCTGTTTATACAAAGTTGACATAGCTTTTCTTTCCTTGCAAAGAGGCTGCTGTTTAGAATAGATTCAGCCTTAAGCTGTATAGTTTTCTTGAAGAACCAAAATGTTCTAATCTCAAACATATTTGTAAAACACTGAGATAAAGATATTTGGTCTTTAAATAGCATTCCTCACTACAAGGAACAAGGGTTCACTCAAGAAATGATCAATGTTAGGACTGCAGCAGGGAAAATACAAGATGAGCATAGAGCTGAACAAGCAGCATTGTTCCCTCTCTGACCCCTCCCCTACATACAGCGTCACAATGCACCAATGTGGGCTGCCTCATGCTGTCAAATACCTAAGGCTCTGCCCCTTACTACATAACAGGTACCCCAAGACAAAAAATATGGCCCAAATGAAAGAACAGATCAAAGCTCCAGGAAAAAAATGCAACTAAGTGATGAAGAAATAGCCAAACTATCAGATGCACAGTTCAAAATACTGGTAATCAGGATGCTCACAGAAATGGTTGAGTATGGTTGCAAAATACAGGAAGAAGGGAAGACTATGAAAAGTGAAATAAAGGAAAATGTACAGGGAACCAACAGTAAAGGGAAGGAAACTGGGATTCAAATCAATGGTTTGGAGAAGAAGGAAGAAATAAACAATCAACCAGAACAGAATGAAGAAACAAGAATTCAAAAACGTGAGGGGACTCAGGAACCTCAGGGACAACTTTAAACGTTCCAATATCTGAATCATAGGTGTGCCAGAAGGAGAAGATGAAGAGCAAGAAATGGAAAACTTACTTGAAAGCGTAACTAAGGAGAACTTCCCTTATCTGGCAAAGGAAACAGACTTCTAGGAAGACCAGGAAGCTCAGAGAGTCCCAAAGAAGTTGGACCCAAGGAAGCACAAACCAAGGCACATCATAATTACATCAGCCAAGATGAAAGATAGGGAAAGAATATTAAAAGCAGCAGGAGAAAAGGAGATTGTTACCTATAAAGGAGTTCCCATAAGACCATCAGCTGATTTCTCAAAAGAAACCTTGCAGGCAAGAAGGAGGTGGAAAGAAGTATTTGAAGTCATGAAAGGCAAGGACCTACATCCAAGATTACTCTATCCAGCAAAGCTATCATTTAGAATGGAAGGACAGATAAAGTGCTACCCAGATAAGGTCAAGTTCAAGGAGTTCATCATCACCAAGCCCTTATTATATGAAATGTTAAAGGGACTTATCTAAGAAAAAGAAAATCAAAAATATGAACATTAAAATGACAACAAACTCACAACTATCAACAACCAAACCTAAAAAAACAAAAGCAAACTAAGCAAACAGCTAGAACAGGAACAGACTCACAGAAATAGAGATCATATGGAGGGTTATCAGCAGGCATGGGGAGTAAGGAGAATGGGGGGAAAGTACAGGGAATAAGAAGCATAAATAGTAGGCATAAAATAGATGGGGAGAGGTTAAGAATAGTATAGGAAATGAAGAAGTCAAAGAACTGATATGTACAACCCACGGATATGAACTAAGGTGGGGGAATGATGGTGGGAGGGGGCACAGTCTGGAGGGGAAGAAAGGGGAGAAAAAAAATGGGACAACTGTTTTAGAATAATCAAGAAAATATATTTTAAATAAACAAGATGAGCATAGAACATCTGCCTACGAATGAGAGGTTTTAAAAAATGGAAAAGGTGGGAACGTGGCATCATCAAGGTATCTGTTTGAGGAGTCTCCTTTTGGGCCGATCTGAGGGAGTTTGAGCATCAACAGTACTGGTAGTGATGGATTATAACATACTGAAGAAAATAAAAACAAAATAAGTTGATTCTTTGTTGATGTAAATGAATGCTATGAGTGAATGAATGAATGAATGCATAAACTGTGAAGAAGGGAAGATGATATCTTACACTAGAATACTATTAATGAATATAGGAATAGGGCAGAGTTAGAAAGTCATCAGTGGATACTAAAACTAGTGGATGAAAGTTAGATCAGGGAAGGATATTTATTTAATCTCAAAATATCTCCCTACAAAGTAATTTTTAATTACAAAAGGAAAATTAATAACTTTATAGTACATAAGCCTAGCAGACATTACCTTAACCATGTGAACAACTTAAACACCCATTTAATGTGCTTTCTGATACCGCGCACTGTGAAGGTACAATATTAGTACTGTGGTAACCTGCCCAAAATGCACCTCATAATCTAATTATAAAATCCATGTGACAAGACCTGATTCTGCATAATAACTTCCCTGTATATGTCATACCACCAAAGTAAGGAAAGGCTGAAACAGTGCTCTAGATGAAAGTTGGGGGTGGGGGAAGGGGCAGCATACAGACGTGACAACTAAATGCAAAGCTTGGTCATAGATTGGATTCCTGGACTCAGAACCAAAATAATGGCCTATAAGGGGCTTATTTGGGCACTTGCCAAAATTTGATAATGCACTGTAAATGAGATAATAGTATAGTATCAAAATGAAATTTGCTTAACTTTAATAATTATACTGTAGTTATATAGAAAAGAACATCCTTATTCTTAGAAATTATACGGTTAAGTATTCATAAATGACTCAAAAATCATGTATGTGGATAGATAGAGAAGGTGCAAGTGGGGTAAAATGTAACTAATTGGTAGTAGTGGTGAAAGAGGTGTAATTTTTAATAGATCTCTTTGCTGCTGGCTTTTCCACATCTTTTCAGCTTATGTGACTGTGTTTTTTTTTTCAGGAGGATGATTGCTATACAGTAAGCGTCACTTAGATTCACACTATTAGAAAGAACACACTTCAGGTAGGCTGAAGGACAGGCTGTGAGTGTGGCTCTTGAGAGCAGGTACAGAAGGCTGATGGGCTACTCAAGGTATTTAGTAGCCACCTAAACACCTTCCAAAGATGTTTTTGGAAAACAGGTTTCTTGCCTCTGCTCAAATATGTCTCATCAAGAATAACACTCAAATAACTTAAAGTCCATTTCACTCAGCAAAACTCCATCTACTTATTCTTATATTTAAGATAGCTTCAGATGTTAACATAATTCAGTAGATTTCCGTTTGGGAGAAATAGGCAGGAAAATTGATATTTCAGACCTATGCTGCTGTTCTTTTTATGAGGCATTTTATTATCCTGATGGGTGGAGCCATGACTCAAAGACATTTTCTAAAAATGAATTTTCTCACCCAGTTGTAAATGAAAATGCCCTTGAAGAAGACTTAATGTACTTTGCATCACTCACTATTCAGGTGATACATTAAACAACACCCTCCTTGCTCATGGGATGAAGAATAAGAAAATCATCTATGAACTTACTTAATTTGAGGGCCTTAGGTTTAAAAGGGAAGTAAAGTATAATTTTCTGAATATACTTCTGTGAAGTTTCTTCCTTGGGATAGTAGCTTTGGGTAAAGCAGCTCACCCAGTGTTAAACTGTTTTAATCTACACTTCATTGAATAGACTTTTCTCAGTTTAAATTCATGATGTCTAAAGCTGTCCAAACCTACAGGCAACACATTTGTAGGTAGCTGCCAGATTCAGTGGAAATTCATAGCCCAAGAAAAATAAATCACTTTAAGAAAGAAAGTCTTCAAAAAGAATCTACCCATTCTTCTCACATCCACCTGGGTACCTGAGTTTTCCTAGATAGTATCCTCTTGAGTTGGGTTACCAGATTTTACCTTTCAGAAAAGAAAGGTCACCTTGTTCTTAACATCTTAGTTAATTCAGTTGGTAGGACTCTGTTTACCTTTGACCTATACCTCTGGTAGTCTCTATGTCTTCGCTTTCACCACTAGGAATTTATCATTCATTATCGAGTCTACAAACTGCATCTTGGGTGTGGTTGTTCAGTCTGTTACAGAAACTAGCATCATGCCATTTTGGATAAGTAGGGTAAAAGAGGTCATGGAAGAGATCTAGTGATACTGGAGATTTTATTTAATGTAAGGAGCAGGCTTATTCTAGAAGTTTTAGCAGAATCACATTCTTGTTAGAAATTTTAAGATGTCTACCAAACATCAACTTTACAACATGGTGGTGGTGGTGGTGGTGGTGATTTGTTGAGCCCTGGTGAGGCCTAGGCATGGTGCTACATACACTGACTTGTTTGGTTCCCATACCCACCCCACCAAGGGTAACTACTTGATTCTGCACACAAGGAAGCTGATGCTCAGAAATTAGCTTGCTCACCTGAGGTCTCACAGGCAAGTAAAAGAGGACACCCGAATAGGAACCCAGATCTGTTATTTTTATAATAAACGTGGTTTCAGGAGAGTGGTCTGTGGTTTTATTCTGTTCTCCAAATTATGTGAATTATCAGAGTATTCAAGCATTAAAATTGTATAATGATTTTAAGATGATTTATCTACATCCTGCTTTTTGAATAAGAAATTCTAGCCAAATGTAAGAGATGGTATCTAAGGTTGGGATGAGAACATCTGGACTTTACATTCTTCCTCTGATGTTTAACCTTAGCCAAGAGAACATCAACTTTCTAGAGCACTATTTCCTCATTTATAACTGAGGGTAGTCATTTTTGCCCCACCTTCACAGGGGTTGTTAGATGGATTAAGTGAGATGATATATGTGATGGCTTTTCCCAAACTGAAATGTAAGGCATCATTATTATCATTACTATTATATCTCTTTGTAGAGTTACTGAAATATTCCATTTACACTGTTTCTCAAGGCTACTGAGAAACCCCTTCAAATTCTCATTATTAGAATGGGTGGTGTTTATAAAGATCTACCTATTTGAGCATTTATCATTTTAACATGTGGACTGAATCTCACAGATCAGTTTTCTACTTCAACATGTATAATTCCATAAAAAATTTTGTTTCTTCATAAGGAACTTCCACCATAATATGAGTATTATTAGATAAGAAGAAGCTCTTGGTGTTACTTAGTTTGGGTGACATGGAGGCATTGTTGTTATGTGAGTTGTGTGTTTTAGTGATCCTGCTGAAGTATGTGGAGGTGAAGTGATAGGATATCTTGGGTTTGCTCTCAAGTGATTTAGCAAAGACAAAATATAGAGAGATGAATAACCTTAGTAAGGGGAGAACTGGTTCATTTTATAGTTCTCTCTACTTTTGTGGAAGTGTGAAAATTGTACTAATATATTTTTTAATTGTTCTTTTACAGATGCAAATTTTCTTTTACAACCCAGATGACTTTGACAGCTTTCAAACAGCAATTTCTGAAAACAGAATAATTGGAGCCATGGCCATATTTTTTCAAGTAAGTTAACTGTGGCCCAAGTACTTCAACCAGAGAGTTTTTTTAGTATTTTTTTTAAGTCAACAAATTGTTTTGTGTATAATGAACGCATCTGTTTCCTAGTTCACACCTGTCTAAGTGAAAGATATTTCATATTGTCTAATGTGTGATTTAAAATGTAAATAAGTATGTTTAGAAACATAATGAAAATTTTTGCATGAGTTATTCTGATTTTATTGCTACTTGACTGGTGCACAGATTGAAGAACACATTTATCATCTAAGTCACTTCACTGCTGAAGCATTTTGAACAGGTTCCTTCAGCATATTAAGAGGCTGATGTAAAAAAATAAAGGTGGTTTTCTTTGGAACAACTTTAAAATTTGACATTAATTGCAAGTAGATTAATAAATAGCATCAGTCACTTCTCTAAAAAGACCCCTTTTTATTCCCTTTGAGAAATCCCCATGGTAAGTCAAGTTTTTATGGAGCCCATTTCTAAGTTAGTACACTTGGGACTTGCCATCCTTTCTATTTTTATGTTTGCATTAATGAATGTTTTGGCTTATGAATTGATTCCGTACCTAGAAGCCAAAAATTGTATCCTTTCATAGATAATTCTGTCTAGACTTTTTAATAAGTCAAATCAAATTAAAGTAATATTGATCATCAAGTGTCTTGACCAACAGCCTGGAGAGACCTGGCGTTTGTTGTGTGTGGAAGGTAACCTGAATAGTAGGTATGTGCCATGTCTTTGAGTATTAAAATTTGCCTGAAGACTACATACAGGTGTTCCTTTTACCAGTGACTCATTGCTGATAAAGACGCCTTTCTGACAATTCAGATGAGCATTAAGGACATCAAAACCTTCCCCAACATGGTCCTTTTACCTCTACCTTTTGGGCCAAGTGCCTTTGTCATTGAGATGGAGCTATTCTTGTTTGGAGTATGTTAATTTCACTGTTCTTTTTAGTGATAAAAATAATACGATGGAAAATACTCTCTACTGTCTGTCTCTCCTTTTTAATTACCCTCTTTCCCTCTCCTTTTCTTGAATAAAGGCTCAAATGGGAGATCATATGTGAAAAATTGAAAAGCCTTATATTCTACTCAAACATCAAAAACAGTAACAGTGGAGGTCATCAGCATTGATTCTGGTGCTCGTTTTCAAACTGTGCATCTGACCTGCCGCTTGTGGGCTGTGAAGTCATTTCAGGGAGTCATGACCAGCATTTTAAAAATAATGAAATAGAATAGAAAAAATCAGAAAATATTAGTATGTCACACAAAGTAAGGATAAATATGTTTGTAGAACTTTTCTTCAGTTATTGATATATAGAGGGATGTAGTGAGTATGCACTGGATCATGCTATAAAAATGTATTTGTTATTGTGGGTTATAGACAAATATTTTGGAAGTCATTTGTTTATTTTATATATTGGGCTGATCTTGCCATTGTTCCCATTGTTCTCCCACACATATCTTTTCCCTAATTACTGTCATGAACTATAGTAGAGTATAGTGTTTTAAGAGCTTATTCACTGGAGTACAAATGATTTGCTTTTGAATCCCATCTCTTCAACCGAACATGTGCATAATGGTGATGTGGGAATAGCAAGTTCTGCACTATCGAGATTGCAGAAGTATTAGATGAAGTTTATTGTTCCTGGCACATAGTAGACACTGGGAAATGTCAAATAATATGTCTCCATGTCCTCCCATCTCTGTTACTATGGGGTAGAGACCCCATGGTGTATGTGTCTTCTTTGCATGAACAGAATTCTGTTTTAGACACTGTCCTGTTGGCATCTCATGTGAGTTCTGTCTGGACCCCTTCTGCTTCTAAAGTATGATTTGTTTGCTTTGGACAATACTGGGGTCACTTGAAACATTCTTAAACAATCTTCACTGACATGGCTAATCCCTTGTTTTCTGCTTTTGTCCTCTTGGCATGCTGCTTTCAGCTAGCTGGACCGCTGCTCCCTTAATGCTGCCATCAAATCGAACTCCCTCCTCTGTCATGCCCACCATGAATGGCTCAGCCAGGCCCATCTTTGTAGGTCACTTTCTTATGAGAAAATAAAGTTTTAAAATGTTTTTAAGAGGACTAAAAGGACTAGTTCACAGCATGGTCTACCCAAAAGCTTTCTATTTGTCTAGCTCTGTAAATTTCTGTTAAATATAAGACCAATTAGTCTTAGGGGGGCAAAGTACATTGGTGTACAAACCCCCAAAACACCTCTGTGTGAACTCTAACTTTTAAATTTTAAAGGATTTCTAGGAAATGACTACTAATACACCTACAAAAAAAGTAAGGTGCATTGCATCTGGTAAGTTTTTCTATAAATTTTCGTTTGCTGTGCTCTAGACACAAAATTGAGGACAGATACTATGAAATGGAACAGAACTATTTTTAAAGATTTTATTTATTTTTTATTTTTAAAGAGAGGAAGGGAGGGAGAAAGAGAAACATCGATATGTTAGAGAACATTGATTGGTTGCCTCTAGCATGTCATCAAGTGGCAACCTGCCCTGCAACCCAGGCATGTGCCCTGACTGGGAATCGAACAAGTGACCTTTCAGTTTACAGGATGATGCTCAACCCACTGAGCCGTACAAGTCAGGGCCAGAATAATTTTTAGATAGCAGCTATGTTGAACTGCTTCCTTCGTTTTCCTTCTAAGTCCACGTGGGCATTTATACATCTGAGTTCATACTATGGCATGCAATGGAAATGAAAACTTTGTCATTTTAATTTGGCAGTCTAGTTAGATCCCATATTCGGAGGTCTTTGTAATTTCAGTCTTTCTCTAAGAATGTTAAATCCGGGAGACTGATATTTCTTCCCAGGTAGTCAGCCATCAAGATCTGAGTAGTGGCTGTCCATCTGCTCTGAAGGGGGTTCGTATTCCATGCAACACATTCTTCTTCATGCCTTCATTAGTTCTGATTTAAGATTATAAAGAAAGAGTACCCATACGCGCAGTGACCTTACCTTTAACCGGGCCATATTTTTTTTTTTTAGACCATGACTCTTCCATCATCATTCTCTGAGTTGGGTTCTGATTTGGTTTTTCTTTTCTACAGTCTTTTCTTCACCAGTCCACATTAACACTTCCCTACATTTTCCCACCAGAACTAAAATGCCTTTGAACCATGCGACCATCTTAATGACTTTCAATCTGATGCTCATAAATGTGTGATTAACCCCAAACTTTTGATTATTGTAGTTTTAGTTTTGATTATTGCTTTTTTTTCCACACAGCACATGATGACCTTTGTATTTTGATTTGGAAGGGAACCTCTCAGTAACTTTAAAACTCAGTTGCCACTGTTATTTGAATGCTTAAAATTTTACTTACATTTCCTGATTCCACTGAACTTTGGAAATGTAAATGCATGCTTCTTTAAGAGCGCATACACTTAGAAACTTTTCTTTTGGTGATATGCATTTCAGCTCCCTTGTTGACCTGTTTGGGTGTAGTTGCTTCTGAATATTTGCATCAGACACAAAGATACACAATTTTCATCATGTCTGCATCCGGAGGCCCTGTCAGTGGCGTATTTCTTGTACATTTTAAAAATACATTGCATCCTGATTTTTTTTTTAAATTTGCATCCTGTACATTTTAAAAATACATTGCAACCTTTTTTAAAAGTTGTCTTAAAGGATTTCTTTTGACAACCTATCTTTCATAATTCTGTTGAGATTTTTTTCATTCAGTGTTAGCAGTTTTACTTCTACTGGGAGAGTTGAGCCCCTTTGCAGCAGTATTTTTTTTTAATTACTACTTAAAGTTCTACCCAGAATCTGTGTAGCACAGTCATTTGGTTTTCCCTAAGGTCTGTGTGGCTCAGTCAATTGCCCCCTGTTCGTTTCTGCCCTTATTTCAGAGCTGAAAGCAAACTTAAAAACTGACACGTATCTCAAGTTGCCACCCCATTCTTTATCATGTTGGTGGCACAGACTGCTTAATTATTTTCCTCTATCTGGAGAGGCTTAGTAATTAAATGAAATGGCAGCACCTGGGATTACTTATAGCCCTGAGAAGGCAAGAGGAGTTCTTGATGACTCATCCATCCAGAGCTGGCAAGGAGGCCTTCCTCTCCACTTCCCTGCATCACACCTTTCCTCCACACACCCTGCCCTAACTCCCCAAAGGTGGGTATGATTTGTCCTTCCTTAAAACACCTGTTTCTCTTAGCCTACCATCATGCCCTGAACCTATAAATTTACTTGTCTCCTTCTGCCTTTGTACTGTGAGAACATTGAAGACTTGGGCACTTAACTTACTCATCACTATATTTCTTGTAAGTGGTTGACTCTAGGGCTTGGTTGTACAAATACTTAACTGAATTCACATATTTAGGTTCCATAGTCTTGATTGGAAAGGAAGTGTTTCCTGATAGCCTATCAGCTAAGATGCGTTAGAAATAGGCACTAGGAGACATTGAATTTGAGGTCCATGTCTTGTTCCTCTTTTCTTTGTACCCCATCACCAGCCTTTCCCTAGCCTCACCTCAGTGTCCTTGGCTGAATTATAGCTCAGGAAATATGTACTGAATAGAACTGAGTTATAGCAAACTTCTCAGGGTGCCTACCACAACATTAATTATTTGGATTTTGAAAAAGTGTATGTCTAGGTAGATAGGTAAGCTTCACCTAAAAATGATGGTCGTTATATCAGAAGTGTAAGACTCTTGACATGGTCAAGGAAGGACATTAAACTGAAGGTCATGGGTCAGCTGATTACACTGAGGATGATAACTTTCTGACTTGGGCTTCACTAGGTATAACATGCTGCTAAAGGATGTATCTATATTTATGCCTGTAGTTGTGAAATAGCAACAGGGCTTTAAAAACCTTAAAATAGTATTGCTTCAGAGACTTTATTGCCAAGAATATCTGGATATATCTGTGTCTCCGAATGTTTTAATAAAGTTTCCCATTAAAATGCTTTTGTATCAGTAGATGGTTAGTGAAGAGACTGTTGGATTGTTTTACTATTTTTCTTTCTGACTTGGCTCTGTCTCTAGTATTTCCTCCCTAGGGTCTCTCTGTGAAAGCTGATGGATTAGTTTCTACATGCTTCCACACACCTGTATGTATGTTTCTTGCTTTTTGCCATTTTTTACATGTCTATGTTTTTCTTCCTTCACCCCCCTTTTTTATCAGTTTCTCTAAGTGAACAAAATGTATTATTTTCTCATCTATTTATTCATGCTCTCATTTGCTAACCCATTTGCTCATTCTGCAATATTTATTAAGCACCTTCTTTGTAGCATTCTCCATGCATATTATAAATGTATCCTCAGAATTGTAGCCTGACTTCAAAGTTGTTGGGGAGCAGTACATTTGGAAAAGGGCTGGCCTTTGAAATCTCTCATCGACAGTAGCATTGTTTTGTCATTGGGGGATAAGAGAAAAATGAAATATCAAGAAATGAAAACTAAGAATTATACCTTGTGTATAGTTTCAAAATGATGAATATTTTTAGAGTATGAAGTTTCTATTTGTGAATTTTGGAATTGGACTCCATTTGTTTTCCTTTATTTTTTTACATAGCAAAATACCACTATTAAAGTGTAAAGCATCCCTTGGTGACCTAAATTGGTCTTTTTGACTTTTTAAACCTTCCTGAGGAGTCTTTTTCTTTTATTATGAAGAATGCTTTTTTCTATCATTACTATAGGTCTATTTTTAATTAATTAATTAATTAATTTTACTTTTGACTGGTCCTCGTGGAAATGTAAAACAAGGATCACTACTATAGGAAGGAAGTGAGGAAGGGAGGAAAGGAGGAAGGGGGGAAGGAAGGAAAAATAAAAGAAGAAGGAGAGCAGGAGGCAGAACAAAAAAAAAGAAATAGTAGTTATAGCCATCTACCAAATACCCACCACAGAAAACCCAATAAGTATTTCTAAGTTGGAGAACATATGAATTTATGCTAGAGAGTAGTGGTAGGTTGTTAATTCTTCCTTTTTACATTGCTTTTTAGGGTAATTGCAGTAAACTAATATGATTCTTAATTTATTCCTTTACAGTTGCTGCTGTTTGAATATCATCCTTCTCACATTTTCCACATCCTTGGTTTTATCCAGTCATAAGTTTAATTCTTTCACTACATTACCTAGAAGTGTAATTTCAGAATATTTTGGGTTGATTAAGAAGACTTTTTTAATACACATGCAAAAATTAAAATACATATGCTCCAATTAAACTATTTTAACAGCTAATTGATTTCATAGGACTTGTCATTAAGCGAAGGCCAGAGTCATTTTTAATGTTCAGATGCAGTTTTGAGACAGATTTGTGGATGTAGAGCATTGAATTTATAGCCTATCAGGTGTTTTCAGTACATCTTCTGTCTGCAAATGGCCTGTAATTCAAATTTTCTCTTAGTGGACTTTATAGAGGACTATTTAATAATTGGTGAAGCATTGCATAATTAAGAGACTTTGAGTTCTTTGAATGTGACCAGGTGAAAATCTTCTTTAATTAAATCATTGCACTTCAAGGACAGTTAGCAAGTACTTTGCCTTTGTCTATACCTAAATAAATGGTAGTTTAGTATTTGTCAGTTAGTTTAGAATTTATTTGCTTTGGCCATTAGTTCTAACATGTCTTTGAATTTAACTGCCATAGTCTCAGAGAAAATATTAATAACTGTATAATGGTCTCCCTAAAATGAGGAGAGAGACCTGAGAGAGAATCTGCTCCGTGAGAGGATTCTCTCTCAGTGTAGTTGTCTTGTTTTTGCTAACCATGTCCTCCCTGGAGTGTGATCCAGCAGATGCCCTAGCTGATTAGACGTCTTGGGAGAACTCTCTCCATAAAACACTTTGCATCCCAAGGTTGGAAGAAACTGGCAACTCTCCTCTCCCCATACTCCCTCCCCCAGGTAAACCAGTTGAAACGGTGCTTCTAAATAGAATACAAATACTGTTAATAACAGTTAACATTTATTATGGACTTGATTTATGTAAAATGCTAAAAATGAGGTTCCTACATTATTACCTTATTTAATCTTCACTGGGACCTTCTACATTTTACAGGTGCAGAAGCTGAGGCATGGAGCCTTTTTCAGTAAAAATTCTTCAAGATTGCACAGGCCAATAAATATCGGAGCCAGTAGTTCAACAGAGACAGAGTATCTCCAGGATCAGTGCTTTTAGAGGAGTAAAAGCACTGAATTGGAAAAATTGGTTATTTGGCTGAAGAAGATAGAGAACAAAGTTTATATCGCTGGTTCCAATTATTACCATGTTTACATAAGTGTTTTAGGGATTTTGTCAATTATGATAGTACTAAAATAGTTATTTTCTTATAACTTAAAATTGTGTTCTTATTCTTTTTGCCCATAGTGAAAACCTTTTCATCCTGTTCTAAATTCTCTCTGGCTCTGCACCTGTAATTATTTTATAGATAAGGATAGTATCAATGAGTGGGGTAAACTTCAAACAGTCATTTGATAACTTTTTTAATGGTGGTAATTCTTATGTAGAGGAGGAGGGAGGGAACAGAGGATTTCACCCCCCAGAAGACATGTGGCCATGTATGAAGACACTTATCTGTGACACTGGGTTGTCAGTGGTACTAGCATCCAGGTCATAGAGATTAGGAATGCTGATTCACATCCTACAGTGTGCAAGACCAGCCTCCTTACGACAGAAAATTTTCTGGCCCAGAATGCAGTGCTGAGGTTGAGACCCCTGCTTTATGCTAATCAACTATTCGATTACCATAAATATTGGATGTTTTAATCTCAGTAGATTGGGGGCAGTGGTGGGGGAAGCAGTGAGGGCTCACTGGGTTATTTATGTGTGGATAGAATAAATAATAGTAGTACTAGTAGTAATGATGATGATGATGATGGTGATGATAATAATAATGACAACAACAATCTCATGCCTGAGAAGTCCCCTAGTCCCTGGTCAACCAAGGGTTTAGTCAACTGGATTCTAAGATTAGCTGTAAAGATTTACATGCACTTCAAATGGATGTCTCCAACAGCTGTGTGAAACATGATTTGGAAGAGAAGAAAAAGAGGGGTGGAGGTGATGAGCGAGCCAGAGCCAGAAAATGATTTAGAATTCTGGCTCAGTATCCCTAACAAGAATGGTAGATAAGCACAATAGGAACTACAGCAATATCAGGTTCAAGACATACTTAGCAAATAAAATCAGCAGGATCTGGAGACTGACTGAATATGAGATGTCAGAGAAAAGTAGAATCACAGGATGACTAGGTAGATGGGAGCAGTGTAGTGAAGACCACAGGAACAGGTGCTACTCTGGAGATAACGATTCTGAGATGCCAGTGAAATTCTAAATGCAGGTATTCTGTAGATAGTTGGAGGCATGAATTTTAATCTCAGGGGGGAAATCTGGGCTAAAAAAGAATGTGGAATCATTAGCATATATGTACATGTCAGCTGAGATCAGGAAATTTTTAAGGTCAAACAAAAAAAGGGTCAAGCCCTGGCTGGTGGCTCAGTGGATTGAGTGCTGGCCTGCAGACCAAGGAGTAGCTGGTTTGATTCCCATTCAGGACATGTGCCTTGGTTGCAGGCCGGTTTTCCCTGTAGGGGGAATGCGAGAGACAACCACACATTGGTGTTTCTCTACCTCTCTTTCTCCCTCCCTCCCCCTTTCTAAAAATAACTAACTAAATTTTTTTCTTTTTTTGCATTTGGGCAACTATACCCTGAAGCAATTAGCTTTCTTTTTTTTTTTAAATTTTTAATCAGTATTTTTTAATTGTTGATATTGTACAGTTTTCTGTCTTTTACCCCGCCCCCAGCCCACCACCCCAGCCCTCCCCACCTTCCTCCCAATTCCACCCCCCATAGTTTTTGTCCATGAGTCCTTTATACTTGTTGCTCTAAACCATTCCCCTTTTCCCCCGTGAAATTCCCTCCCCTCCCCCTCTGGTCACTGTCAGACTGTTCTCAAATTCAGTGAATTTGTTTATATTATGCTTGTTTGTTTGTTTTTGTTGATTAGGTTCCTGTTAAAGGTGAGATCATATGGTATTTGTCTTTCACTGCCTGGCTTATTTTGCTGAGCATAATGCTCTCCAATTCCATCCATGCTGTTGCAAAGGGTAGGAGCTCTTTCTTTCTCTCTGCTGCATAGAATTCCATTGTGTAAATGTACCACAGTTTTTTGATCCATTCATTAACTGATGGGCACCTAGGCTGCTTCCAACACTTGGCTATTGTAAATCATGCTGCTATGAACATAGAGGTGCATAGGTTCTTTTGGATTGGTGTTTCAGGGTTCTTAGGATATAATCCAAGCAGTGGAATTGCTGGGTCAAAAGGTATGTCCATTTTTAGTTTTCTTAGAAAATTCCATACTGTTTTCCATAGTGGTTGTACCAATCTGCAATCCCACCAACAGTGCACTAGAGTCCCCTTTTCTCCACAACCTCTCCAACACTTGCTGTTTGTTGCTTTGTTTATGAAGGCCATTCTGACTGGTGTCAAGTGGTATCTCATTGTGGTTTTAATTTACATCTCTCTGATAGCTAGCAATATCGAGCATCTTTTCATGTGTCTCTGGATCCTCTCTATGTCCTCCTTGGAGAAGTGTCTGTTCAAGTCCTCTGCCCATTTTTTAATTGGGTTGCTTGTCTTCTTAGAGTAGAGTCTTGTAAGTTCTTTATATATTTTGGAGATTAATCCCTTGTCTGAGGTATCATTGTCAAATGTTTTCCCATACAGTTGGTTCTCTTTTTATTTTAATACTGTTTTCTTTAGCCATGCAGAAGCTTTTTATTTTGATGAGATCCCATTCGTTTATTCTTTCCTTTATGTCCCTTGCTCTAGGGGACATATCAGTAAAAATATTGCTGCGTGAAATATCTGAGATTTTCCTGCCTATGTTATCCTCTAGGATTTTAATGGTGTCATGGCTTATATTTAAATCTTTTATCCACCTTGATAACTAAATTTTTTAATAAAAAGGGTCAAATCTAGAATATTCCGTAACAGCAGTATTAAGGAACAGAATTCAGTGAAGAGCTCATACCAGCTTTCAATAACTCATTGTGAAATTGTCAGGAAACATTGTTAGCCTGTAGTTAAATAGAGCCACTATAAAAAGATTCAAATTGTATAAACTTAAATTTATAACTTACTATTTTAAAAAGGTAATAACAAGGAAAACATTTTTAAAAGTTGATATGCCAAAATGCAAAATACCTGTTCCAGCTTCATCTTGGTCCCCTTAAAGAGCTCATATGGGTATTGGTTTGCCGATAACTGCAATGATTTGTGAAAGAAGCACCAATTTAGTAGGTCATTCATTTAGACATAGAAAAGTAAATAAAGAGCATGTGCAAATGCTTTTGAACTTGAAATCAGTGGGAGCATCTGCATGTGCTTTTGAACTTTTTATCAGTGGGAGCTGTTTGGAAAAACTCACAATGAAACTCCCTCTGGTGGTTATAGGAAAGTCGTTCCCCCTTATTATTTTTGGTATCATAAAGCATAATATGCTAAAAATGTTGCTTATTTTCTTCTGTCTTCAATATTAAAATGATCTCACAAAAGTTCACCAATTTTGATAAATTTCTTTAAAAATGCATGCTGATATGACAGCTTCACAATACAATCTAACAAAATTTTTTCAAATGAAGTTAAAGACAGCTAAGCACTACTAGAGCCATCTTAACAGAAAAAAAACCAAATGAACTTTTTGGCCAACCCAGTACATGATGAGGCAGCTAATTAGGAAGGTAATTTATTTATCTATGTGAAACATTTTATGATTTATCTGTACCCCCTTTTTTCTCTAACACCTTGATCTTAGTAAGATTGTTTGGCCAACTGTGGTATTCTTTAGGAGTGCAAGTCCTGTGTTTGTGAAGGACTGGGGTACAGAGTATGAGAGATCTTCCATAATAGAAATATTTTCTCCTTCATGCCTTTTAACTTGCAGCAAATGTGATATAGTAAAAGGCACAGTAGTTAGGACTCATATCATTTTATTTTGCTTGCCCAGGTGTCTTTTGAGAAAATTATTAGCATGGGTTCCCCCGTTTGGGGTTTTGTGGGAGTTGTAAAATGTACCTGTGCATCGCCCGGCCTGGGCACATTTGTACAGTGGGTTGTTTTTCTTAGCCCTTTGTGCTCTCTGAATATATATTAAGTTACATGATTGTTGGGGGGGGGGTGCAAATTCCTACTTAGTTGTGCCTAAAATAATAAGTAAAAATAATTAATTTTAGATCTTGCTTTTTTGGAAGTTGGGTTTGTGCAAAATTGAAGTAAGCCTGGACTTGCTTTACTTGAGAAAGAATTAAGTAGGTACATCAATACTATAGATAACATTGCAACAGAAGCAGTTTGCTCAATTTGTGTGTGTCAGTTGGGTATTATCAACTAATTTTATATAGTATTCATTTGATATTAGTCCTTTGGTTATAACAGAAAATTGTGTAACAGATTTGGTGAGGGATAGTCCTGGAATTACATTACTAGTATGAATCACATAAAATGAAACAAAATTATGTATCTCAAAAGCAATAACCAGTCTGACTCTGATAATTTAATTCCTGAGATTTTTTAATACATGCGACTGGGGTCTTACTCTACTTTTTCCAGTGTTTTCCCAGGTTACTTGGCATTCTTGAACACCATTCTAATGACGTTTCAACCAATTACTCCTGTTTTTAGCTAACCTCCAAAGGTAACGGCTGGACACTAGTCCTGTTTGGTTTTTGTTGTTGGTGGTGGTTTTTTTTTTGTTTTTTGTTTTTAAATTGAATTGGTTACAGGCATACATTGCATTATTGTGTTTTGCCAATAATGCGTTTTCATCAATGTTGAGGCAAAACACTCCACCAGCAAAAAGATTATTATGGCTCACTGAAGTCTCAGATGATATTTAGCATTTTTTAGCAATAAAATATTTTTAAACTGAGGTACATACATTGTGTTTTTAGACATAATGCTCTCGCACACTTACTAGTACCCTATAGTGTAAATATAACTTTGTCATGTACTGAGAAACCCAAAACTTTGTGGTGCACTTTATTATGACGTTCACTTCATTGCAGTGGCCTGAAACCAAATTCACGGTATCTCTGAGGTATGTCAGTGTAGGGTTTAGCACCAGATGGCTTAGAAATGCTAGCGACTAGCTAACACAAAGCCAGTTCCTAAACTTTTCAGGAAGGGAAATAAATGTTTAGGGCCACATCTGAACTTTGTAGCTTGGCTCCCCTCTTTTTTTTTTAATAGAAATCAGCCTAAAACTTGGGTTCTTCTGTATTTTGAATTTTACAAGTGAAAGATGTCCTCGTCCCAGTAAACAATGCAGATAGGTAAAATCCCAAGTTTTCTAAAAAGAGGGTTCCAGCTTCTGATTTTCTTTAAATATAAGCAGTAATAAAAAACACTAGGTGATAGTTATGGACAGTGGTCATGTATTAAACCCTCTGCCAATTCTGCCAACCATTATCTTATCTAATGCACATAACACTTCTCTGAGAAGGAGTTTCTGATCCCAGAAGCTTCCCCAGATGCTTAGATTCCCTTTGGTTATGAAATCAGTGTCTTGGAAAGCCATTGGAAAAGGTTGGGGTTTTGGCATGAAAAGTTCTCTGCTAAAATTCTGACTTGTCACTTACTGCCTTTTCCTTTGGACAAATGTATTTATTTCCTTTCTGCCTTCATTCTTTTGTGCATCAAATGGAAATATTGGTACCCAGTTGGTCTGCTGGGAACTTCAAGTGAAAATGTGTATGTGAAACCACTGTAGAGCAGATTTTGAGGCACTCTAAAAAGTTGTTAAAATAATAGTTTTGATGGTGATGATAATTACAACAGGAGTTGAAATGCTGAAATAAAATGGAATTTTTTTTGAATGATTACTTTTCCATGTTGTGAGGCCTGGTCTGGAACAGCCATGCTTAAATAAACATATTGTTTTGCTACATCAAAGCTATGCACCCTCCCAGTCCTCTAGCATTTTGGTGGAGGTGCTTCAGCTCTCTGATTGCCTTGGCTGAGGGACCAGGTTCTGAAGTTTCAGTGTTGTTACTGGTGTTATAACTCAGTGATTCAGGAGAAAGTAACCAAACTCAGATTGCTCAAGGAGCATCTACATCTTGCTCTTACTCCTTTGAAGAGGGACTAAAGTAATTAGTCTTAACACCTTGGCTGGTGAAATAGTCACTTAATTGGGGAAGCTGGGCAGCTGGGAGAAAGAAAAGTACACATTGACATGGGCCCAGGTCCCTGAGCATGGTAGGGACTCCATGTGGAAGTAAAAGGTTCTCATCACCATTTTTTCTGGCCTCCAAGTGACTGCTTTATTCATAGTAGTGAGTTCCTTTCCAGTGTTGGAGAAGTAAACCAGGCAGCTTTTTTGTGGCCTTATTTGTGCTAGAAGTGTATCCTCTTATGAGAGCCCTTATTAGTACTTGCTTGGTTGGAGGTACCGCCAGCAGTAATGATGGGCTCGTTAGAGAACTTTAAGTACTATGGCATGTGAATTATTGCCTGTTCTGGTGATTCATTTCATTTGTCCCTGCGTTTGATGTGCATCACAGTTTGGGGTTGTAAGTGGGAGATGTGTTTCCTTCCGCATTTTTGCAGTGTGACTCCATGTCTCCCTTATCTAAAGAGGTGAGACGACCCCATATGCATACCCCTCTCTCCTCTCTTGATGCCCTGTGTTTGCCTTCTATGTTCATTCCCTCTGCAAAGTCACTGTGGCGTCCCCTACACAGCAGACAGCACAGTGACCAGAGGAGAAATAATAAATAAATAAAGCACAGTGGCCGTCATCAAGGAGGTCACTCTGTGTACTCATCCACACACACACACCTGTCAGCCCCTTAAGACCAGCACCTTTGCTTGTTTGGTGTTGTAATCTGCTTACCAGAGAGAGATTGAGTGGAAACAAAAGAGATTACTTGAGAGTCTGCTTGATGAAGAGATTCTAGCTCAGATTGTTTGATGAAATCCCAGTTTTGCCCATTAGTAGTAATGGACTTTAGTCAAGTTCACTAAACCTTTCCATCTGGAAAATGAAGAAAGCCATAAAAGACCAACCTTAAAGAGTTGTTGTGAGACTTGTATTAGTTAATACCTGTGAAATGAACATGTCCATGGCACATAGTAAGTCTTCAATAAATGTTAGCTTTCATTCTAATTTAAACACTAGCAGATTTTGCCCTTTATGCCCTGATAAACATCAGTTACCACATGCAACAGCAGTTAGTTATATAAAATCAGAGTGATTGACCAGCCTTGTGTGAGAGAGGCAAGGCATTCTCGCCTGAGCAGGGGTTGTGTCATGTCACTTGTGAGTCTGTTTTCTCTTCCTGTCTAAACTCAGTGGGCTGAGAGAGCCCAGAACAGTAGTCCTTAACAGTGGCTGCACATTGGAATCACCAAGTACGGTTTAAATGCTACTCATGCTTGTGACCCTCTGTCACGGTTTCGGTCATTGGTCTGGGAGGTGACCTGAGCGTCAGCATTTCAACAGCAGCTCGTGTAATTCTCAGTGCAGCCCAGGTTGAGGTCTGCTGGCACGGCCAGGCCGTAATTGTCCTTCGCATTCACCCCTGCCCCACCAACTCTCTGCCTAGACAGTTGATTCATTTCAGCCTCACCCTGTGGGGTTCCAGTTTTCCTGAGAAAGTGTGTTCTCATCTGTTAGGATCCTGATGACCTTCCTACCTCCTCATCTCAGGATACCATGGCCAGCCCCACTTGGATTCTATTCTTATTTTGTAGTGAACATTTTCAGGAAATGCCATTGGCCGTTGGTGACTCCACCTTGTATTATACAGAGCAGTAATATTCTCATAGGTGTCAGGGAACCTAGTTATTTGTCCTACCTTCTAGTCTGAGCCAGAAAAAAAAGTCAAGGATGAGATTTGTTGGTGATGAGGCAGACAGAAGAGTACCACTGGGACCAGAGCTCACCTGAGTCTCCATGCTTTTTACCCTGCAGAGGATGAGCAGGCGGAGCAAAGTCATGCTACTCATTAATCCCCAGATAGGGGGCTAGGACTGGGTTCTTGCCCTGACCCCGGGGCTGCTTAATGCTGGCAGATGGAAGGCAGGGCATCCACTCCATAGGCTGCAGCTGGGGAACTGGGAAGGCAGCTCCAGAGCAGAGGGCTGGGCTTGCTTTCCTTTGAGTGGCCCAGGACTTAGGGGGTTACCCTTGCCTAGGGTGTGGGGGCAAAGCAGCAGAGTTGGGGGCTGAAAGTTGGAGGGAGGCGAGAGCTTCTTCCCAAGCACTGTTGCTAAATTTATGTTGGTACAAATTCCTACCTCTGCGAGCCCAGGAGGGAATGTGGGATAGAGGGAAGCAAGTGTCTCCCCTCCTGCTCCTTCTGTCCTTTCTGCTACATTAGAGAGGAGACTCTCATGTTTTTGTGGGCCAGTCTGAACCTATGATCTCCTTCAGTGCTTCAGAGCTGTGCAGCAGGAACTTCTGCTTCTACCTGATGAATGGGGAAATCAAGTCACAGATAGATGCAAAATTGTCCAAAGTGACAATGACTCAAAAATGGTAGCATTTGAATTCACATCTCTCTTACTCTAGAGGCTCTTTCCATCTTCCTAACCTCAGTCCTAATGCTGCTCTCACCATCCTGTGAACCCATAGCACTCCTTTTGTTCCCAGTGGTATGGACCTGCAGTGGGTGCTCTGGAGACAGTATTTGCAACCTAAGGTAATTAGAACTTGTAAGGAAAAGTTGTTATTGGGGAAACTTGTATTTTTGAACCACTTTTCCTGCCAGCAGCTCTCCTAAACTTTGGAGGATGCTAAGGTTATGAGAGCTTTATATTTTTCGCTAGCCTGCTTCCAGAGAACATGATTTTTATGGGCTACCTATGGAACCCAGCTTCAAGCTCCTCAAAATTGGTTTTTATGGTTTTTGCCATGCAGCTTCCCCAATCCTGCTGCTTCAGTAAAAGATGTGGGATGTTCCTTGCTAGAATGTCCCTAGCACAGGTAGCAACTGCTTAAGGTCTCAGTGGCAGAGCCAGGCCTCGCCCAGCCTGACATCCCTGCTGAGGCCATTAAAGGTCCTCCGATGGTGTACATTCACCAATGCATTGGGCCAGGAGGGGTGTTGGGCTTGTGAGACCAGGGAGGTCAGGGAGGTCTCTGTTGGCCGACTGACCACTTGGCTGCTACTGAAAGTTTTTGGAAGCTCAGAAGCAGTTCTGTTCACATCTGGCTGTGTGTTCTGCCAAGAGGCATCTTTTGACATTCCTAGATTAGGAAGGTGGTGACCTGCCACACAGGAGTACTTGTTCCACAGGCTGGTTTTAACTGAGCAGAATGATAATCTCCCTCCCATGAGTATATTCACCAGAGTGTCCATGTTGTAATCTTCTCCTCTAGGCTTTATAAATGATGAAATGTTGTATAGTGTTCTCCTGTTGGGCAAATGTGTAAAACCAGCCCTGGGACCCAGCAAAGCACCTTCAATTACAACTTTGTCATAAAAGCATCATTTAAAAATTTTTGGGCCATAAAGCAAAATGAGAGCAGTGTTTACCATCATAAGTTGTTAAGCAGACAGTCTTGGTGTCAGAGGGGACTCTTTTAGGCAGGGATGCTCTCCGTTATCGAGAACATCAAAGCTACATCTCCTGTGTGGCCTTCAGTGAGGCAAAGGAAGGATGTCTAAAAGGAATTTTTTGCAACTCAGTTTGGTCACAACCTGTAACTGGGGACTTCCAAGGCTCTTCTGGGTACAATGACAGTGGTTGGACATACAGCAGTGCAGTGGACCGTGTGCTGTCCTGCATTGTCATTGAAAGACTAGTGTTATTCTCCATGCCTTTCCAGTTTACATATAGAGAATAATCTGGCTTTGCAGTATTCATTCACCAAGTAGTTCTTGTAGCTGTGAGTGTGGCAGGCACTCTGTTGGGCACCGGGCTGCCCTGTGAGGACATAGCCAGGTCTTGGTCCTTTTGGAATCACAGTCTGTTAGAGGAATAGGTACTGGTCATATAAATGTGCCAATGGGTGCGTGATTAAACATATTACACCAGTGAAAAAGACATCCAGTACTTTAGCAGCATGTGATAGGGATCAGGCCCAATTTGCGGGTCACCAAAGGCCACTAGAGGACATGATGGACCAGAATTTAACTAGGCCAGGAAGTTCTCAGCACAAGGGGAACAACATTGTGAGTGTCTGGGGATTGGAAAAGAAGCCACTAGGGCTGGAACGGGACTCCCCAGGGCCTTCAACTCTGGATTTTTACAGGGAAGCCATTGCAAAACTGGCTGGGCAGAGGGCTCACTTGGTTAGCATTTTGGAGCAGATCAGGAAGGATGTGGTAAGAAGATGGAGCTGGAGAGAAGCCAGGAAGATGTGCTGTCATCCGTTTGTCATAAAGAAAAGAGATGGTGGTGGCTGGGACCTGGGGGGAAGTGATCTCTTTCAATTATCAAGACTGTAGGAGTTTTATGTTCTTATATAGGAAGAAGAAAATTAGTTTCAGGCTCTGGGAGCATGCTTTTTGAAGCAACTTGGTGACTAATGAAAATAACACTTCTGGGTTAAGAAGGCAGGTCAGAGTGGGTTTTATTAATTCTGCGCACGATTGAGTTTGTAGAAAATCCTCATTTTTGTTTTGATATTGGCAGTTGTTCCTCATTCACTTTTTGTTGCTTTTCACATTTGATGTTTTCTCCTGTTGTATTTATTTCTTTGTGTGTTTTTATGTGCATTGTATTGAATGGGCCTTCTGCCTTCTTTTGGTTCCATTTTAATTTTGGAGTGTGATGATGATTATCAGTTCATGTACATGTCTTGCTATGTGTTGTCTCTGCTAATACAACTGACTGCTTTCCATTGTTAATTTTGCAACCATATTGTAAAATCTGTAAATCCGTAGATAGAAATTCTTGGAGATTTCATTAGTGTGTTTCTACAAATAGTCCTTAGATGTCTAATATATTAAAATATAGTCGTTATTTATAGTTATCACATTATGTCTCCACTCTGTTTTAGGACAGATTGATGGCCGGGCTGAGGCCTCATTATAATTATCAGAATAGAAGAACAAGTTAGGTGGATGGTCTCTAGCCACAGTGCCCTTTACTGCCTATCCCATTTTATACCCTGTTGCAGTTTACAGTTCTAAAGATCTTTCATTTCGGTTTCATTGCTAGCACATAAGGACTTTGAAACATACACAGCTTACCAGTGCATCTTAAAAACACAAAGCAAAAAGCCATTCATCTTAAAAGTGAAATGGTAGGGCCAAGCCATTTTAAGATTAGGAACTCACTGTCAGAAACACAAAAGGCCCCCAGCTAGCTGTTACTATTATTGTGGATTTAAGCAAAGGGTGAACTCAGATCCTCTGTGTTACTGATTGCCTTGTTCCACTTAGGACTCTAAAGGAAGATATTGGTTGTAAAACCTAATGGTATAAAATAAACTTGGTTAAGGGTGGCCTTCCCAGGTCCTTTAGATCTTGTTCATGTAATCTGCCAGCTGAAAAGGGAGAGTATGTGTCCTATAAAGTGCGGGTCAGGATGTTCTGCCAAAGGAGATAGTACTTCAGACATGTGACTGTTTCAGCAAATGAAAACCTAAATAAACTCCACAGAATACCTGCTGTTCTTTAAAGGAGTCCTGATCTTATCATTTCCACTTAAATAAACACTCATGAGTAGTGGTGCGTTTTTTACATGCTCACGTTACTGGTATGGAAGTCTGGATGGGTGTGGGGGGGCAGTGCACACCTGTTTTAGAGGCAAAAGAGGATTCCTCTACACCACTTGTCCAAGTTAGAAAATACCATAGCATAATAGGGATCTGTTCAAAATCAAACTTCTAGATGGTATGCTTTGTGTGAAATAAAGTTCACTCAGTCTTTTGTACTGTCTGTATCTAGAACGCTCAGGAAATAGAATTTCCAAAAACCCCAATAGTCCAATAGCTAAATGCACTGCATGTGTGTATTAAGTAATAATGGTAATAATGTTATTTATTTAATAAATAGTAAATATGGAATAATACGGTCAGAAAATACATAAAAACTAGAAATTCATTTTCCCAAAGAATCTCTTCTGTGGAATTTTCATTGTACTATATAGTCTGTCTATTTTGAAACTTGGGTTAAATTAAATGATGCATTTGTAGTACACAGATATGGTGTTGATTTTCCTCTGTACTTCTGTCAATTTTCTGTTATTTTATAAGGTGTACAAAGTATATTATTTATGTTTTTAGAAAGATTTTAGTAGGATGATCAACATGGCCAAACATCATTATCTCACAAAACACTCTCTACAAGAGGAGGCATTTGAGATCCTCAGAAGTGTTTGCAGTTAAAAATTTTCAAATTCACAATATAATGCCAGGAAATTAACTTCATTCAATAAAGTAAGGAGTATACTCATATATCTCAAAACAATAATTTCCTTCATCATGATTTCCCAAGTTTGAAGAATTGCTGTCTTGGAGATTTACTAATCCTAATTAGAGATTATCTTCATTATGGATTACTAAGCTTTTGAGAGATTACGTGTATATGGCTAATTGATAAAAGAACTAAAACAAATATTTTAATATCCATTTGCCTTTGTACAGGGTTTGGCAGTTTATCCCATGCTTTTACTTGTATTGTGTGAGCCTTAAAACAAGTAGACAAATAGACTCTGTGGATTTCATTCCACCCTCCCTCCTGGCCCCAGCTTTTTTTCTGGTCATTTTTCTTAACAGACATGGGCAAGAGAAAGATCAGAAGTTAAATGACTTGCTCAAGTTCACAAAGCTGGAAATAGCAGCCAGACCTTTAGTGCTTATGCTTATATTCTTCACTGCCTTCCAGGAAAGCTGATGTTATCTGCAGCTGCTGGCCTCCTCTTAGGTTTCACAGGTGGACAGATCAAGGGAATATTCTGGAAGGGATGCTAAATATTTTTATATTTATTCTCATTATAGCTCACTATTAACAGATGGTAGAAATAAACTGGATTTATAATCCTGAAAGGTTACAGCCACAGAATACTCTGACTGTAAGGATGGCAGTGTTAAAATGTGCAGTGTCTTAGAAACAAAAGTGTCTCAGGGTCACCAAACAAATTCTGAGATGGTGAGTTTTCATGACAATGTAGAATTTAGAGTTGCTTGAGACAGAAGGTGCCTCTGATGGCCACCAGCCTACACACATAGCTGTGCTTTCTGATTTACTCCTAAGATACCCACACTTAGGAATTCCCATAATTGGTGTTGGAATTGGGACCTTTGTCTGGTTGTTGACTGTCTAAGGATGATTCGCTTGTGCTTGTGACTAGAATCCAAAGTTGGATTACTTTGGGATTTTCATAAGCATCTTTCTTCTTTCACCACAAATTCTGGTTTAAGCAAACCCTTAGTGTAGAATATAATTTTTTGATTTCTTACCATTCATCATTACTTATACTAGTGTTTCAAAATAGTATTTTAGGCCTGAATAATAATCCTGAGACTAATTCAAGTATTGGGAAAATTTGGGGCACAAAAGTGTTGATTACACTATGATTTATGGTAGTGCAATTGGTGGAACAAACCAAGATGCCCAACATTTTGGAAAGGATTGAGTGAGTTAGGCCCATCCTGACGATGCAATATTATGCAGCCATTAAAAGGTATGCTTTATGGATACTTTTAATTACATATAAAGCCCATTATTAATCAATACTATCATTGATGAAGTGTTAATACCATAACCTGGCAAAGCAGTTAAAAATAGCAAACATATGGTAACTATTATCAGGCACTCATCTCGGTGTTTTATATATATCAAGTCACTTTGAGGTAAGAACTCATAGTACTTACGAGGGAAATACTTTTTTTGGCAACTTCATTTTTAGGTGCAGAAACTGGAGTCCAGATAACAGGTTACCTACCTAATAAGTGGAGAAGTAAGGATTCGAACCCAAGATCTTAGCTACTGCTGCTGTTCTACCCAACGTCAGGTCCATAACAAATGATCTCATCCATGCTGTAAAATATATTCATGTGTATAAGGAAAATTTGGAAGGGCACATGGCCCAATTTCCAGCACTGTTTACCTGAGTTCTAGTCTTCTCTGTATCTTGTAAAAGAGTATGATATTTGTGTAATAGAACAGAAGGTAAGTTTAAATAAATTAATAAATGGAAGACTTTTTTACACCTTGCAGAATTTTCTTGTCACTGAGTGAAAACCCACTCATACTCTGTCATTTCCCTGCCTTCCAGCTTCTGTGCAGTCAAACCACAGTGGCCAGGATCTCCAGCCCTCGCTTGGCAGCACTTTAGGGAGAATGTGGACCCGGACACATACCAAATTGGCATGAACACTTTTCTGCTTTCCAGTCATAAAGCAAAAGCCTAAGAGACGCACAGGAATGTATGATCTCAATTCGTAATTCCCCAATTTTCAACTCATTATTTTTGTAGTTGACTTGGAGAAATGCTTGGGCATTTTAGCTATGGAATAAATAGTTGTAGAGGCTTTGTGGAATAAATAATGGGAAGCATTTTTAAATGGTGCACTCTTTCCATTGAGCTGTGGACACACAGGTTGTTTATGCTATTTCAAATAGTCCTTTTTGTTGTCTTCTGTTTGCGAAAACAGAACCAGAGTCTGTTTGTTTGTTCATTTGTTTATTGAGATTTTTAAGTTTTTTCTTCTTTATTTTTAAAAAATTTCCCCTACTCTTCTGCGACACCATATAAAAATGTTTGACTCTATAAACTATACTTTGCAATGATAAAGTTTTATCACAGGTGTTAAAGGAACCTGTTAAAAGACATTTGAAAAGAGTCCCTTTCTTTTAAAAATATATATGAAAATATTTACGAATAAAATAATGATTGACAGTTTACTTCAATATAATTAGAAGAGTGTGAAGATACAGAAAAGAAGATTGATTTTGTAGCTGAGTGATGGGTATGGAGGAGCTCATTAAGCTACTCTTTCGCTTTGGTTTATGTTGAAAAATTATCATAAAAAAATAAATCAAACACCTAACTGCTATGTCAGCGATTCTATTGCATCATGAGACGAAACAAATTTAATTTGAAAGGGAAATTGTCAAGGAAGTTTCAAAGAACTTTAGTCTGAAGAATGCCAAAACAAGTGATTGAAATGTAAAAACTTCTGACAGTCTATATCACATTGTTTGCATACAGAGCTTATTAAACCATGCCAAAGAATAATTCGACTGGTTTTTTTTCAACTCAACTAATCTTACTATAATAATACCATCGGGTTTTGACATGTATAAGATTGGCTTTGGAGTTTTTACAAACCCTTACTATTTATCTTATCCTTGGACTTTTATAAAAGTACCTGAAATGTTCACTTTGATTTCAGACCTGGCCTTCCAGGCCATCCTTCATGGTCCCTTGAAACTAGTAGCACTTTGCCTTTATCATTCTTCTTGCCTAGAACTTGGCAGTGGATCTCTAGGTACCTGTGAATAAAATCCAGATGTTTTAGTCTGGCCCAAACCTACTCTCTGCAGATTGATTTCTTCTGCTACGAACCATCTGATGGAACTACATAGTGAAAAGAGAATGAGCTATTTACAAATTCTTGATACTTATTTTGAAAGTCTTCTGAAAGAGTTGTGTCAATCTATACTCCCACCAAATGTATAACAGTGCCCATTTCACCATAAGCAAATACATGGTGGACATCAGTATTTTTTCAAAAATGTCACCTCATATGATAGACCAAAAAAAGTATTTTTTGAAATTATCTCTGAGGTTGGAGGACATTTTTCAAATTTTTCATTGGCATTCATTGTTTTTCATTTAAAATATGTTTTGTTCACATCTCCGATTTTATTATTATCATATTCTATACTAATATTTTATAGCAGGATTCCAGTTCATCCTTCATTCTAAAATGTAAACTTCCTAAGGGGTCTTGTTATCTGACCCATTTCTGCATCCTCACTACCTGATGTAGTGCCTAGTGCAGGTAGGTCCTTAAATATCTGCCACCGCCTTTTAACACCTTTCTTTAAAAATGAAAATAATAGAATGGTGTCCATTTTGAATAGGAATTTCTGTAATACTTGTTGCTGGGAAGTCTGTTTTTTTCCTTTGCAACTCCTGAGAGGCCACCCCTGCAGAGGTCTGAGAAGGCAGGGCGGTGGCAGTAACTCAGGAGTAATTGCCCTTCTGGCTTGTAAGCTTGCTCCCCATACAGGGTCATGTAGGAAAAGGAAGTGTGTGGACTGAAATCTGAAAATTAGTTGGTTGTACTATGTGGTGCTTAACAGGAATTTCTCTTGCATTTATGCTGTCATCTAAATCGAAGGTTTCATGTGATTAGCAAGTTTTCAGGAGACTTTTTTAGATTTTAACTTGTTGCTCTAGATGTTTTCAGTTGCTTTTCCCCCCACTTCTCGATCTTGTTACTAGAAATTACAGATTAAATTGAAAGTCTTCTGCTATATCCTACTGGCCATCTTTTGTTATGTCCTGCTTCCTTTTTTTCTCCATCATTTTTAGTCCTATGAAATCACTTTTTAAAAGAAACATTGTCTCATAAATCTTGTTTCTCATCTATTTCTCATCACATTTTCTTTTCTTTGTATTTGCAGCTATTGCATACTTAGCCTAAAAACTGTGATCACTCTGTGGCATGCTTGGACTCACCCAACATGAAGAAGCCAGTCTTTTCAATTCTTTTTTATTGTTTGTTCATTTTTAAGTATATTTTACTGATTATGCTGTTACAGTTCTCCCAATTTCTCTCTCCTCTGTATCCCCCCTCTGCCCTGTAACCCTCCATCCTCCAGCATTCCCCCCACCCTCTTAGTTCATGCCCACGGGTTGTACATATATATATATATCCTTTGGCTTCTTTATTTCCTATACTATTCTTAACCTACCCCTGTCTATTTTATGCCTACCAATTATGCTTCTTATTCCCTGTACCTTTTTTCCTCACCAATTTCCCCCTCCCCCTCCCTATTGATAACCCTTCATGTGATCTCCATTTCTGTGATTCTATTCCTATTCTAGTTGTTTTCTTAGTTTTTGTTTTTTAGGTTCACTTGTTGATAATTATGAGTTAGTTGTCATTTTATTCTACATAGTTTTAGATCTTCTTCTATTTCTTAGATAAGTCCCTTTAACATTTCATATAAGGTAAAGATGAACTCCTTTAACTTTACGTTTTCTGGGAAACACTTTATCTGCCCTTCCATTCTAAATGATAGCTTTGCTGGATAAAGTAACCTTGGGTATAGGTCCCTGCCTTTCATGACTTCAAATACTTCTTTCCAGCTCCTTATTGCCTGTAAGGTTTCTTATGAGAAATCAGCTGATATTCTTATGGAAACACCTTTGTAGGTAACTGTCTCCTTTTCTTTTGCGGCTTTTAAGATTCTCTCCTTATCTTTAATCTTGGATGACTTTATCATGGTGTTCCTTGGTGTGTTTCTCCTTGGGTCCAGTTTCTTTGGGACTGTCTTGGCTTCCTGGACTTCCTGGACATCTATTTCCTTTGCCAGATTGAGGAAGTTTTCCTTCATTATTTTTTCAAATAAGTTTTCTATTTCTTGCTCTTCCTCTTTTCCTTCTGGCACCCCTATGATTCAGATGTTGGAACACATAAAGTTGTCCCAGAAGTTCCTAAGCCTCCTCAATTTTTGAATTCTTTTTTCTTCATTCTCTTCTGGTTGGATGTCTTTTTCCTCTTTTTTATCCAAATCATTGATTTGAGTCCTAGTTTCCTTCCCTTCACTGTTGGTTCCCTGTATATTTTGCTTTATTTCACTTTGTGTAGCCTTTGTTTCTTCCTTCATTTTGCAACCAAGCTCAATCAGTTCTGTGAGCATCCTGATTACCAGTGTTTTAAACTCTGCATCAGATAGGTTGTCTATCTCCTTGTCACTTAGCTCTTTTTTCTGGAGTTTTGATCTATTCTTTCATTTGGGCCACATTTCTTTATCATGGTGCACTGGTCTGGATGAATGTTTCTTTAACTCCTTGATTGTCGGATTTCCATGCAGATTTCTATTCTGGCGTTTTTGGTTGTTTATTTTTTTAAATTGGTTGTTATCCTTTTGGTTGATCAAGGATGCAAAGTATTTCAACCTACTCCTACATCTTCAGTCTTTTGCATTGTGACTGTTCTGGGTACATGTCCATTAACTCATACTCTTAATGAGATTTGCAGATCTCAGCTCTCACAATTCCCCACCAGTTACAATGCTAAGCAAAGTTTTGCCTTCCCTTTCCACACATGTCTACATTGAACTCATCTGAAGGAATAAAAAAAGAGTGATAAACCTAAAAACATCTGAGATTCCTATCTCATGTTTAAAAAGAAAAATCTTCCCTGTTTCCATAGTCTGAAATGTACCTAGAAAGGCCAGACCTAGGAAGGAATATTTAATTACCCCCAGTTTATTCCATCTCCTCAGTTTTCATGAAAAAAATTCAAGCCTATGGTGCTTTCTTCTTTTCTTCTTTTCATTCTGATACCATTTTGTGACAGATAGTGAATAAAAGCATCAAGCCTAGGTCAGATGGCATAGTATCTGTATCTGCATTTTGATGACAACTGTCACTGGAGAGTCTAGTGACTGAGGACTATCTCAGAGACCAGGCAGAAGACGTAGCCAGGCTGTCTGGAAACCTCATCAGTTTTCCCAAAAGCTCTTGTGATTTTGATGTAATTTTCAGTTAGATCTAAACTTTTAAGCAACCTGCATTTTTAATTTGAGTCATGTGTTGCATTGTGCATGAGTTGGTTGAAATTTGAGTCGTGTTTTCTATCACTTGACTTTTTCACCATCAGGTACAGAATCCTATTACAGTAAAATCATCAATGAAATAAAAGTGTCATCAGAATTATGCTATTCTTCTAATTAACCAATGTTGTTACCTTAGGTTCTAGAATATTGGGTATATTTTTAATTCTCCAGCATAGCTGCTCAGAACTGTGTGGTGATGGAGTCAGTTGAAATTTCTCCCCTAGATCTGTTATCAAAGCCACTTGTCATTTTCTTTTTTTAAGTATATAATTTTTTTCTTTTTCTTTTTTAAATTCATTTTATTGATTATGCTTTTACAGTTGTCCCATTTTCCCCCCATTTATTCCCTTCTGCCTTGCACCCCCCCTCCTACTCTCATTCCCCTGCTTAGTTCATGTCCATGGGTCATGTGTGTAAGTTCTTTAGATTCCACATTTCCTATACTATTCTTAACCTCCCCCTGTCTATTTTGTACCTACTATATATGCTTCTTATTCCTTGTACATTTGCCCCCATTCTCCCCTCACTTCTCCCCTGCTGCTAACTGTCAATGTGATCTCCATTTCTGTGAGTCTGTTCCTGTTCTATTGTTTGCTTAGTTTGTGTTTGATTTAGGTTTGATTGTTCATAGTTGTGAGTTTGTTGCCATTTTACTGTTGATAGTTTTTAATCTTCTTCTTTTCCTTAGATAACTCTTTTTAACATTTCATATAATAAGAGCTTGGTGATGATGAACTCCTTTAACTTGACTTTATCTAGGAAGCACTTTATCTGCCCTTCCAGTCTAAATGATAGCTTTGCTGGATAGAATAACCTTGTATGTATGTCCGTGCCTTTCATGACTTCAAATACTTCTTTGCAGCCCTTCTTGCCTGGAAGGTCTCTTTTGAGAAATCAGCTAATATTCTTATGGAAACTCCTTTGTAGGTAACTGTCTTCTTTTCTCTTGTTGCTTTTCATTTTCAAGTCGGTTGTACTATCCAACCTAGAATGATCCACCAGCAAAGTTCTGCCTTTAACTTGTTGCGACACTAACATTCTGGAGGGGAGTGCAAAAATAGAAGAGCTGATATTTTGAACCTTTTGACATTATAGGCTTTTCTTACACAAGGCAAAGAAAGGAATAGTACATATAAATTTTTTCTGTAATCAGGTATGTCTTTCTGAAGGCCTTCTAGTACTCTAGTATTCTCTTTCTCTCTCTCAAATTTGTGTTTATATATAATTTAGTTACTCAAAGTCTCCTGAATGTAACTGACAGTCCATTTTAAGATTCTCAAATTATAGCAATGCTTTTCCAACTCTGTCTAGCAAAACTGATTCAGTGTGACTGCTGTACGCTGACCATATGGGTAAAGAGTCAGCCTTGCCTGGTTTGGATGATGAAGGAAGCTATGTGGCATATTTGTCTCACTCATGTTATTGTTTGCATGGTGCCCTTCGCTTCAGGGTACACACTGTGTATGCCACAACCTATACTCTGCTACATTGCTTTTTTCCTCCCAAAACACAAAATGCATTTTATGGCAATACTAGTTTGGAAGCTTGCAGGGATTTTTAAATTATTATTATAAATGACAGAAGGACATCATTATGGTGCTGTTTCAGCAAACTCACAGACTCAGGTGCTGTGTCATGATCGAATTACAGTATATGAGCCCTGTTCTTTCTTCTTGTGCTGCTTTGTTTTGTGAGCCAGATGTGAGATTTAGGCATGAAATTCAACAGCTTTGGAAATTCCAGGATCCCTACCTAATAGCCAAATTAAATTAGAACTCTCCATGATCCTGAGAAGTCTGCCCTGAAGGGCTCTCAGTCTGTTGCTTTGTTAGCTGGAAATTGTCTTTCTCTTCATAATTGTCTTGGCTTTATTCACTTGTTGATTCAGTCATTCACTTAGTAAATTATGATGAAATACATGCTTAATTCCATAGCAATTTCAGTGTGCAGGGGAGAAGTATGGAATGGTATGGCATTTATGGCATCAAGGGCCATTTAAAATAGTGTACTTATGCATAATTTTCTGTTACTTTATTAGGCTTGCTTTTGGTGAGGAACAGAGGTCACATAAATGCTTCATTAGGAAAAGACCCTGCCTCCTACCCTGCTTGTGGGAATAACATCTGGAACAGACCGTGTACAGTGCCATGTGTGACCATTGAGTCCAAAATTATAGAGCTTTTTAATATGAAAAATCTACCTATAGAAGTTTATCCCAAGGAAATTAATAAGAATATGCCCATAGCTGTAAAGGTGTTCACTCAAACTCTAAAAAATAATCATAGTGACAATTTCAAAATAATCTCTATGTTCCAATAGTAGAATGGGCTACATACATTATGGTCTGTCTTACAGTGGAATCATAGCAGCTTCTAAAGGTGATGTTGAAGAATATTTAAGAACTGAAAAGACTAATTTTTTTGTCCATATACTTTTCATACATTTGGGAAACAGGATAATGTAGGCATCACCTGGGAATCTGGCTTCTGTGTTGACCCTTGGCATGTCTTAAGGTCTATAAGCCTGAATCTCCTTATCTATAATATAGTAATACTTTGTCAATTGCATAGAGTCATTGTGCAAATGAATGTGGTAATTCTCATAGCTTAGCACATTTCTTGCCACACAATGAGTGGGTGTTGTATTGAATGAAGACTGAAGGTCTGTATATCTAAATATTAATGTCTGTGTGTAGATGATAGGATAACTGATTTTTTTCTTAGTTTGCCTATAAATATTTTCTAAATTTTTTGCAATTAACATGTTATTAATGATCATTATTATTAAAAAAGAATTATTTTAACTATAGTTTAGGGGGAAACACCTCAATTAAAGAAGAGTGGTCACTTTGTAGTTAGAAGTAACTGTATTTTTTATTAATAAATATAGGAACTTTATTGTTATAGTGGAATTAGAGGGCTGAACAGTTGTCCACAGAAATTTATGGCTGGAGTTTCACTAAGACAAATAACATGGCTTAGTCATTGTCAGTGGGAAAATTCATTGTATTTCTAGGGCATCTGTATTAGCAGCCTTGGCTGAAGAGCTGTATTAATGTTCTGGTGTGTGATTTGGGTTAATTACTGTCATAGTTTTATTAGGCTTTGACATGACTTTTTCTTTCAGCAAATAAAACTTGAGGAAATCCAAGATTGGTATTAACTATCATGCTGCAAATGTATTTCTAGTGTAGACAACTAAAATCAACAACTATAAAACTACACTGTAAATGAGAGAGAAGATTTCTTAATACAGACTCAGCATAGAAAGCCTCATTCTGATCTTGACTTCTTTTGGAAACATGTTAGTTCACTTGCCTAGGGAGACCTGTAAGACAGAACATTCTGGGAAGACATTCTGGGGAAAGTACTGGGGAAGTTATCTAAAGATGAATAAGAAGCTGACTCAAGGGAGCATATAGGAGAAACTTAATTTGGGAGGATTCAACAATTCCAGTTTGGGCAGCAGAAGGTCTATAAGTTACAGAACCTACGACTTCTAGAGATAATATGGAGCTAATCACTTTTCTAGTAACAAGTTGTCTCATTCACACGTCAACTTAGAACTTGGTGCCTTCTCAAATCCATTAATTTGTCCATTTAATAAATGTTCTGTGAACACTGGACTGTCTGCTTACTATACAGCAATGAGCATGGCACATGCAGTTTCTACTTCAGTGGGAGGATTTCTGGTACAATTATTTTCTGTAGTAATGTCTACAAATTTAGGGATTATTGCTATTATAGAGGTCAAGGCCGTATCACAATAAGTGATCTTTCTCATCATGTATCTAAAATAGAATTCCCATATTTTATTCTCATGGTAACCCTATTGAATCTAATTGTACTATGTATATTTATACTTATATATTTTACCTAGGTAGAATCACATCTTCTATCCCAAAACTGAAAGGGAAGTGGTATGAGCAGATATGGGCAGATTTTCTACCACCTCCATGGTTTGTCATCAGGGGCACAGAAATGGGATCTGGAGAGGGGCACATGATGGTTGATTTTTTTTAATCACCAACCATGTTAGATGGACTTTAGCACAGAGTTAGGTAGCAGGTTTGTGGGCCATTTCAGCCATTACCATACACTGGACAGAGAAGTACTGAAATCAGAGAGGAGAGAACTCCATTAGGTATCCAGTGACTGAATGTTGTCTCTCTTGGGGTGATTCATTTCCAGTCCTAGTTCTGATTTTACTTGGTCCCCTGCAATGTCTTCAGTAAAACTGTACTTCCCACTGAAACAGATAGCAACGTGTTTCATGTAGCATGGCTCTGTGATGTGGCAGTTTCATGTTGTCAGGTTTTTTTAATATCTGTTTGTATAGCACTGAAATTGGGGTCGGGGGAGTGGCGGTTGTATAAACTTATGCCCAATCACCTTTCTAAGGGTTCATATGGTTTTATGAGATGAACCGAGTAATTGATCTTAGTATATGACTGTTGAAAAGGGAATTGGTAGCTGTCTCTTTTCTTGATTATCCCCACTAAAAATATCGGTGTTAGGCTATTCTCAGCATTAAGTACTTAACTTCCTATAAAGTATTGAACCATGATCTCTCTTACTTTTCAATTAGAGATGTTCAAGGTATTCCAGTTAATTTGAGAACAAGAGAAATGGGAAACAGCTAGTTGTAGAAATAGATTTCAAGTATATGGTTGGTTGTATCTCACCTTTCACAGTGGACATGCCTCTGATGGATTATGTCTCAATAAAAATTTTGTTGATAGAATTAGATTCTTAGGTGCTAACTGGAGTCTGCTCTTCCAATGATTACTATGGTAAGGCATTTATACAATGAAGCATACTTCTATAAAATGATTACTCCCAAATTTTAGTTGAGATTTTTATGTCCTCTTGTTTTCCTTAAATAGGACGTTTCTGGGCCACTGTGTGTACAGATATGCCTATACCATAAGGGCATGTGTATGAAATATTGCTGTAATATATATTGTGATAAAGACAGCTTTTTATAATTCCATTAAAATGTTTCTACGTCCCAAGCAATAATGTATATTAACTTGAAAAAATGTTTATTTTGACTATAAATTCCATTATATAAAATGGATCAAGATGTCCCACACTCCCGTCAAGATGGAAGCATCAGTAAACATACCTTGCCTCCTCACACAAATACAGCAAAAATTACAACTAAACTACAAAACAAATGTCACCCAGAATTGTTGGAAAAATCAAGCTGTATGGAAGTCCAACAATGAAGAATTTAAAGAAGCTACATCCATCCATACAGGTAGTAGAGGTGGAGAGGTATGGACATGTGGAACAGGCAGATCTACACCCAGTGTAACGGACGAAAAAAAAAATCGAGAGGGATACCTTGGGAGCAAGGGATCCTAGCCACAGAACACACACCCAGCCCATGGTTCCAGAACCAGGAAGTCCCCATAACATCTGGCTGTAAAATCCAGTGGGGGTTAGGGTGGTGAAAGAACCTGCAGAATTCTCAAGAGGCTTCTCTTAAAGGGCCCACAATAGACTTATGACTCATGAAGACTCACCACCTCTGGAATTCAGCACCAAGGCAACAACTAGGAGGATACCAGGGGCATACAGGGAAAAACTGAAGTGACTGACACCTGGCGAGTACCCAAAGCCAACTTCCTCCAGGGAGAAATGCCAGAAGCCAGGAAGCAGCATTGTCCCCTCTCTGAGCCCTACCCTACACAGTGCCAGAGAGTGGTGACATGGGTTGCCATGACCTGACAATTATATAAGGCTCCGCCCCACATAATTTACAGGTCTGATTTTCTGCAGTAGGCCATGCAACTAAGACAGGAAGTCAAAGCAACTCTACCTAAAACACAGAAATAAACACAGGGACGCTGTCAAATTGAGAAGACAAGGAAATATGGCCCAAAGGGAAGAACAGAGCAAAACTCCAGAAAAAGAACAAAATGGAGATAAGCAACCTATCAGATGCAGAATTCAAAACACTGGTTGTCAGGATGCTCAAGGAACTCATTGAAGACTTCAACATCATAAAAAGGACCCAGGCAGAAATGCAGGTTACATTATGTGAATTAAAGAAAAATCTACAGGGAACCAACAATGGAAGGGATGAAGATGAGAATCAAATCAATGATTTGGAGTATAAGGAAGAAGAAAAGCATTCAGTAAGAACAGCAAGAAGAAAAAGGAATCCCCCCATAACAAGGATAGGCTAAGGAGCCTCTGGGACAACTTCAAAAATACCAACATCCAAATCACAGGGATGCCAGAAGGAGAAGAGGAAGAGCAAGAAATTGAAAACTTGAAAAAATAATGAAAGAATACTTACCTAATTTGATGGAAGAAATAGTCATACAAGTCCAGGAAGCACAGAGAGTCCCAAACAAGATGAACCTAAAGAGGGTCACACCAAAACACATCATAATTAAAATGCGAAAGGTTAAAGATAAAAAGAGAATATTAAAAGTAGCAAGAGAAAAGCAGAATTACCTACAAAGGAGTTCCCATAAGACTGTCAGCTGATTTCTCAAAAGAAACTTTGCAGACTAGAAGGGAATGGCAAGAAGTATTCAGAGAGATGAAAAGCAAGGACCTACAACCTGGATTACTCTATCAGCAAAGCTATCATTTAGAATGGAAGGGCAGATAAAGTGCTTCCCAGACAAGTTAAAGGTAAAGGAGTTCATCATCACCAAGCCATTATTATATGAAATGCTAATGAGAATTATATAAGGAAAAGGAGATCAAAACTATAAACATTAAAATAGCAATAAGTTCACAACTATCAACAATTGAATCTAAAAAGCAAACAGGCAGACCAGAAACAGAATCATAGATATGGAGATCATTTTCAGAGTTACCAGAAAAGGGAGGGAAAAGGGGGAGAATGGAGGAAAGGGTACAGGGATTAAAAAGTACAAATTGTAGGTACGAAATAGACAGGGGGATGTTAATAACAGTATAGGAAATGGAGTAACCAAAGAACTTATATGTGTGACCCAGGGACATGAACCAAGGTGGGGTATTGCTGGAGGGAATGGTACCAGGTTGAGGGGGCTTAAGTGGGAAAATTGGGACAACTCTAATATCATAATCAATAAAATATATCTTTAAAAGATGTTCCTAGAAATGTTTTTTCTTTCCTTGTGAATTGAGTTTTGAGTAATGGGTTATATATGAAATATTTCTTAACTGATCTTCTAACAGAAAATGTGCAAAATACATTTTCTGTTATCTGAATACTGACGTTCCCTCCAGAATCTGGAAAACTAACCAGAATCATGGTCAAAGACAAAACACTAAGAACATTGATTACATATTTACTGAGTACCTACTTGTATCAGGCATTGTACTAAATATACTTACTATTTTCCAATTCTTCTGTTACAGAGAAAAAAAAAACTTTCAATTGGTGCCTTATAGAATTTTTGGCATCTGTTGATGATGAGTCCATGGAAATTCCTACCTTCTCACCCAAAGTCTCTAATGGAAAGTGTGCTGTTAAGCCTTTTATTGCCTCTCACTTTCAAGTCTACCTATTTGACTTGAACCCTATAAACCTGTTTTCTTTGGTAGCTGGTACCGTGGTAAGTTTTGTCAATAGAGGGCACTGGGGGACACTGCCAAAGGGGAGACGTCTGCGTCTGTGTGTGGCATGAACATGGTAGGCAGCTCAGCAAGAGGGAGGCCCATTGGCATTGCTCACATCAGGGCCAGCCACATACTCCAGCAAGTTTCTTCACCACTAGGTGGGCTGACCTACTACTCTTAGTATTTTGTGTATACTGTGTCTATGCCTTCTGGTAAATCTCCCCACCACCCAACAAATCAGTCTTCTGGTCTGGTCTGGCCTGCTCTCACTCTCCAGCAAGTTTCTCTACTACCAAGTGGGCCAGTCCTCTGGTTCATTGTCAGGTCACACCCGCTGGCAGTTTCCTTGCCCTGGGTTGCATGTCCAGTGATGTCCATGCCTTAAAGAGGTCTCAATGTCAGCCTTGTGAGGAGGGTCCTCTTCTGAGTTCTTAATTTCATTCTCGCTCACTCCCTATTCTTGAGGTGTAGCCACTTTCTTCCTTTGCTTTTCCTATTCCCCTTGGAACCCTCTATATTTCCCATTTTGCTAGCTGACCACCTTTTACTTATTGGCACTTCTTAATATTCAAATTACTGATATAATTTCTATCTCCTGACTGGACCCTGGCTGAAAGAGAAAGGACAAGAAAGGAGCCACTTGCAAAAGGATTTAATTGCTGCTAAACTGCCAACTCATGACCAACACCCTATTTTTCTTGACATGCTTAATGACTACTTTTATTTCAGTATGGATTACTTCAGACATTCCACAATCAAGTGCTGAATATTCCCAACAGAACTGAGTACAAAATAAGTGTGTACTCCTTTATGGCTCCATAATATGAAAGCATTTATCCACTCAGCATTTGTTCAGCACCATTGTCAGGCTTGGCACTGATGTGGGGCCTAAAAATGGAATGATACTGTGGCTCTGCTTCACAAGTGTGTCAGGGAGACAGGACCTGGGTGTGTGAAAAGTTAACCAACAGTGCGGTAGAGTTTGCAAGGCAGCGTACAGCCCCATTAGCATATGTATTGCTTCATATTTCTAGACTAAGTAATGTTGTGGAACACAGGCGTTGTATTCTATACAACCTGGTCACATTTCTAAGTGCATTTGTCTTTTCAATTGTTTCCCATTTTCTCTACATACACAAAACTTGCTAGTAGGAATTTCAAAAGCTGCTAATTGGTAGGTCCTCTGTAATCAATGAAAATCGTTTATGACACTAGATCTTTGGACCGGTGTCTACATAGGCACACTTTGGGACTTTAGGAGGCATGTCTTTTACTGGATAAATTACTGGAAGCCAGATGTGTGAAATGAAGCAGGGGTGCTTTGTGGAATGTCATTAGGTTGGAGATTGTAAGGCTCCGTGTTAAGAGATTCTAGTTTTGGAAGCTTTACATAGGCAACATTTGTGCAGCCAGATTGAGAGTCTGCTGTTCCTTCATACGTGTACCCTATACAGAATAATATCGAAGATGTTATCCCTCCAGATCATTCTAGTGAAGCTCTCCAGCGGAATTGTGTGTCTTTATCTCGTACAGACATTAACTCACGTTGACAATGCCTTCGTCTTCTGGAACTCTGAACTGTTGCTGGAGGTAATGCTCCTGAATCGTTTAGACCAGCCTTGGTTCCCAGCATGGACTTTGAGGAGCACTGTCCTGGAAGATGATTGACTTTGATGGAGTCCTGAGAAATGCTTTATAGTACATTCTCCTTCTCCTTTTAAGGACTGACCGTGCATTAGCATAGCAAAGTCTCTCTGATTCAGTCCTGAAATGAAAGGAATCTGTCATCTTTCACCGTGGTATTCCTGAAATGTTGTTCACCCTGGATACTTTTTCCCACTAAGTATCAGTTGTTTCACTGAAATATCATTTTCCCTACAATAAATAGGAACATCTGTTGTTTGTTTTTATCTGTCTCTAAGCCTTTACCTGCATATATGTATGTGTGTGAGAAAGAGTGTGAACTGTATGGTATTTTAAAGGATTTTTGGTGCCTGCCCCCATCCTTAAAAATTAGAAAGATTGAATATCTGGTCATGGGCCCTGGAAGGAACCGTGCACCTGGAGTGTCATAATTATGATGATGTAGGCAGCGGTTTAGGTTGTACCAGCAACACCATGGCGTCAGGCTTGAAACCTACACAGCCACTTTCTAGCTGTGACTTTTGGCAAATCACTGTTCTCACAAAACCTTAGTTGCCATATATATTACATGATTTTACTTCATAGGGTTCTTGCAGGCAAAATGAAATAATGAATGTAAAGCACTTGGTGTAGTGTGTGGCATGTTATAACCTCCCAGTAGATACTAACAAATACTAACTGTTACTATTTTGAAGAAGATTAGATTGTGGCCAGCATTTGGAATGGTCTTCTGCAGATGTTACCTGGGCATTATGGGGCAGTGACAGAAATAACTTCGTACTAGGTTTGCACAGGTCCTGCTGGAGAAATGGGAGAGACTGTAACTGATACCAGGTAAAGCCAGAAACATTACTGTATCCCTAAGATGTGTGCGTGTTCATGTCTAGAAGGAGGGGTCCTTAAGGAGTGGGAAAGAAAAACAACAACTCTCAGTCAAACCTGTTCCTTTAGTTTGGTGTTGCATGTGGACTTGTCACTTCGGGGGGTAGTTCTTCAGATCTTAACTGCCTTTCAGTGAAGACCATATCTCCTTAAACCCAATTCCAGTATAAAGAATCACATGCAACTCAGTTCATTAGACAGGAATAGTGATTCCTGTCTGAGAGTTGATTTCACTCTGGGCCTGTTTGGGAAAATAGCATGTAATCCTTAACAGAACATTTCCTGTTGCCCTTGCCCAGGTCAGGGTGAGGCCAGGCTCTGTAATGTCCACAGAGCTATTCAATACAGCATTTTTTCCCCATCCAGGTCTCCATGGGAGCAGAGGGGATTAAAGATTAGTGGTATGAGCCCTGACCCATGTGGCTCAATGGGTTGAGCATTGTCCCACAAACTGAAAGCTTGCTGGTTGATTCCCAGTCAGGGCTCATGTCTGGGATGTGGGCCAGGTCACCAGTTGGGGGCATGTGAAAGGCAACCAATCAACGTATCTCTCACACATTATATTTTACTCCCTCTCTTTCTTCTGCTTCTTCCCTTCCCCTGTCTCTAAAAATAAAAAAATCTTAAAACAAAAATTTTTAAAGATTAACGTTGTGGGACTGTGGTGTGTTCCGAGCCACATAGAAGCGATGCTCCGGTTTGACAACCTCTGGACCTGTCAGAAAGACAGTAACACATTGGAAACCAGGGCAGCGCTGTTGCCTCCTCATGCCCTGGGTTGCTTTGCCAGCATGCTTGCTATAACACAGGCATATGGGGATTAATTCATTTATCATTTATATTTGAAATATATAAATATTAGAAAATATATCAAATTTGATGTGTATACAAATATTATCAAAATTGATATACACAATTATATCACCATTTGTATACAGTATTTTTGCAAAATGCAATTCATTTTTTGCTGGTTCTGAAAATAATCATATCATACAGACTTCAAGCAGCATAGAAGTCCATTAAGAAGAAGGGAGGATTGGGTGAGCCACTAACTTAAAATCACTTGTAAATATGCATCACCTAAATAGAATGAAACTGTACTATAAAGTGGATTTGACCCTAGTAATAGGTTATAGTCATGTCTTCATGTCGGTGTTTTTCTTATTCCTTTTTAACCACTTTATAGTGATTTAACAGCTTTCCTTAAACCACTTTATAGTGTTACCTTGAACAGGTGATACCATGATTTATTTAACTTCTTAGCTATTAATGTTTTTTAATGTGTTTAATTTTTTCCTATAATGAATAACGCCAAAGTGTTATATTCCCATGTCTGTACCCTTACTCACTTATCCAAGTTTTTTTCTTCCATAAATTGTTTGAAGTAGATGTCCTGGGTCGGTGAGTATGCCGCTATTAATTTTGAAAGGCTATCTCAGATCAATACTACTCTAACCAAGTATGCCTATACCCATTTGACAAGCTTCTCATCAACATGGGGCATTTTTTATTTGGAGGTCATTATTTTAACTCACAAGGTTTTGTGCTATCATCTTAAATTTTTATTTATTTATTTATTTTTAGGGAGAGGGGAAGGGAAGGAAAGAAACATTGATGTGAGAAAGAAGCATCAATTACTGCCTCTTGAAAGCACCCCAACCAAGGGACTGAACCTTGGGCATATGCCCGGTGCCCTGACCAGGAATCAAACCAGCAGCCTTTGCTTTGCAGGATGACACTCTACCAACTGAGCCACACTGGCCAGGGCTTTGGTGCTATTATTCAATCTTATTCTTTCTCTTTTCTATCTGCAGTAGCCTAATGATTTCATGCACTTCAACTGTTTAAGTTCTATAGGAAAGCCAATAGAAAACAAACCGACAAACAAAAAGGAAATGTTGGCCTGTAAAGTAACTTTTTTTAAACAAAATAAATATGGCAATTTATGCTCTTGGGCTAGTCCTAATGCATATAACCTTGCTAAATGGCATTCAACAGAATGCTTCGGTTTCACAGAGGCACTCTCAATGCTGGCAGACTTTTCAGTGTATCATCACATACGTCTCTTCTTTTCTCCCCCTATCTCCTGATGGTTCTGTGTCCCAGTGGCCTGACTTCCAACCAGATAGAATTTTAATCTCCCTCCAGTTTCATGGGAGGTATACAGAGAATTGAAAATTCATAGATAAACCTCCTGTTGGTTTATCTTCTCCACATAATGCAAATGACTGAGAATCACAGACAAAAATTTTCCTTTCCCTCAGAGATTAAAAAAAAAAGTAATCTTGGGCACAGATCCCCAATTAAAATTTTGTTCTGTAGTTTTGAGCAATATCAGTAGATTTTCAATTGGTTGGGGATATAAGCAGGTGGTTACTGCTCTGTGAAAAGTGATTGATAATGGGAGAAAGGCTGTGAAAGTCATGGTTGCTGTTCACTGACAGCTAAGCCCAAAGAAGAGAATTAATATGTCACTTCTATATGTGCATGAAGTCAGTATTACTAATTTATTATTTAAGAATTCCGACGTATAGAGTATAACTGTATCAGGCACAGTATTGATTGATCCAAGGTACATTCTAATAGTGGGAGAGAATGTAAATAGAGAGATTTTTCACAAATAAGATTACTGTGATGTTTTCAATTAGTCAATCATGGTTTGCATATATTGACAGCAATTTTTCAAGCATACAATATTCTATATATTGTAGCTTTATAATACAATAATAAGTGTTTTGGGTGTTATTCAATGAATGTATTATTTTATCAGTTTTTATGACAAATATAAGAAGTTATTGATGCTATCTTTATTTCAAAGTTGAAGGGATTGAATATCAAGGAGGTGAGTGACTTGCTCAAAGTCAGCCAGGTAGATAGAACTCAAACCTGAAGGTCTGCCTGACTCTTAAAGTACTTGCACTTGACCGTAATACTCTGCTCATTCCCCTGGTCATGGTCATAACATAGTATTTGTCAAGCCTTTTGGTACCATTTGAATAAAGTTCAAATTCAGTATCATTTTTATGCTTCCTGCATTCCTGAAATGTTGCATCCATTCTGATTTATTTGACTGGCTTCAGACCTTTCCATAACTGCATCAAGTTGGCAATGGCTTATATGATAGAAGGACAAATTTCTCACTAAAACATCAAGTTGTTGGATAAATAAACCATAGTATTTTCATATAATGGGATTTCCTACAGCAATAAAAAAGAATAAGCCACTGCTCCCTGGAACATGGGAGACTCTCAGAGATGCAATGATAAGAAAGTAGATAAAACAAGGGACTGGTCTATGATCCCATTATTGTGAACACGGCTATATTGCTTGGGGGTGAGGGGCAAGTCATTAGGAAGGCTTCTAGGGTATGGAAAATGGCTTGTCTTCATCTGGACTGAAGTTACATCTGTGAAGATTCACAGAGCTGTATACTTAATATTTGAGTACTTTACTATTTCGTATCATGCCCGAATTAAAAGTTAACATAATAATTAAATCACTACACTCATTTCATCCAGGGCTTCTAGTATCTATTTCATCCAGTATCTGTAGGAGGGTCCTTTTAATTTAAGGATCTCTGCATCTTAGAGTTGATGTTTAATAAAACTTCCTATTGCCACCCAACTTACATGAGGACCAGAGACTTGACAACCTTGAAAAGGTAATGCACAGGCATCAAGATAAAAAAATGACCCAACAAAAGAACAGATCAAAGCTCCAGGAAAAATACAACTAAGTGAAGAAGAAACAGCCAACCTATCAGATGCACAGTTCAAAACACTGGTAGTCAGGAGGCTCACAGAATTGGTTGAATTTGGTCGCAAATTAGATGAAAAAAATGAAGGCTATGCTAAGTAAAATAAAGGAAAATGTACAGGGTACCAATAGTGATAGGAAGGAAAGTGGGACTCAAGTCAATGGAGTGGACCAGAAGGAAGAAAGAAATATCCAATCAGAAAAGAATGAAGAAACAAGAACTCAAAAAAAAATGAGAGGCTTAGGAACCTCCAGGACATCTTTAAATGTTCCAACATCTAAATTATAGGGGTACCAGAAGGGGAAGAGAAGAGCAACAAGTGGAAAACTTATTTGAACAAATAATCAAGGAGAACTTCCCCAATCTGGCAGAGGAAATAGACTTCCAGGAAGTCCAGGAAGCTCAGAGAATCCCAAAGAAGTTGGACCCAAGGAGGAACACACCAAGGCACATCAGAATTACATTAGCCAAGATTAAAATGAAGGAGAGAATCCTAGAAGCAGCAAGAGATATGGAGGCAGTTACCTACAAAGGGGTTCCCAACAGACTATCAGCTGATTTCTCAAAAGATACCTTACGGGCAAGAAGGGGGTGTAAAGAAGTATTCCAAGTCATGAAAGGCAAGGACCTCCATCCCAGGTTGCTCTATGCAGCAAAGCTTTATTTAGAATGGAAGGGCAGATAAAGTGCTTCTCAGATAAGGTCAAGTTCAAGGAGTTCATTATCACTAAGCCCTTATTATATGAACCGTTATAGGGACTTGTCTAAGAAAAAGAAGATAAAAAACATGTACAGTAAAATGACAACAAACTCACAATTATTAACAACCACACCTAAAACAAAGCAAAAGTAAACTAAGCAAACAGCTAGAACAGGAACAGAACCACAGAAGTGGAGATCATATGGAGGGTTATCAACAGGGGAGTGGGAGGAGGAGATGGGGGGAAAGGGTGCAGAGAATAAGTAGCATAGATGGTGGGTAGAAAATAGGGGGAGGGCAAGAATAGTATGGGAAATATAGAAGCTAAAAAACTTATGACACATGGACATGAACTAAAGGGGCGGGGGGATGTGGGTGGGAGGGGTTGTACCAGGGTGGAAGGGAGTGAAGGGGGGAAATGGGACAACTGTAATAGCATAATCAATTTTATACATATATATACATATATATTTTAAAGGTAATGCACAGGCAGGAATTTAAAAATAATTTTGAAGGGTCAGAGGACTAATCACTGTATCCATACACCAGAGCACCTTGTTTATAAGAGAACTCTTCAGATCTTCTAGTGACACTTAATAGGGGATTACACCCTGAAGCTTCGAGTTATTATTTAAAAGGCACAACTGAGTCATTTACTGAGGCAAAGATGATGTTTAAGAAGTTGATAAAGCTTGAGATACATTTTACCAAGGTTTTATCTGAAATTATAAGAAAGTTTGAGAACTTAAAGAAGACCTTTTCAACAGGTAAACAAACTGTTTTATATGCCTCATTCTCCATACAGCTCTATGAACAGAGTTAGTGCACTGCATCTCATCTCACAGACTCACTGCACTGCACCTCATCTCACAGACTCACTGCACTGCACCTCATCCCACAGACTCACTGCACTGCACTTCATCCAGAGTCTTTAGACTATACCTCATCTCACAGACTCTGTACCTCATCACACAAGGTCACTGCACTGCACCCCATTTCCCAGTCATTACACTTCACCTCATTCAGAGTCGCTGCACTGTACTTCATCAGAGTCACTGCACTGCACCTCATCTCACAGTTAAACTTTGCAGGCCCAACGTTCTGAAACAACTTTCATATTTCCCAATACACTCATCCTTTTTGAATTACTTTTGCAGTGATGCCAAGATCTGAATAATACACCACCTGTGAAAAGCTCTTTCTAGATTTGGGATGATTTTCATATGTTGTTTACAGATGGAAATAGTTCACTTACCGTAAAACTTGCACAGTTTTTGCACCATCGTTGGAAGCCTCCCTGCTTAGTGGTTGGCCCCTTTGTAATAACCATCAACCCATCCTCATTCCCACCAAATTTTTTGAAGACTTAGCATGGGCCAGGCCCTGAGCTTCCCATTTTAGTGTCTCTGCAAACAAAATGAAACCTAAAGTGTGGCTGATAATCATACTAATACTATATCTACTAATACTCATATCACTATTATATAACTCATAGGCTTTGAGCACATTGTGAACAGAAAATTTTTATTTTTTGGTTTTTGTTCATCTAATAATGCATAGTTATTAGAATAATAATGAATAGCGAGTTAATGAATGATCATGAATAATAATTTTGTTATCTGTAATAAAATATTTTAGTTCAACTATTGACATTTATGAAGTATGTAGTAAATATTTGTGGAATGTGTGAGTAAGTGAGTTAATGAATGAGTGGATGATGGATGAATGGATGAAGTTTAATACTGAGAATTTAACAAGGAAATTTAGTCAATATATATTGAATTTGTTGTATTCACCTGGCACTGTGCTGAGTATTATATGTGAGTTATTGCATTTGACCTTCTCTACAACTCTGTGAGGGAAATACTGTTACTATCTCCATTTTATAGATTGAAGAAACCGAAGCTTAAGGAAGTAAAGTAATTCATTTACTTATAGCTGTGGTTGGCAAACTTTCTCTATAGAGAAACATATAGTAAATATTTTAGCTTTGTAGGCCCTGAGGTTTCTGTCCCAACTCTGTTGTAGTAAAAAAGCAGCCAAAAACAATGTATAAACCAATAGTCATTGCTGTGTTCCAATACAACTTTATTTACACAGAGTCAACGGATGGGATTGTCCCAGGGACTGTGGTATACTGACCCCCATCACACATCATCAGTGGTGGAACTTAGAGTTAAACCAAGGCAACGTAACTTTGAAAACTGTGTATTTAACCGATTAGGAACAAAAGGCAAGAAACTTGCTTTAGCAGTGTGCATTAATATTTATTATTTACTTTTTCCTTCACCTTTTTCTCCAAAGTCTTCCATCGCGAATTGAAAGAAAGTAAAACTAAAGCCCCCCTCCGCCCACCCCACCCCCACAGTGCACTGGTCCCCTTGGTCTGTGCACAGTGGAACACGGTGCCCCTTGTCCCACACATCCTTTCATCTGACCCCTGCAGGCCCCCCGGGAGGTGGGCGCATCATCCATGTGCCCAGAATGATTCAGCCACCCGCTTGCAGTCATACAGCCAGGAGCTGAATCAGATTCTTTGGACTGGACATAAATTTCAGAAATCTTTCAACTCATTGGATCCTTGGCTAAACTTTTCTTTTATCTTTTTTCTCCCTATTCCTTTCCTCTTCTTCACCACTTGTCCTTTCCAGAAAACAAACATTTGTCAGTGTCTTCTCTGTGCTGACAGTAAGCTGGAGCTGGGAGTATAAAATCAAATTAAATAAAGTATGAGCCCTACCTTCAGGAAGCTCTCAGCCAGATCAGGGAGGCAGGTGTTAAAGCGGGCGGTTGAAGTATGTTAAATGTTGTAAGAGAGGATGGCACCCTGGTAACAGTGGAGGGGATGAGGGCCCTCCACCCTGGATTTCCTTCAGATGTGCCAACCACCTGGGCTGTATCCTGAGCTTCAGGTATTGACAGGCAGAGCTACTAGGAGACCAAATGGTGATGCACTAGCACATACTTAGGATGGGCTGGTTTGGATGCATGGTCAAGGAAGGCTTCTTGGTATTTTTGCATTGAGCTGAGGTCTGAAGAGTGACAACCTACCCTGCATGGAGTAGAATGAAGAGCTTTCCAGGCAGAGAAATCAGCTGGGCAAAGGCCTGGAGGTAGTGAAATGCTCAGAATACTTCGGAAAGAGGAAGGAAGCCGACGGGGCTGAACTGTAACAAACCATGGGAATCATGGCAAGAAGAATCTGCAGGTGGCCTGGGCCCAGATCCTGGAGAGCTTGGATGAGTCATGTGTTAAATTTAATTTTTGAAATACCATTCTCACTGAGTCATTCTCACTCTCAAAATCACAGAGAAGCTTTTAAACATCCAGATGCCCAGACCACACTGAGAAAATCAGAGCAGGAGTTTGTCATAGTTGTTGTCTGCCTTTGTTTTTCTTTTAAAATTAATGAAAGGTGATTTTAGTGGACAGCCAGGAGGAGACTCACTGACCTAACTGTTGTGTAGAGAGGGGAGTGGAGGGCAGTAGAGAAAGCAGGGAAACCAGTTAGGTAAGGCTGCTGGGTGTCTTTTAGGTTCAGAGTGGTGGTGATTTAGGCTAGAGTTATTATGGAGAGCTGGAGAGTCATTGTGGACAGATTCGAGGTATGTTTAGAAGGTAGAATCTTCTGGACTTTCTGACAGATCATATCTGGGTGTGTCGGGAAAGGGAAAAATCAAAATAATTCCTAGATTTATTTTGAAAGATGGAACCATTTTATTGAAATGGTCTCCTGGGTTGAAAGATGGAACCATTTTATTGAAAATGAAAGATTGGAGTGTAGTGGAGGGGTCATGGTTGACTGAATTTATCTTAGAACCCAAAAACTGTTCATAACCAGAAGTAGAGTTATTATTGTGTCTTTGTGTGTATTTCTGTACGCAGGGCACGCCACGTCTTTGGGACAAGGGTCACTATTGCTACATTTTAAAAGATAGGTGGGTGTGTTAGGCACTGTGATAAATTTTTATTGAATCCTCAATAGCCCCAAGAAGTTATGGGGAAGTACTCTCTGTTTTACAGATGAGAAAATTGAGGCACAGCAATGCTGCAATGATCACACAGCTGTTTGGTGGAAGAGCAAGATTTTAACCTGGGTTTCCCAGCCTGGTTTCAAAAACTTTACACTTAGCCACTACGTTATTTTTATATTTCCTAGTCACTGTTCAAGACAAGCTCATCATGTTGACCTACAGGAGATCCATCTGCATTATTTTCTGTGGAGTGACTTATTCTCAAAGTCAAATGCAGCCTTTATAAGATAAGCTTCTTCCTGTTACCTACAGCGTAAATGTTACCTACACCTCCCACACTGGGGCTGTTTTTTCCACCTGAGCTGCTAAAAGAATTGAAAGATCCTGAGCACAAGTTAGTAGACTACATGCTCTATGAAGAAATCATATTATTTTCTCAAAGGAGAGAAAGTTGGCCCCATGCAGCAATGATGTCTGGGAACAAACTTTCTGATTTTCCATTTTGTTCCGCTACAAATGGCACATTCTATCAATCAAGGCCTGCTGGGAAAGATTTTGTCTTTCTTCATCACAATTTAATTTTATCCTCTGTTGAACTCAGGTGCATTTTAAATACAAAGCTGAACCATTCAGTTAGCAGTAATCTGTGTCCTCTTTGAGGTGGGTCTGGCCTTTGTTTAGACTAACACCTACGTGAAAGGAATTTCTCTAATTTGTTGATTTGTAGACATTTGCCCATTTAAATAATCTTTTTGTATCCTCCCAAACATTGTCTACCAAAGGCTCTTAAATCAGATGCTCTGACAGCTTTAACACCATCTAGAGAAATATTTTTCACTGGTTTGTTGGTGGACTAAAGCAGGATGTTGCCATGAGTTAACTGTTGGTTTCAGAAATACAGTGATAGGGAGCTGAATTCCTCTTCTAAGCAACAGTATTGGGCACCAAAGCCCTCCCATGAGTGCATGGCTTGGAACAGGGAAAGCCCTGTGAGGTATTGCCTAGGAGAGTGGATTGATACTTCCCAGTCTTCAGAGACAATAATATGGTAGCAGTTATTCAGTGCTCCAGAGGAAGCACAGAGTAGAAACACCCCTCCCAAAGAAAGGCATTGAGGTATGTAATTAGTTCTCACTTAGATTGGTTGCTATGAATTAGAAAGAACGGCTGCTCACACCAATGTATCTTACTGTACACCTTGCCCAGGGACATCTTTCATTAAGAAGGCCTTGGTTTGATGCTGTAATTTATTGGCTTTCTTTGTTTAAACATAAAAGCTACTGAAAACTCTTTACCCAGAATTATCAGTGTGTGATTGCATCATTTGGGGTGTGCTCATTATTTTTGCCACATTTAATAAACAGTTCCTGTTTGGGGTTTGGATTGTAAATGTATTTTGTTTCCCCTCAAACCCTAGAAACCATGATAATAGCAGCTCAGGTTTGTGAGGGGTAAGAGTTTATTTACAAGCGTGGGAACCAACTTTTAATAGCTGGTGCACCAGTATAAGGAAAATGGGGAGGTGTGGACTCTTTACGGAAGCCAGGCCCTCATCCCTCTGTGGGAGCTAAAATTAGACTCTTGGCTCTGTAAGGGGGAGCACTGTGATTTGTTTATTGTAACATCCCAGTACCCAGTTCTTGGCATATGGTTATCTATTGCTACGTAGTACATTTCTACAGGCTTGGCAGCTAAAACAACACACATTTACCACCTCATGGTTTCTGTGGGTCCTCTGTTTCATAGTTTCTTGCAAGGCTGCAATCAAGGTGTCAGCTGAGACTGGGGTCTCATCTGAAAGTTCAAGTGGGGAAGGAGCCCGTTTCATGCTCACTCAGGTTGTTGGCAGAATTCAGTTACTCAAGGGCCTTTAAGCTGAGTAGGCAGTGGGATGGAGGTTAGATTCTCATGTAAACTAATCATGGAAGTGATTTATCCCTCTGCCTAATCATAGAAGTGATGCTACTAGATCAGCCCACCCTCCAAAGGAGGAGGTGATACCAAGTTTGAATGCCTGGAGCCAGGGATCACTGTGAGTATTCTTAGCGTCAGCTGGCCACAGCGTGCAGTGGGCGCCCATGCACATCGGTTGTGTGAATGAGTGTTAAGAGCTGGGCTCTTGTGATTCGAACATAACATTTTTCCTGTCACCTCTTTATACAACTGTAGGAAAAAGCAAGATTGTTTTAACATTTTATATATGATCCCTACCTGATATTTACATAGTCTCCCCCGTCCCTCATAATGCCATCTGGTTGCTTAATTACTGAACTTCAGTTGTATACATAGTGATGACCTTACCTACTACTAGGAAAAATTTTTCAAGAGTAGGATCAATCTAGCAACCCCTTTGATCCTACTTGCCTTGTCTCTTACATTATTCTTGTTATGTGCATGGTGGGGATTTAAAGCCGTCCCCACACTATACATTTTGGATTCTGAGTCTTTTATAAATGGAGTGCCTAGAGCAACTTTTTGCTTTGGGGGAATGAAAAAGCAAGGGTGAGAGTTCGCATCTAATGTGTTTTGGTTGAAGTCACTTGCTACATGTGGAAACAGTTGGCACTACTCTTTCCTGTAAGCCTTTGATACTGTTGGGGCTTTTCAGTGCATGGCCAGATTATTAACAAGAGAAAGGTAAAGTTGTCTACAATCGCAACACCAGATCCAGAGACACTCGCAGGCCAGTCGCTGAACCTGAAACAAGCTGCTCTTGCCTGAGGCTTCCCCAGATCACATGCTATTTTTTTATTATTATTCAAAGGGCATGACAATATCTGTGAAGTGGTTTGTGCTGTAGCTTAGTACTCTAGGTTGTAATTTGCCAGGTTGGGATTTCTTTTTTGCTTCTTTTTAGTTCAAGAGCAATCTTTACTTTGAGTGGACTGGCAGAGGTGGAGCAGGTGGGTTCTGGGACTCCGTCTTGAACTGAGGTAACAAGGCTTCCCCCACTACCTTCTTGGCTCTGAAACACAATGCCTTACACAGACCAAGGAGGACAAAATCACCATGTGGGCCCCTATGAAAGTTTCATGTGCCAGGTGTCCCAGCCTGCCTACTCCCCGCCTCTTTTCTGCTTTGGCTTTGAAAGTGAGTGCTGAGTGAGTCTGAAGTCAGAGGAAACCGCATTATATACTCAGCCCGGAATAGTACGATCCTGGTGAAAATGAGAAATGGCCGGTATTGACAACAGACAAGCCTGCTGCTGGCAAGAGGGCCTCGTTGTCACCCTGCAGCATTGGGTTTTTCAGTAATAGGCTCCTCCAAGCCCAGTCTGAGAAATAAATAATAAAGACTCTGTTGGGCTGGAGATATAGGGGCAGGGAGATAGAGAATGGTCAGTGTAAATAGACCAAGAACATTAAATTCATTCCCTCTGAAGCCTTCTCTGACCATGAATTTCAGTTCTCTGGAGATGAATAACACGAATTGACTAGTTTTCACTAATATTATGAATTAACAGTAAGTAAGCATTTCACTGCCCAAGCTCCATTTGAAGGGGGGGAGGACGAATCCTATTAGCATTTGTAATTGTGTTGCTTCTCATATTAATCCTTCCCCACGCTGAGGAATTTGGAGTTTCCTCATCTGTGACGGAAACCAGCCCCAGGTGTGTGCTGGCAGGTGCTGGAAAATGGATGATGATATGGCCGTAGCCCGTCCCTGTGATGGGGCTCTTCCTTCTCCTGTGAGCTGCCTCTGTCATTTTTGCATTCCAATGAGATGAGGCTAAAAGTATGATACTGGAAATGCATTAGTGGGAGTTAAACCAAGGTTCCTGGCCAAGAGTCCACACTTGGTTACCTGCCTTCAACTGATTGGAATACAAAAGTTCTTCATTTCTTGAAATGTCCTCCAGCTCTCCAGAGCCACGCCCCACTCTGAATTGTACCTCACCTTCCTCTAAGACCTCATCCCAGACAGTTTGGGGTGCTGAGTGCCCCCACCCCTGTGATTCTGCTTTACATCCTCACTGCAGCAGTGACCATCAGGGGAAAACAGAAAGTGTTATTGGGGTGTCAAAAGGAAAGAAAGAGATTTGTGCTTTCAAAATAGAGAAGAAGAAAAGTCATGTTTGCGAGCGTTAAAAAGGAAATTCAGAATAAGAATAATGCTTTCAATATAGATCAGTGGCTGGTGGATTGATGCTATTATTGTCTTCTTGTGCATAGGCACATTTCCTAAATTATTGACAAGTGTTTAATTTATTCATAAAGGAATCTGGCCTGTGCTGTGTCTCAAATAAGGCCTATCTGAAATGCAAAGGTGTGAAAATGGCCAAGTTTTAAATGGTTTGTGTCAGGAAGTTCTTGACAGTAGCTTGAACCAAATTCCGGTCACTGGTAGTCAAGGTGTTGAAGTCAGAACAAAAGAAGCTGCACCATCCTAGCTACATGGCCCTTTAGGTAAGAGCCGTGGAAGGAGAGCAGAATGAGATCTAAAATCAGAGCGGATAAGAAGTGCAGGTCCTTGTCCTGAGCAGACATTGTAACTTCTGAATACACAGTTACCTGCTCACAGTTAGTGAGGAGAGAGCGTCCTCTCCGCAGTTCAGGGAGACTGTGCAGAGTCGCTAGTCCTGTGGTTTGTCATTTGCCTCTGCAGCCGTGGTTAGTGGTATTGCTGTCACCCTCCATAGGCATAAATCCTTTTCCCACAAGAGGGTATTGGTGGACGTGACATTTATAGGACTGTAGGAGCAGCTGGCAATGTAGGATTCAAGGCAAGTAGGTTGTCTTGGACATCCTATTTAGCAAGTGGCCAGACTTGATGGATTGAAAATTATCAGGAAAATTATCCAAGTCAAGGGCCAAAGGGCACAGCGGGCAGGAAAAGTAAATGGCAGCACATACCTCAATGCAGACAGGTGCAGTCTGACCGGGCCTTTCTGCCTCCATTTCATTTTGCTTCAAAAGCATGAATGACACAGATCCTCCTCTAGAGCCTGGACTATAGAAACATCTCCAGAGATTACTGACAACTTGGTTATTAATTTGATAGTTGATTGAATCCTTATGGTGGCTGTTATTTGGAAAGGAAATTTTATGAAGCTTAGATTTCATCAGCACTTACATAAATTTGGTCTTTTGACCAAACCTACATGCCATGGTTACCTGTATTGCTGATGTCTGTGTGTGTTTTGGTTATATCTGAAGACACTTAACAGCTTTAATTCAGAGCCCTATGTTGCATTTGTATACCATCCTTTTTGAAGATGACTTCATGCCTTGAAAGCTGCTCCAAAATGGAAGTGTCAGATGCTAAGTGTTGCAATAAGAGCACAGACTGAAGGCAAAGGGGTGCCCATGTCTTTTCATCCATTTAAAGCTCATTTGTGCAACCGCTGCCTTCTCGGTATTGCTGCATAACTCCTTTGATCTTAAAGTGGAAGGAAGCAAATTTCAAGAGCCAGGAACACTTGTCACATGGTTTTCGAAGAAGCAGCATGTTTCGAAATTGAGTGGATATCAAATCAAACACAAATTTGGAGTTTTTGAAATTTGAACTCAAGTAGGTGTTACTTTTAGAGCTAAGGACATTGAGAAGTTCAAGATAAAATTGCTGTTGTTTGACATTGATTTGAGTTCGAGTGTTTGGATCAAGTTGTTTCCCAGTCACATCCACCCCATTGAGTGTTGCATTTGTACTCAGCAATATACACGAAGCTTTACACATTTAAGCCCATGGCAGCTTTAGGAGATTTATCCCCATTTTGCAGATGAGAACACTGAAGCTGTAGGGTTCGTCTCTGACTCAGAGTTCCATTTTTTTCTCTATCGCTTGGCCTCTTCTACCGCGGACGGGGACCAGAATTTGTACACATGGGTTTATCCTTTATTGTAGGCATATTTTAAAGCTGCCCGTATTGCTTAGCTTATGTCCATAAATTTTTTTTAAATTGCAAATTGATTGAAACAGTGATTGAAAGGCATTATTTTAGTTAAGGTTGTGCATTACTGGAACAAACCTTTTTAGCATGCTAATTAGATCTCCACCTTGAGTTTTGGAACCAAAAGAGCAACTAGAGAATGAGCTTAATATTATTACTAAGTTACTTTGACCAGCCAATAATCTCCATTTTTCTCTCCCTTTCTCCTCACCCATTTTCTCATCCTCAGCTATGTAAACCAGCATTGCAGAAATGCTTTCCATTTGTGAGCTTGCTTTAAATCTGGTGTAGGTCCTTGAGCTTGAATGAGACTAGGCCTGAGTAATCAGACATAGAGATACTGTAGTCAGCAATGACCAACCAAAAATTAAACTTGGGTTAGGGTGTCTGATTATTTTCCTCTTCTATGGGCTACAGATGTTATTGGTAGGTATAGTCATGGAAGATTAGGAACACTTGTTTTTGAACTTTCACTTTTTCAAATAAGAGTACTGCATTTAAAGATTCCCATGAATACAAAATAGTTCCCTGCAGATGGGATCGAAAGTCAGAGTATCTGTAAAATGTTCCCATGGTAGAGGAAGGGTAAGCACATGAGTTACCAGGCTGATAGCAAATGCTGTGTCTTGTGACATGAAATCTCACTGAGAAAACTTTAGGACAAACCAAAGTGTGTTGGTTAAGAAAATTATTTATATCTTAGCTTGTCCCTTATCCTCCATCTCTACACACTCATAGAAGCTCTAACTTTTGCTCTGTAACAAATGATACTAATTAGTTGAAACAATAACTATTTAATTACTTTATGATTCCATAGGTTGGCTGGTTGGGTCTTTCTGTTGGGGCCAGCTTGGCTGGTCTCTGCAGACTGCAGGTTCTTCTGAGGCTGGGTGGTCTCGAATGGACTCACTCTCCTGTCTGGTGGTTGGCAGGTGGGGTGAGGCGGGGGAGGGCAGCATCTAGAATACTGTCAGCTGAGAAGGCCTTTGTCTGCTCCATGTGATCTTCCATCCTCTAGAAGGCTAGCCTGGGTTTGTTCGCCTGGTCATCTCAGGATTTCAGAAAGTAACAAGAAAGTACTGCACTGAAGTCCCACGTAAACCTCTTCCAGCATCATGTTTGCTAATGTCACGTTGGCCAAAACAAGTCACGTGGTCAAGCCCGGCCCGGTTTCAAAAAGTGGAGAAGTCAATAAACGCCATTAATGGGAGGAGTGGCCAAGTTAAATAGCAAAGGTGTAGGTGACAGGAACAGCAGGAGTTTGTGGCCATTTTGTCATTTCCCACAAATATTAGAGTAAGTACAAGTAGTTGAACTGACATTAACATCTCTTCCAAACTCAGTCTGGAAACAGGAGGCCATCTTTTTATCTGTAACTTCAGTGTGATGTGGGGGTATTTCTCTAGGCTCTTATTTTCTTCTACCACTTTTGAAATGTGGCTTGCTTACTGGTAGACTCTCTTGTGTTCTGGAGTTGTGATTCCATTTTTTATCATGTTTTAAACTTTTGATCAGCTATTTGCTATGGTGCAAATATATTATTTTTCATTTTGGCATATTCTGTGGGTTTTTGTCATTGAAGAATGTTTTGTGCTTCACCAAGTATGTTAAACCTCTGGCTTTAGCTTCCTGTTCAGCAATTTGGAAGTATACTCATGCCAACTCCTAGAATTCCACCTTTGTAATCTGATATACTGGGTTCCTAACAATGATCCCTTCCTGTTCCCATATGTGTAGTGTTTACTATGCAGGACCACATCCCACATCATTTTATAAGTCTGTAAACATGACACCATACATCATGACTCCAGTGTTTGAATTTAGTTATCACTCAAAGTTACAAGCATTAACATGTAATCACTGTTAACTCATAGAGCATCTAACCCAGTTCCCCCACCTCGATTTTTGCAATTTTATCTTGAACCAGATAATCCTTGAGTTGTGATTTCATTTTTGATCATGTTTTGAAATTTTGATCAGCTGTTTGCTATGGTGCAAATATATTATTTAATCCTTTACTGTGGGTGGGGGGAGCCTATAATTCTTTACTGGGGGTGGGGGGAGTCTATTCTCATCATTATGAGTGTTTAGCAGCATCCCCACCTGTACCTCCTTGATACTAATAGCTCCTCCTCTACCGTACTTGTGACAAACACCACCATCTGTAGACATAGCCAAATGTCCCCTGAAGAAGTGGGGCAGCGGAGGTAGACAGGTAAAATTTGCTTCATTTGAAAACCACTGCTCTAACCTGGAAATGCTGAAGCAGAAGAGAGGAAGAAATGTGTGAAGTACAGGTTATTATCAAAGAGCAAACTGAGAACAGCAACCCAACAGGGAGACTATAAACAGGGAAGGAGAGTGGAAATTTTTGAGTTACCTTAAAATTTAACCAGCGATGGCCCTGTTCCCCTCCATGACTAGGAAACATAACACTGAAAGATTCATTGATATCTCAACCTTATTATGTTAAAAATAGATTACAAGTAAATACCATCCCTGAAAAACAATTCAAAAGCTATGCTGACCACAACTGCAGATATTGAAAAACTCTTTCTTTGGGAAAAGTTAAACACACACAGAAGTAGAGAAAATTGTATCATGATTCATCCAGTACTCATCACCCAAGGTCACAAATGATTGATAAATGGGCAGTCTTTTTATATCTATATACTGCTCACTTTCCCTGCCATTCACTCCTGCATTATTTTGAAAAATTCCAGTCATCATTTCATTTCATTTCATTTATAAATACTTCAATATGTGTCTATAAGAAAATATTTTAAAAACAAAATTATAATATACTGGTGGAATGTTAATTTTCTAGAATGGTCAAGAATAAGACTTTATGCTGAATAGTATCAGAAAGTTAAGGGAAAGAATGAATGATGGTCAAAATCAAAGAGGCTTCACTTATTTGGGGTATTGAAATCCCCAAAAGGAAATGAAGGTGGGAGGCACCTTCTCTTCATAGTCTTTTCTCCTTTTTTCTCATCTCTCTTGCTTTGAGTGACTCTTAGAAATGCTGCTTGTAGTATGTGATGAGACACAGGAGTCCTTAGAAAGGAGAGTAGGCTGGCAAGGAACAGATCCTTTTCTAAAACAAAGAAGAGAAATAAGCACAATCACAATAAGGTGTTGAAATGTTCCGTAAAGCATGGATTGCTCTTTGATGCCTTTCAATGACTTTAGCTGATCAGGATCTATCTACTTTAAATAAAATAAAGCAAGAGGAGAATGTCTTGCCATTGCTTTTTAAAATTTTGCTAGGTCTATAGTATTTCTCTCCTGCTCTCATGTATTCTGAGAAGTTTCTTTCTTTTGATTTAGACTTCCTCACTTGATTTTATTATGTAATAAATCTATGTTTTGTGAGAGCCGTGGTATATGTGAGACCTAAGCAGCTTGCTAGATAACATCTATTTTTCCCTCCTTCTCTTTAGAAGATTAAACTGAGACTGTTGTGTCTGATGCCAGCATAGATTTAACCAATCATATTTCCTTTACATGTAGGTCAGTCCAAGGGACAATTCTGCACTGGATCCTATTATCCATGGGTTGAAGGGCGTCGTACATCATGGTAAGTAAACCACATACACTTCTTTTTGCTGGGAGGTGAAGGGCTAAGATCTCTACTTAAAGAAATGGGGTTATCTTGCAGAGGACATTGGGTGACACTCATTCCTCATCCACTGATGGTTGAAGGGCATGAGAGCCATTATTTGATGGGTAAGAGCATGCCCATTTATTACCTACAAATGGATCTAGGTTAACTGTAAGCAATTTATTTCTTTTCAGGTATCACTTTGAATGCCTATGTCATAAATCAAAATGCCCTAAGATGTACCATTCATAAACATTGAACCTGCCACTTGTCTCATATCTCTTCAAAAAATATTTTTTCAAGTATCTTCTAATTTATAAATTTCTTGATATGCCTCTCAGATTGAGGGAAAAAATTTAAGTAGCCGTGATTAGTCATTAAACTTTGCCGCATGTGAGCAAGCATTACCTGCTCTGAGAGTAGAAAAGGCTCAGCCATTGTTCTGTGCAGCAGACATCTATCCTTAGGCATAAAACTGGGAGAGGAAGTAAGATAAATGGGTTCTGTCTTTCCCAACTGGTTTTTATTGTAGAAATTTTCTTGCAACTTTATTATTGGTAATACATCATTACCTATGACATTAGGATCCTCTAATTTCAAAATTGTCACAGGGAGGGGTGGAGTCTAGATGTAATGTAATGATTTGCAAAGGTTTAATAATCTACTTAGAATTTCAAAGACATTGACAGAAATGGCATTAGTAATTGTAATAAATCTCCCCTTTATCTCCACAGCTATGATTAAGCGTCTTTATACCTTTCTGGAAGAATTGTCTTTAGACATTAGCCAACTCTGCAGAACTTACAAAACACCCCCTCTTTTTTTTTTTTTTTTTTTAAGGGAAATTAAAACCAGTTGTCTGTGTTTGGTTGAATCAAGTGAAATTTCAGGTTAATTATTCTGCTCCTATATATCATGCAGCAGGTGATAATAGTAAACCTAGTTACAATAGTGAAAGAGGGTGACTAAAGACACCCCCATAGAGCAGCGGTGTCAAACTCATTTTCACCGGGAGCCACATCAGTCTCACGGTTGCCTTCAAAGGGCCGAATATAATTTCAACTCCTTAACAGTTAAGGAGCAGTTACATATATGCAGTTCTAAAATCATTTCAGCCCTTTGAAGGCATCCACAAGGCTGATGTGGCCCCCGCTGAAAATGAGTTTGACACCCCTGCCATAGAGATTATTATTGTAGGAAGTTTCCATTGCTTCTTCCCAATTTCAGTTTGTGTCTGAAGCAAACCTCATAGACCTGGGAAGTAGGTCAGATGGCAGGTTGACTAGGGAACAAGACACCTTTGCCAAAACTGTATCTATCTGCACATTTGTGTTTTGATGTTGGTAGAAAGAATGGAGTTTGGGGGGTTGGGAAATTTGCCCTGTACTCCAGGCAGCTTTAGAAGTGCAAAGAAAGCTGCTGTTGGGGGCAACACGATGAGTATTCTGAGCTCTGATCCCTTCGAACACTCAATTGATCCAACTCCTTCTTGAAATTCTGGTCCCTAGTGTATGCAGATTATGAGTTTTGGAATTTGAAATGTAGTAAATGATGGCTAGATCTTTCTTCCTCCAGATTAGTTTTTCTGTTTTAAAACAAACATACTGTAAAGAGTTGTAGAAACTTCAAAACAGGTACCTATTTTTCAGCCAGGGAGGAAGCTCTCCACCAGCTATGGCATTTGAGTAAATCTGGGCATTCTTATTTCCACAGTGATAATTGAAGGAGATTCCATATGTTAAAGTCATGCAGTAGGCTTCCTTTAACTCTCAGACCCCCCAAATCTCAGAAAACTCACTGCATAGTCATCACTCATTTCACAAGCTGTGAACCAACATAATCATGGTATCTTTCCTCTTTATCCATGATTACCTCTAAGAGGCTGTAATATGTAGGAAGACGTTACCTGCCACTGGGCGAGGAACAGATACCTGGGCTGCGGTTCTACTCTACCTTCTAATTCAGAGCTCAAAGGAAACCTGCAAGTCAGTTCACTAACTTTTTTAGCAAAACTGTTGCCTCTCAACTCTGCGAGCTCACAGGGTTGGCACATTGGTGAGGACCAACCAATGTGCCAATTGGTTACACCAGGCCTGGGTGGGGCACCTGGAAGGGAGGTGGAGTGCTGCCTCCCTCTTTGCCCAGCCTGCCCAGGTTCACCCCTTCCAGCCTTTGCATTTGCTGTTTCTGTTCCTGCTGTCAGGAAGGTTCCTCAAGACCCTTAGCTCATCGCAAGGGTATCGCCCTTCTACTATTCCAGTTCTCAGTTCAGAGCTAGCCTTCTCAGAGCTTTCTTAATCATTTTATGAAATTACCACCCTCTTCCTGCTCCCTGTCACATCATCCTAGGTTTTTTCTTTGAAACACTTAAAAGTACCTGAGATTACCTTGTTTGCTTTTTCACTCATACATCACCTACTAAAGTGTTAGCTTTCTGAGGGTGAGAACAGATCAGTGTTTAGCAAATTGTAGATGCTCAATAAATATTAACCAAATAAATGAATCAAGCAAGCATAGAAATAAGTGACAATACCAAAATGGAAAGCTGCAAGATGGGGAGGAGACACCACAGGGCTCTCCGGCTCTGCTTCAATTGGGAAAGGTAGAGGAGGGCGTCTCGGAAACACTTTTGCTCTCAGTCCTCAGGCTGTTGCTGACTTCCACTTTGATAACCCTCATCTCTTTGTCATTCTTGGAAAGGACAACGGACATATTGAAATAGCTAAATAAGAATTTTTTGTCGTTGTTGGAACTAGAAGCATTTTCAGGAGAAAGCCCTGTGACGAATTTGAATGATCTCTTAATTTGATGGGACATAAATAATCATGCCCTTCACAGAATCTCAGGCTTGGAAATGATGGTAGAGATATGTAAAGAGAAAAAAGTCAATATGATTTTTGTTGTAGTTCAGAATTGGCTTTTATTTCTTCAGCTCTGGGAGTCATATCTTAGAATATTAATTTCTCATTAAGTGAATGCTTTTTTAATAGGAAGAATCTTATATGTTCCTTCAGCTGGAAAGGGAATGAGTAATCTGGTTGCACCAGCCAACCGTACTTGGCATTTGGTCACCTGGGTTCTCTGTGAAGCCAAATTTTAAGTGCAGGAGAGTTTTTTGGCAGGGAGGGGCTTCCTGCAAAGGATGAAGAAGAGAGGAAGCAGGAGCAGATAGGGTGGCAGGAAGGGTGACACCTCTGAGAGAGGACAGGGGAGCCAGGAGGATGGCTGAAGGCAGCTCCAAGAAAGTCTTGGCCAGGCCATCACAGACCTGCAGAGCCAAGACTGCCCGTGAGGAGAGTTCCAGGCTGGACAGGAGTGGCCCAGCCCTGGTTCCCCCAGCACGTTTAGTTATTGACTGAGCACCCAGTAAGCATGGCATCTGTGTGGACACAATGGTGGACCCCTCCAGCACCTGCAGTTATGGTAGAAGGTGCAGCGACTGCAGGCTGTCAGCTAACAAGGCTCTTCGTGGCAGTATGTCTCTGGAAGGAAGATTTTAGGGGTGCCTTTCCATGACTGGCACAGAGGTTCGTATTCTTGCTTAGACATTTTGGTCCTTTGGTTTTTAAAATGCTCAGAGGTTCATACAGCAGTGCTGGTTCCTTTGGTGCTTGGCTATTAAGTACTTAATCTAAGTGTATATACCATGAAGCGAGGCATCAAGGGCACAGCAGACAGGAACCCACCCTCACTGAGTTTATGGACTCTTGGGAGAGACATACGACTAAGCATGTAATTACATTAAAGAACGGGGAGTGGCACATTTAACTCAGACTTGGTGGTTAGAGACTGCGTCTCAAAAAAGTGACCATTAAGTTGTAAAGGCTGCGTACAGACTGTCCAGTCAGAGAAGGAAGCACAGGGTTTCAAGAGGGACTGACACAGATGAAGGTGTCTTCTGGCGAGAGATGTGGCGTGTTTGAGGCTCTGAGCTCAGCTGTATTGCTTCTCTAATGCTGGGCGGGGGAAATACCTAGAAACCGCTTGGCGAAATAGAGTGCTGTTTCTTACATGTTTGTTTCACTATGTAAATTGTGATTTTTACAAACTTTAGAGCAATGAAGAAATATAAATAGGATGGAGAGAGGTGACTTGCCATGGATTCTGGTCCTGCCTATCCTTTGAGCAATAGAAGGGAGCATTTAAAAGTATCTAGTCAGGGATTTTATTTACTACCAGCATCCACTGGAGAGGATGGACTTAAGGAGAAATTGTGAGTCCTGTTCACTACATTGACTGAGTCGTTTACAGTGCTTTTTATATACAAGAACCAGCCCTTGTGAGTAGCCATGCCTCATAAAAATACTAGTTCCAAAAAACTTAGTCTAGTTCTACATTTTTCTAATCCCCACCAGAGGATATGTTTCTATTGGTTATAGAGAGGACAGGAGAAATAGGAACATCAATTTGTTGCTTCTTGTACATGCCCTGGCTAGGGATCGAACCTGCAGCATTTTGGTGTAGATAGAGGACAACAAGCCAACAAACTGAGCCACCCAGCCAGAGCTCTAGTTCTGATTCTTGTGGATCTATTTTACTTTTGTGCACAACCCACATCCACAGACTTGCATGTGAACTGGCACAGAAATGGGGCCTTCTCTTACACCTAGCTTTACTCAACTGACCAATACTAAGAAATGCACATTATACCCAATGTCAATTAAAAATTACTTCCTTTTGTCTTTCAATTTTTTGAATTACCTGCTTTTATTCTCTTTCATAGTGTTCACCCAAAGAAAACGCAGCAGGCTGTTTGTGTGCATATTCTAGAATACCGTCAAAAGGCATTGAAATACTAACCACTCCCTCACGTCAGTTGTCTAAGAAGACCAGTTTTTAATTTTTGAAAGGAAACTTGCTGGTAGTGATTGTATGGTTGTTGAGCTTTGACTGCCTGTCCCTCTGTTCCTGTCCCCTCCCTGCCGTCGCTTCTCTCTTCCCAAATGTACCACTTTGGTGAGTGAGAGGGTTTCTCCTTCAGAGAAAATGTGTGTGGGTTGGTGGGGGCAGTTAGAAGTTGCCTCAGACCAGTCAGAGTGAGAAGACTCGTCTTTCTGTCCTTCCTCCCCAGGCTCTTATGAGAAAGCTATCAGTGAAAACACAAATAAATTATCACCTGAGAATACTGTTCTGTGAATGTTATAAAATGAGGCTCTTGGAAGCCTTTGTTGTTCACATTCAGTGGAAGTTGGGGCTGTGACAAGATCAGAAGTTTCCTTGCAGAGTAGCTTCCCTAACTGACTAGTTTGTTCACTGGGCTCACTTCTGAAGTGTTTTCCACAACTTTTCTGTCCTTCCCTGGAGTACTCATCATCAGCTCCCCAAAGCTATGGACAAAAGTCATAGAACAGCTAGACTCAATCCAGGCATCTAGCAGGAAGAGAAGAAATGGAATAAATTTGCCAAGTGACTACCCAGCCAGGTGTCGTTTTCACGTGGTGCTCAGAGCTGGTGCTGCCTCATCTGCCCACCTGCTAGAATGGAGGTTTATACAATCAAGAATAACCTGGAAGAGACCCTGGACCTGGAGCAATCCGAATTCCTTCTAAAGCAGTGGGTGGCCTTTATTTTAACAACTGCCCTGGCATCTCTGGCCACAGGCACACTCCGTAAAAAGAAACCAGCCCCAGGTGTGGTGCTCCCAGCACTTACTCCACAGTAACTACTGGGAAGATGCAGATGGTGCCGCCTTTCGAAAGCCATGTAGCCATTTCTGCTGTCTTGCCCTCTGAGTTAGCAATTCCACATATAGGTAGATACCCAGGGAAAATATCCACAAAAGACTTGTACACAGGAGCTTTGTTCATAACAGTCCCAAAATGGAAAAAGCCCAAATGTCCACCAGTGGGAGCCTGGATATACAGGTTGTAGTATAGTCATACCAGGGAATATGATTACCCAGCAATTAAAAATAATGAACTATTTGATTTATACACACACAAAAGAACATATATTGCGTGTTCTATTTATGTAAAGTTCAAGAACAGGCAAAACTAACCCATGATGACAAAAGTCAGAAAGTGAGGTAGAGGGGTATTTTTTTAATGTTTTATTTATTTATTTTTATAGAGGGGAAGGAAGGGAGAGAGAGGGGAAGAAGCATCAATGTGTGGTTGCCTCTCACAAACCCCCTACTGGGGACCTGGCCCACAACCCAGGCATGTGAACTGGCTGGGAATCGAACTGGCAATCCTTTGGTTCGGAGGCCAGCACTCAGTCCACAGAACCACACCAGCCAGGGTGGAGGGGTATACTGAATGGGAAAGGGATATGAGAGAATTTTCTTTGGGATGAAATAGTGTATATCTTGATCGGAGGTATAATATAACAATATAATATAAAAATATCCCCTTAGATTAGTGCATTTGAATATTGGTAAATTAAAGACTAGCCCATATGTTATATATTAATTTCTCAAAAGATATTGTATGCACAAAGCTCAAAAATAATCTAGCAGTACAAACCAGGTAGTTTACTATTAAAAATCCTGACAGGCCTTGGCCTGGGTGGCTTAGTTGATTAGAGCGTTGTTCCAAAGCCAAAAGGTTGTGGGTTCGATTCTCATTCAGGACACATGCCTAGGTCGCAGGTTCTCTAGTGTGTGTCCTTTAGCGAAACTCAGATATAAGCTTGCCATGGGAAGTGTAAGAAAATATTTATGGCTTTTTTTTCCCTAACTGTGCAAACCTAAAAATTCCCCAAATGGCTATTGTTAGCAAGCTGGATAAATACAGCACAGTGTAGTCATACAATAGAACATTTCACCCAATTGCCTTTCACAGCATGAAAGAACTGTGAAGTGAAGTAAGAGTTTGAAGAATATATAGAGTATTCTGCAACCTAAAGTTCAAAAAAGGAGAAACCTTAACCCATGTTATTACGGGTGCACATATAGGTGGTAAAACTAAAAGAAATGTGAATTACTGATCATTTTTAAAGAAGGGGCTGGTACTTACTCTTTGGGCAGGAAGGGAAGTGAAAGGGTCTGGACAGGCCCAGGGAGGGCAGTAAGTGTTCCTGTTGTTCTGAGTGGTGGTCATATCGGGGTCCTCTCGATTATTTGTCAACAACGCATTTATATTTTGTGCACCTTTCTGCATGTGTATTGAATTTCACAATCAAAGAAGACAATGATTTGTGTTACAAAGTAGGAAGTTCAGACACTGCTTTCCTTTGGGACACATCAGGTACCCAGTGGCCTCATGACAAGCAGAGAGGGAGTGACGGCACTTTCTAATAAACTTTCACCGTAAGTAGCCCTGGCAGGCCAGAGAAAAGACTGTGGCTGCCTTGGGATTGTATCATTAAGCAATGAATTGGGAAACCAATACCTCCTTTCAGAGTTTAGAAAAAGGAAGTCAGGAATCAAGGGGGCCAGGTGTCAGGGGACAGGACTAAAAACAGAGGCCCTTTGCTGCTGCTGTGCTGATGCTTGCTGGCTCTGTACTAAGTGAGGGTCTAATTAGCCCAACAAGCATCACTGAATCCCCCAGAAACCCTCTAAGGTACAGCTATCACGGCCCCCATTATGCAGACTGGCAAGTAAAGCGAGTGGTGGCTGAGGGACTTGAACCAAGGTCTTTGTGATTTCAGACTGGCCCTCATTATTCCCAGACCACCTCCCTCTCTGTTCTCTGCCAGAGTCACCACTTACATCCTTCTGTCTTCCTTGAGGTTAACGAACAGGTTGTTAAAGAGGCAAGTGAAGAAATACATAGACCATGTTTTGTTATTCATTCCAGCCCATTGCAATTATCCCTGGGGTTGAACATCTTGGCATAAACTTTCTGTCTCAGGCTAAATTACTAAAGTTTACCAAAAAAAAAAAAAAAAAAAAAAAACCAAACTTGTATGGACTTTGGAAGAAGAGGACAAATCCTAGCGCCAGGGATTTCTGGAAAAGAAATAAATGATTAGGCAGAAATAGTAGCGTGCGTAATTTGATAGCAAGAAGATAAAGCAAAGATGAGTTAAGGCATTTGAGGGGTTCTTGCCTATTTTGTGTTTGTGAACTTCAGGCTCATATAATCATAGCTTCTGTTCATCCTTCCCGCCATCCAGTGCCTAATAAGGGCTAGTCAAGGTTTTGAGTGTAAGCTGATAGACAAGATTTCCCTTCCTTTTATGAAAATTTTAATCTCATAAGAAATTCTTTTTTTGGCCTTGGCATTCTTGGTGCTGAAGGTCAAAAAGACTTAATATTATTTGCCTGCAAAGTAATCTCATGTGCACATGAATAAGCAGTTGAAATTCTGGAATGAGTTTTTGTAAAAAGTCTGCATTATGGAGTGCTCTTGAAGAAATGGAGTTTTGTTAACACTACTGAACAAGGGATCTGGAACAGTGCTTCAGAGTTCAGTCTGTCGGGTTTGAATTCTGGCTGTCAGACTTGGGAGCTGTGTGATCCTGTACAAATTGCTGCACCTCTGTCTCTGCGGTTCCACCTTGGGGCTAATAAAAGACCTGCCTCGAAGGCATTAAAGCTAGCTGCTTTAAGACAAGGAAAGTACCTACAGAAAGGGTGTCTGGCATGTGTTCAATGTCCTCTAATTCACAGGTCATTTGGCCCACAGAATTTGGCCCAAATCTGGGCAGCAGTCTGTTTTAAATAAAGTTTTATTGGAACACAACCACACTCATTTGTTTACATACTGTCTATGACTGCTTTCCTCACACTACAAGGATAGAGTAGTTGTGAAACAGACACTGTCTGCCCTACAAAGCCTTAAATATTTACTCTGTGGTGCTTTACAAAAAACGCTTGTCGACCCTGCCTTGTCTATATAGTAGCTCTACTAATCCTGTTTTCTTCACCTAGCAGCTTCTCTGTTTCGGGATGATGTAAACACCCAACTCAGGTCCTTACTTACCATTTGATAGGTTTTATGGAGGTGGACCTGATTTTGCCCAAATCACCATGTAATCAAAATGTATTTCAACTGAATTAAAGAGGGTTCTGTTTAAGTGTTTATCTTAAAAAAAGAAATCACTCAAATTATTATCTCCCTTTTGAATGAGAAAGCTAGTGCTGTATTATCTATGCCGACTGGTAATTTTGAACTTCTTAATACGTGACAGAATTTCCCATGTGAAGTTTATGTTTTTATCATTTAATTATATGGAAGTTTTCTGAAGTGTGCTAAAAATATGCAGCATCTTGGTCTTGACTCATGTCTGTTTATGGATCCAGGAAGGGCAGATGCTTATCTGAACACTTTGATCTCAAAATCTTCTAGAAACAGGAGCACTTAGGCCACTTCCACAGCTTCCTGGGTTTTGGTGTGTCAGGACCTCCACCACAGATGTTAGCTATTTCCATTTCTTTTCTTAGCTGGAGCCAGGAAATGGGATGCTGTGTGGCTTCTATTACATCATTAATAATGTTGTTAACAATAGTGTTAAGGCAGAAAAAGACTTGAAACATGATTCCTTTTGGGTTAAATATGAATTTGAGGCTGGTTCTCCTTTGGCCAGCCCTCTCTGTCAATATCTTGTCATTTGAATAAAATGACAAGAACCCAGGGAAATGTCCTTTTCTTGGTTATTTCAATGGGATATGGAGAACAACGAGAGTGTAAAAATATGTCTCAAGTTACCTATTGCAAGAGTGCTTGCTTAAGCACTTGAGGCTACTTATGTGGTTTTCTTACCCTGCTACACGTATGTGTCAGTGGTGTAGGAGAGGCAGTGTTGTGAGCACAGGCTCCGGATTTGAATACCAACCAGTTCTGTTTTTCACTACTTGTGAAATCTGCTCAAATCACCTAAGCTCTTTGTGGTTCAGTTTTCTGAATTGTATGATGAGGTAATAATAACACCAACCTTACTGGTTTATCCAGAGGAATCAGTGCCTTATTGTATATGCTGATACCTGGCGCACCTCAGCACTCCCGCCACCACCAGCATTGTTATTGTTAGACAAGGAAATGACTCTGGAGCTCTGAGTTCTGTCTCCCTCACTACCTGGCTATTGAAATAGAATGTGTGCTGCTTGACTTAGTTGGGTCATACAAAAATAAAATGAAGTGATGAAGATGATAAAAAAGATGATTTGGGGTTTGGTGAAGGGGGTCCTGTGAGGTGAGGGGAAAGAGTAATGGATAACGAACCAGAAATTGGATGAAAGGAGGAAGCAGCAGCCTCTCTTTTGTTAACCCTTGACTGTATGGTTGGCCTGGCCAAGATGGTCTATCCTTTTTTTTTCCAATTGTTCAACAATTTTATGGAACCAGGAGCTCCCCAGTGAGATAGGAATTTTTAATCCCATTAGAAAGATGGGAAAATTGAGGTTCAGAGAAATTAGCTAATTCATCCCAGCTCATTCAGCAAAGTGATGATTTGAGCCTAGTGTTATTGGACTCAAAAATGCATTCTCTTCCCCACTTTGCTGGGTCAGTTTTTGTTTCTAGCATTGACTAACTTCCTGATTATTTTTAAAGTCACTTAACTTTTATGTACCTCAGTTTCTCCTCTGTGAATTAGATCATTGACTGAGCATCAAAAGAAAGCTAAAAGAAGGTACACACCATCAGCTATGGCCACCAGAACTATGTAGGGGAGGGAGGCAAACAATGGAATTGTTCAGGGTTAACACTGGGTTTTTGTCACTGTGTAACTCTGTATCGTTTAAATGTCATGTTCATTTCCTTAACTCTTGATAATACTCTGTTCTTTGTATAATTTTTTTTTGGAAATATAAATGTCAACGTATGTTTCACATATCAACCGTTAAATCAAAATGCTGCTTTTCACCAACTGAAGCCACCAATAAACTCAAGGAGGTTAGATGTCTTTAAACTGTTTCATGACCTTGGAGCCCCTCTGTGGGTGCTTGACTATAGGAATCTGATTAATTAGGTGGACCTTCTCCCTCTCAAGCCAATCTTTCGCAGACCCTGTAATAATACTAGTTATTCATGCCATAATATGAGCCTCCAGGGTTTTCTCTGGAATGTACTTGTAGCAAAAGGCAAAGGGTTGTGCATTTAATCTCTGCCCACTGGTGGTGAATGTTTCTGTATCTGGAGACTCAGATTCTCAGCTGACCTCACTGTGTAATCTTGGTGCAGTCACTTTCCCTCTGGACCTCATTTTCCTCTTTTGTAAAATGAACTGGAACTGGAGTCCTTTGAAACTTTTGGAGCCCCACAGTTCTCTGTGGTTCATGGATGACTTCCCTAGGATCTCCTCATGACGTCAACCTAGTGGTTAAAGTCATCTCTCATGAAGCCCCTTGTAGGTAGCTACACCTTGAGAAGAGCCCAGCCCAGTCCTCTCTTCCCAATTTCATTGTCCTTGATGACAGATGACATGCCTGATAGCACCTGGTTATATACAGTTAGTATCATTCCTTGTATTTAAATCATAAAATTAATTCCTTGGCTCCCTCTAGGAGGCCTCACCAGTGTCTTAATTATCATCTAATGCTTTCTGACCTCCCTGATGGGTTCTAGATACCAGGCTCCTAAAATCCCTGGGTCTGATCCTCAAGCTCTTTCTTTCTATCCTGACCTCCCATTTCTGGCTCCGGTGTTGTCACCAGCCAAGCAGATCCATTGCTCCTCCCAGATCACAGAGCCCATTCGTGGCTGGGCCAGAATTCACCCACAGCTGCTGGCTCCCCGTCTAGTGTTTCAGCTGCCTTATAATTTTTGCCAGATTCTAGCTGTACTTAATTAGCAGCTGACTTTTTCCTCCTAGAGCCTTTCATATTTTGGGCTCTTGAACTTTTTCCTCCATTTTCCCTCTTGCACATTTCATTAAAGTCACACAACAGGCAGAATCCCTTTGCACACTGGCTTTTCTGCCTGCCTGGAATGTTTTTCTGGGGTAGCCACAAGGTTCACTTCCGCCTTCATGTTTTTAATCAAATTATTCCTTGTTAATGAGTCTGCCCTTAAAACTGCCATTTTCTAAACAGTAGTCAGGGGAGACCTCATTGAGAAACACGTCATTCTAATATGACTAAGTCATTAGCAGCCGAAAGGCATTTGGTTAAGAAAAAGTCAGATATGAATAGAGAGCAGTGAAGAAATGTTCCAGGCAGTGACTAGCCAGTGCAAAGGCCCCAGGGTGGTGTGATCTGGAACAGCAGGTGGCTCTAATAAGAGTCAGAAAGTAGCAGTGAATGAGGCTGCAGAGGGTGTAGCAACTCATTGGTACAGTCCACCTAGAAACTAGCTAATTGAGTGTGGTCAGCATTATTACAAATGCAGAATCTCAGTGTTCTCCCCCAACTTATCTGGATCTGAATCTACGTTTAACCAGCCCCCGGGTGATTTATGAGGAGCTGTGTCATAAATCTTCTTCCCCCATTTAAAATGACCTGATACCCAGCTTTTTTTGACTGTCACTCCCTTCCTACCTTCCCTGTAACAAAGCAGAAGTCCAGTGCTAACCTAGTAATTTTAAGTATTTAAGGAAAAATTAATAGGTTTTTCTTAAAAAGATTTGGGAAATCCTGAGAAACTAAACAATCATTGGCTGAAAATAGAAGCTTGGGCTTTCTGTTAGTTTATCTTCTACACTTCCCTAAAATTGGTTGATTCCTTGTTTTGGGGTTGGCATCGATTTTCATCCCCCAAAGACCCCCATATTCTATCCATGCACCTTCCATTGTGTGTGTGTGTGCACTTTCAGAGTAATTTCATAATTCTTGGTTACTGCATGCATAGCTCTTGTCTGTACATTGACTGTTCATCATATCTTATAAAGGGCTTTCTTCTTATATAACTAAAGCATTGAAAATATTAGGTTATTAACACACTGAAAAAAGACAATCAGTCAGATGATTATTATCTAATGTTTTAATGATCACATTTTTAATCCAATTATGCATGTTTGAATCTTTAAAATTTTCTTTAATTAAAGAATGCCTCCTGGCACTGCTATCAGAAGTAAGAAATTGAACGGAACCGAGCCAGATATAATTTAATGTTGAAAGGAAACTGCCAGGATGACTGGGCCACTCTGGGTGTAATGGTTGACCATGACTTGAGAGCCCTCATACAAAATTTTCTAATTGATAAGAAAAATTTAATTATCTTCAGATATACTCCGTTTGCATTCAAATAGGTATTTCTTTTTCTAAATAAACCTCCCCTGATTGTTCATATTGTCATTCAGAATGCTTAAAAATGAAAGACAGAGTTGGGTGAAATGTAGACTACTTAATACAGTGTGTATTTAATATAAAAGTCATACATTATTCATCTTCGCAATTTGAATAACTTCGAATTTAGCATCCCTGTTCCTCATCTTTCTCTTTGAACAATTAATTATTAAAATATAATATTGTCTGAGTACAGCACTGGGATCCTTGAAAGCGGAATATGAGATTCATTTCTTTTCAATTCCTTTATCTAGTAATGCACAGTACCTGCTCATTATGGTATAATGGAATGAGTGGTAGTTTAAATAAAGTGTTTAAAATATTTTTCTCAACTAGTTAAGTGGCTGGGATAGGAATGTTTTCAATTCAAATTACTAATTAGGATAAACGTTGGAGACAGAAGGCTCTGATCAGGATGGGTTTGAAGTCAAACTGCCCTTTTACAAGATTCATTTAACAAGCCACTTGTATGTGCTTATCCTATGCCTGAGCCTGTAACTAATGTTAATTCATGTATTTTTCTGTATAAATTATTTTTGTTTTTTATTTTTTATTAAGTATATTTTGTTGATTATGCTATTACAGTTGTCCCATTTTTCTCCTTTTCTCCCCTCCACCTGGTACCCCCATTCCTTCCAACAGTCCCACCCTCTTAGTTCATGTCCAAGGTCGTGCATATAAATTTTTTTGCCTTTCCATTTCCTATACTATTCTTAACCTCCCCCTGTCTATTTTGTACCTATCAATTACACTTACTGTTCCCTGTACCTTTTCCCCCATTCTCCTTCTTCCCTCTCCCACTGATAACCCCTCATGTGATCTCCATTTCTGTGATTCTGTTCCTGTTCTAATTGTTTGCTTAGTTTGCATTTGTGTTTTCTAGGTTCAGTAGTTGATAATTGTGAGTTTGTTGTCATTTAAATGTTCATAGTTTTGATCTTCTATTTCTTAGATAAGTCCTTTTAACATTTCATATAATAAGGAATTGGTGATGATGAACTCCTTTAGCTTTACCTTGTCTGGGAAGCACTTTATGTGCCCTTCCATGCTAAATGGTAGCTCTACTGGTTATAGTGACCTTAGATGTAGGTCCTTGCTTTTCATCACTCTGAATGCTTGCCAATCCCTTCTTGCCTGCAAGGTTTCTTTTGAGAAATAAGCTAATAGTCTTATGATAACTCCTTTGTAGGTATTGCTCTCCTTTTCTCTTTCTGCTTTTAAGATTCTCTCCTTATCTTTAACCTTTGGCACTTTAATTGTGATGTGTCTTGATGTGGCCCTCCTTGGGTCCCAATTGTTTAGGGATTCTCTGAGCTTCCTGGACTTATATGTCTATTTCCTTTGCCAGACTAGGGAAAGTTTTCCTTCATTATTTTTTCTAGTAAGTTTTCAATGTCTCGCTCTTCCTCTTCTCCTTCTGGCATTCCTTTGACTCAGATGTTGGTACATTTAAAGTTGGCCCAGATGTTCCTAAGCCTCTCCTCATTTTTTTGACTTCTTGTTTCTTCTTTCTGTTCTAGGTGAATGTTTATTTCTTCCTTTTATTCCAAATTGTTGATTTGAATCTCAGCTTCCTTCCCTTCACTGTTGGTTCCCTGTACATTTTTCTTTATTTCACTTTGCGTAGCCTTCACTTCTTTATTTTGCAACCATACTTAATCATTTCTCTGAGCATCCTGATTACCAGTGTTTTGAACTCTGTATCTGGTAGGTTGGCCATCTCTTTGTTGTTTAGTTCTTTTTGTGGGTTTTTTTTTTTTTTTTTTAACCATTTGAACCATTTCTGTTTTTATTTATTTTGGTTAAAAATATAAGGGACATACTCTACTACTAATTTTTTAAAACATTAACTTAATATTATTTATTTCTTGCAATGAAAAATAAAAAATTTAACTTATACTAACTTTTTTGTGGGGTTTGATCTGTTCTTTCATTTAGGCTAGGGGTGTCAAATTCATTTTCACTGGGGGCCACATCAGCCTTGTGGTTGCCTTCAAAGGGCCAAATGTAATTTTTGGACTGTATAAATGTAACTACTTCTTAAGAATTAAGAGAGCTTAGCACTGCCACCGTGTAAAACAAGGTGGAGGGCCGGATTCAGCCACAGGCCTTATGTTTGCCACCTGTGATTTAGGCCATATTTCTTTGGCTTCTCAAAATGGCTTCCTCCCTCTGTTTTGATATATTACATAGAGCTGCTTTAACTCCCCAGGTCAGTGCACCTCTTATATTGTAAGGGGTGGAGCCTTAGGTATTCACCAGGTCAGGGCAACCTGCTTCGCTGATTTGTGGAGCTGGGGTGGGGAGGAGGGGTCAGGGAGAGAACAGAACAGTGGCACTTGCTTGGCTCTAACCTAGTTTTCAATTACTTTCCCTACTTCTCAAAAGTAACTGGAAGTCCTTCCAGCTGCTGCCCTGGTGCTGATTCCCCAAGTGGGTGGGCTTGTGTATATTCTAGGACCCCATGGGCCCCTCAAACAGACTCCTGGGAGAATGGTGGTTTCTTCTGCTGCCAAAATCCTCACTGGTTTTTACAGCCAGAGGTTATGATGCTTTATTTTCCTAGTGCTGGATCCCTAGGATGCATGCTCTGGTCTGGTGCTAGGATTGCTTGCTCTCCAGTTGTCCCTCCTGGTTTTTATCTGCTGCATGGAAACATGAGACCACCTGTACCACAAGTTGCTGCCACTGACTCACTGAATGCCCTCTCCTCCCGGTTGCCTGTCTCTGCCCCTCCTACTGGTCCAGATGAATGTTATTTCAACTCCTTGGTTGCCAGACTTCCATACAGTTCAATTATCTGGCAGTTCCAGTTGTTTTTTGTTTTTAGATTGATTGTTATCCTTCTTATGGTTGTATGAGGAGGCAAAGTATATCTACCTAAGTGAATCTGACACCTCCATCTTGGCTGGAAGTCTCTTAATTCATTTATGCTCTGAACCTCCTTATGAAGTTGATAGTATTAGAATCTCATTTTACCGATGAGGGTTCAATTACTGGAAGGTTCAGTAACTTGGCTTAGGTCAGACCTTTAAGTAGATGAGTCAGGATTCAAATCTAGGTGGGTTTGTTCTAGCTTCTCTCCACTATACAACATCTACATTTATTAAGATATTCTTAGTGAAATAGTTTGAGTTTTTAACTGAAAAGTGCATTTTCCTTTCTCTTGGGGCTGTACTCAGGAACTCCCAGTTTTGGGTCCAGTCAGTTGAGTGCCTTGTGGCTTATGTGAGCTCTGTGAACAGTGCTGGAAATGCAGGGCTTCCATTTCTTAAATTATCTCTGACTTAGAATTAAGCATCATAAACACCCCATTTGTCAGTGGAGCACTGCCTATGGGACTGAGCAGAAAATGATATTTTCAGGAAGATCAGTGAAAATTGATGTTACATTTGAACTTAAAAAACTCAAGGGAGAAAAAAAACAACTCAAGAGTTAATTCTGTAATGTATTTTCACAAAAGAAATTAACATTAATGATAGAGGCACCTGAACATGTATCATGCCCCTCCCCCTGATTCTAGTTAGGACGATCAAGGTGACTTTCCAACATTTGCCCCAAACACATCTTAAAATAAGGGAGATAAAATGTGGCCTGAGGGCCAAATCAATTCTACTGCCTATTTTTGTATGGCCCCTAAGCTAAGAATGGATCTTACATTTGAACCCTAATTAAATGAAATGGCTTTTTTCCCAAAAAGGATTTCATTCTTATTATAGAAGACCCATATTTTAAAAATTGTCCTCAGTGATTATTAGCATTTTGAATAATGTTAATAAGGTTGTGGAAATGTATTAGTTATATAGGTACTTATACAACATCTTTGATTTTTGCCTCTTGGCATGCAAAACCTGAAATATTTATTACCTGGCACTTTACAGAAAACATTTGCTAATCCCTGGCTTAAAAAACAATATGAGCCAGCCTGCTCTCAGCCAAGTGCTTGCCTTGATAAATCGGGGTTTACAAGGCAGCGTGCTAAGCCTTTACATTTATGATATTATTAATTGCTTAATTTTTACAGCAACCCTGGTAAAATAAGGGAAGTACCTGAGAGGTTAAGATCTTTACCTAATATTCACACAACCATTAAATGTCGGTTGGTTTCAAAGCCATGCTCTAGACCTTTGGCAAAGGAAATGCAAAAATTCTAACCTGTACTGCTGAGGTTGGTGAAGAATATGTCAGATACGATGCTCCTGTAAAGCATTAGTAATCCAGTTTTGAAAAAATAAGACACAAGCACTTAAAGGAAGTAAGATGTACATGGCTAGGCCTTGGTAGTTTGAAGGAATAATAATAAAAACAATAATACAAGTAGTATTTAAAATAAGAATAATACCATTATTTATGACATGTTTACTATGTTCCAAGCTTTTCCTGAACCCCTTTCTTATAATGATTTACTTAATTTTCACAATGGCCTGGGAAGGTTCGGGTAACTGAGGTCACACAGGTCACAGGTGGAAGAGTTGGGGTTTGGACCAGTGGGCTAAGAATCTACTCCCTGTACCGGCCTCTGTAGGGATGGAGAGATGAGGCGGTGAGGGAGGCAGTAGTTCAATTTTGATTTTCAGCTCAAGGTGATTTTTCCTGCTCCTAGGCTCACTGCTTCTAGATTTTAAGGAGTTTCCTTGAAGAAAGAATCCCATCCAAGTATCTGTATTCTTCAATTTTTTACCCTGGCTTCATTATTTCACCCTGGTCTGCCATTTCCCTAGCTGCAGAATCAGAAATGGACTCAATATAAATTTTTGAAGTGTTTGTTCTATGTCTGTGAAATATGCCATTGGAACTTTAATAGGTATTGCATTGAATCTGTAAATTACTTTGGGTAGTATGGACATTTTGATGATATTAATTCTTCCAATCCATGAACACGGTATATGCTTCCATTTGTTTGTGTCTTCCTTGATTTCTTTCTTCAGTGTTGTGTAGTTTTCTGCATACAGGTCTTTTACCTCCTTGGTTAGGTTTATTCCTAGGTATTTTTACACAGTGGAATTTATGCAGCAGAAAGAAAGAAGGAGCTCCTACCTTTTGCGACAGCATGGATGGAACTGGAGAGCATTATGCTAAGCGAAATCAGCCAGGCAGTGAAAGACAAATACCATATGATCTCACCTTTAACAGGAACCTAATCAACAAAACAAACAAACAAGCATAATATAAACAAAGACACTGAAATTGAGAACAGTCTGACAGTGACCAGAGGGGGAGGGGAGGGAAGTTCAGGGGAAAACGGGAACGGTTTAGAGCAACAAGTATAAAGGACTCATGGACAAAAACTATGGGGGGGTGGAGGTGGGAGGAGGGTGGGGAGGGCTGGGGTGGTGGGCTGGGGGCAGGGTAAAAGACAGAAAACTGTACAATATCAATAATTAAAAAATATTGATTAAAAAATAAAAAATAAAATTTACAAAAAAAAAAAAAAAAGAAAAGAAAAGAAAAGAAATGGACTCAAGTGGTAGTTTTCAGTGTCCCTGGTTTCCCAGCCCAGCTTCAGCTATGGTGGCTGTGTGTTGAGCTGTTTGAGTTGCCTCACTCCTGTGTAAGATTTTATTTGAAGAAAGGGTTCTTTCACTCCTGAAGCCACTAGGGCTGTCTAGTGACCTTCCAGGTCTCAGAGCTCTAAGATCCAAGGGCAGTGACAGTGGTGGGATGAACAAGAATGAAGCCACCTTCTCTGTGCCCTCACCAGGTGTGCCCACCTCGCCACCCATCTGATTGCACCTTCTAATCAGTTAAAGCCAAAACCTGCCCCTGGGTTGGTCAAGGACAGAGAAGCCCTCTGCATTCGCAGCGATTATCACAGCTGCAATTTCTGTGAGTCCCTGCTGAATTCATAAGCTTATACAAGAACTCTCTTTCCTGATCCTGCTGAAACAGGGTTCTCTTTTGAAATCTAGTCTCCTAAGATTGGTAGCACAGGTGTTTCTGCTTTATTTTTTATGTTTTTTAAGGCCCCGGCCTCTTCATTAAGTGGGTGCTTCAGATGGGGGCTTTGCCCCCATGGCACTTGCAGGAACTGTCTGGTCACTTCCTCTCTCCCTGTAGCATTCTCAACTGCAACCCTAATATTGGGTCAGGCTCCTCAGGGAAAACTAAACATTTTCTGCTTCTTTAGTTTGGAGCCTTTGATCCTGAAGTAGTTTGTGTGTTGCACTGTGAAACCATGTTCACCTTCAACATGAGGGAGAAACAAAGGTGGTGATTTTCTGGTTTGCGATGTCAAGCCCTAAGCACCCTCAATTGCATCAGGCCTTGTGTTGACTATTTACACAGCCCAGGAAGTGCAAACAAAGGCCAAAATATTTCCTCCTCTTAGCCAAACCAGTCCCGGCCAAGCACACCTGCAGAGATCCCCTCATCACCAGCCTGCTGGGAACCAGCTTTAAATTAAAGCCCAGACTTGCCAGTGGGTGGCAATTCGATTCCATTATGTCCGGCATTTTGTGTAACAGAAACCGCTTTATCATTTTGGTTATAGAGCCCTATGATTTGAGGTCTTTGGCATTTATTGTTAATATTTAATTTTTCCTTTTAAAAAAATGAATTGAAGACTTATAAAAGAACCAGCCAAAGTTTCTGAACCTCATGGATAACCACTGCTACTTCACTTTTCACTAGTGAACTTGGGCTTAGTTATTTAACCTCTCCATGCCTTGATTTCCACAGGTGTGAAATGGGAATATTAAAAGTATGTACTTCATAGGGTGGTGAAGTGAGAGAGTGCAGTGATGGTTTAAGATGGAAGTCTGGATTCTAAACTACCTGGTTTTGCATTCCAGCTCTGTCAAGTGTGAGTAATAATAGGACCTACTTCACAGGGCCATTTTAAGTATTAGAGAAATTAGCCTATATAACACTCTCAGAACTGGACCTGGCATATACAGTAAGAGCTGTTTAAATGTTTTCAACATGTAAATACTCAGAATAGTGCCTGGCATATAGTAAATGTTAAGTTTTGTTTAACCAACCTCTACAAAAAGGAAATGCAATTTTAATTATTCTAATATAGTTGATTTCTATTGGGATTTTTACATCATTTCTAGTTACAGAGACCTCATGAGTTTAGCCATACACATTTGAACAAATACCTGCACTGTTTGTTATGCAAGAAAAAAGCGGGAGGAGGGGTCAGGCTTGGGAAGAATATACCTGTAGGCATAGGTGTATCCATGAAGTGACCTGGGTCCCTCAAGTCCCTCAGGAACATGCTGGGGCGCAGGGAGCATGGAGGTTGTTACGGAATTAAGGCAAGCCATTAGCAGGACTCTGATAGCCTAAATGGAACGAGGAAGGCATCCCAGGCTTAAGTTCAGGCCAGGGCTAGATCTTTGGAGACCTAGGTAGAGACTAGAAACTTCTCTGATTTGTGAAAGAAGCTGGATGATCTGCTGAGCCGGATTGGGAGAGTTATAACACACAGCCAAAATCTCTGTTGCACTTCCTAGGTATGGCAATCTTCCTACCTCTGACCTTCACACATGCCATACCCAAGGCCGAAATGCTCTCCTCCTCCTTTGCCCCCAACCTTCAGTATTCACCTGGTTCACTTCAGCTTCTTTAGCTGAGTCAGACCGTGCAGGCTCCACTGTCCACAAGCCCAGGTTCATATCCCAGCTTTGCCACTTAGAAGCTCTGTGACCCTTCTGTACCTTGTTTTTCTCACGGAATTATTGTGGGGCATCCTTGTTGGGCCTCAGTTAAGTCATTTATTCTACTTAGGAAAGACACTTGCACTTTTGTAAAAGAAAGAATCCTATTTTCAGGGCCTCCATTTGATCAGCTCAGGGTTGGTCCTTGGTTAGGTTTTACTTTGATTTCCATAGGCCTTGGATGAAGCCAAAATGAGATGTAATCGACTTGGAGCTGCACTTTACCCTTGGTTTACCATTGTTTTTTTCTTTACATTGATTCTCTCGTGGGTGCCCCAAAGTTTGCTCTACTGGTTATTTGTTCTTAAGTATCAGATAGAGGAATGTTCTCTGGTGAAATGAGATTGTGAGGGTTTGGGTTAAACAAAGTCAAGCCCATTGCTTCTCTGAAGGACTGCTCAGAGGCTTTACTATGCTAATATTTTTCTATTTCCTGGGGATCAAGAGAGGGACTGCAGTTGCCCAGTGTTGTTCACCATGGGACCTATTTTTCATGAAATACAGTGCAGTGCTGGTGCCTCAGAACACAGCTGGGAAACTCTGCTTTGTTATCTGTGGCTTTCCCACCACCAAATGCTAATGCTTCTCAAGGGTGAGCAAACAGAAGGCCTGTGATATTGTACCAGCATACAGAGGGTTTTGCCTGTGCGTCTGCAGCGTGATATAGCTTACGATTGTGCTCTTCTTTTGCCTCCCCCCCCCCACCCCCCAGAGAAGGAGACCTTTCTGGATCCTTTCGTCCTCCGGGACCTCCTGCCTGCATCCCTGGGCAGCTATTACCGGTACACAGGTTCTCTGACAACCCCACCATGTAGTGAAATTGTGGAGTGGATCGTCTTCCGGAAGCCCGTCCCCATCTCCTACCACCAGGTACATATTTAGCCTCCAAACAGGACTTCTATGTTGATTTGCTTTGGTGTTGTCTTAACTCTCTAACATTGCCAGATAGGATTTTTTTAAATTTTTTTTATTTTTCTAGTCCTCATTATTTCCTTCATTCTTTCTAACAAACATGTTTTTGAACCTAAGAATTGTAAAATATAAAATATGTTTTTTAGCTACAAATTAACTAGCTAAAGCAAATTGCAGCCATGAAATCAAGGATTGTGTAAGTATTCAATCTTGAGGAGCTAACAGCTCTCCTTAGTGATGATATCTTGTGCCAAGAACTCTTCTAAGCCTGTGACATGCATTAACACATTTTATCCTCGTGAACAGCTGTCTCATGAGGTGTAGCTACTGTTTGTACCTGCACCTTGTAGAGGGGAGACACAGAAGTGCCCAAGGTCGCTCAGCTGATTACCAAGCCATGGTGCTTGATCCCAAAGATCATGGTCAGAATCACTGAACTTACCCAATATTCAGAAAAGAGAGATTTATATACATGAAGAAGTAAAAGAAAAACCCCCTCAAGTTTTTTGCATGTGTCAAGCACACTACTAGTACTTTACATATGTTCAATTAAATTGCAAAACAAGGTTGAAATAGGTATGGCACTAGGAGTGGACACATGAAAGACATTGTGGTGTGGAAAGCCTGGGTAACAACATGCCCAGGGGTTGATGGTTCATGAATGTTGAAGCTAGAAACCAAGCCTGGGTTTGTCTAATTTCAGGACCCATGTTGCTAACCACTTACATAAACTGCATGGCTGTTAGTGTGGCCTGGGCAGTTTTCATAAGAACATGAATTTAGGCTGAGCTGATAATTGTGGGGAAGAATTGTTGAAATGGGCATGCAGTGGAGGGCAATGCTAGAGGAAGAGGAGTTTCAGGGGAATTAGGGGTCTTGAAATGACCTCATTAGGAATAGTAGATAAAAGAGGAAATTTCTTAGAGGGATTATTTTTATCGTCAAACAATGCAGCATGCACTGAGGTAGCAGAAACATAGGTTTCTTCTCCATAATTACAGAAAATAGAACACTGGGGAGGATTTCTAAGAAAGGCAATTTGAACCATTAACCAACAATGCCTAAAAACGGAAGGTTTCTATTTGGCCATTCATAGAAAGGCCTCCCTAGAGCTTGACAGTTAGGGATAGGGAAGGAGTAGGGGTACACACAAGGGGTAAGTTTTGGAATGATATGATAATATCAGTAATATAACTGGAAATACCAGCAACAAGATTATGAACCTGGCTGGCCTGGAAAATAGTGCAAAGATTTTTCTACCGAGAGCAGAGAATATGGAATGGAGAGTAGGGAAAATGGTGCACTGATCAGGTCTGTTTTGAATATAAGAAATAAAAACCCACTTAGAGTAACTTATGTAAAGGGAGCGTTTTCAGGAAACAATAGTAGGGGCATTGTGAAGCCATCATGACCAGGAATGGAACTAGAAAGTGAGGTATATGCTTTACTCTCTTTCAAGGGTCACGCAGGCTCTTAAATCTTAGAGTTTCTGCTATGGCTTTGTGATTCTGTACTCTTTACAAAATGCTATCTCCTTCGTTTGTTTGTTTGTTTGTTTGTTTGTTTGTTTTGCTCCATATGGTTATGGTTATTCTACTACCACTTGACCTTTCAACTTAAAGGTCAGCAACCTACTGACAACAGTCTGGGTCTTATGTCAGATGGTATTCAAGAACTTAGATTCAGTAAGCACTGGCCATACAACAGATTGGCTCTTGGGTCATGTGCCCAGTTTGAATAAATCGGCAGAGTTGCTGGGTAGTGTCCTGAGACACCAGGGTTGCCCCTCTGGTGGTAAATGGAGCAGGTTGTTCAGAAGGAGCTATGTGCAAGAGAGACAGATTACCCCATTAACAAAGTTAGGTGGTATGGGCCCAGGCAAAACTTATTTGGTCTCGTTGTTCTTGGCAAACATTTGACTTTCAGATTTCTTTTCTTTTAATTCTTCTCTTATCAAAAAAGAAGGACTAGCAATTTGGTTTCTGAATAGGATCTGCCAGCCTCAAGGAAATAATGAACTATGAAGTGTTTTCTTCCTATTGGTGAAGCCAGCATTGTTTTATTAAAATAAAATTACAGTCCCCATGTTTACATCCTCAGGGGTGAGGGAGGAGTTTTGAAAAGGAATCCTTGTGGATTAAGATAAATGCTTTTGTCTTCAAACATATAAAGGTTTGCCATAATATTGTTAAGAAATACAAGTCAGGCCCTATGAAGGGCAGAGACAAAGAGTGGTAGTTGTTAAGTTGGGGAGAAATAAGGACAATTAACATATCCTGGGTGTCATTGTAGTATCAGAGTTTTAGACTTGGATGTCTTGTCAATTAGAAGCATTTTGACATTTGGTAATGGGGCCTTTCTTTGTTAAGATTGGTTTACCCTCAAATTTCCTGCTACCCAAATTCTCCAAGAGAAGAAATAATTAAAGAGATTTTCTCTTTGACTTTCAATAGATGACTTCTCTGTAGCAATTAATTATTGTTTCAAGGAAATAGTAAAGAAAGAAATCAATCATATCAGCTTCCCCGTGTTTTTGCTATAAACCATCTTCAGATATTACTTTCCTTTCATCGGGCCCAGCTTCATATATCCCTGCTGGTCTCCCAGGAGAAGAAAACAGCTCATTTTTTTGTGGCCAAACTGGATCCCTGCTGCTAGCTGCATGGAGGTCACAGCCGTGTCAGCCCTCGGAAAGGAAGGCGCTAGCCATCCACGAACTATCGTATTATCGCTTCAGACCCTCCCCCAGCCCTGCCAACGTTCTTTCTGAAGTTAGCACAGCATGTTCATTTCAGAGAGGCAAATAGCCAATTCAGAAGAGCCGAGTGGACAGTTCCATGTCTGCTTCTCTCAGAAAGAGGACATTCCCAGCCCTCATCCTTCTTGCTCTGCCTCCTCTCCTGCACAGTGTGCAGGCCTGAAGCGTTGAGAATGAGAACATGTTCACCATAAAATACAGTGGTTGGCACAATCTATTGACTTGTATGATGTGGATTTCTTTGAAATCTTCCAGAGTAAATATGAAAAACTGCTTATTTTTTCTCTTTTGTTCTGTTTTGTGAGTCTGCTTGGACATGCAACCCAGCACTGCAGCCAGTGAACCCTGACTGACTTGGTGACAATCTAGAACTAAATATGGTGTTACTAATGAAATCACATGTAGTGTTTGTTGGCCAGCAGTCAGGCTAGCTTATGTGGTTCCATTAAACACCTGCTGCTAATACCAGCAAAAACCATGCCATGACTTTGTCACCCAAACAAAGTGGTGACACTCAGTCCTGGTGTAGGGGTCCAAGGAACAGAAACATTGAGGTAGGTGCCTACGCTGTGTTCATGACCAGTCAAAGAACATGATCACCTTGAGTCAGTGTACTAGGATGTGTTTTCTTCTAGAACGGTAGCTCTCAAACGATGGTGCTTTGGCCACTCGAGACTATCCCAACCCTCCCGCCCAGGACTGTGTATTTCCTGTAGTTCAGTATGACACTGCCTCTGATTTTCCTTAGCATGAATTATATTTAAGTGCTTCTTAAAGACTCAATCAAAACAGCAGTAAATGTCTAAATATGTCTAGTTTATTTGCTTATAGATGTTTGATTTTCCCCCCTAACAATATGCACAAGTCAATAGGAAAAGTTTATTTGAATTACTTCTGTTTTTTAAACCAGAGTTCTCTTCCTCATACAGAGTGGAGCAACTCTTTGGAGTTAAGATCATGTTCCATTTGGAGCCTAACTGCCTGGGGTTCCACTCCTGGATCCATTCTTTAGACAAATTACTCAACTCCTCTGTTACTCTCTGCCTCAGGTTTCGTCTATAAAATGGGCACAATAATCATACTGACTGTATGGAGTCATTACAAAGATGAAATGGTGGAATGTGTGTAGAATGCTGGGACTGGTGCCTGGCACTGCAGGAAGTGCTCAGAAGATCCTGGGCCAGTTTTTTGTTGTCGTTATTAAGTGATCACCCAGGCTGTAGGGCAGTGCTGTCCAATATAATAAAATGAAACCCACATACATCATTTGAAATTTTCCAGTAACCACAATAAAAATGTGAAGAGAAACAGGTGAAATTAATTTTACCATTTTTGATTTAGCCCAATTTTTTTTGAAATTATTATTATTTCAATGTGTAGGGCTCACCACATCCCTCCCTGGTGGAATAGCCATGTATGGCTGCTGGCTGTTGCAGCTCTAATGTTTCTCTCAAGGCCACAATAACTAATGAATCACTTAATTCAAAAAGCTTCTATTCCAACACGACATAATGGGCAGTGCATGTGAATGAAGATTTTTTAAATGGTGGGGTGAAGGTGTCATTATTAATCCACACAGATAGCTTTCTTTGTTAATTATGGTTAAATCCTTGCCTTTCTGTAGACAGCCTCTCTATAATCACCTTCATGAAAAGCTCTCTGTAGCTAAGGGGGAGGGCAGTGTCATGGTCTGTAGTTAGCTAGCTATTCTTGGATTTTATTTTTGCAATGATGTTTCAATAAGTAAACCTTTGGAGGCTCCAGGCTGTTGAGAATTTAATATTCCATCATTATTGTCTTATTTAATAATGAGCCAACAACACAGCACCTCCTCTGTCACCTCTCAAATATATGGTGAAGCTAAAGTGTGTCCTTGACCTTAGGTGTGACATTTCAGTTCCTAGTGCTTATCCTGGAGTTTCTTATTATGTATATAGCAGACTCTGGCATTACTTAATTGTCATTATATACCCATTCCATAAAATACTGTGCACATCAGCCTTTTCAAGGTACATAATGTTATTACTCTTGATTTTCTCTCATTTCCACCCTCAGCGACAATGGCACTCTCCCAATTCTGTGGACGAGATCTCTTGGTGCACATGATGGGCATGAATAGATTTTAGCTTCCCTTTGATTCGAACTAACAGATTAAAAACTAATTATTCTCTGTAATATTTTTATAATAAAAACTAAGTTGAAATGATTTATATACACTTTCAGCTAACACATTTGCAATTCAAGGTTAAAATTGTTCTTGAAACAGCACCAGTTAAAATGTAATTACAACTCCCTGAGCAAGGATAAAAGAAAGAAATGTTTTACATGTTCACTTCAAAAGTTTAAAAGTCAATTTAATATTATGGAAGTCAGAACTTTCATTTGTTTTTACTATATGATAAAGTCTTCATTAGTTATATTAAAGTAAAGATAAATTCAAGCGTGTTTATTGCCTGTGTCTGGAAGAGCGAGGTGAGTACAATGCAGGCTGGGGCGGTGGCAGCATTTTCCCTCACGCCTCCACATTGTTCACACTGCCCAGGTCATTCTGTGCTGGCCACACACAGGCTCTTTCTTTCCAGAGAACCCAAAGTGCAGGTAGGCTTATGTTGCCAAGAGGGGGCATCCTGCATGAATGGTCTTTGGGGATAAGCTCAGAAGAATTGTTCGGGGGCTTCTGCCATCCATCACCGTGTTCGTTTCTTCCTGCACCCGCAGTGTTGCTCTCTCAGTGAGTGGTGCTGCAAGCCTGTTGTGCATTCGGCATGAAGTGGCTGATAGCATGAAAGGAGTTACCTCTTGGTTCCTGTGTGATCTTCAGCAAGTTACTTAATGTGTCTAAGCCCAGTTTCCTCACCAGTCAGAAATAATAACGATATGATTGTATCATCAACCTTGTAGGATTTCTGTGAGGATTAAGTAAGAGAAAGCACATAAGACTTTTAGCACAATGCCTGCTAGTATTGATGGTATAATAATATTGTTATTAATAATGTTAATGTTATGTTAAACTAAAAATAAGTTGGAGACCAAAATATTTGTAAAGTGCATATGGGCTTGATAGATGTAATAATATATTATAAAGAGGAAGAGAAAGGAGAAGGAGATGGAGTATCTTTCAGTTGTTGGAACCTTACAGTGCAGTCATGAGCACCACGTGCCCCGTAAAGTAGAAGTAATAGTGAGTAGTGATGATAATAATACTTGTGTATCTGCTGTGTGCTAGGAATTATGCCAAACACATTATATATATAGTAACTCATTTAATAGTAACAAAAAACACATGAGGTAGATAATGATGTTGTCTCCATTATAGAAGTAAGAAAACTGAAGCTCAGAAACGTTAAATACTTTGACTGAGGTCATGCATTTAGCAAGTAGGGATTACAAACAGGGTTTTGAACCCAGGTAGCAAAAGTAAGAGTTGTGCTTTTTTTTTTTAAATCTGCACCTGGGGATATATTTTTATTGATGAGGAGAGAGACATTGATCAGTTGCCTTCCATGCGTGCCCGGATCAGGGACTGAACCCACAACCTTTGGCTGTGTGGGATGACACTCCAACCAACTAAGCAACCTGGCCAGGGCAACAGTAAGAGTTTTGAGGTTGGAGAATCAGGCACAAGCCAGATTATTTGGGCCCCACAGATCATTAGGTATTGAACGGGTGACATGATGTCATGTACATTTTCAAAGATCACTGTGTGGCTGTTAACCAGATCTAGAGGAGCTGAACAGATAAAGCTGGTCAGAGGCCCAGAGAAGCACCACTTTGTATAGGTTGTTCTGTGGCTAACGCATTAGGTAGGGCTGCAGGGCCACGCAACTCTAGGAGGCACCTCCTCATTGTAGGCTCCATAAATGGCATCCCTGGGAATCAGAAAAGTGGAGGCTCAGCTGGCGGTCAGTTTCACCTCGAGAGAATGTGATTACAAGGCAAGGGTAAGGATCAGGGGACAACCGGAAGCATCTGTGTTATGGTACATGGTAGTGTCCTCTTACCTGCCAGTGTATGTTCCAAGATCCCCAGTGGATGCCTAACACTGCGAATAGCGCCAAACCCTACATATACTCTGTGTGTGTGTGTGTGTGTGTGTGTGTGTGTGTGTGTACACATTTTCACGCAAAGGAAGCTCTTTATAGCTTTTCTGTGGTGTATCTGAATTGCCAGCATTACTACTGCTGTGCTTCGGGGCCATTATTAAGTCAAGGGTGACTTGAACCCAAGCACTGCAATACTGTGACAGTTTATCTGATACCTGAAATGGCTACTAAGTGACTAATGGGCTGGTACCATCTACAGCATGGAGATGCTAGAAAGGATGATTCATGTCCCAGGCAGGATAGCAGGACAGCAGATTTCATTCCACTACTCAGAATGGTAGACAGTTTAAAACTTATTAATTATTTCTGGATTTTTAAAAAATATTTTCAGACTGTGGTTGACCACAAGTAACTGAAATCTCAGAAAGCAAAACTGCTGACAAGGGAGAGAGACCAGTGTTTCAGTAGATTTCTGGCCCAGATGATCATTGCTTACCTGTCAAAGTGAAAACTAGACTCTTCTTGTCAGTCCAGGAATCATGCAGGTTTCCAGTCAATAGCCAGGCATGCCCGGTACCAGTGGGAGATGCTACTGGCAATTCTCATTCAACTCAGAGGAATGACAGGATAGTTGATGAGTCCACTAAACTTGTCCTCCTTTTCCTCTTTTGTGTGATTGTCTATCAAAGGTATGATCCCATTAACAATATAATATTGTTCAGGTCACTAGTTCACTCTTAGAACCATCACATCCTCCCTTCGAAATCTTTGGGCAAGTTGAGTTAATGACAAGGAAGTGGCAGAGCTTTTAAGCCATAGTATGTCATTAAGCTGTAAGAAGCAATTTAAGCAAAAGCATTTTTGTGTTAAATTCAGGACCTGGCTGGCCTGTTTTTATAGTTGTATGACTAATTCTTTCCTGAGGCATCAATAAACTTTTTAGAACCAATGCAACTTGTGAAAGAACTAAATATTGTAGAGAATAAATAAACCTTGGATGCTGTTGCTCAGACCGTGTCCCAGGACGTCCTCTCCTGGCATCTCAGAGATTAAGGTATTTCAGGATAGATGGCTGTCTTTTCCAGAAAATTTCCAGTCTAACTTGCTCTGTATGGCAGCACAGTCTATTTTTTTTTAAGTCACTTTGAATGTTAAGGAATTCCTTCCTTGATTCAACTCACGTCTCTAAGGCTTTAATTTAAACCAGTTTCCTCTTATTTGGCCTTCTGGGACATGGAGAAGAGCTGGTCAGCATCTTCCACATCCAAGGGCCTTTAATCAAATTACTCTGTATTCGCCTTTTCTTCGGGCTACACAATCCCACTTCCTTTAACCTTTCCACACAGGATTTATTCTCCATCCCTTTAATCATTTTGGTCTTTCCCTAGACTGTCTCCAAAGGGTCTTTAATTCCCTTCGTGTAATTTTAAGAAGTTATTTTATCCAAGAAATTCTGAAACCTTCTCATTTTTGGATGCATTCAGTTTGGATTTTGGTCATCCTATCAAGCAAGTGTGCCAGTCTTAGTGATTTTTCTTTTTAACACCTGCCATTATCTTCATCCGAATAAGGCCTATCTGGACAGAGTAAACCATCCAATTGTTTAAATGCTTTTTGCTTTTATTGCCTTTCTTCTTGTACTATAAATAAAGAAGGAATATCTGAAGGAAGAAAGGGGAGAAAAGGCTAATTCTACATAGCAACAGTATGAGTTGTTAGCAGAAAAGTTGTGTGAATAGGAGAGAATTCGAGTAACAGAAATAATGCGCTCCTTTTGCTTTTAGGCTGGTTGAGAGACCGTCTGGTTCTATTACCTTGATGAAAAAGCAGAAAAGGTTTCATGGTTTATTATCACTTCACATTTGCAGAATTGGAGAGAAGGTGGAATAATAGGTGAATCCATATACTTGAATGATTTGTCTTGGCTAAAATCACTACCAACTTTATGTAGTTATGCTCTCTAATGCAATAGGAGGGAGTTTCACACTGGAAGCAGATTGTTTTTTGCCTGCTTCTCAGAAGCTATTTGAGAAACACTGGGGTTAGTTCCAGGCTTCAAGAAACCCACTGGGGACAGAAGCCTCTGAGAAACCAAGGTACTAATTCTCTTGTTTATTTATGCACTGGTGTTAGCCACCTTCTGGTCCTGAAGCCGAGGGCAGCCACTCAGTGCCTGCTGGGGAAGCATCTTTCTACTGCCAGCTCACCTTGTCCTGCTCTCCTGCAGGAAGTGTTCTGATTTGGCATTCACGGAGCCACGTGGTCCAGAAAGAGTTCAATCGGTTTCTCTTTTCTTCACTCCGTTTTCTTCCCCCACATCAAGGAGTTGGCATTTTTGGTGGCTGGCAATGTTAGGTTACAGTCCATTTACTTGGTAACAAGAATAACTTTGTGGTCCATCGGGAACTAACTTCTGTCACCCAGCCTCCCACTCTCATATGACCTGTTCCCATGAGCAGAATGTCGAAGCCCAAGGGAATCCTTTTTGATCATAGAAATAGGATCGTGGAGTTCTGAATGTTTTTTCTTTGCCTTCCCATAAATTTGGTCAGCAGTTTTGTGGAAAATATTTCTTAATAATGTTAATAATAATAGCTGCCAATCTTTCCTGAGGTCTTACTAGGTGCTAAGTGATTTGCATCAAGTTTATTCTTTGCCATAACCTGATAAGATAGATACTGGTATTTTATCTGTTTTATGGATAAGGAAACTTGAGTTACAGAAAGCTTGAATATCTGACCATTATTACTCACCTGGTAAATGCTGACCTTGGTGGGCAGTTTAATTTGCATGCCATGCATTTAGCCACTGATGCACTGGATCCCTCGTATACAAGAGGATGCTTAATATGAATTAAGTCCCTAATATTTATTGAGGTCGTATGTGCCAGAAACTATTTTAAGCACTGTACATGTATTAGCTCATGTAATGCTGACTTATATTATACCCTATGGAGTAGATGCTGCTGTAATTATCACCATTTTATTGAGGAAATTTGAGACTCAGTGAAGTTAAGCACCCTTCTCAGGGTCACAGAGTGGTTGAGCCATGGAACTGGAATTCCCACCCAAGCTGTCTGGCTCTGGAACCTACCAGTTTCACCAACACCCTATGTTCCCATAATACTGAAGGTCTTACCCAAGGCAGGTGGGGAGGGGGAACTGCAGAAAATCTGGGACCACCTTCTGAGATACAAACTAAGAGTTCTGTACACCCTCCAATGAAGTGTTTTCCTGGTTAGTTGGTAGGACAGAAACCTCAGCCAGATAAGCCTGTTGGCAGTGATTCTGCCTGGCAGCCTGTGTCCTGCAGGGTTCATCAGACCTGTCATGAGGCACATCCTACCATTTTTGTGTTCTTGTCACTCCCAGATGCTTTGAACCACAGAGCTTTTCTAATTGATATTCTTTTTCTCTCCCCAATCTTGTTCTCTGTCCAGCTCGAGGCTTTCTACTCTATCTTTACCACGGAGCAGCAAGACCATGTCAAGTCCGTGGAGTATCTGAGAAACAACTTCCGACCACAGCAAGGGCTGAATGGCAGGGTGGTGTCCAAGTCCGCCGTCCGTGATGCCTGGAACCATGACATGACAGACTTCTTAGAAAACCCACTAGGGACAGAAGCCTCTAAAGGTATGTTTGGATACAGTGCCCTTGCCCTGAGAAAGATTCCTTATCATCAATTACTTTAAATTAAAAGGACTTCAAAACCAGCCAAAAATTAGAACATGATGTTAAGAGCATATGTTTCTCTGTTGAAGAGACTTGTCTAGATCATAAGTACAAGCAGTTGTGGGAGTAACTTCAGTTAAATCGATATGTTCAGAATTGCCCTTCTGACTAGTAATATATTAGGCATGCTGTCTGATACCTTACCTTGTGACATCAACACTAGTTAGTTTATTTCTAAAGAAAGCTTTTAGATCTCTTAGTTTTTAATTCTTTCCCTGCTGAGATCAGGAGCTCATTTCTGAGCTCAAATACCAGGACCCTGGACTTGCTCCCAGCACCGTGGTTCGCAGCATTCTTACCCATACCACACCCACACCAGGCCGGGCTCCACCTCCAGCTCCGTCCCTACTGGATACCACGCGGCCTTGTTAAACTATTACCAAACAGTTTAATTTCCATACCTGATACACATAAGTTTCTGATTTTCAGACACCTAACATGTTTCATTTCTAGTTTCTTTTTTTTTTTTTTTAAAGATTTTATTTATTTATCTTTAGAGGGGAAGGGAAGGAGAGAGGGAGAGAAACATCAATGTGCAGTTGCCTTTTATGTCCCCTGCCGGGAACTGGCCTGGCAACCCAGGCATGTGCCCTGACTGGGAATCGAACCTCGATCCTTCGGTTCGCAGGCCCGTGCTCAATCCACTGAGCTACACCAGCCAGGGCTCATTTCTAGTTTCTTATATGAAGTGAACATCAGTTTTTCTCCCAGGAAACTAGAACATCCGGCTCCACCCTAGCAGCCTTCCTTCCAGGCTCTGTGATTTGTCATAATTGTGGCTTAGAGCTTGGGAAGCACTCAGAGGAATAATCCTGATCCATGTCCTAGTACTTGGACCAGAGGAAGGAGTAAGAAGGCATTTGTATGGATCTCTCCCAAGGCAATGCTTGCCTTCTTCAAAATTGTGAGCTTGGGTAATGTGGGGAGAGCTTGTGTTGTTTATTAAACACTGGAATTTTTAGTGTGGTGAGTTACACAGGGAGGTTTTGTTTTGAGAGTGTCCCCACTCCCAATAAAGTGGACCAGGGTACTGGCACATGACCTTAGTGGGAATGGGGGAATGAGTTTCCGTCCCATAAATAACTGCATTGACCTGCACTTTGATGATAAGAATGAGCCCATTTTCCAGGCTTAAATATTTGAAAAGGAGAGAAAACAAGAGGAAAGAAAGTTTAAAAATGTGCTCATCTCCTTCCTGTCCTTGTGATTTTGTTTGAGGTTTATGGTAGAGCAAGTCTGGCTGGTTCCATCAAGAACTGCTTGAGATTCCAGTAACTTGGGGCGGACACTTTGTCAAGGGCATTGTTTGTCAGCCTGGGACAATGGAAGGGCTAAGAAGCACACAGACCTGTAAAATATCTTAGGTTGGGCCTGCATAGAAAACCCCACTTGGGCTATTTTTTTAACGAAACGAAAAATAAAAGAAAACAACTGAACTTGAAATCTTTCTCCCAAGAGAACTTGCTTGGGAAACGGAAAGCTCTTAGGGACTGGCTGTTTTGTGAGAGATGAACACAGATGATGTGGAGGATGAGGAATTTATATTGCAAGGGAGCACCGGATCCGGCAGGTCAGAATTGCTGAGGTTGTAACAGTTACAAAGTTCTTTCCTAAAAACAGCTGAGGACACAATATATATCAGCTGTGCGAAGATAATGTGTGGCCCTTATTACCCAAGAAAGTGAAGGTAATGGTTTCCATTACACTATTGTTGAAGTGGGCAGGAGCCTCCAATGAAAGGGCCTTCTCTGAATTTGAGCAGAGCCATGGACCCACCCTTAAATGTAGGGGGTCAGTTCTTCATTCCACAAGGTTGGTGGCAATTACCAGTGTCCATGGCTGACTCCTGAGATGCATGAATATTAAAAGGTTTTGTGATCTTTCTAGAGCACAGAGAGATGTACGTGTAGTCCAATTTCTTTTCAAAACATAGTATGGGATTGTAACATACAGAAAAGCAAGCACGTAATATGTGCACAACTTGATAAATTTTCACAAACTGAATACACTTGAGTAACAAGCACCCAGATCAAGAAGCTCACATCACCAACTTCCCAGGAGAACCTCCATCTCCCCATTCCTGGTCACAGACTGTCCCTAAGGGTAACAATGACCAGGAGTTAGCTCTGACAATAGCTGGTATTATGCTGGTATGTTTCATATAAATGGAAACAGCCTCAGTGTCCTTCTTATGTCTTGTTCCTGTGCTCTTCTGGTTTTGAGAGTCATCTGTGCTCTTGCATGTCGTTGTAGTTCTTTTTTATTGCTGAGCTTCACCGTATGATTTTGCCTGAATTTCTTATCCTTTTCAATGGACATGAACATATGGATTTATTTCCACATTTTGGTGGTTATGAAAGTTCATTTTTAACTATGCTTTATTCATTATGCTTATACAGTTGTCCCAATTTTCCCCCTTTGCCCCACTCCACCCAGTACCTCCCATTCCCTCTGGCAGTTCCCCCTCCCTTAGTTCATGTCCGTGGGTCATGCATATAAGTTCTTTGACTACTCCATTTTCTATACTATACTTAACAGTAAGTACATTCCCCCCGTCTATTCTGTACCTACCAGTTTGTAGTTCTTAATCCCTGTAACTTTTCCTCCATTCTCCCTTGTCCCCCTCCCTGCTGATAACCCTTCAAATGATCTCCATATCTATGGATCTGTTTCTGTTCTGCTTGTTTGCTTAGTTTGTTTTTTAGATTCAATTGTTGATAGTTGTAAATTTATTGCCATTTTAATGTTCATAGTTTTCATCTTCTTTTTCTTAATTTCCTATATCATTTCACATAATATGGCTTGGTGATGATGGACTCCTTTAGCTTTACCTTGTCTAGGAAGCTTTTTTATCTGCCCTTCCATTCTAAATGATAGCTTTGCTGGATAAAGTAGTCTATAGGTTGTAGGTCCTTACTTTTTATCACTTTGAATATTTCTTGCCTCCAAAGTTTCTTTTGAGAAATCAGCTGGTGGTCTTATGGGCACTCCTTTGTAGGTAACTCTCTGCTTTTCTCTTGCTGCTTTTAAGATTCACCTTTTATCTTTAACCTTTGGCATTTTAATTATGATGTGTTTTGGTGTGGTCCTCTTTGGGTCCATCTTGTTTGGGCCTCTCTGTGTGTCCTGGACTTGTATGTATGCCTATTTCTTTCACCAAATTAGGGAAGTTTTCTTTCATTATTTTTTCAAATAAGTTTTCAATTTCTTGCCCTTTCTCTATTCCTCCCAGCGATTCAAATGTTGTGATTCAAATGTTGTGATTCAAATGTTGATATTTTTGAAGTTATCCCATCCTTTTTTTTGGGGGGGGGGATCCTTTTTTCTTCTTGCTGTTCTGGCTGAATGTTTTTTACTTCCTTATGTTCCAGATCATTGACTTGATTCTCATCTTCATCCACTCCACTGTTGGTGCCCTGTGAATTTTTTACTTTTTTTAAAATTTATTTGATTTTTATTTTATTTTTTCCAGTACCTTTTAGTCCTGTTATATAAATTTTTCTTTATTTCACTTTGTGTAACCTTCATTTCTGTTGGGTCTTTTTTTATGCTGTTGAAGTACACAATGAGTTCCTTGAGCATCCTTATAATCAGTGTTTTGAACTCTGCATCTGATAGGTTGCTTATCTCCATTTTGTTTAGTTATTTTTCTGGAGTTTTGTTTTCTTTCATTTGAGTCATATTTCTTTGTCTTCTCATTTTGGCAGCCTCCCTATGTTTGTTACTATGTATTTTTTTTTAATATATTTTATTGATTATGCTATTACAGTTGTCCCATTCTCCCCCATCATTCCCCTCCACCCTGCACACCCTCTCCCACCCACATCCCCCCCTTTAGTTCATGTCCATGTGTCATAAGTTCTTTAGCTTCTACATTTCCCATACTATTCTTGCCCTCCCCCGTCTATTTTCTACCCACTATCTATGCTACTCATTCTCTGTATCTTTTCCCCCCTCTCCTCCTCCCACACCCCTGTTGCTAACCCTCCATGTGATCTCCATTTCTGTGGTTCTGTTCCTGTTCTAGCTGTTTGCTTAGTTTGCTTTTGTTTTAGGTGTGGTTCTTAATAGCTGTGAGTTTGCTGTCTTTTCACCGTCATATTTTTTATCTTCTTTTTCTTAGATAAGTCCCTTTAACATTTCATATAATAAGGGCTTGGTGATGATGAACTCCTTGAACTTGACCTTATCTGAGAAGCACTTTATCTGTCCATCCATTCTAAATGACAGCTTTGCTGGATAGAGCAATTTTGGATGGAGGTCCCTGCTTTTCAAGATTTCAAATATTTCTTTCCAGCCCCTTCTTGCCTGTAAGGTCTCTTTTGAGAAATCAGCTGACGGTATGATGGGAACTCCCTTGTAGGTGACTGTCCCCTTATCCCTTGCTGTTTCTAGAATTCTCTGCTTCATTTTAATCTTGGCTAATGTAATTACGATGTGCCTTGGTGTGTTCCTCCTTGGGTCCAACTTCTTTGGGACTCTTTGAGCTTCCTGGACATCCTGGTAGTCTATTTCCTTTGCCAGATAGGGGAAGTTCTCCTTTATTATTTGTTCCAATAAGTTTTCCACTTGTTGATCTTCTTCTTCACCTTCTGGTACCCCTATAATTCGGATGTTGGGACGTTTAAAGATGTCCCGGAGGTTCCTAAGCCTCTCCTCATTTTTTTGAATTCTTATTTGTTTATTCTTTTCTGTTTGGTTGCTTGTTTCTTCCTTCTGGTCCACTCCATTGATTTGAGTCCCAGTTTTCCTTCCATCTCTATCGGTTCCCCATGCATCTTCCTTCATTTCACGTATTGTAGCCTGCATTTTTTCATCTAGTTTGTGAGCAAAATCAACCAATTCTGTGAGCATTCTGATGACCAGTGCTTTGAACTGTGCATCTGATAGGTTGGCTATCTCTTCACTGTTTAGAGGAATTGGCTCTGGGGCTTTTATTTGTTTTCCAGTTTGAGCCATTTTTGGTGGGGGTTTTTTGTTTTGTTTTGTTTTGTTTTGTTTTGTTTTGTTTTGTTTTTAGTCTGGTCGCGGTTATTACGTAGTGAGGGGTGGAGCCTTAGGTGTTCCTCAGGGCGGGGCAGCCCAGCCGCCTGGCTGTGATGCTGTATGTGGGGGCGGGGTCTGAGAGGGAACAATGGCGCCTGCTCCACTCTCTCCTGGACTCCGGCCCTTTCCGCCGCTTCCCCTTCGCCTGGATTATCTGCGCACGCGCGCGTGCTGTTACGTAGTGAGGAGTGGAGCCTCAGGCGCCCCCCAGTGCGGGGCAGCCCAGTCGCTGGGTTGTGATGCTGTATGTGGGGGCGGGGTCTGAGAGGGAACAATGGCGCCTGCTCCCCTCTCTCCTGGATTCAGTCCCTTCCGCCACTTCCCCTTTGCCTGGACCGTCTGCGCGCAGGAATGTGGGACCACCTGGTCAGCCAGCCGCCCTGTGCGGCCTCACTGGGTCTGCACAGTTGCCCTCATGTGCCCGGGGTCCGCCAGCTGCTGCCTGTGGGCCCAGGGACTGCCAGCCGCCGCCTGTGCACCTGGGAACTGCCAGCCGCTGCTGCTTGCATTCCTGGATCTGCACCTCCACTTTCTTCTGTCACAACACCGCCCCTCTTACCGGTCTGGATGAATGGTTGTTGGACTTATGTACAGTTCAATTTTCTATAAGTTCTGGTTGTTTTCTTGTTTCTAAATATTTGTTGTCCTTAATTTTGGTTGTGAGAGGAGGCACAGTGTGTCCACCTACGCCTCCATCTTGGCCGGAAGTCTGTTACTATGTATTAAGTAGAGCTGCTTTGACTCCCTGTATTATGAGCATGGCCTATGGTAGAAAAGCACGCTGTTAAGTTGAATGGAGTGGAGACTTAGGTGATTACAAGTGCGGGGCAACTGTGTAAACCACGTTGATGAAGTCTCAGATATGGCATCACCGCTCTGTGGCTCTGTGTTGGGCAGGGCTCACAAAGGGGACACTGCTACTGCCTGGCCTCTAGAGTTTTGTCCTGGAGGAAGCTATTCCCTGGCACTCACCCTGGTGCCAGACACTTCAGTTTCTCCCCATATGCTGCTGGTGCTGCTGCCTTGGTGCTGGAACCCAGAGGGAGTGAGTCTGTGTAAATCCTAAGTAAGTTGCAGACCCTTTAAGAGGAGACTCCTGAGAATCCACAGTTTCTTCAACTGCTCTAAACCCCCACTAGTTGTTACAGCCAGAAGTTATGGGGACTTACCTTCCTAGCGTTGGAACCCTTGACTGGATGGTCTGATATGGGGCTGAGATCCTTTGTTCCTGATACCTCCCAGTTTTTATCCACCACACCTGGGCGTGAGACCTCCAATTCCAAGTCAGCACCTTTCCATGCCTTTCCACTCCTTCACCCCACCTACCTGACTGGGTGAATGTGGCTTCTTTAATTCCTTGCTTGTCGGACTTCCACACAGCTCAATTTTCTGATGATTCTGGGTAATAGTTGTTTTGTATTTTAGTGTAATTTTTGCTGTGGTTGTGCAAGGTGGCAAGCCGTGTTTACCTATGCCTCCATCTTGACCAAAATTGTAATGAGTGAAAATTCTTGAATATATTTTTAATGAGCATAGGGGCACATCTCCATAGGGTATGCACCCAGGAGTAAAAAGACTGCAGCCCAGCGTACACATATGTGTGCAGATTGGGTTACATACACTCCTCCACAGTTTCCCAAGGTGATTGTATGTATTGGGTTGGCCAAAAAATCTGTACGGTTTTTTCTATAAAATAAAAGAGACATTTTTCATGTTCACCAATAACTTTTTTGATGTGGACATTTTGAGTATGTCAGCTATCTCCCACATGGTAAAATGCTGACCGTTCTCAGTTAATGTCTCGATTTGATTGCTATCAACTTCAACAGGTCTGCCTGCCTGTGGAGCATCGTCCAGCAAGAAATCTCCAGCACCAAACTTCACAAACCACTTTTGACACATTCAGTCACAGAGCCTTCTCCATAGACTGCACAAATCTTTCTTGTGTTTCAGTTGCATTTTTAACTTTCTTGAAATAATAAAGCATAATATGCTGAAAATGTTACATATTTTCTTCTATCTTCAATATTAAAATGAGTACACAAAAATTTACCAAGTGTGATAAGTTTTTTAAATGCACACTGATATGACAGTTGTCACAATACAATCTAACAAAATTATTTTAAATGAAATTAATGGCAACTAAGCACTACTAGAACCATCTTATTGAGAAAGCCAAATGAACTTTTTGGGCAACCCAATTCCAGCAGTGTATGAAAGTTACTGTTTCTATAGCCTTTTTTTCTAGACATAATTCACATACCATAAAATTCAGCTATTACAAATGTACAGTTTAATAATTTTTAGTGAATTTATAGTTGTACGGCCATTTTTATCACTCCAGAAAGATCCTTCATGCCCATTTGCAGCCAGTCTCTCTCCTGTCCTCTACTCCAGGCAACCTCTGATCACTTCAGAAGTTGATGTTAGGATTTTAAAATTTATCCATGATGTGGTCATATACGTGTATTGTAGCTTATTTCCTTTTATTGCTAAAAAGTCTGTTTGTTTTATATTTTAATAACAGCTTTATTGAGATTTAATTCACATTGCATAAAGCTCATTCTTTTAAAGTGTTCACTTCAGTGGTTTTTACTATATTCACAAAGTCGTGCAGTCACCAGAACTACCTACTTTCAGAGCATTTTTATCACCCCACAAAGAAACAACATGCCCATTAGCTGTCATTCCTGTTCTCTTTCCTTTTCTTTTTCATGCCTTCCCCCAACTTCCCCAGCCCCAGGCAGCCACTTATGTACTCTCTGTCTCTCTGGATTTGCCTATTCTGGATTGTTCATGTAAATGGAATCATGCAATATATGGCATTTTGTCTCTGGCTTATTTCACTTAGAATATTTTCAAGGTTCATCCGTATTCAAGCATGTATCAATCATAACTTCATTCCATTTTATGACTAAATACTGCACCATTGAATGGATATGCCACATATTGTTTATATATTTATCAGTTGATAGACATTTGAGTTTTTTTCACTTTGGCTGTTATGAATAGTGCTACTGTGAACATTCGTATTTAAGTTTTTGTGTGGACATAATTTTCAGTTCTCCTGGATGTAAACCCAGGTGTAAAGTTGCTGAGTCATGCAGTAACTATGTTTACTGTTTTGAAAAACTACCAAACTATTTTCCAAAGCGTCTGCACCAATTTACATTCCCATCAGCAGTGTAGGAGGGTTCTAATTTCTCCACATCCTCATCAACACTTGTTATACCTCTTGTATTTTGGCCATCCTAGTGAATATGAAGTAGTATCCCTTGGGTTTTAATTTGCACTTCCCTAATGAGTAATGATGTCCCTTTTTGGTTTTAAATGCACATGCAATGGAACCATGGTCACCTGACCAAATGCCCCCCCAACCCAAGAAAACTCAAGTTTAATTCCAGGGCACTACATGCAAAAAGCCAACCACAGATGCTGGCCATTATCAGTCAGACTGGAGGACTTAGTTGATTGACTTTAGAGATCTAAGCAACAAAGAGCCAATATGGGACTTCAAACAGAGAAGGATGGTATACTGTAATTTTCAGGTAATTCAAAAGGAGTCAATTCTGTCTTATTGACATTCTCTTCCTGATCATTAAGGAAGTTTTCAGTGCCTAGGAAGTTTTCAGAACTAGGATGTTGAGCATGGAGCTATGTGTTTATTGGGCTATTGTCACAGAAGAAAAATAAGTGAATTAAATAGGACAGGAGTCAGTGAACTTCTTTGTTTAAGTGCCAAGTAGTGAGTTCTTTGGTCTTTGTTGTAACTACTTAGGTCTGCAACTCTAACATGAAGGCAACCATGGACAATTTAGGAATGACTGGATGTAGAAATGAAAAACCTTAATTTACAAAAATAGGTTATAGGCTGGATTGGCTGGAAAACCATAGTTTAATGACCCCTGCTCTAATGGATGGCTCAAACTAAGGTGGAACCTAATCACAGGTTTGCTTTAAGGTAACTATTTTCTGCCTACAAGATGATAGTGGCCATGACTGTGAAAGTATCCATTGGTGGGTTTTACTCCTCCATTCCACTACAAGACCCTAGGACTCATTCAAGGTCTGTTAAGTTGGTAACCAACCACTTGGCAGTTCCCATTATCACCTAGTCATCTGTCCCACCCGAGGTGTAAGCAGAGCCTCGGTTGACTGAATTCAGCACCCTACCTCCTCATTCCTCTGGCAGCAATCTTTAACTCCTGTTCATGGAGCAGCCCTGTGACGGGATGCCTAAGTTAACGGGCCCCCATCCTGCCCTCTGTCAGGATGATTAGATGTGCTGGATGGAATAGAGAAAACAGAATCAAGGCTTTCGATGCCAAGAATGAGACTCATGGCCATGAGAGGAACCAAAGAAAGGGGCGGGGGGGGGGGGACATCATCTTAATACTGTATTGTTGCTGAAGAAGGACTTACAATGGATGTCACCGGTAAAAAAGTAAAAGCTTTAGTTCCAGTAAATGGAAACCGTATTTAGGCTTGGTGGATTGTTAAAGGGACATTTAGTTGGCCAGTCTGCCCTGTATCGGTAAATAACGTGGACAGACTTGAGGATTTAATGGGCTGTCATTTCAGTTATTTTGCAACACATCTTGGGCACACAGAAGAGCATTTGGTGATTAAGTGCTGAACACTGTCTATTGTGAAGACGTTTGGAACAGTGAACAGAGAAAAATATCTTTCCTTGTAACAACATGAAACATATGGTTTATTAATTTAACGAAACCTGTTCAAATCACAGTGGAATCAAAACCACTTGATCTGATAATTTGATCTGATGACTTAATTGAAGTGACACTGTATAATGTAATGAAAGCAGAGGAAATGGCAAGAACGCCGGGGTGCCTGTGTCCCTCTAGTCTCCTGAGTCACCGCCATGGATTTGGGAATACGGTCTTTGCTCTGCATATGGAAGGATCCCTGTTTCCCCACATTTTAAATTCTTGTTTTGATTAAAGCCATTTTTAAGGACATAAACCACTGTATGAGAATGCCTAAGTAACTAGCCTATTTTAAATCAGTGTACATTGGAAAGAGTGTTACACTTCCCACCCAAATTAACAAACAAAGAAGTAAATCCACAATTACTTTTTAAACGAGTTTTACATTGAAAATATGGTTTTCTGCTATTTTGGGAGAAAATATTAATGTTGTTCTATTTTCAGTTTAATCATTTCCACTCACAGGATTAATGAGCTTGAATTATTTTCTTATTGAAAGAAGCTCTGGTATGAGCACTTAAGTCTTTTGTAGGCAGCTGCCTTTCCAGAAATTCTTCCAAAAACTTATCTTATTACTTCCAGAAACTTTCAGCAAAGTACTAGGAAAAATATATTTTTAATGCAGCCCCCATGGAGTGTTTTATACCTCCTTCTTTTAAAAATAACTATTATTTAGTCCTGGCCAGTTGGCTCGGCCGGAGCATCATCCCATACACCAAAAGGGTTATGGGTATGATCGCCCATCAGGGCACATACTGGCGGCAGCAGATTGATGTCTCTCTCTCTGTCTCTCTCTATCTTCCTTCCTTTCTCTCTAAAATCAATAATAAAAAAATACCCTCAGGAGAGGAATAATAATAAATAAAAATAGCTATCATTTAGCTCTTTCTTTTTAACCTTGAGAGTGATTAAGAGAGAAGGCAAAAAATAGGGCTGGTTTTAAGGATGTCCAAATTTGTAGGTTCTTCATAGTTTTGAAGGTCATGCCAGACATCCCATGATTACTATAATTTTAGGTAAATATATAAAGATGTGGGGTAAGTTGCCTTTGATTGATTGGCATAAAGTTAATATTGCGTAGATACTTCACATAGCATTAACTACTTTGGCTTCATGTTTTGTAGCCAGTGAATTTGTTTTCATCTGTCAGACAGCTCCATCTGCCATTGAAGAATTTCTTGACTCAAGGAGCTGTACCTGAAGCACATGTGGTTAAAAAGGTGGTGTTAAGGGTGTTTGTGTACCAAATGCTATGCTTGCCTCTTTTGTTTATGCATGTTTTATTTATTCCTCAAAACAGCTTCTGTCAGGACTCCCTTTTCATTTATGAAACATTTGTTGAGCATCTAGAAAAAGGGTTGGAATGAGGGAGAAGAGTTTCTCATCATGAGTGTGCATTTTAGTGGTGAGAAAGCACTAAAATGTACTTTTTTCTAGCATCTAGAAAAAGGGTTGGAATAAGGGAGAAGAGTTCCTCATCATGAGTATGCATGTTAGTGGTGAGAAAGAAACAAACAAGTCAACCAATGATAGAACTTCCCTGTTGTTCTGAAACCACATCAGTGGTGTACTAAAAGTGCTAGAAGGTGGCCAGACAGCAAGGAAGGGATCTGCCCTGGATAGGACTAGAGCCAGCGCTGCAAAATTCATAGAGGGAGAGGTCATCTGCAAAAGCCCTGGGGCATGGAAACCAGCATAGAGATGTCGGGAGCAATGGTGAAGTGTGGGGAAAGCTTTTATTGTTAAGGATTTAAGATTGCATTCTTATAGAAGTGGGATGTCTTGGAAGGGTCCTAAGCAGAGCAATAGAATGATCTGAACAGGGTTTTAAACCTATCTCTCTGTTATGTGAGGAATGTTTGCAGAGAACCAGGGTAGAATCTGCGAGACCAGCAGGGGGTTGATAGGAGTCTTCCAGGCAGGATGCCAGTGGTTGGATGTGGGTAGAAGTGATCCTTAGGGATGGATTTTGGACTAGAGTCTGAGATTTCCAACAGTTTGGATGGAGGTGGTGGGGGTGTGCAAAGAGAGAAGTGCAGTGTGATTGTTTCCCTTTAACAGATGAGTGGTCTGAGACTCAGAGAGAGCAAGTGATTATCCAGAGCCTTCCAGTCAGGAACTCTAACAGGACTGTGATGTGAACCGAGATCCTCTTATGTCCAAAAGCAGCATTCTTTCAGTTTTCCAAGAGATTGCTGGATTCCAATAAATCCACAGCGATATCCTCTTTGTTTTTTAGATGCCTGCAGGTGGCTTGAACAACATAGTTTATTACTCCGAATGGAGCTTTACAACTAAACATACTTGTGGGGATAAGGTATGCTTCCTTTGCAAAGGGAATCAGTCTGTATTTACTTGGCTTGCTTTGGCAGGTCACCTTGGGTACTCAGGGCACAGGCTACTGAGGCCTTGAACATGGGTTCAGTTCCTGGAAGAGCCAGGAACTGGTACCCCCTTGATCTGGACTTTGGGACCTTCTAGGCTGAAGATTTTGTGCATCCTTGAATCAACAGAGCCTAACACAGTGCCTAAGATACAGTAGGTATACAGTAATTCTTCATTGAATGAGTGAGTGAATGAATGAATGAATGAATGATGAGAAAATACAAAGCACTGGGTAAGAATATAGATTTTGAAGTCAAGCAAACCTGGACTCAAATTCCAGGTCACCATTTACTTCTACATTTTTTTGATGTAGTTAATAGCTAAGTCTTGGTTTCCTTGTCTGTAAAGTACAGGTAATAATTATAGCTCCCTCCTTGGCTTGTGGCCCTTTCAATCAATCAATGTAGGGAACATATATGACAGAGCCTGGGGCGTGGAATGTACTCTGCTAATAATTGTACTTTCTTGTTTGTTGGTCAGTAGTGGCTTCTTTGTATGTTCAGAACAACCTGTTACATGTGACATGATCACTGGAGAATTCCTTTCAAAATAGGGGACCATGCTCTCTTGTTCATAGAAATGCAAAGCTGGATTGTTTGAAATTGTTAAAACCTTTTTAATTAAATCCACATTTAGCATGGTTCACACATCCTGCCCCCTCCACAGCCCTATCTTGCATTTTTCTTCCCTTGGCATCCTACCCTTCAGTCCACTGGCACCCTCCAGTCCCAGCTGGCTGTTTGTCCTGCCTGGAAAGCCCTTGCACCACCTCTGTGCCTAACGGACCCCTCCTCAGCCTTCATAGCTTAGCTCTAGGGTCCCTTCCCCAAGGGAGTTTCCTGACTGCCTTGGCCCAGCCACTTGTGTCAAAGCACCAGTACTTTTCTCTTATAACACTTATCACTATTGAAACAATACATTCATTTGTGTGGTTTTTGTAATCTCTAGCTGTCTCATTACCACATAAGCTCCATGAAGGGTAAGGCTATCTTCTTTTTTGTGATGTCAGAGTGAGTGCAGTGTTCACTGTTAGGTCCTAAGTATAAATACTGGCCCAGATGCATGGATGGACAGATGGACACAAAGACCCACTAAGCTAACCCACACATGTCACATGGCCAGAAGTAAAAATATTCTTTTCACAAGAGTTGGCACAGTTGGGCCATTTATGATCTAGTCCAGGCTGCATGCTGTTGTGGGAGCAGACCCAGGCATTTGCAGTAGGGTTCTACATCGCTCCCAGGAATAGGAAAGCCTCCCAGATTTGGGAAAACATCTTCTACTTTGACCATAAACCACTTGGATGAAAACGTTTATCAAACAAAACCATGGAGAGAGGGCTATCTTCTCCATCCCATGGAACAACTACTCCATACCACCTCACAGTAGAGACTGAAGGCATTTAAAGTTGCAGGCACTGGTGGCAGTATGCTCCCAGGCAGAAGTACTTTACGACTGGGGAAATGTTGAACCGATATTTTCAACAGATGCCAAGGGCCATCTATCATCTCCCTGCTGTAAATATTACCTAATTACTTAATCCTCTCTGTCTCCAGCCAGGTTAGGCAGTTTGATCTTTGAGGCCAACTTAGCCACCATTCTATGACTTCAGCTTTTCTTTGTTTTCTAGAAAACTCTTCCTTGGCATTGCATTTATTTGTGTAGGTACCGTGGTGCTCAGGAACAACCATGTGAAAATTAACAAAGGCCAACAGCACTTTTTCCCAGAGTGACTACTCACTTTACTTGCCTCTTACTAACTAGCACTCACAACCCGTGGAGCAGGAGGGCCTGAGATCTGTGTGTACATCTGCTTGGAATCTGTGCTGGGGAGCATTGAGGGAAAACAGACTGTTTATCTTCCCCACTCTTCCCACTCCTTATTCCACAAATGCATGCTAACTAAGGTTCAAGGACGTTGGACAGAACCCTTCTGCTGTCCTGGGAAACAGTCTTACCTCTGCCCCGGAGGCCTGAGATTCAAAGACCATCTGTAAAGACGTGGAAGTATGAGCCCTTGTCAAGTCCTCTTGAGTCATTCTTTCTTCTTCCCAGCACAGCTAGTGGTCATCATGGTTGCTGACCTCACTTCTGGGCTCTTTCTGGACTGGTTTTATGATTGCAAAGCACTGGCTTGGACCAAACTGAGTGTCTTGGCTGCTTTGTTTCAAATACAAACAAAACACAGCATCTGTGTTCTGAAGGCCCTATCTATGTGTCTAATACTAAATGCTAACAGGTATTACAGATCAAGTGCATGGAACCCTGCAGTTTCCATGCTTTTGAGCTGGCATCTGGAAAGGCTTGCCAGAAGAGAGGAGCCTTCTCAGAGAGGATTGTAACCATTGAAAAATGTTGGCTTTCACCAGCCAGTCAGAAGTTCAAGCTCCTTGGAGCATATGTGTAGCCATCTGGCAGAGGTTGAGTAGCTCCATCCTCCCAAGTGCTGCATAAGTGATCCCCCACTAGGGGTGTTGCCTTTCATAGCCTGGTCTCTCCATACTAGTGGCAGGCACCCTCTTTTCCTCTGGGTCCTCTTGACCAAGCCCAGAGCTGCTGAGGCCACTTCCCAGGTGTGGGAGACCATGGAACCATACCATGGAAGGTCATCCTTATTGAATGACCAGTTGGTACAGGTGCCACATCTAGGGGTCAAACCAGGGTTGGAATCCAAACAGTGGAGCCCATCCTAAGACCTCCCTGAACCAGAACTAATAAGAGAGGCAGATGCCAAAGCTAATTACTTGAATTGTCAGGCAAGAGCTAGGACACTCCTTTTAAATAGGTTAGGTACCAAGCAAGCCTCATTGATACCTATTCTAAGAGAAAAACCATTTTAAGGATTAAATTGAAATAAATGAGGGCACTCTGACTTCTCTGTATTAAAATCATTTAGAGTCGATGGTTTAATAGAGCCCAGCTAACCCTATCAGTGTGGATCACCAGATGATCGTTGGACATGGCCATTGGGATTACTGATAAGGACAGCTCATCAGGTCTTAGATCTTGGATGGTGTTTAAATAACAGTTTTGCGTTCCTGAGGGCAGCTATGGGCCTCCAAGGGACCCAGGTGTTTCTTCATAATAAGTGGGGCCGTAACATCATCTTATTGGTGGGAAATAGGAGAGTCAGGCAAAGAAAACCCAGCTCCAGTACAAGGCTACTTAGTATTTGCCCATCCTGGACCTGCACCCTGATCTCTGGTACAGACTGTCAGTTGGAGCCCAGACTAGAGCAAAGCAGTAGGAAATGGTCGAAGTTAAAAGGTACCATGTGGAAAGGGTGCTATGTCTAGTGAAAGAGGGAGATGTCAACCTTGGCCTTTTGGCAGGAAAGCACAGCATCTTAAAGTGAAAGGGGAAGGAAGGGCCCTAGGGTACATGGAATCCAGCCTTGCACCCAGTGTTTGAGAAGCAGCTGGTGTCAAGTGGGGCTGGGAAGATCCATCATTCTGAACTTGGCCATCTCCCTTAGCGCCAAGCTGAACATTGCTTTTTCCTGTACAGGACATAGACACCTCCCTTAGCTTTCAGCTCTGAGAGGAAGAGGAATATTGCATAGGAAAAAGACTTTTAAGGAGGGAGGAGAGGTCAGAAATAGTGTAATATGGGAAAGTGAAACCCACATGTTGAGAGGACTGGAGAATTGATTGTCTGCCCCTGCCTTCCCAGATACAGGCTGCTACTGTTGCACGTATTTTAGGTGCATGGCTCTGTTCCATGCACAGCAGATACAGCTGATGGGATATGGAAGTTTTCAAACTTGCCGTCTTCATGGCAGTTGCTAAATAGAGCATCTAATACTCAATCGGGGGCTGAGAAACAGAATTACACACCAGGACTTGCTCATGGAATGGAGAGGATGCCACCGAGTGGTGTAGAGAAAATGCCACAGGTGTGGAAGAAAACCAGTTCTGCCTCCTGCGTAGGGAAAAAGCCAACTGTTCGTCTTCTGTGTCTCTCTCCTGTACTTTCACGCAGAACCCATCGAGTCTGACATTTCTGGTCACCAAATGTGTGAGAGTTTTCCCAACCAAGCAATTCTCTGCAACACCAGCTGGATGTCCTAAAGTTTAACTCAGTTCTGACATTACCTACCTGGAGACAGCATCAGGTTTGCAGGATGAGGCTTCAGCCCTACAAGACTCCTCCCACCCCACTTCAGAAGCCAATCAAAAAAAAAAGATTCCCAGGTTACCCACGACTTCTGTTCAACTTGGCTACAAATGAGGGATTCCCATAAGACCATCTGGGTTTGACTGACTTGTTAGAGTGGCTCACAGAGCTCAGGAAAACACAATTACCAGTTTATTAAAGGATATGATAAAGGATACAGGTGAACAGCCAGATTTGAAGCACCCTGAGCCCCATACTTTTGGGATTATTATGGAGGCTCTGATGCGTAAGCATAATCAATATTAACTCCTTTTCTGGATACTCTCCCCTCTCTAGGGGAGGGAGTATAGGTGGGACTGAAAATTTTGGGCTTCTAATTGTGGCTTGATCTTTCCAATGACCGGCCACAATCCAGAAGCCCACACAGTCCCCTCCACAGAACAAGAGATACTCCTTAATGTTTTTATCACTTAAGAATTTACAAGGGATTTAGGAGCCCTTTGTCAGGCACTGGGGACAAAAACCTAATATTAGAATAAGAGACGACATAGAGATGGCCAACACATACATGAAAAAATCCGCAACATTATCAGTCATCAGGGAAATGCAAATCAAAGCCACAATAAGCTATCAACTCAGGCCTGTTAGAATGCCTATCATCAGAAAGACAAGAAATAACAAGTGTTGGTGAGGATGCTGGTGGCAATGTAAATTGGTGCAGCCCATGTGGAAAACAGTATGAAGGTTCCTTAAAAATTAAAAGTAGAACTACCATATGATCCAGCAGTTCCACTTCTGGGTATTTATCTGAGGGGAAACAAAAACTGTTAAAGATATCTGCATTCCTGGGTTCACTGCAGCATTATTTACAATAGCCAAGACATGGAAACTCCCTAATTGTTTATGGATGGATAAAGAAATTGTGGTGTATATATACAGTGGAATATTGTTCAACCATTAAAAAAGAATGAAATCCTTCCCTTTATGAAAGCGTGGATAGGCCCAGAGGTTATTATGCTAAGTGAAATAAGTCAAACAGAAAAAGACAAATTCCATAAGATTTCTCTTATATGTGGAATCTAAAAACAAACAAATAACCTTATAGCTAGAGAACTAATTGGTAGGGATTAGGTGGTTGGTGCACTTCTCCCTGGGGACTGTAATCTCCAGGGGTTCAGGAACCATGTCAGCTTGTGTTCACTTTCATAGCTAGTTGCTGGAGAGGGTCCTGGCATATAGCAGGTGCTCAGTAAATATTTAACAATAGCTACTCCCTACAGCACACTTCCTATATATCAGTCAGCAAGTGCTTGGGCATGTTATGCATTTATCCAGGACCATGCTGCTGATATGTCCAGAACTGAAGTAGTCTGACTCCAGAGTGAGTAAGTCTTGAGTTTCAGTCTCTAAAACAGAGGTGATGATAGAGCCAGCTGCCCCACTGAATTACAGTAAGGGTTTGTGTAGTCCCATCCACCCCCAGCCAGGCTCATCAGATGGGACTCTTTAAGTTTCTGTGTCAGCACAGAATGGCACAGAGTATAGGCCTTGGGGTTTGTCTGCCTGTACCACTGCATATATTCCCAGCATCCCCATGATGGCTTGAGGGACCTGAATGTAGTTTACATTTCTGATGATGGAGAATGGTAATTGGGCTGCATCCAGTTTTAGAGGGAGTTGAAGGCTGTTCTGGAAATTGTCAGACCCAGTGTTCTCATCTCTCACTGAGAACAGAGAAGCTCGGGAAGGCAGAGAGAGTGGGAAGGAAGCTTTTTTACGCAAAGGATTGTTGACCTGCTGAAGAAGCCACGGACCTAAGGCTACCGTAGATGCATAGCCCTGCGTGTTCTTGAAGTACTTTGACTAACCCTTCTGACACCTGCATCCTCCCCCTGCAGATAAGAAAACAGATTCGGGAGGTGTCTGTGCGTGGAACGCACACAACCCCCTCTGGTGTGGAATGTGACAGACTGGGTTCCAGTTCTGAACCCATCCCCCACTGTGTCCTTGGCTGAGCCCAGTGACTTGGTCTCTCTGGACCCCGATGTGCTCACTCATCTTTAATGGGGAGGATAATTGAATCCGCCTCTTGGATTCAGTTCTGTGTACATGGATCGTCTGAGAGGAGTACACGCCATGCCCTGGGCAGCTGGCAGCTCCAGCCAGATACTGTTGGGGTGCTGTAAATCCCCAAAATGCTGGAGCAGGAGTCCCACTTTCATTTCCTCTCTCCCAGTTCTGGCATCCTTGCCCTGCACGTTCCCTTTCAGAAGACCTTGGGCAGGGCAGGGCAGGGGAGGGAGCACCAAGGTTCCAAGTGTGAAGTCCTACTGGTCTGCTTGGGGTATTTGTGTTTACCTAGACCTCTTTCTGAAGGGCTGTTTACCCTGACAGCCTTTCAAAAAGAGAAATCCTTCCCTGAAGCCATTTCTTTGGAAAGTTCCCCTAAAGGGCTACGTATTCAAGGGTTCTTGAGCTGAGCTGGGACGATAAAGAAAAGACAGGCAGTTAAGCTGTCTGAGGCAAGGTTCACAGCTCTGCTCCACTGGAACCCATCCCTTCTGCGGTAAGAGGAAACAGTGCCCTGCTCCCTCACCTGCCCGGTCCCTGTGGGGAGGCACACACCTGCCCACCTGGCTCAGGCCAGGCTGATGCGTAGACACCACCTGGTGTGGTACATGTCACACCTCCCTCCACCCCAGCCCAGTCCCCCCACTTCATTTCTATTGATAAGCATTGTGAAATAGTGAACTGGCACCAACTTGCTGTGTTTGAGCAGTGCTGTCTCTGACTTCTGACCTATAATTGTCCTGTTGGTGCCTGAGAGGACCTTCAGCCCCCAATAGTTTAAGGCATTTAAAATCACAGCAACTTCACATGGATCATACTAGTTTATCTAATGGCCAAAGTGGAGAGGAGTGTGGTGGGGGTAGGCGGCCCTACCATGTACTTGTGGAACTGCTGAGAAAATATTCTTGACATCAATTTAGAGTCACAGGACCTTGGATGCTCTGCTAGAGGCCTTGTCATTATTTAACAAAGTCTGGGATCATAATTAAAGGTGGTTCAGAATGAAGGCAGACATTCTCAGGGCTGGTGTGAGCATCAGCCGAGAATCCTGTGGAAAGCAATCAGACACCAGTGGGAATGTAATCAGGCCTGAGTAGGGGATGGCTGATGTCAGGAGCACTTCACAGGGGACATCTCTTTAGAGAACCAGCTGCATGTGGTGCTTCCCACACAGTTAAAGGCTTCAGAGTTGTTCAGAGGGAGTGTCAAGATGAGTGTCCGACTCCCTGTCTTAGGTGCAGTTTGCAGTGGTGGGTGTGTGGCTCTGGCAGTACACCTGTGACAGGGTTCCTGGTGCTCTTAAGACCAGGGGGCCAGACCTGTACATGAGGCAAACTGGGTAAAGGCAGGTGATGGGATGTGGCAGGGACTGAGGCAACTGTGAGCAGGGCCCCCCAGTCCTAAGTGCTCTGCCGCTCCAGGTAACCACTGCCACGTGTGGGTGCAGGCCTGCTGCAGAAGTCCAGCTTTGTATGTAAAATGTATCAGTTTGTGTAATACCATACAGGCCAGCAGCCTCCGACCCACTGACCTGTCATCTCACCCGGACCTGTGAGGAGAGTGTTGCTGGGGACCGACCGCCCGTTTATGTGAGCACTGCGTGGCTCTGGTGCTGAAGCCCACACTTGTTTATACCAGTGTTTCCACATGGTTCCATAAAATCCCTTCTTTTGTCTGCTTTGTATTTGGGATTTTGAGGAAGGTTTTACATGAAAGAAATCATGCCTGCTATCACTGAAAAAGCAGGCAAAACTCAGAAGCACAGGTACACTGGTGTGCTGTCCACTTATTTTCATGGTGTGTGCAGGGTACCTGTTCATTTTGTGTCTGCCAGTCACTGAGCACACTGGGGTGTTGCCACCTCCTCAGACCTAACGCTCTTTCTGATTAGCAAATGCCTCCTTGGTGAAGGCTGGTGACAGGCTTCTCCCACGAACTGAAGGCTCCTGAACGTGAGCCCAGGAATGGATTGTGTGGTACCGATTTTGTAGGTGAGATTCTTATCAGTAGTCCTGATCAAAGAGCAACATACTTTCTTTCTGTCAGGAAAACCTGATGCCCCATGCAAGCAAAGGGGAAAAGCCTGATGCTTGCCATGGGGTGCACACAGATTGGTCAGAGGGGTGGAGAAAAGACCTCCAAAGGGAAGCATGATGTTGAAGCTGGATTGTCCAGTGGGTGGGGTGGGGCTGTCAGAGACAAGTAAATGAGGAGAAAGGAAAGCCATGAACTTCGAGACCAAGGGGACCATGTCCTATAGGACCTGTGAACCACAAGATCAAGGAATGTATCCAATCAACCAGCATCCCTCCATTGAGCCAGTATTCATTTCTGTGCCAGGTCCTGTTTGGCATCACAGATAATGTAGCAAACAAGACAGAAAGTGTGTCGACCTCATGGAGCTCACATTTCTAGTGGGGGAGTGTGGTTATTTATTACAGTTAGTTGGTCCCCTGCAGCACCACGCAGAAGGATCTCAGCTGCGTGGAGGGTGGGTCACAGGCTGTGCTGAGGGCAGAATTCAGTGCTAAGGACACAAGTTTCAGGTAAAGGTTTGGCTTCCTTTTATCTCCTAGGTCTGGGGTTAGCAAACCAGTGACCCTCACCACTGTTTGTACATCCATAAGCTAGGAATGGTTTTTATGTTTAAACAGTTGAAAAAAATCACAAGTAGTACAATATTTAATACCATGTGAATAGCCTGCAAAATCGACATGTAGTATCTGTGCCATACCCCATTTACATCAAATTGTATGTATGTGCTTTTACATCCATATCTGGATGCTGACTCCCCAGAAAGTTAACAAAACTTACCTCTGGGTGCCAGAATTTTGGGTGATTTTTAAAAGAATTTTCTTCCTACTTTTTTTGTACTACTTGGCTTTCTTTTTTAAAACATTAACATGAGTCATCTTAATCAGCAAAGAAAACCCAGCTGTTTTAATTTCAAAGGATAAATAAGAATGGCTACATCCGCATGTGGGTGGTGGAATTACTTATGCAGTGCTGATGTAACTGTGGGAGATGCATGCATCCCCACACAGTTCTCCACTGATTGGGACAGGAGAGTGAAGGCCTCTGAAGGGAGGGGCGGATAAGAATATGGTCAGAGGTGAGGAAAGATGTAGAACTCAGAACTTCTTACATGGTCATCGTCGTGAGGGACAGGAGCTTCCAATATATAAATTTTGGTTCATTATTGGCATTTGGAAAGATGGGAATATAGGCCTTTTCCTGGCCTCCCCGCACCCACCCCCATGCTACTTTGAGAAACTAGAAGTTGTAAGCTATTTTGAATGGTGTGTTAGTGCCACCTAGTGTCCATACTGTCATCCCCCCCACCCCTTGTATCTGTGGAAGCCTCCCTCTACAGATTGTTTGATGTCCCTGCTCTAGTGGCATTTGTGCAACAGGCAGCATGATGCCGATGCCTCTGGGGTTCTTCGGGGCAGTGGGAATGCCTCATTAGTTTATTCCTTCCTCCCTGTCATAGTCACACAAAGCAGATCTCTTCGGCTGCAGCAGGATTTGGCAGTTGAAGAGTGAAAGGATGCCTCCCTATCAAAACCAATCTCCTGTCTTCTCCAGTAGCCAGCTTCTTAGCACAGGGAAGTGTCCTGGTCCCCAGGGTGGCCTGGGGCTTGGGGCTTTTGGGGAGGCTGGCTGTAGTGGGCTCCTGGGAGATGCCACAACCATGCCATGGCCCCTGGCTCACCTCCTCCAGTGTAGCTCAGCTCCTCCACTCACTCTAACTGTACACTCTAGAATCCTCTGCCCCCCTGGCCTCCACTCCCAAGTCTACAAGCAGCAGGCTGTCTACATCACCTCTTCCCAGGCCCCCTTCCTCTACTCCTGGACCCTCCATATTCTGTGTTCAGCAGATCTCTGCATAGTGCAAGCCTTCTGTGTCTTCCTCTGTTCCAGATTTTCCAGTGGCTTCTGAGTGCTCTCAAGATAAAGACCAGAATTCTCAGCCACTTAGCTATGTTCCTCACTGTTTCCTCCCGCCTCTTTCTCTGTGCCTCAGTCTGGCCCCACTCGCTTCCTTTTAGCCCCTAGGCCTCCCTCCTGTGGTCCCTTGGCCTGCCCTCCTCTCTTCCTCTGCCTTCCACCTGCTCAGTCTCCTCAGCTCTCAGCTTCCAAGTGTGCCCTCCCAAGTCTCCCCTGGGCCCACAGACTGGGTCAAACCAACCCATTTGGTGCTTGGGCAATCCCGAGTACCTCTCCTCCCCTCTGTCCATCTCATCCAGACTAGTCATGTCAGCTTCACGTGTGGAATCCTTTGGTGAATCCCCGGCTCCTCATTTAGACCATTGGTTCGCAGCCAGGGATGATTTGATATTCTCAGCCCCTGCTTAGAGAGATGTATTACTGCCATGTCCCTTCAGACCTGCTGGCCACAAGGAACAGAAAGGAGGGTGAGCCTGCCTTTTCCTTAAGCCCCACATCAGGGTAATTGTTACATGAGCTCCTGCTGCATCAGAGAAAGTCATCCCTTTTTTTGTGTGCCTTTGCTTTACACTTATTTAACATCTCATTTTAAATTGTATTTCTTTATACTCTTATCTATTTATAATAGAATTTCATCTACAATTTTATTTCATTGTGATACCCCACAGGTCAAATAGCCTGGCTTCTACTAAAAAGTCATCCAGGAAAAAGACCAGATGACTGTACCAGATTAGAAGAGCTCAAGTCTTATAATACTGAAACGCAGCTCTGATGGGGGGAAATGGCTCTAAATAATCTTTCAGAGACAATCGGGGAAATTTGAATATGGACTGTGCATCGGATAGCATTTTTGAGATGTTTATTTTTTTAGGTATGATAATGAGTTTTTGTCTTAGCTCAGGTTGCTATAACAAACCACCATAAGCTTAAAACAACAGGCATTTATTTCTCACAGGCCTGCAGGCTGGCTCACTGTATTTGCAAGCCCACCTCCTGGTCCAAGAACGTCCTCTTGTGGCGAAGGGGCAGGGAGCTCTCCGGGGTCTCCTTTGAAAAGACATTCATCCCATTTTTGAGGGCTCTACCCTCATAACCTAATTACCTCCCAAAGACCCCACCCACCTCCTAATAACATGACATTTTTGGATTAGGTTTTAACATATGAATCTAGGGGGACAAAACATCCAGTCTCTTGCAGTCATATGGTAGAATATCCTTATTTCTTAGGAGATGCAGTGTGGGCTATTAAGGAGTGAAGTGTCAGGATGTCTGCAACTTGCTTGTGATAATTTAGCAGAAAAAGAGATGTGTGTGTGTGATTGTGTAGAAGAGAGAGGGGGAGGAGAGAAATGACAAATGTTGACAGTAGCAGATTTAGGTGAAGGGGGTGTGGGTGTTGTGTGTCCCCACTACTATGCCATGCTTTCGAGGTTGGGCTCTAAGAACCTGGGCAGCTACTGAATGGTGTATTGTGCCAGGAGCCCCTGAGCTTGCGGTTTGTGTCTTCAGTCTGCAGCTCTCCACCCATCCACATGAAGGTGCAGCCTCTGAACCAGACGGCGCTGCAGGTGTCCTGGAGCCCTCCCGAGACCATCTACCACCCGCCCATCATGAACTACATGATCTCCTACAGCTGGACCAAGAACGAAGACGAGAAGGAGAAGACATTTACAAAGGACAGCGACAAAGAACTGGTAAAAGTCGGGAAGCCTGCCACCCTTGCAGTTAGTTAGGCACAGGGCCCCATCGTGTCGCTCTGCCAGGCCCTGAAGGCGGGCTTTGTCGGTGCCACCCCAATCTCATGCTGCCACTGGCTCTGCAGCTTTGCGGTGGCTCCTCTTGTGACCTGTGCCCGGAGCTGGCCTGCGCCACCTGGAAAAGCTAGTTAATGTCTTTACAATTAGGCCCTGCAAAACTAACTGTTTTCCTTCATTATTATAAAAACAGAGAGCTTCTGTTGAGCCCTCTTTGTCTTCCAGGGTTATCGTAGGTGTTAAATGTTCTATGAATGTGCAACAGGTTCTGGCACCTGGTAAGCCGGCACCGCGTAAGCACTCTCTGGCGTCACTGCGGTTACCCTCCCCTCCCCCTCCCGCCTGCTACTCGCAGCACAGCACCGCGTGCGGCTCTTACTGTGCCTGTACTCCCTTGGCCGCAGCTGCGCTGCCTCCCACAGGCCTGCCTGCTGGACCCCTGTGACCTCGTCATTTCTAACCTCCCTTCTCAGACACTGTGATATCTGACCTCATGTTGAGCTGCGCACATCCAATTCCACGTCTCATGTTAAAATTTGCATGAATGTGTAGTGGCCAACACCGCACAAGGCCCTTCAGACCAGATGTCCCGGAAGCCGTCCTCTTCCCCTGTAAAAGCAGACCCTCCAACAAGCACGAGCCTTTAAGTCTGTGCATAGAAACTCAGAGTGACACAGTTGGGTTTGAAAGCCTTTGCCTTTATTGTTAATCAAAGGAAGGCTTTGAGATAATGAAATCTATAATGGTATATGCACATGAAAAACACAGTCACACAGAGTGGGATTCTCAATGATGGTTATCACTTTTTTTCTCCCAATACAGAGTCCCCAGGGCCCATTCAATCAATTATAGAATAATACTTTTCATATTTCTTTAGATGAATATTCTTTTACTTCATTTCCATTTATATTTTCAATTTACCTACTAGACATTGTTATCTGGGTCACATAAGGGAATGATGAGCTTCATGAAATCAGAGAGAAATCTACTGAAAGTTACCCAAGGTGATGCTGTATTTTAACCTTTCTCTTGCAACTACTGGAAGTCCATAAGGGATTTCTCTCTTTCCGAAATAAAGATGCCTGCATTCATCAGCAGAAACTGCGCAGGCACTCAGGCAGTTTTTTTTTTTTTGTTCTAAGTGAAAAATAATTAAACATGCAAAGATGAATAGATACTGGCTTGGAGTGAATTCTAATAAATCCTGCATAGATGAAGCAAAGATTTTTGCTCTGAACAGAAGATGGGGTCAGAGGCCTAGAGAATGAGGCATAAATTATTTTCAGAGGAAGAGAACGATGTAGGGAAAAACATGCTTTGACAGCAAGTTCTTTTTTGTAAGAATTTCTAGGGGTGGTTAGTTTCCTCTGGGACACGCAAAATTAATTTTCTTAATTCCTCAGGAAGTCAAGCATGCTGACTTAATGGCAACAAAACTATTCTCTAACTGCCGGGGACTGTAGCCCAGAAACCTGGAAGTAATATTTAACATTGGTGTGGCGTTTTCCAGTTTGCATGCCTCTTCCTCATCCTTACTGCACACCTGTGGGGCAGATGGTATCGCTACCTTTTCCAAAGAAGATAAATGAGGCTTAAAGTTATAAAGACTGTGACCCCAACCTGCTGCTCTCAGCAGGAAGCCCTTTCCTAGGCTGCAGAAGCAGGTGTGGCCACAATGACATTTTAAGGCCCAGTCAGAGGTTTTCAACGGGGGGCAGCGGGAAAACCCACTTGTGGTTAAGCTCCCGGGGCTGCTTTTTGTACGTGGCCCAGAACACATGTTTCAGTGACAAGACATTTATCCATTAGAGAAGTCTTTGAAATCACTTGCGCTTGTTGTTTCTTCACAAAGTAAGCGCTGTCTGCTTTTTAGGCACTTTCTTTTTTATCATTTTTAAAGACTCTTGGAATAAAGCTTTGAGAATTTGGGACCTGGATTTGGTGGGTGTCTGATGACTAGGAATGGCAAACTTTTTCTAGAAAAGGCCAGATAGTAAAGATTTCAAGGTTTATAGGACGTAAGGTCGCTATGGCAACAGCCCAAACCTGCCATTGTAGGGTGAATGTTGCCATAGACAAGAAGTGAAGGAATGTACGTGGCTGTGTGCCCGTAAAGTTTATTTACAAACAGGTACGTGGCCTGGGAGCTGGAGCTTGCTGGTCCTGTGCTAGACCAGGGCTGCTCTCTGCAGCACGATGTGGGCGACACAGGAACCAGGTCTGCCTGGCCTGTGTTAACTAGCTCTCACCAGAACCCTGTGAGGTAGCAGTTTCTCTCCCCATTTTACACAGGAAGGTAGCAGAGGCCAAAGACATCGAGCACCTGGCTCAAAAGTGTGACTGTGATTGGGTGAAAAGGCTGCATGCCACTGTGCCCGACCACTAGCCGGTGTCCTTCCTGGCATCGTGCCCCATTTTACCCCATGGCCAAGATAGGATGAGGCCTTTAAACTGCGAAGAAACAGACATGCAGAGATCTCATTTGAGGCTTTAAACTCTGCATGGCTCTGGAAATCCAGTACACCTGATAATTCTAGAGGCTGTCTAGGGTAGATAACGACAATATCTAAGTTACAGCAATGATGAAACAAGTCCAAGACTTGTGAGTATACAGAGGGCTGAAGACACCGTCCAAGCCACAGTCAAGAATATGAGTCCTGACTGACTTTGTTACCTCTTATCCTGCACGTTTCGGTGGAAATCAGATTCCCAGGCAAGGTTACTTCTGGCCATGCTTTCCTTGCAAGGTGTCTGCCAGGCTGTGCCGGGCACCAGAAACCTGAAAGAGATACAGAACATTACTTTAGGTTTGGCTTTAGAAGGTGTGTGTGCACTGGCCTTCAGATCTGCTCACTGCTTTTCTTTCTTCACTTACAGAAAGCCACCATTAGCCATGTCTCACCTGACAGCCTGTACCTGTTCCGTGTCCAGGCTGTGTGTCGGAATGACATGCGAAGCGACTTCAGCCAGACGATGCTCTTTCAAGGTAAGGCCAGAGTGAGCCTGAGCCCCTGCCTCCTGAGGCTTTGTCTCCTTGCTGCTGAGGTACTCAGACAAAAGAAAACAAGTCTGACCTAAGCACATGGGGCTTTCAGCTGCACCTGAGAAGACTCAGGAATTTAGGCTTGTCTTTTAGATTGTGGGCTTCATAGGCCAGAGGAGAAGGAGAGCAGAGTAGTGGTTTTTGTTATTGTTGTTGCTGTTACTGTTACTTTCCAGCTGCGGGAGCCAGGAGTTTGTATGCCATGCCAGATCACAGAGTCCCCTGCTGGGTGCGCTGCAGCATATCTGCTTGGATTTCTGGCATGATGCAAGACATAACGCCCCAGGAGATATAGTTCCCCCTTCCAGCTGGCAAACCACACGGACAGGCCCCTGCTTATGGGGTCCTTGAGCTTCTTGAGAAATAGATATTTGTTTCTGATTATTTGGATAGGCAGAAAGTTCTAGGGCCAGGACTAGGGTGAAGCAACAGAGGCATTCAAAATTTAAAGGGGTGCAAAAAACTTGGTAATTAAGACACATGATATTTTAATGGGATTTTTTTAAATAAAATCAATTTAAAAAATCCATGAAGAACATAGAATCCACTCTGTCTTCCTTGCTCTAACCCAGCAATTTTCAATCAATGTGCAACAAGAATTTTTAAAACATACAATACTTGACTACTTAGTCAGGGGCACTGACATCTTTTCCCTTAGATGATCAAGTTTAAAAAATTACAACAGCCAACACAACAATAGCCGCCATGTGTAAATGAAACAAAATTATACCTACTTTTTTGTCAGATCAGTAAAAAATGTATTTTGTATGTGCTGCAGAATTTTAGTCATTTGTTTATGTGCGCCATGAGATGAAAAAGGTTTGCAGTTCACTGCCCTAATCCAACTCCAGTCCTAGTTCCAGTAAAACTTTATTTACAAACCTGGGCCACCAGCCTGTAAGCCATAGTTGCGGACTCGCCCTTGCGATGGGTGAACTGAGTGAGCCCAGCACAGAAGGACCAGGGCATCAGCTTGCTCTGTCAGACCGAGGTCCTTCCCGGTGTGGTTGTCTTCTTCTGGGTCCTCAGCTTCAGGGAGACCGACCTACCAGACCAGTATTTCCTCGCCTTCCTGAGTCATGTGTCTGCTGAAGGCTTTTCCCTAGAAAAGGGCCACAGTTGAGCCTATAACTTCAGGGGCCCTGTGAAGCCTGTGAGAAATGCACATTCGTGGGCCCTCCCAGGTGGATGGCCTTAGATTCTCTGTGGGTGGGGCCCGGGAATCTGAGTTGTAGCCAGGTGGCCCAGCCAACTGGCATGCACCTTAAAGTCTGAGAACTCCTGGTTGAGAACTGAGGCCCAGAATGAGGACCCCAGGTTTGAGTCCTGGCCACACTTAGTATTTCTGCAGTTCTAAGGATGTCTATTGATTTTTCTAAGCTTCAATTTCACAATCAAAAGTAGTAACGACTTCATAGCATCCTTATGTAGTGACTTGGGGTGATGAATGTTAAGCAATTCACATAGTATCTGGTACTGACTATCAATGTCCTCTTACTATTAGGTTTGATTTTAAAAGTAATAAATGATGAACCCAGCCTAAGCCTAGAAGTAAGAAGCCCTCCAGCCTAGATTCCCTCCCAAGGATCCCTTCCAGCTTTACACTTTTGCAGTTAGTATTTAAATGTTCTTTGCTAATGTTCACATTATCTCATCTTTCCATTTAAACTAGTTAAAATTAGCATGCTGTATTTTTCACAAATAAAGCACACTCGTCCTGTCCACCTGTGCTCTGAACGGATTGGCCCCTTTGCCTGTGTTGAGGAGGGACTTCGGGCCGAGGCCACGTCCATGGCAGCGCAGGGGCGAGAGCACAGGGGCCGGAGGGGAGCACTGGCTGCTGCCGGGCCCTGCAGCTCTGGGCACGCAAATCACCGTCGGGTCTCCCACGGGCTCCAACCAGGAGCCTGGAACCCACAGAACTGCCTTTTCTGACAAGTAGCCCCCTGAGCTTGCTGGTTTCTGCATGGACTTTGAAAAAGTAATTGTGTGTAATGTAATATAATTTTAAAAAGCCTTGTCAGCTCTTAATTCTAAGCATGGAATATTTAAAATGTCTGAACACAGTGGCTTGTTGAAGGTGGTTGGTGTCTCCTCCTGGAGACAATCTTCGCTCAGAGGTGGACATGAGTTGATCCCCGTTATGCACTGGTGTTTGTCCCCCTGTGCTGACAAAGGGCGTGGACCCTTCACTCCTTCCCACAGTGGCTGTAGCATCTTCCCTAAAGCATCCAGGACGCGGTGTAAAAAACTAAGTCTTACCAGAGGTAAGCTAACTTACCTTTTCTGGTGAGCCGAGTAGGAATTTATGAGCAGTAGGGGCCAGTGTACAAAATTTTCTAAGTTTTAGGACTTAAGTTTTAACAGAGAAAACGAAAAAGCTTAGAAACTTTACTGCTGGGGACCCTGGCCTGGGCGCCAGATGTGGGGGGGCTCCGTCCGCAGAGCCCCATCCCTCCGTCACGGATGAAAGTAAAAACTACCAAGACATCTTGTGCTTGGGGAGGAAAGGGGTCAAACTCTCAGAGGAGAATGACCCAGAGCCCCTTCCTCACTAGGCTTTTATTGGGTTCCAATACACCGGAATACAAGTTTAACATGTCAAAGAAATCTGAGGGCTTAATCGGAGCCAGTGTTTGTCAGGAAGGGGGGTTGCCAGACTTTGGGAGACATGCTCATTTCCTCCTGGGACACTTGTCACCTCAGGAAGAGCACTCTTAGCAAAGCAGGTTTCACAGGACTTTAGGAATTCTTTCTTATGCCAATCACCCAAGGAGCCGTTCCGGCCAGGACAGGGCTGCACCGCTCACCCCCACAGTTTCAGGCTTTAAGCCAATTAGGAAGCAGGAGACATCTCCCAGATGGAAATGAGGACTCGGGCTATGTCAGAATAGCCGGGGGGCGAGGGTCCATCACATCCTCTTTGCTGCAACCCCCCGAGTCCTTCCATGAGGCCTTCCAAGTGGTCGCGTCTGGCTTAGGTTGCCCCTCCCATGAGGAGTCTTACCCGTCATTGACTGCCAACCAAGCTATGAGGCCAGAGATAGGTAAGGCAGAAGTAGTGCTCCTGCCAGGGAGATAAGCTTTGTCTCCTTAATAGGTCACATCCTTGTGACAGAACAGACCCAGATGAAGTGGGTCCCTTGGGCTCTTACACAGCCCACCATGGGGTGAGGGTTACAACTCCTGAAACCAGGCTGAACGGTCCGCAACACTTTACGGAAGCCGTGTTTGGAATAATTAGGTTTCCCAGTGATAAACCTTACCTCTGGCTTGGGAGCATGAGGAAGCCGCATGGGATATTTACCTTATCGTAGCAAACATACCACTGCTTACATCCTATATAACATAACAGTAAGTATGTTATATCTACCTTACTGTCATAAATATAATGGTAACAATAGCAAGCAGCATCTAGAGAATGCTGCAGTTACAGCACACTTGCCCTTAAGTTATTTCATCTTATCACATGGTAGCTTGCAATGCAGGTGTTATTTTACAGGGCAGAAATGGTGTTCAGGGCAACTAAATAACCTGTGAGAAATCACTTGGCTACTAAGTTGGGTCTGGATTTCTTATTCCAAAGCCCAGTCATTTATGCACAGCAGTGGACCACCCCCAAAGAGTAAATATTAGCCACATACCCCCATCTTCAACAAATGGATAATCACAGTACTGACTTACTAAGTGTTCAGAGCCTTTTTTGTGACTCTCAACAGTCATGGAAGATAGGGGCTCTTGAGTTTTTCTTTGAGCCACAGACCCTCGAGGCAGAGCCTGGCAGCAGAGCTGATAGATCCTCTCTTAAAATGACTTAAAGGAAAAAAGCAAAACGCATAGTAAAGGATACCACTTATATTCAAATACAGTTGTCAAAATATTTTAAACAAACAAATTTGGGATGTGGTAATATGTGCGCTTTCTTATTAAAGAATTAAATGACAAGTGGTGGGTCTGTTAGCTGCTGGGATTTCTGAGCAGTGATGAACAGAAATGATATTCCAAAAGAGCTACAACTGTGAGGCAGTAAGGAAATGCCAGATTTCAGTTAGAGACAAAGTCTCAGGTCCTGCTAGCACAGCTGAGGTTTGCTGCTGTGTTCACAGTGGAAGGAAGAGCTGTATCTCCGTGAGAGCTTGAGGACAAGGGACAATGCACATGTCATTTTTCCTTGTCCCTGAATTCCATTAGGCCCTGTGGACCCCGGTTAAGCACTCCCAATCAGAAAGGCCCTGGAGGAACTTCCTAGTCAGCATGGGTAGAACTGTGCCCGCTGGAAAGTTCAAGATTCATGAAAAGCAGGCATGCAGGTGGCTGTTTAGTCCCTTGGCCTTAATCAGAGCCTCTGGAAGGAAACAATGAAGGGGGTCTCCTGGGAACTTTTGTTCCTATCTTGACAAAGGGAGGTGCACAGACCTGTCTGAGGCAGCCAGTGCAGCCCCAATCCTGGAGCTTATGGTTACTCCTGGCAAGAGCCTTTTGCTTCCTTGGCTGCCTTCTTTGACCTACTGGTATTGACTTCTCCATCTGCCTGTTCCCCGCACTTATCTCTGCACACTTCACTTGACAGCTGCACAAAATGAATATGTGGTTAGGTCAGGTAGCAAACACAGGTGCCCCTGGGGCCAGGCAGCAAACGTGTGTAGTGGAGGGGAAGGGCTGTCTGTGGGAAACTGGAGGTCCTGTGCCCACTGAAAGGGGTGAGGGGCACTTTGCCTCAGCCAAATGTTGCCCTGCGGGAACATGAGCTCAGTTTTGCCAAAAGTTGTGATTTTTCAAGATAAGTGGGAATTTGGGATTTTTTTTTCAGGTGAAGGCTGTTGTTTGCAGTGTTTACAAAGCACAAATTCACAATGGCAGCAAATTCAGTTTTTTTAAAATAGCTTGCAGGCCACACAAAATTTATGTTGGTCAACTGCCACTTCTGGTTTAGAGAAAAACAACAGCCTGCACAAAGGTCATTTATTGTGGTACTTAGCATTTTTTGTTAATTCTCAGTGTCATGTATATATAGGAAGCAGACTTTTAGTTTATTTAGCACTGTTGGTTTTTAAGATAATGACAAAAGCTCAGTTTGACATGTTCTTTTTTTTAAAGTTATACTGTGTAGCATTTTCACAATTGTGAAAACGTGGAAACAGCCCAAACACCCATCAATAAAGAATGGGTTAAAAAAAAATGTGGTACACATACAATGGAATACCATTCAGCCTTAAAAAGGAAGGAGATTCTAACATTTGAAAGAACCTTGAGGACAGTGAAGTAAACCTGTTACAAAAAGACAAACATATATGATTCCAGGTATATGAGGTACTAGCGTGTCAAACCCAAGGAAACAGAAAGCAGGTGGGGCTTCCAGAGGCTGGGGGGAAGGGCAGGGAAGTGCTGTTTGGTGGGGACAGCGTTTCGGTTTACAAGACCGAACGTTCTGGAGCTCCGTGGCACGACGGTGTGAGCATAGCATCGCTGAGCTGTACATGTAACAGCAGTGAAGGTGGTAAGTTTTGTGCTATGCGTATGTTACCACAAGTAAACATTTTTTTAAATTATATTATTTAATAATAATAACATGAGTGAACAGAACTGCAGGAAGGAGGGAACATCAGGGAGAGTAATGTGTGGTTAGTATAAAAGAATTTGGCCATTTAAAGCAACCATGGGTTTTAAAACTTAAGTAGAAGTAAAATATTTGACAATACACAAAAGGTGAGGTGGGCAAATAGAGTTAAATAATTGTATAGTTCTTACATTTTTAGGAAGTGTTAGAAGTACTAATTTAAGGTAAGCTATAATAAATTTAGGGCGTATATTGTAATCACTGAAAAGACAATATAAGAAATCATAAACAAAGCAAATGGAGAGGAGCTGTGAAATAATAGGATTCCTTTTATATGAAGTTCAGAAACAGAGCTCTGATGGGGAGAGGGATGGGCACCGGCTGGATGCGGGCTCCTGCAGACCGGTGGGGCCGCAGGGGCGTGTCTGTTTCTCAGTGTGGGTGGTGGCTGCCCTGGTGTTCACAGAGGTGGAAATTAATTGCACCGTGCACGTAAGATCTGTACTTTTTGCTTTAAGTAAGTTTACCTCAATAAATCAGAAATCGGTAACCATTAAAAAAATTTAGCCTAATAACTTAGGATTCAGCAAATTATGGCCCACAGGCCAAATCTAGCCCTCTGCATATTTTTTAATGACTCACAACCTAAAAAGGGTTTCACATTCTTAAATGGTTTGGAAAAAAATCTAACAAGGAATATTTCATGGCGTGAAAATTATATGTAATTGACATTTATGTTTGTAAGTAAAGTTTTGTTGGAACAAAAAATAAAAAAGTTCATAGTTTACAACGCTATTTTTTTGTTTCTCAGCTAATACCACTCGAATATTCCAAGGGACCAGAATTGTTAAAACAGGAGTGGTAAGTAGAGAATGGTAATTGTTTTGTCCTGGTTGTTAATTTGCCTGCAGTTAAAACTGTCACCACAAGGTGGTGGTATGATGTTGTTTAATTGCTTAATGTGAAGAGGTTAAAATAAGAAAAAACACATTATTCACTGTGTATAATTAAATACATTACTGTAGAAAACATGCTGTACAACAGAATTAAAGCAGTAATGTTACACAGTGTAATTTTTGTCAAGGTAAAATTGTCTAGTTTTCATTCATTATCTCTAGGATGTAGGAGTACACAAGGTCGGCTCCAAGCCCTTTGTTGGACATATGCTAAAATTCAGAAGTAATTATTTGCCTAAAGATACATGGATTTTCACATTTCTGGGGCCTCAATAAATATCTAAGTTTTCCTATTTCTAGTGCAATAATCATACTATTGGTCACATCGTTGGTAATAACAATAATAGCCTAAAGTTCACTAAGCATTTTCTGGATTTCAAAACACAGATTATTTTATTTTATTTACTCTTAAAATATGTCACAAGGTTGGTGTTCATGTTATTGCCGTATTCTGGTTGAGGACCCTGAGGCTTGGAGAATGGCGGGACATGCTCAGCTCTCCCAGAGAGCAGGCGCTGGTGCCGATGCAGCCCAGCTGCCTGGCTTCCTTCGTCCAAGTGCCTCATGTTATGTGGCATCTGGCGCTGCATCAACCAACTTTGGAACTCAACATTTGCTAACTTGATTATCAAGTTTTCAAACTAAAACTTTGTGATAAAAGTTGTAAAATTCAGTGTGTTCTGGCTATATTGTTTTGAACTATGTAAGTGATTGGATGGATTTCTGGATTCTGAACACCAGGTTATGAGAATTAAAATTAAAACTCAACTCAGCAATGCATTCTCACAACTGAGCCCCAATTTTGTACAGTGAGAAGAATGAGCCGAGGTTTGGACACAGGCAGCCCTATCTCTTTCCCTTGACACCTCCGTGCCTCAGTTTCCTCATCGGTAAAACTGGGCGATGGTCATCCAGGGTCGCATGAGAAGCCCCGATACATTGTGGGCAATTGTTAAATGGAGCAGCGATTGTTGTCCTATGCAGGGGCAGAGATGTTGACATGGGTGAACTCGGAGACTCGGAAAAGTACAGCAGCTATACGGTGCGGAGCGTGGGGTGCAGGGCTGTGCACCAGGTCCCAGAGCCTGCAGAGTGGCTCCTGCCTGCTCCTGAGTCTGCCTCCTCGGGTGGGGGCGGGACACTGTCCCTCAGTCCCTCCACTTTGTCCCTGTGAGACAGCAGAACCAGATCGTGGAGGGCCTTTCTGGACGTGAGAGCTGTGTGGTGTCCACAGCACCAGTGACACCTAAGGCCTCCTGCCTCATCCAGTGACACCCAAGTTCAGTTGCCCATCTGATGTTGTCATCTGATGTTACTACTCATTTCATATTTGTCTTTCAGCCAAATTTAGTGCTGCTTACGTTTTTGCCACTTAGCGCCTCCTGAGCAATATAATGAAAAGTTTGGCTTGATATACTACTTAAGAGTAATTATAAAGCCATTAAGATCAGAGTTGGTCATCCATGGTCACCTAAGGTCAGCTTTGGCACCATGCTTTGGGAATCCACATGAGTAAAATAAAAAGCGCATAGAACCCTTGAAGGGTCATAAGCAGGACCTCTTTCCCAATCTGAGGGCTGACACTTCTCTGCTTTCTCTTCCTTCATCTCTTCCCCCAATCACCTGGGTGGCCCTCTGAAGCCCACAGCGTCTCCTGCCTCTTCAGCTGACATGGCCCCTATCAGCTCGGGGTCTTCAACCTGGACATCCTCTGGCATCCCGTTCTCATTTGTTTCCATGGCAACTGGGATGGGCCCGGCCTCCAGCGGCAGCCAGGCGACAGTAGCCTCCGTGGTCACCAGCACGCTTCTGGCCGGCCTTGGGTTCGGCGGCGGCGGCATCTCCTCCTTCCCCAGCACTGTGTGGCCCACTCGCCTCCCGACAGCCGCTGCAGCCAGCAAACAGGCTGTCAGGCCAGTCTTGGCCACCACAGAGGCTGTGGCTTCTCCTGGCCCAGATGGTGATACGGCACCGAGCAAGGATGCTGAGGGCACCGAGGAAGGGGAAAAGGATGAGAAGAGTGAGAGTGAGGATGGGGAGCGGGAGCATGAGGAGGAGGGGGAGAAGGACTCCGAGAAGAAGGAGAAGACTGGGGTGACCCATGCCGCCCAGGGGCGGGGTCATGCCAAGCCCACCCCCATGCCCTCGTCTCCCGGTAGAACTGCCCAGGACAGGGGGCATCAGACTATGCCTGGGTCCCAGCAAGACCACACTGCTGCCCCCAGCAGCCGGCCCAACGACAAAGGGGATGCCAACCGTGGCCTGGACTCCGATTCGGTCACCTCCACCCAAGTGCCCCCCACAGTCACAGAAGAACATTATGAAGGGAGTGATCGCAAGGTTCCCGAAATGCCATCTAAAAAGCCCGTGACCCGAGAGGACAGCAGATTTATCACTGTTAATCCAGGTAAGTGACTTCTCATCTGAGGCTCCATGCTGCTGTGCACAGTCTAGCCCTTTAAAAAGTGATGGGGTTAGAGTATGAAGATCCAGAAAGTTCTTACTATTCCTGGACTTGTATGTATCCCTGGTATAGCAGGGGTGTGTGCGCATGTGTCCATATTTTATTCTAGTAAGAGAAACCTACTTTCTTACTGTTACTAGACTAAGTCTTGCCTTGATACTTTTCCTGGTAAAATCTACTTTCCTCAAGCTCCAAGGGTTTCTACCACACAGTGAAGTGAATGAATGCAGAAGACATCAATATTAAACTTACTCGTTAAGATTTAATACCTTATTCACATAGTCAACACCTGTATTGATGGACTCCCTGCTCCATGCCAGCCCTGCACTGGGCGCCAGCCCAGGAGAAGGCAGCCCCGCCCTGGAAGCTCAGGGCAGGAGGGGGCAGACAGAGGTGCTGCGGCCACTAGAGTGCATGCTGGGAAGTCGGGCAGCAGGCACGTTAGAAAGCAAGCAGGAAGGTCAGCGGGCAAGCCAGGAAGCTAGCTAACTGAAGTTGGAGATTGTGAAATGCTAATAAAGGAAATAAACAGGGTGCTATCAAAAAGGATGGTGAGAGGGCAACGGCCTTCCTTGCCTAAAGAAGGCCACTCTCGGGGAGTGACATTGACGTGGAAAGCTAAAGGAAGAGAGGCTCTAGAGCCGGGATTAGCCCACAATCCCAGCCTGGCTCTCCCTTGCAGAGTCCAGCGTATGGTTGGTGAGGCCAGGGCGTGGCTGGTCAGGCCTCTTCCGTGAGGTGCGGCTGCCGTCACCCTGACTGGCGGCATTTTGGCTGTGCCATGCACTCAGATGTTAATGAACCATCCTAATAGCTTCTGCACGGAAGCCTTGAGCATCAGGGGTTGATATTGTTGTGAGGGGTTTTCTTAATAAGAAATTCTTCTTTTTGCCAGACTACAAGATGTTTAACAACAACTTTTTGCATCTAAGCTGTTGTGGAGTTATAAGAGTGCAAAAAAAAAAAAAAAAGCAACTGGTAAATATTTATTTGCTTTTGCACTTGTAAACATTAAAATTCATCTAAAGCTGAGATCTCGTATGTTAAAATACAACTTAGAATAAATTTTCATGTTTTGAATTACGTGCCTCTTTGAAGCTGGTGCAGACTTGTTTTTGGAAGTGCGGACTTCCTGTGGGTGTCGCTCAGTTTGCCCTGGTTTTAGGGAAAGGTGCAGAGCAGCCTGCTGCGGAATTGAGTGGAGGAGATACCAGGCCACTTGGAAGCTGTTTGAAGCCATTCCTGTGTGAACAGTGATGTTCCCTCCGGCAACTGCTGTGAAGAAGTTGATTTTCTTAGATTCGAGGATAGTAAACAAATATCCACGGACTGAACTAGGCATTGGGAATAGAATGCAGATCAAAGCAGGCCTCTGTTCCTCTGGGGTTTGTATTCTGGCAGGGGAGCTTGCAGATATTCCAGTAAACAAATGTGTAACTTGTGCTAGAGTGGTAAGTGACACTGTCGCATCCAGTGGTGACGGATGATGTTTGAGCAGACCCCGGTGGTGAGAAGGAGCCAGCCATGCAAAGATCCACATAAGAACATTGTAGGCACAGTGGGTCTGCAGACCCTGCATCGGAGGTTGACTTAGAGCAGCTGAGGGGCCATCAGAAGGCCAATCTGTGTGGATCAGAGTCAGGAGTGGGGGTGTGAGATGAGTTCAGGGACAGGCAGAACTCAGACTGGGAAGGGGTTTGTCAGCCAGGTCGAGGATTTGATTCTAGCTGATGGGAAACCAGTGGTGGATTTCAGCAGGAGACTCACACATCTGATGGACTTTTTTGAAAGATCACACAAGCCTCTGTGTGGAGATTATACAGGGGAGAGAAGAGTGGACACAGGAATCCCAGTTTTGGAGATGTTGGCTTGGGCCATATTGGTTTCTCCAAAGATAAGTGGTGGATCTAGAATTGATTTGCAAGCTTGAGGGGTTCCCTCTGGACTATGGGCTCTGGCAGTGTTGTCGGGCTGCTCCTCTTAAACACTGCTCTGCCCACATTCCTGAAAAAGGTGACTGTGAAGAGGTTGGCTTGGGGGTGTTTGCACACTGAGAGTCTGGAGTGGAGTGGGGACCTGCTCCAGGGAAGTGGAATGAGTCATGGCAGCTGGAGTCCAAGTCCAGATTCCGGAGAAAGTGGAGAAGAAACAGATGGCGAACCTTGGGGATTCCCTCCTCCAGGGTGGGGTGTGTGGTTCTCCAGATGCAACCATCAGCAGTGTTGGCAGACTAGCTTTCAGAGCCAGATCACCCCAGTGGTCTGCCTTTTATCCACTCAAGGTCCTCAGGCCAATGTCTGCTCAGAGCCCTGTGTAAAGTGGGGATAACAGTAGCCGTTGTTGCAGAAGGGGGTTAGATAAATGGAGCCACCCCTGCTGTCACTGACAGGGAAGGAGGAGCAGCCCAAGGCCACACAATCAACATGGTGACAATGAGGAGCCCCAGCAGTTCTTTCTTCTGCAGTCACCCCTGGACCTTAAAGAGTATGACAGGACTATGATCCCCAATGAACTGACATTTAAAAGGACCTCCGAGAACTCTGCTCCTTCCCCAGCACTAAATCAGAGAGTCTTCCTTACCACCTTTGTTTCAGTGGGAAGGCTCACTTCTTCCTAAGGTGAGAAGGGAGCTTCCTTTAGAATTTCAGGCAATTGAGATCTGAGAGTGGCAGTGCTGATTGTTTGAGCCAGAGATCGCCAGCTGTTTCTGCAACGGGCCAGACAGTAACCTTCTCAGGTTGGTGGGCCGTAGGTCTGTCTGTCAGCTCTGTCGTGTGGCCCAGAAGCAACCAAAGACAATGCATAAGTGAGCAGATGTGACTGAGTTCCAGTAAAACTGTTCGCAAAAACAGACAGCAGGCCAGATTTGATCTGCAAACCATCATTTGCCGACCCCTAATTTAAACAGAAATGTCTGTGCCTGTCTGTCAGTAAAGGATGTGAGTGACTTGAGGGTAGAAGCCTCAAACCCCTGCAAAAGCATCGATCTCCAAGGACTCAGTTCACTTCTGTGCATTTGGTCCTCCCCCATCTGCCTCCTCCAGCTTGGTACTTGTTTTTCATATGAAATCACTATCATTTTCATTTTGTGACTTATTTGAAAATCTGTGCATGCACATTTGTTTAAATCTTTACATTTATTTTTTCTTCACATTAAGTAAAAACAACTATTTCAGTTCATATTTACTATTTGTGAAAAAAGCATTGACGTTTAAAGTTACAAACCATGTTTTTACCAGCATCTCCAAGAGGCTTGTTAAATACACTTGATTGATAGCATTTTTTTCAAGTCCTGTGAGTAAGTAGCTTTAGCATACTCGTTCACAGGGAAGGTGAGGAGGGAGAATCCTTCTGTTGAAGAAATGGGAAACTCAGACCCCTACAGAAGTTGGTCAGGTAATATCAGTGAGAGAAGAGAAGCAGGTGCTCTGCATCAGGGAGAGGCAAGGACTACGGCAAACTAGACAGCACATGTCCTTCCTATAGAGGGCCACCTCACTCATCTCCACCTGAGCGTGGCTAGCAAGGAGGCCTACCTAGTACGCCAGAAATCCAGGTCTTGATGCAGATTTTCCCAATTTTTAAGTGAGTTCAAATCTTTAAAACAATTGTTTTTCTTCACATGTGCCGATAGGTAGGAAGAAACCACTGGTGCTTGGCTCTACTGCAGCGCTGATTGTTGTAGCTGCCCCTGCGCCCAACGCTGACCAGAGCATGAGAGGCCTCTGTGCAGTCACTGAGTCTCTGCAGAGTTTCCTTAGCACCCATTGAGAGCAAAGCCTCAGTGGGGCGGGTGTTGTGTGGAAATCCAACATGGTCCCTCCTGCAGGAGCCACGGCTGGAATGTGGTGGAGACCCCCCAGGAATCCACTTGATGCGGGGAGGGAAATGTTCTTGGGGTGGGGTGCAGTACAAAGTCCCTAGCAAAAGCATTTCGGGTGGGTGTAGTCAGTAGACTCATCACTTAGTGCTAGGGTTTTTGTTTCTTGTTTCCATAAATCAAGGAAACCTTTTTGTTTCAGACTGAATCTTGCTCAGAAGTGTATTATAAGCACTCATTCCCTGAAAGCCTCCTGGTTCAGCCCTGAGCCAGGTACTAAAGGAAGGGTCCGGTGCAGGAGTCATGGAAGATTTTGTCCAGGCCAGGAGCTGAGAGTGGGCAGAGCTGGCCTGAGACCTGGGGTGCTGTTCTGCTCTCAGCTAAGTGGAGGGTGCTGAGTGCCAGCCACCCCTCCGCTCCTCTGGGCAAACCAGCAATACCCCTTTGGAGCTCTCAAGCTCTGAGGAACCCTGCTGAAGAGCCTTTGGTCATGGAAACAGTTAATATTACTTAATGTGTGAGGGCTAGGGTTGCCTGTGCTAACAGCCCAACTGCAATGTCAGTTATCCTTCAGCACCCACATGAGAGCTGTGCTGACATTGCTGCTGTTAGGCCAGGGAGGAAACAGGTCCCGAAGGTTATAAGGGGCATGCTCTGAGCAATACTGCCCAGGCAAGACAGGGCTCAAGCATGGGCCCTGACTCCACGGTTCAGGGGAGATCACTCACACCGTGCTCCCTTTTCCTGTGCTTTGAGGCTTATTCCCTGAGTGGGCAACACAGGATGATTTCGGATGAAGTAGTAATTAGTAAGTGAATATTTGAATGTGTGCTTTGAAAATAGATAGCAGTTTTTCATTTATGGCAGCGGTTCTTAACCATCTATGGTTTTCCCCTTTCTGCCAGGACATGTGGCAACATCCTGCAACATCATGGGTTGTCACTATAACTGGGGAAGGGTCTGCTACAACCTACAATGCACAAGACAGTCCCCACAGCACAAAATTGCCTGGTCCAAAATGTCACTAATGCTGTGGTTGAGACACTGATTCATAGTATTAACAGAAAGTTTTCTTTTCAAAAAACTTGACTTGAGGGGAAAAAAATAGTAGTTAATGTAGGACAAATAGTGAATGGTACAGGTTCCTGAAGATAGGGCAGAATTCAAGAATGTGATACTCCCTTGGAGGATATGCAGGTAGGGAGATGTAGCCTACTTCATTTAAAATAAGTCACAGCAAACATGTGTGCGATGACCACCTGAAACAGCTTTCAGCAGGGCTGGGTTTGTTGGCCAGCACCCTGTTTCGGTAGATGTTTCCTAAGTAACTGCCCGTGCGCTTGGCCATGGCTTCTTGGGACTGACAAAGGAACTAGCTCGGAGAGGCTTGGGAGTTCCTAAGGGCCAGTTTGTTTAGTTTGCTCCCAGAGGAAGGAAGTTTCTGGCCCCTGCTGAGTGACCTTTGAAGTAGGACAACTTATCTATCTCTATGTGGGAAACCGGGTGCACAGAGAACATGCAGGTTTTCAGGGAGATTGAAGTCGGGAACTGAGGGTGTAAGGGGCTGGGTGTTTGATGTTCAGCAGTACGTACACAGCTTCTGCCCCGACTGGTAGCAGAGCCATCAGTGTCTCTGGTGGCAGTTTGGTAGGTCAGGACCAGCCCTATTTATGGGGCTTGGGATTTACGAAACACCCTCAGTTTTCTAACACTTTATTGAAATGGACACGACAGGCTGGCCTGGTTGTTTGAGTCTGACGAAGTGCACTCAGTGGTCAATGGAAACGGAAACACATGATACTCTAACCCAGCCCAGACACGGTGATGGGAACGGGGAAGCAGTGTCCATTGCAAGAGCACGTATGTGTGTCTAACTGACAGTCGTGATCCTGCAACACTGGGTAAGCTGAAGTCAGGGGTTGAGAATAATAGAGACAGATTCCGTGGCCTATGTAGAAGCAGCCACCTTTTCATTTCATACCTGTTAAGGGAAGCCACCATCAAGAAAAAAAGCAAAATGGAACATAACAAGTGTTGGAGAGGATGTAGGAAAATTGAAACCCTCGTGCACTGTTGGTGGGAATATGGAATAGTGCAGTCACTGCAGAAAACATTATGGTAGTTCCTCAGAAAATTAAAAATAGAAGCACCATATGATCCAACCATCTCACTTCTGAGTATGTACCCAAAAGAACTGAAAGCAGGGTCTTGAGGAGATATATGTGCACTCGTGTTCACAGCAGCATTATTTGCAGCAGCCTAGGGGTAGGAACAGCCCAGATGTGCACTGACAGGTGACTAGGTACACACAATGCGGTATATACATGTAATGGAATATTACTCAGCCTTAAAAAGAAAGACATTCTTGCACATGCTACAGTATGGATGAAACTTGAGGAAATCATGCTAAGTGAAATGAGCCTATCACAAAAAGACAAATGTGTATGATTCTACTCACACGAGGTACCTAGAGCAGTCGAAGTCACAGAGACAGCAAGCAGAGGGATGGTGGCCAGGGCCAGGGTGGGCTTTAATGGGGACAGTCTTTCAGTTCTGCAGATTAAAGCGGGTTCTGGAGATTGCTTACACAACACTGTGAATGTACTTAGCACTACTAAACGTTACTCATAGCGATGGTTAACATGGTAAATTTTATGTGTTTTTTACTACAGTTTTTTAAAAAGGCAGCCATCTTAATTCATGGATATGAGTGGTTTTTACTCAGAACAAATACAGTCAAGTTGCCCACAATCAAACCACGCTGTAGAGTTTTATGTGCACAGATTGTCTCTCCGTTGATCTTTCTCAAAAAGTGAAAGGATCCTGCTTTTCCCTCTCCAGCTAGATAATGGTCCCTCGGCTCCAAGCTCGTTTAGTCTGGACAACGGAGAGGGTGTTGTCCTGTAGCGGAAGTTGCGCCCTTACTGTGGGTGGGAAGCATTTCAGATGGGTCCATCTGATGCATCACTGCCTGTAGCATTTATAGTACATTGTACTCCGTTTTTATTTGCTTCTACTGGGATGAGAGCCAAGCCAGTAAAAGGCAAACAGCATTAATTCAGTGATGACATATGCCACTGAAAACTGTTTTTTCTTTTTTTAAAAATTTTTTAAAAGGCAGAATGGAGGCACTGTACTCAAGATTCTGTTGGATTCTGAAATAAAACCTGCATGGAGGAAAGCTGTGTGTCTGTCAAGGGGGCGGTCATTAAACCTTATCTCCCTCCTGCAAATGCTCGCTGGGGGTTAGTTAGCATCTTTTTTTCAAGTGCCATTTGGAAGGTGTTGCTGACACAGGCTTTTTCCCTTGAGTCCTGGCCCCATCTGGCCTCAGGTCTTCTGACCCACCTATCAGCCCTTCATCTGCACCTCACCTCTGTGAGGGGTGCAGGGGTGGACATTGTTACCCCTCTCGTTTCATCCTCTCACAGACCTGCAAGATGCAGCTCTGGAAAGAGTATGAAAACCGTCCAGGTTCACTGAGGGAAACGGCCCATGTCACATCCATGGAGCAACAGCATGGTTAGTTTCTGATTGATTGAAAAATGAAATCTCTTTGAAAAGAAAGAATGGATTAGGAAAGCTTCCTGGTACAGAAACAGCCAATTCTCTTGAGCCAGGTTCGCCACTTCAGGATGCTGGTCGACAGTTGATGAGACAATGGTTTTGGCTTTGGGTTAGGAGACCTGTTTAAAAGACCCAAGTCTGTGTTCTTCTGCTGATTCCCTGGTCGGAGTGCCATCCTGCAGCCTGTAGCAGACAGGCTGGAGTGAGCTGGCAGCAGGAGTCAGGAGTGTGGAAAGCAGGTCTGGGGGTGTGACACTGGGGAGGAGTGAGGGCTAGGGCGAGCCGGTGGCACATGCCACATGGAGACTCTGCTGCTGGGGCCCAGTTCCTGTTTGCCACATGAGAACCCAGGCCTGTGCTCGCAACTGTAACATTTCCAGTAGGTGATTCCACTGCTGATTTTTATGTCAACTCTATTGCTTATTAAATGGTGGCAGCCCACTCACAATTTAATAATTACAGGGGGAGGGGTGCCAAGCCACACACATCTGGGGGTGCCAGTTCACATAACTCATGGCAAGTAGGAGTGGAAGGGTTAGTCCTGCTGGGAAACCGAGCCATCTGGATAAATCAGAGGTGGAAATGAGGAAAAGGTGCATTAACTCCTCCTGGTTCAGGATTTAGGCATCACAGAGGGATGCAAAGCCTTCAGTGACTGGGCAGCCACGTAGTGCTGGACCTTCGCAGGGTAGCTGGGTTACAAGTGAAGCTAGGAATGAAAGCAAGCTGCTCCTAACAGTTGGGTGCATCTGATTTTGTCCTGCTGTCAGTGCTGTTGCTCACGTGCATTACAAGGAAGAGAAGACTGGACACGCTCCAGATGTCCCACTGGTTAGGGTGGGGCGGGGTGGCTTCTGCCATAGGACCTGTGCAGTCATTTGAGCTGTGTCGGGGGGCCCTGCACTTGCTTTCCTGCCCCGCTGTCACCATCTTGAAACTGTAGTGATTTGTGAACAAGAGGCCGTGTGATTTCATTTTGCATCTGGCTCTGTAAATTATGCAGCCATAATTTACACAGTCTGCCTCCCATGGATTCCCATTTAATCCTTATACGTATAGTCTCCTGAGAGATGAATTTATCATCTGTCTCCCTTGATACAGGGGAGACCAGAGGCTCAGAGATGGGCAATCACTTACCCAAAGTCACAGTGAGAAAGGCCTGAGCCAGATTTTGTAGTCAGGTCTGCCTGACTCTGGAGTGCAGGATCTTGGTCACACTGAAAAGTTTTTTGTATGTTCTAGTCTCTGGGGACCTTGGCCTGAGGAAGATCGTCAGGACTGAAGGCACGAGAGGAAAGACAAAGATCGTATACTCACCCCAGGCAGCATGTTGTATGTTCCTAGTAGTTTCTAGTAGTTCAGTTTCATTACACTTTCTCTGAGGACCTGCTGGGCCACAGATTGAGTCAGCCTGCAGGACAAGTGATTCAGTGATTCTTCTGAAGGAGGCAAGAGTGTGGTGTGCTGGTATCTCGGGGCAAACTTTCAGTTTCTGGCCCCTGGCCAGAAGTCTGCTCCCCACATGGTCCCCAATGCTCATGCCCCACAGGGCTGAGGTTCTCATGATTGCCAAGTACATCCTGGTGCTGTGCTAGGCTGTCAATGGAGAGGGTAATGGTCACGATAATTAGTGTTGCTGTGTGTCGTGAGGGGTGACGATTGTCACAGTGGATAACATTAACCAAGGGCTTAGGAGTGTCAGGCAGCATTCTGAGTATTTGACATGTACTCGCTCATTTAATGTCCACAACCCTATAGTGTGGTAGGCATTGTTACTATCTCCACTTACAGATGAGGAAACTGAGGCCCAGAGAGGTAAAGTAACTTGTCTGGAGTTGCATAGCGAGGAGACAGAGCTTTTCCCTATCCAGATGGAAGTCAGCCCCACATTTGGGGACCTTAGTGATAAAAGAGCGATGACAGCTGAGTGAGGCGTGTGCAGTAAGAGAGGTGCAGGAGGGTGATGATGATGGCAGGGTTCACTGAGCACCACCTCGCTGCCAGGCTCACCGCTGAGCAGTCTCTACCCATTGTGTTTTCCTACGTGCCTGTGAAGCAGTTCTTTTATCCCGTTTTATAGATGAAGATCTCCCACCCAAACTGATTGAACTTACTAGTTAAAGGTCACATAGAAAGTAGCAGAACCAGGATTTGAACCTGTGCTCTTCACTCTGCCCTCCAGAGATAACATGGACCAGGGCTGGGGAGGCCTCACAGAGAAGGTAGCACCTGAACCAGATAGAGGGATCAGTAGAGGTTTCTGGGGGCAGGAAGGGGAAGGCATCCCGGCAGTGGGATGGGCAGGGACAAAGAGCAGTGGGACTGTGGCCCAGGTGGTCGCTGGCTGGCTGGGTGCGGCTGGAACGCAGTGGTGGGAGTGGCAGATGACAGGGTGGATGGAAGGCCCCACTCACGAACTAACAGCCAGCCTTGCTGTCCCTGAGGGCAGTGGAATTCCTCAGGAGTGTGGCAGGAACCTGGGGGGATAGAATGACATTTAGGGTACAGGTACCGTGAAGACATGAATTTGAGAATGAAATCGACTTTATCGTTCCTTGCATAGAAATCCAATAGCACTCCTATTTTTGCTTGGCCTTTGTGTAAAAGACCTGGGCAAATCCAACTGCCTGCTGTTAGTCAAGGTCAAGATCAAGTTGCTGTCAGAAAAACTTCCTTAGGCCTCTCGCTCACCCTACATGTTGGTGCTGACACATCCGGACCCTTAGTCTCTGCAGACCTCCATTCTCTCCTCTGATGGTGACGAGTCCAGGCTGATGGATCACAGTCTTATCTGCTGAAACTCTCTGAGAATCTGATGAAGGCTTTCACCCTCAGCTTTGTGGAGGGTGGGAGGGGAGGGACAGACATAATCGCCAATAGATGGGTTTTCAGGGACAGTGCAATGCGCCACTCACCCTCACAACCAGACCATCGCTCCTAAAGATCCTCCAAGGCCCAGACATTCTGGAGTGGCCACTGTTGACTGGTTTTAGGGTGGCAGAAATTCCACGGAACTGCTGTTTCATGTGACTGTGTAGAGATACCAGTGTAAAGGGACTATTTTGGCTAAGAGTTATTTTCAGTGGTAAGATGAGTAGGATGTGGAGTTTGCTCTTGGCTTCCTCCCCAACCTGTCTACTCAGTGGTAGCCCAGGAAGGCATCAGTTTCTGTAAGGAGGTGGGAAATACGACACTGGGAGTCCCTCCAGGAGGCAAGGGCCTGACGGGGTGGCTTCTGAGTTCACTGGGCACATGGCATATAATGGCAACCCTCTGCCTTATTTTCTGTTAGCTAGACTTCCAGGTCTTTGAGATACTTGCCTGGCTGGGCTGCCCCCTGCTGGAGCCCTGCAAAATTATTATTTGCAACTTGGATTGCTCTGGCTGGTCCCCAGACCTTTGCTATTAAAGCTCCGTGTCAAGGGAGAGAACACATGGCTTACCCTTGTCTGCCTCCATTTGCAGCCCTGCAGTAGCTTCCGTTGTCCTTGGAACTAAAGCCTGTTCTTATCTAGCCAACGAATCCCTGGCTGACCTGGCCTCTGCCTCTCCCGTTTGCTCCCCACCCGCTTTGTCCTCGTACTCCCACCGCTGCAGTGCTCTCTGTCTTGAACTCAGCCAGGGTCACACCCCTTCATCCTCCAGGTCTCACCCTAACATCAGGGAACCCCTCCAGAATCCCTGGGCCAGCACGGCCTTTTCCCGTTCCCTTTAAGCCTGTTGTGGCATCACATTCATTTTATTCTGATTCCTTGTTCCTTTGTCTGCCTCTCCTCTTTTAAATCATTCCTACATCAGCCCCTACACCAGGGGTGTCATACTCATTTTCACCGGGGCCTCATTTTCACATCAGCCTCACGGTTGCCTTCGAAGGGCCGAGTGTAATTTTAGGACTGTACAAATGTAACTACTCCTTAACTAGGGGCAAGGAGCTCGGCGCTGCTGCCAGGTAGAAACAAGGTGCTGGGCCGGATAAAACAAGGTGGAGGGCCGGATTCGGCCCAAAGGCCTTGCGTTTGCCACCTGGTGCCCTACACCATGCCTGCCACACAATGGGCTTGGCAAATACAGGCAGACCTCATTTGGGTGATTTGCTTTATTGTGCTTCACAGATGTTATGTTTTTTTTTTTTACAAATTGAAGGCAAGACCCTCCCCCAGCAGAAAGATCGTGACTTGCTTTATTCTGGTGGTCTGGGCCCAAACTCATAACATGTCCTCGGTGTGCCAGTAGCTATCTAACAAAAATTGTGGAGCTAGGGGTCAAGAAGAATGAGCTGTTGCTGTGAGGAAGGCACTTTATAAACTGTGAAGTTCTCTCTTGTTTTTAGTCAGAATGTGCCTTACCTGTCTGCCTTTGTCTTCTTACGTGTGAGTGGGGTGTATATCTGGCCCTGCTTGTCTCTCAGGGTCCTGCACGGAACAAAGAAGGTAATCAAGATCAGCTGCATTCGAGAAAACCCGGTGAAAGGCACTGAAACACACTTCATTGCTCGGGAGCCTTGCCTCTTTAAAAATCTGCTCCCAGGGCCCCTTATTTCTTTCCTGCTCAGCCCACCTTCTCTCACTCGGAAACTCAGCCTGATTAGCCAGCCCTTCCTTTAGTCCGTCCTGCAGGGGGTCTTGTGCTGGCTGAACTCTGACCTCATTTTTGCAGAGCAGGAGGAATCTCACTGAGCACACATCAGCCCGCGTCCAGCTTTGGGCTTTTCAAGGGGCTTCTCCCTCTGGTTATAGTTAACCTTTGGTTTCTTGCCACCTGCCTCCCATGATTGCCTCTGCCCACGTTTGCTCTTCCAGCCCCACACCACACCTGTGCTCCAGTTGGGCCACCCAGAGATTTCTAGGCATCTACCCTACACTACTAGAGAGCAGGGTCTCTGAGACTCTGACACACAGAGGAAGGAGCTGCTCAGGTGAGAGGTAGCCATGGGCCCAAGAGGATCCTGACCCAGTTCACAGCCTTCCTGTCAACCCCTCCACTGGCTGCTATTTCTAGACAGACATGTTGGAGGCAGTGAGGCCTGGCTTCCTGTCTTTGGTCATCTTAGGGTTTTCACGAGGGTGGTGGTAGGGGATAATGAAAGAAAGGAAAAGCTGTAGAACCAGATTTGAGGAGAAGCAGCCTCTCCAGGGACCTGGGTGCTGAGAACTGATGGGCAGCCAGTGGGTGTTCATGCTTGGCTAGGCTGCTGTTCAGAATGAGTGGCCAGCTGAGACTCCAGGGTGAGAGCGTGCTGTTCCAATTGCAGTCCCACACTTGTCCTCAGCTGGGACACTGGGGAGTCCCACGTTTGGATGATTGCCTCACTGTGACTATGTTAGGGAGAGGCAGTTCCCCGAAGCAGAACTGGGGTGCAGTTACCAGGGGAGGGATGGCAGCTGCTAAGCTCACAAAGAATACATGTAACCATCATCTTCAGATCTGGTTAACGGCAAAATCCATCATGCCATTTCTCTTGCCCAGGCTCTCACAAGTCCATGAGGGGCCCTCGCCAGGGCTAGTGTACTGCTGCCTTCAGGCTGAGCATGTTTCCTCAGTGTGTCCAAGGGCCTCTCCCGTGCAGTGATGTTCCTGTGGTGAGGATGGGCATCTGTCTGCTGCACAGTTCTCTTTAAAAACATCTTGAATTCTTCCTGCAAATTCATCCCACTGGCAATGCAGAATGCAGCCAGCAGTAAAGGCCCCATTTGGGCTGGGACTCCGGAGGAAACGGTATGGGCTGCAAATTGACCCCCTGTCATCAGGCAGTCTGAGCAGGAGCCCAGGTCTCTGGAGGCGCCCAGAGCAGAAGTCTGGGTCACGCTGGCTCCCTGTCTCCGCCAGCCTCTGCCCTAACTGCTGTGGTTTCTCTTTGCAGCAGAAAAGAACACCTCTGGGATAATAGGCCGCCCTTCTCCAGGGAGGATGGAGTGGATCATCCCTCTGATTGTGGTATCAGCCTTGACCTTCGTGTGCCTCATCCTTCTCATCGCTGTGCTAGTTTACTGGAGGTGAGTAAGCCGGGCAGCACCTGCATGGTGAGGGGAGTGGGCGGACTCTGCTGGAAGCATGCTGCCCTGGGGGGTGCAATGGGGAGCAGAAGCCCGTGGCCCCTTTATTCTGAAAGGTAAGGCAGCTGGAGTTTTTCTAGTGTCAACATCTGGGACACCCGCTTATATCTGGAAGAAGCCAGTGGGTAGAGCCACTATTGAGATCAAAGCATTTATGAAAAGCTTCTGGGATTTAGTGTCAAAGAGGCTTATGCTTGCAAACCAGGGAGATCCAGGTTCAAATCTCAGCCCTGCTACTTGCTGGTTGCAAATCCCACTTATACTTTGGGCTTTAGTGTCTAAACTTAGTTTCTCTGAGACTGTGCCTTACTTCATTATAGCCACATAAGAACTCCTCTTTACCTTAATTTTTTGATAGCTTGCTGCTGAAAATTAAGTAATAGGAACACATTTAGCATGTTATACGGCATTTAATATACGTAAGATAAAAATGGCTGACAGTAAACCATCCTTACATTACCATTGTCCTGAACCAATTCTCCCTGCTTCCCAGGAGAAGCCCGCTGATAGCTTCTGCTCAGAGTTCTGTGTTTTTTCAACTACCCTCTCAGCCAGTTTAGCTGAGTGAGGTAGGTGGCCCATTTGGTTGGCCTGCTTGCACCACTTACACAAACATAGGCTTCTGCCCTTCATCTAACAAGCTTCATCAGTGCTGAACAGATGTCATATTTCCATCCCTCCCTCCTTTCTGTTCCTTCAGTCCATTTGGAGCCCCTGCTGTGTGCCAGACACTCTTCTAGGTGCTGGTGATATAAAAGAAGGAACTAGACAAAATCCTTGCTCTCATGGGGCTTACATTTTAGTGAGGGAGTCAGGCAATAAACAAAGCTAGTAAGTAAAAAATATAATACCCAAGATGGTGTTAAGCATGTAATGGAGAAAACAAAATCTGGAAAGGGAGGGGCATACTGGGGCATAACCACGAGTGTTCAGAGTGGTTAAGGAAGGCCTAACTGGCAGGCGATATTTGAGCAGAGACCTAAAGGAGGAGGGAGTCAAATAAGCTCCATATAGGATAAGTTCCAAGTAATGAAAACAGCATGTGCAAAGGTCCTGAGGCAGCACCGTGCCTGTTGTGTTCTAAGAATAGCAAGGAATCCATGTAGCTGGAGCATGTGAATATGCAGGGAGTGTTACGAGAAGGTGTCGGGAAGAAACTGGATGGAGAGGAGTCAGGTCATGTATAGCTTTGTGGGCCACTGTAAACACATTGCCTTTTACTCTAAGATAAGTAGGGTTTGGTACACAAGAGTGTTGTGATCTGACTTTAGTATTACTTGGCTGCTGTATTGCAAAGAGAATGAATTGGAACAAGGGCAGAAGTGGAGAGACAAGCTAAAATACTACTAAACTAGTACAAGAAGGAAGTGGTGGTGGCTTAGATGAGGGTAGCAGTGCAGGTGATGGGAATTGATTAAAGATCAACAGAGGCTGCAGACAGATTGATCATGTACCCTTGGGTGTGCTCTCAATTGGATAGAGCAAAGGAAATAGGAACGGGTCATCTCAGGCTTCTCTAGGCATCTAACAGTAACCATAGCATTGTTAATGCTGCAGACCAGCCAGATTGTGAATTACACTGGGTTTTGGGGTGAGCCTAAGAACACTAGAGCCACCTATGCATCATCCTTTCCCCAGAACAAAATGGTGTTCAAACAAGTATTTGGAGCCCATTGTTAAATTGGAGGCTGCTAGTATGAGTTTAACTAAGCACGTGGAAGTAATGAAAGGTCCACATGAGCATCTCTTGGCCCTGCTCTTGGCTCTGCTCAGTGTTGGGTAGTTTTAGTTCCAGGTTCCCCACGCAGGAGCAGAGGGGTCCACCGCTGCCCCAGGCTGGGTGACCCTAGTTTAGCAGCCTAAGCATTCCAAAGTTCATATTCCAAACAGTTTTAGCAAACACCTCAGGGTTGTTTCTGACTGACCCACGTTGGTCCTCTGCCCACCCCAGAATGGATCTCTGTGGCTGAGGGGACATGCATGTTGACTACAAGCTGCTTTTAGGAAGGGGCTGTGAAATGTGCTAAAGAGAGCCTAAGATCTTTCCATTTGAGATGTATTTTCTCATTAGAAAATTACAACTTTTTGCACTTTGTTTCATATGTATACATAAGTATATGTGGTTTCAAATAACCAGAGCCTTAAACATCATCCAGTAGACTCAGCCTATGATCAAGCTTTTATCAAACTCCTAATGCCAGTGCACAAAGTGAGTGCGAAGGACAAAATTCCTACATAGCAAGGACACCAAAACTGAATTGGTGTTTGCACAGATAAGAACAGCCTAGAGGGGATAAGAACCTTTTTCTGTCCACGCTTTTTTGTTTTCATTAATGTGAAAGAGGGCAGCTTTGGGAGTTCACACAGAAAATTGGTGACTGAGGAAGAGATGCATGCTTCCGTTGGCGATGCCGTTCTGAAGCGAGGATGACAGCGCATCTCTTGGCCATTTGAGGCTCAGTGAGAGCGGGTGCCTGGCGAACAGACTTGACACAAGCAGAGCACTGAGGCAGATCAGAACCTTCTGGGTCGTTTCCTTGGTTGGCAGGCCTGGCACCAGGGACTGAAACCAGCTCTCTGTGGTGGCAGTTTCTACAACCAGGACTGACCCTGTGCAGCTAGTGTTCTGGTTTCTGAATGTGCTCATTTAGAGTTGTTGGCACTGCAGTTTCATGGATTCATGCAACAGTAGAAAATGAAACCCGATGTCTCTGAATTCTGTTTCTCCATTAGGCTTCCATTGTACGGGGCTGTTAGTGCTTTTGAATGTCCACCGAGTTCCTGTTTAGTACCAGGCATTGAGCCCAGCACTTGGGGGGCACCATCTCATGTGATTCTTACAACAGATCTGTGTGGTAGGAAGTGTTGCTCTCCCCATTTTAAACATAGGGGGCCAGAAGCTCATGGAGGTCCAGTGACTTGTGCAGGGTCCTGCAGAAAGTGGTGGACCTGGTTTTGAATACCAGACATCCTCACTTTAGAACACAGAGTTTATGTGATTAAGTAGTAGAATACGGGCCTCACACCTACATACCATGAAGGCTGAGTTTGATCGATGTTAGCTGTGTCACAAAGAGTGAGGATTGTGAGGCCATGTACCAGTGACTTACAGTCAGATTCACCTGCTTTCTCTGACCAGAGAAGGGAAGGGAAACTGACATTTGTTGGACGCCAACTGTGCACTGAGCAGTGTACAAAATTTTTATCCCCTGTGTTTGTCAGAACGATTTCTGTTGCAGTTAACAAACAAGTATTGGGTTGGCCAAAAAGTTGGTTTGGTTTTTTCCATAAGATGGCTCTAGTAGCACTGAGTTATCTTTAACTTCATTCAAAACAATTTTGTTAGATTGTATTGTGACAGCTGTCATATCAGCATACATTTAAAAAAACTTACCAAGTTGGTGAATTTTTGTGCAGTCATTTTAATATTGAAGACAAAAGAAAATAAGCAACATTCTCAGCATATGATGCTTTATTATTTCAAGAAAGATAAAAAACTCAACTGAAACACACCGAAAAAGGATTCATGCAGTTTACAGAGAAGGTGCTGCGACTGATCGAATGTGTGAAAAGTGGTTTGTGAAGTTTCATGCTGGAGGTTTCTCACTGGAGGATGCTGCACGGTCGGGTAGACCAGTTGAAGTTGATAGCGATCAAATTAAGGAATTAATTGAGAATGATCAGTATTATAACATGCGAGAGGGAGATAGCTGACATACTCAGAATACCCAAATCAATAAAGTTATTAGTGAAAATGAAAAATGTGTCTCTTATTTTTATGGACAAAACTGAACAGACTTCTTGGCCACCCCAATACTTCAAACTGCCTTAAACACAAAAAGAGAAAAAAGTGTGGTTTGTGGAATTAAAATGTTCGGAGCCTCAGGCCCAGCTGGACTCGGAAGCTGGAACTAGGACAGCAGGACTCTCATTCTGTGTCCGCTCTCTCTGTGTGGGATCTGCTCTCTGGGTCATCTGTTATGTCAGGCAGACCCTCTTGCTTTTCCCACCCAGTGCCCCCTGGCCTGTGTTGGATCTACATTCCCTCATCCCAGGGGAAAGGGGGTTTCTCTCAAAGTTCCAGTTAGTTTGAAGATGGTGTCTTTGAGGACTGCCTTGTACTGTAGACTGGAAAAACCAGGGCCCACTTTCAATCCCATCCCAACTGCAGGGTAAGATAATGCAGACAGCAGTTTGAAGTATTGTGTAAAAATTACAAAGCTGTTGCTACTATTGCATGGGCATGGGACCCGCTGCAGCGTCCTGCTATTCATGCAGTGCTTACAGAGTACCTGCCACCACTGTGCTGGGCCTAGTGAGTCAGGAATGAAGTTCTTTCCCTCAAGGCCCTTGCAGTTCTCTCCTCTGGTAGAGCCAGAGGAGTAAATATAGCATAATAGGGTATGGAGAATGTTTCAAAAGGAGTAAGTAGAAGTTGTTATGACAACACAAAGGGCTTCAGCCAGGTCTGGGAACAGGGGTGGGGCCCAGGAAAGCTCCCTGGAGAATGTAATACCTAAACTGGGTCTTGAAACACAAAGCCGTAAGCCAGTGCAGGCGGCGTGCAAGCAGGGGCTTGAGAGGGACAGTCTGGCCTGTTGTAAGCAGGTACTTGTGGTGCAGCATCACAAGAGTAAAATACGGGGACAGCAAGAGCCAGGTCATGAAGGCCATGGGTGCCACCTGCAGGGATTTGTGCCTTAATCTTAGGATGATGAGAAGGCATTGAAGGCACCAAAACTGCAGAGGGGCAAGGAGAGAAGAAGGCAGTACTGGGTAGTGCGAAGGAGGCACAGGGGCCCGGAGCTGGACAGCCTGCATTTGGAGCTCACCTCCCACCCACTCACTACCTCCATCACCTAGGAACACGTATTAACAGGATTGCAGTCATCCCCATAGGGTAAAATGGGCTCTTGGGAGGAGAAATCTTTACCTTTTTTGTGTAAAAAAGCACAGCAATACACAGATGTACAGTATGTTACTGCTATTAAAATTTCAGTGGGAGGTAGCAATTAGGGGAGAAAATGACTATAAAGGACCCTTGGAGGAGGTGCCAATGAAGAAAACAGGTTGAGTAACACTGCCTTAGACAAGACTCCTCCATCACCTACAGCTTCCTCACCCACAGAACAGAGTTAAGAAATGCACCATTGGGTTCACTGAGCATTACATGCGAGCTCTGGGAAATGCTTACCCCAGTGCTGGGCACACATTGGTAGGTGTTGTATCATCCCCGACTTGAGGGAAAAATATAAATTTAATTCTGGGTCCTGGTATACCTAAAAAAAGTTGTTGTTATCCAATAAAGAAAAATCAGAGTTACGGATCTAAATAAATGCTGGCCCTTAAATATGATCACATTGTACAGCTGTACATAATTTCTCATCGCATATCCGTTGCTTAAAACGTTGCTAGGAAAGAACTTTTGGAATTTCCTTCTATAGTGATCTGAATTGTACAAAGTAGTGATCTCAGAAATAGTTAAAAGTTATTTGTTTGGAGCTAAATACAGTATAAATGTAGGTGAACCAGCTGAGCAGAACTACTTTGGGCCAAAAACAAAAAAAGTTAAATTGTTTTGGGTGATGCTCCCAGTGAGCCTAAAGGAGCACATCCCTAAGTCATTAGGTTACAGATATGACCCACAACCCTCCCAGAACAACTTTGAATCCCAGTGGTCAGCTTCATGGATCCAGAGTCGGCTGCGTTAGAATAAACTTCATTCGCTGCTGCAGCAGACACACCCCAATACCCCAGGGGGCTAATGAAAGTGTATTCCTCACCCACTGGAAGTATGATGGGATTGGGCCAGGGGTCCCCAGCCTCCCTCCTCCTTGTCCATGGATGCCACTCACATTACCGCCTGAGCTCCACCTCCTGTTTCCCTTTCCCTCCCCACCACCACCGCCAACCCAGGTCAGTGGGAAAACTGTCTTCCATGAAACCAGTCCCTTGTGCCAAAAAAGGTTGGGGACCATTGGAATGGGTGGCCCTCTTCCACCTGTGACTCTTTCTGGAGCATGTGTCTGCCAAGTTGCTGCAGTGGCAATAGAAAAACCAAGAAGCAGGCAGCTCTCAACTGCATGGTGAAGTGGAATCCTTCAATACTGTTTACTCCCCATTGGCCAAAGATGGTCACACAGGCCAAAGGACACAAGATAAGATTGGGGAGCACTCGGGAATTTGGTGATCACTGCCAGAGCGTCTTTAAATATTTAGATACATTGGTGTCACTGGGTTGAGTGTGTTTCCTGAAAGGGGCACCTTTGGAAGGCAGTCATTAGTGTCATCTCTTCACATTTGGCCAAACTAAAAAATATAGGTAAAGACCTCAGATTTTGTTGTGAACTGAAAGATATACAGAGGCCCATAGGGACAATTTGAACGGTATTTTTATAAGCAGCAACATGGATTCGTGGGAGGAATTTAAAATATTGTTAGCTGAGGTGTTACAGGTAGGATGCTATAGCTTCCTCTCAGATGCTCCTTGAAAAGGCCTGTCTTAAAGATATATATGAACCCGAATCCCTGATAATGCAGAAGTTGCTATGAAGCTAGGAAGAAATACGTGTAAAGTGGGGACCAGTGTCAGGGTTGTCGGACAGCTAATGAAAATAACTAACAGTTACAGCTTGCTTTCTTTTGTAAATTGTGGCCCTGTGTATGCCTTTTAAATAATGTGGTAGTTACTATTGAACTGAGGGCAAAGAAATCAATTTAATAGTTGCAGTGCGTCATTTTGGCCTTACTACTCAAGATGGTAATAAAACGCACCTTTAGAATGCCTACGGTCAGAAAGGGCATTCCCACAGCTCCAGCTCCCCTGCCTTGCCCATAACCGGCTGTGTATATGCACTGATGTGCTGATGTTCCTGAAATGACGGAGTAGCACAGCTGCAGCCACTCGGAATGAAGGGGACAGTTTGGGGAAGGTTTCCTTTTGATTTGCATAATTTGCACTAGATGCTTAGAGAAGCTCTGTGTGCAGGGTGTCCAATCAGTGTGGTAGGGCATGCAACTTGTTTACTTTTATTAACTTGTTCCAGAGAATAGCTTAGTTACTGTGGGCAAGACATTGGTGTCCACTTAAAATTGTGAGTACTAAGAAAACATTCTTAACTTGGCTGGGATTTTTTTCCTGTAATCTTGAGGAAAATTGCTTTGAATGTAGCTTTTCTTTCTCTGATCAGCAAGGTCTTACCCCTGAAATGGCTTTATATATCTGAAGACCTACATAGCCAAGAATCTTTTATCGAATTTTTATCATACCAGACATGTGCTAAGCAGATTACATTCCCACCTTATAAACATTCAAATCCTAAGAATTATAACCTCCATTTTGCACATCAGAAAACTGAGATTTGGTGACATGCCCAAGTCATAGGGTTAACCTTAGGGGAGATCCTGACTTTGAAGCCAGCCAGTTTGACAGTGTAGCCCACCATCTCAATCACTGCACTGTTTTCCTGGAGGAGCCGTGGCATGCCCGGAGATGTTTACTTCCTTCTACAGCCTGTGTGTATAGAGCATGTTTGCGTGTCCAAAAGATCCAGTGGTTTGGAACTGCCAAAATTTATGGAAGGATACTTCAGAGGACCGACTATATATATGTTCAGGTATTCCAGAAGTTGAATGGACTTTGAAGTCCAATAGTACAGTCTGTTTGTGTTATCTTAGTCCCAGCTGTTCCATGCCAGTTAACGTGACGACAAATTGAGTGTCTTTCTGACTGTAATGCTAGCTTAGAAAGAACTTTCCAGAAGGATAGAAGCAGCTTTAGTTCTCAGATAGGACTAAACTAACCACACAGACTCTGGAACAGAAAACTAGAAACTGCATGTGGAAATTGTAACACTGACCCAGGTTTGTTGAAGCTTGGTATTAGAAGGATTTCACACTCTGACTGAGAAATTCATGTCCCTGTACAGCAGATGACCAGGCCATCTGTAAATTCTGTGGTAAATCAATGCTAATTTAGCTTCAGAGGCAGAGAGAAAAGAGGTCTCTCTTTTACGCCCATCTTTAGGCTTGCAGAAACGTGGCCATGTGTTGGTGCCCCCTCATTAAGAATGCTGTTCATGAAAACAAGTGAGTTTTGTTGACATCAAGTATTTTTTCTCCCCTAGATGTTCAGTGGGAGACAGGGTGATAAATACGAAGAGGTGCAGATGGCAAATGTGTGGGGGCTTTGTGTTGGCGTAAGGGAGGCTCCAGCAAACAAATGTGTGTGAAAGTCAAGTGTAGGCCTCTGGGAACGCCCCTCTCTTGCTCACAGAGTGACTGACCACGTGTGCCCCAGCGGAGCTCCGATCCCGCCTGTATTCCTGCAACAGCTGCAAAACACTCAGAGCGGCTGCAGCTGGGCGCGCACTCTCTGCCCATCTGGTCTGGCAGCTGATACTTCCAGTTTACTTGGTGGTGACTTGGTATAGTTCAGATATTTGTTCCTCTTCCCCCAGCAAAGCCACAAGGGAGACAGGCGCAGTAGGAATGATTGCTCTGTGCAGGTGACCGAACATTTGACAAAGGGGAAACATCGCTAATCACAACAACCCATAATGGATGGATTAATCTAAAGCACACACCACATTATTTAACCTCACAACAGCCAGTTGTGATAACCAGGGCAGCTGGGACTACATCATACCTTCTTCGCAACAGAGGAAGTTCCCAAAAAGGAAATGACTGGCCCAGGATGACACAGCTAATGTTTGGAGGTACTTGCACCTAGGGTTTGGTAAGACCCTTTATGGCTGCCCTTTCATTCAGTCATTCAAAGGCATTTCTTAACCATCTAGTTAATGGCAGGCAGTGGAGATTTGGCGAGGAGGTGGAGTTCTTTTCTTCATGGAGTTTGTAGGTTAATGGAGAAGACAAGCAGGTAAACAGAGGTTATCCCAAATCGAGGTCAAAAACTGATAATCTCTAGACCTGTTTTATTTAGCTACTATTGTTTCAAAAATCCAGGTTATTTTTAAAATGGAAAGATTTTACTTAAAGCGCCAGCTGTCTGGGTTCTGGGGATGAATTGGGAGAACTGGCAACCTTGTTCTCACATCCCTAAAGCACTGAGGGGCTGGATGGAGTGCCCCTTTCTTGACAATCTGCCCATCTCTGCCTTCCCCCAGCCTCCTGCCTGGCGTCCCAAGTTGCAGTGGGGGCTGTGACAGAGACCTGTGCCCTGGGAGGGTCTCTGACCACCAGCAGTATCAGGTGGGAGAGAGACAAGGCAGAGAAGGCTTTTTGGAAGAGAGAACGTTTGGCTGTGATTTTCGCAGAACAGAGAATAGGACAAATGCTCTGGGCAGAGAGAACTGTGTGGGAGCGAGCCAGGAGGCATGCAGTGGTGGTGTTCAGGATTGTCAGAGGGAAAACACCTTCAAACTGCCCTTCCTCTCTGCAAAACAGTGTCCACTTTTATGGGTAGAATCCTGTTCTTTTCCAGGGGATTCTTCCTGTGCAGAGGCATGGGTCAGTCCTGCGAGGGAGGAAATAAGAAACCAAAGTTCGTGTGCAACTTTTCTCAAGTCTAGAGAAGTCTGAGCTTTTCAAGTCACATTTTTTGGTGGGTTTGTATGATCGATCACCTTTATCTTTTCTGCAAACAGACTATTCACAGTACTGCAGCAATTCCGACATCATTTTTTCTTTTAAAACTGGTGAGGGCCCTGATAGTCCTCTCTTTCTGTGGCCATATTTCAATAAATTTATAATCCTTAGGAATAATTTTTACAATTCAGCTCTTTAAAACCTGACAATGTGTCAAGCCAGTGGGGAGAACAAAGGTGGATTTCATGATGTCCAAATATGACTTGTCCTAGGGCTTGAGTTCAGGATGACTGCGCTTACACTGTCTTCCTCTGAGATGCTAAAAGGCATGGAGTGGGGAGCCTTGATTTCCCCAGCTGTTCCTGAGGTGGGCAACTTTTTCTTCTTTTCTTGCAGCCATGTGCAGAGAGATCTGTGTCATGTGGCAGCTAATGCTGCTGATCCCAGGCAACTTTTTGCTCAATAACTGTTTCCCAAGTGGCTACCCTGGGGTCTTTCAGAATTCAAGAGAATTGTCAGTTGTTATAGTAACCAGCCCCCTGCCGTTGAATTGGCCCTGAGATACCAGTTAGAGTTCTTGGAACAGGCTAACACACTGTCAGTAGACAAAAGCAGGGAGAGATTCACTGCTAAAGGTTGCCACTTAAACATAGCCATGATTCTTAAAAGACAGACTGATTCTGAGAAGGAAGAAGTGGATGGACACATTTTTAAACCTAGCTTATTTTTCAGGAAAAGTAAACTACATATATGCTCAATCAGTGCACATAACTAATACCTTTCTTTGGATTTCTTAGAATGAAATTTCCTCTCTCCCAGGATTGATTGTGTCTGTCTGCCAGTTTGCTCAGGTAGCCCCCTCAATTATTTGAGATATTAGTTATCGGTTTGCTGGCATTTGCTTCTGAGCGAAGTGTTGCCAGTTTACGGGTGGGAGTTTTAAGCGCCTGTGATTGTGTGTGAAGGAAAACTGCGGAGATGCAGGCTCTGCTCCAAAATTCCCGCAACAGTGAATCTGGCAGGATTCAGCGTAGGGCTAGGGGTTGAGAAGAAGTCTAAATATTTTACGAAGCTGCAAATTTCAAGTTTTTATGAAAATTTGCAAAAACACTCCAACACAGTCATGATTTTTTCAGATTAATGTTTGTAGCCGCTCTGAGTATGTTTTGTTGTTTGGGGGACAGTTGTAGTTCCAGAATGTGCTCAATAGAGGGAGACAAGAAGTTCTGAATTACAGGAATCTTCCCAACTCCCCACCCCGAGCCCTGCCCCATACTAACCACATTACCAAATTTTGATTTTTCCCAATTTTGGTTCCTGTGCTAAGCACTGTTACCCTAAATATGGAGCCTAATCATTATCAAAATAAATGAAAGCTTCTATCGAGGGAGAAAAAACACCTAACACTTGAAAGCAAATGTTCATTCCCAGAAGTAAAAGGCCACCAAGCAGAAGGTAACCAACAATCTTTGGTGTTCCACACCTGAATTCAGAGTTCAAAGAATTCATCAGAGCTGCCCCAAAAGAGACCCTTTACATATCCCAGTTTGTCTCTGCTTCTATTAACAGAGGTTGGAAATAATAGGAATCACGTCAGTGTGAAATTCTAGAGCCAGGTGGTTGGGGATCAAATAAAATTAAATAAATGCTTTCCAGTGTTCCCGTGACAAAAGAGCCTCTTTTGAATGCTAGAGTGAAGTCTCAGCTGCTACAGCTAAGTTTTAAGGGGAACTAAGTATCAGACCTAGTGAATAGTAGTAAGGTGACAGCAGCTTGTCCCGCCTTCCCTGAGTGCCCCTCCCATGCCCCACAGTCTGCATTGTGAATCAGGACAGTGTGTGTCCAGCAGTGAGAGTAACCCCTGGGGAAAAGACACCCAGTTCTGGGAAATTTGTGGCAGAAGGGAGGTTCAGATGGTACCCACAAGATGCTTACTACATTCTGTTTATTCTAGTGGTATTTTAAGCCATCCTGTTTGCCAGGACAGCATGTGACAGGTGGGAAGATAGGTATATGAATGAGAAAGGTCATTATTGGGTTTGTCATACTCTAGCCTTCTGTTAACACTGGGTGATACAGGTTTCTAATATGTGAAGACAGCTTTTTAAGAGCAAATTTTCCATTTGTGTTTATTACTTCATTAAAAAAAAAAAAAAAAACCTTAATAAAACCAGACACTCTTGTGTATAAACTCTCTTTTGAAAATGTCCCAAACAGGACTTGACGAGGGTGTGCCTGTGTTAGATGGAGGGAGGGCATTTGTGTGGAACTCTTGGCAGCCAATTGAAAGTACTGTCTTCTACACCTGTTCTCTCTCTCTCTCTCTCTCTCTCTCTTTTTTTGTCCATTTAGAGGGTGTAACAAAATAAAGTCGAAGGGCTTTCCCAGACGTTTCCGTGAAGTGCCTTCTTCTGGGGAGAGAGGAGAGAAGGGGAGCAGGTGAGGGGCGGTCAAGCTTCAGGGGGGTGTCTCTGCTGGGATGGGCTTGCTGGATTTTGTTTTGTTGCCATGGGGATCAAAGTCCTCTAGACAGCACACGCTGAAACCCACCTGTTGCAACACCCCCAGCTCCCAAAAGTAAGACTTGCTAATACCAATGCATCCTGCGGGTAGCTGGCCCCGATTAGAATACACCCTGCTTGTGCTTGCTTTGCTTTATTGTGCCGTTTTAGGGGGTGTTTTTTGTTTCTAGAGTGGTACGTACTGGGGGTGTTCTTTGTTTGTGTGTCCGTATGTCTGTTGCATCCATATTCTTTCCTAAAGTTTGGATGTTTGCATATTTGAAAGTTAAAAAAATAGATTATGCATGCATTTACTTGTAAAGTGAAAATATCTTTTAGAAACCTAAATTTATAGATAAGTTGGGGAGAAGAAGAGTAGGAAGGGAAGAGCAAAGTGCGAAAATGGGGATATATCGTGAATTTTTCCATAGGAAGGATGAGCTTTAAAAAACTAAAATAAAGGCACATGTTTTGGATAGCTTGAATAATTGGAAAATGATTGTCCTGGAAAATCGATAATAAACCTTTAGAAGTCACAATTATGTAATCTTAGTCACCACACAGGAGCCTCTTGATGATATTTCTGTGCGGCTTATCTAGGCACACCTCACTTACTATTTGCCAATTAAGATAATTCACTAATCAATAATGTGAATAATCCGTTATTATTTTCAATGAACCAACTGATAGAATTTATATTAGAATTTCTACATGGAATGATTGGTCTCCATGTAAAATCTATAGGTAAATCAGATTATCAATGAAATTTTCCATATCCATCCACTATAATCAGGTCAGCCCATGAGATCTGAGAAGGTGTAGTAAAGAAGTGTGGGAGGTTAATGAGAAACTCTCTAATCTCTCTCCTTCTATGCTGAATGGTGCAACTTCGGCCTTGCCGGAAAGGCTGTAGCTATGGACACTGGTAATACAACTGTTTTTTCTATGATCTCTTCTTATTGAAGTCTTCAATTTCTAATCCATTTTCAAAGCTCCAAAGGGGGAAACTGAAATAGAAATTCCTGTGAAATAGCTTTAGAGTCAAAGATCTTATCTTAAAAGAACGAACTTTGGTCATCACAGTAATGCCTAACTTTCTTGCTTAGTCTGTTATAAATATAATGAGCTTTTTACTGTAACTCAAAAAAGCCCACATCACCTCATGCACAGTACAAAGATAAATATACAGACACTCTCTAAGTCCTCTCCAGAAATGATGCCTTAGCCACGGAATGTTTTAACTCTAATTTACACTCTTGGCCCAAATACAGGAATGGGCTTGTTATATAGATGTACAGGGTCTGGCAGAAGTAAGGCCTGCTTGAGTGTGATTGGTAAGGTAATAATAATACGGGTGTAGTATTTTATAGTTTTAATTTGAACATTTCACCTAAAATGTCATATGGTGTGCTTGAGTGTGATATTGTTATGTTACAGAATGACATGCTTATGATTTTGTAATAAGAGATTTCGTTATAAAAATGGGACATTATTTGTGCTGGACCCTGTATTTTCAGGTCCTGAGAAGCTGTATTTTGTTGCACGTGCTCACTCCCTCTGGTACCTTTCCTACTTCGAAGTGCCGGAAGCTTAGGGGAAGCACACTCAGTTTCATGTGGGTCTGAAAGTTGAGTACCATCTTGGGAAGTACAAGTGTTTATATTGTAGAATCCACATGATTAGGAATCATGTATTTTAGCTTACTTTTTTAATGTAGTAGCTAAGAAAGACCGACTTCGGCTCCTCAAGACATGGGATCAATCTGCAATTCTTCCCAGCTTTGCGACCAAAGCCCTTCGTGAGCCTCAATTTCCCCATCTAGAAAATTGATAGTTCCTTCCTATGGGATTGTCGTGAAGATTAAGTGAGGTTGTGTTTGTAAAATGCTTTGTGTGTGAACTAGATTACCCCACTGAGAAGACGAAGATGCTGAGGCTCTGAGGAGGTGCTTGGCTAGGCCACCCCACTTGGGTGTCTGAGTGGGGACTGCCACCCTGGTGGCCTGAGCCCTGGACAATTCCCCTTCTCCTTGCTGCTCAGTGTGCTGTGATAACTACTCCACAGTGAAGAGCTTCCGACCTCAAAGTCTCTGCTGTTCCTTACGCTGGCCTACTGTCCTCATTCCTCCTGAGGGTTTCGTGCACCGAAGATCAGTAGCCCACTTCCCCCTCGCCTCCCCACTGCTGCATCCCAGGAGCTTCAGTGGCAGCATCCTGTCGCAGTTCCATCCTCCACTGCTCTGTGAAAAGCCCTCAGGGGGACAGGTGGCCCCTCCCTCCTCCACCAGGCGCTGCAGGGAACTGGGGTATCGGAGTAGAAGCATTCTTTCTGTCCACTCTCTTTTCCTCTCCCAACCTGCATCTCCATCCAAAATGTGTCAGGGAATCAGGAGAAAAGCCTCAAAAGCTGTGTGAATGGCAACCCTCTAGACATTTAAAATAGCTATTGCAAAGTCCACATTCATTTACCTAAGGGCGGTATCCATCTGCCTCTTTTGTCTAACCTCACTTGCCTTAACCCTCTGCCACTGCCGGAAGGCAGACGGGTGGACAGGCACTGCAAGAAGCAAGAGCTAATGGTACCCCCAGAAGGCAGAAGAGAAACAAACAAACAAAACAATCAGGTCCAAGTGTTTTCAAAAAGTTGTTAATTTAACTTTTGAATACCAGTACTTGACACAGCTCTAAAAACAAAAAGTTTAAAGTTATAAATTATATATATAATATATATATTCACTTCCACAAGAGCCTGGTATCCCTCTGTATAGATGTGTCCGTTTTTACTTAACTAGTCCCCTGTGGCTGTCATTTTGGTTGTTCACAGTCTTTTGTTCTTACAAACAATACCCTGCTGAATACCTTCATGTCATTTTCAAGTAGTACTCTTAAGTCTGTCTGTAGGATAAACTCGAGAAATGGGTGGCATGGCAAGCTACATGCATTTTAACTTCAAGGGATGCTGCCACATTGCCCTACCAGGCGGGATACCAAGGTGGGCTCTTGTCAGCAACTCAGGTGCCTGCCAGTTTCCTGACAGCTTCTCCAGCACAGTGCTTTGTCAAAGCTTGGCATCTTTGCTAATGTCAGAGGTGAAAAAAAAAAGGTGTCTTACTGTAGTTTTTCATGTGTTTGCTCTTAATGATAAATAAGGTAGAACATCTCTCATGTTTGTCACATTTGTATTTCTTCTGCTGTAAAATATTTATCTTTTGTTCATCTTTTGCATTGTTGGTCTTTTTCTAATCAAGAGAGGGATATCTTGTCAGCAATATGGGTTGCAAAAGTTTTTTCCTAATCTGTGGTTTGCCTTTTAACTATGTTTATGCTGCTTATTTATAGAGTCAGATTTTACCATAAATTTCTTTTCTGGTTTCTGGATTCTGAGTTATCATTAGAAAGTCTTTCTCTATTCTGAGGTTGCTTTTTTTTAATACTTTTATGGTTTCAAATTTTAATACTAAATTCTTAAGTCATTTGGAATATAACCTGTTTGATAGTATGATGTCTGAATCAACTTTTTCCCCCCCAGATGGTCCCGAGTATTTAAAAAGTACTACAATCTGGGGCTGTTCGGTGAGGAGGCACGTAATTCCTCCTTAAAATAACACTCAATGCGAAAGTCTGACTGGCTTATTTCAGTCAGTATGTTAATGAAATAAGTAGTTGCCAAACGGCTTTTTTACCAGATGATTTTAAGATATAGATACTGAATCATATGTGCAGTACATAAAATGTGAATTTCCATTCCTACCGCCTGCCTGAAGCGAGTGGGACCGTCATGGCCCCTTTTTCCTCCTCAGTAAGTGGGGGTTGTATCCATGACCCCCAGCCTCAGTCCAGAAATTCAGAACATTCCGGGATCCTAACTAAGTCTGCAACAACCTCCGCAAGCCCCACCCTCAAGCCCTCTTTTCTGGGTCACGGCTGGAAGCACTGGGATGTGCTGTGCAGAGCCCACTCCTTCAAGTACTCTCTATCCTGTAAAAATTTCCCCGTTCCTGTTCTTGGTCTGATCAAAGTGAGGTTCATGAAATGACCTTTGCTCTTTTATCTCCTGGAAAGTCTGAGCAGTGCTTCAGTCATTCCTGGGTGCCTGCAAGGATTCTTTGGCAAGCCTAATGCTTAGCAAGAAAGTATATTGCCTTGAGGTAACTTACGTGTGTATAATTTGTTAATTTTCTCTCACTTTCCTAAGAAGTTCACTGCAGGCAGTTTGTATCCTCCGATAAAATTCTCACTGCAGAAGTCAGGTAGTCGTCCCTTCCCAGGATAACAAGAGTTGAATGGGACACCTCTCCTACCCATAGGAGATCCAAAATATTTTGAAATTATTTTTTTCCTCATCTGATACCTGTATCTTCTCTCACACTCTGCCCAGCTCCAACCTGATTCTGTTTGTTTTCTCTTCCCTCCCCGCTTCATCTCCTCACTTCTGAGGAGCCTGTGTGTCCAAGGTATGACAACCACATGTCCCGGGATCTCTGGCACAGCCTTCATGCAGAGTATGCCGTTTGATTATCTCCAGAAGCACATTCATATTTGTTAGGTCACATGTCCCTTTTATGGTTTGAGCAATGTGCAGATGACAAGAGCAGTTCTGAATTTTTCTTTGTAGGTGATCCTACAAAGATCCTTCCTTAAGAAGATACTATGAGTGTAAACTGAGCCCTTCAGAGTTATTTCACGGACAGTAAAGGAAACTTAACAAGTGAGTGGCTGCACATAAAAAATCCCCACTCAGAACTTACACTGGGCTCCTTTCCAAACGGGACCCTGGGTTATTTCAAGCAGACACTCCTCTTTGAGGAAAAGCCCAGCAGCACCCACAGCCTTTTCCGTCTATCGTTGTCTCTGTCACTCCAGTTTCTCAAAACAGCTCTAATAAATCAGTCCACATCATTTTAACATAGTTCTCAGTCATCTTCCTTGAACACTCGTAAATGTTCCCAACTTCTATTTATACGTGGCTCTTATTCATACATGGTTTACTACAACAGATCCATTTACAGAAGTAAATATTAATGTGATGTCTGTACTCAGCAGCATGAGAATAAATGGGATTATTAGCAGACGAGCCTCTCTACATTTTAATGAGGGCAATATATAAATCAATTAAGATTGCTTAATTAACATTCAACAGCAGCTCAGCCAACTACCCTGACATAGTCTGCAATTAGCATTTTGAGTTGCACACTACTAAAAAACTCCTTGTCACCCTGATGTGATTATAAATCCATTGAGCTTAATTTGAAGACAGTGACTTGGTTTCTAATCCTTATATCGGCATTTGGTCATTTTGTAGTCACCGGTTTTCATAGGGATCTGGAAATGGTGCTGTGATTCTGTTCTCGCCTGTGCCCCAGCAGCCATAGTGACAATGAGGGCAGTGTTGTAAGCCAGGACCCTGGGTGAGGACAGTGTGTCATCTTGAGGTCGGCAGAAGGGAGGTTTGTTTTCATCCACATGTCTGTAGACCTCGGACACCCACCTCCTATACCCTGGACTGGATGTTCCCTTTGGAGGAGCCTTCTTGATGTACAGCAGTGCTGAGTGGAATTTCAAACATTTCCAATGTTCAGTGTTTCTGGGCTCAAGATCAGCACTTTGATTTGGAAAAATATCAGTCATGTGAATTATTCCCAGATTCTTGTCAGAGGGGTGGACAGGGGGAAAGGAAGAAAATTGTTAGGACATACCAGAGGTTATCTGAGCAGTTACCTGGAACACAGGAGCATGGAAAGGAAACTCTTTGTGCAGAAGTTGGGTCTTTCTGAGGCTTCTGCCTCAAGGGTGTATCAATTCCTGGAAGGACTGCTGGAGGGGTAGGGGGAATCTAGAGATTTCCTGCTTGTCTTTGTAGTTTGCTGCATTCTATTTGAGTAGTAAGCCTCTGTAACCTGAGTATTCACTACTACTTAGAAAGCACTGTCAGCAGCTGTAGGGGTGTGTGTATGAGAGAGAGAGAGAGAGAGAGAGAGAGAGAGAGAGAGAGAGAGAGAGAGAGAGAGATTAATTAGTCAAGGGGGCTGTCACGTGCTCGCAGAGTGTGTGTCTCAGCGTGGAACTCAGGGAATTGATGATGACTTTACTGATTCGGGTCAATATTTACTGCATCCCGACGAGGGAGTGTGCTCTGACATGTGCTGTGCTTTCTTAAGTGCAGAATTTTTGATTTTTGAAAAAGTATCTGCCTTCAAAATACCTCCCTTATCTGAAAGAATGAAAAGTTGCTTTTAGGAAAGTCGTCAGGACTGGAAGCATGCAGTGCCCACAGGCCTTGCAGAAGCCAGACTGACCCATAGGTGCACTCCCACCCACCTCAAGGCCTTCAGGCACCCTATGGGTCTGGACCATGGAGCGTGGCCTTGAGACCAGGGAGCTGTGAGCTACAATCCACATTGATTTGATCGGCTCCTGGAGAGGATCTCACGCATGACCCTCCTGACTTCCAGGCAAACCTGTCTTAGAAATCTTGAAACATGGAGCCCATGGTGGTTTTCTAAAAAGGGATGAAGGAATGGAGAGTGACATAGAAAACTTGTTTCAGTTTTGCTACTTAGGCCTTTCTGGGAGATACACATAGATAAAATATGTTGCCCATCTTTGGTCTAGCACCATAAGAAGCATTTGGCTTATATTCAGGGGCTGGGTTGTATGAGAAATGCATGCCTTTAAACAACCGACTGGCATTCAGCGTAATGAGGTGCTTACTCTGTAAAAGGCCTGTGATATTTGCTACCAACTCAGGGACCAACAGAATCACAGCTCCCATTTCATTTAATTCACTCCTGTATCCCCACTGGGTTTGAGCTGCAGAAGAATTCCCTCATGCAAACTGGGTTGTCTCTCTCTTGCTCCTGTGTGAGAGTGTTCAGTGAAGGTTTGCTATAACTCTCTCCTAGTACTTTCTTCTTGGGGTGGGTGTTAGAAAGCCATGTAACTCACTGATTTTCAAGTTTGTTCAAGTGACAGGACACTGAAATTCAGAACATCACGAATTATTTAACATTGAAGTAAATATTGACAAATTTCAGTTCTTTCATAGAAACTAAACTTTACTTTGCTAGTAGAAAAGTAAAGCAGCCCACAAAGATAGTTTCAAAGGTAGCTTTAGGAGGACAAACTTTCATTTGAGAAATATGAGTTATTTTCTATGATCTAAGACTTTTATTCCACATGGGTGGTGAACACTTGGCTCCACTTGAGAGAATTGCGCTCCGAGAACCGAGGTTCTAACAGAAATGGAGTGGAAGACCAAAGTATGTGCAGTACCATTTTTCTTTGTTTTTGAGGTAATTACGTTAACATCTTTGAATTCTTAACCACAGATTCCTGTATATATGGGCCTATAAATTCTGGAGTCTTACTTTTATGGTACTCACCACCCAAGATTGTTTTATGTCTTTAAAGGCTTTCTTAGTGAGAGTACTGGAGGCTCCCACAGAGGTCCTTAACCAGGGAGAGTGCACACCAGAATCTTTCAGGAAAATTTTCTAGAATGCACAGGACTATGCCCCACCCCGGACCTGCTCTAGAATCACCAGGAGTGGGACCCCTGTAACATGGGTATTTTTTTAATTTAAATTTTTTTTTCAATTACAGTTGACATTCAGTATTATTCCGTATCAGTTTCAGGTGTACAGCATAGTGATTAGGAAACCATGTACTTTAACAGTGGTCCCCCACTGCTTCAAGTAGCCACCAGGCCCATGCCTAATAGTTATCACAATGTTATTGACTACATTCCTTATGCTGTACTTTATATCCCCATGAATGTTCTGTAACTGCCCATTTTTACTGCTTAATCCCTTTACCTTGCGATTTTTAAAGCTCCCCAAACAAAAGAGTTAGGCACTGCTGATCAATAACCATCACTTGACTGACTAAAACTTGACTGGTGTGTGTGTGTGTGTGTGTGTGTGTGTGTGTGTGTGTGTGTGTGTTAGAGTAGAGAGAGCACACATAAGCACCGTGAGGGCAAGGACCTTGTCTTGTTTATTGGTCTACTTCCAGCACTTCATCATCACTGATCAAGAAATACTCAAAAAATGTGCTCTGGCTGGGTAGCTGAGTTGGCTAGAGCATTGTCCTGAATATGCCAAGGTTGCAGATGAGATCTCCAGTCAGGACACAGACAAGAAGCAACCAATGAGCACATTAAAAAGTGGAATAACAGAAATTTCTCTCTCTCCCTAAAATCAATAAATGAAATTATTTAAAACAAAGAAATTGTTAATAAATGAGGGAAAGTGTGGAACAATATTCTCCTAAAATGTTAATAGTGATGGTCACTATGAAGAGGATTTTAGATAATTTCAGTGGATTTTTTCTTTCTGTTTATTTGTATTGCTTAATTTTTCTGCATAGATCACGTATGATAGAGATGATTCTTTCTAAATTACTTGAATGCTAACCCAGGCTTATCTGCACACTCCGTGCCATGCAGTGGGCACTAAATAAATGGTTCCCGAGTCTGCTGACACCTTCCTTCTAAGGGGAGACATTTCCCCTCAAAGTCCTGTAGTTGTTAGTGCCCTCCTCCCCCATCCTTGTGTGGGAGCAGGTGTGCGCTGGGCCTCGAGGTGCAGCGGTGAAGAGCGCTCTCCCGCTCCTGACCTGCATCCAGTGCTGTGCTCCTCTCTGGCAGTCACAGTTGTTTTGCCCCAGGGAAAATTCATTGCAGACAGCAGCACATGGGGCACAGGAGTGATTTGCTTTGATCCACACAGCCTTTTCTCACAGAGAATGCAGAGTCTTTAGTTCCACACGTAACTGAGAAACTGGGTGAACTGCCTGCCCATCTTCTTGCAGAAAAAGAATCATTAGTATATGTGGTATCCTTTCCAAATCACTTAACATTAACAGAACCGTGGCCAATAACAATTCTTTTTACTAATACCTTTATAGTTTAGAAATTTAATAGGCATACTAATTTGGGTCCTTAAATAGAACTTTTTGTGAATTTTTTTTCAGTTATTTATAACATGACCTGGCAAATTGGGTGCTGACTGTTTCAATGTCATAGAACATGTCTTTGGGCTAATAAATACTTGAATGGTCCAATATCTCAGCAACTGCAAGTTTTTGTTAGCTCTACCTCTGGGTGGTTAAAGTTCTAGTTCATTCAAAGTTGTGTTTTAACTCTAGCGTTACACTTTGGAAATCTGTGCAAGTTGCAGGGGGTGGGGAGCAAAATTCAATAATAGAAAACTTTATGACTAATTTAGAAACAGAAGATAATAGCTCAGTCATCAGAAACATGTTTTCTTTTTTTCATGTGGATTTCCATAATTTCACATTCAGCAGATTACCACCAGAAAGTTAAGTGTTTGTGCATTTTGTATCCTGGAGCTTATGTTAGCCTCACTGATTTTCCAAATTCAGGTAAACGCCTCTAAACAAGTTACAAAATTTTGTTTTATTATTTATATTACAAATTGCAAGCAATTCATAGAAAATATTATGGTTCAGTGCCCTGCAAGAGCAGTCCTGTGAGACATGTGCCGAGAGTGGGAGGGAGTACGTCCAGACCCCCTGACGGTCTGGAACAGCAGTCCGGATCTCTTCTAGAGCTGTGCCCAGTGTGGCTGGTCAGCTTCTTTCCATCTGCAAACAGGCACTGCTTAAAGAAAACACTTCACACTGTGACATGGGATTATTTCTGACTGCATGAGGTTATAATAGCTAAAATGGAATAATCTGCAAGACTTGGAGGCCTCCCCACTCCCACCTTTGCTTTATGAGAGGTGTTTGATTTTTCCAGCCCCCAACTCCCTTCTGTGGCTTCATAGAAACAAGGCATGCCCAACAGAATCATCCCAGGATACTTTGATTAAATGAGCAAAGACAGCTCTGGAAAAAAAGCTGACTTACTCCAGTGGTTGGACTACAGAAAAGTGAGGCTGTGGTGTTCTGTCAGTGGGCTCGGTGAGAGACGCCAGAGTAAGATGGATCCCCGTGACACAGCACCAGAAGGAAGCTGCCTGCTTGGCTAAAAGACCCAGCAGTAGAGCCAGCTATTGTGAAGCCCCTCTGCCAGATGAGCAGGGACCCTTCTCTGGTCACAATAGCCATTCACGCTGAGCAGCCTCATTAAATATTCAGCCTGTGCATCCGGCAGCTCATTAGGGCTGAAATGAGCAGTGACGTGGATGCTGGAAAGCCCAGGCCAGCCAGCATCAGAGGCAGAGGGCTGCGTGAGCGGCTGATGGTTTTTCTGTGCACTGCCTGTCCTATGATGACCAGTGTCTGCTCCCTGCTTTGCCTGAAGTACAGGTAAAAACAGAACAGAACCACAACCAAGCAGATGACACTTGTGGGTTTCTGGTCTCTATCTCCGATTCTGTCTGGCAGGGGGCTCTGATTTTGAGTGCTTGCCCCCTTGAAGGCCTCTGACCCTCTTAAGGAACTGTCTGTGGCTTTGCGGGTGTTCGCAAAGCATTAACAATGTGGTACTATTGTGTCCTTGGGCTGTTTGATGACTTCATTCGGGAGAGTTTGAGGTGTGGTTTAGAACTTGGTGCTGGGGGTTTCTAATAGCAAATTATTCCCCTGTAACATGTCAAGTTTAGTAATGTTGTGGGCTAAATCCTAGCGGTTTGTGGAGCATGTCCATTCCATCCAAGCTGGGTTCTCCTGTGTCTGAGTGGTTTGTTGCTTTTCCCTTTTGACTATCAGGATAGGTAGAGTATCATAAAATATAAATATTCATCTGCTGTTTGGGGCTCTTCCAATGAGCTGAATGTTGTCCTTCTTTGTATCTTGTTACTTTGTTGCTGCATGCTGTTTGATATTTAAAGCTGAGAAGATCTGTGAAGGGAGAATTGAAACATGATGAACTCAGACAGAGTGCATTTCTTTGGTCTCACTGTTGGCATGTTTTTCTCTTTCCTGCACAGAAAATGTTTTCAAACAGCTCATTTCTATGTGGAAGACAGCAGTTCACCTCGGGTGGTCCCCAATGAAAGTATTCCTATTATTCCTATTCCGGGTAAGTGAGACACTACTCATATTTCCAACAGGCTAATGGTTTTTTTTCTTTTGTTCTCAACTGTATGTGATGGCCGTGACCAAATATTATTTCTGTAGCCTTTTAAAGTTTGCCTAGTTTCAGAGATCCCCGACTAAGTGTAATTTAATGAAATCTGTGCTCCTTTACATATCTGCAAAGTAATGAAATCCTCTTTAAAAGGAACAAATAACTACGACTTAATACACTATAGATTCCCATTCAGGGGAGGGAAGTAAGAGTAGAAAAAGGGAGAAACATTCATATTTGCAGTCTCCTTGGACTAAATTTCATTTTGATAATCAGTTATGCATAGATTTTTAAAAATCATAATTTGCAATATACTTTTTAAATTGAGTTTTCTCCTATTATTCCTTACTCTGAAGGTAATTTATGTTGGAGTGGGAAGTTTTGGTTCTTACGTGGTTTGTGTGGAAGCCTGGGGATATGTTCTAGGTCTGGTATGTGTTTCATTTGTCCTCCAGCACAAATATGAAACAGTCAGTGTTAGGGGAAGGGTTAGTGGCTGCACTGTAGTTAGCCCTAGCAAATGCCTGTGGGAGTTCAACAGTGGCTTAGCTGTGACAGTCAGGATGGGGGGGTTGGAAGATCGCCCCACCGTTCTTATTTGGTGTTCCTTCCTTTTTGCCCAATTTAAACTTCTTCCTCTGGTTTCACTTTGTACTTGTAAGTACCTATCTTTAGATATCTTATATAGCCATCCTCTAGACCAGGGGTGTCAAACTCATTTTCACCGGGGGCCACATCAGCCTTACAGTTGCCTTCAAAGGGCTGAATGTAATTTTAGGACTGTATAAATGTTACTACTCCTTAACTGTTAAGCAAGAGTTTGGCCCTGCCACCAGGTAGAAACAAGGTGCTGGGCCAGATAAAATAAGGTGAAGGGTGGGATTTGGCCCATGGGCCTTGTGTTTGCCACCTGTGATCTAGACATTAATTATTCTTTTGTAAACAGAGGTACTACTTTTTTTATGGTAGTTTATATTTTATTTTATTTTATTTTTAAGAATATTTTATTGATTGTGCTATTACAGTTGTCCGAATTGTTCCCTCTTTGCCCCTCTCTATCCAGTACCACCCTTCCTCCCAGCAGTACCCCCCTTAGTTCATGTCCATGGGTCGTGCAGATACATTCAGTTCTTTGGCTTCTCCATTTCCTATGCTATCTTTTACTCCCCCCTGTCTATTTGTAACTTCCAGTTGTGCTTTTTAACCCCTGTACCTTTTCCCCCATTCTTCCTCTTCCTCCTCCCCGCTGATAACCCTCCAAAGGATCTCCATACTATGATTCTGTTCCTGTCCTGTAGTTGTTTGCTTAGTTGTTTTGTTGTTGTTATTGTTGTTGTTGTTTAGATTCAGTTGTTGATAGTTGTGAGTTTGTTGCCTTAATGTCCATAGTTTTCATCTTCTTCTTTTTCTTTTAAGTCCCTTTAACGTTTCATATACTAAGGGCTTGGTGATAATGAATTCCTTTAGCTTTACCTTGTCTGGGAAGCACTTTATCTGCCCTTCCCTTCTAAATGATAGCTTTGCTGGATAGAGTAATCTAGGTGGTAGGTCCTTGCTTTTCATCACTTTCAATACTTCTTGCCTGCAAAGTTTCTTTCGAGAAATAAGTAAATAGTTTTATGGTTACTCCTTTGTAGGTAACTCTCTACTTTTCTCTTGCTGCTTTCTCTCTCTTTATCTTTAACCTTTGGCATTGTAATTATGATGTGTCTTGGTGTGCTCCTTTTTGGGTCTATCTTGTTTGGGCCTCTCTCTGTATCCTGGACTTGTATATCTATTTTCATCACCAAATTAGGGAAGTTGCCTTTCATTATTTTTTTTCAAATAAGTTTTCAATTTCTTGCTCTTCCTCTTCTTCTGGCATCCCTATAATTCAGATGTTGGCACATTTGGAGATGTTCCAGAGTCGTCTTATACTATCCTCATATTTTTGAATTATTCTTTCTTCTTTGTCTTCTGATTGAATGTTTATTTCTTCCTTATATTCCAAATCATTGATTTGAATCCCAGCTTCCTTCCCTTTGCTGTTGGTTCCCTGTAGGTTTTTCTCTATTTCACTTAGAGTAACCTTCATTTCTTCCTTTATGTTGTTGGCCATACTCAGTCATTTCTCTGAGTATCCTGATCACCAGTGTTTTGGACTCTGAATCTGATAGGTTGGTTATCTCTGTTTCATTTAGTTCCTTTTCTGCATTTTTTTTCTGTTCTTTCATTTTGGTCGTATGTCTTTGTGGTCTCAGTTCGTCAGCCTCCCTGTGTTTGTTTCTGTGTATTAGGTAGAGCTGCTTTGACTCCTTATAAAAGGCACCTGGAAATTGGGTAGGACAGAGCCTTAGGTAATCATCAGGGCGGGGCAACTTGCTCCACAGCTTTGCAGCTCTGTGTCGGGGGAGGGCTTAGAGAGGGGATTGTGCCACTGCCTAGCTTCTGGGGGTTTGCCTAGCACTCACCCCCTTTGCAGTCACTTCACCTACTCCCTGTATGCAACTGGTGCCCTTTCAGCTGTTGCCCTGGTGTCGGATCCCAGAGTGGGTAGGTTTGTGTACATTTTAAGACACTGTGGACACTTTAAGCAGAGTTTCCTAAAAATCCAGCAGTTTCTTTTGTCGTCCCAACCCCCACTGGTTTTTACAGCCAGAAGTTGATGGGGATTTATCTTCTCCATGCTGGAACCCTGGGCTGTGTGGTCTGGCCTGGGGCTGGGATCACTCACTCCCAGGCATCCCTCTTGATTTTTATCCACCACACATGAGTGCGGCACTGTCCGTGCTGTTCCATTGCTGCTGCCTCTGCCTCTCTGCTGTCTCCTTGACTCCACCCTGGCTCTGAGTCTCCCTCCCTCTTACCCATCTGGATGAGTGAAGCTTCTTTAAATCCTCGGTTATCAGACTTCCATACAGTTCAATTATCTGACAGTCTGGGTGTTACTCGTTTCAAGATTTATTTGTAATTCTTTTTGTGGTTACCCGAGGAGGTGAGGTGTGCCTACCTACACCCCCATCTCAGCCGGAAGTCAGTACTACTTTCACTACAGTGTCATCCCCCGCACAGCCAAGGCTCCCCAGCCCACTTATCTGCCTCATTCCCCAGAATACTTTTCACCGTCTGATTGTACTTGTTTGTTGTGTCTACCCTCTACAATGAAAGCTTCATAAAGGCAAGTGGGTGCCTCCTTAGGGCTAGAATAATACCTGGCACATAGTAGGTACCCTTTAAATCTGTGACAGGGAGAAGGAGTGGAGGGGGAGGGAGGAAGACAATAAATGAATGAATGTCAGAAAACCTTCCTGAAAGTTCCTAAAAGGCCATAGCTGTGACGCTCAGAGGCACAGTCAGTCATTCTCTGAATACAGAGAAGGAATGTTTTCTTGTTTGTGAACCCCCAATAGGTACAGTTGTGGTTGGGGACTTACTTGGCCCTTTCTGTGTCTGTGTATGTCAGCTCATTAGATTCTGTTGGAATTGGACAGGTTCTTCCCATCTATTCAGCTTCTCTCAGTAAAGCCTGTCCCCCAGAAATAAGAGGGTAGCAGGAAAGTTTCACTCTTTGTGAACTGCACTGGTGAACTGCACTAGGGGAGCTGCACTGGTGCCTTTGAGAGGAAAGGACGCAGGCAGAAAGCATGTCTTCCATTAGCATGGAATAAATAGTATTGTCAAATCAGCTTGATTTGTGCAACAGCGTGTGGCTAATCATTTTCCTCTTGCATCACCTAGAATATCTGTTGACCTCTAGAAATTGCCTTGGGAGCCTCTCTCCTCTGAACTGATTCATGTGACAAACACAGCTGTTGGGTAGTTGTGCAATTGAGATTCGTTTTAAAAGGTTAAATGGTGAGATACTTCTTGTGCTGTCTCTGTTTTTACTGTTTCCACTGGATTAGGTATCAGAAAACCTAGTCTCTTGCCCTGCTTCCATCATAAAACCTTGGGTCAACGACCTCACCTCTCTGAGCGTGAGTTTTCAGAATCTGTCAAGTGAGTGGTGTCTCCAGCCTACCTGCACTCCAGGTGATAAGTGTAAAAGGACTTTGGAAACCAGAAAGGAAGCTGAAAGTGTCAGCTGTGAATCATCTTCCCAAGTCATGGTGGTGGACATCACAGCAGCCCGGAAAGCGGGCATTTGTGTGGTTCTCAGCTTAAGATCATCCCTAATGCCAAACCACACCCACTGGCTGTGCCCTCTGTGCCACGCTCTTTGCCTCAGGCTTTGGGACTTCCAAATCTCTGGGAACCTCAGAAAATGCCATCAGTCATTCCTGCCTCGACACACCTCTGAGTAGGTGTGGTCTTAGACCAGAAGTGCTTTTAAAATCTTTTCTGAATCATTTCCCAGCTTCCTGTTTAATTACCAAGTAAAATACTTACAACCCAAAGGCATTCCTTTAAATGTGACTTCCTGCTAGTTCTTATTCATTGGTAGCACAGGAAAAGAAAGTGTCTTCAAATTCTCCTCTGACTGAGAAATCCATGGTTCTCGGTTGTGCCTCACTTGGCGTAGCAGATACATCCTTGGCAAGTTGTTACGCGTTTGTAAGATGAATAACTTTAGCTGTAATGCAGTGTGGTGTTCAAGAACTTACCTAGTGAAACCAAGAGTGAGATTACTCTGTTTTCTCAGGTTTTCATAGATAACACAGCCTTTCTAACTATGAAGAGGTGCCTGGACAAACTCATTGCACCCTTAACTGAAAAGGAGTACCCTACGTGACCTGTCTTCAAGTAGTTTTTAACGTGATCCCCATTTCTTATTTTTCTGAAATAAAGCACCACAATCCTGTTTAATAATTACATTTGTCAAATATTTTAATTTATGAAGCACTTTAACCATCCATTATTCTCTTTATTCTTATGGTTTTTCCCAGTGATTATAGTACAAACTCTCTCTTGCATGAGGAATTTCATTATAAGAAAACACAATTTGTAATAAATGTGTGAGTTATTTTCACCCTGTTAAAACTCTCAATGCAACTTTTCCTTAATAGAGACCTTCTTGGGATGGTTTTAAATTATTTACCTTAGGAATTATCTGGTTGTTCTTATTTCTAAAAATAACAGGGTATTTATGTAGGTCTTATAGAATACTTATTCTGCCCACTGAATCTCAGTTACATCTTATCCTTGTTCAAAACCTAAGAATAGTACTACTGGCCCAGATTTATCAACTTATTTTATCACTGGAATGTCTCATTTTTTGTAACTGAGTTTTTAAAAGATATTTCCAGACAACTACCAGTAAAGCAAACCATCATACTGGTTAAAAATGTGTTCAGTGGGATAAGATTGAAAATTTGGGTACCAAACTGTTGTAAAATAGAGCTCCTGCATCAGCCTTGTAGAATGTATAATATATCTGTTCCTAGAATTTATTTTACATTTATCCCTTTTTAGAAAACATCATCACCACCATCTAATATTTATCAAGCATTTACCAAGTTCATACTGTACGTTTTTTTTTCCACTGTAGTCCTGTAGAGATGGCTGCAAGTGATATCCCCATTTTACAGATGAAGAAACTGAGTCTCGGGGTCATTATTTAATTTGCCCAAGGTGACATAAGTAAATGGCAGAGCGAGTGTTACGATTCTGTGTGCCTTCAAAGCACAGATGCTTAGAAATGGCTCTGCCACCTCTTGGTGTGCTGTTTAGCAGTTCTGATGTCTCAAATCTTGAGGCTCTTCATTTTCAATCAAGACATCTTCAAAATCAAAATGTAAATATTCTCTTTAGTTTTTTTCCGAGTTGTTCTTTCACTAGCTCTTTATCTTTTCTTTCTTTCTCTGGCACTGACCATTTCCTTCTGCATTAAATTTTCTTTCATCTTCCTGGAGTTGATCATTCTTCTGTTAAAGTTTCCTCCATGTCAAAGAATCTCTCCCCTTACCTTTGTTCTCTAGTCATTTTTATTCTCTTCCTTCCTAAGGAAAAGACTCTCAACCCACCAATACTTTTATTCCCTGTGCAAAATAGGCCTGTGTGATTTAAATGACTTTAGGAGCAATTCATAAACATGTTGAGTAAATTTAGACACTAAATCAGCAAGTTTTAGATGATTCTGCTATCATTAACATTCATAAAGAAATAGCTCTGATCTTTCAATCCCAAAGCATAAGTAGAATCAGTAAGTTGATCTGACTTTAGAAAAGGAATATAAAATAGGCAAATCATTAAGGAAAGCTTTGCTAACCTTTTGATAGTCAGCCCTTGGAGACAGCAGTTTATACGTATTTTTGAGCATTTTTAAGTTAATCAATTTTACTAATTTTAACAGTTTTAGGAATTTAGACTCTGCATTGTACACCATCTTGTAAGAATGAAGATTTTTTCCTGGTCTCACCTGCACCTATGTAAAATGTGGTAGCTGAGGTTAGTTAGCCACATTAGAAACAACTGATAATGCAAGACAATTTATTGAACGTGAAAGAGGTGCTTTTTTATTAAGATTTTATTTATTTATTTTAGAGAGGGGAGGGGAGGGAGAAAGAGAGGGAGAGAAACATCGATGTGTGGTTGTCTCTCATGTGCCCCCTTGCTGGGGACCTGGCCTGCAACCCAGGCATGCGCTCTGACTGGGAATCGAACCAGGGACCCTTTCATTTGCAGGCCTGCACTCACTCCACTGAGCCACACCAGCCAGGTGAAAGAGGTGCTTTGAGGTTAGGTTCCAGTCACTACAGCAGTGACATCAATTCTTCTACCACAAAAATTGTGAATTGCAGTGGCTGCTCCCTGTATGATGTTCAGGAAAAGTGGGCTTTCTCCATTCCCTGATATGTTAAACTGGCTTCTGCAAGAGAATGAAAGGGGCTTTGACACTTTTATTTTTCACTGACAGTTTTTCAAAATCAAATGTTCCATAGTTACTGGTTCCCCGTGTTTAATGTGAGAGGATGGACATAACTGAATGTAGTAACCTAGCTGTCCATCCCCTCACAGGCTTTCCATCTTCCAAGACAACTGAAGTGGTCACAAGCTTCTGTCCTTTAAGATCCACATTATTCTGAAATCTACAAGTACTTTTAAAAATGTAGTGTTCCTGACCTGGGGGTGTTGTTTTGAAATAACAAACTTGAATAATATTTTTGCTGTGATTATTAATGAAGCCTTATGTACATATTATCACTTACAGATTATATTTACTGTATCATATTACTTATCCTCTTAGACTTTCATTATATATAGCTTTTTAACTCAGAAATTAGCGCATGAAATTAATCTGTTTATAGAGCATGTTCAGAGGGCTTTTCCAAATGTGCATATCGTCAGACACAAATGTTCTTATAAATGCTTTTCTCTGGAAATTAGAAAATCTAACTTTCTAATAAGAGCATTACAAAACAAAATGTTGCTGCTAACCAGTAGCTTAGAAATCTAGAAATGATTCCTGCCTTTCTAGTAGTTAAATATATGTTAGTAATGGGAAGGTTGCTGGCTTCACCAGGGTGTCAACATATCAAAGGGATTTCAGTCTGCAGTTTAAAACCCTTGGGATTAAATCAACCTTGTTGGCATATTTTATTTATACAGATAGTCTCCAAAGGAGATTAATTGGTCTTTTGACTATAATGAAGCCCTTTCTTTGTTGACTTTGTTTCATAAATGAAAAGATACTTCTTTTTATGGCAGGAAATAAAATGTTCTAATCTCCACAACACTCCTTGCATTCTAAAAGTCTAGACAAAAATCTACTTGTTGTGTCCTAACACAAGAACTGAAGTCTCGATAATGTTCTTTTATTTCATATTTGCTTTATCTTCCTAAGTTGATACAGGGGTGTTACCAAGCCCAGAGAGAGGCCTGAGCTTGGCCTTGGAGGCTGAGAGGGCACCGAGTTCCTAAATTGGAGGTCTTTCCGCTAGAGGAGTAGTTAACAGTACCTGATAACAGCCCAGTCCTGGGACCTGAGGTTGGGGGGAAGGTCTGACAAGATTTGACTTCAGCCAAGTATTGTGCTAGGACTTCCCAAGTTCTCCTTGCCCATGGACAGATTTGGTTGGAATTTGGAATAGAATTTGAGGAAACTACTATGGATTAAATGAACTTTAGAGATTGGTCACAGAGTTAGTGACAAGCCTCTGTGGAATCTTAGTGGTAATTACATATGTACCCACACACTGCCAGAGTAAGCAGGCAGGAATATATTTAAACAGACCTAAAACCACTTAACCCAAGTAGCTAAGCACCTGGGCTGGTAGGCTGTATGCGGTAACACTTGATGTACCTGGCATCATCAAGCAGACCAGAGTACTGGTGCCAGCTTTCCGGGTAACTGAAGCTTACCCTGAAAGCTAAAGCGATTCACTTTAATCCTTTTTGTTGGAAAGTTTATTTAAAATAAATAAATGGTTCTCTGCCCTCTCAAACCACATATTTTTAATTTAAGGTCTAGAGAAGTCCTATAATGTGGAAGAAGCCAGCTTGGGAGTCAGCTTTAGCCCTATTACTTGATAATGACAGTGGACCTTGGCCAAGTTCCTTGGTCTCTCTTAGCCCATTTTCCCATCTCTAAATGGAGGTAATGACAGCCCCTCAGTCTTGGCGGTGTGGGGATGGTGGGTCATACATGTAAAGGAACCAGCACCTAACAGTAAATCACAGTTATTATGCATTTACTAAAAGCCCGGTGCTCCTGTAAGTACTTACATTATCTAGTTTACTTTTTATAACATTCTATGAATTAGGTGCTGTTATTATTCCCATTTTATAGTTGAAGAAGGGGAGTCACATAGAGGTGAAGTCGCACCACCAGGCAGTCTGGCTCCGGTGTTTGCATTCACACCATTGCCTCTGGGAGCCTGGTACTCAGGCCCCATCACTGCAGCTGACAGAATGACAGCTGCACAATTTTACTGGCTTGCAGGCCAAAGGTCCCACCCCATAGCAGTGTCCTGGGGTGGCTGTTCAGGGGCAGCCTTGGGTGCTGATTTTTCCTTTTGGATATCAAACCAAAAACTGCAGACAAGAAAACTTAGTTTTTCCATTTTTCTTTATTAGTCTGTTATTCCTTAAGATTAAAGGAAAGCAGAGTTAGCATATGTGAGTAGGCTGGAAGCATAGACAAAGTCTGGGTGCTTTCCCTCTACTGGCTCTGAATATGTAAGTACAATAGAGACCTAACCACAGATTTTGGAAACCACCTTTTTCTGTGTTCAGATACATCTTTCCCTATTTCCCACAGTGTTGCATTTGAGGCCATTGTTATTCAACTCCTTTCTTCCTAAAATCTCTTGGCTTTGATACTTTCTTCTCAGGAGGTATTCACCCTCTTCCAATGCTCTGCTTTTGGTACCTACCAGAGATCAATTTCAGGTTTCAGCAGAAGTGAAACAAACATTTGGCTGTGGATTTGCCAGAATAAAAGCCCTCTTACCTACAGAATTTAATACCAACCACAAAAGGCTAAAACCTTAGAACGAAGTATAAGTATTATTTACTAACAAGCAGCCCACTTTTCAGATACTGATTCATAGGGTGATGTAGTGATAACAGCAGTGGTCTTTTTTTTTCCCCCCTAATTTAATACACCTTAGTTCTCTGAAAACTCTAGAAGTAAAATTTTTGGCACGGAATTACAAAGTAACATTTTATCAGATTAACTGAGCTATTCTAATTCCTCACTTTTCCTTGAAACTGTGGCGCTTTGAGAGCGAATCACAGTGCATAGGAGCACAGGCTTTGGGTTCAGTATACACGGGGATTCAAATCTCAGCTCTGCCTTGGCTTCCTTATGTGTGATATGAGGATAACAGTATGCCCTTTAACTAGTTCTTACAAAGATAAATATATGAAAAGCATGTAGTGCAGTCCCTAGCAACCAGTAAGGGCTTAGTAAATGGTGGCTCTCTTCTCTTTATACCGACAGTCATTAGACTGCCTTTCATCATACAGTAACCAACTCCCATGTAGCCTGTGGTCAGTGAGAACATCTTCACTTGGATTCCAGCTTTTTTTGTCTTTGCCCACCCCCATCACCATTCCATCAAAGACATGCATTCTTACCTGAGTTACCAGATCCATCCCTTTGGTGGCACTTGTCATCCTCACTGAGTGGTTACACAGTGTACCTGCATTCACGATGTCATATTCCTCACTCCTCCAACATGCAGCTTGCCCTTGGGCAGAGACCCCCTCACTAGCATCGGGCTGAGTCCTACGTGTTCAGTCAACACCTCATCCAGGGGTTTCCCCTTCACTCTTCCCCAGGTGATAGCGTTCTTTCTGAGCCGGAGTACTCTTGACATTGGGTCAGTGGCCAGCTTTTGCAGCCACACCCCCGTCTTCAGTTAGTCTTTCTGAGCTTCTATCTCAACTGTAAGATGAATATGAAAATCTTACATGTTAATGCATCTACATAAAAGGGCATCATTATGTTGCTAATACTCTGTGCATTTGTTAACAAAACTCAGATGTTTAGATGGAAATAGCGTCTTACAGATGGATAGCTTCTTATAACACAGGGTCTGTCCAGATGAAGATTGAGCAGCGCAGGTCTATGATGATGTCCTAATTGCTCGGCCTTCTGCTAGATACAGCAATTGTATAATTATCTGGCTTGTGTTGAAAGAAATGTAATAGAAATAACTATATAAGAGGAAAACTATTAGGGCTTCTAATTAGTCATAGCCTGATATTCATCTTAATATTGAAAAAAAAGATTTATGACCCCTCAGTTTCATTTATCTTGATTAAAAGACAATATGTTATCTGGGTAGCTGATGGTGGTCAGTACAGCATGCATGTTTGGTGTGTGTGCATCTCTCTCTGCCTGTTTTATGGCATTACTGGTGATGCCTAGAAACCCAGAGGGGCGTGGTCAAACTTCCTTGGACAAGGCAGCAAGTCGGAGAGACTGGTGAGTCTCATGTTGCCATGATTAACATGCGAGCTCTGCTGGATTTCTGCTGCATCTAGCCATGGGGGTAAGCAGGCAGACTGTTCTCTGGGCATGTGTGGCTTTAGGTTGGATATTACGGTTGAGCACTTTGCAAGAAAAAATAATAAATTGTTAACATTAAAGTATGTTTTTAATGACTTAAGGTGGGCTGTGACCTTTAAAATAGTGCGGCTTGTACCTTGTGGAATGAAGTAGCTTTAAAGCTGTTTTTTTTTGTTTGTTTGTTTTTTTTTTTTGAACTGCAGTCCGTGTGCTTAATCATGGCACCATAGCTTTATTAGGAATGTACAGTTCTAAACTGTCATCATGAAATAAATGTTGTCTGCAAGCTATTACATTATTAACAATGACACACTGCCTTGGAAACAGGGGAGAGGCACTGGGGCCGGCGTCCTGGGGTGTCTGTGCGGCTGGGTTGTGCTCCAGTGCAGTTACTTTGCCTCTTGTTTGAAGAGGTATTTATTCTTTGGTTAATCTTTTTTTCAGAATCTCCAATTTTGTACATATTAACCCCTTTTTCAACCTAAGGTAATTTCTTTGCCACTTGATCATTATTTTAGAATTTGCTTACTTCTGAACATTTTAAGTGAACTGATCATAAAATTTTGGAAATTTTTCTCCAACTGTGCATTCTGCTAAATATTCTGGGGAAACATTTTGGCTCTGCTTACTTTGTTAATGCTGGTTACATCATTACGGAGCTATAGATTTCTTGGGCATGCAAAATGATTGCATATTCATGAACATCTTCAATCCTGAAATATTTGTAAATAACTTGGCAATTTTTTCATAAGGTGGCCTATTAAAATGATTAGGTCTTTAATTTGTTCACACAGAAAGAATTTGTGCATACAGAGCACCACCTATTTGATAAGTAACACTGCTATGCTAGGCAATTTGGATTATGAACATATAAATCACCTTCCTTAAACAAAATATAAAAGATGCTATTTTCCACTTAAGAATGATTCAAGTTTGAAAATGTCAATAGATGCAAAAAGCCACCCTAGAGCTTTGCTCTCTCAAAAGAAAGAGGAGGAATGACATAGTCAATGTTAACTGTCACCAGATGAAGGGAAATCAGATTGTCAGGCCTGGATCTATAACATTCTTGCCAAAGTAGGACCTCATTTACACATACAGATCTTCATACCCTTTGCTAAGAAAAGCATCTGTGGCAGTTTAGATGTTTGTGCGTTTGCCAAGGATCTTTCACTCTGAATAAAGTAAATGTCATGTCTGTTGTTTATCTCGCATTACGCAGAGTATTTTTAAAAGGAAATATTTGTGGGGGAGGGAAGAGGTTGGGGAGCTCGTTAGTGGGGCGTGGCACTTTTACAGCAGTACTCAAGTATCAGATCAGATAAAGTCGCCTAAAACCTACTTGGGGCACACGAGCTGAGATCATCCTCATGAAGTGACGGCACTGTAATAAATCGGAATGTGGAGTCTTCCTGAAGCTATACCTAGTCTGTCAACACCAGAAAAATCCAGTTATTTCAGCCAAACTGATTATTTGGCATCGTGTAGACACAGCTGTCTTGAACTGAAATTTTGAACACTTAAACATAGATGGCATTGTCCCTGAAGCCAGCTGGTAAAATGGCATCTATCTGTAATGGTGTGTAAAGATTGCTTAGACATCAAAGATTGGAAATAGAACATAATTTTTCCAACTACGAGCTGGACCCTATTGCATAGCAATTTAAAAACAAAAAACAAAAACCTAGGTCGTGATAAAATTTCTTGACAAATAGTTACCCTCAATAAGATTAGACTTTTAGTTAAGGGTATAATATGGTCATTTAACTATGTAAATTGCCTTCAGTATAAAAATAGACAAAATTTTTTATGATGAACCTTTTTTAAAAAGCCTATTTAACCTAGCTCATAGGCATTCAAGATCATAATGAAATCCTGATGTAAAATAAATGCTGATGCTTGTCTTGAAGACATCTGTTGTAGGTGATACAATCGTATCACTCTTTTCAAAAATCGAATGTTTGTCTTCCATAATCCCTTATGAGTGTTATTTGTTTAATGGAAGTGGACTATGTGACTCTGAATATCATTTTATTCCCACAGATGACATGGAAGCCATTCCTGTCAAACAGTTTGTGAAACACATCGGTGAGCTCTATTCTAATAACCAGCATGGGTTCTCTGAGGATTTTGAGGTATGTTTCAAAATGAAATTTCCAGAGACCTAACTCTTATTTTGCAGGGATTTTGTAAATTTGAAATGAATTTACTTAAAGCATAACAATGAGGAAAGTGGTGATTTTTCCCCTTACACTTATAATTTTAACAGGTATTCTTTTCCAAATAAAAATTAGGTTGCACATGTCCTGAACATGAACTTCTATGAAAGAACAGGCTTAGTAGTGGGAAAAAGAAGGCAAATTCAGGGTCTTCATATTCCTCGTAACTGGGACAGCAGCCATAATACAGAGGACAGGGCTCCTCATCCCACGTCATTTCCAGGGTGTACGAAGTGTGGTGGGAACAGCAGATCTGAAGTGTGAGGAGTGTGATGCTGGTTCTGCCATAATGAGCTTTGTTATTCTTGGGCCAGTCACTTCATCTCCGACCCCCGGTGTCCTCATTTCTAAAGTGGCACCTGTGATACCTACCTTCTAAAGTTGTTGGGAAAAGTGAATGATTACCTTAATCTTTGCAACTGCTAGGTTCTCAGCGAAGCACATGCAGAGGTTGATTGCTGTCGTTGTCACGATTATTACTCCTTGGAGAGGAGACTGGGGTTAACACAGCCTTCTAGTTCTAAGAACTGGCATGTAAGAAACAAGGTAGAGAGCAGCTCACAGCCCCCTGCCAGCTCTGGGTTCCCTGCCAGTTCCACAGTGACAGGGCGTCAATGAGGAGCTATTAAACAGACTGCCCTTTTCGTCACTGAGGCGCTTCGAGAAGGCACATCTCTGGCAGCAGGAGTTGTGCCGAGGAGGCCAAGTTTTCATGGCAGCTCAGCTGTCTTCTAGCTTTCTGGGTAAGTCAGTTCCTTTCTCTGTCTGATTTCCACTTGAAAATGGAAATGATGATGATGATGATGATGATGATGATGATGATAACCTGCCCACCTCTTTTCACAAAATTGGTTATGAGGGTCAAATGACATAATGGAAAGTGAGCACTTTGAGATTCTCTAGAGCAGTGGTCCCCAACCTTTTTGGCTCCAAGGACCAGTTTCATGCAAGACAATTTTTCCATGTACCAGAGTCAGGGGGATGGTTTCGGGATGATTCAAGTGCGTTACATACAAGCTCACCTCCTGCTGTGCGGCCCAGTTCCTAACAGGCCTGGTCCAGTACTGGTCTGCAGTCCAGAGGTCGGGGGCTTCTGCTCTGGTGCCATACATACAGCTGGGAGGTGCTGTTATTTTGCGTGGAGAGCAAGGAATAAAAAACAAGACCAAAAGCCCCTGTCTCCATGCAAAATTTCCAAGTCCCCAATGGCCATCACAAAGGCAATTATATTGACAACTCATGTTAAATAAAGTTTTTTTCTTAGTTTTTTGTTTTTGTTTTGTTTTTTTGAGCAGAATCAAAGCAAAGGTGGTAGAATGAAAGAATCCTCTGATTTATCATGCAAAGTCATGTTTCAAGGAACAGATAAAAACATGTCAAGTATTTAACGTGCCTATTAGATGTTAACCAAAAAAGGTGCCTATTCCACTACAAAGAACATGGTTAAAGTCAAACATTTTGTATTCGTGAGGACAGCAACTGTGTGTGGTGTTAAAGTGATTTACTTCAATTGACTGTTGGCTGGATGACTGAGCAAGAATATTGAGGCATTTAACTATGTTGATAGTATTCAGGACAAACATTTATCCTCTAGAGAACAGAATTTGATCAGGATGATCAAATGCAACTCCAGTTTCTCAATTATTTATGATTTGAGACCCCAGTGCTATTCATCACAGCTGGTTTTGACACCATTTAATTATTCAAAATAATCAGCTACACCTCTGTAAACTTGATCTGACTTAAAATGGGCTTTGCTGCATCAGAATAATGCCTGTTAACAAGTCCTGGGCATCTGTACCCTATTTCTATCAAAAACAACAACAACAACAAAACCTACTGTGGCCAGAAGCCTTTGTAGCCTATATTGAACTTTAGAGCTTAAATGTTACTGGCTGGTAGTTAGGGAAGGAAATGGGGGTAGAGTGGGCCGGAGGCATTGTTCTACTGATGTCATTTCACAGTCAGGTTTGAAAGAGGGGAGAGCAGAGCTATTCCGAATGGGAAGAATATCCTTTCTTCTGATTCAGAACAATGAGGCTGCGAGGTGAAGTAGGGAACAAGACACAGAATAAAATCGCACTAATACACTGTCATCTTCTCATGTAGGGAAAGTCTGAAGTATTTAAAAACAGTAGTATTTTTGCCTTTCGGTGGCTCTGCTAAAAAGGAACATTGGTAACAGGCTATTTAAAAAAGTATTAAGGCTGTTTTATATATAAAGAGAGAGTGATGGGTATAAAAGGAAGGTCAGGGAAACAGATCTTGTGTGATTTTTAAACAACCACAAAACAAAACATTCATTATGTTAAGAAAGTAGTAACCTTGGCCCCAGATTTCAGATCTCTCTGTGTGGAATGGTGATAGATGGCCAGCACGTGCTTACCTCCTCAGTACCACCCCATGACAGGTGGTACTTTACTGTTCCCATTTTACAGATGAGGAAACTTGACCCAGGAGTAAACTAAGGCTTTGGGTGGCTTCATTTTGAAAAGATAGAAACAGCTGTTCAGATCAGGGCTGTCTGAAGCAAGCACACATGTTTAACCTTAACCCTTTCCAGACTTTTATTAGAGTAGTGTCCTGTGATGAGCTGAACTCAGAAGGAGAAAATCCAAGGAGCAATGATTGTCTAAAACTGATCATGCCACTGATGGACCAACACTTGCCTTGGCAAAAAAAAACAAAAAAAAAACAGGTAGGGGAGCAGCCAAAATTAAGGAGTCGCCACTAAGGATGCTGGAAGTCCATTACATGATCTTTTTGGTCTAGAGCCTTCCCAGAATGCTGAGAATCTGACCTATAAAAATCCAAATAAAGCTCTAAAATTAAAGAACTAATCTTAAGATCATAGAAAAATTCCACTTAACAGTTGATATTTAGCTATTAGTAGGAAATAAAATAACTCACCTACCAGTTATGAGTACCTGATAGCCTCTGGAAATAATATAAAGTACAAGGGTGAATTAAAGACCCTGCCATCAAGTTCAGTCTTTTGGGGTGAAGTCATAGGGTATACCAGTGAAACAGAAGACAAAGCAAAGTGAACACTAACACAGACCGAGCATTCTAGGGGAGTGCAGAGGAGAGGGCCCCCTCTGAACTTTAATTGGGTATCTCACCAAAAGTTCTATTTGCCCCATCATGTTTAAAAATCATGGATGGACGTGAAAAAAAAAATTGGTGAATAACTGTCTCAGAACTTTGCTGCTTAGAGGAGAATGAGAAAAATGATTCACTGATAATTTTGAGTCTTTGTGTAGAGGTGATGTTGAAAGCAAGCCTTTTGCCCTTGTCAGATAAATTTTGGAGCCTGTGAAAGCTGGAGACATTATACCTCTAGCAGATTTTGCAGTCACTGGAAATAACATCAGCCATCATCTCAGGATGGCATTCGATGGCTCTGTTCCTTGGATACCTAAGCTGACTTCAACCTCAGTCTTCCCCAGCCTCCAGTGTCATAATCCAGGAAGCTTGCAAAGGCACAGTGCTAGCATAATCTTTCAAAAAGAGGGAGCTTGAAGCTCTGGCATTGGCAGAATTAACAGGCAGGGTCAGGAGCATCACAAGATTAAAGACTGAGGGCAGAGATGAGGTCAGAGGTCCAGTACCCCTTGGCAGAATCCTTTGGGGTGTTGCCTCTATTGCAGTTAACTCCAGCTGAGCTAAATTTGGGCCATTTGCTCATTTTAAATCAAGAGAACAAAGCTGTGTCCACCTGAGCCCATGCACTGAGGGACCAATGGCCACAAGCACTTTATGTAGGAGGCAGAGTTCATGTTTCCCTTGACACCTAATGGGGAACAGAGGCGTGATGCTATGTGTGGACTGCCAGCTGCAAGGTGGCAGAAAACAACCCTGCAGAGTTTCTGGAGCCACACTGACAAAATGCCAGTATGGATCTTAAATGTCTTGAAGATAAATGTTTTTAAACCCTTATTGTGAAGAAAATCATGGTTGGTTAAAATGAGGTTTTTATGAAGAGTGAGACAAAAGTGAGTTAGGCAAAGTTCACAGATTGCATAGAAAAGATAATGTTATTTTACAGACCTGCGACAGGATAGTAGGCATTGTGATGTACACTCCAAAGATGGTTGGTGTGCTAGAGCGGTGAGGCGGGGATTTCTGATAGAGACACCTGGATTTGGAGGGGAGAGGACAGGCATTCGGAGCTAGGAAAATAGCAAGGAAGCAAAAGGCACAGAATTAAAACTGTCTGGGGTTGGGAAGGGTGTTGGTGAAAGATAGGATGGGGACTTGAAGGGCTGGCTAAGGAACATGGAATCTATCTAGAGGTTTCTGAGTGAGACAATAACAAAATCAGAACAGCAATCGAAGGAAATCAGTGTGGCAGCAGTTGTAGCCTGAGCAGAGGAGAACCGAGGCAGGAAGATGCGGTGCAACCAGCGTCTGGCGAGGGGCTGCCCTGTGTCTGACAGTGCGAGCGCTGGGCTGTCGTCAGGCCTGAAATTCATCAGTATTCTGTAGAACACTCCCTGTAATGCCATGTAGGCTGCCCGAACTCAGGCACTAAGAATATTACATATACTTGGCCTAACCCTGGTCACCAGGTCCAAAATATTTCTTCTCAGCTTGTTTTGTAAAGCCAAATAGGAATCCAGAAGATTTCTTGATGTACTTTTTTTCAATTACTTGTTCACATTGAGCCACAGAACAGCAGGACAGTGGATCTCCATGTGCCCTTTGACAGCGTCTCACCACAGACTCCAGGCAGAAGGAGATTTAGCCTATTTCATCGCCCAAGGAGAAAAATATCAACTTTAGTGTTTTTGTTCATTTTTAAAGTTGTACCATATTTTAAATCTCTTCTCTTCACGAGGCTGTCTTCTGTGGTTGTGTGCCTCTTAGTTTTAAGAATATTCATTTTGGAATTCCAGCTTTGTTATATAGATAGTAAAATACAATAAACTTAAATCTGGAACTATTTGTCAGAGTGCTAAATAGGTAACTTTACCGTACATACTCCATCAGCCAGTGTCACTTTGAAAGTTGTGACACCTGTTAAAATCACATTAACTTTAAAATGCCATTTCTGATGGGAAAAAGCCACCCCAGGATCAGATGATATTATCAGCATCTAAATGAGCCAAGCAGTACTGCAAGGAATTACAGATGACGTTGTGATCAACAAGACAAAATCAGAAGGCCTTAGGCAAACCCCCTGGGTTCTAATAAAATCAGATTTAACATTATTTATGACTATTCTTTGTTTTCTGTCATTCACATAATTGGAAATGGGAAATAGAAGCGACAGATCAGACCGAAGGTTTTAGATAACGCAAAGTTTGATTGGCTGTATTGAATGACTGCTTTAAACAGTGCGGACAGCTCCTCCCAAGCAGCCTTGGTCAATTGCATTATATTATCATAGAGGCTCAACCTTAGTCCATAACTAGGGTGGCCAGATTTACACAATGGAGAAAAATATCAATAAACAAAGCAAATCTCAAACTAAAGTGCTAAAAACTAGAATCTCTCCTCACAAGATATGCTAAAGGTCTGACCTTCAAAATCCAGCAACAAAGGATGCCAGCTTATTTCAAGGATTCGTGTATAGATTGCATTAGTGTCTTCCATTTTCAAAGGTGTTCTGCCCTCATAGTATTCAAAAGTGTATACCTTGGGCTTCCAGGGCAATTCTGAAAAGGCCAGTTCCCCAAACAGACACTTGTGGCTAGCTTTGCTTATGTTCTTGTTGGCGTTAAGATCTCACCTCAGGGCTCTGTGCCCAGCATTTTATCTTGTTTTAGGGGGAAGAGCCAAAGGCAGTCCCAGGCCCCTTTAAACTAGCATTTGCCAAAGCATAGGTTATAAACCATTAGAATAGAAAGTATCAGAGTTTATCACATTTAGTAAGAGTAAGGAAAGGGTAAGAATTGTCATGAAAAACACACTTTCCCCAGAGAGGTATGTTGAATTAAAGCCTCTGGGGCTTTTTTAATTTTCTTCTTTTCTTTTTTTTAATGGACAACTGGGAAGGCCTACAACGTTGAAAAATTCAGTCTTCAGCATCCAAGAATCAGGAGTCCTTGAATATGGTTTCTTTGACTAGATGGCGTCCTTTTGTTTTTATACCCCAAATTCTCTAATTAAAGTGAGTTCCCCCTTAGAGAGAAGAGAGGACTCCTCACTGGGAAGTAGTCTGTGAATATAAAAGACAGCCAGTTCCTTGTGTTCATTATGCCTGATGTAAATGCTGTGGAAAACATCCCTAATTGCTAAGCAACTCCTTTGTGAAAAAAAGTCTGCATGCTCCTAAACTCTGTTACATCTGCTACGTGTAAAACTTTTCTCCTGATAATTTTGTGTCACTTTGCTCCTGCTCTTTGTAGCAGCTGTGCACTGCTAATGACTTCCCTTATTAGTTAGCTCCAGTACTTTCTTGGGTTTAAAGCATACAGTTTAGAAAAATTTAACTTTTCAGTGACCTTATTTTAGGCTAATGGATAATGTTTATATCCATGACAAAGGCAGCCAATGAGAATTGCTTCTTCTGCTGTTTTTCTAAAGAAGGATAATTTAAATAAAATTTGAGTTCACAAATAATTCATCAGAGCCATATATTTAAGGCAGACACGACAATTGATTGGGCCATATATTAGTGTCATTTCAGGACTGAGTCTTTATAGCCAATTTGCAATCTGATAGTATAAAATGAGGCTATATAACCAATGAGCGCATTGCAAATCATGGTGGAGATTAGACATCTGCCTGGAAAAGTCTTCTCATCCTTCAGGAGTCCTGCGAATGATCTCCCGTCCGACGCCTTCCTCTCCGAACCGATCATAGTTTCTTCAGGCCTCTCTGCTCTTAATCACATTTGACTGTCATTATCTTTTTGCATGTTATTCTCACCCATCAGACTGTGACATTTAAAAAGAGAAACTGTTTTGAAATCCCCATGCCTAGGTCAAAATCTATAATAAAGTAGATGATTGATGAATTAATAAAGGATGAAATCCTTTTATCTTGTTCATATCCTTCCTATGTTTGTTATGAATATATCAGTAGTAATTATTTCTGAGGTTGAATCTGGGGAGGTAACAGTGGCTGTGGAGTGAGTGAATACCTTATGCTTTTGGATGTGAATAGCTTCTTTTTATGACCTTGCTGTTCAGTGTCTCAAGTGTGTCTAAAATCTCTGAAATCCTGCTGTTTTCTTCACTAGGAAGTCCAACGCTGTACAGCTGATATGAACATCACTGCAGAGCATTCCAATCATCCAGATAACAAGCACAAAAACAGATACATCAACATTTTAGCATGTGAGTAATAAACTTTATCTTCAACCACGAGGAAATTAAATCTTCATGCTGGGTATAAGCTGAAAGGCATGCAGTCAGAATCAGGATGCCAAAAAAGAATGACACTTGCTAGTTATCCTGTCATTAGCCCATCTTCTTCAACAGCTCATAGGAAGAAATGGGGACATTTTCTGCCCTCCTTACTCTTTCATTAAGCTGTTGGATCTTTTTTATTAAGCTTAATAATAAGATGATTGAAAGAAAATATTCTAAGCTTCATTGTTTCCACATGATGTGACTCCATATCTAATGCTGGGAATCAAAATTTTAACATCACATAGCTATCTTGACATTGTTTTTCACCAATGAGAGCCAAGTCTTTTAATACAAATAAATGTCCTGAGCCCTGGCTGGTGTGGCTCAGAGGATTGAGTGCTGGCCTATGAACTGAAAGGTCACTGGTTTGATTCCCAATTAGGGCACATGCCTAGGGTGTGGGCCAGGTCCCCAGCCAAGGGCATGTGAGAGGCAACTGATTTCACACAATAATGTTTCTCTCCTTCTCTGTCTCCTTTCCTTCCCCTTTCTCTAAAAGGAAATAAATAAAATCTTTTAAAAAAAAATAGATGTCCTGAGAATTCAGTGAAGCTGATTTCAAAACCATCCTTCTTTCTAAGACTAGGTAATTGGTCTATACCTTAAGTGATGAGCCTCTAGTCCTGTGGCCCACGTGCTTAGTCCTATCCAACTTATTTCCTGGGTCAGAAGTATTCTGGAGGCCTAGCCAGGTAATCCAATTGGTTAGAGCGTCATTCCAATACACCAAGGTTGTGGGTTCGATCCCTGGTCAGGGTACATACAAGTTATCAACCAATGAATGCACAAATGGGCAGAACAACAGATTGATGTTTCTCTCTCTCTCTCCCCCCTGCCACCCTCCTGTCTCTCTCTGAAATCAATAAATAAAACAATTTAAAAAACAGGAATGACTGAAGGTTTTATTTAAAAAAAAAAAAGAAGAAGAGGAAGGAAAATCATGGAGATTCCTGATTCAAATAGGTGTTATTTTTATGGAGCCTCATGGAATAGCCTAGGAGCACAGTTCACTTCTATGGCTAGAATGCCACTTTTCACAGACATTGGTAATTGAGTCACTGGCAGATAAAACATGCTTTGATATTGAGGACAGAGGCCCCTATGGTTAACATACATAGAATTTTATGTAACAGTGCATTTAAATTAGACCAGTTAAATTTGAACACACTGTAAATAGTCTTTAATAATACTTTAGTGAATGTAATTCACATACTATATAAATTCACCCATTTAAATTTCAGTGCTTTTTAGAATAGTCAGGGTTGTATGAACATCACCACTATCTAGTTATAGAACGTCCTTAGCACCCCCAACAAGAAACCCCTTTACCCTGCCACTCCCAATTCATCCCTTTCCCCTAAACTCCCTAGAAACCAGTTATCTACTTTGTTTCTGCAGATTTGCCTATTTTGACATTTTATATAAATGGAATCAAACAATATGTGGCCTTGTATATGTTGTTTCTTCTACTTAGCAGGCTGTTTTCAAGATTTATCCATGCCGTAGCTTGTATCAGTATTTAATTTTTTCTTATAGCTGAATAATACCCTGTGGTGTGGATATATCACATTTTGTTTACTCATTTATCATTTGCGGACATTTGAGTTATTTCAACTTTTTTATTATTATGAATAATGCTGCTATGAACATTTGTATATGTGGTTTTGTATAGTCACTTATTTTTAATTCTCTTGGGATAACACTTAGGAATGCAATATATCTAGCTTACATAGTAAGTGTTTGTTTAGTGTTTCAAAGAATTCCCAAACTGGTTTCCAAAGTGGCTGCACCATTTCACCTTCCCACCAGCAATATATTGGGGCTCCAGTATCTCCACATCCTTGTCAACACTTGTTACTTTGTTGTTGTTGTTTTGTTGTTGTTGTTGTTTTGAAAAGAGCAATCCTTTTCTTTTTCCCTTTTTTTTTTTTTTGCATTTTTTAGTTGTTGTTGAAGTACAGTTGTCTCCATTTTCCCTCCACCACTTTCCCGTCGCACCCACCCTCAATCCTTTCCCCCCTCCTTGAGGCTTTGTCCATGGGTCCTTTCTGCATGTTCCTTGATGACCCTTCTCCTTCTTTCCCCCATTATTCCCCTCCTCTGGTTACTGTCAGTTTGTTCTTAATTTCAATGTCTCTGGTTATATTTTGCTTGCTTGTTTGTTTTGTTGATTAGGTTCCACTTATAGGTGAGATCATATGGTATTTGTCTTTTACCACCTGGCTTACTTCACCATCCTAATGGATGTGAAGTGGTATCTTCCTGTGGTTTTGATTTCCATTTCCCTAGTAATTAGTGATGCCAAACATCTTTTCATGAACTTATTGGCCATTGGTATATCTTCTTTGGAGAAATAACTCTTCACAGTCTTTGCCCATTTTATAAATGGTTTAGTTGTCCTTTTGTTTCTAGTTTAAGAGTTCTTTATGCATTCTGGATACAAATCCCTGATCAGATGGTTTACAAATATTTTATCTCATTTTGTGCATTGCCCTTTCACTTTCTTCATAATGTCCTCCTCTGATGCATTTATTTTTTTATTGTTGTTCAAGTACAGTTTTCCACCTTTTCCCCCCACCCCAGCCCTCCCCACCTCCCTCTATTTTTTTTACTTTTGGTGAAATCCAGTGTATCTATTTTTTTATTTTGTTGCCTGTGCTTTTGGTTTCATAGCTAAGAAACCATTGCCTAATACAAGATCATGAATATTTACACCTATATGAATATTTGTACCTATGTTTTTGTCAAATAATTTTATGGTTTTAGCTTTTACATTTAGGTCTTTGATCAGTCTTGAATTAATATTTGTATATGGTTGGAGGTAGGGGTCAACTTTATTCTTTGCATATTGATATCCAGTTGTCCCAGTACCATTTGTTGAAAAGTAATTCTTCTCCTCATTGAATTGTCTTAGGACCCTTAATGAAAATTAACCAACGAAGGTATAGGGTTTATTTCTGGACTCTTAGCTCAGCTCTATCCCATTAATGCCTATCCTTATGTCAGTACCACACTATCTTGATTATTGACTATAGCTTTGTAATAAGCTTGAAATTGGAACCGTGAATCCTCCAACCAACTTTGTTCTTCTTTTGCAAGATTTTTTTCCCCCTAATCTGGGTCCCTTATGTTTCCATATGATCAACTTGTTCATTACTGCAAAAAAAAAAGGAAGCTTGGATTTTGGTATGGATTGCATCAAATCTGTAGATCAATTTTAATTTGAGAATCATTACCATTTTAACAATATTAAATCTTTCAATTCATGAAGATCAGATGCCTTTCCATTAACTCAGGTCATCTTTTCTTTCAACAATGTTTTACAGTCTGCATTTTATAAGTGTTTCACTTTTGTTTAACTTATTGTTAAGTATTTTATTCTTTTTAATGCTATTGTAAATGGAATTGTCTACTTAGTTTTATGTTCAGATTGTTCACTGAATGTATGGAAATGCAATTGATTTTTGTATATTGATCTTGTGTCTTACAACCATGGCTGAAATCATTTATTCTAATGATTATTTTTGTGGATTCCTTAGGACTTACAAGTACAAAATTGTGTCATCTATGAATTAGTTTTATTTTTTTCCTCTAGATAGGTTTAAGAGAACCGCAGGTCATTTTTCAAAAAGGGTATTTGTTTCAGTTTTCTGAGAGGATGAGGAGGTTAAAAAAGAGAGCAAGGAAGAAGAGTGAAATTTTTCTTTTCTCTCCAAGTCTTGAATGAATTCACTCTGGCTATATTTGTTGGCCAGCCAGTCAAGGCTCGCTTTGCTGAGACTGAGCATTTGTCTGTTTATTTAGCTCATTTCTAACCGTGTAACTCAGGCAGGTATATATACAAATACATGTCTTGCATATAGCTACACATACCATTCATTCTCTCTGCCCTAGCAGTCTTTATTTCTAGTGACCTCACTGCCTTGGCTAAACATATGTAGGAAAGAAAAGGCAGGAAATCAAAGCAGCTGCTTTGTGATGTGACCAACGATCATAGTGTTTTGCTGGAAAACTACCATCTCCAGCTAGATGTGGTTATACTTCCACAAGTTCATTGTAGTTTTACTGTCACAAATTCAAATTATACATGATTCAATTTTCCTAAGTTTGAAGAGTTGGGTTTTGGTGTTCTCTTGGCCACTTTGTCAGATTCTGGGCATATCACTTGTCACCTTGGTCTACCCCTACATGGATACCTTTATAAAGCAAAGAGTATCATGGAAATGTCATGGAGCAAGTAGAATTTGTCCATGAATGTGCCAGAAAAACAGTGTAGGAAAAGCCTCTCTCACAGAGCATCACAGCTTTCAAGATGTAAGTTGATGCCACCATGCCAACTCCTCTATTGATCTACTTAGCCATTCTATTGCTTTATTAATTAAATATGAAATTGCAACTTGAAGAGTATGTTTTTATTTGTCTGTCTGAAAAATAATAATTTACAGTATAATGCTATCAAGGCAGGACAGTTTGCATGCAGACACCTTAGCTGAAATTTTTCATATGGAGCCTATTTACATCAGGCAGCCCTGCTCATATCAACTGTGGTCTGAGAGTTTGTCAGAACAGCAGCAGCGATTCCCAGTTCCCGGAGTGTAGAGGGCTTTCAAAAGGTGCTTGATACGTCTGTCGGCCGTGTCTGGGCTAATCCATGCATTAGACTTCCTTTTGAGCTAGCTATTGATGATCATGACCATAAACAGAAATGCGAATTGGCCTTTTCCCATTTCTAGCTAAGGAAAATAAAATTATCACCTCAGCTTTGTTTTATTTATTTAATTTGTTGCCTTGAAAATACAAGCTCTCTCTGTGGGGGCAACTAGAGACACATAGCACTGTCCCTTTTGTTCATAAGCTGAAGAAGCCAAGGGGATCCGAAGATCTGGTCACTGACTTCATATTCCTGCAGTGACATCGCTCGTACAAGCAGCTCTAGCTCCCTCAGTCATGCAGGTTCTGTTGGCCTGGCGAAGAGTCCAACTGAATTTAGCGGTGAACCAACCCTCCTGAAAATAGATGTCACGGACTTGATATAACAAATCACTTTTTAATATTTGTACTAATGGGGAGAGGATAGGGGCATGGATAATCAAAGACCATGGCAATTGGTTTTAAACTATAAGACAAGGAAATTTTGGAGGGTTGCAACTTGCGGCTGTTTTACATTAACTAATATGAACATCAGTTTACATTTTGGGGGCATTCACAGGTCAGAGCATGAGGTAGAAGCATCCCTATGTTTTTGAGATGGTTTCAAATGCTGTTTTAATTTTTAGTTGCTCTTCCATCAAAAGATTTCTCAGGGGCGTCTGAGAGATACCACAAAAACCATTTGCCTTGTCTTGTACTTCAGAACACTGCTAGTTTTCGAATTATACATTTTGGTTTTACTTTTTTGTTTTCTTATCCTCTATAGATGATCACAGTAGGGTGAAGTTAAGACCTTTACCAGGAAAAGACTCTAAGCACAGCGACTACATTAATGCAAACTATGTCGATGTAAGTCAAAATGTTTTTATAAACCTGTTTCTAATCATTGAAGAGTGCCACAGAGACTTTTCAGTGTGTGTTAATGCTGCACAGAGCTTTCACTGAAAACACAGCCTATTCAGTATGGATGGCACTTGAATTATTAACTAGTCTGGGGTACTGCTTTCATCTTACTTTGTGCTGTGTCATCTTTGAAGGGTTACAACAAAGCAAAAGCCTACATCGCCACCCAGGGACCATTAAAGTCTACGTTTGAAGATTTCTGGAGGATGATTTGGGAACAAAACACTGGAATCATTGTCATGATTACAAACCTTGTGGAAAAAGGAAGAGTAAGAACCTCTTGGCTTACTATCTTAATCATGTATCCTGTTCAAAAAAGTATTTGCAGAGTACCTGCTGCAGGGTAGGAACTCTACCGGCTATGGAGTTACAGGACTGCAGAGCGTCCTCTCGGCCCCTTCCTTGCTTGTGGTCTGGTGGGACTTAGAGCTGTGCACTCACAGGAGTGGGTCCATTGTGATGCAGAGATGAGTAGGGTATTGGGGGATGCTGCAAAGTGGAGGACTGTGTCGTCTAGTACAGATATTTAGTAAAGAGACCATTATTTAAAGTGAGACTTGAATGATGAGTTAGGAGAAGAGTTAGGAGGCTGAAAAGAGCGGGGAGGGCTTCCACATGTAGGGGAGATGAAGAACAAGGGCAGGGAAGTGGGAAGAAACAGTGCAGTCAGGGAGTACTGACCACTCCACTTGGGGGAAGTAAAGAGACTGTTTAAACACCTTGACCATCATTGAAAGGACCTTTTTTAAAGAGATAATTAATAATTTAGAGTTTATGAGATAATGAACTTATAATAGATGGTGCTAATTTAGGCTGTGATAAGGGCTAAGTTCCAGGTTTATTACTCAAAATCACTACAGCTTCACTTTGACTGTTGGAGTCTCTATTTTGTCTTTGGTGACCCAAGCTGTGAATGTGGCCCAGCCTCACTTAAGCTCCCTTTGTAACAAACATATCCTACCCACATTTCGTACAGGTCCAGCATACAGGTTTCTTTCTTAAGCCCACTTAATAGTATAGCATATGTTGAAAGATGATCATGCATACTAGGCTCATTTCTGAAATGATCTTGGCCAAAATTTTCCCAAGAGTTACCTCTTCAGAGGTCATGCCTTCCTCTAAGCGATTCAGCCCATGAGTTCCTTTTTCTGTCAACAACAGTGATACTACCTGCATTTTAACAGGTAATATCATTTCAAGTTGTTGTCATTTGAAGTTATATTGTCAACAGTATAATTAGGGCACCAATTGCAGTTGCAATTTATGTTTTTCTTTTTGCAGCGAAAATGTGATCAGTATTGGCCAACAGAGAATAGTGAGGAGTATGGAAACATTATTGTCACACTGAAGAGCACAAAAGTACACGCCTGCTACACTGTTCGTCGTTTTTCAGTCAGAAATACAAAAGTGAAAAAGGTATTGAAAGAATCGGGTGGGATGCCAGGGTGTCTCTTCCTAAATGTGTATGAAAATGATTGTACAACCAAGGCCAATTCTCATAACCAACTTCGTTTTTAGAAAGTATTTTAAAACATTTTTTCACAACTCCACTGATTGACATCAATGTATTGTGTGAAAGATATTGGCAAAGCACATAATGGTATTTAATTGGCCTGATTGAGTTCTTTAATCTCTTTATGAAGAAGGCTTCGTTTTTTAAAAGGTCTTCTTAGGTTTTGGTAACTAGCAGATACAGCAGCATCTGTTTGTTTAGTTAGCTTTTTAACTCCAATTTTCTGACAGCTTTAAGGCATTGTTTCCCAAAGCATGTTTCAGGGAATAGGAAGCCTGCAAGATGCTTGCAAAAATCAGATCCTGCTACCTAAGAGTAAGGGAAACTAATGCTCTGTAACATATGTCCCCCCTTTAGAAATGTACAGTGAACACTGGTGATTAGAGCACTGCAGTGAAGAAACCTATTTAACTTTGTTTTGCCGAGTGTTTTCCAATGGCACTTGACAATAAAACCCTTTTCTGTAGAACTGAAGAACATCCTGAGAATCACTCCTTGTGGAAAGGCTCTTTCAAGTCATGTCAGTTCCTCTTGTTAAAACTCCACTGTCCCGTCAAGACTCATAGACCAGCACAGCAGCACTATGAACTCCAGACAGATGCTCATTAAGAAAATGTAAAGTAGTTACTCTGCAGAGAATTAGAAATAGCAGTTTGTAGCACTGGGCCTTAATTTTTATTTTCTGAGTCTTGGACATCTTTGAGAGTGTGATGAAATTGTAGTTCCCTTGCTCCAGAGGAATTTGTTCACTGAAATTATTATATACAATTTCAGTGGCTCTGAAGCCCATCTGTAGTCCAAGGTTAACAGTCCTTTCTATGTATAGTTTTTCCCAAGAATGGCAGAAGTAATTAAAAATCAGTAGCACTGTATTATCTGTGTTCTCTATCATAGAACCATTAGCGGGCTCAAGCTAACCAATAATCAGTTTATACTTACAAAGCCCGTTACTCGTGGAAACCTGTCAGGTATTTAAACATGGCCCGTTTACTCTTATTTCAGAAATAGCTTCAGTCAGAGGAAGAAACCACGTGGCAACTTCAGATGTTTTGCTCGATGATAAGAGGATAAAGTAATAACTGAAAATGAGAAAGAGACAGGCAAATGAAAGGCCACAGAAGAATTAAGAAATCAAAGCTATCCGGGGTCTTTGTAGCACAGGGCCAAATGCCCTGCAAGCTTCAGTGTTGATTTATTCATGACCCTGAGTCATTAAAAAAAATTTTTTTTAGAGGTATTGGTAATAAGAAAAGACATATCATTGCAAGCGATCTGTTTGGAGAAATTTTTCATCCAAAATATTTAAGTTGTGAAAAGTTTAGCAACTTAAAAGAAAACTACTCTGGAAGATTCATTTATGAAAGTGATAAACTAATTTCTGCCTTTGACTCTAGAGACAGAGAATCATTTGTCACTTGGGACCCTCCCCGTACTTCCTGGGGGAAGTACAGCAGCAGCCTGCACACGGGCCCCTGAAGATCCCACCCAGACAGTGCGAAGGAAGGGGCGTCACGGCCCACAGTCAGATGAGAGCAGAGCACTCAGGCCTTCCGGCACGAGTCAGGAAATGGAGGCCTTGTAGGCAAATTGCAAAGTGCTGCATATGGTTCCAAATCCAAAACCAAACCTAATTTTAAACATTCATTCTTGGTATAACCTTAAACCATTTTCTCTCCTAAGAGATGTCTGATACAGTTCCTCCATTTATGGCAGGAGATGGCCACAATGAAGAAGTACCTGGCCCAGGAATGTTGAATGAGATCAACATCCCGTTGAATGATATCGGGGGTCCTGTTTCCTAGCATACTTTACATTATCTCCAAAATGCTCACACTCAGCTTAAAGACATCTTTTTTCACCTTTCTCATAGGGTCAGAAGGGAAATCCGAAGGGCCGTCAGAACGAAAGGGTGGTAATCCAGTATCACTACACACAGTGGCCTGACATGGGAGTCCCCGAGTATGCCCTGCCCGTCCTGACCTTCGTGAGGAGGTCCTCCGCAGCCCGGATGCCAGAAATGGGCCCTGTGCTGGTGCACTGCAGGTGGGGTTGGCATCTTTCCCTGTCTCCTGCCTGGGCTCTGCTCTGAAGTGGGCAGAGCAGGGGGTGTGGGCCTTGTGAATCTGGGCTGCGGTGGCCCTGCTACTGTTTTGTTTGATTAAGAAACTGAGTCTTCCGTTGAAAACTGGGGCCAGTAAGACCTGTTAGGGTTATGTAAACTAACTCTATTTCCATGACATTAAGATTCGCTGCTTCTGAGATTAAAACCAAATCTACTCTTAGAGGATGAATCTCTAGATTTTATAACATTATTTTACTATCTTCATTGTGTATAGGGAAGTTGCAGGCTGCTCATAATATGTAAAAATCTGACCTTAAACATAAGTTCATAACTTTCTACACTAGAAATATTGAGATTGTGTATATGGCTTTCCTTGTGGGTTCCTTGAAATAATGTTAATTACAATATGTATGAAAGGCTTTTATTTTCAAAATTTTAGTTGATACGTGCTACATAAACTTTTTTAAAACACTGGGAAAGCCTTCTGTAAAATCCATTTTCTCTCTTTAACTACCTCAAACAACCTTAGTTGGCTATTAAAAAAAATGCTTTTATTGAGTTTTGTTTGAAATTTTATTCTTGATTTTTTTTTTATTTTCACTGATATTCAAATGGATATTGTGCACAGCATTTTTCTAAGCACTTCTCCGGGCTGTTCTTATGCTATGCAAGGTCATTTGCAGAAATTGGAACCCATCTTCTGTTTAAAGGCCCATGAGAGCTGTACATGTTTGCTAACCCATGTAGGAATCAATAAAATACAGATAAATGTCTATAAAAGGGGCTTGAGTATCAGTAGACTTGTATGAGACAGGGACCTGCTGGGGAAAATTCTACCAAAAGAAGCTTGCTACATCATATATAAGGTCTGCAGTACTGAATACAGTTTCAGTAACAATAGAAAATGTGAATAAGAGGCCTAATTGTCTAGACATGACGTTCTTATTCTATACCTGGATTATTAAAGGAAAGTACCTCTTTAAATAGGAACTTTCTCAGACTGAGCAGACTGGAGGAGTAGTTGGGCAGCGAAGGGGTTTATCAAAACGCTAACAGGCTCTCCCAGAACCACCGGGAGAGTCAGAGAAGCAGGCATATGCCGAAGCAGCAAGGACAACTCCCTACCTGGTGCCTCGGCAGACAGGGCTCTGGTGTGGAGATAGCTACTGCCACAGGAGGCTGGGAAGGCTAGGAGGTATCATTTTCTGCAGCTCCTGTGGCAGGAAGGCAGCCTTTGCTCCCCATCAAGACTCATGGAATGGGAAATATCCTAATAAAGTTTTTGGATACTATCCAGGATGAATAATCTATCTAAACATCAGGGTTATTTCTACACTCATTAGCCATTGAGATGGTAATTTTTCTAATCTGCAGTTCATGACATAAAGCAAGAGGTACTAGTTGAGTGTCCCCATTTCTTCCAGCGCTGGCGTGGGCAGGACAGGCACCTACATTGTGATAGACAGCATGCTGCAACAGATAAAAGACAAAAGCACAGTTAATGTCCTGGGTTTCCTGAAGCATATCAGGACACAGCGTAACTACCTCGTCCAGACTGAGGTAAGGTGTGGCCGGCCACCGGTGTCCTGAGATTCTGGCACATTCTTTAACTGGAAGTTGAATGATATTGAGGAGACCGAGTCATTCTCCTTGGGCTTGAAAGAATTTATAGCTTTGTATTAGAAGATGTCCTGGCTATGATATTATTCTTTGTCTCACAGTTTTCCATTTCTGTGTGAATCTTAAATTTGAATTTCTCAACAACTACACCCGCACTTATATAGCTGATACAGTAGGGTCCAGGGCTGTGTTCAGTGCTATAGGGAGTGAAAAAAATACGTAGCATGTGAGAGAATAGTTCTAGAGCTCTGCATTGAACACACATTTCTACATTGCTCAATGCATTAAACCTACTGTTTGGGCATAGTATGGAATATAGAACTACACTCAACACAATCTCTACCTTAAAAAAAGTTACAAAGTAAATATTGGAGCAAACCACATAGCTGTAAATGCTTGAAGGAATTCACTGGGAGGTGCCTTCTATGGGAAGAGCTCATCAAATGTAGATTTAATGGACAGGATGGAGGTTACTACCATACACTGTACCTTTTAGGAGCAGTACATTTTCATCCACGATGCCTTGTTGGAAGCCATTCTTGGAAAAGAGACTGAAGTATCTTCAAATCAACTGCATAGCTATGTAAATAGCATCCTCATACCAGGAGTAGGCGGAAAGACACGACTGGAAAAACAATTCAAGGTAGTGCTTCACATACATTTCTTTGGTAAAAAAGCAAGGAAGTAAAGAAGTGCCTTGAGTTTGGGGTTTTGTCTTTTTTTGCATGAACCTACAGACTGAAATGGATTGCTATTTATATTCCTCAAACATAATGCTAAGAAATACGAAGTTCAACCTCTGTGTGCATTGTTGGTATCCAAGTAGATAGCGTGGTGCTATATTTTCTCCTGAACAATTTACAGCTTTATCTGAACAAATTCATCAGCCCTTGACTGCAAAGACAATGTTCTGAGTCAGTCCTTACAGTTCAAAAAAATCTGCATTTTTTCTGAACTAATCTATTTTATCCTTACTAAGAATGGTAATTGTTGACATATTGTTCTAAAAAATAAAGACTTGTCCTGGCTGGTGTAGCTCAGTGGATTGAGCTCGGGCCTGCGAACCAAAGGATCGCGGTTTGATTCCCAGTCAGGGCACATGCCTGGGTTGCAAGACAGGTCTCAGCGACAGTTCCCAGCAGGGGACTCAAGAGAGGCAACCATACATTGATATTTCTCTCCCTTTCCCTCTCTCCTACCCTTCCCCTCTAAAGATAAATAAATAAAAACCTTTTAAAAAATAAAAAAATAAAGACTATCCTAGTAAATGATTTAGAAACTGGGAAAGATCTACTATAGAATGCTAGAGAAAAGTTAACTTCTCCTAAATGATTGTTCTTTTTTTCATAGGGGCATGAAGAAATTAACAGGTAGTTAAGGTTTTATGGAATTGACTTGAAGTAATGGTGAAAAAAAGAGACTATCAGGACTTTTAAAGTAATTAAGATCAGAAAAGCTGAGTTATCTCAATGGATTTATTATAAATGTCAAATGTTGTCTAATCACTAAGTGCTTTCCTGTGAGGCAGGCTCCACTCACAGAGCCCACCCACCCCCCAACTCCCCCAGCTGCAATGGATGAGAATAAGTCTACCAAGACATGATCTGCTTGGGGAGGAAAGGTGGCTGATCTCTCAAAGGAGAAGAGCCGAGAGCCTTTTCCTCAATGGGCTTTTATTAGGTTCATTTTACATGGGAATACAGGTAAAGCTCATTAATCATTGTCAGGCAGTTAAGAATCAAACAATAGATAACATTCAAAGAACTCTGAGGGCCTATTTTGAGTCAGTGTCAGATAGCTAAATAGCCATAAAACTTTGAGGAACAAACTCACTTCTTGCTTGGACCCTTATTTAATTGAGAGCATTCTAAACAAAGCAGGTTTCACAGGATTTTACATATTCTTTCTTAGGCCTGATCACCCTAGGGAACCCGCCCTTTCCAGCACAGGGCTACACCCACCACCGGCATTGTTTCAGGCTTAAATCAGGCTGGGTAAGCAAGGCAGCCAAGAGATTAGGAGACTTCTTGAAGACAGAATGAGGACTCAGGCTTTGTCAAAGCTGAGGGTCCATCACCCCCTTTTGCTATAGCCCCCCAAGTCCTTCCCTGAGGGCCTCCATGTGATTGTGCCTGTCTTAGGTCATCCCTCCCTTGAGAAATCTTACCCATCAATAGCTAACCTATCAAGCATTGGGGGCCAGGCAGGGTGAAGTAAAAGGAGCAGAAGTGGCGCCCCTTCCAGGGAGATAAGCCTTGTCTCCTTAGTGGCTTACTGTCCAAAGGTCACTCACTCAGCCTCAGCCATGGGGGTGGTTAAAGCTTCTGAAACCAGGCAGGGCTGTTCCCAACACTTTCCTACTTCTTAGTCTCTCAGTCTTGTAAATTCTATTTTTTGCACATTGTTCTATGTGTAATTTCTAATTTTGTATCAAGGTGGAAAGATTTAGATGAATCTTTATAGTTTAGTTTTCATGGTAAAATATTTCATAGACTCTGAATCCTTCATTTGAATCTCACCTAAAGAAATCAGACAGCCAAGCAAAGTATAATAAGTGAGATGAAGTGAAAAAGATTAATTTCACTGTTGGGTTGTAACAGTTTCATACTCCTAGCTCTTCCTTCACAGTGTCCAAACTCCTCTAAATACCATTTAAGTTCATTCATAGTGGGGACATAGTGTCTCATTTTAAATGTCTAAAATGAGCTTTAAAAATATTAAGTACCAATATTTCTTTTTTTAAATATATAATCTTTATTATGTTTTTTCCATTACCATTGAGTCCTCTCACACCTCCCTGCCCCTAGCAACCCCCACACTATTGTCCATGTCTATGAGTCCTTCTTCCTTTTTGCTCAAACCCTCCACCCGCTAACCTCCCCGCCCACTAGCTGTCATCTGCTCTCCATCTATGAGTCTGTCTTTGTTTCGCTTGTTAGTTCATTTGTTCATTAAATTCCATATATGAGTGAACAATATGAACCAACATTTTTTAAATGTTGTCTGTTCTATTTCTATAATAATTTACACATACTTTTGGAAAAATTCATCAAAGAAATCAGTTCATTCCATTGGGAGCCAGGCAATCGGTCCTTTTACAGATACTATCCACTTTGGAACTTAAGGAAAAAAACAAGAATCAGAAACTTGAAAACAACCTCTAGGGCCATTGACATTAGTACTAAAGCACTTGGGAGGAGACAGTTCCCATATCCACTGTTAGGATGGACCAAAATGTGTACACCTATGTAGGATTGACAGGGTGGTTCAACCTATTTTATAGAAAAAGGAAGAATAACCAAACTACTGGGCTAATTATTTATAACAGCCTTAGAACAATGTCAGTTCAACAGAAATTCACTGAGATCTTAATCAATTCTTTAAGAAATATGATTAGCGCATATTACCATGAAACAGTTTTTCCTAGTGTAGCTCTTGTGCCTGAGGAATTATAACAAAAAATTCACAAAAGCAATGACATCAACAGAAAAATCCACATTAATTCAGTAAATATATGAACATATATGTAAGTAAATATCACTTACATAATACCTATCACAAAGAAGCCTAACACCTGGTTATAGAAATAAGAAGCATTCACTTGATGGGCTTCCCACTTACTTAGAACTTGAAAATGTTGCTGTGTTTAATACCCTTTAATATTAATGCAAATAGAAAGTAAATACCATTTATCTAAGACCTACTGAGTGATATGTGCAGTTTTAGGACCTTTGGGAAATCAGGGTGGGGCAAAAGTAGGTTTACAGTTGTTCAGATGGAAAATCATAGAAAAATTAATAACTAATAACTGAGAATAAACTCTGTTTCACGTACTCGCAACTGCAAACCTAGTTTTGCCCCACCCTGCATTTCATCTTCCAAGCATCCTATAAGATGGACATGGCCCCACATTTATAAAGAAGTGAGGAGATGAGAAGTGTCTTGCCCAGGCTTCTGCTGCCAATAAATGGTGTAGCCAGGACTCACACTCAGGTTTTTTTTCCTGACTCTACAGCCTGAGTTTGCTTCTGGATACTAACCACCTACTTCCTGTCCCAAGCAACTCAGGGTGTGAGCCTGCTTGGTTTTGCTTGTATTTACGAGTGGTCTCAAATCAAAATAGCAGAGTTCCCTGTGGTGACATTCTCTTTATATGAAAGTGTTCTTATTTTTCCCTTTGCTCAAGCAGAGGAAGTTGCCAGAGGAAAGTCCGAGCCCTTGGTCCTCCTCCTAACTACTCAGTTATAAATAAGATGGAAGGCTGTCAAAGTAAAGGAAAAAAAGCACAAGCATGCAAACAACTAAGATAATTAAGAGAAGTACCACTAATGAAACACAAAAAAAATGTTCTCAGGGACATAAAACTGTTTTTATTCCTCAGTAATCTGATTATTGGTATTTTTTCCCAGATCATCAAGCAGATGCCATCAACTATTCCTTTTTAGTAGTTTTATTGGGTTTTTTCTACCTTTGTTGATATATATCATTGTGTAAGTTCAAGACCTACAAGATAATGATTTATGTACATATTGTGAAATGATTATCACAATATGGCTACAACTCTACCTTTGAAAAAAGACTGAAATGTTTTTCTTTTTCTTTCAGCTGGTCACACAATGTAATGCAAAATACGTGGAATGCTTTAGTGCTCAGAAAGAGTGTAACAAAGAAAAGAACAGAAACTCTTCAGTTGTGCCATGTAAGATCTCAAAATCAGTTTGCCTTGGTTCATTGTATTTAGCATCTTTTTCACTGGGTATTATGTGTCACGCAAAGAGGCAGGGGAGAGAGAAGTTATTATGCACAGGACAGCAAAGGCTGGGTCAGTGCCAGCAAGATGCTGCATTTGTGGGACATGAAATCTAGTTTCAGTTCACCTCAAAATTCAAGAATTAGGTGCCTTCTACCATATCTTAACCAGTGAAAAGAAAATTTGTTATCCATTCACGCTGTGGCATTAACGCTACTTTAAAACATAGATTTCCAAGTTAATCCGTACAAGGTTAACTACATAATTCAAGTTTTCTGGCTATTGAGATCAAAGCACTTTTGATAGGTGGTGACCTTTATATAAATAACTGAGGACACAGCAGAGCTTACTGTGTGCGTGCTGTGGACACAGGCATGGGTAATCGCTGAGAGGTTACCTCTACTGGAAAATGGCACTGTGTTTTAAGCCCTTCATGGGGAGAAGATATGGATAAGGGGAAGGGAAAGGAGCAAAGTAAAATATAGTGGCACAATTGCGGGAATAGTAAACCAGAGTAAAGTTTATCTGAGACACTCTCTCATCTCCACACAGGGTATTAGTGAGGTCCTATGGACACCTCTCCCACAGTAAAATTTTATTCCTACAATGCCTGTGTCCTGGGAATGTGTAGCAAAATTTCATTTTACATTCTGCCTGAGCTGATAACACTTTAGCTTGGTTAAAAATATAGGTAAGTCTTAAAAAGAAAGGGGAACCAGGAGGATCTATCACTTCCCATCTCGGAGAGCACTGTTGGTTCTGTGTGTAACAGGCAAATGTGGTGTTTTGTCTTTTCCATATGACAGCTGAGCGTGCTCGAGTGGGTCTTGCACCGTTGCCTGGAATGAAAGGAACAGATTATATTAATGCTTCTTATATCATGGTGAGAATCAACAGTTAATTGTAAATAAAGGTAGTTAAACTTAAAGGTGCTAAAGAGCAGGTACCACCTATGTGGCTGGTTTCATTTTTTCAAAGAATTTATCAATGCAAATTATCAAAATTATAGAGATATTCCTATCTTGGAACCTCTAACAAAAGGTACCTAATCAGTGGGAGTACAAAAATGCTTAAATTAAGGAAAACACTTGTTAAGGAATTAATTTTCTTGTTAATTTCACCCATCTAGTCTTTGAAAAAAATGTTCAAATTACTGTTAAGTAAAAACAGCAGGGGTAACTAGAAGTGAATTGTACATGGAGAGAGAATCCTCTACCCACGTTAGCAGAAGTGCATCTAAAAATTCAAATGCACTGAATGCCTTCTTCAATTATTTTAGTATCATCAAAATAATGCTATCTTATTTCATCAGTATGTTTTACTACTGCAAAGTTAGAATAAAACACCCATAATCACTGATTTTTCGTCTTCCTAACTGAAGGGCTATTATAGGAGCAATGAATTTATTATAACCCAGCATCCTCTGCCACATACTACGAAAGATTTCTGGCGAATGATTTGGGATCATAATGCACAGATTATTGTCATGCTGCCAGACAACCAGAGCTTGGTGAGTAACGCACATCTGCTATATATTAATGAGCCGGTGCAGCCATAGCATAAATTACTTTGATACCTTGCCACAGAGCTGCAGTGTCTATAGATGCTAGGGAGGGAATTCAGACCACTCATATTTAAGGCTGTACAGATTCCTTTTGTAGTCCCCGATCAGCTCCATTACGTGTTCTCCAATGCTGGTGATAGCACTCCTCAGTTGTGCTGTACATGGCAGTGTGGCAGAAGGCTTTGGAAAGGTCCTTTTGCTAACCTCAATAATGTATGACCCTAACCCCATGTCCTAGTTGCTATATGTCACTTTGGAAAAATAAGTTATAATAGCAGCTAACATTTGAGGATGTAACTGTGCTTCTTACTCTACACACATTAACTCATTCATTCCCCTTGATAATTTTATGAGAGTAGGTACTATTATCATCTCATTTAATAGGTGGGAAATCTGGGGGAAGTAACTTGCCCAAGGGCATACACAAACAATTAGAATCAGGGTTTAAACCTGAGTCACCTCTTTCCTGAGATCATGCTTTCAATCATTTTTCTTATAGTATGTGTTGCACCCATATCATAGAAATGTTTCTTTGTCCCCTCCCAAAAAAATGGTATCAAAAGTAATAATATCATTACTTTTCTTTCTGCCATAGATAAGTCAGATCTATTATGGGGAAGAGATAAGGAAAGGCTATTTTCTTACAACTTACTTTTAAGAACTTTCTGAAGCTACTACCTCTTTCTCCTCTTGTTAGTCCTTCCCTATTGAGCTCTCTATGTAGAAGGGTCAGAAAGTTTATCAAAAGAAGCTTAAATGTTTGTGCTTAGCTCTCTAAGTTCCAGAAATAGTTTGGTTTCAGAAGTTAGTATAAGGACATGGAAGCACAGGAAGTCAAAACAAAAACTAAAACATAGTGAGAATCGGCCTCCATGAGCATCAGATTAGTGAGTTTCTAATCAGGAAAGAACAGCGTGTGATTGAACCCTCGTCTGGGTGACATGCATTTGACTGTGTGCCCAGTCAGTAGGAACTTCTTCACTGTGTCGCATTTTGCTCAGCTCCAGAATACCAAGGCTGCTTCTGCATGATAGAATGGCAACAAAGTTGAGAATCTGAAGCTAAAAACTGGAGTGTAAATTTTCAAATTAGTTGGCAGTAGGGGTCTATTCCCTTAGCATGTGGAATTTGGAGGCATTTAGGGTTGTTAAAACGTTCATTTTTTGGCTGAGTTAGTATTTTGCTATTGTCACTTAACAGAGGAGAGTCACCAAAAGCATCTACCATAAGCCCATTTGTATGGGGAGACTGGGGGAGACTGGACCCAATAAGTGGATAAAGGGTCTGCAGACAGTGAGGATGGAGGAACTGCCCTGGAACACGTCACCTTGATGTTTCTGGGGCCTAGAGAGGCTGGGCTAGAGTCAATCACACTCCTCTGCACTCTCAGGTCCAAGGTCAAAAGTCAGATGCATTTATTGTAATTTTCCATACAATAGTGTCTCTGGATACCTAGTTTGCTTTATTCCTTACTACTATAACTTGACAAGACCACAATTCTGTGAATAGCCCAAAAGTCACTGGTTCCTCATTCAGAAAGCACTGTTAGAGATGCCTAGGCATCTTTGACCTATATAAATATACAAGATCTATCCAGGAAAAGTCCAGCCAGTGTTAATATAACGAGAACGGTTTGCACAACATTAATGTAACCTGGCAGCCAGGGGAGTCATCTGGAATGCACATGTGTGAACAATGACAACTTCACTGTATTAGTCAGTGGAGGTGGTAGACACCGTTGAGTGAGATGTGTACTATGTGGCCATTACATTCAAAATGAGCAAGTACAGCAACAAATCTGCATCAAATTTTGCATTAAGATTGAACATTCCTTCATGGAAACTATTCAGGTAATTCAGAAGGCCTCAGCTATGGGCAACTGGTGATTGGCAGCTTCATCATGACAACACGCCCATTCATGCATCACATCTTGTGCAGAGTGTTTCGGTGAAACATCAAATCACCCAGGTGACTCAGCCCCCCTGCAGCCCAGATTTAGTGCCCTGCAACTTCTGGATTTTCCCAAAACTCAAATCACCTTTGAAAGGGAAGAGGTTTCAGGCTGTCAATGAGATTTGGGAAAATATGATGGGGCAGCTGATGGCAACTGAGAGAACTGTGTGAGGTCCTAAGGTGCCTACTTTGTAGGGGACCAAGGTACCATTGCCCTATGTGCAATGTTTTTTGTATCTTCTTCAATAAAAGTTTCTATTTTTCACATTACGTGGCTGTATACCTTCTGGACAGACCTCTTATTTGCCAGCAAAATAAGCATGAGACCAGTGTGCCTACTGAATTAAGAAGTAGATTTATTTTTCCCAGTCTTTCAAGATGATCAGTTATTCCCTAGTTTACTAACTGCATTCAGAAGTTTTGGTCTGTCTGCCTTCCACAAATCCCTCTGGCAAATCCAATAATTTACTGTTCATGTTATCATCATAAAAGTTCTTTGAGGTAGGTAGTTTTATTATTTCCACTTCACAGCTATGGAATTAGATATGGCTTAGATAGATTAATGTATTCAGGATCACATCCAACCCTAAATCCTATGCTTAGTCTGTACATACTGGTTAAATGTAGTGACCCTGTCCATCATTACCTTGATTTTAATGCCTGTTAAAGGGCTCTACTTCCATTTCCTTGGACAAAAATGTACCGAAACACATGACAGTCACAGACTTCCTTTGTATAGCCTGAACCCAGTTGCTAATCTGCTTCCCCGTATGCTGAGCTTTAAAAATAAAAATGTACTTGGCAATAAGCTGTATTGAAACTTGAAAGGGTGATAAGTCTTATTGGACTTTTGGCTCATTTCTAATGCAGCATTGTAAGATTAAACAAAACCCTCTTTGTTTTGAACACTATTCAGAATTACTTCTGAGCTCCCTGGTAGCATCGAAGCATTTTCAAGAAAATGCCATAGAAATTTATAAATTACAGGCAAACTTTAGTTTGCCATTTGAACTAATTAGAAAAAGGGGAAGGAGGGCATATTATAAAAATCACTATCTCTCACAAAGTCTCCAACCTATGCAATTAACTTCTTTAGGCCTCCTTAGTTTAAGGATGGAATTCAAGTACCAAGTCTGAATATTTACTTCTAATCTTAAAATAGATGAACATTTTAAAGCATGCCTGATTCAAGGCTGAAAGACTTCCTCTATTATCCCCTTTTGAAACCTAACATTGACATATTAACTTTTCTTTAAGAACACCTTGTACTTACAGCCAGCATGCTTATTTATATACAACCTCTTGGAGAGGTTGTATGTAACATTTTTGGCAGTGTGATTTTAGACAACTTCGGACCTCTCTGAGCTTTGGTGTCCTCATCTGTAAAGGCAGGTGATAAAAATCTCATCTCACTAGTGTACTGTAAAAATTAAGATAGATAATGTTACGAAAGTCCTTTGCAAAGTGCTAATCAACTGTAGAGCTGTTATTAACATCATCCATAGGAAATAACAATTCGTTGCTTAAGCATTTATGAATAGGTTACAATTAATTGACCTAAACCTCATCTCCTTTTTCATGACAATTATATTGCAGAGCACTTCTCAAATGTGGGTAATGCATTCCCCATGAATGCATTTTGGTTGTTACAGTGACACAGGTGAAAAGTGCTAGGAAATGGTTACTATCATGTGATAGTTTTACAACACAATAACCAATGAACTCAGCATGATTAGGTGGGGAGATATGTAATTCTGTGAACCAGTTTTAAAAGTTGACTTGAGAGGTAAGCAAACATAAATCATTTTGCAAGAAATCTGATAAACAAATATTTAACAGCACTGCAGAGGATTTTGTTGTTGTTGTTTCTGTAGGCAGAAGATGAGTTTGTGTACTGGCCAAGCCGAGAAGAATCCATGAACTGTGAGGCCTTTACCGTCACCCTTATCAGCAAAGACAGACTGTGCCTCTCTAATGAAGAACAAATTATCATCCATGACTTTATCCTGGAAGCTACACAGGTAACCTAACCCTCAGTTCCTGATTCATAGCTGTATCTGGCCCTGGGTCTTCCTGAGAAATACTGGGGTAATTTACCACCCTCAAAGCAGGCCTGGGCATTCGAGTATGACCTGATTTTAAATATGCACACTTCCCTTTTTTTTCTTCCTTCAAATATTTGCTTTCCCAGCTGGATAGGTGAAATGTAACCAGTTCCTCTGATTGAGCACACACAGAAATAGGTCTGTTGACATAATTATGTTGACATAATTATGCAAGTAATATATACCAGAGCTCAATATTTTCTTTGCCATAAGGAAGGTAAACCTTGCAGTGTGTTGTAGACATGATACTATTACAACTTTTGTTACACAGCATTTTGACATGTAATAACTGCCTTCTTATAGGGTAGCTAAAGAGGAAAGCTGGCTTATGTAGTAATTGAAATGATCTCCTAACTCCTTCCCTTTTTTTTCTTTATTTTTAAAGATAAGAGTTATCACTTCAAATTCATGCCTTAACAAAATAGGATTCTGCTATTTCACTGTCATGAGCTCCTCATTCTTTATGGCAGGCAGACTGCCCTAATATTTTTCCTTTTCCAGCTCCACCTTGGTTAACCTGGCATTCTTCAGCTACCTGTAAGATATGCTTTCTCAAGAGCAAGTTCTAGTCATTAGAGTATAGAGTGAAATGAAGTCTTGTTATCTTGATTGCAGGATGACTATGTCCTAGAAGTTCGACACTTTCAGTGTCCCAAATGGCCTAACCCTGATGCCCCCATAAGCAGTACCTTTGAACTTATCAACGTCATCAAGGAGGAGGCCTTAACGAGGGATGGCCCCACCATTGTTCATGATGAGTATGTATATGCTGCTTATTTTTAAAATGCAAACATTTTTCCTGTTGCATTGCTCTAGCAGTGGAAAGAAAAGACAGATTTAGAAACCTATTAACACTCCTACACTGAATTTTAGCAAACAGGTATTAAGGAAGAAATCTTTATAAATATGGTGTCGTTGATTAGTAGCAAAAAAGTTAAACTATTAGAGTTTACAATATACTTTGAAGTTTAGAGTACTGTCTTTAGGATTTAAAAGTAAAGAATATGAATCTCAAAAAGAACAGGTTACTCCTGGCTCAGAGATTCTAAGGGACAAATGGTGTTCAAATCCAGACACTTCCACTTTAATAAGAGAGAAAGGGTCATAGACAGACCACATGGTATATGCATATTTGGAGACAAACTTCATAGCTGGAATCAACCTGCAAATCAATTATTTAGGACCTCACAAACTTTTAACCAATGTGGCACCTATTACATGTCCTCATCCCTTATTTTAGTTCCTAAGTAGCTTGCAGCCTTGGCCAGCAAATTCTCAGTGCATACATTATGCTCATTAAATTACCAACTAGTTTAATAGCTTAGGTATTAATGAATTTGAAAGTAAAGCTTATCGTCCTTTTTTCCCTTGAACTTAAGATATAATAGAAAGCACATAAAAGATTTTTCGGCCTAGGTCAGCACCTTTACCTCAAACCCATAGCACTCCTCTGTTTGAAGTAAGCCATTTTACTGGCTGCTTTCAACAAGTTCTGTGTCTTTCTTAAGAAATAGTGACTATTTCAGAATGTTGGCCTGTCTTAGACTGAGAATTAAGGTTAAAAGAGCATTATAGTCTCAGAATAACTGGGTTCTGGCCATGAATCTTTAGGGTGAGCAGTTAGAGTGTAAATTTGGGGCTGTCACTGGAGGTGTTGTCTTCCCCACCAAAGAGAAACAGATTTTTAAGTTACTTCTGGGTTTTACCATCTCCTATTAATTCAGGCCAAATCCTAACATTGCTGCCCAAGTTCTATGACTGATTTGGCTCCAAGCAATTTTGTCCTAAAGTCAGTAGTGCAGTTAATCTTGTATTTCGTGGCAAGGGAGGAAGGAAAGGGGGTAAAAAAACACTAAACACTACCACCTAGTTAAAAAGTTTTAACTGAACTGTTTGTTTCACTTATCTGTATTCGGCTTTGGGGTATATTTCTCTTATTCAGTGATTTTTATTTTATGCCACATGCTGAATATGTCACTTCTGAAATTAACCAAAGATAGCTGTTCTTAGGCCTAAATAAGAGAAAAATTAACCCTAAATTAGTGGATCTACAAATATCATATAGGTGAGGCTGATTAAAACCAACTAAAGAAATGTGTTCATTCATTTATCCCTACACCATCATTAGGAGAAAAGTGATTCCATAGAAATTATTTTTCCACATTACTGAGGAAGAACTTTAAAATGTTTAAACAGTTGCTAGATCTACTGCAATACTCTGAATGACAGTTACCTTTCAGTTTTCTCTTACCTATTAAGTGTCCCTTTGTGATTGCACACAAACAGCTCATATTTAGCTTGTTTAAAACCAAACTCATCATCTTCCAGCCTGCCCCATTCACCAAGTCTTGTTAGTGTCACCCACTCTTTCAGTACACTTTTCAAATTATTTTATAGTCTGGCCTGCTTGCTTTCCCAGCTGTCCTCTCAGTCCTCCTGAAGTACCTCCTTCCACACATCTTTCCCTGTAAATACTATTTCCCACGAGTGCCCTTTCATCCACCACACAGTTCAAAAGTTGCTCTCTCTGAAACTGTCTCTAACTCATTTCAGGGGTGATAGATAATATCAGTAGTAAATGTCACATTCTTACCAGCGCCATTCCTGTTTATCATGTATTGTCATTACTTGTCCCCAGGACTGCCACACTGCTGAGACCTGCATTGATAACTTACCCATCCTGGTCTCCACAGGGTAAAGCCCAGTGCCTGGCACATAGTAGGGGCTGGGTAGTTATTGGCATGAATAGGTACTGTGCTTCAAACTTCTGCTTCAAAATTTGATGACCTACAAATGTTAAGGCTGTGCATCCCCATGTGGTCTTTCCCCAGAGAGCCTTGCACCATGTTTTTTGTTGTCATTTTGCCTTCTTAAGTTCTTCTGTGAACTATAAGGCCAATTACAAAGTTTTTTAAGCCCAAAATTAGGAGTGAGCAGAGGTGGAAAGATCTGAGCGTTTCTACTGTAAGTCAAAGGATTTAACTTTTTGTGCACAAACTGCAATATCTCTTAGTCCTCACAGAGGTCTTTTTAACCCCTACTTTCAGGGTGCTCAGCTGTGCACCAGGTGGGTGACATTTCTAAGAATAAAATTCCTTACCCAGAAGCAAACTGATTCTACTTGAGGACAGGCACAGCTTAAAAGCAAACTGCTTTATTCAGCATCCTATATACATCTGCTTAAGACAATTCTATGTAGAGGCTGATCTGTATCATTACTGTCAAATTTTTAAAAAGGAGGCCGTGTTTCTACAGAGGAACTCTGGAAGATAGGCATGGTTCTTACACAGTCTTACGAGACAATAGGTTAGAGCTTCACTCACAGAACAAAGGATAGTTTCCTGTGCGATTACTTAATGTTAATTCACTCTGGAGATACATCTGGCACCCTACTGGATGTCATGTAGGCTAATTTCATGGAACAGTTCTCAAAGTGTGATCTTAGGCCACCTGGTTGGAGATGGGAGCAGGATACTCTTCAGGGCCCTTCTAAGAGATCCAAGAGGCCACAACTATTTTCGTAATAGTGCAAAGACACGGTTGCCTTCTTCATTCATTCTGTCACCAGTGTACAATGCAGTGTCCCAGAGCTGCTGGTATGGGTGGTGCCCTCACTCTGATGGCTATTGGAATGTGTGCTTGCATGGCTTTGTGCTTTAACCTTTTTCTGAGTTCTAATTTCTGATAAAGTAAATATTGGCAGATAGAGCCCAAATAAGCCAAAGCTCTTGGAAGTTTTCAGTAACTTCTTAATTTGGTCCTGAAATAGTCTATAGGAGATGCAGAAATACATAGCGTGTCTTCTGTACCAATAGCTACAAAGACATTAATTCATAACTAATTCATTTAATCCTCTAATTTACCCCACTGGGGAGGGTAATTTTAGTACCCCTGCTTCACATATGAGAAAACAGGCACAGTGAAGCTAAGTAACAGGGCGTGTGTGCACATATAGTTAGTGTCAGAGCCAGGACCAGCTACGTAATTCGTGGGGTCCAGTATAAAATGAATGCAGGAACATTTGTCCAAAACTTACAAAGAATTTACAGGTGGCAACTGCAGAGCTTTATACGTAAATGCAGGACCCTTCAGAGTAAGTGCCGCCCGCCTGCACCAGCCCAGTGGCAAGCCTGGGGGCTGGCCCTGCCACGGTCGCACCGGGGACTGTCTTGATCTGCTGATTTCCACTGACGCACTCCTGCACTCATGTCTGTCGTTTCTCTTCGGACTGTGGGGGTTTTCCTACTTTATTTTCTTCTTCACTTATAAAGTTTTAATTTCTTAAAATCCTGTGGAAGGCTTTTTGTATTGCCATTTTCCCCCAGGATGGATACATATTCAAGCTTTCACTCTGTTTTCCTTCTTGCCCTAATGATTTCCAAAGGAAGCTTCACTTTCTTCACAGTGACAGGGTTACAAGTCTGGACTGGTTATCATTTTAAAAACAACATCTTAAGCCCTGCCTGGTGTAGCTCAGTGGATTGAGTGCAGGCTATGTACCAGAGAGTTGCTGGTTCAATTCCCAATCAGGGCACGTGCCTGGGTTGCAGGCCAGGTCCTCAGTGGGGGCCATATGAGAGGCAACCAAACATTGATGTTTCTCTCTCATTCTTTCTCCCTCCCGTCCCCTCTCTCTAAAATAAATAAATAACATCTTTTTAAAAATCTTAAAAACAAAGCTATAATAATTGTAAGTAGTTACATGAAATAGTAAAAAAATGATTAAATGGACATATAGATATTATACACGCTGACTATACAAGGAACCCCAATGTGCTTTAAAATGTTTATCGGCAGAACACTTAAAAGTATTGCATTGGTAACTTACTTTCATTTCTTCTATGATTTCTTTGCAGCATGGACAGGGAAAGATGAAAATGTTTCAGGTTTTTTTTTTCTTAACAGCACTGATTAAACAAGCATTGCTTTGAAGTGGCAAACAAACTACCAAAGCCAGTGAATTTATATACTATTCTTATTTTCCCTAGCTTATAAATTACTTGTTTCACTTTTTAACCAAGGCGCTGTAATTAAGTGCAGATCTATGACACTTAACAAGTATCCTTTAATCCTACTTAATTCCTAAATTACCAAAAAAAAGAATGGCCTTTCTTTTTCAGTCTATAATCTTTCGTATCAATGCTTGGTCTATAAAAGATACATAAAAGTATCTGTGCATTTGGCCCTGGCTGGTGTGGCTCACCAGCATACAAACCAAAGGATCGCTGGTTCGATTCCCAGTCAGGGCACATGCCTGGGTTGCAGGCCAGGTCCCCAGTTGGGAGTCATGAGAGGCAACAACACATTGCTGTTTTTCTCTCTCTCTTTCTCCTCTTCCCCTCTCTCTAGAAGTAAGTAAATAAATCTTTTTTAAAATTTGTTTTAAAAAAGTATCTGTGCATTCCATTGATTCAACATAGTTTCTAGTCATGTTTAAAGACTTCTTGTGTAGGTACTTTCTTTTAATTTAGGTTCTTGTTTAAGAATGACTAACTATAAAAAAGGCCACATGGAGTGGACACTGCATAATAAATACATAATACCTGATTTTTCTATCTTAATGGCTGTGGATAGCTTTAAGAAAGAGCTAAGGAAGGGGGAAAAAAGATCCTGAGTCTAACAGATTCACTAGAAAACTAGCAAAGGTTAAATTCTTCCCCTCCTGAAAAACATCAGTACCATGCTAACATGAGAAGGTGAGCTCAGCACAACTTAGCATCTGAGGAAAGACAGACAACATGATGAGCAAGAACAAAAGAACAAATAGTGAATTCGAGTTAATAAATTAATTCTAATAGGATTTTAAAATATGTTCAGAGATCTAAAGGACAACTATGTGAAATGAATTAAAAACATGTTATGAACCAGGAAGAAATAGAAGAATAAGAGATATGCTAGTCGTAAAATGGGCAAAGTTGCAATCAAACTAGGATGTAAAAGTGAGACACGGACATTTTAACGTGTGTCTAAGAGGTGATCCCATAGAGAGATGAAAGAGATTAAAGGAAGAAATAATGGCTGAGATTTTCTAAGAACTGAATAAAGAGATAAATTCATAAACTGAATGATCAGGACACATTGGAACAATAACATTCAGAGAGATTTGAATACTATAATTAATAAGGCTGATCTAATAATAATATATAAAAATATGCACCTAAGAACTGTACTGAGAAACCATATAGTCTCTTCAGATGCACGTCACTGAGATAAATTCTATAAATGGAATTCCCCCCCCAAAAAAATACTGATACTATACAAGGCCACATTCTTCGATGATAATGCATTAATATTAAAAACCAACAATGAAATGAGACTCCCAGTCATTATATCTAGACACTCAAGTCCTTATAGATAATTCATGGGTTAAAGAGGTATGGGAGACAGAAATTATAAAATAATTACAACTAAGTGATGATGAAGGCACTGCATATCAAAACCTGGTATGATGTAGCCAGACTACACTGAGAAAAAAAGTTTAGCCTAACTGCATATGTTTCAGGAAAGATTAAAAATAAACTAAGGTTTCAACTTAAACTGGGTGTAAGGGGCCAAAAAATCCACAAAAACTACAATGAATTAAAAGATAAATGCAAACAGTAATGAATTGGGAGCAGGAAAAGGATAGTAAATCTAATTAATGAAAGATACAATTTGGAAAATAGCGAAGGGGGAAAATCTACCATTTATTTGTAGTTACATCAAAACATTTGAGAATTGTTAATATCTTTAGGTATGATAACATTTATTTTTTTCAAATCCTTATCTTTTAGAGTTTTATAATAAAATATTAATGAATAAAATATGTGGGGAAGGAAATAGAGATGAACAAGAGTCCCTTAGAGCTGATGATTGCTGTGACTTAGTGATGGGTACATGAGGGTTGCTGTACTATTATACTTTTGTGTATGTTTTATATTTTCTATAATATTGGGTTGGCTAGAAGTCTATTTAATTTTTTGCATAAAAGACACATTTTTCATTTTCATCAATAACTTCATTGATTTGGATATTTTGAGTATGTCTGCTATCTCCCACAATTGGTTTCTAGTGGGTAGAGACCAGGGGTGCTACTAAACACCTTCCAAGGCATAAGACAGCCCTACAGTAAAGAATTATTTAGCCAAAATGTCAGTAGTGCCAAGAAACTTTGCAAACCACTTTTGACACATTCAATAAGTCAGAGCACCTTCTCCATATACTGCACAAATCCTTTTTTGCGTTTGGTTGCATTTTTTTACCTTTCTTAAAATAGTAAAGCATGATATTCCAAAAATGTTGTGTGCTTTTTCCTCCATCTTCAATATTAAAATGGCTGCACAAAAATTCACCAATTTTGGTAAGTTTCTTTAATGCACACAGATATGACAGCTGTCACAATACAGTAACAGAATTGTTGTGAATGAAGTTAAAGACAACTAAGCACTACTGGAGCCATCGTAGGGAGAGAAAAAAAAAACCTTTTGGCCAACCCAATAAAAGGTTAAAATAATAGAAATATTTTTTAAATAATAGAAATATTTTAAAGGCATAAATATTTAAAGCTATAATTCTATATTAGTAAATTTTTAACCCTCAATCAAAATAAGCATAATACATGATACTTTTTGAACATATGGTAGATGTGTTGATCTGTGTCCTGAGCCATTTACATGTATCAGCTCAAATACAGGCTCTAGTCACAAGCTGTGAGACTCTAGCCAGTTATTTCACCTCACTGCGCCTTGTTTCTTCAACCTCAAAATGGGCATAATAATAGTACTTACACCATAGGTTATTGGGAAGACTAAGTTGATGCATGTAAAATACCTAAAAGAGAACCTAGCAACATACAAAGAGCACACCACACATGAGTGATTAAGAACTGAATGAAAGGATGAGTTCTCAAAACTGTTTAGACCCAGTAAGTTCTGACAGGCTGCATTTGAACAAATAACACACACAGAGCAGATTTAATGTTAACTTGATTAATAAAACAACAAACAAAAAAAATGGTTAGCACCAGAATGGAAAAAAGTATGGGCCAGTCTTACTCATTAGAATATGAGCACAAAAATCTACTGTCAAATAAAACCCAGTGTGTTATATTAAAAGAATTATACATTTTGAAAAAGTAAGATTGATCCTGAGAATGTAGAGGTGGTTAAAAATTACCAAAAAACTCTCAGTGAACTCAGAACGTTATTAAAAGTATTTCTAAAATATTAATAGATGTTAAAAAGCATAAAATAAGACCTATTCATAATCCTCCCCCAAAGAAAATACTCTCAGCAAACTAAAAGCATAAAGAATCCTCTTTATTTTTTTTTAATTTTTATTTAAGAATCCTCTTTAAATGATCAGCGCTACTTATCAGAGTGTAAAGTATTTTTACTTAATATAGTTAAACCTTGGTTTCTGAACAGTTTGGTTCTTGACCAAGTTGTTTGTGGAAAACATCTCTCTGTGGTCTAACGAAACTTCAGGTCCCCATTCTCTACCCAACAGCCCTTTCATGCTGACACCTGTATGATCAGCCACATGTCTCTCAGACAACAAAAGAGATTTGGTTTTTGAACAAATCTCTTTAACAGTTTTCCGGAACAAATTAAGTTCAAGAACCAAGATTCTACTGTATTAAAAACTTAGAAGCTTTACCATTAAAGAACACGATGTGACGCGTCCTTGCAGTTCTAGAGCACAAAACTATTGAGGCCCTAGCCAACACCGTAAAAGCAAAAGATGTAAGAAGTATAAAAGTTGAAAAGGGGCAAAACTGGCTTTATTGGCAGATAGAGATGTAGCCAACTTCTGAGAGAAACCACAGGTTATTAGAACTTAAAAGAGTTCTGCTGCGTGGCTGGATACAAGTTTACCACGTGAAATTCAACTTTCTATCAATTGAAACAAAACAGAAAATGCCATGAGCCCAGTCTTAGTAATAAACTCTAAAGTACATAGGAATTTACCTAAAATTAAGACTATAAAGAAAACTGTAAAATTGCATTGAAAGCCATGAAATAAACACAGACATCATGTTCATCAAGAGAAAAACTCAAAAAGATGTTAATCTCAAATAAATATATTCCATGCCACCTGCCCAAAATCATAACAAAATCAGTTTCTTGTCAGTCCAGTTTCAAAATTAATATGAAATGGGATGGGATAGAAGGGTGTTTAGAAATGAGTATATAAGTGAAAAATGAAAAATTATTTATATTTAAGCACTAAAAACAAGTAAGATGAAAAATGTAGAGATGGCCAAAACAAGCATGGAATCTTGTTTGATCAGGTATCAAGACTTACTGAAAACCTATACAAATTAAAAGTAGGAAAATGAAAAAATAGACTTATTGAAGGGCAAAAATAGAGTTCAGAAACAGGCCTACATATGTGAGAATTCGGTATATGACAGAAGGCAGAGCAAGTCAATGAGAAAAGATGAGTCTACTCAATTTAAAAATGCTGGAGTACTTGGTTACCCATTGGAAAAATAACTAAAATCAGACACTACCTTACATCAAAACCAGAATAAAATTCAGATGAATTCATTAAATGTAAAAAAAGAAAATTAGAACAATATAAAATACTGAGCTAGAGAAAGCATTCTCAAACGACATTCCAAAAAAGCTAAAAATGAGAGATTGATAAACTTGATTACATCTAAATTATACTTCAGTACAACAAAAACAACCACAAACAATGTGAAAAGAAACTAGAGATTGGAAAAAATACTTGCAACATGTGCTGTAGATAATACAAAATAACTTCTATGAATCCATTTAAAAGAGACCAACTTAATAGAAAAATGGCCAAAGTGTATTAATAGGCAGTTTCAGCAGAGGAAATACAGATCGTCAATAAGCAAAAAGATATTCAACTTTCTTAATAATTAAGAAATGCAGATTAAGCTACAACTTTTCACCTACCAGACTGGCAAAAGCATTTAACTTTAAAATAATGAGAAAAAACAAATATTCCTATGCTAGGAGGAGTGTAAGCAGGTAACAACCTCTTGGGAGAGACATGCGGCAATGTCTTTAAAACTGAAAACAGGCATACCTGCGATCTGGCTCCTCTGCACGTGACACCCCTTCTAATGTACACAAGACACATGCAACCGAAACACCATCCAGAAGGAAACGAGTAAGCCCAGTATGCCCGCAGCAGACGAAATAAGTAATGAGCTGGATTGAAATGTATTGATATACCTTCATCTGGAAGTCTTAACAGTTTTTAATCTCTATTGTACCTCTAAAGTTGGGGTGGTTGTTGGGGGGACGTTGGTCTTATTTCTATTAACAATGTAAAACATCTGTAATGTTTTAATTTCATGTCAGAATAATTCAGAAACTGCGTATTTAACAGTGTTTAACAGAACAGCAGGCACAGGGCATCTAAGTGCTAGTCTCATTTCTACCAGAAACACCACCTCGAACAATCCTATTGAATCCATCTGTTTGGATTAAGTGTCACTAATGTGGAAACTGCGTGCCATCTGTGACAGGTCCCTATAAACCATGGGGTTGCCAGCCTGGCCTGATGAAAACACCTATTACTCTCCTGAGTCTTTTTGGTGGTGGTGGGGGGGGAGGGCGGTAAAGCAAAGAGAACAGTTTTAAAAGAATTTTATAAAAGGTGTCCTCATTAAGAAGGTTCCAGTTCAATGCCAAAAGTAATTACTTACTATGAACTCAATTTGGAAAAATCTCTGACTGCATTTGCGCAGTGTATTACCATTGTTACTCATGTTTTGTGAGTTCAATTTGGCTGTCTGGGTTGTTTAAAAAGTTTGTTTTTTTTTCAAGCCTTTCACCTTTCTATTTGCCCAATAGCCTGCAGTTAAGCTTCTCATATTATTTTTCCTATGATATCATCTAATTTTTCCCCAATATCAAATCTTCAATATCTCTTCCTAGTATAATTTTTAACCTCTCATTTCACATTAAATATCAAGCTAAGTATCTGATAAAAACCAATTTGGGAGATTTCACACTTAAAGAAAAGTCACATTTATATAAAAATTTACCCTCTAAATCTCCTCCCTTGTCTAGTATTTCATTCATTTTTGTGTTCTAGATAAGTGTCAATATGGTCTGCTTAGAAATATGTTAGGATAGTTTCAGTCCCTTAGTAAATCTGAAATAGCATTTTTTTCTTCCCCAAGGTATGGAGCAGTTTCGGCAGGAATGTTGTGTGCCCTCACCACCCTGTCCCAACAGCTAGAGAATGAAAACGCTGTGGATGTTTTCCAGGTTGCAAAAATGATCAATCTTATGAGGCCTGGAGTCTTCACAGACATCGTAAGTACTTTACTTATTTATGAAACCTGGACGCCACCAGTTGAAACCTGGGCTCACACTGTAGAGTAGTGGTTCTCAGCTGGGGCTAACTGTGCTCCCCACCTCACCCCTAGGGGAAGTTTGGCAATGTCTGGAGTACTCTGGCATCTAGTGAGTCCAGGGTTACTGCCAAACACCCTGCAGTGCATAAGATAGACCTCCAAAACAAGGAATTATCACCCCAAAATGTCAGTAGTGCTAATGTGGAGAAACTCTGCTCTTTACGGTATAGTATTCTCTAGTTATAAAATGCAGATATACCCTTTCTCTTAATTTGTTGTCAAGACTGAGAATTAATTCCAAGCTAACAGAAATCAAAAGGATGTGAAGCAAACACAGGTCTTGTTTCTAAAGGATTCACGTGATTTTTAGACAGCATAAATGTATATTCCCGTTTCTCTAGTGTGTTTTTCACATTTGTGATTATAATTTAGCATTCCTACCTTAGATGGAATGACTAAACTGCCCTCTGGCTCAAACTGTCTTCCTCTTGTTTTCCAGGAACAATACCAGTTTGTCTATAAAGCAATGCTCAGCTTGGTCAGCACTAAGGAAAATGGAAACGGTCCCATGACAGTGGACAAAAATGGTGCTGTTCTCATTGCAGATGAATCGGACCCTGCCGAGAGCATGGAATCTCTAGTGTGATTGGAATCCTGACAGCGCACTTCATTTGTAAAACTTCTGAAGACTGCGAACTTTTTTGAGGCCTTTTTTGCCAGACTCTAGGTTATACAATAACCCGGTTACTTTTTTACACTGATAAAAGTTTTGATATTTATTTTTTGCCATTTTATGTCTTAATGGTATCCTACTGAGCATTTGCACCTCTGTTCATTTCCCCCAGTGAAACACAGTTTGACCTAGTTTGCACTATCTGATCAGTGTTACTGCCTATAATCTAATACTGAAGCAAATACTGATGTGACATTCCGTAACGACATACATGCTACTTTTTAGTTCAGTACAGTGAAGGTCTTTGTTATGACAGTATATCTTGATTTTATTATTATGGCTAAAGCAGTTGTGTTCTACTAGCAGGCAATGCTGTATTTTTTCCTCAGTCCTCCTCTCCTGTTCTTTTTAGACATTTTTCAATACTGTATGCCTTCTATATTTTAATAGGGTGAATGAGCACTGTTTTCTGTTAAAGCATAGCAGGTTATTGGGAGCTACTAAGAAGGTCTGTCAACTTCATGGCCTTGAAACAGTTCCATTTATGATGGTGAAGACACCCATTAAGAAATTAGAAGGTTTAAGAGTTGCTTCATGTAAACATCACTTATTAGTTACAAACTTATACTCATAGCTTAAAAAAATGATGTGTCAAAATAAAGGATATCTCTGTATTACAGTTTTCACAGTAGCTATGTGGACTGTGTGTTATTTCCATTTTGACTCTGAAATAGCTACACCCTAAAATCAGGGCTACCTTTTACAATAGAGTGATGGTAATATTTCACACAACTCAATTAAGAAACCCGTTAGTGACTCTGCATTAATGCTTCTTGGTATAAAATACCAAATCTCATGGCAGGTGAATTATGAAAATCTTTGCAAGTGTATAATTTTGCAACTAGTCCCCCAAATACCTATTACTCATATAGCAATCTAATAAAAACTACCTATATAGTTAACATTATTTTCTTTCCTTTTTTGTCAAATGTTTCATGATAAATCTCATAATTACATTCTTCTACTTAGGATTAAATTGAAAATACTATATTAGCAAAAAGTCTTAGGACTAATCTAGACTCCCACACATGGATAAATCAGATTTAGAGAGAGAAAATTAGAATCTTAAATGAAAGATGGTATCTACATTTTCAAATAATTTTTAAGGGGGAGAGACAAATTTGTATGTTTTTGTGCAGTTTAGCCTCAAAAATAGAAACACTTCAGTAAAACAGCACACAGCACCTCAGGCGGTTATTCAGTCAGCCTGTGCAGCCACATTCACCCCATAGTATACAAGAGGAAAATTAGGAGCATTAAGGAATTTCAATTCCATTAGAAAAATAATCTACCTACTAAGATCCCTTTCTTATATTGCTTATTTGCTTTTGAGGGACAACTTCTGTCAGAAGCAAAGTCACCACCCAAACTGGACCTGTTATGGGAGGACAAAAGGGTTTGGATTATTTTTTATGTCAATAAACTTCAACCAAAAGCCCACACTGGCAATTATACTATCTTGGTAGGCATTAGAACATTCATGGTAATCAGCACTGAGGTTCTATTTCTCTTGCGTTGGCTTTCTATGAAGTCTGTCAGAATGTTGCTGAAAAGGACCAAAGCTACTAGGTAGAGAGAGGCTACAGGTCAAACAGAAGTTCCAATGCATAGACCAGGTCAATGAAGTTGTCATGAACTACATAACTTTCCAGGGCTAAGGTAATCTCATCTTTTTAATCACGTAGATTCATCAACATAAATTAGTCCACTGTTCACAAACCGTGTACGCTGCAGCTTGAGAAAAGGTGTGCAGATGAGCCAAGTTTGCTAAATTGTATGTGCTAGATGATACAGACACCATTATGGCACCTCTGCTCCCATCAGAGGCGATACAAAGAAGCTCTACCTAACAATGAAGAAAAAAGCTTGACCACTGGAACACTAAAACTGCCAAAAGGCTAAAGGGAATCAGGAAGGGAAAGGATTTGGATCATAGCAAGAGCTAGAGCATTTTAGTTAATTCAGTAGGTTACTTTGGTTGTATAGAGTATTGATATGAGCTATTCCGAGTAGCTGGCACAGTGGACTTGACTTGCAGAAGTAATGTTCAAGTTGGGGTTCATGGGTTGGAGTCATGGTCCTTAAGTAATTTTTTCTTAATATAAATGTAAACATCGGTTAGAAGACACACTGCAAGTATTCCCTCCGGTGCTATTTACAATGGTCTCAGTTCATGGAACTGCATACCCTCCAACATAATTCTGTGACCATCTCTTATGTGGCCATCAGAATCATGATAAAAGAGGTAGCTTGTAAATAGAACAGAAATGTTATGAGGATGGTTAGAAGTTTTCTGTGAGCCAGTTGTGTGTCTACAACAGGCTTGAACCAAAGTGTATACAAATGCTGACCCACTGAACTATGAGCAATTGCTCTTTGTCCATCTTGCCAAAATGATCCCAACATACATTTAGGTTAGTTATATTCAAAAATTCCTCACTTTCACCATAGAGTATATCTGCACTATTATCCTTCATTTGTTATTGGCAGAAATATGCTTCCATCTTTCCCAAGGCAGAGCTTCAAATATGGTGTTTTCTTTTAACATAAGCACATTGCTTAACTACATGACAAGGTTATCACCACTTGCACTCAGGGGGAAAGGAAATAGCTATTGCAAATTAATGTGTGTTACTTTATAAAATAAGCTTATTGGCTAAACGAATTTATCTTTAGGTAAACAGAATGCACACATCACACAAAATTGAATTGCAAGGATCAGACCCAGTGGCTCTGCTGGAAATCAGAGAAAAAAAAACCTTATTTCCATCAGGAGAACTCTTTCTTACATCCAAAAGCCACTGTACACACACACACACGCACACACACAGTTCTGAATTTCAAGAAGAATAAGATTAATTGAATTGGTTTGCCTAATTCTTACTCACTGGAACTTTCAGAGTCTATTTCAGGTTGAAAAGTCCAGCAAGGTCAGAGAAGATTATGGTGTTCTATAACAAGGTCTGGCTTTTGGAGTTTTCAGCCCAGAGTGACATATTTAAATCAACAATTAACCTTAATTATTTTTTAATGACACAGCACAACTGCCTTGTTATGAATTTTTTCTTAAGTGCATATATATTTAAAAATTAAAATATAGTACCAATTTACCAAAGATACATATTACTAATTCCAAGCAAAAAATAAGGAAAAGAAACCCAAACTCATCATAATTTAAGAAATAATAATGAAAATGTAGATTGTCTTAAGAATTTAGCAGTTATACTGGGAAGTGCATTTCAACTCCTATGTTCTAAAGTTTATGTTATGATGGTGTCAGTGAATTTTTATATGAAGGGAAAATGCCTGCTTTTTTTTAAACAGCTATAATTTCACTTACTCCTTTGCGCTTTCCCTTAGTTGCCAATTACCATACAATATTGGCTTTACTTATCTCTAGAAAGAAGGCATGCTACAAATAGGGAAGAATTGTAATAATGATATTTGGCCTCTACTTTGTCTTAGCTGTTAAACTGTTTTTAGTATTTTTGTTAAATATTTGCAAAGGGAAGCATTTTCTACAGAGGATAATTAATTTCAAGAAAAATATCTTGAGTTTTAAGAAATAAACATCTCCAGAAAAGGAGACAGCCGGTTTTATAAAACGTCGCAACTCTCCAACATTTGGGGTAGTGACTCCTTTTTTGTTAGGACATTTGAATCTAGCAAGCAGCCATTGTTTCTAAAAAAACAAAAGCAAAAAACAAAAAACTCAGCCTCCATGTTGATTCGTGTTTCTTTTCATTTCATTTTGAAATAGCTAAAATCATTAAAACTGTAAATATTTTGTTGCTTGAAATAAACATCTTCTGGGAACTTTGTATCTATGGTATATAATCATAGAATTTTATATTTTCATATAAAGCTAATTTTTTTCTAGTTTCAACTCCGTCATAGTTTTTGGTTTTGGTTTTTGGTTTTTGTGGTGGATATGTGAATTCAACTTTCTGTGTAATGAAGTAGCCAAGAATCATCTTTGCATTCCAAAAGAATCCCACATGTTTTATTTCTTTGAGGCAGTGATTGTGAAAGTTGGATTTTCTTTTTTAATTCCATTAACCATTTGTGCAGTAGGAATTAGATGTAGTCACTGAATACATTGTTGCATTGACCCATTTGAAAAAAGTGTGTTTTTTTATTTGTTCCAGGGGGAGGGGTTTTGTAACCTGAAATTTTCCCTTTTTTCTTCTGTTTAAAACTATATCAAATCACTCTATTATAGTGTTATTTAATATGTAAATTGTATTGCTATACATAAAATAAAGTATGGTTTTTGATGTATTCATTAGTAATGAGCATTTCTGTGAAAATATCTATATCCAGTAAAATAAGGTTACTAGTCAGCCTTAACAGGTGATATTTACACTGACCCTTCATGCTAGTTCATTTGGTAGTAAAATGAATATTAGGAATCATCTTTACACAGCCAGAAAGCCAAAAAGAAGTGTCTTTTCTGAGTTCTGCCTCCTTTTAAGGGTAAATAGTCATAAAGTTATGCCTGTATACTGACTTTATTCACTTTATGAGTCTGCTGCTAAGACCCAGTGTATCAATTAGATTTTTAGCCACTACCCCCTCTTAATATTTGTAGGATGAAGAATGTATCCTGGAAAGACTGGGAGAATCTACGAAACATAAAATATCACTACAATTGCTTCTACTCACAAGGAATTTTGACATTTCCAAATAGGGGTCCCAAAGCTGGCAGCTTTTGTCCACCATTCTCTTTGAACTTTAGGTGGCCCCACATTCAGGAATTCTACTACCAGGGCTCCAATGTCCCTATAAATATTAAAGAGCTGATGAAACTCCATCCCCAACTAAGTAACTGGAAATGTATTGGTATCGGTAGTTTCTACTGATACCTGGAAGAAAGACCAATTTCAGCACAAAAGAATGAATCTAGTTATGTAATCCTGCTCTTCCTCAAATTCCGCCCATCTGTACCCAATACATGGCAGTAACAAACTGGAGAGGAGTGGCAATTGGTTGTCTTAAATGTGAGACATGCACTCTGCCACTCACCAGAGCTGATATCTCTTCCCTCACCTTATGTCTGCCCATCATCAGTTGTTTAAACAAGCTTCCTGGATCCTATGAGAGGCTGCATAAGAATTTTGATATCATCTTTCTTCCATCTCAGGCTGGTAAAGCAAGAAGCAGGAGCAGCAGAAGTATTTATATTGGTCTTCCTCCACAATTCTAGGAAGCCAGCATGGGGCAAACAGGTATACCATATTCCTAATTACTTCTAAATCCACCCAAGATGGTTCCATGAAACAGCAGCTGCAAGTGTTCAAAATAATTAAATCAGTTCTCTATTCCATGGTCTTTACTGTCCAGAGTATAACGCTGGACAAGGAAGCCTCACTTCTATCAAGAATGGGGCAAAGAAACAAGGGTGCAAAGAGCCACTGACCCAAAATTTCATTTTCTAACAGTGGATTTAGACTGTTGAGAACTTTTAAGATTTGGAAACAAGTCACTACTAATCATGTCGAGATTCAGAGACAGGATTGAAGACATTGGCTCCATTTCTGCCTGTGTAGGTAAAACAAGGCACTAGAAGATAGGAACTGAAAGTTTAGTACCAGCAAGGTAAAATTGGCTTTTGTGATTATGAAGTTTGCCAGAAAGATAATTAGGCCAGCAGTTTATATGAATTTAATAATTACAATGTGTTGCTTTAAAATTGAAAAATAGGAAATCAACCGATTTGTGGTAATCTGAAATAATTTGACTTGCATAGTTACTGGCCTATAAATCTTATCTCCCCTTCCCCACACTACTTCTGCAAGGTGTAAAGTCAGGCTTTGTTGCAACAGCCGATGGGCCTTGCAAAGCTCTAAACAGTGGATATCTTGAGCATTCCATTAGAATTCATTCCATAAGCATTTGCTATATATCTACTACAGGCTACATGTTAGTTATACTCTGTACAGAATGTGAAGTTGTTGATAGAGGCATTTCAAGTCAGATAAGGCAAAGATTACCATTTAATCTTAAAAATTAGTTCTTCAATTTACTTGGCACAATAGTAGAGATGACCTTTAGTGAAAGAGTAAAAAAGATTGTTCACCTGTGTGAACCTGTATCCATCTATGTTCCCTAACTAATAGACTGTGCTGACAAAATACTATGTATTCTGCATTTTCCAATAGTGAAAAAAAAAATGTTAAAGGATGAGGACTATGGAGTCAAATAGCCAAGGGTTCCAGTCAATTCTGCCACCCCACTGGGCAGAAATGCCCACCCAGTAATTCACTGGTGATTTGGGCCAAGTTACTTCATTTCTCTATGTGCCGTTTACCTCAGCTGGAAAAAAAGAGAAACATGTTTACTCATTAGACTGCTGTGAGGAGTGAATAAAATGATGCATGCAAAGCTCTTGGAAGAATCTGTTAATGTTAGCCATTGTAACTATCCTATAATCTTGCTTTAATTTTTTATTGCTTAGCACACCTCCTGTCAATCATGAAAGGTAAGTCAACTACCTTAGCTTGCCCAATTGCATAGTAATATTGAAATATTTCTTCACTGATGAGGAAGCTAACTGTGTCAAATTTGATTCAAGGGTGCTAAATGGGGGCGAAAGTGGACAGAGACCAATCCACATATCCTACTGTCCAGAAGAAACGAGAGTGGCAGAAGCATGGAATGGACAAATGCTGTGGACACTGGCTAGCAGTGTCCACGTCATTATGGATGAAATAAAACACACACGGACTACCGAGTCCAGTGGAGGAAAAAAGACGACATGGCTTTTCTCTCAAGGGGAACAAAAAGCCATGGCCTCCGCCATGACAGGCCTTTATTTTATTTCTGCTCCCATTACAAGATGGTCCTCGCTCCCTATGCACAAGTTACAACAAAGGAGCCAATGCCCCTCCTCACATCACAGAAGAAGGATATTAGCAAATGAAAAGGGGAAAAATTGTTGAGCCAGTTACACTGGTCCCTGCAAGGTTTAGCATGGATTTTAGGAAGTTACAATAAGCACTTGCTATCCCAAACCAGGGTGAGGGAGTTTCAGCAAAAAGCAAGACTCAAAGCAGCTTAGCTATAGTGCAAATCTGATTACCCAGGAGAAAACCTATCTGTGGGCATGGGTCCTGTGCATCTCCAAGTGGGAGCTGGGCCCACGCCATGCAGAAGGGTCTGTCACAGACAACATACATGATGCCCCAATGCTTCAATATTTCTCTTCTAGTGGTTTAATATCTCAGTGCATTGCAAGAAAGTTTTTTTAAGAAAAAGCTTCATTATTTTAGAAAAGTGAAACAGTATTATTTGTTCATGTCAGACACCAAGTGCAGAAAATGGGATAATACTATGGAAAAAGGTGAGCTTTGTGTCTTTTTTATAATTGATTTTTAAGTTAATTATATTTTATTGATTATGCTATTACAGTTGTCCCAGTTTTTCACCCTTTGCCCTTCTCCAGCCAGGACCCCCGACTCCCTCAGTCAATCCTAACTGTTGTTCATTTCCATGGGTCATATGTATAAGTTCTTTGGCTACTCTATTTCCTATACTGTACTTTACATCCCCATGGCTATTCCGTAACTAACTATTTCTGCTTCTTAATTCCCTCAACTCTTCACCCATTCTCCCACACCACTCCCATCTGGCAACCATCATATCTGGTTGCTTCTCATATCTATGATTCTGTCTCAATTCTTCTTTGCTTAGTTTGTCTTTTAGATTCAATTTTTAATAGATATGTATTTATTGACATACTATTGTTCATAGTTGTGATCTTTTCACTTTTTAATTTTATTTTTAAGTATATTTTACTGATTATGCTATTACACTTTTCCTAATTTTCCCCCTTTCCCCTCCCTGCACCCTGCACCCACCAACCCTCCAGCATTCCCCTGCCCTTAGTTCATGGCCATGGGTTGTACATATAAGTTCTTTGACTTCTCTGTTTCCTATACCATTCTTAACCTCTCCACATCTACTTTATGTCTACCAACTATACTTCTTATTTTCTGTACCTCCCGCCCCCATTCTTCCCTTCCTCTTCCCCACTGAAAACCCTCCATGTGATGTCTATTTCTCTGATTCTGTTCTAATTGTTTGTTTAGTATTTTTCATTGTTGTTGTTTGTTTTTCTTTTTTAGATTCAGTTGTTGATAGTTGTAGTTTGTTGTCATTTTACTGTTCATAGTTTTTGGTCTTCTTCAATTTCTTAGATAAGCGCCTTTAACATTTCATATAATAAGGGCTGGGTGATGATGAACTCCTTTAACTTGACCTTACCGGGGAAGCACTTTATGTGCCCTTCCATTCTAAATGGTAGCTTTGCTGGATAGAGTAATCTTGGATGTAGGTCCTTGCCTTTCATGACTTCAAATACTTCTTTCCAGCCCCTTCTTGCCTGTAAGGTTTCTTTTGAGAAGTCAGCTATAGCCTTATGGGCACTCCTTTGTAGGTAACTTTCTCCTTCCTTCTTGCTGCTTTTAAGATTCTCTCTTTATCTTTAATCTTGGGTAACTTAATGATGATGTGCCTTGGTGTGTTCCTCTTTGGGTCCAACTTCTTTGGGACTCTCTGGGCTTCCTGGACTACCTGGAAGTCTATTTCCTTTGCCAGACTGGGGGAGTTCTCCTCCATTATTTGTTCAAATAAGTTTTCAACTTCTTGCTCATGTTCTTCTCCTTTTGGCACCCTTATAATTTGGATATTGGAATGTTTAAAGTTGTCCCAGAGGTTCCTAAGCCTCTCCTCGTGTTTTTGAATTCCCGTTTCTTCATTTTGTTCCGGTTGGATGTTTATTTCTTCCTTTTGTTCCAAATCATTGAGTCCCGGTTTCCTTCCTGTCACTGTTGGTTCCCTGAATATTTTGCTGTATTTCACTTTGGGTATCCTTCATTTGCTCTTTCATTTTGCCACCAAGCTCAATCAGTTCTGTGAGCATCTTGATTACCAGTGTTTTGAACTCTCCATCAGATAGGCTGGCTATCTCCTCATCGTTTAGCTCTCTTTCTGGAGTTTTGCTCTGTTCTTTCATTTGGGATATATTTCTTTGTCTTGGTGCACCTGTTAAGTTGTAAGGGGGTGGGTCCTTAGGTATTCACCAGGGCAGGGCAACCCTCCTTCCTACCTTGTGGCACTGTCTGTGGGGAAGGGGTCAGAGAGGGAACAATGCAGCTCACTTGCTGGGCTCTAGCCTCACTTTCCAATGAACTCTCGTGTGAGACTGGGAGTTTCTCCCACGGTGGGAACCCCTGCTATAGTCCACAGTCAGCTCTGAGTCTCAGTTTCCCATTTAGTCAGCCCTGCTCACCCGGTCCACCTCCTCATAGCAGCTCCATTCAAGGGCTGCTGCCTTGCTGCGTGTTCTCTCAGCCAGCCCCTGGCTCACTGTGCAGTCTCGTCCTACGCCTCACCATGGATCCTTTCAGCTCGTCCTGCCTGTGGGATTAGCCACCTTGCTTTGAGTTCTCTCCATCTGCCTGTCTGTCCCATCTACCTCCTGCCAGTCTGGTTGGTCTGCTTGACTGTTTCTTTATTTTAATTCCTTGGTTGTCCGAGTTCCATTCAGTTTGATTTTCTGGAACTTCTAATTGCTTATTGTTTTTAGATTGGTTGTTTTCCTCCTTTTGGTTGTGCGAGGAAGCAACACTTTGCTTCTACCTATGCCTCCATCTTGGCCAGAACTCCAAGTCTCCCTTTTTCTTAAATAAATCCCTTTCACATCTCATATAATAATGGTTTGGTGATGATGAATTCTTGTAGTTTTTTGTCTGGGAAGCTCTTTTTCTGCCCTTCCATTCTAAATGACAGCTTTAATGTATATGGTAATCTATAGGTTGTAGTTTCTTACTTTTTATCACTTTGAATATTTCTTGCCTGCAAAGTTTCTTTTGAGAAATCAGTAGATAATTTTATGGGTACTCCTTTGTAGTTAACTCTCTGCTTTTCTCTTGCTGCTTTTAAGATTCTCTCTTTATCAATAACCTTTGGCCTTTTAATTGTAATGTATCTTAGAGCAGGCCTCTTAGCATCCATCTTGTTTGGGACTCTGTATGCTTCCTGGACTTGCACGTCTATTTCTTTCATCAAATTAGAGAAGTTTTCTTTTATTACTTTTTCAAATAGATTTCCATTTTTTGCCCTTTCTTTTCTCCTTCTGACACTGCTATGATGTGAATGTTGTCCCAGAGGTTGCTTATACTACCCTAGTTTGTTCATTTGTTTGTTTTCTTTTTCCTTCTTTTTGTTCTGACTGCTTGTTTTTTGCTTACTTATGTTCCAGATCCCTGATTTGATTCTGGACTTCATCCACTCTACTGTTGTTTCCCTGTAAATTGTTCATTATTTCAATTAAGGTATCCTTCATTTCTGACTGGATCTTTATGCTCTTGAGGTCCTCACAAATTTCCTTGAGCATCCTTGTAACCAGTGTTTTGAACTCTATATCTGATAGATTGCTTATTTCCATTCTGTTCTTTTTCTTGAGTTTTGATTTGTTCTTAAAGTTGGACCACATTTCTTTGTCTCCTCATTTTCACAGCCTTCCTGTGTTTGTTTCTGTGTATTAGGTAGAGCTGCTATGACTCCCTATATTGGTAGTGTGGACTAATGTAGTAGATGTCCTGTAGGGTCCAATGGCACAGCCTCCCCTATCACCCAAGCTGGGTACTTGAGGTGTGCCCTTCGTGTGGGCTGAGTACATCCTCCTCTTGTAGTGAGGGTGTATTATTGGCAGGTCAATGGGAGGGACTTACCCAGGCCAGCCAGCTGCTTGGACTGGCTGTCACCACTGACCACCAACCTCCACCCTCCATAGAGAATCAGCTGTGCAGGGGCAGGGTGGCGGTGCTCTAACATGGTTTATAGCTGTCTACTGGGTGCATAAGCTCTAGGGTTTCCCAGATGGTGCAGGCCAAGGTCCACCCCCACCTGTGTTCTGCCCAGGGCCATCCTGCATGAGGTATAAAGCAATCTGAGCTGGCTGCTTCTTGTGCTGGACTTGGAGATTCCCAGGTGAAGCCAAGCTGTGAATCTAGACTGGCTGCTGCCAGTGCCAGGCCTAAGGCCACTTAGCAAGATGTACAGGAAGCTCAATGTTCAGAGCTCAATGAGGCCAGCTGTTGCTTGTTTGATAGTCTTTAGGAAGTTGTTAAACATGAGCCAAGTCCATCCACTCATAGGGAAAAGTCACAGTTAACAATGTGGGTGGACCTTTAAGTTGGGTGGGATGGAGTCTCAGGAAAACCACAGGGCAGGGCAAAGATTGTTTAGCCAGGTTGATGGAGTCTCAGATATGGTACTAACCTGCCATCTCTGTGGCTCTGTGGGCGGAGGGCTCAGAAAAGGGACAATGGCCTCTACCCACCTTTCTTTCTGGAGAAAACTATCCTCCAGCTCCCTCCTTGATGTCAGACACTTCAGTTACTCCCTGTATGCCACTGGTACCTTTCAAGCTGTTACCTCAGTGCTTGAGCTCAGAGACAATGAATCTGACTAAGTCTATGTGTGGGTTTTTTAAGGGGAACTGCTTGGGGACTCCAGAGTTTCTTCCACCAATGAAATCTAGAAGTTATGGGGACTTATCTTCATGGCACTGGAACCGTGGGCTGGGGAGGCTGGTCTGGGGGTGGGACACCTTGCTCCCAAAATATCCCTCCCAAATTTTTATCCACCACATGTGGATGAGGGACCAACGTATCCTGCATCTCTGCCCCTCCTACCAGTCTTGATGGATGTGGTTTCTTTAATTCCATAGTTATCAAACTTCCAGTCAACTCAATTTCTGATGTTCTGAGTGATGGTTATTCTATATTTTAGTTGTGCTTTTGATGTGGTTGTCAGAGAAAGCAAACTATGTTTAGCTATGCCTCCATCTTGACTGTGAGTTGAATTTTGTTCCTATCACTAGCTGCACTGCCCTATCTTAATCCCCAAACCCTATAAACTAATAATCAGTGACAATTCCTTTATTCTCAGATGATTTTTATCTCTTATATCATCTTTCACTACTTTCAATATACCACATTATCGACCAACATCTTTCTTCACCCTAGGTCTACTTGGCTTTTTTAGCTACTCACTATCATACCGTGAAGAAGTTGCCACATTTAGAAATATTACCTGTTCTTAAAGCCTATAAAATACATTATTTTAGAATATCTCACTATTTAAGTAAGATCATCTGTTTCTTCTGCCAAAGCCTTATCGATTGTTGAAGAAAGAAACAATGAGAATAAATAAATTAAGGTTACTTATCCTAGAACTCTTGGTATTTTAACAATAAAATATTCCCATATTTAACATATTCATGACTCATGAATCCTGTAACTGTTTTAAAATTGATCATTTAAAAAATAATATCAGCCTTGGCCAGACAGTTCAGTTGGTTAGAGCATCTTCCCAATATGCCAAGGTTGCAGGTTTGACCCCTGGTCAGGCCACATACAAGAATCAACCAATGAATACATAGGTAGGTGGAACAACAAATCAATGTTTCACTTTCTCTCTCTCGCTCCCTCTCTCCTCTTCTCTCTCAAATCAAATACATTTAAAAATTATTAAATGTGATATATTTTTGATATTAAATGTGATATATTTTTGATATTAAATGTGATATAGGCTATTATAATAGAATACTAAGTATAGAGGTAATTTTTCATGGAAAGATGCACAATGATTATGTGCATTTAAATTGAATTTATCATATACATTACTTATTAAGACACCTTTTGTTGGAACAAAATTCTCACATTGCTGAAGAATATGTAAACTGATTTTGTGTCAGAACATCCCAGCAGCTTGCATAGTGTTCTTTTTTTTTTAAGATTTTTTATTTATTTATCTTTAGAGAGGAAGGGTAGGAGAGAGGGAGAGGGAGAGAAACATCAATGTGTGGTTGCCTCTCGTGTGTCCCTTGCTGGGAACTGGCCTGCAACCCAGGCATGTGCCCTGACTGGGTATCGAACCGCGATTGTTTGGTTCACAGGCCCGCGCTCAATCCACTGAGCTACACCAGCCAGGGCTGCATAGTATTCTTTAGTTCTAAGCTTTCACCACACTAATAATCAGATTTTTTTCTACTAGATAAAGTATTTCCTATTCCCCGCTTCATCTTAATTCTTAAATGCCTCATGTGGGTGCATGCATGTGAGTACATTTGGAACTATATAGTTCCAAAATGATCCTTTGGCTTTTAAAAATTCTCCCAGGCCTGTACAAAAGGATAAAGGAGTCCTTACTATTTTCAAAATGATTTAGTCCTAAATGTCTCCTCAAACACTGAGGAGATATATACTCTGAACACTGAGGAAAACATAAATTATGGTTACTAAGCTGGCAGCAGCTGTAGTCTACTATGAGCATCCCCATCATATTTTCTATTTATTAAACATAAACCCCAATGGAAGGCATGGTTTGTACACTGTAAAAACACTCCAAATAGTAATACAGACAGTCTCTAGAACTTCATGGTTTACTATGACACCTTCTCTGACAACTGAGTAAGGTGTTTACATAAGAAAATTTAAAGGACTTGGGGCTGCCCTATTCCAATAATTCAGGCAGAAGTCAGCTAAAATCTAATCTATTTCCCTGCATCTGAAACAGTGAGTCTTTACCTCCCCCTTGTTACAGAAGCGTCCTTGCTCCTGTGTAAGGTCAACCATTCTATCTTCCATTACTCAGAGGTGGTCCATGCCTACTTATCCTCCCAAGGACTTCATTCGTGTAATCAGCCTTCTTCTCATTTGAATCAGACACTTCTCTTTCCCTACTGAATCATTCATTTTAGTATATAAATATGCTGTGCTATCAACAACTTGGAAAACCTTCTATTGATGCCGAGATTCCTTTGACTGCCATCTCATTTTGTTGTTTTGCTCTGACTATAAAACTTCTTCAGAGAGGTGTCTATAGTCACAAGATCCATTCCTTTCTTCCATTCTCTCAAACTGTTTAAATTAGGGATCCATCATCATCATCCCATAGTTCTTATCAAGTTCTTCAAGTACTTTGTTCTTTACCCTCATTTCACTAATTTATCAGTAATTGTCCACACCACCTTCTGCTTTTAGCACTCAATGAATACTGACACACCAATCACTATGTACCAAGAGGCGTTCTAGGTGCTAGGGGTAAAGTAGTTCACAAAATAGTCCTTGACCCCATGGAACTTACAGTTGATAAACAACAAATACATAAATAATATTTAATATAATTTTAGGTAAAAAGGCAAAGAACTAAATAAGAGAGGGGGTTGTCTTAGGATGGCAGCAGAATAGAAGGATCTTTCTTGCACCTCTTGCCAGGACCAAACTGGAAATAAAACTAAAGAGGAGAATAGTCACCTGGAATTACCAACCAAAGACTACCCGAAGAGGAGAATTTTAACCAAGGACTGGCAGAAACCACCTCGAGACTAGTAAGAAGGGTGGGTTATAAAAGGGGCCAGCTTGCTCCCCCTAGGGAGCAGGCTAAGGTTACAGAGAGATACTACTTCTGTGGGAGCTTCCCCCTGAGGAGAATGAAGCCAGGACCCCACAGGTGGGCTCACCAGCCTGGAGCGCCATAGCCAGGATCAGCTGTCCACATAGCATCCAGCAGTGAAAGGGAACAGGGTTTCTTTCCACCAGGAAGAGACGGAGACCACTGGGGCCAAAGCCACTGTTGTTGGTTTTTGTTTTTCATTCACAGTCAGTCATCTTGGGCTCCAGTGAAGGGAGGGCAATGTGGACTGGAGCCGCCTGAGGAGGGTCTGGAGTGGGAAGCATTGGGGAGAGAGGTGAGGGAGCAGCTGTTGGGATCCCTGTGGGCGTTATCCCACTATATCGCAACAGCCATTTTTCTTGAGAAGATCAAGCTGCTCCCAGGGGAATCGGCCTGGGGAAAATCAGCTACCCCACCTAATGGGATACTGCTTACATCCATCCTCTGGAATCCCACTCACCACACCCTGCATGTTTTTTCCCTCTCACCCAGCATCTTAACACCTACTGAGAAAACAGCAACATAAGCAGACTGAGGGGATGTTACAGACTGGCCTTGGGGCCAGCCATTCTCTGCATTTTCCCGGGGAACTGGACTGGCACTTCCCCCTTCACCAGAGTGCTGACAGAAACACGTGCTACAAACACACTCCTAGTCTCCAGCAGACCCAACCTCTGAGCTCCATAGGCCCCACTTGCTTACCTACTAGAGGCTCTGCCTTGCCAATCTCAGAGAAATAATCTGGGACAGACTCAGATGTATGGCTCTAGGGCAGGGGAACATATCCACCAGCTTCCCTGAGATCTGAACTGCACCGCCCCCGAGTGGGAGATCCAGGGCGCCCATCCTCCTGATGCCACCAGAAGCCCTTTCAGAAACTGTCAGTTTCAGTCCAGCAGGCAGAGGCAGATTCTGCAGTGCTCTGGGATGTTTGATGAACCACCCCTGGACTCTGTGCTGGTAAAGCTAGCTTTGGAGTGCAGCTTGGCTCTTCCCATGTGCAACCAAGCCCAGCAGAGCTTGGATCACTTGCAGCTTTAAACACGCAGTGGAGGGCCAGATGTGGGCATCAGCTGACGTTGGCTGACACCAGCATCAGACAACTCTGGAGGAGCAGGCACTAAACTCTGCTGAGACAAATTTCAGTTTGTTCTTCTTCATTATTTTGTATTTTTTTCTTTTTCATAGCCTCTTTTATTATTATTTTTTAAACCAAGACTACTCTATTGAGCAAGGCTATTCAAATTGAAGGCAAAATAAAGAACTTCCTAGACCAAAAAATAAAACAAACAAAAAACTAATTAAAGGAGTTCATTACCACCAAACTGGCAGGCACTGCAAGAGATTTTAAAGGAACTGCTTGAAGAAGAAATAGAGGGGCAGCGTAGGGGGTGACATAAGTAAAAAAGAAGAAAAAATAGCAATGAATAAGTACCTACCAATAATAATCTTAAATGTAAATGTATTAAATGCTCCAATCAAAAGACATACATAGTTGCATGGATTTTTAAAAATGACCCATATGTATGTTGTCTACAAGAGATCCACCTCAGAACAGAAAGATTCACACAGGCTGAAAGTGAAGGGATGGAAAAAAATATTCCATGCAAATTAAAAATGGAACTACCCTTTGACCTAGTGTTTCCACTTCTGGGAGTATATCCTAAGAATCACAAAACTCCAATACAAAAGATATGTATGTACTCCTATATTTACAGCATCCCTATTTATAATAGCTAAGATCTGGAAACAGCTTAAGTGCCCACCAGTAGATGAGTGGATAAAAAAGCTGTGGTTCATTTACACAATAGAATATTATGAAACAGTAAAAAAAAAAAAAAAAAAAAAAAAGGAATTCTTACCTTTTGTAACAGCAGGGATGGACCTGGATACTATTGTGCGAAGTGAAATAAGCTAGTCAGTGAAAGACAAATATCATATGACTTCACTTATATGTGGAATCTAATGAACAAAATAAACTAATAAGCAAATAAAATCAGTCTGACATCTGTAAGGGGAGGTGGGGAGTGGTTGAAAGAAGGTGAAGGAAATAATCAAAAAACATCTAGGCATGACCCATAGACATGGACAATGGTGTAGGGGTTGCCATGAGTGAGTGGAGGAATTGGGTAGAGGAGGAAAAGAGGGAAAATTAGTACAACTGTAATAGCATAAGCAATAAAATATTAAATAAATCAATAAATCAGAGAAGGTGACAGAGAGTAAAGGGAGATGACAGACATCTACTGAGCAAAAAATCACAAAGTTTAAAAGTTGAGGGAGTTCTGGCCAAGATGGAGGCATAGGTAGAAGCAAAGGGTTGCTTCCTCGCACAACCAAAAGGAGGAAAACAACCAATCTAAAAACAATAAGCAATTAGAAGTTCCAGAAAATCAAACTGAATGGAACTCGGACAACCAAGGAATTAAAATAAAGAAACAGTCAAGCAGACCAACCAGACTGGCAGGAGGTAGATGGGACAGACAGGCAGATGGAGAGAACTCAAAGCAAGGTGGCTAATCCCACAGGCAGGACGAGCTGAAAGGATCCATGGTGAGGCGTAGGACGAGACTGCACAGTGAGCCAGGGGCTGGCTGAGAGAACACGCAGCAAGGCAGCAGCCCTTGAATGGAGCTGCTATGAGGAGGTGGACCGGGTGAGCAGGGCTGACTAAATGGGAAACTGAGACTCAGAGCTGACTGTGGACTATAGCAGGGGTTCCCACCGTGGGAGAAACTCCCAGTCTCACACGAGAGTTCATTGGAAAGTGAGGCTAGAGCCCAGCAAGTGAGCTGCATTGTTCCCTCTCTGACCCCTTCCCCACAGACAGTGCCACAAGGTAGGAAGGAGGGTTGCCCTGCCCTGGTGAATACCTAAGGACCCACCCCCTTACAACTTAACAGGTGCACCAAGACAAAGAAATATATCCCAAATGAAAGAACAGAGCAAAACTCCAGAAAGAGAGCTAAACGATGAGGAGATAGCCAGCCTATCTGATGGAGAGTTCAAAACACTGGTAATCAAGATGCTCACAGAACTGATTGAGCTTGGTGGCAAAATGAAAGAGCAAATGAAGGATACCCAAAGTGAAATACAGCAAAATATTCAGGGAACCAACAGTGACAGGAAGGAAACCGGGACTCAATGATTTGGAACAAAAGGAAGAAATAAACATCCAACCGGAACAAAATGAAGAAACGGGAATTCAAAAACACGAGGAGAGGCTTAGGAACCTCTGGGACAACTTTAAACATTCCAATATCCAAATTATAAGGGTGCCAAAAGGAGAAGAACATGAGCAAGAAGTTGAAAACTTATTTGAACAAATAATGGAGGAGAACTCCCCCAGTCTGGCAAAGGAAATAGACTTCCAGGTAGTCCAGGAAGCCCAGAGAGTCCCAAAGAAGTTGGACCCAAAGAGGAACACACCAAGGCACATCATCATTAAGTTACCCAAGATTAAAGATAAAGAGAGAATCTTAAAAGCAGCAAGAAGGAAGGAGAAAGTTACCTACAAAGGAGTGCCCATAAGGCTATAGCTGACTTCTCAAAAGAAACCTTACAGGCAAGAAGGGGCTGGAAAGAAGTATTTGAAGTCATGAAAGGCAAGGACCTACATCCAAGATTACTCTATCCAGCAAAGCTACCATTTAGAATGGAAGGGCACATAAAGTGCTTCCCCGGTAAGGTCAAGTTAAAGGAGTTCATCATCACCCAGCCCTTATTATATGAAATGTTAAAGGCGCTTATCTAAGAAATTGAAGAAGACCAAAAACTATGAACAGTAAAATGACAACAAACTACAACTATCAACAACTGAATCTAAAAAAGAAAAACAAACAACAACAATGAAAAATACTAAACAAACAATTAGAACAGAATCAGAGAAATAGACATCACATGGAGGGTTTTCAGTGGGGAAGAGGAAGGGAAGAATGGGGGCGGGAGGTACAGAAAATAAGAAGTATAGTTGGTAGACATAAAGTAGATGTGGAGAGGTTAAGAATGGTATAGGAAACAGAGAAGTCAAAGAACTTATATGTACAACCCATGGCCATGAACTAAGGGCAGGGGAATGCTGGAGGGTTGGTGGGTGCAGGGTGCAGGGAGGGGAAAGGGGGAAAATTAGGAAAAGTGTAATAGCATAATCAGTATAATATACTTTAAAAAATGTTGAAACACCCCTTCATTTCTGTTATTTGTCTTGTGATCCTTTTCTTTCCTCACTGGTTTAACAAGTTCTGAAAACCACTTTGGGTCTCAAAACTATGGCTCCCTTAAGCACTTCTGAGAGTGAAAATACTCAGGGTTTAAAGGTAAGATATCTTACCTCCTCATTATGTTATTTTTCAAACCTCCATTGTTGGATTCACTTCATATATACAACCTCTAAATGCTAGCATACCCTAAGCTTCTGTTAAAGTAGCTCCTTCTCTCCTCCCTTTATAGCCTCTTCTGTTCCACCCAATACCATGGAATTAAATATTTTATATGCCCATAACTACCACTATATATGTCTAGTCCCAAATATACCTGAAATCCAGATTAATATCCAATGGATATTTAACATCTCCATTTGTGTGCCTAATAAGGATGCCAAATATAACATGATAAAAGCACAATTCTGAATTTTTTCCCCTTATCTGCTCTTTCCTCAGTCTTCTACCACCTAAATAAACAGCAATGGCATCTATTCAGGCAGTCAGGCTAAAAACCTAGCTATCTTGATTTCTTTTTACTTCCTGCCATTTATAAAAAACAGTCTGCTACTCAGCTGTAAAAAAGAAGAAATTTTACCTTTTGCAACAGTATGGATGGACCTAAAGAACATTATGATAAGTGAAATAAGCCAGTCAGAGAAAGACAAATACCATATGATTTCACTCATATGTGGAATCTAATGAACAAACTGAACTAACAAGCAAAATAGAGACAGACTTGTAGAGAGCAGTCGACAGCTCTGAGGGGATTCTAGGGTATGGAGGGATTGAGAAAAAAAGAAAAGAAAAAGAGAAAGAATTTATTTGCATGAACAACAGAGTAGTGATTACAGAAGGCAGGGCTGGGTAGGTGGAAGAAGGTATGTGGGGATAAATGATGATGAAAAAGTAAATTAAAAATAAATTGAAAAAAGAAACAATCCAATTTTAAACATAGGTAAATAGCTGAACAGATACTTCATCAAAGAAGTTACACAGATATCAAGTAAACACAAAAAGATGCTTGGTATTATTAGTCATGAAGTAAATGTAATTAAAGCCACAACATAATACACTTATTAGAATCAGTGAACTTGAAATTACATTAATAAATGTGACCCCAAATGAAATGTAAAATGATATAGAACCTACAACAACATTACAAAAAGAATTTTTAAGTACTGTGGGCAATATTAAATAATGTAACATATATTATTGGAATTCCAGGAGGAGAAGAAAGAGAGAAAGAAACAGGAAGAAAATATTTCAGGAAATAAATGCAGAGATTTTCCAAATGACACCAAACCACAGATCCTAATGGCTTAGAGAACACCAATATGAATGAATCATCATCATCATCACCACCACCACCACACCTAGGAATATCCTTTTCAAATTGCTGAAAACCAAAGTTAAAGGAGAATCACAACACACACATTACCTAAAAAAAAAGGAAGATTAACAATTACAGTCAATTTCTGGTTAGAAACCGTATAATCTATAAGTGACTGAAGTGACATACATAAAATGATGAAAGGAAAAAAAAATGTCAACCTAGAATTCAATACCCAGGATATAGGTTATCCTTCCAAAATGACTTATGTAAATGGAAAAAACATATTTTTATTTAGAGCCATATTCTTACACATATTTTTTTATTTTCTAAAGTTTCCAAGGTCAACACTTGCTGTAGGTATGTTTTCCTGGTGACATTCTACATACTTGTTGGTGATAGCCTAGTTAAAAGCTGTTAATGTAGTTTGTTTAGGGAAAAGCTTAGGAGATTAGTACAATCCCTATGTAAAATTAGTGACTAAAAACTGAGTTAAAATTACCAGAGGGAATACTATTATATTATCATACTTATCTTTTGCCATTAACATAAGATTATGTTGCTTTGTTAAAGAGCCCAATGGACCACAGACAACTACACTCAGATTCACATGTACATCATGCAGCAAGAGAAACAGAAATCAAAAAGGAAAAATTAAAACTATTATTGGAGAATAATAATCAGAGTGTATTCAAAAACACACTTTGGCTGAGTATCCAAAGAAATCAAAGTACTATACATTGTTGAGTTTACATCATGCAGGCTCTGTACTAGCCACACGTGATGTGGAGCAAATGGGATATAAAGAGAATATTTTTAATAAATACATTCCAAAAACATATTTAGAGAATGTAAGTACAAAGCTCTGTTAATTAGTGTCTCTTAAAAATCAACCAAGTCTTCCTTAGAAAACTTAATTGTTTTCTTTCTGAATCATATCAAATGTCAACTCTTGGTTTGAAGATGTCATCATTCCTCCATTGACTACTACCATTTATCTAACCTTATATTCTTCTTTTCAACTCACACCTTTGCTCTAGGCAAGTCCAATCCATTCACTCACTGATCCACAGACTCACTTAGATTACTTTGCCCTGTCACCTGGAATGCCCTTCTCCTTTACTCCTACCCAATGCTCAGATGATGACTTTCTCCTGGAAACTCTTTCTGACTAGTTAACCTGTAACTTTTAACAGTAAGATGAACCACTTTGTTCTTCCAGTCTCACTAAAACAACTTATTGTAAATCTGTTTTTTATCTTGTTAAGCAGGAGTGACTCCTGAGAAGATAAAGGTGGTGGGTGAGGAGTGAGGACAAGACATATGTGTTACTCTGTACAGAGAAGCCGGCACTAAAAGATAAAATGGCCAACAAGCCTTGGATGAGTGGTGTTTGACATAAGTTGACAGGTAGATAACCTCTCATAATTAACTGTGAGGTGGGAGCTTTCAGTAACTGAGATAACTGAGAGCTGTATAAGAAGAATGCATGATGACTAAAGATTATGGGTTTCCTAAATAATCTTTTAAACATGAAAAAGTGAGAGTATTGTTCTGCATGGGGAGCACTCATACTCAAAGAGTCTATGCCCCAGGTTCTAGGAGTGTATCAGTCCATCTTTAGATATTAAGTTGACTTTAAACCAAGAGCAGTAATACTAGGAAAAGCAACCATGTTAACGTTTATTGAACATATATGCCTATCTCTTTGTATTCTAAGCCCTAAAGAAGATAGAAACAATGTAAAATAATATATAGTCTCTCTCTATATATACACATAGTCATGTACCAAGGCTATTTCAGACCTGAAAAGTGATATAACAATACATGACAGCATATCATTAGGTCCCAAATAGATTTGTATTATTAACATAAATAAGTGCCACAAGAATTCAGAGGAAAAGTTCAAGAAGAAAATAATACTTCAATTAAACTTTAAAAAATGGATAGATTTTGAGTGACAAGGTAGGTAAATAAAGGCCATTCTATTTTGGGGAAAGTCCTGTACCAACAATATTTTCATCCTAAAAATTTACATGAAAAGTAGGATGAGAGCTGTAGAATGGAAGACCTTAAACATCAAGCTAAACAGTTTTTCCCCTTATTTTTTCTCTGGGTGGGTGGTTCAGTTGGTTGGAGCACCATCCCATACACCAAAAGGTTGCAGGTTGGATCCCTGTTCAGGTAATGTATGGGAAGCAGCTGATCAATATTTCTTTCTCACATTGATGTTTCCTTCTCTCCCTTCCTCTCTCTCTAAAATCCATAAAAACATATCCTTGGGTAAAAATTAAAAACAAACAAATGAAAAAAGACTTGATCAGCATGGCTCAGTGGGTTGGGTGTCAGCCCACAAAGTGAAAGGTTGCCCTTTTGGTTCCAGGTCAGGGCATGTGCCTGCATTGAGTCAGGTCAAGTCCCCTCTCAAGTCAGGTCCCCTGTGGGTGGGTGCAAGAGGCAACCCATCCGTGTTTCTTGCCATCTCCTTCTCCCTTCCTTCCCCTTGCTCTAAAAATAAGTAAATGAAATCTTTTTTTTAAAAAGAGTTTGGTTTTTACTTTGCCATTGAAGATATAGGTATATTAATGTTACTGACAAAGAAAGACCATAAAACAGACTGAGTCCAGTTGTTTTTTTTTTTAATTTTTTCCAGAAAACGTGTCTTCTCAAAGATAGATAAGAATTTTCAGGTACAGCTTTAGATAAGACTCTCTCTTACTTAGAAGTGCCCTTAAGAATGATCACGACTTCTGGCCATGATGGAGGCATAGGTGGACATACTGTGCCTCCTCGCACAGTCAAAATTAAGGACAACAAAAATTTAGAAACAAGAAAACAATCAGAACTAACAGAAAACTGAACTGTATGAAAGTCTGACAACCATTCTTCCAGAACGGTAAGAGGAGTGGAGTCCGAGCAGGAAAAAGCGGAGGTTGGCAGACCCAGGCGTGCAGGAGCCCCAGGTGTGCAGGCAGAGGCTAGCAGAACCCGGGCGCGGGGTGGCAAGGAACAGACCCAGTGAGGCCCTGCAAGGCAGCTGGCTGACCAGGCAGTCCCACATTCACGTGCAGATAATCCAGGAGAAAACAGGGAGTGAGACAGACCTCGCAACCCAGGGCCCCGGCACTGGGAAATAAAACCTAAAAACACTGATTGAAAACACTTGTGGGGGTTGGGGTGCTGGAAGAGACTCTCAGCCTCACAGGAGAGTTCGTTGGAGAGACCCACAGGGTCCTAGAACATACACAAGCCCATCCACATGGAAATCAGCACCAGAAGGGCCCAATTTGCTTGTGGGAAGCGGCAGAAAGGACTGGAATCCGAGAGAGAGCAGAGCAAGTGCCATTGTTCCCTCTCAGACCCTGCCCCGACATACAGCTTCACAACCCAGCAACTGGGCTGCCCCGCCCTAGGGAACACCTAAGCCTCCATCCCTCACTATGTAACAGGCACAACCAGACCCCTCCCAAAAAAAATCCAAAAATGGCTCAAATGAGAGAACAAATCAAAGCCCCAGTAGCCAATGCATCTAAGAATCAAGAGGTAGCCAACCTATCAGATGCACAGTTCGAAGCACTGGTGATCAGGATGCTCACAGAATTGGTTGATTTTGGCCGCAAATTAGATGAACAAATGAAGGTTACACTAAGTGAAATGAAGGAAAACTCACAGGGAACCAATAGTGATGGGAGAAAAACTGGGGCTCAAATCAAAGGAGTGGACCAGAAGGAAGAAAGAAACAAACAAACAGAAAACAAGGAAGAAACAAGAATTCAGAAAAATGAGGAAAGGCTTAGGAACCTCCAGGACATCTTTAAATGTCCCAACATCGGAATTAGAGGGGTACCAGAAGGGGAAAAAGAAGAGCAACAAGTGGAAAACTTATTTGAACAAATAATAAAGGAGAACTTCCCCAATCTGGCAAAGGAAATAGACTACCAGGAAGTCCAGGAAGCTCAGAGAGTCCCAAAGAAGTTGGACCCAAGGAGGAACACACCAAGACACATCATAATTACATTAGCCAAGATTAAAATGAGGAAGAAAATTCTAGAAGCAGCAAGGGATAAGGGCACAGTCACCTACCAAGGAGTTCCCATCAGACTGTCAGCTGATTTCTCAAAAGAGACCTTATAGGCAGGAAGGGGCTGGAAAGTATTCCAAGTCATGAAAGTCAAGGACTTACATCCAAGATTGCTCTATCCAATGAAGCTTTCATTTAGAATGAAAGGGAAGATAAAGTGCTTCTCAGATAAGGTCAAATTAAAGGAGTTCATCATGACCAAGTCCTTATTATATGAAATGTTAAAGGGACTTATCTAAGAAAAAGAAGATAAAAAATATGACAGTAAAAAGATAGCAAACTCACAGATATTAACAACCACACCTAAAACAAAAGCAAACTAAGCAAACCACTAGAACAGAAACACAGAAATGGAGATCACATGGAGGGTTATCAACAGGGGAGTGGGAGGAAGAGAGAAGGGGAAAGGGTACAGAGAATAAGTAGCATAGATGGTGGGTAGAAAATAGACATGGGGAGGGCAAGAATAGTGTGGGAAATGTAGAAGCTAAAGAACTTATGACACATGGACATGAACTAAAGAGGGGAATGTGGGTTGGAGGGGGTGTGCAGGGTGGAGGGGGATAAAGGGGGGGAAATGGGACAACTGTAAGTGCATAATCAATAAAATATATTTTTAAAAAAAGAATGATCACAAAATTTAAATAAAAATAGTACAGCTCCCTCTTAAACAGTCATTTAGAAATAACTGAATCTTTTTCATACATCTTGGTATTCAATAGGATTATAATTCTGTGCTTCCAAAAAATACCTCTAAGTCCAATAGATATGTTAATTCTACTCTCCCGAAAAGCTTTACTGTGGGTTTAAAAACATTTAAAAGTTAACTTTAGATTATTTACTTATCAGTGACTTTTTGAGAATTACTTTGTAAGTTTCAGAATGAAATATTAAGACTCAGTTCTTCTGAGTCTAAAAAGCCTGGGAAAATTAGTTCACAAAGCCTAATAAAAAATGTAAAGCTAAGGATATTTTTGCAAGATTTACTGTCAAAAATTTACCTTTATTTGCTTGTTCAATTACTGCATAAATACCTGTATTCACATGCTAAATAAGCTTAGCAGTGATCAGTCTATGCAGCTCATGTTATTTCAGAGATGAGAGAAATTATCATTGAAAAGATATAAACTAGAAATTCATAGAGTAAATCTGAACTGAAATACACCAGAGCTATGCTATCAAGGAAACCTGAGTTCATGAGATAGAACCATGTTCTAAGTTAAACAACTTATAAAAAGGTTTTGCCACATATAACAAGACTGTGTGACAGTCAAATAAAGTAGATCTACGTTATCATTAATGCTGCTCAAAAGTGAAAATCATATTTTCCACATTGTATGTCCATGCTGAAAACACTTTCATGTACATTACTTTATTTGGGCCTCACAAGTATCCTGTGAAGTAGAGAAAGAAGGTACTATTTTCCTTTCCTTGTCAATGGTGAAACTGAGTTCTTAGGTAGGAAATTCGGAGCTAGAATCCATGAGTTCTAATTTGGCAAACCAATGTCACCATTTCACCACACTGTTTCTCTACCTTTTATTAGTTCAAGGTTCCAGTGCTCTTCATTTGTAAAGGTCAGACTTCTTAGGGTTATTCACAGCATAAAGTAGGTTAAAATGTCTAATATGTCTGGGATAGGAAGATGGTTTACTACTTTTATATTTCTTTTTCTATATATGCAGTCCAAGAGTGATCTGCTCTTAATCAGGATAGAAATTGTATTGAATGGATATGTTTATATAGAGCAACATTGGCAGAGAAATAAATTCATATAAAATAAGGTGTTGCCCTGGCTGGTGTAGCTCAGTGGATTGAGTGAGGGCTGTGAACCAAAGGGTCACAGACCAATTCCCAGTCAGGACACATGCCTGGGTTGCGGGCCAGGTTCCCAGTGGGGGCCATGTGAGAGGCAACTACACATTGGTGTTTCTCTCCCTCTCTTTCTCCTTCCCTTCCCCCTCTCTCTAAAAATAAATAAATAAAATATTGTTAAAAAATAAGGTGTTTTTCATAGAACTTTTCATAAAGTCATGTAAGTACTCCCAACAGACTATATTTATACTATCAGTGGAAAAAAAATAGCAATCTTAAAAGAATCCAGAAGAATTCAACAGCTGTCAGAAACTCATTTGAACCATAAATTGTATAGTTTTGGGAAATAATATAATGTTCCATTGTCATCCTTCTAAATCATCTTTTTTAGAAACTTGTCTTACACAAATACATTAAAAGTTCACATGCAAAACAAAGTTGTTTTTAAAAACTGCTCAAAATCTTAATTTTAACAATGCTGAAATACTTTAAAAAGTTAACATACTTTGTATGCTGTCTCTACTGGGAATTACTTCTCTACCAAGAAATTACTCATGCTAAGGATATACAAAGTAAAGAAAATAGCCCTGACTAGTGTGGCTCAGTTGGCTGGATTATCATCCCACAAAGCAAAAGGTCACCCTTTCGATTCCTGGTCAGGACACATGCCTGGGTTGTGTGGGCCTGGTCCTGGGTCATCTGGGGCACACGCGAGAGGCAACCGATCAGTGGTTCTCTCACACATCAATGTTTCTCTCTCTCTCTTTCTCCCTCTTTTCCCTTCTCTCTAAAAATAAATAAATACAATCTTTAAAGAAAAAAGATACATATTTTTCTATGTTGTCTCTACTATGAATTACTTCTCTTCCAAGAACTTACGTATGCTAAGGACATACAAAGCAAAGCAAATACTATATAAATAATTGTTCAATCTTATTTCTCTGAATCCTTAGTTATCTGATAGCAGTTTGAAGTATTGTTATGAAATACATCTGAAGGATTTTATTGCAAAATTCAGCTGTTAACATTACAGTGTACATTCAGAAATGATACTTTTCTAACAGATTTTATATTACACTATAGTTCACGTGCAAACTCACCCCATAAATTTAGCAAGTCATTTATACAAATGAAGTTCTACAAAGCACATGTAACATACCATTTTTAATTCTATCATACAATACAGAAAGTCAAATTTCTAAAATTGAAAAAAAATAAAGCAATTGGGGTTATGGGCTACAACGGTGGGCAAATATATCAAGTGTGCTGCACTGAGGTACCAGAGTCACAGCTCCCTAACTTTCCCTCTGCAGCCCTTTGAAACTTGTGGTCTCTCTTCTACCACTCAATGCCACAGTGGCCATCTAGATCCAACTTGTTCATTTTTTTTACAATTCTGTGTTGTGGACCGTTCAGGCTGATTTCAGGAGTTGTAACCCTCACCCCATGGTGGGCTGTGTAAGAGCCCAAGGGACCCACTTCATCTGGGTCTGTTCTGTCACAAGGACGTGACCTACTAAGGAGACAAAGCTTATCTCCCTGGCAGGAGTGCTGCTTCTGCCTCATCCATCTCTGGCCCCATTGCTTGGTTGACAGTCAATGACGGGTAAGACTCCTCATGGGAGGGGCAACCTAAGCCAGACACGATCACTTGGGAGGCCTCATGGAAGGACTCGGGGGGGCTGCAGCAAAGAGGATGTGATGGACCCTCACCCCCCGGCTATTCTGACATAGCCCGAGTCCTCATTTCCGTCTGGGAGATGTCTCCTGCTTCCTAATCGGCTTAAAGCCTGAAACTGTGGGGGCAAGCGGTGCAGCCCTGTACCAGCCAGGATGGCTCCCTGGGTGATCAGGCATAAGAAAGAATTCCTAAAGTCCTGTGAAACCTGCTTTGCTAAGAGTGCTCTCATTTAAATGATAAGGGTCCCAGGAGGAAATGAGTATGTCTCCCAAAGTTTGGCAGCCCCCTTTCCGGACAGACACTGACTCAGATTAAGCCCTCAGATTTCTTTGACAGGTTGAACCTGTATTCCAGTGTATTGGAACCCAATAAAAGCCTAGTGAGGAAGGGGCTCTGGGTCATCCTCCTCTGAGAGTTTGACCACCTTTCCTCCCCAAGCGGATCATGTCTTGGTAGTGTTTATTTTCATCCATGACGGAGGGATGGGGCTCTGCGGGCGGAGCCCTCCCCCCACATCTGGCACCCAGGACAGGGGCCCCCGCAATTCTGTTATACAGAACAGGGCTAGGTACTATTCTAGGTATTAAGGATACAGCAATCATCAAGATAAACAGGGTTCTTGCCTTCATGAAATATATATTTTAGTGGGAGGGAAAGATAATAAACAAGTAAGCAAATATATCAGATATGTCATGTATATGTATATACACACATGCAAATTTATACGAGGAAGAGGTGAGTACTGTAATAACACAGTAAGGTAAAAGGTGGTACAAAGTGGTGGCGAAAGGGATTACTTTTGATAAGGTGGGCAAGAAAGGACTATCTCAGAGAATGACATATGAAGAATATACAAAATTCTGAGACCGACATTCCAGGCAGGGGGGACATCAAATGCAAAAGTTCTTGAGATAATACTGAGCTTGGTGTGCATGAATGAGATAAGAGTGAACAAGGGGGAGCCTGGTAAAGATGAGTTCAAAGAGGTAAGCAGTGCCTGATCAAGCAGGGCCATGTGAAGGAATGGGGATTTTACTCTAATGGCAGTGGAAAGCCACTACCTGGTCTGAGGCAGGTCCCAGAAGAGGTGTTACAAGTTCTGATTTATGTTTTGAAAAAATAATCACTCTGACTGTAAAGAAGATTGTAGAAAGAAAAAAGTAAAAGAAAAATTAATGAAGAGGCTATGATATATTTCTTTAGTACTTGCATTTTTAGACACCAAATAAGTGGCACAATGTACCTATAACAAGTTACTCCCAAAACTTAATGTAAGGTTATCCTTTGAGAATGGAATTAGGAATGATCAAAATACAAAAGACAGGAGCAGTATCTGTAACTATTACCCTAGAGACTGATGGTGGATATGAAATTAAAGACTATTAGATAGAATCCAAAACCTAATTTTAAAATAACTAAAAGTCTAAACTCAAAAAAGTATGATTGGGTTGCAATCATAAACAAAATATTTAAATTAATCAAATTTATAACATGTTATAAAAGTGAGAGTGGTATGTATACATTGAAGATTGCAAGCCATCATCTGGTATATATATTTTTTTACTTTGTTGTTTTTACTTTGAATTAGTTGCTAACACTGAAAAATCAGAAGATTTCATGTGAAAATCCAAATTTCTGTCTTCACTTAAAAAATCAGCTCTGGCAACTTTGTATTCATGTAAGGCAACAATCTGTTAGAGAGGAACAGCAAGTACATTAATCATTATAAAGTTCTAGTAGAAACTTCTCTAAAATAAATGGATAAATTCTTTTACTTCAGTTTTTTTTTAGTAACATGGGACTGTTTTTATGTTGCTTTTTTTTAAAATAAAAAAAAACAAAGCATTTATTCTTCTGCCAACTTATAGTCAACGAGCATTTATCAAGAACCTGTTATAAACCAGCACCTGCTATTAGGAGTTTGTAGTCTATGTAATAATTTCAAGGACACAAGAACTCTCTACAATGTGATTACATCTTGGAGAGCCTACTCAACATTTAGCCCACCAACTCAAAAAGTAAACACTTATTCCAGGATCTGAGGTGTTCAAAGCCTATCTTTCAGTAGACCTCCCTGAACCTCTCCATCTTTGAAACTGAGAGGCACAACTTCACTGTGCAAGGCCTACAAAGTTTTGAAACTATGGTCAGCTCTCTATATCCAGGGGTTTTGCATCCCTGTATTCAACCAACCACAGACAGAAAATAGTATTTTCAATCCATGGTTGGGAATCCGAGGATGCAGAGGGCCAACTACATGCATTGTTTTATACCATTTTATAGAAGGTACTTAAGCATCCACAGATTTTGGTATCCATAGGGTCCAGGAACCAATGCCCTGCAGATACTGAAGAACAATTATAAATGGCCTGGGTGCTCATATGCAGGACCTTTGCCCCAGGGAATAAATTCCTAATTACAAGAAATAAAAGTCTATCAAGTAAGTTCTCTCAAATGGATTTAGTTTTTGTCTAAAATCTGCAATAACATTTTTTAAAATATCACATCATTTCCTTCTCTAAGCCACCTGACAAATCATAAGAGACTAACTAGGTATACATTAATGCGGGGGCCCCTGTCCTGGGTGCCAGATGTGGGGGGGCTCCGCCCGCAGAGTCCCATCCCTCCGTCATGGATGAAAATAAAAACTACCAAGACATGATCCGCTTGGGGAGGAAAGGTGGTCAAACTCTCAGAGGAGAATGACCTAGAGCACCTTGCTCACTAGGCTTTTTTATTGGGTTCCAATACACCGGAATACAGGTTTAACATGTCAAAGAAATCTGAGGGCTTAATCTGAGTCAGTGTCTGTCCGGAAAGGGGGCTGCCAAACTTTGGGAGACATACTCATTTCCTCCTGGGACCCTTATCATTTAAATGAGAGCACTCTTAGCAAAGCAGGTTTCACAGGACTTTAGGAATTCTTTCTTATGCCTGATCACCCAGGGAGCCATCCTGGCTGGTACAGGGCTGCACCGCTTGCCCCAACAGTTTCAGGCTTTAAGCCGATTAGGAAGCAGGAGACATCTCCCAGACGGAAATGAGGACTCGGGCTATGTCAGAATAGCCGGGGGGTGAGGGTCCATCACATCCTCTTTGCTGCAGCCCCCCCGAGTCCTTCCATGAGGCCTCCCAAGTGATCGTGTCTGGCTTAGGTTGCCCCTCCCATGAGGAGTCTTACCCGTCATTGACTGTCAACCAAGCATTGGGGCCAGAGATGGATAAGGCAGAAGCAGCACTCCTGCCAGGGAGATAAGCTTTGTCTCCTTAGTAGGTCACGTCCTTGTGACAGAACAGACCCAGATGAAGTGGGTCTCCTGGGCTCCTACACAGCCCACCATGGGGTGAGGGTTACAACTCCTGAAACCAGGCTGAACGGTCCACAACACATTAAGTCCTTTGTGTCCTATTTGCTAGACTTCATAATCATGGAGAATAATCATAAACCAAAGTTAGGTGCCCTCTACAAGTCTATAGAAAGATAGTCTATTCAAACAGCTGAGACCATGAGTTGAAAACATATGACCTGACAAGCTTTTCTCTTCCCTTATATTATCAGAAACATAATTTTAGCACCCTAAAAAATAATAAACTAACATTGTGAATTAAATATTTACATGTAAAAATACTTTTAAATGTACAACAAAGTAAAGTAAAGGCAATCTCAAATGTACATTTGGATATCTATCCCAGATTTTGGAGTGGATTTTTGTAGAACACATTTCATCATGAAAATAGACTTTGCTTATATTAAAAAATTTCAAAACATTAAATCTGTAATAGTTTTCCAGTGGCATATGGTTTCATTGATATTGGTAAATAATTGTTCATGAAATGAAACTATACCAAATTAAATGTTAGTAAAAATGACAAAATAAAATATGAGCATTATAAAGCACTGCACAGGTGTATGCCATATTACCAGCTGAAAAAAAAATCTTGCAATTACAGGCCTACACTATTTACTCCACTTGTGTGTAATTACATTTTATATGTATTTGTTTAGTAATATCAATCCAAGACATCATTTTGAGAATATAATTAGCTGGATGGTAGAACAGAATGTGTGTGTTTTACTGTTTCTGTGTTTCTGTATTTTAGACAAGTTGGTCTTTGTTAGCTGTGTTTAACTGCCATCTAGAGTTAAAATGAATCTATTTCTCTTCTACTCCACTACTCTTCTTCAAAATTTTAGGTTTATAAGCCAACATGTTTAACCCCTATATTATATCAAACAAATCTTATTCACACCGAAAAATTGTAAATGAATAACTTTATCCAATTTTTAAAGTATCATTAACATTTCCACCAGCTGGAGGTGGTTTAGATTGTCTAAAAAGGAAGGCTCATATTTAATCTAATGAAAACATGATTTCTGAACATAGAAACAAGCCAATGAACAACCTAGTCCATGTTTGGACTTGGGGAAATACATGAAAACTTAAATAAAATTAATTTGCAATGTATTTCTATAGCCTTCCATTTGTTGTTTAATAGCTCAAGAAAAGCAGAACCATATACAAAAATATTAAAAATTCATTTTTACCTCTGAAATACATGATTATTAAAATTATCCAAATCCCAAATGTATATTTAACTAAAGATTTTAATATTATGTTAAAAGTGACATTTTATCCAAATTTGAGGAGGTTTATAAGAATAAACCACCAGTACAATCGCTCAGCTTTCAACTCAAGAAAGCCATCACTGAAAAGCAAAACCAAAGACGTACGTAAGAGAAAAAAATGTAAGATTTGAAAACAAGACCTGATGCTCTAGCAAAATAAGAAATGTACTCACATGAAATGTTAAAAAAAAGAGGTTATTTTCTCATTCTTTTCTCACATAAACGTAGAATATGGATTTTATTCTTTATTTAACTTTTAATCCTCACCCAAGGATATGCTTTTTATTGATTTTAGAAAGACAGAGAGAGAAACATCAATCAGTTGCCTCCTGTAGGTGCTCCGACCCAGGGTCAAACCCACAACCTAACAGGGAATTGAACCTGCCACCTTTTGGTGTATGGGCAATGCTCCAAACAACTAAGCCACCTGGCTATGGCAAATATATGGATTTTTTTTTAAATTGTATGTCTGTTCTCAGACACATTAAACCACAACAGTCTTTTCTAACAATATTTCTACACATCATTAGATCTTGAGACAAAGAAGTTGCAATGCAGCAAAACTGCAACTCTTTTTTTTTTATTCCAAAGAAAATTATATAAAAGTTTTCAAGTGGATGGATAGATATAGCACCCAATAATGATTAAAAATGGCTGGTGCAAAGAGCCTTCAGTGTTTGCAATAAATACAGTTGCAGAGCATTACAAAAAGATGAGAATGGCAGAATACAATGCTTATCAAGTAGTCAAGTATGCATTTAAAGTTTTTAATTGCTTACTTAATGGTGGACTAGTGATAAAGTTATTACAGGATTATAAGAGCAAAAGGGCCCTGGCTGGTGCAGCTCAGTGGATTGAGCGCGGGCTGCGAACCAAAGAGTCACAGGTTCGATTCCCAGTCAGGGCACATGCCTGGGTTGCAGGCCAGGCCCCTAGTGGGGGCCACATAAGAGGCAACCACACATTGATGTTTCTCTCCCTCTTTCTCCCTCCCTTACCCTCTCTAATAAATAAAATCTTTAAAAAAAAGAGCAAAAGGGATAAAAACATGAAGAAAATAACCAGGCAGGAAGGCTGTGAAAGAAAATTGTTGCTTCAAGAAAAGCTAGAGTTATAAAGACTGGTGAATGCAATAAAAACTGCTAGGAAATCAAGGAGATAGGTTGCAAAAAAAATGCCTTTATAAATTATACTGAGTTACAAGGGTGTCAGTTTAAAAAAAAAAAAAAGGGATGTGTGAGGTTTAAGTTACTGATATTTAGGAAGTAAAAAAGTATACATATTTACTATATATACAACATACAAATGGTCTGCTAAAAATTATCATGTGTGATTTCAATTTTAAAATGCAAATACTTTCTCCAGTGACTTAGAACTTAGTAAGGTCTTAATTTGCTCTCCCAGGAAGGAAAGGCATATGCAAATTCTCACTGGAAATCTCTAGGATTGAACATAGGTTCATCAGCATGACTTGTTCTCTCAGTCAACAATGTCTACATTGTAGGTACCAGCTGTGATAATGATTTATCTATTGTAGTTTTATTTGATTGGACCTAAATTGATAGCTGACAAAAGATCCTAAAGAGGTACTGTATCTGGTTGTATATTCTCTCTGGTCAAAACTCATCAAGGGCCAATTTAAAGCATTTCAGATGTGTTTTGAGTGTGGAATATTTTTTCCCCATAGCAAAATGGACAGTCTACAACTATGGAAAAAAGTAAAATTCTAATTATTTTATTTCAAAGTGAAGAAAAGCAGACACATAGGCAATCGGACACACTTTACCAAATTTCATCTGGATTTTCTGAAATAGGAAGATAAACTAACTCCATTTCAGGCATGAGGTTTTTTAAAATATATTTTATTCATTATAGTATTACAGCTATTCTGATTTTTTTCCCTTGTCCCCCTCAGCCCAGCAACCTCTTCCCTCTAGCAATCCCCCCTTTAGTTTATGTTCATGGGTCATGCATATAAGTTCTTTTACTTTTCCATTTCCCATACTATTCTTAACACCCCCTGTCTATGTTGTACCTACCAATTATGCTTCTTAATCTCTGCACCATTTCCCCCATTCTCCCCCTTCCCCTCCCAGCTGATAACCCTCCAAATGAACTCCATATCTATGAGCCTAATTGTTTGCTTAATTTCTTTTTTTTAGTTTCAGTTGTTGATAGTTGTGAATTTATTGCCATTTTAATGTTCATACTTTTGATCTTTTTCTTAAATAAGTTCCTTTAACATTTAATGTAATAATAGCTTGGTGATGATGAACTCCTTTAGCTTTACCTTGTCTGGGAAGCACTTTATCTGCCCTTCCATTCTAAATGATAACTTCACTGGATAGAGTAATCTAGGTTGTAGGTCCTTATTTTTCTCACTTTGAATACTTCTTGCCAGTCCCTTATAGCCTGCAAAGTTTCTTTTGAGAAATTAGCTGACAGTCTTATGGGAACTCCTTTGTAGGTAACTCTCTGCTTTTCTCTTACTGCTTTTAAGATTCTCTCTTTATATTTAACCTTTGGCATTTTAATTATGATGTGTCTTGGTGTGGTCCTCTTTGGCCTAACTTGTTTGGGACTGTTTGTACTTCCTGGACACTTATGTCTATTTCCTTCACCAAAATTAAGGAAGTTTTCTTTCATTATTTTTCAATTTCTTGCTCTTCCTCTTCTCCTTCTCACATCCCTATGACCTGGATGTTGGCACATTTGGAGTTGTCCCAGAGGGTCCTTATACTATCCTTATTAGTATTATTTTTTTAGTTCTTATTTCTTCTTGCTGTTCTGGTTGAATGCTTATTTCTTCCTTATGTTCCAAATCATTGATCTGAATACCAGCTTCCTCCCCTTCATTGTTGGTCCCTGTAGATTTTTCTTTATTTCACTTAGAGTAACCTTCATTTCTTCCTTTATGTTGTTGCCATACTCAATGAGTTCTTTGAGCATCCTAATCACCAATGTTTTGAACTCTGCTTCTGATAGGTTGGTTATCTCTGTTTCATTTAGTTCTTTTTCTGGGGTTTTGTTCTGTTCTTCTACTTGAGCTATATTTCTTTGTCTCCTCAATTTGGCAGCCTCCCTGTGTTTGTTTCTGTGTATTCAGTAGAGCTACTTTGACTCCCTGTCTTAGTAGAGATGTCTATTGTAGAAAAGGCACCTGTAAAGTGTGTGGAGTGGAGTCTTAGGTAATCACCAGAGTGGGGCAACTGTCTTCAACACTTTGTGGCTCTGTGTCAGGAGAGGGCTCCGACAGGGGATTGGGGCACTGCCTGACTTCTGGGGCGCTCACCGCATTTCCTGTCACTTCACCCACTCCTCGTATGCAATTGGTGCCCTTCCAGCTGTTGCCTTGCTGCTGAACCTCAGAGTGGGTGAGTCTGCATGCATTCTAAGACTATGTGAGCCCTTTAAGCAGAGTCTCCTGAATATCTGGTAATTTCTTCTGCTGCCCCAAGCCCCACTGGTTTTTACAGCCAGAAGTTATGAGGATTTATCTCCCCACCTCTGGAACCCTGGACTGTGCAGTCTGGCGTGGGGCTGGGATCTCTTGCTCCCAACATATTCCTCCCAAACTTTACCCACATGTGAATGTAGGACCACCCATTTCACCACCACTGTTGCCTATCCACACCACACCATGTCTCTTAATTTCCCTACCCTATCTCCACATCTTCACTCCTCCTACCTGTCTGGATGAATGTGGCTTCTTTAAATCTTTGGTTCTTGAACTTTCATACGGTTTGGTTTTCTGACAGTTTCAGGTGTTACTTGTTTTGAGGTTTAGTTGTAATTCTCTCTGTGATTGTGAGAGGAGGCAAAGCATGTCTACCTATGCCTCATCTTGACCAAAAATCTCAGGCAGGAGTTTTTTTTTTTTTTTTTTTTTCTTAGTAATTATCCACCCAAAGTAAACCCAAAGGAGATCTAAAAAGACTCTATTAAAAAAAGACTCTCTATTAACTACAACAGAATTTACTAGTAGTAATTTGGAGTGATGAAATTATCAAAGATTCTGAAATTCTTCTTATTTCTAACTCTATAAAGCCTGTCCTTTCTTTTTAATCTCCACATCATCTCTTTCCTCATTCCTACTCTCTACTTACCAGTCTCACCTTCTTCAACAATTCCTTCTCCTTATTACTGTCAAACCTCTATTTTAAAGTTCTCTGACATCAGAAATGAAATCTTCAAAACTGAAAGAAATGAGTAGAAAACATTCTTCTCAATGTTTCCTTTCCACTGGCCCTCACCCCATATGTAGTCTCATACACACACTTCCATGCATGCTGCCTCATTCACTTAATAGACCATGCTCCACTCTCCTGCCCTGATATATCCAGTTATAAAAACAGACCTCCAAATCCCACCCAGTTTTCAAAATCCACCTCCCAGTCTTCTAAAATGCTATCTAGACGATTCCAACTCATAGTGCTCTTTTTCTTCGCCAGCACCCTTATAGTCTACATGATACTTTCTAATTGCACATTCTCAATATAACATACATAATTACTTGACTACTAACATCAAACAAGCTGGATTCATTTACTAGCAGTGTGATATTAAGTCATTTCTCCAACTCTCTGTTTTCTCAGCTATAAAAGTGATGATAGTGTGAGTTCAGTACCCTTGCTCACAGGGTTGTTAGAAGATTAGGCAAGGCAATTCACACAAAATGGCTAGTGAGCATGCAATAAATATTAGTCATTTGTATGTTGTCAGCTGTCATCCTCTAAGGCTTTTTTTTTTTTTGTATACTTTAAGCGCCCAGCCAGATTATAGGCTCTCAAGGACAGAGACTACATCCTACAGATTTTTAATAAGTATATCCTTATATAATTTATGACTAAATGACATATACTTTCTAAATAATGAAGCTAAGGGGACAATGATAGCCAGCTGGTGCATACAACTAGTCCAGGGTTAGGAAATATTAACTTCATGACACATTTACAGAATGCCCTATTATAGGGCCAGGTGTTACTTAGGAGGTTGCAATAATTTGCAGAATAGACTATGAATACCTCACCCCAGGAAATATCTAAATTTGCCTAATAAATACAAAAGCTGTACAGTAATAGATAGTCTGCAATTTCCAGAGAGCCTTCTTCCTAGCTTCGTGTCTCACAGAAAGGCTCAACTGTGGGTTACAAGGTGAAAAGGGGAACTATCACAGCAGATCTTTATGTAGAGGGTAAGTACTTTTCTGGGAGGCTGTAAACTTATCACTGTCTACAAATAGTAGATAACCTCTAAGTGCCTGTGAGGTATTCTTGATCACCATTATTCTAAAACCTGCATAAAAATTTCCAAAACAGGGAGGTGAGCAAAGTTTGTTTTAAGCAACATACGAATCTTTAATGTGCACTCTTTTAGTTCTATTTCATGCAACCCACTGCCAGCTTATGAAAAATTCTTATTTCTAAACTGATATAAAATATAAACAAGAATGTCTTGTAGCCTCTATTTTGCATCTTTACTAAGTTAAACTATGGGACAGCTAGGTCACAGGTCCTATGACCTGAAAACAGGCCTCTCTGACTTTATGATGAAATTTCTATTGGGGAATTATTTCATCTATGATTCAAAAAAAATATTTACAGAATACTTACATGTGAGGCAGTTCAGTTGCTGAGGACACAGCAGCAAATAAAAGAGACAAAAATACCTGTTCTTCAAAAACTCAGACACAGATAACAGTATGTCGGTACCAGAGGGAAGAAGGATTATAGGGCTAATAAAAGGGGTCAAATATACAATGACAGAACACTTCACTTTGGGTGGTGGGCACACAGTGCCCATACAGATGATGTGTCATAGAATTTTACACTTGAAACCTATATAATTTTATTAACCAATGTCACCCTACTGTATGTAATTTATATAAATAAAAGGTAAAGATCCAAATTTTCTCCTAAAAATACTTGTTTTTAGGCCATTCACATTCTAGTAGGGAGTGGACTGGTAAAAAAAAAATGAACAAGTGATTATAAAATCTGTGGAATGGTGCTGTATTGTGGAGAAAAACAAAGGAGGATAAGGAGGACATAAAAGAGGTGGACCTGCAGTCTTACATCGGAAGTTCAAGGGATGCTTCTTTGAGGAAACAGCATGGAAAGACAAGGAACTGAGACTAGCTCGGTAAGTATCTGGGGAGGGGCTTTCCAAGCAAAGGAAACACAACGTGCCTTAGCCCCCAAGCAGGAGCTAAGTTTTATGCAGAAATTTTGGGAGAAAAAGAATAAAAGATCCCTGGATTGGAGTCCTAGCTCTTTGCTTTTACCAACTCAGAAACTTTTAGGAAGAAAACAATTTTACCTCTCTGGAACTTCAATGCCTTCCTCTGTAATTAAAGATGGTACCACATAATTAGCAAAATTATTCCCAGGGGGAAAAGAATGTTTGAGAATGCACTTTACAGCCCTAATGGATGCGTCCCAAGGGTGTGTCCTGAGGGCAACGGTAAATTTAATAAAGGCTCTGCGGGCTTCAATCCATAAACTAAATAAATTACGAAGCTTGTTTCTTCTTTCCAGTGAGGATAATAGTACCTATCTCACCAAATGTAGTGGGGATTCGATGAATGACCAATCCACGTAAACACAGCGACTGGCACACAAACTCAAGACGTGAACGATCCATATCACTATCCCTCTGGGTGTGCCAGCTATACTCCCACGGGGCATCCAGGGTGAAACTCTTCAAAGGTGCTTTCACAGACTGTAAAATCCAAAGATGTTGGACTACTTGGAAGACTTTTTCCTCACATCCACCTTCTACTGTGACAATTTAGATTTTAATAAATCAGCTTCACTCTCGGAAGCTTTTTGAACATACTCAGCTCCCATTTCAAACTGCCTTGAAATTGAGCCACCACCAAATTCACGAGTCTTAACAACCAACTCACAGATCCTCCAGGGAGCACCGCCACCTCCTCTTGCGCGCCAGAGGGCGGCCTTTTATAACGTCATTACGTCACTTCGAGTCGCTGCACAGAGGTGGGCGTGGCCACGCCCTGGCCCTCGCTGAGACCAGCCTCTGCGCAGACTCAAGAGCATTTCCGGAAGAGGTCAGAGTGGGGCGCAGTGCGTGAGGTCCCACAGTATCGCAGCGCGGGTGGGTGTTTGGCCTTCCCAAGCAGCGTAGGTGCCTGCATGGCCGGTAGGGACGATGTTGTTCAGGGGAAAGGGCTGGGGTGATGAGGAAAGTTCACGAGTCCTCTGGATGGAAGCGGGACCTGGGGTGGTCAGAGAGCTGATGACTCTGAGACTATGTGGATCTTCGTTTCAGAAGGTAGAATTCGTGGTGGGGTTTGTGTGAAGTGCTGATGGCAAGCGTAACAGAAAAGAACTTACCATGGACCAACTTTCCAGAATTTCTTTGACTCTGCACTGGAAACTGGGAAGAAAGCAGTGAGGACTGGCCTGCAGTAATTTTAACGGAAAATCTAACTAGATCCTTGTGGGTGGGCCTGGGGAGGGGGAAACCTTTGGGGTGACTGCTGTCCTTGGTGCTGAATACAAGACAGCGGTCCCTGGAAGAGGAAACCTGATGAGGGCAGGGGTGGTGTTTGCAATTCCGTGGCTAGAGCTCAATGTGTCCATCAGCGCTGGACACTTGGGCGATCCGCAATCAGTGTTTCATTTCATAAAATTTAGGGAAGCCAGTACTTAGTTCCAGAAGGGAATTTCATTCCTCTCTTTTCTCCCTTTAGGGCAGGCACCTTCAATTTTTGTACCCAATCAGACCATTTGCCTTCAGGCTCCAATCCTGAGTTTAGAGCAACCTCTGTGTCGGACTAGGTTCTTCAGCCAAGGTGAGCTTACTCATATGCCATGAAAATGGGCTTCCTGAACTTCCCAAATGAGAGTCCTTAGCAGCCAGGGTAAGGTGCAGGGAGCAATGGTGCTTTTCCCCACAGTTACATATAAGAAATCACTTTCCTGTTTGGAAAAGGGATGGTAGAACTGGGCAATCCTCCAATAAAGGAAAGACCATGAATTTCCAGTTAGTTCTCATACATGTTTGCCTTCCTGTATGTGTGTGTGTGCGCACATGCATGAGGGATGGTACTCCTGTGTTGGTTTACAGAAAAGGTATTTTTATGTCTATTTACTCCATAAAATGTTTACTAGTCTTAGTACCAGCTACTTGCTTGTTTTGAATTGTTTAAGATTAAAATGTGGAAAGAAAAGAGGGAAAATATGAAATGTGTTTAATTTACCTGATTCACGTATTCTTAGATGCATCTGGCATAAGAAAATTATGCATCATAAATAAAAATGTTTTTAAATGCATTATTTCATTTTATACCTCAAGTATTATATCTCAAGTTTTATTTTTCTCTTCTGAGAAAACAAATGGTTTGAGGTACTAAAATGATCGAATATTGTGAAGCTGAGAACATGTGGTAGAAGTAACTCTAAATATTTTTACTATTTAGCAGAAAGCTTCTAACGCAGCTTGAACTAAAGATGACTTCCTTGTTCACTCAAGAAATTCGCCTGTCTAAAAGACATGAGGAAATGTAAGTTTCTTAAAAAGGCTAATCTAAATAAATAAATCATGCTGACTTTACTAGTGAAACATTGTGTGCACAAGAAGACTTCAATCTGAAAGTGTGTCATTTTAATTTTCTGACACTTCAGAGATTTTGGTCTAAGGGAACGTCATTGTCCTTAAGAATAACAAAGATTGAAAGATATAATCATGTCCTATATGTTTTTACAATTATGTTCTATATGTTTTTCCTTTTGTTACTAGTATCTAGACAATTTCACCCTTCCTCTCACCCTTTCTGGGCTACATGCTAATATTTAATGGACTAATTTAAGCCTCTTACCCTGGGCCAGCTTCGTGGGTATGTGACCTGTGTGGCCACAGGCCCTGTACTTGGTTTAATATCCTAATGTTGTACTCTTGAAATTCCTAATACTTTTTAATGAGGGGCTTTATATTTTTATTTTGCACAGGGCACTGAATTATATAGCCAGTCTTGCACTTATATTTCATATTAACCCTTCTCCATCTCTGACTATGGGCTCTCATGTTTTCCCTTTCTCTAATTAATCACCAGTCCCTCTTCCTGGTCTTTTAAGATATTTTATTAACAAAAATGACTGTATCAAAATTTAGTTCTATGCTAAATAACAACCCTTTGAAACAGTGTTTCTTGAGAGTCTCTACAACTACTTGGGAGATGATTAGGCTGTTATATATACTACTTATGTATTTTCTATCAGGTGACATATTTACTTAATCATTTAAGAAAACCAAAAACTTATAAAATGAGCATTGTACCAGTGAGAAATTCTTAAAGTATATTCTATCTAACAAAGTAGTTTGATAATTCACTAATAACTTTTTACATCTTTCTTCAGCTACAGTTTTACCTTGTGGTGAGTTTGCTTACATATACATAGCCTCTTCACTCATCTAGGGAACCATCATATTTCTCTTAGAAAAAGAGGAAAACAATATTTGCTTTTTCAGACATATGGAAGTTTAGCACAATTCTAAATGTGTAACATGAGATTCAGGAGTATTAAAGTGTTAAGCAGAAGGTTTTGTGCAAGTTACATCAATGTATATGTGTGTGGAGGTATATGCAAGTATGTATACAAGGAGATATTTATTACAGTTTGAATTTTCACCAAAAAATTAGAACTTATATGTTTTCAACACTTTAAAATAATTTTAGAAGACCAAGGAGGCTGAAAAAGACAGAAGCATATACTGATAGTAAATGTTAATGAAAATAAAAATAATTTTATCCAGATTTAAGACTTACTGAACTACCTAAGTTTTTTGCTGTCTTATTAATTGGCTTACAAAATAGGTTGAAGTACAATTAAGAAATGAATATTTTATATTGGTCAAGCAATAAAATGTCTCCTTTTAAAAAACTTTATATCTAATAATCTTCATTTTTTTCTAGAGTTTTGCAAAGATTAAAGTCACTTCAACAAATGAAGATTAAATTTGGAGATAAAAACAAGGAAAAGGCATCTCAGATTCAAGCAGCTGAGGCTGCATTTAAAAGGAACTTTAGTCTTTTAAAGGTAAGTTTCCAAGACTTGAGTATAAGGAATTTTTCCATCTTTGAAAAAGTTTTGAAATGAATTTAATAATTTGATTTGATTAATGTCTTTGTTACAAGTAATAAATAGAATTAATGAAGCACCATCTGTTTTTTAGACCCACGTAGTGAGATAAGGAGCATATGAATTCTCATTTTTTAAAATGAAAAAAGTGAAGTTTGCTTAAGCTAAATGTTTCCAATCAACCAGAAATTTCAATTACTACAGAAGGAATTTTAAGGTCATCTTTTATGCAAAAAGTAATAAATATAAGATGTAGCTTTCAATCTTTCATCTTTTCTTTGTAGAGAGATTTTAAAATACCATAAGGTACCTATAATGTATTTACATGTAACTCAAAACTATTTAACATCATAACAACAAGAACAATTTGATTTTGCCTTGGTGGGGCCACAGTCCACAGATAGAATTCATATGTAAGATAACAGATTTTCAAGATCCCTTTAGATGGTGATGGAGGGGGCGGTCAAAGTGTGTGATTGCGCAGGGCCTCACCATTTGGCCAATGTGCCCACTTGGAGTAAAATCATATGTGTAACATTTCTGGCTGCTTGCTATGCTTTGCTTCCAGAATTGTATGGCTTCATCCATAATTAAAACCCTAAAAGTTTGCTTCTAGTCAAGCTTCCAAGAGATCCTATGACTAAAACATTTGGTACTAAGGCTATATTATTTAAGTTATAAAGAAGTGTTTTCAGTTTTTTATTGTTAAATATTTTCATCGATAGGCATGATATAGTTATCTTCTGTCCTCACTAGAGGATAAAGGAAGAGAAAATTCAGTTATCTTCTCAGCTTCTGGCAGTTTGAGCCACAGTAATTTAAGTCACAGCCATAGTGCTACCAAAGCATTCTATATTGCCATATGTCTTACTTGCCCAATGGTGTTTGCAATATTTATTTTTAAATGGAAATATATAGGGTAATCTGGAATTTGCTGTGAAAAAGTCAGAAAAATGAAATTAGAAGGCTTGAAGTCTTGGTTGCTACTTCCTGCAGCAAGTGCAGGTAATATTTGGTTAATATTTTATTAAGCAAATATTTGATGAATTCCCAGAGGGTCCTTACTATTGAGCTAGTTCTGGTTAGAAAGTGGGGACCACAAAACAAGCATTAAGTCAGAGTTCTTCACTTCAAGTAGCTAACAGGCTTAGTTGATGTTGTAAGGTTGTCACACATGAAATATGAGACTTTATGCGATTAAACATTAAGTTATGTGGAACACTCAGCACTCATTCTAGAAGTAGGTATAAAAAATCATTGAGAGCTCAAATATTCTAAGAGGTCTCAGAGAGGAAGCTAAACTGGAGCTGTGTTTGAGTAGGCAGAAGGCAAGGTGTTCTGCTGGATTGTTACGGAAGAGCTAACAGAAGAGCCTTATTAATGTTCACAGGACCATGAGCTAACTAGCTTGGAAAGTCACAGAAAAAAGTTGAATATGTATTGTGAGGTCTCTGAGTAAACTGAGACTTTGTGTAGAGATAATATAGTACTGAAAGTATTTGGACAAAAAAAAACTTATGTAAGAAACATATGAGAGGATATTTAGGAAAGATTCATTTGCTATTTAGATGCAAAGTCATTTTAGGAATGGAGAGCTTGGATTTAATAGAAGTATGAAGTAACTGTCATATCTAGAAGGAAAATAATGAACTATTTCATAGTCATTAGAAACTAGTGTGATATGGTATTTTTCTCCTGATTATCAAAGTAATATATTCTCACTGCAGATTTGAAGAGCAAAGAAGATGAAATAACTTCTTTATCCTGCCCATCTAGGAACTAATATATTTTTGTGTATTTCCTTACAATCTTTATAACAAACATCTATTGAGCACTTGTTATGTCCCAAATACAGATGCTGTCTCTTCCCAGTCTTTGTTTTATGTGTTTTGGATAATTATATATGCAATTTTTTATCCTGCTTTCTCTTATAGTTTTTAACTTTGGAAATAAATTTAATGGCTCTATTACAGAAATTATTGCAAAAGTAAAATAAATAGGACATGAGTACAGAATTTTGAATTGGGAGAGACTTTTAAAAGCATACAGATTAGATTAGATTGTATCTGAAGGTTTTCAAATTTTTTTAGCATAGACACATTTTCAAAAATGTAAAATACATAAAAGTGGACAACTTTGGTCCAAAGCCCCACCCATTCAGCCCTTTTTTGTCTGCCCTACTGTGGCTCTAAGGAACTGGGAAAACTGCTAGTCTGCTCTAGTTCCTTAATTTAGAGATGAGGAAACCATAATAACTACTCCTAATACCCCTTGTCAAGAACAGGTTGAGTTACATCAGTATATGCACTTAAGTGCAGAATGTGCTTCAGAAGGGTTCCATTAAAACTTAGAAGCAGTCCTATAAAGATAGAAGTAGCAAAATAAGGATGATCTACATCTCCATCCATTATTTGATCTAACTTAGAAGCTCTGGCCAATATAATAAACACTAAAACGGAATGAGCTTTAACTTTCGGACAGGAAGATGCAGCACTAGCATTTTTAAATGGTATGGTTATATACTAAGAAAAGCTAAAATTATTTAAAACTAGTATATTTTGAGTTGAACAAAATTAATGGATAAAAGGTGAACATCAATAGCAATACTACAGATACAGCTGGAAAATATAAGAGACCAGTTTCACACTAGCAATTAAATTATAAAACACTTGGGAATGCTCTTAACAAGGGATGTGCATGATTTGTATAAAAATTATTGCATTTCATTGGAAGACTTATGAGAAAATTTAAGTAAAAATATATGCCTTATTCTTGAATGGGGAGTATTACTTTTCTAAAGTGAGCTATCACAAAGTTATTTTTAGATTTACAAAATTCCAACAAAATGTGTATCAAACCCAATAAAATTTCTCTAAATGTATTTGCAAAAATAAATTAGCAAGAATATCCAAGAATATTTTTTTAAAAGGAGCAATAAGGAAGAGCCTAGTCCCATAAAAGATTCAAACTTATTAGTAAAAGAATGAATAAGAATATAAGTAGAAGAAACCTCACAGTGAGGGTTTCAGCAGTAAATACAGATAGTGGACTTTGAAAACAGACTGAGTGATTTTTCCTTGTTAGTATTTAGAAAATGAAATTTATTTGCCTTTTAAAAACATAAGCATAATTGGTCTGCATTTGTAAGAGAAACAGAGGATTTTGTTACAAAAAACATTTCCATAACATAAACTGTCATCTCTCTCATCTTTATCCCCACAAAACTTAGTTTTACCCAGAAAGGGCAGTTTCATGGTAATGAAGGTCATCTCATGAGGAGGGTGGACAAACACTCCAGAGTAGGAATGAATGGGAGAGTACTCCAGCACATTAGCGGTGCCCTGAGGGCTTCCATGTAGGCAGGTCCTGGAAGCCTTTACAGGGCAGCTGGCAATTAGAGCCTTCAACAAACTGCCTGCCACCCAGGATGGCCAGTGACTTACAGGTCCACATCTCTTCCCTTTCCTCCTAACATCTGTCACTTTCTCCAAGTCAATGAAGAGTCAGTTTAATGAATGTGTAAGTGTTCCTTGTACCAATGACCCTGTACCTTATGCTTTAGTATCTTGTTTCTTTCATCTCAGAAATTGCACCTCCAGAAGATTAAAAGATTAAACCCAGCCCAGCCATAGCTGAGTTTACTGTATACATTTATAGGGAGATATATATTGCTGGGCTAGGAGGCAGGGATGAGGGGGAGAGAAGGAGATCTCAATCCATGAGTGTTTTTGCTCCTGTTCTACTTGTCCTAGTCACGAGTTAACTCATTTATACAGGCTGCTGAATCCTGCCATTGTGTAACATTTACACCGTCATATACACTAGACACTTGTTTTTTAATTTTTTTTAATATTTTATTTCTTTATTTTTAGAGAGAGGGGAAGGGAAGGAGAAAGAGAGGGAGAGAAACATCAACATGTGGTTGCCTCTCACATAGCTCCCACTGGGGACCTGGCCTGCAACCCAGCCATGTGCCCTGACTGGGAATCGAACCGCGACCCTTTGGTTCACAGCGCATGCTCAATCCACTGAGCTACACCAGCCAGGGCTTGTTTTTTAATTTTTATGAAAAATTTCAAACCTGTGTAGAAGAGGGAATAGAAGAATGAACTTCCATGTGCTTATCACCCAGATTAAATAATTTTCAAAACATGGCCAATCATGTTTAATCCATACTCCTCACCTCCCACCCCTCAGATTATTTTGAAGCTAATCTTCAGTATCTCATTGTTTCATCTGTAAATAGTTTGGTATATTGTCTGTATATTATTTCAGTATTTATCACTAAAAGATTTATCACTAAAAGGACTATTTAAAGAAAAATCACAATATCATTATCAATCTAAGAAATTTACAATAATTCCTCAAATATCCAATAAGGATTCATATTTCCCTGATTAATTGATTGATAGGAGTCATGAATCTCTAAGTCTTCCCTGCCCTTTTAATTTCTTTGTTGAAGGAATTGGATCATTGTCCTATAGACTTTCCCAGAGTCTGCATATTGCTAATTACATGGCTGAGGTATCATTTGGTATGTTCTTCTGGTTCCTAGAATCTCCATCAATTGATAAATCTAAGTCATGCTGTGCAACAGAAACAGAATGTGAGCCACATATGTAATTTTAAATTTTCTAGTAAACACTTTTAATGAAATGAAATAGATTAAATAAAATGCCATTAAAAGTAATTCCATCACAAATGTAAAATATCATTTCAAATGCAATCACTAGTCCTTTCCTTCTAGCAGCATATAGTCAAAGAATTTTTCAGACAAGCTAAGGAATTCGTACTTTATCTCCTGTGTACTGGGTATCATTTTTTTAAATCTAAGTAAAAACATATTTAAAGTAGTTTTTAGCAAAACTAATCAATCCCATGTTCAGTATGGACTGAAGTAAAATAAGAGTCTAGGCATACGTTCAAGTAAGTATTCAATAAATATTTGTTGAGTGAGTAAGTGTAATAATAAGGCCATAGCATTGGGAATGGCGTGGAGAAGCTAGAGGAAACATCCCGAAACTCTGAACTTTTAAATGACAGGAATAAGAAGAGTTGAAGATACAGGGTATCTGGGTGAATAGAATTCCCACTATTATACATTCAATACATTCAGTAGCAAGAAGATGAATGTAGTCTTATTAGGCTGAGAAATAAGGACTAGGAAGAAAAGTTATCCATCCCTCTACATGAATAGTGGAAGCTAGAGAAAAGACAATTTGGGAGGGGGGGAAAGTAAAAAGAAAACGACAAATGTCACAAATCTTAAGAAAGCCCACAGTTAGGTTTATCCTAACTGAGAAACATTCTAATAGAGAAACAAAGGAGCCAGGTAAGGAGGAAGACAAGGATTCAGAGAGGTAAGCAAAACATTTACAGAAGTGAAATTCCACTTCAGGAAAAACTGCTCTGGAGTGAAAACCTCCTGTGGAAATGACACAGAGGTGACAGTCAAGTTACTAACCACAGGCCTTATTTACCAGGTCATGTGTCCCCACTGTATCTGCTTTTCAATAAGAGAAATTTAGTATGCTTATTTTCTGATCTTTAAGAAAAATATTGCCCTGGCCAGGTGACTAAATTGGTTAGAGCACTGTCCCATGCATTAAAAGACTGCAGGTTCAATCCCCCATCAGGGCACATACCTAGGTTATGGGTTTGATCCCCCCATCAGAGGTGTGTACGGGAGGCAACTGATCAATGTCTCTCTCTCTCCCTCTCTCTCTCTCTCTCTCTCAAAAATCAATAAAAATATTCTCAGGTAAGGATTAAAAATTATTTTAAAAAAGGAAAAATGTTTATAATCTTGTCTATAGGTATAGTGACACCTAGATCTACCATTAACAATAACTGTAATTGTCCTTAGAATAATGGTATAATTGGAGTTGTTATTTTATTCTATTTGGTTTATAAAGTAAGAAATAATTTTTCTAGGACTTCATAAAATCTCAGTGTAATCACAGAAAAGTTATTCTCTATCTGCTGTAGCATCAGCATCAAAAGCTTTTTAGCACATGTCTTTGATGTAAACTTCTGGGATGGGATCAACATGCTAATAGATGGGCTTTTTATCCCTAAATTGATGGTTTTCCCCTTCAAATCACCTTCCTCTAGACAGCAGGTGCATTAATAGCTGTGCAACTTTGGGGAGTCCCTTTAGGGAATTTCCTGTTTTTCCCTTTTACATTTCACACCCATCCTATGCTCCCTGCGCTGCCATCTGCTGTCTCTTTTCTCCTGTTCAGCATTGGCTTCTTCACACCCACTCCCACGCCCTTTTCCATCTCCCTCCGTCTGTCCAACAGCCCTGTACTAAGATTGCTCCAATGCTTTCTTTTTTCTCTCAAATCACAAAGCTCAAAGGAGAGACAAAATTTACATGGCCTTCAACCAAGGCCTCTTGTGAATCTGACAAATACAAGCAAGCACAAGACAACATTGGTGCCGATTTGGGAGCATTAATTTAAACACGACTCAAATGTTTCTGGGCATGAACTTAATGCCTGCATCAAGGTAAAGTCTTTCCCAGGGTATGAATTACATTTAATTACCCTTGTGTTGCTATAATCATAAGAGAAAATACACATATCTACAATTTAAGCTCCAGATTAAAGCACAGTGCTTGAATGCCATCAGCTAAATGGTATATGACCTAGCAATAAAACTCATCATTGAGATTACCTTAGAATTCTAGTACTAAAAATCTAGAGAGTATAGTGAAAAGGTCTTGTTGTAAAGTGCTGAGGTCCCTTATTGATCTTTTAAATATTAGGAATATTTGCATAAGTATAAAATTTAAAAGTAGAATATTGAACAAATGAAATGTGCCATATTATTTACATGATCCAGACAGACTCAATCTCTTTACTTTTAAGGATAGTGCAGTGTGGGTCTGGGTATCTGACTGTTTTTAGTATCTGAATATTTGACTATTTTAGCCATCTGACTGTTTTTAATAATTTTAGAGCTAAGTTGGCACTCTGAACAGTTTTAGAGGAAGTTTTTTTTTTTTGTTTTTTTTTTTGCAAGAATTATTGACACTATTTAAAATAAGGCAGAACTTAGAAGTACCACCCCAACCTTTTATTTTAAAATAAGCCCTGCACTCTCTATTTGAAACTGGTTAATTAAGTAATAATCAGTTCTCCTACCTCAGTGCCCCTCCTTTGAACTGATGTTCAAACTGTATTCAGAGAAGAATGGAGGAGAGAGATTTGGGATATTGATATAGGTACAATACAGGTGCCATTTGTGCATGCTATATAAATACATTTTGTTTTTAAATGCTGATGTCTGTTGCAGGACATAGAAGGAGCAGAAAAGTTTCTACAGGCCCGGGTTCACCCATTTCTACCACCTGAGGTGGTTTCTCTTGAGGTGAGGATCTTAAGGAACAATGAATGGTAAAGGAAGACACTTGATCATTGCAAATTTCGTAGTGATTATGTCTGTATTTCCAAGATTAATTTATTCAACTAAAATAAACAAGAAAGGTCTGGTCTTTACCTGTCCACAGAGCCATACTTTGTACATAGTAGGTAATAAGTATATTGATTTAAACAAAAATTTGATCAAATGAAAATTGTATAAAGATTTTGTGTCTTTTCATCTAGTCACTTCGAAACAACTATCCTGTTAAACTCTAACAGAAAATATGCACTAACTATTAAGTTGGCAATATGCCTAACCAAAGTGCTTTTCCTGTTGGCTGATGTTAGACATAGCAAGCAATTCAGCCCTTCACCAAAAATTCAACCAACGCTATTTAAATGCATTTTATGCAGTATAGTGTGGCTTTATCTGTTTTATTTTGCTCAGTTCAAGAACAGATTGGGAAGATGGTTGGCAAAAATAAACCAAACCATAGTTGGCATATGAATATATTTTTGATGAAAGGGAATTTACTACATATAGAATAGTTTGATTTGATATTTTTAATGACCTTTTTCAAATACAGTTTTGCTTGCTGCCTAACCAGAGATGTGAACAGACTCAAATTTAAAGGCTGAGAATTTGCCCCTCAATTTTCTGTGTCATCTAGAGTAATAAAAAAAGCCAGTGATCAAGGAGAGAAAAAACCCTGGTACAAAGTTGTGCCCTGGGCATGTCTTTTTCTTTGTTGAATTCTCCAATACCTTACTCTGGCCCATATAGGGCCCACACAATAGGGGTTAATCCAGCCATGAATGGTGGAGAAATTCCCAACCACAGGCCTCGGGTGGTATTTTTCTTAGCTAGTCTTGCACAGCAGGATGACCTTTATTTTCAGTATGTACGGCTCTTTCTCAGACCACATGCATAGATGCAGAGATATGTAGAATCCCTCACCATTATCAACTTTCAGAACTCCTGTGCCTTTTTAATGATCAGAGTAAATCACTATGTGTTCTTAATGCTAACTCTTAGGTTGAATTTCCCAGAATGAGATCGATAGTGATGATGTAATACTAAATGCCCTCCTGTGATGCAGAGCTTTTGGCAGGTACTTTTCTTTGGACTCTGTAGGGCAGTCACCCAAGAAGCCACTGAAGCTTGTATACACGATACGGTAGTGATGTTGCATGAGCTTCTATAACTTACAGACTGCTAGAGTCAGGCCAGTGATACAGCACTTCAACTTCCAAGTTATCTGAATTTAGAAATGGTTACGTAGGTAATCTTGATATTATTTTCTCATCATACAAAAAAGGGGAGTCAATTAAAATTTGTTATATCAAGGCTCCGTTAAAAGATATAGTGGATGCATTTTTAATGTTTTCCCCGTGCAACTAAGGGGGTCAATTCACCTGAAGCAGATTGTGATTAATTATTTTATTGTAACGAATTTAGTGTGGGTAATCATTTGGTATGGGATTTGGAACATTAAACAAAAACATTTAATGACTGCAGCCATAAATGATACTGGTAATAAACATAAGGTTGGCCACAAGAGGGCGTGTAAAATCACAATAAAATTCTGAAACCTGTAATTCTGCCAGGCTCTGGTTTTACTGAGAAATTTGAAAATTAACACTAGTAAGTAGCCAGATTTTTTTTCTAAAATTAACATAAAATATTCTGTAAAGGAGGTGCATTCTACATATATGTGTGTGTATACACACACACACATATTCGAGTGAATAAACATTTAGACTATTATGAAGAGCCAAGTTCAATTGCTTGATATGCTTTTTCACTTTGGGATTTTTTTCCAGACTCTTTACTGGGCATCAGTGGAAGAATATATTCCCAAATGGGAACAGTTTCTTTTAGGAAGAGCACCGTATCCTATTGGTGTTGAAAATCAAAATGAAGCAGAAAATGAAGCAGAAGTTAAGGCACAGCAATAACTTCTTCATGTACTATTTTTTAAAAACCTGCTTAATAAAGCTGAATATTAAAGAATATGCAGGTCACTGCAGCAATTTTAGGACTCAAATATATTCATGTTGTCCCATTAACTCCTCAATGACAAAGACATGAGAATCTACTGGCAAGTCTTGGGTTACCCCTTAGAGACGTACTACTATTTCAAGGTCATGCATTTGCTTTCTGTCAAACTCATGCAAATATTAAAAACTAATATTGAAAGGTGGACTGTTTATTCAAGAAATTGCTAAATGAGTGTTGTGTGTTGTTTTTAAAAATCACTTAGTTATTCTCATCTAAACAGTGAATACCAGCTGTTCTGATTTTTCATTTTGTAGAACCTTTGCTTTTCAGTTATTTTATTACAAAGGCAAGGCACAGGACCAAAATGATTGTTTGCTCACTATTTTAGTTTCTTTTAACGAATGAAAAGACAGTCACACTTAACTGCTTTAGTATAATACTACTCTACCAGAAAATAGATTCAGAGGAGTTTTGTTCCTCAGAGATAAACCTCTAAAAGTCCTGTAGGAAACAACTGAAATAAAGCATTTGTTAAGTAGTCAGTTTCAGCAAGGCCCCAACTGGTTGTGAAAAAGGATACCTATTAAAACTGGAGTTGGTTATTAGATTTTGACTTGCCAACCCTGTGAGTGCAAATAACTTCTCTCTTATTTTTGTATCTTTAAACTTGCCCCTCCATCTCCCTTCTGTTTTCATTATTTCTGAAGCAACTGTCAATCAGAAAGCTTTGGGTCACAACCAACACAGCTCTGAGATTCTTCAGTGCACTGCTGCTTGAACACTCACAAAAATTACACTTTTCTAACTATGGAGGCAGCTCCTACTGATAAGGGAGTCTATGCTATGTTACAATGAAAGATTTTATATTCCAAGCTGGTTTGTGTTTTTTAAAGAAGGTAATAGGGGAACTAAAACAAAATTGAAACGTTCATTGTGCTACTCTCTTTAAACTATCATCTTGGAAATACCCCGTTGAGTGGGTTCTGGTGTGGATAACAATAATGTTGTTTTCATAATATGCGCTGGCAGACTAGCATACTTCTCTACAGTTTTAACAGTTGTAATTAAGGAATAAACAGCACAAAGTGTCAGTCCGATGACAATTTCATCTATGGTGTCACAATACAAAATGTCACAAAATATTAGAACTGTTACATAACTATAAAGAGTATCAGCTTAAAGGCTGAGAGCCTTTTAAAAAGACAGAGAAAAGAAAAAAGAAAATTGGCATAGAGACCAGAAAAAAATTTATACCTTCTCAAGAATGTTCTGTCATGAAAATAAATTGATAATTTTTTCCTGTTACATTACAGTTTGGTTTCTAGCCATCCAGTTGAGTTAGCAGGAGAATGCAGTGCTTTTTAGAAGCTTTGAATTGGTAAACAGATTTAGATGTAGTAGAAAGGAACATGAGGAAGTTTTTTTTTTTTAACATCCAATCTTTCCCAGCATATGCACATAAGAAGGTGAATGAAGCAATGTGAAACTTATTTCTCTTTAGTCAAGTAAAAAAAAGGCTAAACATTTGTTGAGATGGTAAAATATTGTGTCAAGCAAGTAGGCACATTCCAAAATTAAACAGTGGTTGATATGTTAACGTCCTCAAATATTTGAGCGTACACTTCCTTTGAGTTCTGTAAATTAAATCACCAGTAGGTTAGATTAAAATACAAAATGAATAGCAGTTTAACCATCTCAAAAAAGGTTCAGGATTTTTCTACCCTAACCTAACTTGCTAAACAGTTTTTAAAGAAAATGGAGACAACTGTACTTGAACAACAATAAAAAAAATAAAATAAAAAGTACTTAAGTTTAACATACTCTGGGTTAGGATTTAGGGCAAAAGAGAAGGTTTTAGCTATATCATTTCTCCCATTTCTAGTTAATACCTTAAAAACTCCAAGAGATGACATTATTCCTGGCCCCCACAGAGCTTTCTTCACCCCTCCCCTCCTTATAGACTGGAACAGATTGCACCACATGGTGTGTGTGCGTGTGTGTGTGTAATTTCTGTAGGGACATGGATACCCCACCAAAGGTCTTTATATTCCTCGTGGCATATTAGCTTTACATAGGAATTTCCAAATATTGTTTTCTTAAGGGGAGGCAAAATACCACGTCCAGTATATATTTTTGTACGCAATTAGTAGTAATCAGACAGGAAAAAAGAAATACCATCTACTCACACCTTCCCACCTCTAATTTAGTCCTCTTTCCATATGCTACATTGTACCCACTATCTATCCTTCATGAAAACTATGAATTCATAATTTTTTAAGAACAATTGGGTTTTCAAAATAAGGGACATTTCAAGAATTTGTTTCTACAGCCTTTCTTGGATTGTTGCAAATCTATAAATAGTCAAAGCTCATTTTCTGCTGAAACACTTCTAGTGTTTGAAATTATTAAGCTATAAAATGCTAAGCATCAGAAAGACCTGCAGTTTTTTTCCAAACACTACTTTCAAAAATTAAATTTTGAAGTACTAAGGAAAAAGCCTAATATCCTTGAAACCAGACATCTGGTCTTCCCCATGCATAAGGAGCAGTGTGAATGAAATACAGGGCAAACGAACGGCTTTTCCCTGCATTGTGTACAGGTGTTTTAACTGGTTACCTTAAGACTTAGAAGAGAAAACTAATCTTTTACTTTCTTTACAATTTTGTCTTCTCTGCCTCATTCTCCCTTTCTATCAAACAAAAAATAATAATAATGAGGTGGATATGTGGATATATTTTTCAATCAAAGGTAAACTTACTTGGAGATTATTTTAGCACTTCTGAGATCACTGGAGACAGACTAAGGATGAGGTGAGCCTGGGTTATATGAGAAACCAGAGTTTGCAGTTACCATGTTTAGATAAGAGGAAGATATTAAGCTTTAAAACCACTGTCAGTATAAAATTTGATGCACAAGGCCATGAATTCGACCTATCTACAAAATGTTTTATATTCCTTCCTTACTCTATTAATGTCTTTTTACTCTAAGCCAGTTCACATCCTTTTATGTTATATTTTTTGTAAGTCTGTTGTTTGAAACAATTACCTGTTTTAAATTCCCTGAAGAATTTCTTCCCCCTTTTCAAGAACTGCCCAAATATAATAGTTACTATGGCTTAAATGACACTTCATTTCAATAGTCTGTTTTGACCTCTTCCACTTTAATTAGGTTGCTGACCAAAATCTACACTTCAGAGAAGGCAAAAACTACATGGTGAGTTCAAACAGGAAAAAAAGAGGACAGAAAATATGGAGAAGGGAAAGAGAGAAAAAAGTAACTTTTTGAAAGCTTGGAGTTGGAACAAGGGTCTTTGTCTGTCTCCCTGTCTTTCTCTCTGTCTCTGTCTGTCTGTCTGTCTCTCACTGGTGGTGGTTTTGTTTCTCTTATAATTTAGAAGTTAATTTGTCTTCATAGGAAATTTAATTCCCTGTTGCTCATAAAAAGAACATTTAGAGTGTTCTGGGGCAAACATGGGAACATGTCAAACTTTAGCAATAAAGGAGAGAATTCATTGGTGGAATTGACACCTGGCATTGTGATCCCCCTTTCTGACTAGCACTGGGGTTATATCCTTACTAAAATCCAAGATGAGGAAAATGACTACAACAAAGACAGAGACTAAAAAATGCTTCTGGACATCATCTCACCTTTTGGAGTCAAGGTTCCTTGCTTACAAGAAAATGGACCAGGTCCCCTACCTTATAATAATGTTTTAAAGCTCTTTCTATTTTAAGAACTCTTAATTTGTGTTTCAGACAAATACTGAGACTCAGCTAAAGTAGTGTCTAGATTGACTATGATATAAATTAATAGTGAATTGAGGGGAAAGAGTGAAGTGTTCTTATTTTAGAAAGTTATGATTGAGTTTGTTTTTATCTTTTTTATGATAATTGGGTCATTTAACCTCCACTGTTAAGGTCAAAGTGTTCTTTATCATTCCTTCCTAAGTCCAGGTCATCAAAGTACAAGTTTAATGTTTTGTACAGTTCTACTTTGGGGACAACACAGTCAAATTAAAGGGAGACAAAATTCTATTTATGTATTTTCTGTAGCTCATCTCTATCTTTTTATATCTCCCAATACAACATAATTATTTTTCATAACTTGTCTCCAACTATTTATAAGCTCTATAACACTTACCAACATACCATTGTACTAGACTGCTCTACCAGAAAAAGAAATACTCAGATGTTCAAAAGAAGCAAAATCTAAAGCCTTTTAAAATATCCAGTAAACATAGAGGTGGATAACATTCAAGCACCATTCATTTATTCAGCAGGTCTTACTGACTGCCTACCCTGTAGCAGGACCAGTTAGTTCTAAGCACCAAGAATATAGCAGTAAACAAAATACTGCCCCCCCCCAAAAAAAATTCATGTTCTCATGGGATTTATATTTTGAAGGGGGCAGTGGGTAGAGGGGGTTGAGAAAGTAGTGATAAACAAAAGGTAATATTTGATACATTAAATGGTGACAAGGTCTATTATAATATGAATATCTAAAGTGTTTTCTTAATGCAAGAAAACAAAGCAGTTTTTGTAGCTTCTCAGAAAATATGACTAAAACAAAGAGGCTTTTTTCCCTATTCAAAGATCTTGAGTGGGGGGTTTCCAGTGAAGCAACATTTTCTCTGCTATTATTAGATTGGCCAAAAGTCTGTTTAGTTTTTTCCCTAAAATAAAAGACATATTTTTTCATCTTCATCAATAACTTTATTGATTTGAATATTTTGAGCATGTTGGCTATCTCCCATGTGTTTTAATGTTGATCTCAATAATGTCTCAATTTGATTGCTATCAACTTCAACTGATCTACTTGATTGTAGAGCATCTTCAAGGGAGAAATCTCCAGCATGAAACTTCACAAACCACTTTTGATACATTTGATCAGCCACAGCACCTTCTCCATACACTGCACAAATCTTTCTTTTGCATTTTTACCTTTCTTGAAATAATAAAGCATAATATGCCAAAAATGTTGCTTATGTTCTTCCACCTTCAATATTAAAATAGCTACTCAAAATTCACCAATTTTGATAACTTTGTTTTAAATGCATGCTGATATGACAGCTGTCACAATACAACCTGACTGAATTGTTTCAAAAGAAGTTAAAGAAAACTAAGCACTACTAGAGCCAGCCTGCAGAAAAATGAACGAAATTTTTGGCCCACCCAATAATTTGTACATTGTATAAGTTTAATGAGTAGGGTTATGATAAAGAATGAAAAAACAAATCCTCACTATTTCAACAGATACTTGTACATCAACACTCATATCAGCATTAATCATGATAGCCAAAATGTAGAAACAACCTGTTTGAATACATAAACAAAATGTGTACCAAAGACAGCAAGGGTAGCTATGCTTCTATCAGACAAACGACACTTTAAGCAAAAAACAGTTACAAGAGACAAAGAAGGTCCTTATATAATAATAAAGGGTTGATTCATCAAGAAGATATAACAACCACAAATATATATGTATCCAACATCAGAGCACCTAAATATATTAAGTAAGTATTTACATATCTGAAGGGAGAAACAAAACAATATGAGGATAGTGGGGACTTCAATACCCCAGTTTCAGCAATGGATAGATCATCTAGGCAGAAAATTGACAAGGAAACATTGGATTTGAGTCATATAGTAGACCAATTAAACCTAACAGATATTTAAAGAACATTCCACCAAAAGCAACAGAATTCACATTCTTCTCAGGTGCACACAGAAAATTCTCCAGGATAGATCATATAATAGACCACAAAATAAATCTTAACAGATTTAAAAGTTGAGGTCATATCAAGTGTCTTTTCTAACCACAATGGAATGAAACTAGAAATCAACAAGAGAAAAGCTACAATTTACAAACATGTGGAAACTGAACAACACACTCCTGAACAACTTGATGGGTCAAAAAAGAAATCAAAAAGTATCTTGGAACAAATGCAAATAGACATATATACCCACAACTATGGGATGCTGCAAAAGCAGTTCTCAGTGGAACAGTTACAGGTTTCCCCCACTTTCCAAAAGTACAGTGTTCCCATGAAACCTTTCATAAACTGAAATGGGTTCAAGTGAAGAATATCCACTGCTTTCCAAAAGTTTGAGTTATGCCACTTCACTTTTACAAAAGATCTACATTAATACCTGTTTTTGCTAACTGAAAGAAATCCAAAGAGGATTTTTGCTTTTACAAAAAAAGCCATTACTGTTTTAATGTAGGTCTTTCATAAAAGTGAAGTGGTGCAATGCAAACTTTCAGAAAGTAGGGAGTTCATACGTAGTGATAAATGCTTATATTAAGAAAATAGAAAGATCTCAAATAACATAATTTTACACTTCAAGGAACTCCTAGTAGAAGAAAAAAACTAAGCCAAAAGTTAGCAGAAGGAAGGAAATAACAAAGACCAGAACAAAAATAAATTGGAGACTAGAAAAACAATAAGAACAAAACCAAGATCTGTTTTTTTAATCAAAAGACAGACAAAACTGACAACTGTTAGCTAGACTAAGAAAAAAAAAAGAGAAGACCCAAATAAGTGAAATCAGAAATGAATGAGGAGACATTGCAACTGATACCACAAAAATCCATAGGATTATAAAAGATTACTATGAATAATTATAACCAATAAATTGTATAAACTAGAAGAAATGGATAAATTCCTAGATACATACAACCAACCAAGACTGAATCATAAAGAAATAGGAAATCTGAACAGACCAGTAATCAGTAAGGAAATTGAATCTCAGTAAGGTCAAAAACCTCCCAACACAATAAAAATCCCAGGACCAGATGGCTTCACTGGTGAATTCTACCACACATTAGAGACTAATTAACATCAACCCTTCTCAAACTCTTTTTAAAAATCTAAAAGGAGAGAACAGTCATTTTACAAGGCCAACATCACCATGATACCTAAGCCAGATGAGGGCACAAAAGAAAACTATGGACCACTGACTCTGATGAATATAGATGCAAAAATTCTCAATAAAATATTAGCAAACTGAATTAGTAACACATTAAAGGATCACACACCATAAACAAGTGGGATTTATCTGTGGGATACAAGAATGATTCAACATACCCAAATCAATAAATGTGAAGCCCCGCATTGCTAGCATGAAAGATAGAAATCATGTATTATCTCAGTAGATTCAGAAAAAGCATTTTATTAAATACAACATATTTTCATGCTAAAAAAAAACTCAACAAATTGGGTATAGAAGTTCAACATAATAAAGGTCACATATGACAAACCCACAGCTAACATTACACTCAATGGTGAAAGACTGAAAGATTTTCCTTTAGATCAGAAGAAGACAACAATGTGCACTCTCACCTCTCTTATTCAACATACTACTGAAAGTCCGAGCTGGAACAAGTAGACAAAACAAAGAAATAAATGGCATTCAAATTGCAAAGGAAGAAGTAAAATTGTCATTATCTGTAGATGATATGGTCTTATATAGAGAAAATCCTAAAGAAAACCCAAAAATCTGTTTTAATTAATCAATGAATTCAGTAAAATTCAGGATATAGAATCAACCATTGGAAATCAGTTGCATTTCTACATACTAACAATAAAATAACTGAAAAAGAGATAAAGAAAATTATTTCATTCACAGTAGCACCCAAAACAATAAAATATTTAGGAATAAATTTAACAGTGGAAGTGAGAGATCTGTACAATAAAAACTATAAGACTTGGATGAAAGAAATTGAAGACACAAACAAATGGAAAGATACCTCATGTTCATGATCAGAAGAAAATAATGAAAATGTCCATAACACCCAAAGCCATCTATAGATTTAATGCAATCCCTATCAAAATCCAAAAAGCATTTTTCACAAAATTATTTAGAAAAAAACAAACATATACTTTTTTTGGAAGCACAAAAGATCCCCTCACACATAGCCAAAGCAACCTGAGGAGAAAAACACAAAACTAGAAGCATCACATTTTCTGATTTCAAACTATACTACAAAGCTATATTAAAACAGCATAGTACTGGCACAAAAATAGACACATAATCCGATACAACAGAACTGAGGGCCAAGAAATAAACCCCTGCATACACAGTCACCTCTTGTTTGACAAAGGAGCCAAGAATATTCAATAGGGAAAGGACAGTCTCTTCAACAAATGATGTTGGGAAGACTGGATCACCACACGCAGGAAAACGAAATGGAGCCTCAATATTACACTACTCACAAAAATTAATTCAAAATGGATATGATAAAGACTTAATCATAAGACCTGACACAGTAAAAGTCCTAAAAGAAAACATAGGGAAAAATTTCCTTGACATTAGTCTTGATAATGATTTTATTTTTTTAGATATAACACCAAAAGCACAAAAAGCAAAAGCAAAAGTTAATAAGTGGTGCCATATTAAACTAAAAAGTTTCTGCATAGTAGTAAAAAAAAATCAACAAATAAAAGGGCAACACACAGAATGGGAAAAATATTTGTAAACCATATGTCAAATAATGGGTTAATATCCAAAGTATATAAATAACTCATACAACTCCATAACAACTACAAAAACCCATAAATAATCCTATTAAAAATGGGCAGAAGCATTGAATAGATATTTTCCCATAGGAGACGTCCCTATGGACAATGGGTATATCAAAAAGTGTTTAACATCACTAATTGTCAGAGAAACAAAAATCAAAATGGGTATCATATAACAGACAAGAGACAATAACTGTTGGGTGGGAATGATGTGGAGAAAAGAAAACCTTGTATATTGCTGGTGGGAATATAAGTGTTCAGCCACTATGGAAAACAGTATGGAGTCCCCCCTTCCCCACCCCAGTTACAACTACCATATATATGATCCAGTAATTCCACTACTGAATATATGCAAGGTTTGTTCAGAAGGTATCCAGTCATGTAATATGAAACATAAAGACATTTATTAAAGAAGACACAAGATACAAGAAACATACATAGGACAATGACACCTTGGTCCTCTTCAAAGTAGGCACCTTGTGACCTCACACATTTCTCCCAGTCACCATCAGCTGCTTCCTGAATCTCATCAACAGTCTGAAATCTCTTCCCTTTCAAAGGTGCTTTTAATTTTGGGAAAAGCCAGAAGTCTCAGGGTGCCAAATCTGGGCTGTAGGGGTGCTCAGTCACCTGGGTGATTTAATGTTTCACAAAAAAATTCTGCATGAGATGTGATGCATGAATAGGCACACTGTCAGAATGAAGCTGCAAATCACCAGTTGCCCATACCTGTGGCCTTCTAAATCATCCAAATAGTTTCCATGAAGGAATGTTCAAGCTTCACGTGATGCAGATTCGTTGCTCTACTTAGTCATTTGGAATGTGACAGCCACACAGTACATGTGCTCACCCAACAATGTCTACCTCCCCCACTGACTAGTACAGTGAAGTTGTCACCATTTGTGCATGCACATTCCAGTCCACTCTCCTTGGTTGCCAGCTTATATCAATGTTGTGTAAACTATTTTCATTATATTAATAATGGCTGGACTTTTTCTGGACAGAACTCATATTGCAAAAATATCTGTACTCCCATGTTCACTGCAGCATTATTCACGATAGACAAGATATGGAAATAACCCAAATACCCATCAACAGATAAATGGATAAAGAAAATGTGGTATATCTCCATATGTATATACAGTATAGAATATTATTAACCGTTAGAAAGAAGGAAATCCTGCATTTGTGACAACATGAGTGGGTATTGTGTTTAGTGTGATAAGCTGGGTAGGGAAATCCAAATATTGCATGCTACCACTTATATGTGGAACATAAAAAAGCCAAACTCATAAAAACAGTAGAATGGTGGTTACAAGGGCCTGTGGGGGATATTCTTAAAGGGTACAAACTTGCCACTGGAAAATAAGTTCTGGGGATCTAATTTATATTACAGTGATTACATTCAACAATTACATGCTTCAAAATTGCTGAGAGACTAGATCTTAAATAGTCTCATGTCAAAAAAGTGATGAGGTTAGTTCCAGCCAAGATGGAAGCATAGGTAGAAACCCTTCGCTTCCTTGCACAACCAAAAGGAGGATAACAACCAATCTAAAATCAGTAAACAACCAGAAGTGCCAGGAAATCAAACTGCACGGAACTCCAACCACCAAGTAATTAAAGAAACAGTCAACCAGACCAACCAAACAGTAAGAACCCATGGCGAGGTGGTGGACCACACAGGTGGGGATGGCTGATGGGAAACTGAGACTCACAACTGACTGTTGCCACCATGGAGAAACTCCCAGTCTCACACAAGAGTTCATTAGAAAGCAGGCTGGAGCCCAGTAGGTGAGCTGCATTGTTCCCTTTCTGGCCCCTCCCCCACAGGCAGTGCCACAAGGCAGGAAGGAGGGTTGCTTTGCCCAGCCCCTCCTGGTGAATATCTAAGGGCCTACCCCTTTACAACTTAACAGGTACACAAAGACAAAGAAATGTGGCCCAAATGAAAGAACAGAGCAAAACTCCAGAAAGAGAGCTAAGTGATGAGGAGATAGCCAACCTATCTGATGGAGAGTTCAAAGCCCTGGTGATCAAAATACTTACAAAACTGATTGAGCTTGGTGGCAAAACGAAAGAGCAAATGAAGGATACCCAACGTGAAATAAAGCAAACTATTCTGGGAACCAACAGTGACAGGAAGGAAACCAAGACTCAAATCAATGATCTGGAACAAAAAAGAAATAAACATCCAATCGGAACAAAATGAAGAAACAAGAATTCAAAAAAAATGAAGAGAGACTTGGGAACCTCCAGGACAACCTGAAACATTCCAATATCTGAATTATAGGGGTGCCAGAAGGGGAAGAACAACAGCAAGAAATGGAAAACTTGTTTGAACAAATAATGAGGGAAAACTTCCCCAATCTGGCAAAGGAAATAGACTTCCAGGTACTCCAGGAAGCCCAGAGAGTCCCAAAGAAGTTGGACCCAAAGAGGAACACACCAAGCCACATCATCATTAAGTTACCCAAGATTAAAATAAAGAGAAAATCTTAAAAGCAGCAAGAAGGAGAGAGTTACCTACAAAGAAGTACCTATAAGGCTATCAGCTGATTTCTCAAAAGAGACCTTCCAGGCAAGAAGGGGCTGGAAAGAAGTATTCCAAGTCATGAAAAACAAGGACCTACATCCAAGATTGCTCTATCCAGCAAAGCTTTCATTTAGAATGGAAGGGCAGATAAAGTGCTTCCCATATGAGGTTAAGTTAAAGGAGTTCATCATCACCAAGCCATTATTATATGAAATGTTAAAGGGATTTATCTAAGAAAAAGAAGATCAAAACTATGAACAATAAAATGAGAACAAACTCACAACTATCAACAAATGAACCTAAAAGAAAACAAAACTAAGCAAACAATTAAAACAGAATCAGAATTAGAGAAATGGACATCGCATGGAGGGATTTCAGTGGGAAGGGGGAGGGAAAAAATAGAGGGGAAAAGGTACAGTGAATAAGAAGCATAATTGGTAGGCATAAAATAGACAGGGAGAGGTAAAAAAATGGTATATGAAACAGAATTCGAAGAACTTATATGTACGTACAACCCATGGACATAAACTAAGCAGGGGAATGCTGGAGGGTTGGGAGGTGCAGGGCAGAGGTGGGTAAAGGGAGGAAATCGGGACAACTGTAATAGCATAATCAATAAAATATACTTTTAAAAAGTATATGCTTGAAATTTTTCATAATAAAAAATGAAGTTCAAGTGAAATAAATCTACTCTTATTATATAAAATGCTCTTTGAGATTCTTTTTCTTAACTACATCATAGAAGGAAAAAAGAATACAGGTAATGACCCTTTAAGTTGATTTTGCCATGCACTAAAGGCTTGTGTGCATGAGATTGCTAGCTACCTTGGTCTTTGCTCCACCCATATGGAGTCATTCTAACACAGAAGATACTTTTTGGTCACTTGAATGTGAATTAAAAATGAAAAGCCTAATTCTCCTCAATGTTTCCAAGCTCCAAAAATGTAATGCTTCTTGACATTTCCATAGTTGCCTATTTAAGTTCAATGTAAATAGCTGCTGCTACTTTAGGAGTGCCTGATAATGTCTATCACAGTGCAAGGATATATGTCTCCCTGATGACATCTTAATGTTGATCTTGTAAATTCTACAGCAACACATAATGTAGCACAAAGATATGCCAAGTAGCATCAAAAACATGTTTTTTTTCAAAATCTGAGTTTAATATAAATGTCAGATCACATTTAGAGGAGAACAAATTACAGAATATTCAGATGACTTCAGCTAATTAATTCTCTCCACTGATACTATTTTTGAGCTTTGGATACAGAGGTTATTAAATGCTTTATTTCTGTTGTTACTTATAATTGCTAATTTAATATAAAGCAAGTTGATTATATAAGCTGCTAATTTTTTTTTTAAAGGCAAATTCTGTTTTTGTACTAAGTGGGAATTTCCAACATTAAATAACTTTACCTATACTTAGTGTTTTCATTGTGCTGAGATGTGGGTTAAAAAAACAACAACCCTATGATCCAAAAAATAAATATATCACTTTCTAGATTTTGCTGACATGGGGGAAAGTGTCCTTTATTTCTAAAATGCCATTCTGACTTTGTGAATTCCTTTCTTGCCTTTTTTTCCCCAAAATCACATATACTGGTCACTATTGTCTTAGTATTCATATTACTGCTTCCTTCTTAACTGCAACTTGATTTTATTAAAATATCACCTTTCTCCAAGCCTTGAGTGCTTTGGGGACGCTCCCCACCCTAATTAGTAGTGGAGAGGGATATGCTCAACTTTATCTAAATCAGCCATGTTAATCCCATTCTCCTTGCCATTGATTGGTTTAGGAATGAACATGTGATAATAGTCTGGCCAATGAAACAGGAAAGCAAGTTAGCCAGAGGGTTTCTGGGAAAGTTTCTTCTGCTCCCAAAAGACAGAAGGTTGTTACTTTGGACACTGTCAGAACTGCACATGAGGCTGTAATTCCTGTAGCATCTTTCTACCAGCCTCAAGGAAAACTTCACTAGAGGAGAGCCAATCTAAAGAACCACACAGAAATGGACCTGACTTCTACTTCTGAGTTTCTTACACTGGGAAATGATCAACTTCCTTGTCTTTTAAGCCGAGGGCATGTTACTAGCAGATGAGAGCTCTGAGTGATACAATATATTGATTTTTAAAATTTCAGGCAAAACAATTTATAAGCTTAAACCAAGAGTGGATCTGTGTGACTCCAAAACAGCTGGTCATTTCAGCTCAAAAACAAAAACTAAGTGTATGAATTGGTACGGTATCAAGGAAAAACCAAAATTGTGCAAGTCTCTGAGAATTTTAGGGATACTCAAGCAAATGGAGTGAGGTTGAATAGGGAGAGCAAAACGGTAGACAAAAGCATTGCTGCCTAGGTTAACCCTATTAGAACAAGGGGGGAAAACCCTCACATACAAATTCACCCTGAATTTCACACATCATTATCCCCAATACATTTGGAGGAATGACTACAAGGTGTCAACTGACACTGAGAAAGATCTTAGCATTCGGGCTAATTAGGAGACAAGCTGTACACTTAAAAGGATGTCGAAATGGCTAAAGTTCTGCACACAGACAAGAGAGGCTGGCCTATTTCATTTCATGCTACTGCAGAGTATACATAAGCAGGCAATAAGTATCAACAGAGGGAGAGATGCTGACCTAATCTAATGCCTGGGGGACAAGGGAAAAAAGAGAGAGAGGATGGACAGAATTTTAACAACAGATCTTTTTGTGATGAAGAGGAGGCCAGGCCACCCTTACTGTCCAATTGATGAGAGATTACTGGACAAGGAATTGGCAGAATTCGTGTATCACTTTGTCTTCATCAAGGGGTATATAATTACTCCGTTCCATTTTTAATTTTTAGAAAGGCATGCCAGGTGCAAGAAGAGGTAGGTAGGTCTTGATTGCCATTATGGATCTTGGTTTTGACATCCTGACCTCCTTGAAAGAAAGGAACTACGTAATTTTAAAATGAAAATAATTATGTATTTTATGTAAAGAAGTTCTATGCTTGAGTTAGGATATTTAAAGGAAATAATCACAGCATATGTTTGTTTCATATTATTTGAGAAGTGACATGTGATTTTAGAACGTTGCTGCCTAGCACATATAGTCAAGCAGTTATTGACTGAAGGAATATTTATTTGTTAATTACTTGCTACAAAAGATTTAAAAAGAGAGATAGATTGTTCATCTAAACAGAGGGGAAAGACTTTTTAACTTCTAAATAAATTTAAAGACCTTTTTTGCACAATATATCTTTAGAATAAATTATTTCTATTATTATCTTTGGGTTTTTTTAAGCTCACAATTTTTAAACTAGCAAATATATTTTTAAACAGTTTCTAAAACTAAATAAAGCTTGATAATTGGGTGTAAATTGAGATGTGAGTGGCAATTCTATTTAAACTCTTTAATATTTATTCTATACTTGTGTTTTTAATAAAACTTTTGAATTTGAGAAGAATTTGAATACAGATAATGTGTAGGCCTAGCTGCCTGCTACAGAAGTTTCCATGGATTTATTTCAAATATATATATATTTTTTAATCCCATAAGACTAAAAATTCAACAATATTTTCATTAATAAAGGAGCAGAAAATTCTAAACTACATTTGAAAAGTATACAAAGTATATTTAATTCAAATCTGACCCACACATGTACTATTTCTCAGAAGCTTATCAAATCCAAGCCTTTGAAAATGCATACATACACTGTAACAGATTTTTCAAAAACATGATGGAAAATATATACCACCCAGCTAAACACTCTCTTGATTTAGAATCGAGGCCTATATGTTTCTATTTCCATAGTGACTATTGCTGTGGAATCGACATGTTTTAATTTAGATTTGAGATTATAAACATCATTTGGAGACAGAATTTATTTTCTCTCCTACAACTTTTGAAAATTGATCAATCTAAGTGCTGCAGAACAGAAGCAAATCCTGGAGCAGGATTTAGAAATTATTTGGCTTCAAGGGCATTTGTGACTAACAAAAGATGAGTTTTTGCAGAAGTTCAAGGCTTTTTAGTCCTTAAAATTTTTGTGTGGCTTTTCATACTTTACAAAATAGTTAAAGAAGGGATTTCTGATCAAGCATCTCAGAAGCCTTTCATTTGTACTGACATTGTTTTTCTTTTAATCAAGGTGATTAGAGAAAGACTCTGCAAATAGTCTTGCCTAAATTATCTAAGAAGTTGAAATAAGACATTTTATCTTCCTCAAGTGTCTAAGAGAAGTAGTGAAGTTGTGACTTACATTGAGGTCAAATAGAAGTTAGCAAACTAAATCTCTAATGAAAGGGTAAGAAGAGAGCATGTTATATTCATTTACTACTTTGTTCAGTGAACTTCTGGGGAACCCCTACTCCCCCTGTGCTCCAGAAGCTTGTAAATGAGAGTGGCGGAGAGGAGGGTGCGCAGAGAGGAGGGACGGCAGGTGAAGCAGCAGCTGGCGAGTGCTATGGCACAGAGCAGCGAAGGGGATTGGCAGGGCAGAACAAGAGGACATGGTGGGTGGCTGGGAAGTGTCCTGTGACCTAGGCCAAAGGAAAAGATTTCTGCACAAGGAGGGGTTGTTTCTTCAACAAAAACAGAAAACACAGACAACTCCAATTAGGTGACTCACTCGGCCCAGCAGACACAAAGCTGACACTATCACACCTGTGACCTGCAATTACTAAAAAGCCAAACTCCTCCAGGTAGCCCTTGAAAAGCAGCTCTTCACTTTGGATGAACAAGGTTGAAAATGCTTTATAAGTATATAACCTCTTTAACTCTTTGTTTGCTTGTTTCTCTCTTAATTGTAGAGCTAAACCAAGAGTTTATGCACCCCAAGGCTTGCTATAACTGCCCAGCCTTTAGAAGCCAGCTCCCTCACCCAGAGAAGATCTAATGAAAAGAAACTGGGTCTGCAGAGGGGGAGCTATGGGAGATGTCAGCAGTGAGGGGGAAAAACAAACAGCAAAAAAAGACATTATTTTCTCTCATTAATTATGAGCTCAACTCACCAATGAAAGCAGAAAGCAAAAAGCTGAGGTTTTGCAGTGTTATTTCACATCATTTTCCTGAAAGTACTGCAAGTGTCTGCTGAATATGTTGTGAAGTCCACTAGTGTTGTCACCACCATGGAGAAGACTGGGGCCTCACTTGAAGGGTGGAGCCAAGAGGGTCACTATCTCAGCCCCTTCTTCAGATGCCCCCATGCTTGTGATGGGTGTGAACCATGACAAGTATGACAACTCCATGGAGACTGTCAGCAAAGCCTCCTGTACCACCAACTGCTTGGCCCCCTGGCCAAGGTCATCCATGATAACTTTGGCATTGTGGAGGAACTCATGACCACAGTCCATGCCATCACTGCCACCCAGAAGATCATGGATGGGCCCTCCGGGAAGCTGCAGCATGATGGGAGAGGAGCTTCCCAGAACATCATTCCTGCTTCCACTGGCACTGCCAAGGCTGTGGTCAAGGTCATCCCTGAGCTGAAAGGAAAGCTCAATGGCATGGCCTTCCATGTCCCCGCCCGCAATGTGTCGGTTGTGGATCTGACCTGCCACCTGGAGAAAGCGGCCAAATACGATGACAGCAAGAAGGCAGTGAAGCAGGCATCAGAGGGCCCCTTTAAGGGCATGCTGGGCTATACTGAAGACCAAGTTGTCTCCTGCGACTTTAGCAGTGACACCCAGTCCTCTATCTTTGATGCTGGGGCTGGCATTGCCCTCAATGACCATTTTGTCACGCTCATTTCCTGGTATGACAATGAATTTGGCTACAGCAACAGGGAGGTGGACCTTGTGGTCCACATGGCCTCCAAGGAGTAAGTGCCCCCTGGACCACCAGCCCCAGTGACAGGAAGAGAGACCCTCAGTTGCTGGGGAGTTCTTCCCCCAAATCGATCCCCCAACACACAGAATCTCCTGACTTCCAGTTTTGATCCTAGACCCCCCGAAGAGGGGAGAGGCTTAGGGAGCCCTGCCTTGTCATACACCATCAATAAAGTTCACTGTACCCACCAAAATAATAATAATAATAATTCTAGTTGGGATAATGCTGAAAAAGAAAAAGAAAAAGAAAAAGCAAGGACCTTGCATAATGATAGAAATGGTGTGGGGAATGCACAGAGAAGCTATGTCTCTCTGAGGCAAGCCATCAAGGAAGACTTCCCTAAGGAGATGACGTCATAGGTCAATCTTTAAGAAATGAGCAAAATATAAGCCTGGGGAAAGAAGACATCAGGCAGAAGAAACTATATGCTTCAGGGTCCAAAAATGAAAGGATGTGTCTTATTGCAAGGACAGAAAGAAACTGGCACAGATCATTCCCAAAGCAGGAAGGAGACAGTGACCCAGGATGAGACTAGAGTAGCTGTAGGCTGAAGCCAGACCAGGCTGGATAGTAAACCCTGGTAAAGAGACCTGAATGAGAAATCGGTGACCCAAGACACTGTAGAAAAAATATCAGACATCATAGGAGAGCCATAGATAAAATGCTGTGAAAGGTTGGAAGAAAGAACTCATATGGGATATTTGGAGGAAGGAGGCAGTTAACTGAGCTTTGAGGGTACCTGGAATGTAGCTATGTCCAGAAGGGGAGATGACATCCTGGGAAGGTGGAAAGGGCACAGACTGGGAGTGAAATCCAGCCCCAAATGCCTACTCAGCCATGATGGCTACGCCAAGCCGGAGCCTTTGGGAACCTCCTTTTTCTCTAACTGAAATGACATGTGCCTTGCACGTTTGAGAGAATTAAAAATGGTGTTCACAAAATTCCCTGTATAGTAAATGCCAAATACACCTTAGTCCTTGTGATGGAATATACATTCTGCAGGTTTGAGTTTCTGCTCCCCAATTTGAGTGAGGGTGTGGAACAAGCAAGACAGTTACAATCCCAACCTTGCACATATATCATTTTCAACACATGATTTTTTCAAGGAGGTGGTACATTACTTCATTCCTACCTAGACTTGAGAGCACCTACTGCATGCCAGACACAGAGCTGGGCACTGGACACACACTGATGTAACACGACCCCACACGCTGGTACTTCCAGTGTACTTGGGGAGTGAACAAGAAAGGAGCAAGTGAATATGTGACTTTTTATAAGTACTACAAAGGGAAAGGGAGGAAATGTGGAGTGAGAGGGAGAACAGAGGAAGAACATCTAGAATAAAGAGTAGGGGGAGGTAAAATAAAGGCCCTTTCTAAGAGTAAGCCTCTTTGTAGGTCAAACCCGTCTGAAGGTGGCTACCTATTTTGAATAATTTCACTCCTTCCTTCCCAAGGAAGACCCTGCCAAAGTAAACAATACATCGAGGATGAGAAGGAGGCAGCCACAAGAAGAGTGAGGTGGAGGGAGAAGGAGGCCACTGCATGAGTTTAGTAAAGGAAACAGCAAGAGCAAAATACTGGAAATGGGAAAGGTCAAACCGAAGAGCAAATCAGCTGGCATTCAAAAAAAAACAAACAAACTCATGGGGAAATTAAAACCTCCCAGATTTCTTCTCTGGAGCAGATACTTTGGCATTTCTTTTCCCTGAGGATGGAATATATAACACTGACTTCAAAGCTACTGATTTCCCATGACCTAACCAGAAGTGATGTGATGGGTACTTTAAGCTTAGAGCAGCCACTTGTGAGTTTTACAGAGCATCCCTCAAGGGATGCAGTTGCAAACACCAGTACATTCTTTTTCTAACACAATATTCCTTTGCAGTAGATAGTCAATGGTCTTATGTCAATTTTATAGATTTGAAAGAAAACCATGGAGACCCTGTGCATCTTCAAATTAATCTTTGACCTACAATTTAAATCCCACATTGACGCTGGCTCACTCAGAACAGTCAAACTCTGCTCCGCCTTCATCCCTAGAGAAAATCTGCAAATGTTATTACAGACATAGAACGTATAAGATATTACTACAACAGAAAATTCCATCCAGGAGGGCAATTTCACTAAAAGCCCTGTGTTTTCAGGTATCGGCCACAAGAGTCAGGATTTGATTCCCCCCTTTTCTTTTTCCAGGGACTCTGTGCCATGACTAAAGTGAGCTGACCCCTTCTAGGCACTAACCTACAAGAATGCAATCAATATACAGGCTTGTGAACACATACTACACAATATTCAAGATTGAAGAGGTAACTTGAAAGGAAATCTAGAAGAAAATATGATCAAAGAAGCTGTTCTGTTTGTTCTCTGGTGTCTCTTGAAGAATGTCGGTGTAATATAACCCACTGTCTTTCCCTGTTTGGATTAGCTACCAGGAAAATTCAGTGTCTGTCAAAGCCAGTCCTCTCTCTCAGTAATCCTTGTAGCTGACCTACTTTCCTCCTATTTGGTTTTGTACTTATATTCACTACCTAATTGAATATGTGAGTCTTTGGGTGAATTTATATTAATGCATTTTTTAAAAAGGACAAATGATAGATAAAAACTGCTTTCTTGTCCCAAATGTGTACCAGGTTTTAGGATTTATGTTCTTCAATAAACAAAGCACAGACTTCTAGGCTCAGACCCCCAGGAATTAAAGCCAGCCTTCTTTCCATCTCCCTGCTTGAGCCCAGCCAACTCTTCTCCTAAAGTCTATGTTAAGATGTCCTCCTTCTTAGTAGACTACACTTAACAAGTTGTTTCTACAACATGGAAGTGCTGGGAAAAAATAACCAGATATATCCTGAAAACTCTTCCTTTTGTTGCGGGGGGGGGGGGGGTGGGGGGGGGTGGGGGGGTGCTGTATTTCGTTTTTGTCTTTCCCTCAGCTTTATTGAGCTATAATTGACATATTGTATAAGTTTAAGATATACAACTTGTTGATTTGATACACTTATGTATTCTAATGTGGTTACCACGGTAGCATTAGCTGACACCTATCATATCCCATAATTACCATTGCTTTTCTGTGGGGAGTACATATAAGGTCTACTTTCTTATCAACTTTCAAGTGCAATACTGTTTCAAAATACAGTACTGTTAACTATATTCACAATGCAGTGTGTTCACTCCCTAGATCTTATTAATCTTCTAACTGGAAGTTTGGACCTTTAACAAACATCTTCCCATTTCTCTCCTCCCCTCCCCTCCCAACCCCAGCTAGAGCTCTTCCTAAGCAAAAAAACAAACAAACAAACAAAAAAACACCCTAAATCTCATCATTGTTCTGCTGTATTTTTAACTTCCCTCTTACCTGAGTTCCTTGCCTTAGCCCCACCTCCACCTGAAGACATTTTTATTCTGAATATAAATATGGGGTATGCATAGGGTAATAGGGTTTTCTTTCTCAAAATTTTGTTCATGTAGCAAAGTAGTCCATGTCTACTTAAGAGAGTATCAGAACTAAGAGAAGGGATTCTGGTAGACAATTAAAATGCCAGGCAGGAAAATCCAATTTTGATCTTCAGATGTTGTTCCTAAGGACCATAAGGAGAAGGTGGGTCATAGGTTGGAAGATTACTAGTCAACACCTGAGGTTCTAAGCCACAGAAAACTACTCTGGCCAGTTTATCTGGAACATTAATTCATTGGAATGTTATGGGGAGCTAAATAGAACAAAAGGAAAGTTGCAATACCAGGTGTGGAAGGGCAGGGAGTAGGCAATTCCGGGTGTGTAAGTAACAGGCTTATCCACAGTGTCCTGAGAATGAATGAGCATCAGTTATGTGTAGTCTTATCCCTTTGCTCAAGGATCGAACTCCAAAGGAAGCATCTGTGTGACCCAGCTTATGCCCATGAGTGTACTACTTTACAGTCATGTGGCAGTGGACATGGCATGGGGGTCCTTCTTCACAAGTCCAATAACGATCTGTGCTCAGTGGAGAAGGGCAGCTCCCTCAGAGTGAAATCAGAATGCTGAACAAGGGAAAGTGGATGACGGTTGGGCAAAAGCAAACAACAGAACCATCCTCATGCTTATGAATTGTTCATTAGTGGCAGTCATTGGCACTAAGACGTCCTACAAACCTGATGATTCTACAAGCTGTTCACTCTATTATTCCCCTCTCCTGACACTACAGTTAGGAATCTGACTCCTGTGACTTCAGGAAGTGTGAGAGACAGAGTGGTATCCTGGAAAGCTCTTACCCAAAAGTCTGTTAAGAGTCTCAAGTTCCTAAGACAAGCAACCACCTCCTTATGGAAAAATATGGCCTACCCAATATAACTGTTAAACAGTCACATTTAAGTCAAGGATGTGTTGCTTCGGTGATTCCATCTGGAGACTTGGCTGGGAAACACACACTTTAAAAACATGGCAGCAGTATCTCTTTCTATAAAATGTTTTACTTTGATCAATTACCATTCAGTGGGAAAACGGTATGTGGGTCAATGGCCTAGAGCACCCCTGCTCAGGGGTGCTTTTTGTTTTCTGTTGCATACTTTGGAAAACCCCTTTTCTGAGTCCCAAGCACATTTTAGCCGGGACAACCAATGGGTAATTTGGAGCTGTGGGGAGGAGAGACTTTTTGATGAAGTACAAATGGATTAATTCTAGGGGCACATTTGAGTTGTGTTGATACTTTCCTCAGTTCCTGGGTGCAATGGGGACTTTAATTGCACCAACACTGGTACTGACCAACTATTTCAAGCAGCCTTCTCTCACATACTTTCTATAAGGTTACTCTCTTTTATTTCCTTCCTGGTGTTTTCCATAATCTGAAATTATTTCCTGTTTCCTGGCTTTGTTAAAGAGAAAACCATGGCCCCAAAATGGTGTCACTTGTATTTTAGCATGATGATTTACCCAATGACACCTGACCTAGTTGCTGTTTCAACCTTTTCTGGAAATATAATCTTAATTAACCAGTCTGGAATTTTCTGGTCAAGCACCAGTGAGGTAATCTGTCACATGGGCCCTTCTACCTCCATAGAAAGAAGAAGCAATCTGCATGATAAAAACCCTTGCTGCTCTCTACCCACAAAAGAAATTGTTTTGGTCTAAAAATAATTCTTTCTTTTGTTAATAGCTCCCTTGCCCCACCCTTATTCCTATAAAAAAACTTCCATTTTGTAAAACCCCTCTATGCTCCCTTCTATTTGCTAGATCATGAATCACTTAGCAAAGCCAATTATATTTTCAAATTTACTTGGTTGAATTTTGCTTTTTAACAGATTTTTTCATCACCTGTGTCCCATTAGGATGTAAGGTCCACACAAGTCAAAGTCTGTCTTGTTCAGTTATATCCCCACCTCAGTACCTGGCAACAGCAGGCCTTCAATAAATATTTGTTTTGTGACTGAATTGCTATGGATGTGAGTGCAAGTGGCTGCCCAGAAGACAGAGCCAGATAACCTTTTGCCCATGGAGAGGAGAAGCTGCTCTCTCATTCTTCATTTCAGTGTACCTAATATGCGCCACGCATTGAACACACACCAATGAACAAGGCAGATGGTCTCTGTCCTCATATACTTACAGCACTTTGTTTGCTGAAGGATGTTGAGTTCTGCTTGCTCTGCTGACCAAGGATCTCAAAATTATTTGAATGGTAATAATTGTAATATTAGTAATTAGTAAGAATAAATACCCAGGCACTTAACACATTGTACCTAATTTAAATCCTTCTAACAACTCTGTTAATGTTAAGATTGGAAAGATGAAGCAACTCGATCTCAGAATGTTAAGCACCCATGGTCACATAGCTTGTGAGTTTTGAAACTGGTTGGTCTATGTGACCCTGAAGCCTACGATATTTCATTTCCCTCTCCTGCTTCATCAGAAACAGGTAGGCTTAAGCAGCTAGGCAGATAATGACAGGGTACCAGGGTACTAATCTCTTCCCTAAGACATCTCCAGCCCCAGCAGTCCATACCACTTCACCATACAGGAAATTTAGAATGCCAACCACTCATTCACGCCTTCTTAAGGTGCCTCACCTTTTGGTGACAATTGCAATCATTTACTTAAATACATAGGATGGATCAGGTGTTTGACTTACCTCATTGCATTGAATCATATCAGTGTAGTGCAGCAGATGTTATTTTTGTGCCCATTTTTCAGAGGAGAAATCTCAGAAGCAGCAGTAGGTTTCAAAGTCACACCTATTGATATTACACCCAGCCAATCATAACAAACCCCATCTAAACTGCATCAACTCACCGTCTTTCTTTCATCTCTGGGCTTTCACTTAGGCTGCTTTCTTCGTTTCTCCAGAGCAAACATCACCTGCTATTTGAAGACTCAACTCAGACATAACTTCCTCTAAAGAGGCATCTCAGACTTTCCCTCCTTCTTCCCAGTATGCCAGGAGTTGGGGTGAGAGCAGACTCCATTTAGAGCAAATAGCTGTGAAGTCCACGTGTGCATCAGGCCTCAGCCACAGCAGGGCCAGTGAGGTCGTTAGGGCAAGCTCTCAATTCTGCTCCCTCTCTATCTCTAATATTACCAGTACAGGAAGTTCTTCCCTAACATTGTAACAGACATGCCTGTACTGGATCCCCAGACTAATAGCCAAACTACTCATACACCCCAGAGGAAAAGTTTCTCTGCGTAGGCCTAAGTCCAGGGTAGGACTTTTATTGGCCCCATTCTGGGCAGATGCCCAGTTCTGAGCCGTTCACTGTGCGCAGGAAGATGCTGTGTTCTGATTGGCCAGGCCTGAGTCACATGCCCACGGTGGAGGAGGATAGCGCCCACCTTAACCGCCTGAACTGAGAGAGGGCGAGGGGTGATGTTTCCAAAGGAAATGTTAGATGTTGTTACCAGACCGGAGAATGATGATCAGCAGGCAACAATAACAGATGTCCACTACACACCCCAACCCAGACTGACTGAATGCCCAGTTTCATCTTCATAACCAAGTATCATATGGGGATTTTTGTTGTGTGTGATTTTTCTCCCCCACAAAACTATAAACTCCAAGGCAGGGGCTATGCACTTCTCTTTGTTGTAACTCCAGCAGCCAGTATAGTGTCTGACACAGTAGACATGTTCACATCACATTTGTTGAATGAATAATCAAATATATTAATTTATGAAGAACTGATGATGTTATTTTATCTTTTAAAGGCAGCATTATGGTAAGGTGGAAAGAACACAAATGCTAATTAGTGTTTCTCAAAGTATAGTCTGGAGAACCAAGTGCTTCTGATTAAAATACAGATTCCTGGGCCACAGAGCAGAACTATTGACTCATCATCTCAGTAAATTGGATTCAGGTGCATTTTTAGCAAAGCCTTTATGTGATCTTTATGCACATTCCTCTTAGAACCATGGCTCCACAGTCTATCAGACTCCCCTGAGTATGAGGCCCCACTCCGTCAACGAGCTCCAGTTGTGTGAAATAAAGGGAGTCATACCATCTTCAGCAGCTCAGTTTGCTCCTCTTTAAATTGGGGCTAAGAAAGCCTACATATTAATATGTAATGAAAAGTCAATAAGATAGCACAGGTGAAGTATCTTTATAAAGTGCTATATTAAAGTTTTATTACTTAAATTTTTCTAATAATGGCTGCTAACTTCTGCAATGCTTACCATGCATGTGACAGGTGCTGTTCTAAATTCTAATTATATGTGCCAACTCACTTAAGCCTCAAAACAACTCTCTGAGACAGGTACTGCTAATATTCCCATTTAATATTCCCAAAATAGTTTTCCCTGGTAAGTGGCCGAGATTTGAACTTGAACTCAACTGCTCTGATGCCAGATGCCAAGCCCCTAACCACTCACTCTTCCTGTCTATCCTATAGATGTTATCCTTCCCTATACAACTCACCCCCACCCACTTTTGGGGACAAAATAAAGACATTGAAACTTTTTGAAGAAAATAAGCTCTAAATATGACCTAAGATTTAAAAACACTGATGAAAGGAGAACACGGACAGTGATGATTCTGTATCGGTCATGTGGCCTTGACAGAATGCCTTGGTGAAGAACTATTTATATCAAACTCTGATTTATGTGCAATAGAAAAGTCTCATTCCTAAAATGTACCTTGCTAGATTTTATAACACCTCTGTGCTTTGAAAACCAGAACGAGTCTTTAATTTTAGATGACTGTTTTTATTTTGAATTGGTATATTTCTTCCTCATTCTTTACTTCTAGACACCAATATATTTTTTCCATGAAGCATGAGCAAAGCCTGAAGTGTAAGCCAAGCCCTTAGCAATGTGATAGTTGTTACCAAGGATTTGAGAATAAGAATACGAAACCTAGAATCAAGATTTAAATGCTGCACTCTAGTATCTGAGATGGCACAGGTCCCACCTCAAATGGAATAAATAAGGCATTAAGAAACCACAGAGCTCTGGCTGGTGTGTATCAGTGGATTGAGTGCTGGCCTGCGAAGCAAAGGGTTGTGGGTTCAATTCCTAGTCAGGGCACAGGCCTGGGGTGTGGGCCAGGTCCCCAGTAGGGGGCGTGTAAGAGGCAACCACACATTGATGTTTCTTTCCCTCTCTTTCTCCCTCCCTTCCCCTCTCTCTAAAAACAAATAAATAAAATATTTTTAAAAAAGAAAAGAAAAGAAAGAAACCACAGAATTTATTCTGAGTTCCTTAGCTGGTGGACTCAGTTAAAAATCCCATCACTGCTAGATTCTGTTCACCTGGCTCTACCAGACATTGAATGCTTCTGCTATTGGAGTGCCTGGACTTTTGTGTTTAAATAAGATGCACTATTTCTCTCAGATGTATATCATTGATCTACTTTGTTCTACAGAGAAAACATTAAAATGAGATGGTTTCTTAAGGCCAGATGAACAACTCTGAGGAACAATTTAAATACTTCGTGACCTGCCCGCAAAGCCGTGTATCCGTCTTCACTTTCTTGCCCCCTCTGCTCCATGCAAAATTAGGAAGACAATCACCTGGCGTGAGGTTTTTGCATGGTCACTAGGAGGAAGAACAGAAGAACTGAATGTGAACTGGTGACATATGGTACCCCTTGGGGGTGGGGGATTATGGCTCTAGAAGAGAGGAATATTTTGGTGAATGACCAGATTATCAGAACTTTTAGAAAACCCTCAAAGGCTAGCTTGATACATTTTTCACTGATGAAAGAAACATCCAGAGGGTAGCAGTAGGGGCACCAACAGTTTCAAATCAGCCCCCTCAGAGACCTAGGGCCAGTGTCTGGAGTTTGCTCCGTGATGGAGAGCCCACCTTCCTGCCCATTTCCTAGCTCAGGGCCTGCTGAATTCTGTCTCTGCCTGTCCAGTGTCCACCACAGAGCCAGGCCACGGCTCTCTTTTCTTGGGCTATGTACTTTCAACCAGTTTTGAGCAGCCCTATTTCAGATTGGCCTTTTTATGTTTGATATAAAGAATAGTTGTTGGCCAATTTCATCTTTTCATCGCTGTTCTCTAGGCCTGAATCCAAGCAGTTTGTCAGATGCTCATTAACTCCCCCTTTGGCTCTTTCTAGTGTGTCTCCTAAGCTCATTGTGCCAAGAACTAACGCTTTCTTTTACACGATTCTCTTTCTCTGCTCCATCAGGGAGACAAATTACTTTCCAAAAGGGATCGCCAGGGATGGTTTAATGAGAATTTCTTTGGGGCTAGGCATGGAACGCAATATAGTTAACATTCGGTGGACTTAATTGGACTTTTCTTTTCTGCCTCTTTTTAAAAAAATCTGAAGCTATCCTGTTAATCTCTCATTTGTAATCAATTGTGTTGACTAAACAAAAGTCTAGGTCGTCTTTTCTTCCTGTCCCAGACAATCCTTTGTTGCCTCTAAATGCCTCATTCTTGAGTGATCCTGGTCTCGTACATGGGCCCGATTGTTGACAGTTCATTATTGCGCTTTTGTCCATTTAATCTTTCTTGCTGTGTTTTGCATGTGCATGCCTTAATGAGCTCCGTTGGCAATTAACATGTTTCTAGGAGCAAACTGGTTGCTCAGACGGTTGAGAGGGAAGTGCAGGGAAAAGGGCAACGCAGCTGCCTTGAGGTTGTTTATTTCCCAGCGTTTTCTCAAGACTCCTGTCCTCTCTTTGGCAGCCCCCCACCCCTCACTTTTACTCGTCTGCCTTCCTCCCGAAGCCCATTCAGAACCAGCACACCTGGATGCCTTGTTGCTATAACTCTTGGGCCTGGCTCAGGCAGCCCTCTACTGTCTTGAGAGCCAAACAGCCCTATGCGGACTTTATAGACCCACTTCTGCAGCCAAGGCAAGAAGAAGCACAATGCTCCCCAAATACGTCTGGATGCTGGCAACTTCTCTGTGTCGCTCTTTGCAGAGAGGAACCTCTAACCCGCCTAAGGCAATAGGACTGTACAATCTGTTATGTACAAGGCTGTGGCTTTGGAAGAAGGAGAGGGTTTTTTTTTTTTTTTTTTTTTTTTTTTGAGTCTTGCTGGCAAGATTGCTGAAGTGTGAGCAGTCATGGACAGAACAAACATCTTGTAGGGGAAAAGATAATTGGAGTCTTTTTTGTGTCTGTGACAGGATCCCCCTCCCCCTGCAATTTGATTTGTTTCAAATATTTCTTAAGGGTGGACTCTTCAATTCAGTCAAGGTTAAAATATTAACATGCAGCTGATGACTACCTTGTTTAAGTCATTTACTAATATTGCGAACTACAAGTCATGCAAACAGTTTAATATTGAGAGAGAAAAAATCAGAAAACAGAGCATTTCATCCATCAGTTCTGATGCATGGTGAGTAACTAAGAAGGATCCTAATTAAGATGGTTAGTAAGAGGACTTAGAGTTGCCTTCAGTACCTGCACTGTCTGTGAAAGATGTTTATGACTCAGGCAAAAGGTTCATCTTCTCTTGGCACTAATTTTCCAGTGGAGGAATTCTTTATTAAATCCCACACCTGAAGGAGGCAGACATCTTAAACCCGGGAGGAGTGGCTTCAAACCTGTGGAAAGTAAAGTTAAGCTCTATAGATAGAGAATAACTCTGTTTATCTACAGTTACCACCAGATGTGAAATAATACCTTCTCAGGTGAGAGCGATTGACAGGAGCTGGTGTGAAGGTTGAGTAACAATCACATTATGAGGAAACAACCTCAAGGAGGTTGCAGTAAGCAAGAAACTCTGCCCGGGTTTGCCTCAGAGCCCCAGTTACTGCAGAGACAAGCAGTCCAAGAGAGAAATGCCTTCTGCTCCACCAATTAGTTTTATTTCATTTGCTATCTAGTTTGCAAGAATGCCATCCCCCCCCCCCCCCCGCCGCCTCCAGAACTGCACCTGAAAACAAAATTTCTCCAGTTTTATGAATGGGCAACATTTTTAATCTTTTTCCTGTGAAAATTCATTACAGAAGAACTTCTCTAAGAAAGTTCTCCCACTTGATGGTTAGAAAGTTAATACCCTGGATGGGGAATACCCCACTTATTTTTTATTTATATTTTCTTCTTAAAGGGAAAGAAGAGCACTTGATCGCGATTTCCACATGCAGGCTAACTTTTAAACCCAATTCTCTAAGAAGACGCTTTTGCACCAAATTTTGTGGTGCCTGCCCCTTGCCAGAAGTTCTGGAACTATTCAGAAACAAGGTGCGTTTGCCTTGACTATTGTCTGGTCACCAATAAGCACATCTGCAAAGATCCTTTTCAGGAATTCAAGAAGGAACGTATTTTGTTTGAGGGTGCTGCCCGGGGGCACCCAAGATCTCCCAGAAATTGGGGGAGGGGTGTGCATAGGAGGCGGGGCTAATAAAACCTCTTCTGAGAACAAGGAAAGGCTCTGGCTCCTCAAACCAGCCCTTGAGATAGATGCCTGGGAAAAGCTAGGCGATATTTCCATATCCTTAGCCGCCAAGTCCTCCTCACCCATCCTGGGGTTTCCTGGGGTTTGTGGCATCTACCGAGCTTTCGGAGTTAAGCTCCGAAAATCTACATATCCCTCTGGGTCGCAATCTTCCCTCAGTGAACTGCAGCCAGAACGAGCTAACATTTAAATTCCTCCTCGCTTCCTCATCCCCCTCCTCCCCTGGCTGCGTCTTCCCAGACTTGGGGTCTGGGGGAGGATACAAAAACGAGGACGCTCTCCTTTCAGGAAATGGAATTATAATGTACACGTTCCTATTTCTGAATCGGAGGTACTAAAAATACCCTCCCGACAGCCTGAGGAAGCTGTCGCTGTCCTCTGTACAAACAAAATCGACAATTCTCCTTCCCCACGCAATGGATCTGCGAATTGGACGGGGGGCCTGGGACCCGGCCATTGACTGTGACTAGGACAAAGCTTTCACCCGGCAGCTGAACGTCTTTCCTGGGTCCCAGCCTGAAGATTCCTCCTCAACCATGAGGACTGGAGGCAGTTTAGACTCCCTAAAAGTTCAAATCCCAGCCCTACCTAGTCCCCGTGACCCTAAGAGTGTCATTTAGCTTCTCTGTGCCTCAACTTCTCCGTCCACCCGTAAAGTGGGAATAATCACCCCGCAGCTTGCGGGTTGTGAACATTCGAAAGAATGAGTGTCGAGGGCCTGGCATGAAACAAGCACTCAAGAAATGCTAGCTTTTAAAACTGGGTAAGCCTCTGACGGGAGGAGTGCTAAGCGCCTAGAGTATACCCAGCGTTGGAATAACCAGATAACAAGTCACGTTCAGAGTTACTTGGGGATTTCCTTTCTCATCTTTCCTCCAAATAGCCTCCAACTGCAGTGGAAACCCGCGTCGGACCAGCGCCCAGCCTCCGCCACCCTAGCTCTTTGCAATAACAAGGCTCTGTGGAAGCGCACTCCCAGACCCGCGCCGCCTTTCCTCCCAGCGTTGGGAAACATTATTCCAAAAGACGTGGGCTGAATCTCCGTTCAAATATTAAGAGTGTGCGGGGCGGGGTGGGGGGGGGAGGTCCGGAGGTCCGAGCCAGTAATCCGAGCTTTTGATTATCCAGATTCGGATCAAACGGGGAGGTAGCGGCCGACCCCCTCCTGGGAATGATTAGATGATTAATGTAATGCTGTTTGAAGGGTCTCTGTTTTCTCTCTTAATTTGGGTCATTACTTAGGAAGCAAGCGTGAAATCATTTCATCAGTGTGCTCGGCAGCGGCAGAGATAGCTATTCAGGAAATGGGCTAACTGCGCAGTAACCAGACCGGGCGGCGGCGGCTGCGAGCTCCAGGAGCCCGGGTGCGCCCTCCCGCGGCAGGGTGCCCAGCACCCGGAGTCAGGCCCCAGATCAGCAGTGTGGATCAGGAAGCCCCAGAGCTCAGGCTGGGCTGGGGATCCTTGGCCTCAAGCTCTCGCCTCCAGAAAAGATGGGGAAGAAGAGTTGTCCCGTTAGGTCGCCAGAGAAGGGTACATGTCCAAGAGCGCCCCGGCTGGGTAGTGTCCCAGCCGTTTATCCCCACGCGACGCGGCGCTTTGCTCAAGGTGTACCCCAGACCTGCTCCCCAATATCCAGCCACTTTAACCCTTTTAAAAAATTCTCACCCAAATAAGGCAACACCCAGAATTCCAAGCGTCGGAACATTCACCAGATAGAAAAATTTCGTTACGTGGAGGCCAATGCAGGCCTTTTCACCCTGGCTCACGGGGTTGGGTAAGAGCAGGGTGTTAATGCGCAAACACCTCAGGAATGCGGGTTGGGCCTCATCGTTGTCCCGGTGCACTAAAGAAGTCGCGTTCGGGCAGGGAAATGCTACAAACGCCCTATTTCCTTCTCATTCTTCGGGGTTGCTGAGCTGACCTTGCGGCGAGGGGTGAGGGGGCGGGGAAGAAAACGCTCACTAATGATTCTGTTTATTGAATTATATATGTATATATTCCGTGTTCGCATGTACAGGAGGATTTACATGGCTGTATAAAGATGGCTGGGGGCGCCGTGCTCTTTCCAGGCATTCACGTGACAGGCTCCAGTTAAAACCCACCGCCCAAAGAGAAGCCAAGGCCTGGAATTAAATACTTTACGGCACTGGGTTTAAATAAGTTTCCCGAATACGCAAAGGTGGGAGCCACTTGTTTGCTGCCAGTCATCGAGGAAACATTTAGCTTTCCAAAAATATGCTGGTTTCGATAAATAGATTTTAGCCTCTCTGCTATAGTTTTTTTCCCTCTTAATTTTAGAAATAAGTTTATACGTGTGATCTGTTTTGGGGTTGGATAGGGCAGGAAAGGAGGGCGAGGCAGTAGCTCTCAACTCTGCACTGTCCGAGTTAGGTCCTTTGTGGAGGGGGCGGCAGGGCCCACGCTGTCGTGGAGTTTGCGCACGTGTTTCTTTAAATCAAAGTTTCTGCAAAACCCTTTGCCGCAAGTGGCGCACGTGAAAGGCTTCTTGTCGTTGTGCGTATGCATGTGGAAGGTCAGGTTGTAGACCTGGTGGAAGGCCTTGTTGCAGATGGTGCATTTGTACTGCTTTTCGCCGCTGTGGGTCAGCTTGTGGTTCTTGTAGTTCCCTACAGGAGACCCAAAACAAAAACGTGGGGGGATGAAGTGGATTGGGGCGGGGGGCGGCGGGGAGTCTGGGCATCCCGGGGTTGGCTCAGGGGCCCCAGCAAAGAAAGCGATGCTTGGCTAAGCGGGCGCGACCTCTCAAAGTGAAGAAGTTGTCAAACTTTGTGTGCGTCAAGCCCGGGGCTCTCATAACAGGCTGGAAAGCGGAGTCCGGAGTCGCCACCCCACGCTTCTGCCCCGCCTTGCCCTGAGGCCCGCCTGGCGTCCCTCCCGCTCTGCTCCGGGAGCCTGGAAACTTTTGCGCAGCCCAGAGACACTCCGGGTCCTACTCTGGGCCATCACTTCGCTCCGAGAAATTCTCAGGAACCCGGGCTGCATTTTATTTTCCTTCTCATCAAAAAAATAATATTCCTTCTGGTCCCCCAACCACCACCTGGAGACCTGACAATGCTTTGGAAAATCCAAGAGGGGCCGCGCGGGTTGGGGGTACTCTGGACGGCAGCAGTTTGCCCCGACCCATAAGTTGTTTCCAGGTGGTGGATTTTGCCACGATTTTTTTTTTTTTCACTAGAAAGGGGAGTCTCGGCTACAAAGGGAAGCTTTTCCTGTAGGGCAATACTCTCTTCCTCTCACTGTCTTTCCCTCTACCCCTGCCTTCCTTCCCACCCCACAAATGTGGAGTCTCTCTCTGTGCAACCAACCTGAATCCAGCGAGGTCTACTAACCCAGCCGGGGGAGTTTATTCCCAAACCCAGCACACCCCGATTGCAAAGAAATGCTGCTCCCGAGCCCGCAGCTCTCTAATTCCCTGTCGCTGGATTTTTTTTTCTCCCCATGTGGAGGTGACCCGCCAAGTTCCGGGGTGAGATGAGAAGAGGGCCTCGCCCCGAACGTTACCTTTTTGGTGAAAGCCTTTGCCGCAAAATTCGCAGACGAAGGGCTTGTAGCCCGCATGGATGCGGATGTGCGTGTTGAGTGTGGAGCTGCGGTTGAAGGCTTTGCCGCACTGGTTACATTTATGAGGCTTTTCCTGTGGAGAGGGGCGGGAACACAGTGAGGTTGATCTTCCGCCAGGGAAAGGCTGCCTCGGGAAATCTGAAGGAACACCTTGAAGGGACAGGGGCACACCAGGAGGGGTGCGGGAACCCTCAGCCATCCTCTCCCCAGCGACTTTGCTCCGGCGCCGATGTTGAGCGCGAACTGGGTCGGACCCGGGGCACGTACCTGGGTGTGGATAATTTTGTGTCTGCACAGCGTGCTGGCCTGGCGAAAGCCTTTGCCGCAGACTTTGCACACGAAGGGTCTGGCTCCGGTGTGGACCGGCATGTGGCGGGTGAGGTTATAGTGAGCATTAAACACCTACGGAAGGACGTGACGGGGCCTTGTGGTGGGTCCATCAGAGAGTCTAGCATCAGCTCCAGGAGGCCACAGCCTACCTTGCCCAACCAGCAATCCCCTCCCCCAACCAGAGCCCTTTCATTTTGCAAAGGGCTTCCCAAACCTCTGCTCACGCCCGTACTATGTGGCTAGTGACAATAGCAGCCCCATTTTACAGAACAGGAAACCGAGACCCCTCATTTGAGTAGACAGCTACCAGGGAGCCCCTAAACTTGAGAAAGAGAACTGCCAGGCTGTTCCAAGGTAGCAGCCACCACTGCTCCCCTCTCCCAGACCCCACAGACCCCAGGCCTCACCTTGCCGCACACCTCGCAGGTGAAGTTTTTAGGCTTGCCGTCCGCGGAGGCTCCGGGCAGCTTGCCGTGGCTCTTGACGCCTCCGCGCTCGGCAGTCAGGGCCGAGTTTTCTTTCAGCACCTGTTCCAGTGGCGCGGGCAAGCGCTCCTTATGAGCATAGGGGGCCGGATGGGGAAACTTGTCCGCAGCCAGGCCGGCTAACTTGGCGTTCTCCAGCAAAAAGAGCTTGGGGTGCGCGGCCAGGGCGGTGGGGGCCTGTGCGTTGAGAAGGCTGGACGGGAAAAGGTGGCCACCAAGCAGCTCAGAGGGAGGGTACGCGGCAGAGTCCAGGTAGTTGAAGTAGTAGAGCGAGCCACTGGCCGGCAGCCCCACCGCGTGGTTGATGACCTGTGGTTTGATGACCCTGCCGGCGGGCAGCGCAGACGGCGCCAGGCCCAGCTCGGCCTTGCAGCACACGCCACAGTTGGTTTTGCACAAGCCGCTGGCGCCGCACACCGGAGCCCCCCCGCCGCCACCGCCTCCTCCTCCGCCGCCGCCTGCCCGGAGGCTGCTTTTCCAGAGCTCGGAGTAACTGAGCAGCGTCTTGGACGGCACGTCGTAGCCTAGGGGCTGGAGAGGGATCATGCAGGGCAGCGGGGAGCACAGGTTCAGCAATTTCTTGCCCTGGCCACTGTCTGCCTCCAGTGTCCCGGGCCGGGGCTCCAAGGGCTCACGGGGCTCCGACGTCTTAGCCATGATGCGCTCGATGGAGAAGGCCAGAGTCTTGGAAGTGGCCGGCGACGCCCCGGCTCGAGGACAAGCCGGGGGCACCATGGTCTCCAGGGAAGCCGAGCTTGCCATGGCGCGCGGAGCCCAGTTGTGCCGGACTGGGCCAGGGCGCAGCCTCTTTCCTCTAAGTCTGCATTCCGGAAAAGGCAGGGAGGGAAACCACAATTTAATAAGCACCTTGTCGGGTCCAGGTCACCCATTTGCATTCAAATGAACAGGGGCAGAACAAAGTGCACCCAAGGGTACCAAATTACCGCCCATTAACCCAGAGCGCAAAGGAACCCACCAGCCCCTGCCTTGGGACTTTAAAAGGGGAAGAAGGGGTAGGGTTTACAAAGAAAAAGGAAAGAGAGAGAGAGAGAAAGGGAGAAAGAAAGAAAAGAGCCTTAAATTAGCCCCCGTGAGCCTTTCCCTGGACCCCGGCCTCCGGCACGCGTGCTGGGAGCTGGACAGTGAAGAGGCAAAGTTAAAGAGGACCAGGAAAGGTACCTCGCGTTTACCTCTTTCCCCCACCGCCAAGGAGATGCGTTCCGAGCCATGCAGCGTGTTTCCTCTGTCACATTTTAATGGCAAACATCTTCCCCTCCGCGTGAGATCACTGTCTTTTACATTCAGCTGACATCACATGAAGTCACTTCAAGTGGAATGACTTGGGCGGCGGCGCGGCTCCGGTAGCGGCCCCTATGTTCCCCCGCGCCTGCCGGCCGCCGCCACAGCCCCTCAAACTTTAAAAGGAGGCAACTGGCGCTCGCGCTCCCTTTGGGAAAGTGCGAGCGGTTCGCGAATCGGGAAGGAGGGGAGAGACGGGAGGGGGAGGGGGAGGAATCGTGATGGTTTTGCCGGTGGAAAAAAAGGTGGGGGGAGTCCAAACCCAGGCAGAGTTCTGTGCGTGAGTCACAACTTTGGGGGCCTACAGGTGTGGAGGACGCGGCGAGGCCGGGGGTCCTGGATTCATAGTCCCAAAGGGCCCCTGGGTGTCCGTCTAGTTGCCGAAGTGTCCCTTAGCCCTCTGCAGCCGAGCTGGGCATCGTGCTAATAAACTGCCATTTACCCACGGAGCCGGCGCCAGCCCGGAACACGCGCAAATGATAATTACCTCATTAGGATGTGGCGCATGGACGCGAGCGCAGCGTTTGGAGGGGGAACTTGTTAATGGGGAAATATTAATTTATGCAAAAACAACGAGCTCGCCTTGGCTGGTGTCGGAGGTCGGGAAAGAGCTCCCGCCGCTTAAGGAGGACCCCAAAGCGTCTGGAAGACCAAGGCCCCGCGCCCAGATCCCCGGGACCTTGGCGATCAGCGAGTGCGCCTCCCCCTCTCAGGACAGCTCCCCGCCTGCGGCTGCGGGAGACTGCACCACTAGCTGAGGACTGTTTGAGATCCTAATCGATCAGAATCGCTGATTTGTGATCGGGTGTCTGAGGCAAAGCCCCGCTCTGCTGCTGGTTTAGGGCTGCGTGCGGGGAGGATGCAGAGGGCAGCTCTCCACGCTGATGGGTTCTTGCTGTTTGTATAATTGAGAAGGTCCAATCTCCACCTGTTTAAGGAGCAGATTGAAACAGCAGAACCTCCCCCTGGATCCTATTAAAACGTTTTTTCCTCCTAAGGCCATTCAGTCGAACCAATTTTCCGAAGTGATTCATAGAGCTGAAATCTGCCAAGGCAGCTCTTTCACTTTTAGCCACTAAAGCACCGCGTGGAACCGGGTTTTGTGTTTTTCTAAAATAAAGAGAAGGATTATCAGAGGGGAAAGGGAGGGGGCCCTGAGGGGGGCGGGAGAGACTTAGTGTGGCCAGAGGTACAAGCAGAGGGAAGAAAAGACCCTTTTCTAGACAGGCCCCAACTAAGTTCGGAGGAATTCAGCGTTTTGTGCCTGGCGCACAAAAGCAGCGCGCTCGGAGCTCGGTGTGGAGGGGCTGAATTCATCTGTTTGCAGACCGTTCCACCTGCGTATCACAACAAACTGCTCAAAGACGCTCCAGCACTTTCAACAGGCCGGGTGCTCTTGGCGACAACAGAAGTGGTCAAGGCCTGAGGGTCCTTACCCGGAGGGGGTACTGCTAGCAAGAGAGCAGGAAGAGAATTAGGTTTAGGAAAGGAGGAGAAGGGTGCATAGTTTAAAAAAAATACTTTTGGATGGTTTTGTTTGTGGGACAATTATATCTTGCCAGCCGGCTTTTGCAAGACCACCAGCTTTGTAGTTGCAACCAGAGTTTAAGAGGATTATAGTGGGTATAATATGAGCAAACACGGTTGAGGGTTTGATAGTGAATTCCATTTCTAAAGACACGATCTCGTGAAGCTCAAACAATTTTTGGTGGACACAAACTCTCTCCCTTTTCACTCAGGAACAGGTCTGGACGGCCTGAGTATTCCATCCTAGGCCTCCTTCTCTGCTGCAAAACATCCTGGAAAAACTGTCAGGGAAAGGGACAAGGACAGGTTTAGTTTTAATTCCAGGCAATCACTCTCCCCCCGCCTTCAGAACTTCTCTTTTCTTACCCACTCACCCTCTGAGTGCATTTTCAGACAGGGTATTGACATGGTAGGTTAAGGAAAGGAAAAGTGTACTTGGAAAGCAAGGAGTAGGAGCAAAGCAAGGTCTCTGAGGGAAACTGGCCTGCATGGTAACTGTCATGGGTACATATTTTCACCCTGCCAAGCTCTGAAAGTGCCCCTAAATTCGGAGTCATGATACTGTTCCCCAACACTCTCCCCACCAACATCCAAATTTCAAAGCTAGAAAAAAGCTTGCTTGTCTGGAGGAGAACATTTCCATAAAGCCCATATAATTTAGATGTTCAGAGAGGCAGAATTCCAGACCCAGTGCACCCCTATTCTATGTTAATGTGAAAGCAAGAACACAGATGAAGCATTTCTCCCGCCCCACATCCCACCACTGCCAAACAAGAAACAAACCAACAACTCACCCTGACACTGAAAGAGTATCAATACACCCACAGGGTCTCAAAACTTGAATTTCTACCTCAACTCTCCTGTGAATCTCATTCAGCCACCAGCACTGTGCCCCAACCCCCTTTCCAAATTGGGGAATTGTTGATCTCAGCAGCAGCACGAGAGATCCGCTGGTTTGAAAGCTCCATCAGGCTGAAAGTCTTCCCAAGGCTTCCTGTGAACCTGCCTTGCCATTCCTAGCGCTGTTTGTAGCTGCACAAACCATCTCTCTGCCCAGCATCACAAAGGAGTGCTACCTCCACGGAAAGAAAACATTTGGGTAAATACCAGTTGCCCCTAATCTGCTTCTTTTTTCAAATGTTGGGCGAATACACTGGCTTTTATGAAAGTATTTAATTAGCTTCCACAAACTTCTTCTCTTGCCTGCAGATTATATTGAAGTGGAGGATTGGAAACTATTTTACACCTTGCCACTCACATGTTAATTAATCTCTATCTAACCCTAATTGCAGTTTATTCAAGTACCGCTCAACAGCTCACCCACACAATAAACACTGATCCTACTTTTATACATATTACTTCACGTTAACACATTGAGTAATTAACTCCAGTACCAACTAATAGTGCAAACAAATATTTTCTGTAAACGAGATGATTTCAGGCAGAAGAACAGAAGACTCGGCGAACATGGTGCTCGGAGGAGGGAATGCTGAGGTTTCACTCTGCTGCCCCCAACATTCCAAATTTCTTTTCAACTGCAGTGTCTTTTTTTTTCTTTTGAGGCTGAAGTGCTTTTTTTTTTTTTTTTTTTTAAGTGGGACAACCATAAGAATTAAAGTTTGACAATTTTAGGGGATTGATGAAGGGGTGGTCTGTGAGATACTGAGTAACTTTTTTTCTACCTGCACATTTTCAGTGAAGGAAAAGAAATCCGGATAACTAACTAGACAGGAAAGGCAATAGGAAGGTCCAGGGATAAGATGTTTCAGGCATGTGAATCCATTCATGGAAAATAAAGTTTTCCAAAACCTCCCTCTCTAAGTAAGAAGTCCCGTCCTTTAAAGTCGTGATTTTCCCGGTACGAAGTGAACGGAGACCGTGGAGGCAGACTGGAAGTCTCAGTTAATCTCCCAACTCACACTGGTATACAAGCTCCACTTCGGAGATTCCGATGCCTCCAGGTCGACAACCAGACGAAGCGAGCCGCCTGACCTGGTGGCACGCTGTCGCGGCTCAGGCAAGGTCTGCTAGGCCTCAGCTCAGGGTCCACCCCAGCGACCGGATCCTTAGGCAACGCTTCCGCAATTTTGGGAAACCCAGGACCTCGGTGGCCAGCCTCACTGGACAGCGCAGGCTGCAGCCCACCGCACTTGGCTTGTCAGGCCTGGACCCACTGTGGGGTCCTCCACGCCCCGAGGCAAAAACTCTCGGCCCTTATTCCCTGTGCATCAGCCGAAAGCCAGACGCTTCGCCTCGGCCCATCTGGTCCACGCTCGGGCCTCAACACGTTGGCTGTGGTAGGGAAACACTGCCAGAGTGAAGCCTGACGCCCCTCCGCGGCCTGTGCTCTTCCCACGCTGCAGAGCCGGGTGCCAAGGCTTGGCGCTTCTGCGGCTCCGCAAGGCCTGATCCAGACCGCCACCGCGAGGATCTGAGGCTGTGGGACGCCGCACCCTGGCCAAGCCATTCGCGCACCACTGATTGCGGAGCCAGGCTCACCCCCAAGGACTGGAGCTCAGTGTTTTAATTGAAATTGCAGTTTAAGCACAGCTGGCGGCTGTCTATTGGATTTTACAGGGGCTTCTCTTGTGGGAAGCATATTAAATATGACTGGCACGGCTAGCCTCTCCTCCTGCCCCCTCCCTCTGGCCTTTTCATGGTCACTAACTTCAATACCGTCACGATGACTTTTGGTTAAAAAATTTTAATGCCAGAAGTCGTCCTCACTTTAGGACAACTTTCTTAGCAGAGGCCCTGCAGGAGTGCAGACAACCTCAGAGGAAAATCCCTTTCTTGAGGGAAAGCTCACACATTTGCATCATTTTTGGGATTGTAGAGGGGAAAGCCAAACATCTCTACTCCAAAAAGGTGTAATTCCAGCCCTGGTGGCTTCTATCTCTTGATTCTAGATGACATTAATAAAAATACTATCATTATTTTTCTCTACTGACCGTTAGATTGCAATACACGCTGCATCATTTTATGCCATCTTTTCGGAGGTTGAGCAGTTTAGCGGGGGTGAAGCGCAGACAGCATGCTTAAGGTTGCTGAGTTTGGGGAAACACTCACTGTGTAGATTTGATGTTCTTTCTCCCAGCTTTGTGTACGTTGTTTGGAAAACAAAACAAAATAAAACAAAAAGCAAACTAAACAAACTTTATGGTTTGAGGAGTCTCCCTCCCTTCTTTCCCTACTTCTTTTTAAAGGGACATTTAGGATCTGATTTACATGGTGCCGCTCTTAACCGCTGAAAATACATGAACTCCTGAAGAGAAATTCTTCTGCGATCTCTCCCCAAAACCCATTCTACCCTTCCCTCCCCCACCCAAGCATTTTATTGAAAACATTCGAATCAGCTTGCCAGTGGCGGGCTCGTCCGAGGCGCAGGGACCTCGGCCTTCAGCGCGCGCCGTTTGCAGGATTAGTGCGGCCAGGAGACAAAGAGCCCCAGATACCGGGGCCATACGAGGCAGGGCGCGCCCGAAGAGCTCCTGGGTTCTGGGTAACCGCCCGGAGCAGGCGAGCACAGTTTCGGGCCTGGCCTCCAGGGACAGATGGGCCAGAGCCGTCTGCATCTGCCCACGTCCTTGGGGAGGCTGCAGCACCCAAAGCCAGGGTGCCGAGCGCCAGTCCCACTGCACCCGGCGGCTGTTTCGCAACGCCAGTTGCTTTCGGGAACTGGTTCGTAAATCTCAACGCACAGGCTTGATTTCATTCTCTAACAGGAGAGATGCCTGTAAGCCAAGGGCAGCGGACTTTGCAGCCAACGAGGGAAGGGGGCGGTGGTGCAAACCTATCATGATTTCCAGAATCCTCCTAACCCACTCTGTGACCACTTCACAGGACATTCGATGCATCTTCGGAAATCTGGGCAGCGTACACGCTCCTAGGCCAGAAGGAGTCTCTCAGAAGAGCAGATCAGCAGTCTCTACTGTACAAGATAGGTGTGTCTCCTGTCTGTCTTGGATGCATATATAATCACACACATATTTAAAATACATTTAAATATATATCATAAATGCATATATATGCATATTGTGTATATCCATCCATATATGTGTGTGTGTGTATACATATATATATATATCACTGCTACCGACAACCTTCCACTTAGAAATGCCATTTAATTAGGAATTTGATCCAATACCCACGCACAGCACTTGGCCAACGGACGTGTCATTTTGCGAGGCGCAATGTGGGAAGGCAGTTGTCTTGCGCAAATGCGTTTTCTTTGCTCTTGCAACGCAATTTTGGTGTGCAACCCAAAGGAAACAACAGTTTATGAAGAACACTTATGATATATCCAATACATATTATACACACATATACATATGAATGTGTATATCATGTATTTAAAACACATGTAATAAAAAGGTGTTTTGGCGAAAGATGGACCCTGCCTAGTTCGGGTGATGTCAGCTTCTGATTCCCTGGGAAGCCGGCTTAGGATCACCTGTGATATTTAACTTGGCAGCTAGTTAAAATCTGAGGTGGAGCCTGCCCAAAGGTATTAGCTTAAGTGCTGAAAACAGGAGTTAAGGCGGCAGGAATAGGGAAAGAGGGACTGGAAGGGGCAATGGGGTGAGATTTCAGGTTCCCCCAAACTTCCGGAACTTTGTTGGGCAGCAGGTAGGTCTGACCTGGATGATACATTGGATAAGAAGCTGAAACGCTAGGATTGCTTTACAAGTGAATCTCTCAGTTCTGTTTTGTTCAGTTTGGCTTTGATAGGAACTTCCCAGGTGTGCATGCTAACAAAAAAATTCTTTCCTGCTGGGGTTTCTTGAATTCTCACATGTTCAGCTGAATCCTATCTTCTTCTCACCTGAGTAAAGACTTCTGTCTGTGTGTGTGTCACTCTAGGAGTTTGTAGTGTGACTCAGGTAAACACAAAATGGGAAACTGCAAAAAAAGCTGTGTAGAGCACCACTGAGAACAATCTCTTTCTGTCCCTATCGAAGTCTCCCTCACACAGCATCTCCCTCTTTGAGGATTAAGCCTGTCAGTGTTTGGTAGATGGTTCCTTCTTACTGAGGGTCTATTACATGGCAAACATAGTGCTAAGCTAAATGTCCACTCCAGTTAGTTCTCACTTCATCCTGTGAAGTCCTGTGAAGCCAGTGCATATAATCAATATGCCCATTATAGAGACTTGAAAGTTGAGGTTCTTGGAGGCTAGATAACATGTTCAGGGTCACATAACTGGTAAGAGTTCATTTTCAGAACCTGTGCTCCTAACCACTATGCTAAAACAATCAAACAAACAAACCCATAGCTAAACACCTAGCCTTAACTTTTGGCAGAGTGTAAACTGGAACACTTTGGAAAATTGGTCGGCAGTATTTACTAAAATTGAATACTTGCATTCCTTATGACCCAGCAATCCCACTCCTAAGTATCACAAACCCAACAGAAATGTGTACTTTTGTTCACCAAAAGACTTAACTAGACTGTTCACAGCAGTAATATTTGTCATAATCTTAAATTGGAAATTGTTCGAATAACCATTAAGAGTGAAACTTGTGAATACATAGTGGTATATTCACAAAGTGAAATACTATATATATCAATAGGAATCAGCAAACTACTGCTACCCTAAACAACATCAGCGAGTCTCACAAACATAATACTGAGCAAAAGCAGCTGGATCCAAAATACCACATTTTGCATGATTCCATTTAAATTAAATTAAACAATAGGCAAAATTTGGGGGCACAAAGGGGGCTTCTAGGTTGCTGGTAATGGTCTATTTCCTGATCTGGGTTCTGGTTTATGAATATCTTCAAGCTGTATAAAATTACTATTTGAATATTTTTCTATATACGTTTGATACTTCTATATACCTGTTAAATACATTTATTTGTTCACATTTTATATATCTATTATAATATCTCTGTATCTGTTAATAAGTGAGTGGTCAGTATAATTTTATATGACTTGCCTCCCTCCCACAGTTCCACTAAAAATACTGCTCCTCATCTATCTTTTGAGTATTGCACCTTGAATTTCTTCCTCTGGACCAGACAACCACCTCAATTAATTGACATCTCTTATAGACTTTTAAAAACAAGCTCCATCTAAATTTTTGACATAATTGTTTTTAGAGCCTGGACAGTTGATCCAACTTCCCAAGGCTCAAGAATGCTTAATCAAGGGAGCTCATCTGAAGCATTCTTCTCACCCAAGACCTCAGCAGAGGGGTGGCAGCTTTGAACTTGGACCTGTACTCTGTCCAGGGCTCCAGGTGAAGAGCCTCAGGCCAGAAACTGCTTCATACTTTCCAGACACACAATCTGGCAGGTTGCCTTGGGAGGTGGAGGATCTGGTTGAAGGTGGGATGGGGTACGGGATGTTTGTAGGAACTGGCATTAATAGAAAGCCTTGGCAAGTCTTTAGATTTCAACACACGGGGTCTTGGCTCTAGACAAGACCAGGGGAAAAAAGACAGAATCTTGGCTCTTTGGCAAGTGACCCAGTTAGCAGAACTAACAATCTTGCTCTGGGAGAGGGCAGGAAAGTTCATTTTAGCAGGAAAAAGCGTTCAGGCACAGAAATCAAACCTAATACTTGACAATCCTTTTGTCAAATCCTTGCTGAATTCTGCCAATGATACCGGTGGCAAATCTGACCTCCAGCATTTTAAGAAAGATAAGAGTCTACACTAAAGCAATTAAGGTGGGGGTGAGGAGGTTAAAGCTGGTGCTCTAATTTAGCTAGACTAAAAAATAAGATTTTTTTTTTGTCCTGAAAGAGTGAGAGGAGCTAAGACCCAGCATGATGTAATACATTTCTTAGTTAGCCAGCACACCTACTTTGAGACTTTCTATACTGGAAAGCATCTACATGCCAAGAATACAGTGCTTACTAGAGGAGATAAAATCCCTGCCCTCACGCACCTTACATTTCTTCATGCAACTAATAGGCATGAATAAATAACTTCTGCAAACTATACCCTATAAATGAGGCATGGACAATGCATATGGCTATGGTGGCCCAAGACTCTCAAAGAGGTCAGAGTTATAGGGGGAAAGCAATCAAACAAAAACATAGCCAAAAAACACTCCCTGATGATAAAGTTAAAAAATTTAAAAAACCTCTCACTTCATCAGAGGCCACAGGCTAAACTAATAAATAAAAGTTTTCTGGAGGCATTTCGGTGATGGCTGGGGAGACTCCCCCTTTGGCTGCTCATTGCTTAGTGCTTTTCTGGAGACAGAATTCCCTTCTGGGTGGATTTGGGTTTCCCTGGAGCACAGCGTTTCTTAAGATGTTATGACACCACATGAAACTCCTTTCTGGGCTTTGTAGGGCTGAGTGTCTTTGAGGCAGAGGGGGGTTCTGAATTAGACCCAATTAAAAGCCTGGATCCCCAGTTAGCTGTGTACACAGGCAGGTTACTAAACCTTTCTGCAAGCCTGAGTTGCCCATGTTTGACAGAAGATGAACAGCGACTTCATCAGAGGGTGGTGGGAGCTAAATGAGAAAATGCACAGACAAAGTTCAGCACCTGTGACTGGCCGAAGGCAAGCACTCAGAGAACGTTTGCTATTGTTATTTTAGCAACTCTTTTTATTCATAACTATGGGCCTTCAGTCTGATGGGGGAGAGAGGGGACAAGAGGGCAACAAAACTTCTTATTCTGCTTTCACCTCTTTTTGTAAATGAAGTAAGCTTTTTTATAATTTAAAAAAGTAATTAATGGAAATTTTTTTTGAAAAGCAGAGAATTACAATGAACTGTATTAAAATTATGTGAATCCCACTACCCAGAAATCAAAGACAACGCTTTTCTTTCCATGCATTTACAAGGTTGACATCATATGATATACATTATTTTATAATCTGCTTTTCCACTTAATACAGTGTGAATATTTTCCCATGTTTTAAACATGCAACTAAGACATGATTTTAATGTTTGTGTACTACTCCACTATGTGGTTTTAACATGAGATAAATGATCCTTTGTTAGATATTTAGGTTGTCCACAATTTTTTGCAATATCACATTAGGAACATTCTTTTTTTTTTTTTTTTTTTTTTTTTTTTGTTGTTGTTGTTGTTGTTCATGTCTTCTTTTTTTTTATTTTTTATTTTTTATTTTTTTTAATATATTTTATTGATTATGCTATTACAGTTGTCCCATTTCTCCCCCATCATTCCCCCCACCCTGCACACCCTCTCCCACCCACATTCCCCCTTTTAGTTCATGTCCTTGTGTCATAAGTTCTTTAGCTTCTACATTTCCCATACTATTCTTACCCTGCCCCTGTCTATTTTCTACCCACTATCTATGCTACTCATTCTCTGTACCTTCCCCCCCTCCTCCCACGCCCCTGTTGCTAACCCTCCATATGATCTCCATTTCTGTGGTTCTGTTCCTGTTCTAGCTGTTTGCTTAGTTTGCTTTTGTTTTAGGTGTGGTTCTTAATAGCTGTGAGTTTGCTGTCTTTTCATTGTCATATTTTTTATCTTCTTTTTCTTAGATAAGTCCCTTTAACATTTCATATAATAAGAGCTTGGTGATGATGAACTCCTTGAACTTGACCTTATCTGAGAAGCGCTTTATCTGTCCTTCCATTCTAAACGACAGCTTTGCTGGAAAAAGCAATTTTGGATGTAGGTCCCTGCTTTTCAAGATTTCAAATATTTCTTTCCAGCCCCTTCTTGCCTGGAAGGTCTCTTTTGAGAAATCAGCTGACAGTCTGATGGGAACTCCTTTGTAGGTGACTGTCCCCTTATCCCTTGCTGCTTCTAGAATTCTCTCCTTCATTTTAATTTTGGGTAATGTAATTATGATGTGCCTTGGTGCGTTTCTCCTTGGGTCCAACTTCTTTGGGACTCTCTGAGCTTCCTGGACGTCCTGGTAGTCTATTTCCTTTGCCATATTGGGGAAGTTCTTCTTTATTATTTGTTCAAATAAGTTTTCTACTTGTTGCTCTTCTTCCCCTTCTGGGACCCCTATAATTCGGATGTTGGGACGTTTAACGATGTCCCGGAAGTTCCTAAGCCTCTCCTCCTTTTTTTGAATTCTTGTTTCTTCCTCGTTTTCTGTTTGGTTGTTAATTTCTTCCTTCTGGTCCACTCCATTGATTTGAGTCCCAGTTTTCCTTCCATCTCTATCGGTTCCCCATGCGTCTTCCTTCATTTCACGTATTGTAGCCTGCATTTTCTCATCTAATTTATGAGCAAAATCAACCAATTCTGTGAGCATTTTGATGACCAGTGCTTTGAACTGTGCATCTGATAGGTTGGCTATCTCTTCGTTGCTTAGAGGAATTGACTCTGGGGTTTTCATTTTTTCTTCGGTTTGAGCCATTTTTGGTGGGGTTTTTTGTTTTGTTTTGGTTTTAGTCTGGTCGCAGCTATTACGTATTAGGGGTGGAGCCTGAGTTGTTCCTCAGGGCGGGGCAGCCCAGTCGCTGAGTTGTGATGCTGTTGGTGGGGGCGGGGTCTGAGAGGGAAGAATGGCGCCTGTTCCGCTCTCTTCTGGACTCCGGTCCCTTCCGCTGCTTCCCCTTCGCCTGGATTATCTGCGCACGCCCGCGTGCTGTTACGTAGTGAGGGGTGGAGCCTCAGGCGCTCCCCAGTGTGGGGCAGCCCAGTCGCTGGGTTGTGACGCTGTATGTGGGGGCAGGGTCTGAGAGGGAGCAATGGCGCCTGCTCCGCTCTCTCCTGGATTCAGTCCCTTCCGCCACTTCCCCTCTTCCTGGACCGTTTGCGTGCGTGAACGTGGGACCCCCCTAGTCAGCCAGCCGCCTTGTGCGTCCTCACTGGGTCTGCACAGTTGCCCACCTGTGCCCGGGGTCTGCCAGCTGCCGCCTGTGGGCCTGAGGACCGCCAGCCACCGCCCGTGCACCTGGGAACTGCCAGCCGCTGCTGCTTGCGTTCCTGGGTCCGCACCTCCACTTTTTCCTACCGCGACTCCGCCCCTCTTACCGGTCTGGATGAATGGTTGTTGGACTTCCGTACAGTTCAATTTTCTATAAGTTCTCGTTGTTTTCTTGTTTCTAAATATTTGTTGTCCTTAATTTTGGTTGTGAGAGGAGGCACAGTGTGTCCGCCTACGCCTCCATCTTGGCCGGAAGTCCTTACATTAGGAACATTCTTACACATAAAATTCAAGAGCAGCTAATTTCTCCAGAATAAACTTCTGTATAATGACTATGGCAAAAGATATACTTATTTTTAAAGTTTTAGATATCAACTGACAAACTGTCCTTCAGAAAAGGGGTACTATGTTTTTGTAATATAGGGGCAGAAATAGCAATGAGATACCATTTGGGACCTATCAAATTTGTAAGGACTTTTTAAATGATAATGCCCAGTGTTTAGTGAAGGTGCTGGTAAACACTGGGTATTATTTAAAAAGTCCTTACCAATTTGATAGGTCCTAAATAGTATCTCATTGCTACTTCTGCCACTATGTTCTTGCCTCGGGCAGACTCAGGTGCCAAACTATGGAGAATTTGAAATGTGAAAATGATAGTACAGACCTGGATGACAGAATAAAGGAGGAAATATGAGAAAGAATCCCAGAGAGAGAAATGTCCAGAGAAAGGGGAGGCCAGTGTCACATACAAAGTCTGTCAGAAGATATCCAGCCATGTAACATGAAAAATAAAGACACTTATTGAAGAAAATACAAGATACAAGAAACATTGTGCATAGGACAATGATGCCTCAGTCCCCTTCAGAGTAGGCACCTTGGGACCTCACACAGTCCTTCCATTCAGCATCACCTGCCCCATTGTAGTTTCCTGAATCTCATCAACAGTCCGTAATCTCTTCCCTTTCAAAGGTGATTTTAGTTTTTGGGAAAAGCCATAAATTGCAGGGCACCACATCTGGGCTGTAGGGGAACTAAGTCGTCTGGGTGATTTGATGCTTTACCGAAAAACATTGCATCAGACCTTGTGAATGAGAAGGCACATGTTTGTGTTGAGGCTGCCAATCACCAGTTGCCCATAGCTGTGGGCTTCTGAATTATCTGAATAGTTTCTGAGGAGGAATGTTCAAGCTTAATGCAAAATTTGATGCAGTTTCATTGTTCTACTCGCTTGGTCTTTTTGAATGTGATGACAACATAGTACATATGCTCATTCAGTGGGGGCATCTATAGCCCCCATTGACTAGTACAGTTAAGTCATCGTTTTTCACGCACGGGCATTCCAGTCCACTTTCCTTGGTTGCCAGGCTATATTGATGTCATGCAGACCGTTCTTGTTATATAACAATGGCTGGACTTTTTTCTGGACAGACCTTGCATTTTTGAGCATCCAGATGGTTCCAGATTGCTTTAGATTTTGAATATTTCCTCGAGAAACTTCCACTCTCCCTGCTCTTCAGAAGACCCAGTGAGAAAGGGAACTGTTGCCCACTCTATGCCTTCTAGGCCTTCTGTCCCTTCCTGGGTAAGCTTGCTCCTAGGTGCTGCATGTGGGTTCTGACCTGGAGCTGGAGGTCCAGACCCATAGGGGGAGCCTCAGGCTAATGAGGTAAAGGTGGCCTATGCTTCTCTCAAAGGGCTCACAAAGGACCTTTCTCTGGCCTTGGTCAGATGTTTTGCAAATGCGAACTGGCTGGCCAAGGGAAGGACCAATTTTAATCTTTCACCACACCTAGAAAAGGAATCAGAAGCTCCAGGCAAAGGAAGTACTAGCAATGAAAAGAGGGGTCCTGCCCACATAGCACAAACAGGAGAGAAGGCACACGGTTATTTATTCATAGGCGCTAGATTTTCATGCTGGCTGTGAGCTTCTGTCTAGCCAGGGACCTGCAAGCTTTTCATTACCTCTCTGATTTCAACTGACCAAAGTAACCAAGCCTGCCCTGGCACGGTGACTTAATTGGTTGAGCATTGTCTTATACACCAAATGGTTGGGGGTTTGATACACCAAAAGGTCCTAGGTTGTGGGTTGGATCTCTGGTTGGGGTGAGTATGGGAGGCAACCAATCAATATTTCTCACATTGATTTTTTTCTCTCTCTCCTGAAATCAACAAACATATCCTCATGTGAGGATTAAAAAATAACTAAGCCTTATTATGAGTTTTGAACACACACAAAGTACAGAATTGTATAATGTACCCATATATCATCACCTACCTCCAATAAGATCAATCATGGACAATTCTAATATGTCTACATCCCCAACTACTCCCCCATAATTTATTCTAAAGAAAGTCCTAGAATATTTTTATCTATAAATACCTTAACCATGATCACCTAAAATATAATTTATTGACATCATCAAATAGCCAGTCAGTGTTCACATTTCCAGTTTCCTTATGGATGTCATAAGTTAAAATAATCTTTGTTTAAATTATGGTCCAAGTAAGTTCCATACATTACGATTGGTTGTCATGTCTTTAAGTTTCTGTTAATTTATAGGTTTTTCTCCATCTCTGTCTTTTCTTCCCTTGTAATTTATTTCTTGAAAACAGGTTTTTTTTTGTTTTGTTTTTGTTTTTTGTCCTGTGGAGTTTTCCATTGTCTGCATTTTGCCGATAGCATTGCTGTGGTGTTGGCAATTTTAAAAACTTACTGCTTCAGATGTTGCCATTCTTTCTGACACTTTTGGAACATTCTTTTGAGAGTAAACCTGTGCTGTGTAAGCCCCCTGAGGGCAGGAGCCCCTCTCGTTTGGCTTTGGAACCTGCTGTCACACCACCACCTGGACAGCAAGCACACTTGATTTGTTGGATGAATCTAAGGACTGAGAGAGTCATGCTCTGGTTTGTTTCTATTCTCAACTAACAGGCAGACTAACTTTTCATTCTCTCTGGTTCTGGAATGTAGGCTGGTGCTTTCTTTCTTTTTACCCATATTTAGAAAGGTCTCCAACTTTCAACTGAAGAGAAGGAAGTCATCTCAGACTTTTCCTTGGATATTGAGAAGATACTTATTTTAATTCCAGAATAATGATCTCCTACAGAGCTTCTCTTTCCCACCCACACCTTGCTAGGTCCCTTGGGGATGGAAGTAGAGGAGGTGCACAGTGAAGCACAGGAGCAACTTACATTCTGTAAACTAGGGCTCACTTGGGGAAAGAAAGAAGAACCATAGCATATAAGTCTCTGTCCCCACTATTGAGTTATATTGGAGCATGTGCTTACTTAACAAAAGTCAGTGTGGAAAATATTTCCGTTTGATTTATGTTTGCAGATTTGATTCTCACCTTGAGAACATGAAGGAGTAAATAAATTAATAGCAATCATTTAGGCAATTATTAGTAGATCACAGTTTTGTGTTTCTCCATTCAATGACTTTTGGGTACAGTAATAATGATTGCTGACACTTACTTAGTTCAAGCAACATAATACAGTATTCAGTGAAAGTCAAGTCTCCCTTGTACCCTAAATCTCTAGTTTCTTTCCCCAGAGGTAACCACTGTTACTGGTTTCTTTCTATTTGCCAGGCCCTGTAAGCTTAGTAATTATTAGCAATTACCATTATTATTGCATTAACAATGTGACCCTATAGGGCAGGTGGACTGGTTATCACCATCTTTAGATGGAATAAATTAAACTTGGTGAGTATTAGTGATTAGCCTAAGGCTACGTGTTTAGATGAGAGGCAGGACCTAAGCATCGTTGGTCAGTGCCTGACTCCATCCACACCCATTGCTCTTAACCATTATCTCATCCTATCTAGAAATACAAAAATATGACCTACTAATATCCTCCAGCAGTAAACTGTAGACTATCATTTGTCAAATTGTTTTGGCTGGTTTGTGGTTTGACATTCTTCCAAGAAATTAAAAGTGTATAGCTCACATGGTTTGTATTAGAAATGAAAATATGCTGTCCTCATTTTATAGGTAAGAAAATTAAGAAGAAAGACAATGGATAAACAAGTAGTAGGATGGGGAAGTGAAAGTTGAAGAGATTTGGCAGAGGTTCTCATCTTTTCTCTCTCCGTCACTCTCTCATACACCATGGACCCCTTTGATGGTCTGGTAAGACCGTGGACAAGTTCTCAGAATAATGCTTTTAAACTCATAAGGTAAATATGTACAATTCCAAATGAGACCAATTATACTGACATACAGTTGTCAAAATTGTAACTAAACACTGTTACCAGCTTCTTCTGAGACCAACTACATCTCCCAGTGCTTTTGGTTGCCAAAAAACAAAAACAGACAGTAGAAGAAGAATCTACTGAAGGCTGGAGAACAGGCACAGTCAGGAATCAAGAAACAAGGGAGGTAAGACATAGGCAAAGGAGCTACAGGGCCAGCTCTGCTTGGGACACGACTGCTGTTGGGCCCACAGACCCATCACTGGATGCCCCAGGAATGTCCTCTAAAGCTGGTGTGCCTTCAGGTCCTTTTCTTAAGAGTCAAAGTTCAGAGCTACAGCATCTATTTTAGCCACATTCTAGTTGTCAGGGCAGGAGGAAGGAACATACTTTTACCCTTAATTTCCATGGATTTTGGATTTGGATTCTGGGAAGCCACAATGACAACTGTCTATTTAATCTCTTAAAAATGTGTGTATATATAAAAAATATACAACTCGCACTTGCACACAGTTAGATTTGCTTATTATTTAAAAATTTTTAAAAAGGCTGGTTTGCCCTTGTTTTTTTTTTTTTAAAGACTCAGCAGTGTATTTTGGGCATTTTGCATAATCTACTGTATTCTTTTTCCTGGCTCCATTGCATTCTATTGTAGTAAAGGCTGGAATTTATTTCACTACTCTTGGGAAGCTTTCCAGTCTTGTCTGGTGTGACGATGTACCTGACATAAGAAATGCTGTTTCTATCTTGCTGTCCTCAGGCCAGTGTGGGCCACAGCCTCTGCCCTGGGGTGTAGAAGGGTGATTGTACAATAGAGACCGTTGGTGTTGTACCCACCCTCCTGGGCCTTACCACATCCTAGCAACTAGTGCTGATTTTCCCACTGCTGTTCTTGTATTTATTTGCCTGAGGGTTGTCTATGACGACTGGACTTGTATGTGTGAGTGTGTGTATGTTTTTGTCCATCTGCCCTGCAGGCCTGAAGTGCTGGAGAATTAGCCTCACCTCTCAGCCACCCTCAACCAATGATGAGAATACCCTAGTATTCTCACCGCTCAGGTAGGATAACTATAAAATATATGGCCTAGCCTGGCTCCCATTTCTCTAGAGTGATCAGTGCCCAGCTACCCCAGTGACTGCCTTCCTTTCCCAGTCTTCCCCTGCCCATTCCTCTATGCATGTTTCCTAGGATCACCTCTCGAGTAAACCCTTTGCATTAGAATCCTTGTCTCAGAGTCTGTTTCTAGGGAACCCAAATTAAGAGTGTGATGATAGAGAAGGGGAGACATGGAAAGAAATTCATTTATTCATTAATTTATTTCTTCAATAATTATTTACTGAGACCCACGTCAAAGGAAAGTAAAGGAGAGAACACATAATTGTAGACGAAGGAGACAGATTCTTTTTGTCTAAGGCACAAAAGCAAATGGTAAAAAGGAGTTTGGGTGTCAAGAATGCCTTGCTTTCTTGACAATGCTGTTCAACATTGCTACTCAATGTACAGCTGATCATGAGTTAGTTTTGGGAAGAAGTAAAAAAGGAACAGCAAATAGCAGAACCCAGCTTCTAGAGGACAGTGATGAAGCTATACCTGCAATCTGTTCAGAGTGTGAAACATGTGGCAGGCTCTTCAGAGGTTAAGAAATTAAGAGTAAAATATTAGCTAACATTTACTGAGCACTTAGGCTTTTTTTTTTTTTTTTTTTTTAGCATTTATGTGCATTAACACATCTAATATAATGAGTTTATAACAGTAGGTCATGCTTAGGGTATTATTCTGGTTATTTCTATGTTACAGATAAGAAAACTGAGGCCTGCAGAAATTAAGTAATTTGGCCAAAGTCATGTGGCTAGCAATTGCCAATGAACGCCTGAAATCTGGATATTCATTAAGGTCAACCTGACTCCAGAACCTGTACTCTTAAAATTTAGCTTCTATCCCTCTGGCTATACTTGTCGCCCAGTGGTCTACAGTCCTGTGGCCACTGCTTTCACCTCTACTTGAACAATTAACTATGTGGTTTGAGCCCCCATTCTGTGTAATAACAGGATCTAGGTTCTTCCTACCACACGAGTCATCTTTCTCTAATATAGTGGGGGGAAATGAGCATGTGTCTCATGTCCACTCCTGGGTCAGTCCCTCGTTCTGCCTCTGCCCTCTGTTCACTGTGTGGAAGGCTGTTCCCTGGGACACATATCTCCTTTTCCTTGCATTCTCCAAAGTAACATTAACCCGAGACTTTGTGTATACCAGTCTTGTTATGCAGGTATGGTAGTGGCAGAGGGTGGAAGAAATGCGAATTTGTTTTCTTACAGTGGAAAGATAAATCCCAAATTCAGAGAGATGTTAAAAGTGAAAAAAAAGTTTTGTGTTCGAATCAGTGAAATACAAGAATTGATTTGACTGAGTGTTGGAAAAGAAGTGGATTGGAGATGGCTTACTTGCTATCAATGAAAAAGAAACCCATTTTCTTAACTAGGAGAGCATTACTCTAATGTCTCCAGAATTAATTAATCAGGACCATTCTGAGTTTTGGAGAGGAACTATCTCCTCACCCTGCCAAAAATCATTTCATAGAATTCAACTTTCAATCTCACAAAACTAGAGATGTTTAATTGTGCATCCTCTAAAGAGTTCAACTTTCCAAATACATTTCAACAACATTTTCCAGATGCTCTGGAATTTTTAGTCTATAATCTTGATCTTTGCTTTTTTAAAGGGTACTTTTTATTCAAAATGAAATTAATTGCACCAAAGAATACTGTGGAGGAATTTATTGTGTTCAAAACCCTGTTCCAGGAGGTTTTTGAGGAGGCTAAGTTGCATTGTTCCATAGTTCTGTTCACAATAATAGTGACATTAGAATTTGAAACCCAGTCACAGATTCCACATAAACTGCACTTTTCTTTACACCAAATACCACTAGTATTTGTCTTCTTAGGTTGTCTTTGATTTTCTTTTAAGTACATTCCAAAATTTCCAACACTTTCTCTCAAATTTGTACTATCTTCAATTATATGTTTCCTGCTTGGAGATTTAAGCAAAGCCTTGTTTATTCTTTGCAATTGTATTCACCAGCCAGGAAACAAGCCAACTTTTTTCTGATGGACAGAGGGAAATATGCCAACTTAAACGTGTTTACAGTTGCTTTTTGCCATTGCGCTATCAACTCTTAGGAAATAAAAAATCTTATTTGTGTACTTTGGCTCATTGTTGCCTTTGCATCCCTTATCTTGTAGCTGTGTGAATTAATGGCAATCATTTTATCCCTCTGTTGGCTGGTAGCTGTGATTACTTGGTTGTGCGGTGTTTTCCTTTGACCTTCAGCATGCTGTTGTCAGGGTAGAGAACTCTGTGGGCAGGTTGCACCATCACCAGCCCTTTTCTCATGTTTTACTTGGTTACAACAAACACAGATTTACAACTTTAGATGAAATGTATGGTTTCATGAGAAGGAAAACAGATAATAATTTTAGTACTCAGATAAAGAAGCAAAACAATCTTGAATAAAAGATGAATATTGATTTTTAAAAATTTGTTTACCAAGAATTACAGAACAGTGTATAATTTGATTTAATTTCAGATTTCTTAACCTTGTGCTGCTGGAAATTGGCCACAAAGAACACCCTTATTTTGGAGTTTAAAATTTAGGTAAAATGAACTCATTGAAACTTATGCTGAGACAATAATGATACATCCTTTGTTGGTTGGTTGATTTCCTAAAATTCTCACAGAAAACTGACATTATGATGGCATGACTGTTCATGCCTGCACTAAAAATTCAGGTCATGTTGGTGGTGAAGGTGGATAGTTTTCCAAAGGCTGTTGAGATTCTTCACCTCATTTAGTTATTGTTTCTTTATCAAAAAAGTATATTTTAATAAATTTAGTTTATGCTTTCTTGGCCTTGATCACACTCAGGTGTGCCTCTCTGATCTTTACCCATTCAATTCAACCAATGTTTATGGAGTGATTACCATATTCCAGACATCAGACTGGCATACACAAATGAATATGTAGTTCCTGACCTCAAGAAGCTGGCAGTCTAGCGAGGAGACAGATACATAAACATATAATTATAATACAGTGCGATTAAACAGGGATTGAATTTGGTGGTGGGGGGGAGGTTCAGAAATTCTTTAGTCACACATTTCCAACAGTCTCTTGGGTCACTTCCACAGATGGCTCATTTCCTCCAATGTGTTTTAATCTATCTTGGATTTTCAGTTTACCTTACTTTGTTCTTGTTTCTTCTTTGACCAGAAAATCTCCATAAATGTAGCACAGCAATTAAAAGTAATGTGCAAAATCTATATGTGCAGACATGAAAATGATTTTTACACTGATAAATAAAAAATATGATTTGTCTTAGTGGGTTGAGGATGAATCCCATTTGTGAAAATATATTTTAAAAATATAAATACATAAAATATATAAATATATCCAACTGGATATTGGATGGAGAATATATATATCCAATATACTTGTATGTGATTTGAACATATGTGGAAGAATATGTGCCCATCTGTTTGCAATGGCTACTTTGGGGAAAAATGGGTTGGGGAAGGAAGAGTCTTCAACTTTTTGTTTCATATAATTCTTCTATATTTGATTTTTTAACTTAAAAATGTCTTTAAATATTTTGAAAAAATAAAAATACTGGTTAGCTCTGTTATTCAGACCAACAAACCCAAACTAAATGAAACTAAATGTCCTTTGAAGCCTTAATCCACCCTTTCCATCTGAATCTTTCCAACCCCCTCTGTGAATCTTTCCATGAAGCCAAAATTCCCTAACACACTGAACATATTCATTAATATCTAGGGTCAACATGTATTTGTTGAGTGTTTACTAGGTGCACTGGGAATGCATCAAGAAGAAAACAACTTCAGCTGAGTGGTCCATCCCCTCACCTTTGTCTACTTTAGTCCACGTCCTTTCCTGTCTTTTCTATGTGCTCTTTAAGATCCATCTCCTCCAGGAAGCCTTCCTTCCTTCTCCCTCTTCTGAATCTTATAGTATTTAATCTATTTGAATCTTTCGAAGATTCATATCATCTAGACTAAAGATTTTAAGAGAAGAGTTATCAGATCATGTACATTTTTGTATTTTTAGTCTTCACTTATTAAGCATATACAGGGTCCAGGAGCAGAAGTAAGGCTTGCTTGAGTGTGGTTGGTATGGTATGTATCTTGCACAAGATGGACAGCAATTTGAACATTTCACCTAAAATGTCATATGGTGTGCTTGAGTATGACATTGTTATGTTATAGAATTACATGCTTATGATTTTGTAATAAAATGTTTTAATAAAAGAAGGGCATTATTTGTGCCAGGCCCTGTGTTTAGTGAATACAATAAAGATAGAGTAGAAAAGCTGGTGCAGGCCGTACCTTCCTGAATTGAAGAAATGCTACATGAAACATGCAATGATTCAAATAATCCATGCATGGAGACTGTGATGAATGAATACTATGAAAGACAAGTAGAGAGTATTATGAGTATATGTACAGGGGAAATGGATGCTGACTTGAGGGTGAGATGTGGAAAGGCTTCCCTGGGGAAGACAAATTTAGCTGGATTGGAAGTATGAGATGAGATGTTTAGGAGGAGTTCCCAGGTAAGAAGAACCACTGTGCACAGGAGCAAGCGAACGATTGTGGCAGATGCTGAAACCTAGAGTGAGAGGAGCAGAGTTAGCAGAGGAAGCTGGAGGGGTGGGCGGAGATCACATTGTATATGGCTGTGTAAACCACCTTAATAATTTTGGGTTTCATTCTGTGAGCAAGGGGAGCCATTGGATGCTTTCCACTGAAAGAGGGACAGCTCACACTTACATTTTAGAAAGGTCCTGCTGGCTGATGAGAGAGAATGGGTTAAAGAGAACCTGGCTGTTTCTAGCAGAGGCAATCAATATGTACTCAACTATTGTGGACTGATTGTTAATACAATGAATACTTTTTTTTTGGTCAGGCTAACATTTTCCTCACCACCCATCTGGCACTTTTTCCCTATAGCCCTTTATCAGTCCTTAAATAACTCTATAATTTTACTCTTAAAAAAGAGGGGAAAAGAAACATGAATTTCCAAAGAGAAACTACCCAAATTGTCAATACATATGTTGAAAGGCAGTCAACTCCATTTTTATAACCAGGGAATTACAATCATACATCACTACACCATTTACCAGAATGATAAAAATTAAGAGGAGTGGCAATACCTAGTGTTGCCAGGACTTTGCTACTCTTCTGGTGAGAGTATAACCTTGTTCACCTCCATGGAAAACTGGTAGTGTCTCTGAAAAATGAACATACCTTTACCCTATCACTCAGCAATTGCATCAACACACATGTACAAGAAAATTCATGGAAGCATTATTCATAACAGCCTGAAACTAAAAAGAGAACAAAAACAAAACAAAACAAAAACAAAAACAAAAATAAACTCAACATTTTAATATGGATAAATAAAACTGTGGTATAGTCCTACTTTGGAATACTATAAAGTAGTGAAATGAACAACAGCTATACCAACAAGCTAATATAGAGCAAAAACAAGCCAGATGCTAGAGAATGTATGCTGAGATTCTAATCATACAAAAGTTTAGATTCAATCGACGCTATTAGAAATTAGGATAGTGGTTTTCTTTGGGGAGTAAGGTGGGTAGCAACTGGGAAGGGGTCTGGGCATGGGTATGTCTGAGAGTGTTCATTATGTTCTATTTCTTGATCTGGTGGTTGCTTCATGAGTGTGTTCTGTGTGATAAATCATTGAGCTGTATGCTTAGGATTTGTGTACTCTTCCATATGTATATTACATTTGAATAAAAAACAATAAAAAGGAAAAAACAGAAAACTTGAGATTTTGTCCCAAAGGAATAAAAAAAGAAAGATCAAGATTCTAAAACAGTCTCCGTCTCAACTTCGAGTGTGTCAAGGATAATCTTGACTTAGCTTCGAACAGTTCTTTCTTTCTGGTCTCTTCTGATGTCACTTCGTCTTCACAGCCCTCTCTCCAGGGCAGCCACTCTGGGGCCACTACTCACCAGGCTGTCACTGTTAGGCTGCAATGAAGTATCCTTTTGAAGGAATTTTTTTTTAACCTTGGTTTTTGAGACAATCTTTATGACTTGTTCCTCTTTGTGCCTTTTGGATCATGTTTGTTAGTTACCTAACTTACTCAATTAGCTTTCTCCCAGAGTACCTGAGCATGGTTTTGTTCGTTTGTTTGTTTGTTTTTAATTTTCCATCTTCTATACATTAGGTGGATGCTTCCTCTTTACTTTGCACATTTTTTAATTGTTTGTAATTGTTGCAGGAAATATGCTTCAATTTGCAACTCAGAACATAATTCATACAAATACATTTGTAAAAAATTTTGCACACTTGTTTAACTTGGTGCCATTGAGCAAAGATTTTTTCGCATCTGAATGCTATATTATCACCATTTCTATTACCAAGTCTATGTTGGAATCTCTGGATTCATGTTTCTAGACTCTTTGTTACAACTCTTTGTGTCATGGTTGGGCAGATTACCTTACCTTTTCTGACTTTGATTTTCTCATTTACAATCAGGATAATAACAGTCCTCTCCTTTTAAGGTTGTTATCAAATTTAAATGAGGTAATATATGCAGAATGTCTAGCACAGCAGAACTGCTCAATAAGTGGAAGTTATTTTTAAGTCCCACTAAGGACAGGAAGTACTAGTGGTTTGTACCTGCAGACCCTGAGGATTAAACAAGAGTGGGACATGCTATTTAGAGGGCTGTAGAGAGCAACTGGTGAACATTGCACCTGTTTCTACTGGAAAAAGTAGTCATTTCTCTAAAACCTCCGTCAGCCCCAGGAAAGATCAGCCTGATTTAATGACAGTCACAGATAAAACAGGTAAGGCAACACTTTGTTTGATTTCTTTCAAACCTAGGTGATTATACTGCTGACAAAGATTGGGGAATGAGAGGAGTGCTCCATATCTTAGAAAATCTTGTAAAATGCTTTAACAAATATATAAGAATCATATATAATTGGCACACGCTTTGTTTGAATGCAAACACTGCTGTTGAAGTGGTGCTTAAAAACAGTTTGTTGGCCTTCTCTTCGTACAGGAGAAACATTTCTCTCGTTTACACTACTTTCTTGCTTAGCAAACCCTTATTTATCCTATAATGCAAGCATAATCTGCCCAACATGTCCAAATGCCCACAGATTCTGAATTAGTGGAGTCTTAAATCACGAAGTTTCAGCCTGTCTCTTGTGAAAACAAGCTCAGAGAACTCCCCACTACAACAGTTGCAAAAACACTCTGAGAAAATGACTCCTCCCCTCCTCTTTCCGTCTCTTCCTGCTTCATGTTTCAGTTTTGACTTTCAAAGGACACAAAGGAAGAAAGACCAGAAAAGGGTATTCTTTGGACATTTGAATAGTTATTTATTGAGAAGCCACAGTTTTCCACACTTTCATAACTGTAGGCTTTATATAAGGCAAAAGCAAGATGGATCCACTACTTTACACAGAAAGAAATAGCTCTGCAGAGGACCCCAGCGCCGTGCAGTTACAGATCCAAGTGCAATGTACATGACAGATATAAAAATCAGTGTGGAACAAAATAATTTAAATTATGGTTACAGTCTACTGAAGGAAATATCCATATCTTATTATAAACACATTTATAGTCTAGGGTTGTAATTTAAATATTCGGGTTTTTTACATACACCATTATTGAAACATAAAAGCAAAATGTAACATGTACTAGGATAAACTCGGACTGAAGACAGCTGCTCTGAACTGTGCTTGATGTCTAGAGTCACAATAGGATCACCTTTGCCATGGCAATTAAAAGGATTGATCCATTGCTACGTAGTAATCCTGTTTTGGTTAACTATAAGGATAAATAAAAGGATGGGTTAACAAGGACACCAGGGGTTCATATTTTAATTCTAGGGGAACAGAGAAAACCAAAAGTTGGTTGTTGGAGGCTTGCCTTTTGTTTTTCAAAAAACAAAGCAGACCTATGTGTCTTAATTAATTTATTGTACTCATTTAAATAACTGGCATCCATATACGTGAAACAGAGAGGTAAAAGTACTTTGTGCACTCGCCCTCACATCCACTTACTGTCAACGCATACACAGCACATTAATGAAGCATCATTTAACTTCGCTGGTAAAAGGGATACATCTAGCGGTTGGACTATGATTCTTCACAATTAGTATTTAAAGAATGGTGCTTTGTATTGCTGTAAACATATAGACATGGATTGGGAAATGATGGATTGGTAGGTCATTTGCTAATCTTGATACCACATAGCTAAAATGGCAATTGTGTTGGTAAACATCTCATGGGCATGGTAGTTGACAGAAAATTCCCTAATGGAGTTAACTAACAGACTAAGGACATGCATTGATTACGGGATCCGTCCCACAGGACACCGGCCCAAGCATTCTAATCATCCTCTTCATCTTCCTCATCGCTGTCCTTCATGCTGATGCCCTGCAGACCTCCACCCTCACTCACGGATGCAGTGGCTTCCTCCACAGTGAGCCGATTCCGGATGGTTTCGTACGTCTTGCTGTTTAAGGTCGAGTCCAGGACTCCTTGCAATCGGAAGTCCCTGTAGGTTTTCTAAGGAGGGAAGAGATGCAGTGATCAGGGAGATCTCATTTCCATGACGGGGAGGGAAAGGATGAAAGCAAGTATGGGGCTGAGAACACTGGCCGTCAGCTAAGTGTCACTCGTCATGCCTGGTCAAATGAAAAGCCATCATGTTGAGATTTCCCTGGCACTGAAAACTGAGATTTGTTGATTGACAGAAAATGAGAAATTGTGACAGGATAAACTGTATTAGATGAGACAAAGCAAAGAACATAAGCTTGTGTTTATTCAATTCCATAAAGGGAAATGTTCCATAATTGTTTTGGTTGTTTTTTTGGGGGGAAGAGAGGTCTGGTTTTTTCTCTTAGGTTATTAGAATATGATAGGCAGTATAAGGGGTTGTAAAATATAAATAATGGATCAAGTGATTACGGTATTTTGCGATTCCTGTTGCAGTCTGGTTTTTAGTATTTCTGAGGCTTGTGACTGCATATCCCTCTGTCTCACTCATAAGACCGACATATGTATGTTGGTATCTGAAACGTATTAAGTGCAGCAACGATTGTGGGGAAGATGGAGCACTGAAGCCTCGTCAGTATGTTGCAGGCATGTGACTCATCTCTCATCTCCTTGGGAAAGAAGTGTGTCTCTTCCGTTCACAACTTTGTGGTCTCGGGAAAGAAATCTGGCTTTTTTTCAAGATGAATGGTTTAGTATTCCTGTACCACAGATTCTTTGTTCCTTCAGGCAATTTCTCTCGGATTTCCTTAGGTATCCCAGGGACTGTTTTTCTAGAAATCCCTTAGTGTTAATTGAACATGACCAGGAGCATCTGGCTGTTGTCTACTTCATAAAAAATTTTATTGAAAGAGGTCTCTCTCTAACTACCATTTTTTTCATCACACTGCATATCATTTTAGCTACCAATTCTGCTGTTTGTTTCTCCTGTTGATGTGGGGAAACTCACTATGTGGGCAAAACAAGGAATGTTAAGATACTTCAATACTACTCCCAGTAGGATTTCTATTTCTTTGTAGTCTACCTAATGCAGTCACAGTGTCACCAGTCACACTGTCAACCTTTATGGAAGGTCATGTGTTGTAACGACTGCAGAGTTAGTGAATGCAGTCCAGCTCGAAAAGTCCAATCACATAGGGTTATTGACAGGATGACTCCATGTCCACTTTGCCAGTTTATACCTGTTCTCCCAGCATGAGTTTTCATAGTACCTGCTTTCCCCCTTAAAAATAACCTGGTTTTGACACTAAATTAAAAGCTCATTATAATGATAGATTGAGATGCAAACTCTCCTTGGTAGCTACCAGAACTGAGTCTTCACCTTGAGGGGGAAGGCTAGGAGGTTGAACAAATGTAGGTATGGTGTATACCAGATACCCAGGTAGGTAACTTGATTTATTTTGTACTTTTCAATAAGTTGTTCTACTGACACTTCACATAACTTAATTGCTGCCAGATATGATGAGCGAAAGAAAGGTAGAAAGCATCTGAGTATTCTCTCCTTCATTCAAATTCCAGCTGGACTGTATCTTGTTACTTTTTAATCCTCCATCTTATAATATGAAAGTAGGGGCTCAACTGACATTTGTCTCATATTGGATGGATGAATAAATGCTGCTGAATAATGAATGACTGGATGAATACATGGGGCGGATGAAGAGGCAGGAAAGAAAGTCAATAATCTTTGGATGTTTGCCTTGGAGAAGGAGACTCTGGGAAATGTACTTTGTAAAGAGGTGGTGAATTCCACCTTATTCCTCTGTGTTGTGGCTTTAGCTAAGCTGGACCCGCCTTTGGTAAAAGTGAAGGGGTTTCTTTGGCTGTGATGTTTCTGTGTCCCTTCCCTGTGATTCATGTCAGTGGGTTTTTGTTTTTTTTTTTTGTTTTTTTTTTTTTTTGCAGAAGGCTACAAATAAACCTCCCCTCCGACATATTTTTTTCTTAATAAAATATTGCTAATTCCAACATTCCCAACAGGGATGTGGAGAGATCAGTAATGGAAAGATATTTTAAAATATTAAAATTAATGTCTTCTTTTCATGTCTATTCAGTAGGGGGTCAAACAGAAATTCACCCAAAGAGTATTTATACCCAGAAAATGGAATTCAGGTGATCAAACAGTAATGGCTAGTGAGTTTGCCTTAAGGAACTGAAATAAAAAACATGTGAAAATTTGCCTGGGTCCATAGTCCGAGTGCATATATGTCTTCTTTAAGAGCTGCAGTACACTGCTGTCTGTAATGTTCCCTGGACAGACTCTCTGTGAGATCACATGCAGATGATAATAATTCTCCTTAATTACACTCAACAGATCAGTAATTGGTTTAAGTCAGCACTGGGGTAGAGGACACCTTCACTGAAATGGTGCTAATCCAGTGGAGCCTAAGAAATGGGGTGGGTAGGGGTAAGCTGGGGATAGCAAGGGCAGGAGGGAGTTTGGGCAAATTGTTAAGAAATAGAAATTCAGCTACATTTTATTGTTAAATTATTTAAGGAGATTTTGTGCTTTCAATGAGATTTTTGCATACAAATGTTTTAAAACCTGCTATGGAGAAGCATCAAATGGAAACTGAAATGATCAAAAATGTATTTACCTCCTTCTGTGATCTTATTATTTTATGTAAACCACTGAGATTTCACGCTGAAATAATTATCATTAGTCCACAGTGCACACACAAGAACAGGGGGAAAAGCTACTTTCAGGGTATGTTATCTCACCTTTGTGAGCCTTTACATTGGATTGTATACATGCATTGTTAGAGAAACTATTTCAATTAACTATGAGGACAATATTGATTTGCATCCTGATGTCAGGACATATTTAGAAATAGCTGAAGGTAAATATTTCTATTGAATCAATTGTGGCAAAATTTTATTTAATTAAATCACAAATGAAATTGGTAATTGATGGGATTAGCACAGTGGTACCAAAATCCAGCCTTTGAAAGTATAATGCAAAGGGCACACAATGGCCCCTGTGCTATTTTTACACAGCAAATACATAAAGTATTTTTCCAGCCTTGATAAAGTGTCAAATTCTTTTTTATTAAATTTTCATTTGATGTCTGAGTAATAAACTAACCATGCATCCCAAAAATCACTTCATAGGTTTTTCTTGCATGAGATACTGTTGCAGAAGTCACCTTGTTTTAAATGTAAACTCGTATTCTTTGTGTTTAGGAGGTTCTTCAGCTTGCCAATGAGATGTATTGCAGTAAGCTATTTGCAAAGAAAAATAATTATTTTTTCTTTTACCTTTACCATCCTAATTAGTGTTTTCAACTGATAAATGTGAAGCTGTAAGTCCATCCGGTCCGTCAACCAAGTGCAGATCACGTTCATGGAGCTGTTGTACCATTGCTGAAAAAAGAGACAAAAGTTCTCCAGCCAACAACACATCATGGAGCGTTTATACAGCAGAGAGGGGACAGAATGCATTTGAGTATCCTACTCTGTTCCAAGAGGAAACAAAATGGTTAAAGAGAATATGAGGGCATAGAGATCATGAACAATTATTGACATAAAATACAAGATACCAGATCAGCCTAAAGGAGATGGGCTTGGACTTGGAATCTAAAATAGAGGTCCTCCACTATAGATATCTCATATACCATCAATTCACAAAGATCAACATTTGCTCTTTTGATTCTACTTTTTGTTGGTTAATTTCACTCAGTAGAGATTCAAGTCATTGTTTAATTCCTAATGCCATTGTCTCAGGTGCCCAGGAAGATGCGGCTTCTCCACTGAGCTAATTGATGTCACTTGCTGCTTACCTTTTGAAATATTTAGAACTTGTCTATAAAGGACAATTCCAAGATTCATGGTTAAGAGCCTTAAAAATTTAGAGCAAAGTCTACTTTCATTTTCCTTATTGGAATGTTTGGATAAAGACAATGAGGGAGAGTTTCTTTTTAATGGCCAAATTATACTCTGGGCATCTTATGTGCCCTTATGTTGGCTGTGCAATCTGTTTTAATCTTAACACAAAAAAATTATGGAAGATGAGAGAAAAAAACATCTAGAAATGAGCTCATTTCAAGCTGTTGAAATCATACTTCCCCTTAAGGGGGTTAAATTTTGCTTCTTGTCTGTGAAAAATGCTTGAAGCTGTGTCACTTTAGACTGCCACCCCTGTGGTGCAGGAAGTCTCTGGTGCGGTATAATTTTGCAGTACTGCTCATATATTCATAAATCTCACTCGGAGACATATGAACAGTGTTATGAAGTGTCAGTATGAAAAAAAATCTAATCTTTTAAACTTCACCAGGTTTCATTACGCATTGCCGCTTATACCAAACAATTTACAAATAAGATGAAAAGGTGTGGATGGACCTATATATTTATTTATAGGGCATCTATATGAACTGGGCACAGAAGAGATGTAAAAAAAAAGGGTGGTTAGAGCATTGAGATGATGCATACTCTCATGCTAACCAACACACACATACACACAGCACACATGTACACACACACATTGCACACCAGGATTTCAAAAGCATAAATAAAAACATGTTTCTGATGGTAACTCCACCCTTTCTCACTGAAAGATCATCCAAAATCAGTTTATGCCTAACACTCACAGTTTTTCCAAAGGCTTGTTTCTGACTTAATTTCTTTAAAAAAATTAATTTGGGTTTTTACTTGCAAGGTAGAACTGCCAAGTTTCACCTTGCAAGAAACGATGGAGTCTCAGCCATGGCGTTCAGAAGCCCTCTTTGAAATCTTTCATTTTAGGCTCCTTCCTCATCAAAGCCAACTGTGGCTCTCCTTGGAGCCCAGCCGCAAACAGAGACCACATACCCCAATCAAGGCAGCACTGCAGCCTCACAGCCAACTTCTGCTCTTTTAAAGATCATGGAGGCGAAACTGTCAGTTTAGGAGCCTTCTGTCCCTCCCCAGGGAGCAGGCATTGGGAGTGGAGATTTTTTTCCTTGAGATCTGCAGTTCACTCCATGGAGGGGGGGTTGGTTTGCTAGGTCAAGCTGCTTTAGGCATGGACAGGTTTTCCCCTCTAGGAGTGAGAACATTTTACTGAAACTTTTTTTGGTGTGTGTGGGGGGTAGTAGTTATTGGGGGTGTTTTGTCACCTCCTGCATTGGGATTCTGCAGCTTGTGCTGTCACTGTGTCTGGATTTGTTAAGTAGGGGTCTGGGGACAGGAATATTACTAGGTCACTGGTGTTTCTTCAGCCCTACCTTACTCTCAGCAGCTGGGGCTGCTCTTGTATTCACCCCAGGCCTCAAATTCCACATTTACTGGCTGTACCTGACATGCAACTGGGGGCTCAAATAACCTATTTTGAGAGTTATGAGTAAGGCTCCTCTCCTGCCCCCCAGATCCTGGAGATGGAAGATGACCGTCAAGGAACCTGGATGATCTCCTGGCCAAACCTATAAGCTCAGGGCCTCATGATGTGTGCATCTCAGGGACACAAAAGAGGAATGTGACACACTGGCTTCTAGGCAGAGGCGGCATTTTGCTTTGGCTGTGACAACAGGCAAACCGGTGCTGGCTTCGATCACTGCCAGCAAGTCTTGTGCAACATGCCTTTTTCTCTTTGCTGAGAGATGTGCCACCTTCCGGGGGAAAAACCGACCCCCACCCCTGTTTTATATGAGTAGTTCCCATTCTTGCAAATGGCGTCGGAGTAGTAAAACATAAAAACAAAGAGGAAGAACACCATCAGGACTCTTTCTCTGCTGCTGAAAGGGCAGAGGGGTAGGCAATGCAGATTGCAATGGATCAGTATATCACACTCACAGATTCCCACCCCAGGAGAACAAGAAAGCCCTGGAACATCCATTCCTCCTGGATCTCACATCTAGCAAAAGAAGTGTAAAAAATGTATGATGCCCCATTGGCTACACATTTAAAGAGGCAAAAGGGAGAAGTCGCTCCTTTCCAAACCTTATGCTCAGGAGATGAAATTGGCGGCACTTTTGGACGCAGCACAGCGCTAACTTGGTTTTCCAGAAACGTGCTTAAAGGCATTTGGATGTCAGAGAAAGCAGGAGTCACTGCCTTCTAGAACTTTAAAATGGTAAAGGTAGAAGGGATCTTTCATGTTATCCTTTGTAGTGGAGAAAACAAATGCACAGAGAGGTGAAGCCACTTATCCAAGGTCACACAGCTAGTTACCACAGCTCTCTAGGATTAAGCCCTGGACTGAAATAGCCAATCATCTGATCACTCCTCCCTAGGAGGCTATAATAATAGTGTGCTTTCATCAGAGCTAATCCTGTGCATCTCTTCCCAACTCCACATTCAGGGTAGCACATTGACAGGCAGAAATAGGCCATGGTGGGAATTTTTACACCATAGAAATTGGCTAACACCACAAAGCAGGGCACCCTCCCTCCCAGAAAGCCAGTTAAACATTTATCAGCAGACTGCCCGGTTTCTGGTTTCTGGGTTGTTCTTGTGTTTCCTGGTGCTGTTTACAAGGCTTTAATCAGGTTTGCTTTAAGTTGAGATTGTTGTTAACACAGCAGATTTAGGATTCTTCAAAAGTAGAAATTAATAAAACATTTTTGTTTTTCCCATTGCGTTTTCTCTGTGGTTCTGATATGCATTTTCCAGAGATAGTCTAAAACCTGGGCAGTAAAATTTTGGTTAAATGTTCTTTAAACTCTGAGGAGTAAAAAGAAAAAGTGAACTGATGACAGGTACTAAGTATTTAAGTGTAATCATGACTCCTTTGAGGTCTGCCCTTAATTCAGGGATATTAATTGGAAACTTCTTAAGTAAGGTTACTTTAATGTTAAAAAAGCGCTAGAGAAATAAAATCCCCAGTATCCTGGACACCTCTAAAGTATGCCTTCTGGGGATAATTCTAAAGGGTTTTATAGTTGGAACCAAAAAGAATGCCCATCATAGCTGTGGCCTGCAGGACAATAGGGACCTTGGAAAGTTGAGGACTTCTCCAGTAGCCACAGTCAGTTCTGAAGGCTCTAAGAGGAGCTGGAAGGTTGATCTAAAACTTTGCTACTTAATTCTTCTTTCTTCCATTCTACAATGTAGTCATTAAGAGCATAGATCTTGCCTGCCTTTTGCCTGGGTTTGTGATCTTGGGTAGGTTACATTTTCAGACACTCAGTTTCCTGATTTAAAAAATGGGGATTAGCTGGCCTTTCATAGGCTTTTTGATGACTAAATGAAGTAAGGTGGGTAAATCTCTTATCACAGCACATGATAAGGCTTCAGTAAATATTGCCTCCATGAATGCCACCATCATCACCATTGCTATCATCTCCCTCTTCTCTCACCCTCCCTCCCTCCTTCCCCAAGGATACTAGGAAACAAGGGAGAAAACAGAGCAAGTGACCAGAAAAGCCATGTGGTGGAGGAGGAAATGACTCCTAATTCAGTATCTCTGGAATTAGATGCATCATTCTTAAAGGACATTTAAGCAATGCAAATTCTGTTGTAAACTTGTTTTGTGGTAGATCATCGACAAAACCTGCAAAATTATCCTAGGTGAATAGTTTAAGTTATTCTGACCTAGATTTAAATATTGGATTAAAAGGATTTAGACAAACAATGACTGATTTCTCAAACCTTGCATGGGTAAATTACAGCTTCATCTTGGGTTACCCCCATTAGCTGGGTAAGCTCAAGCAAGCTACTTAACACTCTGACTCTCACTCTCATCTTGGGGTTAATACTAGTACCTACTTCACAGGATTACTGTAGGCATTAAAAGAGATAATTGCTTTATGTAAAGTGTCTAGCAGAGGGATTGTCACATAGTAAGTACTTAATAAAATTTAGCCATTTTTGTTATTATACCCAGAAATATAACAGAAATAAGTACTTTCAATATACAACAAAAGAAATTTTCTTGATTTATATCTAGTAGAAGCTTAGGTAATTAATATGCGGATATAGTCAAGTCACAGATTCTGCCCTGCAAACACCCAAGCTTCATGCAGAGCAATCCTCACACACAACATATCCCTTCTGCAATATCAGGATTCACTATAACCAGGATTAGGGTGAAGCAAGTGAGGCAGGATTTTGCAAGTGCAGGATTGGATACTATCTTAAATTAATATTTTGATACTTTGTTCATCATGGATTTTTGCATTCATTCAGATTTTTAAAATGTTATGTTAAAATATTACTTTTCTTGATTACTGTGTTTCTTGAAACTAAGAAGTTCCAAAATTTTGCAACTGCAAAATGACTCATATTCTTCTCCCTAGTCCCTACCCTTGAGTTCACTGTTCCCCTGGAAACTTTATCTCATGGAAAGGCTGAAGGGTTGAGAGATAAGATAAATAATTTACATCTCATCGGACAATATGGAGTTCACAGAAAATGGACTTTCACTTAGATTTGGACAATCCCTAATCAGCAAGATGGAACATTACTACAGTGGTCATGGCCACCGCCACCTAGATGAGTTGAAATGCCAGACCCCCATCCTGACGCTAATTTGATGTCCTAAAGAGACCTTACTGTTAATGATTCATTTGTGTTCAGCGCAAGCCACATATCACCCATGAGTGGCATTGGAAAGAAGGAATAGAGGCTGAAAGGAGATAGAACTATTCACTGCACTTTCATACTCAGTAATCACAAGGGTAACTTACCACTTAATTTAGGAAAACCTAGTCAGACCAGACTATTCTATAAGACTTCAGTATACTGTTTACGCAAAGTACTATTTCATACAAGGTACCTAATACACGCACATGCCCCACACAATTAATAAAAATAGCTACCAAATCATTGAATACTGAGTCCTTAACAACGTGTAGACACTATGAAGAGCATTCTACAAGCATTACATAAGTTAATTATCAAGCTGACCTCTTAAGAGGTTGACACTATTAACAGCCCCATAAAAAAGGAGGCATAGATAAGTTAAATAAGTAGACTGCTTTCATCTCAATAATTTAAAAAAGTAATGGTTTATATAGAAATAGCTCTAGTTCTCAAAGTTTCCTCAGCAAAGTCACTCAGCTTAGAACTTCTCAAAGGAAAAGTGTGTGGGTAGGAGAATGCTGCAGAACATGTCTCAGAGCCTGAGTTCAGTGGTGTTGAAAAGATTCTACTTTTTATGGGCTTAGAAAGTCGCTAAGCCCAGAGTGGGGAGTCAAGGGGATTCCCATGGAAAAAACACTCAAAATGTTAAAGAACTGATGGCTGAGAGTCAACCCTTACTGACTCTTAAGGGATGTGATTAGAAAAAGTTGGATAGGGATGAGGGATATTATTTTGTAGTTAGAATCAACGTATTTCTTCTTCTCCCCTGTAGCCCTGCCTGACTTCCAATTTTTTTGGTTGGTAACTCAGCAATTACTACTAGGAAAAGTTTAAAAAATTCTCACTGTGGACACTTTGAATTTTCAAGAAGAAATATGATTAGAACAGTTGCCTTTATCATAATAGATTGAATTTACCTAACAGAGTTTGGGAGATAAAAAAAGTTCTAACATTGATAAAAATTCCAGTTCTGAAATTATACATTATAAGCTTTAAAACTGTCAGTGACTAGGGAGAAAAAATAGTAGAGTCTTCAGAAAATTCAGTTTCATGTAAAATTAAAGAAGATGTCATCAAGGTGTACTATAAGAGAAACAATTTTAGACAATCTAATGAAAATAGTCTAGTGCAAAACTCAAGTTCTTTGTGTTGCTTTTTTCTTTAAAGAACAATTTTTTGAAGTGAGACATGCATTCCATAGTGTATCACTTTTAGGAAAATACACGCACATATACACATACTCCCAATAAGACATGTTGACCCATGCTTATAACCGAGGGCAATATTTAGACCAATATCATAAAAATGAGCTCTTTTAGAAATTATGGTGTTTTTTTTTTTTTTTTTTTTTTTTTTTTTACCGTGAGGACCAATAATTGTACTACGCACACACAACTTTTTTGATTTAAAACTTGTGACTCAGTCTGATATAACTTAACCATGAATGGGCTGAAATTCACAAAGATATAAGTTCTCTTGTTAGTGCATTTCTAAATATGTACGTACTTTGAAACTGGCATGTTTAAGGCATACATGCCAGGCAGACCAAGCACTAAATGCCTGTGGAGTTCATGTTTAAACTCTAAACAGGTGAGTCTTTATTATCATCTGTAGTCTCACTTCACAAATGAGGAAACTGAGACTCACAGAAGCAAAGTGGTCTAGCAGCTAGCAAGGGGTGGAGCCTGGACTCAAGAGCTGAGAGGCAGTGCAGCCTAGTGGCTTAAAGAATGGGCTTGAGCCAGGACTCTCTTGTGTTTGAATCTTCATAAAACCCTTAAAGTCTCTGGTCTCACTTTTCTTATCTGTTAAATGGGATTAATTAAGAACTACTTAGGGTTCTTGTGGGGATTAAATGAGTTACTATTTGTGGAGGGTTTACAACAGTGCCAGGCATATACCAAGTGTTAGTTATAATTATCTGAACCATGCTATCCCACCCCGCTTCACGAATAAGAAAACACATCTTCCAAAGTATGAGTTATTCAGGGTTGTGCAAAGCTCTGAGCAGCTTCTATTCTTCTGAAAATGTTTGAGCAAACAGGTGATTTGTAACCTTTTGGTAATCAACCTGTATTTCTGGACTGAAAAAACACAGTGAATGCTGGAGGGGTTTTATCTTTTCTTTGGAAAGTACCCTTTCTCCAACTCAGCACAGCCACACATCAGAGAAATTGCCTCATCACCTTGCCTAGAGTGTTTAATGAAGAAAGGATGTTTTGTTTGTTGGCAAGGAGTCCAAGAGGAAGATAATACTTTGACCACACCCATGTGGCTAAGTTCTTCACTTTGCTTTTTGTGACCAAAGTGAGTTATAATTAGGAAAAAAAACCCACAACCTATTTCAATTGCTATATTGAACTACTGTAATGAAATCTTTTATGTTTGAAGCTTTCAATGCATATTTCTTCCTTACAATTTGGGTAATTTAAGAGCATGTGAAAAGCACCATCCAGGGTTTTTTTACACTACTACCAAAGTACCATAGATTCGTTAAACCAAGCCGCAATTCCACAGCCATGTCTCTCAGGTCTAAGTACTGCCAGGATTATAGTTGTATTCAGTGTTCTAATTCAGACTCAAAGAGGGTGTGATTAAAAAACCTGGGCATGTTCAAGTTATCTATACCAAGTGGGAAAAGCACTGAAGGAGTGCATTCAAGTTTCAGGATTTGTCAAGGCTTCCCAAAGGGCTCATTTAAAAGGGTGTATCATCTGAGTGCTTTTAAAAATGGGTACATAGTTGAAATATGCAATCTTCTGCTGTATTTGATTTACCAAAACAACTGCTCCTAGAAATGGGTATTTCCCAGTCACAGCTTCAGGACGCTCAGCTAAGAGCACAAAGACACCAAAAATAACCAGAACTAAAATAAGAGGATAGAGATAATCAGAATGACCTTCTAGGCTGGGCCAAATGTTTTTTACAGTTGAGGGAGGTTTTTTATTTTCAACATCTGTAATTCTTTGAGTGCCTAAAACCCCATATCTTAGAAGTCTTTGTAAAACTGTCCTTGTGCTGTGGCTCTTCAAGGTTCTAACCTCTGGATTGCATCCCCTGAAAGTAATGCAATCCAGACTGCTGGAGAAGGCAGGGGACCCTTGTGGAAAACTTTGGTCCCAGAGACTAGAGTTATCTATAACCTGGAGCTGAGATTATTCAGCTATGCTTTTGCCTTTAGCATATTCTTCTTAGGGAGAGACAGTGCAAACAAAACTTAACTTCTTAAAACTTGATTTAAATTGTTACTGCTTGACATTTTTGCTTCTTCTGTAGGAACGTGTATAGAATTTAGCATTTGGAAGCAATGTTATTTGAACCTCCTTAGAAAGGGCCCAAGTAATATTTGAATATTCTTTTACAAAAATAAATAGTTATCTATTCAGTACCAAACTGCAGCTCTCTAAACCTGAAATGTGGAGAAATATCAAACAACAAGTGTTTTAGTATTGAGATTTCATATAAATGATCAAAATGGTGAATCCATACTTGGACTCCTAGCCTAATGTGCTGCAGTCTTCTAACCCAAGTCAGTCTTATTGCTATTAGTTGCCTGTGGAAAAATGTGAGAGAAGTAACAGTACTAAAGGGCCCTTTCTGAAAGCAAATCAAGCAGGAGAGATTAATTCAAATCTAAGCTTATGGGAGTCTCTCTCTGGAAGACACATTCTTTGTTTTTTTTTAAATGGTTTGATTAACTTGTTGGCAGTCTTAATAAGCTATCCAAGCTAACCAAAGGCAGACTAGAAACTAGTCTATTGCCTCTGCATTGAATAGACTGTATGAAACACAGTAAGTTCTAAATGCCCAGCCCCATGTTTCAATACAGTAAGTGGTTACCTGCAAGGAGATCCGACAATCTCTGAAAGGCTTTCTTTCCTAATACTTTCCAGTAGATACTGTTGGAAACAGTGTACCACCTCTCAATGAGAAAACTAAGTCAAAAATCAATTCATAGATATTTACCTAAGGGCAGGAAGGCACTAACATTTTCCTAAAGCAGAAGCACAAAAGTGAATTTTCAATTGTGAATGCTATATCAACTCAAACACTGATATGACACTTCCACCATTTCTACAACTCAAGTAAGTGTTATTATAAGAAGATAGAGATCCAGCTTTTGAGTATGGCCTCAAAAGAAATTGAAAGCAGTATCTTGAAGAGGTATTTGCACATCCATGTTCATAGCGGTGTTATGTATAACAGCCAAAAGGCAGAAGCCACGTAAGTGTCCATTGGCAGATGGATGGATAAACAAAAGGTGCTATATACATGCAATGGAGTATTATTCAGCCTTAAAAAGGAAGAAAATACTGTCAGATGCAACATGGAGTAAATTTAAGGATAGTATGCCAGTGAACAGAAGGCAAATATAGTATGATTCCACTTATGTGAGGCATCTGGAATAATCAAATTCAGAGGAACAGAAAATAGAAAGGTGGTTGTCTGGGTCTAGGCTGCAGAACATAGGAGTTCTTGTTGAACGGGCACAGTGCTTCAGTTTTGCAAGATGAAAAGGGTTCTGGAGATTGGTTGCACAACAGTGTAAATATACTTAACATTACTGAAACGTACACTTTGAAATGGTTAACATGTTAAATTTTATGTTTACTTTACCACAGTTAAAAGGCAGGAAATGAAAAATCACTTTCCATACTGGAAAGGAAATTTTCCTTAAGAAATCTCGGTTATGTAGCAATGTACATATTCTAATCTGGAAACACAACTGTGTTTCACAAAATGCCAAAAAATTCTTTGTAAGATGAATGCGGGCATTTTCTTTAATAGCAAGACTGATACAATTTCTCAGGGCCGAATTTTGAAACTGAAGAACAAAGAACAAATCTGGTAGCATTTGCTCAGTCATTTATTTGGTTTATTTAAAACATGCCACAGGGCCAACATTTCTAAATCTGTGAAATAGAATTAAATGAAACCCAAAGATGAGGACTGAGAATCCTTATAGAGAATTAGGCCCAAACAACAAAAGAGGATGAATTTTTCACTCTTTGTGACACATCACCTCACGTTTTCACAGAGACTGGCCCTTACTGGCCCCCACCCTTGATTGTCCAAGCACAGATTTGATCAGGCAGCCCTCAGCCATGAGATCCCTGTTTCTCTGCCCAAAAGAGCAGCAGCTCCCCACCCAGAATCATTCCTACCACCACAGACTTATTAAGGTTTGGAATATATGTTCAGGAAGCCCTTATTTTAGGAAACAATTAAGTAGAATTAGGCTAATAAGGTGAGGCAGGCAAAGCTTTTGCCCTTTTGCTGAGAAATAACTCCTACATGGAGCAGTTATACTAATAAAAATCAAGTATTTCTTGAATGCCTCGAAATGATCTTTGCACCCAGCTTGGCAAGTAACACTGCCCCACTGAGGAGCATTTACTACCCAGGCTAAGGGGGATTAATCTCCATGTTCACTTCACCAATGTCTTCCTTCAGGGAAAATACAGAATGAGGCTTTGGGCAGGGAACAGAATTTTTGCAAGTGGGAATTTTACCGGAGGCTTAATTCCCTTGCCATCTCAGAGGGAGGCAAAGTGCACAGGAAGGACTGGGTGCTCCCTGCCCGGCCAAAATAGAGGCCCAGGCCAAGGATTTTTTTGGGCCTACCTGTTCTTGACCTTGAGGAAGGTTAGAAAGGTGTTTCTTCAGGTGGGCCTTGTCTCCTGAGGGGCTTGTCTCCGCCAGCCCCAACCCCTTTCTCCTCCTCACAGTAGCTATTCATGGGCTTTCATCTAGGCCAGCAGCAATAGATCTGCCACCTCCAAGCCTGGGCAGGAAGTGACCTCTGGGCAAAAAGGGGACACAGACCCTCCTGGTGACATTTTGTCTCCTTGAAAACACCCCAGCTGGTGGCCCGAGGAACAGACTTAATTTCTTTTCATTCTCTGCCCACCCTCCCCACCCCATACATCTTTCCCCCTTTCTCTAGATGCAAACATACAACATCCAACATAAAGTTGCCGAAATAGCAATCTTGTCTCTGAATATATAAATTGCAAAAATTGATATGAATAAATCTGCAAGTAGCACACTGATTGTGGCACATTTTATCAAAAAACGGTGCTCGGGTGCCTGGTGGCTGGGGAGGGGGTGGTGTCATTACACGTACAGAAAAACATCTGCAAACTCCCAGTTTCTTTACTTAGAACTGAATGGAGGCATGACCTCCTGTTCCTTGCCATGAACTCTGAGTTCACACTCATATTTTACATGTTACAGGAAGCCACAGCTCGCCCCAGGGGTGCTGCAAACAGACATGCAGAAGCCAGATGCAGCTCCCTCCCCATGCTCCTTAATGCACCTGAAGAAGCAGGCAACTCGACATTCAAAAGCTGACATGCTCACAGCTTAAGGTCACTTCAGATTTTGTAAAGAGGAGGACAAAACCAGGAATGCTTCTAGGGCTGGGCTGTCAGCGGGGAGGCGGAGGGATTACAAGAAACCTGTGACTCTGCCTCTTTCTGCCTTTGCTGGTAGTTTTTTTGTGTGTGAACAAGTGCCATACAACAGATTGAGCCTCGTATAAAGGCCTGAGACTGTGCAAGGGCTCCCCGCTGGGCCTCAGCTGTGCTTGCAATTAGCAATAGGCTCGGAGTGATTATTGTTGGGGTAGTGGATGGCAATGCGAAGTGACAAGTTTTATGGGGGAAGTTGGGAGTGGGGATGCTCTGCAAGTTTTTCTTTCTTTCTCTTTTCTTTCTTTTTTTTCTTGTTCTGCGAAAACCCTTCCTTGGGAGGCTGCAACCTCCTATTTCAGTGAAAGCTGTTTTTCCCCCCTCGTCATTCAAAAGAGCCTTAACGAAATTGTTGAAAGAATATTTTTCTCGGTGCTTTAGAATGCGAGTTTTCTAGGTCAGAGCTTCCTTGCTGCCCCATTTAATGTCAGAAATACCCATTTGCTTCAAATTAGCAGAGATCTTGGAGCTAAGGGCAGGAGATTAAGCATACAAAATTACTCAGCAGGTGACGGAGGGGTGGATTTGGGGGTTGAGAAGTCTTTAAAACTGACTACAAGACATTATATACTTCTGACAAAAGAACATAGTAATCCTACCTGCTTGCTTTAACCACTGTTGTTTGCCTATTATTATGTGCTTTAATGCTCATGAGAGCAAAACTATTGCTGATACTACTCAATTACCATAGTAACTCACACCAGTGACCGCTTATCACAGGGCTCCCAGCCCAGCTGAACCAATCCAAAGAGTTTGTGTCTTTTTATTTATTTAAATAGTGACATAAACTTGGACTGGAAAGCTCTAGAGAGAGGCTACTCCTCTCTTTGTACAGGATAATAACTTGTTTTGAAATTTTGAGTGAGGGCCTTTTGCCTTTAGAATCCAAGGTGGTTCTGAAGTCTGTGGATTCGAGGCTGTGGGACGCCTTCAGAAACATTATTAAGACACAGAACAATGTCCACTACAAAGCAAAGAGCATGTGTGCATCAAAGGCCAGCAGCCTCCCAGCTGTGGGCAAAGTCCTGTACCCCTTGAGCCTTCAGCTACTATCTCCAAAATTTGGGAGGAGGAAAATTGAAGGCTCTCCCTGGGGAACATTTATTGTTTTGTAATATTAGTTGGGCTAAATAAAGGTAGAGAGGACAAGACTACACAGGGGTATTTGGTTGCAAGTTTTTTGAAGAAAATAAAAGTGACACTAGTGTAAACTTTTCCAGCCCTGCATTTTTAATTGGCCTGTGGATGGGTATGTGAATATCTGTAGGCATAGTGTATACTGTGTCTGAAGAGTATTGGTGATTCAGAGCCGTGGTGTAATATTAAGATATGCAATGCTCTGAGAAGTCCCTCAGTAAGACAAACAAACAAACAAACAAACAAACAAACAAACAAACAAAAACCCTTCATTTAACTTTACTTTGTATTTTCCAAATGTACTTGACTGAAAAACCACTTTTCTTGAGCTACCTATTGATATCTCTTAGGGTACTTATATTCCACTGAATTCACTTTTGAAAAAATTTCCATAGTGACAATAATAAGAATCATCAATAATAATGAGATAAATAAAATAAAAGTTAGCAATAAAAATAATGAGTAAACATTTAGTGAACACTTATGTGTCAGGCATTAGTCTAAGCAGTTTATATAAATCAGACTCGAATTCTCCTAACCACCTCAAGATATAGTTACTTTTTAAGTCCCATTTTACATTTCTATATAGTATGTAATATTTATCTGAATTTGTTCTCTACAAAAAAGAGAAAAAGGGAAACATAGCAAGCCATATGTAATAAAATGGCTTGAAATTTTCATTGTATTTTTCCTGCTTCTGAATCACCAGAGATCCTAAAGCCCATGGACTCCTTAAATAACTATTTTTTCCCTATAACTTCATGCCCTATTTAATATTAAGTTAAATGAGGAGTGAGGCCTGACTTCCTGCAAAATCCTCCTACCTTTGAAGTTAAGGTACCCAAAGAGCAAAATATACCTTTCCCTTCTGTCTCTTTTGATTAGCCTCCAAAGCCCTGTTGTTCCGAAAGAAAGAATCCAATTTAGGTATCAAAATTAGATCTGTGCTTGCCTGTACACAATTTGACTTCAGAAACTGCTGGGCGTCTAAGTAATTGAATAAAAATGTAACTAGTAGTCAAACGCTGAATGACCCATGGAACATGGGCCCAACACCAGCTGTTCTAATGCTGCCTGGCTGATTAGCAGGACGCACTACACTGAAAATCAGGACAGACTTGAGTTTGTGACTTCTGTTAAATAGACAGGTTTTTGTAGCAAATGTCAGAGGCTGACACCTAACTTTCAGCAAGTGGACCAGGGAACTATGATATTTAAAAGAAAAGAAACAGCTCTCTTATGTACCTGGATTTTCTCCGTTCAGACTATTTCTCTCTCCAAGAGACATAAATAATGAGTTCAATGTGATTAAGCCCCAATCAGCTTCTGGCCGGGTCTTGTCTGTCACCTGGGCTGCCCAGGGCAGGTGTGCAGTTTGAGAATTAACACATTGACCATGGTTAACAATACCTTTTTCTGGGGCCTATTTTTCTCTGGATATGTTGGGGATTTAGTTCTAGGCCTCCCTGTGCATTGAGAAAATGGACCCCCATGCCTTTAGCCTCTGTCCTCTCAAAGGAACCTACTGTTTTGAGAAAATGTATAGTTAAAACCCAAATTCAGACTTTTTTGCTTGATGAACTGATGAATTGATGAACCAATTCATCTCAATTGTTTTAAGTTCAATTACGTTGAAAACAAAATTCCAGTTTTGGTGGCACATACTACCACCTATTATCCATGAGAGGTGTGTGAATAATTCATCTGAAAACTCTTCTCTGATATGCTTTCAAGGACTTCAGAAGTAGAAGGATTCAGCCTATGAACTAAACTCAATTATTCACGAACAGCATCTGCCCACTGCCTGATCACTTCTTAGATACAGGAACTGCCTTCAGAGTTAACTGCATTAATTCATAAGCAGGTTGACGTAAGCAACTGAATAAGGAATTTGCATACTGTATAGAAATCATACTCTAAAATAAGGATTGCAACTCATATACAGAACGGAAAGACAAAGTGGAATGCCAACTTTGTCTTTTTAAAACAGGTTTGGTTAATTACATTAGGGCTAATTTCATAATTTGCACATGTTAAACTTTGTACAGTCATGAGTCATGAGAGTTTTGTCAGTCGAAATTGAAGTTTTTATGCAGGAAAATTCACCTTGATTTCAGGGAGTCATTTTCCTGGCCAAGGTTGTTTTAATCCCAACTCTCAATATTAAAAAAAAACAAAAAAACAACACGATATATGCACTCACGTAATTTTCATGCTATTACATGGAGAATGTTCAGGTAAATAGGTAAATGCTTTAGGTCAAAACACCCAGCAAGTTTCCAAGCAGATGATGAAAGGACATGATTATACCATTCAGGAGGCACTGTCCAGAGCTTCTGAATTTCAAGGCCAAAAAGCCAACAACTATAATTGGGTCCAGTATAAAATTAAAAAGTCCTCCAAGCACATTAACATTAGATCTATGTCAACATGGTCAGCCTGGGCTCTATGGGGAATGCTTTCTCGTAAGGGAAGGGTATGATCTCTTTAGGAGCCAGAGCTGGCATTGAGTGGTTTTCAAAAAGCAGTCAACAAAGAAGGCTTGAGTGCAGGGACGATATTCAGATGAGGGCCCAGGAGATGAAAGGGAATGTTGGGTGTCAACAGAGAAGGAGGAGTGGCACGAAGGCAGGAGAAAGATGGGAAGCAGTCTCCAGCAGAGCATGATAGCACAGGGAACTGGCCAGGCTTCTCAAACTCGTAGAAGAAACATTTGGGGGAACATAGCGACCTTCCCTTTAAAGGAGGCCAGAAAACAGGTTCTGATGCCCAGGGCTCAGGGCTGAGGAAAAGAAAGACAAAGTGCTGGTTTTGAAAAGTTAACATGTGTTTTCCCCTGTACAGCTGGGATCTACCTCCCAAGTGGAGCCCTTTCCTCTTGCTTTATTTTTAATCTCTGGAAACTGTCTTCCTCTCTTACTACTTCTCACTGTGTCTATTTTTTTTTTCTTTTTCTGGGAGGAAAAATAATACCCCACATTTGCCAGATTGCTTACCCAAGCCTCATCCTGGGGAGTCCACCACCCCTTCTCTGGAAAGAGCATGAACCTCAGACCACTGTCCTTACATAAGACACACTTTGACTTTGCTGGGTACCCTCATCTACAGATGGTCTGGGGTCAGCCAGCCAGGATGTAAGAAGCGTGTGTCAGGTGTCCTGCAGAAGCACTAGCCAGGTCTAGGACCTGAGCACATAAGAGTTAAAGTGTAAATTAGCCATGAGTTAATACGTGAGGTAGGATTGCCCTGCCCTGCCCTGAATGCTTCCCGTCCACAAGCCTCCTGCCCTCCTCTCCACCCCCCCTCTTTTTGAGGCAACAGAATAAGAAATTAAACACTTGTGGGTTCATTCGAAAGAGTGAATGAAATTGAATAAGCTCTCAGTACTTGAGGCGCACAGCGAGCGCCTGAATGGGGCAAACCTCCTAAGTTGAATGGAGAGTCTTTTGGGACCAATTTGTCTCTTTTCACTCTTTATTCTTCCCTTTTTGCTGACAGATGTACAAAGGCGGAACTGCGCCGTGCAGCTTATCCGCATGCACCCACAGCAGCTGTCACTTTTGTCGAGCAAGTTAATCAAGCAAATGCCACCATATCCCACTTTCTATAAGGAACAACATGTTATAGACAGTAGTCTTGCTAGAAAGAGACTTTATTTTAACTTTGATTGGCTTGGTTTCCCCACCCCTCCCAATACTTCCCCTTTTCCCCCAAAAAAGGAGGGAGAGAAGGGGGTTGTGTCCAAGCCTACAATTTGGCTATAATCATGTTGGATTTAATAATAATATTGTGCGTGAGACTGAAGATTCATTTGGAATTCTTTTCTAGGGACCAAGGGATGCCCTGGGTCTGTGGGGTTTTTTTGTTTTTTTTTTTTTTTTTGAGCATGTTATTGTTTGTGTTGGACTGTTAAGCTGCATGTTGCAAGTAATAGAAAGAAAAGCTAAGGGCAGAAAATAGTATTATGCCACGGATGTCTTGGATTAATTTTATTCTCTTTTCCTTTGTAAAGCAAGTTGTGTTATTTACATATTTCTTTTGATAAATCCCCTTGCCCAGCCAAGCTTACAAAGACAACTGAAAACATAATAGCATTTCTTTGTGCATCTTGCCCTTAGTAAGTTCTTTAAGCTGAATGCCCAAATTTATTTCTAATGTGCACCAACAAATGCAAACAGTCCTCCATTTCTCTGATTCTGTGTAAGCCAAGTGGGGAGTCTTTAAAAGAATTCGATCCCAGCCCCATCTATGTCCCCTGTGCCAGGTTACCACTATATGGTGGTGTTCAAAAACCACAGGCAGCAGTGAGCTACACGAAAGGGTGCACAACGCTGACTCAGCTACTACCCCTGAGCCCATGGTCACGTAAGAAACAATGCCAAAAGCAGACATATTTTGAATAAACAAACTCTTTAGAAACAATTCATAGAGACCACTTTCCACAGGCCAAGGGATTTGCCACTTTTAAGGGTTGGCTAACAGCTGACAATCTATCTGGTAAGCTCTTTAAAGCTTCCAGAGGAAAAAAATAATTTGTTTTCCTTCCTTCCTTCCTTCCTTCCTTCCTTCCTTCCTTCCTTCCTTCCTCCCTCCCTCCCTCCCTCCCTCCCTGTTTCCCTCCCTCCCTGTTTCCCTCCCTTCCTCCCTCCCTGCTTTCCTTCCTTCCTTCCCTCCTTCTCTCCCTTCCTTTCTCTCTCATCACCTTGTCACATTGTTTGTTATAAGCTTTGGCTAGAAATAAATCAAGGAAGGACTTTGGTGAAACTCGATAGAAAATTTTCACATTGCTGATACCTTAGACATTATTGGACAATGACTACATACTGATTTACTTGTAACTACATTTGTATTATGCATGGATTGTATAACTGTGCTATTCTGTAATTTTGGATTACTTTCCCTTCCTGTAAAGTATTGCCGGTCTGTGAAATCTCATAGTGCCATTGAAAACTTAGCTATGTGGGTAGGTTAAAAGAGTCAACAGGTCCTTGTAGGAAAATCTTGAGTATTGTTGTTTAATAATACCATTGTGTCAAACTTTGGTTAAGGAACTTAAGCTGCTACCCTAAACCAGTTATCAACTCTGAGATGTAATGGTATTATATTACCATCACCTCCCCTCCCCCCAGTAAGTCACTAAACTTTATTTTTATGGGTTAAGAGATCTTAGAAAACAGAGGGAGATACAGACTGAAAGCTGAAACCCACTCCTTAGCTGGGTCTAGGTGGAATGTTTTTTGCAGCACATATGGGATGTAAGCTTCCCCACTGCGCTGTGGTCCCTCTCTGCTGAGGATGGGGTTTCACCCTGAAGTGGGGATGGTCATACTTCCCAAGATGTCCCACCTTTAGGTCTAGGTTCTGCTGGTGTTCCTGGAACTTGAGCCCAGTGACAATGTTCTCACATTCAGGAGGAGGCCTGACCCAGCGGGTCTGAATTTTCCTTAAGGGGTCTGCCAGATTAGCTAACAAACTCCCCAAATTGTTAGTGAACAAGCCATGACTAAAAGCCATTTTCTACCAGAATCACAGAATTGCAATTTCTGTCACTGCTGTGGTGCCATGTAGGCAATAGTGACTTTCATCACAGTGGATCATGTGGGATGCAGAGCACTCTGGAGTGGGAGTTTTGGGCACATATTTGAACAGCATAAGTTTTTCTAAGTCATTGTGGTTAGTTATCTACTCTGCATTAGGAAGAAGAGGTTGATCTAGAATTGATCAATTCCCAGGCTTCCCAATTTAGTGCTTAATTACCTCTCAATGACTCAACTTCTTTAATTGTAAAAACCTGCCTCAGAGGGAGTCATGAAAATTACACAAATTATTACATTTAAGTGCCTAGTACAGTACCTGGTGCATAGATAGTACCTATTGGATATTGGCCGTCAGCCTGCATGGCTAAAAAATGAGAATCATTAGGCACCTACTTCCTTGGGCTGCTAAGAGGATTTAAAAGAAATAACATTCTTAACAAGATGATGTTATTGTCTCCAACATACAGTCAGGAAAATATACATAAAAGAAACTCTAACTTATCATTTTTACTCTTAAACAGTTATTTATTAAAACCCTTAATTAGAGTCTTCCCCTGTTTGCGTTTGTTTTTTAAGAGAAAGCTGCCCTTTTTCCTCTTCCCAGAAGCCCTTTTGGGGACCAAATCAAAAGAGCAGCTTTCAGAATGTCTGTGGACTAATAAACATTTCAGCTTCATCTTCTTGAGAGGTGTGGCAGAAAGAACCCTGTATTTGGAGTGTGGGAATTTATTAGTGGTGTGATCCTGGGTAATTCACTCTTTTAATATTTCAGGGTCTGGATAGTGACAGGTGAGGTTAAATATGGTGTAGCCAGAGCCTTGAAAGATCTTGACCCAAAGACTTAGATTCTGTTTCAAATGCTCAGTAAGGCAGAAAATAGAACTAAGACATTTTAGAAGTCATTTCAAAAAGTAGGAGTTTAAACAGCAATGGTCTTCCAATAAATCTTCAAATTAGTCAAAATATCAAATAGGCTGAAAGAATTCACTCTCCATTAAATTAACCAGAGCACAATGTATTCAGGGCTTCAAATTAAAAAAAAAAAAAAAAAGATGATAATTGCAATAATTCACAGTGAGATACTTAAAGTCCTTAATTACTGTTTTTGAGTTAGAATTAGAAATAGAAAATATGCTTGACAAGGCACACAATATACTATGAAGGGGCTAAGAATTCATCAATACACATTTAACAAATAACTACGGAGGGCTTACAAAATGCCAGACACTGGAGATGCAACGGTGAATGAGGTAGATAAGACTGGCTCTCAGGAGGTAGGGACCCTGGGGCCTTGTACTCCTGGGCAGCTCTGTCTGGACTTTACATTCTTATCTTAAAAGTGGAAATAATAGTACCTTCTCCTTTTTCTTCCTACTGTTGCTAAACAAACAAACAAAGTTATGAAGTTATTTTATAAGACACAAAATAAGAATGGTATTGACAGAGATAATAGAAATAAACACATCTTTCAGCATCTTTTATTCCCTAAATCAGGATCCGTGAACCTCACCACCACTGACATTTTGGGCCAGATAATTCTTTGTTGTGAGAGGCTGTCCTGTGCAGTGTTGAATGTTTACCATCTACCATGGCACCAGAATGGCACCATGCAATGACAATGAGTAGCATCGACCCCTACCCCAACCTAAGCTATGACAGTCAAAAATGTCTCCAGACATTTCCAAATATACTCCTGGGTGACAAAATCACCCACAGTGGAGGATCACTCCTCTAAGTCAATGGTTCTTGGTCAGACTACACACTTACATTTATTATCTATCTATCTATCTATCTATCTATCTATCTATCTATTAAAATACGCTTGAGCCCTTTCTTAGATCTACTGACTGAGAATTTTTGGTATACAATTATACAATTTGGATGAGGACATTTTTACAATAAAAAATATACATAAGTAATTCTGATGTGCAGCCCTGGTTAAGAAGCACACAGTAGCCCTGGCTGGTGTAGCTCAGTGGATTGAGCACAGGCCTGTGAAGCAAAGGGTCACTGGTTCGATTCCCAGTCAGGGCATATGCCTGGGTTGCAGGCCAGGTCCCCAGTGGGGGACACATGAAGGCAACCACACATTGATGTTTCTCTCCCTCTCTTTCTCCCTCCCTTCCCTTCTCTCTAAAAATAAATAAATAAAATCTTAAAAAAAAAAAAAAAGAAACTACAACTTGTGTTTAAAAAAAAAGAAGCACACAGTAAAAGACAAAACAACACATATTAATATAGGAAGAATTTAGCCCTTAAGGTTACGGAGAAGTTAATATCCAGATGCTTAGACTGGCATCATCATAACCCAGGTGGTGCTATATCCCTTGTCTAAATTCTGAAAGGACCTCTGTAAAGAGAAGTGTTGCTAAGGATGGTGAACACATAGTGTTGGTGAGTCAAGGATGCTCCCAGGGAAAGCAATCATGTCTCCTTGCTTAGTGCCTGAGCATAGAATACGACATCTTTCTCCTTTTCAAATCCTAGACATCTGTAGATCCAGCCATGGAGCTGCCTCCTCTGGGGCTCTAATCGCATTGGGTTCTTACTCTACTTTAAAACAAATTTCCTTGAGGGATCCTGCATACAACTGGACTTTTTGCCTCTTTGCTGCTTGTTACCATGGTCTCTGATTGATTCATGTCTGGCTCTTAGAATCCATGGAATGAATGTATCACGACTTTTCGTCTCTCTGCAAGGCCTATCTTAGTACTAGATAAAGGTATGAGCTAATTTTTATGTTATTACTACCATTGACAGAGAGGAGAAGAAGAAGAGGAGACATTTGTGGGATAATTTCTACTCAGCAAACATTGTGGTTTATGATTTATAGGCATTACCTCATTTAGTTCTCCTAATCCAAAGAGCCAGGTAATGTTTTTATCTTCATTTTACAGGGGAGGAAATTAAGGCTTGGTAAGGCTAAGAAAGTTACCCAAAGTCACACAGCTAGCGAGAGACAGACCCAAAAATGGAACTCAAGGGTGTCCTACTCCAAAGCCTGTACTCTTAAATCTATTTGCTATAAAGGGTCAAGTTCCTTAAAAACTTCAAGGGTCACTTTTCAGTAGAAGGAAGCTGCTGTAACTCCTTTAGCAGCCGAGACTGGAGTTTCTGTTGAAGTAGTGAAGCTCCATGGGAACTACACATGGGTGACTGTTAAATTCAAGCTGAGAGTGTTAGGTGTTAACAATTCCTTGGTTTTTATTTTTCGACCCTAAAAAGGTAGTTTGGATGAAGCTTGTTAAAAGAATTTTTGAGACTAGTTTCTGAGCTATCTGCCAAGTAGAGAATTCTTTAGAGACAGTCATTGGAATCCCTGGGTGAGAAAATGCCCCAGAAATAATGCTCCTGTTTTACACCCAAATTTAACCTCAAAGAATCCATGTCATTAAAGACAGGATTTTTTTTTAACTCCACACCATTGACATTTTGAGCTGTATAATTCCATTGTGGGGGGGATTGTCTATGCATTGCAGGATGTTTAACAGCCTCCCTGCATCTTCCCACTAAATGCAAATAGCACCTTTCAATCTGTGACAACCAAAAATGTCTCCAGACGTTGCTGAATGTCCCTGGTGGGGCAAAATCAGGTCTGGGTGAGAAACACTCACTTAGTGTTCCCAAAGCCAATGAGGCACATTGCAACAGGGCGTCTTCTTTTTAACAGGATGGTTTCCTGGGCCAAATGATGAATTTTCTGAACAAAAGGGAGTGATACTTCTCTTTGCTAAAAAGTGAGTTAGAGAATTTCATAAGAAAACTCATGAAATTAACTTTGCTTACTTTACATATTATTGCTCTTTTCAAAAATATTTTTTACACACAAAAATGAGAGGGTCTCTTATATCCTGATTGGCATACATATTTGGTAATAATACTCCCATCCTGGGCAAGGCCTAGGGGTTTGTTGGTAAAATTGGCATTAGTCCAGGGATGGTCAGAGTAAAAAATTCTGCCAAAGGCAGTCAAGGCACACAATATGGCAAGTGACACTACCATTGTAAGCCTTCTGATATGGAAATATCCACACTGGAGGCAAATCACTTGACTCCGTTAATTGGGATTTTTAATAAACTTGGCAGGAGTTTAACAGAAGAACAGAACCTGTTAGCTATTCTCTTTGGAATTGGGAATTTGAAGAGAACGAAGTATTCAAGTTGAGTCTCCATTTCAGATTTTTGGACACACAAAAATAACTTGTAGCCAACTGGTAGAAGATATATATATGTATCTCTCTCTCTCTCTACACATATATGTATGTGTAGAGAGAGAGAGACAGATACATTAATTTATTATGTGTGTGCGTGCGTGTGTGTAAAACCAAGGTCCAGATGGAATTACTCAAAGCAAAGAGCAGAAAAGCAATTGAAGGAGGCCAAAGTGGGAGCCACCATGCTGATCTAGCATGCTGCTCCAGATCCTTCTTGGGCTCTGACTAAGACTATTCTAGGGAGAGAGAGTGAGAGGGTGGAGAGTCTGGATGTATTACAAGCTTTTCCAGTCATTGCACCAAGCTCCCCAACATAATCTACTTCTGAGACTGACACAGCTCCCAAGCTAAGTCCCAGGTTGGCCATGTCTGCAGACATTTTTGGTTGTTACAACTGAAGAGGAGGCACTACTGGCATCTACTGGGTAGAATTCAGGGATGCTGCTCAACATGTTTCAATACACAGGTTGGAACCCACAACAAAAAAATTACCTGGCCCCAAATATAAATAATGTCAAGAGTGAGAAACTTTGTTCATGGTGTGTTTTTAAATCTGAGGGTTGTAACCTAGTAGTGTGTGTCACCAACCTTTTTGAAGATGGAATAGAAAATATCAGACTGAATCATATTAAGTGTACACATTGTTTCATCAACTTTTGTTTCATGTGTGCATGTGTGTACATACACACAATGGGTTGCCATGTAAAATTTGTTTCTTACTGTGAACCATGAACAAATAAGTTTGAAAGTTACTGATCTTGTCCAGTATTTCTCAAATTTTAACGTTCATTTGAATTAACATTGTTAAAATGCAGATTTGGAATCAGCTAGGCTGGGGTTAGGGCTCAGATTCTGCACCTCTTATAAACTCCCTGGTGAGATTAATGTGAAGGGTCTATGGACCACACTTTGAATAAAAACAACCTAGATGACATTTTAACTTCATTCATTAAAAAAATATTAGAGCAAGTGACTATGACTCTAGATATCGTTAGACAGTGAAATCTTGTGAAAGTAGCCTCTCCAGAGCCCAGCAGGAAGAGATATAGTTACTTGGTTAGTTAATGGGTATTTGAGGATTTAGTACATCTTGCAACACAATGTAATAGTATTTACTCTACAAAATGCATGGTGGCTACTGGGTGTGCGTGCATGTGCACACATACGGGATGTAAGCATGTTGCTTACTGCCTCCATGCCATAAATCTGCCATGGAGGGAAAACCCTTCTCTAAGTCTATGGGTTATGTTAGCAAGGATACTGTGACCTTAATATAACAGAGCAATCAGTCTGGCTTCTTAGGATAATTATTAGGAACATTCTTCTCTGGAAAACAAATTAACTGTACCCATCAAGTGTTTCCTGGAATACAGAGAGCTGTTTTGATTAAAGACACTTAGCAAAACTCTTTGTTACACACAAGCTCCAGAGAAATTTCAAAACTGGTTTTATTTAAGGTTTGCTCCAAAGTAAAGAAGTACTATTTCTATGAATGGCTTTAGGAGGAAGAAGCTAGATTAGAAAAGAACTACTTGAAGACATGCCACTGAAATATAAATCTGCAAGGATGATGTTAACAAAAATAAACAATTGCTTTTGGATAGCATTAACCCATTTGACACAATCCAAATAATTGCAATCTATTAATGATCCCTTATGTTTTCTGCATATAGGACTGCTGAAACTTCAAACCACCCAGGCATGGGCGAGAAACACTCCCATGTCCATATCGAATAGAAATGTGCTCTATACCTAAGAACTCCAAAAGCAAAATAAATAATTGTTGTCATTTACATGTTACTGTGAAGGCCATGCCATGGGACATGGGGGGATTCATATTTGAATACAAGATTCATGACAACAGGGCATCAGAGGCCTCAAGACATTTTTCTTTCCATCCCTTCCCCCTCTCATAGAATGTGCTGTCTGTCATGTCCAAGATCAAAAACTTCTATTAGTAGAAGTTTCTTTAGTAGAAGTGACCTTTTCTTTTGGCTAAGTATTTTGTTAAAATTGCAAATGTCTCAACAAGGGTAGCACTAAGTCTTCTTTACCTTAATAGGGGAGGAAATAGCAAACCTGTTAAAAGCGGATGTGCCCTGGGCTGGTGTGGCTCAGTGGACTGAGTATCAGTCTGCAAACCAAAGGCCACCGGATGAGGGCATGTGAGAGGCAAACAATGGATGTTTCTTTCACACATTGATGTTTCTCTCCCTTTCTTTCTCCCTCCTTTCCCTTCTCTCTAAAAAATAAATATGATCTTTTTTTTAAAGCAGATGTGTATGGTGGAAATCATGAAGATATTGGGTCTTTGAGAACACTGGAGGATGAAAGTCAGGAAGATGAACTTGGATTGTTGTTTAATTTCAGTTTGGAAAGGTCTGAGTGTGAGGTTCACTTCCAAGAACACAAACCTCAATCAAATCTGTATATATGTATATCTATTGATCTATAGCTATACCTATTTGGTATTCCTGGTCCCTATTGGATTTGTTTTCCTGTTCCAATGTATATAATTACACAGATTTTAAAGGAAGTCTTGGCAGACTGAAGGCATGTGCTTCAGCCTGATAATTGAGGGAATGAGGCCATAGTTCAATTAAAATTTGATTTGAAGAGTATGAGAGCTCAGCTTCAGACTGATTTGAAGGGCATAATTTCATATTGATAACCTTAGGGAAATTCTAGCAGAATTAACAAAGGAAACTTCTTAATGGTCTAGGGGAGCACATGTCAAAGTTACTAGTCCAAGATTTCATCAAATCAGTTACAGCAACACAAGAAATACTGGACTGTGACCATGGACCTTAGATTTACACACTGAGCTCAAATATCTATGCCTTAATTCATGAAATAAAGTCCCTGGTGCTCTTCACATGGCCAACTTGTACCCTGGCCTCTATAAATTTTTGCTGCTTTTTTTTTTTTTTTTTTTTTTTTTTAAAGAACCAGCTTCAGAAATTCTCCTTACACACGGAAAACAGCTTTAAAAAACCCTGGTTGAATTATGCTGAGTTACTAATTATGTCTAAAAGAACTATTTGGTTGAATTCAGCTAGATTTTTTTTTCTCTCTTCAAATCAGTTCTATGTTTAGATAGTAATAAACTCCTCCAGTCTGCAGAACAATTGGCACGGCAGTCCTTTTAAACAAGTCAGGATCGGGAAAAAAAGAGCCAGTGCTGGTAAAAAGAAATGTAAAGTGCATCACAACCAGATGAAGGTGGGGCCCTGCGTTGGATCATGGTTTGTACAAACGAGCTGTAAAGAATATTTTGGGGACAAGTGGGGAATTTTGGATATGCACAGTGCATTAGATAAACATTTATTGACAAAGAAAATGTAGATCATTAACTTTAAAAAGCAATTTTTTGCTTGCTTATTTTAGTAAAAAGTACATAATGTATATAATCACATAGAACAAGATCCAAAAGAATAAACAGTTGAGTAATAATCTCTGGGTCCTGGGAACATAACATTTTCTTATTTTTGCTTAGCTCTATTTTCTAAATGTCTACCATGTATGTATATTGCATCTGTAATAATAAAAGGTATTTAGCACTCTTCCCTATCCCCCACAAAACTCCTCACATTCAGAAGGTCAATATTTATTTGCCAATGCACTGTGGTTTTGCTTAGGGGGTACGGCTAGGTCATTTCAGTATCAGTTGAATGATGATGATAATGAAAGACTTGCTGAATGTTTCATTATGACAGTCTACATCCATTGTGTTATTTAGTCCTCCAACAACTACAAGAAGTCAATTTCTTTATGAATGGGGAAATTGAGGCTAAACAATTCACCTGAAGTTAGAAAACTCAAGAGTAGCAAAATCAGGATGTCTACTCTTGTCTGACTTACTTCAAAGCCCCAGTCCCCACCATCACTGTGGGCCTGTTTCAGAAATATGTTTTATTATAAGTAAAAAGGTACCACCAGGCTGCTATATATCAAGAATTCTAAGTAAATTTGAGGTTAATGTCTGGATGCTATAGCAAGACTCTTACAGCACATTAGAACAGATATAGAGTTTTGTTTAACAAGAAAAAAGATATCTGGGAAAAGCAGTCCCTTTCAGTGACGATGATGATGTAATGATGATGATGGTGGTGGTGGCTGACACTTACCAAACGCTTCCTCAGAGCCTGATGCTTGCAGTTGCACATGGCATTTCACCCCGATGTCAACTCCATGAGAAGGTTCTGCTTATTATCATATCTGTTATGTAGATGTATCAGCTGAGGCTCAGAGATTAAATACCTTGTCCAAGGTCAATCAGCTTGGAAGAATCAGGGGTGAAATCTGAAGTCTCCGGAAGCAAGGCCCATGATCACTACACAATAGTTCCCATTTGGGGCAGTCAAACCTGCTTATTGATTACAGAGGGAATCACTCACTATCACTGTGTCTACAGGGCAATGTGCCTTGATTTTCTTTAATCAGCCCACTAGAACCACAGCCTGTTTACTGGTGAATCTTGTGTACCTCTCCCTACTTCATACTTTTGGAAGTGGTTTCCTTCACCTGGACAGTTAGTGACTACCTGACAGGCTTTACGTAACAACATGATGCTTTCCTCAGAGTCTGCTCCTCAGTACTTCCTCTGGAAGACTGAGTCCTACTCTGATACATGTTCATATGGACACCACTTCTGTAATTTAATAAGGTTATTAAAATATGGTTGTCTATGGTTTCATATATGAATATAGCAAATACAGGGTGGGACAAAATTAGTTTTATAATTGTTCATATGGAAAATAATACAAGTAATAAATAATAAGACAAGAACAAACTCTGTTTCTCATACTCACAATTGTGAACCTACTTTTGCCCCACCCTATTTTTATATTTTATATATTTTTTATATTTTAATAGGTGGAGATTTCATTTGTCAAATTACTTCTTTAAAAGAAAATATTCACACTAAATTATTGTGCTGACACATAAAGTGGACACTTACAAGATTTAGTAAGGGAACAGCAAGTTAAACTCTGTGTAAGGCAAAGAACCCAGAGTAGCAGCCTTGGCTGAACCTGACCGCGTGGCCTGATTAAGTGCTTACGAGGTGATTTGGTAAGGAGCCCTTTCCTGATCTGAAAACTGCCACAGAGAAGCCAAATGCGGAGTCCATCTGCAAATACTTAATCTTCCAGAAGGCAGATTAAGGGTATAATTGACCTATATAATCCACGTATCATCTCCAGGCAAATGTTCCCAGGGCCTGCTTTACAACGATGCAGGCCTGAAGACAGCCAGCACGGATGTGCATTGCCCCCAGTGTGGACTCCATCCAAGTGCAGGATGGCTTTTTAATCACTCATCTCTGAGCATGTGAGGTTTAAGCAGATGATTTCGCCTAAGCACATCTCTTTTAATCCTGATTTTCTTCTCAGTCTGTGTCTTCAAGAAGTACAAGGAGGAAGGAAAATAAATTAATTTTTGTTTAGACCTTGAAATCTTAGGTGCTTCTCTTGATGATCTGATCTCTAATTTCAAAAAGCATGTTTTTGTTTTGGGGAAGATGTTGAATTAATCACGAGAGAAGTGGGGAAAGCCATCTGCATGATTTATGGACACTCAAACCTTAAATCACTGTCTTTGAGTTATTTCTTGGGCTTGTGCTTTCTTTCTCAGTTGCCACTTTAGGAATGTGGAGATCATTTCATATTCATTTTTTTATATTTTCTTTAAAAGTCAGCAATAATTTTCAAGGAGGCCAGACTTCCACTTGAGTCTGAGAGCAATTTGATTCTCTTTTAAAAATTCAGCATCTTTAATATAATTTAAATTCATTGCTATTGTACATATTATCTTGCTTTTGTTTCAAAATATAAACTCATACTTTGCAGCAACTGAAATCAGTGTACAATTGCACACCATTTTTTAGAAAAAATGAGAAGTACGGGTAAACATATACAGCTGTGTATCTGAAATACTACATGAAGTAGTATGTTCTTTTCCATGAGCACTTAATTTTGGACCAGTTAGGGGCATTACCAAAAAAGTTAATGGTATTTTATAGAAGGACTTGTAAATCAATTATATTAACAAACAGGAAACTTTCACTGCATTAAAAAGATCTGGTTAAGCAATGTTACATCTGAATATATTTCTTCAATAAATCTAGAAAATGCCTGTTTAAAAAAATTGGTGAAGATGAATTTGGAAAGCTGTTCTTAAGTTACATAATAAAATAGATAAAAATGCAGAGCCTCAAATATAGAACCCCAAATGCTATGCCGATAATCTCCCACAAGCACCCAATTCCAGCCAAAAGTACACTGACGAGGCAGAGAGAAAACCAGCTCAGAGAGAGCACCGAGATTGAGGCCCGGCTAAAACAGAAGATGTACGCATTAAGTGGCCAGCTATTAGTCCAAATACTCCCAGACACAAACACACACTATTGCCATCCAGCCTTTTCTACAAGGCACACGCAAAAAGGCAAAAAAGGGGACAATACTAAATAGCAAGAACTTACAGGACTTATCAGGTAAATAAAACTGAGGTTTAGAAACACAGCTAAAAACACAACAGGATTTCTGAGAACATGCCTCAAAGTGACAAATGCCAGCAGGAACTAAGAACCAGAGAATGACACAACAGTCAGAATCAACAACCCCCAAACAGCAAACAATCTCAGAGATATAGATTTTTCCCCTCATTCAAAATGCTAATTTTCTATTATTCATTTTTGCCATTTATCAAAATGCAACAATTTGGAAGAGAATCCTCTCAGATCAACAAGTTTTTCTCAATAGATTTCTGCCAATTGTTTAAAAACCTGCTTCAGGACCCCTATCATTAAGAAATGTGGTTCAGAGAACAATTTGTTGTTGCAAGAAATTTAGGGTGGCAGGCTCTGCAGACCCTTCTGCCTTAATATTCTTATTCCCTTGTTTAGCTCGGTGGACACCAGGGCCTTGCAATCCATATATGCAAAGAAATAAACACCATGCTTGAGGAAACAGAAGCTGAAAATAATCAAACATGTTGGTAATCTGATGTTTTGCTGCTAGATTATAGAAAAACAGTAAGTACTGAATTAAATTACTGAGACAGCATGGTAATGAAGCTTTTTGAGAAGCTCTGGGTTTTTCAAATGACAAATGTTTCAAATCCATGACAGATTCAATAACTTTTTTTGCACTATATCAGTTAGGTTGCCTAGCACCAATATTCTGTAAATTAGGGGAGCAGGTTATTTGAAAAGTAAGAAGTAAATGGCAAAGAAATTTATTATCTTTAGACAAAATACTGAAGATTTTTTCCACGGGAGTGGGGGTGATGTTGAGTGAATGATTGTAATGGTTAAGTCTTTAAAATCAGATACTCGGGGGACTATAACTAGGACTCCCTTGGAAAAACATAACTGGGACAATGTAAGACTAAATAGTGAGGGTTCTCACAATGTTTCTTATGTCATTTTATGCTGGTCAGTGTAATTCAACAAGGGATCGAAATACTTACAAATTTTTGAATCACCCTAAACATAATTTGCTTTCTGGAACTAAATTACTAGCAATTTAATAAATTTAATAAATTTTTCGTAAATTACTAG